>JAYWIR010000003.1:0-2400000 GCA_036172245.1 Raillietiella orientalis | reverse complement strand
CCAAGGACTAGTCAGCGTCGAAGTCGGAGTGTGGAGTTCGAACTTCATTTCTGTGATCGATCCCGGATGCTCTGAACCAACGGATAAAAATCTAAATCTCATTCTTGTGAGATGCGAATCTGCTCCAATGAAGCTGCCAAATATTTCTGTAGCTCTCAAAGGCAGTAACCAGGAAAAAGATTTCTGAATAGTTTCCATTTTGGGTCCCTTGGTGCTGTACTTTACGCGCGTCAAATGTGGCACTACGTAACCATGCTTCAATCCCAAGGTGCCTTTGAATAGGGGAACTAGAAGACCCATTTCCTCTTGTTCAGAGAAGCACTACCAAGATGGCGGCGTGACCTATCTTTTCTGAATCTTATTTCGCCTTGGGCTCTCACATGGTTTTCATCCTTAGGAGATCGTACGATAGGACTGACAAGCTTCATTATCTTCTGAGGCGAAATTTCCTCACTCTCGCTGAATCCATCTTTTGAATTTCATGCCCTCGGCCTCCTGGTTTCCCGAAACTCACTCGTATGTCGAAAACGCTAAACGCACTGTCAAACTGAACCTTGTTTCCCCGGACACCTTGTGTCCCAAATAGCCAGCAGTTTAAGACGAAATGCTTCCGAGTTCCAAGTAGCTCAGATGACCCAAGCAAAAAAAAGTTGGGTTTTCCGGCTGTCCCGAAACATGGACATCATCAGTTTATTGCCGAAGACTTCTTAACGCTCTAATCGATTGCCTCCTCGATGCTGCAATCAGAAACCATAGGTTCCCTCACGAGCCCAAGGGGAAAATCCGAAACGCTCCAAGATGAAGATTTTCTTTTCAATCAAAAGACTGGACTGTAAAGATTCAGGAAGATTTCAGAAAATAATTCTCCGCAATGCCCATTAAAATAAAAACTGAAGGGTTGGGGCACCGGAAGGATGGCACTTGTCCCCTTCAGGAGGAAAATGCACAAATCTGTGGTTTCCCCCAAAATGCTGCTGGTCGAACCCAATCAACCAATGTCATCTCCATGTGTTATCTCCCAAATGAGGTCGTCATTCATTAATTACTAGTAGCTATAATATCGAATGCTTTGAATTTTCTCACTCATCCTCTACATGCGTCTGCGTACACGAAATTCTGTATCTTCTCGGTTGCTTTTGAAGGTTTAGAGCGGAACTGCCTTCTGCTAGAAACATCTCCCATTACGAATGGGTTTGAAAATCTGCAAACCTCATGCAGTTATCCGCATGGATTCGCTAACGGGAAACGTGGAAAGACCGTGGGATGGTGTGACGCCGCCATACCGTTTGTGCCCTGCAGCCCTGACCACTTTTACGTGGAGGAAGAGTAACCAATAGTGGTCTTATGGTTACTGTGGCATGATCAGCCATCTTTGCTATCTTCTTTTCGACTGTGAAGATTCAGGAAAATCTTTATAGTCTTCATCGTGGGACCAGGAACGAATCTGAGTTTATGTCTATATGGAAACTAACGATACGAATCGCCACGAGCGTCGTGGTTCTTGATGAATGCGCGTAACCCTAATCAAAGATGTTTCAGAGGGCTGCAGGAATGATATTCACGACATCGACGAAGACCTGGAAAATCTGCTTGACCACAGTGCAAGGAGCAGTTGGCCCAAGCTCAAAATAGATGGAAAGTAGGGACTGGCATGCAAAATCATGAGAAGCAGCCAAGTTTGTACCAAGCATTTTCGGCTGGATTCCAGATGGAGTCTGCCTACATCCTTGAAGCTGTCCCAACTCTTGCACGAAGGATTCGGGTGGCCATCCTCCTTCTCGTGTGCACCTACCGATTGTGGCAACGGCAGGCAAACTTCGCTTTGGCGTCCTTCTGATTCGGCTTCAGTATCATTCTAATTCAGAAATGATTTGAGATGTTCGTAGAAGTCTTCTCCGTTCAAGAAAAATGCGCCAGGGGATCCACACCAGTGCTGGGTCGGCGGAGGCTGAAAGAGCAGCTGGTCAGCTCAAGTGCTTTCAGTGGCACAGCTATGCACCTAAGGTGGACTTTGGTTTTTATCTGAAATGCGTGGACTGAGTGGAATCTTTAGGAAGAAGCTCTCGTCATAATGGATAATACATCCGCGTCCGAGAGGAAGAAAACTGCAGACGCATTAGTAAATCTTCAGAAATGGTCCGATTACAATCGTTGATTTAATAAATGCGGCAGATGACCCAGAGAGCCCTAAATCTTTATTCCATAAATAATATGCCAGTAATGAATTCACTTAAAATAAAAAAAAAAAAAGGAACTTTCCAATTACCTCTTTCGTTCTAAAAATGGCGTACTAATGGCATTACAAATGGTACTAATGGTAAGAAATGATCCCAATTACTTCTCGGCAGAACACATAATTCATTCATATGTTTTAATGCATAATGTGATGTCAATCGTGGTGAAGTAAAATAGCATGTGTAGAGTGCTCACGTAAGCATGGAGGATTTTCGAGTTTTTCAAGTTGCAGAGAGGAATCTATTTACTCTCAAAAACCAGAAACCCAAAGCCCAAAAGTTTTCTGGGAAACGTGATTCTCATTTGATAGCGTCCTCAATACCCATGGAAAGATCGAATTTGGGCTCTCTGATTTCGACTTGAATTCCCAAATGGCATTCCAAAATTTTAGAATAGAAAGATCCGCTACTGTCCTTTGCCTTCCAGAATTCCTATTCGGACTTCGATCCCAAAACTCCAAGCATCATTGTATCTGCTCTCAGTGTGATGCCATCTCTTATTGTGGAGTCCACTTGAATAAGCGGTTACATAGCAGCAGCGTGTGTTTCACGGTCGAAATTTGTACGAATTCACAGGAAATTCCATGGGATGAAACCAATGCCGTAAACAACAGCTTTCCTATGATTCGTCTCCTCTTCGGTGTTCAAAAGGCGATGCCAGTCGTTGGCGCACAGTCCTCATCTGAGGCGGATCCCCAGCATCTCTTGCATCTCAGCCTGGCCAAAGGGGTTTCGTTTCACAGGAAGGACGGAGATTAAGGTGCCTACGACAGAAATTACTACAGATTCGCAATCAGTGTAGCATCCGGATTGTTTCTATGTTTGCTTGAGAAAGTTCATGTGTGAGTCTAGTGGTGATAATTACCATCGCGATGATGTGAAAATCAATTACCAATCGATAATCATAGCGCAAGCGTTTCCGCTAATTGTGTGATGAAGTGCGCACATGTGAACAACGCACGAGTAAACAACCAGTCTTGAAATCTGACAAAAAATAAAGTAAACGGAAAACGGCAAAAAAATAACCTGCTTTCGTGTTTCAGTCTGCTGCTGCCTTTCGATTTCAGATGTTTCAGCTATGTGGAGACTGAAGCAGATGCAAAAGATCATGTTATGCCCAGGAACGAAAATAACGCAAAAGTGTTTTTCGGTTCTCAGGGAAACACAGCATCTGTTTCATCGAAACTTGCGAAATTCGTCAGCCTCCTATTTGAATAAAATTTAGTAGCACGGGAACGATCCAATTTGGGTCACTAACACGCTGATCCCAGAGATAAGTTCCCGAGCCACAAATTTAGGACTGTTTGAATCCATCTCATATGCTCAGATCCTTGGAGACTTTTGGATGTCGTCGCAGTAAAAGTACTCGAATGCTTTCATCACAGGGTGGAGCATTGCGTCCAGATAAGATTACTATCTAAACGACCGTCGTTAGGTGCAAGTTGGTATGTCTCTTTTTTTGCTATTCAAAGGAACGTGCATTCATTTTCAATCTGTCATTTAGCCAAATGAATTTGACAGTGATTTCTGTGCTCTTGGGTGATTCAATGTTGCCGATTCTCTGATCCGAGTCGGAAACGTCTTTGATACTTACTTCCGCCGTTGTAGTTCATCCGCTCCCCAACAGATGGCTCGAGCTAATGGGTGTTGAAGTTTTGAGTTTCAGTTTCGAATTCGACTGGGACTTCCGACGACGGAAAAAAAAGTCTGTTGCCGCAGCAGTTGGTGATTTTTATTTTCCGAGTTCACTTTTGGCGTCTCCTTTCGCCTTCACTCTCGCTGAAAACGAAGTGGACAGCGAATGGACGCTCATGAGAATTCGAAGCTAAAATTTCAACTCCTATGGTTGTTTCTGCATTTATTGATCACAAAACAAACTGAACAACGTCGGTCCGAATAGCAATCTGAGTTCCTATTTTGAGCACCTGCTCCTGAGGCCAGAACACCACGGATTCTTGCACGGAAGTAGCAGCGTCTGCATCAAACAGGAAAGGAGGCATTCGTGTGAAGATTGCAGCTGCTGTTCTGTGGATTTCTTGCATGCGAGTTTGATTTTCTCTTCCGCTCCTTACTCCTTTGCCTTTCCTTTCCATGTCATGACGGAATAAGACTTGCAATGAGTGATTTAGCGAAGGATCGAATACCTACTCGAGTTGCCTCGTTAGAAGAGTACAGAGATAGGTGATGGCGCATAACGTCGAGACGTTTGCTCACCCCTTCTGCATGCTACCAAGAAGTCTGATATCTCCAATCCTTTAAGGCACTTTCCTGGGGCGATCCACATCGTCAGATTACCTGCCACTGTCGAAACCACTGAAGCCACGATCCTCATCGCTGCTTTCGCAGGAATACGGAATTTCAATACGTCAGTTCCAAGGTGATACAAAAATGGTACGCTTCATGCATTGAAGATGAGATCTTTGGGCTGATGCCGAGCGAATGAGAAATGGAACTGCAGGGAAAAGATATCTTACTCATCGCATGCAATCGCTGGGAATTCGATAAAGTCCTTGTGCACCATTGGTTTCAAGGATTCCTTTGCAAATCTTTCAGATTTCTCGCTTTTATTCCGCAAAAATTGCTCTCTTTTTCAAGATGTGTCCAGCGGAAGTGCTTGGCATATGACTGAACCCATTCAAAGTTTTAATGAGTGAAGTTCGCCTTGTACGAGGAAGAATGCATTCTCGCACTTCCTTGCCGAGAGTTCTTCAATTTAAAGTACAAATCCAAGCCGATTCATCCAAGATTTGGAGGCACCACTTAAAGATTTACACTTTGTGCTTTTAGGAATAAAAAATTAATACGCGATCGTGCTTCAATTCTAATCTTAATTAATGCCATTAAATAATAATGGCATCGCTGGAATTCTTCCTGAGCATGCCGCAGAGGAAGCGAACCAGGAATTTCATTCAACTGTCAAGAAGAGCGCTTCCCACATCCCTGATTCCTTCCGCCCTGATCACACATGCATGAACATTTATTAGTAATAATATTCATTTGATTAAAGGTTTGCATTTTAATGAATAACCCTGAGTATTTGATTACAAGGGAAGCCGTGAGACGGACCAACTGTTGTTGGTGCACCAGCACAACCACCGGTCACTTTCTTCGGGAGTACTGAAAATTCCGGGAGAGAGTTTCGGTTCTCCAAGCTGGATGAGTAGCTGAGAGTGACCCTCATCTCCGATTCCCGAAGACAAACGGAAATGAAACACGGCGCAGCTTCTCTGGAGGTGGCAAGGAAGAGCTCGATAACAAAACCAGAGGACGAAATGGGATCGCAGTGGCAAATCATCCATCTGTGGTGGATGGGGAGCAGAATTCGTGCATGCCTCGAGCGAAACCCCACTTCACTCTTTGAGGGTCGAAGGAAATTCGAGGAACTGAATTTTCCAGATTTCTTCGCTTCGTTTCTTCTTTAAGAATTGCGTAAGAGGCAGATGGTCGACCAATGAGGAGGTAAAGTACCGCGGATGCAGAACAGAAAAGGCAGAAGAACGAAGGTGTTGAAAATTTCATCAAACACCCAACGTGCTTCCTGGCTAAGGAGAAACCGATGAAGCTGTGGAAAAGTGCACTTACAGATGCAGCTTTCTTTCCTTTTGCTCTCCATGTTTGTTTCCTTGAGGAGATCTCGATGCAGCCATCCTAACACCGCTAAATCGGAAGTTGGTTGATTTGCAATGCAGCGAGACCAGCGGTTGTGGTCCTCTCTGATTCCGGAAGACAGTCTGAGTTCACTTACATTGTGCTCCTCTCGCATACGTGGGGTGATGCTTTTTGAGCACTGCAACCCGACAGTGACCTCGCGGAAGATTCAAAACCAGCAAGTGAGGTCGCCGAGATCCAGTGGAATTTTTTTCCTACTTGAGAAGCCGATGGCTGGAAACGTCTCAGAGATTTGATGGGAGGTGCACGCTAGAGATGAAGGGTCCTATTTGTAATGGGGCATCGAAAGTTCAAAGGACAGAGAGCTTGCCTTTTGGCATTTTTCTTGATCGGCGCCGAAGAATGCTGGCTCGACTTTTGCAGCTTTTCACATGGACAGATGGACCTTCGAAGGGTTGAACTTCTTTCCCACCGATCAGGTACGAGGGGAAAGCCTCCACGCGGGTCACATCATTTTGTTTCTATCAAAAGAGTCTAATCCAAAAAATAGGATAAACTCTGTGGCACAGCGGAACCCTCGGCACTTCCACTTTAAAATTCCACAAATAGCAGTGCACGAGACGAAAGGGTTCGCTCCTGGATGCCTCAGGTTTTTCCCTGCGAGAAAGGAAGCGCCATGTTCGATTTGCTTGATTCCTGTTTCAAGGAAAAGGAATACATGGATGCATGGATGCGCAGGCATCACTCGCCATGCCTCCTCCTCACGAAAGAGAGACGATCACCTCAAAAAGGAAAATTCTCACGAGGATGCAAGTGGCGTGGATCGGAAACGGAGCAGATGCCGGACGGGAAGATGCGCAAGTCGGTTCTGCTCGGTCCAAGCTGCTTGGTCCGAGCGTCCCCACACGCTGCCTCCTTTCTTCGGCTTCGGGGTTCAGGTCACTACTCAGGGAAAAGAACTTGCGCCTTTTTTACGTTTGGGCTGCTGGATATCAGCAATGCTGTCTTGGTAACGGAAATCCTCTGGATACCATCACTCTTTGCCTTCAAGACAAAGCATGGAGGATGGGATGCTGTGCGGTCACGGTGTGATGCGGAACGTCGGCCAAAGCAGCCTGGCAGTAATTCATTAAGGCTCCACCTTTTTCCCTGTTCGCCTTCGCAGATCCCTCGAGAAATCGTCCAGCGAGTTCAAAGAGGAGACTGCCTTGGTTTCACTCCGCGCAGAAGATGCTCATCCATCAAGACACATTAAAAGTTTCGTGAATTCCTGCCTCCTATGAGGAATCCGCACGCTGCGGATGGTGGTATTCCTGAAACCTGTGCTCCGACAGCGCAGAGTGAAACCAAGGCAGCACTCGTATCCGCTGCTGCATGCAAGATGCATCTAGTGGTTCCTCTTCCGGCATTGAGTACATAAGCGTGAGGACGTCACCTTCACCTACAGGTTCCCACTCAAATCCTGGGGGGACGCTGCCCATCAGTTCCGGAGGAGAGCGAAGACGGAAGGAACGCAGACGCGTGACCCGTGTTGTCGAAAACAGTTCCATGTTCACATTTGTTGTGATATATGCCCGGAGGTTCTCCTACCACTTCAATGTTTTCCTCATCGTCATCTGACACGAGGCAGAGTGCATCTGCGACTCACACGTGTGTTTTCGAGGGAAAAGAGAGAGAAAAAAAAAAATGCGGGGCAGTTTTGCCTACGATGCACACCGGCACGGGCAGAAGGAAACAAACGTGAAATAGTGAGATTAAAACCTATTTATCCCATCATTGTGTAAATACGCCTGCAGCCGTATTGAGGCTCTGCGCGGCAATGAGCCTTATCATAACGTTTGCGAAACGCCGCTATGAGCTTTCCACATGCATTCGAAACCCAAGCGCATCTCCAGCTAAAGAAGGCTCTTTTTCTTCGTTTTTTTTTTTTTTTCTTCCTTTCAGAGTCACTAAATGATTTAAAGGGATAAATAAAGCATGAATATAAGGGCGACATCAATAAGAAACGAAAATACGATAGGAGTAATGGTTAATATGTGTCATAATAAGAATTCGCCAACAAATGATGTGGTGCGCAGAATGAACGAGCTTTGTTCTGCGGAACAGCATCCATAAAATGAAGATGTGAGGAACAAATCACCGTTGGCTTAAATCTCGCGAGCTTCGGACAAGAAGAGCTTCCGGATGCGTCTGCGAATTCGACAACACCCAGGGTTGATTTGCGGGGCGTTTCCGGCTAGGCTTTCTGGTGACCCTGCCCAAGAGATTCCAATGCGGGGTCGGCCGTTCTCAATCTGCAAGGACCCCCACCAATGTCAGATCACCGAGGCTTTTGGTTGCTTTTGCTTGCGACGAGGATGGCCCGGGTTGGGACCTTTTTTCCCCTGTTTTATTTTATTTTTTTTTTTTTGATCGATGCGTTGTGATTCTGCCACGCGAATGCTCCTTGAGAATCAAATGCAAATTTCTACGTGCTCCGCTTTTCAAACGCCGAAAAGGATTTCTTCCCTTCAGATACAAAGAGCCTGCAGTCTTACATCACGCAAGCAAGTTTTAGCAAGATTTAGTTTCTAATTAGGAATTCAAACTTCGTATTAAAGCACTGCGCTTGATTAATTTCTATTCATTGCGTATCTCTCTCGTGCTCACCTTCGCGCCTGCAGGCTCGATGGAAACGTCGAAAATGCGGTGTCCCGTTCCGATGGCTGCATCCTTGAACAGGTCACCGGGGAGCAGGGGCTAAGAATTTGGGAAGCTGGAAATCTCCTCGTGTTGTCACAGAGCCGCGGCTCTTCAACTGTCCGAAGGTGAATGCCGTCCAGCGGCATCCGATGTCATCATGCAAAGCATTCTTAGGTGATGATTTCTAGTCAGCAGTGCCAAAAAGCAATGAGCCGCTCATTCGGAGCCGAGGAAACAAGCGGATGCCATGCATATGCTAAGTAGACCTACCCTGAGGGCAATAAAAACACGTGGCAGTGTTCGGTTTACAGCTTCGTCCGTCCGCAGGCAGATGGGGGTGAGCAGCTAAACGGAAAGTGATGCAGCGGCTGTGGAACTCGCGATGAATTCTGCAAGATTCCAGGACAGAGCATCCAAGGACTGTGATCATATAAATGCACTCTTTCAATATCAATCAGATTTTCCCTTCCCGTGCACGCGGACCGTTTCCGTACGCGACCGAACGGACTTCGAATTCCTTCACCATTTTGCAATCCGTGCATCCTGGGGAAAAAATCCTGGAAAAAATCCTCAGTGGAGAGACACTCTTCACCTCGGAAAATTTCCTTTCTTCCTCCTCCTGCTAATGAATCAGAGATTTCTCGGAACGAACATCTCACGTCTCATGCATGAAGATCGGGAAGTCATACGGAAGTGCGGCCAAATGATCTCCCTGGACATATTTCTTCGACGTTCATCGATCCTTGGCTGCTCCAGTGATTTTCGGGAACCGTCACTAAAAGGCGACGCTCCCAGCCTTTGGTGCGAGCAGCTCTACCATGAGAATTTCCAGAAAGTTCCCGAGAGCTCTCCCGGAGTTTACCGGAGGTCCGAGAGCCGAGGGAGGAAAGCCTCCTCCTGGTTGGGATGCTTGGACGGAGGAGGGCGAGTTCCACAAAGATGGGAGTCTCCGCCGAGATCAACACAGCGGAAGATGCGAGCGAATCGATCGGACTCCTCCGCTTTGCGATCACCTCCGCCCGGCGCTTGCGCACCGGTGGTGGGGTGGTGCTTCCCTGCTGGCGAAGTTCGCCATGATGATCAGATGATCGCGAACGCACTTGTCCCAACGTATGACATCCACACACATAACGTGTGTGTGTGTGTGTTTCTCAATCATTAGTAGAAGGAAGAGAAGAAATTTCCGAGGAGAAGAGCGAAGAGATTTGGAAGCTGAGGAGATTGCAAAATAATAAAGAAATTCGAAATCAGTTTAGCCGTGAACGAAAACAGCTCACACGTATCTGTATATGTGTGTGTGTGTGTGCTTCTATTTTTTTTATTTATCCGCTGTTCTTTCTCTCCGAAAGCGCCGCAACAGAGACTTCCATGGTGGCTCCTATTGCTGTCTTTATGCCTCGCGAAGCACAGAAACTCGAAACCCTGACAGCTTGCAATTTTGTTTAGATGCAGTCACTTTTCGACTGCAATAAATGCCCCGGAGCAATCGTTCGAGGGGCGCGCTCTTTAAACGGACTGGTAAAAGAGGATGAATGCACTCGCCCGCCTCAGTCTTGGAGGTCGTTCCGTGCGCGTGGTCACCGCGGAAACGACGATGCGAGAAATGCCTTCGGTTCAAACATCCTGGCGGAGAATTTCCATTCCATAACTTGGCGCCTTCGGAGGCTTCACCATGAGATCTCTCTAAGATCGACTCTCCGTCGCTGCAGGAGTCGGCATTTCCAGATGCGACGGGCACACATCGGAACCTCACGCTCGTCTCCGAAGCTCTCTCACTGCCTCAAGAGACGCTGGTCTTCAAAACGGAGTTTCCATAGCCACACCTTCTTTCCAAGAACTGCCCTGCTTTCAGTTCCGAGCGAACATGCGGAAGGATATGAGAAAAATTCTTGTCCGTGCTAACCGATGGGAGTTGCACCCACGCTTTTCGTTTCGTGGCGCGGATGACCCCAAAGTCCTCAACTGGTCCCGGTTTTCCACCGCTCCGGGACCTCTGGCCGGCAGCGGAGCAGGCTGAAAGCGCTCCCTCGAATGGGGATGACTTCTTCTTCCAGAAACTTCGAGGGCACACCAGGAAAAGAATAGCACGCTGGGTTTCTGTTCGTTCAGCTGCGTAGTTCTTACTTGCTGCTGTTTTTTTTTTTTTTTTTTTTCAAAAAAAAAAGAGAATGTGCTCTTCCCTGTCACACGTGTGATGACGAAAATTTTCTTCTGGATCAGCTGCAGGCACCTCCCTCACGGTTTTCCAAACACTACTTGAGAAATCCTACGCGGAGTGCAGCCAGAAAATCCCTATTAATTTCCCGATGATCCTGTGCTCGGAAAATAGACGTGGATCCTATAGGCAAAAACCTTTTCTTGCATGGGAATGCATTTTCCGGTGGCATTTGAGAAAATTTCGGTTGGTTCCGAATTTCCTTCTCCTCTGTTTTTTTTTTTTTTTTTTTTTTTTTTGAGGGGGGGGAGGGGTTTTCTTCCTTGGTATCTTCGACCCTTTGTGTTAAAACTGAGCTTCAAACACGATCCTCTCGGAAAATGGGTGCATCTTTCCTAGGAGGGAGCTGGACCAAAGGCACGCGCAGAGGAAACGCAAATCGAAATTCCCATCTGATCCTGAGGATGAAGCTCGATATCGATTTTAATTCAAAACATTTGGGCTGTGTTCGAATTTATTTATTTATTTTTTTTCCCTTAAAGCCTCTCCGCATCCCCTTCCCGTATGCTGTATCATTTTCCCCTCTTCGCCTCCCTTTTTTTCTTCTTCTTTTTTTTTTTTCTTCTTCTCCTTTCTTCTTGTCCGTTCTGTTCTGCAGTGAATATCGCATTAACCATGAATCCTACGGAAGTTAAAGGTTTATTCCTTTTCCATTCAAGTTCATAAAGCAGTAAATATCATACCTCTTAACACGGTTGTCACGACAAGGCTCTGTGATTTTGTCAAATTACTCAGATAATTATTTACACGTTTCTATTGCCTATCTTGGTCGTAACAAGTCGTTTTAAAAGTCTCCTGCGAGCCATAATTGTCATCATAAATACAACCATAAATTCCAGCCTCTTCCCATTCCGTGTTTCCGAGACACCACGGTAGATGTCAGGAGAGGTTGTTCGGTAGGAAGCAGCGCTTTCACGTTTTGCAAGATGAGAGAGTAAGCGATTCCGTCCGCTCGCGCGGTCCTTCGAACTTTTGCTTCGCCCATCCTGAAATCTGAAAGATTTCCAGTGAATCAGGCGGCTCTGTGCACGCTGGATGATCTTGGCTTGGGAGGCAACCTGTTTCCGCTGACTACCGGCAAGTAAATCAAAACCGCTGCTCAAACTTTGGCGCTTTCCCAGCGCTCTTGGTCAGAAGCCTGAAAGCCGTCAGGAAGAGCGCGAACTGAAAAACCGAGACGCGTCCCAAGGAGGAGAGATTCCCACTTCAGTTTCACGCTTTGCAGCCAAAGCAATGGCGATCTCCAAGAGGGAGACAACCGGGCAGGTGGCATCGTGGAGACGTCGTTTCATGGACTTCGGCTACCAACGTTCTTTCTCTTCAAGAGGCATTCCAAGGATGCATGCCAATTCCAAAGCTGTGTTCCCACTGAATGCGGAGGATGCTCCTAGTTTCCAAGTGCTCCACAGTCATCAGGTTTCTTGCCGAAGATTGTATAAAAACACAATTCAAAAAGGCTGTATGCAAACCAAAGAAAAATATCCCCCTTCCCCCCCTCCAAAAAAAAACATGATAAAGTGAAAGATAATGGTTTTGTAAATTTTTACAAAAAAACAAATCTTCGCCGGAAACCAAAACTTTCCTCGAGTCCGAGCGCAGCAATGGGAGACGCAGACAAGAAACTTGTCTTGAAAGAAAACAGTTTAGAGGTTTTCCAGGCAGTTGCCTATTTCTGGAGATGGTATTCTCCTCCCAATGAAACCCATTGAAAGTCAGCCGACAGGCAGAATCCAGCAGGGCAGAAAGTCGAACCTAGAACTTGGTCAAATTTGCAGCTAAGGATCTCGAACATTCGATCGAACTGAAGGAAGACGTCCTGAAGACATTCTGCAAGAGCCCCGAGAATTTAAGGAACCGCAGTACCCTCGTATCGGGCAGATTTTGATCAGTTTGGAGCCAGTAGCACAGCTGCTTCCGTGATTTCAATTTCGCCAACGTTTCCTGAGATGGTGCTGTGGTGCTTGCCGAGGATTCCAAAAGAAACTGGTGCTCGAAAAAATACCAAACTTTCAAGCTGCTCAAATGAGATGCACCTTTCTTGAGAAGAGAAGGAAATTTCGGAAGGAACGCTTCCAAATCCGAGAAACCACATGGCCGACTCGATGGCTACCAAGAGACCTCTTGGAGGCTGCAGTCGAAATCCAGACGGGGGCAGCTTCCTTGGCAAGAGCATCAAAGTCTTGCCTTCAAGAATTTCAAGATGCTCTCCAGTTATTGTGTTCCAGGAGGTGCACATATGAAGAGCAGATGGGCATCGGAACTTCAGAAATCCGTGCCTCTGATGAGCATAAGATTCAGAAGCACTAAGGGAAGATTCCGTGGAGGAAAATTAGGCTGCTTTATCTACAATCTCAGACGGTAACGGAGGGTGAGGGGGCAGCTTGGCAAAGGTCAGCAGAACCGAACGAATCTGTGAGGCACGTCTACTCACTGTGGCACTGTGGAAAGCTTCCGCAGCTGAATATCACAAGAGCATTTTCAGGGAATATCCCGAAGATTTTTCGAAATAAAGGTGAGACCTTTTTTCGATGGGTGAACCAAAATACGGATAGAAGAACTTCGATCTTCTGAGCCTCTTCAAGCTGGTTCATCATGGGTTCGTTAATCACCAGTCACCGTCTTCTTCCTTTGGAGGTGATCCTGGGTCTTCCTAGAGTGGTAGGATTCTCAGGGATGCCACAGGCGCTCTTTGAAGAAGCTGTGCTCCAACCGCTGTGTCCACTGGGCATTCCTACTATGCGTAGCATATTTGACGAGATCACCAGCTTGCGCATCAGATCCATATGCAGCTTAAGGATCCTTGGGTCTCACAGAACTCCTTCGTTCCTGGACCCCAATATCTCAGAGGGTCAATAACCAGCTCCCGGACCAGATGCCTGCGCTCCAGATGCGGATAGGAGGAGGGAATCCTCATGATAATAGGCGTAGCGTGAGGTCCTCCTCAAAGGGTAGTTCTGGGTTCGACAACGACCTCTCATCGATTGAAATTGTTCATCCAGTGAACCGCGGCGTCATGGCTCCCGGTATCGAGGCGAGAATGTCGCACACGGTGGCTGAAAATGTTCCTTATCGTCGTCAGTGACCGCAGGGCTGAAAACGGGGCACAAAGTCACTTCAACCGGACGAATTTCTCCAGTGGAGCCGGTGACACCCACTGCCGGAGGTGATTACCTCGGTTCGCGCCCAGTGTGGTTGAGCGAGGGGCCTGAACGCGGCAGGCGTCCGAACCATCCGAGAAAAGCCCGTGGTCCCCAGAACAGGTGGTGGCGATGGGGGCTCGAGAATAGATCTCAACAGGCTCGACAGAAAATTTCAGTCCGGACTCTTCGGAACTGCTCCTCAAATCCTTGATTTCCTGCATCTTCCGAAATCGTTGCAACTCCCACCCGCTTTCGAGGACATCTCGCGAGATGGAGATTTGATGTTTGCCGGCTTGTCTTGATAAGCACCTTGCCCTCTGGGAAATGTGCCTCCCTTCTTACACCTACGAAATGAAAAGCGAATTTTACAACGTGATTACCACGCGCTCTTCCAAGATATCCAAGGAGGAATGGCCTGTTCCTTGTGCGCTTTCCCCATCTTTCATTATGTTGATGAGCAGCTGAGTTCGTTGCAGTCAGAGAAAGTTTCAGGGAAGTGTTCAGCTGCCTTGGTTCCATCCTGACGATTCCCTTGGAGGTCGCCTCTTGAAGATTTTCATCCTATCCTCCCGATAAATGCACATCTGATCTGCACCTCGATTTTTCTCGTCTTTTGGCTCAAATTCCGTGGGCATCCTTGGAATGCCCAGGCCGCTTCGGGACAGAAAACAGCCATCGAAAGTGCTCATCTTCTGATTTCATTTCACACGTGCCCCTTCTTTCCGGCTTCCCTCGCTCACAGCATCACTGCCTCTAGGTGCCTGAGAGCTCATGCAGCCTCGTCGGACAGCACTGCAGTTCTTCGGCCGTTCTTGAGGTTCCCGATCTCTTACCATCAAAAAGAACCGAAGATGAAAAGTCGCGAAAAGCGGCAGAGCGCTGCACCTTGAATTCACGAATTGTGATGAAGAAACGTGGAATAACATCATAGCGAATCCGACGAGAGGGTTGCACACCACTCCTTCCGTACAAGAACGCATGCATTTCCACGTATTGATGTGCAGTTTCTTTTGCAGCTGTCTACAGTTTTGTGGAGTTTCATCATAGATTTGCGAGTTGTTTTTACCGCCTTCGAAACTGAGCCCAGGTTTGTGAACTATACGTACACGGAGTATGCTTTCGTTTGTGTACGCAGCTGCAACAGCCTTGTACTGTTCTAGGTAGCGGTGATTTAACATAATACATGGGGTTTTTCTTATCATTTCTGCTTTTAATGTTGGAGAACTTTAGCTCAGCTCAACTTGATGTATATGTTTGTATAAATACGTCCACATCGTACATCATTGGAAATGAGTGTTCAGACGAATGCCCACTGAGAAGTTCTTCCGTTCCTTCTTACGAAGTCGACGCCAGCAGAAGAGGAAACTCTAAACTTCTGCAGCTCTTGTTGAGTGAAATTACTCCACTGGAATGATTTCCATAGTTTATGTACTTGAAATCAAAATAGGCTGCGTTTCTGAATAATTATGAACGCTGTCTCGGGAGAAGGAAGTCTTGCTTATCCTTAATTATTTATCACCTAGGAAACGCACGCTGGACTGCGTCTCCAAGCGAGTGCAGTTAAAATCATGTTTTCGGTTATCGAGTGTTCCATTTTCCCTGCGTTCAGGGAAGCACAGCAAGCAAACTGAACAGCACAAGTGGAAATTGTTCTGAGAATTTTCCATGCAGATTATGCAGCGCATATTTTGTGTTTTTTCTTCTGTAAATGATACTTCTTAAGCGTCCACGAGCAGAAGCGTCTCCAAACGTGCCAGGGGTGCTAAAATGGATTTCGCTGGAAGAAACGCTGTTCCCCGAAATTCCATATTCAACACGCTGGATTCGGCAAAAGTTCTGGAGTGGATTCTCGAGTGTTCAAGAAGCATCGCATTTGATTAAGGAACTTTTATTTCACACAGACACGAGAGACCATTCCTCTGTCCTAATCGAGAGTGCTTTGGAAATGGAAGCAACACCGAGGATGGAAGCAATCCGATACACGATTGATTTTAGAGAGCTGCACATCACCCGATATCCCCACAGCTAATGAAACTGATTCCCATCCGGGAGTGCCGGGACGATTATTCCAATAAAAAATAGACATTTTCTGAGAACTGTGGTTGGACCGCCTTCCCAACCACGCACAACTTAATGGAAACCTGCCGGGTCACCAGTTCGCAGACCGGTTCGCGGTCCGCCAAGGCAACAGAGGGGAGAGGGCATATAAAATGAAGCAAAAATAAAGATAAATACACTTTGGGTTGTGTGTGGGAAGGGATCACTGTCTGCTGGTGTCGGTCTTGTGCATCCTCTGTAGGATGCCGCTAAGGTCATGCTGGATAGTCCTGTCCAGGTGGGGCCATCGCGTTGCTATCCTGATGAAGTGGATGGCATCCCTATCTCTGGGTCCTCCTGTTGCGTCGCCCCATGCAGCGACGATCCCGCGTAGGCAGCACAAGACTGCAAGGGAGGCTGCTGGCCGAAGGACGTCGCGAACGAAGAGGGGTTTCAAAGCGTCCCTGGAGTTGCCTCTGGGGGTTATCAAGGACACAGCAAAGCGTTCCCATTGGGGCCGTAGGGCAACACAGTCCACTAACAGGTGGAAGGGGGATTCATGTCCCCCGCACCTGAGACGGGGTCCACACACACCCGCGTCCAGTGATGACGGCGGACATTGCAGGGAAGACCCCAGTGCAGCACCGATAGTGCTGACTCCTGCCACTTCAAGGGGAGGGTGCGGGTGTGCCCATGAGCCCCGGGTGCCACTTCAGGTGTTCCAAAGGGACATCCGGTAGCTCGCTCCAGTGCAAGAGTCCCATAGGGTGGTGTACTCGGGGTCGCCGCTGGCCCGTCTTCCACCCGCCCAGTCCTTTCTCCCTTCTGGAGATGGTCACTGTAACTTCCCATTTCGCCGCGATGCTGCTGTCCGGATGTTCCCTGAGGAAAGGCAGGTCTGCAGCGAGGGAGGTTCTTTCTGCCCACGCGCTTACTAACTGTTCTGTGGCAGGACACTCAGCTGAGTGTTCAGATGCTGTTTCAGCCGTGTTGTTCAGTTCTAGAATAGCAATGAATTTGTTGATCTTACTGCCTCGTGGCCATACATTTCCAGTTTCAGGGGATTGTTTGTCTTTGACTTCGGATGATGTACTTATTTTGAAAATGGTCCTTCAGTTTTTTACACTTTCTGCATAAAGGGAGACCCAGTTTGGTGTCTGCATGCGCCCATCTACTTTTATGATATGACTGCTCTTACACCCTCGACAGCTTCAAGATGTAGGAACTTCTTGAATGTATTTGTGAAATCCCATTGCTTTGGATCGTCATGGAATTCCAACGTTCGTCAAGCAATTTCTTGACTTACCTCACCCGACTGTTGCAGAAAAAGCTTTTTTTGGACAGAAACGAAAATCGTTGCAAGGATACAGTGCTACTGAAATTACTTCATCGGTCCAATGTCGAAATTATATCTTGTGGGATTATTCTTGGAGACTGGTAATGTTCCTGTGGCACAATTTGAAGAATATGTTTATGCTCAGCATCTCCGAGAATTCAAAGAGAATGTTAGACGAGAGCTCATTACGAGCTTATTTCATAGAACGAGGGTATGTAGTTAGGAATGCAAAGATTTTTCCGAGAGCAACAAACGGCTTCCTGGCTGCATCCATGAATAAGTACATCACCTGGCAACAGCAGTATTCGTACATTGTGCATGCATTCTTCGATTGCAGTGTGGTCATCTATTTGTATCCATATCCTACTTAAATGCATCTTCCCGAATACAGAAACATGCATGCCCATCTCCATATCTCGTTACTTTGGCGACAGCCACTCAGTATGAGAACAAGGAAACAGATTCGAAATTCGCTTCCGTTTTTCTAGTGATGCAGCAACCATAGAACTTGGAAAGTTCCTCTCTCAAAGTACAAAGTGAAAACGATTCAGGAACAGAATTATGTACATCTCTCCAGTACATCTTTGTTTTCGCCTATTTCCATAGAAACCTGCATTCGAGGTTGGGATACATTCCATAAGGTGCCGCCTTCACTCGGTGCAGAATTTTCCTGTGGTGATTTTGAGCCGTCTGAAAATCGAGAACAAACCTTGAGAATACGTAATTTATGTAACTTGAATACGTAACTTTGCATGACACATGTCCATAAAGTGGCGTTCCGAAACTTCCAACATGGGAGCTCTTGGCGCCAGTCTCCTGAATGAAGCTGTAGTGCATGGAAGTGAGATTGGTACAGTGGCAAGAGAACTGTCCAATCTCCGCTGTATTTTGAACTCAATCTACCGTTTGCTTTGAATATTCCGGGTCAGAGCAATCTGCGCCTTAGAAGTTTCCAAATGAGACCAATGCCCCGTTCGAGAGCATGATTTCGATGCTAGGATTGCGTACGGCAGAAAATATTCCCGGGATTTGGTACCGGCTAAATGCAACTCAAACACTATCCGGGACTCGTATCCACCCTAACGTACACCAACACACTTTTTTGGAGCTTCAGAATTTCCAAGACGGGTGCTTATTATAGTTCGAATATCTGGCAATCTGCGTCGCCAAGCGGCAAGCTATTCACCGGCAGAATTAATGCGTTTGTCTGAGTTTTCGTTGAGATCGTTTATTAGACTTCAAGTCTACACATTTAGAGCCCGTGACCAAAAACGAAGAGACTTAATTGCATAATGAGTAGTCACCAGCTGTTTTGAGAGCTCTTCGACTTGCTATGCTTCATATTTCACCTTCGGTTTGTGAGAAATAAGCAAAAGTAAACAAATTGCGTGCGATGCGTGTGATGCGCGCGCGGAACTGAACCAATGACTTGTGAAAACTCCCTGAAGGGATCCACCGTGCCTTCCGAGCCACCAAACCGAGCTCCCGAGGCAATTCCGGGGACCTTTTGAGCGAAGGAGCTCGGTTGCGAGATGACCGTGAAAATTTCGTTTGTTCCTTCTGCTAAACGTGACCAAGGACGCCACTGTGCATCTCGTGCTGCTGTCACACCCCAAGGAGATTTTCTGAGAACTTCTGAATCTCTCAGGAGATCCCTGTGGGAAGAGTCCAGTTTTCACAATAGGTAGCCCACATGCCTAGTCTCGCAGTGCCTGGTGAAGCGAAGAGAAAAAAGCGGGGGTTCTTTGGAGGTCATCGAAAATCAAGCCAAACCTGCTGTTTCGGGAATTCCCCGAATTTATTAATTAGAGGGAAACCCTCCTCAAATTGCTCGCAGACTTGCTCTTAGAAGAATCCCTTCTAGCTGTGAGTATAACAGGGATTCATCGTAAGATTTGGATTCTTCGAAATCGCCATCATCATCAGCTTAAGTATTGCTTTGTCTCCTTCTAGCTCAG
Organism: Raillietiella orientalis; assembly: GCA_036172245.1. Lineage (NCBI taxonomy): Eukaryota > Metazoa > Arthropoda > Ichthyostraca > Raillietiellida > Raillietiellidae > Raillietiella > Raillietiella orientalis. Next base: position 2,380,789 of record JAYWIR010000003.1, on the reverse strand, counting down.
TCTTGCTGATTCCATTCAGAAAGACGGACGTGAAATTCAGGTTTTTTGATATTCCTTTCCTCCATCCTTAGACAACCTTAGATTTTGGATCATACCGAATAATCGAATACGGAGGAGAACGGACTCCATTCTTTTCGGGTTGGAAACCTTACGCGCTCATTTGGCTCAACTTGGCTCGGATCACTACAACTGGCGCACATGCTGAAGATCTCGAAAGGGATCTGCCGAGAGGACCGCGAAAAGCTTCAGTCGCAGCGCCTCATCCGCTGACTTGCATTGAGCCCTCCTTAGCTCGAGAGAGGTATTTTCGACATCACTTCCTACTGTCTCGCGTATTTCACCTGAAAATTGTGCTGATGGGGTCTTCACAAGGCTAGGGCAGTTCTCTGGTTTTCGGTTCCGCCCCTGCGGAAAGGTGTTCGATTCTAGCAGGTGTTTGACGATCGTGTTTGATGTCTGAGCGGCATGATCTCTGCTGAACTCTCCCGGCGAAGATAGAAGGAACCGAACCAAAATCCATCGAGCAGTGGGCAAAGCTTGGAAATATTCCTCTCGGCACTCCATGCTCCAAGGGATCGAAAGCAAACTCGGGTGCGGAAGATTTCTGGACCTTTCCCTTGGCATTCCTTGAAACACCACATGGCGTCGCGTGAAGATGATTCGCGTCAGTTCTCGAGGCAGTTTATAGATACTGACCTTAGGAGGATGTTCGAATGCAGCTGAGTAGTCTTTGCTCGCGATTTGCATGCAGTTGTCTTCATCAAGTTGGGGCATATCGCCGGGGAGCCATCGGAAGATGGTAGATACTGAAAACAAGCGCGGCGAAAGGCAAATGAAGAGAGATGAGAAATGCGCGTTTTTCTTTCAGGCTAATTTAAAACTTCTCGTACGAGCTGCGTGCACTTGAGATTGTGCGCTCCCTAAAAAAACCTGATGGGAGTCTTTGAACCTATTTGCAGAAAGGGATGTCTAAGAGCTTCTCCAGCAACTCAATAAGAGTAAGACGGAAACATCCTTTATTTGAAGTTCTTAATTTGCAAAATATGAGGAACCAATGATTGCATGCACCACCATTAGTGGATGTTAAGCTGATTATGCGTAATTGCTCGAACTCATTCGGGCGGGAGTCATAAAATAAGACGTAGTCCATGTTGCTTCGAAGCAAATGAGGAAATATTGTATACTAATTGAAGCAAAAGATACACTTCAAAGAGATTAATTAGGATCCTGAGGAGAACCAGTGTCCATGAAAACGTGGGAGATGTGCAACAATTTGCTTACGGCAACTTTCATTTATAATATTCTTTCCACAAGAATCTGTTAATTAAGCATCAGACTCCTGGAGAAAATCTGACTGCAAATGGAAGGGCAAAATACAATGTTTCTGAAGGGTTACTCTCTTCAATTCTTAATATTAGGAATAATCCACACCGTATCTTCCACCTGGTCATGGCAGTTTCGAATGGTTGGGAACCAATGTCCTCCAGACTTCTAGCCAAAAGGTCAAAAGACTCATCTCACATGAGCGGATAAACCGTCTTTCTCAGCAAAGAAGCACCTCTTCATCCTTTTCAGAGAGCATGATGGAGAGTGGCAGGAACGAAGGCGAAAGACCTGAAATTCGAAACGAATCAGACGGAATGACGAACACAGAAACCAACGATTCACTCGATTGCCATCCCTTATTGAGCCAAAAAGGTGCTGCGCAGGTAATCGCAGCAGAAGAGCTTGAGAGGAACGTTAATCCATAAGTTACCGGGCACGGATCAGCTCGTTGGACCATTTGGTTCTCCGAGAAGCGTTTCGCATTCAGAGTTCCCGTCCTCTGGAGCTCGCTGCACATCTCCAGCGAACGTCACCATCAAACAGTCATCAAAACGACACAGTGGGATCTCTCGGTAAAAGCAGGAAGCTACCTACCACCAGCACACTTCTTGAGTCTCAAATTGAACACTGTTTTGCGTCTTCAATACACGAATACTTGGAATCCAGCGGTGAGGTGTGGAAAATCAGCGTTCCCCACTGCGAAATGGTGTTGCATTGAAATGACATGAGGCATTTTTTCCCAGTTGTAGTGAATAAAAGTGCTAATCGAGAATAGCAATTTAGTTTCTGCTGATTATTACATATATATATATATATATATATTCATCATAATGATAAACGTGAGAAACTGAAAATGCAATCGGATTTCTCCTACTGATGAGGATTTGGATTTTCCAGAGTCTTCAATCGGGATTCAGGAGCTCCATCCAGAGTTTTCATTGGCACTTAAGATGTCTTCGCCGGGAGATCAAAAAAAAAGCCGAATTCCATGGCGGGAAGCCAAGTGTTTTCCTTGCACACCCTGCACTCAGTGTTTGGCAGCTCAGGACCACCAGCAACACGGGGGTACCCGCGATTCGATGCAGCAATGTGCCACCTATCATCCAAAATCAATGCATTCCAACAACACTGAACACCTTGCTCAGGAAGCTGCGAATGAAGTGTACTGGCATGGAGTGGGCCGCATCGTACGCCACAGACGAGGATGCAACACTTTGTACGCTCGTACTGAAAATCCTGCAGACTGAACCGACCGTCCGTCGGCACACAGCAGTGTGAGAAGCTCTCCATCTGAGGTTTCGTAAAGTACATGCAAAGTTCTTCTTCCTCGCAAAGTGCCACAGTGGCCCATAAGTTGAACAAATGCGTTTGCATGGTATTTTCTCATTTCAGGATGGCGTAAGGCTGCTATTTGGGCAGAACCCAGTAACAGGCGTTCTCATAGTGAGAACAGCAAAGCGTGCTTTAATTTCGATGATGGCCATCGCATGCATCTGAAGAAACGAATCGAACCGATCCTTCAGTGCTGTTTTCTTGAGAGCTAATGTTCTCGAAAAGCATTGGAAAGCAAGAAAAAAAAACATATAAAAATTGGGTTCCTGCGCCGAACCCCAGCCCAGGATTTGGAAAGCTTAGTGAAACACGGTGGACGTGCATAAGAAACACCAGACATCCATGGGAGTGGAAAGAGCTGTGCAACGAGTCTGGAAGAAAAATCCTGGGAAATAAACCTGATAGAATGAAACTCAGGAGGAGCAGCACTGCTTGCAATAAGAGGCTACTTTCGTGGAGCGGTAGAGTCAGAAAGATCTTACCATCAGAGAAAAGGTTGAAGGCATTCCAAGCAAATGGCAGAGAACTCAACGCCAAAAGTTCATGGTCACCGGAGTGCGGAATCCTTTGCAAATCAGTGAGGACTGTGGGCAGGTCCATCTTTCCCATTTTTTTCAGCCGCAGGTGAAAACTGGGGAAATGGACACTTGAAAGATCTGATTTTACAGCACGTACTGAGTTGGGCTGCCATGCACTCCACATGTGAGGAAATCCTTTTCCGATCTTCCATCAGCCAGTATGACTTTCATCTAGACTTTTCTTCGAGACGCCCAGAAGCTGCAGCGTTTTATCATTCCACTTCAAGAACGAAAGGGATCTGTAGCAACACGGCTCAGATGCTGTTGGCTACTACATTGGCTAAGAGCCGTGAATGTCCATGATCATTTCTTCTTCTTTGCGGCTTCTTCCTAAACTCCACATCCTTTCACACAGGAAATATGTTGCAATGAATTACTCGTAATTATCGAAAACGAATGGTTTCGGGGTCCAAGCTTTCGTTCCCTTTCATCCCTTAGCTCCCGGACGAATGCTGGTCTGGAATCCTGATGAAATGATCTCGAAAAAACACTGTACAGGTGGGAATTCTTTAGCTGTTTTGGAAATGTTTCCTGAATTGCCATGGACGAAGGAAAGTCATCTGGGCTGTTGTTTCAAAGGGAATATCGTATAAATGTAAGGGCAGAAAGGTCTTCGGAATTAATTTTCTGATGGAAAGGAACATCAGAATTGCATCGTGCAGAAATGATGGAAATCAAATGCTCCTTCATTGCAGAAGGGCACACTCGATTTCTAGGAGAGATCACACGAAATGACGAGATGAGAATTCCTCTTCGCATTTCTTTATTTGAATACTGAGGGCGGTCGCTGGAGCAGTCTATCTGAACAAAAATTTCCCGAGTATGAAGGAGGGCATATTAGAATTAAAACGATGTGCCGCAGCTAAAGGCGCGAATGGTACACAGGAATATGACGTTTTTTCCCCTACAGTTGTAATAACAGGATTTCAGGAAATTTTAGCATTTGCCACAGTTCCCAACGAGAAATGACAAATTAGTGTCACCAAGAATAAGTAACACCGCAAAAAAAAAAAAAAAAAAATCGTGATCAATATTATGATTTACTCTTTTTGCATTTAAGACTCCGAGAAGAATGCAGTGATCCATTTTCATGTGTTTGTGAGTACTTTATGGATGACACAGAAAAGTCCACGTGTTTTCGAAGCTCCTTAATAGTTTAATTACTGCTACTCTCCTAGGTGGTATTTCCTGCAGTTTCGTCCGTTCATGATCACTGGCATTGCATTAAGGCGAGAGAGATCGCACGATAATTAAGGACCCAACTTATCCCGAGAGCCCGAAAAGAATATCCTCAGTAGTGGAATTCGAAAATTTCCTTGAAGCAAATCCACCCGGACGTGGTCACTACCAGGCTGCTTCGAATTTCCAGATAAGTAAAACCCAAACGCTAAGGTCATATGAATTGGTCACAGCATCTTTGACCATTTTTATTTTATCCCAGTTCACTAGGTGGGCGATTTTGAGATTCTTCGAAGAAGTCATCAGAAATTCCTGTTTTTAAAGCTCAAACCTGAGAAGGTTCCTTCCCTCCCCCCTCCCCTTGAATTTTTGCGCTCTCTTGATTTCTAGAGCATTCAGAGCCACATACGAGGCGCATTTCCAAAGCAATGGAGGGCCGGATAGAAAGAAACACATGAGAGAAACAAAATTGTGTTGGTGGTTCGAAACACGTGCATCCCCATGTGACTATTCTACGTAGTCGCCATTTTGTCGCCAGACACTTTTGATACCGTGGAAGATCCTATTTGAAAGACCCTCTGCATAAAAGTCCGTCGCCTGGGGGTTCAGACAGTTCAGCAGCACTGCAGTTTTCAACTACTCCCCCTCCCCCTAACATCCTTGAGCCACTTCTTGAGGTGCAGAAAGACGTGGTAGCCACTGGGGGAGAGGTCAGGACTGTAAGATCAAAAAGCTCCCATTCGAATTTCCGAATTGTCTGGAATGTGAGGACAGCATGTGTGGGACCGAAAGGGTGTGTGTGCTTTTGGTGGACTTTACGGAGCCTGGAACAGCCATCTACTGTGCGCAATTCTACTGTGTAGAAACACTTCCTAGAGAGATAAGGAACAAGAGGATGGATGTTTTCGCCGCTTTTCGCTGCTTTCTTTTTTTTTTCCCGATTCACATCTCAATTTTTTTTTTTGGCAGGGACGAAGTTGACTTTCTTTTGCCTCGATTTGCTCATTTCGCCGTGGACACGTGGCTTAGCAAAGCGGCTGTCCACTGCCACTGTGAAGATGAAAAATTTCGGGTGGATGGACTTTCTCGCCTTTCTCAGATGCGCACCTTTTAGAGTCTTACCTTCTCCTGAGGGATGCGAGCATGCACGACGATAGATCCACCCACGGTTCCCTGGAATGCTATTAGGTCACCTTTTCGACTTCGATTCCGGAGCCGCTTAAGGTGCTCGCGTTCCCTGCAACCGCAAAGCTTTTGCATCCGGACTTCGGAGTGCAGCACGAATTTTTGGCAAACTCGCACGCTCATCTGTTCCTTGCGAAAATTCTCGAAGCAAATTTGCAGATCAGTTTGTGTGGGGATTCTATTTTTCCTCCGTAGCGACCTCTTTCACCAAAGAACGCATGCAGCTCAGAGCAAAACATCGGGGTGAGAGAAGGAGATTTTTTTTTTTTTCTCCTTTGTCTCGTTTCCGTGCTTCAGCCACCAGCGGGAATGGTGACTTTGCTAATCACGTGGACAAGGAGCTGCAAAGGCTCCTTGCAGCTTCGTCCCAAGAGCCGAATTCCTCCCCGTGCCCGCCCCCAAGACCTCTTAGCTCAGAACGTGCAAGAATACAGAACAGTACAGAATCAGTCACAAGAACACCCTTCCCTTCCATAACTTACCCACCCTGGCAGCGGTGTGGTTGCGATCCCCTCGCGTGGCACCAAGCGTTTCGGGTTCGAATCCCCACGTGGAAGATCGACGCCGATGCGTCGTGGGTTTCGAGTATCTCCTCGCAGAATGACGATGGTTGACCTGCAGGCTCCGGGTTCGGCACTGGTGGAAGCCGGAAACCGGATGCTCCGTTGAGTGGCTGGGGGGTCGGTTTTCAATCTAACCATTTCATCTGAATCTTTCAACCTCCGGGGTCATTCCAGAAATCAAGGAGCAGGTTCCTTTCGGAGTTTTTCTTCGGTTGTGAAAATGCAGCCATAACGGGGGAGGGGGAATCCACCACCAGCATGGGGACCCTCCATCCCGTACTTTGGAGCTGGTTAACACCTTCTTTGGGAAGTCTCCTCTCCAGAGTGTTAAGAAGCGCGCTGCTCCCTCCAGGGGAATTGGGAAGTGTCCCTTCGGGACTCTCTTCAGAGGAAATAACAAGGAGCGGAGTCTTTTCGGTGAGCCTCTCTGGAGAAGAAATGACCTTTGATGACCCCTTTGAGGGATACCTTCGAGGCACACCTCCGGATAGAATAAAAAGGAATTTTCCTTCAGGGTTCCCTCCCAAGGACTCCTTGCTCCGGATCCTTTCCTGGATTCACGAGGTTTCACCTATAAGCTGAAGAGTACTGCACACCCTCGAGTGACGTGGTCAGTAGCTAGCAAGCATTCGGAAACTGCGCTTTTTTCGAGACAAATGGAGCATCTTTCTGCGCTACACCATCTTACCGGCCGTCGTTTCGGCATTGGACTTTCCTCTTCTCAGATAAACCAGGAACGGCGCGATGAAGTTCCACCTACCTTGAGACGTGCCTCAGGCAAGTTCCTCAGTGAGCACGTGGCCCTCCCGTGCTTGCTGCAGTGACGAGGAAGAAGGATCACGTTAACAAGCTAAAGAGAGCAGCATTCTCTGCGAGCCATCAATGCAGGAGAATGAGCAAGTGGACTGGGAGGATAGGGAACCCTTACCCTGAGGTAAGTCCCCGAATGCGACGGCAGGTTCCAAGCAGATTGGCACGAGCCGACTGGGACTGCGTGGGCATTTATGTTTTTCCCCCCAAAAGCGAAAATCTTCCCACAAATCACGGGACCATTGGGCAGCACATCCAGGCGACAGGTCGTGCGGTTCCGTTGACAAATTGAAAACAAAAGGATTTCCTCCCATTACTGTTCCAGACCTCGGGAAAACAGGGATGATGAGGCTGGGTGCCCCACACCGCCGGTATTCATCCGCGATTGATAAGTTATCGAAATGATCGCTGCCCGTCGGCGATGCGTGTGCAGCGGGGGCTGCATTTATTTCTTACGTTTCTTTTGTTCCTGGAACAGAGAGAGAGCCACGGTGCCGCAGCCTGAGAAACGAAAGTCCATAAAAATGTAAACGCTGCTCCCAGAAGATCGCTTATCTTGAATCTCGGGAACACCCAAATCTCGGAATGATTTCCAGCGGAAATTTTATCGCGAGATCAGATCGGCTTTCCGCTTAAAAGTCGAAAGAAGGAAGAAAAGAATGTTTCCGAGACAGCATTAAGTGGTTTTTAATTAACCGAGGCCTTAATCATAATCTGAGGAAGCAAGTTGGTTAGTGCCTGCGCCCGATAAAACGGCAGATAAGAGGACAGACCGCCACTGCAGTTCGCAATGCATTCGTACGAAAGGCCATTTACTGGAGATACAATCGTAAACATTCCTATCTTGAAGGCACTTTTCCAGATCTCGACGACACCCTCAGCAGCAGCTCTCCGCGCGCAATGGTGTGATGCTGTTCCTGATAATCTTCGCATCCTGAAGATGCGGAGGAAGGACGATGAGGCTCGAAAACGAACGGCTGCTTGGCAACATCCGAGCACCGGGTTCCAGGCGCCGACAACGGTTCCAAGAAGAAGGAGCAGAAGAGGAAGGGGAAGGGAGATTCCCGGCACCGCCCGCTCCGTCGAGCGCTCCTACGTATGCTCTACGGCACTTTGCCCGATTCCCGTTTCTTCCAGGGCGTCCAGTCGCCACGGTGTGAACAGCACACGCACGCCCACGCACGTACGATTCCATCCACAGAAGGAACGCGTCTCTCGGAAGCGCTCGCTGCGGGATCGTGGGTGAACGGCGTCAGAGAGAGAAAGCAAGCGTCCAGCAAAGCCGGACAAACAGGCAGGGCAGCTTCCCGGTTGTTGCATCTTCACAAACGCTATCTCTTGCAAATAAAAAAAGCTTTCAGAGGATTGCGCGCAGGAGAGTTGCTGGAGGGACGAGCTTTCGAAAGTGAGAAGAGATTAAGCGTGTATGGAAATGAGGAGTTCATCTTACTTAGAGCAGGAGGGGGGTTATCCTGCATTATGTTGTTCTAAATAATGTATGCAGCCTCCGATGAATTAAAGAATAAAATGATGAGAAAGGATGAATTTTAAGCAAAGATGACGATTCCGTATTCTCCTCGTTTGATGCAGCATGTGAACATTTCCTTTCTTTCTTTTTTTTTGAAGGGATTCTGTGTTTCCTGAAGCGAAGAAATTTCAGGTATTTAAAGAAAAAGAGACGAAAAGGAACCGCGCCTTCTCATATCATGAACTCACTGATGGTCCATCGACTCTTCAGGAATTCCCATCCACTCGTCCTCTCCTTTCACTCATCATTTGCGAATCAAACCGGAGCCTCCGAGAGGAAGCCGACAGTTGCTTGGATGCATCCCCAGAAGCAATGGCCCTCTCCACGTGTGACCACACAGCCGACGTGCTCACAGTCCAGCAGCAGGATTGCACTTCAGCTCCTTGCGTCCGTTTCAGTGTTCTCAAATGGCTCGAAAGTGCTCAGCAGAGAACTGGTGAACAGTGGAGGGTCGGAATTACCGTGATCCGGCATCAGCAGGTGGTTCCGAGCAACTGTTGCGATCACCTGCCGGATCGCTTCCTTAGGATATTCCAGTTCTTTGCTTCCACACTCAACATCACGGATGATTAAATAGGCAGTCGCACACAAAGAGACCTTCCAGAGCTCTTTGGGCTTTAGCAGCAAACCCAGAAAGACTGCAAACAGATTCATGCCACAGAGAAGATGCTTGGCCGCACGAGGAAAGAAGCAGAAAACTTCCCAGCTCTGTAAGATGTCCCAGTTTCTGTTTGGCTTCCGAATTACATCATAGAGCCCTCAGCCTCAGCACCAGATGAACCTTTGCGGCGAAGCCTCAATATCGAAACTCCCATACATCACTCATTTCCTAACTTGATTTTCAAGAGGTGCAAGATGGATCTGTCCTCATTACCCGAACTGGAGCAGATCATAGGCTGCTCTTGCAATTCATGGGAGTTTTGGGATAATAACCAAAGGACTTTCGCACGCTCCAGAGGACTTCCTCGGGGTGCTCGGAACTCCACACGCTGAGTGACGGACTCCATCTTTGCAAGGTGTATAGAGAGGCATCGGACACTTTCCAGGAAACTTTCCCGAGATCTGCGGAAAGGACCACACACCAGTATCCTTTGTCATATTCAAACGGTCTGCAGAACAGAGTCCAGTGTCTGCCACGTCAGGTGGGACTCTCGAATTTGGACAGCGGTTTATGCCAAGCGCAGCGCTTACGAATGCCGGAACAGCTTGCGACTTCTTAAAGTCACTCTCCCGCGAAAGGAAAAAGGTTTTGAATTCTGAGGAACACTCAGGAAGCAAGGAGAGAGCACTTAAGATGCCGGGGACGGGTGTTGATCGCACTCTGAATCGCTGAGTCTGTTGCGATTCATCAGGGGATGAAAACAGGTTTGCTCGAACGGCACTTCCTACCCTCCGCTTTTCACCAGCCCTCTGCTGAGCGCTTTCGAGCCATTTGGAAACTGGAACAGACAGAAGGAGCCGAAGAGCAATGCTGTTTCTGGATCCTTCAGCACATCCACTGCGTGGGTGTGCATTCTATGAGGAGTTCTCTAATTCTCCGCCCAAACGAGAAGTCTACCGAGGTCTTCCAGGTGTCGGCGATCTCTCTTTACTAAGGAGAACTCGAGCCTCAAGTGATACTTGTCTTTCATCCAAAATGCAGAACTAATTCACCTTGGAAACCCCCTTCGAGCTCACTAGTGCACAGTGAGTGAAATCCTCCTCTATGTGTATCTGTGCCCTTGCACTGTGTTGTCTCATCGTGCCAGCAACGGTACTAGAGGGTTTCGTTTTTTGCCTTTCGATCAGCCACCAAATGACATTAGCAAATACAAGACATAGCCTGAAGGCATCGGGCTTCCCATTGTGCCAAACAGCATGGATGGAAACATGTGATAGAAACAAATGCCCCCTTTTTCGTGAGCTTCAAAGATCACCTCAGGACCTCGCTCAACCACAGTAATACCGTGCTGGATGAAGGTGAGTTCAATTTGGACTTCACTCCGGCAAAGGAAATCGTATTTTAAACAGGAGGACCATGCACCAGCAACCATGAAACGAATGCTGGATGGAATTCTGCGTGAGACCTGTGGTGGGACAGCAGTGCATGGATGACCATTGCAATTACCAAACGGCAGCGAGCTTAACACCTTCGTCCAAACTTCAAATGAGGGAATGAAGATGTGGAAGGATGAACCTTTCGAGTCCACATTTACGAAGTGCTCTTTCGATCTACAGAGCAGAATAAATGCTACGAGTTGTTGTTGATTCATTTATTCTCGATTGAGGTCAGAGTTCAAACGAGGCAGATGAGTTGACTCTCGGGAGACCAATACCGGGGCGAAATTTTTTCCTCGATCAGGTGATAGCCTTATAAAAATTTTATGGCTCCGAGCTTCCTTGCCTGATCACATGATTCACAGCACGATTTAATGGAACGTCCGATCATTTTGGTTTCTGCTGCCCATTTGCTTTCGTTGACCACAGCAACTTGCAAGTTAGCGAATAAGGAATCATAAAATAGGCACAAACCTAACGAACAAGCGCGAATTTGAAACCTTTGTTTTGCTTCAAAGCTAATGGATGCATTTTGGATTGAATTGTATTGCAAAAGGCAAAGAAGCAGAGCGACTGAAGAAAAGCCACCGTGTGAAACGCACACATTACTAAATAGAAGAAACGCTTTAGGAAAAATCCAGATCAATTTCGTCAAAGTGCTACTTGCTCGGACATGGTAAATTGATAAGGACGACAGGGAAACGACAATCTACAAATTTTGTTTTTTTCTTTTTTTGGTTCTTCATTTCAAATTCAATTTTTCTTCCGTTCGGATGCAGCATCTTCAGTGAAGGACCACGCAATCCTTAACCTACAGAACGTTCTCTAATGAATCTATAATGAAAAGAAACTCAAGAGTCATGCTTTACCATGCAACATTTTCGCTTCATTCCAAACGAGTGTATACGAGAGTTGCTATGGCGAATCTTCCTCATTAAACTGCCATACACAAGAGATCTCTTAATATCTAATCTGCCTAGCTTTTTTTTTTTCTTAGAGAGCTAAATCTCATCAACTAACACTTCCTCAAACGAATATATAAAAGATATGATTTTTCAAAGAAATTCGTTTCGATGTCAGGATGGTTGTGCAAACTCATTCATCCAGAGATTCGGACAGATTCCCTTATAAATATTAATGGAAAGCTATGAGGACATCCTCTAAATTACAAAGAGTATCCCAGTTTCCAAAACTTGCGAAATGCTTGCCTTCCGGCAAGCACGAAAACCACGGAGTGCAAAAGGAAAGTTGTCTCCCGGTTATGCTGCTGCTACCTGCGCTGACCTTCTCATCTGCATCTGCTCAATTAAAGGACTGCAAATCGAAGCAAAAACGCAACACCAAAAAAATGCAGCATTCCCTCCCGTCCAGCTGTGCGAATTCGGAACCTGTAGCGCCAAGCGTGTACAGTTCTCTCTAGAAAGGAATGGACAGAATCATTATTTACCGTCTCGTGACACCATAATGTACGAAGGCATGAGCGGGACATGGGAAACCATGATCCAAGGAATTCTAGGAACAGGAGTCTGCAGAGGTGCCTCGAGCTTCCGGTCCGTGCCCAAAGAACGCGCAGTTTCGGAACTGTCCGTTCTCCAGGAACGAATTTTCCATCTCAGGACTCACAGTCTTCATACAGCAACAACTCTTCGCACATAAGCAAAGATCGAAAAGATGGCAGAGATGCTTCACGGCATCTGAGCTTTGACACGGCATCGTTCAGCGCATCTTTGTCTACGGGAAAAATCTCGCTTGGGTCTCCCTTTCAGAATCCCCTTGCGATTTTTACCTGAAGTCTTGGGTTCCCCGAAAGAAACATCACACTTTTCCTGCAGCAGTCCCAACACGGATTCTCGGGAGCGCATCCCATTTCTATGCAAGATAACGATGCTGCATAATGGACAGCGCGCGCTTCGGTATTGGATAGCATGATAGCTGCCACGTGGGGCGAGAAGTTCAAGACCTTTCATGATCTTTCTGCTCGACCACGATGCAAACATCAGCCCATGCTACAGATTTTTGGTGATAGCAGCTCTATCAGCATATCAGGCGGTTTCTTCCAGTACTGCTCATTTCTCAGATTTTGATACGGACAGATAATTGAAATCTGAGAAATCCGAGAAGTAAATGCAGCAAGTGGTAAATGGCTGGAGCTCTTGTACATTTCCAGTGACTAATGAGAAACCTCAAGTGCATCCAAAGTGTACTTCGACATATTTTGGATACACATTAAGTTGAGATATCCTATAAACACATGCAGACACAATCAGACCGTGGTCCTGCCCACTCTGAGAACAGCCTTATAAAATATCGTTTCTTAGGGCGGTACGAAGGGCTCTGTTTATGCATCCCTTTATGGTCTTGTTCTTTTCCCTTAGGGTAGTCTGGATTTCCAGGTGCCAACTGCAAATCTTCATCCGAAGGATCATCTCGCAATGCTCCAAAATTTGTATCGCCCACGTCTTCATGGAACTTAAATGACAACTTTCTGGATGGCGATGCTCACTACCAACGAGTGTGAAAGAATGCCGCTCTTCTCGAGTAAGTGACGTTTCCGTGGACCCCCGCTCTTCTGCTTCTAGAGCTTTCTCTTGAGCTGGATATTTCATCCTAGTCGATTTAGGTGGTCCCCATACTCTGCTAATGCATCTCGGCGAGCTTACACCGATTTCTCTTCCGAGTCTTTCCACTGCAGAGATTCAGAGTTCACTCGATAGGTTTTATCGCCAGCATCCACTGAGGACGATGTTGCTGACCAGAAGCGCGAGTCGAAACCTTAGTGAGATCGTCATTTTCATGACGGGGAAATGCATCCAATCTTGATGAAAAGAATGATGGAGTTCGAACGAAGTCTTTCGGCAAGTGCGGGTTCCTGGAATCAGAAGCATCAGTGACCAACGAGGATAACCTCGGTCACATCATAGAAAAGTCATTTGCTCATACGATTCGCAACTTCCTATATTCGCAAACGCTTTCCCTATTTTCCTATACTCCAGTTGAATGGTTCTTTTCCTTCTGAATTCACATGCGACTGCATTTTGATGTTACCAGTGCGAGTTTTGCTGTCAAATAGTTCGCTTCGGTGAAAAAACGAATTGCACCAAACACGAGAGCGATTCCTCCAGGGCCACGCACGATCAGCTCTTGCAAGCTGACTGCAATCGTAGGTCTTCCTAAAGAAGCAGAGCGGCGTTATGAGCACCAAAAGTCCAAGAGGTCGTTCGGAACAGTCGGATGGGGAGAACCAAAAGCACTCTTCGATTTCGATGCTGCAAAGATGCTGCCAGAACTCGGCACAGCAGAAAGCATGGATTCCATCAGGAAGAAACCACCGGAAAGAGATCCGAAACCGTACACTTCGAGGCGATTCAATGAACACTGAGGTAACACTATTTCCGAGCCGAGAGGGGAAAACTGATCAGCAGCGCCTAAAGAGAGTGTTGCAGAAAAGGGACTTACTTCAGATTGATGAAAAATTGTGTTCGTCCAAAGAGACGGAGCAACAGTAATATCAAAATTGTTTTTCCCTCAGGATTTGATTAATAGTGACTGAGCTCGTACTGCACCACACTTCCTCCTTTTTGCACTCCTATCCATTATAAAAAGCCCGTGAAAGTTACTTTTTGAAAGTAGTCATATTTTACATATGTTTGCGCCACGAAGACTGTGTGACACTTTCTTGCAAAGCTCCTGGCGTTTCCAGTGGTGGGGCCAATGGGATGATGGAAGAACACCGAATGCACCACGGAATCCTGGAGTTCATTTCGTACACCTGGAGTCGGAGCTTGGCATCTCGATTCAAAAGAAATGGATGCAAATAACCAGTGGTCACAAGGAGGGGAACAAAACGTCCATCCCGGATCTGTTTGTATCTTCGAACCTCCTCAAAAGTAAAGTATCCTTACGAGCGGCGGCCCTGTGAGCAGGTGGCTCGTTCGAGATGGTTCCGTGGTAGCGGTGTGGTATTAACACATTATGTCAGACATTTCGTTGAGATGTCGCCGGCCATAAATCAACGCGTTTCGTTATTAGCTTTTGGCGTTAGATGGTTAAACCTTTTCATCCTTCAAAACACTTTGTTATCTGAAGAAAAGAAAGAATGGGGTGTTTCGCTTCTTTTTTTTTTTTTTTTTTTTTTTCTTCTTCTTTTCTTTTTTTAGAAGAATAGAGTTTGAAAATATTTGACCTTGAAATAATAAGGACTACCTCATCATCTGGGTAGCATGTTCCTTAGGCATATTGATTTATAGCTCTCTCCCATAACACAACCCTCTTCAGTATTTGAAGAGGATCCATCACAGAGTTACACGGAAAAACAAAAGTCGTTAGGAAACCTTTGCATACGAAATTTAGCAAACACCGTGTCGACTTTGGAGGAACCACGGAAGCTGGGCAACAAGCACGAATGAAACCACATTTTTTTTTTTTTTTTTAAGGAAAAGAAAAAAAAAAAAAAAAAAAAGGCGGAGATGAAGGAAATAATTCAAGGCATTCGGGCTTGCCGGTTCTTTTGGTCCTTTTGCAGTTTCGCAAAGGCAGGTCGCTCCCAAACCCACACTGTGATTTTCCCTCTGAGGCACGCTCGTTTTGTTAGGAGCTCATCCTATGGAAACTCTGCACCAGGAGGCTGAGTAGTGCCGGGAGATCATCATTTTCAGCGGCGCTATGCTTTTTTTTTTTCTTTTTTTTTCTTTTTTGTTTTCCAAGAGATGCACGAAATTTTCGAGCGCAGCTTCTGGTTGAATGCGGTTTCCTTGTCAGGCCTCATTAATAAATCAGTTTGCTGGAAGGGTTATGTTTTCGTAGGAGACCCTGTTCCAGGGAAGAAATGCCGGCGTCCGATGTTTGCATTCGGCCTTTTGTGGTCCAAAGCGAAAATCAAAAAGCCCGTTGGTTGAAAGCACACACACACACACAGGCAAGCCATACCTTAATTCATCAGCAGCATAATGAGGCATCGACTGCCCTGCAAGCCAATAATCCATACATCATCGAGCACACATCTACGAAATCCAAATAGCTCTTTAATCATCGGAATCAAGGAGGCCTCGTCCTATTCCCAGCGTTAATAGAAAAGAGATAATCCGTAATCAATGGCTTGCTAATTACAAATTAGGACCTGCCTCGCCTGCACCCCGCTGCAGATCAGCGAAAGTTTCGAGTCTGAAAATTTTAGACGTCACGCTCGGATTGCAGGCTGCATTTAATTAAAACTGTAACTCGCTTACGCAGCGGAATATTCATCAACGTCCGGTCCTCTTCCTTATCTTAACCCTCGAACGTGAAATCCAGCTTTTCGTTATATTTCCTGCTAATGCCGATTTTCGGGACGTAATCTACTGCTAAGTGGCAACACACGGGATGAAGTTTTTGTCTCCGGCAGGAAGAACAAAACATTTGATTTCGTCGTGAACTTTTCCTATAACGCTTCAGGGAAAAATTGTTTGTTTTGGCACATCCAGGAGGTTGAAAAATGGGGTAATCTAGAGAACAGAAAGAGTGCCTCGCACGGCTCCTAATATGAATAGAAGATATCTGTCTCCCTGTACAAGTGTTATATTTGCTCATGGGCATCTAATAGCAACTTTGAGAACAAACACCGCGAACGGATGGAAAGATGGAATCTGCGTGCAAGTGGGATCCGACGTGGCTTTGAATTCCTTTATAGTTTGATTTTTGTTACTGTGTGCGTTCTCGCGGAATTTGTTTCCCCTCCCCCCCCTCGGAATGCTTTTCATTCAGCTATTTAGTTCATGTGTAAACAAATCTTCAGTTGCCATCGTTCCAGCTCGGAAAACCCTGGGAATGGCATGGATGCTACCACTCCGAATCAGCAGAGATGATCTTCTTCTTTCCGGATATTTTTCTATTATTATAAAACCACTGCGCTTGGATGATAAGAGTGCTGGAGAAGACCTGTGATTGCTTACCATCCATTTTTCAAAGGAAGGAGCGATTAATTGCTCGGGTGCAAGCGGGTGAGGAACTTTGTAGCTCCTTCGAAAGAAAGGCTTCCCTTTGGGTGTACGGCGAAAACCGCCAAACGCCTTCTAAAAAAGAATTTTCCTTCTTACAAAATGTTACTATGTAATTTCAGACTAGCAGCATGAGCTCATTTGTCTCCGCTTGAGCCTCCCGATGAGTTACAAGGAAACGGTGGTTCCTTCGGCAGGAACGGAAAAAGATCGAAAGAATTGAGCGCTGAGCGAGTGAAGATAGCTGGGAACGGTTGACAGGCATCGGATGCTATCGGAAGCAGATGAACCTCCGGCTGCGGAGGCGTCGGAGGCCTGGACCGTTAGAGGGACGTTGGCCGTGGACGGTGCCTCGCTTCTTTGTGACCTCAAACGGAAACTTTATTCGAAAATTCTGCTTTCAATGGGGGGATGAGAATTTCCCTAATATGCCTGGCCATCGCGGGATGAAATATGGAACATTCACTGAGAATGCATGTAACGGATAGGGTAGGGGTGTGAGGAATGCCCCAAAGAGAAGCGATGTACAAAAAATAGGTGCAATTGACGAGTTGAGACAATCAGAACCCATGGTCCGAAATTTCGTTCACTTCATCGCACAGCTTGCATCCCAGTACAACACGTAGGAGGCGTTTGCATGCAAGGGGGGGTGTCTGCAAGCCCAACTTTCTCGTGACGATGGATATTTGAAGGCGAATTTTGGAGCATTTTCATGGATACCGCGTTAGAATGTTCGAACTCAAATGCAACTTCAAGAAAGGGGACGAAAGAAACCCTTCCGCCGGTGCATCAGAATTTCGGAATCGGTATTTGCTTCTTCAGAATTCTTCCCTTTCCCAGAAATTTGTGCAAAACGGTTCGTTGGAAAAAGCTTTCATCCAAACGACTCTTCCTAATGGGATGATGGAAGAACACCGAATACACCACGGAATCCTGGAGTTCATTTCTTACACCTGGCGTCGGAGCTTGGCATCTCGATTCAAAAAATGGGTGCAAGAGGCAATGGGCAATCGTTGGGAATGCAGTGAGCATCTTGGTGTGCAGTGTTTCTTTCGTTAGATTATCTAACGGGAGTTTCATTGAAGGTGTTTCCACGGTGTGCCGAATTTTCAGAAAGAGCTTCCCGAGAGGGAATTTCGCCACCTCGGTCAACAGATTGCTTCCCGATGGCTTTGCGCCCACTGAGAAGAAAGCACGCATCATCGTGCTTGCAAAGCACTTCTATTAAGGGTGCACAATCCTGGATGCGCAGCCATTTTGGAATGCCCGTGGGCTCTTTTGATTCTCAGGCGAAAATGAGAAAACGATGAAAGGTAAAGGATGGAAACACACGGGACTGATGCAGGCCGACCGCGAATTCCACTCTCCTCTCAACTGATCTCGGAAATGTGGAATCCTGAAGGAGAGAAAAAAAGGATTTTAAGCAAAAGCGATTCCAAGAGGAAAGTAAATAATTGCAATAGATACTTGAATTCAGTCCTGATGGCTCACCATTACTATGGAATTAACTAGACGATTCACGTGAATTCTTGGGGAAAAAAAAACGTTCTAAGCGCCTTTCAAGTTGGTAAATAACTGATAAAATCATAAAACTTTTCGCTGCTCCTTTTATGGCAGAGGATTTCATTTGTTTGATCAAGACGCGAGTCGATCATCTGAAGCGTCTCATCTCGAAATTCAACTTCAGGTGATTTGTTTGCTAAAAGCTGAGTTACCCTCTTTCCGATCATTGGAAGACGAAAGTGAGTTTTTTACTCACTGCTGGATGATGCCATCGAGAGAAGTAACTGGAAGCAGCTTCCAGCAGCTTGTTTGTTAGAAGAAATCATCTTGCCTCTGCTAATGATGGCTTTACCACGCGAAGAAACCAACTTATGCTTTCATAGACTAACCGTTATTTGGTGAGGTGTGTAGATGTAGGAATGTACCTCTATTTACCTTCCAGAATGTGCACAGCGTTTGTATATCCTTCTGCTTTGGCACTGCGTGTAATCTCAGACCGCTTGTACGTGAGGCGTGATTCACCAGAGTCAGGGATGCCATACCCTGAGGTTCCAAGTAGTGCCTTTTAGCTTCATAAGGATGTACCTGAGGTCACACGACCCGAGCAGCATCGATCGAGTTCATTACATTACCAAAGGGTGCGCAGTTCTCGGAGAGAACGGCAGACTGCATCCTCCGGGGCCGCCTCTTCGCCAAGTTCTCTCGAAACGAAGGATTTTTCAAAATCTTCTCATCTTCTTGCGCGCGAACCGTCGGCCTCCTACAGGGAATGCAGAAAAACTACGATACCATCTCATGAAGCGATTATCTCTCACCAGAGAATGAAAAACGCTTTCCCGTGGTATCTAGGAGGGTGGGCCTTCTGCACAGAAACCGCTTATCGTTTCCAAGGCGCGAAGATTTCAAAGAGAGAATTGTGGCCATCAAGAAGAAAAAAAAAAAAAAAGAAACTCCGAACTACGCGAACGAAGGAGTTGGAATGATTTGTGCCTCCTGTGAGTGAATGCAAAGAAAACCAATTCCTTTCAGCAGCTCCCAAAGTTCCTACATCTAGGAGGATTCTTTGTCCGCTGATATACATAAGTCTATGGACTGAATGCAGAAAACATAGGAGGAGGAAGGCATATTCCTGCCTTTTGCTGCTTTCCGAGCTCCCGAAGGAAGGTAAACAAAGAGGCGATGTTCACAAACAAAAGCTATTCACTGAGACACTTCGCAAGGACAGTTTTTTTTTTTTCCTCCTACCCCGCATATCATATTCCTGGAATAAACAAGATGAAAATAGGGCATCTTCTGCCTGAAGCTCCAAAAACACGCGTCGCCGGCGGTGTCAGTACGATTATTTGATTGTGAGAACTATTTCTGACGGGGAAGCTAAGAAAAGGGAATGCACCCGATAAAGGCACCCCGTTGTGAAAATAGAGTCCATTTTCACAAGGCTCCTCACAATCCTTCTTGATGGAATCTGCGTGCAGCGTCGGCATTCAAAAGTGCTTTCTGAGTGCACTGCAACTTTTCGAATTGACGCCGGACAATAAACATTAAGAATACATTACTTAGCAATGATTAGCAATTGACACACGCATGCTGGAAAAGATGCAATCAAATCAAGCTAAGTGGTCAATTTGCATCGCTAGCATTTTACAAGCGCGTACTCGAAAATTACCAGGAATTTGAAGCGAACTCGCATGTCAGTTTTGTTCCATTCCTTGCTAATGTGAATTCTAATTTGTCCATCAAGTCTGCCGACGTTGGCGATCAACGAATTTAGATGTAAGAAAAACGAACTGCGCTGATTTGGGAATGGCGTCGCAGCAGCCCGAATGGTCTTTTAGCAGCCGTGCGCGCACTTTATTTCACTTGAGGGATTGCCGAATCGTGAAGAGGACTCATTTTTAAGTGCCGCACTGTTGCTTCGAAAACCGCAGCATCCCTGAGCATCACAGACTGCATGCTCGTCGGGTCATCACCGTGCCTGGTGCCCTGAGAGCTTTCCTAACGAGATGTGGTCTCAGTGAGAGAAAAGATGGCCTCCTTCGTAATGCCGGGCTTTCCTTCATGAAACCAACCCTGCCCATTACTCCTCACGAGAGCTTACTATTATTTTATTTCCGATGCGCATGATGTAAATAGAGCTCCAAGATTAAAGCCAAGGAAGTCGACTGCACCGCTCGAAGGCCGTCAGAATTTCAGGACGGAGATCAAACGGGAAAACGAACCGCCAACGTTCACCATGGAGACAAGTTCAGCGTCACTCTTCCGAAATATTAATAGGATGATGAGCAGAATCCGTTTTTCAAAAAATAAATAAATAAGACAGGACGTTTGGATTTTTCATTGAATTGCAGATGAATTCGTGAACCAAAAAGAGACGCAGGAACTGTAGATCAATCACGACCAAGCATCTTTTGTCAGAGACAAGGTTCCCATCCATGGAAGGTGAAAAATACAAACTGGTGGCTTGCCTTCTGAGACACAGAGACACATGGTCTTCATGATACAAGCTTGAAAGCTGAAAGGAAAAGAGAAACAAATAGATGAGCTTGTCAATCTATAAGCGTGCTTGGGACTGTGGTCTCTGACGAGAAGAAAGCGGAAACTTTCCTGGAACATAAACAAAGTCCGCATTTGCCTCCAGAACTCGTAGTGCTTGGAAACCTTCAGCGTTTCAACGTCACTATTACTTAAAAGAAAGTTGCTAAAATATGTTAAGGCAGCTTTCTTACCTTCAAACAGCCGGCGAACTCGATGGACCATTCGCAATGCCTAGGAGGCCTGAGAACACCCCATGATTTTGTGCCGATCTCATAGGACTCAACGTGGAACAAAGGCAAAGAACGGGCGTATCAGCTTCCGGAAAGCTTTCACCGGTCAGCGATCATCATTGAGCTCTCTTTAAATTCGCAGACAGCACTCAGCATTGATGCAATGAGCGAAGTGGTGAAAAGGTTGAGTACAAAGACGCAAAAAATGTCCTAAACTGAAAACGCTACCTTGCATTTTACTTGCAGCAGTGGGAAAAGAAAGACTATTAAACAGTCTATGAAATCGTCATCCTATTTTCCTGAGGTGAAAAAAAAAACTGCAATTGCATGCGCGATTGCTGCTCACTACTTCCGTACGCCATGGATTCCAGAGAGTGAAGACTGTGATTGGGGACCCCGTTGTGAGGCACCTGTGCATCCACCGTTTGATCACGCAGGGAAATGAAGGAATGCTGATGGACCGTACCCTGATCCCGAGCGCCTTTTCAATGAACTAATTTGACCTCGATTGCACTCTCCATACGGGCGCCAGTGCTCCTGCTGAAAGACGATGGTTTTCGAATTTCAGTGCAATCCGAGCAATCCTTTAAGATCAGGATGTCCTGTGAGCTTCGACGAAGCGTCCCATCGAAGGGATGCTCGCTTTCGGTGATCGTCCTGCTTCACTTGGAATGTACAGTTCCGCAGTACAAGACTCGGTTCAGCAAAAGGCACCGTGACACAGTTCTGTCCCGTGCATCTTGGTGACCCCGCGCACCCATTCCATGGAAGCCGCCAGTCGCGCCTCCTGAGGCCTGTCCGATTCGCGCTCCAATGTTCGAATGGGACTGCCAAGCTGACCTTGCGCCTCCTTGACAGCAGTGACTTTCTGCAACTTGTGAATCTGTAGTGAATTCGCTCTATCCGCTCTAGCACTAGAGGAAACCGAAAGCCATAAATCTGGATCAATCGCTCATGATACAGGAACGAGGGTCAGGTTTTCGGCTATCGGATAGAGTCATAAAATTCATGGTACGAGCATGCCAGGGAATACTCCCCTTTTCCTGAAGTATTATCGTCGTCACCGTACCGGAAGCACAGGTACTATGCTCTCGATGGATGCACGAGCCCTGAAGGTACAAATCTATCCGAGGGGAGGGTGGCTTACTGAATGACTGCAGGGATTGCTGGGAAATACCGAACGTTCATGCGGGGCTTCCTATGACGTGACGATCGCCCCGAAGCTGAAATTCTGAAACTCCATCCGACCAGCCAGCCCTTTGCAGCCAAGAACGTCCCACGTGCCGCACCCCCCACCTTCCGGTAAACCCGTAACTGCGTGCTGAAGTACCTTAGGCGGATGAACTTGTTTGAGATTGCAAAGTTAAGCATCCACGAGTGCATCGGACATCCACGTTTTGCAGACCTTCAGCTGCTGCTCAGCTCCGAAGCATGACGTCAGCAGCACCGGCAATCATTTTATTAATATGACTCGGAACTGCCAGCTTTGCTTTTGTTTAGCGAGAGTTCTTCGAAACACTTGGTAAACAAGGCTTTTTCCAAGATTGGACAAAGATTTTCTTATATAAAATAAATAACGTTAGTGTTTATCCTGGTTCCGTGCTGCATTCAGCTCTCACATGCGGGTTTCTTTCATTGCTGCTTTTCATGTACGGATGGCTGTTTGGCGTTTCTTCTCCGTTGTCGTTTCGCGAGCTTGCCAGGTGCGGCTGCAGGAGCTTTTCAAAAGGATCCTCATCATTTTCATATAAATTACTGTGGAACCTTTATTTCAGTCTGGTTTCACATTCGTATCTTCTATTGATTGCCGAGCCCAGCAAAACCGATCCTCTCGCACCCTCGCTGCTCAATGAATCGAAGGTGATATAGTGACAACTCCACTTCCGACTTCACTTATCATGCGTCGCCATTTCAGCTATTTTATTATCTGAGAATGAGCAAGCTGAACAACTCTCATCTGGCTGATTTATGTAGTGCAGTATCGGAAGGAATCAAACGGCATGATTGTTCATCTCACCGTATTCAGCGGACTTGGCAACCCTTTTTCCTTTACTCTCCACGGAGCGCGCTTGTGAAAACGCACGGTCCACGGAATCAACTTATTCAGCGGAACGGTGCCCAACTCTACACTTCATCTATGCATCTGTTTATTTTTTTTTTCAGTTGCCTTCTTCCACATGCTCTCATAAGGAGAAACGAATTTTGCTTCATGTGGAGAGATAATCACCTCCAGCTTGTAAAGTTATTGCTGGCCAATGAAGCTTCGACGGTTTCTCGGTGACCTCGCAAGCACCGAGTTTAATTTAAAAGTAATGTTTAGCGTGAAACCCTCTGGGTTTATTTAAGGCCTATATCGAGAAAGCAAATCTCTAGTGAAAAGAAAAACTGTGAGCACTGCGGGTTATTAGATGCGTAGTAGTGCTCTGTCATTATCAAGCAAGGACGGACGTGTCGTGCACCTTTGACGCTTAAAGGACATCACCGTGTTTCCCAGCCAGTTTCCAGCCTTCCAAGCAGCCCGTGCAATCAAGAAGAATTTGAACACCCTGCGGTGCTTGAGTTCACAATCGCAATCGGATAATCTTGCTCCGTCTTGTCATCCAGGACGTCGGAGACCTTTGTCTAGCTGAAACGGGAAGAGCGCTTTCGGACCACGGTGGCTTTTATTGGATGGTTTACGCTCATGCGAGCTCATGACGAAGTGGTTGAGAAGCCAAATTTCGTTTCTGACCGCATGGAATTCATAGCCGTCTTTGTGACACCGGGAAAGACTTGCTGAGATGGCCCGGGGGTCATTCTGGAAACTCCAAGCACTATTCAAGGCGATCTTGCGAAGGATCTTCGCCCTTTCCTAAATTTTCAAAAGCATCAACAGTAGACGCTTCCAAGTTGAATCCTCCCATCACACGTTTCCTATGAGTGTATACGTGAGCGACACATCTGTGTCTTTGAAGGTCGCAAACGTTGGTGTTCCTTCAGATTTTCCACCTCCCGGGACAACTCACAAGGTGAACTTAACATCCAGCTGCTGAAACGAAGTGAGATGCAACACCGTGTAATAACCTTGCAGAAGTCTCATGTGGCTTGCATAAATCAAGGAAATGCAGCTAAGGAGCATCCAAGTAATACGAATTATCATTCAAGAAATGAAGAATGAAGTCTCCCCGCTCATCACTAAGGCAACGGCGAAGCTCTCTGCCTTGGATGAAACACTCTTTTAATTCTATTTTTAAAAAACATGGCGGCGAGATTATGGTGGCGACGAGAAGCTTGCATCACTCTGTTATGAAGCTGATTTACTTCACGGAGAGCTGTGTGAATAAATCACTTTGCATGTGATCAGCTTCGAGTGCGGGACTCTTCTTACAAGTCCGAAACCTAGAAAGCGCCAGATCTGAACACCGTCAATGCAACAAAACACATCCTTTCATGCTGATGAAGGACGAGCATCGTGACTGAACACGAGCACGTGATTAGGAGGTGGTGGTGGTGTACCAGATGTTTGCTCCCTGAGGCGCGGTGGAAAAACTCCCCACCGAGAGCAGATGAATCTCTTCAGCGGTGGAGGCTGGACAGGAAAGAGGTGGCCAGCTCCCAAGGCACTGAAGAACATCGTGACCGGAAAGCAGAGGGTTCTGAGCTTCATGCACTTCTGCCAAAAGGGAAAACGGATCCTGGACATCCCGTAACGGTAGCTGCCTTGCACGTCAGAATGTGACTCGCATTCTTGATGCCTTGAAATTTGGAAGAGCACGTCAGGAAGAAAAGCATTAATGATTCAAGTTGATTTCTGCCTCGTCCTTGCTTCCCAAATCAGTTCATGTTTTATGTAGGCCGCAATGCATTCGAACTTGGTTGGATCACTTCGCTTTGAGCAGCTGTAGGAATTCAATGGAGCTGGAAGGAATGCATTTGATTTTCGGGTACACTTGCCGGAGCCTCCATGACCACTTGGATTAGGCTGTTCATAAATCCGAAAATCATCGGCATGGAACCATCGATACTCATCCCATCATGGCTTTCCGAGCTGTCCAAGTCACAAAAAACAAAGACTTTGAAGGCTGCTGTTTCATTCCCATTTGTCGCTCCCAGAGAGTCATGTCAGCAGTTTCCAGAATTGATTCAAGAGTGGTTTCCCAATCGAATCCTGGAATCGGTGACAAATCCGGAATGATTCCTCTCCTTCGAGGAATCCACCTCACAAAGGATCTCCTCCCAATTCGACGCTAAAGTGGAAGGTGGGGAAGGAAGATGCACCACGTGTCATCCTTCAATGGAGCCCATCCAAAGGATATTCTTGGAGCTTCTTGACGTGGTAGGAATTTTTTCCACGTCCCTACTCTTCCTCCTCCTCCACCGAGGAGCATGGACGGCGGATGCATTATTATTAATTAATACCGATCCCAAAATTGAACTTCAGCACTCCCTCAATAGATCATATGGTCCTTTCTCGGAAAACATCCCGAGGGAATTGATCATGCAGTGGCAAAACGAAACTGCAAGATCTGACCTGAAGAAACAAAAAAAAAAAACGAGGTCGCAACAAGTCTTGCAGTCGAAACGCGAAATCTGCAAAGGTACACGACCGAATTTTCGCAAACATTTTCAATGCGTGACACTGCGGTTTGTTTGCGGATGCTGCAAGTGAGTGGAAGATGGGCGCTGAAGGGACTCGTTTTCGACCGGGCAGCCAAATTTCTATTTCGGGAGCACCAAGCTGGTCGAACCCAGCAAAGCTGGAGGGTGGTACGTCTGCGGCCCAGGTCCACCGTCCGTTCGTTGCTTTTGCTGGTGAGATGCACGCGGGCTCTAATTTTAGATAGTGATGTATGGAGCTCTCGATCCAGATAGCTATTTATCTCCCTAATGATGTATCGGATCGTGAAGGTACTTGCATTGTTCAGGTGAGAACCTCTCCAAATTCTACGGCAGCGGACTTGACGATCCACATAAATACCTCGCTGTTGCTGTGAAGTTGGTCCAGTTCGCTCCCTGTTCTTTACGAAACAAAAACTGCATCGCCGTGGGTCGGGAGGCAGCATTTCCATCCTGCTTGCTTGTTCTGCGCTTGGCTGACTCAGCTGCAGTGTACGTTGTTTGCCCCAGGGGTTCTCTCCTACGGCATGTTTTGCATGCTCTTCCTCTAGCAGTTTCCCATGGAAAGGTGGAAGTGAATGCCAGGGCCAGGAAGCCTTCATTTTAGGAACTGATTCCATCCTTGCGGAGATGGCTTATCCGTGGCGCATCCTGAATCTTCCCCGAATCCCCCTGTCCGTCTACGGTGACGCAACGGAGGCAATAAGAGTTCGCTTCCTCACTCGTGACTGCCGGCGTGGTGCTTCTGTGCCTTTACCTTCACGCTGCCATCGCTGGCTGCCGATTTCGGAACTCGGGAACATGTGACGGAGTAGGCGGGCAAGGCTGGCGGGAAGGAAAAGAGAGTTTGATGAATGAGTTGCGCGGATCAGGAAGTGACTAAGAGGGGCCACAGCAACTGACCCTTTATTCCTGGGATAAAGGAAAGCAGAGTCACCACAATGCAAAGCGTGCAGGGACATAGAAAAGAAGGCTTGTTCCCTGATTGGTAGTTAACATGCAACCACGTGACTTTACTAATCCCACATCAATCCCTGAAAATGTAGGATCATATTTTCTGGGTGAGGGGAAAACAGCACAAGAGATAACCAGACATTGAAAAGTGGGTCGAAGAAAACATGAGTTCTTTCATAAATAGTGCGAGGTTTTGGGCATCTCACTATGGCAACGAACCTGCCATGATGAATTCAGTGAACCGCTTTCAAGAATCAGTCGAAGTGCATCCCTCTCACTCTTTTGCGCCAAAGTACTGCTCAGACTTTGCGTACTCTTATCCATCGGGTCACAAGTTGTTTCAGGAAACGGAAGTGAACCAAAGTTACTATCCATGTAGTGCTTACAAATGTGAAAACAAGGAAACCGAAGAAGGCAGCATCGCTGGCTGTTGTGACAACCACTTCACTAAGGACCTCGTGAACACGTCACCGGAGCAGTCCGGGTGCAAGACACTCTACTATCCATGGATGAAAACCAACTCAGGTAGTGATGAATAATTCTATTCAAGCTACACGTACAGAGCTCTGCTTCTTACTAACAACTCGAACTGCGAAGGGCATGCTGTTCGTGTCAGGCTTTTTTTCCAAGCACCATCAAGACGATGTTCCTTTACAATCAAGCGAATACGTTAGGATTCGAAACGCCACCCATCTGCTGCGACTCTCTTCACTTGCTCGTGAGAACCCAATCCCTCCTACCTGTATGCCCCGAGGTGGCGAAAAACAGGGACTCTTCGAACCACTTTGAAGGTCTTCCCCTGCGTCGCCGTTCCTCGGTGCACATTCTTCCTCTGCAGCAGCCGCAAGTCTTCCCGCTGTCTCACTTGTTCCCGTCAGCATAGACCTTTCTTTTCGTTTGTCTTTGTCTCTGTCTTCCTTCCGAGAGGAGCCTTGAAGCTTTAGTGACCTCGGTGCAAGTGTATGGTTTCTGAAAGTTTCGTACGGCTTTGAGTGAGAGCAACTGCCAACAGGACCGTCGATGGCTTCCCAGAAAAGGAACGTAGCTCGGGATGAATTCGAATCCCACATTCTGAGTTCCTAGAGTCTTCAACAGGGAAGGGAAAACTTTTCCTGACGACAGTTACATGCGCGGTATCGGTGAGGTCAATTTTCCTAAAAGCAGACAATGAGCAAAACCGTGTGTCCCATTCCCACTCCCATTTGGATTCGCGAAGGATTCCTGGAAAGTTTCTGGAAACATAAAGAGGTCTTCTTTAGAGTCTGCTGTAACTAAGATTTCAAAGTGGTCACTGGGAAAGTGGTCCATCATGAGAATGCAGTGCACTCGCGTGTTGAGGGAATGAGCGGGAAGATCTCGAAGGAAACTTCTGGGGAAGCGAAGATCTCAAGCTCGGAACATGCCGCGGTGACTGCGAGCTCGGAACCGAACGGATTTACGGCCGCACCTCCCCGCCTCTTGAGGAGAAACCCTCTCCTCCTTTTGCCGAGGCCTTCCTCAACAGGGAAGGAGGCGAGCGGGAAGCAGGATTTTCGAATCCACGAGAACGAACGCAGGACGTGAGACACGTGCACAAACTGGGACTGCTGCGTCGAAACCGATGGTCGGGCGTACGTGGTCCGCGAGAGCTTCAGGAGAGCGCCGACCTGCCTCCGCTGCACTGCCACCAAGGTCAAACGGCGGCAACAGTGATGTGGCGGCCACAGAGCGAGCTGCTTATGAGTTGTGGCAGATAAGAGCGTCTGCGTGTCTGATGGTGGTGCATTTTCTCCTGCGCCCGCACCAAGACACACCTCTCAGTCAGGTAGATGCATGTCTGCTTCGCATCCGGCATCTGTTTCATGAGATCGCGAGCGATCCGTGAGCCACGCAGCTGTCCGGCAGAAGAGCGCTGGATCGATGACGTTCGCATGCCGGAGACTCTCTGCAGTGCTGGTGCTCGCGCAGCGCGGCATCCACGAACGCATGGTCACCACCATGAGCACGCAAGGACAGTAGGATTGGGAAGCGCGCTTTACCCAGAGTGACGGCGAGGAGGAGGAGGAATGGAGGAGGAGGAACGGAATAGAAGAAGGAGAATGAAGACAAGAAGAAAGGAGAAAGATACTGGCGGTCGCAAGCCGCGAACAGAATAAGGGAACACCTCGGTTCGTTTGGCGAACTCCCTCAGTGTAGACTCTGGACCGTTCCAGTGCGAAGGAGCCGAGGGCTTCCTTCCGGCGGGAACCGCGAGGGCTGTCCAACGGCGCCCGAGGAAGAACTTGAGGAGGCGACGAAAGTGCACAGCTGCAGTTCCCTCGCCAGAACGGGGAAGGAAGGAAGGGAGGGGAGGCGGGCATATTTTTTTTTTCCCCTCCCCTTTCCTTTTGCTTCTCCGCTTGGGAGCCCGCCGAAACCTGTGGGAAACGCCGCGGCCTGGATGGGACAGCGAATCGCGCGTCGCGATGGACGTCCCGGTGAGAGACGGCGGCAGGCGGTGCCCCCGAAGCGGACCCATAGCGCCCTTCCTGGGTTGCAGCCCGGGAAGGGCGACCCAAGAGGAACACGTGGTCCGCCGGGAGCAAGGCCGTCCCTGGAAGTCGAGCTAGCGGCACACGTGCGCGTCCCCCTCCCTCCCTCTTCCTCTCCTGTAGAGCAACGTGCGTTCGCAACGGGGATCGCAGCCCGGCGCTCCCAGGAAGGCGGCCTGAGGGTTCTGGAAGCAATTATCCTCCTCTGGGAAAGCGCCGCCCCCGCCTTCCCCTGCGGCGCGGCGGCGATGGGTTCCTCGCCGTTTCCCGGGGACATCCCCGCGAGAAACGCTCGCTCCCCATTTTAGCGTCCCTTTAGTCTTTCGGAACCGCTCACTACGCGGAAACCGGTTGGTCACGGTCAGGCGTGCCGTTCCCAGAAGCGTGACCCTGAACGCCGCACGAGCGCCGCTCGCACCGCAGACGTCGAATCTCCTCCGCCGAAGGCAGCACAGTCGCCTCGTTCCCCCTCCACCTTTCCCACGGAAAACGGAGACGCAGCACAAAAATGCCCTCTGGGCATTTTTCCTCGAGTCCACTGGAAGCAGGCGACCCCCTTCCTCGCTGCGTTCCTGCACCTTTTTGCTCCCCCGGTCCGCACAGCTCCCCGCCGTCTCTCTACCCACTACAGAAAACCGGATGCGGGCTCCCTGATACCCCGCTCTTCCCCTGAGGCGCTAGAGGGTAGCCCCCTCTTCCCTCTCCCGCACTTGACTCGCGCTTCCCCTTTTCCCTGTTCCTCCACACTCTTTGGGCGAAAGTCCGAGCGGGCTCGAGACCTTCTGGGGTCGAACTCCATGGGCGCAATGTCGATGCTTTGCTCTTCCTGCCTCCAGGGGAAGGGAGGCATCCCCTTCTGTCACCGGCTTCTGAGCAGCAGCAGCAGGGTCGCGTTTTGCTGGCTCCTTAATTTCCCCCCTCTCACAGAATCCTCGCCTACCAGATGAGCGCCGGTAAAAAGAGGGAAAGCCAACCCTCCAAGATTTCCCTTCCGCTGTGGGTGGTGAGGCCCACCCGGGCCGTCTCCGAGGCAACGACTAAGGGGGAAGGACGGCGGGAGATGGAGCGCACCCTCCTCTCCGCAGGCGTCTCGCGTTTCGAGCGCGCTCCGTCGGCCTTGGTTAACTGTCGGGTGTATAGGCCGGAGCGCGCGGATCTCCGGCACGGAGGTCGCCTCTTCCTTTTCCGATGACATTAGTGGGACTCGCCGAGAGGAACGCTCGCTCGCTGGTCAATCTGTCCTCCCCTCTCTTGCCCTCGCCTTCGCGGGACGAAAGTCCTGGGAGGTAACAGCAACCGACTACTGCTGCCTCCCCGCTGGGCACCATGGATGCGTAGATGTTTCTCCGCATCCACGTTGCCCTTCTTTCCGACATCCGGCTGAGCATCCCACACCGCCTGAGGAGAGAAAGCGACTCCCATCTCCAGGCAACCACTCGGTCCCCCACGGCGATCATCGGAGCGAGCCAATCCGAGCAAACGAGCGGACGCGCAGATCCAATTTGATCTCTAACGGGCAGGTCCCTCCTGGAACAGAGACCTCGGGCGGGGGCGGGAGCCCTCTGAAGTCAGGGAGGGAACAAAGGGGAAAGGGAGAAATGGTACGGCTCTGGACATGGAACCTGCAGTCGCGCGTTTTCCTCTTCCTCTTCTCTTGACTCACTGAATCTCCACTTTTGCAAACGCGTTCCTCTTTATCCACTTCCTGTTTTACCTGCTCTCCCTCTTTTCCCACTCCTCCTTAATTCGGTTCCTCTTCGTATCGTCCTTTTGAGTTCCGTTCCTCTTTTCTCCTTCCGCCTTGCTTCTCTTCTTCTCTCCTTCCTTGGTGCACTTCCTCTTCTCTTTTTCCTCATGAATTCTGTCCCTCTTCTTCCCTTCTTCCTTGATGCTCTTCCTCTTCTCTTCCCCCTTAGTTCTGTGCTGTCCTTGCTGGTGCCCTTCTTCCTTGCTGTTAAAACCATTCCACGTGTATTTCCAGAGGGCAGCTCGAGCTCGAAGAGAACCAGGCAGACCTACACGCGCTTCCAGACGCTGGAGCTGGAGAAGGAATTTCACTTCAATCGCTACCTGACCAGGCGTCGCAGGGTGGAGATCGCCCACGCGCTGGGCCTCACCGAGCGCCAGATCAAGATCTGGTTCCAGAACCGGCGGATGAAGGCCAAGAAGGAGGGACGCAGCGTCGGCGCCGTGCTCTTCCTGCCTCCGGGTGAAGGGAGGCATCCCCTTTTGCCTCCAGCTTCTGAGCATCAGCATCAGCAGCAACAGGGGAGGGTGGTACTGCCGGATCCTGCGTCTCCTCCCACGCACGGAATCCTCGCCTCCCAGATGGGCGCGGGGTGATGCGCATCACCCGGAAGGAAGGGGGAGAGCCGAGGCGAAAAGGATGCAGCATCCGGAGCAGAGGCGAGCGGGCTCCTCCCCGCCCTTTTTCCCGCCTCCGGCACCTCCGATCCCTCATTCTTCCCCCGCTCAGAAGGCGAAAGAGGGGGAAGGACTGAAGGGTGGGGTGAACGGGGGAGGGAGAGAAGCGGAAGCTCACGCGCCTGCGCCGCACGCCCCGCGTGCTCGCGAACCGACGGCCGTGACGTCACCAATGCCTGGCAGCAACTTCGCGCCACCCTTCGCGGCCCCCTCGCACGGCGGAGGCGCGTGCAGCATGGCGCAGAGAGGAGGAGGAAGAGGAGCAGGAAGAAGAGGAGGAGGAGAAAGGAGGGGGAGGAGAGATCTCCTCTCACTCCCCGGGAAAATAAAGGAGGGGAGCAGGCGCAGCGGTGTCGTCCGGGTTCCTTTCAGCGCGCTCTCCGGAGTGCGGAGGCGGCCATTGTGAGGGAGGGCGGTGAGCGTGGAGGAAAGAGGGAAGGGGGGGGAAGCAGAGAACACAAAAAGGAAGGAGAGGGGGCGGCGGCGGCAGAGCTCACGCGCGACCTCCCGTCCGGGAAAGGGGGCGCTTTGTCTGCGGGGCTTTTATGGCTGGGGCCGCCTCCGAGACCCGGAGACGCGCGCTCGCCCGGGGAGGAGAGGGGGTGGGAAGGGGTGAGTGCGGAGAAAGGATGTCACCCCCGCCGCCGCCGCTTCTGCCACCGGCGGGGACGGCAGGGGGCAGATTTACGGCCGCCCCAGGGACGCGACCTCAGAGAGGGCAGAAGAGGGACCTCGGGCCCGCCCGCCTCGGCCAGTTGTGCGCGCACTGCGGCTTTCGGATGAGGTGACACGCCGCCTGGCAGCGGTGGCAATGGTGGCCGAAGTGGCGCGAGGGTCTGCGGGCGGGTGCGGTCAGGACCAGGTGGGGCGCGTGCTGAGCCAGCTGGCGAAGAGGCCCTCCCTGGCCCCGGCTTCTGCCATTCATTCCTCCGCCCGCCCTTATGAGCGCCCTTTCCCGCGTTGCCCAGAGGAAGAAGCCTAGCAGCGAGGACGAGGCGGCTTTACCGCAAAGACGGCGATTTCTCCCAAGAGCGGCGGAAAGCGAGGTAGGTGGCGCCACTGCCGCCCGGTTGCCCCCCTCCCCCCTCCCTTCAACACTCTGGCTGAGGCCCGGATGCGGCCCCGCCAGCGCAGCCGCTGCTGCGCGGCGGATCGGGAAGCGGCGGGTAGGAGGAATTGCGCTCCGCCGAGCAGGCAGGCAGAAGGCCGCATCCCCGTCCACCCCTGCGGGGCGCGCACGCCCCCCTCCTCCCCTTCCATCCCTCCTTTCCCTTTCCCTCCGCCCCCGCCCCTTCCCGAGCCGCGCGCGAGCCCCCATTCGGCGCGCCGCGGCGGCGGGTCGTCCGGCTACCTGCGCGCCCCGCGCGCGCGGAGGCGGCTGCGGCGCTCGGTTGGCTGGAGCGTGTCGCCTGGATACCGAGGAGCTGCCGGGAGGGAGGGAGGGAGGGAGGGAGATGACCCGATATGATGGATGGCGGTTGTCAAGGCGGATGACGCGCGCCGAGCATCCTCCGCGACCCGCCAATCGATGCCGCGGGAGATGAGCCGCGCGGGAGCGGCGCCTCGCGCGGGAAGCGGGGAGGACGGGGGTGGAGTGAGGTGAGGAGGACGGGGGAGGAGGCGAGGGATTGGGAAGGACGCGATGTCCATGGAGGATCTGAGCGTGGGGGCAGCTGCGGAAGAGCCTGGCGGTGAGCAAGGGCAGAGAAGGAGGCGGAAAGGAGCCGGCGGGTCTCCCTGGCAACGGTGTGCAGCAGCGTGGCGTGGAGTAGCAAGGAGAGAGTGGGGAGGGGATGGGGGGGAGCGAGATGTGCCCGAGATGCGGGTGCAGTGAAGTGCGCCGCTCTGAAGCAGCGGAGGCAGCAGTTGCCACGGAGGGACAGAGCTCGCGATTGCGCCCGCAAGGGGGACCACGGGGGGGAAGGGGAGGGAGGATCAAGAACCAGGGCAAAGCGACTGCCGGAGAAAATGGAGTTTTGGCATGGGCGCTTCCTAGTGAGGATGGAGAAGGGGAAAAGATTCGGGGAGAGTGGATCCTTCCCACCTTCCCCCCCCCCCCCCCGCCCCTGCCCCTTGCTACGCTGCTGCCGCCGTCGTCGCTGTCGCCTCGCCCTGCCTCCGCCGTCGCCAAGGAAACCCGGCGGCGACGGCGGCAAGGCAGCGACGCGTCCCCGGAGCGTCGACGGCGAAGCGGAACGGGGGAGCAGCGGCGGCGGCGGCGGTAGGGGGGAGGGGCGAAGAGGAAGATGGGAAGGGGGAGTGGGAGAGCGCACGCCCGCTCTCCTTCTCCCCCTCGCTCCCGGTCCCTCCCGCCGCATGCCGGAGCTGCCCGTCCTCGCGACGTTGACGGATCGCCTCGCGGAAACGCGGAGTCCAGGGAGGAGACGGTCGGGAGCGCTCGCGGGGGGAAGGAAGGAGGGGAGGGAGGGTGGAAAGAGGGGAAAAAGGGAAACAGGGAGAAAGAAGGGGAAGAAACAAGGAAAAGGAAGGGGGCAAAAAAAAGGGGGAGGAGGAGGAAGAAAGGAAGAAGAGTGAGAAAGAAGGAAGAGGAAGAAGGAAGGGAATGGTGGAAGAAATGGAAGACAGTTGAGGGAAGAGAGTAGGGGGAGGAGGAGGAGGAAGGGAGATGTCGATGCAGTGGAGGCAGAGTGAGGGAGAGCAGCAGCAGAGTTGGTCCGGCGTTCTGGAACGCGACCAGGCCTGTCAGGGAAAAGTCAGAAGGGGAGTCAGGGCGAGCTACAGACGCGCCGCTCCCCTTTCTATCCCTCCCTTCCTGTTCGCCCTTCTCTCGTTCCCTACAGCGGAGTCTCCTAGAAGAGGGCGCCCCGAGGGCAAGAGGGAGAGGTCCGGCTCGCGCCCCGGCGAGGTCGAGCACCCTCCCCCGCACCCCAGCTCCGCTTCCCCGAGGTCCCTTCCCTCCCCGGCCCGCTAATCCCGCCGTAAACAAGCCATCAACCAGCAGCAAAAGAATCCCATAAATTCCCCGTTAAGCTGGCTGGAATAATTTATGGCTCGGCAAATCTCTCGCGGGTCTCCGGAGTCATGGCAACCGCTCTTCTCCGACCGTGGGCCCGGGAGGAAGAGGCAGGGATGCCTCCGGGCGAGCAGACGGGGGAGGTGGGAGGGAAGGAGTGTGAGGCAGGGAGCACGGAGGTGGCCTTCCCTTGCCCACCTTCCCCCCACATACCCAGGAGAACTTCTTCCATCCGACAGGAATGAAGGTCACTCCGGCGACCCGGAAGGTGGTGGGAATGGTCCATCCCCGAGAGAAGCGCCCATCCAGGCCGCGGCGTTTCCCACAGGTCTCGGCGCGCTCCTCCTGAGGGCGGCGGGCGGGTCGCGCGGATCAGCAGCAGGCTGCCCGCACCTCGAGGCACCTCCCCCGCTGAGGAGGGAGGCGAACGGAGGGGCAGGTGGGGCCGACTTCTGTGTTTCGGGCATCGCAGGCACTGCGAACGACGCGAACGCCTCGCCTTCTCCATGCCCTTCTCCCCGTCATAAGGCATTCCTGAGCGAGAGAGATGCTGGATGATGGAGCGTCACCCGTTCAGAGGAACTTTGGCGCGCGCCCCAATCGTTGGCGCGTCGGCGACCCTCCTCTCCCCCTTCTTCCGCACGCAGAACAACTCCCTGCTCCTCTTCCTGCGACATGCGACCTTCCTTACTACCTTCTTTCCACCGTTGCCGAGCAACGTTTCATGTGCGCGGCCTTGCCAGAGACGGCGACCAACCGGTTTGGGGCGCGCGTGCTCCGCGAGCTGCACGTCTTCCCCCGTCCCTCCTGGAGGGGGAGATGCGGCAGCAGCCGGGCGCCTTCATTCCCTCCCAGAAAGGCTGCGGCGCGCCGGAAGGGGTGGAGGCGGGCAGCGACCAGGGTGGGCAGCCACCGCCCTGCGCTTCAACTCGCCCTCTCCCCGTCCGCATCCCCTGGAGCGACCTCGGACAAGGCAGCGCTCAGCCGATCGAGCGACGGTCCATCATTCGGCATCGCTCGCGCTCGGGAGCGCAACGTGCGGGCGATCCCTCGCGGCCGGGGAGGCAGCGCGCGTCTCTGCAACTGCCGTGCCTCGCGCGCGCGATCGCAGCGCCGCTGACGGCCTCTCCTCAGGGTAGACGTCGCTGGTGCCACCGTGCCATGTGCACCTCAAGTGCCCCCGGGGCTATTCCAAGGCGAACGCGGACGCCGGCTCTTTTGGGTCCGGCCGCGATCTCTTCAGAGGGAATAGCGCACTCCGGGCAGACTCCCCCCCCCCCCCCCTTCGTGACCGCATGACGCCACTGCCCTTCGAAGATCGTGCGGCCGTGGAGCGGGCCGTCGCCCTCAGGCTTCCGGAGGGGGCAAGGGGCGCGGCAGCGGCGGCGGCGGCGGCGGTGGCGGCGACAGCCACGCGCTCGCAGCGCCCCCCTCTCTGCGCCGACACTGACAAATGGCTGCCGATCTCATCTTGCGGAGTTATTTCGGAAGGCGCTGCTTTTTTGATTTGAACCTTCTGCGCTCGTCTCCTGCATCCCTCGCCCCTCCTCCTCGTCCCAGAGATTCCTTTTTATCTCTGGGATTTTTTTTTCTCTCTCTCTCTCCCTTTTCTCCCGGCTTCCCCCCCCCCCCCTCCTCCTCGCTTATCCTTGGCGACGGTCGCCCTCTGCGCCTGCGCGTGCGATGTGAGGCGTAGGTAGGGTGGCTTTGGTGATGGCGCTGCGCGCGTGGACGACGACACGCGAGCGCGGAGCTTCCGCCGTTGCGCGGAGACACGGGCGCTCTTCTGGAAGAGGACGCCGCCTTTTTCCACCCCTTCTCCCGCCAGCGCCTTCCGCTAGGGATGCGCAAAGGGGTGGTGGAGGAGAGAGGCAGGACGGGTGGGGATGGGGACAGGAGGAAGAGCGATCTCCCCTTGCTCTCCTTGAGTGCCCCTCTGCAGACCGAGGATGGCTGCCGGGTGGCGCGCCTTAGACGCCTCACGTCTTCCCCGCCTGGCGGTGCTGCCGCTCACGCCGTCTGTTTCCCTTCCGAGCGACGGCTTCCGGTCCGACACACCGGGGGAAACGCTTGGCCCCGCCCCATCCTGAAAGGAAGTGCTCCTCCTCCTCCTCCTTCTCTCGCGGTGCACCAGCTGCCAGCTGGCGGTTCCCGTCCGCGGCCTTCCTTGAGGCCCTTGGCGGCGGCCTCCGTGGAGCCCCACTGACAAAGAATAGCCTCCCAGTGCTCCTCGCCCCTGGGAAAGACTTAGTTACGGCTCTCCTAGAGCGAGAGGATCGGTCCAGAGCGAGCGGCATCGCCGACTGCACCCTCGTGAGAGGAGCGCTCGCGCCACGGATGCCTCCAGCCGCGCAGCCGGCACCGTCTGTACGCCAAGCCCGACGACTTGCCGGTGTCTTCCTTGGCAACCGCCGACTACCGAGAGGGGGTTCCTCCTCTGCTCCCTGAGATGCAGGCGCGGTCTGCATTCTTCCTTTCTCCCTCCCCCTCCCGCGTCCGGCCGGGCACCTTCGGGCACGCCGGAGGCGTTCCCGAAACCTTCGAGAGTTCCGGGAGATGCAGATGAAGGAGGCCTCCCGACAGTCAGTGCCGTGCGAAGCCTCCAGCCGCTGCAGGTGCTTCTCCTTCTCCGATCATTCCCTCCCCTCCTGCTCGGAGGACTCTTTCGGGGGGTTCCCCCAGGTTCAGAGACTCCGGCACCAGCTGCCACGGACATGGACCATTCCCTCTTACAACCCATCCATCCCTTCCTTCCTGCGAGCCCCAGCTCCCGGCATTCCCGACCGAGCGAGCGGGCAGATCCTCTCGGACAGGCGAGGGCGCTGCGGGACAAAGCGGCGGATCCGCGCACGCGCACGCGCGGTCGCTCTGCTGCTCCCCGGCGGCGAGGCGCCGCCGTAGCGTCTTCCCCGGCCAGCCAATCCCCTCCCTCGCGTCCTCTGCCGCCTTCCTGGGCGGGCACGCGCTCGGAGGTGGACGCCGCGGTGGACGGGCGGGGGCGGAAGACCACGTAGGGGTTCAGCCCCCAGAGCCCCCTTGCCGAGGAGCACGAACCCGGCTGGAGGTCTTCCGTGCGCCCTGGAGAACGCCCGCCCGGTTGAACCGCGGAGAGCGCAACGCCCTCAGTGGATGGCTCCACGAGGCTCCTTCCAGCTTCCTCTCCCTCTTTCACACTTCCGGCCGTGGTCGCCGTTTTCTCTCCTTCCCGTCATCTCCTCCTTCTGGAACGCGTGTTTTCCCCCCCAGCCACTTCAAATGCAGGAAGGGGAAGGGAGGGAATCGCCCTCATAGTGGGCACGTGAGTTTGGCGCCCACGTGCCCACTGATGCCGCGCCTTTGGCTGCCTATGCCGCCGCTGCGCTGGTGCTCGCGACATGGGCGGGAAGGCTCCCTCCCGAGCTGCCGCCCGAGCTTGAGAGTCCCACGACCGCATCCCGGGCCAAAGGAGCGCGCGCGGCGCCCTCGCTCCGGGAGTCCCCCTGCCGCCGTAACCCCCCGGCCTGTCGAGGGCGGAAACCGCCGAAGACTCCGCACCATTCCCGGTTGCCTCCGCGCTCCAATTTTTCCCGGACAGTAAATCAAAGCCTCCCTGGTTCCCCGCTTCTCCCACCGAGCTGGTGCCGCCGCGATCCTCACCAGACACATCCGATCCATTTCCATCATTTCCACTGCCTGCCTGCTCTTTTCCCACATCCGACGACACGTTCCTTTTTTAATTTTAGATTCCTCCACGGGGCCTTGCTCTGGTGTCTCCCTTTTTTTCTTCCCGCTTCCACTCCTTGTTTTGTCTTGGTTTCCCGTTCGCCAGCTCCGCGCCCGGCTCCAGGAATAGGCCGCCATTCGCTTCCCTCCTCGGACCCCACCCGCTGCTCCTACCGACGGACCGGTGCCATGATCTGCTCGATCCCGAAGTGCCATGCCAGCACGCACGCCCTCTCCACCAAGCACTGTCGTTCACCCACCGTATGTGTGCTCTTGTGACGTCATTTTTGCTCTTGCCACCGGCACTGGTGCCGCAGGACACTCTCTCGCTTTTGAATCAGGAAGGGCTTCTGGCAACACTGCAGGCTTTTCCGATTACGCAGGAGTATGCGGATCTTCCACTTTCTCTTGCAGCGGGAAGGGCCTCTGACAGCACTGATGGTTCTTCTGGAATCACATAAGTGAGAGTGAGAAGCGGGGGAAGAGGGGAAAAAGAAATTTTCCTGATTGCGATGGTGGTTTCTGGATTTCAATAACCGTGCAGCTCGTATCTCCAGGCCACTTGCGTTTCTTCGTGGGACTGGTGTGAACAGTCTCTTGGTCTTTCGCTCTCTAAGATGAGTACCACCACCCTTGGTGGGATTTGAAAATTTGAAAGACTGTGAAAACACCGCTCCTTATTGAGGAGTTTTTTTTTTTTTTTTTACCTTTGGAACATTTCTGACACGAGGAACCAGACAGCTGATGGGAACTGCGACGCTTCTGCTTTGGAATGTTTTCGCATCACGCAAGGCTCGTAGAGACTCTCCTCAGCTCGGGGGCAGCGATGAAGTCTGAGAGGAGCAAAGAGGGCATGCCGGATTGGAACTGCACCAGTCGAAAACATCTCTGACGGCGGGGAGCAAAGAAGCACAGCAGACCAACCTCCCTGCTGCTTCTGAATTTGACGCTTGAGGTTGTCTGGACCACTGATGTGGTGGTGGGAAAGCCGCTTTCCGCTTTCACTCATGGTGGCCGTGGTCTCGTGATTCAGGAAAGAATCCAGGAAGCTGGGGTAATGCCAAGTCCCTACTCTTCTCCATAAGAACTAACTCGGAAGAGTCATTAGCTGGTTTCCGGCTTGAAAGTTCCACTCGGAGTTCCCTCAATGGAAAGCACGGTGGAGTTTCATCCTCTTGAAAGCAAAAAAACCAAGCATGTCGAGCTCCTCGGAAGTTCGCAAGATGGATCCAGGCATCTGCTTTCTGTTTTCTGCTGCATCTTCTCAAAGGACCTATCACTTTCCACGATGTGCTTCCGTCTGGTGTCTCCTTTGCTCTGCCAGTATCCACATGGAGCACACTCGGTATTCAGGTTTAGGAAAAAAAAAAAAAAAAAAGACACTTGATGGCTTCGGACCGTCGCTTCTACTGGACGTCGAAGGTCAGGAAAAAAAAGTTCAACGTCGGCAGGCGCCCGAAGTCCAATGAAGAGAATAGAAGCATACAGGGAAATTCCCATACGCCAACCATCACTCAGTGGGGAAAGAGATGAAAGGGAATTGCGAAGGAAGTCCCGGAGCGAACGAGCACTTCCTGCGGTTTGAACTCTCGGTAATCCCCTCTTGAGATTTTCTCCTCTGATGACCGATGTGGGAGTCCAGGTATGCGGCTGCTCGGAAAGTGCAACCTCACTATCCTGCCTGGGAATCAGGAAACCTCAGCTGTGGCATACGGGAAGGCGCTCCATCATCTGGCGCATCAGCGTTCTACCTTTGGGCTATCGGAGCAGTCAGCATCCAGGAACCGCTCCCTCACATCATGTTTAACTCATCAGGCGCGTGTGAGTGTTCCTCGGAAATCTTTCCACGTGCGCCCACGGAGAAAAAGTTTCGCTTTCGAGGTCCATAATCGCAGATTCAAGTCAAGGATCGATTCGTTCGTGCTTGTTGATCTCGCTCGGTTGAGGCAAGGATGAAGCTGGATTCATTGCATTTCGAGCATCCAGCGTTGGAGGAAAATAATAAATATATATACATAAATTTGTTTGAAAGGTCGTGAGCCCCGCGTGCTCCTTCTCCATAGCGAGAATACGACGAAAGCATTTCACGGTGAGGCTCGCTGGAGAAAAGTGCAGAGATATATCGAAATGTAGGAAGGGAATTCTTTCTGTGTGCTCTTATTCTTTTTGTTCAAACAAAGGTACATACATATTTCTTTTTTGTTTCCAAATTAGGTGGGCGCACGATGCAGCATTGCACCTGACAGTAACGAATAGTTACATGAATTCGCAATCATAAGATGCACATACAATTAAACAAACAGATGATGAACACGCGCGTTTGGTAGCGTGGATACCCAGTCGATCTGCGTGCCATGGCGGGGAGACGTGCCCCCTCCCTGGCATCGAAAGTCGACTCTGCAGAATTCCTCCCAGCAGCATCATCGAGCCAGGTTTAGAGAACACCTCAGGGTGAATTTTTGAGGGACTGCAGTTGTTTTCCCCTCCCCGCTACCCACGAGATGAAAAGCACGGTTTCGGCTTCTAGGAGTGAGTGTTGGGGAGAGCCGAACCGAAATTTCCAGCATCCTAAACTGCAAGTTGGACCCGAGAGGTCAAGCGAAACGGCCCCCAAGACCTGAATCTTGCGTGCTGGCAATAGGTGAAATCTAGAAGCCGGGAAATGTCCAGCGGCCCTACTCATTGCATCTTGAGAATCCGGAGCGCCGGATTTTGTTTGCTGCAGCTGGAGATGCTCCAGTACGCAAAGCCATGGAGGCGGCAAGTATTCCAGCTCCCAAGACAACCGTGTCTTCTGCCGATTTTTTGCCTTTCATTCATCTCTTCGAGAGAGCTCCATCATGTGCGAACTGCATTCGAGGGAACAAATACGCGTCCCGTCATCACTTTGCAGACGTTATGGCTTCTGCAGATTGCTGCGGATTCGATTCGATTCTTCTCTGAGTTTCGTCTGTTGCTGTCCTACGAAATCTGGATTCGTAAAAGGAGCATTAAATTAAGAGTGCCCATTTGCTGACAATCCTACAAAAATCTCTGTACTGCTTTTGATATCACGAGATTAAGAAGGCAGTAAATCTTTCTCGAGAGTTCAAAAATTGTGATTCGGATCCCTTCTAACATCGAAAATTTAAATAAATCCCTGCTCTCATTTCGCATTAATTTTTCCTGGAATCCTTGGTAACACGATGCAAATGACATTCATCCTGGTGATAAACAGACCAAGTCATCAACAGTATGATTAAAAAAAAGTTTGATACGAAACGAATGCTAATTTTCATAGAAATGGCAGTACCCTGTTGATAGCTGACTTTGCAGTCTTGAATTGAGAAAGAGGACCTCCTGCCTTTTGGTTGGGAATCCCAGATGGAAGACGGTTCCTGCATTTTCGCTCCCACATTCAGGAAAATTAGCATTTCGACACGCCAGTTCGGGACCATGAGGAAACTGTTGGTCTCTTTTCGAGTGAGAGGATTTGTCTCCGCAGTAGCCTTCCTAAACTTCTCGAAGAGCTGGAAAACCTCCTTGGAATGAACG
The DNA here is from genome assembly GCA_036172245.1 of Raillietiella orientalis. Taxonomy (NCBI): domain Eukaryota; kingdom Metazoa; phylum Arthropoda; class Ichthyostraca; order Raillietiellida; family Raillietiellidae; genus Raillietiella; species Raillietiella orientalis. Next base: position 2,339,317 of record JAYWIR010000003.1, on the reverse strand, counting down.
TTTGCTTCCTGGCTCGAAAGCAGGAGGAACACAAAAATGGGACAATTGCTGTGATCCCTGGGAGATGAGCTGGAGATGCTGCTGAAACCATACTCCTCTGCATCTAAATTTTCCAAAATGCCACGAAGATGCTATTTTTCTTCTGTTTCCCAACAGTGAGTTTTTCGGTACTCACGGATGAGTATTGTGCCCCTGGCAATTTTCAGTTCCTTGACCGGAAACTCACAAAGCTGAAGAAGCTGCTCTCCTAGCTCCAGCTAGCGCACCGTCGCGTACGTGAGATGCTCGAGAGAGGCTGCACTCTTCTCTGGAAAGCGTTTCCTCAAAGGATCGTTGTCATTCTCTGATCGATTGGAGCTTCACTTTCCCAGCAACTCGGAATATTCCCGAGACCACCATCCTCGTTTCGTTTCGTTTGCTCTCTTTTTGGTTGTCAACAACTTCCCTCCTTTCTAATGCGAAGATTCTGTACAAACACTACGCAAAGACTATGCTTCCGTCTACGCTTTCCTTCCGGTAAGATTTTTGGGAGTTTTCGATCGAGGTAAGGTCTGTTTGCAGGTACCACGAGAATGCAAATTTAAAAGGAAATCTCAGATAAGCAAACTCCGGGATGAACTTCGCTTCTTGGGATGCACAAATCGAAATCCCCTCCGTCGACTTTTTTGAATATTTCAAGTCCGTTGGTCGTTTTTGCAGTGTTTTTGCTGGGAAAGATTTGCCTTCTCTGTATATTCAAATTGTATACGTTTCAATGATCTCTTATAGAAGTTGGATCAGCTGTAAAAAAATCACCTAAGGTGATCTCATTTTTTCGTCCGTCGAATTCTTTAAATAGGTTCCAAATAGCACATAAATGAAGAAGTAATATTGTCTGACAAAGACTCGCTAATATAGAAAATAGCAAGGCCGTGGCTTCATACTTGAACAGCAGAGCACCATTCAAAATACCATGACTTTGAACAGCATACTATAATTCTCGTAAAATGATATCCAGAGTTGTATAACTTTTGGGTTCGCATTTTGGAATCACTTTGTAGGGGTTGATTATGTCATACCGAAAAGATTAAGAATATTCGGTTCTTCTGGTAGACTGCAAGAAAGCAAACAGGATAGTGAATAGAATATTCGGTTCTTCTGGTAGCACTGCAAGAAACGGCATAGTGAACAGAATGTTCGGTTCTTCTGGTAGCACTGCAAGAAACGGCATAGTGAACAGAATGTTCGGTTCTTCTGGTAGCACTGCAAGAAACGGCATAGTGAACAGAATGTTCGGTTCTTCTGGTAGCACTGCAAGAAACGGCATAGTGAACAGAATGTTCGGTTCTTCTGGTAGCACTGCAAGAAACGGCATAGTGAACAGAATGTTGGGTTGCATTTTTATCTCACGAACTACTTTCTTTTTAGTAGGTGATGAGTAGGATGCACAGAACAGGGAGCGACATCGCTGAAATCATTTTCAGAGGAGCCGTGTTTTTTAAAAAAAAGTTGCTGGGAACCTTCAGCACGAATGGGCGGTGTCTTTACTGTGGCTGTGCTGAGATGATAAACGAAGCAATGATGAACTTGGAGGAAGAGAATCCGTTCTTCTGAGGCAATTTTTCGCATTTGATCTTTGTGGGTTGTGGTTTCCCTGCTTGAGGCATTAAGTGTCTGCTGATGTCCAATACAGCTCATAAGTGCATAATGACTGATATCTTCCGATTGAGATGGATGCCATGACGGGCTGTATGGATGGGATGTTCCTATGTAATAATAGGTCCTTCCATAAAGAGGCCTTCGTGTGTGGCTCATAGCAGGCAGGGTCGAGAAGGCTTTGGTTTTCTTCGTTCTGTACTCAGTTTTACTGAACTACTGCTTCCGTACTTCTGTTTGTGTGTTCTGCGTACGGATTGCTTGAGTATAACTGCAATTATCAGTAACAAATTCACTGCCGTTAGTGTATTTGAGATCGCTTAAACAAACGGTACGCGGGCAGATGTACTTATTGGAAGTGCGTTCGTCGTTCGAAATTGGCATTATCTTTTCCTAGGAATCGCGCGTTCTGACTGAGGTGTGGTGCGTAGTCCGCAGCCTCTTCAAATCTCCCAGGGCCGTGATGGGAGGAATTTTTTTTTTTTTCCCCGATCTCCTGTGAGGACAGGCAAGGCTTGAATCTGCTCCGGCTATCAAAGCGTCCTGTTGTGATGAGCATGGAGCTCCTCGCGCTCCACATATTTTCCTCCCATAAGGATTCACGCAGCAAATCTCGGAATTCTTTCTCGTGTTATCCGGAATCGGCGGTTTGTTTCGAGTGATTTTTCAAATGTGTACAGTGGATTATACGAAAGTGCGATGCTTGGGACAAGTAACGGTCGGACGAAATTTGCAAAAGTGATTTTCCAAAGCATCGGCGAAATTCGATGAATTCTGGAGCAATGGGAATTTTTGATTTGGAATGGGTCTATCTCTTTGTCATTGCTGAAATCTCTCTGAAGCTCATGAACTGAAATTGCTTGATGGATCCTCACCAGCCTTCGGTTGGATGTTAATTGCTATCTGCAGCGGCTAGCTTGCTTTTCAATCTTCCTGATTGTATTTATAATAGCTTTATGACCTTTGGCTTTTGGGCTTCTTCCCCAAATAACTAAGGAATATGTTTCGTGAGCGGTTATCCGTTTCTGGAAACCTTTTCGCCTCTGAATTCCGCTCTTCGTTGTTCTCTGAGTTAATATTGATTTGTACGAGCTCGTTTGATCACGAAATACTCTGTTTGCTTCTTCCTGATGAGAATACGAGCATCCACTTCCATCCCGCATTGCCGACACGCATAAAATGCTTCCTCACACAACTTGAGGACGAAGGTTCCGATGGAAATTAACCGTCACTAGAATAATTCCTTTTTCTTTCGTTCTTATGAAACACTTGAAAAAACCTCCGGAGGAACGTACTAAATGCGCTATGTATACAGATGCGGATGCCCAAACCTCGAGCGCGGTTCCGCCCACGATGAAGCACCACGTCCTTTATGATAAAAAGCCTCGAATCGGTCACGTGCCTTTCGCGTATGGAATTCTCACGTTTCAAAGATTGGTTCGATTTCACTCGGATGGGAGCTTTTTGTTTTGGGTTCCAGGACGATGAGCTTTGAGCTTCTCGACATGTGTCCAGATCATTTTACTTGGTTTCCTCCGTGCGACCGGTGGACTCACGGGAGTGGCTCCATGGGAAAGTGCTGCGGCCACGGATGTGATTCTCGAGCGCCTTCTCCGGATGGACGAAACCACCGAAGGGGTTTGTTCTTGCGGAGGAGGCTTTTGGGATCATCCCGTGCGAGCCGCCGGCGCCTTTTTCCTTTTTTTCCTTTTCCGTCCCCGTTTCCGCGCATTGGTCCAGAGCGGTCCGCTGGTCTTTCGTCAAAAGCGGGCAGTGTGGTGATTGGTGTGCGCACACAAGCTGACAGAGTGTCGAAATTTCCATAACTGTTGAATCACTTTTGCACATACTGCTAATCCGTTACGATGCTCAAGCTGACGCAACAGCAAATTTGGCACTCCGTTTCCATCGATGGGCGACTGATCCATGAGTTCGATTTGGTTTACGTTGTTTGACATCCACGTAGACATTCATATCTTTCATCTAGATGCACTTCAGCCTTTCTCGGCTTGAGAAAAAACAAAAAAAAAAAAAAAAAAACAAGAAAAAGAGAAGCCAAGAACGAAGCCATCAGTCCTGGCTTACTGAATCACCTTGCGTTCGTTGTCATGGTTTCTTTGCGGGGATGTATGCAGATGCGTTTTCCAGACACGTGCAAATCCTGCTGGCACAATTTATTCATTTCATTTATTTTTCTTCTAAATAACAACTACGTTGCCTTCATTACCCCCGCGATCCCCCGTAAGGGGTTACTTCGAAGCATCGGATCATCATTTGCTTTTGACATGTTATCGAAATGACGAAAGATGTTTATACATTTTCTTGAGGAATCTCATTTGTAAAGAATGAGATGATACATGCATCTCAATAATCCGCGGAGTTCATCATCTGGAGGTGAAGCAAGACTGAAGCTGATACATTTTGCTAGCAGCCGCTGCAAGCTTGTAACCTCGGATGCTCTCCATTGACAACACGGTAGTCCTACCCAATTCATTGCGAAAATGCGGGAGGCAGAGCGGAAACCTCCAGGAGCCAGCATGAGGATTACATTAGGGAAGAGAGCGAATCTTTCCTTTAAAGTGCTGCTGGACATCAAAGGGTGTGCGGATGCGTTTATGCAACAGGGAACGATAAATACATGAGTGCGCTACCAGCAGGTCAAACTTCCGTAGTGCTTCCCTCTTCCTCAAGAGTTGGGACTCCGCGGCTCGGTCCCATACCCACGACGGGAAGCGGGGGATTGCAGGTTGAATCTCCCCAAGAAATGCTTCGTTAGCTTTCTATCAAAGAGGCGGGCGTAGCGAGACTTATTTTACACGGAGGAACAGCAAGTCTTTGCTTCTCATCGTAAGTCGATTTTCGTATTTTTCAACAGCTCGGAATTACATGGCAATCCCTCTTTCTTTTTTTTTTTTTTCTTTTCATTCCCCTTTTGATATAGAAGGAAGTCAATCAGCTGCTTCGAACCAGCAGCGCAGAATCTTCGGCAGCAAACCTATGAATAGGGTGGTGAACAAATGCTCTTAGGCCTCGCGACAAAACTTTACAAGAGCGGTTCAAAACTGAACAGAAAGATGAATCGGACGCCTTTTTTTTTTTTCAGATTCTGGAAGCACCGTGCGCAATCTGGGAGCAATCGAAGGATCCAAGCTCTGGACCACGTCAAGAAAGCAGGAAGCACGAACGCTTCCGCCTGCATCATCGGTGGCTCGTTTCATCCCGAAACGAGATTGTGCTCAAAGGGGAATCACGAGCTGACCGCGAGCATTTATTCGCAAAAGGAACGAAGTGGCAGCAAGGAGCAATCTGTGCCGAACTGCAAAGGTTTGTGCAAGGGCAAAGAGGAAGAAAAAGTTCGTGAATTCTTAATCCCAAGAAGCAGACATCAGCTGTGTTCGCGAGAGTGATAAATCTTTCTCCAAGAGTGGTAGCGTTCTTTGAAGACTGCCGCTTAAAAATAGCATTCACAACAGATGATTACGAAAGGAAAAAAAGGAGTGAACACGATGCCGTGCACCATGGTGTTGGTGCTGCCTCAGAAAGCAGCAGCGTCCCTTGAAAAACGTACAAACACACGATCACTTGTGTGCTAAACGTGAATGCCGAGCGAAAAATAATTTCAGGTACACGAACGTTGCCACCTCGAGCTGTTCTCATATGATGAATGAGTCATTATGCTAATCTCGGCTGTAATAGCTTCAGTGACGTGTTTTCGTGAGAGAAGGAGTGGAAGGCGCTGCCAGTGGCGTTTTCCGCAATGCTCGGTGGATAGAGGACCACGCTGGCACGACTTTGGAGAACCTCAGGAAACATCCACTGTGGAGACGGGGAGCGGGGAAAGATTCTCCTGTTGTTTGAGCAATTCATCGCTGCTGCAGAAATCAGGGGATCCCGGGGGATTTCCCACCACTTCAGGTTCGAACGTCCGAACCATGGTCTCAAGGAATTTCCATCGGAGCTTCCGAAAGGGACGGGAAGAAAGGGAAACTCAACGTGGAAGACGAGATCCTTCCGAGCTGCGGCCCAGGCTGTGTCTCCACGGAAACGCGGATTGAATCGAGGCGCCCGTTTCAGTTCCTTTGAGCACAGAGGTGACGACGGCACTCATCTCCAGCCATTTCGGCAATGGACTTATGTACTGACGTGGATTGAAAAACAGGTGATCGATTCTGGGCTGCAAAACAGGGTGCCACTGCTGTGGTCATCTGGTAGGCAGTCAAGAAGAATCCTGCCAGTCCTGAACGACGAAAATTAATCTTCTCGTATGCTCGCTGGCTACTGCCGAATTTTTTCTCTCCTTCGACATTCGTTTGAAGTCACCTTTGAAGATCACCTCGCCCGTGTTCCGTGAAAGCGACAGGACGCACTTGAGATACGCCTTTAGGAGCAGACGTTAATTTCTGATAGGTAGCAGTTTTAGATGGAAACGAGTGGGAAGATGAAGACATTAAGAAGCCATAAACACCGTTTATGCCGTTGCTAAAGTGGACGTTACGCTACGCTACTGCCTGTCGAGTTTGCTCCTACAGGCTTGTTTTTTTTTTTTTTTTTCCGCTTCCTGGAAAGTAACAGCTTCTGTGTAGCCGGATTGCAAACGAGATCCTGGAATGTTTCGTCATTCACATGTCGTGTGCAACTTTTATTGCAGCCGACCTTATCAAGTCAGCGATTCGGGCCATTTCCATTCGCGAGGCGCGCTTTTGATACTTTCTTCTCGGGATGGAAGATGCATCGTGTATGCAACGCGGAAGCCGAAAGCGCTTCTTAATCGCTGCACACGAGCCTCGCAAACACTGGCGGGAAAAATTCGTGTTACCTGCTTTGGTGGTTCCCGTTAGGCGCTTTTCGGGAGCCGGGTTCGCATCTCCAGAAATGGAAAGCTCCAAGGAAAGCTGCAGGACCGAAGATCCTGCAAATTTACACTCGTCTCCAGTTTGAACGTTCTCGAGATAGCATCGATCGATTTTCCTGTGTTTTATTTTTTTTTTTTCAAAAAAAAAGAAGTTGAAAACGCTTGAGAATGTGAACGCCCTTCCTAGAGATTGAAAGTGAAAGTACCCACCACTTCATGAAACGGAGATTTACGTTGGGTACTCTCATCGTGGAAGTAGACTGTGTGGGGTGAAGGATTTGTGTTGTTTACCTTCGCGGCAAATAGGGAGGAAGACGATTATGGGTTTTTTTTTTTTTTTTTTTTTCTTCCTTTCGTGCCTGCTGTGCAGCGGCCTCAACTCTCCGTCCACGGACCACGCGATGCATCCTAGGAGGCCACCGAATTCCCGCTACGGCGAAAACCAGTTTTGCCTTCCGTCCAAAGGAGGCACGTCGGCGGCAGGTATGGGTGCCAGGTGGTTTGCCCGGTGTGGTTGCTGGCACCATGCCAAGAGCCGAGTCTCCGCTGGAGTCGGATGCGATCTGGGAGCGCATCTCTCCCGCGTGTCACCGCTGAAGGCGACACGAACCAGGGTAACACCATCTGCGATCTCGGAACTCTCCTCCCGCGCGGCTAAAAGCTTCCGAGATGCTCCCGAAGGCGCGGCGCATTCGGAGCGTGGATTCCACGCTCCTGCGAGCTGCGCAAAGCTGGTTTTCGGTTCGGCTGCGGTGGAAGGATGGGGACATCACTAGATGAACACAAAATCGCATGAATGCGTTCTCCAGCATCCGAGTTTCCCTTAACCGATGAAACGACGGAAACTTCTCAGTTGTTGTGACAGAAGGAGGCGAAATGATGAATGCTCAGAGAGCTATAATGACAGTTGTGTGTGCAGTTAACACGTAATAGGTGTCCGATAGAAAATTTTTGCGAGAGCAGAATTGCACTTGTGGTGCTGTCGAAATAGGGAAAAGAAGCTGAGGTGCTTCTTGCTTGTCTCAGTCCGCAAGGGAAATTCCTCCTCCGTACGACAAGAAAAAAAAAAAAAAATGCGCACGGACAAACACATCTCGGCAGAAGCCGAGAAACCGGGAAAAATAAGCACCAGCCCAGGGGCTTATTTTTCCCGGTTTCCAGGAGGCAGCCCAGGGAAGCGCGCAGCGCTTATTGCCTCGGATGCGTTTAGCGTTCTCAACCGAAAAGAAGGGTGAATAGCAAATCTCGGCTGCGGAGCAGAGAACACTGAGGGGTTTTCCCTCTCGGAGTATCCTCGACACCACGGCGCGACTGGCCTTCCGTCGAGCATTTCGGAAAGGAAGAGGAGGAGGAAGCCGTCCACCGTTGCAAGAAGGCTTTCCGATTCGTTGCAGCTCATCGGCTTAAGAGTTCCAGAGGATGCGGGGAATTTTCGGAGCACGCAGATTGGGGTCGTCGAAAATTTTTTTTTTTTTTTTTTCCTCCACTCCCCTCCCCCCCCCCCCCGTCCCGTGGCAGGTTCCTCCCCTCCTCCCCGTTTCCCTCGGGCGAAAACCACACCTGCTCCTGCCAGCCATTCGAAAAGGAATCGAAACCAGCAGCCTCCGATTTACCTCATTGGCCTGCCCTGCGCCGTGCCAGAAAGTTTGCAAATAGTCTCTTCCTAGTGCACCTTCGATGCAACCAGCTCAAAGCGAATTTTTTTTTTTCTCTCTCTCTTCCTCTTCTTCTTCTTCTTTTTTTTTTTTTTTTTTTTCCCTCTCTCTTCTCTCTCTCTCTCTCTCTATCTATATCTCTCCCATGCATTCACACACAAAAGTCTCCTTCCTCTGCTACTTATTGGCAGCACACAACGTGGGTTGTGTTTGCGAGGGAGGTGCAAGAACGAAACAATCAAGATGCAAATGATCGGTTGTGTGAAGCATCCTGCGGACCAGTCCCCGGTTGGATGATGAATTAAACTCAGACAGAGGAGCCTAATCAGTTCTTGACGGCACAAAATACACTCAGTAGCACTCGAGTCGCGGTCGGCGGCAGTCACGCGAGATGCGAGTTTTGCAGCACCGCAGACGTACCGCAGTGTTCCCTTAGTTCAGTCGATCAGAGAGAGGACTCGTTCCTCCGGCATCTTTCCGTGTGCTCATTTCGGGATGCCGCACTCAGAATAATGTGAACTGAATTGCCTTGTCCATCTGTCGAAACAGAACATCATTCCGCACGAGCATGTTTTAAAGAAGAGACAACAGATTTAATTTGACGATCCCAGTGCATCGCAGTGTTGGACAGGTGAGTCCAGCAAAAGCATATATCAGATCTGTTTTTTGCTTATCTCAAGTGGTTGGAAAGTTGAGAGAGGAAAATCTGAGAAAAAAAAAAAAAAAAAAAAAAAAAAAAAGGCCTTTTTAAAAGTATTTTTGTTGCGAGAAAGGTCGGGATGAGTTCTTACCAGTTCATGAACTCACTAGCAAGCTGCTACGGTCAACGTGCTCAAGAGACTGGACAAGATTATTATAGCCAGAGCACCTATGCTGGGTGTTATCCTCCTGTCGCGTTGCCTCATCAGCAGCATTATCCTTCTTTCGTACCTCAGACACCGACATCCGGTGTGATGCACCACTTGCCTAACGGAGAACATTATGGTCCACCGCTGCCGCCGCATCCTCGTCTCGTTCCTCCGGGAACGTCAGCAAACCAATGTCCTGCTGCCGTTCCGAGTCCAGTGCCCATCGCGGCAGATCCCAGCAACGCCGCCAGCTGTAAATTTGCGGAAGCGAACTTGGGTTCACCTCAAGATCTGAGCACCAATTCGAATGGTCCCACACATGCTACCCACATGAGACCAGTCGCAGCTTTACAAACTAGTTCTGGAACCTCAATCGCGGGAGCGACACTTCATTCCCAGTCACAAAACCCCCAACCGACACAACAGCAATCCAGTTCCCAGAATACCCCGCAAAATTCTTCTTCTAGTCCCCATAGTGCAGAAAACCAAATTTCCAACACGGGAGCTTCTTCTAGAAGTCAGGAAGAGCTGTCTCCGGGCAACCAGCAGCAAAGTTCTGTTCAGAGTAAAAGCCAAAATAATTCAGGAAACGGGAATTCAAACTCACCCCAAATTTACCCCTGGATGAAAAGGGTTCATATCGGCCAGAGTAAGTATTTTCCATGCAATTTGTTGGGAGGTTTGTGGTCTTTTAATCTCTGAGGCATACCTGGCCACGCCGATAGTATCTCATAGCATTGAGTGAAAATAGGGAAGTAAAAGAAAATGCTTGGGTTGAGAGCATTGCCATCCTCCATCACCACCGAGCTCGTGTGTAAAAGACACTACCATTCTGTGCATGGTGCGGCATCAACCCTCAATCCTGCTGAGGAGAGGCGATGCCGTTCCTTGCAAATTTCACCACGGTGCACATCGTCGAGCTCCCGTGTCTTGGGCAATTTTTTTTTTCTTTTTCTCCGTGACTCGCAGCTGAGGTCCCTCGACAAGGCAACACCGGAAGTCAGACGGGATGCAACAGCATGCCTCGAGATGCGAGTTCGCCGAATTTCGCTGGCTTGTGTGACGTGTGAAATTTTGCAAACGAATGCAGACCGAAAGGGTCTCCAAGAAGGGCCGTCTGGCCGCCGCTCGAACGGAATGCTTTCGCGAAGATCAGGTCGGGAAGTGACACGAAATTGCGAATCCGAAAAATCGGAAAAAAGCTCTGCATGCAGAAAACGGTCCCTCTCGCGCCTTCCTTTCGTGCCAAGGAATTCGAGATGTCTGTGCAGGAAAATTTCGGGAAGGCCAGCGAGGAAGGTCCAATACAAACACGGAAACACCGATCCGAGATGTCGATGGTGAAGCTCCGGATGCTTTCGTAAATTTCCTTCGGGATGCTGCAGGCATTCAAGCTACCGCCGTTGGGTGCATCTCATCGGATCACGGGTTTCTTCGTTTCTTTGCCGCCGAGTGTCCACTGTGTCCTCGGAGAAACCACTTTGGACCGTGGTCGAAAGGCAACTTGGGAACACACTTGAAACCTGGGTTCAAGAATTCGAGAATTGAGGCCCTTGGTCAGGTAACGGGCAAATCGTCCGATGGCTCCATTTGCAGAGGCTCCACGTTCAGTCGAACGATAGCTGAAAATTCGACGTCTTGCAGGAAGAAGAAAAATATTTCTCACAATTGCTTCCGTTTCTTTTTTCTGTTTCTGCATCGGATGTGTATCGTAAGGGGAGAGCTGGAGAGCACCTCACGTGCTCGAAAGCACACACGTGAGATGCATAATTTCATTGGGCTATCAGCATGCTCGATGAGTTAGAAATTGTATCGCGACCATGTTAATAAACCAAAACAAACGCAAACGAGAGTTCTTAACGTGGATGCTGGCAGACGGCAGTGATTTATCAAGATAAAAAAAAAAAAAAAAAATCCGAAACGGCGATGAAAAGGCATAGAATCTCCCGACGAATTTCGGATGGATGGTCTTCCGATGGATCCCCCGAACGGATTTTACGTGTTCCCTCGAATTTTCACGTGTCCGTACGTAGGCGGAACCAAGGAAGAACGGTGTCAATGGGTGGTCGATTCCTCGCCGTGGAATTTTCGCTGCTATGCGCTGCTGAGGATGGCAGCCTCCCAGGAGCGGGAGTGAGCAATCTTCGCAGCATCAGAGATCGAAGGCGAAATTTTCAAACGTCACTCGCGTGGCAGTGGTAAATGCATGCTGTGGAGGATGGACCCTTGGATGAGCGAACCCATCCTTCCGCTGCAATCTCCATGGTGGTTCGAGAAGCAGCAGAGCTACTGCGGGGGAGCGAAGGGAACCTTCCTTGCTCTTGCTGTGTTCTTTGTTTTGCAAGCGAACGCCGAATGGGAACACCATATCATCTACCAGCGCGTTTCGATCCGCTGACTCAAGTTTCGGCCACATCCATCCTTTGTGCTGAAGACAGCATTTGTTTGCAGCTTCGGTTGATCTAAGCGAAGGTTTTGCTGAAAATTTTGTGAACCGGGGTCTGAAAATCAACTTCGAAAGTTACATGGCGTATTCATGCGTATCGGGAGGCATTTGTCATCAAAAGCGCCACGCTGCGAAGAGGGGATCTGGCTGCGTGTCTCTTAGGAACCCGTCTCGTCCTCAGGTTCACAGCTTTTGTGACGCATCCGAAAGACATCCTTCCCCGATCACACTCAAAACGCCCTGCAGAGGCGAACGGTGGTGCACTGGTCGGGGTGTGGCTTCCTGGTTGTCGCTCGCTTCGCCAGAAGAGTGCACCGAAGATCGGGAAGTTATCGATTGCTGCTTCTTTGCCGTGGTAGTCGGAGATGGAGCGGACGATATTTTCAAGAACCGAGCACGAATCTTCCGGCACAGATCACTCGACTGCCGGATCCAAATTCGAATCGATATTTCACTGATGCTTACCCTTTTTCTTACTTACTGGAGACAAGATTATGCATCCATTATCTCTTGTTACCACTGTCCTGTAATTAAAGCTGTTCTCAAGAGCGTTCCCGTCTTCGAAGATAATTTTTTTTCCCCATACGGCAGTTGGGATTTTTTCCCATCATGTACGCTCTTGGACTCATGACAGTAGTCATCAGTTCAAGAGCGTATATGATAATGTCGCAAATAGCGTGTTTTGCCGTCTTGTGGAATGAGTAATTGAATTCGTCACTAGCGTATCAGACGACGCTTCATTATCATTGCTCCCCAGGAATTCGTGTTTTCCTAGCATACGAGGTGTTCGTCGAGTTTGGTGGAATTGTGTGCATCTCGAATTTTAACTCTTCAAATTAATTACTTTCTCCGTGAGCACGCGAATTCAATTCGCAGGCTCCCTCAAGGGTTTCGGAAATCAGGAGTGTTCGGTCGCTCTCATACCCCATTTCCGTAAAATGGGGGGAAGAGGAGGGGAGGGGGGGCTGTTGTGGCATGGAAGAAATCCTTCCACCATTTGACGTCACGTGCTTCACCAGTGTGATCCGAGCAGCTCCAGCCCGATGCCTCCGAGGACTGCCTGCGATCTCGTCCAAGTCCTCGCAACCTTTTTAACCGTAATGATTCATTCGGATCATGATTCGGTGATGTTCCTCCGCTGTGTCGCATTCTCCTCCGAGAACACGGTGGTGTTCCGCGTAGCGCATCCACGTTTTGGAAAGAGCAATTCTCAACACGACAAATAAGATACACGAAGATCAAATTACAGCCGCTTTTTGGATGCCATGTGCTGTGCAGCTGTGGAATTACATATTCCATTGATTGGATCCCATGATATCATTGCGACAGTCGTTGTCGATAAGCTTTCGGATGCCCCCGACCTCTATCCTCCTGTCCTCTCTCTGAGAATCCTTCGTCCTGTTGCAGTCAGGACTTTCGACCGGCTCAGATGTCACGCTGGGAGAAATGAATCTTCCGCGGAACTCTGCATTTCGAAATTCGTGCTGCATCCCTGCTCGACGGTGCCTCCGTCCATTCTTCCCTACGTGGCTGCAACGGGGCTGATCTCTCCTCCATCCGTTACGCGAGCACGCAAAAATATGCAAAAATACTCCCTGTTTACCTTCGGCCTTAATCTGCTAAAAGGTCTTCAAGGGGAATGCGGGGAACCTGAAAAGCTTCTCGGGGAGCCCGGCAGTGCCCCCCTCCAGTCGATCCCGCGCCGCCGCCTACTTTTTCGAATTCTTCCGAGCTGCGTGATTTTCCTGCGCAGAGTTCGAAAAAAAGGCTTGAGGGACTCTCTCGTTGACGAGAGCGCCGCTCGTCGCGCGGGATCTCCCAGGATCCTCGTGGATTTCTCTGGAAACACGGATCTTCAGAATTTGGTGGGAAGGGAGGACGCGGGCGCGTTTGCTTCGGGGTACCTTGCTGAGCAGGAAGCATCCCCCGTTACGTGCTTTTTTCCGATAGGATGATGCGGTGGTTTTTCCTTTTTTTTTTTTTTTTTCGGGGGAGGGAGCAGAGGAACCCAGGACGGGCGCGGCTCTTCAGCTGCTTCCTGTTTTTGTTTATTATTGATCAGCTGCGGGACATTCCGGGCGCCTTCCTCTTTCCGATTCACCCTGAAGACCTGGTTGCCCGCAAGCAGAGAAGTCTCTCCGGTCGTGTGCATGCTTGATGAATTGGAGCAATCACGAAAGGAGAAGGTTTCCGTAATCATCGTTCCGAGGGTAGCATCGGCAACCCCGGATAAAGAGCGCTCGCTGCCTTTGCAGAGTGCTCTGCAGTGTCACATAATTCACACAAAGCACGTGTCCCGGAGCCGCTCGCATGGAAACCTTTCTGTTGACGCGCAGGGGCTTTCGGTAGCTGTCCTATAGAGTCCTCCGTCTGTACCTCGCAGGGCTGACCACGAGTTATGCACTTCGTCTGCTTGGTACGCCGTAGATCATGTTACTCCAGCAGGCTCACGGAGATCACTCTGATCGTTAACGAAAGATAGTAGAGGAAACTCCATGACTTCGGAGGGTCTCCCTCGGAAGCTGTTTCATGGGCTGCCTATCGAAGATTTGAACTCGATCAAGCATTAAAAGAGAGAAGAGAGAGAGAGAGGGAGAGGGAGAGCGAAGAAGAGGAAGAAGGAAAAAGGGATGTTTCGTCACACAAAGGATTCTTCGGATTGATGGCCGTGCGGTCCTCCCTTGGTGCGATATCAGCAGAAAAAGACGTCGGAGAGGGAGAGGGGGACCTGCAGGGAGCTAGCGAGGAGCGTCACCAGCACTGGCAGCACTTGGCTGCAGAGGTGGTGCAGTGAAGACTCAATCTTAAGGCATTGTTTTTCCTCTCTTTTTCTTTCTTTTTTTTTTTTTTTTTTTTTTCTAGCCTTTTTGTCTTTCTCCTTCTCTTTTTCTATTACGGTTGATATAATCGAAACAATCACTCCGGCCGTGCTTGCAGTTGCAGCAGGGAGGGGGGAAATTCAAGCCATTTAAATCGTGTAACGCATGAATGACTAACGGCTCATCGATATTTCTCCCTCCAACTCCTTGCGTGTGCTGACAGCCCCTGCAAGGATTGATAAATACACGTTACCAGATCTCACAATGTCGATCTCGTAACGTGACGATTCAGCGGCGCGCGCACTGGCAACGTCGTTTTTGATTTACGATTAGCGAATCGCTTTCACATCGAAGTCTGCTCATTGGCTGTGCGGTACTGATGGTGTCAGCGACCTGCGCAGGTGGTACTCCTGGAACGCGAAGAAAACATCGCGGCGGATAGGCTGCGAAAGAGATCCTCTCGGGCAACACGAAAACACACACACAAAAACGCGCGCGCGCGCGCGCACGGTTTTCGATGTTTGCCGGAGATGTTGGCAAGGACGGTTGTTGTCTCTCTCTCTCTCTCTCTCTCTCTCTCCCCCTCATTCTCTCTCTCTCCCTCTGTGTGTGTGTACGCGGAAGTCCAGAAGGCTCTGGTAAGAGGGCACAGTCAGGGATCCAACTGGCATTTTCGAAGATGAGTGAAAGGGCTGCTCTCGTGAGAGAGGCGCAGTCGAAAAGATTGTCTCCCCGGCTCGCGTGCCTGCGAGGTATTTCCAGCACGAGAAACCGGGGGCAATCCAGTTCGCTTCCGGTGCCGGAAGAGGCCGAAAGATGGGTTGCTGCGCCGAAGAAGTCCAGCGATCCTCCCTCGACTCGGCACTGGACGGGAGGCGGTCTCCACCTGGAAGAAAATTCAAGAGGAGCGAAGTGACTCCCCTCGACAGCGAGTCTTCGGCGAGCTTGCGCGTGAAAATTCGGTTTCCAGGGGGGTGACCGAGTTCCGGGACTTCTTCCCAGCATTTCCGAGAAAAAGAGGATCCGTTTCTTATTCCTCGCAGAACTGCTGCGACCGATTCCTTCGTTGCAGAAGAAGAGCGTGTCGCCTAGATCTCGGAATCCATCGGTCTTCGTAGGGAGCATCTCTCGTGGTGACCTGTCAACCGAAATCCGCTATCCGCGAAGAGCACCCTGCGAGCCCTGAAAGTTCCAGGAAGCGATCGCGGTAGAACCACTCGCGTTCACGCCTTCCCCGCGAACCACCATGACTCCAGCTACCGGCTCCAACATCCGGGCCTCTCTCTCTGATTGCACCAGGAAAAGGCTGATCGGAAATCGCTCCAACCCTTCCGGATTGCTGAACGCCGCGCCGCCCTGGAGGATGGAAAACACGCATAAATAACGTCACTGGAATCGGCTGTTCACAGGGCGACGCGCCACCGAGCGAAACGCCGCGCAGCTTCACCGGGATTGCCAGGTCCCTCTGCCGGCCACCCGCCTCCCCGCGCGGCTGGTGGACACCAGCTGCAACCCCACGTTCGCTTCCCGAGGACGGGAACCTCCGGCGTCGCTGTGGACGCGGCGAACCTTTTTTTTTTTTTTTTTCCTTCAATCCTATCAGCACTCGCGTTGGGGTCGCAGATGCTCGCCGACTGCGCGGGCGTTCCGAGTCAGCAGCTTATTTGCCGAATCGTGCCTCGAGCAGCGTGGCGTGAGACCAGGATTGGGGCGTTTATCGTAATGCGAAGGAATTTCTCGACCTCTGCGGTGGTCAGCGTGCTCTGGAAACCAAGGACGGCGTTGCTCGGCAACTGATTAATCTACCAGAGCAAGGCGGACGACGTCCCTCGCGTCTCCGTGACCTCATATTTTCTCTAGGGGAAAAGGCTATGCGCGCTCTGGATCGTTCGTTTCCTGTTGCTCTTCGGCCATCGATTCGCTTCCCGAAGAACTCCACACCGATATCCAATTCCTGTTTCCTCCAGGATCTTTTAATGAGAGCGATGTTTGTATCACGGTGACCTTTCTATGATTAATTACTCCTTATCCGATGGGAAGCGCGGGGCAGATACCGGCCTGCCCAATAGGGAAGGTTCTCTTCAAATGAAAGTAAATAAGATAGGGACAACGGGCTATCTTCGGAGGAACAAGAACGGGGTACAGATAAGTGATGGAAAAGGGTGAGGCTGAAGAAATGTACTGGATGATGCGTGATTCGTGCTGAAGAAGGAAAAATCTTCCCTGCTTTGATATCCTTCCGATAAGGATAGCCGTCGGGTTTTTTTTTTTTTTTTATTTATTTCTATTTTTAGTTTATTAAGCTCGCGGAAAGCATTCATTAGATGCAAGCGTAGAGTGAAAGCTGGTAGATCACACACAGCGTGGGTCGAAAGACCCTTCTTGCGTCTAAAACGATGATGCCGGTTATGAATGAATTAGTGCTCAGTGTTATGATTCCGCATCTCTGTGCTTCTCGACGACTTCCTTTCAAATGGGAGGGAAGCTTACCTTTTCGGCCGTTCGCTTCTTTCTCTCTGGGCCACCCCCTTCCTTCGAAATGGGCGAGGAAGATGAAGGCGAGGAAAACTCCGTTTCCTCTGCTTCTCGAAGGCTCGCAAAGGAAACAGCTGATCGTGGCCGGTGCCAGGTGGAGCCGCACACAACAAGGAAGTGTTCCTGCCGAATGCGCTTCGAATGCGCCTGCGGTCAAGTCGAAAACGGAAACAAAGCGGGAATGCTGCAGCTTGAGAAATCCGAGAGAAATTCCCCAGCCCCGTCTTTTGTACGCGTTCCCTGCCCTGGCAAGTGTGATGCCCGGCGTCCGGTCGCTGAACGCACCTTTCTGCTCATGTGTGCACCACAGCAGCGATGATGAGCGAGTTTTTTTGCGCTCTCGGAGGAGAGGAAGCAGAGGCTGCTCCATGGTAGTCCGGCATTCCTTCGAAGACGGATGCCTTCGATTCGCATTCCGTCTTTTCCATTCAAGGCAGAGCGTCGCGCATCTCACACGCCGGCGTGCCGTCGTCGCGGCAGCGTTCGCTCCGTGGTTGCGATTTTTTTTTTTTTCTTCCATTTGCAGAGACGCTTATCCGACAGGAAGAGGAAACAAAGGCAGCCTGGTCGTCGCCGCTGGCAGGAAGCTGGCGAATAGTGGCAATGCGGTTTCAGGTGAGGATGGATGAGGAAACGTCAGGAGCCACGTGCTCGTTTGATTTTCGTGGGCTCGAGGGAAAGCGGTCGACCCTCTTCCCTTTCACAGCACCAGCCGAATGGCCTCTGCTCTCCCCGAAGGATGGTGACGGCTGCTCCGCGCCGCGCAGCCTCCTGTTGCTCGAAGAACAGCGCAGGACGAGGATCTCGCCGTTGGCTACAGTGATGCCAACGCTAAGCCAAAGTGGCGCCACACTGTCGCGCGTGGAGCCATCTTGCCCCAGAACGCAAGAATTTTCAAGAAAGCAATGGAGTGCTGAGTCAGTCTTTTCGACGTCGCGTGCTCCGCGATCCTTCATTCCGTATTTGTGGGTCTCTTCTTCTTCACAGTTCTGCTTGTCTGTTTCTTTTCTTTCTTCTGCAAACGATTAGGTATTACGAAAGGAGTAGGCGATGAATTACTACATCCCCACCTTGAGCATGGTGCACTTTCGATTCTGGTGCGTCCTTCGATTTCATCTTCCGGTATGGAAACCAAGCTTTTCGTGCTTACGTCCGGATGGACGAATGCACGAAAAATGATGACGATGACGATTGCAAGTGTAAGCAAGCATGCTCGTGGGAGCCAATCCTCGTGCGGATGCGCAAGACGGGGTGCCATTTCCGTGAGAGTCCACCCGCGGTCCACACCTCCTCTTGGTGAAGCCCATCTTGAACGTTGTCTTCTGCCGGGGCGCTCCGTCATCACCCGATCTTCCTGGAGCCCTCCGGTTTCGCCAGCAAGCGAGCAAAAAATATGATCCTTGTTCCCTGCAGGGAACAAGGATCAGAGAGGTGGGGAGAGAGAGGGAATTCCCTCTCTCTCCCCACCTCTCTGGGACACCTTGGCTGGATCCGCCGCATCGTTTACACGTTTAGTGAACTCGCGACGAAAGTAAAAGACGCATTCGTCTTGATTCTCAGCATCCGGTTTGCCAAGGTTCCCCGCTTGCTGCGCTCTGGCATCACGCCTGTAACGTCAGTGCAGCTTTGCGTATCACTTGATCATCAGTGCGGCCTCCTGTATCATTTCCGTGAGCCGTAAGGGAAGAAGCAAAAACAAAAATTGTCGCATCCCTGGAGCTTTCTTCGCGTGCGATCTGGAGTGCGCTCGCGTCAGGACAACGCGCGGTCCCGGGATCCACGCTCCCGTTCGGAGCCCCGTCTCCCTCCGGCACGCACGATCCCACGAGTAGCCGTACCAAACCTCTTTCGCTCCGGAGCAGGCTCGAAAGGGTGGCCGAACGCTGCCACCGTACAGTGCGCTTCCGTACCGCTTTTCGTCCCGAGCGGCTACGCTGATCCGCGGGCGGAATTTCAGAGACGGGATTGAACCTCGGCAAGCACACACCCCGAACTTTCGCAACTCTCATCAGGTGCGAGCGTCCAACGAAAGATCAAAGCGCGGTGACGTAACGGCTCCGATGCCATCTCTCTCCCCTCCCCCCCTTCCGCGATGCAAGCTCGGTTTTATCAGGTGCCACGGAAGAGGGAGGAGAGAAAAAAAAAAACCTCTCTAAGAACCACTTCGAAAAATAACCCGGCGCAATCGAAAATTTACCCGAATATGGCGAGAGCTGCATTTCTTTTTTTTTTTTTTTTTTTGCCACGATGGGAGAGCGCCATATTGAAATTTTTCAGCCGCAAGACGGATGGGCGTCATCCCTCCAAAAAGTTTCGCTTCCCGACCGTGACCGTAGGCAAACGTCTAATGCATCCGAGGTCGCGATGGATACGAGTTGATTCAAATGACTGATTCAATTGATTCGGTGGGGTTTGATTTATGGCGTACCCCATATTACACACGGGCGGAGCGTCCCTGCAGCACTAAACGCTATTATAGTGCATGTTAAACTCGAAAACCCAAGTGACACCTCACCATGAGCGTTCTCACTGCCAGACGATGCTCTGCCTCGCGGACAGCTCAGCGGCAAATAACGAATGAGCTCCAAGGTAAACATAACCGCAGCTTCCTTCCACGCAGCAAAAGCTCTTTGTGGCTGCTGAAATGAAGGAAAAAAATAGATAAATAAATCCGTAGATATGAAAAGTAAGAGTTCGCGCGGGAGCACGCGGCGCCGTCCTGTATCCATGCTCTCCGGGCTGAGGTAACGGTTCCCATGGATTATCGAAGGGTCCGTAATTTTTCGATTCTAATCACCCCTGCCGAAATTCTCGAAAGTCGGGATTCCTTTGAGGTACTCGGAGGATGCTCGAGAAGGAGCGAAAGGCGGGTGTCGGCTAATGGAATTAATTCCCATGATCCCAGTTGGTGGTGGAGCAATGGCTTCACCTCGGAAGGGAGTTTCAACTGGCGAAGACCTCGGCAACGGTCCTTCGCCGCGGTTTCCATCTCTCGCGTGGCCTTAGATGAGCACGAACTTCCAAATCACCAGCTCAGCGATCCTCGCTTCTTGTGCGAAAAGGGTTATTCCTCCGGCAGCCAGTTTTTGTTGCTGCAACCAGCATCTTCTAATTACCAACACAAGTGGCACTTGGAAGCTTCGACTGACCCCTCGCCTGTTATTTCGTGACTTCTGTTTAGAAACCACCTAATCGCCCGGCAGGCTTTTCTATCGCAGCCTCCGTCCCTAGGAATTTTGGCCAAATGATAAGCAAATGATGACGAACGGTTGATGCTTTCCTCCCCTTCGAAGGTGAAAAAATAAGGGACGGCGGTAACTCGACGGAAAACGCGCCACTCTCCTTTCAATCGGGAAATTCTGGGGCCGGCCACGGGATGTTTGGAAAAGTCTAACAGGGGCTGCCATAATCCAAATGCCTTAATCGAGGATAGCAACCAAAACTCTAGTAAGAGCTTTCCGCACTTGATGCTGAGGTTTCTGTCCGTAAATGCGGGCCGGGTACTCCGTTCTGAACTTTCGTTTATGCGAGGGTCCGTTCCGACTTCCGGTCAAACCACTCGTCGGGCGGTCAGTCCATGAGCGAGCACTGGCGAGGAGCACAAGCTGAAACGCGCTCTTGCTTTCTTAGGAAAGGAATGCTTTTTTTTTTTTTTTTTTTTTTTCTTCTGTCGTAGAGGCTCATGATGATTAAGGTGGGTGACGGGGAGAGCCGTGGAACAGAAACGCCAATGCTGTGGGCGCCTGGTGGGCGCGCTCGCATCCGCAGATTCAGTGAATCCGCACCAGCTCGAGTGAAGGAGGGAAAAGAGATGCCCGAAGCACGCAGAAGCGAAACTCCGGTTGCAGGTTCGGAGCAGATGAAATGCACGGCCACCGCATCTTTCAGATACGCGACCAACCGCGTCGATGCTTCCGATGGCTTTTTTTTTTTTTCCCTCTGAGGACTGCAACAGATGTTGATATCTGATGAGATAATTCCTAGATGGTGAACGCTTCGCTTTCTCGGAGGTGAAAGCTTCGAGACGCTCAAACGCTTCTCGCGTAATCAAATCCGTGGAGCAACGTGCGTTATGGTACATGAGGGATCAGCCGGTTCTTGGAGTCACTCAAACCAGCTGCACAATTAGGAGCCAGACAACCTTTCTCACTGGAGGCGCTTTTGCGGAAGGACCAGAAAAATGAGTTCTTGCCGAAGATGCCTTCTGCCGCGTTTTATTCCCCTAATTTTTTCATCCTTTAATTAGGTTTGTAATTTATTAGCTGGGATATTTGAACATACGGCGTAATGTTTAACACAGTCGGCTCTTGCGAGCCTCGAAAAAAAAAAAAAGATTTTTTTTTTTTTCCCCGTCCTCACAAGCGATCTCATAAGGTAAGCAAGTAGCTCTTGCTGATTTAGAAGGGAACCATCTCCTGGATCCAAGCTAACAAGCGTTTGGGAAGCAGTAGCTGAGCCCAAAAGCACCCTTGCGAGTTTCCCGTTTTGGTTTCTCAACTTCAAACGGGAGGAAGAAAGGAAGAAAAAAAAGGCTCCGCTCGTCGTGCCGAGGCTTTTAATTACAGGGAATATTAAAAATCAGATCGTACTACTGAATCCGCCACTCCACGAGGAGTCTGGCGACTTTATTCGGACAGGGTCGTATTTCAGGTCTCTTGGGACCCGGAACGCGCTAATGGGCGATATTTCAAAAATACGACTCAATGCATTACTCTTGTATAGAAAGAAATGCTCATTGAATACAAAATTAAATGCTTTGCCAACTATTACGGCGACTGTTGTTTGAGTCCACGGTCTCGTTGTAAACTTTTCCAGCCTACGCCCTGGTACTTATCTTTGGTTTATTTTTCGGTATCATCGTCGACAAGGCAAACAGATTTATGGCTCCTCGCACGAGAGCATCCATTAGTATACACTGTTATATGAATTGTGATACAGTGTGTTTTCCTCGGGACTTTTTCCCTTTCCCGACAGACAATTTGCAAGACGACGATCCCGAATACCATTGAAGCTTTCCTTGCGGATAGGCAGGAAGGTAAACTTGCGGGAAAATGGATCCGGAACTAAAAATTCCCGGATGCGCCGTTTCGCGTGCCATCCGGAAATCGAGGAAGGCGTTCGAAAATAAAGATCACGCGCCAGCTGCTGATGGATCCATGCAAATAGCGATCGTCAAGTCGTGCCTTCCCCAACCCGCTATCGGGAAAATTAAGAAGGAATTCTCAAGGAGCAGGGATGATGTTTTAGGGGAGACGTTCCTCTTGGTGAGGCGGTGGCTTCTTCTGAATCTCACCTGTTCTAATAGGGGACCAGCTGGAGAATCCTGGCTCGCAGGCGGCGATCCCACACTCACGATAGCGAATATCTCGCGTCCTCCCGTCGGTCCCAAAGGAAAACACAAACTCCGTCCGATCTTTGAGTCGACACCCTCTCGAAAAGATCCTGTTGGAAAGGTAGATCCTGTGGATGGGAAGAATCTGCAAGGCAAGGAGATCTAAAGCCGGTCGCCGAACGTTTCACCGCGAGGGGAGGCGCTTTCTTGGGCTTTCAGCTGGAGCCGACCCGGAGCCTGAAAGCAGCGTGCCACTAAAACACAGCAGCTC
Organism: Raillietiella orientalis; assembly: GCA_036172245.1. Taxonomy (NCBI): domain Eukaryota; kingdom Metazoa; phylum Arthropoda; class Ichthyostraca; order Raillietiellida; family Raillietiellidae; genus Raillietiella; species Raillietiella orientalis. Next base: position 2,316,924 of record JAYWIR010000003.1, on the reverse strand, counting down.
GGAATGCGGAACAAGCGAAGATTGCGCGCGAAAGAGTCCGCTGCGTTCCCTCTCTAAATGAGACGTGGAGACGTCCTCCATTCGACGTAGGTGCTCCACCAAGAGCGTTTCCAAGCTCCACTCTGAAGCCGTTTCTGCGGCACACCACGGTGTGCGAATCAGACCCACGGAAAGGGGGTGAAACCAAGCCGCGAGACCAGCCTTGGTCAACCCTACGCGACCTGTCGATCGGAGGAAACTCTGGGAAATCCAACGCAGAGAGCAGCTGACTGCGCGCGACGCTGAGTTTCGTCGAGACTTCGGCCCCACTGCCACTGAGATTGATAATTGTGTCTATTGAAAAAAAATTTCTTGGTGAGAGGGCTCACGTGCTGACACCGGAATGTTCGAGAAAGCCCGGAGTGCACCAAGCACAAGGAGGAGATTTATCTTCCAGGATGCTGTGCTCGAAGCGCGCTCTCTGCCGCTTCAGAGGAATAACGAATTTTCGGCGGCGATAAGAACAACTTATTCACTTGCAGTCAAAAGTTTAAATTCCAGCTGTTCCGTGGAGGAGAAAAAAAAAAAAAAAAGAAAAAGCATCCACTACTTAGTTGGGAATCGAGAGGGCTCCAGATAAGGACGATCCGCCGAACCGGGTTCGGGAACCTGGTCGTTTCGTTCCGAGTAGAAGGCCGTAGAGAAATTCCGGCTTCTTGGAGTTGGCTTTCCGGCTCATATTTTTAACCGAAAATTCCTCTTCCCACCTTCTTCGCTACCAGCAGACACTCTCAAATGAGGCGTTGGCTTTCATTCAAAACAGTTTTTGCCTCGGACGGTTTTCAAACTCCCCGATGCGCAGATTCTGCACTTTAATCTGAAGAGGCGTCCAGGATTTGCTCGAGGGACGCGCGGCAGGCGCACACGCGCATCCCGTCGGGTCGCCTGGAGCAGGTCGTGGGGAGGCTGCTAAGACGGTCGGCAACCGCGGGGAGGAACGCTTCTTCCGCCAGCCACACGCAGCCACGGAGCGCCACGGAGCGAGCGAGCGAGCGAGCACGCGCCGGGTTCGTCTGGTGCTGCTGCCCCCTCGCGCGACCTTGCGCGGTTCTTCCCGACCACTTTTCCTCCCCGCAAAAAGCAATAAGGAAGCACCCGCGTCCTCCGGAAGAAGGTGTTCCCCAATCCGCGAAGCGCTTTCTGGAAAGTCGATCGCTGCTTAATTAACGACCGGCCGACCCGTGCTCGGATCTTCTGCGAGGCTGGTGTCCGCCCGCAGGGCACCGAAAAGCCGCGGCGGAGTGTACCTGCAAGCCGTAATCCATCCGATTCAGAAACACTTCGTCGTAATAATTCCATAATGGATTTCGATCTGCGAGCGACGGAGATATACGTGAACTTGTAGGGGGGGGGAAAAACACACTCACAGTTTCATGGAGCATCTTTTCAAATCTTGCGGAGACCATGAAATTCAAACACAAGGCAAACAAACCATAAATATACCCGTGCGCAGCGAGCGGTTTATAAAAGTTTCGCCCGAGACGTAAAATGACAGATTTATGGAAGTGAGGATATGATTTGCAATGATGAATCTATTCATTACTAAGTGGAGCGGCTGATAACAGCAACAAGAATTCTGCGCTCCCAACAAAATACCAGGACTTCCTTGAATTCTCCTCCTCCGTGATTCCTTTTTTAACGTCACTTTGATAAATGGCGTTTTATTCCGCTTCGAGCGACATACTCTGCATCATATTAGCATTTTCAGACGACATGCATCTCGTGCGCCGCTCCCTCTTATCTCGCTGAAAGAGTTGAAGACAAGGAATTGGCTGTGGAAAAATGTAAAACTAGAAAATTGCGTCCAGGAGGCTCCTCCTGCGCGGGAAACACGCAGCAATTCCTGGAAGCGAGGAACTGCTGTTGTTTTCGGGATATTTCTCCTGGAACCGAAGAGGAAATCGCAAGCAGATTAACTGATCAGATCGCAGAAACCCGATAAATGCCGAGATAAAACGGTTTTTCTTTCTCTGCAGGCCATCTGAAAGGGAATTCTTTCTTTCTTTTTTTTTTTTTTTTTGGAGTTGCTGTTTTCGTTTTTCTCACTTTTCGATGCTCCGAGAATCACCTTCAGGGTTTTCTCGATGGTTCCTTCGCTCCCTTCGGGGTGTTCACATTTTGCGTGCGTTTTCGCCGGTGCTGCGAGACAACCCGTCTTTGAACCCAGGACGCTTCGGCGCCGGGTGCATAGCTCGACGATTCCGTGATGAAGGCAGCTAACCCTCCGGGCAACCCAGAAGTCCGGAGATCGGGACTCTGGCGCGCCAGCAGCCTCCGAAGAAGGACCGCGCCGTTTTCTCGGAGGGGAACGCGATCAGCATCCGCAGCTCTTCCGGGAGCCCGAACCTGACACAAGCCCATCCTACTGCAGATTTCAACGAGGTCCACGTGAGCCGAATTTGTGCCTTCCGCGACGCTTCCGGCTGACGGCCGCGACTCGCTGGATGCGCCTGGACCTCAAGGTGGCACGCCTCACCGAAAAGGAGAAAAGCGGAGATCCTACGGGATCTGGTGCCCCCTGTTTCTCTTGGCTCCTCCGGCTGAAGCGTTTTCGTCACCGTCTATAATACGCTAGCATAATAGAACCCATTCACCGTGGAGATTTCATTCCTGTAGTCATCGTTCGAGGGGTTCATTTTTTACACATCCCCGTTCACTGGGGTAAAAGTCCTCACCGACCTCGCCGTAGGATCTGCGAATCCTTGCGTGGGTTCCTAGAGTGATCCTTATCGAGGTGTGCTCGGAACTTTGCGAATTGACTGCTTAGAAATGAATGCTGGGGCCTCCCAGCATTCATTTCTAAGCCGCGTGCTCCAGCAGGCGCTGTTGTTCGGGGGTTACCTTGACGACGGAGGTAGAATAACGCTCCCGCTTCACAGGAAATGGATTTTTTTTTTTTTCTCTCTCTCCCCGAGATCCCGTTCACCCTCTTCGCAGGGAGAAATCAGCCTAACTGGCCCGCCCTTGCAGGGATCAGAGCGGCGTTACCTCGGGCAGGAAGAAACGCGAAGGCCTCTCGGAGCGACTGCTTTTGTCCAGCATTGACGTAGGAACGACGTGGGGTCTCCAGAACACTTCGAAGGAACCCTCGATTTTCGTGCGGATTTGCTCGCGGCCTCCTTGCTGGAAGCGCTAAAACACTAAGAAAGAGGTGCTCGTCACGAGGATCAGAGGAGATTAAAGGAGCGATCACGACATCGGAAAACAGATATCGACCATTCCTTCCGTGTCCCCCGCTGCCATGAATTCTGAGGGATATCCTCGGATGCACGGTGTCAGTGCGTCCTCAAAACACGCGTCACTTCTTTGTCATGCTGGGTTTCCTCAAGAGGCTAAAGAGGAAAGAATGGCGGTGTAAGCAGCGGGAATGGAAATGATGAAAAGCCATGCGCAAGCAGCATATCATTGATAGTGCTCCTTTCTTTCGGTCCTCAAGTAAGCGAACCATTCCAGAGATGGGGCACCCGCGTTGCGCTCCACCAGCCGGTTTCTTGGAAACGAAAGCATATCCAATACGGGGAAACTCGTCCTCACCGGGAAGATCAGAAGAAGGAACTGCGGGCAAGCGAAACAGCGCCGAGAACCGGAAGGCTCTTGGAGATCGCGAACGCAACGAAATTTCCAGCCCGCCGCCAGCCAGTGGGTGGCGCCCGCGCCGCTAGAAACGAAGGTTTCTCTACGGACAGGGGGGAAGCGAGCCGGTCACAAAAAAAATCAATATGGGAGTAGCACCCCTGCAGGTGATGATGAAGAGACGCAGTGTTCGGGTGCATTGCACGCCTACTGCACCCAGGAATGGTATGGATTTTTCGTTCTCCTTGCAGCGGCTTTCCGCTACCTGAAAGGAAAGCTCGCTGTTTGTACAGCGCACTTACCACAGCACCCACGGGAAATGGGACCATGCAAATGATTGCAGCGTTAGTGAGAAGCGAGCTCGAAAATCGATCAAGATAGTATCAGAGATGCTCGTCTCGGAGTATTTTTTCCTTTTTTCATTTTGCACTCCGTTGCCAAGAAACACCCGAGCGAAATGTGCTCCCAGGAGGCTTTGGAAGCTAGGACCACTCCGCGGCTGAAAACTGACCGCGGAACTCTTCCATTCGGGCCATAACTTTCCAAAGGCACGGGGGTTCCAATGATTCCGGTTCGGTTCTTGCCCAGGGTGACTCGGAGGCTGAAGAATCGCTTCCGATTCGAGCTTCTTAGATCATGGCGGAAGCCCTTGAGCGCTTCTTCAGTGGGTCCTCTCGTGGAAAACGAAACATTGCCCTGAAAAATTCGTTTATTAAAAGAAAGTGATCGCTGGATGCTCCTTTCCTACGAATTAATTACTCGACGCTTCAAACATTACGATGGAAGTTTCGGGATCAGCGTGAGTTAAATAACCATGCACAAGAGGAACAGACGTGCACCCATTTTCAGTGGGCACAGAAAGCTCGATTGGACACGGTCCCGGTCAGGACGTTCGCAACGACCGTCTGGCTGAGATCTCATTCTCTAGGATGGTTCCGTCAGCGGGATCCATGGCGCGAGATGCAGAACAGAATAATACGCTGATCCAGTTTGAACATTCCATTTAATCCATTGCATTCCATTTTCGTTTGAAACGCTTTTGGAGGTTTCACCCACGTAGACAAATGAGAGAAGGCATCAGGCCATTTTTTTTATGCACGTTAACAAGGTCAGAGCTGCAACTGCTTGTCAGGTTCAGTTTTAGATTTCGCTTCTTGAGTTTCACCAGCAATTGTCTTCAGCTTAAGTAGAGTGTCTTCAGTGCACATCGTTCCGTCTCGAATTTCAGTCTCAGGCGGGTACAAATATAGCAGCAATCTCTCTTTTTTGAAGATTTCGCGTTCGGATTAAAGATGCAGCTCGCCCGCAGTCTCTTCTCCTCTTCCGTTTTTTTTTTTTTCCTTTCCCCACGCACCTTTTTGCTCGCACCAGGCCAGAGGCCACCCGGGAAGCATTTCTTTGGACCACAGCGCCTCTAAGTCATCAGGGAAAGCATGATGACGATCTGTTTGGGATCGGCTTCAAGCAGCATTTCGGGAATCTCAGAATGCGGCGACCCCGCTTTCTTAGATCATTCCCGAAAGATCGATGCTGAAGGGGTGATTTCGAGGATGCTCGCCAACGTTGGCCGCACTCAGTGCCACAGGGGCTTTGAAACTTTCGACCCTGAGCGTACAAAACGCTCACCTGCGCAACCTTAGCACTCATCTTTCCTGACACTTTAGAAATATCTTAGAAATGCCCGTTTGAGTGTTGCTTGCATCGATCATCTGAATTCACCGTGTCGCATGTGTTCCTAAGTTTCTAATTGGTCCATTGAATTTTCAAAAAGGATGCACTCGTCCGTTCATCCTTTTTTTTTTTCTCCTTTCTTGATTTTAAATGCCGGCGTTTGTGATGCTAACATGTTTTGCTCCCGTTTGCAGTTTCCTTTTTCAAAGATGGAGGAATTTTCTTCTCGTTTTCCTTACACAGCATCCGTTCAATCCAGGCGTGACGTGTCCATTCCTTCATCATAATGGATCATACGGTTCTATCCTAATTTGTTTTTATTTTGATATCCACCTATGTGGAAAATAAGCAGATTCATTATTTGCACTGCGCAGCGTTGATCCTCGGAAATTCCCTCCCTGTGGAAGCACCAGCATCTTCAGCAGACAGCAGACTTCCATATAAATAAATCAACTCCTTCTTAGGTTCTTCGATTTTAATTAGGAGGTCTTCTCTAGGTAGGCTCCGTGGTACTCGAAAAATGCTACCTCTTCATCTTCTGCATCGAGCCTCGATGGCATCGGCGAAGTTCCTCTTGCACTCTGCGCAAAATTGCATCGATGCGTGCATTTTCTGCGCTTTGTGATGGAAGGGGCAAAAAAAAAATCACTCCGTTTTCATCGCGAATTTTCACGAGCAACCGAGCATTTCATCAAACACCGCCTTCCTCCACGTGTTTTTCTTTTTTTTTTTTTTGACGGGGGGGGGGGGGGAATCGACCTTTCCACAGACCGGAATGCCGCACGGCTGCAAGGAGGGTAAAACCCTTTCCATCACCCCCTTTGGTCTTCCTTCGCTGTCCGAAAGAGTTCGGCTTGCGTGGCTCTTTTCAACAGAAATCGAAGGCGCCCACCAGCCAGCAAATTCGCCGAATTCCCAAGTGCCCAAAACGGGGACACCCAAGAGACATCGTGAACACTCACTTTGTACAGGTGATCGTACTAATAGACGAGCTATCCAATCGATGAGCCGACTTTGAAGGCGCTAGGCGATTGCAGGTTATCTGATGCTTGCAGGAAACATACACCCTATTTATCTGGTGTTCTTCTACCAACATGTGTGTTGATGCAGGCAAATGGGAAGTTTTTTCACCTTCGCCGGATTACATACGGATGTTTATTTATTGGCATGCTCAGTATGACCCTCGCAAAGTGTTCCAAAAACGCGTCCTTGATCAAATGAAACCCGGAATCCTCGCATCTCCACTGGTGTTCTCTAGGGTGCAAATGCAATTCATAGATCCCAAGCAATGTATTCGGTCCTACGCAGCCTCTTTATTCGAGTCGCCGTCTTTTTGCTTTTTTTCACTCTTCCTTTGAATTAATCGCCCTCGATATCGTCGCTCTGCACGTATCCATTTGCATGTTGAGGAAGGAGCATCAACAGCCGACCAGAGCCTCTTTTCAATCAAGCTGCAACTCGGGTGGCTGCATCTCACCGTGAAGCTGGCGTCTAGGAAAAGGCATGGAGCACACCGCGCGGTCCCCTTCCTCGGATGTGGCCGGGGGAGGGCTTGGCCTTCGCATCTCGGGTGCGAAGTCTGGGGGCTTTCGTGGCAACGCGGGCTCTCCTTCCCCGATTTAGATTGATCACGGATTCGTAACAGATTCGTTCGTTTCCAAGAGCGGCGGCGCGATGAGTGATTGAGAATCCATCTCTCCCGGTGCATCCAGGCTATCGGATCTCCACGTCCCTCTGTACAAACACGCTCATTACGACCGCCTCTACGACCGGAATGATTGCTTGCGCACACGTTCAGTCCTCTCCGCAGATTTATGTGGTGCGGTTCCTTCCAGCCCCTCTAGCGAGTCCGTCGGCTGAAATGAAGTACAAAGTATCTCTTCCACTGATTCACGTACTGGTGAAAGAGGAGCGTTTCGTTCCTCTGGCTGCTTGGAGTGAACCTCAGAGGAGGGGCTGGACCAGGGAAAGCCACGAAGTCAAGAGACTGAGACTTGGCAGGCCTGTCTGCGAAATTCCCTTCCTTTGCTTTCTGCGTGAATTTTTCGTTCCTTGCGTTATTATTATTATTATTGTTTTATTTTTCGTTTCCTCGGTGCGACTCTTTTGAAACTCATCCTCGAATCATGGCAACTGACCGGGAGCACTGATTCCACTGGAGCATCCAGAAAAATCCTCGCAGCCTCCCTCGAGATTTTGCTCTCTCCGGGCTCGGCCGGACTTCCTCTCTTGAGATTCATGTGTGAGGCAACTGTTTCACCTCCCGCGGGTTCTGTCGAAGCGGTGGCCTTCCTCTTGAACCACTTTTTTTCGAGAACCTGCCTCGATTCTCTCCAGTGAGCAGCAAAGCTGGACGCACGGATCTCCCATCAGGCTGCTCAAGATAAACATGATCCGCCAAATTGTCCGGGCCTAATTAGCGAGAAGCGACAATTTGGCAGCATTCGAGAGGCAATCTGCATGGCTTCTGTGGCAAGTAGGTTCCGTGTGGCTGGCCAGTTGGATTTCCGCCGGTGACTTCTTCCTCCTCCTGTGGCATCCTCAACCTTGAGGCGACTGCCGTGCGCCTCGCTGCTATCCGGAGCTCGTCCCTGAAGAATTCACCGTTCCAGTTCGCTCTTCCTCTTGCTGCTCGCGTTTTCCACACGGCCACCATATGTCGCAACGGTTTGAATTCACCGTACGATCCAACGATCGTACGGTCTCCCTTCTGCAAGACCACTCGCTGAATGCTTCTTGTTCTTACTTTGACGCTGTTGCGACGGCTCCCTGCTCCTCCCCAAAGCGCAGAGCCACCGCCACGGTCCGGATGAGATCTACGGAGGAGTGACCTCTCCTAAGTTAAGGATGCGGCTAAATGGCTTTCCGATTTTCATCCCAAGAGTGCGAAAATAGGAATTCATCGTAGCAAGGATGCAGTGCTGCGAGCATCGCTGAACAGTTGGCTGTCTTTTGGTAAGGGCCTATACGTTGGCCGTTAGTAGGAGGGGTGCCGGAAGATGCGAAGCCTCGGCTTCTCCCCGTGCTTCGGATGTGAAACCGCCGACGATCGCTCCGGTGGATGGCGAAAGACAACTCAAGAGACGCACAGGTTGTTCATTGATCGCTCATTGATCACATCGATTTATGCAGAGAATCACTTCCCGATTAATTGAAATGTTTTCGCATTCATTTATTCATGAAGACAAACGTGCCTCCCGTGTTTCCCTTATGATTTGTGGGAAGCTCCGACTGGTTGCCCGGTAGCGCGAATGGCGCTGACTTTTCCAGAAGCGAGCGGATCTGGCTCCAAAGCGCTTTCGTAAGGCATCTTCCCGAGGCACCATTGGCGTATGCTAATTACTGCGGGATAGACGGATTCCTTGGAAGGGAGAGTGAATCCTGGACGGGAAATTACTGGTTCAATATTTTGCTGGGGGATGCCCCGCGAATCTGCGTTGTTGCCATCCGCATGATCGATTGCTTGCAAAATCTCGTTGCTAACGTGGCGCAATCAATAAGAAAAATCTCATGATGCGTCTACCTTTCAAAATGAGACGGAGAAGCAGTCGATTCCCAAGAATCGTGCATCTTTTCGTAGAACGGACGTCCATTGCTGCACAACTCACCTTTTCTTTGTCCCTTACAGGTTCAGTAAACGCTAATGGCGAAACAAAGAGACAACGCACTTCTTACACACGCTACCAGACTTTAGAGCTGGAGAAGGAATTCCATTTCAATAGGTATCTGACTCGTAGACGAAGGATAGAAATAGCTCACGCCCTTTGCTTGACCGAGAGGCAGATCAAAATCTGGTTTCAAAATCGGCGCATGAAATGGAAAAAGGAGCACAAAATGGCAGGAATGGGTCAGATGACTCCCATGGGCGGCGCACCGCATCTTGCAGACCTGACGGGTGAAGTCGAACGAATCAGAAACTTTGGATACATGGGTAAGAAACGGAAAGTAGACTTAGCATGCAGCGACCTCCGCATTTGATTTTTTTTTTTTTTTTTTTCCTTTTTTCTCTCCTGAAAGTAAGAAGAGACTCTTTATTAGATTGACATGGAAAGTGTTAAACAAAGCAGTCGCTCTGCGAGCGAGCCTTGCCCCGAGGCAGAAGTCTCGCACCCTATTCTGCAATGAATTTTAAAGACTCGTTATTCGCAATCCCGTTCCGCAGCTTTCGAGCGTTTCTATTTTAGAAAATGTCCCCACACTTTTCGGAAGCTTCTATCTTAGGAAAGAAATGACCGTTTTGCCTATGCGGCGCTTCTCTTGAGCAATGTTCCGAGCGCTTTCCTCTTCACCGCCGCAGAAAAGAACGCTCGCTTACGATCGTCTCAAGATTTCCCGCTGTATCTAAAGGAAAAAAAAAAAAAGAAGCTTCTGTCCGTATCGATGGTAACGATTGATCCTCGACTTGTTTTTAATGTCTTTTCCTTTTCCTTCTAAGTGAGTCTCTTTCTGTTATAATTTTCAGCCGGGGCAGATGTCAGAACAAGCACTTAACTGTCTTCGCTGGGACAGAAGCGAAAGAACTTATTGTTTCCACTTTCATGGGTCCCGAATCCCGTGTTCAACATCTCGGTTCCGTTGCCGCGAAAGCGATAGCCGGCAACGGCAAAAAAACCTCCTCGGATACCGAGCAGCGAATAAACACCCACCAGCAGATATCATGACTATACTACACGCGTGTGTGTGTGTGTACGTTTGCGATTCTTAACCACCGCCTTCAAGTTATTAAGCGTGAAAACGACGCCGGTTAAATGGAGGAGTTGGTCAGCAGCAGAATGGGGGGGGGGGAGGAAAAAAAAGCAGTGGTCTCGAAGGACACTCTGCAACGAGCCGCGGCTCACTTAAGGTTCCTCGAGTTCCTCTGAAGAGCGCGAAAGTCGCGAATTCTTTCGAGTGTGAGTTTTTTGAAAGCTTCAGAAAATGTGGCGAGTCGGCGCACGTGAGTGGTAGGAAAGGATTTCTTTCTTTCTTCCTTTCTTGCTTTTCAGACCCACGTGATCCATTCGCAGCACAGAGGATGAATTTGGATGTCTGGCTCGATAGTTACTGACAATCACCAAATCCCGGTTTGTTTCCCGGCGAATCTCCAGTGCTTGAATCTTGCATCTTCCGTCTGCTCCTCCAGGTTTCCACAATATCACCATGGGGTACAACGCCCACAGAGAATAGAAAGCGCATCCGAGACGAAAGATTCACAAAAGTTTATCTCTGATCTTACACCAGGAGGCAACCAACGTCAAGTGGTTCCGCTGGGAGAGACCGGCGGGATCAAACCAAGGAGACCGGGATGCGAAACCACATTTTCAACCCTTTTCCTGCGAGGAATTCATCCTTCAGTGTATTCCTGTTCTAGTGAGTAGCTGACGCGGTCAGCCACGAGTGGGGAAATGGTCGCATACCAGCTGTACAGAACGACCATTTTATGTGTACGGCTCTCCCGTAGCTGCAACCCGTGAACCGTTCTAGTCTGTTCCCATGTTTGTTTTTCTTGAGTCCTCGGACCAATAAAGTATGTGCAGATGGTTTAAGAACGTTTCCCTTTCTTCATTGTCCAATTCTGTTCTCTTTCTTCCCTCTTCGTTATGAATTAGTGGGAAGAGGCAAGGGGAGGATATGATAACATAACGACAGCATGTTTCTAGATAACCTAGCAGTCCGCGCGCCTCTGTCACTTAGATTAATGGATTTCTTAAGTGATTGATGTTTACTTCTAAGGGAGAGCTATTGTTGTCACTCCCAGTTGAAAGGTTCCGACCTGGGAATGGCTATCGTTCATCTGCCGAGAATTAGAAGAATCATTTATATCTCGTTTTCAAAAAGAGAAAGCCACCATTAAAAGTGACGTTTCAATTTGGACGTCTTGGCAGATGATATCAGTGCCATGGACCAATTTCAATCCTTCCCGTCTAGAACCTTGGGGTTTCCCATCCTGTGAGTGGTGGAATCCGGCTCAAGAAAACTCCCTTCCAGAGTCTGTTGACCGCCCATTTTGCATGGAGGGCTGTCATAATCCATCATTTTCGCACTGCCCATCTCACGAGCGCAGCCAATGGGAAGATACGAAAACTCCGTAAATCATTTCTTTGCGTTCACCTGTGCCTCCCAACGCTGCTCCTTTAGGGCGTACCCCGTGCCTTATCTCGAGTTGCTACGAAACGTGAGTTTTCCCCCGCGAAGTGACCGGGGCTTTCGCTTCGTGCGCGTATGGATTTAGGTGGACGGACACGTGGATCTGCTTTGCGCACGTTTCAGAGTTCAAGGCTGTCGATGCAGGGAGCGATTCTATTCGTCCTCGGATTTCGGCGGCAGACAGGCAAGCGTGCGTTCCCCTCCTCCAGAACAAAGCGGAAGGAGAATCACATCCCTGCGCCATCTCCTGAAAGTGCGCCTCGGCAGCGCAGCCGCGCTGGGGGTAGCGGCAAGATCGTGCCTCCAAGATAAACCATCCCCGTTAACCGCAGACTCTTCACCTTGAAGACGGCGACGACTCCAGGGCTCACTCGAATCCGAGGAAACCTGAAATTCCCTGCTTCTCCTTCGGACGATCCAGAACGCCTTCCCATCCCTCCGGGATCATCCCGCCTTCCTGCGATCACCTTCCAGGTCGTGAAGTCGATCTGGTCGTAGCCGGCGGCGGTCTTCCGCTCGCACCGAAGCCCGAGCGGACCGGTGAGCGGGTGCTGGAGTCTTGTTTTGTGCGTGCGTGCGTGCGCGTGTGTGTGTGTGTGTGTGTATGTGTGTGCTGGGAAAGAGCTCTGGGGACGGCATGCAGGTAACAGCAGCACATTGTTCTCCAGGATGCGCAATTATAACCTCACATGTGACCCCGCCGTGCAGTTGCTGCGAGGCCACCTCTTTGAAACGAAACGTTTTGCGCTTCATCCCATCGAAAGAGAAAACGGAATCTGATTGGCGTTTGGCCTTGTCCGTACTAATGAGTTTCTGCCATGACCCTAACGCAGGTTATGGTAGTGAATTAGTTCCGCTGTTATTTTTCGATTTCTTTGCCTAGGGAACAAAGAAGCAGAATAATTTCAAATGCAGTGGGAAAACAATGGCTCGGTAATTTTTCGAAGAAATCCTCTTTATTAGAGAAATTCCAAACGATAGAAGGGGAAAAAAAAGAAAAAAAGAAAGAAGAAAACCACGGCTTGCAGAAGCTGCATCTCCAGAGATCTGTTTCGAAAGAAGAAGAAAAATGGAATAAAGAGAAACTCCGTCCTGCGAAACGAGGCAACTCCCTTTGCGACAGGCTCTTCAAGTGGTCCTCGAAGGCGGAGGAACTGCAATCTGGATAGTGCCTCTCGCGGTCTTAGGAGGCGCAATCGACGCGTTATTTCTGTCCCGCATCCGCACCAATCTCCAGAACGCTGAAGATGCTCTCTCCGTTGTCGCATCTCAGACCGCCCCAGGTGGATCGATTCCGGTTGCTTGGAGGTTCCCGAATTCGCTTTTCGAACCCAATGTGTCCTCCGCAGCACCTGAACCTTCCAAGGAGAGCGCCAGAGCGGGAACCGTGCAGGGTGTGCTCGAACGCGATGCCCGGGTTACCAGTTGTACCGGTCGCGAACTCCCGTGTTTCCGCGTAAGGCCGGGAGCGAAACGCTGGAGGGTTCTCACGCTATCCAGCGTGGCCTCGTGACCACGCAGGTCCGAGCTCGCGACGGCACGGACGAAGCACGCCACTTTGGAGCAGAAGGGCGGAAGCGAGAGGGAAACGCGATGACCTGCCTGGGCCGATGCATCACGGCTGGGCATCTCCAATCGACCAATGCGATGACCGCTGCCATCGCATCGGACTTTGCGCGGTGCAGTCGTGAGATTCTATTTATAGGTCGCCGTTTCGGGAGGGAGCTCTCGCTATCCTTCCAGATCATGATTTCGCAGATACGGAATTTCGCAAATACTCATTGATCGGGAGCGAGCTGCGGCACGGCAACGGAAGCTTATCTGATGGAGGCGACCGATGAGATGAAAGATAAGGTCGGTTCCTCTGCGAGACCAGCTCGAACCGTCCGCAGTTCTCGGCAGCTCGGAGGGAACGTTTGACTTCCCCATCCCCGGGAGTTCCCGTGCCGCCGCTCGCTCTCGTCAAAGGGAGCGGAGGGCTCGTAGCAGGTCGTGTGCTACCTGCAGCGTAGGTGAAGGAGATGGGAGTGGATCCTAGCTGGCGTGCAGCCGTTCTGCTCCTGTACGGTGGCGTGCCAGTCCAATCCGGTGTGTCGTCAGCGATCTCGGGTTGGCCTGGCGGCGGTGGACAGCAGCGCCGCCGGGAAGCGGCCCGCCTCCGAGCGGTGGTGCTTTGCGGAGAAGTGCAGCATCCAGAAAGGTTTTCGTAGGTGGCTCGCTCCGTGACAGGAACCTCTTCGGAGGTGGAAAAGGGTAGGATCCCTGCTCCACGCTGGAGCGCCGCCGAGAGGGCGCAGGTTCGCGTCCCGGGGTCGCCTCTTCTCGGAGCGCATGCCGCTCGGATTTGACCACTCGAGGGCCGGAGCCCAGGGACCGAGGAGGAAACGCAGCCACCGCTGGCTCCCCTTCCCTCCCCAGGAGCAGCAGCTCCTGGTTCCGATGGCAATCGTGAGAGCGTTCGGAGGCCGCCGTTTTCCTCTTTGCCATCCCTTGCTGCTCTTCGCGTTCCTCACGTTGCGGCGATCCGTAAAGAGGGAGCGGCGCGGATCCGGGCGAACCTGGATGAAATACTACTGATTGCTAGAGCGGTCCGCTCTCCCGGGGATGGAAGGAAGTTTATTTGTTGTAAATGTTTTCCCGATACGAACAATCCTGTGGGAGAGTCTGCCGTCAGCATTTATGAAATATAAAATCGAGATGAATGCTCTTCCTGCGCGGCCGATAACAGCTGCAACATGTAGCTCGGGTAATTGGGAGATGCCGTGGCTGAGGCTTCCTCATTACCTACGCATTGAAAAAGCCCGAGATTCCCATTCGCCCGCGAAAGCAACCGGGCTCTGGAGCGTGATCGGATGCGTGGAAACACAAAGAAGCGAGCGGCGCACGAGGGTCCATCGAGAGAATTCGATTTGCAAACGTTCGAGGAACCACAGGCTCTCTTCTGCGATCATTGTGATCATCGATTGGGGGAGGATAGATGGCGGCGCGCCTCCCGGCATCCCTGGCGTCCTTCTTTCGCGGAGGGCGTCTCGCTGGCGGAGGCGCGCCGCCGTCTCTGCCTCTTGCTGATGCCTCTTTTCCTTTTCTCCGGCTCCCCTCGTCCCTCCCTCCCCTCCCCTCACCCCCTCTTTCCTCCCCCCGGGGCTGGTGGGTTCATCTGGGGGCGGAACCCCGGAGGACGCGTTTAATTGCCGCCACCGGAAATCCCCGATCTTTTCGCCTTTCCTTTCCCTCAGCCTCTCCTCCGCTTCCACGCGAGCCGGGAGGCGAGGAGGAAGGGGGAGGGGTGAGGGGCTGAAGGCGAAACCAAAGGGAAGCCCCGCCGGCGGACCGGCTTTTTGGGATGGGGGATGGGGAGGTGGGGAAACTCCATCCTCTTCCTCCCAGAGGTGCTGCTGCGGCTAGGAGCGACGGAACATCTGCAAGTCTCCGCGCTCTTGCAGACGCGTCCCGGAGAATCCAATAACGAGATGCCTTGTTGCGACTGACGGAGGCAGAGTTCGCGAGGAAAACGCATCCCGCGCGATCCATCACTGTCACGCAGCTATGCGCCGAGCGGACGAAGTAGGATGCGCCCTCCTTTTCCCTCTCCCCCTGCCATTTCCACGTCAAGATCGCATCCTTGAATCTCTTTCCGAGTTCTTGGCTTCCAGCAACACCCGCGCGTCAGTAGGATGGTTGCTCCAGATCCCGCTTGCCGTGGCTGCTCGCCCTCCTCGGGAAGAGAGGAGGGGAAGGGGGCGCGTGGGTGGCTTCCGAGAAGAGGAGGACGAAGCAGGGCGAAAAATAAAAGGAGGCTCGTCTCTGGAACACCGGGTCCCCCCCACACATCGGCGCAGTCAGGAACCCGCGCCTTCTGTCTTCGCGCTTCGGAAAGATATTTCATGCAGCGTCCTGTCAGCAGGCTTTGTTTCCCCGCCACGGAGGTGCAAGAAGGAATTCCGCAGCCTTCCCCGAACTTTCCGACTCCGCATCGAATCCTAAAGCCTCCCTCAACCCGAAAAACTTTTTTTCCCCTTCCTCCCCTCCATTCCCATTTCGAACTGGCACCCCGAGATCCTTGGAAAATCGTTCGCTGCCTCCTTTCTTCGCCGTCCCCTCACCAGAAGAAAGTCCCGTCGCGATCGCGCGGAACATCCAACAGCGCTGCTGCAACCACACTAAGACCGGGGTCAACCGCTGGACAAAAAGCTTGTAATTGAATGTCATTGTTCATGCGGGAGGGAGGAGAAAGGGAAGAGGAGGAGGAGGGAAGAGTGGACGAGGAGGAAGGGAAGAGAAGGAGGAGGACGAGGAGGAAGGGAAGAGGAGAAGGAGTCCCGTCGCGATCGTGAGGAACAGCCGACAGCGCAGCAGCAACCACACCAAGGCCGGGGTCAACCTCTGGACAAAAAGCTTGTAAATGAATGCCATTGTTCATGCAAGAATGAGGAGGAAGGGAATAGGAGGAGGAGGAGGAGAAGAAGAAGGAGATAAAAGACCGGTCACTCCTCATGGATTTTTGGGCATCCTTCGCCCCTTTGTGACTCGAGAAAAATCCTCTTCCATGTTGATAACTTCGATCAAGCTGCATCCCGGTTGTACCACAAGCAGGACGGGAAAAGGAAATGTCTTCCGGGCTTCTCATCCTTCCATTCACCACTCATCCTTTCCATCCATTCACCTTCCATACGCTCGCGCGCCCACGTTGTTGCTGATGATGATGCCGAACGCAACAGAAGATGGCGGCAATCCCACGTGCAGCAAGAAAGGCACCCTGGGATATGGACCGCTTCTGCGAAAGGAAAAGCCATGCGCCACGTCGAGTGACCGCCGGGGAGATGTGGCCGCTTGCTGCCGCCTTCCGGAGTGGTGGGTGAGCGTGTGGGTGGCATGGGAGGCGAAAACACAGCAGTCGGGCTGGGAAGGAGAAGATGAACAAACAGCGGAACGGGAGAGTGGAATCCTACTGGCGCACGAGGGATCCGGGAATTTCGCCGTTCCGCGAGCGCACACTCCTGGAGATGAGAAGGAGAGCATTCCAAGCAGCATCAGGAATCGCCAATGCAGGCGTCAACATCAAGTCCTCAGGTGGTCGCCGTGGTCTCGCTTTGCGGCAGTCTTGGGCAGGGAGAGTTCGCCGACACACCACCATGAACTTAGGCGTCAACCTGGCAATCAACCGGTTTGATTTCTGAAGATTAATCATCCGGAGTGACCAGATGTACCGAACGCATGGTCGTGTGAAGGTGCTGAAAAATTTTCACACGCGCTTCTTCCTCCTCTCAGGGGCTGAAACAAAAAAAAAAAAAAAAGCCACTCCCTGCGTCAAAGAAACACCGATGCTTTTTTGTTTTTGTTTTTTATTTGTATTCTTCTGCACGTTCGAGAGGATCACTCGGAGCTCGTGTGGCTGTCGGTGATGCTGGACTCCTCCCCGCCAGCGAACTCTTCTCCCCAAACGATAGCGAGCAGCAGACACATCGGCAAGCTGATACGCCGCGCCTGTTGAATGGCACTCCTGCGGACGATTCGCAAAGATATTTCGCTTGGCAGCGCCCACGGCGGCTGGTTGCACGTGCAACCGGTGAGTGCTGCTTCCACCGCAGTGGCAGAGAGGTAAAGAGGATCGGCGGATGCAGGGAAAGGAACGGAGAATGGGAGGAGGAAGAGGAGAAGAAGGAGGAAGAAAAGGAAGAGCACCGCCAGCTCTTCCTCTTCCCTCTGGTCCGACCGAACTGGTTTCCAAGAGCGTCAATTCCACTCCAGACCCTTCTATGCGAGAGGAATTTTGCGTCCGGCTGCAGAGAAGGCGGTCGCTTTATCACCACCCGGGATCTGCCCGTAGGCATCTAGTGATCCTTCAACCAAAGTGAGCATTGATTTTTCGGTCCTCGCTCACGGGAACGTCAGACTGAAACGGAACACGGTGAGCCTCCGGTAGCAGCGAACCCGTTCCAGAAACCTATCGATTCCTCGGAAGATCAGGAATTCGGGGGGGGTTCCTTGGAAATGCATCCTGGAAGGCGGATCCAAGATCTCAAAAGCCACAGAGTGGTCCAGGACGGACTCTGGAAATTATGTTGTCGGGAGGCACTTCGTCTTGGTTCGGGAGGAGAAACCGTCCAGCTGCGCTCCCGTAGCACCGCCGATTACGGGAGGCGAGCACACCTCGGACCAGCAAGTTGTGCTCCCGGGAGGAAGGCGCATGCCCGAACCTGAGCCTGGGACCCTCGCTCGCGGAGGTTGACAAATGAATTCGCAGAGCTCTTCACTGTTTTCTTCACTGATTGGCGGGAAATAATTACGGCCTTGTCGGAGCGCGGAGGCGCCTATTCCTGTTGGGTGCGCGCACCGGAGGTCTACCCGGCGCCCTGTTTTCGTGGAGGAAGGCTGCTCCGCAGAGCAGCTGCGCTCTGAGCCTGAAAAACAACGCCGAGGAGCAGAGCGAGGAACACATGGCCATCCGGACGTACCGACGCCTTAGACCCCCGCGGGAGTCGAAGAGCTCTCACCGAACGCAGAGTAGCGGCCCACCTGGACACCACCACCCCTTTTCAGGAGGCAGCAAGAGGAGATGGGGAGGGGCAGCCGTCTCGACTCCGGGGTAGTGGCTTCGTGTCGGCTACTCCCCCTCCTCTCCCTTACAATCCTGGAAATTCCCCCCTCAGCGTCGGGAAACTTTCTCTCCGCCTTCCTCTCTCTCAGGGATGCGGGAAGGGGTGAGCGAGTCGAAAATTTCCAGAGTTGAAGCCTTTGAGCAGTTCCCGATCCCACGATCCCGATCCAGGAATGAACCTTAATAAAATCCAGATTATAAATTCTTCCGGATTTCTCGCTCAGATGCGCGCTCCGTGCCAACGGTATGGTAACGAGGCACTAATAGGGTACTCCCGGTCGAGATGTTCATTATTTGCAACCTGCCGGGAGAGGGAGAGAGGTCCAGGGATCTGCATCCAGCATAACACAACAGTGCACAGGAAAACGATAAACGTGCCCTCCGGACAGCGGGCGGAGCAGGATCCTACACTCCGAATAGCGGGATCTCGGCATCCTCCAAAATGGGCGCTCATCCCGCTTGCCATCCTCACGATCCCCCGCTCTCCACGCTCACCGCGCTCGGACCCGGAAGCCCCCGCTAGGTACCGTTCGGCCGAGCAAAGGAAGCCGGCCGCCCACGGGTAGAGGCCGCCGGGGGCACACGCAGGCGGGAGATGCAGGCCGGAGGGAGTCGAGGAACGCGTTCCTGGAATGGGCGTGCAGGGCACCCGGGCTCCCCGTCTGGACGACGCAGAGACCACCACCGTCCTCACTAGAGGACGGTGGACTTGGAATTGAGGTTCTGCACACGGTCACACCAGGGCGTTCATCGGTAGCAACAGCAAAGGCGCACACAGAAAATCGGTGTTGAGACACCACGTCCCAGGTGTTTCAGGGAGCATGGCAGCTCAAAGTTCATCCTGAAGAATCGGCAGCAAACAAGAGGGGCGCAGAATAAAAACAAGTAAATAATTCCAAAAGCTGCTTGTTTTTTTGTTTTCGAGGGGGAAAGGGTTGGAAGGAGATTGCGTAGTGTTCAACGACGTTCCTGCTTATCTGCTGCAGGATGCGGCCATCTCGTGGTGATACTCAGGAAGAGTTTCGCCCAGCAGATGTCGTCCTTTCCATTTCGGCCTCTTCTTGCGGCGTTCCAGAACTACCGTACCGAAGACAGCGAATCACTGTGACAGGGGCGCGGCTGGTGGAAGCGCAGCATGCACGAAAGGGTGCCTGATGACGTCCCCTGGACTTTCCGATGGAAGCCGGAAGGTCCTAGCAATACAGGACGCCCTTTCTCTGCACCCATCACAGCTGGGGTTCACATTGCGCTGCGTTCGATAGTGCAGGAGCGCTTTGTACGGGAGAGACCCCCAATGCATGATCAGGGGCGCTGACTCCTGTTGCCTCAAGGGGAGCTCCCGCTTCAAATCGGGGTACATCGTCGTTTCCTTCTGCTGAAGAAGAGGACCGAGGTGCGATCCGCAAGAGAAACAAGGAGTGGTGCAACTGGCAGCGTGCGGCCGTGACCGCATTCTCTCGACCCTCCAGGAAATCCCGTGGGAAGAACAAGAATTCGTGGTGAGAAACAGCAGAAATTTTGGCAGGTCCTGGTGGCACTGTTAGAAGGTTTTGAAATCTGGAACCGAACCACGAGCCGCAGCAACAGATAGGAAAAATGCAGCACTCGAATGTTCCTTGCTAGCAGACGTCCGATTCGCCTCCTTCTAGTCATCGCAAGAATCTTCGTGATCTCTTCCTTGCCTTGGATGAACTGCATCATGGATTCAGCAGGAAGATGGCAGCAGTTCGTGTTTTTCTGCTTTGGAAGGACTCCTCGGAACGAGCGTCTTGGCGTTTGACCCCCTCCTCCAATAGCGAAGCCTTCGCAAATGGATGATGTTTGCTGGCTCTTAGAGACAAGAGAAAACGAGAGACGGAAATGCCAATAACGCCAAGAGCGCAAACTTCTGCTGCTACACGTACAAATAGGATCCACGGGAGCTACCACGAATGTGGCTGAAAGAGAATGAGTTGCTGGTCAAAAGGAAAGCCACTTTGTTCACGTGGGTGTCTTAACTGAAGGTTCCCTGATGGGAAGGCTGCCTCAGTGAGGAGCATCGAAGAGTTCGCCGTTCGATATTCTGAATCCAGAATAAAATTTTAATCGCTTCGTCATTTGGAAAAAGTCGTTACGCTCATCTTTCTATGAAATTGGAAAATCAAGCCATGGAAGAATGTGCCACACACCGATACCAGCTTTGCTGCTGGTGGATCGAAAACCTTATTATGGGTTGCACCCATTACAAGGACAATAACTAGGCGCTCCTGACAAACAGACTTTGCACATCGAACGGAATGGAAAAGAGCATGTGGTTTTGTCAAAGGCAGATCATGGATGAAACCCCAGTGTAAAAATATCACTGCCACTTTCGAAAGCAGAGTGAATTTCATTTGGAAGAGAATGATCTCGGAGATGCGTTTCCGCTAATCTTGAAATCCCTGCGTGGTCGCAAAATCCTTTCGGAGAAAGCCGAGCCTTTTTTTTTTTTTTTTTTTTTCTTTCCGATAGAGCATGCAGTGATGTGCGGCAGAAACATCGAATTCTGGAATCGTCACGTTGCATCTTGCAAACCCAAGGGAAGCTGCTTTCTTCCTCACCAAAAACCCTCAGAACGATTCACTCGTATGCCGCTTTTCGGTTGCCCGAAATAGTGCCGTTCGATGATCCTTTCCGGAACCGCTCGCTACACTGCTCGGATCGGAGATTCGTTTCTCAAATAGGACCTCGCTGAAGCCGGAACAACTCGGAGAGAAGAGGCTGCTGCCCTTTTTGTGAAGGGGGCACTGAGAAGAATTCCCAGGGACAGCAACAAACTGGTGCGAATCAGGCATTCATCCCCTGCAGAAATTCCTTCTGCAGGAGAAATTCAGGATGCAGCACGAGAGCGGCTTGTTGTTGGGTCAGTGATACCTGGGTGTAAGAAGATGGGGGCAAGACTCCACGGTGAGTGTGGTGTCGCGACCAGCCGCAGAATTGTGGACGGTGCTGCAAGACGGAAAATCATCAAACAGAATGACTGGTTTCTCGCACACGTTCTCCCTATCGATTCAAACGTCTTCACATCGTGTTTTCCATCTTTTTTAATGCTCCCATGCATCTGCGTCGAATTTATCATTCGTCGATTGCACGGGATGCCCAACTTTTGAAAACCGCTGCTGGCATTCTGTTGTCTCAAGCGCGCCCTTTGAGAGCGTGATGTGCCAAGTCCAGAGAAACTGCGTGCTTATTCGTTCACAACCGCGTTTCCGAGGAAACGCGTGACGTTCTGCTGGGAACGTGGCTGGTGCAGCTCACATGCGGATCACTCTAGAGGAGGTGAGGTTGCCCTTGCCATTTGTAACGGTGGGAATTCATGTCGTTTGCGGCTGGCCATTTCCACGCAGTCTGCCTCAGACTGCCTTCTGTGTGCCTCCACTCGAAGTCGCAAGGCAGAAGAGTGACATTTAATTTTCATGTTCCCATCCGACGACCTCTTCCCTGTGAAGATTTATGCCGGGAGAGTACAGAGGTGGAGAACAGCGATCGGTCTTGCGTTTTTCGAAATCCTCCCGTGTGGGGCGTGCATCCCTCTTGTCTCCGGCCGAGGCCACAACCAAGTGCCGATGAATTCCTGAGCCCAATTCTAGTCCAGGAACAGCCGTCGGCTTTCCCGCTTACTCCGTTTCCTTCAAGACGAAGCTAACGAGCATCGCCTCGCGGTTCCTGAAAAGACGTCTTCGCGGGAACCGCATTACTTTGCGAGCCTCTCGTTTCGTCCTCACCTTTCCGCATAGCCCTGCAGGGGCCCGAGTTCTTGGATCATGCCGTCGGTCGTTCCAGACATTCCGAAAGGATTTCGTGAGAAAAGGGGACTGATCTTCAAGCAGGGAAGAAAGTGCTCTTCCCTTTGGGGAGCGCGAGGCTATCTGATCAGCCCATCGCGAAAGGCTCGAGCAAGAAGACCCTTGAAGCCACGTTCTTCAGATCAGCTCTCGTTGATAACGCAGGCGAATACGAGAAGCGAAGAAGAAAACTTTTTGCGTGTCCGTTCTTGGAGTCACACGGAAAACAGGGAGATGCAATCAGGAATGACAAAAAAAAAAATCAAGGATGCTGCACGTGTCTTACTGCGAAGGCATTTCAAGTGGAAACGGGAACCTAACGAGCCACTCCTAGAGCGCAGAGTGACCTTGGAATCCCGGCAGTGGAACACATGGGAGGAATAAGCTGTTTTGAAATGCTGCAATTCTACCTTCGGGAAGAATCCAGTGCCATCTTGTACTTGTGCCGGCCTTCAATTCCTTCTACCGGAATCACTTGCATGAGAAGGTCGCTCCAGAGGATCATCTGCTAATTGATGACCGATGATCCCAAGGTTTTGCTTGAGAGCAGTTTCGCGTTTTCCTGATCGCGCGATGGGATGGCACAGCTGGGACTCGGATGTTCCATCGAAGGGAAAATCGACAATTTCGGGAGCCCTTCATCTGTGACCCATGCAGGCTGGTAGGGGTCAAAACAGCGATGAGAGACGTCTGGAGATAAACACTGGTCCAGATTCAACTCCACGGTCTTCACGGACGTCTTGCGAACATCTAGGAGGGAAGGTCTTCCTGTTCCAGTGCGGGATGCTGAGCGGAGATGCGAAAGGACTTCAATCGGCAAAAACTTTTCGGCTCTCTTCGCAGTTGCTCGGCGGTTTCTCGATGCAGGGGACAACGGGGGAGCTGCTGGGATACTTCCGTCCTGTGTAACGGGGATCTGTTCCCATGGAAGCCAAGGAGAAGCAGAAGCTTAGTGAGCGACCGTTGGAGAAGGTTGGCTGCCGCGAATCTGCAGCAGGTAGGGCTTCTCTTAAGGTCGGAGCGAGTTATGAGCGAGTTATGAGGGACCGCACGCGACGAAAGAATCCCTTGAGCTCTCCTGCGAGATCGCTTTTTCTCCCTTTGGGATGCGTTCCCCCTCCAGGAGTCGAAGAGTCTCCCCGCTAAGTTTCGACGTCGTATGGTACGGCCTACGCGAGCGCAGGGAGGAGAGGTCCAGGAGAAACTCACACACTCACACACACACGTTCTCTTCTCACCTGCATCTCTCGATGCTGCTGCTGCTGCCACCGTTCTTTTCATGGACCGTAAAAAAGCTTTTAACAAATTGCATAAACTGCCGGGACAGGAAGCGGCAGTGAAAGTCGCTCGGATGCCACGGAGAGTTCGCTAATCAGCGAGAGAGGGCAGCACTCGGGCGCACGTCAGCCTCGTCAAGTCATTCGTTTTTCCCCCCGCGGGGGACACCCCGGCGCAACTTCTCGGCCGCTCCGATGGCGCTATAAAAATCAAAGAGGCGATCATGGTATCCATCTGCGCGAATTGATTGTCGATCATTCATCCCCCGCACATCCCGCGGGAACCCAACGGGTTCCCGACGCGCGATCGAAACCGGATTGCGGATTCCGAGCCGAACGTCTTCTCCGCGTCATCCGCGGCCCGCGATGCCCGGCAGCGCGGTCTTTCTCTCTCTCTCTCTCTCTCTTTCTTTCTCGGCTTTTTTTTTCTTTTCTTCTCTCTTCTTTCTTTTCCTTCTCCTTCCCATCCTTCTTTCTTTCTTTTCCTTCTTCCTCCCCCGCCCTCCTCCTCTCGTTTGGCAGTAACCGGAGGTTCACTCCTTTCGCGAAAATTCGTCTTTGGCTGCAACTTTCTCATCCCATCTCATTTTATTCCGCCTTTTAAAAAGCGCTTGACGCGAGCCATTTTTCTTGATCCGCGCGGTGGAAGCTGCAGGAATCGACTTTTCGAACCAGCGAGCTCAGCCGACTCCTCCGGGTCATGGTATGAACGCAATATTTCATCCGGAGTCCGCAAGGCATCGCGAGAGAGACTCTCCTCCCTCTGCTGTCGGTGGCTGTCCCGCTCCGGCGGATCTTCTCCGCGCAGCACAACAGCAATGCTCCAGTGATTTCCGCGGCGGCGCGCCCGCCCGCCCGCTCTTCGCCGCCTTCGCCACGGCAGGAGGACGAGGGGGGATTCCCGACGAAGCGGGCGTGCGCGCCGACCGCTCGCTGGAGGCGACGGAGGAAGAGGAGGAGGAGGACTGCGCGCAGGTGACATCGGGACAGCCGAGAGGAACACTCCCGCGGCGTTTCCCACGAACGTCGCGGGCGCCGGGGAGAGAACCCGTCCCGGGTGCCCCTCTCCCCGAAGAGGAGCCTCCGCCGCAAGCACGTGCCACCCGTGCGCCGAAGGAACGTTCCCGGACTCTCTCGGCAGCCTCCGCACCCTGGGGTGCGGATGCGGGCACGCTCCGACAAGCAGCAGAAGCGGAGGGGCGTGCGATCGACGGGAGCTGCATCCAAGCAGTGCACTTCCACCCACCGTCTTCTCCTCCTCCTCCTCTTCCCTGCCTCATTCTTATTCTTCTTCCTCATCCTTCCTTTCCTCCTCTTCCCTTCCTTCTCTTTCTCCTTCTTCCTCATCTCTCTCTTCTTCACCCCTCTCTTTCTCCTCTCCCGCTTTCCTTCCTCTTCCCTTTCTCTATCCCCCTTCCTCTTCTCCCTTCGTTCTCATCCCTCCCTTCCTCCTCCCTTCCTCTACCTCTCTTCCTCTACCTTCCATCCTCTTCCTCCGCCTCCCTTCCTCCTCTTCCCTTTGGGCGCATCTCCGGAGAGAGCACCTCGGTGCTTCGCGCGTCCCATCAGGACTCCTAGAGTTCCGCGCGGCCTCTTCCATTTTAATCTGCCGCCACCCGCGGCGTTTCCAAACAGCTAGTGTGCCGGGAGTTGCCCTCTCCTCCTTCCCTTTAGTAGCTTTCCGGTGGGAAGGACCTCCCGGAACCTCGGACTTCGGAATACCCGAAACATGGATTCCCTGATCTCCCCGTCTGCATTCAATTCGGCAGGTGACCACTCCGGAGTGGAGACGGGAGAAGGTGGAGGCTTGCAAGAAAGAAAGAAACGGAGGCGAAAACGGATTGTGAAGAGTTGCCTTCGTCTTCATGGCTCCAGGGAGCCTTCTTCTCCCGTCACATAGAGCCCTCGCAGGACCGGAAGCACGGAAATGGGGGGTTGCTGTAGGTTGGTCACTCGAACGAGTTGGCGGATGAATCTCCCCGACACTGCGGGCATCCCCGCGGTAGTGAAGGTGCAGATCTTTTGGCTTTAAACCTCGGGTCTTCTCGGAGATGATCTTCCTAGCATCGGCGTCCGCGCATGAGAAAACAGGAATGGACGCTGGAAGGATGCGGCGTTCCGGACCCGCGACTCCGAGACGTGGGTTTACGCAGCTCGCGTCACCATCCTCTCCGTGTGGAACGAGGGCACGAAGGCGACACTGCGAGAGCGCCACCGCTAAGGGCGGCGTGTGATTTTCCCGATCCAGGCGGCCGCGGACTATCTCTGGATCTTCCTATGGTGAGGGTCGTCTGGGGGCAGATCGGGATCTCCGGCGGAGAATTCTCGCTCGGAAAGCAAGCAGACTTCTCCGAGCATCCAGCGCCAACCCTTTGCGTTCGAGGTCCATCCGAGTGGATGAAAAACGAAGAAGCAGAAAGATGAAGAACTATCATCCCCCTGTAGCTCCATCCCCATCAGGGCGCTTTCGATTCATTTCTTTCATCCGGCTCTTTTCGATGTCCCCTCCATCTTGGAGTTTCCGATCCCGCGATGCTGGCAAATGCTGCTTTACCCCAAACAGTTTGCGGAATTAGGGAAGCTGGAGGGCATTTTCAGGGTTGCCAGTGACAGTCGAATTGGAGACCAGAAAGCAGCCTTCGATGGGATTGCGAGTGTCATGTGGCTCCATCGTTACGAGAAGGCAGGTATTCGGAATCTTTCGCTCATGATCAGCAACAAAGATGACCTCTAGCTGTTTCAGAGAGTCAGTAGCTGCTGATCAAGTCTTTACTTGCTTTTTTCAAATAGAATGTGGCGCTGTCTCCTGCTCATTTGAGGACTCCGAGAGTTCTAAATCTACCATCCGAAACCTACATCCTCTTCTTTACTAACGGAAAATGCGTCCTCTACCCAGACCGAATGCAAATTAGCAACCGGTTTCAGAAGATTCGGCTTAAGAGACCGCGCTCAAGAACGAGAGAAAGGTAGAGGTAGCCCAGACGGCACAGGTGTCTGGAAGATGTAAGTAGCCAAAGGATGCTCTTCCACCTCTCCTCGATGTGGAAACACCGCCTCTGGTTCTCATAAAAGTTTTAGCTGTCTATGCGATGTTCTGGTCCTGGAACAGCTTCGTGTAGAATGAAGGAGCGGAGGTATCCAGAAGGAATTTGGCAGCTCATCGAGGAAACTCGCTGAAGAGAGGATGATTGGGCGGTCGCAGAAATGTGAAGAGAGCAACTGAATGCCAAAAGAAGCGCTCTGGAAAGTACAAACACCGTAAATCTATCACGTCGGTGTCTAAGACACCTTGGGCGCATCCTTGTTCCGGAGAAAATCAAGATGCGTTCACTCTGCGACTCTAACGTGCAGCAGCGAACGGCCTGAGGCGTGTCCCAAATGCTGTTTTTGGCAATTTTCTTTCAGGGCGCTTTCGGGCGCGGATTCTCTTGAACTTTCTTTTGTCGTCTTCCTGGTGGAGGAGATACAGACTGGACTTTTGATCCAGTCCTCAGTGCAATCACAAACTGCTACGCTAGCAGTAGCAGGTCATGGCCTTCGGCAAACTCCCTCCCTGTCGCGCGTCGATGCCGTGAGTGCCAAAAGACACGTGAAATGAAGATGCCTTCAATGCACAGCACACCATGAGAAGGAACTCTCCGTGGCGGAGTCAAGAAAATGCCGCCCAATGCTATGCCCAGCGTGAAGACGGGAATCTATGAGCTTCCGGAAGAGTTCGTTTACCGCAGCATGGGTTCCCTTGTACGAAATCACGCCCTGAGGCATTCTCTTGGATCCGATCCCGTTCCTCATTGCCTGTCATCTCATCCACGCTTCTTCCACCGAATTTATTCTTCTACCGTTTTCCCGGCTCGCTCCCGATGTATTTTTTCTCTCCATCTTTCTATCGCGGGTGATTATAATCTTTGGATTATCATTTTCAAGCTCATCTATCCTTCTCCTTGATGATGATCCCAACTGTGGCTGAAAGTTAGATTGAAATATCTTTTTGAACTGCTAGAATAAATCCGCGTTAGTAAATGGATCTGGAAGCTGCGGAGATTCGGTGGCTCATCGCAAAGCCGTGCCTCTCGAGAAACGCCGAAGAACAAACACGAAAACGAAATCCCGTTCCTGTCGCAACCGGAAAAAAAGCAACACGCCATGCTCTCTCGCATTTTCGCTCCTTTTCCTGGTTGCGAGCGAGCCAACCTGCCTTCGAGTGCTCATGGATGTTGAATTATTTCTGTCGCAGGCTGCTGTCAAGTGGTTGTTTCCTGACCCATTGGAAAACACATGCTGGTTCCCATCGCTTAAGCCTCACTTCTAACTGAGGAAAGCAGCTCACCGAGGTCTCAGAAGTGATTTGTCCGACCCCTCCACCCGTGCGCACACTTCTCTTGTGAGTGTTACCTCTTTCCCGTGCGGAACACAAAAGGAACGCTGTATTCATTTTCCTCCGCCATGTTGATTCCTGCTGCTCTAGAGACACCATCCTTTGAAGTCCTCCGGCATCAATCATCGACTTTAACTTTTCAATCCGCACGATGAGCTCTTTGAATAGAGTGTGCCTTGTGATTCCTCAACACGGTGACTGCAGCCGTGGCTTTAAAATATGAAAGGCTCCAGGATGGGAAGCCGGGAATGTGAGCAGCGAAAGCCGGCGAGTGGTTCCTTTTTGTGGGCTTCTAAGAGCTCTCGGTACTTCATTAAGAGAGCTCGGAGTACACTTCTATTTGACTGCTTTCTGGTTTCGCTTTATCGCATCTCTTCGCAGATCCGAAAACTCGATAAGAGTATGATACTTGCTCGATTGTTCCTACCCTCAGGAAATGAACCTCAATTGCCTAATCGTGGTTTCATCTGTTCGTTAGAGTGCGTGCCTTTTTTTTTTTTTTTTTTCCGCACACGGCATTTCGAACCCGAGAACGGGAAAAGGAATTTTTTTTGCACATACTGCAATGTTGGAGGTGCGTGAAAACCCTACACTCCATGCTTAGCGTATCTTCTAAATTTGAATGATTTAATGGGGCTCATCTTGAGCTACTGTAAAAAAAAAAAAAAAAAAAAGCATGCATGCATCCATTGAAGAGCAATTAAAATATATGTGCTTTTTTTTTTTTTTTTGTCATTATTTTCCAAGCCAGCAAGGATTTATGTATCACGAAACCATTCCTCGCCTTTCCTGTAACTTGGGAAAGAACATGTGTTTAATTTTGCGAGTTGCTGTATACATCAGGGAAGCTGATTTATTTTTGAAAACTCTCGCAGGCTTCTACTTGAAACCTATCTCTCTTCTTCGTTTTCCCATCGTCTCCTTCCTAATGTACATACTTTAGAAGTTTTAGCTGCACTTCCATAACTTCAAGACTCGTCTTCAGAAATTTTTCTTTTGCGCTCCACCTTAACGTCAACTTGGACGTACTTCAGGCATTCGAAACTTCATCTGCGCAGTGGTGTCCTCTGCAGGATGTGGGATCCCACCTTTTGGGTTCGAAGTTCACCCTCTCCGGACTTCAACCAGCCAATGGAATCATTTTGGGGCTTCTCTTCGGCAGCCCATATCTGCTTTGTTGAAGATGACCACCTTGCTCTACGGCGTTTCGATCATCGGGTCCGATGAAAATCAGCGCATTGAAAGCTAATGGTAAAGTTGAGAGGATGCTCAGCAAACGCGCAAACAAAGAGGAACCGTCCATTCGCCTCGTTGGAAGACTTTTTCGTTTCGGGTGATTCGGAGTCTGTGGTGATGTTTTTCCGAGCCGTAGGTCATTCACACTGCAGTCCATAAGTTTCGTGTGTCCCGGCTTTTAAGAGTTCAAACAGACATTCGGAGCTACCAATCGATTTTCAGCCATTGCAGCCTCCCACCAGAAGATCTTCTGGAGACTTGAGCGCCTGCAGGCGGTGGTCTCATTTATTAGAAATGAATGATACCTTAAAGCTCCACTCTGTGTTCCATAGGCGACATGCCATGCGGCCACGTGGCGGTCGGTCTAAATTTCGACCTGAGGGCAATCGAATCGCAATTCGAATGAAAGAGTGAAATGTGCCACCGCGCTCAAAAAAATCACACAGGTTTTGCAGTTTGCCAAACACCAACTGGATGAAAAACTGGTCCTGAGGAAGAAATACGGCGTCAAGCGAAACTTTCAAAAGAGTGGGTGTTCGAATCCAGGTTGCTCGGATTATTTCACTATTTTCAGCCTGATCAAAACGCCGGAATATTTCAAGGAATTCATCCCCCTTCACATCACGCCCCGGCTTTTCATGCTTTTGTGATTTGGGAATACTTTCGGGGAGAGGGGAAGGAAAAAAAAAAAAAAAAAAAGGATGTGAAGAAAAACTTGGAAGTTTTTTTTTTTTTTTCACGCATGGGAATTCTGGTAACGTGCACTCGAAGAAGGAAATGTTTCCATCGGTCTCTGCACACGAAGCCAACCATCCACACTTCATTACAGGCACACCTTGTGTCACGAGGATGAATAGTAAACGCATGGCTTCAGAAATATATGAACAAAGAGCTTGCAGTCAAATCAAAGCCACGATAGGGCCCCCTAAATCGTTGTTCTTTAGGTTTCCGCTCTAACCGGGTCAACTCATGGAATCGTGATGCGACTTACTAAAATGTTCTAAAAACACGTTGCTTGGAACGGGATGTTCGATTTGGCTTCCTTGGTGATTTGAAAGGACAATGCTTGTCTAGAGCATCTCTGAATCCGGAAAACATGTTAGTCTGAGCCTGTACAAACAGGGAGGTGCAAGTAAAAATACGGGAGGAGTTTCCTTAGACAAGAGTGCATGTGACACCAGCGAACGCATGCGAGGGAACTTTGGAATATGAAGGAGAATGAGATTTGTTGCAGAGGTACCGAAACTATGGACCACCGATGGTGGACTTCCGTGGTTCTGGAAAGCACTTAGAGAACATGCTCTTCCAGGAGCATCAGAACATTGCCATTCGTCTTCTGTCCACCATCAAATCAGACTTTCCTCTCGAACTAGACGATCTGAATACCTTGAGTTGGAAATTCCATTCTCCAAAAGAAATCGCCTACAGGCATTCCATTGCAGAGTAGAATATTTCTTGCTTAATATATAATGAGCGCTTAGCATGAAAAGGAAAGTCTCAGTGAAAGAAAATTTTTTTTTTCGTATAATGATAATAGAAAGTATTTTAATAAATACATATTAATTAGTGCTCCTGACAGGCATTGCAAGTTTTATACATGATAAGGACGTCCAAAATGCCACCACGATTCAGTTGCATTTGGAAACTGTGCTGCAGGCATCCAACCGATTCTGGCAAATCAGGTCACGACGTGACCTTGGTGAGAAGGAATTCACGCAAACCTGTATTGCAGTTTCCAAATCCAACGGATTTAAGGAAGCATGCTCCTGATGCATGTAGCGAGCACATGTGCGACGAGAGTTGGGTGAATCCAAGAAGAATTCCTCTTCCTTATCCAAAGCTCGAAGTTTTCTTCCACTGCTGCTGGTAGAACATCGAAAAGTCGATCGCAAAATCATACCCATTGACTCCATTTTCTTTCAGCACCTGCAGTCACACACGCATTTCACTCAGCGGATTTCGATCTAAAGGAATCTTTGAATGGTCCATGGTGATTACTGAAAATTGCTCTGCTACGTAGATTAGAAAAAGAAAAAGAACGAGTCACCGTCCATCTGAATTCTCACAAGAGGCACTCCTTTGTAATTTCCTCAGCAAGGCTTTCTGTTCAGGATGCAACGATAATTGGGCGATGCCTCAGAAAACTTGCTCTCTGATGAGATGATTCTTCGGAAGTCAAGGCCGGGAAATTCTCTCTTGGAGTTCTCCGAATCCAAGGCAGCCGCCTTGCGCCTCCTTGACTTGGTGTCATTTGGGCGCAACCCGTTCCAGCGACGTTGTTAGAAAGGAAGGAACAGGCACACGGAGGAAGAATGGTTTGGTGATGCAGCAACAGCCGCTTCTGGGCTGGCCAGCTATATGGCTATTCAGAATTCAGGAAAAGTGAAAGCGCGCTCTGACAGCAGCATCCCATCTCGTCGTTGGCATCGAAAACCAATGATTTTCAGTTCGAACCTCGCAATGAAATCTGTCCGATTGGCGAATACAAGTGCGGACAGCAAATTCCGTACCTCAGATTCCAACACTCGTGTTGAGGGTCAGGGACGAGAACTGCCGCTCCTGACGTGCCAATTACAAAACTTGCAAGCACGGCAGTCAAGGACTGCAAGAGGTCAACACGAATGTCCTTTTCCGGCTCCAGATGCACGCACGGATTGCACTAAGAATATCCAGGCGAGAAACAGCAATTCTATGCTAAAGCCGATATTTTCTGCCAATCTGAGTGTTGACCCCTTCCAGAGGAACGCGGCTGGTACGAAAACAAAAGTAACAGTAATCTCCGCGAGGGCTCCAGACGCACCGGTTGTCATTTCCGCTTGAGGCGATGGCGCGTTCGCATCACCCGAGTACAGCTCTGCACCACAGAGGTGCACACGTCACCATTCGCGAGCTTTATTTGCCTGAATTTCCTCTTCTGGGTTGACATTCTCCAGGCCAACGAACGCGTTGGATCTCCATAGCCGCGGCAATACTTGCGTTGTTAGTTGCTGACCTGAGCAATTAATTACCGGAGTCAAGTATGAAGATCGCCAAGCATCCGTGTGAGTGGGGACACAGTTTCGTCTTGGAGACTCTCGGATCTTCAGGAGACAGCTGCAACTGACTACCTGCAGTTGCCGCAGCCTCCTTTCCGTCCGAAGCTTCCTTTGATTCATTTGTTAGGCTTTTTTTTTTTCTTTTTTTTTTTTTTTGAAACATGAGATCGAAAATGAATGTTTACCCAACAACAAAGTCAGCAAAAACACATGAGAGATCCTTATTAATGAGCAGCAGTCATTGAAAGCAGCAGGAAGATCGTTCTGGAGAAAAAAACAAAACAAAACAAAACGAAACGAGACTCCACATTGTCTTAAAGTGTTTTCGTTTTTCTCCATGAGACTCAGGAAATTCAAAGGGCCCTGAAGAATACGAGAATATATTTCAAAAGCATCTGTTTCTAGCATTCCACTTGTTTTTGTTTCTACATTCCTTTCTACCAGCACGCTGAGATGATAATCAGGAAAGCTAACATCCACACAGCTCGCGTTTTCCCTCTATAAGAACGCAGGAAGAACGCAGCCTTATTTTCGTAAAAATGGATCGTGCACTCTGGAGATCAGGGATTTCTGGGATTGCAAACTGTTATACATGCGGTTCTCCAGAGCTCCTAAGGCGCTCGAACCGCCGAGCGAATTGGAAAATTCATTAAATTTTCGGGTTTAGCGAGCGATTCTCGAAAGGTGACCTTTTTCTCTTTCCTCCAAAGTCACCTCACTCCTGAACAGTGCGGGAAACTTTAATCGCTAAGTGGCGGAGATCACTGGGATGAAGGGTGCAGAGCGGTGGTCGTTAAGCAAAACAGAGAGAATTGGGCACGATTTTTTTTAGCAGCAATTGAATTCACCATTCTCCAACGTTTCGCAGACGACACCTGCAGTTTCGTATTTGGCCTCAGTCCAATAGAAACGCACTTTTGCATTGAGCTCGTCGGCGAATTAAATGAGATTTCCATGCCAACGGTGGATAGGCAAAAACTCGCTCGAAGCTGGAACTCACCAAAATCAAAGGGATTTTGGTCGAATCCACAAGCAAAAATTTGGACTTCTTCTGCGTGACACCGACCCACACGGACTTCTTCATGGCTGCTGGGCGCGTGCCGCTGTGGTCACAGTGAGGAAAGGTCACACCAGGATCAACTGAGTGTGCGCCGTTCGGAATGCCTGAAAGTGTCCGCAGATTCACAGGGAAGAGGAGAGGAGCTGCAAAGAGCTTCGGATTGATGGAACAATGCAAAATTCCTTGCCAACAGCAAGGGCAAGAAGATTTCCTTCTCATCCGTCTTTCCCGATGACCAGTGGGGGCGTTCCCTGCAACGAAGACACGCGGAGAACACGGAGAATTTTGAAACTGCTTGCTGGGAACTTTATTCGCAACGCTGTTTGATTTCAAAGAATGCGCTGTCTTGGCTCCTCTCCTCCCAAGTAGTTAAGGTCCTCTCCGGGAGATTCCAAGTGAAGCATGAACTTCTCTTTGAGGAACTGCACCCCACAATTTCTTCGGTTAGTTTCAGGACATTGTCTTCGGTTATCCGAAAATCGTAGGAACGCTTCTTACAAGGATTTTCTGATGATTTCATCTCGACTAATGAGCGAAATGGTGCTTGGGGGAGGAGGGAGAGGCTCGGAAAACGCACGTTTTTGTTTCTTCCTCTTCCTGTAGTGCTTTCTTCCGATCGCCGGCATCTCGGTCGAGAATGCTCCTTTGCTGAAGCAAAAACTTCCCTTTCCCGAATCTGCGAAATTCGTTCCATCACCGTGCAGAGAAGCGCTGGACAGACGCGTGGCTCCTTCTTGTCGGCAACGGAGGCGAAGCTGAAAGTGCAAGGTTGCTTCCCGTTTCCGGAAGAGCTGCGTCCATCAGCGTTGTTTTTCCGATCACTGGAACACCGGGGATCCAGGCTCCTGCACGCCGGAGGTAACTGAGGTCGGTCGCCAACCCCTTCGCAGCCCTCAAAACGGTTAAGAATGTTACCTGAATTTAACGTACCCGAATTTTTATCTTGTGGAAATGTGGCCTCCCCCAGTGCACCACCGGCTTTCGAGCTTCAGATCTTTCGTGGAGAATCCCTCCCTTCCCAGTCAAGGAAGCAATGATCAGTAAGTCGGGAACCGGCATGATTAATCCTCAATTCTCGGTTCTGGGATGAATATAGACATCAGCTGGGCGGCGCGGCCTCATCAGGAATCAGACTGCCTATTTTCACTTCCTACTCGCATAGTATGCTCAATGATCCTTTATTCCTTACCTTCTTTATTCCAATTCTCTTTAAATTTAAAAACACAAATGCTTAGAGGTGTTTAGCGAGGAACTGCTCAATGTTTTTTCTCGAGGAAACGGGAGCTGTTTTCCATAACAAGTCACTCGTGGATCAGTTCCTTTCTCCAGATTTGAGATTGCTTGGCAGCGGCTCTGCAAATGGAAATCAAATTCCCGAAAAAATTCTAAAAAATTCGGTTCCAATTTTCTTTGTTTTTTCTGCAGATCAGTTTACTGTGGAAGCGATAATCCAAGATTCCTCTCCTGCTATCCTGTTCTTCATTCTCCTCGAGCAAGCTGCCTCCCGAGCCACGAAACAGAACAGGTGAAACCTCATAAATCTGTAACCCCAGATTTGGATCAAGATTCATAAGATGTATGCTCTCATGATGATGTGCGGCTGATGAAAGATTTCATCACGGTTTTCCGTCACACGAGGCGGCTTTTAAGACTCCGCTGCAGGAAAGTGATCCGCGATGATCATGATTTGGATAAAATTAGGTAGGATCCAGTTCATTGGATGTTTGGGCGCCGTGACAGGGCAAGGAAAGGCGCATTTCGGGATTCTCGAATTTATCCTTAGACCGCTGTCAGGTATTTTCAACAGGGAAATCACTATCTGAGAGATTCCTCAGTCTCCGGAGATGCAGTTTTTGGTGCTGAGCAGACGGTTTCCGTTGCTGATGAACCAGAAGTTTGCCCTCGCGACCTCTTTTGCAGCTGTCTTCTTCGTGCCGTGTTCGGTGATTCTCGGCCTGCTGGCAACCTCTGCACTGCACCCGTTCAAGGGAGAGGCATCCGCGTCGCCTAGCTACCGAAGTGCTGCTTTACAAACGAGCGCTGCAGTGTTTGAGTGCGAGGAAAGTGTTTGTGGGATTCATCGTTCCTCCACTCACTTCATCAGCTTCCAGCGAGCTGAAATGAGGAGAGGGCAGAAAATGGTTGGCATATTTTTAATTGACGGTTAGGCTTTGAGCACCGCTTTTGATCTCGGTTGAAGAATGCGGGCCGTCGTTCTCACCCTCCGTTCTGAACCATCGCAGTGGTTCACCTGCATCTCATTGAACTGTGAAGCTGGCGATAACTAATTCCGTTGCGAGGTCCAGCATGTCCGTTGTCAAGTTTCTTCCATTCGGGAAAGGAAAGGTGTTTCTTGAAAGTGACCAATGGAAAATTCGGTTAAATGAACGCAACCCATCACGTGAACATTGGGGGTCCGGCCCTACGGCACGGAGAAAGAAATAAACTCGCACTTTTCTACAGCGACCTTGCACACTGATTAATTTTTAGCCAGAATCCTTCATCCCAATTTCAAGCATTCCCTGCAACCTTGGATGAGTGTACCTACTATCATCTTGGAGCACTTTTCTGATCTGTATTTGAAACCAGAAAACTTCTTCATGCTATGTGCGGCATATCAGTCAAGAACCTCAGCTTCCGAAATCTGGAATGGAGCCCCCAACTGTCATCGTGCCAATTTTTAACGGATTCCTCGATTGCTCTGAGCAGACTGGGAGATTCGAAGCTGACTACCCAACTGCCTTTGGATCCTCATCCCTGCTCCTTTGCTTTTTGCGATGTACTCTCCACTTCTTCAAATGAAGTCTCATCTTAAAAGAAACAAATAAATTACCTCTCTTTTTCAAGAAATTGGATTGTCTGATCACGAGGATCTCAAATAATAGAAAACCGACGCTATGTCACCAGCGAATTCACTTCTGACTTTCACCTGTTCTTTCTAGGATAGGAAGAATGCAAGTAAGCATCCTCATCCTGAAAGCCCTGGAAGGAAGCATCTCTCCAAAAAAACACGGAAAACTGATCAGGATTAACGTTATTCAAGAGCTAAGCATGGGTGGGCGATTTAAGGACATGGCTTTTGGAACGGACCTGTAGATGTTTCCGGAATGAAATCGTATGCGTTGTCGCCTCCGAGTCCCCAGCATTAGGATAAAATAACTCTAAGGGTGGAACTTGCATTACTGCCATGTGGTTTCCGCCTTGTTCGCAGTCCGTGACGTCAGGTGGTGGTGGACGACGATGTTCTAATGTCTGCAAGCCGAAAAACGTACTGAATGTGCAGCGACCTTGCAAATGTCACTCCAAGCATCCTAGCCAGCAGCTCTGACCAGGTGTCTTCGCATACAATGGAAGTGTAGTGGACGCTGGCGAAGAGAGCTGAAAGTCGTGCTCCAGCTGACGGAACTTGCTGTGGGAAGACTTGATCTTCTCTGATTGGAGGCACACGGCTCCTGAGGAAGGACAGCATATTTGAAAGAGGAAAAAAAAAAAAAAAGGGGGGGAGGGAGATAACATGGTCGATCGACCACGAATGATTCCTTGGCGAGATGACCACTTTGTAATCTTCATGCACGAGAAGATCCTACCTCCCGGCTCCATGGCGAAACACGGAAGCAAAGTCTCTTCGGCTCCCTTTATGCTTTCTGCTGGTTCGGTCCTGCACAGCAAAAGGATAAGTCACTCGTGGTACGCGAAGATTCAATTACAGCGCTTTGGGTGGGAAAATGCTTTGCTTGCGCTCGGCAGGTGAAGAAAATCGTGGCGCCTTTCAGGACGGTGCTGTGGAGCAAAGAAGAAGAAGAAAAAAAAACAAATCGTTGCTCTCTTCAGCTGAAATGGAGAATTTGTCCTGCTGAGGGAATTCGCAGGATTCCCAGGACATCCACCAGTACATGCTCATGCCATAAGCAAGTGATAATGCCATCAGTTTCGTTCTCCTTATAAGCAATAAATCTCTGCAACTGCTTCTGTGACTTTATCTCCAATTATTTAGGAAATACCTTTTGCCCGGATGGAAAAAAAAAAAAAAAAAAAAAAAGAACACTTGAGGAATTTGTGCCGTATACTGAACAGAGGTGCAAATTATGCTGATGTCAGCACCCATAAATCTTTTCTGCCTGTTCTGAGGTTAAGAAATTACTTCTTTCTCTTCTTATATTAATTTCCTGGAAATCCGCAAAGACTACTTGATTGTGCTCCGAAGCTCAATGAGATGCATACAAACATGCCATTATTATTTTCCCATCATTCATCTTTTCGTCATCCTCCAGATGAAAGTATCGCACGCGCACTACTTGACTATCTTCGTGGTGATTAGTTGAGATAGGTGATGATGAATAACAGTCGAATTCGCAGAGGATTTTCCGTGGCAGCGGAGCCACGGAAAATCCTTGGTCCGGAGCCACGCCGGAGATTGTTTTAGAACGCTCTCAGAATTCCTTTTTCGAAAAGGACCGTCGATGAGAGAAGGTTTTCTTTCTTTCTTTCTTTTTTTTTTTTTTCTTCTTCTTTTTCACCGCTGAGGCACGATGCGAATGATTCCCACTTTTTTGAAGCTTTTTCTCATCTTCACCATCAATCCTTGTCTTCCTCAAGAGAACCGAGCAACGTTGGGCTGGTGAGACTCCTGCGTTTGAGAGGTCAGCGAAGAGAACAAGGCGATTCGGTCCCAAGAGCCCGCGCTCTTCGGTGTCAACTCTCTTCGAAGACGCGTCCGAAATGCAGTTCCCTCCTCGCAGCGGTCGCGGTCGGAGAAAATCCTCTGCATTGTGGCTCACCTTTTCACATGCTGGACAGCAGTGCAGGCGGATCCGCTTGCGTTGGGTGGGGGTGGGGGGGAGGATTGGGGATTTGAAACTGCGAGTTCTGGAGACACCGTGGGCTTTCGAGGAGCCTCCGACCTCTCCGCGAATGAAGGGTTCCTCACCTTTCTTGCGCGACGGTTTCCAATCTCTGCTCAGTTGCATCATCTCCCTAACCGTAACGATTATTGGTTTGCTAATGTCTTGTCTCTCTAATCTTCAGAAATGAAGTGAAAAGTGAATCTCGCCAACTTTTAGATTACATACCCTCCCCCACTCCCCCCCAAATTATGCATCCGTGTGAAGAAGGCCGCGATCCAGACTCGGTGATTTAAGAAGCGGTGGATTTCTTCGATGTCTGGAAGGAGAGGAGTGAGGAAGGGTGCCACTGGCTGGAGCACGTGTTTAGTGAAAACTTTAGAATTTCCTTCTTCTTCCCTCATTGTGGTACGGTGGGATGTATTCGCATAGCTGTGCTGAGAGGGATTCAAAGTCTTCATCATTATCATTCGCAGTTACCATTCTTTTCAAAAGGACTTTTTATGATGTACCTAACCCTTCCTATTTGGGAATGCGCCGTCAGTGAGCCTCGCCTCCACGGGAACAGGTTTTGCTCCCGACAAAACGATCCTTCCAAAAAGATACTCTCTCGTCAAAGAAAGCCGTGCTTTGGGGCAGGAGGACCGCCGTCCACAGAAGGAAATTTCGATCCATCGCCGTAACTTTCGTGAGTGAAAACCCCTAATTTGCGGAAGTTTCCTTCTTTTTGTTGCAGCAGCAGGACTGTTACCAACGGTCCATACAGCGAATCCAGAATATGCCACAGGGGAAGTGTCCGAAATTATTTATTAAACACGATTTATCAACGGAACTTCCGTTTTCTTTATTTGTTGCATTCCAAAACACTGGATGATTACACTGGAATTCTGGAGCATCACGCAGGGATCGCAGTACCATTTTCCTTTGCCCCGTTTAAAAGCCGAAACACATTTGGAATTCAATCAAGGATGCATAACCATGCGATTCTGCAATCAGCAATGGATGCTTTCCACATGCAAATAAAAAAAAAATCCAGGAAGACTCACGTATTATTAATATTTATAAGCTCATCAAAAGGCTTAATTAGGATCTGGGATGATAAGCAACCCTGATAGAGGCAGAAATCGGAACCGCCTGTCTCTCGGATCTATCGCAGCTGTCAGTCTCCATATGATTTCTTATTATCTCTCCCAGCTTCCTCTACTTGCTTGGCTTTTTTTTCTGGCTTTCTGTGCTTTTGAGCAGGAGAAGCGAAATCCCACAAGTCTTCCAGCATACTCGGCTGGGCAACCGAATAAACTCTTCTTCTTCCCCCCCACCGCCGGCGTTTGAGCCTCACCACTTCCAAGTGGAATTCGGAGGTGTTGAGTGCATCTTCGCCTCTCCTGCTGAAAAGGGATTCGAGTTTTCTTTACGCACGCACGCATGCAGGACTTCATATCAATTAGAAGTCTGCCCAAACGCTCATGTTTTACGACACTGGTGTGTGCACAGGCACGTCAGCAGCCATCTAAATACTGCATCCGGTTACGTGTGTCTGTCACCTTATTCTGAGGAGGAAGAAGCATTCTTTCCGAAGGGATTCCTGCCGCTCACCTCAGGACTGCAGGATCACTTTTTCGGTTTTTTGTGTCCCATCGCGTCATGCTTTCAGTATAAGAAAGCAGAAGACACTGGAAGCAGGTTGCTTCCAAGAATACACCAGCACGGCGCCACGAACGCCAAACGGGGGATTCCGTCAGCGTGGCGCTTGCCTTTCAGAGTCGGATGGGACTTTTTGAGCTTTTCGGTAAAATGAAACGAAATTCCGAATGGAATGGTGGAACGTCAGAACTCTTGGATATTCTGAGATTCCAATGGAAGCTTCCCAGCGGCGAAATTTCGGAAAGAAAACTTTTTTCCACCTCGATGATGAAACTCCAGTCCAAGCAACGCACCTCCCTCAGATGGTAATGTCTTTCAGTCCAAAAACGCTGCTTGAAAATCTGTCATCTTCCGCATCCTTAATGGGAATTTATCTCTTAGTGTTAAATGGTCTTTCCCAGGAAGAATCCTTTAATGCCTTACATTTCCCTTGTGATTTTATTTTTCGCTTTTGATTGAGGAGTTGAAGATTCTTTGTCTCGTTTGCAGGAATCCAACTGGCTGGAACGCTGGCTTTTCCAAGGAAATACCATCAAAGACGTCCCACAGGAGGGTAAAAAAAAAAAATTCCCGCACATCCCGAAGGTTGCAGCACTTTTCTCAAGCTCACTATTTCTGGATAGCCTCTCAGTTTCTTTGCTTTTTTGTTCTCAAGACTGCCACTCACATATACTAGTTACTACTGCTGCTCTTGTTTGTCGCCCTGAGCTCTCTCGTACACGCCATTCCGTCTGATCATCTCTCTGACACTTTTCCCAGATCACTTTCCTGGAATTTGATTCGTAATTGCAAGTCTTTTCACCGTTAGTGCACGGCTTCCCATCAGCACACGGCACAATCCTCTTCCTTGGTGTTTACGTATGGTTTCCTTGGAAGTTGCAATGCATGCAATGCCTCCGCTCAGACTCAGATGGGTGCAGATAAATGTACCAGCTGATCCGTTGCACCTTCTAAATGATGCTTGCTTTCCGCTTTATCGCGAACGTCCTTTGGAAGCCTGACGAACTCCAAAGGACTGAAGGTTGCACATGTCGATAGCTAAGTGATGCAACCAGCAGCGTTTTGGATTCTCTGGAATCTCTCTCTGACCATTCTGCTGTGAACATCTGGTGCGTCCATTCTTAAAATATGCATTTGTCGAGGTTGCCATCCAGCTCGGCATTCCTTAGGCCACCCTATGGAATGAGTCTTCAAGGACTGGGCTTTGGCCTGGAACCGCTTAATGAGCATACTGCCCTCCTCCAAAAAAGAAAAAGGCACACACTATCCTCAGCGGCACTGGCTGGTTCCCAGACAAAAAGATGAGTTCTTCCGTTCATGCCGTGCCAACTTGAGCATTCTTTCGAGATTTCGGGAAAAACTCACAAAGTGTTGCTGAACCGTCAAGTGCTTTTGTTGTGACGTGCCATTGGAAGAGAAAAATTAGAAATCTGATGTTCAGCCGGAATGCTGGCAGTGCTGACCAATGATCTGGAGTCCGTCTTTCCCTTGAGCACTCTAGTTGAAGGTTTTCATCACTGCTCCCAATGCTCTGGCGAGATGGGACCGATCCAGGGTAGAGTTTGTACCTTCGTAAATGCCGTATCCACAGGACCAAGGGACCTTTGCTCGTGTTTCTGGTAAAGTGTGAGCATAGTTTCATGATGCATGGTCCATGTGGCACGGATCCTACGTTCAAAACCACGGAAACACGGTGGCTTCTTTACCTACGTTGCGGCTCGATTCCGATTCGCTGCATATCAGCAGAGTGCTGCCATCTTCATGCGCTTCTACGAGTTTTTTCTGTTGTTCAGTTCTTACAACAGATGAAGGAACTAACATTTATGATTTAAGGGAACGCTTGCATCGTGCATACTCACCCTGCAACTGTAGGAGTAGTAGCTTTCATCTACCATAGTATCTAATGATTTGTTGCCTTCCTATGGCAACGATCGTTTCCACCATCGTTTCCATCTTACGTTCCAAGAGATAAACTTCAGCAGTTTTCAAACTGAACAGTTGATTTCCAAAAAAACATTTGCGAAAAAGTATCACGAATTACTGCTCGAGAATTAGTACACCTCGAGTTGCACAGCTTGCTGTGTTACGGAGTACGAAAAACGCTGGTCATTTTTCGTACATTGCCTGTTCTCTCCTTTCATTTTTTGTATTCTTTCAAGTATTAGAGGAAATGCCTGAAGTCCTCTGGTGAGTGCAGATCTCGTTCCTGGTTCGTCTTTTTTTTTCCTTTTTATCTTGATGAACACCTCATGTGGTCCGAAAATAGGAATTCATACGGATCTCGGCTTGTTTTAGAATGCGAACGTTTTCGTTTGAGAAGCTGATGAACCGGTCAAAGCTCACGACGTCCGAAAGCTGAGACCACGCTGGAGAAATTCCGAAAATATTGATTTGCAGTTGAGATCCTCATTGCTTGGAAACGATGCAAATCGACGACATCCCCAGATGTGGTTTCCACTTCTGTAAACGGACTCCACTGTGGCGCTTGCAAAATTCATGCCATCAGAGCGATTTCATCCTCACATCGGGGCATCGAATTTATCAGTCAACTTCAACGAACGCGAGCCACGACCCGTTCGTGTGGAACAGGGAAGGAATTCCATAGTCTCTGGAATCTAATGGAACTGCGCGCAGGATAGATCCTGAAGAAACCTGCGAGCCTCAGCAGCAGATCTCGGCGAGATGCCTCCTTCTCACCCGCTTCCTCCAAGTCACTTCTTGGAAGAATTTCCTTCCTCCCGTGAACTCCCGTGTTCGAAGCTCCTGTGACCCGCAGCATTCGGGGAATCCTTAAGTTTCTGCGGAAGCCTCAAGGAGGATCGTCGTCCAGTTCCAGCAGAGGAGGCTTGTCTCATCCTCATTCGGGAACGCTCCTGCAGCATAAATGCGGCAAGAGCTGGATGTGAAGATTTCGCTGGCGTTTCGTTGCTGCTATGGTTTCGCAAGCCGACTGCGATAAGCAGGAAACACCTGTGCACCTCCCACACCATCCAGAGAGAAACAAATTGAACGGAAACAGCTTGCAGGCTGTCCATAAAAACGAAGAGCTTCTCGGGAGGAAAATTTTCATCAGATCAATAGGCTGCGACGCAGACCACTACAGATGGGCCCGAAATCTTCAATGTCATGCAGAGCTGCGAACACTAAAAATAAATGTGGTGTTTGGATCTGTGGATGCAGAGAATCGTTTGCTCGGCGGTGATAACGTGGTCGCCACTCGCATTTCAAAAGATTGGAAAGGAGATCTTCTTAAAAACGGAGAGGCCGGTGCCTCTGCGTACATTGCAGTGAACGGCTACTGCCGAACGCTATCGAGAACGGCTACTGCCGTTCTGGATAGCGCGCTTCCATCCAGAAAGGGATGTCCCCAAGTCGGGCGGGTTCCCTTCTTCGACACACACCGATGGCATCTGAAAATTATTGCTCCGTATGCAACCAAATCACGGACCGTCTTTGGTCTTTGAATGACAGCCGGCAAAATTTTCCAATAAGGGAATTTTGACTCGGATGTAACGCAGCGTTTTCATCTTCTTGCCAACAGTCTCTTCAAGATGATCCTGTGATCCCATTCAGTAATTCTGCTACCATGACGACAAACTGAGATTACTGCGAATCTCGATAGGTCGGCGCTTAATACTGGACTGCGACGCAAAATGGGACGACTGAAAGCTCTGCATCCGAAGAGCACGTTCCTTGTACTTGGAGTTTTAAACGGATTCTTGAGGAACTCTTCGAGTCCATTTGGAAATCCACTCGACAGTCCTTGCGAATGCAGCAGAGCTTCTTCTTCCATCTTAACCACTCAGTAGCTTCTCGTCTTCCACTAATCTCTCGCGATCATTGCATCACAGAAGCTTAAAACTTCTCGCAAGGAGGAACATTTCTGCTTGCGTATCTCTGGCAAAAGACGTCTCTAAGGTTTTCAAGGTTCCTCATTTCATTCCTCATTTAAATTTCAGCTCAGGTGCCATGGAGTCTAATGTGTAATCCCTTTCCAGAAATTTCTACGAAATGCACTTGATGCACTTCAGGTCAAAATACCTTCCTGATTCTTGCTGAAGCTCAGTGTGGTTCTCTTCCTCAACTGAGGCGCCCTTAGCGACAGGGAGTTGTGCTGCTTCTCTCTCAGAGAGCGAGAGGACAGCTGAAACAACCATTTCTTGAAGCTCTGTTTCATCAAGTAGGCTCAAGCACTCTTTCATCATGGCGTTTTCTATTTCTCTTTCTTTTGGTATCGGCGAAACGCTTCCCTCTACGTGCTCTCCCACTTAATGACCTTAGCCAACCATATAAGTGTCTTCGCAGCAAAAGAGAATCTCAGGGCAGCGCA
The DNA here is from genome assembly GCA_036172245.1 of Raillietiella orientalis. Lineage (NCBI taxonomy): Eukaryota > Metazoa > Arthropoda > Ichthyostraca > Raillietiellida > Raillietiellidae > Raillietiella > Raillietiella orientalis. Next base: position 2,273,316 of record JAYWIR010000003.1, on the reverse strand, counting down.
GAGTGAACGTCCAGATGCGGCTGAGAAAGAGGAGCGCAAGGTGGCCGAAAGGAGTGGGGGGTACTAGGGAACTGACCAAAAAGGAAGGAGGATGCGCTTACCGCGGTCACCTAGATGATCACCCGATCGTTACTATTGACCTAGGATGATGGAAATCCTTTTCTGTCTTTGCAGTTCCTCGACACGGTTCCACGCCACCCGAGGGTGGGTGGTCTTCAAGATAGGGGGTACCCGGGAGGGGTCCTCCATATGAATCCAGGAAGGACTCGGAGTCCGTTCCTCTCACTCCTGGGAAGAGATCCCCGGAAATGGGGATCACCTCCACCCTGGTTGTCCCCGAAGGGGAATCCCGAAGGGAAATCTGCTTCCTTATCCTGTCCGAAGAGACCCTTGGAGGGGTTCACTACGGTTTTTACTCCTCTGAAGAGAACCCAGAAGGTGATGCTTCCGAAATTCAGAAGGACGCAGCTTCCCCGAAGGGATTGGCTCGCTTCTCTGCACTCCCTGGAGAGGTGGTGGCGACACACCTACTCCATCAGTCCAACACGGAGGGGTCCTCCCCGGAATGGGGGTCCGCTCCTTCATAACCGGAGGGGAACTCCCACTCCGTGATTCCTGGAAGTACCCGGAGGTCGACTTTCATTTGTCCCGGCTCTCATTGGGGGGTATCCGGTTTGAACCGCTACCAGTGCCGCACCCGGATGAATGTAGGCCAACCAGCGTCCTCTTGTGGGGTGAACTCGGGACCCACGGCGCACTGCGTCGATTCCTTCGGAGTATGCGAACCCACGACGCATGGTGCCACGTGCTGAGGTCACCGTAACCACACATCCTCCGACGCGGGCCGTGTGGTAACTGCTAAGCCGCAGTGTTTCCGGGACCATGGAGGAAGAATACGTGGAGTGGAGCTCCTGAGGGGGGGGGTTCGCGTGCTCCCAGAAAAGGTGTGGCATCCTTCTCGTTATCCAGCAGAGAGAAGAGCATCGGCGAGAAGATGATGAGGTTCGCCATTCAGGAAGACCGCAGCCGCACCTTTCGTCTACTGCTCAGTTAATGCAGCCACCTCCTCATCTTTTAGCTCTGCGACTGCTGCCAGAAGAGACGGAAGGAATCGCCTGGAAAGGAGGCTGCTGCCAGCGCAGACGGGGACGGGAGGAGAGAACCTGTTGCTGAGAATCTGGGTCGTTGCTGCAAAGACCGCCGGAGCAACTTTGAAGATCCTGGGCGCTTCCTGGCAAAGCTCTTCCCTCACCTCCAGGGGATTCCTAGTGACAGCGGCGTTGGTACGCAGGCAGCTTCGTTGCATCCGAAGATATACTCCTCTCTTCCTCCTTTTTATCCCCTCTCCCTTCTTCTTTCTCTTCCTTTCTTTCTCCTTCGTCTTCCTCTTTCCTTCCTCCTCTTCTTCCGCCTCCCTTCCCCTTTTCTTCCTCCTATTCACTTTCTCCTTTCCTTCCTCCCTCCCTTTTCTCCTTCTCTTCTTCCTTCTCCCTTTTCTTCTGTAGCTTCGGTTACTGTAGCTCTGCGCTCCCCTGCACTCAGCAAATTGATCCCTACTTTTATTTTTTGAGCAAGTGTCTTGTTCCAGTAATGGGACTTTAATGGGCAAGGAGTTCCTGGATTCTGAGGAAGATTCTGACAAAATCTTTCCTAGAATTTGAATCGTGAGTGACTCGCCGTCGAAATCCTCCCTGAGACACTCGGAATGCCCTTCCCACGATCAGCGGCTATCACTTTCGGACTTGCGCATTGCCTGGTTGCACTCCAGGGTTAGACTTTCAAGCAGTGATCGCGTTGCTCCATAATGAGTCCTTGATCCACTGTTGTCTTACAAAGCAACATCTTTGGTCTTCTTGTATAGCAGCTCAACCATAACTAGAATCAGGGTGGATGATGAAAGATCTTTCATAGTCATCAGTTTTTTTCTGCTGAAGGAGGCATTTTCTCACTGATGGTTCCACTGATGTTCTTTCTTAGACTGCCATTTATCACTCAGGAATTTGGAACACTGAAGTATTCCAGGCACGCTTCGCAACTTAAGAGCACCTTGACGCACACTGAGCATGTTATTTCGTGATCATCAGGAGGATAGCTCGTGAGCCTCCATAGCACGAAGACGTCCTCTTCATGGACGTCCTCTGGATTTGCTCTTGATAGCCCTGTTTGCACAACAACTAACTTACCCAAGTCTCCTTTGGGGGCTCACCTGAGAGCTGATTATTTCAGCTGATGATTCCACCTTTCAAGCGATGCAGTGGAAGCACATAATAACAAAATTCCTAGATTGATAATCACAATGGCGATTGCTTGAAGACCAGCGTTACAGAGAACTCGTTAGCAGAAAAGAAGTCTGAAATTGGCCGAGAGATAATCAGAAAAGATTTCTATAAAAAAAAAAAGACATCGTCCGTTCATGAGAAGAACAGTGCATCACTCATTCGTGAAGCAGTTTCAAGCTGTGTGGTGTTGCTTCTCTTTCGTTTTATTGCAGGATGACGGGCTGAAAGTCCTGTCCTCGAGCGAAGTTCCATGATCTTCCGCAAGATGGAGAAATCGTCCGAACTTTTTCTTATTCTCCTGCCATCTTTCGGAGAATCTGCCAACATTTCCACCATGATGGAATGCTCACGTGCTATTAACGCATACGGAATAGTGAAATGCAAAGTTTGCAGCTTGAGCGACGCGTTCTGCCTCCACTTTTCGAACCGATTTCTTAGACCAAAAAATGAACTTCCTTTTTCTCTTCATTTGCATTTCCAACCTAAACAGCACGCTCGATGAGGCAGCTGTACGGATAAAGGAGTTGAAAGCAGAATCGGCATCATTGCAAAACTCTGGTACGCTCGATTCGTTGATGAAATTTTCCGTCTACCTGTTTCCGTTTACCAGTCGCCATCATCAGTGAATAAGCTCCTCGGAGATTCTCGGAGGCAAACTTTGGTAGATCTAAAATCTCAGAAGCGAGGATCCCGTCCGCAGCTTACCACTTCACTGATAATAAAAAAGATCCAGTTGCTCCATCCATCACATGCTTTACGGTGTGATAGGAATCAAGAGTTGCATTTTATGATGACTCCTGATTTTCTGGATGGAGGACTTGCAACATTTCAGGAGCCTTCAGACCCTGAATCACTGATCAGTGCATAATGACGTACAAAATTGTAAACAAACTTCAGAGCAATGCATCATTTGTATTCAACAGGGAGTCTACGTTGGAGGATTTAAGAAACTTCCGTAAACAGCTTCATAAACGAGCTTCTTTTTTCTCTTCTTTGATCGTCAGCGGTTGTGGGAGACCTTGCAAACACTCTTCAGAACACTCCTTGTCAAAGTGGTCACATTGCACGAAAAAGGATGCCTCCATTGCTATCGGAATTTCGAAAAGAGAGATCCGCACGGCATCCTACAAAAATACCGCAACAAGCAAATGCAGCATCTGAGAGAGTGTTCTGACAGCATCGGAATGTTTTCATGAAACGTCTTTACAGGTGCCTTCTCAGATAAGGTGAGTGTTTTTAAATCCTTGTATCATAGCTCTGATACATGCAAAGAGCAATGCTGCATTCGTTTTCTTTTCTTTTATTGCGGGATAAACTTCCAGAATGAACGTCCGCGTTCATTCTCGAAGTTTTCAGATGAATCGCATACTGTACATGCGTTCTGGAATCTGAATACCACACAGCTGAGGTGGTATTACACAGCGAGACCAGGGCAAGTGGAGCAGCCTGGCCGCCACGCCCCTTGCCGCAGCGCTGCCTGCCCTAATGGCAAGAGAGGACAGTTGCCTACCGGCAAGGTGGAAGGTCGCCTGCACGATCGCAGGAGCAAGCCGACCCTTGGGCGGCCGGAGAACCGTCGAGCTGGCAGACGCCACCACACCTCGCCACATTCCCATGGGACTCCTTCGGTGGAGCGAACTCCTGAGTGTGTCCCCGGAAGAACTTGCGGTCCCTCCCTCGTGCGTGGACACTTCAGTATTCCCCTTTCCATGAAAGCATGGCGGGCTGCTGCTGGTGCATTGGGGCTTCCATTGCAACCAGCGTAGCCACACTGTTTCCGGGGGAGTTGTCTCACCGAACTGTGGACGGTGCGGAGCAGCGGAAACGCTCCCGCACCTGCTCTTCAACTGCGGTGTCCTCCAAGGACTGGGACGGAGGTTGGCTTCAGCGCTGCTGCACCAGGGGCACACCGCAAGGATTTCATGCACCGCTTCTTCACGCCAGGCCGCCTGTCGTTAGGTGCGGTCGTCGCAACGATCTGTTGCATCCGCGCGATCGCCACGGCCTGCCGCCAGTTGGAGACTCAGGCGATTCCTCGAGAGGCCACCGCAATCGCCTACGCCAACATGACGACGGTTGTCAGGTGGCCTCATCTTCCAGAAGAAGCGAGAAAGATCTCCGGCTCCCAACGACGGTTCTAAAGGAAAGAAACGGTTCAAGCCAAAGACCCCTGTCCCCAACCCCCCCCCCCCATATTTTTATTTATATTTTCTGTATATTTATATTTGCGGTCCCTCCCTCCCGTTCCGGACTTTCGGTATTACCGACCTGCGTGTCGGAGAGCCCTCTCTTCGATCTTCTGTTCCCTTTGTCTTGGAAATTTGTTCCCAGATGGTTTGCAATGAAAGCCACGGCGCACCCGGGTGCAAAACAGCTGAGGTGGTTTTACCTCCCGCGAGCATTTCTATCAATTAAACACTGACGCTGCGAATCTCCAAAAAGGAGGAATAGAAACATGATTGCAAAGAGATAGATTGCTTAAATGAGAAAATGATCACGGATCACCAGGTGCCTCTTTTCGGCGATTGACTGATTAGCGCGCAATAATCGCATATTAATGTCTCTCCCTACAAAATTGCAAATGTGGGAATTCAGAGAGCGCCACGCATGACGCTTTTTAAGTGACATCAGGTGGCTCGGCGAACTAAGAAACTCAAAGCAGATGGGCGCAATAGCACGAGTGCTCACAGAAACAGCAAGCTCAAAGACAGAGAGAGAACTCTGGTGCTTGGGCTTTGCCTTTACTTGAAAGCTCTAAAGGCAATGAAGACTTGACTTTGGAAAGTTGAAGAATCTGGAACTGTGACTTCTCTTACAGCAACCCCCGGATTACTCACATTAAAGTAGCGAAACACCAGCACAGGGCAACTTGCTGGTAGCAAACGAAGCATCAGGACCTTGGTCACCAAGCCTTGACATCCGTCAGGTGTCATCTGCTCGTTACTTTGCTCGGCGAAACTTTCACATCGAAGAACCCCTCACAAAAGAGCACTGCACCTTTCATTGAAGAATTAGGAAGCTGAATCCGCGACACGGAGACATCATCTTAGTAATAACGAACAGCATTATAGCATGTTCCAGGAAGCTTTAAAGACGTTTTGAATTCGTGGAATGATCCTCGAATCGTTCGGCGTCAGTGGCATCCTTTAGAAACCTTTTCAACTCAATCCACAAGAAGTAAAGACAGATGTCGGCTCAGATAGAGTGCCACTTCCAGAAAGGTGCGATCTCTGATGAGATGTGCAATAGAAGACACAGCGTTCTCACAGATGTCGGTCTCTTCGTGACGTCATTCGCGTTTTCTCTCAAACTGCAAGCCCACGTTTCCCGAAATGATGACCAAAATGACTTTTCCCGAATGACTTTCGCTTTGATCTCAGCCAAAAGAGCGAGAAGCATGAAGCCTGAGTTCACAGCAGCAGGTGCGAATTCGGATCGGAACGCTCGAGTGCAGTGAGCTCTGAGCATTTCAGACAGAACGGAAAATCCACGGTCAGATAGGTTTCGCAGCTATACCTGTAAAAATGCATTTGGATGAACACAGACGACGAATTTCCTTTAACGTATCGACAGTAGCTCTGCGCGGAAAGACCAAAGTTCCAAACTTCCAAGAAATCTCTTTGTCTCCCGTATATTCGTTCTTCAAATCACCTCCAGATCCCGTGGGACCCAATCCCACTTCCAAACCTCGAAGGCAGCCCCGAAGCAGAACACACAAATTCAGGGAAAGCTCACGCGTTTCCTGCACAGCATAGGACGGCTACGAATTCATTGAATCGCCATCTGCTTTGCGTCCTTGTGGTGGAAAATGGCTGTGGATCCACGAAGCTGAGAGCTGGTGCAGGATGGGTTCGATGCAAGACAAGCGTGGTCTCGAACTCAGTTCCTGGCCTTTCATATTCGTCACTTCATTTCCCCTTGGGTGATATTCGATTTGATTCTCACATAATCTGGAAGATTCTTTGTCAAACTGCCTGTTTTGAGAATTCGTCCTTCGTTCGGAAGCAGTTGCGACCTTTGAGATGCACTCGCGACTCCGCTTTTCGTGCAGTTGCAACTTTGCATGCTGAGGAAAGCTTTTTCTGCGGAAGCGATGAATAATGTAACTCACTCCCTAGCACTAGCATCAGTCAGAGCAATACAAGAAAAATTGCAAAATAATACTTTAGGGTGAAGAAGACTTCTCAGCGTCACTTTGAAGATGCCCTCCATCTCGACCTCTGGCTGCACACTGGAAAAGCAATTAGTGAATGTTGCTTTTTCATAAGGCAAGCTAGCATGCCTGATAGGCGAGAGAATCTCTGGATTTCCGAACAAGAATGCCCAATTTCTGGCGAATGCATTTGCATTTTAATGTAAAAATTACATGGAGGTTTCCAGTGGCTCATTACACTGCATCCGAATCTTGTAGACCTTGAATGTTGACTTTGTGACTTTGTTCTCCCAAGGTTACCACCTTGCGATTTACCTGAAACATTCAGTCCACAAGGATAGATACAGTAATCAAAGTGCAGCTTCTAATTATCATCGCTATTTTTTTAAACGAAATGTTGAATTATCTTTTAGTTTGAGGATGAATTCAGCATCAAGAAACTGCTTTAGGATTTTTGCATGAAATCAGTAGCGACAGAAAAGGAAACTACCCTACTTACAAATTATTTGAAGAGAGGGAGCTGCCGGTATCATTCAAGGTGCTCGGATTCATTACATTAGCTCTCCTCACTCTCAAACTAATTTTGAGAATGAATGGACATTTCAAAAAATGCAAATCTATGAAGGCAGTTCACCACCTTCTGTTTGGGAAAGACTGTTTTCTAGCCGATGGGAAGCACCACCCATCAGTGACTCGTATAGTAATGACACCCAGACCCTACTTGAAAAAAAAAAAAAAAATTGTAGCTGCTATTAATTCTCCCACTTTGCAGAATTTTCAAGACGCTGCAATCTTCACAGATGTGAGATCCTTTACCTGGTGGGGAAGCTGAAGTTTCTCTTGAACTTCGCCTCTGGAGTCCGAGAATACCAAGCAGGTCGTATTTTCGTCGTGTCTTGCAAAGTTCCCTAAGACCCGGAGTCTAACGAAAGCATGCAAAAAGTTCATCAGTTGGATTTCCTCTTAGGCTCCCGTTGAAACGGGATGCTATGAGCTGGAATCATCACTCCGTGTTTCGCACTTCGCGGAGGCACGGAGTCACTCCCAAACTGCTTTCGAACGGATCAAATCCTGCTGCCTATGATTCTTCAGAGTTTGAAAGAGTCCGAAAACCACGAGAGAAGTCTGAAAGCTTTCCAAAACGGAAAGCTCTCCTGAAACAGCAGGAAGCGGGATGCCCCAAGTAGGCAGGTGGGAGTCACGAACTTTGCAGCGAAAGGAAACTGTGATTTCAAAAGGCCTTTGAATAATTAGAGAACCAAGAAAGAAAATGCACCTTAGATGGTACCGGAAAAAAACGGTTGATGAATTGAATAAATGGGAACTCCCCCACCGCAAGCCAATAGATCACGGGAACACGCGATAACTCAACTCCGTGTCCATTTCCAAGAAGTCTCAAGAGAATTTCAACTGTTTCACTCAGAGACAGAATGCATGAAGGAATGCCCGGGGCTGAACACAAATTCTGGGATAATCCAAAAAGTCAAATAGGCAGAACGGGTTTTTCAAATGAGCTGGACCGTCTGACACTCAAAAAGGCTTAACCAACTTCCGTGGTCCTTCATGAGCTTGCGAAACCAAAGAAAGTTGCTTTCTGTTTTTTTTTTTTTTTCCGGAAATCTTGACCAGCACGCGACTGAAGTTGAATCGGGAGACGGGAAGAAATGATTCTTCTTACAAGGGGTCTGGTACGGTGGAAGTCTCCATTGCCACCTATGAGTGCTTGAGCTCACGAAAATGCAACGCGGAGAGATCCGTGGAACCAAATCGGTTCCGGGCTTCAGGGAGAGAATCGAGAAGTGGACAAGGCAGAAGAGATGCTGGCCATATGAGTCTGGGAAGGAACGCTGGAATTTTCAGCATTTCAGCTCACGATGAACTTACAGAAATCCGACGTTGGAAGGTCGCTTGCGTTCCCTTCAGTCTTCGTTGATTTTTCGTGTGTGTTCTTTGCAAAGTTGAAATCTTCCGGTAAGGTCGGCACGGGACTTTATTGAAGCAGTACGAATCCCGTGCTTTCAGTTGTGGGCGTAGAGAGGTCATAGCCAACGAAATCTTCCCTTCTTCTAAGAGGCAGCAAACTTTCGGCCTGCTTATCCTTTGAAACTTGTGACTACATTTCTCTGTGACCTCATGGACTCAGTGAAACCTTGACTGTAGCTGGGCATGGGAACTACAGAGGTCTGTAGAAGACATCCAGTGGACAATCCTACAGAGAACTTTTCAATCGCTTCTCTGTATGAGATTTCCAAGAGAAATGAAAGCTCCCACCTTTCCATCTCTTCAGAAAGGAGCAACCTGTTCCCAAGAGGTCCTCCTGAAGCAGCTTCCTTGTGAGAAAAGAGCCTTTCTGAGTTCAGCAATTTCAAGAAGAGATTTCACTTCACAAACGAGAAAACGAGCGGTTCAGCTTTCTTTCTTTCTTCTTTTTTTCCAGTTTTACTCCTTGCATTTCTCGATGGCAGTTCCTCTTCGACAAGGAGCCAGATCAGAGATGTTCTGTTCTGGAGATCAACGTTCATGAAGAGGCTTCCCATGCACCAAAGATTACCTGCAGTTCCTCGACTGGCGACCCTTATATGCTGCTCGATCAACTCCACCGCCCGTGCTAGCGGCTTCTGCAAGGAAGGATGTTAGACCAAAGCGAAGGAGGTTGACTGGTACGCATTCCCCATCTCCGTGTGTGGAAATTCAGCTTCATCACCAGGAGGTACGACCGCTGGTCAACTGAATCAGAGAAGCGACCCTGGGAAGATGGAGGCTGGGGACCCCTCAAGCAACCAATTTTGGGGATCGACTCGAGACGCCGCGCGGGTCCAATGTTCTGGAAGGGGGATCCGATCATGCTGCTGGATGCTGCCTGTTCACATGCAACGCTGTCACTGCACCCGAAGAACGGCGTCACAAAAAGAGCGCAAATGCAAGAACCTGATTGACCTTTTCGCAGCCAAAAGAGCACTTATGTTGTGCATCGAATACGCACTCCATGGTACTAAAAGTATTTGATGCAGTTTTTTTTATCTTGCTGGTCTTTCTAGAGGATCATCGCTGCCTTTCTATCAGGAAATTCCAGTTTGCTGAAGTCATTTATCCTTGCTTTTTTTCTTTTTCACTCCAATTTTTTTTCTTTTAGTCTGGATTTTTCTGTAGGAAACAGCAGTGCTCTTTCGTCATCAAAGGTTGCGTTCTCGTGGAGATTGCCATTCCACGCGTCAGCAACTCTTGCATCTCATGTTCTGGACTGGTCAACACTCGTGCATGCGCAACACATAGGGAACGGTCCACGCAAATAAGTCTTTTGAATGTTACCTGGAGCAGACACTCTACCACTCTTACGCCAAGGCAACTAATCGCTTCTTCACCCAGCGGACATGTCTGCCGAGGGCTCTCAGAGCGTTCGAAATCCGAAAGGCTTGCTCCACGGTAGACAGTTAGGTATCCGAATGAATGCTCGATAATGATGACAGGAGACAATATAAGACAAGCAGCAGCCGTGCTACTCCCCTAGTTTCCGCCCTCAACACGTCGCTAGCTGACGAACAGTTTCCCTTTTCCATTTCTTCCGTGGCTTCCGATGGACCTCAGGGAGCCTCATGACCCGATCTGGCTTTCCCATCCTCAGCTTCACATATGGGGTCCGCAGGAATTGCGAGGAACTTTGTGGTATGGCCATTATTGATTTACAGGGACGCATCAGCTCTGGCGGGTGGAATTCCAATTTGCATTTCTGGAATGGATAGTGGAATTTTTATTCCAATTTCAGACATGGCTTAGGTAGAGCTAATTTTTTGCTCAGGTCACAGAACGAGCTCTGGCTGTGAGTCGTCCGGAACAAGATCACATTTTCACCTTCCACGTGACAGTCACTTAGTCATCACCCTAAATCTTGCTCGGTCACTTTTTACACAGGTGGTCCCCGACGCAGCAAATTAATCTTTCTCTACGGCAACTCTGAAATCTTCTAATGATTTTGAATATTAAAGAGTGCTCTCATTGCAAACCGTCAGTGATCCCCTTTGTCCACTGTTTCCGTTGACAGGAGCATCGATGAAAAACATCGGAGGTTTCTGGATCCGAAATTCTGCAGATTGAAACAGAAATGGGTGCTTTAAAGAGAACCATGCGAAAATGATTTTAACGGGACTTGGCAGCGGTTAGGAAGTTTTCAAGACTGTCTCCCTCCGAGGGAGTTCTGCTTTCGGTACCTTAGCGAACGAAAGTTCAAGAGATGCTAAAGGAAAACAAAATTTTGTGCGAGCTTGCGACGGCAGAGTTCTTGGGATGGAAGGCTTTGGAGCAAATTTTTTATATAAGACTGCGCTGCTGTAAAGCAAGGAAAAGAAACGAATCAGCGCCTTTATACGTTTTGGTTGATCACGGAGGTCGGTTTGTGAGTGCGCGTCTCTACTCTGGAAGCCTTGATTTTTGTCTGCAACCGATCCATACGGAAGAGACATCCATGAGAATGCAATGCGTTCAGTGTGTAGAAGAAAGCAGCCCGTTCGCCACAGAGAACTGCAAGAAGCCACAGTTTCTGGGACCAGTTTGGCAGCCACAGAAACGGCAGAAAATCTCTGTTTCCAAGGAAACAGCTCCAACTTACGAGCGATGGGACAGTTGATCACGAGAAGATGAAAAGATTCGATAGGGAGCCTGTGAATGTTGCTTGCTGGCTGCAGCAACTTGGAACTTTCAGAGCTCTTGAGCGTGCAACCAAGGATCAACGATTGCTCATTCTGCGATGGTGTAATCGCGATCCCATCAAATAAAAAGCAGCTAGAGACGAGGAAATTGAAAACGTCATGGCGGACAGAGGAATGCTGACACGAGGAAGGCGGCTACAAATTGAAAACTGCCGGACTGGAATGAGAATTAAGAACGGCATTTTGCATTACACTCACACATAATGAATGATCATTTCATCTCAAGTTTCAATCTGCCCGTGAATAAATTCAACTCTTCAGGCCTCTTTGGGGAATCTTTCCCAATTTTTGTTTAGGAGATCCATTCAAATCGATAAGGAGAAAATAAGATGCAGCAACGATGAACTGAAGCTAAGAGGCTAACTCCAAATTACCTCATATCATAAAAAGGAACGAAACAGACTGCGAGATGAATCAAAGGCTTCAAAGAGGGAATGGAATGGAGGCCAACTGAATTCGTGGGCAGAACCTTAGAACGGAAGGAAACTGAGGTACACTGGGATGGGGCATTTCTCACAGCAGTGCACTTCCAACCTTGGAGCATCTCCTACCATGAAGTTTGAAGTGTTCGAGAAAATGTCTATGTTTTCAACGGCCAGCATCCATGGAAACAAACGAAATTTGCTCAGGAGCAAAAGCGAGAATTTTCTGAGGATTACTTCACTTCATGGTCTTTATCGTCATCACGAAGCCTTCATCATTTCCACATTTCGCTCCTTGAAATCTTCTCCATATCCAAGATGTTCTGACCCTGTTCTTCAAGTTGAAGATCATCTCGAGTATTTGTGAGTTCCCCCGTCGCAATTTTGCATCTCCAAAGATTATTTATTGCCTAGCTTCGGTGTTCCACTCAGAAGGTGTCCTAGGTCGCAATTTTAAGTGCTCAGGAGACTCCCGCAAGCACAGATGTAAGCTAAGCCATGTGTGTCATGTGTGACGGTGATGGCTATGCCTCGCGTAGTATCATATGAGCTCTCTGGGTATCAGGGTCTATAAATTTCGGTGCAGTCAATCGAAATTCACACAGTAAGTGCACGTAACTTAGTTGATAGTGGTCTGCTCACCTTTGATAAAATCGCTGCTGAGGATTGATTCTATAGTAGGAATATAGATAAACTGCATTTCACATTATTTGCACCGAAATTTCCAGGATCATCTAGATCCCTTGGTTCACTCTGGTTTCAGTTCCTGCAGTTTGAAACTTCTGGATGCTAGGTTAGGGCAAGATGGCTAAGCCACTGCTTTGAGGAAGCTGCAACTTCTAACCATGCAAGATGGAAAGGTCAATGTCCTCTGAGCACTTCCTCGTTGCTCTGTTCCCGTGGCCCAATGAGTTAGGAAGGTCAAGGTATTCTAAAACATAAAGCACGCAATCCCGGATGTGTTCTGAGAACAGGAAAGAAGTAAAAGTATAAATGAGCATTCTGTTGCTTCCTGAAAATGAAAGCAAGAAGACTTTCCCCAACTGTACGCCTGTACTTATCTATACCCCCATGATGAGCGCTTTTGAGGTAGTATTTTGAGAGGATTTTGATTGTTCCTCTTGAAAGATTAAAATCCTGTTTGGCCTTCAAACTTTGAAAATATACAATGGTCTGAATCGGATCGTTTTTTTTTTTGTCCTGTCGGAAAAGCTTTTTGAAGGTGCCTTCAGATTTGCCACCACGTGCTCACCGAGCCTTCTGTGAAATCTTGAAGAGTACTTCAAGAACGTGCACACACATCACCTTGAGCCCAAATTTATCGCCCACCCTGAATTATAGCCGTTTCCTTGGCACCGCTGAAAGCTTCAAGTTGCAATGTCTCTCACCTTCCCTATAAGCCAGCAATCCCAAAGCTCTGTCTTTTCTCAAGCGTTACACACGCCCGTTCTTTCCGCTGCTTCTTGATTTCGCCGCAGTAGGATCTGCTTCGTCTCGCGTGTACTTTACATCGTTTGTCATTAGTCAAGATCCGTTAGTGTGATGCTTTTTCTTTTTTTTCCATTCCGTATGCTGACCCACTGTCATGACCCTTAATCGAAGCACAACAAATGCTTCCCTCTTCCACCGTTCCCTTTTAGAGTGAATTGGATCTTTATCTTAGGAAACTTCTGAATGTCCATCTCAGTTCAAAAGTTCGAGTTGGCAGGCGCCTTGCGATTCTGAGTTTGAAACTCCGAGCGAAACTCGCAGATTGAGATTATTCTCCATCTGGAAAGGAAATGGCGCTTTCGAGCCACAGCTGCTAGTGACTCGGGTCGCATGCTAATAGACCGAGTGCTCTTGGGCAAAGGTTTCGTCCGCATTTCACCTGTGAGCGTTTCTCAGAATCCACACAGCAGGCTTTCCTACCTTTCCCATCCGGCTTGCAAGGGATCACTAGTTACATGCAGCATCTTGGGTTTCATCCTCGTGATCTTAAGATTGCAAGGTGAGCTGCTTTGGCTTTTGCACAGTGTCCTCATGCACGTCTGTTTATTTGCTCGTTATTTTCCAGCATCTCTGCATCAGCCAGTAGGTGAAGTTTAAGAAGGCAGACTTGCTCTGTTGGTACGACTCTTCCGATAGAAGATCACCAAAGACGAACCAGGTTCCCTGGATGGTGTCGTGCTAGCACATACCTTTGAGGGAGCCCTGACCGAATATACCCTGCCCTACTTGTGCTTTCTAATCGTCAGATTGCCCCGCACCAGCAAGTGAGGAGAGGGCTCTTGAGAGAGATGTGGATCCATCCTGCAGAATCCCTTCATCTCACAAATACTGCTACTTTGAGAATCTCCACAGATGAGCGACTTGTGCGTCCCCAGCCGTCCCCAGCCGTCCCCCACCGTTATGGTCCCGGAAACGCAAGTGAACTTTAAGGAAAAACAAAACTCAGGTAATTAGAAACGAATTCTTGAAATTATCTTCTTTATCATCACTCACGAGGAAAGAAGAGCAGACTGCGTGGTGACTTCTCCAGAGTGCCGAAACCTAAAGCTCCAAATTTGGGTATCCACGTGGATTTCAGGTTTTCATTCACTTTCCTTTAACATGACTGACGTCGTAAACGCTGAAGACATGGACTTACACCATCTTTGGAAAATGATTGAGGGAAGCCTAATCGAAGGAAGAAATGGTCCAGGTTTTATGCTTGGTGTGTCGAGGATTCGATAGGATAGAAGAACACAAAGCGCAAAGGACAGTTTGGAAGCCCATATACCTAACCAGGTTAGTTTCAACCGTGCAATTCGCTCTGAAAAGATGATTTGATAGGGGCAATTCAAAAGGAAGGATAATCTTCTGTAAGAAACTCTCATCAGCGATCATGGAAAACACGACAACGCATATAGGAATCGTGGAATTTCCCTAACGCCACTTTATTGTCCACGGTTACTATTCCGATGAGTATTCCACAAAGGCTGGAATTCTTCAAATACTTAATGATTTTAGCTGGAAAGTTTTATGGTTCGGGAAATATTCGGCTCTCAGACTTTATGACACATGAATTTGCGCCTTCCTCCAACGACCACATCGTTAAGAAAAGGAATTCTGTGAACTCTAAATAAACTCACTTTTCGAGTATGCCATCGCCGATAGAAAGTCGCGTTCTATCATAGTCTCGTTGAACATTTATCTCGGTATCTAAATTAGAGAGACAGGGACGCGTGGGAACTCGGCAAAAGCTAAACTTTTGAACTTCCTTCGGAGAATCCTGAAAGTCCGTATCACTTGCTGAGAAATTCAAATTGAGTTTTACTTATTGAATTTTGGGTTCTTTCTACCATTTGCACTTTATGAATTATGAGAAGGATGTTCATGTTGGCCTGCTACCACTCACGTTGGTATACGCAGGAGTTGCTATATCAACACAGAATTCAAGGTTCCATTGGCTCCAACATCTTTGGATAGAGTAGTAGTCACCATGGCTGCAAGATTTCCATATTGCAGTTTGCCATACGATTATTCGTTACTCTTTTCAATTATGATGAACATTGCTGTAATGAATCCTGAATCTGGGGTACAAGTCACGTGATTTATGCCTGCGCGATACACCAAAATTTGGAGAGCTGGTAAACGATCTACAAGCTATTCCTGGAACCTCAGGGAAATGGAGGATGGAACAAGCTGTCCTCCATCGAAATGAAATGGTCCTTCGTACCTCACGCTGTTTGCAAGTCGGAGTATTTCTAACACCCGCTTAGCCCATTCGTGAGTAAAGAATCTTCGATTTGATCCATCGGTTGAATGCATACCAGCTTCTTTGACTTGAGAATTTCGTTTACCTGTTGCAAGAGCAAGGGCTCGTACTAATCTTCATTTTTAGCTACGTGATCGGACAAGTCATCTGCAGATACCAGAATGGCGCCATAATGAGCACTAAACGGCTTGTCTCCTCGTAGCCTTGAAGATTTGCTTTTATGGATTCATCAGCATTAGAGCCGACACCAAATGATGAAGACTTAAGAGTGACGACAGTGGAGGAATACCTGGAATGGACTTGAAATCTGAAGAATTTGCACTTATTCCAAGTGCTTCTCGTGCTGTTGTTGCTCTGGGTGGATTCATCAATTTTCTGTAATGGGCATCTGACGCTCAACTGCGCAAATTTCTCCTCAATGCGCATCCAAACGACGAAATTGCTTCCTCAGAAAGATAGGAATTTCGATGGTTTCCATGGTCTCTCCACATCACTGCACCACCATTTCGCCCATTAATCGCTTTTTAAACTTGTAGTGTTTTAGACGATTAATTGCAACGCACTGAAGAGTTCGCTGCTACTTCGAAAATATCAGCGGGGAGTCATTCGTGGATCCACATTCAGACCTTTGAGCGTGCCCCATAGTGGAAGGTGAAGGAGTCATCAACGAAGGACCTATCAGACATTAACTTTCCTCCTTGTAGATCGACCACAGCAGTGCTTTCTAGGGAGCACAAAGAAGTGATGTTTAGGCAAACAGACTTTGATCTTGCGAGCAGACTCGGCTCTAAATCGATAGTGGAAGCATCGACGCCTCTTGTGAGGCAGGGCGAAATCTTCCCTCTATCTCTTCAGCTTCGAAAAGAAGCTGGAAACTCCCCCACATCTCGAGAACGAGCTTCTTCTGCGCACGGACTTTCGCAATTTTCGAGCGGTAAATTTCCAATATCCGCACCAGAAATGGAATAGGAAAAAACGAATTTTGGACAGATCTTTTTTTTGGGATCGAGCTTTTTGCGACTGACGAGGATGCTTTCCAAATCTATTTCGACCTTTTTTCCTCCATTAAGGGAAATTTCATCCTGACTCTTCGTTTGGAACACACCCTGTTCTCTCAGTCTGCATGTCCTGCCACCATCTAGAAAGCAGAACGTGGTGCTTTATCATCCCAGTCTGCTACCTGTGCCATTATCTTAGCCACATTCCGAGCTCACGGTTCATCTATTAATTCTTTGGAATATCGGATGGGCTATGAAGTGGCTGCTGCAAATGCACCTTGTAGGAAGCAAGTTGCCTTTCTAAAGTGTGTTGCAGCAGCTGCACTTGCAAGCTTTCTTGATTTACCTCTTAGGTGGGATTTTACATCACAGTCCAAAAAAGCATCTGGTGAAATTTTGGCGTAGCCTGTCTTCTTAATTACCTTGCTTTTCAGCTTATCAGCCTCATCTGCTCTTTGCGCCCACCTTTAGGCTGATAAGTGAAGAAATGTCTTTGGTGGCTGAGCATCAGAGCACCTTGGAAAAAGGTCAATTTCCTCTCTCTTCCATTTTTGCGTTTCTATTGCATATTTGAATAGTTGATTGAGGTGAATGCCGGAGACAGATTTCGCTTCATGTGCATCGAAAACGTACCACCTTTTTGATAAATACCTGCTCTAGCAGCCGGATCAGCTACTAGCAGTATTCCAAAAAATATCCGAAATTTTCAATCCTTTTTTTTTTCTTTTTAGCTGTTGCTCTTTGCGATTTGTTCCTTCAGTTAGTCCTCCTCAGCTGAACATGCAAGCCTTTCTTAATTAGTAGTTTTAGAATTATTTTTCTCGATTGCAAGTCTCGTGACTTTTAAGTAGTCATGGCTTCTATTTGCTCTTCTCAAAGGACTCGTCATTTTAACGATTCCTTGCAAGGAATATTCATTAAACATTCGGTGGTTCCAAAACCTGCATTGCCACGCGTCTAAAGACGAAATCACGTATAGAACCCTGAGTTCCAGAAGTTTCTACGTTCTTTGAAGGTTCTCAAAAATCGCAGATTTTTTCCCAGCATCTTGGAATCGAAACCAACCTTCGAGTGTGACCAGAGATTAAGTGCAAGCGGAGCGACCGAGCAGTTGGGTCGAGACCATCAAAAAGTCCCTTCCATCTGCACGATTCGGGGACGTCATGCCCTGAAGGTGAATGCTTTGACATGGCTTTATTAGTATCATCGGATTGTCCTAGTCTTGAATATGATGTCCATCAGCTAGCTATTATAAGTCACTATGTTATTAGAAAAGGAGTTTGCTAAATTCTGGAAAGCGCGAAAAGCATTAGGGAAAGTCGAGCACATCTCAAGGTCAAGTCGAATCACTTTTGGACACTTTCTTCGTCATCGATGTGTACACAAGCAAATCTCGGATGGCCATCCGTTTGGTCATGCTGCTTCCTCTCAATGAGACCATGCCGAAGGCGAAACTCAGGATGCCTCTGATTTGCCCCTATCCCGAAAACTCATCCTGGAAACACCGCAGCAATTTTTCCATCTCGAAAATTCCACCGAACTGTCACATTTCCGTGGTTGCCGAATATTTCTGGGATGTAGAAATAAAATTCAGGGGATTACATCTCTGTCACAAAAATCGTAGATGTGAGCACAGAAGCGGAGACCATTCTCGAGCCAAGAAAATTTCAGGCAGCTTCCAACTCCGAGCTGTACCAGTTTTCCATCACCCTACGGATCAAATTCCTTCAGTGATTTGCATGTGACCGGAAAGCAAAGCAAAGCAAAAATGTGGCCGAGAATGCTTCTTCGTGCATATGTATGCGGAGCAGCATAATGCACAAATGTATCCCAGAATCTTTCAGATTGCCCCTATGGGGAAAAGCCGTATAGGAAACAACTGGATGTCTTTCTGTGTGGTTCTGTCCTCCGCTCTCCACTGACATTGCCAAATATAGCGCGGGTCGTTTGCGACCCTACTTCATAGAGTCGTCCAGAACAAGTACAGTTTGCATCCGTACAGCAGAGTCGTAAAGCGAACGTCGAGATCAAACTGGTCCAGCGCAGACGTGTCTTTGCTGAAAAATCGTTCCGCTGTTCACACGTTAGTGAAAACTAATGCGTGAATAGTAGAATGGTTCCTCGTGTACCATTCGTTACAGTTACCGTAAATTACTGTTTATCTTCAAATAACGACTGTTAATTTCAGCCAACTGGATCGAACTGAGATTCCACAGAATTCACGCCCGAAAGGCCAGCCAACATCGTTCCCGTGCCGCTGAAAACTTTTGCATCTTCACCCTTTCAGCAAATAACCAGATGCATGGCCCAAATTTCGATGATTTAGGGCAACTGCGGAAGATGCCTCTTGACAGGGACACCTTTTACATCTGCCAGTGGAGATTAATCTCGGGTTTATTCTGGTACGGAAGAGCGCATTCCGCGTGCAGCGTGTGCGGAGGCAACCACCTTAAGCTGCAGCTTCCCGGCGTCTCTGCGCCGCTCAGTCCTGCATCTGAACACCTGAGAAAATCCGAAAGCCGATCTCGCTCTTCCACTTTTCATCAGGAAAAGGACATTCGTTTACTCCGATTGGAGCCTTCGTCGAAATGCAGCAGGACACCTTTGCATTTGCAATGATCCCCGGAACTGCTAAAATGGCAATCAGCAGAACTAGTTTGAAACTCCGGATAGCGGAGAATGGGATGGAGCGTTTCCATCAGTGGGGACATTTTTGGCTGAGAACGCTCCAGCAGCAGCTATTTGAAAGACGCCTCACATAACGACAGCCTCAGCTGAGTGAGTTTCTCTTCTCGGGAAAGAACCAAAAGGCTAGCCAAACCGAGTTCAAAAATTCGCATAAATCAGTACTTGTAGTTTAATTAGAAGTACTTATTTGGCTTTCAAATCGTGAGTGCATTACGATGGGATGAATTTCCAGCCAGAACGCGTGACAAAATAATACTTACGCTGAAGGATGGCGAGATGCGAGCTGAGGTGACGCTATTCGAAATAAGGCTTGGCGTTCCCTGCGAGAATTCTGTCTGCAAGTTCAAGACGTGATGAAAGCATCCGCAATGATGAAACGAGTAAGACGGAAAACCTTTCTGCGCTTCCATTCGTGGACCGTTGCGCGCAGAGGAGCGTCCAAAGCCCCCCGAAATAAAAAAAGAATAAAGAGAGATCCAGCGCCCATGATCTATAAAAAATCAGCATGTACTCCTTTAAAGCTTTGGTATTCCTATGGGTGCAGCAACGGAATTACGGATCGAGAATGTGCACACCAGAGTACGGGAATCCCACTGATGCTCGTGCCTGGATGTTTCGTGGCGATGTGTTCTCCAAACACCAGGCCGCGTGGCTGATCTATGAGGGAGGCACATCTGGAAGAGGGGAGAGGTCGGCTCTTCCATACGCCGGCCGCAACGCTGCAGCCACCCTACCATCTGGACCGTTGGGTGGCGCGGAACTAATACTGTAAAGTGTGCTTTTGAAATTGCCATTTCTGCAGAAATTATTCGCTGTGAAAATAAATGCTTGAATTTAGTTTTTATTTTTATTTTTTTCTTCCGGCTTAGGGTATGCGGCTAAGATGAAGCCTAACATTTACAGGCCAGGCTACTCGTCTCGTACCATTTTTCAGCCCTTTTTTCACTCATAATGGGAAACAAATTAAACCACTCTCATAATTCGGAGGAAAAATCCTCGAATTTGCTAGCATTTATTTGATGCAACAGATACACGAGTGGGTGGATCTGCATAATTCATGTTTTGAATAGTAAATTTATCTGCTGCACTGTCTGTGGCAGAATACTCACGCCGCAAAATGTACAGCA
Source organism: Raillietiella orientalis (assembly GCA_036172245.1). NCBI lineage: Eukaryota > Metazoa > Arthropoda > Ichthyostraca > Raillietiellida > Raillietiellidae > Raillietiella > Raillietiella orientalis. Next base: position 2,253,207 of record JAYWIR010000003.1, on the reverse strand, counting down.
GTTTAGCTGGAAGCTGAGCGAATTTGCAGGAACCTGGTACTCTTCCTTTCTTCAATTTATCTTCCTCCGGAATCCCTTCTCCCTTTCCTGCTGGGAGAATCCACGCGTCACCGGTGCTGGTGAAAACAGAGGATTAAGGTAAAAAGGTTTTTCTTCTTTCGGTTTATCAGGGAGTAGGAGAAAGCTCGTGGTAGAAAGCATCCTTTATAAAGGGCACGTGGTTCCCGAAGACTTTCACAAACTTTCGCGGTGTCAGGGAGCAGCATGCGAATGAGAACTTTCAGCCCTTGTCAGTGGGACTGATAGCAAAGGCTTGATGACTGCATTTTATTAAAGGTGCTATCCGGACCGTTTACACAATGCATGTGGAATATAGGGAGATGGCTGGCTCATCGCCAATGGGGGCCCATGATGGTGCACAACTTCCGTTTATGAGAATAGGCATCACTTGCTAATTCCTTGTTACTCGACTCGAGATTCTTAGAATGTGCAACTGTTCGGCTCTTTCCGAGCGCGGTTACTTTAATTACTTAATTCGGTTCCAACTTGTCACTTCCTCGAGTCGTTAAGAAGGAAAAGGTTGCAAGAAAACTCCGACCTTTAAAGCAGTCGTAATAACATGGGACCTTCTTCGAAACGCAGCGAGCACAGTGCGGACTCGATCAGATGTAAGATCAGATGTCAATCGTAACTCTGATCAGATGCAATTCCTACCTCTTGAAGATGCAAACTCTTCGGATGTGGACCATCTCCTCTAACTGGTGCGTTTAGACACGTTTCCGGAAAGGAGGACAGAAAATCTGATATATTTGCAGAAGCTCAGTTAGGCAACTTCTTGCAACTGCCCTCGTTTTCCCAATAAAAGATTCCATGGGCATTATTTTGCAAGGATCAGGAAAAGTAGGACAAGGACAGAACATCCACGTTTCTGTAGCATGCCCGCGCTGACTGGTCAGGATTGGAAGTGACCCTCCAGGGTCCTTGCAGGAACCAAGGAGCAGGCTCCCTTAGAAGATCCCCTTCGGTTGTGAAAATGGATGCGACGGATCCCCGTATGGGGAACCCTCCATCGCGTATCATAGAGCTGGCCAGCACTCTCTTGGGGTGGTCGCCTCTCCGGAGTGTTAAGAAGCGCGCTACTGCCTTCGGGGAACTCCCTTTGAGGAAACTGGGAAGCGTTCCTTCGAGGTTCTCTTCACAGGAGGGAACAAGGAGCAGAGCCTTTCCGGTGAGCCTTTCTGGAGAAGAAATGACCTTCGATGACCCTTCCGGTGGATATTTCCGAGGGACACTTCCGGAGAGAATTATAAAGAATTCTCCTTCAGGGTTCCCTCCCAAGCATAAGAGCAACGGACTCCTTCCTCCGGATCCTTTCCTGGATTCATGGGGTATCCCCTACAAGCTGAAGAGTTAGGCGCACCCTCGGGTGACGTGGTCAGTAGCTAGCAAGCATTCGGAAACTACGCTTTTTTCGAGACAAATGGAACATCTTTTTGCGCTACACCATCTTACCGGCCGTCGTTTCGGCATTGGTCTTTCCTCTTTGCAGCTACACCAGGAACGACGCGATGAAGTTCCATCTACCAGCAGGCATGCCTCAGGCAAGTTCCTCAGCGAGCAAGTGCCCTCCTTTTTTTTTCTTTGTATTGCAAATTTATGGAGACAGATGTGAGACCATGGTGTGTCTACTATTCTTCTGTTGAAGCACGACCTTGTGCCTCAAGTTCAGCTCTGAACTGTAATGAAGAATCATCTTTAACACTGTCATCATCCCAATTGTCTTCCAGAACATCATCGTCACTATCGTTGTCATCTGCACCGGTCCATTCTTAGGCTACGAATTCTTTAAATTCGCTACCTTCCTCCAGCATGTCCGAATCCGATTTGTTCAGTTTCTCTACTCTGCTCGTGGCTGGATGATGGTGGTTTCTGTGAAAATGAATGTGGTCTCTGAATATGCGTTTCTTGCATACAGCTTCACTGCAACTTGATTCCTAGTGCATGCTTGGCACTGATGTTAGCATCCTCTTTTGTACCGTTGTTGTTAAAGTTTCCATGCAGCCGGGGGGCGCCGATTTCAAGGGTATTGCTGGTGACAAATCAGTGGAAGCCTAAATGAGTGCTTCCATGATGGTCACTACTAAAAACAAAGAAAGCTATCCAGAACATTCCGGTCAGCATCTGCGCATCAGCTTGCTGATTTCATGATAGCTGCACTCTGAAGGAGATAAGCAGAATTTCTCATTGCAGCAAAGATGCAGTGATCAACCACAGCGCCAAAGAATCAAAAAGAAACGCTGCTGCCATGTGTATTCCGGCGTGACCACGAGCAGAAACCACATTCATTTTTTTTGTTTTTCTTGCAAACACAAAGCCAGTCATTTACTCATCAAATGTGTGAACTCTTTGAGCACTTTCTGTTTGCATGCCCTCTTTGCCTCGTTCCAGAAGTGAAGAAATAAGCGAACTTCTTTGATTCGAAAAATTTCAAGTGCTCCCTTTCCAACTCTGCAACAGTGAGAATGATGGAATCCTGAAAACCTGCCATCCTCAAAGATTACTTGATTCTTTCGAAAGCGACAGCCGACTGCACACTTCCCCTGCGGCTCCATAACTCATCAACTCGTAAAGCAACAAGTATGGATAGAAAACGCATAACCTGACCTAACCCCAACCTAGCCATGTTCGTTTCGCTTGAGGCGCACTACTTCTGGAAAAAACACCAAATGTCGAATCGTGAAGAAAACATCTTTGAACCCTGATTCCTTGAAAATTCAAAGGATTTCTCACACGTGGTTTACTAAAATGAGGCCTTCTAATGAATCTCTATTTTTTTTTTTTTTTCTAGAATGCCCAACAGCAATAGCACATGTTATTGTAACCCACTGAGTCTGCAAGTGTCATCATGGTTATCATCGTGAAGTGCTTACATTGAAAAGAAAAACGTTTTATTCTCATTTTTTTCTTCATCCTATAACTTTTAGAAAGTCTTCCCTGTCATAGGTCACAGAGATAGGTGCTTTTCATCCCACAGCACCCATCCCTTCAAATACTATTATTTCCTCAGCATTGCTGTTTCCGCTCAAAGTATGCAGCAAATCAGATACAGGATGTTTACTTCCAATTACCTCCTGATCCAATTCTCCTTTCTCAGTCACAAATCCTTCCGCCATGTTTTTGTGGAAGCAGTATGCATTTTTTTTTTTAGAAAATCTTCAAGGACACTTTAGGTGTAAGAACGCAGTAACTCATGATTTTCCATTTCTAAAGCCCTCCCACGAATAGGATGTTTCATTTCCACGTTTTAACAGATGTTCCTGAATGTTCGGTCCCCTTGACTGAGATCTTGGTACACCAGCTGAAGCATGAGGAAGGTGAAGATCATAGAGCTAAGCAGGACTAGGAAAATGTTGGGTGGCTCCCATGAATGGTCAGCATGGAAAAGAGGGCACTCATCAACTAATGTGTTTGAGTTCTGTTTTCAGGCTAAAGCTGGCTCCTTCTAGCAGGCAAGAGAAATTCACCCAAGGTGGCACTCACGAAGCTCACGGTATGTGTATCTGAAGAACTGACATCCATTTCATCACTCGAACATTGCATAGCAAATCCAATAAAAATTCATCCTGGATTCCTTCTGTACTGGATTGGCACCTGTGTGCCTCGACTCATGAGTGCCATGAACGCAGGGAATTTTAATAAGCGTCCTATAATATAGGAAGGGTCAACAGAAATGCAGTCAGAATTCTTTTGCAAAAAGTACCTTTTTGAGCGACCATGATTTATAAATTGTACTGTTTGCTATGGGAATAAATAGAAAAGTAATGAATTCATGAGAATGACTTGGAAAGCCAAGTAAAGTAAGTACTTTAGAAAAGCTTTTAGAACAGGATACTTGAACAAAGGTTGTACTTTAAAGCATTTCCCTCATAACTGGGATTTCCTTGAGAATCATTTCCCAAAAACAAAAGTGAGCGGGGATCAGTTGATCTGGACCCTTTTTGTTTATGATGGAGTGGGTTCCTCGATTGATACATGATTAACCAATACATCAGAAGTGGACGCATTTTAAATTTTATTATCTTACGTTTTTGCGTGGAGACTTTTACACGCGATCTTGCATTCGTCTTTATGACATGATGCATAGTGGTACTTCTTGCAGCATCATGCAAAGATAATTGGAACTGGGGATTACGAGGAAATTCTGCTTATTATGAATGTTTCTTATTGGCCAGAAACATTCATGAATGTTCTACGTGAGTATATACTTGATTATGCATCGTTTTTTTTTCTTTATTACTATTTAAGCTAAGAATCACTAATGTGAATAATTTTTTCAATGAATAGGAAAAGGAACTTCGGATGAATGAAGGTGCATTTGCGAGAAAGAATGTGACGTCCACAACATGCCAAATGCTGATGAAGCCTTTGCACTGAAATAGGACTTCAGTGTTCATTGCTTATTGCTGGAATGACGAGCCGAATATTAAATTCAGTGAGTATAGACGGCCAGTTTCTCTGGGGTTCCTGAAGAACATAGGTATATGGGATGGCGCAGAATTTTCAACATTCTTTGATTATCACTTACACGTCGCACACGTCACATGGCACAATTATCCGGCAACGAATTTCGCTCGTAGGAGCCGTGGGATCCTGATGATAGATTAATACCTCCGAAAGGTGGTAATGATGCTGGCAATCCGCAAGAAATACCGGTGCACGTTGCATTCCTTGGGCTATTATTAGGTCACAATCTCATGAATCTCCATAGGCACCAGGAATCTCAAGGGGAACACAAACCACTGCCAAATTTCGTGCTGAGAAGAAAACGAGAACCTCCTTTTGTGATTCGAGAGACCTGTGGTTTGCTGGTTCTAAAGGAAACTCCTCCTGCTTTGAGGTCGGCGTGGCTGGTTTTGAAATGGCTGATGCACAAAGTGGCGCGTTGCAAGGTCACTGCTGGTTCCAGATGGGAGAGTTGGAATCTTTGCTCGAATTCGGATGCTGCGGAGTCCTGATTCGGCAACCAATACTGTACGTTATCGTAAGTCATGTCACGGAAAAGTGACTCGTGTCGAAATGTACCATGGTAAACCGATTTATCGAGCTATGGTCATAATTACTGTGAGCTGTAAGACTGTCTGATTGCGTGGGGATTATATCTGCATTCTAGAGCTTCCTGAGGATGAAAGATGAAGCCAGAAATCCGATGTGTGGTTGAAGGGAACCGGATGCTTTCATCAGATTCATGGGGCGTGCAGCTCCAGGAAATGAAAACATTTAGTTCTTTTTATTCTCGTTCTTTGGTTCCAATCGGAGTTTTTTTGGGTTTTTGTTTTTTAAACAAGGATGAAAGGGAGGAAAGATACTGTCAACATCCACCAGAGAAAGGCTGGAGAAAACCATTTGGTACCCATCGGTAGTTAGGGATGGTTACGAATCCTTCGGGACTTTGAGCTTTCGTTTAAAAATCAAATGTGCAGCATTGGGTGTATCAATACACTCTTGAGTTTTGAAGCCAGAATAGGGCTGTGATCATCATCAAAAGAGATTTATGGAAAGTTGTTCCAGGTTATCATAGATGAGGAGGCTGATTAACTCTTCGTTCAGCAGAAAAAAGTAACAGTTGAGAGTGCCTTGTTTCTTTTCCTTTCCTGCTGCTCAGTCTTTGACTCGTTGCTCAAAAACCTTGCTGGACCAACTTCCAAGGTTTTAGTGTTCATCGCTGAAAGCATCTTACCCTAGTTCTGAAGGAGACCTGAAGCCTGAAAAACCATCGAATCTCAGAGGAATGAACCGTCTGGAAGTGCATAGCAAGGGTTTGGTTTTGTAGATCGCCAAGTGCCATTCTGAAGACTGGAAGGAGTATTGGAACTTCTGGACCCGTTTTCCAGGAGCGGAAGGAGGAGATAGCTTCATGCCGTGCTCTGGAAAGTTGGCAGCTGCAGTGATTCTCCTGCAGTGAAGGCGTGAAGAAGACTTGACCATTTTTCCACATGTTGCTATTCCCCTGCCGAAAGCGTCCGAAGTTCATCTCGAGGAATTCTTTTTGCTAAGGACGCAACCTCATCGTCATGAACCTGAATGCTGGAGGAAAGAATTTCACTCTCCTTCAGCTGATGAGCTAAGAATTCAAAATTGGTGTTCATGAGAGAGACGCGTGTCCTAGAGAAGGAAGGAGACCCGATCAGGAACTCACTCCGATTCATCCCATGAATTTCCCACTCGTGTGAAGTGGGTTGGGAATTCTTTCAAGAAATCATGCAGGGTGCTGCAAGTAAATTTCTCAGTCGGGAAGAGTTCAAAAGGAGTCGTTGTTTGAGGTCCGATTTGTGTTTCCACATGCGCTAATGCGTGACCTTGCTGCCGTCGGAAGTGTCCTGCGTGCGATCAGATTGCTCACCTACCGTGTGGGATGAAATTTTCCTCGAGGGACCCAAAGCACTTCACGTTGCCTTTAAGGTTGGGGTAAATGCGCATGCAGCCGATCAAAATAACACATCTGCAGGATGCTGTGTGTGCCTGTGCGCGTTTTTTTCCCGCCATATCTGGAGCAAGCGCTCTGTGAATAAAACGCCATACGAAGAAACAGATCCGCGATATGAGAGCGAGCTGCGCTTTCTTAGGAAGCAGCAACTTGAAGAAAAGACTCGGAATTCGTTTCCTCATTCCTTGTGCAAGCTGAGATGTATGGAAATCATTTTTCCTTTTTTTTAAAGTCTTCCTTGAATTTACTTGAAATCACTGATGCATAACATTCCATCAGCGGAAGGGAGAAGGAACTCAACGCCTATATTCGCAACCGAAGATGAATTTCTGCAAGAAACCCCACTCTAACCTACCTTGTTTTGAAGAAGGGCATCACGCCATATGAAGTCATTTTTCCTTTGTCATTTCTCGATAGATAGAGTATCTAAATTGGAACTGCAGAAGAACTTTCAACCTATGAGAAAAGTCTTCTGCAAATAATTCAGTTCAGTCTTTGGAAGTTCCTGGCTTGTCAGTTTTTTTTCTACAGGAGCGTCTGTACAAATAAACGGCAGATGGAAAGTGTTTATTTCGTTCTGCTTTCTATTTGCTTCCATAGGGTCGTGCAGAGGTTAGTTACCATGGTTGCCAACACCTTTTCGCATGCGGAATGCAATTATACCATGTGAAGGCTCTCTGAAATGCGGCACATGCAGCAAGTCAACTTCCAGCAGGGTGGTGAAAGAGCCAGAAATGGATTTTTTTTGAGCAGTAGCATTCAGGAATCTTTCTAGCCTGTGATTTTTGCTTTCTTAGTTTTCCTGGGCATCTTTCATAGAACTTCCGTTCAGATGAACCCCATACGTCGTAAAGCAAAGAAGGAATGCAAAAACACACACACACAAAAAAAAAAAAAAATTTTCTGGACTGTTCCAAGCAGCAACACTCGAGAACCTTTCCAGCCTGTGAATTTTGCTTCCCTGGTTCTCCATCTTGGCTTTGCTCTTTTCCCGCTTTTCAAACCGGTACGCTTTCGCAGGTCACGTGAGTGCGATTCTTCGAAACCGAGGTCAACTCAAGCGCCTTCCTGGGTGCATTCTCGAATTCGAAATCACCGTCCCCATTCCGTGCAGGGAAAAGCCAAATGCCGGTGAGTTCCTACATATGAAATGGAAAAAGGGTCCTTTAAAAGTCCAGCAGTCTGAAAACTTTTCTGAAAGGACCCTGGAGGATCAACTTCCAATACCAGCTAGCCAACGGGGTTTCCGGCTTCCTCCAGTGCTGCACCCGAAGTCCGTAGGCCAACCAGCGTCATCCTGCAGGGTAGGGAACCGGAAACCCACGGTGCATCCACTTCTCGGCGTCGTTCCTCCACGTGGGGATTCGAACCTGCAACGATTGGTGCCACGCGCGGGAAGGCCACAGCCAGACGTCTGCCAGCGTGGGCCTATTTATTTGGGGGAGACCGATTCTCCACGTGAATCGCCTACGCCGTTTGAAGACGCTGATGCCATTGGTAGATATTTAGCTGATTTAGCGCTTTTTTTGTTGTTGTTTTTCATCGTCCTGTTTCCTTCCTTCCGTCTCTATGAGAGGCGAAAGAAACTCGCCCTTGGGAGCGGTTGGTGACTAGGAAAGCGTGCCCATTGCCATCTGCAGAAAAAAGGATCGCGTCTGCAAAAATGCTCCATTTCCCAGCTCTGCATTTCATGCAGTGTGCATTCGATTCTACCCTAAAATTTCTTAGGAAACCATCACGCACGCAGGAAGAGCAACTCAGCAAAGGCAGCTGAGCTGCAAAGATTTTTTTTAAGATTCATCCACAATCAACCTGTGAACAGCAAAGATTTCGCTGTGCCGGTTCGGTCTCCCCCAAAAGCCGTAGGCCAACCAGCAAAGATTTCGCTGGTTGGCCTACGGACTTCGGGTGCAGCACTGGAGGAAGCCGGAAACCCCGTTGGCTAGCTGGTATTGGAAGTTGATCCTCCAGGGTCCTTTCAGAAACCAAGGAGCCGGTCCCCTTCGGTTGTGAAAAGCGAGCCATTCATCCTCCTTATGGGGGCCCTCCATTGGGCGTACTATGGAGCTGGTCGATAACCCCTAGAGAGGTTGCCTCTTCCGATTGTCAAGAAGTGTCCTGTTTCCTTAGGGGAGCGCCTCTCAGAGAAATTCGGACGCGTCCCTTCGGGATTCTCAGAAAAGTAACAAGGAGCGGATCCTTCCCGGGGGGTCCCTCCGGAGAAGAAATTCAGGAGCGGTTTCTTTCCGGGTTCCCTTCGGGGAAGGAATAATGGAGTGACCCCCTACGCGGAACCCTTCCGGAGAGGATAACGAAGAGGTTTCCTTTGGGGCCCCCTTCGGAGCCAACCAGGGCGGAGAATTCCCTACCAAACGCAAAAGGAACGGACTGTTTCCTCGGGAACCTTCCTGGATTTATAAGGTGGTCCGTCCCCTAACTTCAAGAGGCACACACACCCTCGAAAGGAGCGCACAGCGTTAACACTTTGAGTGCCATGGACACATAGACGAAAACTATCGGCGTGCTCTGTGGATGGATCTGTGGGATCGGCGAAAATCATCGGCGTGGACTGTGGACTCACATATGCGTTTTGCAAATGTTTTTACCATGTATAAGCTACATAAGTTACTATTATTTATGTGGACGCATGCACTTGCGCTCTTATAATTACCTTAGCAACGACAGTAAACAAAATTCTATTTATATCGATTAAGTATTCTCAGTTTCTCTCGCTGTCGTATATAATTTATTATATTATTTTTCATCTTTGGGATATCTTAAAAAATGTAAATGAATCACTGATTTATTCGAATTGTAATTATAATTTTTAAATAAATAATATGTTTGCTAAAAATGAAAATATATTACTTGATGTGGTGTAAACAAACAATTACAGCATTAGCTTTAATCAGCACTTTATATAGTGCATCGGTACCTCAATGGAGCACGTGGTACGCGAAGAAGCGTTCCGTCCACGGAGGTCTCCACTGAGAATCGCGTGCCGTCAACACAGAACGTTCAAATCCGATGACCTCCGCACCCAAAGCGTTAGTGAGCTCTGTGAGCTCCCCTGCCCCTCAGGAGGAGAGCAGTTCTTCAGTACTCAGCGAATCAAAATATGAAAATAAAGAAATAAAGGAGACAGCTCCTACAAACGTGGCACTTTTTCCACACGATGCTGGTTTGGCCAGACAAGGTGATCGGGCGACAGCAGTTGTCCGGTGCTCATTTCGAGCTCTTGTACTTGGTCACCATTTTCGTAACTCTCGAAACGGGGCCAATTCCCCGGGTAGCATTGGACGCACTGCCGTTGTACCACCTGGATGGTGATGGTTGCTCGCTAGCTGTAATGTCAATGTGACAAGAGGGACGCTTCTGTAGCCGTGCGCTCGAAGATGTCGTTCACAAAGCTGCTCGTGATTGCCATGGCCTTTCTCGAGATGACCGTGTCCAGGTGTACCTGCCTCAGCACTTTGTAGATGTAGATCGCTCAAACCCTCCTTCCTCTTCCTCTTTTTCTTCTTGCCTCCTTTCGTGATGTTTTTCTGAGGTTCACCAGTCTCTTTTGTTTACTGCCTTTCCGATTCCGGGCTTGGGAGCCATCGCACTCTTCTGCACCTCTTATATGCACTTCCCACTAGGCGGGGGTACGCGATCCACACGCCACGCCTAGCAACCATCAGTTCTTAAGAATCCGGGAGATCATGGGATCTGACTCTCGTGTTCTCAGGTGGCTTATTTTCCTTGTTCATAAAGATTTCTTTTACTTGTAGAATTGAATTTGATTGGGTTCCATTCAACTCGCTTGTAAAAACCCTAATGCTGATTACTTATGGAAATTGTGTTCATCCCCTGTATGGCTGAACACGGAAGGAATCTCTACCGGCGTCCATCTCGCATGACTGGAGAGGCTGCAAACAGGATGGAGAACAAGGAAAATCCTCGGAGAGTTGGCACTTTGAATTAAAGAAGGTTTATTTTTTTATGGTTTGTAAATATTTAGTTGCAAAACACTGCCGGCTTTGCATCCCATCGCGTTGGAGGGTAGTGGGTTTCTCTCTTTGGAAAGGATGCCTTTCCCACCTACCCACCTCTGAGGCTTTTTTCCTGAGGCCATTAAGGCGTGAACCTGGAGTTAGAGGAGCTTTGACGATCATCACTGCGTTCCCAGAAGAAGAGATCTGTTGCCTATTTTCACGAACATCTTGTTTCAGCAATGCTGAAAGCGACTGCGCTCGATCTGCTTCTTGTGACGGCGGGGGAATCTCAAACAACGAGCGTAAAATGTCTGTTCAGATGAATCCCATATGTCATAAAGTAAAGGAAGTGGAAGAAAAAACGAAAATTCTCGACTCCGGAAACATCAATGGAGTTTTTTTTTGGCAATTCTGGAAGTGTCATGATACTAAATGTCGCAAGCATCTTCAACTAATTTGTTTTGTGAATTTATGTGTTTGGTGCTACTACTAAACTGCATTGGAATTCAATGTGCAGTTCTGTGTGTGTGTGTGTGTTTCCACTGTCTGTTACTTGCGGTTCATGAAAACGGTTGCGAGAAACGGTTTGATTTCACGAGGAGTTTACTCTCTGTTCTATGTTGGCATCCGATGCTTCTCACACAGTCTCAAGAACTATGATTGCTACATTTTGGGCCAAATTTACCAACATTTCTTCACATTAAGAGGAGTGATGCCTGCATGGTGAGTTTTTTCCATTCCATGCAAGCTGGAAAATCGGCACTTGGTATTCGTCCGCTGCCTACCTCAGAACGAAAGCCACAGATGGCACACCCTTTTTTGCTATCGAAATCCAAACGTTTAATCGACTCGGTCTTGGTTGCCTATCCACTGCTGGTAATCCTGATCCACGAACAAGTAGCTCTCTCTCTACCAAGAGTCCCTGCACTCTACTGATGGCTGAGATGATTAGAACGTTAACAGATTATGTCTAGTATCTGTAAGAACATCTGTAAAACTGCCTGCACTAAGTTTTTCGTTTTTTCCTTTTTTGCCTACAGATTGTCAAATATCCTGCATGTGTGGTATTTTAGAATGAGTTCAAGATTTGCACAGTGCATGGGTCTTTTCAGGTAACCGTAGTAAAAAAAAAAAAGTGGATTTCATCAAAAGCATTTTTTCTGCCTAACCTTTGAGCAGAGAGTGAAGATGATGGTTGGTATCTTCTGAAGAAGGGAAGTTGGTGTTTGATGTAAGCTGTAAGAGCAACATCTGTAAAACTGCCTGCACTGCATTATTTTTTTTTCCTGCCTACAGACTGCATGTGTGATGTTTTGAAATAAATTCAAAATTTGCTCAGCGAAAAAAAAAAGAAAGCTGACTCCATCAAAGGCATTTTTTTTTTTTGTCTAGCCTTTGCAGGTACCTGGAGAAATCCTCAAGCTCAGTTACGAGATTAATGAGCGACATCCCGGTAGGGACCTTTGAAACGATTCTGCATTGGTAAGGACACCTCCAAGGAAACCGAAATCGAATCTCCGAAGCAAAATCCCGGATGAAAGGAGGACTCCAGGAACACGTGGCTGGGCTACGCGGAGCTTCAGATCCGTTCCCCGCACCTTGGATCGACTGAAGATTTTCGGACCTAGCAGATCCAAATTCGTGATCAGCTCATCAAAAAGAACCAACGCCGCGGGATCATTTCTGGAACACTGCTTACGTTTACACTCCTGGATTTATTGTGTGTAATCAGTTGTAAGTCGCGTCATAGCTTCATTGATCTGAATGCACGAAAGCTCTGCAGAAAAGGGGTCAGCCTATAAGAAGGAGAATGGGTTATGGCGAAGTACACGGATCTTCGTTCTGAAGGGCAGGAGAGAGGCTGAGGAAATGAATTCTCAATTTGAAGTGCAATGCAACGAACGTTCAATCCTTGAAAAACGGTCTGCGACAAAAACCTCCAGTCTCGAGATGGATTCCAAGAAAATCTTTCCAAAAGGAGTTTCTCTTTTTTCTTTCTGTCCGAGCCTTTGAAGCATCTCATGTGCCTATTCTTATTCTCTTCTCTTCAAAGGAAGAAATAACAGTAATTTGGCTTGGGTTGAAATCCAACGAATCTGTCAAAGCTGCCTTTCAACGGAGCGAATTTTTTTCGTTTCTTTTTCTTTTTTTTTTCTGCAGCCCATCCGGCGCTCGGATTTCCTTTCTAATGAATTGGCTGTTTCTGTTTCATTTTTTTTTTTTTTTTTTTACAAACGGTCCATATCATTAGCGACAGGACTCCGAGGAAGGACACCACTGCAAAACTTTCGTGGAGGCAATGCACCATACAGCAGCCGAGCATCTTTATGAGCATCCGGAGCTGGATGCTCACTGCATTCTCTTTGAGGATTTCATGGGGATGCCACGCTAGGTTGGATGCTTTGTTTGGCCTGCATTCGAATGACGATTCATTTTTTAAGGTTTATTTACGAAATCGACCTTTCAGAACGCATCGGAGTTCGCGGTCTTTAAACTGCAATCCGATTTCTCTAGTGCAAGAACTGTTCCTAATGGAGGAAGAAAGGGACACCAAGGAGCAGCAAACCAAAGCTGCTTATTCAAACATCTCTTTCCAGCACTGTAGAATTTAGAACTATCTGCTTTATCCGTGTTTTTCCATTTTGCTGTCTTATCAGCATAAACAAATAATCTTTCCGATCAATTTCATGCAAGAAATATCACTGACTTCGCGCTTTCGAGGCGATCGTCCTCGAGAGCGGATGGAAGGATCTCCTATGCCGAAGCATCAAGACACAATGGAAATGCAGGAGTGCATGGGAAGAAAACAGCATCCTGGGTTGCTTCGTCATGCCGAAATGCACATTTTCTACTTCAGAGGACCACAAGCTTTCCGAAGGGATCTCTGAATGGGAGAAAAACACACACACACACACACAAACACAAATGGTTTGAATACACTCCATATCGAAACTCGGACTCTGTCCCACAAAACGGTGTTAAGCTCCGGTGAGTTTCGAAAAATTTATCTTTTGGATAAATTTGTGGGAATCTGTTTAGCCCCCCATATGATGAAAGCAGTTTCCTCTTTGCACAGTTTCTGATTTGAAACAGCAAGAACAAATGGATGCCTGAGAATGTTAGTGTCTGTGCATGGGGGTGCTCACCCCAGTTTTATCTGAAGAAACATCCTAGTTCCCCGGCACATCTGGAAGATCAGCAAGTCCAACAGCAAACTGCATATCAAAGATCAATAAGAGCAGAGATCGAAGGCAACTAAATTTTGAAACCAGAGATGAAATCCTCTCTTCTGTTTCCGATTATCAGATTTGGTTTTGGTTCATTGATCAGGAAGAATCAAAATCGTGAATGGGCTGTTGTGAGAAAACGCTTGCAGTGGGTTTGATTTTCAACGACCGCAGATCTTCAGGCATCTGCGAGCACTGGAAGATTCTAAACCCGATTACCATTATAATAGCGAGGTGGAAAAATCGCCATTCTGCAATAAACGGCACTCGCAAAATGGGAATATATTATAACTCGCATATCGCTGTCGCTTCTCAGATGGGTGTGTGATCTTCAGCTACAGCTGATTCTAGCAGGGATTGCCGGAATGGATCCATTGGAAGCTTGTTTCTGAAGATTTTTCCCATCCACGCAGCGTGGATCTCGTTCTTCACCCTTCAGCCTGCGGATTTCAAAACTTCCAAAAGCCAACCTCACTTCAGCATGCCTTAATAGAAAGTTACGGAAGGTTCTCCTGCCGGGCTGCTGCGTTCATCTGCACGAAGGAGAAAGTGTTTTTTTTCTAGGCACGCGGTGTTTATTTAAAAAGGATTTTTGCTCTTCAGGAGCATCTCTTGATAATCAAGAAACGTCTCCCATTACCGCGAAAAAAGAGTTCCAGTGATCCTTTGGCTGCATCGTGATCGTGTGTTTGACTCGTTTTGACCGTGCACGGAGGCACACACTCACCCGAAACGAGTGGGAAACCTCGCCCTCCATCCCCAGGGAGCCGCACGAACCTATATCATCTCGATTGAAATAAAATGGACACCTTGTTTGTTCGCGACTGAATACCTATTTTCAGAGGAGGAGCATAAATCAAGAAGAACTGCCGCTCCCGCACTTTTTCGTGTAGGAAATCTGCTAACACCGCGATGATGATTCCGGAAAGTTTTCCGGATTCGCAAGCGGAGCTCCGTGTGTGGAAGTAATGATTCCTGCTGGACGAAGGGTCCCTGAGTCGGTGAAATCCCGATGAAGTCCACGGGATCGGCGTTCCGGGAAGTCGGATTCCGTTCCGCAAATCACAGGGCGAGTGGGGTGGCTCCGATTCGGAAATCCTGGGGGGTCGATTTGGGCAGGCAGAAGGTGCGAAGAGACGGTGCAAGGAGGCATGGGATGGGGAGGAGCTGGAAGCTGTGGAAACCGCGCTATGGATAGTAGCGCTATGGATCGGGGGAGCGGCTGGACCAGATCTGTACGGAAAGCAGCAAACAGCGAAATGACGTGCGGACGCGAAAGTGCTTTCCGGGAGCAAAGCGTTCGTTTGCCGAAGGTCCGAAAGTCCCAAACAAAATTCGCGATCCTTTCAGAAGAGAGGAGGCTTGCAGGTGTGGCGTGACTTGGTTTGCTGCCTCGCGTCCTTATCTTGAGAAAATCCGTTCGTGGGCGTGGTTCCCTACGAACGCATTGCGAAGCCTTTGTTTTCTTTTTCTTTTTTCATTTTCAATGCAACCAAAGATCAATTCGCCTTCGATCTCTCCTCTTATTGGTCTTCGATATGCAGTTGTTTGCTGTTGAAATTAGGAATCTTCCAGCTTTTCTGGATCACTAGGATGCTTCTTCAGATAAAATTGGTGAGCATCCAGGTATATAAATACTAACACATCTATTACTCTTGCTATGTTTCAAATCAGAGAGTGTCTCAAGCGTCTCATTTCTGTCCTTTTTGCCATCTTCCCGTGATCACTCAAATTCAGTTTGTTTTGTCAGGTTGTATTTTTCTTTATTTATAATTCACATAGGAACTGTAAAACATTTTCTGGACTCATATTGAATCAGTCTTCTTCTGTGAGTTGCGCTTTCCTGAGCGGTGGGCATGGTCTCGAAACGTGGCGGTAATCTTCTTGTTGCTGCTGTAATCAGAGGGGCCAGAAATCGTTACCATCCCACTTTTCCGTGTTCCCCCCCCCCCCCGCATTCATCTGCAGGCTTTTGCCGTGCTCTGTCTTTTGCAGCGCAAAATAGATCAAGAAGGACTCTCCAGGCATTTTCATTCGGAATGGAAAAAAAAATCTATCCTGGAATCTTTTTAGATCCCTTGGATGTACCACCATCACCAATTTGTTCATGAATCTC
Source organism: Raillietiella orientalis (assembly GCA_036172245.1). NCBI lineage: Eukaryota > Metazoa > Arthropoda > Ichthyostraca > Raillietiellida > Raillietiellidae > Raillietiella > Raillietiella orientalis. The sequence continues at coordinate 2,237,403 of JAYWIR010000003.1, read as the reverse complement.
TTTGGAGGCTGTGTGCAAATAGTTTTGCTTGCCATTTATAATAGGTACAAAAAAAATGGTTGCGGTACATAATGGGCTCTCTTAACAATGGTTGCATAACAATGATCATTCACCTAGTCATTGTTAAGCAACCGATGAAACGGGGGAGCTATCTGTCTCCACCCCACATGAATGGCTAAAGCACACCACTCACCACGCGGTTTCCTGTGATTTCATCCGGATGGCAACAGGTCTCCATAGCAGCAGCCCCAGTGGAGCATCATGGCAGAAATTCTCTTCCATCAGTGCGAGTCCACTGTTCTTGCCACTCGTCGTGACTCTCTGAATCCAAGAGAACAAAAAGCCAACCGTTGATTCGAAAAGAAGGCCTCTGTTCCGCAGTGCCACTGATCATTGTGAAGCTGCTCATCTCTGATTCCCCGTTTGGTTTATCTTTTTGGAGACTCCAGGAACCTCTATAATCTCTGATACTCTACTTTTCTCTCTTTCTCTCTCTGCAGAAGCAAGCATCTTCCCATCGGGCTGGAATCGTCATTGCTTTCCGATTCGACACTCGCAACCGCAGCCCATCATGAGAAAGCATCTGAAGGAACCGATGGAAAGTTTCAAGTCGCTTCAGGTAAGAAACGTTTCAGTCGAGAACCGCTCGTGACGTCTGGTCCTGTGACCCGCGTCCACGCTCCAAAAATTCCCAGCCCTCTGGTGAGAAAAGTCAATCGTGGAGATGTGACGAAACTTCTCGTCCTGGCTAGCGGCATTCGCTTTCCCGAAACGGTCCCTCTGTTACTCTACCAAGAGTAGCTTTGCTGGCCGCTGCTTCTCGGAGCGGGTGTCTTCTGCCGACCTTGAGACAGATCACAGCGCCATTTGCAGTTGCCGACGTGTTCCCGTGGTTCGAGTTCCACAAATCAACGTCAGAGGAATTCCCCTCGTAGCGAGTGTGGCACAGGAGAACGAGGGACGTGTCGAATTGGCAGAACACTATTAGTGTTCCACGCTTCGGAGCCCCATAGTCCACAACTATTAGTCCATTGTTTCTTCCGGTCTCTGAAAAATCATCGCATGGAATGTTCCTCTGAGGAAAGATGGATCTGCGGCAGTAGCGAAGCAGCCCCGAACTTTCATAAATGGGCCACGTGGAAGCTTCTCGTGGAAAACAGCGGCAGAAAGGTTCGAAGATGCTCGGGCTGCGAAGAACACCAATGTTGGAAATGTTCCCGGTAAAATGAATAGCGATCCATTCTTATTGGAATGGATTTAAGGCTACCAGTGGCGCTTTGAGCTCTTGGATCGTCTTGACAGCATCGCTGCCTTCAAGGTGAGAAGCTGTTTGTTCCTTTGTGCTGCTGAACAGAGGTTTGATTTATTTTTCAGTTAGGCCGACTTGCGTATCGCAATACCTTTTACCATTCTTCTGCGAATTCGATTCTTCTGGGTTCGCGGCCGAAAAATTTAGCGAAAGCCACACCAGTCGCAAGACAAGTGTGTTTACCACCTCGTCCCATTACGATTTCCCCTCCATCTTCCTGCCGAAACACGGAAAAGACTCGGCGGCTGGAAGAAAGGAAAAACTCATCTTGGTTTTGAGAAAGCCGTACATTTGCCGAATCTCAGCAAAAGTACTCCGATCAGGTTCAGGCGGAGAGAAAGAGTATTTTCCGGAAGTTCGGTGCTTCCCTTAGGCTACCTGTCCCTGCAATCCGAACTGCTCCGCTTTCGGTAAGCTTCCATCACTCTTCAGTTCCCGTTTCTAACTTTTTTTTTTTTTTTTTTTTTTTAGAACAGCTTGCATCAAATCAAAAGAAGCACTCTAAATGCTAATACAGTGTATTGTGATCTCTGCTGTCCGAAGAAAAATGGAGCATAGAAGTCGGTAGCGGGGGATTCAACTGAGGCTGCGCAGCAGGAAAAACTGCTCGCGGAATCGTCACGAGCTAAAATCTTATGACGCAGTCGGGGCGTGGCTTCCCGGCTATCCAAGGCTGGGTTCTACCTTTGGGTTCTTTCGAAATTTTCTCCAAATTCGAGGGAGGAAGTGATATTTTCGTTTTTAGTCCTTGATGTGCTGAGGACAAAACTTGAAAATGCAAACGAACGAGATGGTAGAAACGGTAGGCAGCAGTAGCGGTGGTTTCCAGGAAATCATTATCATCAAGCCATTCTCGGCAACCATCACATTATTGGCAGCTTTCCATTTGAAGTGGTCATGAACGACCTAATTAAAAAATGTCAAACTGCTGTTCAAGAGCGCTAAAGAACTGTTTAGCTTGTAAGAAGCTATTGTACTGTGAGAACCTACTGTACTTATAAGAAACTACTGTAATTAAGAAGCTGTTTGGCTTCTTACCTTGAAGACAGAGATGCCATCAAGGCGATCCAAAAGCTCAAGGCACCACTGGTAGCCTTAAATCCATTCCAATAAGAATGGATCGCTATTTATTTCCAACATTTCCTTTAGAATAGAACTTAATGATTACTATGTTGGAGTGTTCCAACATAGTTGGAACACTCAACACATAGTTCCAGCATAGTATGTTGGAACTATGTGTTGGAGTGTGAGAGGTGACATTGTGAGAGATGACCGTGATTCGGATGAGAATTCTTGCATAGATAGCTCGCTTGCTGATGTCGGGTAGGTGCGTGATGCTAATGTGCAAAGTCGAACAAGAGGCCCAAGACGGAAACCGATTTTGGACTGCGGTGAGGCCACCTCCCTTCGAGCAGTTGCTTTACGTTGAAGGGGGACCTTCGTTCGACCTCAACCCTACGGTACCCCCAGCACACCGTTCCTTTCCAGTGGAGGAGGAGGTGACAGAGGTCAACAGCGTCTCGAGAGCATTCTTTATTTGTAAGCAGCCGGTCCTCTTGGAACAAACGGAACATGAGTCCAGGTTTTGATTGAGGTTATGGTGCCAGCGTCAGCTACGTAGGACACCATTCGCGACCACGTGGTGAACTCGATTCATCATCCGCATCTATCGCGTCTTCTCCCAGTTCGTGCGCATCTCACAGCCTTTCATAGGAGACGACTGAAGTTGAGTGGGGAGGCTCCAGTCGCCTCCTCCTTCTTTTCGGCTGCCGCTAACCTTTCGCGAAGTCATCGAACGCCAAGTCTCCAGAGGCATCACGGTGTTGCCTCGGTTCGAGGCAGCATTAAACCACGCGAAGACTGCGCGCATGGGATTGGCCTACGACGGCCGCCTTGCGCGGGCCTTTGCCCCCGGGATCCAAGAAGAAACATCCTGCACTGCTCCGAAAGTAACATCTGGGATTCATCCGGAGGAGGCGTCTTCGCTTTCAGCAGGGCAAGCTCGAATACTCCTACATGCTTTCGAAGACGGCGGGCGATCCAACCATCCAGCTATGAGGTCAACTGTACGTCTAGAACTTGCCCTTGGCGGCTCCAAGCCCCGAGGAGGAATTATTCAATTCTACGTCCGGAACGCGGGATACTCGTCCTACAAGAGCGAACGAGGGGGAGGGGTCCTGCCGATTCGGGAAACACCGATTCTTGGAAGAAGGAAAAGAAAATCCGAGGTCGCAGTTTCAGGCAAGTGCAAGATGGCCGCGAATTTCTCTGAGAGCGCTGGCTACATGCTGATGCTGCGCATGCCTGCTCCCACTGGAGTCTTCATCCCACCGTGGCTCCTGACAGCCCCCTGGAATCCGCTAACCATCATGGCTGGCTGGCCGTGCAGAGGGACGGTTCGGAGATCAGAAGGAAAGGGGAAGACCGCGAAGAGAGAACGACGGTCTCCTTCTACTCCTACCCCTCTTCCGTTCCCTCGCCGCCACCCCATCCTCCCTTCGGTCACCTGCTCCAGATCCAGCTCAGACTACGATGGCGGAACGTCGGTCCTTTCCCTTTCCGCCCTTCCAGGCGCCCACCGCGCGCTCTTCCCTCCCGCGGTCCAATGCTTGCCGGTACTTCCGTACACCCGAAGCTCGGATAGCGCTTGGCAGGAGACGGGAGCACAGCAGCTCCTGGGAGAGCGCGGCCACTCGTTCTGCACGCGACTGATCGCCGCGTGACCCCCGCCTCCGCCAGCAGCGCGCTGCACGCCCCGCTCGGCGTGCCCCTCGGTGTGAATGACGGGGGAAGAAGTCACCTTGGAGACGGCGTCGTACCCCGTGGGAGCGCAAGGTCGCGGCTGATCCAGGGCGCGGAGCCAGCCAGGGATGGATGCTCGCAGGCTGCAGAGGCGCCCCTACGAGGTGCTCAAGGAACGTGAGGGGGAGGAGGAAGGAACGCAGCATGTTACCTCTTCCTTACCGCGTCCCGATGTGGAACCGATGGAGCAAGCGCGGATGTCCCGGCGCTTTGATACTCCGAGAAGACCGGAAGGCACTCGGCCACGCGGCGAAGAATAGGAGGATGACAGAGCCCTGCAGAGGGCGCTCCAGTGGCGACGAGTCGGGGGGCGGCCAGTCGAAACGTTTTCCGAGGGTGGCAACCGTGGCAGGAAATGGGCTGCGTGGAAATCACGAAATCGCCGCAGGCAGTATCGCTGGGGGCCGAACGGAGGGTGGGGAATATCCAGAAAGTGGAGAACTGACGGCTGCTGGGAATCCCACCGCAGTCCTTCCGCTCTCGCGAAAAAGGCAGGAGGGGAGAGGAGCTGGGGAAGGCTGTTGCAAGCGCGATTGAGGGGGCCAGTCCCCATGAGGTCTCCCACGGGTACTGCAGGGGATGAAACATCTCTGGCTCACGCGAACGCATGTTCTTTCGGTAGGGGAGCGGTGCGAACTTGTGGTCATCGCTTCGCCTCCCCCCTCCTCCTTTCCACGCTGAGTATGTGCCCCCCGAGGGCGATGGAGACCTTTCTGCCCCCATCTACAGCTCTTGTTTCCCATACGACCGCGCATCCGATCGGAGACCCATCTGTGCTTCTCTCATTTCGCTTCGGTTCCAAAGATCTCGGACAGTCTCTCCCCGGGCTGAGGAAACAAGGAAAAGGGCAGTCGAGTCGGGGACCCGGTGCACCTTTGTCCTTGCCCAAGTACCTTCGAGCGAATGAGTGCGCCATCACCTCGGAGACTCCAGCCCCTCCCACAGGGTGGCAACCTTTGAGCAGTCACGTGGAGCAGCAAGGAATGGAAGGAGAAGAGAATGGAAGAGTCGCGAGGGAAGAAGAGGAACAAAAGGGGAGGTGGAAGGGAGAAGCAGGCCGAATGAAGAGGGGGAAGGCAAATGGAGAATGCATCGAAGGATAGAGGAAGAGAAATGGAGGATGATGAGGAGAGAAGCAGGGATGGCGGAGAAGCAAGGACTACCCAAGCGCAGGCTGCACGCTACCCCTGCAGGAGGCGAATTGTAACGACGGAAGAAAAGAAGAAAAGAAGAGAAGCAGAATATGTGGTTCGGAAAGACCCTCGCGCAAACTGCCCCCTCCCCACTTTTTCGTGGAGCTGTGCCGTAGAAGTCAACGCCCCCGTTCTCAGCTTCCCGTGCTGGAATCGACGCTGAGTGGAAATCGGGGCTGGAGTCCGCCTTTTGTCTCCTTGGAGGAGCCGCGCCCCCGGGATGGGGCGCTGGCGGCTGCTTCTGCCGCTTCACCGCCCTGTGCGCGCTCATCGGGCGAGCCGCACGAGTCCGGCGGCCGCGTGTTGCGCCGAGTAGGCGAATCCTCGCGCTGTCCGAGCGAGGCGTCGTGGCCAGTATGTCCCTGCCTCGTCCCTTCCTCCCTCATCCCCACTGCCAGCACCTGGTATATGCGCCCTTTTCCCCTTCCTCTTCCCTTTGAAGCGGAAGGCAAAGGAGGAGCAAAACGTCCGCGGCGTGTCTCTCCTTTTTCCGCCTCGACGAGGTGGTCTGAGGCCGTCGATGTCGGAGGGCAAGGGAATGGAATTCCACTTCTTTCGGTCCTTTCAGAGAAACCTAGAATTTAGGGGCGCAGAAACCGTGAATCACTCTTCCTGGCAGCGCCCACCTCTCTCACTATTTTCCCTTTAAGCGGCGGAAGCTGCTAGAAGCAAAGACTTTCTTGGTGTTAGGAGGAAGTGATAGAGAAAAGGACCATTTCCTCCGCATCCTGCATTGTGCCTCCTCATCCGCCTTCCTTCCTCTTCCTCCTCCACTTCCTTCTCGTTTTTTCCTCTTCCTCCTCTTCCTTTTTTCCTTCTTTCCTCTCTTCCTTCATACTCCTTTCGTCAAGTCCAGTTCCGCGACGAGGTTCGCCGCCGCGGAAGAGGGAGGAGGGGAAAGACCAAGCGGTCCTCTCCTGGCGCTCGATCCAGCGGGATGGGAGAGCGGACGGTGGCATACCAGTCCCGCGCAACTCGCGCGGCGTCCGCCGCGCCTCTCTGCACGGGATCGGCGGTCCCTCGCCTCCCTCCCGGAAGTCCCGTCTCTCCCACCGGAGCACCGCGGTGCGGATTGCGCGAACCGCGGAAAGAGCGCGCGCGGCGGCGGCGGCGGCGCCTGGCAACCCGTTCGGGAACGCCCACGCTCGCGGTTGATCGATGCCTTCCTCGCTCGCGCCCGCACGCGTCTGCGCACGCAGGTCTCCACGGATACCTGACGCCGTCGACGCCGCTGCAGTGGGCGTTCGCTGAGCCGGAGGGCGCCTGCGCTATGAGTCACGGATGGGCGATTTCAAGGTCAGCTTCGGGTTTCTCCGCCGACGGAGGTTTTATTAGGCGAAGGGGACGGGGTCCCCCTCTCCCTCCCCTCCTTCCGCCGACCGTTTCTGTCAATGGCCCAATTCTTCCGATCGAATTTACGGTTCCCCTCGCCTGCGAACCCAAAGCGCCTCCTCTTTTTCCTTTGCCCGGGTTCCTCCTCCTCCCGCGTCCCGCTCCGCGCGCGCAGACAGGGCGGGTTTTCTCCCTCCCTCCCTCCCTCCCTCCCTCCCTCCCTCCTCCTCCTCCTCCTTCTCCTCCTCCCCGCTTCCCCCTTTAGCTTCCTCTGCGTCCCCTCTCTTTTGTTCCGCCGCGCCGCCCGTCCGCGCTGCTGCCGCCTGATCGGAAGTTCACCGAGTTGACGCACCCGCGTGCCCTCAGCTCCGGTCCAATCAAGGATGGAGTCGGCGCGGCGGCAGCTGGGCGCGGAGGCAGCTGCTGCCGTCCGGCTCCGCGCGCGGACAGATCCGCTGGGACGCGCGAGTAGAGGAGGAGGAAGTGAGTGCTGGAGCCGTGGAGCGTTCCCTGCTCTCTCTCTCTCCCCCCTCTTTTTCCTGCAAGGAGGACGGAACGACCCTGGATGGCCTTCGGCTCTTCCTCGGTAACAGAGTGCCGTCGATTCTGGAGAAGCCTCTACTGCAGGCCGCGCCCTCTTGCTTCCCATTTCCCTCCCCACTCTTTTGCCCGAGCAGTGCCCCCCTACTCCCATCTCGGCGAGGCGCCTTCGGTGGAAAGGGGAATCGACGGCTTTTCGAGACCACCAAACGGGCAAGCGGGGAACTAGAGCTCCCCTCGAACGGAAGGAGGAAATGTCCGTCCACCCGAGCGTCACCACGCGCTGTTGAGGAAGTGGCGCCGGGAAGGCATTCCCGGGACATCTTCCTGCTCCCTCCCTGATTTCCTGCACGGCTCGCTGGCGGCCCTTTGCGAGAGCGAGCGGCTCCGCTGCGGTCCGGGCGGCCATCGGCTCCGCCACCCGCACGGAGGTGTCCTTCCGCGCCCACCGCGTCGTCTGGACCTCCGCGGACCACGCGCAGCCCGCTGCTTGGCGCGGGGGCTTGCTAGGCAGTCGCGAGCGAGCGCGACTCCGCAGACGGCGTGCTTCGTCGCGTCGAGCGCAGCGATGACGTAGGGGAGGGTCGTATTTTTTTGTGTGCGTTTTCTCCCCCTGTACGTGCGCTTTTTTGGCTTCCTCACTTTCCACCCTTCCTCTCCCCCCTACGTCACCTTCCTCCTCCTCGGGCGAGACGCGTGCTCTTTCCACGTGCTTTCCTCGGCTCCTGAGCGCGCCCTTGCGATCGGGGGATGCGCATCAAGGGAATGCTTTCCACACTGCCTGGGCGGACGGGGTTTCCAAGCAACCCACCCGCCGCTGCTGCCCTTCCTTCTCCGGGAGCGCGAGGGAGGGACCCGAACGCCAGCTCCCGTGGTCCGCAAGGTCCGCATCCCGCGCGGAAGAGAGGTGGCACCGTCTCTCTGCGGGAAGATGGAATGCCCGAGGCAGGCAACCTCGAAACCTTGGCGTTTTCCTTCTCCCCCCTCACCTTCCTCTCTCCCCTTCCCTTTTCTGTCGCTTTCCGGAGCAAAAAGACATCGGAGCTTCCAGTTCGTCGACAACGGCGCCAACGGAGGAGGCAGCGGTGGTCCGGCACGTATGTGCCACTCTCCCCGTACTTGGGGAGCCGAAGGGACACGAGAGGCCGGGAACTTCCCGCATTTCCCGCGCGCGCCGCTCGCTGCCGGGAACGCAGCGTGAGAAGATCGAGGTTGACCCGGAGGGTAACCGGGAAGGAGCAGGAGTGTCCATCCCGTCCAGAGGACCGGTGGCTGCCAGGAGAGGCCCGCGTCGCCACTGGTGCAGGCTGAGCGGTTCCGTCTCAGCTTCTCCTTCTCGCCTTGCCCGACAGTGAGGCAGGCGCTGTCCGCTCGCGCTTCCCCTTCCCGCCCCCCCGCTCCGGAAAACCCAACCCGGGGTTGCCGTTCGGAGGCGCGCCTTCCTGCCCTCGGGGGGCAAACGGATGCCGGCCAGCACCTTTCTCTCGCCTTGGGTTTCGCTTTTTCACGGTCGCGCGGCGCGGTCGCCGAGTCTATAAATAGAACGGCGCTGTCTCCGCGCCGAATTGTGCCAGGGCGTCTCGCAGAAAAAGTTCGGATTTCTCCCGACTCATTAGTCATCGAAGGTGTGCTCAAGATGGCGCCGGGCCTGCCCTATCCGACGCCCACAGGACGCGCGCGCGCGCGCGCGGCACGCCCTTCGCGCGCGGCACCCTCCCCCCCCCCCCTTCAGCACGCACGGGGCTGGCTCCGCGGAGCGGATCGCGAAAATTCCTCTTCCCGGCAGCCGCGGGCGCGATCCCGCAACTTCGACCGAGGGAACCTAACGAGGAAGGGTGGGGGGGTAAATATCCAGCATCCCTCCCGAGCCGCCCCTGAGAAAGGTGAACTGGGCGCGGAGCGGGGAAGGCAGGCGCCATCGCCGTCGTCTCGCGCCGCCGCGCGCGCGCCGGGACGCGTCTTGGCAAGACGACGGACACGGCGGGCGCGCGCGTCCTTCGGCGCGGCGCGCTGGCACCGTCGGGCAAAGGCAAGAAGCAATCTGCTACTTACGATGGGATGCATCCACTGCGTCCACTGGCCCTCCCGTGCGCCGGGGAAGTTTCGGCGAACCCGCAAACGGCGGCGGCGGACGCGAGCGGCGCGCGGCGAGCGAGCGGACCCGCGGATTCGCCTCTTCCTGCCTCGCGGAAGCGTGGATTCTCTCCGGCGGGGAAGCCGTCCTGCGACTTACCCTTAACAACCAGGGGACTCCGGCAGGGGGTTATTAACGAGCGGATTCTTAATAGCCTTCTGGTGGCAGCCGGGCCTTCCCGCCGCCGTACTCCGTGGCAGTTTCCCGTAACTCGACCGAGTGAGACGAGGTAGGGAGGAGTAGGACGAGGAGGAGGAGGAGAAGGAGGAGGCTGGCTGGCTGGCTCCGGATTACGGAAACGAGGAAAAATCGCCTCCTCGAGAACGCTGCAACGCTACGCGGGAGTTCACGGCGCTGCCTCGCGTCCGCTTCGCCCAAGAGTTCGAGCCTGCGCAGTGGGACGTGCATTACGCAAATTCATAGAGCGGTAATCAACGAAACCTTCCTCCCCGAATTCTCTTGTGAATACACACAGAATCCGATCTTCAGATGACGGGCATGCTGCAGACAATGACACCCTGACCAGTGAGTTGTTGTTGTTGTTGTTGTTGTTGTTGCTGTTTCCCTTTCGGAATTTTTTTCATTTTTGCTTTTTTTTTTCCCCCCCCCCTCCCCCCGGCTTTTCGTGCGAGTGACTTCGGACCTGTCCCAGGCACCAGGTAAGAGGGATATTTCTCGGATGGTACCGAAACGCACCCGCGGTGCGTGGGGCTAGCGGGGAACGAGCACCCATTCGGGAATTTCGGGATGCAGGGTAGGATTGGGAAAAAACAGCATGCGCTCCCCGGAAACGCGGGCGGGCTGCGTCGCAGGGAGCTCCGGAACACCTCCACTTCCGCGAAGGAGGCGGCCGCGGATGTCCGCGAGAGAGTGAGGGACGAGGTGGTCCTCGGGAGGAAGTGGGTGCAGGCAGGGCAGAGTGCATCTTCTCCTGCTGCCCGTCGTCTGTGGGCGTCGCGGCTGCAGGAGCGTCCCTTGAAAGTACTTTGCTTCGCGGTAACGATCCGTAAGGCGATGATTGGGTGACGCAGCTTCTTGCGTTCTGCAATCCCCAAGCTTTGAGGCGGTTTCCCTTCGCACTTGGAAGATTCTGCCGCTGGCCGTCGTGGGGTGTTGGGCAAAGCCTCGTTCGATTCTCCTGCCATAAGATTCTCCTGTTCGAATCTTCTACCGGCAGAAGAATGATTCTTTTGTCGGTCAGCAGAAGAGTAGCCGATCTTCGGTCTGGGAGCATGCAAGAGGGCACGGGCGCGCCCAGGACAGCATGCAACGGGCAGGCAATTCCTCTTCTCCCTTCCCTCCCAACCGCGTTTCACGGGAGCAGTTTGCCCTAGGCGACCGCCATGCCTGACCTCTTCCCGCTCCGTCCCTATCTTCGTCACCGCCACCGAGACATCCAGCAGCTCGCAGGGTCGCTTGAGTCGGCGTCGACGGGCGGCAACCAGCGATGAGCGCGGTGGATCTCGACTTTTTCCTCTCATCCTCCCGACCGCTTTTCCTTCATGGAAACAGCGCTGTCGTGGGACCGTCGGGCAAGGCAAGTTTCCCCGGATGGAAGCGAGAGAAGGGGGTTCTCGGAAAAGAAGTCAGATGACCGGAAGGTCACTTTGCGATGCACTTGTTTCACTCGATACCTTCCCTGCCGACAGGGAGCGGAGAAACCTCCAAGGCTCCAGGAAATGATTGCAGATCAGTGCTGGGAACAGGACGACGAAATCAGGGAGCAACGAGAATGCTGGACGTTTATCGTTTGGCCCGGACGCCCGATTAGCCTTTTCTGGTGTTCGTCTGACATTCTTCTACCGTTTGGTAGTCACCGGATCCTCGAAGTGGAGAACGCCCTCGGGCGCTCAGAAGAGATGCAGAGAAGATCTCTTCCCTCAAATGGAAGGGGAATTCCTTGAAACGGTCCCGGTCAAATGAAATGAAACTGCGCGAGTGGACAAGTTATCAGGCAAAGATGAGAAGAAGATGGAGGCTTCCATCCCAGTCTTCTTCGCGAAGAGATAAATCTTTTCAGGGTGAGAAAACGAAACGAAATCTCGCAGAGGATGAAAAGCCTGCTACGATCAGTGATTCCGATCGCCGGTCTCCAGAATCATGGTGGATCTTCCAGGCCATGGAAGCTCTGGATGATCAATCTCTTCCAAGCCGGCATACATCTATACCATTGCTTGAGCCACATCTGTATGCGGTGGAAATCTAAGCTGCCCTTCCATTTCCGTCTTTGTCCTTTAGCGATGTCGGCGCTTTGAGATTTGTCGATGCATCAGTTTTCCAAAGGGAGGCATCTTAGACGATGGAAGCTGATGGAAGAATTCGTTTCTTCTGCTCGTAGAATCGTGGAGAAATTCAGCTGCTCTCCGTCCGAATCCAGTGGACGTCAAGTTTCAGCTCAGAGTGCAGCCTAACTGCCCGCTAGTTGTTTGATCTTTGCTGCTCGAGCTGCCACCTTCTTTCTACTGGACAATGACACATGATTTTAATTTTTATTTTTTTCCTTCTGGCTCTTCACGGGTTCATTTTCGCAAGAGAACTCCAAAAATCCATCCCGTTCGAACATTTTCAATGTCGAGAGCAGCTTCTCGTGGGCAACTTACGAGCTCTTCGCGGACGACTCCGGTCAGTGGTTCCATCCTACCGAATCAAGATTTTCCGTACGATTCCAGCATGCCTTCCATAATTCAGCATTGCTCTGCGGAAGCGAAAACCCATTTCTTCTTGGAACATCCCCGGCGATGCACCAGCTTCCTTCCGAAAGGCAGGACCAAAGCTTCACTGCAGGCCAAGTTCGCTTGGAAAGAATTCAGACCTTTCCGGAAATGAATCCCGTGAAAATCCCATCCTAAACATCATCAAGAAAGAGATGCTGAGTAACAGGAAGAGCAGTTCCGGAGGCATTCTCTTTTCCCTTCTGGAAGCTTTCTGATTGCTTTGGAAACACCTTTCTCATTCCCATGGGGATCTTGAGATTCCGATTCTCAATGCTTGCTTGAAGCTCTTCTTGCCGGTGTCCCAGTACCACCAAGAAGAGCCACCACTAAGCCCCGCTTAAGCAACAAGGAGGCGGTTCATGTATTGTGGTTTGTGGCGCCAACTCGTTTCGAAGTTCCGATGCTCTCCCTCTTGGCTCCCCTTTAAGCGGGTTGTTTCGGAACAGAGGACAAAGCTGCTTTTCGAACAATCTTTCCAGAATCTTTCCTCCGTGGATTGCCACATACCTTCGTGGTCGGCGTTGGTTACTCAACACGTTCCCTGCAAAACACCGTCGTCTTTGGCGATATGGCCTTCATCGCCTCTGTACCCCCCATCTCCCTTCCCAAATATTCGTGCAAGCTTCGGATAAGTGAAACTGTACGTGCACCGAACCCTTCATATACAGCATTCTCGTGTTACCCTCGTGCACTTTGACAGTGAAATGTGCTCGTTTTGTTTGCTTCCACGTGAAATCGTCTGCGGTTCAAGAGGGTGCCTTTTAGCACTTTCTTGCAGGAGCAGAGAAGATCTTTCGAGACTGATCTTCCTCGTTTTCCTGTTCTTCAGGTTTCTACAAGTTCCATTTGCTTAGTTATTCATTAGGCACGCGCTCCCATTGTAAAGGACTACGATGCCTGAGGTAAGGGAAGTTTTTCCCTAGCTCCTCACCTACTATCTGAAGAAAAGTTTCCAATACCTTGGTCCATTTCACCCTTTCTCTGGTGCAGGCGAATGTAATTTAAATCCCTTGTATAAAGCAAACGCTTTCGAAGCATTTCTCTCAGCGGGCCTCGCATGAACTTTCATGAATGATAGGAAAAGACGGCATCCAGGAGAAATCGGGGAGGACCAAAAAAAAACGACAGTGAAGTAATCAAAACACAGATTGCGGAATCGGAGTTACAGGGGTGGCATGCTCGGACCCCGACGAAGATGGAAATCGGTGGAAACACGCGTTATCTCGCTCTCTCGAAGACTTCGAACTTTCAGCAGCGCACGATGAAACGTTTAGTGAGGTTTCGTAGAATCCGGCACCCGGCTCTCTATTTTGGCAAGCAGGCAGATGTGGAATGCGCGTGGATGGCAAGCCACTCTCCAAATATAACGGGATCGAATGCCGGAGTGCTGATGAGACCAAGGGCATGAATAAAATGCAAAAGAAACGCATTTCTGCTATTGCGGGCCGATTCGCATAAATCAGCCCACAAAAAAAAAAAAAAAAAGGAAAAAGGAAAAGAAAAAAGTCTCGAGCATTCTACGCTCATTTAGTTCTTGGCTTGACAAAATCGCTAACGCTCCTTCCAAAGAGAACACATGATGTGTCGAGTAAGCCGTACGAACCTCGATATTACTTTCTGCTCCAATAAATCACAAAAGTTTAAATGCACCGTTACGCTTCTTTCGACTTAGTTTGTTCCATTGGAAGATCCATATTTTCTTCCTTTCTTTCTGATTTAACGTTGAAGAGCAAAATGAAACCTTCACGGTAAAGGAGCTTTTCTAATGAATCTCCAGCTGATACTTCAAAAGACGTTTTCCAGATGCCTTCCTTGCCGTCGCCCGAGTTCAAAGAGGGTGCTGTTCAAATTATCGTGCGCCGCAGACACTTTCTCTGGTGGCGAGCATCTCCCGATCGCATGTGTTCCTTTAGTAAGCGAATCCTTTGACCGGCCCGTGCGGTCATGTGCTCCCAAGAATATTTGGCGCCCTCCGACGACCGTACACCTCACAGCAGGTACGAAGGAGTAAAGGAACCAATTCCGATCCTCTCTTAACTCCAGCAAACAACACGGGTCCAGCGGGGAGTTTGCTAGGCAACCTGCGCCCGACAGCACCTGCTTCCCCATGCAGCGAGAATCCGTCTGCTTTTGCGATCCGGAAAAAATTCGCGAAAAATGCATCCGGCACTTTTGGAAATATGAAGGCGCGCTTTTCCCGTTTATTGCCATTGACGAATAAAGAGAGGATTTTATGGTAATCCTGTGGCACACGCAGATCCTCGTGTGCCTACTTCGTAATCAACGCTCTTCAGAGGCAGAGAGTTCCCTAATGAGAATGTTCCTCCGATTCGCTGAACCTAGCAGGCAGAGGATGAAAACGCCAGGCGATGCGTTTCGGAAGCTGAGTGCTTCATCGGAAATTGAATTTTTGCAACGATCGCTTTGAATCCGACGCTCTTGACGGGGAAATGCATTTTGTTTTGCTTTTTTTTTTCATGCGATCCGAGCTCCTTCCCGGAATTAGGGATCATCATTAGTACACGGCGCCTGCCCAATAATCTGCGGAGCACGGGGAATCGGCGCTGGAAGATCACGGAACTATTTGTTTTCCGCCGGTGGTAGTGATTTTCCCCAGATGCTGTTCTCTCGGAGAGAACGAAGTGACTTGAGAGGGAAGGACCGAGGAAAACAAAGGCAAGATGCATATCGAAAGTTTTCCGTGAGATTAGATACCATCGAGAATTTCTCCCTGTCGGGAATCAGCTGTTCTGCAGTACCTTAGAGAACGGGTTCGCCGCGTTAAGAGCTCATCCTTCAGTGGAACTTTTTAATGTGTGCGAGTTCGAAGCTCACTGCAGCCATTTTCCTTGGTAAAGAGGGAACAGGCAGAAACGAGAAACTTGGGTTCTCCTCCCGAACTGAGAACGCTCGTCTCCTCGAGGGATCTTCCAATGGCCATGCCTCCCCCAAATTTAGGTAAAGGGAAGTATGTTACAAAGCATTTTTGTTCCTGGTGGCATGGTTACCGGTGGCGTTGCTAAGGGTGGCGTTTCAAAGCCCGAAGGTTGCACGGCGAATTAGAGAAAGCGCTTGCCAGCATCCCGTGCTGCGCGCGGATTCTCAGGTTCGTTTCCCGGAGCCTTCTTCGAAGGTTTCGATTTGCGAAGACTCCGCTGCTTACCTGACGTTTTCGCTGTTGCTAAAATGGAAGATGTTCCGGTACTGAGAGGATGTTTCGTTCTCTTCGCCATCGTAGGTAGGGAGCAAATGGAATACGGAGGTTCGAAGAAACGCCGTTTTTTCTGGTTTTGCCGAACCTCCAAAAGGCACTGCTATAGAACTGTGCCCTCCCATCCCTGGAGTGATGATGGATCCGGCGATCCCTGGACTCCCGCGTCCACCCTTCCAGCTCCGGGTCGCGTCCCTGTTGCTTCGATTCTCCTTGTCATCCGAAGTCATCACTCTCTCCTTTTCGGTGCCGAACGAGCTTTCGCGTTTTGGGAATTGTGACCGCGGATACGCTGTCGCTCCATTTCGAATTTCGGGTCGTGGAATGGGAAAGCTGAAGGTCACACAGACCTTATATTATTGTTCCAAAGCGTTTTCTGTGCAATGGCAGTGTGCGCGCAGCAAATTTCTAAAACGAAAGGGAAGGTCCTCCGCCGAATAGTTTCCCTTATCCACTAGGGGAACGGATATTTTGCCTGGTTGAGACTGGTTCGTGGTTTTCAATGAGCTAAAAACAAACTCGTTTGCATTTGCGGTGCTTCGCTATCACGAAGGACAAGTTTTATTAAACAGCCTGACCTTTCATTGCTTTATTTTCGTCTGGATTGCTCCATCGGCGTTCTTGGAGGGCGGAGGCTTTTTGACATCAGTTCGATTCGGTATTTTCCGGGAAATGCATCAGATTGTTCGTTCCTCAGCAGTTAGACGCTATTAAAAGAAGGTTTCCAAAATATTCTGATAATTTTTTTTTTTAAATTGATTCCTTTCGCCGTAGGAGGGGGGTGGTATTGCACGCGGGTCCTTCGCTGTTTGAGAGAAATCGAATTTTTGAGGATTCTTTTCTTGTTCCTGGTTTCCGACTTTCAACAAACGGTCCATCTGCAAGTGCACATCTCTTTGCTGACCACGCTGATTTCTTCGACAGCTGATTCCTTTCGCAGTTCATCCGTACGCTCACGTGTACGCTGCTTGCTGTGCCGTTCAGAGGACTGGAACACTCTGCAAGAGAATGCGGGTGGAAGGTGTCTGCGTATTCGTAGCATTCGTGACGGATTGCTGACTCCATTTTTGGCTCGCGGCGACTTTCGAAACGCGGCGCCATCTCATGTGATAGCCAACGTCGTGCATCCAGGATACCTCACTGAAAGCGAACCGGTGAGCACGGTGGTAAACCTCGTGCTCATTTCGTCCTCCTTCGCTCTCCGAATCGAATTTCCCGCTTCCTTACGTCTTTCTGTTCTCCGTGATTTTTATTACGTTTGCTGCGAGCTTTCGAAAGATCGCCGTTCCAAAATTGGATCCGCAAGCACCGAAAGGCAAGATCTCGTCGGATGCTGAGCGGGGGATCATTGCGTGATTTCGATTTCAGTGCCGCTCACGTTCAACTTGGGTGTACGATGAATTCATGCTGTTCGTTCCCTGCTTGGTTGGGATTCAGGGGAAACTCATAAACAACGCCAGAGTGGGAGACTGGCGAAACTTCGATGACTTTTCAGTTCAGATTCTGTTGCCTATTTCCAGGGGCAATGATGTCGTTGCTTCTCGACTTGAATTCCATCCCCGTGCTCATTCTTTGCCTTGGCGGAATCGCAATTCATCAGGAAGTCGATCTTCCATCCATTTCAGCCATTGTTTTCTCGAACCCCCACCATCTGCATCGAGAAGAAAAGAAATGTCCCGTGGTCGCTCCTGTCCGCTTGTTGCACCCTTTTGAGCACCTTCGTGTGTATTTTGAGCACGAGGAGCAGACTCTGTCTTTTGAGTGCTTTTCGTTGTGAACCGAAATCCGGCACGAACTCGGAACTTTGGTATGGATCTCCCGCGAGCCGTTCGTCTCCGGAGAGACTTTGTTCCTCTAATTTATACGTTTCACACTACTCTTCCACCGAGGAAGTGGTGCCGTGGTTTTAGCCGTTTTCTTAATCCGTAGTTTTAGTCCGTGCCCTCAAACTATACCAACTGCAAGGCAACGGAGCAGCTAGGTTCTTGTAACGCCATTTTGCAAGAGTGACGTGAAAACAACACACGTCATACCCTGGATTCGTTACGAGGAGTGGCATGCGTTGATCAGGAACGCTCCTCGATCTTGCCCACGGAGTCTGTAACGGTTGAGGGCTTCCGGTGAATCAGAGACGCCTTCCAGCCTCTTTTTCAAAACTCGAGAGTTCATGTAGGTTTACCTAGTACAAGGCTTCCTGCTTCTCATAGTCCTCCCTGGAGGTCATAACCGGATACCAACCCTGTTTTGGGCAACCCTGTTCCCTCTTCTTCCATCCACCCCATTTCTCGGAAGATTTCGGTCCATGCGATGGTGATCATTTTCTTCGGAGGATTCATACCAACGTTGGGATGATCTGATTTTCACCTCAGTTCAAGGAGATTTTTGATCATGAATTAAAAACTCTCATCTCATCTGATGTATGCCCCTTTGTGCAGCAGGTTTTTCTGTGTAGACTGTGAAAGAGAACATTAGCAGATGGTTTTTGTCATGCAGCATCTTTATGAATAGCATCTCCTCACATTCATTAGAGCTCACGAGAGGCTATGGATAACTATCCATAGCCTCTCGTGAGTACTTGGTTGGTCCTCATTTTATTCCAAGTTTATGCGTCCTTCTGAACTTTCCCGTTTCCAAGCAAAAGTTGGAACTGTAGAAGTCGCCGTCCGGTGCAGTATGTGGAGTCTGCACTTTGAGTACCATGACAGACATTGGGGCATCATCTAGAGGGGCAGCTCAGAATGTTGCAGAAAATACGCAGAACTCGTAGATGTTGCTAAACGAGGCGAGGCATTTTTGCGAAAATTGCCAATCCCTTATTCGGGGTTCCTTTTCACTTTTTGGTAACTTTCCAGGTAGTAATGCGTGCGTGTCCTTTTCCGATGGCGGTGAAAATCCTCTAAAAGTTAATTTCCTATGGATTGGCATATCCTGAACTACGGCAAAGACGCGAATGGGAAGTCATTCCCCAAATGCATTATTTTTAAAAGCCCGAGGCTGAAGGACTCGCAGAACTATTCGTGTCCTTTCCGGAAGTGGATGGCCACCGCGTTCTCTTGCATGTCCCGTCCTTCTCAAAACAACTGATGCTGTGAATCGCGCACAACTAAGCAGTTCTTCATCCAGTCTCCCGTATCACTTTCCGCGAATCTCGGTGCCAGATAGATCTATTGAGTAAGGGTTGGCAAAGTCGTGGCTTTCTCCAGCAGTAAATGAAAAGCTGAAGAAATAGAAAGATGAAATAAGTAAATAGAGTGCTTCTAGGGCGATGCAACGGATGCAACTCCGACACGATTTTTCTGCTCAGCCTTCCGATAGAGAACTGGAATTTCCAGAAAATTTATCTAGTGATTACAGCAAGAGCGCCGATGCTGGATAGAAGTTTTGTTTTTCTAATCAAGAAAGTTCTACGTCGCTGCACTATCAGGATGGAGAGGAATAATCAGGCATGCCAAACTTTTCCGGATACAGGAAGGCACTCTTCGGCTGTGGCGACACTTTTGCCACTGCCCTAATGCGAGTTATCCGTTTGGCTGCTTGCTACGGCATCTGGTAAAACTTTTCAAAGTCTCCTGATAGCACACATCTTGCTTGGTATTTGCTATCTCCCTTTCCACAGATTAGCACATCTCCTCCAGCATCCCGCTGATGAGAATCGAAAACTCGAAACCAGGAAAGCTGCAAAAGGGAAGCTGAAAGGGAACCAAGATAAAATTTGAAGCCGAATCCAAACCACAGTGTCGCTCACAGACTTCCCGATACAAATTGATAAAAAACGCCTATAAATGGATTCTTGTACAAGAGAGGGAGAAAGGCACGTAGGAAGGAAATGCACCGTGCTTGGCGCTGAGAAACACCTATCGCCCCATAATAAATTATATTCCCGGGTGCCTTCAGATCTGTACCCGCGAATTTTCCATTAGAGCACGTGCTACGGAATTTCTGCTGTTGTTGCGGTCCTCGTGGAAGTCTTCCTTACCTCTGTCTCAAAGAGTTCACCGACAAGAGGAATGCTCTGCGTACGTTTTCTGAATGAATGAACAATCCATTCAGCTAAGGATTGCAAGTGAAATTTTATGATCACAGTTTGTGTGTGTGTGTGTGTGTGTGTGTGTGTGTGTGTGTGTGTGTGTGTTTTTCCTTTCTAGAGCTACGTACATTGCATTTTTCGTGTTTCTGTTTTTTTTTGTTTGTTTGTTTTGTTTTGTTTTCTTCCTTTTTCCTCTGTTTTTAATCCAAACCATGTGTTTAAAACTTGTTGTTCCTTATGTAGTCGAGTGCGATCTCGGAATTCCGACAAACAAACTTTCTGGTCGAAGTCAGAGTCCATATCAGAGGGATTGTCTTTGTAATTTATTATCTCTCACACAGTAAGCAAAAGGGCAGGGGAAACGCATTGCTTCCAGCTTTTGCAGGCTGTGGAGAGCACACGATACCCTGCCCGCGAGTTCGGGGTGTCTTTCGCTTTGCTCCGCTCGGAAATTCCAGAACGAGCGAACGTTCTGGAATTTCTTCTTCTCCTCCTTCTTCTTCTTTTCCATTTGCGAAATCTGCATCGCAAATCGTGGACTCGCGATGGATGCGAGGATTCCTCCACCTTGAGCGCCGGGGACTTTATGCCAGAGGGATTTCGTTCGGTGCTCCCCTTTGAAGGAACTCGAAATCGGTTTTCCAAAGTTCGAGAAGCACGGCGTTGTGAAAACTGAAGCCGCATCTCGGGGAAGGACTTTTTTTTCCCTCACATCCGAAGCGTCAATTAGATCGAGGTAAAACCAGAGAAAATCCTCCGCTGCAACAAAAACACACATGCGATGCAGGTGTGTGTTGAAAATCACAAGTTGCCTTCGTCGTCGATTGCTGCACCATAAATTATACAACTCTTGCAAGCGAGTGGTGTTTTTCGGCTTATAAGGAAGAGGCCGTTCTCTTTTCTCCAGCGAGCACCGGCAGATGTTCATTGACTAGTGGATTTCGTTTTACGGAATTGCAACGGGGCGATAACACGTCTTGGGAACGTTGCACAGTCAGTACGTTAATAGGAAAACGGAGGGATCAGGGGATTTGCATTTTAAACCTCCCTCACATTCTTATACGTTTGGCTTGCGACGGAAATTCCTCCCTCCTCGAAGACTCAGGACTCTCACTCAGCCTCCTATGGAGCTTCTCGTGGAATCGCCACGTCGGGCGCTCCCTTGGGGAAATCTGCAAGGCCAGCTGAATTCCGAACCTCGAAGCACCCTTCGGGGTAGTCCGCCTGTTTATAAACATTACAGTTTTATTATTTCGCTGTGGTCACAAGTCACGGGTCGCCAACGTCACTCCATTCCGTATTCTACTCCGTGATGAGTCATTCCTCCATCCAACCTCGTCATGAAAATATCCTTCAGAGGAGCTCTGAAATTTCCCGCTACAAGCGAAATGCTCCCATCCACATGTTGGCACTCACCTCGTCTCTCCCACAGACAGTAAGGGCGTTTCCGATTCTTTCGCAAGCTGCTTCTTTTGGAGTCGCCTCTATCTGATTTTTCAAGCTTCGTAATTAATTCGAAGAGGAGCAGAAAACAGATTAATTGCTCAGAGATGGACGTCCTTGGCGGGCAAGATCTTGCTGGTGATCGCTGATGGAAAAACTCGATTCTTCCACGATGCTGGGGTTCTCGTGATGCTTTCACACATGGAGTGCGCAACCTGCAGATGAAACCGTGGAAGTGAATGCACGAGAAGCATACGTAATACAGCATGCATGTTCTAAGTGCCAATCCAGCATGCGTTAAACATATAAACATTCGTCCCAAACGATAATTGGTTCTATATATCACAAGGCGCCGAAAACACTCATCTACGAGTGGATGATGCCTTCGGGGGATGTCACGAGCTCCTGGGAAGCACCTTGAGGCACTGAGCAGAACTTTTTGGATGCTCGATCCTGACTTAAGCAAGACTGCGTTATCTTACTTGCACCCTTCATTCGTGTCCGCAGTAATCAATTCAATCGCTCCTTGTCTCCCTGCGTCCATACGAATAACTGCCCATTAATGATTTTGTAATGCTGAGGAATTCGAAGGGCTCCTCGTAAGTGCGGAAGGATTTCGGTATCCAAAACTTTTGTCTTATTTTCACCAACCTTTCGTGCATCTTTATTTATTCCAACCATCACTAAGTGGCAATAGCTTCGCTCTTCGCTTTTATTTTATTTTTTTTGCGCATTTAATTCGTCCGAAAAGAGCCTCAGAATACTTATGGACGGCGAACCACTCTGCTCGAAACCATTGAACATTAAAGAGTTCTTCTGCAGTAATACAATGTAATTGTTCGATGGCTCGGCTCGGCTCTGCACACCTTATTACAGCACATAGTAATGTAGCACAATGGACATTCAGTTTACTCGCTTTTCCTGGCTGTGAGAATTCTTTTCTGAAACACTTTCCCATTTTATAAAGCCGGCCACTGTTATGAATAGCAGATGACGTTATTTGGAAATGACCCATCCGAGAACACCGTAGCCAGATGCCAGGAGGCCTCCGCACTGCCCATACGATAGATCCTGTTGCTGCCTGAGCACAGAGCCCAGCGACGAGACTTTTCTTGTCGCCGTGGAAGCAGAGGTTTCGAAAATGACACGAACGCCATGGAGGATTGATTGACCTTTAGTAAGAGAACTTGAGGATTACCATGGCGAATCATTTCCCAGTATGTTCATCTTGAGCGGCACTTCAGTTTTATTTTGTTTCCATCCAGCCATAGTGACTGTTCCTTAACTGCCACTGTTAGCTGTTGCCTGTTACTTGCCATTTTTTGCTCGAAGGCCCAATACCCCCCACAAAGTGACTTCATCAGAGAGATCTTCTATTAATAATGGCGACTCTCGAAGGCGATGGATATTTTGATGCTAGCCTTAGGATACCAGCCTCCACGGAAGCAGATAATTCCTGCAGCTTGTTGGTACGTCTCTGGTACATTAGCGTACTTCTGTAGCAGCTGATGCAACCAAAGCCAAAACTTTTTACGCGGAACAACCCTCGCTCTGCATCTCTCGCGTGCTTCTCCTGTTCGAGTGCTTTCCGTATTTCGGAGCGCGTTTGTGGACCCGCTGGCGGCAGGCGCCCCTTTCGAACTCTTGTGGATGCCACTCCTGAGTGCTCCTGCTTCTTTCGCTTTCCTGACGTCCTGTCCGCAGGGCATCCAGTACGCTGACCCGATATCTTCTCACCTTCCCCGCGCACGATGTGTGCTTGCGTGAAGAACACGGAGAATACGTTGAGGGAGCGCACCCGTCCGGCCGTTCGGAGGTTTGCTGGCTTGTCGTTAGCTTCAGCACCACCTTTTCATGGACATGTCGTGCCCTTGGTGCGTCAGGAGTTTTCGAGATTCACGCTCACTTTCTTTAGGGAAACCGGACCTCTCCGTCGACCTAGGATGCTAAGCATGCATCCTGCGCAATCTCTTTCAAACAGCGCCACTGTGAAACATGCAGAACCCTTTTTGTACGTATTTTCGATTTCCGTACAGCCACAGATAACCACCGGGGAGGGCGGGGGAGAAATGCCGGTCCCTCCTTCTCCGGAAAACCGTCGTTCCTTCGCATCGAAAGCCTCGAAAGCTCTTTGGTTCTCTCACGGTTCTCAGGGAAGATTCAGATCGCTGCAAGTCGAGAACATTCTCAACATCGAGGTGAGGTGAGTTTCACCTCCCTCTCCCTGGAGATTTGCTTTCGAATGATCGGGAACTGCATATGCGAAGGAAAGGGGATTTGTTTCCTCTAATCAAAAATAACCGCTCGGAATCAGGGAGCTGAGAAACACTGCGAATGGTTCATTAAGAATCGGAAGTTTTCGCTCGAAGCTTCCAGCCTGCCCTGAGCTCTTCTTCGTCCTTTGACGAGTGAGGGGAAGGGAGACAAACTCTGGGAAAAAGGCGCTTCCTGACTTCTATTTTCCCTTTCCCCTCACGTGCCCAAGTGTCGGGAATCCGGAATGTTTCGAAAGCATGCAATGAATGGGAACCAAAAAGAGAGAGAGAGAGAGAGAGAGAGAGAGGGAAGAAGAAGAAGAAGAAGCAAAGAGCGTTGGGACACCCGAAAATGCCCCCGACAGCAAAAAAAAAAATTATGGAGCGCGCACGCGCCCTCCCACTGCAGCTCGCAGAATAGCGGGATCCCCAATCTGGTCTCCGAATCCTGACGCAGGACGGGAACCTCTACCGAAGCCCTGGCCGTCCAGCGTTCACGTGAGAAGCAGCCGGCAAGAGTGTTGGCGCCAAAACGTCAAGGCGGGAGCGCGCGGAACGACTGGAAAAGGGGGAGGAAGAGGCATCGACTTGTTCAGTGCGATCCCTTCCACGTGCACGTGGAATCGCGTCGGACCCGCGTGTCATGGCGGCCGTCGTTCCCTTCCGGAGTCGTAGGTCTAGAACTTTCTGAACCCGCTTCCGCTTTCCTTTCCAGGGTGGGCTGGACGATTCGTGAGCACCAGAGAAATTTTAGCTCACCCCCTTCCATCTCAGTTTTCGAGGCGGGGTGAGGTGGTGCGCTGAGGTGTACCGACACCTCTCCCGCTTGCACAGCTGCTCCAGGAGCACCAGGCTACAACGGGATGGAAGGAAAAGCTCGACGCTGGAATTCATGAATGTTCTAAAAGGCACGTTTCTTTTTAGAATTCTCTTCCTTCGTGGTGAACCAGGATCGCACGTGTGGTGCACTTCCTCGTGCATTAGAAGTGCCAGCCCTCTTCCCCCCTTCCTCACCTCCCCAAAGCGTAGCTGCTCATCTCACCACGAAACCCCCAAACCTTGGTGACCCGCGCCTTCTGAAAGTGCTTTGTGACCATCTTATTCAAAGCCGAACGGAATGGAAGCCTACAGGTCAAATGACTTCCGGTTGCGCGGTAACTAAGCGGGCAAACACGCCCGTCTCCACACTCGGTGGAATGACCTCCGCCGAAGCTCCGAGTTCACCGTGGAACATCCACAGCTCCCAAGTGCAGCGGTCACTTGCGAGCAGACTGCAATGCGAGGATTTTTGGTACACGGAGGATGCTGCTGATTTCCCACATTTACCCTGTAGATCCGAGTTTGTGGATGTGAAAACAAATTCGGTTCTAGAAGGGTTTGTGTTGGTCACGCGCTCATCGCTGGAGGCTTTTTCCGTGGATCTTGGCGGGAGAAGGGAGAGCAATCCCGGAGGTCGCAAGACGGAAGCAGGATATTCTGGAAGGCACGCGACCCGCCCCCTTGCCCTCCTTTGCCCTTTCATGCATCATCCAGCTGCCCTAACAAACTTGAAGGATGGAACTCGAGGAGGGTTCCTGACATCACCCCCTCGCTGCGTTCCCAGAAGCTTTCCGATGCGGTGGAATGTCCTTCCGGCGGTACTCCAGAAGGAGTCTTCTCGTGAGCATCCCTTGCAAGGACACTGCGCTTGCGTCAGGGATCGTGCCTTTGGCTCCACCACCACCACCATGACCATGAAGCAAGAGTCCTACGAGAAGGCTTTTGCATCGGGAATTGGGACTATGATTAATGGAACGGATGGGGATAGGAGGGGAGGGAAGGAATGGAAAAAGATGCGAGAGACTGGGAAGAATGATGATGATGCGGTTTGAATAAGAAATCATTTTCTTGTGGAGTGCGTAGAGAAGAAGGAGGGGGGGGGGAAGAAATGGAGAGGAAATGGAATAGGTTGATTCCCGACCTGAGTCAGGTCATTAATCAACCATTTGTAGATAATGTAATTGGCGTTCTAAGGAAGATTAGTGGTAGGGAGAGAGTGATGCTGATGCAAACACGATAGAGTGGTCGAAGAGATGAATCACGAACGGTTCCATCAGCTTTGCTGAGGTTATCTCTGATCTGCGAGTTGACAATGGTACTGAACGCCTCTATCAAGGAAGCCCCTTCCTTGAAGGCGCATCCCTGTGGTGTTTTTGCAAGGAGGAATGTGGAAGACGAAAGCTGGGCCGAGGATGGTGAGTTCAGTTTTTTTTTTATTATTATTATTATCATTATTCGCTTGAACTTTCGTGCAGCGGGACGGAATGATCACTCGAATTTCAGCGGATGGCGGTGAGGATGGACTCGCCCTGGAGAACGGGAAAGCGAAATTCGGGAAGGAAACCCACAAGGGCTGTTGTTAGCGTCCATTCTGGAAAGTTTGCAGGTGTTTTTTCCATTTTCATGTTTCCCGCTGCGTGACCGTCTCACGTGAGACAGATTCCGTTTCCTGGGCGCTGACTCAGCAGCATGACTTCCCAGACGCTCAACTTTAGAGTGCCTGATCTTCATTTTTGCTTACAAAAAGACTTGCCTTAATTCCGTTCAGAACACCTACTAATATCGTGTAATATTACTATTACTTTTTTTTTTATCGACTTGTCATTAATCGATAAGATACTGACTTTATCCGACACCTGATCTTCAATGATTGCTTGATTTCCGAAGTGAAAGAAGGCCCTCGGAGTAGCAAACCGTCGAATTTGTTAGTGGAATAAACTCAGCCTGCTACAGAGTAACAAGCACCCTGCGGATCCGAGTGCGGGTAAATACCAAGAGATCAATCGGGATGAAAAGACCAAACTCTGCATCTTTCGCAGTCCGCGCGGTAATGTTGAAAGGCATCCGTTCCTGTGATTGTTTATCGGCTTCTTCTCAGCTGGCTTCATCGGATCTCCCTCCTGAGAAGCGGTCAAAAGAGTGACCACCCTCTTCCTCGATGGTGTCGCCACCCAATAAAGATAAATCTTCATCCCGAATCGTCGCTGAATCACCGTCGCCACGCCGCTTCTGGGAAGAGGCTCTCAGTTTCGGAACTGTGGTGAAGCCTCAAGGAAGATGACTGGATTCGGTGAGGTGAAGATCAGGCACTCTAAAAGATAAGCATCTGGGAGGTTTTGCTTCTGGATCAGCACCCAAGAAACGGAAACTTGTATCTCTCATGAGATGGTGACGCTGCGGAAAATATCCTCATCCTTGCGTTCTCCTCCTTTCCTCTTGTTGGCTGACCTGTCGTGCGGAATGGCTTTTGAAAAGTGTGCTTTCCGCCCCCCCCAACGAAAGCAAATTCCATTCTTCTTCTTTCCATGACCATCTATTTCGATCATTTCATCTTCCAGGGCTTCGCTCCGAGCATTCAAAGCTGCCAGGAAGCAAGGATTCTCCCTCTTCTCAACTGCCGGAAGGCCCGAATGCTACAGAGGGACGAAGCTCGCGTGATTTTTTCTTCTCCAAGCTCGCGCACTGCGTGCACCTGCTGCATCGATTCCGTTCCCTGAACTGAGGAAACTTCCCGCTCAGAGCCTTGCCGTTTCCCATGACTCGAGTTGGCCTCCAGCAGTTTCGACAAATTTCGCCTCCTTGCTTTCCTCCGCGGATGCAGATCAGTGCGCCCCTTTATAGGCCTCCCTTTTATTGCAGGTGTTTACAAAGTTTTATTGCAGTTGTACACACACACACACAGTACACGAATGCCACGTCGTTCCGTTCGAGCTCTGGATGGAAAGGTGTGCTTGGCGCTGATTGCAACCCTTCACTGCCTTCCAGAGGATCTCAGATGCCCGGGCAAAATACTTACTCATTAATTAGGTGGATCGAGAGAGATCCGAAGCCAGTGCACACACCCAGGAACACTCACCGATCCCAAAGTAAAAGAACGAGGTGCGCATCGGGATCAGCATCGGCGAGGCGGATGAGTACGGTTTCAACAGCAACTTGGGCAAGTCAAGAGGCACGGTCGATAGCGGAAGATGTTGCTATGACAGACAGGGAGACCCTAAAGCTCCAAGCATACGAACTGATGACGCCCATAAAATAAGATGAAACAACTTGTAAAAGAAGCGATGCTCGGTTAATGCTGCTACTAAATTAGCGTAATCCGCGCGTTGAGGGCAGAACTTTGAACTCATTTCGCATGCAAACGGCTGATTTGCGGCAGACGCTCTCTGCAAAAGAGCTCGATGGGTATCGAAAAGCCATGAAGTAGGAAATTCAACATCCCAGGGTTACGTCGACAAAATGTCGAAAGAATCCGGGGCGAAGGATTGTCATCTGTGCAGCGAGAACCTGCCAAGCCCTACTTGAACAGCTTGAACAGTCAGCAAACCGAAGTTAGGTGAAACTCGTGGTGGGGGAGGTCCTCCGACCGAGAGGCGTTGAAAACCGGGATAAATGGAGAGACTGATGTTAGATGAAATGCACTTTTCAAGTAGCGAGTCCGTGTCTTCGACAGCTGGGATCTTCTAATCAAGCTTCCTTCCGGATCGTGTTGCCAGATTTCCTGCTGTTTTCCAAAGCCAGTGGAAGTGATTTCGGTTCTCTCAGGGGATAGAAAACGTAACCTGGAAATCGTGGCAGCTCCATTTTCGGGAGCTAAGACGCAACTGCTCCAATGTGTTGGCTGCTCACTCTTCGCTAAGTTCTTTCGTTTCTCCCAAGAAGAGGATCAATGCACAGGTAGGGAGTCACAATCATCCCATGTAGCAATGATTGATGAAACACGTGAAGAGAAGAGCTGGGATCCGACTGAAGATGAGAAACGACAGCAGAAGGCATTGCTCCTGCTGCACGAGTAGGGATCTTGGCAGTTGACTCGACTTTCTCTTTGCCACTTGCCATCAATTGGCAGAACGGGGAAATGCTTTTTGCCGGCGCCCGATATGAAGAACATGGAGCTGGCCTGAGCACCGCTGCATTCCTATTTCTTCATCATGACTCAGGAAAGAAAAAGGGGGGGGGGAAGAAGGGAATAAGCAACCTTACTGGAGGTATTTCGATGACAACTGGTGAGCTCTCAGACTCATGGGAACCTGAGTTTGGGATTCTTCGTGTTTCGTTCACGGGGACTGCTTCTTCCGCTTAGTGGAAGGTGCTGGAAATTCACCGTGAGATCGCAGCAAAACCCCTTTCAGGAATCCCTCCTGGTGGAAGGAAGCTACTGTCTGCTGCTTGAGGGAAAACCTTCCCTCGTGCTTTCTGGCTGTGGTGATGATTCATGGATCGCAATCGCCGCTATCCAAACTTCTTTCTCGGGTACTGTGGACCCACTTGCAAGAATTCCTCCTTGCAATATTTCATCTTTTGTTCCTCACTTGGAACTCGCTTTGTTATTCTCTGCTTTGCAACTCACAGAGACAATACTTTAAAAAATTGCAGATTTGGAAGTGCTGCGAGGATCTCTGTGGAGCGTTAGTGATCACGTGATGAGTCGAATTTTTCCTCCTTGAACGTTCGTCTCTGCAAACTTCTCGACACCGGAAGCTTGAAAAGGAAACATCCGCTGCCGCTGACATAAATTTTTTTTTTTTTCCCCCCCTCAAGAAAAGAGTAGGTTCGGCCCCGTGCATCGAATAACATTCAAGCGTGCAGAGATTTCGAAATGACATTCTCAGCATCTTTGGAAGAAGAAAAGGAGGAGAATGAGATGCTACTTTATCATTTTCTGAATAGCTGTGTGTTCCAGAATGCTTGCAGATAATACGAGCGCTGAAGATGCTGCGAGCTAGTCATCTACGAAAGGATTTCATCCTTGGCGAATTCCACCGTGATAGGTAAATGATTCCAACTCTATTTTTAGCCTTCTCTCTTGTTTCATGCACACTTTGACTATAAATCCAACTACAACGTCATCCAAAGACTGGAATGAACCTTGGCCTTAGCTTTCAAACTAGGCACCTCGATAAATTCACTTGAGTTGTTCCTGCTAGCAGCGAAGATTAATATGAAGATGCGAACACCAAGGGGTGAAAGGCTCTCTTCTGGTGCCCGAACCCCAAGACCTGCTGGGAGTCCCCCCTGAATCCCTGAATAGGCGCCTCGCAGGAAGACTGGGGATCTTTTTTGAAGCGTTCTGCTCACCGCATGGCACTGTGTCGAGCACACACTTCCATAGGAGGGCGATGAGTTGACCTCCACAGGACAGCTGTTCTGTGCTCGAAGGGAAAGAACGCAGGCCGAAGAGGTGAACGAGGAGTGGGACTGCCCGGATACTCCGAAAGCCAGACGGATCATCCACTGATGCTCACAGTGGTACTCCCAGTCATTGGAGCTCTCGACGAAGCAGGTTACTGTGCGGGGGTTTCTAGTCTTCCCTTCCCTCTCCCCTTCTCCCCCTCCCCCTCAGAAAATAAAAAAATAGACATAAAAAATCATAATACATACTGAGGGCTCTTAAGAATACGTAATTTTATGAGATCCCGACCCGCTGCTCCCCTATCACGAGAGAAGCAGTTCATGAGATGGAATTTCCGAAAAGCTTTCCGATAATTTCCATTCCCTTTTCAAAGTGATAATTGCATTGAATTTTCAAGGCATTGGCGCAGTGCTCCAGAAAGTAAAATCAGTTTACTTGTATAGGAGGAATTCTTTTTTAACTGCTTTTTCGTTTTTGAAGTGCAGCATCCGTCTGGCTGACTGCAAGTTTTTCTCATTTACTGACAAATTTGGAGATCCACGAACTTCAGAACTTCAGTTTGCATCCATTTTTCTTGATGTGCAGAAAAACTGCATTCTTTCGATGGGAAGCTTTTTCTCGAAAAATCCTTCGGCTTCCCGCGATGGGACATGGCGAAAAAACTGTCCAGTTCTCACCCTGTACGCGGTCACTGCAAGAGAAAAGGGTTGTGTATATATATATAGAATATAAGCAACACTGGAAAACACACGTATATATATGTGTGCATGTGTGTGTGCGTGTTGCTTATATTCTCGGAAGAGAGCAGATGTACAGCTGAGAACCTTACATTTTGTAATCCACTAAGTAGCTGAAAGAAGATTCATATGAGGATCGAGTTTTCAAGAGTGAGAGTAGGAGCCTCGCTTGTTTTACAGCCATTCGTCTTTGTCAGCAAGCAGTCGCAAAGTTATTTCCATCCATAGGATAAGGAGCCCTGATGCATCTTCAGATTCCCTTCCTCAGTCTCTTTTCAAACAAATTCTGAAAACCGGGAACTGGTGGTGACCTGAATAGTCTCTCTCGAGATCCCTAAAAAGCTGTAGATGAATAAGTATGCAGGAAGCGCGCTCAAAAAGCAGGCTCTGGATGTCTTGCCGAGAAAGACAATTGATCTTCTTGAGAGAAAATTAAAAGATTCGGTTTTCCGAGCCGGAATCCGACACCATCATTGAAAGCATTGATAATGAATTCTCAAGTCTTTAACTGAGCATTTTATATGGGGAGGTTTTGGACGCCATATACATTCCCATATACTGTCTCCCCTGATGTCTCCTGACCTATTCCTTCTTCGTTCTCTTTTATAAAATCGGTGGTTTTAAACTTTGAAATGTGTACAGCAATCTCTAACAACTGAACGGATACGGAGGGTGAAAGGGATGTGAGTCGGTGGTGTTACACCCAACGCCCTGTACAAAGCCCCGTCAGAGAGAATACCGATGTCTTCTATTCCAAGAATATCGTGGGAAAATTTTTCCTAGCTGCCGAAACTCATGAATCGCTTCTGAAAGAATAAGTGTGTTAAAATACTGCAAAAAGGCTCGCTATGGCTTCCAATTATACACCTTATGAGGGTCGAGTTTGCGTCCTCTTCCATGAAACTGAGGTACTTTACGGCGCGTCAGCCTTCCCAGACAATGAAGGGAACATGGGTGTCACGAGGCTGTACACATTTCCGCTCTCCTCTTCCCATAAAAGCAACTGCAAAGATAAACTACTGCTACACCTACTCGTCTCATTCGATCATCTATCCAATTCATCCTATTTGGATTCCATTTTTAGATGAATTTTCTTTTGTCCTGACGGTCACAATTCCTCTTGCGTGGCCGCAGCGCTCCTTCAGATGGAAGCCCTACTCGAAGACACATTTGCCGTCCAAGCATGCGAGCGAAGCTTTTTCGCACGTCATTCCCGAGGAGGAGGTCGCCGAGAAAGATGGCGATGCTACGCACGCGGGTAATATGGGCAGAGCCGGAACGAACGGTGGTGCCTCCGAGCACACAGCGCACCGAAATGCTCTGCGGCAGAAGCCCCTGCGCGACCCATGAGAAACGCACGTAGGTGTAGCTGAAGAAACGTCAAGCGGTGTCTCCTGAGATCTTTTCAGTTTGATGCTGTGATCTCTCTTCTCCCCCTTCGGTTTTGCGTAACCGTGGCTGCAGAAGGATCAGCATTTCAGCGACGTTCGGATGAAATCCAAGTCGCTTACTTCGCGATGCACTTTTTTCCTCATTGGTCAGTTCTCATGCAGCGTTCGTTGCCACGGAAACTTGACGACGGGCGGAATCTGGCAAAATTTCCGAGAAATGGTGGGTGCATGAAAACGGCCGAGAGGAAACCATTCCCAGGATTATTTAGAATTTGCAAACGAAAAAAAAAAAAAAAGGGCCGTGGCATTCGTTCCTACGCGCCTTGCAGATTGCAAATACTTGTTAAAAAGCCTCATGAATCATTACAGGCGTTTCATCGAAGATTTCAGTGGAAAAGGAAATGAACGAGGGTTCCATTTCCTAGTTTGGAAAATCGAAACTGCCAAAGGTAAACGAGCCGTCCCGATTTCAGGTTCGTTTCAGCATGCAGCATGCGGGGGGATACGTGGTGATGCACAAGTGGGGCACTCTGCAAACGGCAAGATAAGGGCATTCGTAGCAAAGCGTGTGTGTTTTAGTTGCCTGGCATCCTTGTCGTGGTGACCCGCACCTTCGGATTCGCAACGTTAACCGCGGCTGCATGCGACCTTGACCTCCTGGGTATTTACAGATGCCGAGCGCGTAAGCGATCAGACTGGACTGCAAGACGTAAACTCATTGCGTTTGGAAGAAACTCATAAAGGGATTTTTCATTTCGCTGCGAATAAAGGCAATCATCCGGACGGAATGCTTCTCTGAATCGAGGAGATAAAGAAAAATGTAAATCCCATCGGAAAGAGAAAGGATGCATATTGGAACAGGAGGCTTTCGCGGAAAAAATCTGTGGATTGACGAGCTTCCATGCATCCTTAATCCATGACCTGGAGATCCACTCAACTGTTCCTATTTGGGAATAGCAGCATTGCTCGGAAGCACATTCTTTCAAATCCATCTATTCAAAAGACTGTCTACCTATCCGATCACTCTATTTTTTTCCACACCTTTGCAGTTTTATTTTCTGTATGCCTGCTTAATAAATTACTACTACACTTGAGAGCAAATACCTTCTACTCGATGTGAAATTAATGACATGTAAGGAAACCATGAAGGATCGTACATGGTAAGAAAGGTACATGGTATGGCAACAAGGGACAGCAGCGACGTCCACTGTGGAAGATTTAGATGCATTTTGAAATATCACATCTTTACGGTTGTTTCATTTGAAACGACGCCGACTTTTTCGGTGCATTCTATTCTCTGCGGAAGTGGAGCTTGCCTACCTGCGTTAAATTTTCAGTGAGAATCATGGATTCGTCATTACTCACTGCACCCAGCGCATGCTGTGTACATAGCAACGCATCCTTCCAGCCATCACGAATGGATTACTCGTCTGATTGAAATGCAAGCGTGGACCGAAAAAGATGCTGGTCATGTGCTGTTGGTAGCTGGGAAAGTGAATGAAAGTGAATGGAGAATGTGAGGGCTGTGAATGAAGAGAGGTCCATTTTCAAGCTATCCATTCAGCTGTGCCTTTAACAACTCGCAGAACCAATGCAGCGTCCAAATTTTAATTAGAAAGCATAAATTTTCCTCACTGTTACTGAAGCACTTTATTGGAGATGCTCAAGATGGCTGAGATCTCAGCTAACTGGAAGCAGTGTTGTTGTTTCCGTCTGAAACACCTTCCCATGAATCGGCGAGTGGCTGCTTCCAGAGAAGGTGTTTCCACTTCATGCAGTCTCGCTTAAGGTTTGAGGCTTCTGGACTCTTCGGGTCTCGAAGAAACAACTTTTAAATTGATGCTCGAGATAGAAGGTTCCCGGAGAATAGAAGCTGCGGAACGACCCTTGTTCTACTCTCTGGAAAGCAGGGCGCCCTTACCGGCTGTATTTTGGCGATTCCACAATCTCAGTGTGTCATAATTTCTGGGCAGTTTGAAAACACATGAACCGAGCTTTGTTTATGAAAGGCGGACACGGAAAACACAGCTCTCTTCCTCCTCAAATGAAGCACCGAGGAGAAATGGGATTGTTTTTTTCGGTTACTCTAACGGTCAAGCGTGCACGAAGAGCAGCGAAAGCAGAGATGAAACAGAAACTTGCATCATTATGAAATGGACCGGGATCAAACGCAAGAGCGGAACTTTAGTAAAGGAACCCTCTGCAAATGCGGCAGGTGGAGTGACTATCCAGGAAAGAAAATGCGAACTGCTTTCGTTGAATGAAAATTGAATCCTTTAAGAGGAGCTTTGGGAAACTGCACACAGGGCAGCTATCACATCAAAGGTATTGGATTCCGGTTTTTGACTGAGTCGGTGCAATTCTAAGGACGAGAAAATATATATATATATATTTTTTGCGGTCCCGTAGACGATGCAGAACGGAGCACCAGAAAGTGGAAATGATCATTTGATCTATTCCTTCCCATTGCATATAATAGGAAAAGCAGTTTAAAGGTTAATAAAAATTTGCACGGAAAGTGAAAAATCCTGGGGAAAATGGTAACCAATTTATTTCCCACATGCCAACGAATAGAATGCCCCATCACATGCCCCATGCAGATCGATAACCGGGAACTTTCTACCGTGCCTGCATCGTATTCTCTGTCGGACCACGTCTATACTCAACTGCAGGAAAGTAGTACATTATATCCTTAGTAGATGGCAGCTCTTTGCACAGGCGGCCTGCAGTATGAGCAGCTGCAGGGACAATGCATTCAGGGGCAGCTGAAAAAGTGCAGTCGTGGTAAAATGGAAGAAAATGAAAATCATGAAATCGGTCATGAGAGAGGCATCGGTTCTGTTGGACTTCAGTAGTTTAGAGGTTTGGATGAGTCTTCATTCTTCATTCGGTTGAGCCCAAGAGCAGCTTACGTTGAGTTTCCTCTTTGCTTAACTCTCAGACTCTGAGATTACGAACTTTTCCCCCTTTCATCGTATTCTGCACGCTGAAAGTGCAGCCATGGAAACACTGTTCCCCCCCCCCCACTACCACCACCACCACCATTTAGGCCAAGCGTTGGCTTTCTTCCTATGAGAAAAGCGGCAGCTTCCCTCACAGCCACTTTTCTTACCATTGATGGTTCCAGACCTACACAAATCCGAAAGAAATATAAAGGCAGTGGTGTGCAAGTGTGTACAAGTGGACAATTCGGCCTTCATGGAATGGAGGAAAAAGGCAGCAAGATATTATCTTTTTCGGCTATGGTTCCTTCGAAAATGTATTCTTCTAAAATCATCGTAAAGTCAGATTGGAGAAACAAACTGATGTTTGTTCATAAGAAATGGGTCGTTGATGAGGAAACATTCTGCATTCATCCGGATCGCATAGAAAGATCAGAAGTCTCTCGCTTTTTCTCTCGGACTTGCGTTGCGATATCTGAGAGATGTTTCCAAATGAGAATTCCTAGATTGAAGAGCCGATCAGTCAGCATTTCTACAAATTGCAAGGTCACAAGGAAATTCACTGCAGAGCATTCAAATCTTCAAACTGCTCCCTTCTTTGGTTGAAGATTTTTCAACACCCGAGCCCTGCATCGATCATGCGAGGCTTGTGGGTGCGAAATTTTTTTCCGGTGTGTTTATTTGTTTCTTCTTCCCCTCTCTGCCTTCCTGCATTCCGAATGAGCTTTCCATTCCTCTTCCTCCCTTCCTTCAAATGGTCTCGCTTTCGGACCTCAGCAGCCTCCAGCGACGATGGCCCCTCGATGGTGGCGCTGCAGCTGAACGCTGTCGAGGTTTCTTTGTGTCTGCGTGGCGAGAGGTGGAAGCCAAGCTCTTGGAATGAGATTTACGATCCGGTTAATCTCTTCGTAACGGTGTTTGTTTCTCTGCAGTGTCTGATCTCTGCTGCGCTTCTTGTCAGACTGATCCGGTTT
Source organism: Raillietiella orientalis (assembly GCA_036172245.1). Lineage (NCBI taxonomy): Eukaryota > Metazoa > Arthropoda > Ichthyostraca > Raillietiellida > Raillietiellidae > Raillietiella > Raillietiella orientalis. The sequence continues at coordinate 2,202,230 of JAYWIR010000003.1, read as the reverse complement.
GTGTTGGTTCGTTCTGAATTCGCGCTCTGCACGAGGGCGTTCAGCTCCGCTAGAACGTTCCCGATAGCCGGCCGATTGATCTGATAGCCATAAATCTGTTCCTTGAAGTATTCAGAGTTTGCCTGCCCCTTCGGTTCCTTTCCAGATTCTCCTCACCTCTGTTCCTGCACTAATCACTACTAATGTCACTTTTGAAATCGTTACCGTTCGCTGCACCTTCCCTCTCTCGGATGGTTGCAGATGCTTGCAGATGGTCTTCCGAAACGGAGTGCCATTCACAAGTGATTCCGAGAAAGGAGGGGATGTCAGTCTCACTCTTATTCTGATGCTTTCATCTGATCACAGGGATGACCTTACGGTTTATTTTATTTGACCTTTTTTATCCACGAACGCGCGGCAAAATGGCTATGCAGGCACCCAAATTTATCTCTGGGATCCTAGATGACTGAAAAACATCTCGGCTCTTTTGCCTTGGCCGATTCAAGAACTTGCTTTTGATTAGGCGTCTCGTAGCCTTCCGGCTGCGATCAGCAGCCTGCAAACAGATTTCAAAACTCAGCTGCCAAGAGCAGTCTGTACATAATGGAAGGATTCATTCAGGAAAGCGAGTACTGCGTAGCTGGAAGAATTTGAAGCCGAGGAAGCGCATTCTTCCTGAATCAGAGTTTACATGAGTAGTATCCGCATTCATCTGCAAGATGTTTTCCTGCGAATAAGAAATCCAAGAAGAGTTCCAGGAAAGAGTAATGGGAAATATGATGGGCTTGAAAGGCGAAAGAGCTCCTCTCTTCGTAAACACACAGAACGAGGAGCAACCGATTCTTGGGCTTCCTGGAGTCCACTGGGATTTTCAGCACTTTTTCCCCAGCATCAGCAGTGCAAACGAGAGGCACTGCGGTGAAGAATCGTAAGGGTTCGATCTTCTTAAGGAGCAAAAAAGGAAAAAGGAAACGGAAAGCAACCTCGGATGAGGGGAACGTTCCAGCTGAAAATGCCACCATCAAGCACACTGACGATAACTAAGCAGGAAAACGATTCCTCCTCCTCGGCTTGCTAACGAAGAGTCTTCCTTTTTTTGTGTGTGTGTGTTGAATCCCGCTAAATTCATTGGGAAAGAATCGAAAGCAGGCGGATCAGATGCCTGGTAGCCATCGTAGCGGAATAAATCTCCTCTACTCAAGAGAGCAGGTGAAGCTTCCCGTGCTTTCGAATCAGCATTCGGAACAGCGGCTGCTCTGATTCCCTCGTCCGAGATTCAAAGCTCACTGGGCCGATCCTTACCTCACACAACTGCACAGAGAAATGAGTGGTCCAGCGAGCCCTCCGTTGCCGAACGTTCGCTCCGAAAGCACGCGGGATGAATGCGTCGTTCAGGAGAATCGAAGGCAACGTAAACTCTTTCAAAGATGGCTTTTGTTTGAACTCGCCAGAAGTTGAAAGAGAGGTAGTTGAACTTTTCAACTAAACGCCATGCGAGCCAGTCGATTTTGCCCGCATAAACGGTTTCCGCTCAGTGTTTACCGTTCCCCAGGGATACCGATAGGAAAATAGGATGCTGGGAAGGAGCCAGTGTGAAAAGGCTGTGAGCAAGGCGCATGAGAAAGAAGCACAACTCTCAACATGGAAAGGAATGCCATTGAATAAGGTTTGCGAAATTCCTCCCGTGCTCCGGTGGGATTCACAGCACAGCTCGTCGTGATTTACCAGTTTCAAAAAAAAGTGACCTCCCACGGAGGACGGGAATCTCCCTTGAGGTCAGCAAAGAGCTCTCGAGCTTTGGGCCACTGCTCTTTGCAGCTCGTTGCAAACAGCTCGTTTCTTACACACGCCTGCGGACGATTTCCAGACATTTGAACTTCAGAAGATAAAGGGCATCTGCTTCGATCTGTGATCGGCAGCACCCATCTTTCACAAACGGATCGTGCTGGAGATGTCGGACTTGGATATTTTGAACTACGGAATCCCGAACGGGGCGACTTCATGAACGCTGCTGAGGTCATCGTGCATTCCTCTGGCACTTACGGTCTCAAGATAATGGATGTCAGTGAAAAAGTACTACCCACTGCTTCAAATGCATCATAAAAGATAATGGAAATAGAGATGATGCGGACGTCTTGATTTTGCTGCTTGGGTTCGCAACTCGCAGATTAGAGTCTCTCGAAATGCTGGTACATGGGGTTTCAGCAATTCTTCAGGCTTTTGGAACGGGCTCGGCACTTCTCGAGAACTGAAGGTCTATTACTTTCTCATGGTTCATCAAGGGAGGCAGTAAGCGGAGGCATAAGCAGATGCTTTGTTTCAATGCTCACACATTATGAAGAGGCAAATCGCCTTATTTTCTTACAGGGGTACAGAGACAAGTGGTCTTTTTTGCCAAAAAATTGACAAGCAGCGGTTTCTTGTGCATAATGACAAACTTTTGACCCATGACCTCTGAACTCACGCTTTTCGAGCGATCTCCTGGATCAGGAAACATCACCTTTTCTTTCTTGAGCGCTTTTCTTTATCAGTGTGCTACCAATAAGGTGGAAACTCATGGATGGATTGCCAATCAACTGTCCTTTCTGCAGAGCAGAATTCGAAGTCTGCAGCATCGTGGAATGTCATTCCAAAAGCATTCTAGAACAGAATTCGGTAATGAAATCTAAATGCCAAATTACCCCGTTTGCCTGTTTCCTTTCCAAACCCTTCAGCGGAGGCAACTGGCAGAAAAATGCAGCAAATGGTCGAGGAAAGATTGATCTTTGTGAAAATCGATATTTCAATCGTAAGTTTCTCTGGGAACAGCCATACTTCTTTTTCTCTTCCTCACCTTCTTCTTCGAAGCAACCCACGATGGAAACGAAAAAGCTCGAGGAAAAGAACTATAAGACTTTTGAATTGTATTTCTCTTCAATAAAGGAAGATATTTGAGCGTTTGAAGACCTTTGGCAATCACATTGGTACTGCAACACATTTCTGCACGAAACGCTGCACGTGCAAGCGAATTCGCTCTTGGAGGCTGAACAGGTGAATTCTTCATATCATTCACATGACTGAAAAAAACATATCCCTCCTACGCTCCCCAAGAATCTTTTTCGTCAGCCATACCTTCAGGACATCCCGTGTTTCCGGAAGAGAATTGTCCATGGAAACATAACGGTGTGCGAAGGAGTAAGGAAAACGTTCAGTTTTATTTTTTTACAAAATGAACTCTCCCGCATCGAAGGCAGTCTTAGAAAGTCGGCATTCTTATTAATTTCGTAAGTATTTTTTGTCTTGTCTAGAGTAGAAAATTTACATAAACACTAAGAATTCTATTCAGGAAGTTTCGTACAGTCCTGGAATTTGATATGTGCACCGGAGTGTTTGTACATAAAGCAGCACATTGTCAGACTGCAAAGCAGAGCCGTGGAAACTGCGATCTGCATCGGTCGCTATGATCCTTCCGAAAGCACTCACTTTTGAATGGCAGGTGCCTGGTGTAGTGGCAAAACTGCATCCTAATCAGCGCACACAAATGCAAGGGACGAGTGTTCATCTCAGACCATCTGTTGTTCTCTTCCTTGCTCCTGTGATGACCCCGCCTATGCTCCCGATGTATGTTACTGTGTGCTTGAAGACGGCATTCCCCTTTGATGTGCTCTTTTTGTTTCTGGCGAATCTCTGGTTCGCTTCTCACCGGCCGAATTTCCAACTTCCCAGATGATTGCTCTGGAAGTGAAGGTCACTTATCTGGAGGCGAAGTTTCCCTATCCCTGATTCCCCCCTTGCCAGTGCCATTGATAAGTACTCGTAGAAGCAAGCGAAGTCCAGAACCAATACTTTCCCTTCGAGGCAGTAGATCCGCCTCCGGCTTCGAATTCCTCCTGGAATGGGGACTGCCAGCTCCCAGTGTTTCCATATGGGCTTCTTGTCTTTTATCACGAGCTCCTCATGCCTCTCCCTATTCCTGCTCTCGTATTTTGTAAAGCTGTGCAGGGAAGGACCTGGGAGGTCATCTGCTCAAACCTTCCGCAAACGCGACCAGTGTCTCTCTCCTAAGGGGAGACAGCCGATGCACAGTGGCAATAATTTTTAGCATTATCTTTTGACAATATGATCTTGTGGCTATTTTCCTCTTTGTGACTTTAATTATCTTCTGACTTTTGAGACAATATGAGCTAATGCTCATATTGTCTCGAAAGGATCCCCTGACTTATTGTGAATCTTTCAATGATCATGACGAGGACAAACTGTGTTCACTTCCAACGGAGCTAAAGATTACTTCAACTTGAAAGGAAAAGGGTTGGCATTCACAGTGCTCTTCAGCAAGCACCCCGTTGGCTAAAGGAGCTATAAAATTGTTTTGCAATGGCACTTGTGATTTTCACGATATTTCATCGCGACTTTTTTATTGGATCTTTTGAGCAAAACGCGAGAGCTTCATTTCCTATCGTTAGCCTTTTTTTTTTTTTTTTTTTTGCCTCCTGCTCCGAAGCAGAGAGAAGAAAACAAAGCTCCAACTTATCATCAACTTCGGAATGCTGGATGCTTCGATTTTCTTTGGATGTACGCGGGCCAGCAGTGGCGCCTTCGGTGGCACCGCAGTGCTTTTGAACACACAAACTCCTCGTCAAAATAAAGAGTCCTGCAATGAAATTATTCCCGAATGACACCGAAAAGAATGCCTCGTGGCCCCCATTCTGGCACGTCTTTTTTTTCCCTGCAAGCTCCGCGTGTTAAATGGCCTCGACTTGTTTAACCGCGCGCCTCCAAACCAGAGACATGCCCAAATCATGAATACAGAGTGCATGATTTGAATCCACCTAGAAAGATGATTTACATTCTATCTTCATGTCTTCTTTGACTGCTCATGAAGCATTGAGGTAAATCCCTCGGCGATGGCATTGCTGAAGATTCATAAGGGCGAACTGACCACAAGTACGTTCTCTTTCCCTGGAAGAAAAAAAAAAAAATGACTTCCGGGGAGCTTTACGCTCGGTTAAACAGTATCGAAAATACCGATTAGTTAATAATAGCAGGTCACTTAAGTGACTACCCTCTGTTATTGAACTATTACTGAGTTGCGCTTTCCTTCCTCACAAACCCAATAAATCAAATCTTCGTAAGTTTTGTGTTGGTCCCGGTAGTCCGCAAGAGCTCATCGAATTTTGATAAGAAGGACATACGAATAAACATCATCTCGATTTGGTGTGATTAATAATTTCAGCTGATTGTCGGAGTTGAGATGATCGCAAGAATTTCTGACGAGACCTTCACAGTGAACATTAATCACGTTTTGATTTGGATTGAGTTACCTTTAAGAGAAATCATGAAAGAACTGTTCGAAACAGCTCCCCAGCTCTTTTATGATGAATGAATATGTTAATGTTGACACGAAAGAAGAATGGAGATCGATGTTAATAATTAGTTGATGTTAAAGCATAAATGAAGATGGAATGATTCTTTGCTCATCGAGGCTTATCTCATCGATCATTGCAGAATCATGAGATTTGTTTATGGTCAAAAACAACGTTGCAAACCTAATGAATTGGATCACTTCTTTCCGTGTCTATTTTTGTTTAGGGAGAAAATGTGCAAAACTCAAAGGTACTTACGTGTACATTCACTGTTTGCTTTTACGTGTAGATTTTGCTACAGTTCTTTCCCTTAATGTCAGCGTACAGCTGCATTTCAGGGTGTCCATTTTACGACTAAGGTACATAAACCTATGCGTGTCTTGAATAAAAGATTATGGCATGCATGCCTGGGGATTTTATTTTGCCGCTCTTCTCTTTCTTTTTTTTTTAATTTTTTTTTTTTCTTTTTTTTTTTTTTTCCCGCCCCCCTCCCTCTTTTTTAGGTACGTTGGACCCTAAGGACCCTGGCATTTTTCTTCCACATAAATATGACATGACTTCAGTGCAGTGTCAGAAAGCAAATAGTTCGTAACGTTCGTGCGTGTGTGTTATTTAAACACCAGTGAAACACCTAATCTTAGTGATCCAGATTTCATCATCCGGCAGCAATTTGGGTTTTTTTTTTTTTTTTTTTCCATAAATTCAGCTGAAATTCTACACTTTGAGCTGGTTTTTACATCACGGACGCGATGAAGTATGGGTTTTTCCGATTACGAGCTGATGCCGGGGAGCACAGCATCCGCAATGCATTTCCTAATGCTTGGGGGGAATTACCGTTACTTAAGATTATTGAATCTTCGGATAGATGGGTCTCGAGTGCGCTCGCGCTCACGTGGGACTGATTTGTATCGCCCTCGCTGAATGTACACTTGCGTGATTGATGGAATGTAAAGTAACAAAAAAGCGAAGAATCGTTTGAATTATGTAACAAAGCCATTGGTTTATTTGACGTGGGGTTTGCTGAAGTCCACACATGGATTGGCATGCCTTACGTTTACGTTTAAAAAGGGATACGATTGTATCATATGAGATGCATTGGGCGTTCCTCTCAGAAACTTTCCACCGTGGCTCTATTTTCGATAGAAGTGGAGGAAAATATTTTTTCGCGCTCCACGTGCCGGCGGGTGGGATGTTTCTTGGCCGAGGGAAACCCTTTCGACTTCCGTGTTGCATTCGTGAAATGCACTGCGCCACTGCGGTGAATTTTCGTCTGAAAGGTCAAATTCAGCACATTTCGGGAACCGAATCCCGAAGCTCAGCACGCGCAGTGCCGCTCACAAAAACAGGTGAAGCGCATCCCGGGATTCTGTGGATTGAAGATGATTGCGAAACCGATGGGCACTGTGGACTTCCATTCGCAAAGCGAAATTGTAATTCTGGGTCTTCCTCTTTGCGCGGATCATCTGGAGTGCCTTTAAGCCATCAGCGTTCGCGGGGTTCTCAACAGAAGGACGGATTTGCTTTCATTTTCATAATGAATTGGTAAGAAGCTGTTCCTAAGATGAAGGAGACCTATTTGTGGCTGGAGCCACATCATCCTCGTGTCGAGGAATCCCCAAGGGATTCAAAGAGATGCTTGCAGCATCTTCCAGGACAGCGCGAATAAGAGTGCCACTGTTAAAAATGAGCAGCAGTGAAATAAGAAAGAGGATTTTATTGGCACAAGGCCGTGGTCCAGCTACAGCCACTCATGTAACTCGCATGCGCGAAATCGGGGAAGCTTTTGCTCGAAGGAACCTCGTCGTTTCTTTGTAAGAGTTTGCTGCCATCCCGACTGCAGGCTGCCCCGCCTTGACGGTTTCCCATCTCTTCTCTCGTTCCCACGAATTTTGGCAACAAAATAATAGGAAAATATAAAGGATAGGGGTGAAGGATAGTTCGTCTCGTGGCTGCAGAACTGCTCCTAAAAATTCTGCCCCCTTTTTCTGGAATGCTTGAGTGATTTCAGATTGTGCTTCATCTTGTAAGTACGTCTCTCTAGATCTCAGATCCTTGATTTTGACGGTGGACCTTTGGCATTCTTGAAACTGCATTTGCAGTCCATGGAATCCTCGCGACTCGGAATCTGTAACGCATTCGATCCATAACATCTTTACTTCCTCAAGGGGGAAAAAACGTGACTGAAGCGACAAGAAGATTACATTAGCATTATTCAACAGTAAGTTGAAAAGTCTGAGGTCTCTCATACGGTGCTGACTGCTGATGTTATTGGACTGAAGTCCGATCGAGTCATCCGGAAACGGTGAAATCCGAATCCGATGAGGTCAGCATGTTGCGTCCAACACATGTCTCGTCTGCAGTCCATGAGGGGTCGCTTCTTCAAGGCCGGCGATCCAGCCCATGCTTCCAATGAATGTCAGAGGGATTTCGCATGTTTTAGCAGACGTGTTCTTCCGGCGTGGGATCTTCACTGTACGGCATCGTTGCATGGATCCCTGAATCCAGGGGGTCCTACGAAGAGTGCTGGTTATTTATACAGGAAGACTCTTCAGCTGCCATCCCCAAATGCTCTTCGAGTGACTCATCTGACTATTCACCTACAGAGAGCAGCGTCAATCGGGATTGTGTCTTTTGTTTGGTGGCAAACTTCACTTCCAGCCACGCAGTTGTGGCAACTCCAGAAAAGGCTATCTTTTGCGTGGTAAAGGACTCGCATGTGTATGTGTGCGCGCGCTGGAAGGTGTTTGGAAGTTCTGTGCTGCCACGGAAACACGGGGGTAATTCTTGTCAGGCAACTTGTCATGGGGAAAGGGACCAAGCAAAGTTGCTTGGTGACGGCGGAAAGGTATGCAGAAGGAGGTGATGCCTTTCTCGGCATTTGATACCCTGAATTTGGAAGGTGGCTGCGCCGCTATGGACAGAGCGGTCGCTACAAAAAGCTTTCAGTAAGCGAAATCCCCATCAAAGAGTTTCTCGCAACTTTCTTGAATTCTGGATTCCTTTTTCCCTAGCGTTTTTACCTTTCTCTGGCGCGATGATGAATCGATCCCTTTCAGGAAATCAGAGCGTATGGCTGTTCGTTGGGATCATCAAGAAGACATTAATTTTTACCACCTTTTTCGGGCTCGGGGTGCCGATTTCCTTTTTTTTCTCTGTCAGAAGTCGCTGCAGCATCGTTGACATATGATCACCGCGATTGCACTGCGCCCGGTGAGTGGCGTTTCCCGCGCCCCGCTCATTTCCTCGTGGCATGAGCCTCAGTGAGAACCAAGTAGCCATTTCACTGCTTTTCGGGTCTTCGACAAACGCCTGCGATGATTCCGCTGCAGATGCTGCAGATTTCGTCAACCAACCAACCTCCTGCGGTTGAGTCGGATTCCCGCGCGCAGAGATCGAGGATGCTCATCAAGGACTCTGCCTCCAGGAAGCAGGCCATTTTGGGGGGCACCTCCGTTGCAGGGGATTCCCTGCACACTCAAGTGGTGGAGTTAGCACAGCAGGATGGGGATTTTCAAATCTTCACGGGATCCTTAGAAGACACGCAGGTTCTTACCCGTCCGATTTTGTTTTTTTCCTCCTCTGTGCAAGGAAGCAAGAAGGGAAAAAAACTTGAGTCTTCTCAATTTTTAAGAGAGCCTTTGAGATCATGAGTCAGTCCTGTGTAAATTCTGTGAGGGAAGTCTCCGTAGGTGAAGGATTCAAGAAACACTGTTAAAAGGAGCTGGTCTGTTTCAGAAATTCTCATTTGTTTCGATGTCTTTCATTCCAGTTCTTTGAGAAATCTCACTGGATTCTGGTTTTCACGGATAGATGAAGGTTTGGGACACATCCCTCTTGTTTTTCTCCGGAAATTCGACTTTGTGATTCCTACCATTCCGTTTATTCTCTTCGCTCTTCGGAAAGGTCTTTGTGGCTCCGCTCTTTCATTGCCTCGAAGTTTTTCAGCTCACTCACTAAGATGCACCTCATTCTCCGCTATGCTCCAGCATGGGATGTTTACCGGAACATCATTCTGGCATCGCCATGGGATTCTTAAAGAATACCAATGGTGCTGCTGTCATGACTGAGTCTTCAGAATTTGCAGGACGAGGATCTTATAGAAACGATTACGCATGAGCTTCTTGAATTTTTTTATAGATCAGTTTCAACTGGAGACGACTCTGGTATCGAGCAGATTCTCTTTTCCAGCACTACAAGTGCCTCTAAACAGCCACACTTGTCGCTTACAGGATGCGGATCTGTTCAGCATCCACTATGAAAAACAGAAACTCGTAATTCGTTCCACTTTTTATTTTGCTTGTAGTATATTACAACACATCGCTAAAAGCACTTCTCTGGTTACAGGTGAGCATCGTACCGAGAAACTTTCCTCCTAGTCTTCAGCGACCTCCTCGCTGATTCTTGCACTCCCCACAACTCCAACTCATCTCATTCATGGGACAACAGTCTCACTGAACACTTCCCAATCGTTGGAATTCTCATCCTTCTCAAACTGAGTTCGCCTTATGAGAAGGGGATTCGAAATAAACCTTGTTATGCATTATGAAGAACGTCATTACCAAAAGAAAAAGGTCGCACCTGTCAAGTCCGAGTTTTGGATACTCATGTTTGCCTTATAGAATGACCACCCCGAGAAAAGTGCTCTCTCAGTGAGTTCACTGAGAGAGCACTTTTCTCGTTTTCATCATTTTTTTCTTCCGTTTCAAACAAGCTTGGCGTATTTTCGTGTCTGCAGCTCCCATTCCTTCACTTCTTGGCCAAGTGCTTGCAAAGTTCGCATTCTCATAACCTATCCATTGTCAGAAGAATTATTCAACGTCGCTAACTTTAAATTTCATAAAGAGTGTCCTTGAAAAATGTCTGTCAAGGATTTTCTCCTATATCCCTTCCTCATTTCATGCCAAGCAGCGTATCTTGTATTGAGAAATGGATTATTAATTTCCAATCAAGGTATAGTCAGAGCAGTGTGTCAGTCGATATAAGAGAAGATATCTACCAGGAGACACTGTACATCGGCGGCTGCCTCTTCCGCCATGGAAAACAGGACAGCATCTTCATTGCCACAATTTTCCTTCGTCAAATGGAGATCTTGTGTTTGGAATCCCTCGAGTGCTTCTCCTTTGCTAAATTCGAAAGCGTTCCCCCATTCCCGCAAGGAAAGAAGGATACTTTACTCTGCCAGCAACTAGCTTCTTGCAGCTCCCATTCGATGGAGCCCACCGCTGCCTGCTCCATGAAGAGAAGCAGTATCCTTCCTTCCTTCCCAGTTTTCGAATTCAGCAGTTAGCAGCTCTCCGCATTTTAAAATTCCGGGTCGCATCCAGAAACCAGATGCTCGCTGGCAGTGGATGCCAGAAGGGTGAGCAGATGTCCGAGTGCACCTCCACGGAGGCTGAAATCAAACCCTCATGAGCTTCGTCTCATTCAGTTATGAGATCACATTGATTTTGCCTTCCGGGGCAGGCGTTTCTTCCTCGACTGGATGCGTTCACAGTCACCAGTCACCTTCGAGTTTTACACATTTAAAACGGCTCCTCGGCTTCTCAGCGTTACTTTTGCGATTATCATTTCATCTTATTTCTTGTTTCACGGGGATTTCTCTGTTCGAGCAGGTTGAAGAAATGCAGGCTCCTTTTACAACCCTTTTACAACCTTGACTACGGAGGATTTCCCTGTTTGCCCTCGTCTCTGATTAACACTTGTAGTGAATCTGTGACACGTAAGCGATAGTGTATGTTACACTACACGTTTCCTCCATATTTCCAAAAATTGTGTTACAATTACTTGCAGATTGCCAGGGAAAAGGCAACTCTCAGAATCTTCCTCAGTTTCCTCAAAGCATTTCCAATAAGCATGGCATGCATAGAAAGAAGATTACTCTTACAGTTTCAGATTTCATATGCACATTTAAAAGCGCAGGCGACTTCTCAAGTGTTGACTACTGAGTAAAATATTACCAGGGTGGGATCAAACTAAATCCATTAACGAATCATGACCAAAAAAAAAAAAAAAAAATGCCGAACGAAACAGCAAGAAAATGAGTTTTTAAAACTATGAGCCGTTATTCCAACTCTTTACGCTGGAAAATTTCGTAAATTTCAAAATGGATTCCGCATCCTGGCTGGTAATTTTTGAAATTTTTGAAATTTTAAATTTACTCCACGGCCTCTCGTGTCACGCTCTTGGCATTTCTGCAGTGTTCCCAGCGATGCGCAAAGGTGGAAATAATCAACACTCTTACACTAACTGGCATACCGTAAGCAGTGGTCATTATCTAATTAGTTCTTGAGGCGCTTTTCCTCCCGTAGAATCATGGTAAAGGAAATGGTAGGAAACGGTAACCAAGCAAAATGGAAAGGAATTAGGTAATTCGCAAAGCTCCCAAACCGGGGAAGTGTGCCAAAAGCTCTGTTTACTCAGAACACACGCAGGACACCAAACCAGACGCCTGGAAACCCTTGACCCATGTCCCCAACGATGGCTGACGCTTGCTCACAATCGGTGTTTGCCTGACTCGCATCCCAGAGGCGCTTCTCAGTCTTCGAGATCGAGAAAAGGTAATTGAGAGCTCTTGTTAATTACTAAGCGGATGAAGTTGAACTTTCAACCTACGGTTGAGACATCCTTCTATTTCCACTGCATTTGAAGTTTTTACGTTTGAGATGCTCTTCGCAACAGCGGAAAGCGTCCGTGGGGCTCTCCAGCCGCAAGGACCTACTCGGCAACGCACCAGGGCATACTGAACTGAACCCAACTGGAACGTGCATGTGGGTTTTCTGATGCTCTAATGGAATATTCTGCTGCAACACGGGAAATTTTTCTATTTTTACAAATTACATCACCGAGCAGATGTCTAATCAGGTGCTAGGGAACAAAGTAGCTTGGTTGATGGAATCATGCAAATTAGATCATTCCTTGAGGAAAAACTAAAAATACAGCTGATTTGCATGATTGCAATCTTTCCACTGACTCATTGACTGAGCCAACGAAACGTTTCCCATTCCAGTGTCGAATCGCGAATGTATGATCCGCGTTTATTCAGCCTCCAGGAGTGGACTTGCGAAATGGATGAATGCACCCGAAGAGTGAGATGATTCCCGTCGGGTCTCTTCTTTCCTGTGCTATAAACCATATGTTTATAAATTCAACACGATGAAGTAAGAAAGTTTCCATGATCCGTGCTAAGAAAGACCTTCTTGCAATGGTACTTGTGACGTTGAAAACATGGATAGAGTTTCCAGACATTTGGTTCCTTGTGCAGTTGGCAAGCACTTTCACTTGAGTCCTGGCCTGTGATCTTTGGGAGCTCCCTAATCCTAAGGGAACCGAAAAGGATTAGGGAACTCCCAAAATAGGGAATCATAGGAGCCGGTGATGACTGAGATCACCGGTTCCTATTATTTCCAGTTATTTTCCTCGGAATTCATTGAAGTGATAGCTACTGCTTCCAGCAACCGGAGCTGCAGCTTCAGAGTCTCTTTTCGAAGAAGTTTATCCGGAAGAGTATAAACTTTGGTGGCGATCACGATGACATCCAGTTGCCGTCGCCGGCAATAAAAATGATTCTTTCGAAGACACTTGGAGTCGATATAAGCTCGAAATTTTTTTCAGCAGTTAGAGTGACAGATAGAAGAAGGAACTTTGTTCAGCATAGAAATGAAAATAACCTAAGCTCAAATCGATCATGCAAAGTTTTGCATTGCAAGAGGATTTCGATCTCTTCCTCTACAGCTGTCGGACGTTGTGGATTCTAGAAAATTCTAGAAACCATGCTGGAATGGAATGAGGAATGCACATCTCCAATTTCCATCGCAGCGAATTCACTTTTTTTTACTACTTTTTCTGAAACACCTTTAGCACCTGGCTGGCTCATGCTGAAGGCATCAGTTCTTCAAAAATGGCAAGGGAAACCGCCTTTTTCATGGACGTCAACGAAGAAAGCGGTCAGCTGACGCGAAATCACACTTCCAATGGATGATTTCAAAAGATTAGAAGGTTAGGCGGTCTGGTATGTTACGTTTTTTTTCTTTTTCTTTTTTTTTTTTTTTTACTGGTTTCTTCTGAGCTGAAAGCACCATTGAAACAAACCTTGAAGAATGAGATGAATTTCATATACACTGACATCTCAGCTGGCTGGTCAGAGGAGCAGGCAAACACAAGTTGTCTAGAAGGAGTGCTACAAAAATAAGGGAGAGCATTTGTGGTAACTCATCTTGGGAGAGAGGACCTGTACCCCATCTCCACACCCTAGACAGTCAAACAGGAACTTGCAATTTGAAGCAGAATTCCAACAGCCCAAACAACTTCATTTCAGTTTCTTGGTGTCATTAACACGTGGATTGGTGGTTGGTGGCTGGTGAACTGTCATTCACTTTATCTTCCTACGTCAGCTTCCAACGTCCAGAAACTGGAAGGTCTCTCGAGGAAGGCCGAAATGCGTGGATTCTTGAGTGGCTCTGCTTGAGTTCAGCCTTATTCTAAGTCTTCTTATTGGAAAGCCTTACAGCAAAATCACTTCAAATGGATCCTATTGATGAAACCATGTAAGAAAAGCATTTCTTCGTAGGTCCTCGGCGATACGATGACGAATGTAAATCTTCACCGAAACCAGGGCAACGTGCAAATCCAAGCTGACTAGAGTGAGTCTTTAATATGAAGGAATTTTTGGAGGGGGAAGTAACCATTAAGAAAAGCAATATCATGCAAATAGAAAGATCATAAATACCTTCCTTTACAGCGTATATGCTGCACCTGCTACATTAATGAAGGAATTAGGTTTCCTTTATTGGAAGAAAACGATCTTTTTTCTATAAAGGACCAAACCTTTAAAGCAATCCCTGACGAAATGCTGTGAAAATCCAAATTTGGAAAACCTCTAGGACGTGGGAATCTCTTAGTAATTTTGGGATATTAAACTCATAACAGAAATTAAAAAAATCAAAATTTCATGCTGCAACTTCCCGTTTTACTTTCCTTGGCAAAAAAAAAAAAAAAAAAACACCAAGTTTTAGAGTACAAATTCGCTGCTTTTGAGAATGGTACTTCCGCCGAAAGAGCGTGTAGCATTTAGGTCGGAGGCTGCTCAGAAAATTCTGGAAACATCCTACTAGATCATGAATTCATCTTTCTCACCTACCTCAAAAGGGACCCAGAATTTTTCGAAAAATACAGGGAAAACCCTTATTGCTCTGTTTGACCGCACCTTCTGAAAAGATGCATTAAAGATCTATGGATCTCTAGGGATTTGTTTTTCAAACTCAAAAAAAAAAGATGGAAAAGAATGCAATTCCCAATGCAGCTGCGCTGAAAGTGAGCAACTCTTGTCACCGGACATTTGATATTCTGAAAGTCTTCACCATCCTGATGAGAATCTTTCGAGATCCAAGTAGCTAATTGGAGATACGGGTTGCATAATCCAGTTTTCTACTCGAATATAAGGGCAGTATAAAAGTTACAGGAACATAAAAATGCTGTAAATAAATAAACTATTACGACTCTCTCAGTTCTAAATTCATCTACCTCTATTAAGTTGCTTCACACCAGCTGCTAGAGTTGGATTTCTTTTCTGCGATTTCATGTTTGGAGAGGACTCGTCTACCGGTCCCCATACTCAACGTGAAGAAGGCATTTGAAGTTATTCCAAAATATTTAAGTTAGACACAGCTGACTTCTCCAAAAACAAAAAAAATTGGCTCATTTTCAAAGAAAAATTAGGCGCGCCTCTGAAATGGTGGAAACCTCTTCTAGAAACTCTCGAGCACCTCACTTTCTTCTCGGAGGTACGGAATTGTAGTGTAACAAATTGGGTTTCCCGAAGAGATCTACCAGGGTCGTCGACTGAAGGCAAGGCGATCCTCGGGAGCCGGAAGTGGTAGGCTCTCCTTCGTTGGTTCAGAAGCTGAGCAGGAGGAAAAAGACTGTTTCCGACGTGTGCCCGGCTAACGCAGGAGAACGGAAACCTTCCAGTGTTTTTGGGATTTGCTTGACAACAACCCGGATGTATAGTGCAAAATCGCTCGTGATTCCAAATGAGATCAGCTATCCCAAACAAGTTTGAAAATGAGCGGCATGAGAGTATCTGAAAAGCATCTTTAAGAGAGGGATGTGTCCTTGTTGCTCATCTGGATTGTGGGTGTACGATTGAAGCAATGCCGAGGAAGGAGCACAGATATTCCCTTGCAAATCGGTCCTATCCTTCCTGAGGAAGTGATTTATCTTTTCAAGTGCACTCCATGGAATGTTTTTTTTTTTTTTTTTTTCTTTCAGCGAATGCATCCAGATAGTTTTGAAAAGTGGGTACTCGAAGCCTCTTCCAAGACACCAGTCAGATAAACGGCGCGTTCTGGAACACTATATCGGTCACAATGTTATGATTTGAGCAGCCCTCCGGCTCCTGATACCACGTGTAGATTACGATCATTGGGTTTGGTCTTGAGCAAACAGTTTGCAAGTACAGAGAAGGTGAGCGACACTCTGTTCCCTTGAAATTAGGACATTGGAAGAATTTGTGCTTTCTCTGTCCGGTGCAGGAGCCTCGAGATTTCCCTGAGACAGAGAAATTATTTCTATTCAATTGCCTCGGTACATTTTTCACTTTGTTTACTATGTTTTCGTCAGATGAAACTCTCTACCTGTGCCACATAACTCCTTCTCCTTTTCCCGGTCGCGAGATAAAACTTCCGCAGCCTTGGGGA
This sequence comes from Raillietiella orientalis, assembly GCA_036172245.1. Lineage (NCBI taxonomy): Eukaryota > Metazoa > Arthropoda > Ichthyostraca > Raillietiellida > Raillietiellidae > Raillietiella > Raillietiella orientalis. The sequence goes on along the minus strand of JAYWIR010000003.1, from coordinate 2,186,215 downwards.
AACTGAACTTGAGTGCTTTGTGGACCTTCTTCTTCAAAGAACCACGATGAGGCTTCAGAAAAGCATACAAGAGCGAAGCAAATTTCAGTTTTCCTGTGCATGTTTTTCACAAGGGTTTTGGCTACTTGTTTTATTAGGACGCGAGAAGAATGCTCGTTCCAATCCTATTAAGCGGTAACTGGAATAATGGGTTGGCATGAGTCATATCTACTGTTACAGAAGATGCCATTGAGCCATCGTGAATCCAAGTGTTTTTATTCCAACTTTAGCCTTATTCATCACATTGCCTCCCCACTTACATTCCACTTAATCCTGGTCTAAGTGTTTTCATACATCTGAAGGTTCAGTGAGGTCAGATTTTCGTAGCATTGTCGATGAAGCACTCCAGCTATGCTGACCTCTAAGATAGCAACGAAACTCAAAGGTCCATTTCAGCAGTAGTTTTCATTGCGTCAGTTTATCGAGGTCTTTGGTAAATGAAGACACACCATCAAAGAAAACGATGCTGCCAGGCTGCTTTCTGGAAAGCTCGCTCACATGTTGCGAGTACGTTATATTTGCGTTCCAGGACAGTGCCGTATGGAATGCCGTTTAAATAGGATCTTATTATCCCATGATCATGTCATGTTTCGCTGTAAACAGGGATCACTTTTCCATCTCTGCAGCGGTCCCCAGCATTCTATTCCATTCCCATCATTCTATAGAAATGCTTTCATTCGGAATGAGATCCTAAGTTTTTTATAAAGTCAGCCGAGTAAGAAAGCTATAGAAACCTTCATTCTAATTTGTCACACAGTAGGTGGTAGTGAACTATAACTGCTTATAACGGTTAAACCTGGAAAGCACACGTCAGATCAGATTGAAGGAATATTGGAATAGATAACATAAGCATAAATTCATAGGCAAATACTTGCTTGGTGTAGTTATCAGAGAAATACTGTGCTTAACTGATCAAAGACGTACGAAGAAGGCGGATTTTTCCTTCTGTTTTTTTTTTTTTTTTTTTTCTTTCACTCGTGCATGGTAGACTCGTGTTATATCGCAGACCTTTATTGTAGACGTGTCTTTTGGGGTGGTTTGGAAAAGGAACCGTGGATTGAATTTTAGAAAGCAACTAAATGTCATTGAAAAAAAAGAACCAAAGCATCGGGTTGCAGAAATGGAGATGCTTGATGCTGATCATTGCGAGCTGTTCAACACGCGATCAGCATACGAACGGTCATCGGTTCTGGGGCTGCAAGAACTCGCACGAGATGATGATGATTCTTTCATTCTCTGGATACTGCGGCATTGCAATCTCAGGTCATCTTGTGCCCCAAGCAAATCGAACGCAGCGGCAATAATAATAATAATGCATAATCCTGAGCGAAGGCTCCTTCCTGCATGGTTTTTCTTTCCGGGTTTCATGTCCCAAAAACTCGGTAGAGGAGTAAATCATTCTGATATCTTCTCTACGGGATTATTTTCTGCAGGTCGAGGAAGGCTATCTGTCAACAGATTTACCCTGGAAATGGATTGCAATTTTCCTGTTCACTGATGACCTAACAAATTAAGATGGATGTGCAACTTTCGCGAAAATCATATCTCCTCATCCGTCATTCTCATGCTGAGACACACCGCATCTGCTCCAAACCACCGAATGGAGACCGAAGAGTGATGAACACATCTCCGTTTCTACATCAACTCGTTTAGTCACGCAGGGATTAGCAGCACTGACCGCGCAGGAATTTTCGGGAGGAAACGTTTTCGATAAATCTGGTAAATCCTCCGTGTCAGATATGGAGAAATGATACAGCATCAATAATCCACGGCTATGTAAATCTCCCTGCGAATGGCAGAGTGCAGTATTACTCTAAAAGAGAAATATGAGGGTAATATTTCGCTTCTCGGGTGACTCGCGGGACGCAGACAAAATGATTCGTATTGCGAGTAACTCGGGAACGCGCGTGAAGAGGAGGAGGAAAAATAGGAGGAGCGCAACTGCGGATGCTTATGAATGAGTTCAATCCCATAGGACTGTTCGGTTTCAGTGAAACTCGGAGGGAATCAGCAGAACGAATTTCGAGGATGTGCGATCTGGAGTTTGGAGGTGGGTTGGGCAGAAGGGCGCGTCGCGTTCCAAACAGCACGTGTTTTAGGGAGATCTCCTGACTTTCGGTGCTAACGCTGAGAGAAGGGATCCCGAAAAGGTTTCCCTGGAATGCTCGAAACTGTTTGCGGGTTCGGAAATCGCATTCATCGAAATCTCTGGAATCAGAAGCGGGAATTTGCGAATGTGCGCATCGAAATCCTCTGGATTTCACGTTTCCGGTTCGGCATCCTTGGCTTCAGCTCCCGTCATTCTCAGACCGTCCCTTAAGACAGAGTCTCTTTCAATGAGGTTTCCGCGGCCTTAATCAGCAGAGCAATAGTTTGAACGCCTTGAGAATTCTGTGTCTTTTTTTTATTCAGTGGTCACCATACCTGTTTGCAGGAGGATGAGGAGAGGGTGGTGGACGCACGTCTTGGCTTTTGAAAACCAAGCTGCTCCTCGAAGATAAAGCCGCATCTGCAGCAATCTCCGTACGGAACGTTAACGCGTTAAGATCTTTTAGCCAATGCATTTCTTTCTTGCTTGCCCTCCTCCCACCTACCTGGGGCGAAAAGCTGTGGTCCAAAACTGACCTCATACTTTTTGAACCTCTTTCTCTTGAATACCGGGGATATCTAGCACATTGCCACTGCAGTCTTCCTTCCTTCTTCCTTCTTCCGGAAAATAAACTACGTTCCTTGCTACCCAAAGATTCAGATCAAACAGTTTAGGATTCTGTAAAAAATCAAAGATCCGGTTCCGTTACCTTCCCTTCAGTTCATTCCTAGGAGGCAGGGAGTTCTAATTTTTCCATGCTCCTGAAGGTTCTCTTCCCTGAAAGAGATGCGCTTGCCCTGCTTCCATTCTTAGCTTCCACTTTCCAATCCATCATTTTTGCCTGTTCCTTGGCTGAGCAGCTCGGAGGCGAGAGTGCAGATGCACTTGACGCAATCTGGAAGACTGCCTCCCTGGGAGGCAACTGTCTTGACGTCACACTAAAATTTCAGGCAACGTGGAGATATGAGTGATGCACACGTAGCTACGAGTGGGTCCCATCTGTCGGGTGCAGCAGCTAGGCTAACCTTGAAAAAGGAAGTTGGCGTTCCGAACGGAATTCAGCAGCACCTTCAATGCAGGAGCAGTTTACCAATTTATCACCTTCGCTTCCGTACGCAGCATCCAATGTGACAGTGATTCTCTCTCTCTGGGAAAGTTGATGAGTGAACATAGGAATGCATAAGAAACGTAACAGGGAGGATGCGGAGAAAACAGCGCCAATGAAAATTGTGAAACGATTCTTACTGGCGCTTATTGCACCGGCATCTGGGAGGGCGAAATGGCGTCACCGGGAAAGCACCTCCGCTCTTTTCTATCCAGCAATCGGTTTGTTGGACTTCAATTCTGATTGCTGTTGGATGCAAGAAAAGAGATGTTTATGTTAAAACTTGTCTCTAGACTGCAATGAATGTCAATTTCCGCATGAGCTGATGCGCAGTTGGAACGACCATCTTTCTGGTAGGGTTTTTGAATGATGTTTTTATATTGGAAGTATCACTAATTGGATCTGTCACTTCTTTCTCTTTCTAAACCGGGACCCTTTGCAGCTTTGGACACTTGCGGAAAATCCTGCAGCACCAAAAATCATCAGAAAGCCCTCCTGGTGTCAAATAATCATCATGGAGACCACAGTTCTCGTTCTTCCTCGAAGAGTGAACTGCCATTGTGCAAAGAGTACTACTGAAACTGGACAATGTTTTGACTGGAAAATCAGGGCGTGTGTGAAATTGAGACCACGAAAGTCGCTGGCACCAGCATAACGGGTTTCACATACAGTGTGGTCCTGAAGGACGGCTTTTATTGGGATTTTCTGCTAGAGCTCTGTGACGAAGAGCTTTTGTCGAAAATCTGAAGGAAGCCATCATAGTCTCTCGGTTTTGTTGGAGGTCATTCTAGGATAGGTTAGGTCAGCTTATGTCAGGGTAGGTTATGGTAGTTTGGACGGGTTGGGATAGCTAGGGTAGAGTAGGTTAGGTAAAGTTGGTCAGAGGAAGAAGATACAATTGGATATTCCACGTTTCCTAAAATGCAAAGCTCTCTGGACATCATCGTGCCAGCATTCGGCGATTTTCTGGCAGCGCCTCGAGGAAACGATGGAAGTGGAGGAAAAGGAGGACAGTGGCAGGAGTCTGTCTAGTCAAGAGAAAAGTTTGAAGCGAACCTCGAGTAGACTGATCGAGGATAGCAGCCACCGGTCTCATGCATCAGCTCCGCTTCAGGAAATCTTACGATGGACTTGCTGGATTTTGTAGTCGCTTTCGTCCGGGATGGTGGTTGGCGCAAACCACAGTCGCAGTGGTGCAACAGTTTGCTCCAGAAGGCGTGCGACTGTGACCAAATGCGAGGAATCAATTCTTCCGAGAAAACCGAAGATGCTTAGTGCTTTGCTTACTCACTGACGGTTGCGACCGAAATCCCAAGCGCACTGAAGTGATTTCCGGAGACATCGAAGGAGATGCGGCAACGTGCAACGGTGGAGCGTTTCCAGGGAATGGCAAGCTGACGTTATCTTTCTGCGTTCTTCCCGCAGGAAAGTTCGACAACCCGCAGAAGTATAGTTCGTTCTTCGCATCCCCGCGATAATTCCATCGTGCGCCTAGAACCGAGCTTTTTGATTGAAATTTGTAAATCCACACGCGGTGCAACTAATGGTTTCGGGAAGCAAGAAATCGTCCTTGCGTAGGGGGAGACGATAATTTGGGTTTTGTATTTGAGAGCATGCCTTGTGATGGTCTCTAGGATATTGAATATGAAAGAATTATACCGGTCACCGAAGCTCTCATGCTGCTGTTCAAGCGGGACCACCGGACGTGGGCTATGGGATGATCCCGTCAAAAATTCACTCGTGGAAAGAAATTGCCACGCTTTAAGGAACTCTCCAGGAAGGGGCATACGTGAGCCGATGATGCACCTCTCCTCTCGCCTACCTGAAATGAGCCGCTCTTGTTCATCTATGTCCGCCACCAGTTCCTCTTCACCTGCCTGACTTCGCAGAATTCGTCGCCCTGGAAACGTAGCTTCGGGTTTAACCAAGCATACTGAGCACGTCTTGATAAACAGCCCAGCATTACCTGGATGATCAACCGAAAGCACGTGTTTTGCTGTTGCCCTTTTTTGGTGGCCGCTTTGGAGTAGCATCGTTCCGGTTACCAGAACACTTGAGCGTTTGCTGCAAGAGACACCGAGAGCATCGATGCATTCTTTTGCTAAAAGGCAACTTCTAAAATACAGAGGCGGCGGTCGAGACCCTCTGCTACTCCGGGAACGGCCTCCAGTTTCAGGGATACCCCCCTTAAGCGTGCCCTGCCTTTTCTCTCCTCAAGAGAGAGAGCCAGCTGCGCAGCCAGTGGCGGAGCGGACATTCCTCTGCAGCCAAAGGGAAACCCGAGTTTCTCCCTCGATCACATGCGTGGCTGGAGCGGCAGTGGAATTTCTCATCATGCGAAGCACGGGGAAGGAAAACCAGATCGATTTTTTTTTCTTTTCTGCCGTGCAATCGGATTGACAGCCCTAAGAGAGGCGATGCCCGGATCCAAGCCGGAGTAGGAATGGCGGCTTCAGAAGGAAGAGCATCCGAAACTCCAATTACCCAAGCTCAGGATTTTCGCGAAGCAACAAGCTTGGCACCCACTGAGAACCCGTGACCAGCTTTTGCATAAGTCGGCCGATCCTCCCGAGCAAAAGGCTCTCCCGCCTCGGGACGAAAAGATGGAATGGGATGCCAGTCTCGGAAACGTCCGGAAAGGGGAACCCGTCTAATTTTGGATGCCCTTTGATCTCGCTCCTACGCATTGGACATGCCTCCTTAAAGAGGTCAAAGTTCCTGGGGAGCGCAAGAAGTGACCTGGGGCAATCTATCGGAAATCCTCTCCTTCCTCCTCCGAGATGAACGGGAAATCCAAAAAGCCAGTAAAGAGAGCTCGGCGGCTTCGAACGAGCGAAAGACACGTGAGCAAGGGGCAAGTACAGATGCAGTACTTGACGGCTTGCATCCAAACAAACTGTAGATCATCAACCGCAGGAAGGGAAGTCAGCGAGTTGCTTCTGGAAGCCGGATGCTGTGTTGCTCGATCCCCCGCTTTCAAATTTCGGGAACACTCAAATCCCGGAGGCTTTTGCGCAAACGATAAGATGGGCTGGAATCCGAGCCCGAAAGTAGAACCCTGTGTACCAAGCCAGGATTAATCAGCTCTGGACCTTCCCTTTTCCATTTCCTATCCGAGTGCAGATCTTGACGGTTTGGGTCTCCATGGGAAAAATCTGGCCTTGTTCTAGATGCATCAGAGAGTGACCTTTTTTTTTTTTTTTTTTTTGATATCCCTTCGCAAGGAGCACTTTTTTTGATATCCGTTTTCCTCTTTCTGTCTTCAAGTTTGTGGAAGCGACGTCGCACTTGTTGCAAAACGAAGTATGCGCATAGTTGCTAGGGTGCTGCTGCTTCGGGTGAGGACGGCGTCCTATCGAAACAGTATCCCTCTTGAAGCAGCGAAAAAGACGACTATACGTAAAGTACTCGTGGAAAGCTGATCTTGAAATGGGGCAGGGCATAGGCAAAGGACCAGGTGAGGAAGCTCTCGAAAGAAAACAGGCAAAGAGAAAACGTGTTGGTGGTTACCGGAAGTTTCCATGTAAGGAAGAGGGTCGTGAGTGGTTCCTTTGGAAACAGCTTGAATGGCCGCGTGCGCTTGTCGCCAGTGCTCCCGTGGAGGATATTGAGGAGAGAAGGATATGAGACTGCATAGCATATGGGCGCCGACGAGCCAGAAGCTGCTGTGACCACGGCCAATAGAGCGGTCTCCAAGAACAAGCAGCTTACTCATGGAGATGTGGACCACGGCTTAGCAGTAAACCGAAACAAGTAGAGGCTAAATCTGGTGGCTAAGAGATCCTCAGCCGTTCCTTAGATTCAGTAAAGAGAATGGCATACACGATCTCCGGTTTAATCTGAAATAAAAATCATTTCTTTCCGTTTTGGGCGCTCGTTCTTTGCTTCTTGAACTCGGAGCTTGCATCGCCTATCTGCAGACGGAGAAGGAAGAAAACATTTGGCTGGAAAGCTGAGGATGAAAGAGATGACACTGGGATTAAATCTTTGCCTCGTGGACGGCCTCTCACATATGCGAAGGGGCAAAGCGCACTCACATATGTGAAGAATTGTAGCCTAATGATTCGCTGGGATCCGGGCTTTTGAAAACCTAAGGCACAAATGCTTAGAAATTCGGTCCAGGATTGGGCGGAGGGAGAGTGTTTTTTCTGCTATTATTACCCTGATTTTATTTTTTATATTAGGATCTTTTCGCGAAGCCGGAAATACCCTTACGAGGAGATCGTTACCATTGGCCTAGGATGATGGAAATTCTGATGGGGACCGAAATCTTTCATTTTCTGCATTCCTTCTAGCTTCGTGCTTTATTCTTTCCATAATCAAAGCATCTACAGCCTGCAAGAATCAAAGGTGGTGCCATCTGGCGAAACAAACTTAGGCATAGCTGACATTTCCGGGCTACCAGGTTGATGGCTCATTGCCGTGGAGTTGAAATGAAGGACTTTCCAAGATCACTCTTAAGAACTAAAAAGCCTCAAAGGCATCGAACGCTGCTGTGAAAGGCTCCGTGTACATTCTAAAGCTTCAAAGATGAGCCGAGCCATAGGCTCATCGCAGCCAGTCCATGAGCGAAGGACTCTGTCTTTCAAGAGCCTGATTGCAGAAAACGGGATGCAGATTTTCCCCAGAGTGAAAGAAAAAAATTTTCTCACGATCTTCTAATTGAAAAAAAAAAGAAAGATTAATCATTGCTTGATTGCTTATCTGAATGTTCGTCAAGGTTAAATGCCGATCGGCTTGTTCAAACTTGGGATCTTCTGTTCGCGTAGATCTTCCGGCGCACGTAGAGAAATTTCCTCTTGGGAGAGCCGTTGTCCTTGATCTTGCTTCTAGAGGAGTGCTGAAATGGCGTGCAAAGGCTCATGTGATGAATAGGGTTGCTTGGTCACCACCGTCCCACGTATTCCTTCTTCAAAGGAGAGAGGGGATGCATCCTAGCAAGTTCATAGCACGGTTCCATTAATGGCGCTGCGGCTGTTTAATTTAAATTGTCCGCGGATCTAAAAGCGACTTTTCGTCCTCTCCCCCACCTTTGCTCCACTCGAGAGATTTCCGAGGGCTCTTTTGCTTGCCTTTAGTAGCGGGGAACGGGACACCTTGGCGATTGGTACTTTTATCTTCCGCTTTCTGGCAGAAGAAAAAGATGAGATGAAGAAAGAAAAGACAAAATCTGCCTGTTTATCTGCTAAAACATCGTTCGCTACCGTGATGGAGCGGTGGACCACAGGAAGCCACCACTCAAAAAGCAAAAGCAGCCATACCATTGCTCCAGTTCACGGATACAAAACTTGACCTTGAAAAAAACGAGATCTAATGGACCAGCAATTTTAGGAAACCGAAAGAATGTCGAGAGGTTAAATGGAGCCTCCCTATTATTCGATCGATTTATTCAGGAACTCCACATAATGAAGACGTTTACTTCGTTGAGTAGCTGCGCTGTGAAGGCGATAAAGAATGTGTATCATCCGTCGTCACGAGTCTTCGTGCGATCTGAAATTCCGGCACACTGCATGGTTCTGGATCCGCCAATTAACAAGATAAAGAAGAGCCCTTTAATCGGTAGTAATTCGTGTTTTTAATGATTTCCATTCGACTCGGATTTTCTGGCTGTTTCCAAAAGTCCCCGGTATAATAGATCGACAACTGCATTCTTTAGCGCCTTCCTCCATTAATCACATACGTTGACTTTCGCTTTGTTCTGGGGTTAACTCGAACAAAAGTGGGAAAAGAATTTTCTTCGACGCAAATATTTCTGCTTGGTCCGTTCGATGTCGCTCTCTCGAGTGATTAAAAAACGATGGCACTTCACTTCCGCTTCGATTCTCCCGTCTTTCTCCCACTTCGTGGAAACGCGAAGGTCTTGGCGAGCTGTTTCAGGAGCTGGATCATTCGATTCCTCCCCCCTCCCCAATCCTCATCCTCCTTTCTCCATGTCGCACGAACAAGGGGGAATGCAGAACTCGGCCGAGCATTTAAGATCGGAGATGCTTCCGCAGGAAGAAGAACGGTCTGCGTTGGACCCCAAAAAATCAGCTGGTCGGCTCCCTGCTTATTAATTTAGCAGCCAGCCCTGTCATTCTCACTGAGCTTTCACGAAGGCATAATTTCTATAAGCACCGAGGATCAGAATTAACTGAGAGAATGTCATGCCCTCGGAAAATGTAGATTGATGGATTTCATTTGTTCAGAGAAATTTAATTCTGCAGCAAAATAAGCTTTTGCACTCGGGATAACAAGTTGTTCTGATTAATATAAGTGGGAATTGTTTGTACACATGTCAGGACTAGCCCAATGCAGCAGGAGGGAGACCAGCATGCAGAATGAAATGGCATCCGTGAACTTGGGATATCCCTTGTCAGCTGAGCCGAATGTGTTTCCTTCCTGCCCAAGATTCGGGGTCTTCCTTGGGATTCGAGAGTTTCCAAAAACGATTTTCTTTTCGAACCATCTTTTCCTCTCTGGAGCTCATAAGGAGTCGTCTTCCCGCGTCTTGCAGAGCATCATGGCACAGAACTACCCTTGTCGCGTTGCGGCACCAAAAGGCTATGATTCACCAAATCTTCACACTTGAATGGGAAGCTTTGCATCTTCACGCGGTTGTGCGCTTGTGGATTCTGAGTTCTGCGATGAGCTTTAGAATTCTTACTGAACGAATTTCATAGCTGGAAGGTCGGATTGATCCACCAATTAAGGAAATAGAGGGGGTCGATCATGATGTCAGTAGTACTTCTGGCTGGTGAAATGATAGAATGCTTCCCATGGATGTTTCCCCTATTCGGATTCATAGCAACCAAGAAGATACTTCCGGACTTTGGTCAGCAGAACGAGTAAATGTAGATCTGAATACATCAAATCTCTCCCACTCAGAGACACAAGAATCCCTGTCATCCTTCTTCATCGAGGTGGATTACCATTCTTACAAGAAGGCAAGCAACCCAGGATGGGAGAACCGGAAAAAAATTCTCTCAGAGTTCACATGGTCGTCAGTTTCACGGTTGCTGAAATAAATGCCGCACTTTTTTTTGCATCTTTCAAGGAACCGATGGAAGACTTCCTTGAATGACTCCTCAGGGATTTCGATGGATTGGATGCGATGTGGATACTCTTCTTCGTCCGCCTGCAGCAATCAAAAAAGGATTTCCAGGGCTGAATTCCAGCAGTTCACTGATGAGACAGGCCGCAGCAGTGCTGCAGCCAAAGTCTGTCTGCTGCTTCTGCAGAGAAAACAGGGATGTCCAGGAGGCCAAGTCTCAACTGAGCTGTTCAGTCGCGGGAGGCCATTTTGATACCTCTTCCGGTGAGAATCGATTCACGTTTACTCATCCAGGAGGCATGAGAATGTTCAGGAAGAGAGACGTCAGGATAAATTTGCTTTCATTTGCCCTCGACCCTAGCTTGAGATGACGCCACAACTTACCACAACCGCGACTATTACCGATGCGGCTTCTCTTGTGTCAGTTTCGGCTCATTGCGGCAAGCAAATCTGCTTGCAGTTTTCACCGGTAGGTGATGAATGGCACCGACGTCTCGCAACCGGCACTCGAAGTGTTGGAAATGGCTCCTGCGGAGAGCTGAAGATTATCCCTTCGATCAAAATGTATCTGGCTTCTCATTTCGTAGAAGAGCAAGCCGAGTTGAAAAAGGAAAAGGAAAATTCGGCATCCGGACCAAAGACCTTGGTGCGGGAAGCATCTTGACCTGGAGCTCATGCTGAATCCTCGAAAGAGAGCCGCAGCGTGGGAGTGCAGCATGGACCTTGCCTTATGGCGAGCGACCCCAGCCGGCCTCACCGGTCACCCGAATTCCGATCTGATCTCTTGGAAAGGGGTGTTGTCTCTTTCCTCGCCAGCAGGAGGCGAGCACGAGGGACATGCGCGTTCCGCTTCCGCCGGCTGCGCTTGCCCTCTTCCAGGTGAACTCGCACCTCCGGGCTCTTCAAGTTTCAGCTGACCAAGTCGCCGCACTCCGCACTGCCATCTTTGGATGCGTCTGTTTTCGGCCGCACGGCGCGTCAACTCGCCCCCGCGTGAGATGCCCCTTTTCCGCTTCGCCTCAGGAAGCGCTCCGAGACCTGCCGAAGAAGAAGAAGAAGAAGAGCTTGCGCTCGCTGGCCGCTCAGTCCGGATGCGCTTCGGAGCACCCTGCGAGGTGAATCCCGGAGCGGATGGCCCGCCGCTTCCTGCCCGCTGCGCGCTCCCATCCGCGGCGGTGCCGAAGTCCGCAGCGTCCGTCGGTTCGACGCCGGTCCTCGTCACGGGAGACTTCGCCGTGATCCCGAGAGGCATGCGAAAGTCGAGATGCTTCTGGAAAAAGATAACAGTACAGAGCCCGCATCTGATGCTACTGACAACTGAAAGGAATGTGATTGGCGCATTTGCTGAAGCATGCAGTGGACATGTCCTTCCTTTGTTTTGCCCCACATTGTTGGCAGAGAAAGAAACGAGATTTCCATGGAGAAGGGAATTTTATTCCAGAGAAAGAACGGAACTCTAATTAAGCGAGCCGAAAGTAGGAGCCCGGAACGGTTGGTATAAACGTGCCTCTTGTTTTTTGTGTCTCGCTCTGAATGATCATTTATCATTGGCTGTCCCAAGGCGGAGGAGGGTGCTTTCTCTCTGCCAATCTGTTGTTGCTGTTTTTTTTTTTTTTTTCTCTATTTCGCTTCGTTTTATTTCTCTCGCTCTCCCTCTCTCTGCTGCGGCTGCTCGCACTGAGCTTTTTTCGTGGAGCCGTCAGGGGTGAGAAGCGGGGTGGTGCACGACGCTCCGAAGTGAACGAACTGCAAAGATCACCTTCGTGATTTCCGAGAGGACTAAGAAAGATCAGCCTGAGGAGGATGTGCGCGCGCGCGTCGTTAGTAGCAGCATCTCTGCCGGGGGAAGGCCGGCTCTGGGCGGCGGCTCATCAAGAACAGGCAGCAGGCAAGTCTCCTCGAAGCCGGGATCCGGGTCCCACGAGGGATGGGGAGCTGCCGATTGGCCGCCGCCGTGCGAGGCTCCGCGGCTTGGCGGTGTGGAGATGGATCTTCCCGGATCGGGCGGACGGACGCGTTTCTTCTGCGGTGATTCCTCCCCGGCAAGAAAGGTTGCTGCTGCTGCTGCTGTGGTGGCGGCGGCTTACGCTGTCCGCAGCAGCCGACCCGCGTTGCTCCCGTCGATTCCGACAAGGGAAATGCGGAGCTGGGATCTCGCGCCGGAAGCGCCGGATCTTCGGAGGGTCCGCCGAGGGACTCTCGGAAGTCTCTCCATACTTTTTGTACGTTTGGTTCATTACTTCTCGCGAAAGTGACCTCAGCGGCAGCCATCTTCGTTGCTAATGACTGCCAGAGAACTATGAGCATCAGCAGAGCAGAGAAGAACCTTCGGCTTTCAGTGATGAAGTTCCTTTTAGTGTTTCCAGCTGAGTTTCGGCCGAGACTCCCTTCAAGACGAGGTGGGGAACGGTCCAGGGCATTCTCACGCTTCCTTCTGCCTCTCGTTTTTCTTGGCCTTGGAAGAGCTTCCATATCGTCCTGCAGCGTCCATCATGACGACCGGTCCTTCGGCTTGAACTGGAGTCGATTCTTCTTTTCTGGGATGGACTGGTTACAAGACGAATACCAGTTCCCAATGTATGTGGACTTTCTGTTTGTTCCATTGTAACATCGTGTCGGCTGATGGTCATCGTCAGGTGACTGACGCAGTGGTTGAGGCGCTCGTGCACCTTCCAAAAGACTTCCGCAAGTTTGGTTTAGCGCCATCTCTGCAGCGTGAAGCTCGAAAAGGCAGGAGTTTTGGTCAAGCTGCATATGTGAGCGCCCTCACTAAGCCCTGGGGTCTTCTTCGAGAACCAAAAGTATTTTCCGTTGCTTAGGAGATGCTTGAGGGGGTTCTCACGCAAGTCATAGTCTTCCCCTACGTTCTCGGAGAATTCGCAGGGAATTTTTAAGAGTGCTGAGGATGCAGTGCTTTGAGGTGGGAGGCGACTGCTGCACGTGCTGTGGAATGCCAAAGAATCCAAGGAATGGAAATTTCCACAAACTCGTAAGCGATTATTCATCTCTCAGGGAGAACTTGCTGCCGTCTGCCTAGAAGAGAAAGCTCTTGTGTTTCCAGCCTCTACAGACCTCGGAAACGCCGCAGCCGCTGATCATTCAAGTAAAATGTGGATGCGTGGACGTAGAATCAGTAATGATATGGCATCAGATTGTTCAGGAGATGCGTAGATGCTGATATCTCTAGGAGTTATCAAGAGCTTGGTTTTTTTTTTTTCTTTTTTCGGGGGGGGGGGGGCTCTTACCTACGCCTGGATCTATTTTTCGGAGAATTCCTCAAAGCACGATGTTAAATTTGAATTTAGTGCATGCATTCATTTCCAAACTTTCAATCGAAGCTTATTGATGGACCCTTTTGCTAATGAGATTCTTCTTCTTTTTGCATCACTCCAAAATGCAGGCGTTTTTATCCGAGCTCATTTGATGCGTTTCTGCCGACCAATTCTCTTCTTCTTCTTTTCCTTCTTCATGCGCTCATGAAGTACTCGTTCACTGATCCAGCATCTCCTGGCTAACTGTGGATTTAAAAACTGGCGGCGAACGTGACTGGAGATACTTCTTGCAACCGGGCAACTGATTAAAGAGCAAATAAAAATTCACCCCGCTTCCTGGGACAAGCAGGCATTAGAGACAATGATCCTGCTTGCTTCAGCTCGCATTTTTCATCCTCTGTTTATATGTCCCCATTGCATCTGTCTCAGTTCCAGCGTACAGATTGATCAATTTCCTGCAATCGAGCCCAGAATTTTCTGGACACACGCGGATTTTCTCGATTTTGTTTCGCGCCATTTGATATCAGCGCACCGCTTATCGGCTATAAATGGAGCCGAAAATTTTTGGACGACTATGAGTGTGTTGATCGAGTGCGAAGGTCTCCCCAGAGCAGGATGAATGGAGTCTGGAGGAGCGCCTCTGCACCGATGTAGCATTAACTTCATGTCCGTGTCGAAACAGACTAGCCTCATCTTTCATACCCTTTCGTTCCTGAGACAAATGTCTTCATCGTGTCTGAGATGATTTCTAGAAACGACTCTCCCTCCGACATGGATGCTTGTTTTATTTTTAGATTCTTTACATGTTTTATATTCTTCAGTTTGCTCGTTTTTGAATTCTTTTTTTGTTCTTTTTGTTTTTTAAAAGAAAAAGCCACTTTGAATATTTTATTCCGAAGAAAAGAAACAGTCTGGATAAGAGAAAGCATCTTTGGAGCGATGTCGAGCCAACACCGGCCTCCAAACAAGTCCTCCGTGGATTCTCGGAAATGACATCTGACGAAACCTCAAATCGAGACATCAAATCTTATCTTTGGGACGTCAAAATACGGATGGCAGGGCATCCAATCTCACGACGAAAATTTCCCCAGCGTGTGGGGTGCACGTTCGAAAAATTTCACCTGCAAGGGACACGCGTTTTTCCTCATTTCCGAACCTTGAGTTTTAGGGAGAACCGGGAACCTTTCCAGAAGGACATGCTGCTGGATCAAGCGACAAATGGCGGATCATTTTTTAAATCATTCCCATCAAGGAGCACGTGCAACGAACAGCCGCCTCAAAACACGAAAAACGGGGGAGCAGTGAATCAAAGTGGCGAGAATGGAGAAATGAGCCACAACTCGTGATAAAGGGAGCCTCGACAAATCTTTGGGGCTTCCGCTCACTGTGCTCGTCGGAGTCTGGGTGTCTTCCTGATGCAAGGGTGTCTTCTGCATGCAGAGAACGATCCCCCAGCTCGGGAACGCAGAATGGTGGACTGCACAGAAAGGACTAGCAACCGTGGGGAGGCGAAGAGCTGCCAAGATCCCTCGAAACTTCAGCTGAAAACTGCAGCACCATTTACCAGAGACTGTCCCGGCATTACAACTTCGGTGAGCGAATCCACCATCAACCACAGTACAACCCGTTTCTTTAGCACAAGCTCGCATTCTTTTAAAGAAAATTCAAGAATGACGAAACATGTGGAATATTGTCTAATGCTAAAAATAAACACTGAAAGCTGTCAAATATTTATGTCGAGTGTTCATGCCTTCCGGCAGCATGAACATTCTGGAGTGTATTTGTGATTATGGGGCAGCTTGGAAACAGACTGCGGCTGTTGGTGGCTGAAGACAACCAAGGAAGTTTGAAAGGACATCGAGAGCTCTTAAAAGCTGCCTTGTGGGAAGGCAACTTCCGAGTGTCCGCAAGAACCACAAGGACATCTATCGATCATCAGAGAGCCCTTCATAGCATCTAAGGAACAAGATGTATTTGGAAGAAAACAGGCATCGGAGGATTCGGTGCCAAGAGGAGCAAGACAGGCTCTGGGAGAATTCGGAGTCCAGAAAATTCGTCACGAGGACACGGCTTTCATGCTCCTGTTTGCGAACGGAGAGCCAGGAGAGCCATTGAAGCTTTCAACACCTATTGGAGTTCCTGGCATTCAGAGTTTCTCTGAGGGCATTCTCATTGTCGCTTAGCAAGCTGAAGATGGCAGCGTGAGGCGTTCCAGCAAAGCAATCGGAGCCTTGCAGATTTTTCCCCAATGGAGCAGCAGGCTTCGTATCGCATCCTCTTCTGGGAACCTTTTTTTCGCGTGTTCTTAGTCGGTTTGATTTGAGCTCTTCTCTGCGCGATCCAGTTCTTCCTCGGATTCCCCTAGATTCCCCTACCTAAGAAGGAGTGAAATTCCACTTCGTTTCTCGCCTTGGATCTCTGAAGCGAAACGACTCCTGGGTGAGAACTCTGCTGCAAACTAAGAACGCTTGCTCAGCTTCCCCGGATGGAAAAGTGCCCTGGATCCAAGACAAGTCCTCACTTCCCTTGCAGGTCCACCCCCAGGTGAACTCAGGAGAAACATCTTCTTCCTGGTAGTTTTCCATGACAGCCCGTCTCGTGAATTCGGTCCATTCGATTCCGCTTTTGCTAAGAAGCGGACTTTTTTGTTCGGCAGACAAACGATCTCATCGGAACGCGCTCGAGGCTGTGCGGGGAGTCTTGGAACTCCCAGAGCTCCCGTGATTTGCCTCCCCTCTCGTGGACCCGACGAAGCCTTGAAGCGCTTGGCAAGCCTCAGAGGACCTGGCAATGAAATCTCAAGCTGGCAGTTTTTCATCTCAGGCAAGTTTGCCTCGGATGCACAAAGAAGCCTCGCAGCGTGGACGCAGGGCATTCCTGCTCGATGACGCGCTCGCGAAAGACCCTCATGGGTATCCTGAAAGAAACTTTGCCTCCGGCCTCTTTGAACATCTCCTCACCTACCCATCCTGTGGCTTCGGTTCACAGTTGCGGATCGATCGAGATGCCCACGCTTTCCACATCTGATGGCAGACGGTGAGGAACTGCGCACGGCGCATCAGAAGGACTTTGGTTCTTGTGCCTTTCCACAGCAACATGGAGGACGCACGAGGTGTGAGACGACTGTAGGCAGAATAACCCGACACCACGGTGAAGGCACTCCTCTTCTCCATCTCTTCCCTGCCCGATGCAAGCCCTCGGGAATCATGTCCAGTACCACGAGGTCGGTCCACCCCATTGCGTATTTAATTATTTACTCATTGGCTCTCCCTTCTCTCCTTCCACTTCCCCCCAGTTCTGCCCTCAGAGAGGGCAGGACCACCTCACAGAGGCCACCCTGTGGCTTTGGGCAGACCCATCGTCGATCCTTCCCTAACGGTATGCATTAAAACTTTGCCGTGTTTCCTGAGTTGCCAGCAACTCGGAGCGGGAAGGTAGCTGAACGGCACGGATGCGAATTCCACATTCGAAGGTGTAGCAGCTGCATCTCCCGTGCAGTACCGACTGACTACCCGCCGAGCGGTCTTCAAAAAAGAGTGTCCACCTGGCTGATACGCTGTGCCGCAGAAAATTCATCGCAACGTGCGGCTTGCGAAAAGCAGCGATCCCGGCGTGCCCCAGCAAGAGGTCAAGACGGTCTCTCTCGACCCTCGAACCCGGACAACGCGGAGTGAAGCGCTCAGCTCCCTTCTCGCCAGGGAGGCCTCAAAGAAGCAGCCGCGGTTCTCTGCCTTGGTCCACGAAACGCGGCACCGTGGACGCGTTCCGCGAGAGAGCGACACGGGGCCGCCGTGCTGCCCAAAGGATTTTCGCCGGGCCGCTCGAACGAGCCTGCCTCGGACCGGAAGATGAGGAACGCGGCCTGTCATCCACCCCAAGCTTCGTTCCGCCTTCGCCTCCCTGTTCACTAGTCGCCCCAGTGGTTCCTGGGGAAGGCTCGCCGGAGGGCGTTACAGCAGCATCGGTCTCGAAGTGATCCGTACATCGACCTTTTCCTTTCCAGTGGCTCCTGGCTCAAGGAGAGGCGCTGCCCGTGTCCATGCCGGAGTGATCCGTGCCGCGAAGACTTCCGTGGCAGCCATGGACGAGGAGACCTTCGACTGCTCTTCGCGACTTCAGGTCGGTACGACGCTGACGACTCTGAGAAGACTCCCGACTTCAGGGCCGGCCAGGAAAGCACCAGCACAGAAAAATCCGTAGCCAAGGAAACCGAAAGGGAAACAAAAAAGAAGAAAAAGAAAAAGCGGGAGAAAGAAAGGGGGGTAAGAATAAAAATAAATAAAAAAATCCCTGGCTGCGGGCGCTTCCTGCGCACGTCATCTGTCAGAACGCGCCCAACCTGGAGGCAACTGCCGCCATTGGCCGCATGTGTTGAATAATTAGAAAGGAAGTGCATCCAAGCAGGAAGGGTCATTAATCATGTCCGTTTGTGTCACCATGTCGCGAACATTAATCATACCGGGAATCCGCGCACCCTCTTCCACACGCATCCTTCCAGGATTATTTAGCCATCCGCCCCAATTTGGGATTCATGCAACGCGCGCTGCCCGCTCCCGAGCCGGGTCGCAGCTTCGGGGCAAAGGGGGCGGAGGGGGAGTCCCCACAATGCCGAGACCCTTGCCGAGCCCCGATCTGGACTCGGCCGTCGCTTTGTGCGCCCGCGTGGGCCGCCGAAGAGCCCTCTCGCCGCCGCCGACGGCGGCAACCACCACGCTGGAAGATGCGCGTCTACGGAGGCAGGGATGCGGGATTCTCCCACCGTCGGGGCTCGCACGGTCCGCCGAGGAATGGCCCGGGGTCTGGGAAGGGAGCCACGTCCTTCCCGGTGTGAGCGCGGGAAGAGAGAGGCAGAGGCTGGGAACCCCCTCCCCTCGTCCCCCCCACGCCGAATTCATTTGGGGTCGACCTCCCGACAATGGACCCCAGGTGAAAGACTTAATCATCCCATTTCCTCGCTTTCCTTGCCCCAACGGGTTTCGAGTTATTTACAATCCTCGCTCCCAAATTGCGGAACCCGGGAATCATAAATCAAAATCAGGGATGACCTCCAGCGCCGAGGTTGCATCCCGCTCGTCATCCCCGAAAACGAGTTATCCGCTCGCCGTGGGCGATCACTCGTCTCCGCGGAACGGGTCGGTGATTTACAGTTATCAGGAGACCGCCGGATTCCCTCCTCCGGGTGACCCATTGCGCCAGGCTTCCGGCTTCCCCTCTCGGGAGCCCCCGGCTGTGGGGGTCGTCCGAAGGGGCGCGTGCGACCATCCCGCGACCGCGGCCGGGGAGGAGGAGGGGAGGAAAGGGAAAAGAAACCAAAAGCTTCTTCCCGGGGAAGAAGCGCGAGACGCTGCCTCCCTTCCTCCTCCCCTTCCCCTTTTCTTCCTCCTCCCCTTCCCCCTTTCTTCCTCCTCCCCTCCTTTTCCCTTTCACCTCTTGCCCCCTTCCTCCTCCTCCCGCTCCTCTTTCCCTGCTGCAGGAAGCTGCTTGCTGTTTCCATGGAGCGTCCTGCCAGATCTCCGCGCGACCATCCCGCGACTGCATCTGGGGAGAAGAGGAGGAAAGAAAAAAAAAAAACTTCTGCCCTTAGGGAAGATGCCATCGAGAAACAGCTCCCCGGGGAACAGACGGAAGCCTCCTCCTCTTCCCCCCTCCCCTGCCGCATGGAGTTGCTTGCCATTTCCATGGCGCCGGGGTCTCCGAGCGACCTCCACTCGCCGCGCAAAACAGAGCCGGCGCTTCTCGGCGCAGCGCCCAACTGTCAGCGGAAGATCAAAGAGCCGGCCGAAATGATTTACGGCCCTCGGAGACGCGGATGATGGTCGCTAAGCAACTCCGAGAGCGGTCCAGCTCGTCCTCTTCTTGACCCACCCCTCTCGGTTGATCCGTGGAGTCTCGACCGCGGCGAGGATCCTTCCGGGCCGATCGATGGAAGGGTCAGGCCCCTCTCGAACGTCCTTCTAGCTCCACAGGGGCGGTGGGCAGACTCGAGGCGAAAAGACCGGCGACCGAGGAGGAAGAGGGCCGCCTCTCTCGACCCTTCCCCGTTTCGACGGAAAGCAGAGGAGCAGTCTGAATTCTGATCCCTGACTCCCGAGGGAGCGCGGGTTCGGCTCAGGGGAGGGCGAGATCGCTCTGCGACCGCGCCCGCGGGCTGGCGGAAGCCACCCTTTGTTTGGCCTTTGTCTCCTCCCCCTCCCCTTCCTGCGCGGAAAGCGTCCCCATCCCTGTTCGCAACCACGCATGTCGTCTGGCTGCAGGGACAAACAATCCATTCGATACGTCGTTCGTCAGGCCGTTCTTCCTCCGGTGACGTCACGCGCGCCCGCGCCAGCAGCGCGCAGCCGCACCTTTTTTGCCCACGACGACGCGGTGCCCGGCAGCCGCTGCCTGCCCGCCTCCCCGTCGCACGGGCTCCTCCTGAAAGGGACGCTGGTCTTCCTCCATCCTTCCCGATTTCATCAGCCGCTCCAATCCTTTCTCTCCCCTCCTTGCTCGTGGCATCGAGAGAGGAGGAACGCAGGAGGCGCCGCCGTCGGCGATCCTGCTCGCCGGAGCGAAAAACCCGAACCTTCCCGGAAGATCCCTCCTCCCTCTCCTCCGCCGCTTTTTCGTAGCCTCCGAAGGCCTCTCCTGCGGGAGATTTTAATCAAAAGTCGATGCGGTCGATCGCTCCTCGCGCGCGGTGCAGGGTTCCCTCCCCCCCCCCCCTCCTTCACGTCATGATGCCGCTTTGCGCGCAACGTGAGCTTTGAGAGACGCTTCGCGGGCAGCCGCCCGCCGCTTCCAAGTTCAAAGTGACCAATCACGGTCGCGGTCGAAAGAGGAGCGAAACCCGATGACCAATCAGAATCGGATCCCATGCGGTAAATAAAAACCTCGGGCGGACTCGCAGAGCCGCTCCCGCCCGCCAGGAACGTGAGCGATAAGGCGGAATAAAAAAAAAAAAAAAAAAAAAAAACGGATCGGCTGCTCCCTCCTCGCGTTCAGTGGTGGAGATGAGCGATGCGATGGAGACGGAGCCGAGACCTCCGGTTGCTAGGCAGGTTCCTCCTCCCTGACACGGAGAAACAAGAGAGAGGGTGCTGGCGTGACGGGGAGGGGGAGGGGGAAGGTGGAACTGACACTTTTACAAACACTTCGCCGATGATTTCATTAGAACGAGACCCCTTCCTGATGCCTCGGTTTGGTCTCCTTTCATATGAATCGGGCGCGCGCCCTTTACTTAGAGGTTTACCACCCTCATTAAAAGACTTAGAGGTTTACCACCCTCATCAGAAGACTTAGAAGTCCACCACCCTCATCACTTAGAGATTTACCACCCTCATCAGAAGACTTTTAGCGCCAGAAAAGAAGGGAGAGCCGTCTCTGGAGCCTGATCTTGAAAGGCCGCTCCCGTCGCATACCTCTCGGTACAATAACTTCCCGCCAGCAGACCTCGGAATCCAGGGGAACCTGGGTCCAGAGCCGGAACGCGCCTCTCACTCCCGCCCGGCTGGTGAGATCCGGGATCGACGGAAGCCTCGCAAGTTTTCCACTGGAGCAGTCGCTGCTCCCGTGGAAAATGCCCGTCAAGGGCATTTTCTCCCCCTCCGGCGCCCTCGCCGGCCTCCATGGGGAGCGTTCCCCCCCCCCCCTTCCTTCCTTCCTTCCTTCCCGCTGCCGGCGCCACGCACCCTCGCATCCTCCTGAGCGAGCTCCGGGAAGCGCTCCCCGAACCAACTTTGTTCTTTTCCCGTTACAGCTGGCGAGCCTGGCGGCCTCTTCGAGCTTCTCGAAGGTTCTGTCCATTTTTTTTTTTTTCCCCCGACCTTTTGACATGTCGTCTCCGTGGTTCCCTTCGAGCTCCGAGCGAGGGTCTCCCGTTGGACGTCTTGCCGGATTGTTCGAGACAAAAAGAGTTCCGGGTGCGCGAGGCGTCGCGGGGAGGCGGGAAGGTTGGCGCGTCGCCGCGGCACAGCGGTTGCCCAGGCCATTCTCTAGCAGGCGCTCCTCCTCCTTGAGCGTCTTCCGCTTCGCGGCGGAGGGGGAGAATCCCCTTCACGCTCCTGGGTTGCCACGAGACGCGCGCTGGACGACCACCAGTCGCCGACCCTCCCCCCTGGAGCAGCTGCTTTAAGGGAAGGGAGCCGTCTGTCCCGCCTTCCTCCGCGCCTGTAAGGCGACTTGCGAAGTCCCTCGGTAGCACCTCGGTTCCCCCTCCGGACAAGGGCCAGAGGACGGAACGATTTCTGACGAGCCGGTGACTCCGCGGAGCCACTGACCGTTCTTGCTTTTGCGCTTGCTCTCGGGATGCGCCATCCGACAGGTGGTCTCCAGGCGGCTCGCTCGCATTCCCGAAGACGGCGTCACGGAGTTCGCCCTAGAGGTCACCCAGCAGTTTGCGGACGGCTGGAACAACCTCAGTGTCTTGTCCTCCTTCCCACGGAGGGCACTGAGGATGCCCGTCGACTGGTTTGCAGGCCTCCCTGACGGTCAACCGCGTTTTCTTCGAAGACCTAGCACCCCTGACCTGCGATGCGGAAAAACGAGCCCCCCACGAGCAATGCTGCCCGTTCGGTCCGTTCCCGCGGAAGGCGCGAGGAAGGGAGAAGGCGAAATTCCCGGAGGTCCTCTTAATGATGACCTTCAATCCACCTCTCCCGAACTTTTCGGTCGGCCTTGCAGCTCTCATATCGCCAAGACTCTCGCGGCAGGGACGGATGCCTGGCTCAGACCTGCCAACCGAGGCGGCTGCATCGGCCCTCGGCAAGAGGGTGGCCCTGGGTGTGCGCAGGAGCCGCGAACGTTGCGGAGGGCGGCCGCGGAAAGAGCGGAAGAGTGGGAGGAAGACCAGCGCGGCCGAAGCGAAATCAGGAATCCCGGAATTTCCTGTGGTGGTTATTGATCACGATGCCAGAATCTCCTGCTGAAGCAATGTGCGGAGTCGCGGACGATAAAGCGAGAGGGTTTTTGAAATGCAGGCGGCGCATCTCGCGAACGCTAGTGGAGAACGCCAGATGTTGGCAGCCCTGCCTGCCTGTCTCCGTCTCCTCGAGACTCCGCTGATCGAGCTGATACAACCAGAACCGCAGAATCGTACTTGGCAGCAAAAACGGCACGCACGCACCGGTGCGAGAGTGCGCTTTTTCCGGGATATTCTACCGGGGTTCAGACAGGAAGAGTCCCTGCTCTTAGCAGGATTCCAGCCTCTGAAGGATCGGGTGCGATCTGACAGAGGTGCGACCCCATGGCTCAGCGATATCGTCTCGCGCTGATTTCTCCGTTACTTGCATCTCCAACGGATAGGAGCCACTGCGGGGAATCGGGAAGACAGCCTTGCTTGGAGAGCAACGAGCGAAAGAGGGATTAGAAGGCGTCTCCGTCCAGATTCCCTGATGTTGTAACAGCAGCTGGCTGACTGCCCCTCTAGCTAATCATGGTCCTATCAATTAGTTGCTAAAAGCACGCAACTGGACAGGATCGGGCATCCTCCAAGATCGAAGCATCCCATTTTCCAGCACCCCATGATTTCTGGGAACCGTCAGCACAAGTTCGCTTTGAAGATCCGATGGATCTCGGAGCGCTCGTGGTGTACGCGTCCTGCAATCGAGATTGGTGGATGCGGAAGCGCTCCTCAAGTGCATGCTCGCGAAGGTACCTTCTCCCATAGAGAAAAGTCTTTTTTTTTTCCTCCCGAAAAGTCATAGCACCAGTTGCCCCGAATCTCCCCATCCACCTCGCGTGGCTGCGCTCCGCCCGGGGAAGCAAGATTTCAACTTTTCCAGATCTCTGTCGCGTCCACCGCCGCGAGCCTGCGGGCTGCCCCCTGATTGAACTGCGACCGGAGCGGTGGAGTCAACCATCTCCATGGGCAAACGCAAATTAGGCACTCGGCAAAAGGGACCGTGGTACCAGCAGCAGCAGCAGTCTGCCGTCGGGCCAAGAGGTAGCTTCGCGCAAATCCAATCGGGGGTGACTGCATGGCCAAACAGGGAGCGCCCCCGCTTGGCGTCCGTGCAGAAGGGGCATTTCGAAACGGCAGCGGGGAACGCAGCCCATCGGATGCTGCATCATTGATCACGGAAAGCGGACCGCTGTCGGTGATGATGATGAGGGTAAGGAGCAATCACAACCAGGTCGCGTGAGCGGAGGAAGATCTGCCCTGCGTCTTCAATAATCGTGGAAGAAGAAGAAGAAAAAAAGAGCTTTCTTTCGAAATGAAAGAGTCGGAAGTCATTAGAATACTAGGAGAGGATCGAGTCACGTGACAGTTGCCCGAGAAAAAACAACGTGCGAGAAAACAACAGATAAAATTGCGATTAAAATCAAATTTTTGCCGCTCCTTTTTTTTCCTTTTCTTTGCTTTTTTTTTTTTTTTTTTTTTTTTTTTTAGATTGCGGCAAGCATCCATTTATCAAATCGAAATTCTACGGTGCGCTCGCCGTGAATCGCGGGTTGTATGCAGGCAGGCACGGGCCATTAATTTCGCCAAGACATTTGTATAACAGAAGCATTGTATATCTTATCTGATTATCCTCTTCAACTTCGTGGCCGTATAATCCTCCATTCTATCCCATCGAAGCTACAAGACTTGAATGATTCAATTACGCGAATCTGTGCGATCAATATGGAAACCGCAAAGTAGGGAGGTGTCCTTGCTTCTTGCCGCTGAGAGGGCGAGTTTAGGCCTCCGAGTAGGCAGGACACCCCCACCGAAAGCGCGTCCGAGCTGCGCGGTCGGAAAGCGCGGGGAAAAAAGGTGGCGCCTCGGGGGAGCGGGAGATAGGGGGGTTCGTGTCCCTAAGATGGCAGGCGGCACGGGGCTGGCACCCGAACCAAAGCCGCGGGCAGTAGACGGGTAGCAAGGAACGATCGCTCGAAGCCATGTGGAACTCCGAGGTCCACGAGTGGCAAGGTCTTGCAAGGGCTCGCGGAACGAGGAAACGCACTCGCCCCAACGTGGGTGACGCTTTCGTGGGAAGCTGCCGGACAACCCGAGAACCAGATCAACCATCCCGTCAAGTGCGCCCCCGCTCCTCGCAGTTCGCGTTTGAGAACGACTGGGTGCAACCTTCCTTTTTTGCTTCGACGGAGGGAACACTCGCATCACCTTTCCTCTCTCTTTCGAAAGCTTCAGGGGAAAAAAAGAAAAGTATATATGCGATCACGTGACAGGCGGGAACGTCCGCCAGGACATTCTTCGGGAGGCAAGCCGATCGCGCGTGCGGCCTCGCTCGTTCTCCTAGAAGGGAAAAATGTGCGCCTCAGTATGCCTCCTCTTCCACGTTCTCTTCGTCATCTGGGGATTCGCCGCAGAAGCCGAATCGCACCATGTTTCCTGAAGAAGACCGGGGAGGGTCTTCTCTTTCGGCTTCGGAAAGATGCCCCCTCTCTCGAAACCCGCATGCCTCGAGCCCGGCTCGATGCGCGACCTACAATTTCAGATATCTGCAGGATTTCTTTTCCTCGCAGCTGCACTCGGAACCGGGAACTGTTCTTCAGCAGACAATCATCGATTTTCCCTCCGGTGCATGGACTTGCTGATCCGAGCAACGGATCGGTTCCAAGGACACGCAGTGACGCTGCTAGAGAAACCACTCTGCGGCATCAACACGGAACACGCGTGTCCGCACAAGACGTCAAGGGTTGCTTCTTCGACAGTTTCGCGATGAGACCACAACCAGAGCGCTCTCACCTCGAAAGGCTGCTGCTCCCAGTATCCAGGGAACCTTCCCGAAACCTCACTCCGCCGTCCTTAAACATGGCCGCTCGCGGTCCGGGATTGGCTCTGAGAAAACAGGGTGTTCTCGATGAGGACACAACATCGTTTCTGCTTCCCTCAGCCCGAGGGCACCTCGCTGAGCAAGTGGAACGAAAATCGTTCCGGTGAAGAAGAATCGCCGTCGCGACGCTGGCCTTCAAGCGGCATGCTCGCGGTCGTCACGACCTTTTCAGCTTTGATTTCGCACGACTGGTGTCCCCTCCGCTTCGATCATGTGACCCGGTCCCCCTCCCTCCGTTTCGCCCTGTGGACGTTTGCTGTCAAGCTCGCCTTTCAGGTGCTTGCCGGGAGGCGCGAGCAGATGGAGCAAGTTTCACTTCGCCGAATCCACGTTCCACGTGCCTTCCCAAAAATGAAATTCCCAGCCTTCCCTCTTCCCGGGTCCACTTTTAGCCACATTCAAGCCGCCGCCTCTTTCTCTAAATCATCTTCGGAAGCCGTTTCAACAGAAAGTCCGCTTCGCGGCTGCGTGAATGGCACGGGACGTTCGGGCAGGTTGGCCCCTCACAGGAAAGAGTGGTCTTGCAGTTTCTCTTCCTGCTGCTCTCGGCTTCGAGAAGCCTCGGAAACAATGAACAAAAACGCAGCGGTTGTTCTCGCAACAGGCGATGGCTTTTGCGTGGCTTACGCCAGGATCTCTCCCTCTTTCCATTCGCCGTCACATTCCGTTAGAAACACTCTCATTCGCATTCAACTCCGTGAGAGGCACCAACGCTCCCCAGCTCTTCTGGTTTGCACTTCTCCGACAGGCTGAGATGAAAGAGTGTGGCAAGGGCAGGAGACAGCTCTCACTTTCCTGCAGTTGGCAGCTCTCGAAGGTCTCCTTGAAAACTTCCCTGGCACTCTTTCACTACTACGAACAATTAGCTCGTCTCACTCTTTCCTGTTTCTTTTTTCTTTCTTTTTTTCTTTTTTTTTTCTTTTAACACGGAGTTTGGAAGAATTACGCCACAGGCACCATCGGGACTTCTCTTAATCCGTGAGCATTGGGAAGGAATGCTCAGAAACCTGGGTGCATTGACATGTTCGAAGGACACGCAACCACGCTGCTTTCATTCTCGCAATTGCAGCTGCTTACTCTGTTATTCTGTTTAAATGTTTCGTCAGAAAGACACTCCTCTCATTCCTGAAGAAACAACCGCTGGGGTTCAAGGCATCTTCCACCCCAGACAACGGGGCAAAAGACAGTTTTTCGAACTCTCAGGTTCTTTCTCTTTCCTTCTATCGAATCTTTGCT
Source organism: Raillietiella orientalis (assembly GCA_036172245.1). Taxonomy (NCBI): domain Eukaryota; kingdom Metazoa; phylum Arthropoda; class Ichthyostraca; order Raillietiellida; family Raillietiellidae; genus Raillietiella; species Raillietiella orientalis. The sequence continues at coordinate 2,159,682 of JAYWIR010000003.1, read as the reverse complement.
TTTTCATGTAGCCTTATGGGCTTTCATTTTCGTCTTGCGCAACCTCAAAATCCGAGCTTTGTCAGAAAACAAGGATCGATATTTCCTCTTCGGATAGCACCCCTTAGTCCGAGAACGCAGAGGGATTGCGTAACGTGGCATCTGCTCCATGACTCTTCATGACTCCGACAAGGGTTGTCAATAACCAGATGGTGAGGCAACTGATGAATTGTTGGTTGTATTGTACTTTACAGTTTCCTGAGGTATGAATGACCATTTCTTGTGGCTTTGACTAGCGTCCTGGCTCTTCCGAATCGCAAGTCCCCTCCATCAACTTCTAGGAATAAATTTCTCAGGCACCAAGTCTCCAAGGACCAAAGCGCTATGCAGCCGGAGTGCTTATCGAGTTGCCATGCCTTCGAAAACATTTTTTCAAAGTTTTCTCAATCTCATGCAATGAGTACTTGTAATGGAGCAGCGCCGCCTTGGCGAATGTTTTTCCAAGTGCACCCTCAGTTAACCATTAGTACTTAGTGGTAAAACCAGTAGCTGACGGTTAACTAAGGGTGTGCTTGGTTTCGTGCGCCAAGGCGATGTTCTTAGAGGATCTTTGTGAGCAGTTTTGATCTCTCATTTGCTCACTTACGAGCTCGGCAAATGAAAATCTCATTCTTTCTCTATGACTGGCATCGAAGCTTGCGACTCGCATTCATACCTCAGACATACTTCAGACTGGTGTACTTAGAGGAATTGTAATACCAGCACTCGCTTGAGTTGATCAAGGAGCGGAAGTGATGCTGCTAATTCTTGGAGATCATTCTTGTCCAGTTTCTCATCTGAAGATTGTCCTATTTCATTTTCTCTTTTGGTAGGTTTTTCTTTAAGAATTAGCTCATAGGAACACCTGAATGTCACGGAAAGAAAAACAGCATCTATCACCGCAATCCCAATCCAATTCAGCGTTCACCATGGAGATGTCACAATGCTCGGCGCACTTTGAGACGTCGAACTTGATTCTGCGGAAACATCAGTATCGCTGAAATGGAAATCCCTCCTCTGAGATGGAGGAAACGTCCCTTATTGAGCACACCGCTAAGAAAGTGTGACTGGAACGCCTGCAAATCTTGCGTCACAAATTGTCTTCTGATCTGGGCCCGATTGCCACTGCAAATCATCGAGTTTGGTACTTGAGCCGAATGTCCAGGCCGATCGGGAAATCAAAACAAACAATCAAAACAATCAAAATAAACATTCAAAGGTGGTGGTACAACGTCTAAAAATTTCCAAAATAGCTATAGGCGATTTTCTTGAGGTTTGATACACTGATCCTTAAATGGTCAATTAGTTGCTGTGCTCTTAAAACCAAAGATGGAGCATCTTCGTCAATTGTACTTTCCTACTTTTTGGATCTAGAAATTGGTGGTTGGCTTTAATGGAAGGACTTTTTGTCCCTTCGTTTGCCTCGTTCGAAGCAGCTAGTCTTCTGAAACGTCGCGTGACCTTAGGTTTTGAGATTTGAGCGAACAGTGAAAAGGTCTGTCTCGGGGTACTAGTTGCACCCTTTGTTTCATCGATGCTGGAGGTCCCAGAGCAAAGGCCAAAACACCCAATAAATGAGCGGACTCGATCCAAGCAATTTTTCCGGAAAAGGAAGCCGAAGAGCAAACGGGAGCAAGGACAGTTAGAATATCGTCATTAGCGCCATTCTTGAAGAATGCAGTACGAGAAAAAGGAAGATTTCCATCTCAAGAGAAAGCGGAATGACTCCACTTTGGTTCACAGCCTCCGACACAGTTCTTTCTCCCACGCGAAGAAAAAAAAGTCGTGTAATGGAAGAAGTCGTAGTGGATTTCCCAATCTAGAAAATCGAGCAAGATGGCGCCAGAAAAAAAAAGGAAAGAGAGGGGAGGGGAAAAAAAAAAAAAAAAAGTCGAATTTGTGAGTAATGAAAAAGAAGCTCTGAAGAGCGTCTCAGCTGAGCCTTTTCTGAAATCCATCATAGCTTATGAGATTTCAAATTGCAGGAAAATGAAGATGCGACTCGTGAAAAATGGGTGCGTGTTAGCGAAACGAAGAGCACTCCGGGCGCGCGCGCGTTGTCTTCGCAACTCAGAAGGAAGAGTCTGCCTCTTTCTTGCGGCAGAGTCAGCGCGAGGAGCACCAGAGACGCCTCCTCGAAACAAGGGAATCAGGTCCGCAGCCCTCGGAGTCCCGACCGCTGGAAACCTGGCTGCTGTCAACCTGGAGCATGCACTAATTGCTTCTAAATAGTCTCATGCATCTTTAGTGACCTGCCTAATCCTCCGCAAATGGTTTCAAGGCCAGGCTTATCGTAAACTTTTATTCAATTACGGAACCGGCCCTGCGGAAGTGCGGTGATTCGCTCGCCGTCTAATAAACACGCGCAAATGATGTCATTGATAGAATGCTTCGATTCTAGCGGTGAAAAATGGGAGGAAGGAGGACGCGGTCGGTTTCGGAAAAGAGGAAAAGGCTTGGCTTTCTCGTTTGCGGGTCGTTTAAAACGCAATCAAGTTAGCCGGAAGCGACGGTGGTTTTGCTCCTCAAAGGAAGCATCGAACGATGGAGCGGGGATTTTCAAAGCGCCTCGGGCAGTCCCTTCCGTACTGAATGACGTGCTTCCTAGGTGGTGCTTCTACCCAATGACTGGCTACTCCTTCGTCTTGCTCTCCTGACCTGAACCTGCTGGCGCTCGGCATGCACGACCCTGAATTCGCGCGACGGCTGGACTTGGAGGCGGTGCAGGTTATTGCTTTGGTTCCTGCACGCCTACGGGCCGATTGGGTGGTGGGGGAGGCGAGTGACGAGTCGGCTGACGCTCGCGTCTCCGACTGCTGGAAAAAAGTCGGGGGAGTACCTGATCGTGGCGACTTCGCATCCCAAAATCTAGATGAGAAGGAATGCGATTGATCTCGAGCTTATCGATCGTGCTTGTTTGCCGCCACCGTTTGGTCCCGAACGCGCCGCGGACCCGAAGCGCATGCGGACGTAACGCGAGCGAAGAACTCGACAAAGACAACCGGCAAGGCGGCTCCACGGCCGCATGCTGCAAACTTTGTCACCGCACCATCCTCCTTTCCCATGCTTACCCAGGATGCCAAATCCTCGACACAGAGTGGCGCCCGCTTCTTTCATCCTTTGAATTTTCACACCCCTGAGAAGGCATGTGCGAGTGCTCGCAGCCGGTGCTCAACCTGGAACGCCGACCCAATTCCAGCTTCGACCACGCAGCTGCTGATGGCAGAGTTTCGCCGCCAACTGCCGCGATAATTTTGTCGCTCTTTCTCTGGAGAGTTCAAGAGGAATAATCGGTCCTGAAGAGGAGAAAGTCGTGCTGTAGGGGGTGGGGCTCAGGAGATGAAGGCGGTCGCGGGTCAGGTGGGAGCTTCGTCATATTCTTCCGACCGAGATAAACTGATCCGCGTAGTAGATGGAAGGGGAGAGGGAGTAGCGTGGAAGCCAGGAGCTAGACTGAGAGCATCTCCATGTCTCCTGACCGTTACGGACAGTGGAGCTCTCGTCGGTGCACGCGAGTCTACCGAAAGTACTAGGAAATTCCAGCGTTACTGTTTTCCTCCCTTTTGAGATTTGAGAGTTTTCGAGAATCCACGAAGGAGTTGGAAGCGCGGCATCCGGCGCAATCCTTCCCTGAGATGGATTGGGAATCGAGTGGACGTTCGCTCTTCTTTGAATTCTTGTGTTCCAGAAGATCAAGGCTAAGGTGAGGAGGGCATCGTTGTTTCCCTTTAGAATCATTTTTGCCTTTTTCCAGAAGGAATTCTGGTCTCTTTTAGGTCCATCCGCATATCTCTCCCATAAGAGTCCATCAACCGAAGCGTGCCACACCTTGGTGTTCCTAAATGGTGTGTCACTTTGAGAATCTCAGATACCTTTCCCTGCAACACAGAAGCGAATCCTCACTTCCTGCGAGCTGGTGGTGCTCCGAAAGGGCCGAACGGGAGGACTCGGTGCGCGGATGGATTCCCGCCATCATGCACCATGTCTCTCAGCCAGCTTGGATCTTCCTGGTGTGTGGACCGTTTCTCAGGAATGTCTTCCAGCCAAGGATAGCACCACCTATTGGGGATCACCATCTATTTGGGTTTTCGCATCGCATTGTGCTTTTGCTTTCTTCCTCTTATCAAATATGCATCTTCGATTCCACGCATCTGCTGTGATGCTATCGTCTTTTCACAGGATCGTCATCTGCGCCTTTTCCTTTTTCCTTTTTTTGGGGGGGTAAAGAAGTGGAAATGAATGGAGTGGAAGAATAGGTGCAAAGTTATTCCTTTTTAACAGTTATAGTGGTTCAGAAGTGAGCTTGTGGGAAGATGAGACTTGTGAATGGTCTTCAACAGACTCATATATCGAGCTCAAATACCAGTTTTTAGAATTCACTTTGAGGTCTTGAGGATTTCTTGACTGTTGTTTCTAACAAGAACGATGATTGTCGTCTCAAAGACCCGTGGAAATGTGGGAAAGTCTCATGATGAGGGCAAACGACCACGAACAGCATCTCGCAAGGCAGCCGCTTGCTTGGTTTCCGGGCGACGGCAAATTAATGCGACGCCCATGGAACCAGAGAAAAGGAGAAGGAAGGAACCAGGAATCGAGAGAAGAGTAAAGGATCTCGAATTCTGCGTTTAACATCCCTGAAAGCATGAATTCCCAGGAAACTTCAACTGTGTCAGAAAAGACGGTCCAAACAGCATCCACGAAGAGAAGATTGGCCGTCACGCCCAACGAGGTGGTCATTCGCCTCAGCTTCCGATTCGGAGGGAGCAAATCACTTTATGGATATGCCCTGGCGTGGCCCGAAGACAGATGTCCTTCTGCGCTGCCTCTGGATGTCGTCAGTCGAAGCCGCGTGAATCCACACAATCGTGGTTACTGATCACCCTGGGTCTCGTCTCCAGACCATCGCTGAGATGAGCGCTCCCTACTTACCCTGCCACGAGGGGAAATATGATGTCCAGGATGGTGTTCCGAGGTACACCGTCCGAAAAATATGGACCTGCCGATGCGAAGCCAGGAATAGTCTTCTGTTCGCTGCCCTGAGTGCACGCAACGCCCGCTAGCAAAGTTCGGCCGGAACTCGGAGGATGCGAGCCGTGGCAAAGAAGGTGGACACGTCAGGGGTGCCAGTTGGACTTCCTCAAAAGAGGGGCGGATGCTTGCATCCGGCGGGCGCGAAGAAAAAATTTCTTCATGGGAGGAACCTCTCGGAAGAGACAGCGGCGTTTCCGCGGAAAGGTAGGTCCACATCCAATGACGAGCGCGGAAGGGGCAGTGAGGTGCTGGAAGTCTAAGTGTCCCCGGCAGGAAGAACTCCAAACAGCTTCCCCCGTTTGCTGCGGCCTGGTATGGATGAAAGGAGGCGGCAGCGGCGGTGGTGACCTCCCCACTGCGCGGTGAGTGGCAGGCTCGGGGCTCCTAAGGCCCCTTCGGGTGAGCGCCCCCTCCAAGCGCTGCGACTCTCAGGCTGGTCTGAGATAGATGCACCCCCTCGCAGAAACGCCGCCAGGATTTACTCCGGTCGAACCCACGACCCAGAGCGCCGCTTTCTCCCGCAAGCCGCACCCCGTGTTTCGCCCGAGGCTGGAGAGGGAGGCTGCAGGCGAATGGCAGGGGGATCAATTCCGCGTCGCCGGCAAATTGCGAGGAACATTCTGGGAAAGAGGAGGGAAGAGGCGAGTTCCCAGGCTCGCGTGGTCATAAGGCTGGCAAAGTGGATCAGAGGGAAAGAGCAGCGGAAGGGGGTAGGGACGGGAGTCAACAAGGCGTCTGCTAACCCATGAAGCGAGCTGTGGAGAAGGGAGCGGCAGGGATTCGTAAGATGCTAGGTTCTGCTGCTCGCTCTCTGAGATTTCCCGAACGCGCAGCCGCCGCCTCTGGCTACGATGGGCCACCTCCTTCCGTCGCCAACGGGCGGAAGAAACGATAGATGAAGGAGGAGGAGGGAAAGGACTAATGGTGGAGAAGGACGAACAGGAGATGGATGAGAACGAAGAGGATGTAGTGGAGGTGGTGGTCAGGGAAGAGGAAATGGAGAAGGTGGAGAAGGTGATGGCGGAGGAGGAGGAAGGAAAGGACTAATGGTGGAAGGTGACGAAGAGCAGGTGCAGAATGTGATGCAGATGATAGATGCAGACGAAGAGAATGTAGTGCAAGTGGCGCACGGAGGAGATGGGAATGGTGCGGAATTTGAAGGAAGTGGTGGAGAGAAAAGACTAATAGTAGGCGAGGTGGAGGAGGAGCAGGAGATGTGCAGGAGATGAAGACGGAGGATCGCTGAACGCTTCTCCACCTCCACCATCGGAATGAATTGATCCGCGCAATCGATGGAAGGGGAGGGATGGCCTGGAGACCAGGAGTTGAACTGAAGGCATTTCCGTGTCTCGGAACGGAGCCCTGAGCATTTCGGAGAGCATTTCGTTCCATGGCCGCCGGGAATTCATGTGCCCTCTAAACTCCCTACCGTGAATATCCTGGCTAGAGAGAGTTTGGAAACCAGGGAACCGGACTGGGAGGAGGATCCGTTCCCCCAGCGCCCCTGCTCAACTCAGCGGGCACGGGCGCTCGTTCGAATGGACGCTTCTGGAACGCTGCCTTGCCCTGTCGGGATTTCCGTGCGCCTTCCGTTTTCGTTGGCAACGAACAGGACGAGGAGGAAGGGAGACGAAGAGAAGGGGAGAAAGGAGCGAAGGGTGGAAGGGGGAAAGATGGGAACGGGAGGGAGAAAGGGAGGAAGGAGGGGAGAGGAGGCACGTTCTTGTCGCTTCCTCCCGCTCCCGTTTGGCGCGACGCCGACCCCTCTCTCTCGCTGGAGCTCGGCGCCGCGACCGTTTCGTTTTTCTGCCTCCCTCGTTTTTCCTGGATCCTGGTACGGGAGGGAAAGGGCTGTTGCCCCACAGGAGCTCCGATACGCGCGTGCGCAGCAACAGGAGCAGCTGGGCGAGACGGCGGCGCAGGGCACCTGACGCGCGCGCGCGCGCGTTTTCATCCTTGCGAAACCGCAACGGGAGGACGGGCGACTGCCCGCGAGAGAACCCTCAGTGTTTGGAGGGCACACCGCCTTGGGGGCGATCTACAGCCGCCGACGCTCCTCTTCACCCTCCAAGCCCCTTGAAAGCGGACTTCTGGTTACCATGGCGACCGTTGGATGGGGAAGACTCGTCGGCATGTTCCCCTGCTCTCTCTGCCCCCCAAGGCTCCCTCCGCGCGCTCTGCGGTCCCGAGGGACGCGGGTTTGCTCCTTTCCACTGCCCCCGCCGGCGCAGAGAGCCCCGGGAAAGGCCGCCGCCGCCGGCGCGTCCCGCCAGCGGCGGCTCCACGGTGCGGGAGGGGAGAGGCGCGCGGGGAACCATAAATCACGCGGGAGGCCGTCATCAATCATTCCTGGCGCGGCGCACTGACAGGCAGCCAATGGCGGCGGGCGCCACGGTGGGAGGAGGTAACGCACGAGGGATCCGCACGCCCGGTTGACAATGGCGTGCGTGCGAGCCAGCGAGCGTGCGTGCGAGAGTGCGTGCGCGCGTCCCTTCCTCCCCCCCTTTCCCTCTTCCGCCGCGGAGGAGAGCTGGACCTCGCTAGCCCCACCACAACCCGTAGTTTTCTATTGAAACCCCTCCTCCATCCATCCCTCTGCCCTGGCTCGCCGCTAGCTGGGGGAGGGAGTGGCGAGGAGGAAGACCGCCTGGAGCCCTCCTGGATCATCCTGTCGTCTCTCTCCCGCCCCGCTCACGTCGCGGAGCAGGTCGAGACCTCCGCTGGTGGTCCGCAGCCTCGGGCGTGACGCCCACTCGCCTGAAGAGGCCGGGAGAGAGGCGACAGGTCCCGAGTCTTACCCTCCCCCTCTTCCTCCCTGGCTCCTTCGACCCCTCCGCACCGGATGGGGGCTCCGCAGCCGTTCACCCCTCAGCTGTTCTCCCCTTGTGAAGCAGGTGTGGTCATGAAGGCAAAGGGGGGATCTCTCTACTTCCCGTCCACAGTCCCAGGGAGAGGCGAAGAGGGGATGGGAAGCCATGGCACAACCCCCACACGCCGGGCAGCCATCGAAGGGTGGGAACCAGCTCTGACCCTCTTCTTCCCTCTCCGACAAAACGAGGTCCAGGTGGAGAGGCGCGTTCCGACCCCCCTCCTCCGAACTCCTCCCAGAGGGGGGTTCTGGTTTTCTTCTTCGTCGCGAAATGCCTTCGGAGGACGGTCCCGTGGGATACTGGAGAGAAGGAAGGGAGGCGAAGCAAAGGGGAAGAGGATGAATGTTGGAAGAACACAGGGGGCGAAGAATGGGGGAGGAGGAGAGAAAAAGATGCAGGAAGTTGCACGAGAAGGAGCTGGACCGGCGCAATATCAGCGGGCGCGAAGCAAGGGGCGGAAGGCGACGGTCTCCCGGAAGGAGCTGTGCCGCGGAGGCCTCATCCCCAGGGAAACCTCAGTGCATGGCAGGAATCCAGGAGCAGGAAGGAGGAGGAGGATTGGAATGAGGGGAGGAATGGGGAAGATGAGAAAGAAAAGTAGAGAACTATGATTATGAAGATGTGGACGAGGGTGTGGGTAAAGGGAAGGGAGGAGGAGCAGGAGGAAGACGAGGAAAGAGGAAGGAGAACATGGCTCTATGGGTTTGAAGAGTGGCTAAAGGCATGGATCAAAGGGACGGTGGGGGGGAGGAGGAGGAATAGTAGCTCCATTCCTTTTCCTCGTTCTCCTCCTTTCCAAAAGAAAGAGGGGTCTCCAAAGGAGCGAGGGCTCAGCGCTCTCCTCTGATGGTCGTTGCTGGAGCACTCGTTGGCACCCGACAAGCCTTCCGAACCCTTCATCCTTCGCCATCCTGCACCTCCCGGGGACATTCCTTCCTCATCCCCGCAAAGGATGCCCCAGAATGCGCCTTTCGGGAGTTCCCACGAGCTTTCGTCTCGCTCTCGACCAGTCTGGATGGGGCTCCCCTTTTTTTTTCCTCCTCCCTCCTCTTCTTTCACCTCCTTCCCCCGCCATGCCTTCGCACGGGAGTGCACTACGCGAATTTCGGGAAATACCTGCTCTGTATCGTCCCGTTCTCCGGAGCCTCCCGAGGGAGGGGACGTTCCTGCCCATCGGACGGAGAGGGAAGAGCGTCTCCCAGCGCGGAACGGCGGGAACTTTCCTCCGTCCCTTCTGGGAGAAAGCGGGACTTGTCTGCGTTCCCTTAGCTCTTTCTTCCTAGGATAGCCGCACCCCCATTCCTCGTTTCCCCCTCGCCACCGGGGACCGCCAGCGGTCCGTTCCCTTGGGACCCGCTTCCTCAGCCGAAAGGAAGGACGGGAGCTTCTGAGAAGCTGCTCTCCTCGAGCCGTTCTCCCGCCACGAGCGCAGTGGTGGCGCTTCCGCAAGAGGAAGGCCTCCGGAGGCGTCACAAGCCATCGTCACGCCTCGCCGTCTTCGGGTCCTCCGCCTCTGCACCCGCCGAATGCCCGGAAGGCGGCGGCAACCGGGAAGGGCACCCAGGCGGAAGGGGCACAGCCCTCTCCAAGCGGGAGGGCTGGATCGGGAACGGCCCACCCGCGGAGACCCCTAAATCCCGTGCCCTCCCTGGCCCCTCCTTTGTCTGCGTAGGGGCCGGAGCCGCCGCGCTTCCACAGCATCCGGAGATCGCGCGTCCCATCTTATCGGCGCGCACGCGGCGGAAGGGAAGCGACGGCGGCGCCTTCCCGCGAGTCACTGGCGCGCCCGCCTCTGCGCTTCCGGTCGCGATCGATCTCTCCTCTCGAGGAGCAGTCGGTGGCTCTGGACGCCCTCCGTCGCGGTGCATCGGGGAGCCGCCAACGCTAACGCCAAGCAGGGAAAGTTCCGCGGCGCCTCGGGACACCTCCCTCGCGCGTCACGGGCATTTGCTCCTCCCGGAACGGTCCGCTGGGTTCCCGGCGGCAGCAGACAGGCGGCATCTCGCCCTTGTGGGGACCCGCGTAGAGATTTTGCTTGAGCAAGGACGAAGGCGTCTTCGATGGATATAAAATTTATTGCATATCTCCGTGGAAACAAGAGCGACACCCCATTCGACCCCGGTACACGGTTTTCTCGTGTGTGTGTGTGTCTTTCTTTTTTTTTTTTTTTTTTCCCTCTCTCTCTCGGGCTTTTCGCTTTCCTCTTCACGAGTGTCGCGTAACAGCCGATCTCTTTCTGCCGGACTTTCCGCACTCCAGAACCTTGGCTTCTCACCCAAGGGACTCTGATCTCTTCCTCTCTATCTTCTTCTCCTTTCTTCGTTGATCCGGCGATCCTTTCCGATCCGGCGCATCTTTGCGGACATCCAAGGAAAAAATAAAAAAAGGGGGTGGAGCGCCATCTTGCATCCTCATCCATGGGCGGGAGCGGAAAATTGCGGGTACACAAATCAAGGGCTGGGGAACCACAAGCATCACAAACATGAAGAATTCGGGCTGCTTCGTCGGGGCTGGGCTCCACCGCAAGCTGGGAATCCGTGGCTCCACTCCTTCTACAGAGCCGTCAACCCGTAGTCGCTCTTGACCGGAGGCGCCATGATGTGAGCCCCACATCCCTGGTGGCCGAGCAGGGTTGTGTTGAGACCCGCGGCGTTGTTGAGCTGGGCAAGGGGTGCCGGGTGCTGGTTCTGGGGGTTCATGATGCCGCCGGAGCCGGCGCCTCCTCCCCTGTTGCCTGCGGAGTTGCTCGTCGGGGGGTGCGAGCCACCGGTGGGGTTGGCGTTCTTGCGCCTCACGTTCTTCGTGTTGGGCAGCTTGTTATCCTTCTTCCACTTCATCCTCCTGTTCTGGAACCAGATCTTGATCTGGCGTTCCGACAAACACAGGGAGTGAGCGATCTCGATGCGCCTCCTCCTGGTCAAGTAGCGGTTAAAGTGGAACTCTTTTTCCAGCTCCAGAATCTGGTGCCGCGTGTAGGCAGTCCTTTGCCTTTTCTGCTCGATTCCAGGCTGGTACGTTCCATTGCCTGCAAGAATGAAGAGCATTTTTTAAAACACCGCCTGTTCCCGTGGCAACCCGCGGATGGTTCGTCCTCTCGCATTCCCTCGATCGTCAGTCCTGCACCCAACCCGGTCGGACGCTCCCGGGGAAACACGCACTGGGAACAGCAACCCGTGCGTGCGCGACCCTGGAAGCTCGCCGAAGAAAGCTTCCTCGCGATTGCGTTGTGGAATGAACGCGCATGCACGCGACCACGTTTCGGACCAGCGAGCAGACTGACCCCCAACATTCAGTCTAGGATCGGGAGACGCGGACCGCTTTGCCCGAAACGGGGAGTCTGGGATGCACGAAGGAGGAAGAGGTCTCGAAACCGACATGCCCTTGTCTCGTGTCTTCTCTCTGGTGGCTTGCGAATGCACCTCTCTCCCTGAATCAGTTCAGAAGGGTGGGGTGCCTTCCGTGCCATCGCGGGAGATGGCGAGGCACGCGTTCTCAGTGCCTTGTGGCGATTTGGCTGCAGTTCACCGCTAGTTCTTTTTTTTCTCTTGGTCTTCGATGAGAAGGCGTGGCCATCTCGGGACTTTGGGTGGCGTCCGAAACCGAAGGCCGGCCCTGTTTCCGTTAGGGGACGCGATTGGCACTGATCTTAGGTGGACGCTTCCCATATCCATTTGGCCCATCTCACTGCAACGATCCCCCACCTCACTCCTTCCTCCCGCGAAGCGAGCAGTGCTGGCAAGTCAGCAGCAGCACGGCCGTAGGAATCGAATGCTGCTCCAAGCTCCAACTTCGGTAGCGTCCCCTCGGTTCACCAACAGCGCTTCCCGGTGGTTCGAATGCCACCGCGGAAACCAACCGAATTCCGCCAAGAGGTGAGGGAATCAGCAAAGAGTGCAGAGGGTGGTCATTCCCTCCAAAAGGAAAAGCCGATGCCTGCCGCCTTTTTTGGAAAAGAAGTTGGTGGAATCGGACCGAACATACGCTGCAGTAAGTAGGTCACGTCTGCATAGGTCCTAATTATTGTGCTGCAACGTGTTTGACTCCTCCGGTCATGTGAAACCTGCATCGGAGGTAATGCATTGCAGGTGTTCGCACGTACACCTCATAAATCAGTAAATAATTTCGAGCAGTAGCTCGAGAGTGCCCTACTGCTTGCGCATTTCGACATTTCGGTCCAAAGATGAAAGCTGGAGGAGAGACAAAAGCAGATGCTCACAGAAACCACACAATCGTTCTTTTTTTTCTGTTTTTTTTTTTTTTTTATTGATTTCCTGTTTTGAACGAGCACTCGTTTACGCAACGCACTCCAGAAAAATGACACATGCGCTAACGAGAGAAAGAAATTCTTCCGTGTTTTCCGCATCCCTGAAGCCTCGGCTTCTGAGGGACTGATAAATTCGTCTCGGTTTCCATGGAACATTAAGGAGAGCAGGGATAAGTAACGAGAATCGCATTGAACCATAGTTGTATCATGAGGTGGAAAGCCTTCCGCAACGCAGAGGTGCAGATCTCTTGAGCTGCAAGCCGTCAAGTTACCTTCGGAAGCCAGACCTCAGCACGAGCAGCAAAATCGTGAACTCTATTTTAAGATCAGCACGGAATTTCCTAATGGAGGAGAGGGAAAGCGTTTTGTGGTGCAAAAGGACGCTTTTGGATGATGAAGCTGCTCAGACTAAACGGCTAATGGTTCCATTTTCCCACGCAAGGAAAAGATTGCCTATGCTATGCCTTGCCATCTGTTACCGGTCAGAAAACAAAACAAAGGCGGAAGTGCCTGGTGAGTAGTAAGAATGCACTTCGATTGCCATTTTAAGGACCTGAATTTCTGCTCCCAATTGGCATTCTTTGCGTTCATCTCAATAAAACAACTCATACAAATGAAATCTTCTTCGGTTCTTCGGTCTACTTGATGTGGCCGATAAACAATGCTATGGTTGCCGCAAAGGCACAAGAAATGAGGGTACTTCGTCTTTGCGGTCTGAACCCCTAATAAAATAATCAAAGATCAAAGAGATGCTGATCGGAAAAGCACTGAGAAAGGACCCCTGATTGAGTTCCTCGAGACGCAAGCTCCCTTTGCCTTTTGCTGAACGAACTCGCTTTCCCTCTCGCTCCTTTGAACGGGAACACCAACCTGCCTTGTTCTGGACGGCACACGGAACACTTTCAAGCGAAAGCGATCACGTTTCCGAGCAGCCAGGCACGCGAGTAGAAAAACAGGCAGCGAGGAAAGTGTGCAACGGCGATGAACATTTCCCTCATCTTTTTCGTGTTTTGCATCGCCGAATTACTGAAACCGAGGTCGCTTCAGCAGAATTGAGATCACCGAATTCCGCATCTGTGCAGCTGCTTTCAGCGCAGCCACGCTAATTATTTACAAATAACGTTTTGCACACCTGAGAGCAATATCGTTACAATCAATTACTTGCGTCTTGATAGAGTAAATACTTCGTGTGTTGTTTTGCCCACCCTCTACTCATGTCTTGAATCAATAATTGATATTAAAGACGAAAAGCAAAAACAAAACCAGAAAGCAGAAGGAAATTTCCAGAAAGGGAACAACTTCGCTTCTAAATTTCCAAATACCGTGTATGATAAAAATTTGTCGAGATCGAGTGTGAGTGGGCAGGGTGAGCAGTGTCGCCCTAACTTGGGTTTATCAACACCGACCTTTCAACCCGCTCCAGCCAAGGAAAATCTTAGTCAGTCTTGAACGCCTCTAGCGCAGCCGATTCCCAAATAGAATTACATCTCCATTTCCTTGGCTATCTCTGAATTTTATCTCTGAATTAGAAGCGTGAGTTTGCATCCAGTAAGTCCGTTGATGGGCAAAAATCAGGGCATCTTCCCTTATATCTCAGATTATCCACAGCATTTCAATACCTGACTAGACATGTCAAAATTTTCTCAAAACTCCAAGCGTTAATCTATTTTTAACGTAGAAAATTTATATTTAAATTTATTAGACTGGAAGAATACAAAAGATACAGCTAGTTTCCTCCTCAGGGAGATAGATGATCTCTCTGGCTAAAGTCTTGGGTTCACCATGGGAAATATCTCCTCCATGAAAACTCAAGCGTTGTGAAAACGAAACACTGATAAAAGGACAATCAACAAATCACAGTCACGAATCACATCAAAGACGCGAATGTTTGCAAGACATCAATTGGAATCTTTGAGGAATGAGGAACTCATTCAGATGTTCAGTCATTCCTTTGACTTCAGAGACCTCCCTACCCATAACACTCGCCAAAGAGAAACACCCTCTATTCCGTAAGACAACGTCTTCATGTCTAGAAGACATCAACAGGGCAGATTCAATTTCCCATCGTGTTCAAAAATCTTGGGATTGCTTTTTCCACTGCAGTTGCATTTCCTGGGAGTCGAAACAGAGAAAACATATTCACAGCTCTCTTCAGCTAAATGACACTTTAGTGCACGGCACGTTGTTTCCTCTGCTGAAGACTTTCCCGGATGCACGGAACCTTCACAAATCTACCACGTGCGAGATGACCTCTGCGTACAAAATGCATGCATCAAACAGTCACTCCACACTCTCCTGTTCCACAGGCATTCAAAACAGACCTACCCGTCACGCTTACGAACATGAAACACACGCTGCTCCAGAGCAACCACCCACCGAGTGCCTCGCAAGGGCAGCGCGTCACATGCAAAAATGACTCACGCTTTTCCGTCGAGTGCCCTATTCCCGAACCCACCTTCCCCCACGACAACCATGGTTTGCCTTCGCTCGCTTCTTCTCGCAGCCACCCTCCGTGCCACCACTCCTCGACTTCCGCTCTGCCTCCTGTCATATCTGGCTCCACCACCAGCGCGCACCCTGTCCCCTGCGCACTTGTCAACTTCGCCAAAGGTTTTGGCAGCGCGGACGCCCACTCCAAGCCTGTGCACCTTCTCGCGAAAGTCGCGCTGCACATGACGCCGTCCCCGCTTGGTGCCTGCTGGCTGTCCCGAACCAGTTGGGAGGCTTAGTCGGTCTCTCGGAGGCTCCAAATCCAGTAGGTGGCCGCAACGCCCTCGTACCATCTCGACCGCCTTCGCGCTCGTGCGTTCGCCATTCCGTGCTTCTCCGACTCTCTGATCCACGCTTTCCTTTCCCGCCGATTGACGGCAGCTTCCGAGGTCCCGTCTTGCTTGCGGCCGGGGCTTCGCGAGCGCACTCTCCATCTGCACAGGCCCGTTGCCCTCGGCTTTCTCAAAATGCTCGGGACTGATGCGTTCAAGTCGTGGAATGAAAGAACTTCCGCCTGCACGTCCCATTCTCTGGCTTCATGGACCGCTGCGACCCGTACTCCATCTTATTACAAGACAAAATTTCATCATTTGTGGGCACTTTGAGATGCTCCATATCGAAAATGCAAGATTTCTGGCTAGAGTTCTCACATCCGCCAGCTGTGAGCGTGCCTTCGCCTCTTTTTCACGGTTGTGATTTTCTACCATCCATTTTTTTAATTTCACCTCTGCTGTGCAGCTTCCTAGACTCGAATTATGGACCGTCTCTGCAGTTCCCTCTCCTTGACCTATCCGAAGGCGAGCATGCAGTTCTCCATCAGAGAATATTTTTGCAAGTTCTGTTTCCCATGTTATCGTACAGCTGCTTGTCTTCGGATGGGTGGAAGTCATCTTCAATGCTTGAGATGTTCCGCTCAGATGGCTCCACTTATTCACCTCCCAATTACTGACCCATGACGTTTTTGGCGCTGAAGAGAGTGTGAGCTGCAGCTAACCGCTGCATCGCTTCATTTCGATGTGATTGCCGCAGGTTAATCTAAACCTGCTTGTCGCGAGTGTTGCCGGTGGAGTTCTTCTCTCGCGTTTTCGGGATCGCATCTTTGGTGGGATTTTTTGCCCTCCTTTTCCTCTTTTCGATTTTAATTTGTCAGCCGGACGTCAGCACCGAACCATTCCTCATTTGTACATCGCAGAGTCAGTTTTTCGATACTTTGAGAAACGGATCTGGCGGAGCAATTTCGAACAGCTCGTAGCCCAAGGCAGGAGTTCCGGTCCTGTCTTTCTCGCAATGGCGTAATGATTTTTCCGAACTCATGATTGTTTTTTCGATGGAGTAAGATTGTCCCCGGGATGATACAACCGAGTGATCTTTAGGAGGAAGGAAGAAGGAATTCCGAAGAGAGCAGTAATTTCAGATGAATAAAAGGCCGAATCCCTCCGTCTGTGAGTCAGGGGACCAAATTTGCTTTGATGGGCTTGAAGTTCGGATGAGGAACCAAGGCTCTTTGGTTGACATATACCGGTATGAGTCTTCACTCACGTCTGTACACCTGCTTTGGTTTTCTGTCGATGTCCTACGAGTGAATAAAGCACGTGTGACGACATGATCGAAGGGGGAGAAAGCGCCCACACGCGCGACTATCAAACTCTCGGTGGAAACCAAACCGGCCAAATCGGAGGCAGCACTCGATCCTTGAAAGGAGATCATGGTGGAATGCAGGTCGCTGTTCCAGTTTTTTCTGTTTTACTTACCATCCATTTGTTCCCAGGGTTATTTGCCTTTCCTCTTCCTTCTTCCAAATATAATAAATGTTTCTTCTTCTTCCTCTTCTTTAGTCTTCCTTCCCTCATCAACACCGCAGCCATCAACCTAAAGTCTTGGAGTTGCTATTTCTTTATCCTGGATGCCCTTTGGACTTCGAGCTTTGGAAACGAGCTTGCGGCGTCGAGTGGTCATTCCAGAAATGCCAGCACTGTAGTAGCCTCTGCTCCTTTCCCAGATCAGAAACCCTCTTTGCTTCTCTAGAAAGACCTTTTTCTTCGTGAGGCCGGTGCGCTCTTTTGTTCGGTTCGCTTCGAAAGCCGCGTGGCCTATCTTCCTCATTCGCTCTTGGTATGCAGAGCACAAGTAGAGACTTCCTTCCTTCCTCTTTATTTCTCCTTCCTTAGGATAATTGGAAAGGTCTCGAAAGTTTCCAGAGATCGTATCTAAGGAAACTCGCCGCAGAAGCATCCGATCTCTTTCAAGGAGTTCAGCTATTCCTCCAGCTAGCAGCGTCAACGCGGAAAATCTGGATCCGAGGGCGCTTTTTTCAGCTATCAACCTTGGTCAATTCCATCTTCTTCCTCCGTCGTCATGGGGCTACTTCTTATTCGATCTGATGTAAATGTGACAGATAAAGATGGCCTTTTTTTTTCGGGTGCAGAAAGCGTCACCTTCAAAAACGGAGGGTGGAAGACAAGGGAAAACCAAGCAGGAGTCAACACAAGAATCGCCTTCCGTCTGAGACCTCCGACCCAGCTTGTTGGCAGCCTGTTTTAATCGTGGCATAGACTGTCAAGATTTTTAAGTACCTTCTTGAGGATCTCCTCGAACGGAGTCTTGAATAACGGTAAGTTGGATAGGAAGCACTGGTATCTGAACACTCAAGAGCGTGGGATCCCGCTTATCTGATAGTTTGCGTCAGACAGGCGAGAATGACGCATGCGCGCTGCCTCTTCGAAAAAGCCGAACCTCCTGTCCACCTTGTGGTGACGGAGGGGAACAAACTCGTGGGAGAGTCCAGGATCCCGGTGAGCCACCACCAGGATGACTCCTTGCGTGCCGGACCCGTCTACGGCACGGAAGGTGCGGCACGCGCCACAAGCAAACGGGCGAACCGGAATCAGGAAAAACAAGCTGAGGTTATCTGATGAAGGCTGTGGAGGACGGGCAAGCCGAAAAGAGGATTCGTTCCGCGATTACACTGGCTATCTGCACCCGAGAGAGAGCGCTCCTGAAGGAGGAAGGAACGCGGTTCGGCGACAGTTGAGCCCACCGATCTTCCATCATCCCAACGCACTCCGTGTGCTGATCAAAATCGCTGCAGATTCGTCTACCGGCTTCATCTGTCAACATCGACGCGCGAAATCCGCTCAGATCATCGGGTTTCGCGATGCATCTTCCAGCATGATGCTTTCGATCCTGGATGGTGGAAAAGACAGGAAGTGATTCTTCGCGTGGTCTCACGAGGACCATTGGCGCGACCACGAGACGAAAGAAAATTCTCCCACGAGGAAGAAGGGCCGAAAATCGGAATTTGAAGGCAGCAGTCCCGTGAGCTTTGCCGTTCGTTTCAGCAAGTTTCTCCGGTGCAAGTCGGCGCATCACGTGAGCGTGGGTTTTCCCTCCGCATCCGACCGTCTCCTCTCCCTATCTTTGATGGTCAACGGAAAAAGAAAGGAAGAAAAAAAATCGATCTATAGGTACAGGTGATAAAAAAAGAAAACAAAAAGCTGCACTTTCACAGTACCAAAGATCAGCTTCCATGGAAAGGATGTGTGTCACTCGATCACTCGACCAAGATGCTTACCAATAAAACTCGTCCTCGTGTCGGTCCGACAAGACGTCGCGTTTACTAAAAATAAGGTAAAATAAAATCTTGAGGAACGTCATGGCATGGGATGGGGGAAGCATGCTCCCTATTTTCGCAGGAGGAAGACGGAACCGAGCAGCGAACGCGATCGGGAGGAAAGAATCGTTCCTGCAGGGCGTTGCGGTCGCTGCAGGTCAGCGTCTCCTTTAAGCAAGGGCTCGCCCTAAGGGAAGGTCTGTTCTGCCGAGACCCGAAGCTCGAACGGCGACGTGGAAGGTGCTTTTCTGCCACTCCTGGAAGATCTGAATGGAAAAGACCGGGTAGGGTGATGGAGCTGCTCTGGAAGCGCACCGGCAGATGCTGGGAGCATGCGGGAATACAGCCGCCTGCCCTCTGCTGTCCGCCTGACGCGCGAAAGATTTCTTCTTCGTGAACCCGTCACGTTCCTCTATTCGGTTCGCTTCGAAAGCTACGTGGTCCGTTTTCCTCCACCCTTGGCCTTGGTGCGCGTGGACACTTCCACACTTCCTCGGGACGAGAGGGTCCGAGGCCGAAATCTGCCCTGGGGAACTTTGTGTCTTCTGCATAGAGACCCCGTCGCGAGGGCGGTCCACGGGAGGCGAGGGTACCGAGGAGGATTCGAAGGCCACTGCACAGCCACGGAGAGATGTGCTGCCTCGTTTCCCGTTCGCGCTCCAGCCAGCAAGTGGCCATGCGACTTCCGGGAGAGCCATCCAACGGAACTCGCGAATCCCTCGGTTTGCCCATCGGCTCAGCAGGGAACCAAACGTGAAGAGCGGCGAAGCGCCGCTCCTTTCCTCCCTCGCCTTCCCCCCTTGGAGAGAGGCAGGGAGGGAGAGAAAAGAGCAATGTTCCCGAAATCACTCCCGCGTTACTGCTGCTGAGAGTAATTAAAACCTGGGGATTCTATCGCGAGCAACCCCGTTCCTGGCAGCCAGTTTGACGCTGTAATTGAGGCGCCGCTAGCGGGCGCGAGCGTTCGAGGCACAGTGGGCGTAGGGAGAGAGGGAGCCTTCTTGGGTCTCTGTGGAACCTCCTCCAGATCGGGAGAGCAGGCTCTCTTTCCTTATGGATGCTACTGTGGACGGGCGCGAGATCCCGGGGAAAAAAACGCCTGAGCGGTCTCAGGCAGAGGGGAAAAATCCGTTGCCAAGCGACGCGCGCGCGGCGAGGAATTCCTCCCTCCCTTTTTTCCTTGCTTTCTTTTTTTTCCTTTCTGGCCCCTTAGCCGCTCCTGATTCGGAAACCCGGGGGAAGGGGAAGGGATCACGCTGCACAAAGAGAAACGTTGCCATCCCAGAATCGCGTGACGTGACTGAGAGCTGGAGGGATGCGCCGGGAATGGCCAACCGGAGCAGGAGCGCTCCCTCTCGTGCGAGTGAGAGGCGAAGGAAATGTGCCGGGAGCCCCCCTCGAGTCGCCGTCTTCAGGGGGTGCGCGCGACTTGACGAGTTGCGGAGCAACGAACCGAACTGGCGGTGGACGCGTGACGGCGCGGACAACTCAGGGTTGGGCGAGAGCAGAGACTGCATCTTACCTGTCTGGAGTCCCACGCACGGGTTCTCGGGAGCTGGAAAGAGAAGAAGGAAAACACGGCATTACAACGTGGTCAAGCTGTTCCCAGGGGCAGGGGACCTCCCCGAATATCCCCAGCCTCCCGTATCCCCCTGCACGCGCGCCGGCGAAAACCCCAGCTTCTCTCCCGCCCTACCACTCGTTCTTCCCACCCAACATCCCTGGGCTTGGACAACGGAGACTGATGGGACAGGATCCCATTTTCAGGTAACTCGGAGCTTCCGAGGCGAGGCAGGAGGCGAGACGTCCACCTTGGGGTGACGGTGGGGAACAGACTCGAGGGAGAGTCCAGGATCCCGGTGAGCCACCACCAGGATGACTCCTTGCGTGCCGGACCCGTCTACGGCACGGAAGGTGCGGCACGCGCCACAAGCAAACGGGCAAACCGGAAAGCCTCCTACCTCTACTTTGCCGACCGCTAGCCAGCGTCCCTATAGAGTACAAATGGTATTGATCAGGGGAGGGGAGTTCCCTCCCCGTGGAATGGGAAAGCGGAAAAGAAGACGGAAGGCTATGGCAGCGAAGAGACATAGAGGGTGAAGGGAAAAAGAGGATGTGAAGTGAGGGAAGTAGGTTGAGTAGGGGAAATGGAAAGAAGGAAGGGGGAATGGAAGAAGAGAAGTAGGAAGAGGTGGAACGATGGGAGTAGCGAGGGATGAAGGAAAAAGAGGCTTAAAGGATAAAATGGAAGGGGTGGGAGAAGACATGCAGAAGAGGAAATGGGAAGTGAGGTGGTGGAGGAAGGGGGAAGGAGAAGGAAAGGAGGCAGAAGAAATAGAGGGGAGGAGGAAGAAGAAGGAAGGAGAAGGGGGAAGAGGCGTAGATAAGAAAAAGAAAGAACAGGGAGAAGAGGAGAGGTTGTGCAATGAAGGGGAGGATTTTTCGCTGAACGGCCGGCAACGCCGGGCCGCTCGGAGTGAGCGACTGGAGGATGAGGACTCTCAGAAGAGCTGCCGGAAGAGGGAGGGAGAAAGGGGGTAGACTGGCCTGCCGGCGCCGTCCCCGCGAGCGGGCGTATAAGACGGATCGCCTCGTTTCGCGTGTTTTGACATTTCGGGAACGTCGGCGGCGCCGGGGCACCACCGCGAATGCGCCGCGGCTGCGGAACTGCAAAAAAAAAAAAGCCCGGATGCTCCCTGACGCGCGCGCGCGCACGTGCGGGTTGCCTGGGAGACGCACGCGGAGCGTTTGGGTTCCTCCTTTTCGGCCAGAAATTCGCGTTTCCCGGGAGACTGCAGGAAGTCGCCGCGCAAGGGGAACGGAGGGGAGCGGAGGGAGGGGAATGCTGTGCGCGCGCGCGTGCACCACCTCCTCCCCTCTTCCGCCTTCCGCACCGCCTCCTAGACAGCAGAAGAGCCGGCGGCTGTTGGGACGGGGCAGGAACACCGGGGCGCGCGGGGTGTTCACGCTTCCGCGACCGGGAGGGCAGACTCGGACCTTTTGCTGGGACGCTGCTCCGGTGCTACCGGATAAGGAAGGGAGGGGAGAAGGACTGTCTTCCCCCTCCGCCTCGCTCCCTGCCACCCCCGCACGAGTGCGGGCGCGCACGTGTTCCCGACCGGAAAACACAGGCCGCCGGGCCAAGTTGTCGGAGGCAAAGCAATTATCTCATCAATCCTCCCCCGGCGTGTTTTCCTTCGGGAGCCAATTTCTTTCTTCCCTCCCCATCCGGAGGAAAAATCAATCATGGAGCAACACGTGAGCGCGCCGAGAGCCCCCGCGCCCGTGGTCGCCGCGTGCGTTCCCCGCTCCAACGGACCGCCCCACCCGTCCTCCTTCGTCCGCGAGACGCCCCCTGGACCGGTCGCAGCGGGACGACCCTGCGAGACCGCGCCTGTGGCACCCTCGAGCCCTCCCCCGCCATGCACACACACAACTCGCGCTCCCGTGGACCTTCGGGCGAGGGGGGAGGTGGGGTATTGGCGGCTGGAAACGCGTTCCGAGTCTCCGCACCCATTCCTTTTCCACAAACAGCCTTCCCTTTGGTGGCAGAGAAGGGGAGGCAGGAGAGGTCGCCGCTCGCTGCAGGGCAAGCGTGGAGGGGAGGAAGCAGAAAGGGAAAGGAGGAATGGAGGAGCAGTCCATGGAAAAGGAGGAAGGGGGGAGGAGAAACAAAGGGGGAATGGAAGAAGTGGGGAAGGAATCCTAGAAAAGGAAAGCGAGGACGAAGATGTGGAGAAAGAGTCAGAAGAGGGGGAGGAGGAAAGGAAGTAGAGGGAGTGGTGAGGAAGAAGACGGCAAAGATAAAAAGAAGGATGAGAAAGGGGAAGGGGCAGAGGGAAGGGAAGACGAAAGGGGTGGCAGGGGCAAGAAGGGGTAAAAGGCGAAGAGGAGGAGAGAAAAAAGAGTGGGAAGCTGAGTTCCCCTCTGGCGCCGCTCGGGCCCTCCGCGAAGCCCCCGAGGCGACAGGGTGCGCGTTGCCCCATGCCCGAAGGCGCACTTTAGCGCAGGGAGAATTCCACCAGCGGCCGCCGGAGGCAGCACCGCTCGTCCCTGCTCGCGAGCCTCAGGGAGCGCGGGACTGGGTCTGCGGGGGATGGGGGGACTGGATGCCGGCACCCTGGAGCCTCGGAGAGCTTTCTCGGACGTTGTCTCCTCGCATCCTTCCTTGAGAGAAGGAGACGAGGACCGGCCTCCTGGGAGATGGAAAGATCCCTCCCGGCGCTCCCATGCACCGTTCCGCTCCCTCTCAGAAGTGACCCCGCCCCCCTACGATGAGAGGAAATATCCAGACTACCCGCATCCGGAGGACCCAAGGAGACCACAACATCCTCCCCCCTCCTCTTCATTTTCTTCTTCGCCCCCTTGCCCTCCCGTCTCCGGGCAACGGGAGCTCCCGTCCCTCTTGGGTCGAGTGGCGGCCCCGCGAGGCTACGTGCGCGTTCCAGCATCCCCTTCATTCTTCCCTGGTGCCTTCGAGGGGTGGAGAGTGTCCCTCCGGGCACCCCGGCAGGGGTCGCCTCGGAGATTCGGTCGTGCTCAGCAGCGTCTACTGCGCCCCGTTAGGTTTCCCGAATTTTAGAGGTCGCGATGTGTCCCCCTCTCTCGCGCTTTTTCCTCGACCTCCCCCCTCGGGGCACTCACCGAGGGCCGCGACGTGCAGCTTCTTCATCCAGGGATAGATGACCGGGTGCGGCCCCCCGCCGTCGCTGGCGTCGCTGCCCTCGGAGGCGTTTCCTTCGCTGTGGTTGAGTTCGACGGGGGGCGGCGGCGGGGGCGGCGGTCGGTGGCGGTGATGGTGCAGGGAGAGGTCCGAGGAGGGGGGCAGGCACTGCGCCCCGTGCGTGGGAGGCGGCGGGCAGGGAGGAGCCACCGGGAGGCCGCCACCGAGGGGCGCCGCCATCCCGGCGCCATTCGGGACGTACTGGGGGGGCGGGGAGCTCTCGGGAGGCGACGATCCCTGGCGGGAGAGGTGCTGCTGCTGTTGCTGCTGGTGATGGTGATGGTGGTGATGGTGGTGGTGGTGCTGGAGGCCTCCGGGCAGCAGTCCGGGTCCTGGCCCACCACCGCCGCCTCCGTGGCCCGGGTTGGGGAGGGCATGTCCGGGGGGCAGGGTCGATGCGGGCGGGCAGGGAGCCTGCTGCTGCTGCTGCTGGAAGTAGGCAGCGGCGGCGGCGTGGGCCGGCGGCCCCTGCGGCGGCGGGACGTAGGGAACGGGCTCAGCGGCCCGGGCGTAGAGCACGGCGCCCGCGTAGCTCCCGTAGTGGGGGCCGTAGTACTCGTTGCCATGGGACGGGATGTAGCTGTTCTGGGAGTACTCCTCGTCGGGAGGGAACTTGGGGTCCACGAAGGCCCCGGGACCCGCCAGGAAGGAGCTCATGCGACCAGTCAATCCGCCGCGGCGAATGGGGGCGACGGCTGCAGCCCCGCCGCCGAGCAGCTCGCGGCTTCCCCCGGACACGCCCACAGCGCGGGGCGGATCGTCACGTGATGGCCAGGAGCGACCAATTGCAGGCGGAGGAGGCGGTGGCGGCGGCGGCGGCGGCGGGACTCGAGCACACGCACGCGCGCGCGCCGCAAGGACAGGAGCTCCTTTGACCTCCGCCGCCGCCGCGACTCCCGCAGCGAGAGCGAATGGTCAGGGACCGGGCGCAGCACGCGGACAGCATAGGGTAGGTAGGGGAGGCGCTCATCTCTTTCGTTTCATTCCCCTCCTCCCATCCTCTGCTTTTCTTTCCTTCCTTTTGCTCCCCCTTCTCCCCCTCTTCCTCCTTCATTCTTCCTTCCTTCTTCTTCTGCTTCATCTTCCTCCCTCTTTGCTCCCTTCTTTCTCCTCTTCGTCTTACTGCTCATTCTTCCTCTTCCTCTTTTCCTCTCCCTTTGCCCTTCCTCTTCCTCCTTCTTCTTCCTTTCTTCCTCTCCTCCCCCTTCTTCTTCCTTTCTTCCTCTCCTCCCCCTTCTTCTCCCTTTCTTATCCTTTTCTTCCTTTTTCCATTCTGCTGCAGCTGCTGCGGTGGTAGCGGTGTGACCGCTCTCCCTCCCGCAGGAGGAGCGGAGGAACCGGGACTGTAGGCGTGCGCCACGCAGGAGGTTAGAGAGAGGAGCAGTGGGTGGTGGGCGCGAGTGCGAAGGGCAGAGGATGCTTCACATTCGAAGCCTCGGGGTCTCCCGAAGAAGCACTCACCCTTCCCCTCTCTGTACCCATGAATGGCGTCGCCTCTCCATGGAAATGGATGAAGGACCTCCTCCGACACGCCGGCTCCTCCATGAGAACTGGGAGGCGGAGAGGGTGGGTGGAAGCAAAGCAGACCTCGCGCCTTTCCTCCTTTCTGCGTAGGGGTGGGTGGTGTTGCCTAAAGGACCCACTTTGTCTTCCCCGGACGCAGTACCGCGTGAGACTCCTCTCCACCGCGCGCCTTTGCAAGAGGCTCCTCATTAGGCCCCTGGCCAGTTCTTGCCTTCTGGGACGCCGCAGACCAGAGGGCTTATGCGCGCATCCCCCAATTCAGTTGACCTCGATGCCCTTTCCCTCCCCCAGCTCCATGCTCTTCACTCCCTTTGCAGCTGTCTTCAGCTTTCCCGCTTTCGCCTCCCATTCTGGCTCCTGGATGCGGCGGATCGGGGATGCTGCCAGAGGAGGAGGCAGGCGAGAGTCTTCTGCAGACGATGGAGAAAGGAAACGTGGGGACAGAGGGTGTGTGGAGGGGGGGAGGAGGATAGAAAATGTGCTTCTGGGTGAGGACGAGAAGTGGGTCGACCTCTCCTGAAGAGGAAGTATGAGAAGAGACGAGGTCTGCGAGGTGACCAGGCGGTCCTCAACTCTTCACACAAGTTCAGGGGCTTCGAGAAAAGAGGGACCGAGAGGCGGCGAGGGGAAGGTGACTGCGATCCAGGGAGTGGACTTTCTCACTTATTGACCGCACCGTTCCCTTTGCGTATCAGCAGCCGATGTCTTCAGACTCGGGCAAATGCTCGAGTCGCCCCCAGATGGCGCAGGAGCTTTGAGGAGGGCGACAGAGGGACTCCTCGATGTCTGAGGAGGTGTCCATCCTCCTTTCCCACTTCATGGGAACCGCACCCTGCCCACTGGGTCCCACCTGATTTTTTTCCAAAGTCCCTCAGCTCCTCCCTGCTCCTCCTTGTCAGCCTTCTTTCGTCCTCGAGCTTCTTCTCCGGGGCACTTTTAAGTCCTCTGCACCAGAGGACCGGACCGTCGGAATTTTCCACCGCTTCTTGACTCTCGGGGTTCCTCTCGTGATGGACTGGGCACGTCTTGGTTCATGCGCCGTGGAGACCATGCTCGAATGGGACCACCATCCGTCACCTCCATCCGCAGCACCTGCCGTTCCATAAGTACAAGAAGTGGAGGGAAATGCGGAAGAAAGACTAGGAGGCTGCACCTCGTCATAGAGAGAGTTATTATTATTATTATTGGAACTGAAACACGTGATGAGTAGGTCGCGCTGCAGGGGGGGAGGGGTCTCTGGATCCCTCCTCCCTCAGCAACAAAATTCTTTTTTTTTTTTCAGATGAACGTCAGGGAATGAAGAGGAAAGGAAGGAAAGAATGGTAAACGGGGATAAGGGATGGATAAGGGAAACGGAGGTGAGGGCGGGCATAGGAGGAGCGAAAGAAGGAGTGCAGGAGGAAGAGTAGCAGAGAGATTCAGGAGCCGTCCCACGATTTCCTTCTAGTGTGCACCTTCTGCTGCTCCACAGAGGCCTGCGATCCTTGTTCCTTCCTTCCAGCAGCTTCGGAGCAGCCCGGTTCCAAATTCCCTCCCTCCCTACGGCCTGCGCCCATGCGCTAGCATTCGGTTGAGCCACCGCAGTATCGGATGCAGCCCGTTCCTCCTCCACACCACCACCAGGACGAGAGTTGGTGCAAAGCAGCCGTGCGAATCTCTTCGCAGTCACTGGGGGCGCTCCCAGGCTCCACAGCGGCAGGCGGTCACGCTCGGTTTGTGGCCTTTGGCTATTGCACGGGACCAATGGGAGAGAGCGGCATTCCTTCAGTGCCCTTCTCCCTGGCTGATCACGGAACCGGACGTGAGCTGGGGTAGGGCAACCGTGACTCAGACGCGCGCGCGATGACTCGGCATGTCCCCAGGCCGAGGTGGGACGGAACCGACCGGAACGGCGAACAGCCTCCAGACGCTCCTGATGAAGAGCGCCGTCTGCTGCCGGAAGCGTCCGCTTCATTCGCTCGCCGCCTTCCCCGGAGGCACCTTCTGCAGGACCTGAAAAGTCTTGCCACCGACCTCCTGAACGGAAAGCGAATAAAACTATGCAGGAAAGGGGGAGCGGGGAGGGGCAGGGAAGCGTCTCCATGGCAACCAGAGGAGGTGATGGCTGTTCCGCGGGCTCGAACCGTGCGCCGCTCACGTTTCACATGAACTCTGCTACCGAGGAGCGGAAAGACTAGGCACATGAAGCAACGTCACTCGCCCCGAGGCGGTCTTGTCTACACCAGACCCCTTGGACTCGCTCCCTGGCTGGCTCGTCTCCGGAGGCGAGTTTGACTTCGGTATCCCGGAGTTTCCGGCTCGAGTGAAAAGCTATACCCTGGGCTGAGCCTTGAGAAACGGTGAGTGCCTGTTCCCTTGAAAATTCGATGCGCGGGGGTGCGCGCTGTGACTCCCCGGGTCCTGATGGACATTCTCGGAACTTTGGAGTCCTCGAGGGCGTCCCGCATTCTGGAGCAGGGAAGGAGCAAATGCTGAATCTCACAACCGAGGTCATCGCAGTCAGCCGATTGGTCTCGCGGAGTGTCGCAGGTGGCATCCTTCTCAAGGACCGCATTCCGAAGGGCCAAAAAGACGGCCCACGTCTGAGAGGACATAGGGGGTAAGGAAAGCGCAGCTAGCAAGATGCCCATTCCTGCTGTTCGTGGTCGCACCGCCAAGCCCGCTGGAAACGCTTGCGCACGTTCCCGTTCGATCTCCCGACTGGTCTTCTCGGGGAACGCGAACTCCTTCCTCCGAACAAGGAGGGATGGGGCTGCGAACATCCGAAAACGAGCGGGAAATACTTCCCTTTGGAGGGAAGCGAGTGGGAAGGGAGCAGCTTGTGTTCGCGCGGGCGCCTTCACGAGCTGCAGCGGAACCCACCTCAGGCTACAGAACGCGCGCACCACTTGATGATGAATTACATGCCGACTTGCTAATAGGTCACAATGACATTCGGGAGCCGGTCAGGTTGACCGATGAACCGGATTTGGAGTCCAAAGCATGATGGTTGCAAGGCAGGCAGTCCGTAAAACGCTGAGGAGACCGTCGGCACCGCGCACGCGCGTTCATCGGCGGTTTCCACGGCTCTCCGGACTCCCTTTATCAGCTGAGAGATGATGGATTGCTGCTGCTGCTGCTGTTGCTGTTGCAC
The DNA here is from genome assembly GCA_036172245.1 of Raillietiella orientalis. Taxonomy (NCBI): domain Eukaryota; kingdom Metazoa; phylum Arthropoda; class Ichthyostraca; order Raillietiellida; family Raillietiellidae; genus Raillietiella; species Raillietiella orientalis. Next base: position 2,132,019 of record JAYWIR010000003.1, on the reverse strand, counting down.
GCGAATTTCACGCTGTGCGTTCGTCGGATCTTTCTCGGCGGTTTTGCCATGGGGCTGCAAGCGGTTCCTTTCCTCGTTGTACACCCGTCAAGAAAATTCCATCCAAGAAATCAGCAAAGGGTGGGCAGTTTTTCGATCCGCGACCCGCTTCGTCCCTCTTCTGCCGACGGCGTGCAGGTCTAGGATGCAGAAGGCCTCGCCCCATCCCGCCTTTCAGATCTCATTCAAAGAAGGAAGAGCAAGGGCAAGGTCAGCAGCTCCTCAAGTCGTTTCCTCAATTCCGTGGATCTCCTACTTCCCCCTCCATAAACTGGAATGCCTGGAGGCAGGAGGCTCTAGAGTCCTGGGATGCCACTCTGGAAGTGCTTTCAAAGGAACTGCGATGGCCTCAGGTCTCCTATGCAAACCGCTGGGAGATCTCCTGCAGAACTGGATGCAGTGATCCCGGACAGCCGTCACACCCCTTGCCACAGAGCTGTCTGCCCTCAGGACAAGACACCAGCCGTCCAGCGGGGAAGTACTCCTGCAGCATTGCAGGGATTGAAAAAGTCCTGAACGACTGCAAGACGGGGGAGTTGGTGCACGCCGCCACTGCTCGTTTTCGGGCAAGATGACTCCTTCGGTGGAGCGACCTACTCGGTGTTCCCCCCCGAGGAGCTGGTGGTCCCTCCCCTTTGCCTGGACACCTCCGTGTTCCCGCTCCTGTGAAAGCAGGATGTTCTGCTGTTTCTGCACTGGAAATTCCGGCGCAGTTAGCGCAGGCACCCGGTTTTCGAGGAATTTGCCTCCCCCAACAGTTCAAGGTGCGGGGCGATGGAATCGCTCCCACATCTCCTGCTGGACGGCAGTGCCCTCGAGAACTTTGGGCGGACTCGGCGCTTCGTCGACCGCAGGACACTGCAACGGACTCACTGCGACCATTCCTCACAGAAAATGGACTGAAGAAGGGCACTGTGATTGCAAAGCGATGTTGCATCCGCGCCATAGTGACAGTCCGCCATGTGTTAGAATCAAGGTTTGCGGCGAAGAGAGGCCACCAGTATGGCAGCAGCCCTCATGAGGACAGCAGCAAGGAGGCCTCATCTGCCAGAAGAAGTCTCCAGGGAGAACTCCATCATCCTCAGCAGCTTCTAGAAATTAAGAAATATGACATGACAAAGACCCCTGCTCTCCCGTCTTTTGTTATTTATTTATTGTCCCCTCCCACCGTTCCCCACTTTTCGTAAGCCGGCCTGCGTGCCGGTGGTTATCCCGGAATAACTTTTTTTTTTTTTTTGTCATTTCTTCTTTATTAAGGAGATACTCTTCCCCTCGAACTTGTAGTTTGTGTTTTTAAAATAAGTGTCCCGACATAACCGGGTTAGAACCCCAAGTCGTCTCACCCCGATCTTTCACGTTCGAGGGTCAGATTTTTCCTCACCCCGAACCGACTGATCCCGTCTTTCACCTGCCAACACATCTCCTTTTCGTGGCCAAAAGTACGGCCACGTTTTCTTTTCAATTTTCCGGCAAACTGCGAAATCCTTCCGAAGTAAAAACAAGAAGTCCCTGATTTGTCTCTCGCCACCTCTCTGCACTGTGAGAAACACGGAAAGGTTGCTCCAGCAAATGCACTGGGCTCATGCACAGGAAGCATTGAAGGGCTTCCCGTAAGTCAGCAGCAGTCGCAGGGGAGGATGAAGTAGACTGGGAGAAGGAAACCCGGTGCGAAGAGCGAGAAGAGCAGCATCGCGAGACCTGGGAAGCTCCGGGTATCTCCGCTCGAGTGAGGATCCCTCCGTTGTTGACATTTTGCTGGACGAAACGCCTCTCTCTTCGCGAGAGGTACTGCATCTCCCCTCTTGCACTTCTTCGAACTCGCGTTTGCACCGAGGAAACCGCAGAGGACAGCATTTTTTCCTCCAGAATCCCATTTTCGCGCTCCTAAGCAACTGTTGCTCTGAAGGCGACAAATTTTCCGAGGCGCATTGTCGCTCGGGATGAGCATTTTCATAAACATCGGTGGAGCTTCCTTTCCAAAAGACTTTCAGCCTGCGAGTTATACAGGTGGCTACCAGAAAGCTGTCGCAACCTCTCATCCCGCGCGTCAATCAATCAAGCCGATCATTTGAGCATCACTTATTGCGTGAATCTAAGTGGTATCTTTTGTTCCCAGGCACTTCTCATGGGCTGTCTTTAATTAGCCGGTTCTCCTCCCAGCCTGTTGCCCATCGCCTGCGATTTTGTGCTTCTGTCTTCTTTCAACAATTTGCGTCTCCCCATGAGATGAACCACGCTGTAGATTTGGCTGCAATGCCGGAACCGGAAGCCTGAGAAGAGCAAGACAAGCTTCTACGAAGCGACACACTTCGAATCTCCAAGCGTTCACACGGAAGAAGCTCACGGTAAATTTTCCTTTGCCCGATGATAAATGATGGCTCTCCGACTAATGTCGAGTAATCTGGACGATGCTTCAGTCTCCATTATACAGCTCATAGAAGAATTCTTCAGAAACGCTGTGGGCTGCTGTGCAGCCAACACAGCCAACAGTGGCTTCCTTGTGTTGGAATACCTCCGCACAACAAGAAAGCCAAGCTTTAGGAATTCAATGTACAAGTCAAATGCCTTCAAGGAAGATGTTATTCAGTGAGTCCTGAGGACAAGAGATGATTGCAATGCAGCATCGGCGTCACTTTGCTTACTGATTGCCATTACCTAACCCATTCGCACATTATTCCCGAGATCCTTGGTTTAGCATGCAGGTCCTTTACTCGTATTATCCGAGACGAGGAAACACGTAAATCTTCTCCATGCCAACGAGCGCTTCTGGCGACTTTGAGCTGAAGTAGCATAACCTACCTCAGCAGCAAAAACTCGCATCACTGGTACTTTCTTGTCCTTTATCGACGTCTCATTCTTCCCGTGCGTAGCTGAGAGAGCCGGAATTTGTGCAGCTCCTATAAAACCTGTTCATCATAGCTTAGGTTCGAGGCTGCTGAAACATCCTCTCCTGTCCTCCTTCCCGACTGAGGTTACCGGGAAGCCTGCGATTGCCATTTCGTGCTGCGGAGTCCGTTGGCATCCACGCGCAGAAGTGCGCAGAGTGCGCAGCGAGCCCGAACTCTCCGATGTTCTCTCTTAACCGTCCACGGATGGACGTATGAGCACTCGGATACACATGTACGTGGCTACATCCGCGCATCCACCTAGAAAGGGTGCGAGTACCGCACTTTTTCAGTATTTCGCATTTATCTCCGCCATCAAAGAAAGGCTGGATGTCAGCCGTGTATTTATAAAACTTGGAAAGGACGCCAAACGCTCAGCACAATACGAGGTTTTCTCTTTGACCTGAGTCGGAAGCCTGTGACATTGACAATGAAGTATAGTGGGCATTTGGGAATACATTCGGAAACCATCATTTAGGCAAAAAAAAAAGGAGCGCTCGGTGACTTTCGAGCCGCATCAAAGCCATGCGAAGGTGATCCATTATTTCATCGATGGGAGCAGCATTCTTTGAAAGAGAAATTGTGTCTGCAGCATGTCGTTCGGTTTGAAAAGGACTATGAAATCCAAAAGAACTGCGAATGCCCATAATCCAAATACGCTGACATGAGTGTGTCGCTGGAACTCTCAGGAGACTCCTGATCTAAATATTTGGAAGTTGTGAAAGCCTACGAAGATGAACGAAAGTGCTCCCCGCGCAGTGAGAAACAAATAAGAGGGAATGTGAGGTGACATTGTTCCTAAATGATGCTTGGCCCGCCTCGAAGTGCATTTTCGAAAGATGAAATCGGACTCTCCGTCCACACGGCTGTGCATCTCAGATGGATACCGGCAGCAGGGCGAAATGAGGAATAAATTAGCCTCCCTTGCAGAGAGAGTTTTGAAGAAACGTTGCATCGAGCACGAAGGAAGCTGCCTTGAGAGGAATATGGAAATTTTCAGAAAAATTTGCCCCAATCTAGTGCGGAAATAGGAAAACGCTATCGAGACCTCTCGGTGGAATGTTACGCAGCTTCACTTGACATTGAGGTGGTGTGCACATCAGTCAGCTCTATATCTCTTATACAATTATGCACGGAAGGTTCATTCTCCACGGGAAAACTCGGTCGCAAGGGAATTTCCGCGTACGCCAATCGCCCCCGTGAATAAGAGAACCTGACTGTGAAAGTGTACGAAATGCGTTCCTGGGTACTGATGCCGATGATTTCGGTGTCATGTGCCCTCCTCTCGTGAAGTGTGAAATTATTACTCGATTAGAACCACTTAGATTCCGAATCCTTTGGTGTATTCTTCGCAGCAGCAGTTATTCTCGTCCTTTGTGAATCATGAGGAATCGAGAAGTAAAAGAAATTCAATCATTCGGTAATTAGTTGCCTGCAAAAATCGTCACAGCAGCGTAGCGTAGGTTGAACTGGAGGGAAGGCAGCATTCTTTAGCATCGTTTTTTTTGCCAAGTGCTGCTCAATCCTATCCTTTCTAAGTCATGCTGGCGAATCACATGCGGCAAAAGTGGTGGAACCACTCCTACGATGGACAAAATTTCCAGACACCCTAGAGCCGCTGGTCTGGTCTGTCCCAAGGATACGCACCCTGGTGCTGCCGTACCTCTAGAAGTGTAGCAACGCTATGATATCAGCTCCAAATGGGCAGATACCCCAATATTTAATGCATCGCTCGTAAGCCATTAATCATGAAGAAAACAGCTAGGCCTTGTTAGAAGATCTTGCCTGGCATGCATTCTTCAATCTGGTTTGCTTCCTCGGTTACTAGATCTTTCAGATAGACACAGCCAGAGAAGCAACCAACGGCGAAACGAAGAGCCTAGAGCAAAAAGAATCTCGCTGCCTGCAGAAGATGACAAAAAAAAATAGCATTTCTCGCCTCAAAAATGGCATCCTTTTTTTCCTTTTTTTTTTTCGTCTCCACGAGTCCAAAGTAGCGGATTCTCGTGGAGCACGGGAAAACGGATAAACGAATTTTGTTGCAAACGAGCTGCAGAGTTTTTTCCTCGCTTTATCCAGAGTGGAAAGTGTTTTTGTCACCCCTACATGTTTGGAAAAAACTGCAGCTCATCAAACACACGGTCAACCTGAACAAGTCTTGCTTCCAGCGAGAACAAGCACAAGCATTATCAAGTTCCTCTTCCAAGGACTTCAAGTGAAAGCAAATACACTTTCATACCATTTCATTATTCCTCGGTTCTCTATACTGCCGATTATTGTAAAATATAACCACTGCAAGAAAAAGGAGTGATCTTGTGATTCTCTATATCGAATCCGACTCCAAAAGCGTTTTCCATCTCACTCATTCCAGGAGACTGCAATCTTCAAAACATGGCAAAGTACTATTCTCGGTTTAATTCGCTCTGAGCTAATGAAAAGCTAACCTTTCACCTTTTGGGAGAGAAATGAAAAGTCGACCACACTAAATGTTGCAAGAGGCGCAATGGTTCTGCAGTGTTTACCACAAATGCGCATTCTCTCATTGCCGTTGATAGAACGACCTCAGATGTTAATTACCGCGAAACACACATCTATAAGATGCTTTCTGTCCAGCGAATCGATAATGTCTTCATGTCTAGAATACATCAACAGGGCAGATTCAATTTCTCATCGTGTTCAAAAATCTTGGGATTGCTTTTTCCACTGCAGTTGCATTTCCTGGGAGTCGAAACAGAGAAAACATATTCACAGCTCTCTTCAGCTAAATGACACTTTAGTGCACGGCACGTTGTTTCCTCTGCTGAAGACTTTCCCGGATGCACGGAACCTTCACAAATCTACCACGTGCGAGATGACCTCTGCGTACAAAATGCATGCATCAAACAGTCACTCCACACTCTCCTGTTCCTCAGGCATTCAAAACAGACCTACCCGTCACGCTTACGAACATGAAACACACGCTGCTCCAGAGCAACCACCCACCGAGTGCCTCGCAAGGGCAGCGCGTCACATGCAAAAACGACTCACGCTTTTCCGTCGAGTGCCCTATTCCCGAACCCACCTTCCCCCACGACAACCATGGTTTGCCTTCGCTCGCTTCTTCTCGCAGCCACCCTCCGTGCCACCACTCCTCGACTTCCGCTCTGCCTCCTGTCATATCTGGCTCCACCACCAGCGCGCACCCTGTCCCCTGCGCACTTGTCAACTTCGCCAAAGGTTTTGGCAGCGCGGACGCCCACTCCAAGCCTGTGCACCTTCTCGCGAAAGTCGCGCTGCACATGACGCCGTTCCCGCTTGGTGCCTGCTGGCTGTCCCGAACCAGTTGGGAGGCTTAGTCGGTCTCTCGGAGGCTCCAAATCCAGTAGGTGGCCGCAACGCCCTCGTACCATCTCGACCGCCTTCGCGCTCGTACGTTCGCCATTCCGTGCTTCTCCGACTCTCTGATCCACGCTTTCTTTCCCGCCGATTGACGGCAGCTTCCGAGGTCCCGTCTTGCTTGCGGACGGGGCTTCGCGAGCGCACTCTCCATCTGCACAGGCCCGTTGCCCTCGGCTTTCTCAAAATGCTCGGGACTGATGCGTTCAAGTCGTGGAGTTGGGCAAATTGGACGACTCTGCTCGAATTGTTTTAAGAGTCAACCTTTGACACGCTCCTGCTCCTTCTTGTCTTCAGCATGGATGTCAAGTTCGAATTCTGCTTGGCAGTCGCTCCATGGCTTGCGTTTGAAAGGCCCGTGGTGCAACCCGACGAAACCTCGGCATTTTCGACTGCACGACAGAGACTGAGGTGCCATTAGAATTTACATGGAAAAACTTCGCTTGATGGTCTGGATGCTGCCGTTATCCGCTAGTTTAGTTCCGGGCGCACGAGAAAAGTTCAGATGCGCATGCTTCCCCGCCGCGACGAGCAATTTTTCTCTCAAAGCAATCCTTTGGTTCCCTTTTCTTGCGTGCTCTGCGCGTTGCTCGGGAAGATAAAAACGCACAACACGGAACGGTGCTCGCGCAAGCGCTTTCCATCTCGGATGGGAAAACCTAAAAGACGTGTGTCGCCGTGGAATGAACTTGCTGTGGTCCTGCAAGCAGATTCCCTCTTCTTCCACTCCTTTGGATCAAGGAAGCATCTCTTCCTTGGCTACGAAAACCTGCCAGTCGGCGTTCGGATGCACGTAAAAATTACTCGCGCCTGCAGAGGTTCCAACCGCAGAGGCGAAAGTTTGCGGATGAAGTGAAAGTGCGCACTTTTATCGGCGTTTAAGGACAGCTGTCGTGTCCACTCATGGAAATAAGATTCGCAAACGGGATGGGAGTTCTTTTGGCGCACCCAAAGGAAATGATGCGAGAAGCACTGCTGCAAGTCAACGGCGCGACAAGAAAAGCATCCGATTTCCCGCGAAATTATCTTCGCTCCCTGCAAACGCCGAAAGAACGTGGGTTCACCAGACATGTCCGGAATGAAAAACTGAGGATGCAGAAGAAAAAAAAACACATTCGAGTGCTCCTTCGGGTGACCGGTGCATGGCATCGAAATCCTTGCAAATTTCGGCGATGGCTGTCGGAAGTTTGACGACTTGGATCGTGTCGCGGTGAGCCGAAGCGAAAACCTGTTTTTCCCCTGCGCATATCGCAGTACCTGCGACCGACTCAGCGTTGGCTCCAGCTCGGAGGAACACTTGTGTCTCTCATCAAAATGCTTTGCATTTGAGTAAGAAATCTTCAATTGTCATGAAGTCGTTCACGGAATGACGCATCGGACTCATCAGAGTCTGTAAACATTCTGTACCTCAACATTGCAAAGTAACGCACGGAATTGTTGAGCCGCGGTGTGCATTTGCGGATTGAGAACATCGCACATGGATACCTGAGTATCCTGGTGCAGTGTCAGCTAACATCATTGCTCACGGCATCACCGTTTCTTTCGTGTTTTCTCTCCCACCGCTGTTGGCAATGTCCCACTTAAAATGGACGAAGCCAATGCCAACTGCGCTTTCAGTTCTGTTACCACGGGGACCACATGGCACAGCATACGTTTCTGGAGGCAATCTTCAATCCCACGCATCGACTGATTACTCAAGATCACTCAAGAAGGACGAAGATCAGTGCCTACTCTCTGCCAGGAACCTCCTTTCAGCAGCAATCGTTCAAAACCCATCAGAGATGTTTTCTTCACCCAACGTTGTGCACCTTTCAGCTACATTGCTTCCATCCTATTTCCATGGTTTTCATCAGACATTCAGATAGCAAAGTCCTTAAAGAGATTTTTTTGTTTTCATTGCATGGTTTGGCATAGCCGCTTGCAACTGTGTACCCACTTCCAAAGGTCACTCACAAGGCCTACTCACGGGTTCCTCCACCTCTTGTCCACGAGAATCACTCTTCACCTTCTGAGTCGGAAACTTCTGAAGAAAAAATCCATTCAGCAGCGACCTTCTACAAGGTCGAAATGGAAGACCAGAAAGAATTAGGCTTTTCTTTACTACTGTGTACCTCAGTTGCTGTTGTTGTTGTTTCTTTTGCGCCTCTGCTTTCGAGGAGGTCTTCGCAAAACAGCATCCCTCACTATTCATACATGAAGCCGCGTGCTTCGTTATTCGCCATTTCTACACCAGTCAGCGCTCTCTGCTTTCTCCGAACGTCTGTTTTTTGTCTTTGGCGTCTCCTGGTCCGGTCCTGCACCAGGACCGGACCAGGAGCTTCCGCTCTGCATGTCAAGCATTCAAGAAAGGGATAGATCGCAGCCATCCGCCTTTCTCCGAGATGACGCAAGCCGCTCTCCCCTGCGGGCGAACTTCGTGGAATTTTCCAGTGGAGATGGAGGTTCCGTCTGCCTTCTGAGGGAATCACCAGGAAGGAAAGGGTGGGGAAGGAGGCGGAAGATGTGGAATTCCCCGTGCGACCCATTGATGGCAGGGACGTTTTGAAGGCGTGGCGCGGTCCCCGGCGGCAAGAATGCACCTCTTCCACTCCCTTGGTTCCACGAGCTCGGATCGCGCGCCCCCACGTGCTGCAGACCGATCCTTCCCGAAACCCATCCGAGCCACCGATGAGCTACTTGGTCCATGAATCAGCTCTCGTGCAAAGAAGGGGTCTGAGATCTGTCGCCAACCCACCTGCTGGCAATTTGCGCCTGACAGGATCCGCTCGTCCCTCGTCAGCTTGAGGCCGTCGAACGGGGCTTCCCGAATTGGGCAGAATGGTCGAACCTCGAGGATGGTGGCCACGGCGATGTCGGCAATTTGACGACAAGAACAAGACGGTGAAGTTTTTTTCATCTTTCGCGTGCTTCCTGAAATTCCTTCCAGGGGTGACCGTGTGATGAGGTCGTGCAGTTCGTCGGCAAGGTCTACGAGGCTCTCCAAGGAGTCGAAAAGAACCTTTCGATCTTTCGTTTTCCTTTCGTCTTCCATTTTTCCAGCCTTCATTTCTTCCCGAGCGACAAGAGCAGCGAATCCGAAAATCATTTTGAGATTCTGAAGCATTTCTTGATTTTGGGGTGTTTTTCCGCATGCAACGCTGCCGTCTCCATGGTGAACAGAGAGAAAGCAATTGGAGTTGAGAGAGGATTCTCGTATTTAAGCGCGGTCTGTAAGACCTGGTTCCTCTTTTCCTCTCCCAGGTGGCAAGAAAGCTGGATGGATGCTACAAAGGACAGGACTGAGCTGAACCACCCTCGAGGTCACCCCTGGTCACTTTTCAGGCCGGAAATCTCCTCCCGTTCGGCAAGGCACGATCAGCACATTCTCTAAGGAGCGCGAGTGGCTTCTTTGATAACCGCGCGCACGCCGCGGAGACGCACGAAGGCAACAGATTGCAACATCCCGATTTTTTCGAAATCTCTTACTGGTTGGCTGTGGCTGGTGGTGGAGATCCAGACGGAGCCAGTCTCTCGCTCCAGGAGTCACTGTTTCGAAAGTCTCCCAACGTTGTGAGGCTCTCTAGAGAAACGCCCTCTGACCGCCGCTGAAATTTGGCGGCAGTTTGGCTGGTAGGATGGATTTCTCATTCTAGGGACGCAGGAAAAAAAAAAAAAGGAAACAAAAGAAAAAGGAAAAGAGTGCAGTTCATGGAGGCTGAGTAAAGAGAGCATTCATAGCGAGCTGCAAGCCTGTCAGGAGGAAGGAAGACTTTCACTGCGGTTGCAGATGAATTTTCCCTGAGCTGCAGCTGCTCCGGGCAGCCATCTGCGTTCGCTGATATCGAGGTCGAAATCTCCTCCTAGCAAATTGTTTCAGGCCGGGAGTTTCCAAGAATTTGACCTGCTGATTTTGGATCTGCTTTTTGGAGCTTCGAGACCTGCAAGCCTTGGCACGTCTTTTTCATGCGTTTTCTTGGAGGGCGCCCGGACTCGTGGCATTGCTTCGGGAGACCTCCGGTTCACGGCTTCCGTGAGCTCCTGTCGGAGCACTAGGCGGAAGAGGAGCCCCTATTGCTTGCTTCGCTGGTGCAGTTTCCGAATAGAACGACCGCTGTCATCGCAAAGATGCTTTCTGTCCGCACGGGTGTGATCGGACCGTTCAGTGACCCAGCTCACTTCTAAGGGGATTTTGGAGCAGGGATGGTTCTGAGAGAAGGAAATTCGGCACGCCGATTGTCTGGGCAACCGTACGGGTCACGTGCTCGAGTAGGGAGACCCCAAGGGGAGGGGCTTTTGCTCATCTTTCAGGATTTGCATCTTGAGCACGGAGAAACGGAGCACCGACGATCGTGAGGAGGCGCGCCGCCAATCCTGGCGTCCCCTGAGCCCGGTGGCAGCAACCTCTCCAGAGGCTCTGTTTCGAAGAAACGGGCAGCCTGCGCAGGACCTTCGATTGGAGAGGCTGGTGGCCATCCCGTCCTGTTTCTTCTACTGCAGGCCTACATTAGGTAGACTATTTACCATCCTACTCTGGAAATCGCCGCGGTGTCGCGGCTGCTGCGCGGCAAGGAAGCGCCAGGGAGCAGCTCGGAGCCCAGAAATGCCGAAACGCCACGCGTCTCCCCCTTCCTCTTGCCCCTCGCGTGCAGTCGAAGCGCGATGATTTCTGACCGGTTCTTGTGGTTCGTTTATTCGGGCAGGAGGACGAGGCTCGTTCGCGGCAACCCTTTGATCCGTCCGTCCGAAAGGCAATAAAGCAACACTCCAGGGTCTAATGCGGAACATGCACTCCCGAGGCGCGTTGGCCGCTCGCTAATAGTCCATGTATCTGTTCCTTCAGCAAGTGCTAAGTCGTTGGACCGAGCTCGGCGGTATTTGACCTCAGCCTTTCGACTCGCGATGTGGCCGCTGCTTCCGAGTTTCGTCCAAGCTGAAGGACGTCCCGCTGGAGGTGTTCGAAGTACATGGAACGCCTTATTCGCGCATCTTGTATTCGACACTGGATCGCGATGGAGAGGCCTCGAGGACAGGTCCATGTATGTGCATCCGTAGACTTGAAAATCGCTTGTGGGCGGTCCCAGCAGAGATTCCTGACGTCGAGCTGCTTGCACGGCATTCCGAAACGAGTCATTCGCACTGGATGCTAGGAAAGCGCCTCTTCGAGAGTGCATTCGCGCGCAGAAAATTTTGGTACTTCCGGGAGAATGCATCTCGGGGTTGCGGATTCCTGCACGGCTGCTCTTCGAGCATTTCGTTGAAACTTCCAGAGAAGTGTTGTTCCGGGAGGTCACGCGAGGTCACCAACGGATGTCTTTGCTACTCGACGCACTTGCAGCACGGCGGACGCCTGTTTGAATGCCTTGGACTCGGGATTTCGTGCCTTCGTCGACTGGGAAGACTCACAGCGCTCGCAGTCGACGAAGAGAATGAACCACAGAGGGATCGAGAGAGAAAACCCAGCCCAATGCGCTGTCTGAGGCGCAAACGGATCGCGAGCAGCGACTTTCGACCCAGGTTCCAGCGACTGCTGCATCGCCGGAAGGAATCTTTCGAATTTGCTCCGTCCCACGCTTTTCCGATGGCAAAAGGAGACTCTGGAAACGCGTTCAATCCCGGACAAGAATCTTTAGCAGCGGGGAGCAGCGGTGGTGCCCACGGAGGACTGTCAAAGAACACAACAGTGCTGTGGTCGTTTGAGGAAGGAAGGGTTCCTATCGAAGAGGTGCATTTTGGTCTCCCGGGAACGTCATCCGACAGACAAAGAAAGAGAGACGCGGAGCTTGTGGGAGCAGCAGCGGCAAACCAAAAAAGGGGCAGGACCGCACGGCAGCGCCTGATCCATGAAAAACGCGTTCGCTAGTAGGAGATTTGACCCGCCGCTGCTAGGATGGGAGGGCATTCTCCTCCCCTCCTAATGCCGGGAATCTTCCTCTTGGATGAAAAGCCAGATATGGAGGTGTACTCCGAAGGGGCGTTGTTTGTGCGAGGATGGCTTCCTTACATAAAGGTTTGCAGAAGGCGAGAGCAGCGCTCGCGCCGGGCATCCACGCTCTCTCTATGCTTACTCGAGATCAGGGTGGTTTCGAAGGGGTGTCAAGAAGTCATCCTGATCTGCCTTCTCTTTGTTTTGCTTTCCTTTGTCTCCTCTTCAGGATTTCCATCCCTGACTCGAACTTTGCACCGACAGGGAACTCGCCCGATGAATCAGGTGGCCTTGGGAGGGGGTGGGCTGATGCGAAGATTCTGTGAAGCGGTAGGGAAGAAGCCAACGCAGTTGAAGGAGCTGCCGAGCTTCCAGAATAACCGAGAAGGTTTCACCGGATTTGGGGACTTCCGTTGGCGCGCACTCAGGAGACGGAGGGAATGGGAAAAGGCGAGCGGCTGTGCACGCGTTCCATTCTTCCGGCGGGGTCTTGCTGACTCGAGTGTTGCGGGGCAGGTGCCCCGGGAGCTGCAGGAGCGCCTCCGCCGAAGAAAATCGCCAAGCTCTTGCCGTGTTCCAAGTTTGCGGCGCAGGAAAGGCAGCCGCGCGCGCGCGCGTGTGTGTGAGCGCACGCAGAATGTGTGCAAGAGAGAGCGAATGGCTTGCGGCACGCGGACAGTTCCTGCCTTCAGAGAACAGATAGGCTGCGAGCCTGCCAAGAAAACTGGGGACTGAACTCGGGGAGGGAAAGCAGAAAACCGAATGGAAAGGGTGCGAAGTCGCATCATGATGAGGAGGATAAGACAGCACGGAGGCGTGGCACTGGGCTCGCATCGTAGCAAGTCAGATAAGGCATGATTGATAGTCTTCCTCGACCTCGTCCTTCCCGGATCGGAAAGATGGCTCGATAACCGCCGGTCCGCTCCTGCTTCCCTCGGAGCATGAAGACAGCCGCAGAGGATTTTTCGTACGGTCGGTTATTTGTACGCGCGCAGCTCGTGCATCCTGAATCGAGATCAGAAGGTGGCGCGCAACAGTGGAGTGGAAGAGAGCTCTGCTTTGCAGCGCGGCGCCTGCTGCGAGACGAGGACAAAGAAAAGTCACTACTAGAGTTGATCGCTCGCACGGGCAGAGCAAGAGATGTCTCGGCAAGAGGCGCTGAGGAATGTCGGCGGCAATGTCGACCAGGAGGAATCCATGTTGGCAGCCTCTCAGACCCTACTCTCTCGGGAGCGTTGCCGTCACCTGCATCACGACGACGGGGCGAGGCTGCTAACAGCTCCAGTCCTTCCAGGTGCTCCTCGCGCGTGATACCTTCGAGGCGCCAACGATGATTAGCCTTGCCAGAGCACGGAGACGTGAAAGTTTTGTTTGAATGTGGAAATCCCTTCCCTCCCTTTCCTCTTCCCTGACAGAGAGAGAAAAAAAAAAAAAGGATTCGCTTTGCTTGTGTAGACAGAGTGGCACTGTGCGGCAGCCAAGATGGGAGAATGCAATCTGCCGCAAAGAGGAGGCTGACAAAAGGTAATGAATGAGAGCCTCAGCCGCCTTGGCGACGTCGTCGGTGCGCTTCCAGAGGGTGAGATTCCAAGTTTCGGAAGCGAGTTTCCACGGCAACAGGAAGCTCGAAGACGGCGGCGCGTGCGAACGTCTCAGACGTTGCATCGCGGGCGCTCGCCGACGGACGTTCCTCGTTCGAAATTCGCTGGTCCACAGCTCGGAAGCTGTGCCGCTTTCTGCGTGGCTCCTCTTCGAGCACCTCGCTGAAAATTGCGAAGACGTGTCGTTCCGGAGGGGGTCAATCGAGGTCGCCAACAGGATGCTTTCTCCACTCGACGCGCTCGCGGCGCGGCAGACGCCTCTATGAATGCCTCGAGCTCAGGATTTCGTGTCTTCGTATCGACTGGGAAAACGCACGGCGCCCCTACTCCATGAAAGAGAGAGAGAGAGAAAAAAATCATCCCGATGTGCCGTCTGCAACTGAATCGCGAGCAGTGACTTTCGGAAGGAACGCTGATGCTCAAAGCAGCATAAATGCACCCTCGCAGAGCACGCTTGGTACGTGAAGCGGGGAAGGAAAGAGAGGACGGGAGGAGGAGGGAGGGAGGAGGGGACTGCGCATCAACGCGGCTCGATCATTCCTATCCTCTTGCTTCGTCTCTTCGATCCTCACCCGTCTCTCCAGTCGTTCCGCATCGTCCGCCTCGCGTTGGCTGAGGAGTGCACCCCGCACGCATAATCTGTTCGCTCTGCCATCGCGTGCCAGATCGTGTCTGGAAGCGCACATTTTCCTTCGACGCGAGGCGATGGTTCAAATGGTTCCCGCTGCCGTGTCGCTTCGCTCTTTCAGGATCGAGAAGGAGTTTGGTGCTTTCACTGCCGCTTGAGAGTGCTGTTCCCGAAAGGGATGACAAGATAATAGGTAGCTGCAATCGAAAATTCGTGGTCAAGAGAGCACGTTTCTGAGCCCGCATCGGCGGCCACTTGGGTGCGGTCTCCGCGCGTGACACCAAGCGTCGCGGGTTAGAATCCTCGCGTGGAGGATGGGGAGTGAATTATAGGTTTTGAGCCACCCCCACAGGATGACGTTGACTGGCCTGTAGGCCTCGGGTGCGGCACTGGTGGAATCCGAAGGACGCCATTGACCATTCGGGAATCAAGGAGTCCTCAGGGGTTCCCTTCCGGTTGTGAAAATACAGCAGTCCTCTTCCCTCGGGGAAGGACCCTCCATCGCGTACCATGGAGCTGGTTGATACCCTCTTCAAGGGTAGTCGCACAGAGTATAGAAAGAGGGCGCTTCCCGGAAGGAGAAGCGAACTGGGAGCGTCTCTTCAGGGTTCTATTCAGAGGAGGAAAGGCCGGGAGTGAATCCTTTGCTGGTTCCCTCCGCAGGAGAAATGAGGTGTGACCCCCATAAACCGGAGTGTCTCTCCGGAGAGAATCAGGAAGAGGTTCTCTACGGGTTTTCTACCAAGGGTAAGCGGAAAGCACTCCTTCCTCGTCAGCCCTCCTGGAATTCACAGGATATTCCTTCCTGGATTCCCGGATTCATAGGCGTAGAGCGCCTTTCCTTCCTCCCCCTACTGAGCATCGTCTCGGGGGCGGGGGCGGGTCCAGCACGGGGGATGGATTTGCGGCTCGTCGCTCGGCGAAGATGTCCCGACTCGCGCGAAAGCAGACCCGCGACGTCGCTCGCGCCTTACCCTTCCGTCTAGCGCACGCTCTCCCAGACGCTCCCATCTAATAGATTCCGGGACGCCGATGCCTTTCTCGGAGGCAGGCATTAATCAATCCCGCTCGGTGCGTGGAAGCCGACGAAGGCGTACTAACAAGGGTCAGGGAGCACGCCGCCGCTCCGGGAGAGGCCACTCGCCCGCCGCCCTCTCGCGCGCGCGATAAGACTTATCGACGGGGAAGGGCGATGTCATGGATACCCTTCCCCGTGATGAGCTTTTAGAGAGCCGGCCGAGGCATCCTCTGCGCATCCCCACGGCATTCCTGGGCGCATTTCAAGCCCCGGCAGAGTCGGCGGAAGATTTATTGCATCACGACAGCCTTTTTAGATGGATTCATCGTCCCGGTGAGCTTCTTCGGCACGCACGATGATGCGTTCGTCCGATCGCTCCAGGAGATTCGAAACTGAGTCCTCCCTCTTTCTTCTACCCGCTCCTTTCCTTCTTTCCTCAATCCGGTGGATAGGGTTGAAAAGTGGGGAGTGGGAGGGAGAGGATAGGCAGGGGGCAGGAGGAGAGCTTGTTGTTTGCGCTTCCCTCTGATCCGATGCCCGGAAGATGGGAGACGCCCGCGGAGAATTCCACACGTCCATCTCGATTGACGGTCTAATGGACCACCTCGCACCTCCTGACGTCCGCGTTTTCTCCTTGCGAAGGGCACGGCGACACGACGACAACGTCTGACGACGAGAGCGTCTTTCTCCCCGTGTCAGGGCTTCCACCAAAATACCACGCAATCCGACTGCGGTTCCCATGGCTGCCTCCTCTTCGGCTGGAGATTGTCTGCACGCGTAATTGATGATGGACACTGCGATATGCAGTGTGCAGGTCTTCTTCTTCCTCTCCCTTCCCTCCCCCAGCCCTTCTACTGCCTGCGTCTCTCCTTCCACTGAGACCTTCTCAGTGCCGATCCTCTCGAGAGGCCAAAAGTGGCCGAGGCGCGCGCCCTCGCCTGGGACTGCCGTCCCTGGCAACCTGCAGCTTGCAGGACTCGCCCACACGGTCCCTTTCGCTGCAGAAATAGCACGCGGAAGTAGGAAAAGGTCATCAGTCCCTCACGACTTCCCCAAAGGAGTCTCCACCAGTCCTCAGCCTGCCTTCAGAGAGCTGCAGCTCTGCTGGGGAGATGCATAGCGCGCAGCTCGCACTGTGAAAGCCCACTACGCGCTGTTGAGAAAGGCGGATGTCCCAAGGAGAGGTGCGCAGGAGCTCTACTGACACATCTGCCCAGCACTGGGGAGCTGACTCGGTCTCTTCCTTTTGCACGAATTCTTCTGTATCCGTCTTCTGACCTTCTCGCCCTAATAGGGGCGAGAAGGTCAGAAGCCTATTGCAGACAGCCTATTGGGGCTGCCTCTTCGCTTGCGGGGACCTTGGACAAACCAGGAAACTTTCACGTGGTTTGCTGGAGATGAGCCCACCAAGGACCAGGGCGGATCTCTCCGCTAAAAACGACACGCTGGACCCAACCCCGCGTTTCGCGCGCGGAGCACGGGAGAGCAGCGCACCTCGACAGAGGAGCAGCACCAAGACAGGGAGGCGAGGAATCACACTTCACTGTCCCAGTAGTCTCTCTGCACACCAGCGCCGGAAGAAGGCGAAACCAGGCCAGGGAGTCGACTGGTAGCAAGGAGGCAAGCATCCTCTCCGGCCGGAGCACCCGTCAACGACCGCAATGGGCATCACCAAGCTCGAAGGGAGACGAGGATGGAGAAAGATCTTGGGCTCCTCAAGTGCGCTCCCAGACAAGCATTGCGGACACGAACTCCGGGATCAACCTCCACCATTCGGAACAGGAGCTGACCATCAGATCCCCACTCTGGGCGCCACAGCAGCTCTTCGTCCTCACGAGCCACCACTCACCCACCCTGCTCAGCCCAGGCATCCGTTCACTGCAGCATCGCTAACCCTTCTTTGACTCTCTCTCTCTCTTCGGGAGATGGTCGCAAGGGCGGCGATTCGCTCCGCAGAGGGGCCTTCATGCGTGGCCGCAAAGGTGGGGACAAAAAGACAGGTTCTTTCTGGCGCTTCGCCTGTTCCTGTCCCCTCCTCGGGGCCTTGAGTGAGACTCGCACCGTGGCAACAGCCCGCGCGCGCACACACTGGCTCGCGTGAGCTCTGGTGAAGCTACCGCTCGGGACTCCACAGGACCGAGTTTCGGCCACTTCCTCCATCCAGGAGAGCACCAGCGACCGCAAGAGCGTTCTCTCTAAACCCGTCAGGATTTGCAGAACTAAGGTCTTCTTGTGGAGGAGCTCGACGAAGAGTCACCGAGGAGCTACGGAAGGCGTCGTCTCCCCCTCATCACTGCTGATGCGAACGGATTCCTTACCAGATGCAGATGTCGGGAACGAGAGCGTGACGATGCTGAGCTGTGCCAGAAATCTGATTCAGGCGCGTGGCGGCAGCCCCAACTGGCTTCCAGGGATGAGAACCGGTCCTAGCAGGACTGTGCCGCAAGCAGCCTCTCCCCCGAGGCCTCGTTCCGCGCGCGCGCGCGCTGCCTTTTGGCATGTAGTCGGTCACGGAAAAGACGAGCAGCCCCCGCGCCCGCGGGCGGGGCAAAGACAGGCTGCGAAGCTCACGACGCGACCGCTCCCCGTCTTTCGGATGGCGCAGTGAGCCTTTCGCCGGCAGCTAATGGCCGCGGCCCGTCTGCTGATTCTCGGCCCCGCGAGCCTTCCTGGATGCGCTGTCCAACCCGCCCTCCTCCGCGAAGACGGTGGCAGCCAGCAGCGTTCGAAGGGAGCGAGCGAGCGGCTCCCGAGCACCTCTGATGCCGGGCCGCTGAGCCCGCTCGAGAAGGAGGAGAGTGCAGGTGGAGCCCCCCCTTCCCCGCCTCGTTTTTCGTCGAATCCGACGGAGGCGGGGAGAGGCGCGCATGCACGAGTCCGTGCGGCTGCAACACCTGCACGAGGCTGGGCGACGCGCATCCCTTCTCTTCCCTCTGTCTTTCCGTTGGAGGAGGAGAGTGGGGGGGGGGAACTTGCCTTGGCAGCGTGCGCGCGCCGGGAGGCGCAGCCGCTCGAAATTCCCGACGCAAGGTCTCTCGTCTCGTCGCAGCCGCCGGCGGTTCCATCCCACCCTACAGAAAAAGGGGCGGGAAAACGCGCAGAGAGAAGTGTAGGTGGGAAAAAAAAATCGGGACGCTCTCTCAAATTCCTCGTCTTCCCGAACGATGGAGAATCCCAACTCGACACCCGCTCATCTGTTCCGCGTAGCTGGCGCTCCACGCGGGGCGACCGCGTTCTGAATCATTCTGTGCGGAGAGCTCGGACGCCTCACCAGCGCCCCTGGCGTCGCAGCGCGCGGGGGGCCGCGGGCGCCGCCCGGAATCACACTAACTGGCGGCGCCTTCGCTCCGAACTTCCCCAGCAGACGAAGGGACTTTCCCGTCGCCGGCAGCCTGCGTTGCGACCATTCCCATCCCCACGCTTTTCCTGACGAAATTTCGACCCCGTACCTTGCTGAAGGGGGGACAGGGGGAAGGAAGGAAGGGACCGCACCACAGTTTCAGGTCCACAGCCGAGTCGGGACGCGCGATTCTCTTGCTCTCTTCATCGGTCGAAACCGCGATCGCGCCTTGCCGCGACCCTGCTGCGCGAGCGCGACGACCGCGTGCCACCCGCTCTGGCAGCCCTGGCTGCCGGCTTGCACACCCGCTGGAGAGAAACCCCGACAGGAAGGACCAATTGGGGGCGAAGGAGATCTCGCGCGAGCGCGACGGCAACCGCCACCTTCCTGGAAGTGCACGGGGTTCCTCGAGCATCCGGGGGGAAAAGAACGGAACGAGAAGGTGGGCCGGTGGTGGTGTCTCGGGTGCAGGGGACGCCTCAGGTCTGGCAAGAAAAAGACGCCCGGCGGACGACGGAGTCCCCTCAGTCTTCGGGAAACCCTCCGCGGCTTTCGGACGGTCTCCTCCTCCCTCGCAGGAGCGGCCCCTTGTCGGGCAGGGAAGCAAAGGGCATGCGAGGCGGCCTCTCCCGTCCGCCGCACGCGCGCCCAAAGACCCCGCCCTCCGGAAAACTTCGGTCCGAGGCCTGACGGAGGCTACCGGCCGCCTCTTCCCTCCTTCGTCAAGGACTTCCGCTGGGCGACCTCCCGCGCGTTCCCCGGGAAGGGTGCGACAAGGCTTCCGGTGAGCGAAACGCGTGCGGTGAGAGAGACCCTTACCTTACCTCTTCAGTCCACGTTGACTCTGAGAAAGAGGAGGAGGAGGAGGAGGAAGGGAGCTGCACATGCGAGCAATTGCTGTTCTCGAGGGCACAGAGGAGCCTCCTGGTTAGGGTCGTCGAGATGCCCGGGAGAAGACGAGTGCGGAGGTGCGTTGCCGGGACCCCGCGATCACCTGGAGGACGCGTGCATCTGGAAAACGGTGTTGCCCCTCGTCTCGCTTGCAGGATCCTCCAACCCAGAGTCCACGTGAACCAAGAAGGGCCGAGGAAGGGCCTCTCGCACCGCGCGCTTCCCCGGTCAGAAGATCGACGAATGAAGCGAGCTGCCGGCTCCCCAATAGCCTTCCCCCCCCGCGCGCGCGGCTGGCCGATTCTGCCGGAGCGAATCCCTAGCCCGCAGGCGGAGCGCAGTGCCCGCTGAGGGAGCTGAGGGAGGCCGGATCGCCATCCGGTGGGTCTTCGAGCCGGAACGCATCCCTCCTTCCCTTCCGAAGTCCGGCTCCCTCCTGCAGGAGCTTTCGAGAGCGCAAAAAATCACGCGGAATAGCGGAGCGCGCGCAGTCTGGGCGTCCGCCGCGTGACAGCCAAACAAATTGCGACCCATTAGCTTCCCGATCGTCTGACCTGGAACACCCTAAGGAGACACCATTCCTCCCGTAATTGTTCGCATCGCACCTATAAAAAGGCCTCGGAAACTCGTAAATCCATCTCCTTCCTCTCGTTTTTCCTCCTCCTCCTCTCTTCCCAGTTTTCTTTCTTTTTTTTTTTGCTCCCTTTTGTTCCATTTCCTTTCCTCCTCCTCTTCTTCTTCTTCTTCCTCCTCCTCCTCCTCCGGGAGTGAAAAATGGACACCTCTCCCAGTCGCGACCAGAATCCATCCATCAAGTTCTTGCGCGCCCCCGAGAAACTTATCGGTCCATCATTTCTCGCTAGATGGGGACACTTTCGAGGGAGAGCGCCCGCCCGCGCCGCGGGAAATTAATCGTCCCCGCGAGAGCCCGCCGTCGGCGCGATTGGACGTCACGCAGGAACGTGGACGGCCCTCCGCCCCGGACTGGATAGTGACCGGCCCACCCTCCCGCGCGGTGGAGCGCTCCGGGACCCGAAGGAGGTAGAGACCGACGGGACGACAACGCGGAAGACTTGCACCCGCTGGGTTGCCCCCCTCCCCCTTTCGCACCCGCAGGATGCTCAGAGGACAAGAGCCGCTAGAGCAGCCCGACAGGGAGGCTCGCTGGACGGGTGGTACTGCTGGCGGACACTCCTGGCGCCACATGCTTGCCGCGGCCCTCCGACCTTATAGAGAAGGGTCGCGACTGTTGCCCCCTCCCCTCACTCCCGACTCCTCATGCGGAGTGAATGGGCTCGCGCGCGGCCCGCAGTCCAGTTGGGAACAGAGATGCTCTTCTGCTTCCTCTCCCCGAGCATGGCTCCGGGGATGACGTCCAGGATCTCCCCGTGGTGCGCGCGCAGGAGCAGAGCCACTGGACGATGCACGAAGAGCCAGTTGGCAGTCGACCGGCACCGCAAGTCCTTCGCACTCGAGGCGTGCGCCAGAGCGCGGAGGGCAGCTCCCTCCCGCTGGTCCGGAGGAGGCAGATCGACCTCTTGCGTCGGCCAGCCGTCCGTTCCTGACCGCAGGATGAGGTTGTTAGGGGAACCGCGGAACTCGGCGGCGCTCTGCTCCGGCGAAACGTCCATCCACGTTGCCGCATCGGTCTTCCCAACCCCTCTTCTCCCCCGCGTTCAGTGGGGCGCTGTTGGGTTCTTCGGTAGGTTCACGGTGCGTGAGACCGGCGGCCGTTTCTTCGGACTGCCGCCACCATCCAGCTGTTCGAGCCGAGTGCTCGAGGCGAGCGCTGCCTCGGCGGCGGAGACTCTGCTCTAACCTGCACCGAATCCTCCTCGACGGGAGGCAGTTGCTGTCACCTCCAGAACACTTTGGAGGAAGGCGACGGTGGTGAGGTGTTCGCCCTGGTAGCGAACCGGGCTGGGCGAGCACTCCAGCGCCGAGGAACGGGCTGCGGACGAAGGAAACGAAGCCGAGGTCCTCCCACACGAGCTCAACGGCCAATGCGGCCAGCGGAGAACCCCGACTACTACGACCACACCTGCCCTTCGCGAGGTACAAGACGTGGAGAAGATCGCTTTCGGCTTGCGAAGCGGCGAGGAGCCGGAGGCGCCAGGCAGCTCCAAGTACTTGCCCGAAGGAACCTCCGGGCACGGTATCTTGGAGTACCTGGAGAACCTCAGGAAGAAAGACCTTTATGAGATTAGCACTCCTTTCAGAAACGGAGAGGAGGAGGAGAAGGAAGGAAGGAAGAGGAAGAGGGAGGGAGGTGAAGAAGGAAGGGGGAAAGAGATGGAAGGGGGGAGGACGACGATGCCCCGTGTTCGGCAGGTCATCGTCGGGTTTTTTGGCAGGTTCGCGGGTGCGCGCGACTGGCAGCCTCTTCTTCGGACTGCCGCCATCATTCAGCTGTCCGAGCCGGTTGCTCGAGAGAAATGCTATCCTCTGCAGCTGATCGAAGGGAAGATGTGGCGACTAACAAATGGATGTGGCGAAAAGCGTGCTATCGTGAACAGGCATCGTTATTCACGATTGATGATGGATTGCATCTTCGCCGGCGGAGGGAGGTGTCGGCAGGAACGGGAGCACGAAATCAAACAAAAGTGAAACTTGAGTGTACACCCGCAACGTGGCTTCTTGCACCTTGGAGAAGAGGGGGGAGATCAACGTTCTCTTCGGACAGCAGCGTTCCACCACGGTCGCTGGCGAACGCCACCGGCGATGCGCAGGCAGCTCCTGACATCTAACGAGCAACCGCATCACTGATGCGGGAGTGGGTTTCGAGAAAGAGATGTCAGCAACATTCGAAGCGGAGGAGGGTAGAGATCGTTTGCTCCGAACTCCAGCGCGCTCGCTGTAGCGCGCATCCCCAGACGGTCCGCTTTTCCCTGCTCGAACGCTCACGCTCTCCCTCGTGGGCAAGCTCCGGTCTTAAATTCCCGCATTTGTGAATCTTCTCCTTCAGGACTTTGTATTCAAGTCCGCTCCTTCCGTTGTTTCACGTGTGCGTGTGTCTCTGAGGAGCTTTCCACGCTTATTAGAAGGGTGTAGTCCATCCATTGTTTACTGACGCCGTCTATCGGAGTGAACTTCTCCCTATAAATCCCACAATTTCTCTTTGACGGGAGAGAGTTCTCTCGATGTCCTTGCTTCCTTGCCTCTGAAACCATTGGCCGAATGGTCCCCTACAAAACGTTGTCATCCTTCCAAGAAAGAATTACGTTCCTACGATGCAGCTGAAAAGACGGAATCTCTTGCTCTCCAGACAGCATGCAGCCAGCATCGGGCAGCGCAAAACTGCTCAGTCAAAATTCCACCTTTGCAAAGCAGTCTTGCGAATGATGCTCTGAACCGACGAAGCCGCATGGACAGCGTCATCATCAAAGAGTTCTTCCACGGATGCAGATGCTTGAATCCAGAGAGTGCTGTTGCCCGATCTGAAGTCGACTGATGCGGCGAAAATGGAAAAAAGGCAGCAGCCTCGTTCTTCCGAACCGAAGACAATCCAATTGTAAAATGGCAATGTCGCAAAATATGCTTTGCAACAAAACCGCGGACTTCCAGACAGATTCGGTGGCTATCGCAAGCTTCGCAACTCCTGGGAATGACCTCGGAGTGTAAGGCAGCACACTGCACGCGTTTCGCGTTTTAACGTGTGGCCGGATTGCAGTGCCGTTGCGACAACTCTCTGTGGATCAGAAGCAGAAACAATGCCCTTTCGGTTCGGAAATAAAATTAAAAAGAATTCCAGCACGTATCCCAGGACAAAAGAGATTCCCTTTTGCTTCAAGAACTGGACCTGCAGTTCTGTACCACCTTAAACGCCATGGAGACCTTGATAATGGCTCTCTGCAGTCATCCTTGACTCCACGCAGTGCACGACTGAAGAATCCCAGCAGCGTCACGATGATCATGGCTAAGTCTGCATCGTCGCGGAATCCGCTGTTTTTCGATAGGCATGCACTGTTTCCCAGTTGACTCTTGGAGGTAGAACTATTGTCTGTTCTTTCCTCATCCCCTCGGGGTCTTGTCAGAACTCGCACCTTTACCGCGTACGTTTTTCCACCCCCTTTCTCACTTCACTTTTGCGAAGCATTCGGATGGTGTGCACAAACCCCAGAGATTCCTCTGGGTTCTGTGGATGCTGCAACGGATTTTAACTTTGTTGCATGGTATCTTACACATACAACTCAAGTGCCCCACATGTAAAAAAAAAAAAATTTCAAACTCCATCAGTTCCGTTACCTTCGGCAAAGAACAAGAGCAGAATCAACAGGCAAGGTCTCCTGTCACCTCTGGCTGCTGCCTCGAAAGTTTCTGGCACTCAGCATTGATTTGATGATGTCGCACATCTCTATCCATTCGGTCTACCACGAAAACTATCAGCATATTCAAATTGCCATATACTTAGAGCAGAATAAAAAATCGTCCAGTCACATGAAACTGCCATTTGATAACTATCGGTTATTGAGATCTCCTCATGCCCATAGAAGCTTTGCATCCTCAGAGTGGCGACCGTCTATTGGTGGAGCCCTCAAGGGTATGCTCGAACTTTGCAAGTCATGGTTTTCTTTTCAGCTTCCTTCCCCTGCGGTTTTCTGCTTTCGACCTCGGATAAGTTTGGCATTCACGAATATGGAATCTTTAAATTCTTCATCTTATCCTCGCAGGTAGAATTCTGACTAGAATCCACATTGCACTCAAAGCTTCGAGAAGAACAGATATTATTAATCAGAAGCGTGATTCTTTAGGAAAGGATGCGATCCTGATATGGTAAACAGACAAATTGAGGGGGCAGGAAACCGAAAAGATTCCAAACCTTCCGTGAGCAACTATGGGTGAAGCAAAGTAAAATATTTTCTTATTAAAGCGAACGGACTCTTCCTTCCCGTCAAGTACAAGATTAGGATGACGCTGGATTTGCAACTCACTGAAAATATTCCGGAATAATGGAAATCAGCATTGGTTAGGACGGAATTACAAAGCAAAGTACTCCTACGTTGTCGGCTTTTGATTCGTCTCACGTGTTTACATCAAAGAGCATAATTTTCTCAAGGCTCACGGAAACTTCCTTCACCTTTCTGTCATTTGCAAAGCAGGTGTTCCACGTTCGATTTCTGTTTGTTCTAATGTGATATTTTCTCTTGATATTTTATCTGAAGCTGATTGGTGTCATTTTTGTATTGCTCTGCCACATGCAAGCTTGCATGGCAAGCATCGATGAAAATACATTCAATCTTTGCACTTGGCAATCATGAATCCTGATCGCTGAGCGTTTGCAGTGGCGTCCTTGCCCGTTCGTGCGCCATTGTAAGTTGGCCAAGTTTTGCTGCAAAGCTTCGCTTATTCACTATGCCGTGGTGTGTCAAATGGTGGTGTTTTCCGTTCCTGGAAGTAATTTCTTTTTGTCAAAATAATCGCCATCACTTGCTGTGGATTTTTCTTTTTGTGCCATCAGTTCTTGAGAACGGATCATAAATGTGCTTCTTTCAAGTGAACGGTAGGGGTACTGCCTGTATGTTCGAAATAAATCGTAGGGCGGATAGAAATCCTTTTTATTTTTGCATTTCCATTACCAGTCAGTGTAACGTGGTGGAGGTTCATGACCCGCTTGCCTTTTGCCATCAGTTACCATCCATCCAAGAAAACGTAGATGCAAATGTTGGGTAAAATATGGCATGCCCCGAATCTCCGTCTGTTGTTTTAGAAGCACTGCGGATAACGTTTTGGTGCATGAGAAGGATGCATCCAAGGGTGGTACCAAAAAGATTCCAAAGCTTCAAATGTTTGTGAACAGTAGGTTGCAAGTAGAGGAAACCGTTTTTACAATTGGGTCAGATACATCCATCGGAGTCCCACTGTATGCTTTGGCCGCTTTTTTGCAAATTTCTATTTACAACTGCTTGCCAAAAGCAATACGGGTCAATATGTAAGTGATGCTGGGAAGAGGTAGATGTCATGTTGCATACCTTGCGTTCCATTGGTCTGCAGGCAGCATTAGCAAGCCATTTTCCTTTTTTGCTCTCTCCCTTTCATGTTTGTTGGAGGGAGAGTTAGACACAAAGGTGGTGGGGATGTGAGTTGTGCCATCTTTTGCCCCACTCAGCTTTTCTTACCCTGCACTTAATCAAAATTGGACAATCAGCAATGTATTGCTAGTGCATGACTGTTTATGCATGTGCAAGTAGGCAAACAATCAGAATGGATTTCAATGTGAGTAGATCCGTTGGCAGCAAGCAATAACTAGACAGACTCATGGTCTTGATCTCATTTTACACCATTGAGGTCTGCAGATGTCTTTCATCTTGCAAGTACCACAAGAACTCCTTGGTCCTCATCATAAGACATCCCCACTACCCCACCTGCCAACAGAATATTACCGTCTACATTTATTCAGCAGTGCAGAAAACAAGTCTGCACACACCATGAGAAGTGCTTGCTGCATTTTTCAAGCACAGGCAACAAACCTCTGCTTCCAGACCAACATGAGTTGATATTTCAGCCACACTTCCTCAAAGGAATCATGAGAAAATCTGATGATCAAATGTGTTTGGCTGAATTAGTGTGAAATGCATTTCTGTGGTTGCTCGTTCCACAAAGAAGGGAATGCTGTCATGTGAGCATGCAACTTTCTATTCTTTCTCTTTCTTACCATAATGCATGCATCTCATCTTTGCGCACCAGCTGAAGTGTTTTGCTTTCAGTTTCTCATGAAAGCATGTAACGAACTGTGTTCTGTAAGGGTTTTCATAGTACTGTTACTTTGAGTTCATTTGCCTGTGTTTCTGTTGAACTGAGAACTCGAGGAAGACCTGTGTTTCTGTTGCCTTTCAGCATTCTGCTTTAAGGGAAGTTTTTCATAGACGCTGGGTTAAGTTGCATGCTCCTCACCTTGGAATAAAAGGCCTTTCTTTGAAATACATCAGCGTTCAACCAGGAGATGTTTACAGGCACAAGGTTCCTACTTCTATTGCCTATTACAAACCATAGGACAGGTTTTGCCTCCTTTCATGAGTACCTGTGTTCTAAGTGTGCAAAAAGTTTATGCTTGCCTGAGCTGGTTTTTCGCAAGCCCCCCATGTGACTCAGTTTCATACATAGAAACTGTTCACAACTGACCCCAGCTCAGCAATGCCCACAGGAAATGCTTCAGAGATTTTCAAGCTCACTTTGGTCTTCAAAATCTGCAGTCTTTACTACCCTTGGTAAAAAGGCGCAGCAAAAGTCTTCAACTGTAGGAGAGGCAGTGATTGGTTTTCCATGCAATCCAAGGTCCTTTTGAGTGCGCTGTTCTTTTCTAAAAAAGCTCGAGGGCTCCGGACAAAACAGCCAGAGGGACTCTTGCTTGTCCTTGTGCTGCTACGCTGTGCAGATGTAGCTAGGGACTTTCAAGTGGGCACCATTTCGATGCAGCTAACCCTTCCAGACGCTTTTCGGTCAGAGC
Organism: Raillietiella orientalis; assembly: GCA_036172245.1. NCBI lineage: Eukaryota > Metazoa > Arthropoda > Ichthyostraca > Raillietiellida > Raillietiellidae > Raillietiella > Raillietiella orientalis. The sequence goes on along the minus strand of JAYWIR010000003.1, from coordinate 2,104,896 downwards.
AAGCACAGCAAACGGCAAGGGGAATCGCCTCCGTGTTGCAGATTCTGCTCCTGAAACGACTGGGACCTCCAGCACACCTTCTCACCGCTTGCCTGCTGCAGAATGTGTCACGAGCTCACTCGTGGTCTTTCCCTTCAAGCTGCTCGCTTTCAGCCACGGGAAAAGCAATGCAAAAAGCAAGCGACCTCCTACAGTTGCACGGATGAGGCAAAACGGGATTGCAAGGATGGAACCGCTATCGAGTCCGGAAGGTAATTCAGCAGGTACACCGTAGAACAGGCAACGACGGTGCTGCCTACTCATGACGAAGACATTTCCTCTTCTCATTCCTTAAAGGAGCGTTACTTGCTCCTGCCACAGTCGGTCAGATAGCCACAATAACGTCTCTTGCAGGAAGACAAGAGCCCTACATCACCTTCACACTTATTCGAGAAAACAGTCATGCGCCACCCGCTTCACTAGCGCCAAACCTGCTCAACAGGAACCACACCAAGTCCAACGTCAATACTCGTCGCACGAGAAATATTCCAACCTTGCGGAAGAGCAAAAACGCAAATGCGGGAGACGAACGCCCTAGCAACAGCTTTCCGGGAAAAGCCATACTTCAGCAATACACTTCATCGAATTCCCTCTGAAATAGAAACCAAATTGCTCAACATGGCCAATCCTTTACTCAGTTGAAAGAACACGCTAGTAGGGCGTCCTGCAAGGTCCTGTCGCCTCAGCATCAATGTGACAAAGAACCCTCACACACACCAAAGGATGACCGTGGAATCAGAAAGCTTTTTGCTACTGTGCGCCTCCACCATCTTCCCGCGAAACAAGACGCAGCACTTTGCGATGGCCTCAGGCAACGGGGCTTGTGTCGAAAAACGGAACACCCATATTCCCTTCCGCGTCCGCTACTCGCAAAAGAGTTTTCCATCCCGAAGCACACGCAAAGGGAGCTACCGTGTACCCTTTTTTCCTGACGGTTTATTTTTGCTGCTCCTTAGCATCTCGAGGGCGCGGCCGACAGGAACGAGAGATCGCCAGGAGTACCAACACAACGGGGCAAACGAGCCCGACCACCGCAGCCACCACCACCACCACCTTGCGTTTACCGCAGCGCGGTCTCCCACCGCGAAGAATCCGCCCGCAGTCTGCATTCCCTGCGGCCTTCAGTTGTCCGCCACCGCATGCACTGCCCGCCAAAGCCCCCTCCCCTTCCCCTCTCCCTTCCACACCTCCCAACGCACCACGCACTTGCAGCTGCCCGCCACCTGCCGTTCCGCACTCTCCCCAGCCCGCTGCGCGCACGCGCGCTTTCCGAGGCATTTCCCGGCACCTCCGAGAGGAAACCGCGCTTCGACCCGAGGCAACCCTGGACCGCGGGCGAGAGCGCGACGGGCTCCCATTGGCCCGCAGCCCCCGAGAGACGCCCGCTCATTAAAAATGCGGAGCGTCGACGAAGCGAACGACCCGTTGGCTCCTGCTTTCACCCATCTGCCGAATGCAACGCCGCTTCCCTCCCAACGCCCTCCCGCACGAGCATCATGGCTGCCGCCGCCAAACGACGATTGGATGCTGGCTCGCGTGGGCCGAACGCGAGCCCGCTCCCCAGCGCGCCTCCGCGCTCCGTGATCGTCGTCGTCCCTGGCAACGGAACCTCGCGAGGTTCCGTCGGCATGCTCGCGGGCGGAGAAATTAGCGAATCCCGACGTGGGGGGCGCCGCCGCTGCCACCCGTTCGAGGGCGCTTTCCGACGCGCTGCCCGCACCACATCGACCCGTGCGTCGCTCCTTCCGCCTCCGGGAGGCAAGAGCGAGAGGAGCCTCGTCCGAAGGCGACTTCGAATCGAGGGCGCACGCGTTCCGCGCCCCATCAGCGGCGACATTCCGGCAATCTCTGAACGCAACCGAGCGCCGAGACCGCGCACCAAACCTGCTTCTTTCTCCCTCCTGGACGTGGTGAGATCTCCCTACCGATTGGTTCCAAGGTGGAGGCGTGCTCGCTGCTTCCAAACCGCGATCCCACCCTCGCCTGAAATGCGTTCCCGCGTTCGCTTCCGTCGGGCACCTTGCCCCGGGGAGCACCTTCCGTTCGCCTCGCTCGAGCCCAGCCCAGTTCCTCAACGCTTTCACCTTACGAGAACGCGCACCCTCAAAGTGGACGCAAGGAACGTGGCTGCTACGGTTTGGGGAGGCGCTCCCGGAGGGCTCGAGCGGATAATGGACGCCACACGAAATGGACTCTTGCAGCGAGGGAGAAAAGCTGCTCCAGGCAGGCCGCTCCGCGCAGGGATGCACGATGCTCTCTCCATGCACGATGCGCTAAGGGGGCCGAACGCACCGCAGACGTCGGTCGCACCTCCTCGACGAACCTGCCGCGCGCCTTGGGTTTCAAAAACGACCCCTGCAGCAGAGAGCATCTCTTCCAGCCTGCCTGGAACGTTCGAGCAGGTCAAGCGAAGACTGTCCCGTTCGTGCGTTGTCGCCTCTCACGACGGCGAAGATTCCACGAACACGCGCTTCTCGAGTCGCTACGGATACCCGCGAGCAAACGGGCGACGCGAATGCTTCCCTACAACATGCAAAGCGAAGGCACGCTGGCCACCATGCTTGGAAACGCCACGCACCTCGAACCAACGACAAACGCACCTCTCGCGGGAACGTGGCAGAAAGAACCCGGTTTCGATGTGTGGTCTCCCGTTCCATCCTCCCTCCAACCGCATCCCTTCTTAGGGGGCCTCCGCTCCGATTGCGCCTCTTCCGCGGAACTTTCCAACCAAAGTCCGAACGAAAGCTCACGACACCCACGACCGCACGCAGGCCGAAGAACCAAAATTCAAAGGCGCTCCTGCGGCACCTTCAGCGCCACCCTGTCAAAGTTCAAATCCATTCGCGGCTTCAGGAAAAGGAAACATCCCGGCAGCTCGTTGGAAGCATGGACTACTCGCACGCACCTTCCACGCAAGGGAACGCACGTACACCTACCTCTCCACGCGCCTCGCGCTTGCCAACGAGTACGAACACCGTACGGACCGACGCGCAAAGCCACGAGGTTACCATCCAAGCACGAGAGCACCACCAACTCCACATTGCCTCCCCCACCAAAACGTGGATGCGCCATAAAGAGCGACAGCCATGCAGGCAACCCCCTCCTTTTCCACCAGACTTCCTCTCCGGCCCCTGATGATTTTCTGCAGATGCTACTCTTCCATGGGGCAACTACCTCCCTCCCTCCCTCCCGAATGGGCTACGAATTTCACTACCCGCACAATGCCGAAAGCTGCGTGGCGTGGAAATCAAGCTCCCAATTTATGCTTCCCTCAGCCTGGACGCACCGTGGAAAAAGCCTGGGTTCCCAAAGGCCTCCCAATACACATTTCGACCGAATCAATGATGCTCGGAACTTTCCAGGGGAACCTTCAGGATCCACAGCACTTTTGCAGAAAGCATCCCTTTGGGAATGCAACGTCCAACCCACAGATGCCATTCCTCTGCGACCAAACGCCCCAGTCAAGGGTCAGTTAAGATCAGAATCAACCTGAAACCATCCAATGCCATTTGACTGATGGATGCAGCCTGATGAGAAATTCAAAAGCTCAACGGAATACCACCTGACAGGAAGACAGCATGCTGGGCGCGCAAACTGCATGCTCCATCGACAGATCACCATGCTCCCAATCGGCCCGCTGGCATGCATCAGCAGCAAAAGCCTCCGAAACTGCTTGAACCTACCATGCCCACCCAATGCAACACCAAACACTGTGCTGGTTCGAGCCACCTAAACGCTTTCTCCCTGAGAGCAGGCTCCCTTTCCATACTGCTCAAAGCTTCCTGGACAACCCTCCCATCGCATGAGCCTGGAATGCAAACAAGCCATGCGAACCCACCTTGGGATTCTCCCCTCCTCTCCCAAGTTCTTCATCAGTTGCCGTTTGTTCAACCATCCCAGGTTGAAAAACAAAAACCCCCTACCTCGGCACACTTTGCAAATTATTGTGGGTGGTCGTTAAACTAAACTCATGCTTACAATTTCCTTTGCACTCAACGCAGGCTCTCTCTTCACCACTCTCTCTGCCGCACGTCAAACGCTCACAGTTTGCAAGATTTACGTTAGATTTTACACTTGCAGAAATGCACTTCAGGAAGGGAACTTCAAGTGGCATTTCAGTTTTGCAAAACCAGGCACAGCTTCAACGATACATGCAAACAATATCTCCCGCAATGCTGATCCGGAAAGCACAACGGCAGACCAACCGTGTTGGGTGCACAGAAAACATCCTCATGATTATTATTCACCAAGCTTTCATTTTTGCCCTTGCTTGCCAGACAAAACACGATGCAACCATTTCTAAAATGGAACGTTGACATCCCAGAAGACAAAGGCTGATTTCCACAGCCAGACTCCACCAAACCGCTTTCCACACCGGCTGCATGCCATGCACAGCCACCAAACACTTCCTCATCATTCTGGATTTGCAATCAGCCCTGCACACTGCAACCGGTATTGCATCCCTGAGCACCAAATGAATTGCAGGCAAGCAAACAAGTGCAAGTTGCAGCTAATGCACCACCTCTCATGGCCAAATCACAGCAGTGCAACAAGAACCACCTCTCTTGCACCTGTCTCTTGGCTTGGCAACACAGAAAAAGGATCGGTGAGCAGCGCCTCCAATCAGGCTGGCTTCCAGTCACCTCTGACGCTGTGCATTCTTTTTTTATTTCACCTCACAAGTCTCTGAACATCCGCAATATGGAGAACGAGCAAAATCGAGCTCACCAAACAAGATTACAACTTGGCTGCTAGGAGAAGGGAAAAAAAATGCAGCTGCATTGCAGCTGCCTTTCCCTCCACATCCCACCCCAGGCCTCCGACAGGGCATGCACTGGGTCGCTGTTTGGTGGCAACCATCAAAGAAGGCATGGAACTTGCACGTCGCATGGAAACCGGCCAGCCGTCTCACCATCGCGGTGTATTCGGCACACAATTCTCTGCCATTCCTAGGATGCAATACGTGCCCAACAGCAATGAATGGATGGATCTGCACAGCACTCCTGAAGTGCGTTCACGCGTCAAATAACAAGCTCAGCAAGCAGATGATGTCCCGTCCAAACGTACCTTTTCAAAAAGATCAAGAGCAGAAACCAAAACAACTAACTCTGCTTGGATGAGGATTCAAGGATGACTTTTGGGCACAATGCACCTTCATCGAGAATCCTGCTTTCCCAATGGTCCGGGCAGACACCTGGCCATTAGTGAAATGGAATGTGTTGCCAGGTGATCACAGCACCTTCAACTAGGAGGAAATCAAAAGTCCAACTTCCTCAAGGCGTTTAAGGGAACCTACCTCGCGCGTACCGTGTCCGAGTTCCGTACTTGAAAAGCCAACCAAGCGTTTCATCGTACCCATCCTTGCACGTGGCTACAACACGCATACAGAAACGTTTCGGTTTCTCGGAAGATCCCTGCTCATACACCAAGTCACATGCAGTCGCTTCGCTCCCACTCCACCGAACCTCACTTCAAACATGGGGCGCTTGCGTACGCGCTCGCAAAGCAGCCGAAATGGCGGCGGCTTCCTTCAAGCACATGGCGTACCAAGTGACCCGATCGACGACCCAGTTGGCACGCCCCCAAACTCGTTCAGCTTTTCGTTCAACTTCCACATTTCCTGCGCCACCCACAAAGCTTTCACCGAGCAAACTCTCCAAGGCTTACCGCGGGCAGCTGACACACACGACGGGCTCGGCGAACAGCGGAATGGCGGCACAATCAGGGCTGCCACTGCCTACAGCGAGCTCTCCAGTCGGAAATGCGATCGTGGAAGATCTAATCGATTGGGTGGCACCTTCAGTTACGAATGGAGTGGTCATGGAGAGAAGCATCGGAAGGAGATTGGAAGAAGAATGAGGGATATAAGAGATGATTAGCATCCCGGGATTCTGGATTCCTGCATTCACTGACGAAAAAGAGCTGCCATTCGCAATAAGCATACAGCCTTCTTTCTTCAAAGCGATCCCTCCGATTCGGTGCATCTCTTGGTCGAAAGAAGACAGGTACGCGCACCCGCATTCGATGGAACGAGCTGCTGGAAGAGTCTCTTTCTGTATCTGTTTGCAACCTACGCTTTCGTGTTGTTTTCCACAAGAGAACAAAAGGGCTGCTAACATGGGAAGAACCGAATCGTAACATTCATCGTACTCTTGAATCGAACGTTGGATCCCTACCCACGAAGCGATAAAGAAACTTCACGAGCCTACTCGAATCGCCATCAGGCACATTTTCGCGCTCACCCATGTTTCTTAGTCGATCGTGGTTTCTGCTTTTGCCTGCCCGAAGAGCGATCGCTTGTCCCATTTGCCTTGTTTTGCCATCGCTACGAATTCTTACATTCTTTCTTACTCACATCATTCATCCCGAAGTTCGGTTTCTCCTTCGCGCACGGGTCGGCGATGGATCTCTCCAGAAGCGCCATTTCGAAACGAACACGAATCGCCACTTTCGTGTGCCGTTCCTTTCTCGCTTTTGCTGCTGTTACCACTGCTCCTGCCGCGAGCGGTGAACAGCGAACTTGCATTTCGTCTCTTCGTTGAGGTCCTCAGCACATTCGAGGTTGCAATTTCCTTGGACAGTCAAACAAGTTCTCTGTCGATAGTAGCGTGGAAACGGGAACCTCCGTCCGAATGCAAGGAATGTTTAGGAAGCGCACGCAACAAAAGACGAAACATCGGCTGCGAATGGCCCTCCACCGTTCCTGTTGGGTGCTTTCCTTTGAACCGGGGATCGCGCGCGCGCACGCGAAATTTAGTACGTCACAGCAACGCTGCCTGCATTTTCGCACCTGGAGCCTTCGGTCACTTGCTGGGTTCCCGAAACTCGTCGCATCTTTTCCTGCATTCACGCGTTTCCCTTTCCAGCGCGAACGACTTTGGACTGGCAAGTGCACACGACGCGGTGGCTGTTTCCTATCTATGTGCACGTCCACGTCCGCTGAGGGATTGCGCTGCAAGAGCGTTTCGTCAACCCTCATTTTTCTATGGAGAATTGCTGGGAAAGTCATGTGCAAAGAGGAAAATCGCAGAAGCGCGCAGTGCAAGGTGAAATTCACGAGTGTTTCCACTCCCGAGTTGCACTATTCGAATCTGCCTTCTCGGCACCACGTGAGTGCCTTCGGAAGCGGCGACGCGTGTTGTATCCCTGGCTGAAAGACCGCAAAAAATCCGCTTCCTTGCAGATATGCGGAAGAGAATTCCACCGTCCGAGCCACGCGAACGCATTGCTGCAGTCGTCCGATCTGCCGTGGTCCGCGAAATTGGACGAATATGCGATCTTACGCGCCTGATGTCTGCCTCGACGCTTCTCCAACGTCATGCACCGAGCTCTCGTGCTTCCAAGATTCTTGGGTTTGGGTATTTCCTTTCCCCGACTTCGACGATCACCGCGGGAAGCGCGCAATGAATTTAAGCTTCAGCGGGAGGTGCGAGAGCTCCCGCAATTCCTCCACTCTGGGTAAACCCGGATCCCGTGTCCACCTTGGTGGAGCGTGTTCGCGTGAGGTGAAAACATCGAGGAATTGAGCGCTCGGACGAATATGCCACGCGGTTCGACGGATGCTGATCAGAGCAGAACGCGCGCGCCCTCGACCCGAAGTCGCCTTCGGACGATGCTCCTCTCGCTCTTGCCTCCCGGAGGCGGAAGGAGCGACGCACGGGTCGATGCGGTGCGGGCAGCGCGTCGGAAAGCGCCCTCGAACGGGTGGCAGCGGCGGCGCCCCCCATGTCGGGATTCGCTAATTTCTCCGCCCGCGAGCATGCCGACGGAACCTCGCGAGGTTCCGTTGCCAGGGACGACGACGATCACGGAGCGCGGAGGCGCGCTGGGGAGCGGGCTCGCGTTCGGCCCACGCGAGCCAGCATCCAATCGTCGTTTGGCGGCGGCAGCCATGATGCTCGTGCGGGAGGGCGTTGGGAGGGAAGCGGCGTTGCATTCGGCAGATGGGTGAAAGCAGGAGCCAACGGGTCGTTCGCTTCGTCGACGCTCCGCATTTTTAATGAGCGGGCGTCTCTCGGGGGCTGCGGGCCAATGGGAGCCCGTCGCGCTCTCGCCCGCGGTCCAGGGTTGCCTCGGGTCGAAGCGCGGTTTCCTCTCGGAGGTGCCGGGAAATGCCTCGGAAAGCGCGCGTGCGCGCAGCGGGCTGGGGAGAGTGCGGAACGGCAGGTGGCGGGCAGCTGCAAGTACGTGGTGCGTTGGGAGGTTTGGAAGGGAGAGGGGAAGGGGAGGGGGCTTTGGCGGGCAGTGCACGCGGTGGCGGACAACTGCAGGCCGCAGGGAATGCAGACTGCGGGCGGATTCTTCGCGGTGGGAGACCGCGCTGCGGTAAACGCAAGGTGGTGGTGGTGGTGGCTGCGGTGGTCGGGCTCGTTTGCCCCGTTGTGTTGGTACTCCTGGCGATCTCTCGTTCCTGTCGGCCGCGCCCTCGAGATGCTAAGGAGCAGCAAAAATAAACCGACAGGAAAAAAGGGTACACGGTAGCTCCCTTTGCGTGTGCTTCGGGATGGAAAACTCTTTTGCGGGTAGCGGACGCGAAAGGGAATACGGGAGTCTGGTTTACCCACACGAGTCCCGTTGCCAGAGACCATTCCGAAGTGCTGCGTCTTGTTTCGCGGGAAGCGACTGGAGGCGGGCTGCAGGGGAAACGCTGGGTACCAACAGGCATCGGCTGGCAAGGCGAGGAGCTGTTTGTTTGGTGGGGGAAGAAGCGTGCGACGTTCCCCTCGTTCCCCCTCTCTTTATTCATATGCGGAGCAGCGATGGGATCCCTTTCCGTCGATCGCGAGCTGTCCTGTGAGGGAGGGAAGCTGCATGAGGGCCAAGAGATCTGATTGGCTCAGTTGCGATGTACGTCCGTCGATGCGCATGTCATTTCCTTTTTTGTTTGTTTTACTGTGGTTTTGGAGAAGTTACGCGAATCGACATCGATCTCATTGGAGTGTCTTTGGAGTGACTGCAATGCAGAATTTCTATTTGGTTTTTCCCCTTGGTATAAGTATCGTGTTTTCAGGGTTTTTACTCCATACCCTTTGAGATGTTGCTACCTGAAAGTCCTTGTAGCAGATTTCCAAGGTAATGCTTAAACGGAAGTATTTTATTAGTTCGGGGCTTTCATTTTTTTATTAGAAAGCCTATAAATCACCCAGCTGGTAGCGTCCCTATATTACCTTCAAAATTTGAAAGAATTTTCATTTAATGTCTCTCGATTCCAACATTCAGATGGCACACTTTTATCCTTTTATCTGAAAAGGGTGTCGCGCTTTGAGAATCCCCTCCATGTTTTGCATTTTTTAAAAAAAGCATTCCAAGGATAATTTTGTTTTCCTGAGTAGGAAGCCGTAGCTTTCAAAACTATTCGAAAGTATCAAAGACAGTGTAGAATAGTGCGCGTCCTTAGCATTTATCCAACAAAAATATTGCATTGATAGAACAACTTTTTTTTTTTTCATTTGCATACAATCAGAATAATTATAGGTGCATCTCGCATTCCAGCATCGATATTGAATCCTGGACACTTTTTTTTTTGCACGAGCATACATCTCGAAATGCAGAAATTTCCGCAAAGGCACGCAAATCCACATCAATAGTAAAGATCGAAGCGTTTTCCCAAGAAAATCTCAAATTTGGCAGGACTACGGTGGGGGAAAAACCCAGGTCTTGCATGAAGATTGAAAATACGTTCTCTCCTAATCCGCGTGGCCTGAGATTCACGCTCATAGCTCTCCTTGCTGGAAACCAGCAACCTAGGAAATAGACTTCCTAATAGCGAGCGCCACCTGACAATTGTGATTTTCTGCTGTCAGCTCAACTAGATATTCTCGACGGACAGGGGATTCGATTAGACAACTCCAAGGGCGACTCAAAGCGCACTGCCAATCCACCAATCACGAAATTTCATTCACGAAATGACATGCGCATCGACGGACGTACATCGCAACTGAGCCAATCAGATCTCTTGGCCCTCATGCAGCTTCCCTCCCTCACAGGACAGCTCGCGATCGACGGAAAGGGATCCCATCGCTGCTCCGCATATGAATAAAGAGAGGGGGAACGAGGGGAACGTCGCACGCTTCTTCCCCCACCAAACAAACAGCTCCTCGCCTTGCCAGCCGATGCCTGTTGGTACCCAGCGTTTCCCCTGCAGCCCGCCTCCAGTCGCTTCCCGCGAAACAAGACGCAGCACTTCGGAATGGTCTCTGGCAACGGGACTCGTGTGGGTAAACCAGACTCCCGTATTCCCTTTCGCGTCCGCTACCCGCAAAAGAGTTTTCCATCCCGAAGCACACGCAAAGGGAGCTACCGTGTACCCTTTTTTCCTGTCGGTTTATTTTTGCTGCTCCTTAGCATCTCGAGGGCGCGGCCGACAGGAACGAGAGATCGCCAGGAGTACCAACACAACGGGGCAAACGAGCCCGACCACCGCAGCCACCACCACCACCACCTTGCGTTTACCGCAGCGCGGTCTCCCACCGCGAAGAATCCGCCCGCAGTCTGCATTCCCTGCGGCCTGCAGTTGTCCGCCACCGCGTGCACTGCCCGCCAAAGCCCCCTCCCCTTCCCCTCTCCCTTCCAAACCTCCCAACGCACCACGTACTTGCAGCTGCCCGCCACCTGCCGTTCCGCACTCTCCCCAGCCCGCTGCGCGCACGCGCGCTTTCCGAGGCATTTCCCGGCACCTCCGAGAGGAAACCGCGCTTCGACCCGAGGCAACCCTGGACCGCGGGCGAGAGCGCGACGGGCTCCCATTGGCCCGCAGCCCCCGAGAGACGCCCGCTCATTAAAAATGCGGAGCGTCGACGAAGCGAACGACCCGTTGGCTCCTGCTTTCACCCATCTGCCGAATGCAACGCCGCTTCCCTCCCAACGCCCTCCCGCACGAGCATCATGGCTGCCGCCGCCAAACGACGATTGGATGCTGGCTCGCGTGGGCCGAACGCGAGCCCGCTCCCCAGCGCGCCTCCGCGCTCCGTGATCGTCGTCGTCCCTGGCAACGGAACCTCGCGAGGTTCCGTCGGCATGCTCGCGGGCGGAGAAATTAGCGAATCCCGACGTGGGGGGCGCCGCCGCTGCCACCCGTTCGAGGGCGCTTTCCGACGCGCTGCCCGCACCGCATCGACCCGTGCGTCGCTCCTTCCGCCTCCGGGAGGCAAGAGCGAGAGGAGCATCGTCCGAAGGCGACTTCGGGTCGAGGGCGCGCGCGTTCTGCTCTGATCAGCATCCGTCGAACCGCGTGGCATATTCGTCCGAGCGCTCAATTCCTCGATGTTTTCACCTCACGCGAACACGCTCCACCAAGGTGGACACGGGATCCGGGTTTACCCAGAGTGGAGGAATTGCGGGAGCTCTCGCACCTCCCGCTGAAGCTTAAATTCATTGCGCGCTTCCCGCGGTGATCGTCGAAGTCGGGGAAAGGAAATACCCAAACCCAAGAATCTTGGAAGCACGAGAGCTCGGTGCATGACGTTGGAGAAGCGTCGAGGCAGACATCAGGCGCGTAAGATCGCATATTCGTCCAATTTCGCGGACCACGGCAGATCGGACGACTGCAGCAATGCGTTCGCGTGGCTCGGACGGTGGAATTCTCTTCCGCATATCTGCAAGGAAGCGGATTTTTTGCGGTCTTTCAGCCAGGGATACAACACGCGTCGCCGCTTCCGAAGGCACTCACGTGGTGCCGAGAAGGCAGATTCGAATAGTGCAACTCGGGAGTGGAAACACTCGTGAATTTCACCTTGCACTGCGCGCTTCTGCGATTTTCCTCTTTGCACATGACTTTCCCAGCAATTCTCCATAGAAAAATGAGGGTTGACGAAACGCTCTTGCAGCGCAATCCCTCAGCGGACGTGGACGTGCACATAGATAGGAAACAGCCACCGCGTCGTGTGCACTTGCCAGTCCAAAGTCGTTCGCGCTGGAAAGGGAAACGCGTGAATGCAGGAAAAGATGCGACGAGTTTCGGGAACCCAGCAAGTGACCGAAGGCTCCAGGTGCGAAAATGCAGGCAGCGTTGCTGTGACGTACTAAATTTCGCGTGCGCGCGCGCGATCCCCGGTTCAAAGGAAAGCACCCAACAGGAACGGTGGAGGGCCATTCGCAGCCGATGTTTCGTCTTTTGTTGCGTGCGCTTCCTAAACATTCCTTGCATTCGGACGGAGGTTCCCGTTTCCACGCTACTATCGACAGAGAACTTGTTTGACTGTCCAAGGAAATTGCAACCTCGAATGTGCTGAGGACCTCAACGAAGAGACGAAATGCAAGTTCGCTGTTCACCGCTCGCGGCAGGAGCAGTGGTAACAGCAGCAAAAGCGAGAAAGGAACGGCACACGAAAGTGGCGATTCGTGTTCGTTTCGAAATGGCGCTTCTGGAGAGATCCATCGCCGACCCGTGCGCGAAGGAGAAACCGAACTTCGGGATGAATGATGTGAGTAAGAAAGAATGTAAGAATTCGTAGCGATGGCAAAACAAGGCAAATGGGACAAGCGATCGCTCTTCGGGCAGGCAAAAGCAGAAACCACGATCGACTAAGAAACATGGGTGAGCGCGAAAATGTGCCTGATGGCGATTCGAGTAGGCTCGTGAAGTTTCTTTATCGCTTCGTGGGTAGGGATCCAACGTTCGATTCAAGAGTACGATGAATGTTACGATTCGGTTCTTCCCATGTTAGCAGCCCTTTTGTTCTCTTGTGGAAAACAACACGAAAGCGTAGGTTGCAAACAGATACAGAAAGAGACTCTTCCAGCAGCTCGTTCCATCGAATGCGGGTGCGCGTACCTGTCTTCTTTCGACCAAGAGATGCACCGAATCGGAGGGATCGCTTTGAAGAAAGAAGGCTGTATGCTTATTGCGAATGGCAGCTCTTTTTCGTCAGTGAATGCAGGAATCCAGAATCCCGGGATGCTAATCATCTCTTATATCCCTCATTCTTCTTCCAATCTCCTTCCGATGCTTCTCTCCATGACCACTCCATTCGTAACTGAAGGTGCCACCCAATCGATTAGATCTTCCACGATCGCATTTCCGACTGGAGAGCTCGCTGTAGGCAGTGGCAGCCCTGATTGTGCCGCCATTCCGCTGTTCGCCGAGCCCGTCGTGTGTGTCAGCTGCCCGCGGTAAGCCTTGGAGAGTTTGCTCGGTGAAAGCTTTGTGGGTGGCGCAGGAAATGTGGAAGTTGAACGAAAAGCTGAACGAGTTTGGGGGCGTGCCAACTGGGTCGTCGATCGGGTCACTTGGTACGCCATGTGCTTGAAGGAAGCCGCCGCCATTTCGGCTGCTTTGCGAGCGCGTACGCAAGCGCCCCATGTTTGAAGTGAGGTTCGGTGGAGTGGGAGCGAAGCGACTGCATGTGACTTGGTGTATGAGCAGGGATCTTCCGAGAAACCGAAACGTTTCTGTATGCGTGTTGTAGCCACGTGCAAGGATGGGTACGATGAAACGCTTGGTTGGCTTTTCAAGTACGGAACTCGGACACGGTACGCGCGAGGTAGGTTCCCTTAAACGCCTTGAGGAAGTTGGACTTTTGATTTCCTCCTAGTTGAAGGTGCTGTGATCACCTGGCAACACATTCCATTTCACTAATGGCCAGGTGTCTGCCCGGACCATTGGGAAAGCAGGATTCTCGATGAAGGTGCATTGTGCCCAAAAGTCATCCTTGAATCCTCATCCAAGCAGAGTTAGTTGTTTTGGTTTCTGCTCTTGATCTTTTTGAAAAGGTACGTTTGGACGGGACATCATCTGCTTGCTGAGCTTGTTATTTGACGCGTGAACGCACTTCAGGAGTGCTGTGCAGATCCATCCATTCATTGCTGTTGGGCACGTATTGCATCCTAGGAATGGCAGAGAATTGTGTGCCGAATACACCGCGATGGTGAGACGGCTGGCCGGTTTCCATGCGACGTGCAAGTTCCATGCCTTCTTTGATGGTTGCCACCAAACAGCGACCCAGTGCATGCCCTGTCGGAGGCCTGGGGTGGGATGTGGAGGGAAAGGCAGCTGCAATGCAGCTGCATTTTTTTTCCCTTCTCCTAGCAGCCAAGTTGTAATCTTGTTTGGTGAGCTCGATTTTGCTCGTTCTCCATATTGCGGATGTTCAGAGACTTGTGAGGTGAAATAAAAAAAGAATGCACAGCGTCAGAGGTGACTGGAAGCCAGCCTGATTGGAGGCGCTGCTCACCGATCCTTTTTCTGTGTTGCCAAGCCAAGAGACAGGTGCAAGAGAGGTGGTTCTTGTTGCACTGCTGTGATTTGGCCATGAGAGGTGGTGCATTAGCTGCAACTTGCACTTGTTTGCTTGCCTGCAATTCATTTGGTGCTCAGGGATGCAATACCGGTTGCAGTGTGCAGGGCTGATTGCAAATCCAGAATGATGAGGAAGTGTTTGGTGGCTGTGCATGGCATGCAGCCGGTGTGGAAAGCGGTTTGGTGGAGTCTGGCTGTGGAAATCAGCCTTTGTCTTCTGGGATGTCAACGTTCCATTTTAGAAATGGTTGCATCGTGTTTTGTCTGGCAAGCAAGGGCAAAAATGAAAGCTTGGTGAATAATAATCATGAGGATGTTTTCTGTGCACCCAACACGGTTGGTCTGCCGTTGTGCTTTCCGGATCAGCATTGCGGGAGATATTGTTTGCATGTATCGTTGAAGCTGTGCCTGGTTTTGCAAAACTGAAATGCCACTTGAAGTTCCCTTCCTGAAGTGCATTTCTGCAAGTGTAAAATCTAACGTAAATCTTGCAAACTGTGAGCGTTTGACGTGCGGCAGAGAGAGTGGTGAAGAGAGAGCCTGCGTTGAGTGCAAAGGAAATTGTAAGCATGAGTTTAGTTTAACGACCACCCACAATAATTTGCAAAGTGTGCCGAGGTAGGGGGTTTTTGTTTTTCAACCTGGGATGGTTGAACAAACGGCAACTGATGAAGAACTTGGGAGAGGAGGGGAGAATCCCAAGGTGGGTTCGCATGGCTTGTTTGCATTCCAGGCTCATGCGATGGGAGGGTTGTCCAGGAAGCTTTGAGCAGTATGGAAAGGGAGCCTGCTCTCAGGGAGAAAGCGTTTAGGTGGCTCGAACCAGCACAGTGTTTGGTGTTGCATTGGGTGGGCATGGTAGGTTCAAGCAGTTTCGGAGGCTTTTGCTGCTGATGCATGCCAGCGGGCCGATTGGGAGCATGGTGATCTGTCGATGGAGCATGCAGTTTGCGCGCCCAGCATGCTGTCTTCCTGTCAGGTGGTATTCCGTTGAGCTTTTGAATTTCTCATCAGGCTGCATCCATCAGTCAAATGGCATTGGATGGTTTCAGGTTGATTCTGATCTTAACTGACCCTTGACTGGGGCGTTTGGTCGCAGAGGAATGGCATCTGTGGGTTGGACGTTGCATTCCCAAAGGGATGCTTTCTGCAAAAGTGCTGTGGATCCTGAAGGTTCCCCTGGAAAGTTCCGAGCATCATTGATTCGGTCGAAATGTGTATTGGGAGGCCTTTGGGAACCCAGGCTTTTTCCACGGTGCGTCCAGGCTGAGGGAAGCATAAATTGGGAGCTTGATTTCCACGCCACGCAGCTTTCGGCATTGTGCGGGTAGTGAAATTCGTAGCCCATTCGGGAGGGAGGGAGGGAGGTAGTTGCCCCATGGAAGAGTAGCATCTGCAGAAAATCATCAGGGGCCGGAGAGGAAGTCTGGTGGAAAAGGAGGGGGTTGCCTGCATGGCTGTCGCTCTTTATGGCGCATCCACGTTTTGGTGGGGGAGGCAATGTGGAGTTGGTGGTGCTCTCGTGCTTGGATGGTAACCTCGTGGCTTTGCGCGTCGGTCCGTACGGTGTTCGTACTCGTTGGCAAGCGCGAGGCGCGTGGAGAGGTAGGTGTACGTGCGTTCCCTTGCGTGGAAGGTGCGTGCGAGTAGTCCATGCTTCCAACGAGCTGCCGGGATGTTTCCTTTTCCTGAAGCCGCGAATGGATTTGAACTTTGACAGGGTGGCGCTGAAGGTGCCGCAGGAGCGCCTTTGAATTTTGGTTCTTCGGCCTGCGTGCGGTCGTGGGTGTCGTGAGCTTTCGTTCGGACTTTGGTTGGAAAGTTCCGCGGAAGAGGCGCAATCGGAGCGGAGGCCCCCTAAGAAGGGATGCGGTTGGAGGGAGGATGGAACGGGAGACCACACATCGAAACCGGGTTCTTTCTGCCACGTTCCCGCGAGAGGTGCGTTTGTCGTTGGTTCGAGGTGCGTGGCGTTTCCAAGCATGGTGGCCAGCGTGCCTTCGCTTTGCATGTTGTAGGGAAGCATTCGCGTCGCCCGTTTGCTCGCGGGTATCCGTAGCGACTCGAGAAGCGCGTGTTCGTGGAATCTTCGCCGTCGTGAGAGGCGACAACGCACGAACGGGACAGTCTTCGCTTGACCTGCTCGAACGTTCCAGGCAGGCTGGAAGAGATGCTCTCTGCTGCAGGGGTCGTTTTTGAAACCCAAGGCGCGCGGCAGGTTCGTCGAGGAGGTGCGACCGACGTCTGCGGTGCGTTCGGCCCCCTTAGCGCATCGTGCATGGAGAGAGCATCGTGCATCCCTGCGCGGAGCGGCCTGCCTGGAGCAGCTTTTCTCCCTCGCTGCAAGAGTCCATTTCGTGTGGCGTCCATTATCCGCTCGAGCCCTCCGGGAGCGCCTCCCCAAACCGTAGCAGCCACGTTCCTTGCGTCCACTTTGAGGGTGCGCGTTCTCGTAAGGTGAAAGCGTTGAGGAACTGGGCTGGGCTCGAGCGAGGCGAACGGAAGGTGCTCCCCGGGGCAAGGTGCCCGACGGAAGCGAACGCGGGAACGCATTTCAGGCGAGGGTGGGATCGCGGTTTGGAAGCAGCGAGCACGCCTCCACCTTGGAACCAATCGGTAGGGAGATCTCACCACGTCCAGGAGGGAGAAAGAAGCAGGTTTGGTGCGCGGTCTCGGCGCTCGGTTGCGTTCAGAGATTGCCGGAATGTCGCCGCTGATGGGGCGCGGAACGCGTGCGCCCTCGATTCGAAGTCGCCTTCGGACGAGGCTCCTCTCGCTCTTGCCTCCCGGAGGCGGAAGGAGCGACGCACGGGTCGATGTGGTGCGGGCAGCGCGTCGGAAAGCGCCCTCGAACGGGTGGCAGCGGCGGCGCCCCCCACGTCGGGATTCGCTAATTTCTCCGCCCGCGAGCATGCCGACGGAACCTCGCGAGGTTCCGTTGCCAGGGACGACGACGATCACGGAGCGCGGAGGCGCGCTGGGGAGCGGGCTCGCGTTCGGCCCACGCGAGCCAGCATCCAATCGTCGTTTGGCGGCGGCAGCCATGATGCTCGTGCGGGAGGGCGTTGGGAGGGAAGCGGCGTTGCATTCGGCAGATGGGTGAAAGCAGGAGCCAACGGGTCGTTCGCTTCGTCGACGCTCCGCATTTTTAATGAGCGGGCGTCTCTCGGGGGCTGCGGGCCAATGGGAGCCCGTCGCGCTCTCGCCCGCGGTCCAGAGTTGCCTCGGGTCGAAGCGCGGTTTCCTCTCGGAGGTGCCGGGAAATGCCTCGGAAAGCGCGCGTGCGCGCAGCGGGCTGGGGAGAGTGCGGAACGGCAGGTGGCGGGCAGCTGCAAGTGCGTGGTGCGTTGGGAGGTTTGGAAGGAGGAGGGGGAGGGAGGGAGCTACTTGCTCGAAGCGAAAAACGATTTCTGGAAGGGTCAGCTGCTTCGAAATGCTGCCCACTTGAGAACCCCTGGCTGCATCAGCAGAGAGTGGCGCTCAAACAAGCAGGAGTCGTTCCGGCTGTTTTGTCTGATGCTTTCGGTGTGGCTGTTAGTTTGTTTGTTTTGTTCCTTTCTCTTGCTCTCCATCCAGACCTATGTTTTGGGGCGATAGTTTTCTGTTTTGTGTTTTTATGAGGTATTTGGTATGTGTCTGCTTTTTTTTTTGTGCGAACTCTCCTTTGAACTCTGCTTTGTTGCAGACACGCCTCCTGCACTTGGAGTTTTGTAATGGTGTTGTTGTCCCGTTACGAAGGAGTGACTTTCGTTTTTGTTTTGGTTACTGCTTATTTATTTTACAATAAGCTCCCCAGCGCTTCCGATTGTATGGAAAACTCGCTTTTTCAAATAATTATGGAGTAGGATTTTTTTTTCCCTACGGAGATACTGAGTGTTTGTTGCTTCCAACTTCAAAGTGCTTTCTGGTGAACCGGTATGCAAAAGGTGCTCGCTACTTCTAATTTCGAGCCAGCAGCATCATAGGGGAAGGGGAAGGGGTCTCACGAAATCGTTAGCATAGTATTTCATCAAGAAGCTTCCGTGGTCCAAACAATGGTGGAATAATCTCCACACTTTCCTCAGTTTACAGACTGTGGAACCATAATCGGCCATCAGACTAACTACTCCACCGATCTTAACTAAGAATCAACGAGGTCATCAATGGACAATCTCAATGAAGATACCTGTGTACATATGAGACATGATATTCTCTTCCCATGTTGTCAGTCTATTCACTTGAAATATGTAAACAACGTCTTCACTATGCGAGAGTTTTGGCTTCTGCCGACCCAAAGGGAAAGGTTTTTCTTCATGTTGGGGAGGGAGCTTGGAAAGAGTCGAAGAAGAGGGACGGCTAATATGTAAATAAATAATAAATGAGGAATCATGTGGAGCGGTCTCACGGTTTAGAACCAAAAGTTGTAGAAGTACGGCAGACTGCAATCGAATTTCGATTTTTCACGAATCCTCTTTGTAAGAATTTGCTATGAACACATCTGAATGATATACACAATGTAAACACACATGCACGTCTCCTAATGATTTATTCTGCCTTTTCATAATATATTCTTGTAGTATTAGCTTCTGCATTGATTTTGTTAATTCAGGTAAATAAAACAGTTATTAAACCAATTTAGCGCATATCTCTGTGCACCCATCATTCGCCTCAAAACAACCTTAATACAAAACGTTCCAAACAAGACAAGGAATGTTTTGAGGAATTTCCATGAAAAGTATGCAGTAAACTTGGTGAATGATTTAATGCTTTTCTTTTCAATTAAAACTTTATCTGGTGGCTACGCCCCTTTTCATGCATCGGAATTATCACAAAAACAACCATCTTTTTTTATTAAATTAATGTTCAAATGCTTACAAGATGGTGCAGAAATATTTTGAACATATTTTCATTGGCTGCACACTGGAAGGAATTTTGAATAGCATCACAAAACATGAGGATAGAAGTTTGAGCCTTTGCATGCAAACACATTAGCTAACTTAACAGTCAAGAAATTGTGATGTATAATGGATGGAAATTTGCATTTGAAGATCAAGAAGGCTTCTCCTGCCAAAGCAAACATCTGTTTACACTAGTAAAACAGCATTGATGCAACCATCATTTTCTGGATTATTGGTAACTTGTGCATATTTACCCCAAATAATTTTGCCACCTTGTGTTACCAAACCCAATTCACTTACATTCACTTCAATTACTGTCCCTTTTGTTATAACTCCAAGACCTGTAAACAGTGGAGAATTGGGGTTCTTTTTAACACCAATAATGGGAAGACAAAAGGTTGCTTTTAGATCAGGATGAGTTACATGAGCCTTTTTAAACCTAAGTGCCATTGGTCTTATGAATCTTTCAAATTTGGGAGGTTTTCTTGTAAATCCCTCACCAACATAACAAACTTTTGAAACCAGTCTTTTCCATGCCTTTCTTCGTGACTTGCCCGTTTTAATAACCTTGAAAACCTCGCTCTGGCTTGTTGCTTTCACTTTTGGTAATGGAACTTCCCATTTTCCTGCTTTTTCTTTTCTTTTTTGTTTAATCATATTGCTTAATACTTTTGCCCGGTTCTGTTTTTCTCTATCTAATAAATATGCAGGTAATGCTGTATCATGATCAAACTTCTGTGTGGTCTCTTTTGTCTGCTTGCGTTCAAACTGGCTAATGGTTTTCTTCATTTGTACCTTTTCAAGGTATCGTTTTCGATTGTAAAATTTGGCTTTGAGGCCCTTCAGTTTCCTGGCCTTCTCAGAGATTTTATGGGGCTGGCGTCCCAACCGTTTTCTTTTTCTTTCATGATAATCCAAACGGTATCCATAGCGTTTTTTGTGCAATTCTATGTGCTCGTTCTGAGGCATGTTGCTGCTAGGGGATTTACTTTTTTCTCAAAAACTCAAAAAATGTATGTACACAATTAATTGTGCTCCTCTGTTTTTTTGATGTTCTACAAGAGTTGCAAACCTCACATATCCACTTAAAAGAATTCTTCTTTTACCCAAAAAACTGTAAATTCAACGATGAAAAGGAATTAATAACTCAGTAAACATCACTTTAGTAATCGAAGATCATACAATTGAGGCAACTATTTCTCATACAACACTTATTCACAACAAAAAGGTGAGGACTTAATAATTTACATCACAGTTGCAAATTTACGTCCAACTAAGACCACATATTCGCACTTCGAATGAAAAACATAAATACGAGGAAAAATTTACAATCACTTGAATTGTTTTTATTTGGACATTATATAATAAAAAATCTGTCCATGTGAAAGGCACATGTAAAGGCACTTTAGCACCAGTTGTTCCACTCACATAGTCAAGATTAATCAAAATGATATTCAAAAACGATTGTCAATAAAATAACGATTAACTTATAGAATTACAGTACACAAGTATATGTTAATACGGCTACAATGTTAAGATAGAAATGAATGAAACATACTCAAAATTTACAAATGCATGGCACACTCTTACAGCTGTTTTCATATTATACACAATCAGCGAAACCGTTGATTTCCTAGTATTGTTAGCAAATTAGTTTAGCAAAGTTATCACTTGAGAATTAAGCCATTAATAATTCGCAAAACAAATGCAAAGTGTATCCGATTATTTCGATAATTTCCAAAATATATCAAAATACTCAAAATAAATTAGCGCTATGGAAAAGGCCACTACCACATGCAAAACATGCGCAACTGCTTCAACAGGCTTCCCAGCTTTTGCAGATAAAATAAAACTTATATGATCTAATACATACCTCAACTTCTTGATATACTTCTGATGCTTATTTCTCAGCCTTTTTTGTGGAATAAAATGATGACATGATAAAAATATAGTTTGAAAATGTAGTTTTTTAATGGCTTCATAAAAGTCTCGGATCACATCTTCAGCATTATGGAATGAAAAGTCATTTTTCCTAGAATACACAGTATTTAATAATAGATATGAATACTTTTAGACAATGGCTACCATCAAAGTCAGACTTGTTCACAAAACAGCATATAAGAAGGTGGTTTTGTGTTGCCAGGTGGTTATATATCTTTGCTTATTTTCATACATTTTATTTTCTAGTACTTTTCACTGTAGAGAATAGGCAAATCTTGCTTTGTGATCCCGAATTGAAAATGGAAAATTGTCTCTATTTCATTTGATAATAAATTCATAGCCATAGACAAATCTATTAGTTTCCAAAGCGAATTTAAAGTCGCGTTTCTGCTGCAGTCACATTGTTGCAGTCACTGCTGCAGTCTAATTTTGAATGAAGTTTGCCAGGATTCATTGAAGACAGAAAGGATTAAAATTAGATAAAAAACAATTCAAGTAAATGAATATCCACGAAAGAATACATTGATAAAGTAGATAATGAGCTGTTAGAAATCCAAATGCAATTTAGCAATGTGCTATGCTGGTATATGGTGATTGCACACTGTTGGGTCGGCACTAATGCCGTCAACTAAGCATACAACTTATGTTCTGTTCTTTCATCTTAATGATTCATGCACAAAAATGAGAAAAACTTAAATTATGGCAACGAACTACAACTGTTGCAGTGTATCGCTGTTCTTCCTTCGTGTGTGACAAACCCAATTACGTAGATGAATTTGAAGTTTTGATCTGATACTTTTCCATTCTTTTGTTGATGTATTTTTCAAGTTGTGATTAATGTTTGCTGATTTTCCATCTAAACCCACTGAGAAATTAATGTTCAATGTCAAGTGGGAAGAGAATTGATGAACATCCTTGAGTATACTTCAAATACTCCCAAATTGTGTTCAACATAAGCCAACATTTTACAAAAATACAAATGTATTGTCAGGAAGTTTGTTGATATAAAAAAAAAAAATCAGGTACTTTGAAGAGATTCACACAGATGTTTGCTGGGGAAGATCTCCAAGTAAAATTCCATCTACAATTCACAAAAGGATTTAGCAATTAGCAATTATTCTGTCTTAGTTTACCTGATTTCCGTCTCGCATGCTTCCATAAGTTAGCCTCTGTATTTGCTAAGGAATGAAGAGATACTGCACTACGTGGATGGAAGTGCATCTTCTGCACAGTCTGAAAATCAGCTGGAGAGGCAACATGAATGCCAGCAGAATCATCCAAGGATGATATGAGGCACTGCAGAGGCAATGTGCTTGTAATGTTCTAAGCAGAATAGTGATGCTTGCCAAACCTTGTTCTCAATATCCAGTCGATCAACAGATGGGTACCCTCTATGAACAAATCCGTTAACTTCAGCAACAGCTTGCTGTTGCCAGTGGATTCGTCGTGATGCATCCCCAAACTTTTCATGGGCCAGAACATCAGAAGGTGGATCATGATGTTTACAACGCAGACGATATAGTAAGCAACAAATGAGCAGCAATAAAGCTAGGCCACCAATTAGTCCTCCCAAAACAGTATAAAGATGTTGGCGAGAAGGTAAAAGTCCTTCATGCTGCACCTCCAGGGGAGGAGCTGGTGGCTCTGAAGATGTATTCCGACTGAGTGTTCGAGATGTAACCAGCTCACTGAGAGCCGAAGTACCACCAGCATTCCTAGCACTGATGCGGACATCATATGTAGTGGCAGGCAGTAGATGAGTTAAAATGTGTGATCGAGTATTGCCACCATCTACCACTGCCCGCATATAATCTCCAGCTTGAGTGTTTGGCCGATAATGAATAACAAAACCATCCACCGGTGGAAGATCCAAATCTTCATAGTCCCAATTTAATTCAAGGGAAGAAGGACTAAGTGGAATTATGGTTATAATGTGAGGTGCCTGGATGGGAGGAGAGAAAATGGGACTTAACTCCATTGTGAATTTGGCAACTGGACTTTGTTTATTATCATTGTTGGAATAGATGGCCAGAATACGGATGCTAGCTGAAACTGTTAGAAGAAGTAGCAATAATGTGACATAATTTACCGGTAGGTATGACCAGGAATTAAATCCCTAATCACATGTGTCAACTGATGAGATGGAATGTCATCATCATCAGTAATCCATTCAGTATCAGAATTTATGTCACGATGTTGTACTTTGTACATTGTGATGGGTAAGCCCTTGCCTTCAGGAGCAGCCCATTGAATCATCACAGTAGTGTTTGAAAGACGAGTCACATCAGGTTTGGATGGTGCAATCATCACAACTGCATAAAAAAAACTATCAACTCTAAGAAGCTTTTTTGTCTTCACCCTTCCTTCGGTGACTGGGCTTTCCTTTTCTTCCGCCCTTAATTTTCCTTCGGGTTTTATCACCATTAGTTTGCAACAAGGGATTCACATGTGTGTTTTGGACCACAGGCACTATTGTCAGCAGTGCCAATCCAGAGCTTGAACCTACATGATTAGTTGCAAAACACTGATAGGCACCAGACTGATGCCTAGCTACATGCTGAATTTCAAGTCGACGTTCTAGGAAGGAAAAGTCAAATGAGATCACAATCTTTGTTCTACTCACCTCCAATATGTATATCTTCACTTGAAGCTAATGCTTGACCTTGAAACACCCAAGTGACTACAGGCTGGGGTATGCCGAGAGTCAAACATTCCAAAATGAAACTATCCCCCTCAAAAACTTCCTTTTGCTCAGGTGTTACATGAAATACTTTAGGAGGTTCTGAAAAGGACCAATCACTTAACTTGCTTTTGCACTTTTTCTTACCATGAATTTCTACTTTGCTTAGTGCTCGGAGGCCTCTATCGTCCCCTAGCTGACAAAGATAGGAGCCCTTGTGGGCATGTGTCACATTCACCAATAATAAACTGCTAGGTTGAGCTATGTGGGGCAACAATTGCAAGTCTCCATCAAACTTTAACCAGGTGACTTGTGGGGGAGGTACTCCCTGTCCTACACATTCCAAAGTCAAATTGTGACCTTGTTGTACTGTATAATGTTCTTGGGGACGCAATAAAAACTGAGTATTGTGAGAGATCTTCTGTTCAACCTGAAGATGCACTTTATGATTGGGAACCACTGTCTCTCCTGACACAGGATTGGTAGCCTCGCATGTGTACGTTCCTGCATCTTCAAGTCCCACTTGATAAATGTGCAAATTTCCTGAAGGCATTATTTGAAATTTTTTTACTTCCTCTTCATTTGTACGCTGATGACCCGAAGATAATTCAATTTTATCTTGAAGCAGTAGCATGTTATCATGGTAAAAATGGATAATTGGGAATGGATTGCTGATTGGTAAAGGGCAAGAAATAACAGCTACATTGTGAAGGGACACTACCAAAGTCACTTTTTCTTTTGCAGGAATCCTAAGGATGTATGCCACACTTACATTCCAAGGAAGTGATGTAATGCTTACTGGACCCAGCCAAGCAACACACTAAATTGTGAATGTATGTGATTTAAGATCAAGTACAGAGCTCACTTGATAGCCTCCAGTTACTCCCCAATATAATTCGGGATCAGATGGTATTCGAACAATCAGCTTACTACTTCGATCCCAATTTTTATATTTGCCTTCTAACAAAGAACCATTATAGCGCCATTCCATTTTATCAAACTTAGTGTTGGTGGTGCAATCAAATGTTAATTGGGATCCAGGCTTGCCTATCACAGATGAAGGAATGCTAATGAAGTGGATGCCAACATCCATGCAGACTGCAAGGTACAAATGTATTAATCAAAACACTTGGTTACATTTATGTTATAGATACCTGCATCTTTAATAAATACTGATAAGATAATTAACCATAGAATCAGGCAACAAATGATATTGGAAGAACTCTGAACATAATGCATGGCATCAGATAGCTAATGTATCTGAACATCAAGAAGGCTTTGTCAAGGGATAACTTTAGCATCACTAAGCTTAAATATCATACTGCTCTGATGAGATGCATCATTATAAACAAGACAACCTACAATCAAAGAAATATACATTGTGGGCATTGAAAACAATTTTTTTTGGTGTTTAGTTTTGATAAATAAATTTTGGAACTCCAAAAAAATGCAAATTATAAATGCGATATATACCGCTAATAAACCAACTCAATTAACTCTGCACGATCTTTGGAACATTGTCAGACATGCAGAAAACAATCTACATCAGCTTGAACGAAAGAAATGGGAAAACGCTACTCAAGAAGCATCAAATTTGGATGTGTAATTGTCCCTAATTTCTTCCGGAAAGTAGAAAGCACTGATCGCAGGCACTGCTTTTTTCTGATTATGGATCGTATAATTTATAATTTTCTGCACTACATTCGCTAATGGCATATTTAAGCAAAACAACAGAACGCACGGAGAACGGCTCTTAACACAAGGTCTAATTGAACACCTGATGGACAGGTGACTATTCACAAATAAACGACAACTTGTAAATCTTAGCACTCCCTGAATTTTAAAAACAAACCATATGATCCATTCATACAGGTACATGCACACAAAAATGAAATGCCTCACCTACTCCTTGCAGTGAAAGTATTCATATGTATCTACACAAATAATTCACTTCCTTCGGATATCAACAAAGAGGTACATTCACTACGGATAAAAAACCTCATGTTTACTTCGAATTTGCATTCCAACAACAACATTGCCAAAACATTCGAAAGTGTTTGATTAAGAAGTACTGCCACATACCTCAACAATTACGATTGCCTCGATATGTAGAAAAACACATCAATTCATAAAAGCATATGCTTTTAGGAACACAATCTGCCTCGATTTCGTTAAAAAATTCCAATATAACTCATTAAATACTCGTCAAAACCTCATCGTTAGTTGAATTTTTTACGAAGCTAACGATTTTGAATCTTGATGTGAGCTTGTCTTTTCAGATCATAACAAATGGTTTCCTCATATACAAACTAGAATTTTGAAATACATGATAGTATCTCTGAGTGTACATCATAAGTGTTGTATTTTTCTTAAAATCTTTACTGTAATACAAACAGCTCAAATAGTAATGAACTATGCCTGGGGCAATCTTTCCTTAAAGATACCTTTATTCTGCATGTCACCTGAGATTCACTGGATATGGAAATTGCTACTATTTCTTTCTATTTTCGATTTAATTTTAGATGGCTTTTTGCCAGCATATGAACGAAGATAAAGATTGCTTACGAGGCAAACAATTAATTAGATTTTTTCAAATTTCAAATTTTTTCAAAGAGTGAGAATTACAAAAAGGCGAAATTTTGGAAAATTCTTATTCACCGATTTATTTGTGGACATTCCTATTTCCTTTATTATTTTAATTGTGTATGGTAATAGTCTCAGATCTTGTTTTGTTCTTTATTACAAGCTCGCTTTCGACTATTGTGTATGGCTTCACTGCTGAGCTGCAGTATTTGTCTGTACCCTTCTTGTGATGCTTTTGTAGTCCCTGGTATAAAAATACCAATGCCAATAAAAATACCATCGGTCAATATCAAATGGAAAAAGTACCACAGAGGGACCGCATTTTGAAAAAATCTTGCGTTGACTATCTTCATAACAATAAATGGTAAAGGTTATGTCTCAGTACACATACCAATGCTATCTTCTTACCTGCACTTACTTATCGAGTGGAGTTAGCTAAAAGATTGTATACGATGAGCAACTCTCCCTGAAACTTAGCTAACAGATGTACACATTAAGATTGATTCGACGTTGCTCCAAAACTTCGGAGATCAGTCGAATGTTCTGATCTTCGAGTCTTTAGCACGACACTCTTGAATGACAAAGGGAGGATTCCAAGTTCATCACATCTTGGTAGGTGACATTCCAGTAACTTCGAACAGTGGAAGGCTGGAATGACAAGCATTTTGAAATTCTTGAGGAAATCAATGATGCACTTCTGTTGGTAGCAGACTGTATAGTATCTGAACATGGAGATCATTGTGCCCTGATCTCTCTTTAACTTCACAGTAGGCTGAAGAAACGGAGTTATTGGATAAGCACCTGAGGTGACTGATCTCTCAAAAGAGACTTAACAGAAATGTCTCTGGGCACTTTTGTTAAGAGGACTGCAGGAAGGTGTTCTTCATCAAGGGAATTTAAAGAGAGAATACGTGGGGTACCTCTATACTCCGGGAAATTAATCTCTTGTGGAGGAAAAACACGTGATTCTCTAAGGAGTCTGGAATTTCTGAGTTTCCATGGGGAGCTTCCCCTAGGAGGGATCAGAAAATCAGAAATGACCAGAGTTGCGAGTTCTTCAAGACTGAAAGATAGCTTTCTTCCGAAGTTAGCCCGGATGTTTAGAAGCCGAGGTCGTAGATCAGAACCTTCCTCGCTCATTATTCCCTGTGATGATAGGCAGGATCGAAGCTGATTAAATCTTCATTACCCTCCATGAGAGAGATGAGATCATGAGCTCGAGGACCATCGCTGAGAAAAGATCTGAGTCAGATGTGGCTCAAGGACTTCCAGGTGCTCATGCTGCCCGATAACCGCAGTCAAAGAAACACGTTTTCCACATTGTCTCAGAATCTGGTGTCAATCGTCCTTCTCTCGAGAAACCGGACCTTGGATACTCGGTTCCCGAAAGTGAGTGAACTCAAGATCTGCGCCGACGGCGGTTCCGGGGGAGCTCACGACCAGTCGACTCGCCGCAACCCCGTGAACCTGCCGTCCTCCGGAGATGGAATGCCGGAAAACGGGAATGGATCTGTCCCGGCACTTGAATGGGTGGGTTCGACGCTTGATCGCCACCCAACTTCTGAGACTGGTCTCCTCGGCAAGCGAGGCGGCGGCGACATTCCTTAGAGGATCCCCTCCTTCGACGGTCCCCACCGTCCTCCTATGCATAGTAACCGGCATCTTCCACGGGATCCGCGGTGCCTTATGCGAATGCATAAGGCACCGCAGCCCAACGTTTGCTTCATCCCGCTGCTCCAGTTCTGCTAACCGGCCAGAACCCACTGAGACCGCTGCGTTCCGGCTGGTCTCTCCTCACCCATTTGAAGTTTGGATGAATAAGTCGAGGTCATCTGGTCCTTGAGGTGATCTTCTAATCATCCTCTTACCCGGAAAAGACTCCGTTTTTCCTTCCTGTTGGAGGACTGCCCACTGCTCTGAAGGAAAAATTTTTCGAAGGGAACCCCAGCTACGAGACAGTTCGATTCGTCTTCCCACACCGAAACCACCCCACCCTACCCCAACCCGGCTCTTCCCTCCAGTTTTTTCCTCATGGTTGCTGAGGCTCTCCATCCGAGTTCCTTCTGGCTTCGTCCTAGCCGAGCAGAGTCCCACGAGGCCAACGTGTTCTTCACAAGCCCGCTCTGAGGGCAGATCAGGTCACCAAGCGTCCTGATTACACCGTTTCCTGGAGGGAGAGGCGAAAGTAAACACCATCCGAAGATCAAGCTCCGCTCCCACATCCTCCTCCCTCCCTGAGGCCGGGGTTTTACTGCTACACCGACCGAGGATCCGAAGATACAGATGCTCCCCTCCTTCCCCTCCCCCGTATACGTTTCGGAGAGTCTATCCGGAATACAGGAGGGACCTCGGGAGTCACTTCGGTCCCGAGATGTTGCTCTGGACAGCGTCCTTCGAACAGGAAGGGGGTGTCCCGGATCAGGACAGCCTCTCTCCCAGGAAGAGACCGTGGTTTGTTCCTGGCTTCTTCACCTCCCCGGGGAATGCTCCTAGTGACTGTTCCGCGTGCATAGGAAGGAGCTCTTGACCCTACCCCAATAAGGGAGCGAAAGGGCTCCTGCCGCGTGACCCATTCAAGACCACGGCAGGGACTTAGTGTGGAAGCCACCTCCAGCGCCCATCGACTCCCACTGGAGAAAGTGAAAGGAGCCGGCGAGCGCGGGGGCGGAAGGAAGGAACGGGGAAGAGCTGCCGGCTGCGGTCTTCGATCTGGTCACCTGCTGAGCGAACGGGACCCTCGTCTTTGTTATTCCTCGCCCGAGGCTCTCCCGAGCAGGGAGCTGAGCAACTCCGGGAAGCAAAGGTTGCCCCCCTTTCCCCTCTGGGAAGGATGGCGGGCGGAAGAGAGCAGAGTTCCCGTCTCCTCTCCCTTCCTCACCCACGGCGCTCCAGGGTGAAGCAGGGATGCCAGCATTCCAGGATGGGAGCGTCCCACCCGGAACGACCACTCGACGTGGGTGACCAGGAGTGCAGAGTAGCCCTTGGTAACCTCGGGATGCTTCAGCCTCGCTTGTGGGCATCTCCCAGAGGAGAGGAAGAGGCAGAGGGTGGGGGAGTGTCATGAGACGCGCAGGGACGGCGCTCGTTCTGTCCCACGGAACCTGTCCCTCCCCTTTCGCTCGTTCGTCTTCAGACGGGGATTTCCTCCAAGGAGAAGCTCCTGTTGGATCGATGAGATCGAAACCTCGAAGAGGCCCCCCAGATGCTGCATACCTCCAGACGGATGCTCCCTCAGAAGAAAAGGAAGAGAAAACAGAAGAAATCGGAGCAGAGGAAAAACCCTTCCCGGAAGGATGACGTCGGCGAGGACCACTTCCTCGAATGCCTGGAGGAAAGGAGGAACAAGCTTTGCAGGTTTGGAGTCCTCCTCCCTCCCACCTCGACCTGTGAGCAGCGCTCTCCTCCTCCCCCTATCCTCGCGGAGGCAGCGCCCCCGTGCCCTACGAGTGCGCGCGAGACGGTGCCACCTGACAGATCGCTCTGGCCAGGTCCAGCGGTGAGAGTGGAGGTGGTAAAGCAGGTTCGGTCCCTACTTGCTTGGAAGGAGTGGGGGTGGGGTCCTCGCCTTCCGGACCGCGTCCTCTGGCTGCTCGACGCACCCTCTCCGAGCTGTGCGCTTCCCACATTTGATTTGTCGTTTGCCCGCGCTACGAGCGCGCTCGCGGGTTAGTTGATCATTCTGCGTTGATCCTCCTCTGATGCCTGAGGTCAGCGGGAGCTCAATCCCGTTTGGTATCTCACGGCGAGTCGCCTTGAAAATTCCCACTCACTCCTTCCGCGCGCTTTTCCTCCGCAGAAGCGACGGAAGCGCCTTGTGCGGTGCGCGCGCGTAGCTCGCAGCTCGTTCGATTCGTGCTATGCACGCAAACGCTCCTGAGAGGGAGAGGACGCCAGAGACTCGCAGCTTTTTTTTTCTCTCCTGAGGAGCTTTGCATGCCTTCCTTTTAGCCTTTTTCTTGATTCTCCTTTGCACGCTAGGAATCATCGAGACGCTCGCAGCACGCTTCTCACGTTGCGCTTCAAGCGGTTGCCACGGGAACCGGTCGAGCCGGCCATCAGGAAAACTCCACGATCCGCCCCTTCGTGACCCCGGAAGCTCGAGGGAAACTTTTTCATAGGGTGAATGCACACTCTCGGTTCCAGCTTTGCGAACAGGCCTGTGTCTTCGTGTCACCACGAGATCGGAAGATGGACCACGCAGCACCGCACGAAAGAGACGCGACCTCCCTAAACGGCTCCGGAGAAGCGCAGAATCTGCGGGAAGACGGGCTGACCCCAGAAGTGCATGGAGTGATCCAGAGGCCGCAACTTTCCCGCCTCCCGATTGGGCGATTTCTCCCACACATGCCTTCGATCGAAGGACCTGTATCATTCGACCCTCGAACGAGAGGGCACATCGCACAGGATCCACCGAACAGTTCATCTGCGTTCTATCTCGGGAACTCCAGACCTGGTCCATTAACCGAAACTCAAGGCAGCAGAGCCCTTCCGATCAAAAGAATAAAAGATACGAAGATTGGAGGGGATTC
The DNA here is from genome assembly GCA_036172245.1 of Raillietiella orientalis. NCBI lineage: Eukaryota > Metazoa > Arthropoda > Ichthyostraca > Raillietiellida > Raillietiellidae > Raillietiella > Raillietiella orientalis. The sequence goes on along the minus strand of JAYWIR010000003.1, from coordinate 2,074,011 downwards.
ACTCGTTTCCTTCTTCACCTCCTCCTGGATCAGGGGAAGACGAAGTGGATTCTGAAAGAATGCTCGCAATTCTGACGGGAGGTCATAAATGATGACTCTTCGGGAAAACAAAAAAGAAAAGAAACCTCCAAAATCCATGGATACATTCCGAAGGGCAAACAAACGAAGAAGCTGCCGAGAGTACCAAAAAACTCTCCTGGTGCTGGAAATCTGCATTACGCTTCTGACCTGTGTCACGATGCGTGTGGGAAACCCGGAGTGGAGGGTCTAGATTGTGTGTGAATCATCCGAATCGCTGGCAATCCGAGAAATTGCAAACGGATATAATTGCACTTGGGAAACCCTCAGAGGGGACCAAAGGAAGATAGAGCATTTCTAAGAATGGCGTACTTGTGTTTCCTAATTCACTTTCGAACCGAGCCTCTCGAGAAGTCTGTGGCTGCAGAAAGATTTGCCGAAGTGACCCCATTGGACACCTTTGGCATTCCGCGCGACTTTGCGATGTACATCGTGTGATGCGAAGAAAACAGGGCCATGCTTGGCTTAGACACCCTGCGCACTTCCGATGGTGATTCCCGAATCTACGAATAACATCTCCAAGGTAACGTGGCACCTGCTCTCCTGGTCATCGAGCACGGAACTTCCTCTGGCGAAAAGCGCGCGACGAGGCGATGCGCGTCCTCCGTGGGGCCAGCAAATGCAGCAAGAAGAGAAGTGAAACGCATCCGAAAGCTAAATGTTTGAGGCCTGAGCCACACGGCGTTGCTACTTCAAAGCGGAGCACGACACCATGCCTTGACACTTTCTCTGCAGCTCCTTTTCTAGAGCATGATTCTAGTAAAGGTTACCGCCCTAGGCGAAACGGCTTCCGGTCCCCCTGTGTTCTTACAGAGGCCACTGCAGCGTCTTGAGTGCCCCCCCCCCCCCAATCCGTGAAAACTCTACAGGAATGTCATCCGTTGCTGTCGGTTCAAACGCTTCCGAGAAGAGGGGAGGGGGGGAGGCACTGTGAAAAGAGCACCCAGGAATTCATGCTTAGATCATGCTGAGACTGTCCATTTTGCATCCTCTTCGATCTCTTGAACTTGTAGTGTTCGAACCCTTTGAACTCTTCGTGGAACAGTCTGAATCGTGATCGCAAGTGACACAACTACTCGAGTCAGTGCGGTGGGAGGATTCACCCAGCATGAGAGGAACCGAGAGTTTGGATACTGGATCGAGCTGCCAAAGGAGAGAAACTGAGATGCACAGGATAGTGCGGAATGCCTAGAAGGCAGATCCGCCTTGGTCGAGAGCAGCGGGGCTGTCCCACCTCTGGCATCGAGTGGACAGACCCAACAAGCAGAGACCTCGTGCCTTTCGAACAACGCTCAGAGAGTCTGCGCGCGGAGAGACTAAGTAGCCCGCGGAAACGTGCGCACTTCCCTAAATCAAGGTCCTTTCGAAGACGCAGCATCGCTCTCCTGAACTCGCGACCAGATGGAAGAAGCCGTAGAGAATGGCGACTTTCGAAGAAACGATGAGAAAAACTGCAAATGCTTAGCGTACTTTGGAGAATGAACGACTGAAGAGGCATCTATTGAGACAAACAGCAACTACCTGAAAGATTTCCATCAGAACTGAGGGTGCTATGGGTTGCACACGGATATGAGAGCGAGAGTTGTCGCTGCTACACCTCGACAAAATCAGGCGCCTTATTATTGCCTCCAACATCCAATATATATCTATGGGGCCCGCGGGTTGGGACATCCCCTCGATGAAGGACTCACTTGGAGCATCGATTTCAAAGCCGAAATGATACCAACTGATGTGGACGTGGAGGTAGAATTTTGGGGAATGATGTGCCATAACATTAGAAGGACATAACAAGAAGGTGGACAGAATTGAAAAATGGAGTCTTTTATTGAAAAATGAACTTTGATTGAAGTAGGCCGAGCTTAAGATCCTGGAATGATAAATCGCATTTCCGCTCATGGAGATCTCAGATGGGCAGACAGATAAGCTGGAAGAGCAAATCGATGGTCTTCCGCCTTCAAGAGAGCACTATATGCTTCAACGGAGTGCATCGAATCTCTCCGTCTGCAGCAGCCTTCAAACCGTGGACGTCGACAAGATGGCATCCTGGAAGCGGTAAAAGGAAGAAAGCCGCTGCAACTGTCGCAACCACATCGACGGAAAAGAGAGAGTCCCGAATTACGGAAATTACCTCCCCCCTCCCCATCCTCTTCGATCGAGAATCCAAAGAAAGCTGTCCGTGGTGTCTCAGAAGCTATCTTCTTTGGTCACGAGGGAAATAGGATGCTTCTCCAGGTACCGAGGCGAAGCAGCCTTCGTAGGAGCTTGCGGTATTTTGTCTTGCACTCAGGCACCTAAGGAAGAGAGGAAAAGCGCAAAGTGTGTTCTCATGCACTACACTGGAGAGCAGCTCCGGCAGACGAAGGTGCAGTCCTGTGGAACACGGGTGGGCTCCCGTGATCAGGGAACATTTGCGCAAAGCACGCGTTTCGTGAGGATGGGGCATACTCCACACCTTCTTCTTCCTTCCTTCAGGTCTGAAGTGGGGATGACCAGAAAATCTGCGCTTAAGGAGGAATCAAGTTTCCGCGAGTTGCATCGTGAGGATGAATTCTCGGAGTTATGGCCACCTGGCGTGGATTTGGTGGGTATCCTGTCTCTTGAAAGCCCCTCTCATCGAAAGGTTTCCGAGCCGCTTCTCTGGCCCACAGCTGCTCCGCTACCGCGGAAATGACCGCGTCCAGCTCTCAAGGAGGAAGCTTTTTCGCTCACAAAGACAATTCTTGCTCATACAAGCAGGAAAGGAATCCTCCTCAGCCCGGGACCATGGTGATCATTTGCAAAGATGAAAAGGATTTTGTAGACGAAAACCTGAAACGACAGGAACACGAATCTCATGGGAAACATCAGTGTCCAAGGGAATTCACTGATGACATCGTTTCCCTTGGCTTGTTTGCTTTCTTCATGCTTTCAGTTCACTTTGACAAAAATCTTTCCGCTCCACAGTCTCCAACAGGCAATTCTGCTCTTGAAGAGCATCATTTCCTGTTAGAGTCTGTTGAGTCTTTGAACTCGAGAAATGCTCAGTGAGCAATGGCTGTTCTTTGCAGCCAGCTTCGTGGGTGCCAGTCAGCCAGATACTTTACTGGTTCTCATGGGATGGAGACTAAATTTGATCCTACCAAGTTTGGTCTTCATACAAACGATGAGAGCTGCAGTCATTGCGTTGTCTCAAGCGTGTTTAAGCAGTAATCTAAGGTTGTCTCTCCGGACGTCCATGTGCAAGAATGAACTGTAGGGCAGTGTGAAAGACACCAGACCTATGCCTCATAGATTCGAGGCCACTAGGATGATGCCAAGATCTTCCTAGGGTGTAAAATTCCAATGGGATCAACTGGGTCCTCTTTTTTCACCGCAACTTGGACAAGTTGAAAGGGAAAGATTTGGACAAGGAAGGACTGAGTGGGATTAACAGAGTTCAAGGAGACGAATGAAAGGCGATGACGAATGGAAGGCGGGTGCACTCGTGGAACAATCCTCACCTAAGTTGTATACGAAGAGCTTCATGGACCTCATTCTATTTGTTCGGTACTCCTTTTGCCGATGGAACTATCTGTAGTGAGAGAATTGCCATTCACAATTGGCAATTTCTGCATTCCTGAGAAAGACGTTTGCTCAAACCAACGATGTGAAATCGTGACAATGTTGGCTGTTTGAGGCACCTTGAGATTGCCTTCAACATCCAACATGGCCCTGCTTTCCATTGGATCCATAGTTCGGGACATCCTACCGATGAATAAACCTCTCAGAACATCGATCTCCGCGGAATGGTGTCAACCGATGTGGGTGTGGTGTGTAACTGAAGTACCGCTCTGATTGACCCTGAAATTGACGCAAGATTCTGCTGGAATTAAAATTTTTGATGCTTTGTCCGTTTTAAACCGAAAAGATGCATCTGTGTGTTCTTTAGTGTCCCCTTTATTCGTTTTCATTTACTTTTTTTCTTGTCTCTCAAAAGGGTTATCCACATTTTATTGCATCAAAGTCTACAACACACACATGCATATTGCATAAACATGTTCTCTCGTTCAGCATTTAACTCGTTCATTGATCTAGTTTGCTGCTTACTAGTGTTGATCAATTAAGTTCGTTTTCTGTAAATGCAACCCCACTATCAAAAGAGGAAAGCATTTTACTTATTAGAAAGTTTGGATAAGAAAACTGGCAGCAAGGATAAGCAAGGATGATTTCTTGTGCTTAATAATGTTCAGCATCAATCCTGCATATTACAGAATCTCTCGATGGTCCTTTCGAGGCATTCAACAAAATGCCAAAAGGATGCATGACGATGCAACCTTATGCACTTAAAAGATATCTGCTTCTGAACTATACAGCAACGAAAACAGCTGCAAATTCTGTGATGAGGGCATAGCACTCGTCATCACAGATTTTTTTTTTTTTTTTCAGGAAATAGAAATGAAATTTCTTCCAAAACCGTGGATACCCCTCTGTGAATTTCGAAAGTTTGAAAACTCTGCGGTATTCTTATTATCGTGTTACGGGAGTTTTTCGTTCCCCAATGATTGTTCTTTTCACCTGAAAGAAATCCAGAATTGAGAACTTAATGATTATTGAGCTGCCTTTTTTTTTTTAACCTCGTGCATTCTTCAGTTTTCTTCAGATCGATCTGTGTTTCATTTCCCAGGGTCATTGGCGCTACTCTCATCACAAACGGAGTAACTCGTGTAACCATCGGACGCTCATTCATCAAAGTCTTCATTCATAAACCAACTCAAATTAAACAGCGTGTCTTGTCCAGATATCTTATTGTGGAAAATTTGCCACTTCTTTGGGTGTCTATTCGATTTCTGACTGCTTGCCAAAGTGTTCGATTTTTCTGTGCGTGAATAATTGCGACGTCCTGGACGTCCCGAAATTCTGGCGGGAATACCGGCAGCACTTGATGGTCTCCTCAAATGAGCATTCCCCATGTTTCTCTTTTGAGATGCTATTTCTCTTTCTGTTTAGATGCAAACACTTAACCGAGACGGAAAGGTTTACGGCTGTACTTCAGGAACGAGCAGTTTCATATGGTTTGATGGATTGCTTTCATGTGTTCGTACATTAAAAACTCCCTTCTTAAAAATCCCCCTAAGCTCGGTAAAATAGGGAAAATTATAATGAAATTTCTCCTGCATCTCAATCGCATTTCCTGATCACCGTAACAAAAAAAATGAAAAATGAAATAGAGCTAATCACTTTTGTTTTTCCAGGCAATATGAGATAAACTGCCACATGCATTATGCACTTCAAGAAGCCCAAGAGAAACTGGATTCTTTGCTGGAAGAGAGAGAAGTGATATCAGAGTATTTAACAAATGTGGCCTGTGAACAAGAACAAAAGATACAAGATATGGTAGCTCGGTTGGAAGCTGTCGCAAAGGTTTTTTCGTTGCTTACAATTTCTAGAGAGCCGATCTTTTCCTGTGTGTATAGAAGAGGATGGAAGTTTTGAAGAGCACCAGTGACGAGCTAGAAGCAACATCAAAAGAATTTGATGCCAATGCGGAACGACTGAGAGCAGAAGTTGTGTTTATCGGTCAGTAAATTACGAATGACCTTCTAGACGAGCTTTTACCTCAATTCAAGCATTTGAGTCAAAAACTGCACAGAATAGTGTACGTCAAATTAGAGACAGCGAGCGAATATGCTGCTGCAAAACGCGAAGGGAAATGTTAATAAGGCATGAAATTTCAATATTGTGTGTGATGCATGACAAATGATGCTAGAAGTTTATTTTGATTACACTTCCCCCAAATCACATGGAAGTGACGAATGACTCTTCTAAACAGCGGTCACATTCATTCCCTATTCCTTTGTTCCGTGGATTCACATTCGCTTAAATCGGCTTCATATTTCAACATGGAACTCGCACTGCATTAAACAGAAAACGGTTCGCAGAGAAAGCGGTCTCGTAGGCAGCGAAGAAGCCATCCATCGGGATCTCTGTTGGTCCTCTCGGCAAAGTTTTCGGAATGAAAAACGATGGACGAGGTATTGCCCATAATTTCAGGCAACACTTTTTTCCTCAGCACAAAGGAAGCTTTTGCATCTCCAAACCATCATTTGCAAGGTATCGGCGTTCTTTCTAAGGATATCAGTTACCGTCGTCTGATGAAAAAGATTACAGCGCGGAGAAACAACAAAAAATACATTTTCGCATCTTGTTGACATTTGGAAACCCTTACTATGATCGATCTTCTCTTTCCAGACGAGAAGAAAAAGATCCTGGATCAGTACGAGTATCAGATAGAACAAATAAGTCAGCAAACTGAAAACCTTAGATTAGAAATGAGCAGCAGAAGGGAAAGGGTTGAAGAGGAACTTCACGAGCAGCAAAAGGCTTCAGCTCTTCTGCAGCATCGGTAAAGCAAATGCCATTCTTGAGCCACGATTCCGACAGTTACGCTCACAGTAAACGGGAGAGTCTGGTCAACAGAGTGGAGTCCTTTCTGGGAGAAATGAGCGCGTTGTACGGCCTCCTCGAAGGATCCGTGGTGAGCTCAGGATGGCAAGAGCTGAAGAGGTACAAAAGACTCAAAGGATCAGTCTGCTACAGGATCGCCTCGCTTTACGGAGGAAACGACTCTCTGAAGACGAAGCTGCTCGCGAAGCAGCGGCAGGAGAAGACCCGGGAAGATCGCCTGTCCGCCCTCTGCTGCTGGAGGGGAGCGCTTGTCCGACGTTTGCGCGATTTCGCCGCCCGCTGCGGCGCAGATTCGGAAAGTGCGGAAAACTTCCCACTAGAGTATGCCTCCGCCCAAGTTCTGAGCGAGTCCATGGGATTCATGCTGGAAAACCTGAAACGGAGAGAGAAGAAGTTGTGCCAGGAACTGTCTTGCGTGCACGCAGAGATGAAGAACGTCGACGAGCAGCTCCTTGAAACGGAAAGTGAGCTCAACAGGTTGAAACGGGCTCTGGAAAGATTCTTACTAGTTGTGTACTGGAACAAGAAGGTGAGCCGTCATTTGTAGCATGTCTTCATTCTTCTATTAAGGACGGAATCTGGCACTTTGCCAAGGTATGTTCGTGATTCTTTAGCAACGGCTCCTGGTTAGTGACGCGAACTCAGGAATTCAGGGTGAGAATCACCACCGCTTTCTTCCCAATTCCAGCGAAAGATTGCTGCCACGGCTATCCGTTGATCTATGCGAAGGGCAGGAGCAAACCTCTCCTGTCTCGATTTTTGTCGGCAGCCATAGCCTCTGGACTCTGTGCACGTTGGTTTCTCACTTTGATGAATTTTGGGGGTAGAAGGCGGGAGCAGTTGTGTCCTACGGATCCCACTCGCTCAAGCCGGGCAAGTTCCTGTGCAGTTGAAATCGACCTTCAGCATAGCTAGCCGGGTTGCATGCTCAGGAAATTCGTCATCTCGAAAGCGGGAATGCCTTCTGCCTGTTTTTGTTTTTCCAAGCAAAGATGGTCGACAGAGGAAATGATTCGAGTGCATTTGATCGAAACCAGATTGGCGCGTTTCTTGCGTGGCGGTGCCGCTCAAGAAACGCCATCGAGTTCATTAGAACCGCTCCTCAACATAGTGGTTCAGGCTGCAAGCCTGTAGATAATAGTCTGTAGAAAGGAAACTTTCTATAATGTGCTGACTAGTTGAAATGGACCGATTCCTAATACTAAAGTCGCTCTGGTCGTAACATTTTCTGCCTTGTTAGAAAAAATACCGAACCGTACCGAGGTTCGCGGATGATGCCATTCTTTACGAATACTCACGTTCCAGTACCTTCCACAGAGAGCAGGAATTTTGTATACGAGGTACACTGATATATACGAGGTACTTTGAAAATACGAGTATATACGAGGTACCTTGAAAGTAGAAGGATTGACTTCTTTACAGATTATTCGGGAGCTTACCACACCCTTAAAGCAGAGGGGATCCCCATATGTTGCGGATTGGTACAACGTGGCCACGAAAAAATGCCAACAGTCCTTGTGCAATCCCCGTGCAGTGCCGTAGATGAATTTTAACTTTGTGGTAAAGTGTCAGCTCAGCTGCTTGTAAAAAGAATACGAACACATGATTTCAGTAGGCTGGGTTTTCTTGTCGTTTCACATTTCAAAAAAATTCCTTTTTAGCAACAAATCTCCTGGCAGCCGAAATTCTCGCGATTGAAATAGTGCAAGATTCGTTTTTCCACTACGAGAACGATAGGGCTGAGGACCGAATTGATTAGATGCGAACAAAACCCTAAAGCCTCATTTTACTTTGATTTAAATCATATGGACACTCTTAATCTTTTTCTTTTTGTTTTAAAGTGGAACAAATATTGTACCGTTATACGAGGCGCGTCTCAAAAGAAAGGGCGTATAGGATAGAAAGAAAGAACAAATGAGAGAAACAAAACTGTATTGGTGGTTCGAAACACACGCATCCCCATGTCACTTTTCCACGTGGTCACCATTCTTTTTCAAACACTTTTGATACCGTGAAAGGGGAGCTCTGGGGAACCCTCTGCATGAAATTCCGCCGTCTGGGGGTTCAGCCAGTTCAGCAGCACTGCAGTTTTCAACTCTTCCCCTTCCCCCTCGCATCCTTGAGCCACTTCTTGAGGTGCAGAAAGACTTGGTAGCCACTGGACGCGAGGTCAGGACTGTAAGATCAAAAAGTTCCCATTCGAATATTCGAATTGTCTGGAATGTGAGGACGGCATGTGTGTGGGACCGAAAGGGTGTGTGTGCTTTTGGTGGACTTTACGGAGCCTGGAACAGCCATCTACTGTGCGCAAGTCTACTGTTTAGAAACACTTTCAACACTGCGGCGTGCCGTTCAGAATGCTGAGACCAGGAATCGTTCTTCTCCTTCACGACGGCGCGCGCCCACACAGTGCTGTCCAGACGACTCAGAAATTCGAATGGGAGCTTTTTGATCTTACGGTCCTGACCTCGCCCCCAGTGGCTACCAAGTCTTCCTGCACCTCAAGAAGTGGCTCGAGGATGCGAGGGGGAAGGGGAGGAGTTGAAAACTGCAGTGCTGCTAAACTGTCTGAACCCCCAGGCGACGGACTTTTATGCAGAGGGTCTTTCAAAAAGGATCTTCCACGGTATCAAAAGTGTCTGGAGACAAAATGGCGACTACGTAGAATAGTCACATGCGGATGCACGTGTTTCGAATCGCCAACACAGTTTTGTTTCTCTCATTTGTTCTTTCTTTCTATCCGGTCCCCCCTTACTTTTGAAATGCGCCTCTCAGCTTTTATAAATGCTGTCATATTATTTATGTATAACCCATAGGGCTCGTATAACGCTGAACGTATTCTCTTAGTTACACGAGGGCCTACTGTATTTTGTTTCAATTTTTTATGCGTCTGATATTTAGCTTGATGCTGTTGCATGTGAGCGAAGAGAGTAATAGTTTACTCCTAGAAACTTTCACAGGCAGCTGTTTTTCTATACCATTGAAGTTTGTAACTGCAGCTGTAACTCAAAAGGATGATACGGAAGGATAGACTAGATTCAAGAGAAAGCCGAAACTACTCAGAAGGATGGTTTTCAATGAGAAAATACCTTCCTTTGCTAAACATTTCGGAAGGAGCTTATTGATCTCATTAAGTATATAAACTGAGAATACTCAAACTGTCAAACTCTTACAGTCTATACAAGCACTCTTGTACGCGTTTTTTTTTTTTTTTCTACCCCTGATTGTGTAGTCTTTATTCACTTGAACGAAGTCACTTGTTTTACGCCTGTACATACACCATCCAAATGGATTCTAAGACCCAATAAATAGATTTGATATGCAACGGAAAAATTACCTCTATAACTGAAGATTATAGGAATTCTCCTGCCAAATCATTCGAAAAATCTGGATCGTATTTCTGCCGACAGAAATACGATCCAGATTTCTTCAACCCTTGCCATAAACTGAATTACCCATTGACAGTCCATTTTGCATTACAGATTTCAGCACTGAACAGCGGCGAATAAGTCTTAAATTGAGCACCTGAAAACGAAACATAAAACAAATGTCAGAAGGTGGATTCTTGTTTACGAAAAAATCGCCAGTGACCATAGTTTGAGAATTTCTGTGTAATTTTTATGTAGCATTGATTGTTTTCTCTCTCTAAAACAGAGAGAGAAAACAACCGAGCTTTCCATGGAAAAAATAAATTCCAATGGAAACAAAGTACATCCCTAAGAACTAGATGTACCGTACATCCCAAGCAGTAGGGAACACGCAATTGCTTCAATGGCAAAACTCGTGAGTTGCCGGACTTGTATGTAGGGCTGAGGACAGCAGTAGGGAAAACTGCACTCCTCGCTACTGTACAGAATCCAAATATTTTTCTATTTAAAATGCATCAACCAAGTGTGTTTCACCAAAAATCACCCATCTACCGATGGTGGTTACTGAAGCGCTTCCGATAGGGAATTCAGTCTTCTCGGATTTTTTATCTCTAAAAACATCAGTCGAAGGAATAAATGTTTTATTATTTTCGTGTTGCGATAATTACAGTCATGAAAACAAACTATGGAAAAAATATGCCTCCCGTCGCTGCGTGATTCTTTTTTTCTTCCGGCTAACGGAGTCATGAGGCAGATTTCCCTACACGAGATGAGGGAAAGCAAGTTCAAAGCAAGCGTTCAGTCGGATTCCTGAATCTCTAGCATCTTCGCGAGTTGGGATACGGAGGATTGGTGATGGCACGCGGAGGTGGGAACAACAGATGTGCGCACACCCAGAGATGAACCGGGAGAACGAAAATTCAGCGCATCCCTGCGCTGGATTTCCGTTTTCCTGGTTCCAGACGTTCAAGTGGTCTTTAGCAATCCTCCTGAGAGCATAGAAGGGAGCTCAATGAAAGAGCAAAACGGATCCTCCATAACAACGGATGCTTCGGAATTTTGCTCATCTGAAGGGAGTCAGCCTTCAGAAGAGCAAGCACTTGCCATATGTAAACATGAAGATAAATTACGGCTGATATGAAAGGTTTACATTACGTTTTAAAATCTTCATCGATAAAATGGTCAGGAAAAATGAAGCACTTTTTTGCATGTTGCATGAAACACCGGTGAACAGTAAGGATGTCAGAGGTGTACACAGTAATGGAAGGCTATTAATAATGTTTTCCAGGACTTTTCTCCAGGAGAGAGCCGCAGCATTTTTCACCGTAAAGAATTGCTTGGGTGCCTTTTGGAAATCATAAGACTGGCAGGAGAATAGTTGTCCTAAATAAACTGTTACTAATTTTACTTTGACAAATATTAGTATCATCAACCATGTTCTTATCAACCATAAAATTCCGTGGAATATGGAAAAATCAGGGTCTGGATATTTACTGCACGTCGAATTTTCAGTTCATAGACCCAATTTAGATTTTCGGATAATGTTAATGACATTTTATTTTTTTATTTTTTCTTCGTTTAATGCTACATAGGTCAAAACTATCTAAACTACAAGACTGTGGATTGCCCACAAGCTGTCCAAATACCAGGTGAAAAACGGTGGTATTGCCGTGTTAGGAAAAAACAATAATCCTATTAGCTGCACTGTTTAACATTTCTCAATGTCACAGAGAAACAGATGCTTTGGTTTCGAAGAAAAAGTAAGAACGGCTTAATGTTCTGAACAAAACAGGAAGAAAAAAACATGGAAAATAGTTAGCTAGGAATGAGGAATTTCTACCTCTTGAATTATAGGTCTTCATGTCAATTTTAAAAGTACTGTGATGCACGTGAGATGAGATTTTGAAGTTAGGTTGAGATGCTTAAGTGAGCCGAGACCACACGTCAGGAAAAGCTTCCAGAGCTTACTTCTGAGTATCCAAAGATGACGGAATAATTTCTATGCTAATAACCCTCTTCGGTTTCAGGGCACTTATAGAGCCTCAGAGCCTTTCTTTGAGTCTTTAAAAATGGAGTTAAAGCCGAAATATTATAAATAGTATTGCTTTCCTAGATATAATGTTGTGGATTCGAATCAATATGCTTATTGCACCCTAAATCTGACACTGTCGACAAGTATTCCTGCCTTCGAACTCTAATCAAACGAGAGCGAAAATAGAGTTTCGGGAATCCCACTGAATCTCACTATCAGTGCAACAAATGGAGCATTCCCAATGCCAGGCATCCCATTAGTTTTTGGTGCATTGGTGTACGCTTTTCACCCAGAGGCTTTTTCGTATCAGCTATTGATTCCCAGTTACAGAACCCGTGCAAAAGTAAGTCCTGATTTTCAGTAATCTGGCTTATCCATTGAAAGAAAGAACTTTCTGTGAGTACCGTTGGTCACAGAGCCTACTGTACTCCACGGAAAAATTGGAATTCTGCTTGGATTCTGGAAAAAACGGCGAAAGTTTCCTCAGGGTTGTCTGTCCGTATAAGGAAACAAATAGAAAAGAGTATATAAGGATAAATCCACTTCAGATTTGAGCATTCAAGCAGCATGGATGCTTCCTTGACGTTGAGCCAGTGACGCCACTAGCACCAGTGACCAAAGAGCTAGAGGAAACGGACCAATGCAGCAGCCGCCTGGATTACCGTCAACAACAGGTTCAGGAATGAGGCAATGCAGTAGAATCGTCTAGATTCGAGTTATAAGAACACTACTCCTGGAAATACAAACAAGATTAATACGGGAAGAATCACATTAAGAGGTAAGAGAGAGGAAGAAAAGTAGCTCAAGAAGAATAGCAAAACCTAGTCGGTCTCAGGAAAAACCAACCTGCTGTGTGTAACAAGCATGCCTCTTTTAAATCTCTTCGACACAGGAAATGTGTTAAAACATATTTGCTCACATATGTGAGCGAATCCGAACTCGATTCACAAAAATAGGATTTCCCTTTTGCTGTTGCGATAGTTTATCTCAAAATCAGAAAATCATCTGGTAAGACACATTACTTGGCTACTGAGGATGAAAGTCGAATTCATCCATTAGCAACTGGTTAAAGAAAAAGTATTCCGAATCACGTTGAATTGAATCGCACATAGAACTGATGTGGTTCCTCATTTATATTATACCAAGATCGACTTACCCTTGCGTATGTCGACTCACTGCTTACCTTAGCTATGTGAACTGTAAACTCTTCCTTCACTGTTTTCATCCGTACCTTCGATACACCGATTTCTGGATCTTTAAAACGAAGAACTTGGTATTCACTGAAGATAGAGGAAAAGTTTTGGACCGAGGGAATCATATTCTTTGGGAATACAGAAAGCAAATTCTTCCATATAAGGGGGTTATGAAAGAATGCATGGATTTCTAACTCGCGAATGGAATAAGCGATCGCTCCATGAGAACTTTGTTCCTATATCTCTAGTGGAAAAAACCTTTTTATGGTACGAGATTCTTCTCATATTCTCTATCGGTTCGGTCACGTCCGCTATACGGAAAAATGGTCTCCCATGTGATGATAGGAAGTAGAACCACAGAGACGCAAGTGTGAGAACACTAGGTTGCACACAGTAGTCTTTCCTGGAAGTTTGAAAAATTCTTTGGATGAGTTTCATCTGAGAAAAAGGGAAAAGGTGTCCACGGAAAAGGCATCCAATTCTTCGGAAGGCTTTCCGGTATTCTTTCACCTTTATCGAGAACGTCTTCCAGAGTTTTTTCCTATTATTTAAGCGTTTGCTTGTACCTTAAATTTAAATCACATAACTGAATGATACCTTAAGAAAAGTGATCGTTTAAAAATGGAATAAAATGGTTCCTGCTACGTATGTGTACATCACTTTTCCTTTCCTTTATATATATTTATTTACGTAGACGAACTAGTGAAAAAAAACAGAGAACTAGAACTTTTGACATTGAGATGAAATGTAAATCAGATTGTCGAGTAAGTTTCATGAAAAAGCCATTATAATAATCAAAAAAGAATAATTGAATAAACAAGTGGATGAACAGGTATACTTTTCACTCTATAAGAATGCAATAAAATTGTCTCATATTTTGAATGGAATGAAATTCATACAAGAAAAAGAGATTATTTTCTTTGCAAGAGTTTAATAAAATAAAATGCAATAAATGATGATTTTGGTTATTGCACTAACTCAATTCTTATTAATATTTTATATGGATACTATAATACTATTACTTCAAAATCTTGCAGCTATTAATCTATGTCCTTTAAGTTTTTAAAAGGAAAATAAATCAATATCTGAAGAGCTTATAAAATTTAAGAAGTTGGAGCTTATAAAAAAGAAATTATTGCATGCATTTTCATTTTCATTTACGGTTCCCCGAAGGACTGTGCAATTCCGATTTTGAATTAAATTGAAACTTTGCCGTATCCTCCTGCAAACGTCATGTGTTTACGTTTGCGTGCCGTTGTTTTAAGTCATTTTGAGGGTTGAAATGTATGAATTCAACTCCCAATAATTTCTTTAATCCCATCGCTGGAATCAGTTTTGTTCCATATTTCTTGAGATTTAATTTTTGTGCGAATACTTTAAAGCCCACTTCCCCGAATACAGACTGCATATGTCGAACAATTAGTATATTCATTCACTGAGTTTATTCATGCTCCAAAAGAACATGCTGTTGTTAAAAAAAAGCCTTGTGAAAAAGCTTGGAATAGGAATTTGCATTGGTACTGGATTGCTGATTACCATAAAAACAAACGATTGGAAAGTAGGAACCATTGGAGTAGTAAGATTTGGAAGGTGTTTTGTTACAGTACGAAAATTCATTAGTTTGAACATAGCTATAAAGAGTCTCATTTGTCTTTTAGCTGTTTGATATATTCATTGATTATAAGAAAAATTTATCTTCAGCAAAGATGGACAAAGGTTGTTCTCAATACAGAAAATTGGTATCAGATGTAAGTAGAGAACAGGGAACTTGTGTACATCCAGAAAACTTTTTCAAGATTCACCTCAGATCTGCAAAGAAGCTATTAAATTTGTGCCAAGTCAATGGAGGTGTGTTCATTAAAGTAGGCCAACATTTGGGGTCTATGGAGTATCTTCTTCCTGTAGAGTATTTTAGTACCATGAAAGTGTTGCATGCAAATGCTCCCATATCCCCTTTGTCTGATGTGTTATGTGTCATCCAAGAGGATCTCAAGCAAAAGGTAGGCTCAGCAACAGAGAATGTTGGGATACTTGGATCTTACAAGAAATTAGATAGAGTTCTTGTTAGACCCAAGTATCTTGTAAGATCCAGTTTCCTTTGCTTTTCTTATTTTAACACTTTCATCTATGTTCGAGGAATAATTGTCGTCATCAACCTGACTGAATTCTTGTAGACGCAGGAGCTGTTTATGGAATTTGATGACAAGCCTATAGGTGCTGCCTCTTTGGCTCAGGTACATAAAGCTCGTTTGAAAGATGGAACAGCAGTGGCAGTGAAAGTGCAACACCGTCAAGTCAAAGAACATTCATTTGTGGATATGAAAATGATGGAGGTGAGGGTGGCATAAAATTTGATAACTTTTCAGAAGATGTTTGTATGGATAGCTAGCAAACTCTTCAAGGATTTTAACTTTGATTGGCTAGTGGAGGAAATGAAGCGTAATCTTCCTCAGGAACTGAATTTTCTTCTTGAAGGCCACAATGCTGAGAGGGTAGCACGCTTATTTCGCCATCTAACTTGGCTGAAGGTTGTGGCACCTAATGCCAAAGGTTGTAACTCTGTTTTAGATTCCAAGCATTCGTTGGGACCTTTCTTCCCCCAGAATTCTAACTATGGAGTTCTGTGAAGGTGGTCAAGTTAATGATTTACAGTATATGCAGAATCATGGAATAAATCCAGCAGAAGTAACATGCAAGCTAGGAGCTCTCTACTCAGAAATGATTTTTGTGAAAGGCTATGTGCACTGTGATCCTCATCCTGGCAATGTAGTTGTTCATCAGAAGGATGGTGTTCTCCAAGTGGCATTGCTAGATCATGGCTTGTATACTACACTGACTGATAAATTCCGATTGCAATATGCTTCCCTTTGGATGGCCATTCTTAATGCTGATGTGCAGGGCATTCGTTGTGCCGCCCAAACATTAGGCGTGGGCCACATGTATGGACTTTTGGCATGCATGTTAACAGGCCGTTCTTGGGAAGCTATCCAAGAAGGACTTGGTACAAAATCTCTCACAGATGATGAGAAAGGTCGGGTAAAAGAGCAAGTGGCTGCCTACATACCAATGATTTCAACTGTACTAAACTGTGTGCCACGTGAAATGCTGCTTATTTTCAAGACAAATGATTTATTACGTGGTATTGAATTTGCACTGCACACAGAAGCAAGGTAGTTAAAGACTGGATTAGATGATACTTATTCTGTTTATTAGTATGTGTTCTTTTGTCACCATGATGCGCAGTTGTGTGCGTGCAGTGTACCAAGACCGTTTACATCATTGTGATGGACTGTGGTGCTTCGCTAGAATCCATTTAGGTCAATCATGGGCCCAGTTACGAATCTCAGCTTATCAAGTGTTCCTGTGGGTGCGCCACTTTGTTTTCCAGCGCATCTTGCTTTTTAGATGAATTTTCAATTTCTCCATTCCTTGAGATCAATAAAAGCTATTTTTGTATTCAGCAGAGAGTGGCAGGGTATGCCAGACCACTCATTGCTGAATTGTTGGCTCCCTCAGTTATACAACCTTGCATTACAGAAACATGCAATCATCAACAATTGGTTGTTTGCAATGTGAATCACCTGAGGATATCTTGAGGTACAGCAGACAGGTGTTATTGGAGGGTTTCGGAAAAACAGGTTAAGAAAACTAGAGGGGCCAAGGCATTTTTTGTATTAAGGTCAAAACTTACTCAGAAGAGCAGCAGTATTAATTGTAGGATTAGGAGGACTAGGATGCCCTGCAGCACAGTATTTGACTGCTGCAGGAGTGGGTAAGCAAAAGTAATCAGAGAAACCAATTTTTTGCAGGACGTCTTGGTTTGGTGGATTTTGACCTAGTGGACAAAAGCAACCTTCCCAGGCAAGTACTATATGGAGATCAAGATGTTGGCCACAGCAAATGTGAAGCAATCACCAGTGCCTTACAAAGGTAAATTATCATTCACCACATTTTTTACAATCAGTAAGAGCAGATTGAATCATCAAGTACAACTGGAACTACATCCAGTTTCCCTGTGTGCCTCCAATGCTCTAGCTCTATTACAGTCATATGATGTGGTATTAGATGCCACAGACAATGTAGCTACCCGCTATTTGCTTAGTGATTCTTGTGTGTTGCTAAACAAGCCACTGGTATCAGGAAGTGCCCTCCAGTTTGATGGACAATTAACAGTATATCATTATCAAGGAGGTCCATGTTATCGTTGTATTTTTCCACTACCACCAGATCCAACCACAGTGAGCAGCTGTTCTGAAGTTGGTGTAATGGGTCCAGGTATGATTGTTGCACACTACTGAATTTAGTAAATTGCTCATAGTGACAGGAATGATTGGCTCTTTGCAAGCTTTAGAAGCTATTAAAATTGTGACAAAATTGGGGAGTGTGCTTAGTCAAAGAATGCTATTGTTTGATGGGCTTCGAATGACTTTCAAGATGATAGCTTTACGTGGTTGTCAGCAGCACTGTGCTGCATGCGGTTCCAATCCATCCATCACTCAACTTGGAGACTATAAACAGTTTTGTAGTAATGTACATTTTATTTGTTCGGAAATGCAACCATTAATGCAGTTTATAGGATGAAAATGGCACTGCACCAATGCAGCTGCCTCTTGACAAGCAAGTGACAGTCCAAGAGTACCAGAAAGTTGTTTATAGCCAAGAGAAGCATTTGCTGTTGGATGTCCGACCTAGCAGGGAACTGGAGCTATGCTTGCTCCCTTGGTCTTTATCTGTTCCATTATCAGACCTCCAGGAACAGTTACATGTTATTCATGAAGAAATCAAAAAGCATGCAGTGAATTCACCCTTTCCTGGTAAGAAGCACAAGGATTCACATCACTTAATTCAGATTAAGTTTTTGTCATTTGCCATCATGGTAATGATTCTCAGAAAGCTGTGCTCTCCCTTCAAAAACATTTTAAACCAACAGATGTGTGCATCAGAAGCATTATTGGAGGACTGGCAGCATGGGCCACCTTGGTAGATCCTACTTTTCCTCAGTATTGAATCTGACCAAGTTAATATGATATGTATTTTGGAATTGGTGACAAATTGAAGGATTGTAAACTATTTTTACAATTTGCTGGATAGGGATCCAAGGTCATTTGACAAAGTCCTCAGTGGCCTTCTTTGGTGTCTTACTTTGTTGTTAAGATCCGATTGTTGCTTGTGAATAAAAAAAACAGAAATACCTTCCCCTAGACTATCTGCAGATGTCTTGTTTGATGCACTGTAATCTTTACTATCTAGTTTTTTTTGGTTTTCCTAAATCGACATCGTTCTTACTTCTTGAAAGTGCCTCTTTATTCTCCCCTGATCAAAGTGAGAAATACTATTTAAAATGGATAACATGACTGCACACTTTCCTCAGTGGCTAATTACATAACACAGTCCAATCAAGTCTTAAAGCTCCTTTCTCAACTTTTTAGTTTGCTTAACATTTTTATTTGCAAATAAACGTACAGCATCAGTTTGTTATTTCTGTAACAATTAATTTTTCAGAGCTGCAATTTAATACAAGAATTTCATACGGCATGATTCCTTTTTCTGTACAGGCAATGCTTATTATTTGGAAAGATTGCTTTTCAAGCAGTGGAAAAGCTGCTGTAGCAGTGCTTATATTGGATGAATGTATGTCCCCAAAACGAAAATGCCTTCTAAAACTTATAAAAGAACATTTCACAGCATGCTTTGCTTGTTTTCAATTTTGTACAGAAAGAAAATCCTTTTCAAATGTAAGACACACAACATGGTTTAGAAATTCATAATAACCCTTTCCTCATAAAATATAAATTATAATAATTTCATCAAACTTTGCACCAAGAGAATTAAAATGAGCAGAAAATGATAAAATTGCTGAAGACTTATTGGTCAAAATCCTTGAAAAAACATTGTCAAACTTTCCAAATTACTTTAAATAGATTTCTTTGAGGAATTGAATTGGAGAATATTTTCTCCAATTCAATATTTTCCCATCACAAAATTCTGATTTTTAAAATTCAGTCATTCATATGTTTACAAACAATCTCATCTGTGCATCTAAACCATTCGTCATTATCACAGCAATGTCTATTCTATTTTGAATTTTCTTTATTCTCCAATTTTGCACCTTTTCACAAATCCATCATCTGATACAGTTTTCTTCTACATTTATGTGAAAAAGCTATCCCTAAAGCTTGCATTCTCATAGCTTTTTACATGTACTTTGCAAAACTTTTGAACATCCGATCTGCAACGTAGGCAAATTCTTTATTATGCAGAAAGATCTACAAAATTTGTTTTGGCGAAAACCATTAACATCAAGAAAAGCATTTCATTTTCCATTCTCTTATACCTTATTTGGTATCATATGCCTTGATTTTTCCTCTGCAGCACTGTGCCTGATTTTTGAATTTTCTAATACTTCCAGGTGAAGACATTTTATGAACAAACAGGTGAAAACATGAGAACTGTGATGCTTTTTTAAAACATCAACTTTACTGACACCAAGTAAAAAGAGCACATAATCATTTTCAACTAGCAATAATCACACCTCAGCAAACCTCAAGAGCTACAATACTGTCCTTGTACATATGGAAATTATTGAATGGTTCCCTTGTTATATACATCATGATGTTTTTCTATAAATATTTTATAAAAAGTTGTGTATTGAATTGGTTGAAACATAGCATCTACTGTACAAAACCCATGTCTGCAATGCTTAACAAGCTTTCTAAAGCTCTTACAGAGTGATACATTCGGTTAACGTTCCCACTGGCAATTGCAAATGATCTCTGAAGCCATTAAAAACGCTCTCACATCAATATAAAAACACAAGCAAATGATTCAGAATTCGAAAATTAAAACATTAATTTTGATACTACACACAAGCATGAACCTGTATTACTAAGAAATATTATCTAATCAAAATGTCTCCATTACATTTTCAATAGCAATAAAATATTGATCAGTGTTCAAAACAAGTATGCAACATTATCAATTTGAATCTTGATTTTTAATTATATCTGCAGTGGCCAGCAACACCACAGAAGGCACTAGACCTAATTTCCAAAATTTTTCTGATCTTATGATGAGCACTCCTTACCTAAAACATCTAAAGGCATATCATATTCTTCAAGGGAAAAGATACGACGAGGATACGTAGTCCTGAGAGAAAAGTTGGCACCAAAATCTTTGATGCTTTCCTGAATGAACAGCCTTACAGCAGACAATGGTTGCTTAACTCCAAATGTACCCATCAAACTTCTACCATCAGCCAGACGAATCTGTGAGAATGCTTTCTATGAAATTCATTTACTATCCACATGACACCTGGATTTTTGTTTCTTCATACTTCTTAGGTTCAGTGACTGGATCAGAATGTACAGTAGTTAAAGAGGCTAAAGAAGCAGATGAGGAAGGCACCTGACGTTGTTCCTTTTCTTGTTTTATCTGCTGCTGTAATTGCTGCCAGGCAATCTTTTCTGCCTGTTTCTCTTTACGTATCTCTTCTGCTCTCCATAGCATTTCCTGTTCTTCTAACCTGCAACAACAAATGATGCATAAACTAACCCACATCACACCTTCGTTTAGCATCCATTAGCTCTTTGCCACTCTTGATTCGCTGTTTTTCTCGCTCAATATTGTCTTTCTTCTCCTTCTCATTCATCCACTGTCTGTGCAACTGAAGCTTTGTTTCCAGAGTATGAATCTGCTCCTCCTGGTCTGAACTTGGATTATTATTTGCTTTGCTTTCATTTGTTTCCACTGAATCATTGGATTCAGCAATCTGTTCCTGGGAGAGTAGCCTACTCAGATGTCAATCTAAACTGCAAACCTTCACACCATTCCATAGCTGCTTCTAGGTGTTGTCCTCCAGTGACTTCTAAAGCTTTTCTTCTAGAACACAACCCATATACATTCAAATACATTATGTACCTACACTTTCTCAGGATCAAATCCCATCTCCAGTAACAAATCAGCAGTATGCATGACCTTTAGAACAAAAACCATAAAAGTTAGTGAATCAAAATTTATATTATAATTTAGTTATTTTATTTGCCCACAATTCCATGTGCCTTTATTCCCCCTCCCCAGATGAATTGACAGGTTTTTCAGCTGTATCAAATTCACCAGATTCTTTTTCAGGTTTCACCAATAATGTAAGATCATGCTGGAAAAGAAGACTTATTGGCTGTATGGAGATAAAAGACTTGCCTGCCAGTCCAAAGCTTCTGCAATCTCCTGACAAACCACATCACACTCGCCTACCCAATACACATTTCTAGTTTCACCCAGTTTAGGGGTGGTAGGCCATAGCCAATTCCTTAAAAATCTGTCATCGTGCACCCTACGATCAATATACATTCGAGGGCAATCAGGATGAATTCTACAGGCACATTAAATCTTAATTACTCCTCTTTGTTGACTCACTTAGCCACAAGGGATGCAAAAGGATGAACAGACAAGGAAGTACCCAATATCAGTAACAGATCGCAACATGGGAAATCCTGTTTGGACTGCTCAAAGAACTGATTGGGCAATTCTTCTCCAAACAAAATAACATCTGGTTTCACAATTTCATTGCACTTTTCACATTTAGGGATATCATTATCAACCAGCTGGTCTTTATTACAAACTATAAAACAAGCTTCCAGAAAACTTACCTACTCTTTAACCATTCCAAATCATACAGTTGTTGACATTCCTGGTTGATACAATGAGAAGTCTGGAAGCTGCCATGTGCTTCCACGATCTTTTCCTTGGGGATACCAGCTAAATGTTCAAGAGTATCCACATTCTGCTGAATTAAATAAGTTCCACTCTTTTCCTTCTGTAGGCTACCTGTGTGTAATGGCGAAGCAGTAGCCCTTTATCATTCAATAAACGAATAAAGTAATGTGTGACAGAAGGACGAAGAATACATGGTAAAAACTTTTTGACCAGGGTAAAAAAGGGCTTCGGGTTCTTAACAAAAAAATCAATAGTAGATGCTTCCATGAAACCAGAAAGCGTCAAGTCATCTTGGTTGACAAACAGACCTGTGTCTGGGCTACGAAAGTCAGGAAGACCACAAGCTGTTTGGGACTACACCTAAAATGCCTTTTGTATGTACTCACATGTAGATATCCCAGCACCAACCATAGTTATAATCTTCGAACAACGTTTGTTCTTTATATATTGTATAATCTCATCAAGATCCTTTTTCTTAAAGATACATTTTATGAAATTTAATAAAAATAGATTTCTCATAACTAACTGTGCATCCCACGAGTTTTGTGTTACTCGCAATGGTCTGCTGGATCTCAGTAAAATCAACTTCATCTAATGAACTTGAATCAGACAAGGATTCACTAGAAGACGAAGATATGCTTGCCCTATACAGCAGGCGTTCTAGCCCTTTTAAGTCCTTTGGAGAAAAGTTTTCCATCCGTCTGCAGATCTAAGAAATTTGACTGCTATACATATACTGATTCCGTATCATTCATTCTAGTCAAAGAATGTATTCTGAATTACGGATTGCAGCGTCTTAACCGAAAGGGAATTTTCATGAAAGTGATAAAAAATAACCTTAAGAATGCCGTAATAGGTTATAATGGGGAGTTACCTTGTTGTATTAAACCTTATTAAATAAAATAATGTAGTTAACACCTAGAAGAGGAAACTTTCTTTTTCAAATTCCATCAACGTCAACAGCTGTATATACATTCCTTCAGAATAAGCTTCGTTTCTAAGTTCTTTCACAGCAGGCGTACCCATAGAATTATGTCATTCTTCATCGAAAACCAATGTAATATCTTAATTGAGATGGTAGCGCTTAATCTTAAAAATAAGAAACAAATGTTGAAAGATTGAACTTCAAAAAAGGAAATGAAGAATGCATTTTGAAAGCAAAATAAAAACTGCTGAAGATCTAGTTTTTATATATTGAGTTCAGTTTGCCAAATGCAATCAATTTCATCCAGAAATCACCTTACATTCATTGTGGAATTATACTTTCTGTCCGGATACTTCTTCAAGTAGCTAACATTCAGTGGGAGTTAGTTAGTTATCTTTAAACGGTTTTCTTCCTGTAAGATATCTGAAATCTATCCTGATATTTGATATCTGAAACATTATTAAAACCGAACCTCTCGTTAACATTTTCCGTACTTCATTTTGCATTCGTTTGAAGAAGCACGTTTATTCTTATAAAGAAAAACATGTGTTTAAATTAAGTTCCGTACGAAAGGAGGTTCACAGTATACACCTACTATGGCAAGCTTGCAAATGCCTTAATTGAACAAGTCTTAAGTCTGAACGGACTCATTGTTCCAGGATCGATGAGAAGGAGACCAGGACCGTGCTTTCATCCAGAATAAGCTTCGACACCAGCCAGAAAGGCATCTAGGACTCCGTCACCAAATATAAGGAGGCGAAGAATGTTGAGATTAGAAGCATTCTGACGGGAATCTGCTTGGGGGAAGCCTTTCTTACACAGTAACATGGTTATTCCAAATGCGACAAATATGAGCGTATATTCCCATTAATCATCAGACACAGATAGCATCTGTTTTTTCCATTCTCTGAAAGTAATTTCGTCACTCAATGGCAGTCTGTCCCAAGTTGAAGTGCCGCTAGTGCACAATACCTTTGAACCCAGCCGCAGAAATGCTATTTCTGCAAGATACGGAGTGCAAGAAACCCACTGCAAGAAATAAACACAGTGGCTTCAATTACAGGGAAAGTCACTAATCTCTAACTGGAAGTCGAACTAGGGAAGAAATACCTAACAACGAAGAGCATGGCCCTGACGCAAAATTCCCTGTGGTGGAAAGGAAAAGACAAAGAGCAAGAGAAATCCAATCCTAATAAGGGGAAGACAGAGAGTCCATTCAGGGCCCTCTTTCTTCCCCTTATTAGCAGGTTTTAGACGGAGGTGAAGTAGCAAGTATAACTTCTCTGCCCCAAAGGAGCAGACGAAGTAGTCTCTTCCTGCTTCTTTGAGAATAAAGAGGATGCCTTTAGCCTCTCAAGCAATGAGAAGGGAGCCAAGTCTCGGGATGTTACCACACAGCTTTCTTGGAGAGAAGTAGAAGCCAACGTGCATGCCATCATCGTTGGTCCTTTGAGAAACTGAAATCGAAGACATGACACAGTCTTTCGCGAATTGGGTGTCGCTCTAATATGTGAGAACAAGATGAGACCACTTATGGTAGCCGCATGTGCCCTCTACACTCGCGATGTTTATTCGATCCACAGTCTTGGACTTCTGCTGGATGATGCTGGCAACTTTCCACGAACACAAGAGGAAGAAAGATGTAAGAAAGCAGATCTTGGAAGCAGCGGTTGACGTCGCCGAATTTGAGTGTATAGGACTTCCCCAAGACGTGCGGAGAGAAGACAAGAACGGAGTTCTTGAGTGGCTTTTCAGCGGCAAAATATCGTTTTCTTACAAAATTCCAAACTTAAGATTACAATCTCATTCTTCATCACAGGGATCTTCATAAGGAGATGAAAGCTTTTGAGAAGCAGAGCAGTAGAAGTAGCAAGCCTTAGTGGACCTCGCACAGGACTGCTAATGAGGGGATAGAAATCTTCAGTTACAGAAGAATGGTTGCACCCTTGATGCAACTTTTCGGTACATGCAAGTTACATGGGAAAATTTACAAGAGTTACAAGAGTACATTAGAGTACAAGGGAGATTTGTAAAGTGTGAGAACTGTGGATCAGACTACAGACTACTGTGTGTGTTCGCTTGTAAAACATTGAGTTTGTATTATTTTGTTTTTTGTGCTGTGTGAGGTTTTTAATTAAATACCTGACCTCTTGCCGGACTAGGGAAAAATGAATATTTAAATTTTATCACCTTGAAGATAAGTGGAATATAACAAATATTCCACTAGTTCTTAATCTTGCAGGAGTGAGAAAATCATTAGGTTTGACAGAGTTAAATGCACATCGCTTTATATGAGTTTTTTGTTTTCGCAGTGTGTAGATTATTAGGGGCTCGTAATAAAGAACGGATAGTGTCGACAACAGGGAATGTTATACTAAGCAGAGTGATCACAAACAAGTTACATTCGACTTAGAGAATGAAGATATAGAAAAATAAATTAGAAAAATTGACTTCAAAAATGAAAAGCACTGAGTTTCATTAACTGTTATAATTATTTGGAAAGATAACTATGAAATTTTAATTCTCAGCAGTGAAAATTTCACTCAATCCTCGCCCATCAAAACTCCCAGGGTGGTATTGAAAAAAATTTTGCAAAAATTCTTTAATGGCACAATTTTAAGTATTCTATAAAAATCTAAATGACTGACTCTATTAGTACAATATAAATATTGTCCCACTGAAGGAAATGTATATTGTAATTACCACTCTAATAACTTCAAATAAATGTCTTCATAACTTTGGTAACAAAAACAAACTTCCTAGAAACAAAAATTCTAATGCCATAATTAACTGAAAATGAAAATCCTACTCTGAAAAACTAATGATATCTACAGATGCATCAACAAAAATACAGCATCTTAAGTCTAAACAAATTCAGTTTGTCTGAATAAAAGAATGTTAATGGGATACAAAATGGCAGGTACAATAAATGAATTGTTCTGTGTTTTTTAAGCTCTCTAGAAAGAGGAATGAAAACCATAAGCTTCAAATGTCTACACGAATCATGTGACGCTACTATAGAAGCAAGACAGCCATAGAAATTGAGAAAGAGATTATCGAAAAAATGTTTGTCTGAGACGAGCTGTTACATGAATTCCCAAACATTCTGAACAGAAAAATTTTAGTTTATTATGTCCAGCATTAAACCAAAACGACTTGAATTGTCCTCAGAAAGTTTTAAACAACTGTTAAAATCATGCGATTCCAATGAAAATTATTTTATTTTCGAGTGGTAATTACAATAAACGTTTTCTTCATTGGGAGAATATTTATATTGTACTTGTAGAGTCAATCATTTAGGTTTGTATAGAATACTTAAAATTGTGTCGTTAAAGAATTTGTGCAAGTTATTTTTCAATGCCACGCTGGGAGTTATGATGAGCCAGGATTGGGTGAAATTTTCACTGTTTATCGTATGGTTTTAACATACCATTCCAATGAGAATTATTTTATTTTATTATCCTATGTCGAATTTTATGAGAGAATAAGTCGTCTCGAAACTCGTCATCAGGAATGATCTAAGGCTGCACTGTTCCTTTAATCATCTTCACCTCTTAGCTTGATGAAAGCAAGGAAATGAAATATTTTTGTGTGCATTCCTTCATATAATTTGAACTTTTCTCAAATGAGTATTGGTACTTCGGAATTTTTGTGTGCATTCTCGTTTTCGATCGAAGTGGGCAGCAAAGTTTGATAGGTGTAAACAACAGTCAAAACACAATTTCATTTTTTTTTTAAGTGACAAAAGCAAGATTTTATGAGAGAAAGTGTGCGCTCCCCGTTGTCTTGCAAAATTATGAAATGTCTTCAAAGCTGTTGTTTTAATACTGTTTGTTGTATCTGCTTAGGATCGACTTGTTTCAGTTTTATGAATAATCTAGAATACTGAGTTTTCAATTTGATGTGCACGCTATAATTTAACAACTACAAATAAGAAACCAATATCATCATTCTTTTAAACTAATCTTTTCGTGAATGAAAGCTTTTTATAATGAATGTTTAAGCTGTTCATACCATCGCTAATTATGCTTTAATGATGCTGATGCTAGGAAAGGTGGACACAGTTATGATCAACTAATTATGTAAAATTAAGAATGACTACCAATTTGTCAACTACGTCAGCCAGTGAAGATGGAAAAGACGTATTTCTGGAATTCTATTCGGAGGTAATCTTAATAATCAACATTTATAAATGTTATGTTGAGTAATGTTCGGATTGTTTTAAAGTGGATTAAAGTTACAGTGAGTGTTAAATGTTATGGTAAAGTGCATTGTAGTTTGCAGATGAATGTACTTTTGCATTGATCAAATTTAAAAACCCTTTTTGTTATTGTGTTGAATCAATCATTGTTATTGGAAAACTACCAACCCGAAAAATTTTTGTGGCTGTTTGCATAAATTCTTATTCCCATTGTTTTACTTTCAATAACTGAAGTAGTATTACGAATTGTTGTATTAATGCGTGCATTTAGTTTTTTACCCTTCATTTTTATGTAGTTATGCATGTAGGCACTTGTTTCTTGTTTGTCACTTTTGGTTTTATTGGACACCACATGAAAAATGCAGTTTTGGGAGAGATTGTATGTGAATTATTGAAGCGATTAAGGGAATCGGAGGTATACTTGTGGAGTTGATTAAATTGTTTCACATCTTGTTTCTCTGATGGTTTATTACATGTATTTCTAGTTACATTTGGAAGGCTCTAATATTCTGGTTACACACTTTGTGAACTCTTACCCACTGTTTTTCCAGGTGAAGCAGATTGAAAAGATTGATTCAGTACTGACTCCAAAACAACAAATTGATCGCCTATTGCGACCAGGATCCACATATTTCAATCTCAATCCATATGAAGTCTTGCAAATTGAACCTGAAACCCCACTAGAGGATGTGAAGAAAAAGTACAAGAGGGTAAAGCAATTAACGTGAGCATCCCCTGTTGCAAGCAAAAACCTTTCCTCCTTCTAGCTTTCAATCTTGGTACATCCTGATAAGAATCCTGCTGACTCAGAGAGAGCTCGGGTAGCATTTGATGGTAAAAAGAAAAAGAATAATTAATTCTAATCACCTGATGTATTAGTGGTAAACAGGGCATATCGTACACTTGAAAATGAGGAAACACGCCTTAAATGTACGGATGTGATAGAAGAAGCTACAGCCAAAACAGATATGATGCTGGCTGAAAAGCGTCGCAAACAAAAGAAGGAGGGTAAAGGGACAGCTATTCCTGAAGATGATCCCAAAGTGTACCGTCGTGCTGTTTATGTGCTCACAATGAAGCTTTTTGCTGATATGGAAAAAAAACGCAGAGAGCAGGAAGCTCGTGATATGGAGATGAGAAAAAGAAAGAGAGAAGAGGAAATTCGAGAAGAAGAAAAGATGCAGCGTGAGAAGGAATGGCAGAAAAATTATGAAGTATGCATATTTGACAAAACTTTTTTTTTTGAATAGTTTTTAGGAATCCCGGGAAAGCCGTGTCAACAGCTGGAAAGATTTCCAAGGAGGATCCAAGACTAAACCAAAAATAAAGCCTTTCAAACCCCCCCGCCACAAGATGGAACAGCGATGAAATTCTTCCTGTTTTCTCAACAAAGTGATTATTTAGAGACTGTGTATATTGTCAGGGAAGGGTTAGGGAATGCAAGAATAAGCAGCTTTGCACCCACAAGGAGGGGTGTTCCAGCATGTTCTGCCATAGGTTAGCTTCTTCACCACTGTCTTCCGATCCCAACAGGATTCCACCTAAGCACAGGCTTCCAGCCCAGACACTCAGTTCAACTTGGCGTTGGTGTAACTCTTCTCTACAGAGATCCTTAAACAGGAATGTGTGATTCCATGCAGGATTGATGCTACTCTTCACTATATCACTTTTTTGTTTAAATTGGCGTGATTTGTCAGCTGATATCAGGCGGCACTTGCAACAGGTATCAAGTGGTGCTGCCAAATGACGTGCTTCCTTCACCAATACATACAGCGTTCCTTTCTGAGAACGTGAGCGCCGAGAATCTGTTTTGGAGGTAGGAAGATATTTCAATGCCACTATAATATGCCCTTGAGAACAAGAGCTGACTGTTAGGTGTCCTCCCTGCAAACAAATGTGTTACTTATGGAGGAGCAGTGTGTTACTTATGTGACTAACTCTGTCCTGCAGTGGATACCACATGGGTTCTAGCTGCTGGAGATTGATTTCACTCAGAGGCAGCCACACTTCTCCTAAAAAATGATTGCGGCCAAACATATCGCTGTGCCACACTGTCAGCCACAAAGTATGAGTGGATAAGTCCTTAGCAGCTGCAGAGAACTGAGAGACAGTGTCATGCAACATGGAGTGCAACTTACCTTGAGTACCTCATCAAAGACTGGATTGATAGTGTGTTTCCTGGTCTTTGTTTTTCTCTTACCGGCTTTTGAACGGTCAGGCAGCAGGTAGACTTTGACATACCTAAGATTTAGGAAGCATAATTGTGGACATGCAGTAAAACACTCACGGATCCGAGCGATTTCGCTTTGTATCCACAGATGCCAGATTGCGGCACTGTTTCACATGGACCTCCACATTGTTTGTCTGTCCATTGTACTGTATTAACAGTTGTACTTCTCCACATACAGCCACTGTAGAATTAATACTCTCTGCCAAATCATCAGAGATAAAACATGCGCTAGACGTTTCGCTGCATGGCTGCAATGCATCATGTCAGTGGCAAAACATAACGATAGCGATAGCACACACTCTAGTGAGAGAATTTCTTGAACTCTTTGATTGACTGCTACATTCGAAGTCATCAAAAATGCTGGACTGAAATTCAGCTGTTCTGACATCCTGTTTCTTACTACTGCATGTTGAGCTTTGATCGTCCCACCATTCCAGGATGTCTAATCAAGAAAAGCATGCATAATTTGGCTACAATGAGATTCACCCTTCCTCCCTCAAATGAGAGCAAACCTTAGCAACAAACAAATCTTGACCGGTTTTAATTCTACGTAAACACGCAGACTGCTTTAGGATGAAAACAAAAAATGACGCAATTAAAACGGGCACTCGAGTGATCACGATGACTTGGAAAACAAGCGATCTGGCCGCAATTGTGAGTCAGTTTGTTTTTCTTTTCCATCGGCCAAAAACATCGCTCGGACCGATAACAGTTCATAAGTGGTTTCCTCTATCATGGGATGGTGAAAGGCTCAGAGTTCACAGTGGGCACGTGGAAACTTACATATGAACTATGAACAACCCCAACCTTCCGCACAGGGCGTTTTTTTTTTTTTTTTTTTTTTTTTAAAAAAAAAATAACATATTCCCCTGCTTCACCAAATCATGGAATCCGCTCGAGTTCGGTCGACAGGCGTTGCTAAACACGGAAACGGGGCAACAGATGGCCAACGAAGCAAATGAACTACAACGTTGCTGCTTATTTATTAAATCCACGGAAAAGCTCATGTTTTCCGGCAGCTTTTATTCCGCGTTCGGTTATCCGGCACGGCGATGGGCAGTTTCGGGCAGCAGGGCGCTCCACAAAAAGTTTGCCGCAGTTGACGTGCGCGCAGGGGCACCATAAGACACAACTATGAACTTTTTGTTCACAACAGATCACACACGAAATCACTAAAATTCACACACGCAACGAACCATCAGAGATACTTCTGCACGGCGCTCTTTGTCTGCTTTGAGCTAAGCTGAAAACCCCAAAGAGAAATTTTTGGCGGTTTGGAAAAGCACACAAACCCGAAATACAAAGGATGACCTCAGAAAAGTCTGCAACGCAGGAAGAAGAAAAGAATACTTTTTTTTTTTTTTTTTTTTGCCGCATACGTCCTAGAATACCCGAGCAAGCGAAAGATAAGGAAAATAGGAATTAGATAGCAGCTACAGTCTTACAGAAGTCGCCACAGCCTACACTATACACATGTGGAGAATTATACCTACAGGTGAACGGGGAGATTCTATCTTCCCTGAAAGTTTGGGATCGGAAGATTTTGCGTTTTCACAACCACGAAGTCACACAGAACACCAAAAGCACCGCGATGTTCTGTTTAGGCACATCGACTATTTTAGAATACAAAAAGCAATGGACTTGTTTTTGGCAACCTTGCAAAGGAAAAAAGGCCTGGAAAATAAAGTGGCTGCTATTATGAAGGGCGCTAGATGTGACGTGGCCAAGAAGAGAAAAACTTGATCGTAAAGCTATTCAACACTGCATGATTTAGCATGCATAGATGCATTTCCAAGGGAATCGGCTTCAATGCAAGTTACGCAAAATCCCAAACCGGCAATTCTAGCAAACTTCGTCCATCAAGCATGTCTGGCTTTCTTGAAATTACTTCATCACCTGATTTTTGGAGCATCTGACTGCTACTGTTTGAGGACCTGAAGTGCAAGTCTACTTCAAGGCGTGTTTGTAATAATTCCCGAAGCAAACGATAGCAAATTGTCATCAACCCTACGAATTATTATAAACAGATCCAGAGTTTTTTTCAAGGCAGGAAAACGGCTACATATACCAGAAACATTAAGAGTTAGAGAACACTGGGCTGGTCAAAACCCCGAAGCATGTGTGTGAAGAAGGTAGGTTCTCCCTCCGAATGAACGATCCACCTTAAGTGAAAACGAGTCGATCACAAACTGAGTTCTTGCCGGGACGATGGTCAACTGGAATCGCAGCAACAGGCGCTCGGAAAGGTTGAAAAACGTTTTCGATTTGTTTTTGACCCCTTCGGTTATCGGTAACCCGCAATGCTCCATCGGCGTTGTTTTTTGATGTCAAGTCCTCTTCGAGTGCTGCGTTCAATGTGCACCCAATCTCTCTCTCTCTCCCCCTCTCCGTCCAAAGTTCCCAGATTCGCGTCTCAAGTGGGAAAGGGAGAAGACGAGGAGGGGAAAAAGAGAGAGAGAGAGAGAGAGAGAGAGAAAAAAAAAAAAAACAAATCCCAGGCATCGCTTACACAAAAGCCTCACTATGATGCAAATGCAAAATTTCATTGTTTACTCCACGAAGCAATCCCTCGTGATGGAACACAACGCCACTTGGGTTTCGCTCGTGATGGCCTCCCAGCATCCAGCTTCCCTCTGCACAAGGCCGCTGCAGTGCTACACGGACGTCGCTGACGATGGCGCAAATTCGGAGCACATGCGAAGCGCTCGCTTCGGAATCCACCCGCCCGCTCGTTCGCTATTCTTGAGGCCTCAGCTTCTTAGCCGAGGTCACTAGAAGTCACGTGCAACAATACAAAAGGAAAATTGGCCACACACACACACACACACACACACACAAATCGCCACGCTATTATTTACGGGATGGAAAGCTGGCTGGGGAGAGAGAGGGAGAAGGAGGGAGACGTGCGGACTCGTGAACTCTCGACTCTGGGCGCCCCAGCTGTTTCCTGTTTTCACAAGGGTAAGTTAAAAAGCCGTGAAGTACCACAGCGAAGGAGGAACCGAAACGAAAACGAAAGGGGAAAACATGCAGGGAAGGAGGTGGTCTCGGATGCGCTGCCCTTGGACCCCAGAGGGAAACTGCATCCGATGCAAACCTTTCGATCCCCGACACCGCCATGCAATCATGGGGCGGAGGAAGAGCAACGGCAGCACGCGAACCGGCGAGGACGACCAGCTCTCTCTCCTCCCCCTCCCCTTTCCCTATCCGGCTGGGGCAGCGACTAGCGCCACGGCAACACTCACTGCCTCGGGAGTGACGGGAAGCTGGAGGAGGAAGAGGAGGAGGAAGGAGGGCGCACACATGCAGAAAGACTCTCGGGTCAGGACTTACGTTCTTCACTCCGGCTGACCTTGCGGCGACACGATCTTTCCTGAATCGTGCGCTGCTGCTGGGTCGGGTCGAGGACGGGTCGGTAACGGGCGGACTTCACGGCGCCAGAGAAGCACGTGGTAGGGTGGGGCGGAGAGGAGGAAGATGCATCGGTGGGATCCTCGCGCGAGGAGGGCTTCCTGGTCCCCCGAACCTCCACAAGGCGCGTCGGCGACGGCATCGGCCGCACAACCCGCGCCGCGTCTTCCGCGTTCTCACCGGGGGTTTGGGCGGATGACACCTCGAGGATGAAGGGAGATGGGCTGACGGGGTCCCGGAGCGCAGGCGGGGGGGTGGGTGGCGGGGGCGGCGCGAGGAGGGGGAGGAATTCGTCCGCGGGCACCCGCCCGCCACAGGGAGGCGGAGGCGGCTTGCCCATGGACGAGACCTCGCGCACCAGGTCCGCAAGGCGCTCGCCCACGTGCCGGAAGACCTTCGCGACGGTGGCGGGCACGGTGGTGGCGTTCTCTCGCCCGCTGCTGCTCCCACCGCCGCAGGAGGAGTCGCTCCAGGCGTCCTCGAAACCGCCGAGGTACCCCACGAATCTTCGGGCATCCCTCTCATCGACCCCGGGGACGGCGCGCATCAGCTCCGTCAGCCGGCGCTCGAACTCCACGAGCTGCGGGGACTTGCCGCCGGCGGTGCCCGACGACCAGCTTCGGACGAGCGTCCTCAGGCGGCCGACCATGCGGTTGGACTCGTCGTCGGAGCTCGGGCGCTCCCGCTGCTTCGGCTCGGCGCCACCACCGCCGTCCGTGGGGGGTCCTGGCAACAAGTTGTCCGAGCTGCCGGCGAACCCGCTGTCCCTCTGGCCATCCTCGCAACCGTCCCCGCAGAGATCCGGCCGCGGGAGCCGCCGCCCGCACTCCTCCTCCTCTTCCCGGAGGCAGGGAGCGCGACTCCTTGAGGGGCAGCAGCGTGGCTTCCTCCGCTTTGCGGCCGGATCCTCCCCAGAGTCCTCGCCGTCGCTGCTGCTGCTGCTGCTGCTGCCGCCGCCGCCACCGCCGTTCCGCGGGAGGTCCGGGGAGGCACCGCTCCCTACGAAACGAGTCATGAAGTAGGTCTCCAAGACGGGAGTTCCCTCGCAGGGTTCCAGGCCCTCACTGAAGACCGACCCGGACGTCTCGGAGAAGGAATCACTGCACTCGCTGTCCTCGTTGGCGACCCGGCGGCTCTCGTGCTCCGACTGTCCGGCGAGGTCGTACACAAAGTAGCGCTCCAAGCGCGAAGTTCCGAAGGCCGCCGGCGGGCGCCGCCGCCGTTGCTGCTGCCTCCGCCTTTCCTCCTCTTCCTCCAGCTCTTCCCCTTCGCCGGCGCCGTCGTCGTCGTCGTCGCCGCCGAAGTCTTCCTCGTCCTCCTCCTCCCCGCTCTCTTCCACGATGGTGTGCAGGGGGAAGTGCGCGAACCTCCTGCGGTCCAGCAGCAGCGTGTCTTCCTCCTCTCCCTCTTCCCCGAGGTCAAAGTCCTCCTCCTCCTCCTCCGAGGATGCCGAGTTGTCCTGCCGCGAGGACCGCGTGCACGCAGATCCTTCACTGTCTTCTTCTACGTCCTCTCGCCGCACTTCATCGTCACTGCCGGGGTAGGAGGCGGGTTCGGGCGTCTCCATAGCGCCGGGACTGCGAGGAGCAGCAGGAGGAGGCGAGCGATCGTCACCGGCAGGGCAGCCGCGCAGGGAAGGGACGTTGGTCTCCACACTCCCCTCGCGCGGCGGTAGCGGATCGGGCGTCACCTGGATGACGGTTACGCGGCGGCTGTCGCGGATGGGCACCACCGTCACCGCCCGGGGGGATTCCACGACCCGAACCAGCGGACCGGAACGCGGGTCGCCGCTCCCGGCTCCGCCCTGCAGCAGGAGGGGCCGCTCCACGGGGGGTTCCCGGCCGGCGCCGCGCGGCACGATGGGACGGTCCACAGCCTGCGTGCTGAGGCCGGCCCGGTCCT
Source organism: Raillietiella orientalis (assembly GCA_036172245.1). Taxonomy (NCBI): domain Eukaryota; kingdom Metazoa; phylum Arthropoda; class Ichthyostraca; order Raillietiellida; family Raillietiellidae; genus Raillietiella; species Raillietiella orientalis. The sequence continues at coordinate 2,039,536 of JAYWIR010000003.1, read as the reverse complement.
CCTGCCACCGGATGTCCACCTCTCGCAGGAGGAGCGGGGGAGATGGGCTCGTCGGTTCCGGTTCCGCTCCGCCCGCCATCAGGACTTCGGGGGAACTGCAACTGTCCTCCGCCGCGCGGTCGTCGTCGTCGCCGCCGCCGCCGCAGGGGGCCGGCATGGGTGGCATGGCAGGTAGGCTGCCGGCCCGGCGGAGAGGCCCGGGGTCAGCAGCCGCCGTCTTCGTCGGCTGCCGGCGGCGGGGCCACCCTCCGCTTTCCGGGGCCGGCCCGTCGGGGGAGGCAGGGGCAGTTCCTTTCTCCTCGAAGAAGGCGACGTACTGTTCGATCACGCTGGATCGTGCCCTGCCGGTCCGGAGGAAAGCAGGGGGCATGGTCGCTGGCGGCGGGTCGGTCCCCCCTCCCACCCGGATCAGCGTCCCTCCCTGGCGGGGCTCCCCGTCGCTGAAGCTGCGGCTCCTCGTCAGGAGCGTGGTGGGGCGCCTCGGACTCTCGGGCGAGCTTTCCCTGCTGCGGATGACGACGCAGCTCACGTGGTCGGGGGGTGCCGGGGGAAGCCACGCCAGCGCGCCTCCCTTCCGCACCCACCAGCTGAGGTTTCCATGAGGAACGCAGGACGAAGCCGGGGAGGGGCGACCTTGGAAGAAGATGGTGACCTCTTGCGATTCCACCTCCACCTTCCGGGAGCGGGAGAGCAGGTGGTGGTGGTGGTGGTGGTGGTGGTCACGCGGACACGCGGAAGGGGTGGGACCGCGGGTTTCCGGCGCCGCCCGAAGTTCGCGCCGCGCGCCGCTCATGGTCTCCTGGGCACAGGCGCGGGCCCTGCCGTCACCTCACAAAAGTTGTCGTCGTCGTTGTCGTCGGTCTCTGGAGCGTGCGTGTACGCGACGCTGCGCAGCCGCCGCCCGTGCAGCCGCTCCGCGGCGCCGGGACGAAGCGGGAGGTCATTCCCCACGAGACGGAAAGGTACGGTCCACGTTTCACTGAAGGCGGAGGGGGGAACACTGGCTGCGAGTCCACCGCACAGGGAGCAAACAAGGGGGCCACGTGCGGAACGGGCAAGCGAAGAACGACGGGAGAGAACACACACACACGCACGCACAAAAAAAAAAAAAAAAAAAAAAGGGAGGGGGGGGAAGGGGGGAGGAGCGCGGGTGGGCAGGAAGGAGAGAGGAGGCCGAGCCGGCAATGACTGGCTGCGCACGCTGTTTTCTTTTCTTTCTCTTCTTTGTTTTTCTCTTTTTTTTTTGTGTGTTTTCTTTTGTTTTGTTGTGTTTCTCTCCCTTTCTCTCTCGTCTTCGTTCTCTCTCCCTCCGCGTGCGTGTGGCACGGGCGAAGACAGACGACGCGCGCGCACACCGGTGCTCGTTCACTGCTCACACAGGCACTGGCGGAAGGGCTTGCGCAAGTGGAACGCGCGCGCGGATCCTTCGATTCGCTACAAGGTGGGGGGCGCATGCGCGCGAGCGGGAGAGAACCGGAGCGGCCGCGCGACGTCGATTCCTCCTCCTATCCGCGGGCGGTTGTTGGGGAGGAGTGCCTGAGCGCGTGCAAGTAGGTCTCTCTCCGCCGCCACGCGCACGCGCAAGTTGGCAACCTTGAGGTTGGCGCGGGGAGGAGGGGGCAGCTGCGAGCGAGCGGGAGGGCAGCTGCACACCGCCGTTCGCGTTTCGTGCAGGAAAAAACGAAAATCGGGGGATGGGGGTGCGAGGGTGGGAAGCGGAGGCTGCGTTGCTGCTGCTGCTGCTGCTGCTGCTGCTACGTCTGGCCTTTGTTCTATTCTTTTTCCTCTCCGCGGATGAGCCTTTCTCCCTCCACGCTCGATCCCCGGTGCACACGAAAGCACACCCTCTAGGCTTTTTCCGTAGGCGTGCGCTTCTCGTGGAGAAGTGAAAGTTTCGGCCAAGCGTGGGAGCGAAGGGGGGGGGGGTGGAGGAGGGAAAAGAAAGCTCCGCGTGCAATTCTGGCGGCGATGAACGCCAACGTTTCCCCTCTCCCCTTCTACCTCGTTCTATCCGCCGCCCTCATTGATGCGCACGGGAGCAGCACCTGGGGCGCGGGCGCGTCAACCTGCACCTTGCCCCACAATCGGCGCCGGAGGTGCGCCGCCGCGGCAGCTCGCGGAATTTCTCGGAACTAGCAAACACCCCGAGGCGGAGGTCCGGCAGCGGCGGAGCGCATCTGACGGTACACGTGCACGAGTGGAACGATCGCCTCCCATGGTACGCAAGTAATCACCGGGCGATTGAATGATGGGGGTTCTCCACGTGTGGCGACCGATTGACGGAACACAGTGACGACACATCCGGTGATAAGCGGGACGCGAAAAGCGCTTCTTGTGCCACCAACAGCGCGGAGGTGAGGTTTCCCTCCGAAACGGCGAAGAACGCTTCCCTGGCCCTCCCCTTTTGCCATTCCCCCTGTTATCCGGAAGAATCTCGACTGGCGGGTCTAAAGAGGATGTCCTGCGGTTTCCCGCCCGCTTCCGTCTCACTTTGCGGTCCCCGGGGACAGGCCATGTCCTCGAGGCGCTATTGAAAAGGAAAGCAACCGCGGGGACAGCTGGCTGGGTTCGGGATGAGCTGACTTCCGCGCGAGACTGATGCTGCTGCCTCCGCCGTTACTTCCGCTCGCTCTTTGCACGCTGCCCGGGGGGAAGCGGGCGAAGGTGAACGATTTCGTGAGCGTCTTGGCGATTGGCGGAGACGGCGCAGGCGTGTTTCACCGGGACGTCCAGCCCACGAAAGGCGAGACCGCTGCAAGGTTTTCTTGTGATTCAGAAAGGGCACACTCGGGAGGCTGCCGGGGGAGTAGCAGCCAAGAAGGGAGGAGAGGCAGGCAGGCAGAAATGAAAACAATACACTTTGGTGGCATGTATGTCTTGCTCGGGATACAGAGATGAACCCTCAAACACAGAAAGAGATCAATCACCTTTCGTGGGAGAGTGCGCCGCCACGGATTCCTCGTCGTTGTAGGGTGCGCCCAGCTCGGGCGCGGACTGGCTGAGCAGCTCGTCGTAAATGCCGGAGTCGGCCACGCTGCGTCGCGCAGGATCGTCCGCGCTGCCGCCGGACACGTCGTCCAAGGAGGCGCGGTACGTGGGCGGCGGCGCTTCCGGCAGCATCCTGCGCCTCCTGAGCTCCATCCCGCCGAGGGTCGGCGGCGGAGGAGGCGACGACGACGAACGGGGGGAGTCGTTCGGGGAGGAGGCGGCGGCGCTGTAAGAGCCACCGTCCTCAGCAGCCGCAGAGAGGAGGAGCAGCAAGGCGTTTCGGCCGGGCGCGCTGCCCGGGAGCGGAGGCAGCCGGGCATCGCTGCTGCTCTCCTTGGGGAAGCACTGGTGCTGCGTCGGGGAACGGGTTCGGAGCGATAGCGACAGCTTTTGAAACTCGTCTACCGACAGAGGTCTATAATTGGGACTTAAATTAGAAGGTGAGCTTTCTGCGGTGCATGCTCTGATCTGGCTCCTGCATTAACCTGGCTGCGTACCTTTTCCGCCCCATGACCTGCGGAGGGTTTCCTTGAGTTCCCTGCTTGCGTTCACGTAGCGGGGAGAGCGTCGCCTGCTCGAACGGCGGATGAAGGCGTTCATCCAGCTACCGGAGGCCAGCTGGAGCTCCCTGCAAACACGCAAGAGTGCACCGGAGGCGGTCCTGGCAGGATCCACCCCCATCTCTCTCTCTCTCTTTCTTTCTTCCGGGAGAAGGAAAGGGGAGCGGGAGTGGAGTGCGCGCGTGCGTGCGTGTGTCTGTGCGTGTGAGGAAAGCGATGTCGCCGCCGCGCTGCTGACCGGTTCTTGTTGCAGTAGCTGCAGATCCAAAAACCGGGGCGGAACGAGTCGGGTTCCTGGCAGGACCTGCAGACGAGCTGGGAGCACGACCTGCAGCGCTCCCCGCGACAGAAGAACATCCCCAGGGGCACCTTGCATCGCATGCAGCTCGGCTTCGACGTGGACGGCGACGGCTGTTGCGACTGCCGGAGCACGGACCTCCTGCGCAAGTACTGCAGCTCGGTCCACAGGCGGCTGGAAAGGATAAGGGTCTGGTTCAAAGGCACGGACGGAGATCAGCCAGGCCGGGAGGCGGTGGGAAGTGTGCCTGCCCCCCCACCCCGGCTGAGCCACCGTGGGCGCGCTCTGCCCTCCTCCTCCTGCGAGAGGCGAATGGCGACGGAAACGCGCGAAGAGCTCTCGCACCTCGGCTGCTCCCAGGCAAGCGAGTCCCGCCGCCACCGTCCACAACTGCTGTCGTGGGGGGAAGCCCGATGTCCACCGCATCTCGAGCGTGACGCGCGCCGTCAACGGTTCGCACGCTTGGGGAGGAGGCTTGACGTCATTCTCCTCCTCCCCTACTCACCGCCTCGAACTGGTGTCGCCCCGCGCAGCCGCCGCCACAACAATGCGCACACCATCATGCGATAAAACCGGATGCACACTCGTGTTTGCAAGCTGCGCTTGCGCAAGCATGTTGTCGCGTTTCGCTGACGTCATCCGTTCATTTTTTTTTTCCCCCTTCTCCCTATATATTTTTTCTTTTCTTTTCTTTTTTCTTTCTTTTCTTTTCTTTTTTGTTTAAAAAAAAAAAAAAACCAACCCTCATGCAAGCACTGCTTGGCTTTCAGCACTCGAGGGGGAAAAAAGAAAAACAACACAAGACAACATGAGCAAAGAGATGAGGAAACGGCTGCATTCACAAGCGATCTTGGGAAGCTGGAAGAGCGGGAAGGAGCCGGAAAAGTCGTCAGCGGAGGCGATACCCACGGGCACTTTTCATGCGGGTGCATACACCCCCGAGTCCACCAGGCAAGGGCGCCCGAGTGACAGCGCACGCGTGTCGAAAGTGTGCACACCGGAAAACTCGCACACTCCTCCCCACCACCACTGCTGGACCGATGCGTTTGGAAGAGAAGCCAAAAAAAAAAAAAAAAAAACAGCATGCGACCATGCGGAACCCCAAATGCGGCGCTCCCACGACGCCAGGAACGACGGAGGCGTACGTGACCTAGAAGAGTTCGACAACTGGTGGAAAGGGAGATGCCCTGCAGTGGGTGTAAGGGCGCGCCCCTCGACGTTGCCCGCACTCTCTGTGGGGCTCGGTGGAACCGCCCGGCACTTATTTATTCATTTTTTGGATAGCGCGCGACGACAACTACGCGCGGGGGTGGACCCAAGGGACTCGTACCGAGTGCGTGTGCGTGCGAGCGCGCGTGTGAGTCGGGTATCTGGAAATGGTCGCATAAACTGCACACGCACGAGCACGGGGAACAGTCGACTCTTCGGGGGGAGGAGAGGCGGAGGACTTCTTTCCAGGCGGGCGTTGCCCCGCTGAATTTTGGGAGGCGCGGCAATCCAGGCCAAGTCACGCTGGCGCCAACGAGAGCTCGCCGCCGACCCGCTCCGAAGCTGGGGGCTTCTGCCCTGAGGTGCACAATAGGGTTCGCTTCCTTGGCACGGGATAGGTGTTCGCAAACGCTTACGACCCTGGGTCTCTTCGAGGAGAGGGGCATCCGGCGCACGCTTCGCATCTGGTGCCGGGGGGGAGAGGGGGAGGGAGAAGATGAAGAAGAAGAAGAAGAAAAAACAGATGCCGCTGTTTGCGCTAACGGGTGCGATAAGCATGGTGGGTTTCGTATACGGAAGGACACGCGTGCGCATGCGCTCGAGTACATGTCTCCGTGAAACCCCGGGCACACACGCACAGGCAGCTTCGTGAGGAAGGGAGGATGGAAAACAGACGGAGAAATTACTGCCATTAATCGTTCGTGATGAGGCGTGAGCGCGGAAGAATTTCACGGCAGGTCGCTGCAGCGGGAGAGTGTTCGCGCAGCTTCCCTGATGCTTCGAAACGGAAAGCCCCGCGAGACTGGAAAGTACGGCAAGCGTTCGAGAGCACCGCGTCCCCACGTGACACAGCTTCTGCACCATCCGAGCCTCGCAGGCTGCTTGACGAGACACGGCGAAAGGGTACCGGGGCTGCAGAACGAACGGACACACAGAAGTTGGAACGAAACGCGGGCAGCCACAAAGACGGCCGGTTGCCCAGACGGGGGAGGGAGTAGCGCAACCCACGGCAGCGGACGCGCAAGGGCGCCAAGGGGCTGCTGTTGCAGATCAAAGGGGAACGCTGGTGATCTCCGGGGAAACGGCATCTACTGGCATCGCTCGGGCGTGCTGGCCGGTTCACAAAAACGAGCTCTCTTGTTTTGTCGTCACGCGGACCCAAATGTGTCGAGCGGGTTGCGGAGGGAGAACGGATTTCGACTTCGGGGAGACGTTCATTTTCCGACGCTTTGAAAGGTTACCTGGAACTGTGGAGCAGATCGAAGAGACTGTGGAGCAAATGGGACTCCTCTTTGTGCTGCAGTCTCTTCGATCTGTGCGGCCAGCAACGGCGGGCCACGACGCCGAAGATCTTTGGGGACGTTTCGCGAATCCGGAAATTCGCCCGAGAGGTCCGTTGCCATAGCAGCTTTCGCTTGAGCGTGGGCAGTGGCACTGCACACCGTTCCTAGGTTTTTTATACTCCATTCCTGCCTGTTCCGGTTGGCGCCGCTGAGGATGCCCGTGTCAGTCGTGGGCGAGGGGAAAGGCAAAGAAAGCAGAAAGCGACTCTCGAAAGCTCTGTTCCGAGAAAGAGGGGGGGGGGGAACGCTCAACGCAGCCGAAGGAGAAGCAAGAGTGGGGAGGAGCGGACGAGGAGAAGTAGGGCGGCGGTTTGGCACAGAGACGCGGCCCTTGAGGTGTTCAGGAGGGCAGCGGTGTGCCGGCGAGTAGTAGCCCATCTCGCGGCAGCCCGTTCGCAGCCGGGGAAACGATAGCATTGCCATGATCTTTGCCGGGCGCGGGGGATGGCATGCGACCCGCCGAGTCGTTTCCGCGTGCAGCCCCTGTGGACCGAGCGGAAACGGAACCCGGGCGTTGATTCCGCCGAGGCCCCATTCAGATTCCCCTTTTTTGTTTAGTTTCCCCCCCACGGAGGGAAGTTGCCTCACAAAAGAAACGCATCGTTCCACCTCTTTCACTCGCATTCCCTCCGAGCCTCCATCCCCGGTGCCGAGGGAACTGGAGGAAGAGGACGCACCCCGATAGCTGGACCCTTCGAGATCAGAGGGCGTCCCCACCACCATTCCGAAGAGGCGTAGGCGTGTAACCCAAGGGATCGGCGTTCGCCCCGCCTGGAATCGCGCACCTGCAGCGCGCTCCTCGAACGGCCGCGCAACTCCGGTGCCGCCCGAAAGGTGGCACTTCGGAGCCCCAAGACGAAGAGGGCGAGTCCGACGCGGGAAGGGCGGCGCTTCCAGAGCCAGTGACGTGGAAGGGAGTGACGTCCTCCGCGCCCCCGAGCTCGGCCGAGCCGACGTGCCCGATGCGGCAGGTGCCTTGAAGGAGCAGCAAGCCTGGCGCGCGCGTGCCACCGGCGCGGATCGTTCGGGAATCTCCCCGTCTATCGACGCGCTCCCACGCCAGAGTTCCGCGTCGACACGGCAACCGGACAGAGAGCAACCGAGCACCTTTCGTCCGCGGCGCCCGGCTCCCCTGTGCGTTTGTTTCTCTTACATCCCCGCCCCCAAACTTGAAGTCTATTTTTCTTTCTTTTTTTACTGTGTGTTGATTCCATGAAGGAACCGGTGTCACCGGGTTCAAAACAACTGCAGGCCACCTTGCGGATTCCCTTCCGACGATCACGGTCGCAGGAAATCCGGAACCGCGTGCTGAAAGAAAACAAAAAGAAAGAAGGAAAAGAGTAAGGACGGTGGATGGTGAAACGTGGACGGCCACTCGTCTTCAGCAGGAACAAACCTCGCGCAGGAAGGACCCCTCTCACCCGGGTGGGGAACACCGAGGGCAGCTTGTCGAGGAACGCTAGCAACCGACAAGTGAAAGAAAAAGACTACTGGTGTTCGTTCCCGCCTCCTTAACGGGAGACCGGGCACCCGAGGGCGAGTGCACGCTGAAACGAAGAGGAGCACCGGGAAGCTCGGTTTCCGCAGAAGCAGAGCCAGATGGAACCGGAGTCTGCATCGGCACCGTGTAAGGTCAAGAGCGAGGTCCTGCCAGATTTCGGGAATGCAGTGCGGGGAGGCGGCGGACGCGCCATGTCCGTTCGAGGTCTCTCAGGTTGGGGAGGCAACGGTGCCCGCCATCCCGGCATCCCCACTCCAGAATGCGCGGACAATGGCAGGGCAAATTCGAGGAAGGAGGGAAAGGGGGGAGAGATTGCGGTGAAGACCTGCAGTCGATTTGCGGACTTGCAAAAAGGCGGTTTCGAGTGGGATGTTTGAGACAGCCGAGAACTTGGGATACAGAAAACTAGCGGGACCCTTCGTTCCTGCCGTCATCCCGATCGCATTCGCTGCACAGTGTTTGCGTTACGAGATCAAAAATGGAAAAAAAGAAAAAAGAGAACAGAAATCCCATTCTTCCCCTCTCAGAAAGGAGCACAGTTCGCACGGTACTGATTGTCTACCGCACCTCTGAAAGAAAGCTTTTCGGTGAAGTATTTCAGGTGTATTCCGCAAGTCAGTCGACTTTCCTTGGAGGCGGAAGCTTTTCGTCGGATTCGAGTTCAGTTTGGAAAAGGAAAAACCAATGGCACAATCATCCTGCATTCAATTTGGACCTCCCATTCGGATACACTGAGCGCTAAATCCCATTAATCACATCCAACGTGGGGTTTATTGAATTCGCCAGTTCAACCATGGAGCAAGTCGGGCATGATCCACCGTGTACCCTAGCTTGACGGATGTGTTTCTTTCCTTCCAAATGTCAGATAAATGACGCAATCCAAGAACATTATCAGAGGCTGTTTTTGCAGTCTTTATATTCGCCTCAGCATGGTTAAACTTATGGGAGCAGAATTAGCGATTGACGTCATCGTTACTGAATGAATAGCTGCGATACCACATTCAGAAAATGCGAAACCCTGCGTAAAAGCAACGCTAAGAAGAAGAAGAAGAAGAAGAAACTCAAAGAGAATGAATTGACATTGAGGTGCCAGTGTGTGCTCCATAAATACAAAGCACGTCTTTCTGTAAAAGTGCACTCTTTAGGAACATCCACTTAACACCGGAAACCGTTGCTCTATGCATTTGCGTGAATTTTACGTGGGAGCAAACGCTTCGTGGAAATTCAAGAAGAACGCCTCGTTCGCGCTCTTGAGAAAATGAACCCGGACGACAAATCACGAGCAGGACAATTACAGACTTTGTGCACAAGGACGAAGATTCACAAATACATCTGTCCCTGTTTGCAGTTCTGAAATGGAGAATCCTAGCCGATTAGATCTTTCCTGCTAACGAGAAGCAACACAACGATAACAACCGCAAAAAAAAACACAGAAGAACACCGATCTGTGAAAAGACAGCTCCTCGAGAAATACCACTTGCAATTCTTAATAAGAATTCTTTGGTTCTGTCCTTACCTATTACATCTCTGACCAAGAAGTGAGCTGTCAGACCAACAAACCGGAACTCCCCACTGGAAATCCGGCATCGCAAGTATTCCGAGAATCCTTTATTTCTACTGTAGATTGTAAAAAAAACACACACACACACACATACTGTACAGTAGAATAGTACACTTACGCGAGCGAATCTTTTGCTGTTGTTTTTTTTATTTCTTTCGGAATCATTCAAGATGACGTACTTACTTGATTCGCCATTCTTCTCTGCGCTTGAGGGCTTCATCTCTGTTGATAACACTCCACAGCGTCTTTTTTTCCGTGTCGGACAGCATATCCAAGTTCAGACACAGCAGGCAACCAGGGTTGCTGCTGTCACGACCACCACGGGCACCATTCTCAACCGAAGCAGAAGTGGTGGTAGAGGCATGGTTGATGACGTCGCGTTTTCGCAACTGAACGTGCTCGACGTTGGTCGCTTCCTGAACCATCAGCTGATATTGCTTTCTTCGATGACTCACAGAAGAACAAACTTCCCGTTTGGAACCGAACGAGGGTGCGCTGTGTGCCCAACGCCGAGTAACGAGCGCTCGGTGGGAATCGGAGGGAGAAAGGCAGCTTGGACTAACAGACAAGGAAGAACACGTTCCTCGGGAATAACACCGCGCAGCACGTGAAGAATGCCTCCCTCATATTCGTTAGGAACAGATGCACGGAGGATACGCCGGAGCATTCTCCAGCGCGTGCGTAGTGTGTCACGGAAAATGGTTGCAATTTCAGAGTGGTAAATAAATACGCATGACGAATATCAGTTCTGATTTCGGTGCGCGTCCCTCATTCTCATCCACTTAATGGTCGAGGTGCTCATGAAAATAGTAGGCTATGATTGCAGAGATGTAGCGATGGTAACGCGTAATCAAGGTCAGTACGTAAATGTGATATGTATATAAATAGGTGATTAACAAGAAGGATGAGAATTTTATACTAATTAACCATGCACTGCTAAAACCAATATCTACACGTTGTATACAAACATATTACATACGCATATGATAGGACTCCAATCTGAGTGACGTGTACACACACACACACACACACACGCACACACAGATAGATAGATAGATGAAGGTTACTCGAATGGAACTGTTCAAACACTTAAGCTCTCACAATGAGCAGAGTACAATTTCACCCTCCTCAACGTATGAGCACGCGTCGCGTTGCTGAAGACAAGTGCCTCTTGATCTCTGTAGACGTTCGTTCCGGCTGTCGAAGATGGACCGTCTTGCACGCATCACAATTACATGTCTGTACATTTACTGATCCAGAATTCTCCTTTATAACTGTACTCTTCAGCATACTCGAGGTAATGCCCTGAATTCATGGGCTTGCGACAAACACGTGAGTGCGTGCGTCAACATACTGAAATTGCTGTGGAAACACTTCGGTCAGTTTCAACCCTTACGTTCCGGAAAAACAAATTACCGATCGTATATACAGGGGAGACCAGAGTGGGGAACGCCATCTTGTATTGTCTCCTTGAGGTGTGACGTCATGAGTACGATACAGATCGTTGCATCTGCGTTAGCATCAGACTTTAGACAAACAACGTGATCTTTTTTTTTTTCTTTTTCTTTCAATTTTTTAGATCTTATGATTTTCAGGTTTTCGTTCGAATCGCCTACGTACCATCACAGAAGTCATCCTATTGCATATACTATGTACACAGTATGTGTAATTCTTTGAAGAAATACTGTTGCACACATATGATACCATAATATAATCACAGAATTACGATCTTTGTACAAAGTCTAGATTTTTGTTAGCATAACTGATGAAACCAAAGCCATGGGCATGCTAAAGAAAAAAAAAAAAATCTGATTTTTTTCTGTTGGTGTTTTTGTTTTTCATGGCCCAACACCGAAAAACACTGCAAGTTTGCCCTTATTGACTGAACTCTTAATGCAAAGCGTGCCTGCAAAATAACCGAAAGAACGGAACTGAACTCTCAACTCGACGAGAATCTGCTAAGGCTCAAACATTTCAACAGACAGGCGGATGGAATTCCGGGATTTCTAAATCTATGCCGCTGCTGCTACGCCGTGGAAGACCCACGAATCGATCTAATGAAGCAGTCGCCCTGAATGAAATCAAAGAACCAGGAGGAGGATCAACGGGCAGGAAGCTATTCTTTCCTCCAGTTGCCTTTATGCAAACACACCTTTGAAGTCTCTTTGAAAGGAAAAAAAGTACATGCAGAAGGGAAACTGACAGTTCTTAGCAAAACACGAAATGTTAATGTAGAGAGACAGTAGTCTTGAAGAGTTAGTCTGGAACCGATTTAGATCATCCAACCTCTCCGGTTTCCATGGATTAGGAAACATGGAGCTCTCGAAAACGCTTCCTCTGACAAACGGTAAAAAGGACAAGGTCTATGCCATGAATCTACGTATTTGTGGATGCTGCGTCCCTCAGCTATTGTGCACGCTAAGTGTACATAATGCACAGTCTGAGAAACAGCAAGCAATTATCCGCTTCAATAAAGACGCCCACTGAAAGCCATAAAGATCCTGTGGTTAGCGCATTCAGAAGAAAAGGTTGCACATGAACCGAAAATGGAGCCCAGAAAGGATACACAAGATCATTACGATGGCAAAAATTGATCTTGCAAACTCAGGCAGCATCAGTTTATGGAGTGCCTAGGGAAAACAAGGTGCCACCGGATGCTCCAGGATTTCAATGTCTCTAGAAACCGTTCCCGTTGAAAACTCATTGGAAAGAGGCGATTCATCCCGGACACTCTTGTAACACAGCATTCATCGAATGTTTCACGAATGGTTTCGGTGAGATGGTGTTACCCCACGGAAGAAGAATATGACCCAAAGTCCGTTGAAAAATGCAGAGAGTGCCCGGGAGTCATTCTTGACTAGTTTGAAAGATAATCAGAGAAAGCTGATCTCTGTAGTTGTCCCTCAAACGGGAGACTGCGAGACTTTGTTCGTTCGGCCTGCGGAATTCGTTGGTGCCTCAGAAGTCGTGCAGCGGACCTTCGGGAACTGCTGTCGAAGCTGAATGATGGAGATTTGGTGCCTTCGGCGTAGTGAAAATACCGGTTTAAATGAAAAGAACAGCAAGTGGTATTGACTGGATGCCTGCAAAGAAACCAGGGAATGTCAAGAGCTTTGGCACGCTGCAAAATAACCTCTCGACACTCCGTTTCTAAAAAAAAATTGGTTGCGTTTTCTAAAGTAAGCATCGTCTATTAGCCTTCGAAACTGTCGAAGGTGTACGTGTAGTGTCCCGTTACAAGAGACAAATAATATGCTTATGAAAGACTTGATAAAAGTCACTGATGCTAGTCTGATGAATCAGGAAAGGTAAAAAATAAACAGGAAGAATGGAAAAGAAAAGAAAAATTCCGATCTCTTCAAGGAGAAATCTCTACAGGAACGAATCTCAGACCTTTTCCAGACTTAATTCTCAGACCTTTCCAGAAACTCAGTTCACAGAAGTGAACAGATGCGCATCTGAAGCATTACGACGGTTACTGAAGAACAACGGTAAGTGGACTTGTAGCCATGAAAGATACTGATCACAGGCGCACGAGGGATCAATGATGCTTTTTTTGCCCATGATCACTGATTCAGAACTCTCTGAATGGAAGAAAAATCCGGAGCAAATTTCCAGCTCCCCAAGGCATCATGCTTAAGAAGAAGGGGGCTGGGTTGTTTGGTTGGAATCATCTTCTCATCTGGCATTTGAAGCATGCTGAGCATGCTTCTCCGGCTGCTGACACCGAAGTGGTTGTCAGCGCATTTGTGGGCATCCCCGTGGTCCACATCAAGCCTGGTTCTCTTACTGCTTCGATTCCATCCGCCTTTCCGCTACGTGAGAGGCGATTCATCGGTGGTGGTGACGAAGAAAACACATCTTCTGCTGAAAGAAATGGAAAGCAAAGGGGTCTCATGCGGACGGAGTACAAATAAGTCGTAGAACTCGCGGTAAAAGATTCGTCTTTCGCCACACTTCGGCACCGAGAACGTCGTCTGCCCTGAAACGGGCTTCTCCGAGATACTGGGCTTGCTACGGTTGTTTCGCAATGGGCCGCAGGTTAATAGGAAAAACGATTAGATAAGAACCAGAGGAAACTCTGATCAGTTACTCTGCTGGTATGAGAGAAAAGATAAGGAAAAACATCTGTAGACATTCCAAACTCAGCAAAGACGTAAGAAGCCAAATACCGTCCCACACTGGAGAAACACGTGCCATTCAAAAGGTGGACAAATGGTACGAACGCGCTTGGAAGAACAAAGCAGCGGCCACTTGCGTCCAATGCAGGGGTTCCACTCGGTGCTTGCCTCCAGCAGCATCCCGGAAGCAGTTCGACGGGGAGCAGACCACTCATCGTTGGGTTCGAGAGACGAAACCAACAAAACAAAACGAAAAAAAAAAAAAAAAAATCTAGAATCCAAAAAGCTCTTGTAGAATGAAGCTTCAGGAGAAGAAGAAGAAGAAACGCAGAGCAAATGAAAAACGAAGGAAGGATGTGAGATAAAGCGAAAGAAACAAAAAAGGAAAAAGCATCTTTGCCGTGAGATGAGCGGTCCCACGGAAAAGATATATGTCTTACATGTCTCAGGTATTAAGTGCTTCTTCAGATAAGGCAGCAGGCTGTCAGTGCAAGGACCACGAAACGGAGTGATCTGCAACTAACAAATTCGAGTTGTTTAAAGAGCACGGAGGTTTTTCGTGTCAAAGTACTGGATATGGGGCGCACGTGTGCGTTTGCATTGCGTATGTCCACGGAATTACTAAAAACTGTAAACGAAATGATCTCTCTCTTCACCGTATTTTTAATCATTTCAATAAACTGCGCCTCTTTTATGGACCCGAACTGAGATAACGAGCCGCGGTGGCGCACGGCAAACTCTGGAGCAAGTTTTTTTGTTTCAGTAGATTTCGATCGTTCAGTTTCTTAGATTCCATTCTGTTAGATTTTTGTCCCCATTCGTTTTAGAGTTTAGCGCCATGGAAAAAGCGATTTGGTCCTCCCCTTTCACGATCTTTTCCCCGGCGTGTTGAGTGAGCCCGTGTTTCCAAGTACGAATTATTTAATTTCCGAAGGACGCAATTATGAGCTGTTCAGAAAGTTCCTTAACGGTGATAACTTGCAAGCCAAATTATTCATAATCTCCAAGTGCACTAAAGAATTCGTGTTTCCATGTATAAATTAAATGCTCATCCTACCATCCAAGTGCTTCTTCTTCGCAGTGTTACGTAAAACTCACATATGGTACGTCATGTGACGATTTTTCCTTGAAATAAATATCTTGAAAAAACGAATTCTTTTATTTGAATTCTGTGTGGGCGTGTGTGTGTTTGCGTGTGTGTGTGTGTGTTTTTTTTGAGACACCACGTTTGCATCCTGCACGTTGCGATACGTATGGGGCAGAGTTTACGAATTTTGTTGCTCAAAAAATCTTGGGCTGGCCATCACTGCAATATATATCATCACTGTTCATATTATTTACTTATCAATATCATCAGTATCCCAAGCATTTTATGGTATGCATCTTACTGACAAAAGTAACGCATGTGTCAATCCTCTGTCAAGATTAGCGTCATCAATGCTGTGTGTGGTGCCAGTCGTATAAGTACATAATGTGAGTACGTTTAATTAAATAACGATCGGTTAATGAAATATACTTACATCACACGACATATATGCGTGATTTAATTTTTTAATGAATTAAAATTAAATAATGGCATAATTACAAATATGTTAATTGAATACTATAAATTAAAAACACGTGTATCCACGCTATCGAAAATACGTCGAGTGCACCTGGTCCTGCACGTGTCCAATTATCTGCCAGTATATGTGTGTAAACAAGCACTGGATGTGCACACACAGATACACCTGTATGTATATGTAGTGTGTATACAAACTGGTTGGATAGCATTCCAGGATTTTCCCTGAAACCTTCTGTGTTGGTACATAATCGTCTGGTGGAGTCTACGAGAACTGCCTCTCTTCTTGAAGATAACCTGCATATCTCTTGAAAGGGTCCATGGGAAACACTGCATGGTGACTAAAACACTAGCGATGCGGAGCTCCTCATGATGAGTGTCAGCGATTCCGTCTTTGCCTCGAAACCGAGATACGCATTCCCTTCCGACTCCTGGAAGCATTTTACTCCCCTGTCCTCGACTGCCTCCTTGCATCTGTCGCATCAACAGTCCATCAATGTTTATGCCCGGTGACTCAAAGGCGTTTAAAGGGAATTCTATTTTTTTTTTCAAAAAAAAGGAAGAAAGAAAAAGATTTTTTTCTTGTGCTTTCCCAACCCTCGATGCGACTCGACAAAGGCCGCGACCGAAAAGACGGAAATTCCTCCAGAGAGCCAAGGATTGTGGTGGATGCCAAGACTGTCTCCATCCCACGAGATTGCGATTCCGCGAAGATTCGTTGAAGAAATTTTCTTGTTACTTTTCCGTCCGGATGCTGTGGGGCTGTCACCAGACGTGCCCATTTTTCAGCTTGCAATAATCACGCCCCCCGTTTCCGTCCTCGACCGTGATATTTCGCCGTTGCGCCCATGCTCCGCAGCCCAAGAGAAGCTGCGGGGTCAACTCAGACTCTGCCCGTATCTGGAGCAGTTGGTTGGGCGCTTCCCTGCGTCCAGCGATGCCTGTGAGCGTTGCAAGGAAGGAGTCCACCATATGAGACTGTCCCGCTGCCCCCTTCTGTCGCATCTAGGAGAAAACACATCGTCTTCAGATACTTGAAAGAAGCATTTCGCTGGTTGTGACGTAAGCTCTCAACGAAAGGGATCCAAGTTTCAAACTAAAGGGGGGAAAAAACAAAAGAGAAAAATGGTGGAAATAATGAGCTGCAACTTGTGAGACTTGCCACTCTCATCTTCAGAAAACCAGATAACAAGATGCAAATTAAGCAACTCTTGCAGAAATGCAGTTACATCACTGGAATCTTCAATTCCCGGAAGCTCATTCAAGTAAGTGCCAACTGCATGTCTTGTAGAGGACTCATTGTTGGATGAGCTCAAGCCGAGGTCTTCCCAGCTGGCTTCCCGGATCAAGAAGGGTCATTCGGAAACACCGGGAATCTATAGCAGCTAACCAGAACTCTCTGGTGTAGCCAGGTATCAACGCATGAGTCAGAAACCGGGAGAGGGCACGACGAGCTGGTGACCCGGCTCGGAAGGGCCATTCCGATAACGCTGGAAGCTAATAGCCGCCAACCAGACATCTCCGGGGATAGATCCAAAACTAAGGCCGGGCCTTAGGGAAAAGGGATGGTGGTGATCATACTAGACGTCGCTTGCCCTTGTGGGTATTCATCAACAGCGATGCGAAATGTGAGGGAGAGCGAGTAGCGAGGATTGGCTTCCCAACACGCGTGGCAGGATGCTCGGGATCCGGGAAACGGGGTGAGGGACCTCCAAAAAGCAGGTGGAAAAGAGGTGGTGCTCTGGAACGTGCAGCATTCCCGAGTGTGTACTGGAAAGACACCGGATGGGTCATTGCCCATCATGGAAGAACGTTCTCAAATCACAGGAAGAGTTGAAGACCGCTGAAGAAGGGGGTGAAAACTGCCTCCCTTCAATAATTACTGTATCTACCAAAATGTATATAAATTGCCTGTTGCTCCCCTCATTGCTGATATTTCAAACTAAATTTTCCCTGAAGTTTGGAGGAACCAGTTGGGAAAAAGGACCACTTAGCAAGGCTCACCAATGATGCGCAAGCCAGTGGCAAAGCGAGCGCGGCAGCCTGCTATTCGTTCAGTGACTCAAGAGGAGCACACACATGGACCCAAATAGTTCTGGCGCTCTTTCTAACGGTGTCCCATGGATCATCAGCTAACAGCTAAAGCAAAATCATCAACGTTAAAATCATTTGCATGCGAAATCTTCGGTGCTTATCGAAGGATCCCATTATATCTTCCCATATTTTAGTCCCCTCTAGACCTTTAGAATCGATGGAGATGCATGTGATCAACTTGTGGAAGATTTTACTTGGGTTGTGAGTAGCGCAAACCGAATCGAGTGTTCAGGACATCTTCCCAGTTTGATCTTTGCCGTCGCATAGGAATGGTATCTGCCTCAAGTAAAGAAGAAACAACGTAGCAAACCGTATGCATTGTGTTCCAGTAGAAAAAGAGAAAAAAGAAGAAAAAAAATATAATGAAAATAAGGAAGGGCAACTTTCGAGGGAAAAGTTCCAAGAGGGAAAGTAGAAATCTTCAGAATGGTGAAAATAATGGACTGGAAAAGGGAATTGGGAAATTCACGTGCCCATTCCAGAATGAAATACAAGAGATTCTACTGATGCTTCTGTTCATCAATATTCAGGAGAGCATACGCTTTACTGAAAGGGAAAGTCCTCATGTCCTATGTGAGAACTGATGCATGCGATCATACGGAAAAAAATGATCTTAATCAGTTCTAAGGAGAACTACATCTGTATGTTGGGATGAGAGCATTCTCCCATGCGTGACATGCCATTGCAGCACGAGGAACCAAAAATCCAATCCTTACGGCGACAGAGATGCAGCATCTTACAGGGAACCCTACCGACAGGCATAACCAAATCCAATTTACGGCGACAGGGATGATGGCAGTGAAAAGTTCCCTGACCACTTTTCCACTGTCATCATTTTGTCAGTCTTTTTTTGTTCTTCATCATCGGTGGTCGGGGCACTTTTTCCATTGAGCTCGGAACAGGGGGCACACAGCCCACAGCTGATTTGCCAAAGATGGAGTAGGATTGTCCATTCACGTAGTCGTGGTTTCGAGGATAAAGCGAGGGCACACAAGCACCCCCCTGTGAGAGAGGTACCGTGAACAAGACGGATGAGGAACTTCACAGGGAAGTAGTCAGGACTGCCGATACACTGATTCCGAACCCGTGACAGAGCTGTCAGACGCCACAGGAAAAGCCACTCTGGACCTCTGTGCAACAAACATCACCGTAACTACCGAACGGAATCTTCCCAATGCAAAGATGCGGGTTTCTTCAAGGCGGGATTGTCGTGGGCGATGCACAGGCGTATCAAGCAGCCTTCCATCCCTTCGCGAAGGAAGACGGTAGCAGGGAATCGGCTGGGAATGGCAAGCAAGTTTCTTGGAGCTTTTCGGAGCAAAAGTTTGTGAGTACAGGCTGAGCTGCGGAGGGAACTATCAAAAGGGGCAGTTCTTGTCCCGTGTGTGGACGCTGATTGCGCTAAATCGTTGCTCTAGAAGAGAAAATCGGAAACTCCTTCTTTTGAGCTCTTCTTGTTTCCCATGCGTCAGCTCGCCAGGGGGTGCGCTTTGCCCCGATCGCAAAGTCTGGGAGTATCCACGTCAGCAGAGAACCAGAAGAACATCCAGCATGCGAGGCCAAAACGCTTGTAAAAAAATGAGAAAGACTTGAAAGAATTGTGTGGGAGGAATTCTTAGCGGGGGGGAAGCGGCCAAAGAAGTCCTCTGGAATTGGACGCCTTGGAGGAGAGCCGCAAAAAATCCCAAGCCGTTTCCAAGCATTTGATGCGTGAAGAGCTGGTTCCTCTGGCAACCCGCTTTCCAGTTCATTCCGATGGCTCCTTCCTTTCTTGTTGGACCCAACTGCATCGGCTTCTTGATTTCAGCGCTCCCCCTCCGGAATGGAACCACCAGAATGCATCAGCGTCAAAATCGTTTGCACCGGAAATCTTCGATGCACATGGAAAAACGCGCACACACTTTCCATTTCTTTGCGGCCATCACTTTTGATGATGTTCCTTTCTCTAACGTGCCTGAGATTTTTCAGAGAAACGACTGCGTTCCGTGGAATCTTATTTAAGAATTCGTCTTTCTCGCAACGCTACCTGCAGCTGTTGAGGAATAAGTGGTAACTCCGCTTACGTGGTGCTTTGGGCATGCCGATCCCCCTTCTGCCTTGCATCTTCGTCGATGCGTGAAATACCCATAAACACGGCAGCGCTTTCTCGACCTTCCTTTGTTTTGTCTTGGGGGAAATTTCCATCGAATTCGTAGAATCCCCTTTCTCCAGCACGCGATCCCGGCCAGAGAGGCTTCTTTCCACCAACGTGCGCATCGCTTCGATCTCATTAGCTATTCGATAAAGAACGCTGCGTGATGCTGTTGCAGGGAGCAAAAAACGCCGGCGAAGCCGCGCCACCTCGGTCCTCGGGAACAGCACAGCGAAAACCGATTTCCGAGGTAGTGAAACTGCCGGGGGAGCACTTTCGAAGGGAAAAGCTGCGCGGCGAACGGAGGGAGGCGCTGCGCAGGCGATGTTTGTGCGTTTTGCGTGTCCTTTTCAGGCACGCCCGCCTGCTCGCAGGGTTCTTCAGGGACGGGTGGTTCACGAATCTTCCCCGAGACGCAGACGGATTCCCGCGGAGTCTGTCGCGAACGCATCGACGGGCGTCCTCGCAAAAGCGGGAGCGGTCGGTCTCCTTGAAGAGCGAGAGGAACGCACCGGCGCGCGCAGCCAGGGACGGCGAACACGGTGGTGCACCGCAGCAGGTGCTCCTCGGGATGATCAGCATCGGGATGGGCGAGCGGAACGGCGAAGAACGAGTACTGGGAGGCTGAGCTCACGTGCCACACGGAACTCGCGTGCTCGCGTGAAGTGCGCCGAGGCAGTGCAAAACCGCAGCAATTTCTCGAGTGGTTTCCTGTTTTGAGAGCCGCAAGAGCCCTAAAAGGAATGACGGAACGAAACTCCAGACTTCCAGAGAATCGCTCTTTTAGCACTGCGGCAGGCAAAACGAATTACCGTTCTCGGCTTACTCCAACAACTACAGCAGCAGCAACAAGAACAACAGCAACAACAAAACGGGAATTCTTTATTTACGTGCTTGGAAATGGACCGTGCGCATCTTCATTTCTGCCTTCCTCTGGAAGTAATCCATTGAACGGATCTGCTCTTTTGAATAAAAAACCTTTCTCCTGGATCTCTTGGTTGCGTAGATGAGGAAAGCCAGCAGGACTTCGCAACAGTGATGAAAGTCGTTCCGTGCCTTCATAGTTGCTAGGGCGACCGAAATTTCCTTGACAGCTTCCTGTCGTCAAATCCTGCAGGGGTCATTTAGTTAGAAACACCAATATTTGAGCTCAGTCGCCTTCAGGATTGCCAATTTAGTGGTTTTCCCGCTAGATCTAGCGTTTTGCGAAACCCATCTAGCGGCTAAAACTATTCTATCCCGCCGAGCGGGAATCCTAACGGATTTTACGGGTTTTCCATGGTTGCAAATAAAATTTTCAGTTATGGATGCTGTCAATAGACTTAAATAGAATTCCGGATATTGTATCTACCCCCGTTTCGGTCTCGGAGGATGTCGAGTCACATCGATAAATTATTGCATTGCTGGTAACGATTGCCGAGGAAAACGACTTCCTCACTATTAAAATATTTCGATGCTTAAACTGTGATTGTAGTAGTGCAGCGGCAACTAGTTGGAGTATTTAATTACCACTTACACACTTTCCCCGGTCCGACTCGCGGTAGGGTAAATTTTATTAAATTACAATGGCAATTACACTTCGATTGCTCTTCTTTTCCTTTTCGCTGTTGCTGCTATTGATGGTTCGGGGAGTGGGTTTCAGTCCAGTGGGTTTCAGAACATTTATGTCTTTGATGTGGGCAGCGGCCTGCACCACCTTCCGTTTCCTTTTCAGCCGTCTGGAGACGACTACCACTCCACTGCTGGATCTTCTTCCTGTTGGTGCCACTGTTGCCACCCTAACGGCATCCCTGCAGGGCGTCTCTTCTTCGGAAAGTCCAGTTTCTGTCTGCGCTCCCCTCGTTTTCTGTGCCTGGGGATGTGGCATCTACACCCCTGGAAAGCATGACCATAAATCGCCCTTCCTTCTTCTTCCTGTCGATGGGAAGTACGACAGACTGGATCTCTAGTTATGCAGCTGTTTCGTCGGGCAGGGAACTCGTCTGGAGAACGAGCTCCTCCTGCTCCTATTGATCGAAGTAACCCTCGACCTCTACCTGCAAGTTAGCTTCATCTCTGCATTTCGTTGCGGACGTCTGTTCCCCTTTCTGGTTGTTCATTCCGATTTTCTTCGGCAGTTTCGAGCGCTGTGGATTTTGGAATTCAGACCATTGCTGAAATTTCCTGCAGTCCTTCTTGCTTTCGTGACCCGCCGCTTTGCAAAAGGTGCACCGCTTGGGGCTCACGCATGTCCCGTTTTGCCGCACTGGCATTTCGTGCTGGGGCACGTTGCTACTCTGAAACCGATCATACATGTCCGGCAAAACTCAGGCTGTTAACGGTAGGCTGCCTATGCCATCTGCGGGTGTTCGTCGATCCGGACGGGGTTGGGGATCTTCGCATCTTTGGACGAGAGGACCTTCATCACCACCCTGTCTTGCGAAGGCTCCGTCCTTGTAAACCTTCTCTCGAATGTTGACGACTTCGCAGTATTGTTCGAAGTGCACCTATCTGCTGCCTCCTGCGGTCCTGGTCTCCAGGTCCAACAGGTGGACTGTCATTGCCGCCTGTTCTCAGATCCCGTGTAGGATTCTTCCGTTCTGGAGCAGTCCGTTGCCCACGAGATCGTCGGAGCTATTTGTGTATACAGAAAAGCCCCCAACGAACGGCACGATTGCTTTGATCTTCGTGAAGCCGATGCTTCGGTGGTGGATCTCGAGATAGATATCTCGCACCGCACTGATCCCATCGGGAGAGCGATGGCGTTCACCGCCGGGTCAAAATCCCTCAGGGGGCCTGACCCCTTCTTAATTTCTCTTCTGGCGATAGTGCCTAGTTCCGTGGTTGCCGCGGACGCTCCCCTTGACAAGGGTGCTGCCACGGTTGCGTATAGCAAGCTGCAGGTACCTCGCTTGCTGTCTCAGCTGCCGTCTTCGCCGCCGCCGTGGCCGATGATCATGCTTCCACTTTCATCCTCTCCATATTCCCTTCCAGTGTCGTGGGTCTGGGCTGTGGGTGTCTTCTTACTCTCACTCTCCACTGTGCACTTCGTCGGTCTCTCCTTCCACTGTCACTTGCTCCGTCAGGGCACACAAAAATTGCCGCAGCAGCACTATTTCACGCTGCCTTCACTTTACAGACTGTTCTATGGTTTTCTTTTGGCTATTAGTAATAAGACCAGCACTACGGCTCTCTCCTTATGTATCGAACACGTGCAGTAGTAGCTTAATAATATAGGTTTAACGTGATCAACTATTAATTGTTAGTTTGCATTTTATTTTTGTAGTATCGAATCTGAAGATCAAATGATTTACTACTGATCTGGAAAATCACGGGTTTTCGAAGGCCATCTAGAGGAATTCCATTAACTTCTGTTGGCAACCCTGGCATGGCCGCCTTTCCTGTATGCTTTTGCTCGGGTGAATCGAAATGGTGGCTCCATTCCATGTTTGTTTAGTGCGGGGAGTGGACAAGTTTCTCTTCTATTTCCTCCGGAACCACGTGCATACCTCGCTTTGTACACAATTCCCCCATTCAGCTGATCAGAGCTTCTGGAGAATCCGAAATGAAATCCAGAACTTGGAATTTTATCCGTGATCGAAGAAGAAATGGCGGAAAGTGTCATTTGTACGTCTTGAAGGACATCTGTCGTATGTCACCAATACCTTCCTGAGTAATTGCAACTTTCATACCGAATCTTCAGTTTTCACGGTCATTACCGCCTTACGAATGCGCTGTCGGGAAGCACGGAGGAACACATCAGGGAAAGACCGCTTTGTTTGCTTAAAAGTTTAGAGTTCAAGAAATTGGCATTCCCACTCTTTGAAAATCATTTTTTATTTTGACTTCCTTTTAATCTAAGCCCCTCGAGAGATATTCTGATTTACACGTTGCTGTTCTCCACTGGTCTTCATCAAATGAGGGCGCGCTCTCATGCTTCGGCACGTGGCTGGAGAGATTATATCTGGTTTCAAAGTCTTCGAGCTGCGTCTTCTGAAAAGAAAAAAAAAAAACAAAGAAAATCAACAAATCACTCTCTCGCAAATCGACCAGAAAAAATTGGTGATGGATATGCGATACGAGAACAGAGGAATCTGGTCGTGAATCATGAAAGCGATTGCATCCCGAGATTCCGAATACAGGTGCAAAAGCATCTGGAAGGATGCAGAACTCACACCGTCTCTTCCAGCCTATCGGTCTTGCAACCTGGATTGTCTATAATTTAGCATTTCACCAGAAAGCTCCAAGACGAGAAAGTGTCACTCACTATCCGCAAGCGACTTACAGAAAGTGAATTCCCGTAAGAGCGTACTTCTCTCCTCCAAAACCAGAAAAACATCGCTCACTTTTTAAAGAACCTTGCGGAACCTCCTCCATTCACAGTGCTTACCCTTTGTGACCACCACCGAACGTTTAACTGAGCCGTGGTACTTTTGGTTTGGCGGGTGATTCCAAGCATTACCGTGAGAATGGTAATCCCTGAAGATTGAAAAGTCTTCTTCGTAGCCAAGGGATCCTCTCTCTGCTCTTGTATTTTGATTCGATCTTCCTTCAAAGTTCCGATTTGCCTCCCGCTGCCCCAAGGCTATGGAAATCTTTCTCGGGATTAGGATCTTTTAGCATCCTAACAGTTCTTGCACGCATGGTCCGAGATCAAAACGTTTCATCAGGCTTATCATTTCTATCCCAGACTCCTTCAGTAAGGCTGACGAATGTGAAACCACGAACTCAGCTCTCCAGACGTTCAGCTCAGATTAATATCTCAGCACCATCAGCTGGAGACAGTGATCTTGTGTGAGAGGAACAAAATGTAATAGGGATAAACACAAGGAATGTAATAAACACAATAAACACAGGTGACGAGGCTCAGATCTCTTTCCGAGACCAGGATGATGACGGTTTTTGAGATTTGCTCTTCCTTCACTGGAACGATTAGAAACTGGTGAGCTGCACATACTTGCAGGTTGATGGATTGATTGGATTATTTATACTTGAGATTCAAACCTAGATAATCTAATAAATCGCAGTTGTTTATCACCAATTAGAGATGCTCATTTGGAATATACGTTAGAAGTAAGTGAATTGAAGACGTGTGCTTTCAGCTGCTGAGCATCTTCCAATTCAAAGAGATCCACCACCGGACCTCTTACAGCGGGGGCACATCCAGACATCTATAGCGGTAGATGAGTAAGCAGATGAAAGGGGAAATAAGAATCAAAAACTCCTGAGTAGTGGAGTTTCAAACTGGTTGATTTTAGCATCCAAGGACGTGGGTATATCCAGCAAAGCAGAAAAGTCTATCGACTCATGAAATCGGACGCCGCATACCCACGCTCCGCGTGTGACCACCCGAATTAGCTGCCATATACGCGTGACATAGCTGTTATGTTGGAAGAGAACATGAGCCTTCGCAGATCTTTAATGAACCCTGTAATCATCATGGATTCACGTATTCCTGATTGAGATTGTTGTTGTCATCAAAAACCTGCCAGATAGAAGAAGCATTCTTTGCAGAAATAAACGAATAATCCTTCGGATCATATGGAAAGGGCTCACCTTATAGAATCAGATCTATGGCCGAAAAATAGACGAACCGGATACTGGTTCATTCCATCTGTCCTCGCTATCTTCTTTTATATCGACGAGATCAAAAATGAAGGTCAGCGGAAAGGAAGAATGGACAGCGGGGTGGTTCAAGAAACGAATAGGGACACACCCTCCCAAGGAAATGGTGCACACAGTTTCCGGCTTACATGTGTGACCGGATCATTTCGTTGCGATGCACTTTTTTCCCCACGGTCTCTCGACAAGAAAAGCCTGGAAAATCTGAAGTCGCGTGAGAGTGCTTACAACTACCTTGAAAATTCATTTTTTTTTTTTTTTTCTAGCATCAGACTTTTAATTGGTTAGTGTTTTAAGACAGATGATGCATCTCAGTCATCCGAATTATTTCTTGCCCGGGGAATGATGCCCAGCATCCTCGAATTTCCAACGAGATTTACAGAACATTTCTCGAAATGGCTATGCTATGTATGAAACTATGCTATGAAATGTATGAAATTTGAGATATTCACGTAGAATGGCTCTCTTGATTCTTCCAGTTCTGTCCTTGAAAGTCTTCGAAATTTCTCTGTTATATTTGCACATATTTTTTAAAAAAAAAGAAAGAAGAAAAAAATAGGATCGTTTAGAAAAAAAAAAGTCTGGCATATTTGGAAACTCAGAATCAGAGTTTCTCTTTCATACGGTTCTTGCTCACATGACTCGAGTTCAAAAACTGCGCAGAGTGCATGTTTGTCTTCTTGTTTACCTACCCACAAATGCAAGCGAAACAAATGAACAAATAACTGTTGAAATCAGAACAGGAGAGTGCGCTTCTCTGGACCGAATTGATTGATCGAGCATCTTCAGGAGTGACGAAACACGGAAGAATGGATTTTTTTTTTTTTTTACAACTCTTGTGGACGTCGAAAATCTTCGAATCTGAACCTCGCTGACTTGTCAGCGCCATTTGAAATTCATTTTAGTGCAGGTAAATATGGATTTCATTTGATGCAGATAACGGTGCAGATAGATCAGTGACTGAAGAATGCTTACGTTATTGAGAATTGCGGAAAAGAGGATCTCCCAAAATGCAATGATTGCAAGGAAAGGAGCGCTCGGTACATGTTTCTTCTTGTTGAATCTACAACTTCCTGATCAAGAGACATTCAGCTTTCCTAACTATGCAAGATTTCCTGAGGTGAAATCTCGTGCATTAATTGATATGACACAGCTTTCACTGTTCGGTGCGCCGAAAGCTCAGAAGTGAGCATCTTCTCATTAAAATAATGACGGCACATGCCCTCTTCTACGAAACGGCACCATGAAGTTCCCCACGGGCACCCGGAGAACTGCACTTTCCCCTCGGCCAAGCCGTCGAAACCGTGGAGGTGGTGGACAATTCCTCTTTTAATTTCGAAATGCGCCGCTGAACTTTCAATTAAAGTTTACTACATATTCACACGGATTTGGAAGCCGCAGAAAGTTTATTCTTAATGAAAGGCATCGAAATGAGTGTTACGTGGATACGCGACAAATCCTGGCTATCGCTGCCCACTGGGACGACTGGCCACATGCGGCGCACAGGGCCTATTCTCTGTTGTTAAACAACCCGAAGGGTCCGATGACTGCGTTGCTAGGCCGAGCAGGGGAATGGTTAACCATCGATCCAACATGGAGAAGGATACAGCGAAAGCACCAACTGAAAATCGTGCCGAGGAGCAAGGATTTCTGGCAGGAGGAATCCATCCTGATGATCCCGTGGATGCTCCTAGTGTCTTCTGACACTAGGAGCTGGATCTACCAGAGGCTCAGAGTTACCTTGCAAAGAATTCAAGCATGAAGGCGAGGAAGATACCTTCACCACTCTAGAGTACGAAAGTACATTGAGATGGTGATAGGAAGATACACCCACAGGACACGCGAAGTGTGGAAAACAACAATTTTGCGTGGTCCAAGGTCAACAAGCAGGACCTCCGAAGACTAATGAAAGAAGAGGACAAAGACACCAGTGTCCTCCAAGAAGCCGCCGACAGCTACGGGAATGACAGGATCAACCTGTTAGCGATCGGAACAACGCTCTGGAAGAGGGATCTACCGCCAGACACCCAGGATAACCTCCTGATGTTTTATCACGGAGAAATCCTGAGCGGGTCTAGGATAAAGCACTTCACGGGAAGAAGAGAAGATGAGGCCTGCAAAGCATGTGGAGACAAGGATACATGTCTTGACCTGTCCCACTATGCAACAAGAGTGGCACCCCCTCAAAAGGGCTATCGGACTGCCCACCACATCGACCATGGGAATTTTAGCAGGCGTGTTCCAAGGAAATGGGAACGTTCCCTGTTACAATCCCATGGTAAGGATGACCATCACCCTCTTCATCACCGCCATACTTGTGTGGTGATGGAAGATGAAGACCGCCAGGACGACCGTATCTCCAATGGAAATCCTGAAAGCGCTTATCCAGGAGGAGGTCGGCATAAGAAATTGCGAAAGAGTGCCGGCCTGGAAGTACCGACATACCCTGAAGAGGATTGAGGACAACTCCCGGGCACAAACGACGCCTAGTTCCCCTTAAGTGCAGAACCTCAGTGAAAACTCAAGAAAGTGACCTCAAAGTGACTTTAGGGATGTGAATAGAGCGAATGAAAATGTAGTATGAATGTAAAAGAAAAATAAATTTACCCCACCCTTGTGGGATTGGGGAAAATCGAAATGAGTGTTTCTCATTCAAGAGTCAACTGCTTACTTTTAACATGCCAATACCTGTTTGCTCTGTCTGTGCGACCGACTGGATTACGGTCAGGGAAGTGCTACTAGAAGAAAGCAATTTGATTTCCATTTTTTGCCGAATAGGAATAGCGCATTCGAAAATTATAGATAAAGTAGGTCTATTTCATTTTAAACTAGAAAAAGGTTCAAACTCTGACCGGAACTGTTGCTTCTTTATCCAGGAAAAAAATGATCGTTCCTTTTGAAGAAACCTGAATCTCTTAGTATTCTTTCCTGATGAACGCTTCAGTCATAGACCTGTTGATTAAAAAACTGGAATTCCAGAGTAAAATTAGATAAAGGTGGTTCTTGAAAACTTAAATCAGTTAAGAATACTCCTTGTAAAATACCGAACGTCTTTAAAGGAAAAATCAGCATATGCTGGTCACATTAATAGAATTTATACATGCTTGCCAAAAAAAAAAAAAAATGGAGCGAATGAAAATGTTCCGGAGTGAAAGAAAGGTTTCAAGATTCCTGAATGCACTGACTAACGGATTGCATAGCATGACAGAAGTCTTCTCCAAGACATTCATTCTATCATGGATGTAAACAAGCAAACATTAAAATCTACACCTCATCAAAGCTTTGAATAACCACTGTGTGAACTTACAGCATTGCGAGAGACAAGAAATCAGATTCGCAAATCGTCTTTAGGCTTTTTGGACACTCTGATCTCGTAATTCTGCTCCTCCACAAGTCATTTAGTCTTTTAGTCATTCCTTCGGATCGACAAGCTGCGGCCTTGCGAGCGGAGCACATGCCATCCCCTATAAATATTTGGCGGAAATTCGGAGATCCTTGCAGCCATTCCGATAGGGAACACGGAAGTGGAAATGCTTGGAAACTAATTGAGACACCTATGAAGTGGAAGCTCTTGCATTACATAATGGAAGATCATGGGGAAATCCTCTTTGGTTTTCGTGGTTCCATGGAACTAGGTGGAAGTCACCTGCTACCCTTATGACTTTTGTTTCCTCGACTCATTGTCATTACTAAATTTTGAGCTACAACATTAGTACGAGTTGTGAAAATAAAGGCATTTGAAATTACAGTGTAAGTAGCGGCAAGATTGAAGGTTTCGGTATCCAGAAAATAACTAATAAATGTCACAGCATTGAAAAAGCTCCCTTTTAAATTTTGCAAGTGGCGGTTTGCCTCGAAATTCCTCAACAAAATTCGAACACATGGTGCATGATCAGATAATTGTCTCCAACAGGTGTTAATCAAGATTGCAAGGTGCGATATTTCCAAAGAGGCGGAGAACCAAAGCAGAAGATTGAAAAATGCTTTCTCTAAGGCTGCAGTTTTGGGTTCTAAACGAAATCCGCATTCTCCCGAGAAGCATTTTTTTCGCTTCCTGTACAGTTTCTCGACATTTACTGCCGTGTTTAACCTCTCCCAGAAACAGTAATCGTTGTACACTTTGAATTGAGAATTTTGGGAGGATACAAACCGTGACTCGTCATTAATATCGTATGATTCAGGAAATGTATCAGGGGATGTACAGATCTTTCAGGACCACGGCCTTCTTCAAATGACTGATTATCGTCGTAGTAAATCTATCCAGAATGGCACATCTGAGATGATTATGATAATTATTTCACAATTACATTTCAAAATTATATGCCATTTACTCTGAATTGCATCCAGAGTTAAAGGAATTACGGTACGTTAAAGGAAACGGAGTCAAAGTATCTTTCATTTGGTTTATTAATCGTGGAATTGTTACTATTGCACTGTGATTTAGTTGAAAATCATTTCCTAGTCTTCGAATTACAGTTTTCAGAATCTGGTACCAGTGACAGAAGTACTCATTTGAAAATTCGAATTTGCAATAGGTGAAATTTTTGCTTCCATTTGCATACAACTGGAAACTCCGATCTATTACCACATCACGAATCATTAGGAGCAATTACTCTCAACAAGCCACCCATCACCGGCTTTAAGAGATTATAAAGGGATGTTTTGTTTACGATTCTTCTTTCCTTTTTTTTTCTCCTATCAAACTGGACTCTGCGAAAACAAAGAATGTCAAAGGGCACACATACGGAATGTGTCTGCTTCCGTAGTGTCCTTTCTACCTACGCTACATCTCGCTACCTATGATGCTTTTCGTCACCTTAAAATGCTCTAGCATAAGGATCAAACCAAATGATCTTAATATAAGCAAAGCAGGAACGTAATCTTAGCATTAAAAATGTGATTGTAAAGCTCCATTTGAGGTTTGCTCATTTTTCTAATTACGAAAATTACTATTTCAATACGCTGAACGATGTGGTGTCATTGAAATTAAAAACAAACAAACAAATAAATATTTTTTTCTCGTGTTCGTGCACTGTGACCAGTAGGTATCAACAAAAAGTAAAGAATTCGGCATTCTGTTTGGAAACAAGAGAACTCTCTGGAAACTCTAGAAAAATCGGTCATATTTCACGCACGCATAATTCAGGTCCAAATTTTTTCTTTAAGAGTTCATCCATGGTGTAATTTGAACTGAGGTATTTCATTGATTTCCAAATAATTAATGCCAATTCATTAGCAAGCAGTGTTAATGATCGTTGACGTAATACCGCATCATTTAATGTGGATCACAGTTTGTATCCACTGGTTTGTGAGAATCTTTGATCATTCCAGGAATGTAAAGCCATGTTATCCTAACCAAACAAAGGGTAAACCGGGGATAAGGGATGCATGTACCTCAACACCCGAAAAAATATCCAAAACATATGAGCTTGTCCTGAGAGGTTCCAATAAAGCGTCAGGACAATCCTGTGGTCATCCACAGGAATTCTCAACGCCAAAGGCGTGTGCTCCAACATATTTGCCAAAATTATGCCCCCAAACACTTTCCCTCAGGTTTTGCATGTTCGTTGTAGTGAAAATGGAAATGATACAACTCATATCTAAATGCATCTGACCGAATCTGGTTTTCGAAACTAAACAGAGATTTGCTCGAAGAAAAAATTGCTCATTCATCGCTGCAAACTGTAAATTAAGCATTAAGCATATCGCTCTTGATTTAATTCTCCTACTGCTGATTCTTTTTTTTTTCAAAGTTGCAATTATTGAACTTATTGTAACGGCATCATTGCTGTTGTTGTTGCATTACTCGGGAACAATCTTTCAATCAAGGATTTGCGGGCTATAAAGTTTATTAGCTAACAATATATATATATATATTTTAATTCTTCAGAAGTTTAACGAAAGTACAGTATCTTGCAAAAAGAAAGTAAAATGTACATGAAATGGTTAATGGATTACCCTATGGATGAAAGTTTTTTTTTCCCTCTGGAAACGCAAGTGACTGTTATCAGCAGAAAGCATTGAATGTTCGTTTGTAGAATTAATGACATGTATGTATCGATTAAATGTAATAAACGCATTTTTTTTAAAAAATGGAATTCTTTGCTTATTCCTAATTTGAACCACATCGTTTTACACCAAAGGTTGCATATCACATTAAAAATGAACTTACAAACCAAGGTGGATGATATTTCTAGCTAATTTACTCTGATCCTTTGAAATTATCTATTTTGTTGAATCTCGTGACTGGTAACTTTGCTTTGCTAATATTTCGGGTTACTCCTTGAATGTCATTTTGGCTCTTTTGTGCAATATCTGAACTGGATCTCTACATTTTTGTATTCCAACTTAAAACATTTCGATGTTAAAATAAAGTGCACAAAACTGTCATACCCAGGTATTTAAAATGAGGTAGCACTTGTAACATCATAGTGAATTTAATATTCAAACTGCTTTTATACCTAATCATAGGTGTCCCATTCGAAGGTACGGTTCCTATTTACAAAGTGGTTTTCTGCACAAGAATGCCTTTCCCTTTGTTCATTTCCGTTTTTTTTTTTGTGTCTCGAACACTGAATAATAAACCAGTGATAATCAAAAAGCACTACATTAGCAAACAAAGTGCAATTCCTCTAGAGAGGATACGTGCAAATAAATGTAGCTTAATCGGACACTGCACTGCGAACAGAACCAAAAAAAAAAAAAGGAAGTGAGAAGTGAAGCCTTTGCTCACAAATTTTTCAAAGGAATACTAGAGCTACAAACCATAATGAGAAGCTAATATCGAGTTGCAGTTGACATGGTGAAAAATCCTTCTGTGCTGTGTTATTTCTCAGAAGAATGCACACATGTCGATTACCGAAGTTCTGCGAGCTGCTGCATTTGCAGGTAGGCCAGATGTGCGAGAAACACTGTCGCGATGCTGCTTCGCATCGGTGACCACCACTCGTCAACACTTTTGCAATTGAAAGGACCCTCAGCACTCTTCTAAAAGAATCACAATGCGACCCCAACATCGCGTTCCGGGCGAAAAACAAATATGATTTGCATCCCATTCACAGATCAGCTTTCATAAACACTCATGAATCACAATGGGGTATTCTCATCCGACAGCACTGTGGACAAAAACTACAATCATGTTTCAATACATCATGAAGAATAGTGCTTCCAACTGCTTACACTTACGTTGAGCGCTTATTCGCTTTTTGTATCTCAATACAGATTCTTAGTTAACGGATGCTTAGTTTATTAAAGGAATTTGATCGCCAGTGATATAGTCCCGAGTGACATTTTCGAAAGGCCCATGTTTCGAATCTGGGGGCAAACTGACTTTTTTAAGTGTGCTCCCACCACTTTCTGCTAGCATTCTAAATATACAAAGTTTTGTTACAAAAGCACTGGTAAGATTTCAAAAAATATGCAATGCTTTCCGAAGTAATTAATAAGGTTTCCCTCATTTGTATATTCATCTCAAAAAATCATGCAATTTATTTGAAACCTACAAAAGTTTATTTTGGGGGGGATCATGATTCTGTTTCATCGTTTATGCAAATCTGTTTTTCTAAGAAAAATCACTTGATCCTTTTGAGCAAGGATATTTGAAAATCGATTTTCGTCGAATCAAACTCAATTGTGGAAATTTCATCTGGGAACATCTAACATTAGCTTCCTATCCTCTAAGAAATCGCCAAGATGCTGCATGTTAGGATTTGGTATTTGCATCCTGCTAACAGTTGAGTTAAAATCACTTGGGTTCTAATCTTACAAACTGCTGTAATAGCCATTCAGCATGCAGCCACTCAACTGAGTTCTTCACAAGCAATTTCTGGTATTCCTGAAGTTGGATCCTGTCCTTCTGCGCAACTAAGATCTAGCAGACTGTAACATCAACATGCAGCTGAGTTGGACTGACCTCCATAGCAAAGCTATGGCATTTCAAACGAGAAGCCAACCTTAGCTTATCCTCCAAACTGAGATCACTAGCTTGTAACAGAGATGCTAA
This sequence comes from Raillietiella orientalis, assembly GCA_036172245.1. Classification (NCBI taxonomy): domain Eukaryota; kingdom Metazoa; phylum Arthropoda; class Ichthyostraca; order Raillietiellida; family Raillietiellidae; genus Raillietiella; species Raillietiella orientalis. The sequence continues at coordinate 2,006,566 of JAYWIR010000003.1, read as the reverse complement.
TAACTCCTTGGGAACTTCTGAATTTGCAAGTAGCTGAATAATATTTTGGATAGGGAACTGTGTTCTCAATCTAATAGAGCCCAACAGATTCTGCAACATACAATTATTTCACATATCAGCTCTGTAACTTTACTTACCTTGGTCAACAACATTTCTTTTACTTGCTGCCACTGTTGCAGTTTAACAAATGCACTTAATACCTGCCAGTTAAATTCTTTTTCTGATAGAGAGAACTTTGCCTTCAAGAGATGGGGACTCCCCAGATGTCCTTGGGGTTGATCCCAGAAGTGAAGGCAACAAAAAAAAATTGTTGGCAGAAGAGGCAAACCAAGCAGAGCATCAGAAGTATTACAGGCAGATTCCAAAACTGGCTGCAACTCTGAGATGCTATGCTTAATCAAAACCATTCTCATCTATCTACCAAGAAGCAGGATGCTGTCCTGAATCATCTGAGCTTCAAACTTGGATGCCAAATTATCTCGCAAGTGGGCTTCATACACCTTCCTTAGAGACTGGAGTCTATTTGGCAAAGACTGGTGCAGTGCGATTTCCAACTCTATCATCTACCAGGACTATACAGTATCATACTTCTATGCCCACTTACTGCTGCTTCACTTCTGTATCCTAGAATACTGATCTCATATGAGTTTGAGAAACAAAAAAAGAACTTACTTCAGCAAGTCTAACAGCTGTGAGAATAGCCCTCTTTCCCTCAAGTACTGTAAATAATGGGCTAAAGCCAAAGGATGTTTCTTTAGCTCCTGAGCAAACAGCGACTTTTTCAATGTTCTTTTTAAAAACATAACACACTACACAATGTGATTTTCTGGCCATTTCACCTACCACCAGAATGGCATCTCCATCACCCAAGCTGACTGAAGCATTCAACAATGCTTGTTTATGGGCCAAACTCTTATAGTCTTCCAGGACATAGGGGGCTCCATGAAGAATCTGATACACTGTTTTCCTGGCTACCTCCTTGTGTAGTTTACTATTAGATAATTCTTCACATGGATCAGATAAAATGTTGTGGGTTGTTTGTGTTTCATAACAATTGTAGTTCTACTTGACTCACAATCATAGTTTTCAATCATAATTACCTGATGACCAGTGATAACGCTTTTAGTCAACTTAATACTTCCACTACTGGAACTCCTTTGATGATATGATATTCCCTGAGATACATTAAAAGTTGCATCCAATGAGGTCAAAGATTTCTTATCTGAACCAATCCAGGAATCCTACAATTACATATGCAAGTGCTATAAATTTTCAAAAATTAAGACTAATTAAAAATGTTATTATTTATGCATTAAATTTATTTTTTTTATCTGAGATTCATTATAAGGCCTGCACATTTTCCTCATTGAAAATACTGCTTTGCACTGCACTTTGCATCCAAAAGTCTTCATCATCGGCATCTTTTGATGAGTTGTTTTCATTTGGCATGTTCTTTCCGAAATTCCCTTCATTTTCAGATTCATTACCTCCAACACTAAATTTACAGGGTCGTTCCATTTCACCTAACAAATATTTTCAAAAAATGTAACTTTACTACATCAATATTCAACACATTAAGTTCAATGATTTCGTTTTGCCTGTGAAATAAACGTGTTACTTGTTCGAAAATTACTTTAACTCTAGCTCTTTAACAAGCCAAGAAATCAAATACATACAAAAAGGCAAAATTAAAGCACTCTAGGGTGGTAAAAAAAGTCGTAATAATGCCGATAAAACAATAAACATAGACGAATCAATGCTCGACAATACAGCTCAACCAAATAAAACAGTTTTTTTGTGTTTTTGTAATTACTAAAACTAAAACATTACAGCACATTAACGTTCGATTTATCTCGTTAACAATTCATCCTTGAAACTGTTAATACATAAGTTCATAAAAGGTAAAATTTTAGTGTACGCGATGACTTTATTTTTATAGTTACCTTTTTTTACATACAGCATGAAGTGGTTGTCACATTTGGGAGCAATTCTGCTGTAAGATATGCCAGCACATTCACTGTGGCCACTTTCTAACAAGACGCCTACAATTCGCTATCAACCTCTCTGATAAAATTTTCCATGCTATTTTTATACAGATTCAAAATGAGATTAATGCAAAATAAGATTTTTATAAGCCAATTTGTATAAAAATCCTTGCCATCATGATATCGATGATACAGTAGTTGAAGTAGGAGCTGATATTTGTTCTCGTTTCACAGGAAACTATAGCTTACTTCATTCAAATAACTATCATTAGATGATCATTTAAGTTTTCGTGGAAAAATTTGTACATGCTACCAGCAACGTCTTGGTTATTTCATTGTCTGGTTTGTGGTAAAACTGAAGGACTCTTGTTTGTATACAGATTTGAAATCATTTTTATGCTCATCTCCTAATACTTCAAAAGAATGTGGAACAGGTGATACAATCTCCTAGATCCACAATCTTAAATAGACTCCTCTGGGGAAAAGACATAAAGCGAGAATCCTCATTTATCGGTATCCTCCCAAGGAAAATAACCAAAACATTTAAATTTGCAATAATCATATTTATTATCTCGGAAATTTTTTTATTCGTTTCCTTTTGATCATTCTTCCATGCTAGATTAAGAGTCAATCCACAATTCAGACTTTCCGGACCCCCACCTGATCTTGCCTTGAAAAGTTCTACCTAATTGAATCTTAGAGTGGCAGATCTACCATTATCAGAAATTAAACTAATTGGGCTATCGCTTAATGCGGGACTGTTGTAACAGTAATTATGGAAATTTTAATTTTGATCGAGTTATTGCCAACTACAAATGAACAAGATATGACGATCTCTGGTGTTTAGATTTAGACTGTAAATTAATTCGTGAATGCATGCAAAGTTTTCAGGTCTTGCAAACCTATAATAATGGTTTAAAATTTTTATAAGCAAACAAAAACTCGAATAATTAAGTTGAGATTGTACATTGCACGTTCAAAAAGTTGCTGCATGTGAGAAACGCACAAGAGTTATCGACAATAAGACATTCATTTTAAATCATACGAAATTCTGAATCAAGGACAGACGATAGTAAACCATTATTTTTTTCTCTCCTAAAGTTGTTCTCAACCGAGGTCTTTTGTTACGTAAATCTAGTCCCGCTCATGTTTATATTTAAAAGCATGTAAGTCATATAAGTCATTTTCCGATTACTTTCCTATTATTTCATTAAGTCTGGAATCTTGTACGACAGCATTGCTCTGAAATTTCTCTGATATTATGATAGCAAATCATAGCGTGAAACCAATTGAAATTGTTGTAATGAATTCATCAGTGATCTAAGTCTTGGTACTCAAAACAACTAAGCAGACCCATCAAACCTGGAAAAAAATGCTAATGAAAAGTTGGAAATGAAGGTTTGGTTTTCATTTCTTAATTAAAATCTTTTAGAGTAGTTAAAGATTTTGATGAAGGCATGGGCTTAATAAGATGAGGTTTGTTTTTACAAATACATCTGTAAAAAAACATAAAATAAAAAACATATAAAAAGAGAAAAAAGAAAAAAAAACATTATTCATGATTCCTTTTAGAGTTGCTTTGAGACATTATATTTACGCCATTAATATTACTTCTAATAAAAGATTAATGAACTAAAATACTACATTTCATCCTGATTTAACAAATAATGCATGTACTTTCACAAGGTACAAAGAATGAGGATTCAAATGTCCTCATCAGTGAACAATCCATTTGCAAGCAGGTTCACAGAAATACCTAAGTACACGGTCGACTTCTTTAAGCTTATAGCCATTTTAAGCTCCAAGGTACTTCAAGCTTTTTAAATAATGAAATCTTTTTAAATAATACTCTGCTCGCATCGTTCAGTCCTTTGGTAGAAAAAATGATGTTTGCTTTTATTTTGAAAAGCCGCTATTTGTAATCTGTATGTTCTCTAAAGATAATGATACAGTAATTACTATTTCGCATTACTAGTTAGCATGTTACTTATCTTTGAATCATGGGTATTTCTGTTCCTTGCCGCATACTTAATAACATCATTTGTACACCTTTTTAATTGATCAAACAAAGAAAATAGAAACGTACCAAACTTTAGGAAGCCATTGAATTTTACAACTCAACTTTTACACGTTTCCTTTAACAGCCCTTTGCACACACTTAGTAAAAAATCATTTAATACATCTGATATGAAACAAATCGCTATAAGATAATAGTGGCACCACATAAATATGATTAGTTTGTATGGTTCTCTTTTTCTCAATCAACGAATCATTGAGGAAATTTTTTGTGATTTCAATTTATCACAGAGTAACAGTCTAGGAATATGTATTTGAAGATAACCAATTATGAGAATTCCGATCTCATCCGCAGCGGTTGTACAAAAATTAAATCTTGAAGTATATTTTGCTATTCCTTTTCATTTTCCAAACTTTGTAATTGATCATATTGTAAACTTTCATAGCTCATGCCACTTTCATGCCACAATTTATAAATGTGACTTATTTTAGAATAAGTAACTGCTGCATCGTTCCGTTTTTTTAGATAATGTGCAGATTTTATCTCATAATGTTTACCTTCAGATTTAAAATTAATAAAATACTGCTGTTTCACATATTTTATGATTTTGGAAGAATCTCTAAGATATAAAACAGTGTTTAGATCTCTGTCTGCTACAAACAAACTGACTAGGTAGCAAATTATCGTTGTTTTTTTATATATGGTGAAAGTAAATCGTAACGAACTTAATTTGGTGAGATTTGTTTGCAAATTTCTTTGTTCCTCCTTTTTGCTACTATTTGTGGATCACTCATTATATATCTTTTGAGGGAAATATGTGGAATGATTTAATGAAGCATGAAATCATTTTGGCTTTGTTTCTTTTCAGGGTAAATCAAAAAATTTATATTAACTCGGATCTTAGACAATTCTGATTTTCTTTCTATCAGAAACTTACATAAATTTGAATTCTTTGTATGTGTGCATATGTTCAGAGCTATGTTTGTACATATACTGACTTGTGTACATATACATATGTATATGTAGTGGTTATGTATTCATGTTTTGTGTTAGTTTGGTTTACTACCGTATGGGTTCTGTATAATAAAAAAGTTCAATGTTGATAAAATTATCCCCAGTGTTGAAATACAAAATAGTTTTTCACACTCTTATTTTCACGATGTGATTAATATCTTTTGTTTTGCAAATTATAGTTTTAACTATCATGGTACATTAATGAAAGTGTATTTGAAACAAGATTTTCTTTTCGTCGCGAAATAGGTGACGTTAGTTAACCTGCTGGAAAATCCTGCCTGTGTGTACAAACCACACCGACTAAGTCTGTAGTCGTATGAGTATTACATGAAAAAGTTGTACAGTTTTTCTATATTTGAAAATGTAGCTAGCAAAAAATTTTAGTTTTGTGAGTGTACGTTAAAGAACAATATTTTGTTTGTGGAGGCTTGAAAATATGCATTAGCCATGTGTCGCGAGTAATGAGAAAAGCCTGAAATCCAATGAAAAACCTTTAAACGTAATTACATTTGGATATAAACAATAGTTGACACTTAGGACTCTGGTATATTGATTTTTATTAATCGATATTGAAAGCACTGGCAAATTAATAATCCTGTTATTTTGATAGAATATAACGTTTAGCTCATGTTTTACGCGCAGATTGTAAACAGACTTGTAACTAATAATATATATTGAAAGCTAAAAATGATACCTAGACAAAGTTTACCGAACTTCAATAATTAGTAGTGCTTTATTAGAATCCGGATTTGTGATCATGGTCAGTGAAGTGGTGCAAGCATTCACAGATGATCCATCAGAAATAAGGTATGCATATGGTATAATTTTTGAAAGAAAATATCAGTGATTTATTAGCCATCCGTATGCTGTATTCTTTCATCTAGCATTTCGAATAAGTGCTCTAATTGCATATCTGCTGTGTGGGTGGTTCAGTCATTCTTTTGTAACCAATTTTGTGCTCATTGTATTTTTGCTATCTGCTGATTTTTGGACAGTAAAAAATGTAACTGGAAGGCTATTGGCTGGCCTTCGCTGGTGGAATCATACAGATGAAAATGGGAATGTCAGTTGGCAGTTTGAGAACCGCAAGGTGCGTGGCATGTAATAATTTACCAAAATAAATTGTATTAGGGGTTGGTAAATCCAGGAGAAGTGCGCACTTTTTGGCTTGCCTTGGTAGTTTTTGAAGTTTTATGGGTGATTTTGGTGATAGTAGCTCTCTTTGGTCTTCAGCTAAAATGGATGGTAAGGAACACTATTCTAAGCAGGACATGGAGACATGTTTCAGTAGTTGCTAGCAAGCATTGCATTGTTGCTGAATACTTCCAATCTCTTTGGCTACATAAAATGTAGAATAGGAGCAGATCAGAGTATGAAGTCTTCAGTTACCAATTTCTTGCAAAGTCAGCTACTGCAAAATGTGAGTGTTGTAATGTTTTTGATCACAACTTTCCATTAGTTTAAGTTTAAGATGAAGAGTCCCTCAACAGTAACTCTACCTATTTAATAAAACTGGTACCAAGCATGAGGTGTATTTTATTTAGGAGCACCAAAAGCATCAGGCATGCCCTCTATTGTGTATCTTCTCCGAGATATGTACATAATGGGAACTCCTGGAATCTTGCGCAAACGACGTCGCAAATCCTTATCACATGTTGCTACAATAAAACATTTATGCTGAGTAACTCGCTGTACTAAACAATCATCAGCATAAGTGCCTGCATGCATGCATGCCAATCTCACAAAACGAGGATCAAGAGCGATACGAAGTGCTACTCGATATTTAGCACCTAACTTCTCTAGCTCTCCTATGACACAGTCTGTTACATAGGGCACACATTTTGCATAAAGGCAGTCCATGAGAGAGGGCAATACATCCAACCGATTCTTTATAGAAAAATTGATGAAGTTAGTATCTAGCAAAATGTGATATGGTGGGCCTAGCTGAGTATTATGTTTGAAAAATAAAGCACTAGACACTTTAGTCCTAAAAAAACAATTAAAGAAACAAGCAAACTGAAAACTAACTTACACATGACGAGTTTTAGTCTCTTCAGGAGCTTTCTTTTTGTTTAACTTTTTGTTTAACGTAACTTTTTGTTTTGGGGGTTCTTGCTGTTCTTTTTTTCTAAAAGATATTTAAACCACTGTTGTATCACAGGTTTCCTTACATTCTTGGGTCACGGAGGCTGATAAGTTTTTTCATAGCTGCGTACTTTCGCTTCTGACCACTTCTCTGAAAAAAAGACATTAAGATTTCAAGTATTAGCCTTCAAACCATTTACCAATACTTACTCCCATTGTTATTGATCAAAGCAGTGCCTGCAAAAGATGCATGCTAAATTACATATTAATTATGACCAACTTTCATTCCCCATCCCAAACCCTTTTGCTCCAATAGCAACACTTTGCTTTCTAATAAAATCGAGAAAGGAGGTAACTGGGACCAATTTGTAGCAATATTTCCAAATCCCTCAATGACATCTGCAACAACATGTGAATCTTTGAGGTAATCTTTGATTTCTTTAGATCCTTTGGCCTCCACTAGCAAATGCGTAAAGTTTTTTAGAAATATGGGAGCAAGGCCTTCTGTTTTGTTGTATCTATATGAGCAAAAAGTAATCATGGTATATAAAGTGATGGATGTTTCTCACCTCCACTGAGAATGCATTTCCAGAAAGCGACTGATACCAGTTTCAGCACAATAATTATCCCAGTGCACTCTCACTGGTTGCACTGGACTCACATGGTTATGCAATCGAATCATTGCAATGCCACCAGGATAATTATAAGAAGATACATACAGTAGCAAAGATGTTATGATGAGATTCCCTTGTAGAAGTGTCCATAAAATGATCCTCCACTTATAAGATGACTGAATAAGAAGTGTGCACCCCCTTGCGGCTACTAAATTCATGATAGGCACTGTATACATAATGAAGCGCAACTCTTTGTGGGGTAAAAAGGAATACAATGAGATATAAGAGAGTGATGGGAGTAGCCACAGGATCATTTGATGATCAAGTAGTAGTCCTACAGCAACCAGAGGCAAGACTACTCCGAGAGCTCGAGGTAGTGCTGAATACCAGTACCAGAAAAAAGGCAAGGTCTGACTTGAGCTTAGAAAAAAACTTTTTAGCATCATGATGCAAGGATACACCCCAGTTATGGCTCTGATTGAGCACTGTGTTGTACCATAAGACTTCAACCTCTGGCCATACAAAACGCTTCCAAAATATGGAATCTACAATCAAAGAGATGCTTATCAATATAGGAGCTAATATAATCCCTTTCCACAATAATCTGGGAATGATCAAATTAGATAAAACTTGGGATGGGCAAGACTAACCTTTGAATGGAAACTTGGGATCGCAGTATTCCTTGGAACAGCAATATACCCAACAAAATGAAAAGTTCACTACGGAACCAAAGGCATGCAATCCCAGCCATACATAAAAACTGATCTTGTTTTCCCAGCATCCAATAATGAAATGCCCATAAAACTACAAAATTTTATGATTTTCAAGTTTTCTATCTTACCCCAAAATTGAGCCAAAGTATTGGGAAGTGTTCGACTGGCATAAAACAGAAAATGAAACTGCGAAGCAGTGATCAAATGTAGCCATTTTGCTGTATCAGCACCAAACAAACGCTGCACAGTTTTTGAAAACCTCCAGTATGCTAAGGACATTCCAACCAAAAGAATGCCTCGAACTTCACAAAATAAAAAATAACATCAAGTCTTTTCTGCAAAATACCTGTAAACTGAATGTAGAATTTGGAATACCCCATTGTTTGCAATAATGTAACAAATGGATATGAACAAAATGAAAGCATTATAGGTCCCAGAAAAGTACGTGGCACAACTCCAGGAAATTCTAAATGATCATACTATAACCCCCATAGAAAACGACCTTAAATAGAAACTGCTATACTTTATCTAGGTGTTTGGTGTGAAGCAATATATCATGAGTTGCTTGAAGGTTGAAGCTTTCTTCCACTTTAGTATAGGGACAAAATATCAAGTATATAGATCCAAACAATGGAAACAACCACCACAAGGAAAAATCCAAGCTCTTCATTTCCATAATGAATTACGCTTGGCAATAAATGTGATTTTTTTTTTCTTTCTCGTAGAGAATTACTATTCTTGGTGTAGTGCGGGGGACACTCATGTATAAGGCATACAGAAGATACTGATGAATGAAAAATTATCATTAGTTCTTTTAAAATAGCATATTCATATAATACGCATTTCATTGCAATGGGACGTATACATAAACATTTCCACAAGCAATCCTTCACTGCAAGTATTCCATAAATCACACATGCACTGGTACATCCAATTGATATGGGGAAAAAGTTTTTATTGATGTGTATTTATTGTTTCATCTTTTTATTATTTAATCTTACCATTGTCATATTGATACAGAGTCTTCCGAACTCTGCGCTCTACCATACGATGTTTAAATAGGACTCAAATGATAAAACAAACTCATACTGCATTCATTCATTCATACTAAAATATCTTGATTTTCGTTTCCAACATTCAGGGCTCAATGCACCAACGCATGTGACCGCATATAATCATTTCCCTCAAAGAACTTCAATCTGATCAAATTTTCACCAGGAAGAGAAAATCTCATAATCGCCTTTTCCGTTTCATAGTCGCAGCTTCATGGTTATCATTGAGAACGCCATCTTTAAAACTCAGCTTTTCCCCATCATAACAAGCTGGAAAAGGATCTAAAATATTCCTTACATTCATACGGTGTTTCTCATTACTTATTTCTATCAGACAAGCTCCAACTGCCCGATTAAGTCTTAGTGGAAAAATATAAGGAGGAAATCTACATCAAACTGCAAATAAACGAACAAGAGACATCTGCCTTTTTTGTTTTTTCTTTTTCACTATTCAGCTAAGGTTATTTCATGTAAAATTTTCAAGTTCTATCGCCTATGAGGAAAATTGGTAATCATGTGTTACATGCTTCCTAATCGATGAAAAACAAAACCGATTATGCTCTAAAATCACAGCGTTAGGCTGGAAGGCCTGAAAAATCCTTAGCCACATCATAAATGCAAAGTTACAAAATGCTTAAATTGCTTCGAAGAGAATTATTCTGCGTTCTCAGTTTTCGCAGTCCGACCAGCGATGGGGTGAATTTATTGAACTTTCATACAATTCCTCCATTTACACATTATTGCAGACACTTTGTTCAGTGTTTCTAGACAGAAAAGTTTACCTCTGGGTGTTACTTTCTTGTGTCATATTCAGTATTCTCTCCCTGGGATGGGATCATTTGGGTCTGGTGAGCATTCCACTCACTTGGGTAATCATCTGGCATCTTCAACATGCAACGGTATGTCCAGGCGGGTATTTCGTCTCAGTTCCTGATACATATTTCCCTCTGCAAAACTCTCTTTAGGATGCCAAACACTACTGCTTTGGTGTTGCTCATTTTTGCCCCTATCGCGATGCTTGTGATGAAGAGAGTGATGTTAGTGAGGACCATGGGCTTGTATCAGGGTACGTTTCCTTTCCCTTCAAACGTTTCCGCCAAAATCTTCATTCTCGGGGTCTACGGCAGGCCCATCAATGGCATCAGCGTTGCCCAGTCCAGGAGTAGCGTCGGGCAGGTGAGATGGTGAAGTTGGGTTTCTTTAACTCTACATGCCATGCAGAACTCGTCGTGGCTGTTGTCTGTCCAGTGCTTCGTTCTGTAGCTACTCAGTATTCCTTCACGGTAGAACATCAGGATGTGATCCTGAGTGTCCGGTAGTACAATCGTTCTTCCAGATTCTTGTCTAATTTCTTTTAGAGCCCGAGAGTCCTGTGGCTTAATCTTTCCATCATTTTCATAATGCAGAGTTACAGTCGCATTTTATGGAAACTGCCAGTCGTTGAGAACTGTTCGCAGTCACGGATGGTTATTCATAACCTTTGGATTGTCCATTTCCAGTTCTCCCAAGAGACCCCTATGAAATACGGGATCACCATTGCCAGTTCTTCCTGTCATAATTCCTTGCTTCGAGGCAGTCTTGATTTGGTGATTCATTATCATTATCTGTTTTCGTTTCCACGTAAGGTCGATTTCTTCCCATCCTCCATGTTTGTTTATTAGGGATGAAATCAAGCATCTTGAGTTGTCAACTTCGAGTAGGTCCTGTGTGCTTCATAAAACCACTGGTCCTAGTTAGTGAGATCCAGGAGTTTTCGCGCATCCAGGCTGTCCACGGATTGCTCCAACGATTTCGCCCTGGTCTCACCTTTCTTTCGCAAGCGGCATAAAAGTGTCAGCGTAACTTGCGGCTTGTGTTTTCTTCATAAAATCTTCCATTGTAACTGTTTCGCCTCCATCCTCGTCTTATCCACTTGGCAGAAACCCACCCCGAAGAGCATCTTGAGAAGAAGCATCCCGTTACACAAGTTCGTCCTCTGTTTCATGCTGAAGTCGAATCGAATGCATTTTGAGTCTTCTTCCCTGAGTTTTCTTAGGATTTCCCTCCGCAAAATTTGGACGCCGAGGCATCTCCGACATCTCCAACGCGGATTCCCAGGTACTTTTTGTCCACCGACTGGAATTCCGTCACCGTTAACGCAAAGAGGTCCAGGATCCCGATAGGCAACAGCTGTGACTTCTAGGCGTTGATTTTTAAGCCCAATCCTTTTCCCATTGATTCGGTCAGTTCAGTTCTCAGTCAGAATTTTTTGCGCCATTCATTCTGTTCCAAATTTTCTTTGAGTTTATTTATTAACATTGCTATAGCACAAGGCTATTTGCACTGTTACCACGTTTATTAGTCCCTAGGGTTTTCAGAATTATTCATATTCGGACATTTCCTAGGACAGTAATTTAAGAATACTGAGATGTAGTAACTGAAATGAAAATTTATCTGTGACTTCAGGAGCTGCATTTCTTATGTAAGACAGGCACATGATGTGAGTATATGATCCAAAAGGATCTTTTAAAACTTTGGAAAAGGAAATTAGAAGTCAAATCCCATTGTTCCGGCCTTCATCGGGGAACGTTAAAACGACCACCAGTGCCACGCCCGAATGTCTCGGCCAACCAGCTCCATTGCACACTTCTTGACTAAAAAATTCGTATAACGTATTAAAAAATCGAGAGAACAAGTGTTGAAAAGTCTGAACATGGGCAAGAGAATTCATATGGTGTTATCATTAATTTGGATGATCGTAAAATTTGCTATGGTCACTTCTTCACTAGATAATCAATGAGAAATGGAACTGTTTTATGATTTCAATAACTCACATGTTGATCAGTTGATACAGAAGTCTGGTCCACCTTTATTTTTATAAGTAAGGAAAAGAAACAGAAATAATAGTGCTTTAACATCTGTGTAGAATACGATATTTTCTTGTGGTACAAAGATTGCACCGGAAACCGTTTAGAATACATTTCCTAAAACAGTCAATGATATTACAACAAAGAATAAGACGACTAGTTATTTTCTAGATCCTCATTTCTTATTACTGAAGATGGTTATTTTCATATTATGGATTATGGGTAAATCATATTGCTGTGACTTCACATGAAGCTTCTAAATGGAAACTTTTGAAATGCATTACGTACACATACTTCACAATCAAAAGGATGAGTATTTCCGTGATTGAGATATAATAAAATCATAATTTCATTTCATACAACAGTGTATTGTCACCTGAAATTCATAGGTCTCAAGAAATTGAAGAACTAACAACTGAAATATTCACTGTTTCTACAATAAAAAATGTTTCAGTGTTTTGAAATGAAGTTGTAATTAGTGATGGCATCATTCAGCATGATTCACTTTTTCCTGATTAGTTATTTTCAGTTAATTTTTTGCTTTTCAAGTAGCAGAATCTGCAAAGCTGTATTTGCACCATCCATTGTATTTGGTTTTTACAGGATGCAGGATGATACATAAAAGTCTCTGGTTTCTTTACACTATTTTACTCTATTTTGATGCGATGATCTCAAATTTTTTTTCAATTATAAAGTACTTCTCTCAGTGCATCACCAACAATTAAAGTACATCCATTGGAAGAAGTAGGGGACAAAAAAATGTGGCTCTGAAAGAAAAACTCTGAATCTTCATAATTTTTTTTGTTAAAAGAATATAACTTTGATTTGATTGCCTCGAATTGCTTTCAGTGCATTATTTCTTCAATTTAGCAACTTTAGCAACTCTTTTAGTCACGCTCATTTGAATGCAGATGTTGGTACACGAATGCAACAATTCGGTAGTACGTACACGTTTTAACCGGTAATCTCAATCAGATATTATTAGCTTTGATCCACACTAAGTTTGATTTTCTATGCCATTTAGTAACCATTTGTGTGAATGTGAACACGTTTCCCAGCCTTTTCCATTTCAGTCGTTACACGTATGCATGATGCAATGATTGTACTTAGGATGTGGGTTCAGGTGGTAACGTGGTTGGTTCTTATAAGTTGCCGAGCACGATGCTGATAAGTGCTTTCTTTCTTTTCTTTTTTTTTTTGCGGTAATGGTTGTATAAAGTTATCAGGTGGACAAAACTAAAGAGTGTATGATGAAGGCATACATTGTCATACATTCGAAAATATAATTCGAATCGAGGACACAGCTGCTCATGTTAGAGTATGTTATGTATTGTAATTTGTTATGACTATATGTATTTCGTGTTTGCTTAGCAGTTATAATTCAGGTAATATGATCATAATATTTCAGATGCCGTCGCTGATGTATGGTTTCAAATCCAACCTGTGTAGAAGCATGTTAATCGGATTCCTATTCCTCGTATTTTCGTTTTTATTTGGAGTGACCAATCAAGTAGCTGTGATGAGCATAGATTTAGGCAGTGAATGGATGAAAGTTGCCACTGTTTCGGTAAATAATTTTGGATTCCAAAGCATTTTGTTTTCATATGGAAGTAGACTAAGAATTCAATACTTAAGCTATTTTGCTTTATTAATTATTTGAGTGAATCGTTTATAAAATGGATTTTAGCCCGGAGTTCCCATGGATATTGCTCTGAACAAGGAATCAAAAAGAAAAACGCCAGTTAGCGTTGCTTTCCGTGATGGTGAAAGGCATTTTGGTGAAGATGCACTTATTCTTGGCACTCGGTTTCCAAAGCAACAGTATTTTTACCTCTTGGAGGTATTGGGGAAAAAATTTGAACATCCCCAGGTTCAAAGATTTCGTGAAAGGTTTCCCTATTACGATATTTTCCCTGATCCAGATACTGGTAGTGTCATCTTTCGTCATGATGAGTATGTAGTTTCTAATCCTTAAAATGCCTTTCATTTATCCCACAAGAGAGACACACTTTACTCCTGAAGAGTTGCTGTCCATGATTCTAGTCAAAGCACGAGAATTTGCAGAAGAACATACCAGTCAAAAACCTATCAAGGAAGTTGTCATTACAGTACCTCCCTTTTTTAATCAAGCTGAGAGAAGAGCTCTTTTAAGAGCAGCAGATTTAGCTGACCTTAGAGTGCTACAGCTCATTAATAGCAATTTAGCAGGTGAGAAGTGGGAAAATCATCTTAAAATCTGTTGTATTTAGTGGCCTTAAATTATGGTATTTTTCGGAGGCAGCAATTCAATGAGAGCATGCAGAAAATTTTGTTTTTTGATGTTGGTGCCACCAGCACTGTGGTAACTTTGGCGGGATATCAGTTGATGAAAAGTAAGGAGAGAGGAGTTACAGAGAGTCATCCACAACTCACGATTTTAGGAGTTGGGTCAGTTCTCATTATGTAGAAACAGTCTCTACTTGTACTGTTTAGTTATGACAGGACTCTGGGTGGCCTCGAGTTGCAGATTCGGCTAAGAGATCATCTTGCTTTGCAGTTTGATAAAGACAATGGGAAAGATGGTCGTGTGTTTGAGAGCCATCGAGCAATGACTAAACTATTAAGGGAGGCAGCTCGAGTAAAAAATGTGTTGAGTGCCAATACTCAGTACATGGCACAAGTGGAATCTTTATTAGGAGATACAGATTTTAAGGCATTGGTTACACGTACTGAGTTTGAAGATCTTTACCAAGACTTATTGGAAAGATTGCATGAACCACTTGATGTAGCTCTTCAGCAAGCAGAATTGACTTTAGCTGATGTAGATCAAGTGATTCTGATGGGTGGAGCTACACGTACTCCAGCAGTGCAAAAAAAGTTGCAGGAGTTAGTAGGCAAAGAATTAGGAAAATCAGTAAATGCTGATGAAGCTGCTGCTTTAGGAGCAGCTCTTAGAGCTGCTGAATTAGCAAAAGGGTTCAAGATCAAAAAGTTTTTGGCCAAAGATGCTGTTCTCTTCCCCATTGTGGTAGATTTTCAAAAAGAAGATCCTGAGCAGGAGCATAAAATAATCCGTCGGATCCTTTTTGGACCCTTGAATCCTTATCCACAAAAGAAGGTGATGACCTTTAGTCGCCATGTACATGACTTTGTGTTTTATGTGAATCTTGGGGACTTGCAACATCTACCTGAACGTGATTTGCCCTTTATAAGCTTTCTGAATTTGACTGAAGTTGATGTTAGGGGGATTAATAGCACTCTTGAACATTACCCAGCAGATAGGACAGAACATAGAGGAGTCAAAGTGCATTTTGTGCTAGATGACAGTGGCTTGCTGAGTATCACGGGCATTGAAAACATATTTGAAGTGTTAGTTGATGAAGATGAATCAGATGGGAATGAAGAGTCTACTTTGTCTCGTCTGGGCAACACTATCAGCAAGTTATTTGGAGGTGCAGTTCCTGAAGTTTCTTCTCCACCTGTTGTATTTAATTTGTCTGATGCAGTGAATAACCTGACTTCTGTCAACCAGACAGCTGTGAATGACACTGAAAATGTTGGCTCTAAATTGCATCGAAAGACTCTTAAGGTACCTGTGGAACAGATAAATAAATGGATGGACCTGAAGGATCCCACAACCAAATTTATGCAAGCATCTCAAGCTAAATTGCATCGTTTGGATTTATTGGATCAGCAGAGGAAGAAAAGAGAGGCAGCTTTCAATGGTCTTGAAAGCTTCATCTTGGATACTCAGAATCGACTTTCTCAGGAAGAATACCAGAAGGCATCAGGTATAGAAGAGCAAACAAATATTTTGAAGCGCTGTTCTGAGGTCAGTTACTTTTCTATTTTCATTATATAAGTGTTCATAGTTCTCTGATTGGTTATATGAGGATGGAATAGATGCTCCTACTGAAGTTTACCAGAAAAAACTATCAGAGTTGCAACTATTGACACGAGATTTGTATGACCGTGTCAGGGAGCATCAGCAACGTCCAGAAGCACTTCAAGCATTGCATCAAATGCTTAATGTATCTCGTACATTCCTGGCTCAAGTTTTGAATTCCTCTCTGCAGGACTTTACACAAGTGGAGTTGCTTACTTTGCAGAAGCTTGTTAATGACACAGAAGTAATCATCATTCAGTGGTTTGCATGGGTGTTATGAACTTTTTTTCAAGGAATGGAAAAAGGTGATGATCAAGGAACAGGATGCTACTCCTCTCTTTGAACCAGTAAAGCTAACTGTGCTCCAAGTGGCTGAAAAGATGGCAGCTTTAGATCGAGAGATCAAGTACTTGATCAATAAAGCCCGAAATATTAAGGCACAACGAATGCGTAAGGAGGCAGAGGAACTACTGTGGAATGCCACATTGCATTCTCAAAATGATACTCACAGCAATGACACTTATAAATCAAATGAAGAAGAGTCTGACTTGCCAGGGGAAAATGTGACAGAAGAAAATTTGGATGTTGGTGACCAGTCACCAGCAGATGATGGACTTGAAAAAGGTAGGCAGAGTGCTGACTGTGTAACTTAGCATAGTTTTCCAAAACCATTGCTTGAAATATCTAGGAAAAATCCCCCAAATTTCTCAGTTAACAATTGTAATCCCTTTTGGTTGTAATCATTCTGTGGAAGTAATATCTGTCAGGACAAGAACCATTTGTGTAAACTATTTGTACTGTACACTTGTATGAATCAAGCATTTGATTTCATAGAAGCTGTTTTAATTGCTATTCCTTTGATTTCGTTTATATTTATATATGTTGAGATTTGTTGGCTAGATAATATTTAAATGAATGACAGTTAATTATTTATTGCATTTTTGTATTTCATAAAAATATAAAAATACAGTGAATTTTGATAAAAGCTGTTCCTTATTCTTGTTTAACCACTTGCTTTATTTTTAGATGACTTTCTTGAAGATGCTTCCAGCACACTAGAAAAAGAAGGAGAATCTCATGAGGAATTGTGAACTGAGATTAAGTGATTCCGGTGGAAATTGGGAACTTTGTAGTAATTTATTGAGATGTGAGAACAACTATTATAAGATATTATCAATATTTATCGTCTTTAAGTTTTTTGGAAATAGAAAACATCCTTTATTGTTGTTATATATGCTAATTGGCTTCTCAGATTTTATCTTATTATTTAATTGTAAACTACTGTACTCGAAAGTATTTTACGAGATATTTCGATTCTGCTTTACATTTGTCATGTGTACAAAGTATTTCTCTTTGTATATAATACTGTGATAAAATATCCTCTGCCATTTATTTGCAAGAATCCGACTGAGAAATCTCGGTTATGAGTACGAACCGGCCGATACCCAGTTCGTAATACCTTCTGCATTTAAAATAAAAAAGGAGCTGTTGTTTAAAAGGACTCCAGCCTAGAGTGGAAATGTTCGAAAGCTTAAATATCATTAGAGTGAGAACAGAGCTCATTAGAGAGCAAAATTCGTAAATAAATTAGAGGATTAATTTATGATTGGTAAAGAGAAACTAATGGGGAGCAGAAAAGTGAAAGATATTTATAGACTCATTTAAGGTTGCATTTATATTCTGTTTGAAAAGGCTTTTTTTGGCAACAACTTTAGCTCAAAAATGAGCTTGTAATGGACTCCTTGATTATTTGGGAAATCCAGAATGCAACGACTGTGCGTTTCACTTTCAAATTCGAAACGATGTAAAAGTGGAATTCTTTAACAAGAATAAGAAAGGAAGAAGAAGAAACATGAGGAAGAAATCTACGGATTATTATGTTCAGAACTTAGTCCATGCGTACAGTCCAGTTTCTTCTTCAGTATTCTCTTTTGAAGTGTTGTTCAAGTACTGGCAAAACTTATTCCCATTTTTACGTTGCCACTAATTTGAAAGAGTTTCTATCAGGTTTGTGAGCGAATATAGATATGCCTTTGCAGATGAGACAAAGGAGAAAAAGATGAACGTTCACTGCACTTTAATTTGAGTGGTGCTATGATACTACATCACGATGCTGCTTTCATATGATGCAGATTTCTCTTAACTGGATGAATATTCTGCTTAGAAGGGAAATCTCATCGCACTATAAATTTCATTTTTTCGTCAAAATATCCTGCAAAGCATATGAAACAACCTCTGGATTGCAGCACAGTCGTCCGTGTTACGTAATTTTTTTTAATGACTATGATATTCATAAAATCAAAGAACGTGATGTATGATTTTTCGCAGAATTGGAATGTTAAATTCGATTCACTATTTATCATGTTTTGTATGATGCAAAAGAAAACATGTTGATAAACAGTGAGTCGAATGCTCCTTGTTTTGCTCCAGTTTTTCCAGGAAATGTTGCTCTTTTAGGTCAGAAGCATTTACTGCATCTCACATATGTAATATTGTGATTCAAGCTAAAGAGTTCTTTCTCACTTGAGTGTTAGTTAGAAATAGAGGCATTGCACAACTTTTTTTTCCTCTTTCATATGAATGAAAGTTCATGCTGTTGTTTCCAAAGTTTTAGCCTTTCCTCGTTAGACGGAACTTGTTTTGTCTTGGCTCTTTGAGGAAATTTATGCCGAAAAAAATTCTCAACTTTCTTCATTCGACATACTGATTCTGCCCTTCCTTTTTCGAAGGATAGAAATTTCAATCCTCATTAGAAACATTCGATTCCTAACTAGTTCAGCCATGATTTTATGTGTGGCCATAGATGTGGACTAAAGAAAGGGTTGTCAGCAAACCATTTTCCTTGTTCCATACTTTTACCTCTACCTAAGCTGATGTTGAGCACATTTTCCTTTCTTATGTGATGCATCGGGAATCTTTTGGGAAATATTCCGGGAAAGATGATAAATTTGTTTACTGATGTCTCAGTTCTAAAAAAACATTTTACCAAAATAATGCACCTTGATTGGAACACAAGAGACAGATTACTCCTTAAAAAAATCTGGATACTCTTTCTCCATGCTTATCCTAAAGCTGTATTTGTACGCATACCTCTGGGAGGGTGTATGATGCATGAACAAAGAATTTAATGCTTAATGTTCTGTCCCAAATACGTGTGTGTTGCTCATGTTCGTCGGGGCTTCAAGTGCACTGTTTTGGAGTTGATTAAATTCCGAGTGTTTGTTGCATGAGTAGCCATCCTCATGATACAGATTCCAACTGATACAAGGAAGCAAAATTTGATATCCGCGAGTGTTCAGAAGTGATTTGGGATCAATAATTTCAGCACACGGGAAGTATCTTCTTCCCTAGGGATGTGTCTTAAAAATCTCGATGTTGCTTTGAGATGTGCTCAGTGTAAACGGGATTCGGAAAGGATCACGGAAGTAATCTACAGGGTTCTGCAAGGAGCAGAACTCTTGTAGATGATCCTCAAAACTGTAGTAGAATTTTAGCTAGTCAGCTGTAACCTTTTAAGGGGGAAAAGTATCTATCCATAGACTCTGAACTAAAACTGACCGGGAATTTCTAGTACACTTTTCTCATGTGCCATCATTTTCGTGCGCAAGTTTCTTTTCTGCGTAACCATGCGGAGGATAAGTTTGCTAAGGGATCCATTTTGGATAATTGACGCGAGAACACGCCATCAACTGAATCCCGGAGGCATTGGTATGGGACCTTTCTGTTCCCAAGTTGCATCTGCGAAGCTGCTACGTAGTTCGGCCTTTTGTTCTTCATCTGGGGGGGGGGGAGATGCCCAGCACGCATCGAAACTTCTTGGACAAGAGGAAGAGTTAGAAGAGGTACATTTTACGGATTTCCAAGTACGATACTCATGATCTGTTATTGTTAAATTATGTAATTTATTGCTCACATATAAATAATAAATAAAATCAGCCGTAAACGATTAAAAACAGGATTTTCCTTCTTAAATTAGCTTGCGAATTTGTTTGACTAGAATACCTCTGGCGAAAGCACCCGATCTTCGAGCACCCGACGTAAGCGCTCTAAAGTATTTGTATATTCCTCAGTGGAAACAGGAAACCATTACTGTGCTTCCAGACACACCATTCCGACGCTACCCATTTCTGATGTTGGCTCCCCAGAACTACATTTGGGGATTCACCGGAGTAAGATACTCGACGTTCTTTTTCTTAAGGATGAGTGACGTCGCTGTTCGTTAACGTGGATGACGACGGTCTGCTTTGTATTCCGAGAGTGTTTTCAGAAGGGAATCTGAACTTCTCTTCTCTTGGCTTCCAAATCGGAGAGCCTAAATAAAGAAACAAATTCAAAATTCATATCTTATCGTAGTTATCGGAGGGATCTCCCTTTCCCCCTTGGATAGCTAAGATCGGAGATGGAAAACGGCTAGGTTATTTGTAGAGAAGCAACCGCTTCCAAGAGAACCCGAGTTTTTTCTCCTCGAACTGGGATTCGAATCGTCGGTCTTTTGATAACTTTTCTAAAGGTACTTGTTTCTAGGATGCTGTCTCTAAGAGAAGCAACGGACGTTTCGGTGCTGCTATTTCTGTACTTCTCAAGTAGTAATTGTGCACTCGTATGGACTGCATTTTGTAGCTTTAACGGGAGGGATGAGGCTTTGGCAATGTGCGATGGGCAAAAATGGAGTCTTCTAGGAAAGACGAGAGCCATGATGCAGCTACTCTCCTCTTCGGAATCGAACGCGCACGGATGCTCCCTCAGAGCGTTCTCACAAATTTTCTACGGCCTCTGCACGTTTTTTTAGCCGATTCAGTAGAGACTTAAGAATGCACAGTGAATTGCCGAACGAAGACACGAGGTTTCCATAAATGGAGTTGAGTAGAAATGCTTGAAGAGGGGAGTAAGAAACACCTTCGCAAACCAAACTTATAACAAAGTGGTCCTTCTAGTTATCTGAGGTCTATGTAGAATCACTGCGAATCAATAATTTCAAGGATTTGCTTTACTTCCCCTTAAACACTGCAATGCAACGCTGGAATACAATTAAGTCTACGCAGTACAAATGCTCCAGAGGTACGGCTCCGTTTACCGATTCATTACTACAACGTATAAACTCTCAACACCACAGAATGACCCATAATGACCTTAAGATAGCAATGCGTACTAATGGTTTCTTCATAAAAACAAAATATCCACTACATATTACTACCTAAGTAATGTATTCTAGTTACGTAAGCAGCTGAGGAATGCTCACAGCAAAGCAGAAAATCCACTGACCATAAAGAACGCCAAATGTCTCCGATGTGTTCCTTGTACATTTCTGTAGCAAGTCCCTAGCCCACGTCGTAACGGAATTGAAGTTTCGTTCCTCCGGAACCGAAGATGAGTGAGTGACCTAGTCTTCTCACGTCCGACCGAGCTGCCGACGTGCGTGAATCCACCGGCCAACTTTTCAAGACGCCGAAGACGTGGCAGAGGTGCAGCTGCCGAGGTGAATTTTCAGCTGCCCTCACGCAATATGGAAAAGCTTTCGGAGTCAGTCGGTCGGGGTTGGGCGGATGAGAGCGCCGAAACAACAGAACGGACGGCAACACGGAGATTGGAAGCAGACGGGAGAACAAACATTGTGATAGCCTTTTTTGCATTTCTCTGCGGAGCTCGGAGGCGGGAATCTGAATGAGGAGCTAGCTGGGGAAAGAAAGGAAAATAAACAGACGTGGTTCGGCTGCGAGCGGCGCTGCCGGGGAGTTTCACAGATGAACCCACAGATTTGGTATCCTCTTGCACACCCCGCAGCGGAGGCAGGAACGCGAATGTCACGAAGTTTGTTTCTATCACGTACTCCCGATAAATTCTATTCTGGATGCAAATGCAGGCACTGGTACGAAAATCCAAGGAAGGAGCAATCCCCGCTGAATACTGTCCTTCCCTTCAAACGCAAATTCCACAGGGAACTGAAATCCCGAATTGCCCATTTTCAATTCATTTTTTTGATCTCAATCACTACTAATTTTCTAACCCTGATATCGAATTAGCCGTCGGACGTGCCTTCGTCGCGGTGATCCTTCCTTTTTCTCCACCATTCCTTACCGAAATACCCCGCGATTCTCCGAGAACCGTGGACTGTCGTAGCCGTCCTCACAGATTGTCCCTTACACCAAGACCACCTGCCGCCGAGTTCGAAATCTACGTCCTGCCACTCGCTACCTCCAAGAGCTTTTTGCGACCCTGACCAAGCAATGCAAACATGTCATGCAAATGTCTGACGTAAAAACAGGCGGGCCAGCTTACATCATGCATTTGACCTTTCTGGGTTCCATTCTCATCACGGAATTTATTCCAGGTTCTTCAGGCACCTCCAGATAAATAGGATTGCCTGATGGTGTTAAAGCATGCAGTAATGCGAATGCGGCAGATGCGATGGAGATCAAATATTATGAGCGGAAACACCGGATGCTTTCATCAAAGATCTCCTATTGCTATTTGGATGCCATTACCGAAATGCATCATTCAGCAAGCTATAGAATCAAAGCGTCGGTACACACGTTGTTATTAAATTGACCGCAACGTTCCCTTGTACAGGGAAAACACAACAGCACCAAAGCATTTTCCGTTATTCAAATAGATCATATCTTGTACATTGAGGTACTCACCCAGAGGCTTTTGTGGTTGAAAAGTACTGGGCTGATTGCTTGCTTGAATCAATCTAGCGTGGTTCGAGCTATTCGAACTTAACGTCGAGGTCGTACTTAAAGTCAAGTGCGAGGGAGTTTTTCCTAGCATTGGTCTCGTTTTAGTAGACGAAGTCTCTTCGCCTTCCGATTTCACATCTCTGCAATCTCGGAGTGAACCCGAATGGTGACTATTTCCATCTGCGTCACAACAACACAAAGAATTCAGTTATCATTGTAGTTATAACTTTTCAAAGCAATAAGAACTTGGCAAAAAAAAGAAAAAAGGATGCGTTGCAGGGGGGTGGGGTGCTTTCCTTTCCATAAACTGAACCACAGCGAAAGTGAAAACACAACTCGCAGCTGCTGCTGCTGTTTTTTTTTTTGATGCGGAGCTGCGCAACAGACGGGATTTAACCAAGAACACGTTTTCAATGGAAGCAATGGATTCTTAGTTAATTGCCAAGAGCGTGAAACACGTAAAAGTACAAAATGTTTCACGTAATTAGGCTGACGTTTCCCATTTTGAACAGGCATAATGCGAACCGATGCGATGCTGTGAACATCGTGAACACCGAACATCACCTACCCGGTCACCGTGATTGCGCTCCATTAGCTATTTGCCTGGTGTTTCTATCGATTCCTCCATCTCTGTCGACGCTAACTGTAGATGGAGGACGCGCGCGCGTCTAAATTCTCTCCATTTATATACCGAGCGAGTCCGCACCGTGATGCAAATCTGGACCAAATCTTCACGTCAAGGATGCCAGATTTCCCACCACTTTCTCCAGGAGCGGCGAAAGCGATATGCCAGTGCGACTAAGGATCCGCATTTAGTCGACGCCATACTTTTGTTTGCTGCTGGAAAAACGAAAAGAAAAAAAAGAAAAAGGATTCTCTCTCCGCAACAAGATTGTGCCTCTTACTAACGTGCACCAGGCACCCGGGTAGCTTTGTCAATGCGCTACTTCTGGTATCGCTGCTGAAGAAATGATAGAGAAATGCAATTTAATGAGCGAAGGGAGAAGGTACAGAGCCCACGAGAAACTGCAAGCATACAGGATCACGGAGTTCAGGTCGACTTCATCGAAGATGAGTCAAATAAGAGTCGACAAAGACGGAAGACACTACGACTCAAGCAATCCGGTGAAAGACGACGAGAAGATGGATAACAACGATTATTCACTAGACGACCAATAAGGATTCAAGAAAAATGGATATTTTCTAGACAGTATGACCACTGATGCTGTCACTCTAGAACTCCGATTACTCCATAAGACAAGAAACCGCAAGAACTTATTCGAAGCGAGCAGCAGCCTCACCGGTGGATTCCGCAAATGGGTTATTTCGTTTCATTTCATAATTTGTCCCGAAGAGGTCAATAGCAGCCTCTTCATCACAGCCAAGCATTCAGTGGAGCAGGCTATTGCAATAAATCTCATGACCCTTCCGGGTATCTGATTATACATCTACACTGATTCGATTTTCCATTACATTTTCACAACTCATTCGGGCTGCTCTAATTGATGGGATTGGTCCGTTCTTTTTCAAAGGACGTGCAAAATGTGCGGAGGTTCCGTTCCTCCTGAGACTTACGGAGCATTTATTTTTAACTGAGAGAAACAAATGAAGCGGCAGTTATCATGCTTTTTCGACTTACAACAGAGTTCTGACCAAGAAAACGAGGTCAACTGGCAAGGACACAGGCAGCAGGTGTAGTTTAACAGGCGGAAATTGAAGTGCGGTAAGACTGCTTATTGAATCCCGGAACACGGTGAATAGCTGTAGACGGGTTATGTTTGTCTAGCATTTTTGAGGAGCGTCACTGAAGATGCCCTTAAAAACAGCTGTTGAGCTGTTTCGAGGAGTGCTTCAAGATGATGAAACTAGAAACGCTATTGAGGAACTGGAGAAAAGCAAAAAAAAGAAAAAAGAAATGCCTGGTGTGCGACACATTGAGAGGGCAGGAAAACCGTTCTGCTGACTGCGAGTTCTGGATCTATATGGAATTCCACCGGAAGAAACAGGATTCTGTTAAGAGGAGACAGTGAACTAATGACTCTGGACAAACGAGAGAGAGAGAGATAACCAATGAAAGGATGGGATCGGATCAGTGATGCAGAGCTTAGAACCAACTCCTTAATTACAAAGAAAATAAAATAAAACAAGTCCGTTACTTCAGGAAGAATCGGACTGTCAGCAGAAGATGCCGTTCGTTCAAGATAGTGCAAGCCAGAAACGGATGCATCTCCACTGCCCACGCGAACTATGCTGGAAGCAACTTGGGCTAGGAAGCAGATTTCGTTCCAGTGGTTTTCCTTTGCTTTTGAGCTTTCTGAAAACTCCAAGCGAAAGAAAGAGTCAGAAGAACAGGAAGGGAGAGAGGCTGGACCTTTTCCGTGTGATGTGGTGCGAAGGATTTTTTTGAACCGCAAGCGAGGGCTCATTCTTATTCCTAGACGACCTTCTTTCGTCAACAGCGCTCGCATTCAGAATGACGACGGACGCACTGACCACGGATAAGGCACAACAACCAGGTGCCAATCCTAAGGAACGGGGGACGCAGGGAAGGAAGAACCAGCTATGGCAACGGGAGAGAAAGCCACGACGACAAGTGTTCCACTCGTGTTACCTGATAGAAGACAACTCAACGCAAGAGTGCGGAAGTTGACGACTCCCTTGTAAATGAAGGAGCAACTTTCTCTGGCATCTGGGAATCGATAGCTCGGAAACTGGGATGCAACAATGGGACGAGAAACCTGAAACCTTCCGTCTCTCCGCAGGAGTTTTTTTCCTTCTCGACTCAATGACGACTTCCAAATTGGAAGAGGCAAGGCGACCTGTTTGCAGCATCTGGGATGCACTCGAGAATACGCAAAGTCAGTGGAAGAAGGAAACGCAGCGGGAAAGAAAATTCAAGATGTCCGCTGGTTTCGACTTCCATTCGATTTTCCTGGAATTCGATTCGGATGGCTTCCCGGGAAGCCTGGATGAAAGGAGGAGAAGAATGCAACAGTTCCGCGGGAAACTTATACGGCTGCCTTCCTTCGAGCGAAGTTACTTTCCCTGGTCCATCCCACCCACCCGGCGGGACGACGAAATCGGAAGAACGAGAACACGAGGGCAACAGAGAGACGGCCCTTAGGGTGGAAAGCGGAGACGTGCTGCCCTGTTAAAGGATTGAATGGAACGTTGATGAGCTCCGGATGGCCTTGTGGATGGCCCACTCCCTTGCAGAAAGCAGGAAGACTTCTAAGCATCATTTCCAAAGGATTCCGATGAGGAGGATCAAAGTGAGACAATTGACTCGGGAGGTGTCAGTAACGTCTGCAGGCAAGGTATGTCAGCAAATGCCTAAGCAAAGAAGATCGGCTCTGCAGACCAACTCTTGCTCAACACGATTACCAGCCCTCAAATGCAAGTCGCCGAGGGCGCGCCGAACGAGAAGGCACGAACGATGCGCACAGAGTACCACTCGGAAAGAAGATCTTGGTGCAGCTCGGGAAAAGCGACCCACGAGCGGGACAGGACGACTGGGCATGAAGATGTTCACGACGACGCCAAGAGTGCGGAGTGCTTGCTCCAACCAAGACCATCCAAATTCCGTGGTGCGGGAACATGACAAGGCATCCCTGAAGCGATGCCGTTCGATTCCACGCATTTGTTTCCGAACAGATGAGAGTCTGGTTGGCTGCAAATCTGGCAACACTGGGAGCACTCGCAACACACCCTGTGAACGTTCTTTCGGTAGATAAGAGTGTTAGCTGAACGAGGATAACCGAGTAAGTCTTTCAGTGATACTGGTGAAGGTCTTCAATACTAGCTATCTAAAGTGTCTCTCAGTAATTCTAGTCACTTGGCGATGGTTGTCTAACCGCTGAGTAAACCTTCGGCGATGTCGTGGAAAGGCATGGTGACAACCAGTTTTGCTTCGGATACGGAGACCTCAAGACTCCAACCAAGGTCCACGACCATTTCTCGAGAGGCGCCCTCGTAACATTGCATTCGTTTCAAAGTGATCACAGCAAAAAGAAAAAAAGAAAGAAAAATTCCCAGTGATCCGCAAAACAAGGTGTATCCGTGTCTCAGCTTTCAAGAAAAAAAACTTTTCATCTTCCAATCTTTCCATATTTACTTATTTTTTGTTTCTTTCTTCCTTTTCTTTTTTTTTTTTTTTTTAAAGAGTGGACACAACAAAACCGTAGGCGACACCTGGGCGACAACAGCAAATCGAAACCAAGTGAAAATCGACGTGTTCCCTCCCGTCTCGCAGGTCGACCTTGAAATGTGGTTCATCCACGAAATCGGTTTGCATTCCATACGCGACTTCCCCTGTTTGTGGGACACGCGAAGGGACCGCAAACTCCGAGCTTACGAACCGCCAGCTCCGGTGCGAATCTGCTGATCAATCAGCATCCGATCGATCTGGAGGACCAAGCACACACCACCATTCTCTTGCAAGAGCGTTCAGCGGACAAACTCCCGGTGGCACGTCCCGCTACCACGAAAAGACGGTCGGTGCGGTGGGTTTGGTCTGGGTGCCTTCCCTCTCCCCCCCTCCCCCCAGTGTGTTCTCATCTGCCTCGCAACTCTTCAAAGTCCATTCCGATTCCCGCCGCGAGACGACGGTAGGAAGACGCCGGCAAACCAGACGATTTCCCAGGTCCGAGGGAACCGGAATCCGCGCTGCAACGAGCTCGCTCCGAGATGAAACGGACCTGTGCCTCGGCCAAGAGTTCCGCTGACTGCGGGCACTTCCAAGCATTCGGGATCCACGATCTTACTGGGCATCCGACATACGTGACTCCACGTCATGCAAAACAGACGTCTGCGGGAATTACAGCGAAGGAGGAGAACGAGTCTGGTTTCAGGAAAACCAAATCAAGGTTCAAACGGAGGCTCTGTTAAAGAGGCGAAAGACTTTCATCCTCCATGCAGGCGAATCACGGCGCCCCTGCGTTGAGGATGTGGAGTGACGTCTTTTTCCCTCATCGCAGTCGGATCGGCGGACTCACGAAAGGCCTTTTCGAGAAACATACTCTTCCACTCAGAAAGATTTTTCCCGTCTCCGCATCATCGCTTCTTATCTTGACAAAATTGGACGGAATCCAAACATACCAAGCGATTTCAGGAAGTTTTCGCTGAGCGCATCTACTCAAGAGCAACGGGAAGACAACCTCAAAGCGTTTACCGATCCATAGCAACCAAAAGGAAGAGCAAAATAAAAAACAAAAAAACAACAACCCAAAGTCGATGTAGGCAGTTCTTCAAAGATCGCCGCGAATAACAAACGCTAAGCAAACTCCGTTTTTTTCTTTTTCGTGATACCTGCCTGCGAATTTCCTCTTCTTGAGCGGCTGTGCTGCTCCGTGGACCAACGTAACCGCCCGCACGCGAAACGAAGCAGAGCAACCCCTCCTGACGCGTCAGGGACGGCGGGACCGCAGCGCTTCAGATCCCTCGGCTGGGGGCCAACCCCACTCGTCGGTGAACTGCCGCTCGATCCTCAAAGCGGGAGATTCCGGATTTTCGAAGGGCAAGAGTCGATCTTCCAGGAGCTCTCCACGTTTTCCCAACGTTCCGTTTCGAAGGGGGGAGGAACTTTGTGTGCGGAAATTCCTTCCGGAGGTTGGGAGAAACTTCCGCATCCCATCGGAGCAAGCAATCTCCCTGTACCGAAGAAGATGGATGGCGTTTAAGCATTCCGTTATTCGATCAGTTCGGGAACTTTCGGAGGAATGCGAGAATGTGTGAGTCAAGTCGACGGAGGGATTCTCTCTCACAGACTTCAAGGATGCGAGCGCGTCAACGCGCAAAACTTTTCGGCTCAACACATATGGACGGCGAGGCATAAGGAGATCAAAAAACTGAAGAGTCATCTTCGACTCGTGCATCCCTTCGGAATGCTGAATAATGGGGGGCACACAAAACTCGCGGGAGCTCCAGCAGAGGAGGAGCCTTGCATAGTTACCCCACAGGTAGGTTCGGGCTGCAGGGTCACACATTCCAGGAATGCATCCTAGATTCTTGAAGACGATCGGGTAGCATGTCTCGTGTCCGAGGTCCGAATCACCCCAAATGGCACGTGAAGCGACGCAAGCTGTTGAATTTCAGAAGCAGAATCGCGAGCCCCATTTACAAGATCGTGTAAGAGGAGTCGCCTCCCGCACGCGCGTGGTCTGGCCCAGGCTTCTACCACCCACCCACCACCACCACGGAGGCAGAAACAAAAACACACCGCTCCTCCGCCTTGCTTCAGCAGTGCTCGATGTAGCGCACCGTCCACCAGAGGGCGGGAATGACCCTCCCTCAGCGCTCGCAAGCGGCTCTTAAGGCAGCCGGGTCTTTGCTTGGCTCGGTTCCTCTGGCAGCGTCCTGCGGGAAGCCGTGGCGCGGCGTGCGGACCGCAGCTGCGCCACGGCTGGTCCTCATCTTCGGAAGATTTTTGAATCGGTGCTTTTCGTCTTGTCCAGAATCGCGACGGCAGCGCCTCCCCCACTCCTCGCGAAGCGACCGCAAGGAAAGGTTCTGCAGCAGTCCAACAGGAAGACGAGGACTAGCGTGATCCACAAGAAGTCGAAGAAGCCCAGTAAGAGTAACGTCTGCGATGAGGGAAGACCTGGTTCCTCCCCCCTTCCCCCCGCTCATCTCGCCGTGCCAGAGAGACTCGATTTTCTCTCGAGAGGATTTTCGATGGTGATCCCACTTTCCCCCCAATCCGAACGTGGATGTCGGGACCGTTAGCAAAGTCCGCCCCTCGAACGCGTACCCACTGAAGGTAAACAAACGGCGCTATGGCAAACACGTGAACCGCCTGGAGTCCAATAAGATGAGCAGTAAAAAGTTCTCGGGGGACATGATCGACGAGTTCGATGGGATGCAGCGGGGATAACTCGTAATCAACCCGCGTGAAAGCGCAACAACTGTTCCCATGGTCACGCAAGCCTAATTAGCGGAAACGGCGGAGGTAGCACAAGAGCGACGGATGCACGATTTCACACAAACGACTCCAGAATCGGGGAACGGTTAATGAAGACGCACGAAAAGGCGAGGAAGGGATGGAAGAGGGCATCTGGAAGAGGACGCAGGATGACGCAGACTTATGGCTTCGGCCAAACACTTTGCAGAGACAACGGGCAGCGGGTAAAGTGACGGAGGACACTCGAAACGATGCTGGACCAAAGAGAGCCAAGCGCCAACCGATTCAAATGAGTGAGACACTGCGCATTCTTCTTTGCTGGTTCCCCTGCACTTGAAAGAAGAACTTTTTTTTCTTTCGTTTGCTGCACAGTCGCAAAGAAGAAGCAAATACGCAGCACCAGCCACGCATGCGCCCACAGCTAAGGAGAGCGCAGAGCTCCAACAGGAGGGCTCTCGTTTTTTTTGTTTATACAGATGCAGCAGCAGCGGTTCGTATCCTGAGAGGTCCCGCTTGACAAGTGCGAGGCATCGGACGTTTCTCCGCAATGCCAACCGGATCCCACAGGAGACGGCTGGCGGTTCCACCTCTGTGTCGCTCTTTCCAAACCACCTTTCGCTGTGATCTGGATCTCGATCAGTGAGATACCAAACATGCCCTTTCGAGATAAAGAGCGAACTCAACTGAGGAGGAGCGTCGACCAGAAGCGTATCGCTGCATCTGGACGAATGCGAACAAAAGCGGAATGGAATCCACCGAGAGCGCTGACCACTGACCATTTCCGGAGGCTGCTGACTGCAAGCCAGCGCAAGCAGGTGGCCAGGGCGAGCGGAAGAACACGGTCCGCCCCAAATGCAATCGCGGGATACTGAAAGACGGCACAGAAGACGGAGCGAACGCTTTCCGCGGACGACCGCGCAGTCCGCCTCTTGACCTGTCCTCCGGTCATCCGTGAGACAGTTCGAATACTTCGAGACTGTTCCTCGTCCGCATGTCAGTTTCAGTGAGCTATATGGACAGCGCACAAGGATCTAACTCTTGGAGGCAGCGACGGCCACACTGTTGCTGCCGGCGGGAAACTCATGCTCCTATAAGAACCAAGCCGTTGATCTTTCGCGGGAGCAAAAAAGAAAAGGAGGTGGGGGATAAGACTCCAGCGCGAGTCTCTTTGGACATCAAAGACAAAGCAACACGTAACCCTGCTAAGTCACGCATATGATTCTCAAGTAGCTATGAGGATCCCGGATCTTCCCGCTTGCCGACGGTCGTTCCTCTGCTTGGAAGGCGTAGCTGAAGCCTGGCTGTTCGGCGCCATAAGCTCGTGTCTGCCAAGCTGCGAGCTTTTGCTTCCCGCCCCTTTTTGCGAAGAGGCACAGACAAGTGGACCCCCCCCCCCCAAAAAAAAAAAAAAAAAAAGAAAAAAAAAGTGTTCCTGCCCGAAGACGCAGCTCTGGATAGGCGGAAGCAACGCACCGTTTCCTCGAAGCTCCTGGCGACGTGCAACGAACACCCAGAGGGACGTTCGATATCCCGGATCTTTAGGGGGAAACGCTTCCGGGTGATGCAGAACACGCGGGTTGACATGAGGACTGCTGACCACGTGCCGCAAGGAGAAGGTCGGTCAACTTCCACGTGCGTCGCGCGCCTTGAGGATTTCGTGGAACGAGGGGAGTGCCAGGTCCAGTAAGAGGGAACGCAGTTGGTTTCGAAATCTTCCATGGCTACGAGAGAGGAGAGCTGGACGGAGTGAGCACCCCTCGCCACGCAAGAAACGAGCACCAGGGGAAGCGCAAGAAGAGCAAAGACGGCTTGGCAGGAAGGAGGGAGGTTTCCTTCATCCGCGACAATCAGGCGCGAACTCCCGAGGGAACTCAAGACGTCGTGCGGACGAGACTCGTAAACCCGACCCTCTGTCGTCATAGCAGCTCCCTCCGCCGCGTCGGCTCGCTTTACAACGGATCCAGGATTATTTACTTTGGAATGTTGTTTCGAAGGTCGCTTCGAGACGGACACGGCATTCTCGAATTTCCAGACATGCACGGATGCCGGCGCGTTTCCACCACAGCGGAGGGCTCGTCTTCCGGTTCCCCTCTTGGCGTCGCGCGGCGCCGCATCCGGAGTGCACGATCCATCTAGGTGTCGAACGTGAGGTACGCCGTCACGATTACGTCACGCGTGCCACCGTCCTTCGCTGCACTGCCCTCGTCGAGCAGGGCGGCTGCCGGAGCTACCAGGTCACGTGGCCTCCCCGAGGGAAAGCGAGCTGAGCGTGCGAAAAGGAGGAGTGGGCGTCCTCCTGGGTCCGGCCCGCAAGTCACGCACGCGTCGGGAGGCGGCAAACGTGGGTGCAGGGAACGGTCGTGCAGTCAGTACGGGTGTCCACTTGTCGCGAGCGAACACGGGGCGGGTTTCTCATCAGCATGGCAGCTGCTGCCGGCGTGAGTGCTAAGCGGGGCGAGCGTTTCCTCTTCAGGGCGCGCGGGGAAATCGAGGAGGAACCCTCTCCCGGGTGCGGAACAGCCGGGAAGGAAGCCTGGGGCATGCGGCTACGAGCGGCGGTGGAGCCAAGAAGATAGACGGATTGTGCGACCCGCGGGGCTCGGATGCGACAACGGGAAGCGTGAAATATTACCGATGTCATCCCTCCTCTCCCCCTTCCCTAAGCTCTTGGCAGCACAGCGGACCGCGGCTGGAACTCTTGTTCCACATGCAGAGAACCCTGGCTTCTGCCTTTCTTCCGCATCTGGCGTGCGCATCCGGATGTGGAACGCTCATTCAGTGCGCGCACGTCTTTTTCTTTTCAACAGTGCGATGGTGGTGGTGGTGGTTGTGAACAGGTGGCGGCTCGAGTTCGGATTCTTGGAAGCACTATGTGCGGAAGAATATGGGCACCTACGCGTCTTTTCCCACTCGCCGCCCACGGCGTTCGCAGTGATTTCACGGACTGCGTCCGGGAAAGAATGGAACCGCACGTGCGCACCCGGAGCACTCCAAGAAGCCTGTCGGGGGAGAAGAAAAAACCTTGTCTTTTTTTTTTTCTTCTTCTTCTTCTTCTTCTGCGCCCTCCGGCTTCGTCCGCGCAGGCAGCAACGAGTTCGAACGCGCCCCCCGGTGTCGGCTGGGCAGACGGCTCGGTGCGCGCACGCATCTTCAGGAGCGGTTCTTGTTCGCCTTCGCGTTGCGCTGGCGACGTGCGGTGAAGTGGCAGCAGCCCTCCCCCCCGCTCTCCGGAACCCGCGAGTCCAAGGGGCACTCACCGAACGTGTGCAGGTTGTCGTAGTCCGCGTGCTTGCAGTTCGCCGTGAAGCTGCACGGTTTCGTTCTGGTGAGCGTGCGGGAACCTGGCCTGCTCCTCGGGGTGGAAGGGATGCTCATGTTCCTCACGCTGTCCCTGATGATCTGCCTGATGGTCCTCAGGAAGGCGTTCCGGAAGTCGCTCGAGCTTTCCGAGGACCCTTGAGACCGCCGCCCCGGGCGCCGCGGGGCCTACCTGTTGGCGAGGTGGTAGACCTTCTCGATCCTCTTTTGGTTCTGCGACTTCAGGTGCATCAGCTCCCAGGAAAAGAGCTGCAGCTCGGATTCCTTGATGTTCGGGCAGCGCACCTGGACCTCGGACACGGGTATGAGGGCCTGGAAGCGTATGATTTCCACCTCCGACGCCCCGGGCTTGCTGGCGCTTCCCTGAAAAAAAGGCGGCCGTCCGTCCGGTCACACGGCCGAAAGCAGCGCGATCGCCGGGACGCCCGCCTCTCCCACGGGATCAAAGAGCAGGACCGAGGTCCCAACCCTTCGACCTCGACACCTTTGCGGGCCCCGCAGCCGCCTCGCTATTCTCGCCACTCCCGCTGCCGCCGCGGCGTACGCCCGGCTCGCTTTCCCTCCGCACGCAGGGAGCACGGATGACCGAAAGGCGTGAGCGCTTGCACCGAGGGTATCGGAAAGAGGAACAGTGCGGAGCTCTCCGGGACCGGGAGATGCGGGGACGAGGTGCCAAGGACGAGCGCACCGAGAGGGAACGCTGCAAGAGGGGAAGCATCCCCCATGGAACGGGAAGGCGTCCGCGGACTCCCCGGAAAAGAGTCGGACTGGATACGCGCCGCGAGGGGCAACAGGAGGTGGGTGGGGAGGAGGTTGGCGGGACCAAGCACGCAGGCATCGCGCGTGAAAGACGGGCCGGAAGCCCCGTCGCCTCGAGCTCCTGCGCGGACAGCAGCAGCAGCAGCAGCAGCCGTCGCGGCCCTCCGCGCGGAGCACCGTTCGGTCTCACTCGTCCGGGAGCCCCGCTCTGAGGCTCAGAGGTCGCAGCCACCCGCCAGCGCTCGACGCCGAGCTGCGATCTCGATGGAACCGAGGATTTCGGATCTCCTGCACGGCGGCTCCTCCGCGAGACGAATGGTCCCGGGACAGACTGCCTCCCCGGCGAGACTGATCGAAGAGGGCAGCACCTCCGGAGCGACTGCGCGTTCCGGGTTCTTCTGGAAACGGGAAGCGCTCCCCGTCCGGATCGGATCCCGAAAAGAATCCGGGTCTGCTCGCGGGCATGGAGGAGATCGATCTTGAGGACGAGATCCCGCGGTCCACAACTTTGCGACGTGAGGCATTCCGCGAGATCGATCCCTTCCCTATAGGAGGAGGAAGAGGAGGAGGAGGAGGAGGAGGAAGAGGAAGAGGGGGGAGACCTGGCTGATCGGCGGCTAGCTCGGATGTCTCCCGGCGCAGCGCGCGCAGCGGGATCTCCCGCTCTGGCCTGCTCTCTTCCCGCGAGTGGAGCGAGCAGCTGAGCGAAAGGGCCCGAACGCGCGTCCTCGTCCTCCCGCCTCCCGCGTCCCAGGACCGCGGGAGTCATCTATCCGGTGAAGCTCGAAACGCGCGGGTCTGCATTGCGAAGCGGGAAAAGGAAGACGCAAGGATACGCGGCCCGATCTTTCTGACGCCATCCTCGGGGGCTGGGAGCCCTATGGCCCCCGAACTTGCCATCAGTTTCTTCTTGTGCTTGAGCCTCTCTTTGCACAGGAAGACGACTCCGGTCTTGAAGACGAAGCACATGGCATGCAGCTCCAGTCCTTTCTTAATCTTGCCCAGGAAGTCGGATGCGTTCAGCCACTCCACCCCTCCGTAGTACAGCAGGTCTCCCAGGCTCAGGTCCACGTCCTGGAAAGCAGTTTCCCCGTTTCAGATCTCAGACGGAACCAGGAAGCGCTTCGGTCTCCATTCTTCCAGCGGGATGAGTTGCGCCCTTCCCCCCCGTGCGGCGACCGCCGCCGCCCCGGAAAACCGGGCGCTGCGGCTGCTGCCGGTCGCGAGCACAAGACGACTCTCGCCCGAGGAAGCATAAACATCGGGAGGAGAACGGGAGAAGGGGGAGGAATGGGAGGCAAAGAGGCATTTCCGGGATGCTTTCGGAGGACGACTCGCGGAACTTACGGATCTCGACGACCGGTCGTGCACTCGTGCAAGGTGCTCGAAGATGGCGCCGTACTCCTCGTGGATCCTCTGCATCTCGTTGATGTGCTCCGCGACCTTTTCCATCTCCTGCAGTGCTTCTGCAAAGAAGGAACCCGCAGGTGAGGTGCGCTCGCTCCTCGCCCGGGGACATACCTGTGAGGTGCTTGCACACGGCTGACTGCGATGGACTGAAACTTCTCAGCTGCTGAAGAAGCAACGGGTACTTGAGAATCCTCTGGATGGGTTTTATGAGGTAAGACTCCAGAGTGCAAGAGTGCTGCTGCTTGGGATTGCAGGACGAAAGAAACTTCTGTAGGGCTTGGTTCCCTTCGCCTGCAAGACAGAAGAAACCTGGGTGCTGGGGCTCAGGGAAGAAATGCGTGGAAGAAGAAGAAGAAGCAACAGCAACAGCAGCAGCAGAATAATAATAATAGTGAGAAGGAGTAGTAGCAGTGAAAGAATAAGAAGAAAGAGAAGCACAAGAATAAGAAGAAGCAGCAGCAGAAGCAGAAGAAGTAGAAGTAGTAGAAGGAAAAGTAAAAGAAGTGGAAGCAGCAGTAGTACAAGTAGAAGAAGAAGAGAAGCAGCAGCAACAGAAGAAGAAGAAGAAAACCTTTGCTCACTTGGATGGAGGTACTTTTGAGCTTTCGAGTGGGCGGCGCAAAACGAGCTGTACAGTTTGAAGTTGTTGGCGTAGCACAGGAAAGCGCTTCCTATTCCTAGAAGCATTTCCTGGAACACAATCGGATTATTCACACCCATTTTTAGTGGGGGTTCCCGTCAGCAAATCAGTACGACACAGTCATCGATAGGGCCCAGGAGTTTTCCGCAGATCTCGAAAGCAGTAATCACTCTTCCCGTCGCGACCGCGGCGAGGTGCAGGCGGCCCACAACCGGTTCGGGCACCGTTTTCAGCCCACCCCAGTTTCGAATTGTGAGGCATTTCGGGTAAAAAAGAAGGATTATCATTTTCCATGATTTTCCAACAGTGACAACAACAGCAGCAGCAGAAGCAGCAACAACAACAAAAATTCATGTTAAGTAATAGTGAAGTCATGTGAGTATTTAATGGCTGCAACGCCTGCGGGTGTGGTGGAATTCCTAGCACCGACAGCATGAAACACTCGACTCACTTCAGGGAAGGCGTCCTAAAAGCAAGTGGATCCAAAGGGAAGAAATGCTCTGAGTGCGAGATGAGCTCTCCAAGGATTTAGGATGCACATCAGGAAGTGGAGTGATAACCAAATAATCCCTGCTTTTTTCCCAGAACTTCAGAAACGTGAGAAAAACGGGGGGAAGGGGTGCGCTTAAACAGGTGGGTGGAGATGGGAATCCGAAGGAAGGCTGTAGCTGCAACGCCTTGAAGAACAAATGTTCCAAATTTTCTGACTTGACATCGTATTTTTTTTTTCTTTTTTTGCGATGAGGACCACGACGCTCGTGGCGACAGCAAATGCAAGCCGAGTGTCCTGTTGAAACTCTGCTCGGATTCGGGGGTGGAGGAAGGCAAGAGTGGGCTGCCGTCCGTGCTCCAGGGAAGCGATAAACAGGCAGCAACGGAGATTTCTCCCAGATTCGTCTGAGGAAGCGACGGCTGCTGAATCATGCGATCCGAGATTGTCGACTGGAGCGGGACGCTTCAGGGGACTCCCACAGGAGATCCGTCATCTCCTTCTATCTGTATCGGTACGGATGCCGACACAAAGAAAGCGGAGATTGCATCCAGCAGACGCTCTGGAGCGCGCTCACAACCTTCTGAGGGAGTCGCCACTGTTCAGTGCTAGAGCCGATCCACTTCCCGGAGCAAAGAGAACTGAAAGCTGGAAAATGGAAAGTCTCTCTGGCTCTCCATTTTCCAGCTTCCAGACTTTGGGCGCATCCGGGTACTTTGAGAGAACAAACAAACAAAATCTCTGCTTAGGCGCGGTCCTGTTTTCGTGATCAAGTAACGTACCCCTAGCGACAGGCAGATAAGTCTAAAAGCTTTCTCCCTTCGCTCGCCCAGGTAGTTCGCTGGTCGGTCGTCAACTGGAGGAACGTATTTGACCTTAGCAACCTTCCCCGAACTGACTTCTAGGTTCTCGATGCTTTTCCTGGCATGTATGGACTCGGACACAGGCAGTGAATGTGTGTCTCGGGTGGCCACTTCATACTAACGTAATGCGCTTTTCACGTATCCAGCATTCCGATTTACAGCAACTGCATCCTCTTCTGCGGCGCTCTCGAAGAAGGTGGTGACGCATTCATGCGAACTAAACGATAACGAAGCGCTGAAGGTGCAAACTGGACTGAGCAGGAATGCGACTGAACACAAACAGTTGCTACCGCCTAGGTAGAAGAGTGCTTGAAGGAGAATCGCGTACTGAGCTTTTTTGCTCTTCGTTCCAGGCTCCGCGGTCTCTCCTGCCTACAACTTGTGATCCGGCAACAACGAGCCCTTCAGTCATGTTGCTACGCGTCGACCCCACAACTGGGGAGATTCCTCCAGTCCGCAGACACCATCCTTGCAGCTAAGCAAGCTTTGCGGTTCCGTGGGCTACTCAGTTCGATGAGGCCGCCCAATTTCATCTTCTTTCATCATCAGCTGAGGGGTTGTCAATGATGGCGTGGATGAGGTATCCATTTCTCCCTCGCTCGTACCAATTTGCCCAGGAGCTTTGCAAGAAAGAAAACCTTACCTGCTTGTTCGTGTCGTGCACTCCGATTTCTCGCGCCATTTCGTGCCACGCGCTTGCTCCAGCCTCGGGTTCCTGATGTAGCACCTCTGCACTCGAAAGGAAATCTTTCGCCCTTGGGGTCTACGTAGGGGCGAGGTTTCTCTCCTGCACGAGAGCTGTTGAGCGGCCGTGACTCGGTAGGGTCGTCTCTATTTCCCCTTGGACAGGACTTTCCAACCCTCCCTTGTCCGAGAGATCATTCTTTTCAAAAGAGAGGCGTCTGGATTGACATGTGAGATTGCTGTCTCCACGCTCTGGGCTGGTGGATCTTCCAGAAAGAAAGTGCATGATCTTGCGAGCGGGGCGCTTGGCAAAAGATCAGATGAAAATTCGCCCTCGCGATTTCTGGCCGTTTGTCGCGACTACGGCTGGTTCTTCTGTCCATCTTCGACAGGCATGGCCAGGATGCAGGGAAAAGAAATCAGATCCGATGCTTCTTGAGTGCTCTAACAGCTTCAAAATCGGTCCATGATCGAAGTTTCTGAAGCTCTGGCTGGAGTACGGGTGACAGCAGTCCAGAACTTTGCAGCTGCGCTCCATGGGCGACTTCTTGATGGAATGCCCGTGGGCATCTTGGCGATTCTTTGAAACTTGCTCCCGTTGTGCGCAGGTGCACGGCTCCTAGGCGTCTCAAATGTTACGAATGGCGGACGACGAAAGGAGAGTGACCCATAAAGGGTGGGAAGCTCGACGCAAAAACTGCCGCCTCGTTAAAAGACATACTTTGTGGTACAGGTTTCGAACAGTTTGACTGTTGACTGAAGTCCAAGGTGGTAGTGTGTGTGTGAGTGGGGGGGAGGAGCGAGTCCAGTTTGAAATCTTGAAGGCAGAAATGCGTATGAGCCTTTCCACTTTGCCTCTCCCGTGCAGGCATCGAGACAAAAAAGACCATTCTTTCAAACTGGCCTCTAACTAGACAAGGGGTGAAACTACATCATCCTCATCATTAGAGGACGCAGGTGAAACGCACGTACGAACGCGGAAGAAAGGAGGGATGAAATTCTGCCAGCAAACTGTGGAAAGATTCAACGCCAGAAACCGATACCGATGCAGTGGCTATGGCGGCAGGTGATCCTACCGCCATCTGCAAGATCCTGGGCGAAGATGCCAACGAAACCGGTACTTGGGAGCGGGGAAAGACAATCCTTGAGATTGTCCTTCGTCGCGCCACAGGGACGTGAAAATGGGTGGAAACAGAGGGCAGGCACTCTGGACTCTGTGCTACGTACGCTCCAGCCCACCACAGGGAAGCAAGCGCCCCTCCCCAAATCACCAAACAGAGCGTCTCGGGGACTTGTGTTTGTCTTCCAAGACTCCGAGAATGAAGGAAACGGAAAACCCAAGAGATCCTCTGCACGGGACTCGCACCTTGGATACGGGTGGAGGTGTGGAACCGGCAAGAAAATGCTCCAAGGGACAGGGAAAAAACGTGGGTTTTCCGCGTATAAACACACAGAGAGAACAAGAAACCTCGGAGGAGAGGTAGAGTTGTGCCGGAGGGAAGGCATCCGCCCTGTTCGTTATGGGACCATCACTGAACGCGGACAGCATATTGGAACGGGAAAAGGAGTGGAAACCGGGAGCTCTTGCGATAGACTGTCGATCGGACGGTGGTTCACTGATTGTGATGCGCAGGGAGAAGGCTGAGCCCTGAGTCTGAAGAACAGAAAGCACCGAAGAAAAAAAATTCACAACTTCTTTCCAGCACAAGTCTTGGAGGGAATGCGATAGACAGGAAGGATCTCGGTAATGTGGGAAGAAAAAGAAGAAGGCACCAACAAGAACCTGAGATCCAGAATTGAACGGTCGGCTGTGAACACCATATCGCGCGGAGGAACAAGAGCTCTTCCGCAGCATCCGAGTACTGAAGAGGGAGTGAGACCGTCGGCTGCGTGGCCGATACGGCCTACTTGCAGACCAGTTAGACACAATGATGAGAGCGCTGCACCGCTTTCCGAAAGAGATCGCACAAGACAAGGACTCCACGAGATCCGCAAAACATCCCGGTTGCGCACGACCGGGGCACCGCGCTGGAGAAATCTCAAGAACGGCGCCTACCTGAAAATCGTCCGGGCTGCTGTGTTCTCCGAATTTGGAATCTTTTTCCAAGATCTCTTCGAGGACGCTGAGAAAGTTTCTCTGAAAACTCACTATTTCCAGGATGTTGTGGAAAAGCACGTCGACCTCATTCTGGTTGAGGAAGTTGGAACTCCGAAGAGGTTCCATGTAGTGCTTGAGGAGGCTGTTCAGGTGTTTCACGTAGCTTTTTTCCGTGTCGATGAGCTCGATGATGACCTTCCTCAGCTTCTCTGCGTTGGTCAGCCCTCTGCTCTGCAATGAACACATGAACGGTTATCCGAACAGCCAGCCGGCCCGAGAGTCAGCCAATCTGCTCGATCGGAAAGGAGGAAAGCGCACTGGATGCTGTGTCTTTTCGTTGTCATGGAGGGAAGCACTTCGAGACCTCCTGACGCAGAACAGCGCCCCGGATTCGCCTGCCTCCCTTGATCTCGGTCTCGCAACATCCCGTCAGTAAGTGCGACTCGCACACACAACAAAACCTGGGCCCTGCTCAGGAAGCGAAACGGCACCCTTAAAAGCAGGCCATCAACGCTCGGAGGAAGGGCCGGTGAGAGCTCGGGACGAGGTGGTGGTAAACAGGCACATTAGGAGAGGACGAAAATATCCGAGCACGAGCGCTTATTCCTTCGTTATTCGCGTCCCTGCTTTCCCAGAGAGAACGCCGCGAGCATCAGCCGGTGCAGGTGTGCTTGCCGTAGGCGGTCCTCAGATGAGCAGCAAGTAGGAAGGAAATCCGCCGAAGCGAAAACCAGATTCGGCACCCTTGATGAGAACCTCTTGAGCGGGAAGAGTCGATGAGTCGAAAAGCGGGAGAGGCAGTGAGGCGTGCGTGAGGGCCATCATGAAAGAAAGAAAGGAATGGAGGAATGGGAAAAGGGTGAGGAGGGGAAAGAGTGGAAATGGGGAAAGGGTGAGGAGGACGAGGAGAGAGGAGAAAGAGCAAGAAGGGAGTAAGATGAGGATCAGCCTGTCCGTACTAGCGTGTATCACGCGCGCCTTCGAGTCGCGCTGAGCAGCTCATCCGGAGTGCAGATCCGAAGAAGCACGGCTCTTCTTGCGCGGAGGATTTCGTCAGTCGCTGGCCGGTTGCTTGAAGACGCGAGGCCAGAACGTGTACGAGCTGCGTGCCGACCGAAAAAACGTCCTTCTGGACAAGGACTTAGCGACGCTGACACGAGCGATGAAGACCATTGGGAGTGCCTCGGGCACCAGAATGGACTGGAACACGACGAGGCCCCCCAGAAAGCAGGAAGAGAGGCGGAAATGGACCAGGAGCCGTCCTGAGACGATGATGAAAGACACTTAGGGCAGGTTCTGAAAGAAGGCTACTGAGAAGGGAGGAGGAAATGAGGAAGAGACGAGGATTCACGATTGGGCTCCACGCTTCTCAATCCAGAGGAGGTTTTCCAAAATGACAGGCGTCCCCTAAGGGGGGAGGAGAGAGACTCTCTGGGCTGGGTCTGCACAGAGGCGGCAATCCCCTAGGTGCAGTACGCGTCCCCTAGGATCGCATCTTCCGGGAGAAAGGGGAAAACGCCCAGATCGATCCTCGCTCCGGAAGCCTTCGCTCTCGAACGCAGCATCCGGACTCATCCCTGCTGCCCTTCCGGCCTACTGAGGCCGGCACGGATCGGTCGGCTTTTCTAGAGCAACGAAGAGGTCCCCCACACGCCACCTCCTGGATCGTTTGGCCGATCCGGCCGGGAGCGGCGATGGTTTTTCCCCGCGCGATCCGACCAAGGTCGTCGCCGTTTGCGTGTCCTGGTGTGCGCTCTAGCGCGCGGAATCGGGACCCGAGCTTTACTTCATTTCCCCAGGCTAACAAGGAGCCCGCGCCCGCCTCAGAAGGCTGGGCGGGACGGGGTGGAGACGAGGGTGCCACCCTCTCGGCGGGCACGCGCCTATTCCCCACGCGGCGGTGGAGGCTCCCGCGAAGGTCAAGGACGACCAAGGCAAGAAGAGGATGAGTTCGTGTTACTCCTGCCCCCTCCCACCCACGCCCCTAGTCCTCTTCTCTTCCCACTCCCGCTCACCTTGACAACGCCGTCCAGCTCCAGCGACGGACTGCGCCCTTCCGCTACTATGCGGGAGCTCACGAGGTGGTGGCGGCTGCCGCTCGCCGCGGCACTCGAGGGTGACGAGGATGATGATGGGGAGAAGCAGCGGCGACCCTTAGGGGGAGAGTGCCGCCGCAAGACCGCGCTGCCCCCTCGCGGGTACTCGCTCC
Source organism: Raillietiella orientalis (assembly GCA_036172245.1). NCBI lineage: Eukaryota > Metazoa > Arthropoda > Ichthyostraca > Raillietiellida > Raillietiellidae > Raillietiella > Raillietiella orientalis. The sequence continues at coordinate 1,964,329 of JAYWIR010000003.1, read as the reverse complement.
ACGACGGAGCGGGCACTATCATGCCGGAGATCATCTCTTCGCTGGGGATGTCCTCCCGCGGGGGCGGCGGCACGACGAGGCGTTCGATGTCGTCGGAGCACTTGAAGTCCTCTGGAAGGGAGGGGAAGGTAGCCGCCAGCTCGGGGTGGCACGCGCGCGCGCGCGCGAGCACGCACTTGACAGTTCCGGAGGGATCGTGCGGGAGCTGCGCAGCATCAGGCAGAGGGAGAGGTCCTCCTGGAGGACGGACTCGATGTACATCATGTCCAAGTCGCCAACGATGCTGCCGTTGATGATCATGATCTCGTCGCCCTTGATGAGGCCTTTCCCGAGAGAAGAGTCCATGAGTTGCAAAAGGGAGGTAGTAAATGATGCGCTTGCGAGAGGGAGAGGGAGAGGGAAGGAGGAGGAAGAAGGGAGGAAGAGGAGGAAGAAGGGAGGAAGAGGAGGAAGAAGGGAGGAAGAGGAGGAAGAAGGGAGGAGCAGGAAGAAGGGTAAAGGATGGAGAAGGAGGACGAGGAGGAAGGGAAAGGGGGGCACGGAAGAGGAGCACCTGGGTCATGGTGATGGGCTGGTGATCTTACCTGTCTGCAGGGCGTAGCTCCTGTCCTCCACCCGGCTGATGTACACGCAGAGCTCGTCCTGATGGTCGGCGTTTTCCACTAGCTCCGCCTCCACGCTGAATCCCCAGAGCTGGTCCAGAGAGTGACGCACCAGGTCGACCTGATACAGAATCTTGGCGCAGATCTCGACCATCTCGTGCGTCTGCAGCTGGAAGATCCAGAAGAGATCCGGTGAGCTCCTGACTTGGCTGCTGTGCACATGAGCGCATTCCGGTTCAGCATGTGGGTGCAGCGGCGCGATCTCTCTCTCCAGCGATGGCACCAACCTCCCTCCCAGCTTTGCCCTTCCGTTTTTGGAGTACGCAGTCGCCGTTTCCGGAGAGAGCGAGAAGGCGGTAGGAGTCGAACGAATGAGGAAGGGACGGGGAGAAAAGATTATTCTCACATCTTCTGGCTGAAGACGAAATGGCGGTATGGGGGCAAGGCAGGACCCTCTCTGGAACCTCTCCACGCTCCCAGACATTCCCTCTTTTTCCAAGGTCTCTTGAAAGAGGACTTGAGCCCAAGAAGGCACGACAGAAGACATGTCCCCGGTTGCCGGGCAGCGAAGGGAGGACCACCTGGGATGCCAGAGAGCGAAGGAGATCGTGGAGCATTGTGCCTGTCCTCTGGACTCTCTCTCTTCTGTAACTTCCAGAGCAACAAGCAGTCTAAGGGCGAGGCAGGAGGCGGGACTTGCCGGTGGATGCCTGCGTCTCCCGCTTCCTCCCTCCCTCCCAATTGCTGCGCCTCCACAGCAGGCGGTGCGCACGCATCAGCAAGCAAGCGAAGCGAGAGGAAGCTCCGCTCTCCTCCTTGACAACGGTGGGACCCCCTTCGGTTTTGGGCAACATCCAGAGAAACACGTGGATGCAGTAGCAAGGGATGGGTGAAATGTGGCTTGAAAGGAACCCCTGCAGCACACATCCTCTAAGCTGCGCTTCTCTGGCGTGCGGTCACGTGGACAGGACAGAGGAAAAGAGAAAATGCACGAGGAGCTGAAGGGGATACGTGGGAGCATGAGACCACGGCGCCCACCTTCCAGGTTCCGCGTCCGAGAGGCGCAGAGGAATGGAGTCAGAAGGCGCCCGGGAGTGGATGGGCTGCATCTCCCCGGAAGAGCCGAGGGTCAGAAGCCATTCCGAAGAGCACGCCCACTCGGGACATCCCCTGGACCAGATCGAGGGCAAGGGCTTTCCAACCCGCGCTGCCGACCCTGCGGCGTTCTCCAGAGCGGCGGGAGATTCCCGGAGCCCGGTCGGCGGCGACGAAGCGTCTCCGGGATTCCCCCGGGGCTGAAGAAGATGACCTCGGTGACCGCACACCGAATGCCTGCGAGTCCACGGGAGAGAAAGGACGCGCCGTCGTCGCGGTACGGATGCGAGAGAACCATGCGGGAGGTGCCGCTCGCCGCGGTAAGCAGCCAAGCGAGTCAGGAAGGAGAAGCGCGCGGGATGCAAGCGGGGAATCCGTCAACGTGGCGCCGCTGCCAATTTGTCTCCTCCGAACCTCCGACTGCATCCATCCCGCTCGCCGCCACCCAGGAAGGCCCAGCGCTCCCCGCACGGCGGCGCGGGTCCTCCGGAGGTAAGAAGCGCGGCGGGAGGGTTGCCAGCGCGACCTGGCATGGCAGCGGCTCTCTGTGGGGCGAGGAAGCGAAGGACAGATCTTCACGCTGCCGCTTTGTCCTCTCCGCGCCCGCCCACCCACTCAACCGTTCGCTGCGCCACCATCTCGAGGTCGCCCTTCCGCACCGCCGTCGAGCCCAGACTCGCCCCCCGCTCGCAGGATCCCCGGACTGTGAGGGGATGCTTCTCCTCGCTCGCCCATTCCCTGTGGAAACCCCGCTCGGGGAGGAAGAACGCGCGGCTTCCTTGCCTTCCCTTGCAGCCCCCATTCCGTCGAATGGAGGAGCGTCGCGAGGTTCGCTTGCTCCAAAAACCCCAGCCTCTGAGTCCGTAGAAACGGCAGCCGCATCTTTCCTAGCCGTCCCATTCCCCTCCCTCTCATCTCCTAACGTGTTTCGCGCCCTGAGACGCCCCTTTTTTTTCTTCCTGAAGCCCACAGCCCGACCGCTTTCCTCTTGTCCTCCCCCCCAAATACGATCTTGTTGATCTTCTGAACGTAATTCATTTTTATCAAGATGAAGGGGCTCGGAGAGAAGATCGACTCGTGGGCTGAAAGATCAGCCAATCCGCATCCAGGCGGCGGAGGACAACTCGGTCCCCTGCTGTCGACACGCACTCGGGAGGGTTCCTCTCTTTCCCACCGAATGTCCGACTCCCGGGATTCTCGTGCTCTCCTTCGCTGTGCTCACCGCTGAGCCTGCACAAGTGAAACATCGTTCCACCCACGCACACGTACACGAGCACGCGAGAACCCGTACACGCGCGCACTGGGAAGCGTTCGGCAACACGGAGACACGTTTACGAGCGCACACAGGAGACGCACGCAGACACAGACACGTACAGGCAGACAGGAACACCAACAGGCTCACACAGAGAGGCGTACAGCAACACAGGGACACGTACACGCTCTCAGAGGAAACATGCACACGAGCAAACGGAGACAAGTAAGGGAGCACAACGAATAGTCGTACACGAATACACAAGGACACATATGGGCGCTCATGAAGACGCGTAGGTGAGGATACGTATATGCACTCCAGGATACGTTGTGACATACTCAGCAATACGTACACGTAGACGCAGGAAAACGTGGTACACGTGCACAAAGGGGGGGTCGGCTTCTGTGTTGACAGATACCGAGATCCGGTGTCTGGTCCATTGCTTCAAATCGGATGGTAGCAAAGAGTAAAAGAATGAGGGCGCTTCCATGACTGCGGAGGTCTTCTTGCACGAAACCACGAAATCTTCGCGGATGTAGGAAAGTTTGCTTTGCCCCTTAGTCCTGCGCTGATCTGCCTTCCTCCTGGACCCTCTCCCAACCCCCCCCCCTCCAAACCTTGCTTTTTTTGATGGCGGCGGCAAATCAAGATCCTGGATCCGTACCGGAAAGATGTGAGTTCAGACAATTCGGATCCAATAGAGCTCCCGGCTTCTCGGAACTCTCCACAAGCGGAGGAGAAACGCGGGACGCGCACCCTTTCTGCTCTTCCCGTTCGCAGTCCCGCTCAGCGCGCGAGCAGACTGCGTTTCGGTGTCAAAGGTCGCAGTGGTGGACGCGCTTTCGTTGCTCGGAGCTCGAACTTTACGAGACGTCTCCGGTAGTGGCGCGAACGAGGAGGAGCGCTGGGTGAGTCTTCCGTGCTCTTGCTGAGCAGCCGCCGCATACCGCACGACCCGTGCAGCCGTACCAGAACACGGTAACGTTCCCCTCTGCGCCACACGTTCGACAAGTCTCGAAATAAATAAATAAATAAAAATAAAATAAAAAAAAAAGGAAAGTGAAGAAGGCAACGCGATCGTGTTCGTTCTGCCCCTTCCGAGTTCTCCAGCCATGGTCTCGCTCGCAGCTCCTACACGTTCCGTTGGTCACGCCTTGGCTGCTGTCATGTGCATCTTTACGCTTCAGGTGAGCAGCGCTTCCAGCGGACGGTATGCACACACACACAAAAAAAAGGACGGCTCTTGCTTCCCTTTTCTTCGAGGTGTTTCCACAGGCGCCAGCGCGCGAGCCACCGCTCTCGCACGACGCACAAATAGCCTCCGGCTTTCCCACCCGTGCACAGACGGCCGGACTGCGGCCACCGCGAGTGCGCGCGCGCAGAACGCCTCGAACGTTCGGAGAATTCGGAGGGAAGGCAATAGTCGGCAATCGCAGGAAAGACGCCGGCAGAAAGTTCCCGGAAATTCCCGAGGGGAAACGTCGACGTGAAGGGATTCGCTGGATGGGGGGTCGCTCCTCGTTTCGGAGGAGGAGAACGAGGAACGGAATGTCGGAGCTGCAGCGGGGTCCCGTAGGGCTTTGGCGAGCGGTGGCCACTCGCAACCCCAGGCCGGGAGCGGGAGGGCGACCCCAGACTCACGTAGGTTTCGATGAGCTCGTTGCGGTGCGGCACAAAGTAATTCGTGTCCGCCATGTCCTTCCTCTTCTTCACTCGGACGAAGTGCTCCATGGGGTTGAGTCCCTTCCGGTTGCAGGCGCTCATAAGGAACTCCTCCACGGACATCGGGTCCCTCAAGTACACGGTAACGGACTGCAAAAGAGCGAGAAGAATCCGTGATTCGCTTCCCTCCCCTGTGTGCTTCCGCTTTGTATCCCAGAAAGTGAGAGGAAAAGTGGATTTACCGAGCTATTTGGCAGCTGCACTATACACGTTTTCTGGGAATCTGGCATTATTGAACCTACACTGAGAGAGCGGCGGCTGGAGAAGCTATTGCTCCGGGACAGCATGGGCGCTCGTCTCTTGGTAGCTCCTCTTCCGGCCAGCAGGTTGTTCAGCAGAGATGGGCTCCGAGCGCAGATGTATGCGTGAAACGAAGACACGCTGAACACTCCCAAGGTATTTAAAATGTTCTTAGTGATTCTGGATACATAGAACAGTAACCCCTGAACAAAACAAAATTGAAATTACGGCACCACCGCCGCCATAATAGGTGACAATTTGCACAAATAGGTAACAGTTTTTTTTGCCTTCTTCTTCTCCTTTCTCTTTTCAGCGACCTACAGCATCGTCCGCCGAGATGCTGGTTCGAGTGCCTAGAGATGCTGCGCGCGAGATTCATTCCTCCTACCATTTGCCACCTCTGGGCCTGGTGCGCCGAGCACGTGCTTGAAAAAGCTGGGGGAGGTCGCTCCCCCTCAAAAGCTGCCCCTTGACCGCAACAGGAACGGAGAGCCGCGCCCCCCCATGTTTCCGGAAAGGACGGACCGAACGCTCGCGCACCACGCGCGCCGCCGCGCCGCTCGGTGTTTTTTCCTGGTTCCCTGGACGCGATGCAGAGAGCCTCTGCGCAGGGTCGAGGGTGCTGCTACTCCTTGGCTGGTCAGCGCCTTCCATTTTTCGGGAGGGAGGAGGGAGGGGGATGTCCCGGCTTGCGGGGTGGTGCTTTCGCTGGTCGTTACGTAGCGGAGGCTGAACGGACTCGCGCTTCCGCGTGCGGGCGCGTCCAGCCGAATTGGACATCGCTCAGGAGGACTCTGGTCGTTCTGTTTGTCACTCGATTCCCACGAACGAGTGCACTTTGCCTAGGGGTATCCCATCGCTGCTAATGGACCGCCAAGCTGATCGTAGCCGATTGCAGATCTCTGTACCCACTGGCTCTACTGCGTCCCGCTGGCTTCCCTAGGAAATTCATTGCGCCGTTGCGCAATTGCCTTTGCTTTGGTGGATTTCTGGCTTTTCGCTTCCTTCCCGGTAGTCCGCATCCGCGGATTGATAAAAGCGAAAGAGAGAGATCACGTGATCTTATCTGGCGGTCGGATCTGCCGTGGGTTCAACGACTACTGGGAACCGTGCAACCAAACACCTCATCAACTGAAAAACCACGCCATGTTTATCGAGATCCAGACCTACTAAAGATCCTTTCAAAAACGGGAAGGCGAAGAGAGGGAGAAAAGGTTTCAGGGGCGAAAAAACCGCAGTGCTCGACTGGAAACGCATCCGCGACGTGCGGAGGTTCAGAGTGAAAGTAAAAACTGCACATCCTGAAAGCAGCGTGCGCGCACGTACAGCCCAGGACGGTGATTGCTACAGAGAAAGCCTCAGCCAACTTTCATCCGCAATCCGTTCTTTCAAGAGGTGCTTGCACGCACCTCAATCAAGCCGACAAGAATGCTCACGTCTCTGGCTGGTGCCGCCATCAGAAGGCCTTAAGCAGACCAAAGAAAAGACAAGGTTTTGGTCAGCCCTTGAGAGAGTGTTTCCAGGAAGGTCCCAGACGTCCCTAACGTTTTTATTCATCGCTTCTGATCGCGCCACCTGTTCTCTTCCGCGAGTCGTTTCGCCTCCCGGTGCTCAGCCAGCAGGCGACCAGAAGAAGTGCATCACCACTGCAACTCTGAACCTGCGAGGCAGACCTTGAAGTTGCAGATCGGCCCAACAGGATTGCCTCAGTACGGTGCTCCGAACTTGTTTTTTTTAAAAAAAAAAAAAAAAATCCGAAAGACATGCTGTTTGATTCCGCGAGATGAAAGAGAGGTCCGTGCGTTCTCCTGAACGCATCAAATAAACGGATAAACCAATAAGAAGCGAGGAAAGCGTGTAAGAATGACGAGGAAGAAGAAGACGGCGTTCCGGAAGGTCCCATACTGAGTGTTCACTTGCTGCAAAAATGATCGCTTGGCTCAACTGCAGCAAACGGGAAGCACCACTTGCGATGCCGGTGCCTCAATTTTTTCGTGCAATGAGCACGAGGTTCAGAAAGGCGTACCTTGGGATTCGGCAGTTCTCCATTCTGAAGAGAGGCCATGTAGCAGCGGAGCCGAAACTGCTCGCAGTGGAGTCTCTCCAGATTATCTTCCCTCATGACTATCTGCTGAATCACGTGCTGTTTGTTGTCGGCTTCGGGAACGACTGACAGCTGCAGCTCGGCCATGTGGAGCATTTTGTTTTCCTGTACACAGAGAGTTCGTGAGAGGACCAAAAAAGAGGCGAATCGCATTCGTCTTCAAGGGAGGGCGAGCTGCCACTCGAAGCAGCGCGGGAAACGAGCGACCGGCGCCAAAAAACATCCAAGGTGGCTAAGCGGAGACGAAAAACCGGGAATGGGAGTGGACCGTGACTTGTCGAGTGGATTCACTGTTGTTGTGCCTGCAGGCATCCGAGGCTGGCAAGACGCACTTGGCAAGTTTTTAACCACGGATCTGTGAAGCCACGCATCATCGAGGAGGGGGAGGGGGGAGAACAAGCGAAATGAAATAAGAAAGCAAATAAATAAAGATGGTTTAAAAATACTCTTCGTGTCCTTCTCCGTGATGCGAAGAGCACGCAGAATCACGGCACGAGACGATCCGATCCAAACGCATGAATTTAACTTTAATGTGCCGAATGCACTCTTTATGTACGTAGGTCGGTATTGCTTTCAACGGTTAGTACAGCATCTGTTGATCGAAATGATGTTGTCACAGATGACGTCATCCCGTCATCATTCACTGGCAGAAAGCGCAAAATCTTTTTCAACAAACATGCGACCCTCGAAGATATGCGCAAAAGTGTGACGTCTGATCGAGCGTACGCATATGTATTGTACAACTACTATATGTAGCTCAGTGATTTTTGGTAGCTGTAAACTGCTGCTGCCGGAGTTCACTCTTTCGCACAGAGAAGAACTTCGAAGTTACCGAAAAATCAAATCCTGGAAAAAGGGTTGCGTTTTTCCCTTTTTTTTTTTTTTTTGTTTCCACCCCTTTTAATTCCGAAGAAGCACGCGAGCTGGCAATTGCTGGAAAGAGAAACCACACCCGGACTTCCGTCACGGCACACGATGCGAAGTCAACACCTCCGAGAGCACGAACATGGGTTTCCGTGTCCGCTCGCGGAGTATCAGTAACAGCCAATTTCCCCCTTTACAGGGAGTTGACAAAACTACTCTCATCTCAGGTGGCTGGGCATGGAGACAGGTGGATGCCCTTCCATGGGGAGCGTAGGCGGAGTTAGGAACCGACTCGTAATCCCATGGAACAAACAGAGGATCGGTTAATGACGCGTCTTGATCGGTTCAAGGTGCTTGGATCCAGAGATGGGATGATCCATGCTACAGTCGCCATTGGAATTCCAGGATTCGTAGTTTGAGCCCACCACGTGTTCACGGTTAACGTTGGGATGCATGGGACCATCTCGAGATATGGAAACGAGCGCTCGGAGAAACCATCCAGAAATTCAACTGATCCATCAGGGATACCAAGTTTAAGGGAGAGGGGCTTTCGGCTGAGGAAACTAACTCTTCTCCCTTTGACACAATTTGCTATTTTTGGCAGTCCTTGAGATGTGCCATCAGACGTTGGATTTGCTGCTGTTATCGAAGCGACCTCATTCCGTTTTCAATGTCGCATAGTTCTGGAGGCGCCTGGCTCCAACAGTTGAAGCTTTATCGCTACATCAGCCAGATAAACGAGACAGATTGGAAGTACGTTTCTAACAGTTTCTAACAGGCAGTATAATCCGGAGTCTCTTTAATTGGAAGAGCGATACACTAGGTAGAGACAAGATTCGCTGAAGCTGCATACGGAATCTTTGGCCTGCATACACCAGAAGGAAAAGAAAATGGGTAGCAAGGAATGAGCAGCAGAGTATCAAGAATTTCGAGGAGGTTTCCGGCTGCTAGCAAGAGTTTCTGGAGGAAGTCGTGCCCAAGCCCGGCGTGTACTTTTGGCAAGGGACTTTTGACAATGAAGAGGATTGGTGGGAAAATTCAATCACAACGGTGCAGAGGCAGCTGCTCGCCGCGAAGGATATTCCCTCGGGCAGACACCCCAAGTGCGCGAAATCTTCGGGACGTCCATCGGGGAAACTTTGCAGAATGCCCATTGAGTTTGTGTGATCCACCACGCAGAATTCTCAGTGCATTCGGCGAATGGCCACTGATGCCCTTAAGACCCTCTTGGATGTTCCGAACCAACATTCGGACGCCACTTTCTCGTGATCCCTAACAGTCTCATGTCTCCGAACTCTCTGAAAGAGTCCAATTGCACGTGATGTTCTCCCCGCAGGCGGTGGAATCTCTTGGGTTCTCCCGTTTTAAAACTGCGTTCTCGAGGTGTCGAGCGCGGAATCTCCCTGCAGCCTTCTTATGCGGCACCGTCGCATCGGGAGCAAGGCAGCTGACGGAACAACGAGATCCGTTTGCATAAGCGTCCAGAGGTACTCGGTATTGACGAACCACTCGGAGACAAAGCTCGAAGAGTGGAAAGCAGATCAGCGGGTGCTCTCGACAACGAGTATGTGACGACACAAGGAAACATGGCACACAGAGGAACAGTCATGAAGAATACGAGAGGCCGACTGTGCTTGTCCCAAGATCCTCGAAGCCATCTATGTTCCCTGATTACTAGCTTGGTTTCCGGTCCATGAGCATGAGGAAGGGTCATTCTAAGAACGGCTGCAGAAACTTCTTCCGTTTTGCCTCGCGTTCATTCATCAATCTGGATTTCCTCTTGGGGTCAACTCTCGAGTACCAAATCGGTGTAGAAGACGTGAGGAAAGCCTGAAGGTTTGGAGTGCACGTGGCGTCGAGATCTACGGTAATATTCGGCAACAACGGCACTTCAAGTAAGGCACTTCATAGCCTCCAAAATCCTTACTGGCATTTCACTGGAGAGACCATCTGGCCGTGTGGATTCAATGCAAACACGGCGCCGTATGAATGTGTCGAAACGGAAAGTGCTGTACGCGTGATCTGGCCACGCTGCCGCTACCGCGTTACGTGACAAGAGCTGTTCCTCTACTGAGGCTGAGCTCAACTCTGCTTGCCTGTTTTCCATCTCGGGGTTTTCCATCACGTCGCTCCGAGTCCTCCGTGCCACAAATGACTGGATGCTCTAGCGCGGCAGCAGCGTGACTGTGTGTCGCATACATCCTCCTAGTACACTCTGTTGCTCCACGATTGCAAACGATAAGTGTCTTGATGATTCCATCATTTCTCCTGCTTAAGATCCCACTAGGCGGCACGCTTCCAGTTCGGAATTCGGGAACATGGACAAGGCAACGGTAAAGAGACGTAGCGCAGTGATGCCCGGAGGACAACAAGCAGCATTTCTTCACCCCACCATTCTGATTTGATTCCACAGAATGAGTTCGGAACTTTAGAAGAAGGAGAAGAAGAAAATTTGAAAGGGATGTGGCATAGCTAGGGAAACAACTAAAAGATCGCCAGCTGCGATGGAAGCGAGCGAATAACCAGAACATGCGAATGTATTTCTCGAGGTGCAACCTGTGCTTTGGATGCATCGTGAGCGGTACCATCATCGCAGAAGGTTTCGAGGTAAGAAGATATTCTGGAGCTTAGATGAACACTACGGTAGACTGTGGGTGCGACAGTGCTGGAGACGGACCAAAGCTGTGATTACTCTTCGGATGTTCGAATGGTAAGCTGCACATGCGTGGATTCCGCATCGAGACGCGAGAGACCCAGATGTTTTTTTAGCATCAGGGGAACAGATGCAGTGCCAAAGGGTCGGGGCACAGCAGCAGCTCCCAGATGACTTCACTCGTAACAGCTTCTTCGCTTCCTGTCCCCTGTTTCGCGAAAGCCGATCTCTGGTGTTCTCCGGCTGCATCTGACTGTCGGCCTTCCACGTGATGTAAGCTGCATAGATGTCGCTGGAGTACCGGATGCACGAAGCCCCCATCCGGTGCCTCATCGCCTTCTTCGGAATTCCGAGATCTTGCAGTACTTCGTTACCTGGATCCAGGCTCTCAGAGAGCCAACGAGGAAAGCATGCACCCTGCGCTGCTTCCCCTCTCTGCCTAGCTGAAGGCTACTTCCTCGTATTTTTCCTGTTAAAAATGTGGAACGCTTCGCGATTTTGCGTGTCATCCTTCCGCAGAGTTCCTCTCCGGTTGTGCAAAGGAGCGGACCTCCCTCCCACCACAGCAGCAGCTCCCAGATGACTTCACTCATAACAGCTCCTTTTCATGAGCTAGAGGTGCTACACTTTGATCTTAGCCAAAAGATCGAGAAGGTCGTAGTATCAGCAGGTTAAAACACTCCCCCCCCCCAAAAAAAAAAAAACGAACGAGCTGCTCGTGCGTCACGCCATCTCACGTGACTGTTCATAATTAGATTTTGGGCAGTCTGATCGTGTCACGGTCATTCTCTACATTTTTGTGTGTGTGTTTTTAGCCTGCTAATACTATGCTCTTGATCATGGAGACAATCCTTAGTTCCATCCTTAGTTCTTTGGGATTCCATGTTCCACCGTGTCCATTCCGACTTCAATTCAACCCAGTCAGTGATAAGGAGACATGGAAACACTTTCGTGAGTTCTTCCTGTAAACGAACAAAACAGGGAGAGACGTGACTGAGGGAAGCGGAACGAAGGAGGCGGGAAGATTCCGTCACCGTTTCGGATGCCGTCATGATCACTTCGTTCTGCACATCGAGAAAGTGACCGTCGAGGTCTGGGAGAGATGATGGCGGTCGGCAGAGGTAAGTTTTGATCTCCCCAAGCCGCCGACCAGTGGGATCCGGCGGGACTGAAGAGTTTGGAGGGAGCATCGCGGAAGAAGATGCACTGAGGATCAACGAATTCTTAGGCTTCATGGAGCAATCGGGACTTGTGTGAAAAAAAAAAGAAAGAAAGAAAGAAAACGGGTTTCAAGAATCGTTCTGCAGCATCGTTGAGCACCTTCTTGGCCTTCTTCCAGTTGGCAGCAGGGTGGTAGCAGAAAGGGTGATTTTGAAGCCCTCTGGGCCGGATGGGGCGGGAAGGCTCGAACGCCGCAAGGAACACATAAAGAGAAAACGAAACTAGGGCAGGGTGTTTTACATCTAGCCGAACCGAACGGTTCCGGAGACCACGCAACCCGGGAGCTCACATACCTGGAGGGATAGCGAAGGAGTGTATTTGAAATAAAGGAAACGGCGAGCGAGACTGGAGAGGTGCCGGACTCCCCAGCAGGGTTTTAGCTCCCGAGCTGTGCGACCACCATCTCGACACCGAGGTGGAATCACCAGTGCCCAAGCAGACCAGATGGCTAAGCGGGCCGAACTCCGAAGACGATGGACAACCCTGACATCCACCCCCAACTTCCGGTGGACGCGGCGCTCAGAGAGCAACGGCTCCCAGCGAAAATCGTCACAGAATGTCCCCAGGCATGATGACCTTGAAGGCATCCTGCATCTACTCAAAGACGCAAATCTAATGCGGTACACACTGAGCCTACCACCACCACTACCACCTCCTCCTCATCCTGCCTCATTTTCAGAGCCAGTTCCACCAATCTGTGCAGATCGGATTTCCACTCTTTCTCTCCTCGAATCTTGACGAAGGGTTCCTTGTGTTTCCGACTGGTAGCCGCGCTAGCCACACCGGGTCACCACCCGGTATGGCTCGCGCAAGGTGTTGTCTTAGGCTCGAGCATGTTCTCCGTGAGTGACCAAGGTACGACGACATCACGTTTCTCGAGGAGAGGTCACAAAGAATTTCCGATGGTGCCACACGACGAAGCTAAGTACAAAGGCCCTGCGAAAAGAGAGATCTTCGCAGGTTCATCCGAAATCCCTCATGGAATTCTCGGCTGAGGATTCTGGTTGGCCCTCGAAGCATCTCCAGGGCGCACAACGGAACGTGTTTCAAGCACATTGCGTTTCGATCGTGCTGGAACGCACTGTCCCGGTGTGCTCCCGTGCTCACGAGCTTCGCCCCCCGAAGACGCGTACTGGCGGAAGAGATGCCAGTCACCGCCAAAGTGCATGCGGATGCGCACCGGAGCTCGAAAAAATATTTCATTCTTGTGGCGCGCCTGTGACTTGTGTTTGGTGGTTACTGACCGCCAACCAGCCTACGGCAAGTTGGGGTAAACGGAGGGTTCTAATCGGGAAACGCGAGCGATTCCGTCCTGTCTCGCGTAGCGGCACCGGTGTCAAAGCACCCAGCTCCTGAGACAACGCAAGCTCTACGGTCACCGCTGATGCATGTGAAATATGAGACCCAAAGGTGATCCGGAGCGCGGGGAAGGAAGGAGGGGATTTAAGATCCTTTCGGGATCCCTTCCTAAAATGCAGGGAGGATATGCTGAAGACTTTCGGAGTTACTGGAAAAAGTCGGTCTTCCCCATCCAAAATAGAAAGCATTCGCATCACCATGGATGTTGTTTTGCGACCCCGGTTTTCTTACCGTTTCTATAGCTCTGTCGAGGCGGAATATTTCTTCCTGTAAGAGATGGAGGGTCCCGGTTTTGCCACGGTGTCTGGCGAAAGCGGCTGCGCAGGCGCAGTGTATGCTCTGGATCCACTTTTCCAACTCCACTTGGCAGGAGGCCTGAAATGACTAAATTCAGCTGCCGGTTCAAAACGGAAGAGGTGCGAAGCGTCGGGAGTCACGAACAGTGACATGCGAGCGCTCCGGGAGCGTTCCGGAAGACACCGCAGACAGACGGTCTCGCATGCCCCGCCCCCCTGCCCGCCAAATTCCAAGTGCGCGGGCTTCAGAGAGAGAGAGAGAGAGAGCGACAACCACAGCTGCAGTTGTCTCTCTCTCTCAACCCTGAGTGGTCATCGTTCTAGGAAGAAAGCATCATCTCCGAATTTCTTTAGCAATGGCAGGAGGAAGAAGGACAGGCAAACAGCACGTCCCTACGATGCCTTTAAACCTGTGCGATTTCTAAAGAAGAGCTTCTCTTTCCTCTGATTTCTTCTTTGTCCCCGCTGCTGTATCTCCGGGATGGGATCGTGGCACATCGCGTGCCTACGATCTCATCTCTCAGATGCTATGAATCCGGTACTGACAGTACTGCAAGTGCCCTGGAGTCAGCGAGAGCTTCCCTTTTCCCTCTTCCCTCTTTGGCATCTGTGTGCGCGTGCGTGAGTTCGGGAACTGGAGGTCCAGGAGAATCGAATAACAGTTTCCGATGAAGCCCCTGATCACCTGAGTTCTTCCTGCAGCAGGTCCTTTCATTCGTGATTTCCTTCTAATCTGCGGGGTTTCAAGAAAGCTCGGAGGCTCTGCCTTCACCTGCCCGATGGCCACTCGATGAAGACGGCGCTTTCGGAAGACCCGAATTTCGAGATGGAACGCGGAAAATCTCCCACGTTCTCGGATGCGAGGTGTTCCGACGGAGCTGAAGCTGTCGGAACTTTTCAACCACGACGTGTTCATCCAGAGGAAACTGAGTTCTCGAATCTCCAACGTGCCACCGGTGGACGAAGACATTCGAAAATCTCTCCGCTCTCGGAAGAACGTCCCTCCCTCTTCTTCCACGAATCGATACGGTTTCTAGCCTCTGAACGGGTTCTCGGAAGAAATCATCGCTTCTTCTACAAGACCAGGGAAGTCGTTCCTTCTGGAATGTGGATGATGGGAATCCTGTGATTTATTCTTGCTGGTTGCCACGTTCCTTCCAGATTTTTTTTTGGTGCTTTTTTTGGAAAGGAGGGGGGAGGGGGTTCTCCAAGCAGTTAAGAACCGTTCCTTCGTTCCACTGGAAGTGTGAGAGCCGCTCGATAAAGCCTTGAGGGCGGCACTTTTCGTTCCGGGTTAGTCAACGAGGCGGTATCCGGCGGCAGACGTGAGCGCATCCTGGCAACGCTCATCCGAAGCCAGGAGCCATCTCAGCCATTAGCCACTCCTGAGACCCGAAACCCGCAACGCGTCCAGCTCGGCATCCCTTCCTCAGCGATCTCTCTCCTCCCAACCACGTAGGACTTGCCCTCCGTCGACTACCGACGACGCGGCGCACCGCGAACACCGCAGTTCGACGATGTGATTTCGAACTTTCGCGAAAGTCCATTTCGCATCCCGTGAGTGTTGGTGCTCTTGGCCCCCTTTAGCTTTTCCATGAAACTCTGGGAGTCTTCCTTGCAGTCCGAGTCTCGCAGCATCTCTCTCTGGTTCCCCTGAGGTTCGCGTGTTTTGCTCTCCTTCATCTCATCACAGCTTCACCGAGGGTGCTGCTGCTGCTGCAGTGCCACCGTCACTTGCTGCTGTAGTCGCACCACCGTTCCGACATCCTCTCGAGGGTGCTCCCAAAGACAACGCCCGATTCCACTTAAGACCTTGTGGAAACAACCCATCCGTTCACCGGAGATGCTGGTAAACAGAGTGCCACTTACTTTCGTCCTTCGAGCGAAAAGAAACATGGCGGTATGCCGGCATCCGCTGACGAATGGGAGGGAAATGTTTCGGCCCTCGGACAGGCTTTCGGTAAACACGGAGCATCTGAAGCTCTTTCTGATACGCGCCATATCCCTTCCCATCTTTGTCTCCCGAAACTTATCCGTGTTGCTTGGGCAGAGGAGCCGGTCTCGTTGCCAACGAACAGAGAGAATCAATCGGTTTCTATTCGATTCTAAAGGACACTTGCGTCTCGGCACCTCTCCGGCGCGCTTCGTGTTTCTATGGGTTCGAGCTACGCCCCCCTGTCATACAAGAGCTTGCGTTTGCTCGCATGCAGATAAATGATTCAAGATGAAAGAGGATGCTCCTGCTGATTCGATCAGCACCTGCTGTTGCGGCCGGATCTGTGCGAGCGATCCTTTGGTTCGATAGGGCGCAGAAGAATTTGAGCTGTTGAGCTGAATTGCAGTTTCTTCTGATTATTAATTGGTATAATTATTAATGAGGTTCTGCCGAGGCGCACTTCCACTGTGTCTTAAGCAGGTCCGCTACCTCTTCTTGTTCCTGCTTATGCTTGCAATCTGAAATCGAATCGAGCACACTGGGGTGCAAGCATTGGTCCTCATTCGTTGACTACCGCTTCTACAAGCCGCGACTTCTCATAACAGACACTATAATACTCTTCTTCCTAACCCTATAGATAGTGTATTCAGCTGCCTTAACGTTGAACACGCAACCATCCTTTTCACATCGAATTCCGTTATTTTCCGAATACACCATCGTCACTACACCAATATACACTAAAACATTTTTCATCGTCCCAGCCTCATTCATCGGATACATCCCCTCAGTGAATAAAGCAGACGAATACTGGCGTGGGCTCCGCCATAGCTTCTGACCATGAGGCACGAATTGGCCACTGCGCCTTCTTCGTTATACTTATTAAAATAGCTGCTCAAAAATACCGCCTTAAGCCCACGGCTGCGCCCTCCTTGCAGTTGGACAGGCAACTGGTTCTAGCGCCACAATCACGACCGGCGCACTTCGATTCGAGTGAACGGTGAGATGAGCGATTCCTATGCTATTTTTTTTGGCGGCACCATCATTGTCCACGAAAGGATGGAGCTGCACAAGAAGAGTCTCGTGGCAGCAGAGAGAGATCTTCTACCGGTGATACACTTCCCCAAATCTCTGGTGGGTGAAATTTTAGAAGCGGCCTTAGTATCGTGGTGAGTAATCTGCGAACCGAAGATCAGCGGCTTCTGTCCCAAACCGGCTGACGCCGATTGCAACAGAGTGGTCAACCGAACGCGTGAGACTCACCTGGAAGAGATAAGCATCCCCGAACGCCGTGCTCAGACAAAACACATATTCTCTTTTCGGATGTTCTGGTATTGGTTGCATGATGGCTCCATCGACAATGATGAGGTGCTTTGGACCTGCATCTGTGTATTTCGATTCGCAGGATTCATCACAGGAATAGAAGAGGAGGGTGGTGCCTTTCAAGCAAACCCAGTAACTCTTCCATCCTCTCTTGCGAGCCAGTTCTACTTGTCTGAGCTTGCGTAGAAGCCATTTCTTTACACTGAGATACCTAAGAGGAAAGCACGTTATCTTTCATTGATGAGTACAAGTAATCACGATTCAATTCAATCATAATAGTAGTAGCAATAATAATGGTTCAAAAATTTTAGCAACATGGTTTTTATTTTCCTTTCAAGCGAGTTCAGGAGCACTTTTGCAATAATAAGTGCAAGCCGAGATCTAGTTTAATGGCCCTTATGGATTGTGTAGGTCCATAATCTATGCAAGTTCGTCATCTTCTGCAACCCAGGATTTGCACGTCTCGGGAAACAGGAGACATAAAAAGACGGCAACTAGGAAAATAGGCTGGAATGGTTTCCCTTGTTAATGCCTCAAAAACGTTCTTTTATGCCATCACGTCATATATATATAGTCAATAGGCAATTGATAAGGCTCTCACGAATTGATGCCACCGACCTATCTCGAATTAGGAAGAACAAGGTCGCTGCGAGTTTGCTCACTGTATCGTCAAGTTAAAACCGCTGCATTTCCATTTTTTTTTTTTCTTTTGCTTTGAAAACGGAATTTTTAATTGGGTCAATGCCTCGATCGATACCCGAATTCCGTCAAAGGATTTTGCCAAACGTGGAAAGCCACGTCCGGTCTTCTCCCGAAAGACGCTGAAGATTCATCGATGTGAAATTTCCATAGCGACGGAAGCCATAATTTCCCATTTTCGAAAACGGTTCCCGTAAGCAAAGATTCGCCGGATTACTACTAAGACGCATGTATCTCAATTGGTGCCTGATGGAGGGAGACGGTTCGAGTTTGCTGGCCTCGTGGATAGATTTTCGCCTTCCGCCGCACTTCGGACCACTAAGGGATGACGGAGAAATCAAATCCATTTGCAAGTTGCGCATTTTCCACAAAGTCGTGCTCGGCACACGTCCGCATCGGTGGCCACGAAGGCCTCATGTGCTGCTGCTGCTGCTGATGATGATGCTGATGATGGTGTTCAAGCTGCAGGACGCACTGTCGAATTCTGCGTCGACATTATCGAGTTTTTGTTTGACTTTTTTCTATCAGAGGCGAAAAATTTCAGTGATTCCGCTGAAAGAAAATGAAGATTTCCGGGCGACAGGTACTTGTGTTCCTCAAGAAAGATTTGAGGCGCTCCAGAGCGCTCCCATGCTCCAGATGGGTGCGGAAGATTTTTATCAGTTTCGGAGGATCGTCGGGGGCAAGGCGGTCTTCGAATAGAATCGGACCTAAAACATGCGGCAGCACGGGGAAAGAGTTCCAGCTGGAGAGAAGGAGATGATGATCAGTCAGTCGGAAGTGATGAAACTCAAGAACTGCTAAAGAGTAGAACAGAAAACAGGCTTTTGCTTTTTTAAACGAAATTTGCAAAACTCTCTTTATAAGATGTACTTTTTCATCAAAAAAAAAAATGATCGCTTTTGGTATAAAACTGTTTTTTCAAAGAAATAAAAAATGCCACATCTTCGAAAATTCTCTCTGAGCGAATACATTTCTCTTCCTGAAACGCTGGCTCCACTCTTTTAGAGGCGACCTAATGTTTTGTGACAAAGAGCAATTTCCTTCTTCGAGCTCGGGTTCTTTATCTCCCCGAACTTTTTTTTCCTTTCCTTTCTCTTGCAGGAGCGACAAAACGAAAATAATTCCTCCGAGTCGGATTTTGTGTATGAGTGTCAACACAGGTTCTTTCGCAAGTTCGCGAAGATTCGCGAACCATTCTCCCAACAGCGTCATCTTGCTGCCATTCCTGCCCCAGGCACTTTTGCCATGCTGCGCCAGCTATGCTCACCACGACCTTCCGCGTGCACCCGTTCAGCTGGGCTTGCTTACTTCACCTTGCTGCGTGATTCCTCTTGCAAGGTTGCCAGACGGCTGGCGTGTTATTTTGAATTCGGAACCGAGTGGACACCGGCCTTCTTCGGGAAAAAAGAAAGGAAAGAAAAAAAAAACACGGTTGCTATCAATACGACCTTCTCTCGATTCCTCTCAGGCATTCTTCACTCCAAGTCTTTATTATTATTATTATTATTTTGTCCCTGAAAACTTCGACATCCCAACATATTTGGGGGAACCGTGTGCTTCGGAAGTCCTGATTTCCTTCCGTGCCTCGCGCTGAATTTGAGCGGGCGAAACAGAACTATGATGCTTAAATGGTCCGCGTAATTCTGTAAGATTGTTACCGGAGCAACTTCCTGATCAATTTCCAGAGATGCCAGCTACAGCCCTTATTAGCGCCATCGAAGCGTTATTTACTGTTAGCAACTTCTGATGTCCTGTGGAAAATTCTGTAGACAAATTGTTCACCGCAGGAATGGACTGAGGAGGGAGAGCTGCTATCGGACACTCGCGTGTCCCGTAAATTTGAGGAGTTTAAACTGTCACGCATTCCCGGTGGAAGGAAAAGCAGGACCGCTACGAAGAGCAAGACGCACGCAGCTTCGAATGCAGATCTCTGACCTCGGGAAGCCAGTTTTCCCCTGCTCTTGATGGGAGCCGAGACAGCGTAAATGCACGACGAATTACTTTGCTTCCAGGACTGAGCGGTGGATTCGATCCCGCTTGCTGTCAACCCACGCCGTGAAGGTGGTCGATCCGGTGAGCTCGTTCGATGTGTACGCGGAGCAGCGAAGGTTCAGCACAGCGAAACTTCCGATTTCCCGCGCGCCGGAACTTCGCCGGAAACTCGGATCTTTGAGCAAGCTGTCCCTCAGCATCACGACCTTGCATGGGACGCGTGCAGCTAGCGAAGGGGTGAGCAGCAGGGACGGAATTCGCCCGAACCGTTCCCTACGACTCGAGTGAGTTACAACGGGTGTCGCGAAAGGACAGCTTCCAGAGTTCCGGGGAGCTACTGCAGGGACGGGATTCCGGGAGGAAGACGAGGAATTGCTTTCATCTGCCAGCTGCCGCTGCTGGATAAGAAACGAAAACAGAGCAAGGCGTTTTCCACCATCACTTTTCCATCTGGGAAGCCGGGGATCGGAATGCGGCGTCCAGAGACGAGATGTGCAAAGGGGGAAGGGAAGCAAGCATGCAGACGGGAGGGTCGCCCCCCCCCGCGGCAGAGCAGTGACTCTCATAACATCGGATTCTCAGGGCGTTAGAACTGGGCAAGCACTGCAGCTGAAAGCAACGGCTTCCACGCCTGCCTCGAGCGTTGGTCGCAGTGGTCCCAGCTCCGACGTCAATATTCCGCCGCCTGCTGCACTGCCCGCCTCTCCTTTGAGGCAAAGGAGGGAGGGGTCATCTGCATCTGTAAACAGCTGAGTCCACGTTGCGTGCTTCGTTGCGTTTGTCCCGATCTCGGGACGCATGCGATGCAGACGCAGCAGGCTTTTACCGTGGTGACACGCGAAGCAAATGCGCATTCCTCTGGGTCGTTTGGGCAGGAAGCCTCCCCCACCCCTACTAAAGATGTTTTGACCTCTTTTGCCAGAGCAGCTAAGGGGCGGAAAGTTTGTTGCCCCTTCAAGGACCTAGACTCTGGGACGAGGCTCTAGGAGGTTCATGCAGGAAACGTCTGTATAAAGACCAGTCAATCGAATAACCAGGTGCAGCTCTGGACTCCTAAAGGATAGAGCAATTTTTCAAGAAGAAAGGGTCTCTGTGGGGCTGCTCCTCATGTGAAAACTACACCGTGTGCATGCGTTCCACGGATAGAAACAACAGCGATGCAACGAACGCAGTGTCCTGAATCCACATAAATTTTCTCCTCTAAAACTGGACATCTGGAACCGTAGGAACTGATTTCGAAAAGGGAAATCAGTTCCAATGGGAAAAATTCTACGTCGAGGAGGTCACGGGCATGTCGAAAGATCCCGATCTTGACGGGCGAAGCAACGAAAAAACGGACTGCTTTGAAATGGTGTACGCGGTCACACCATTAGATCGGGCTTCGGAAAACGCCCAGTCGAGTGAGGAGGGCTGCAGAAGCATCGCGCGTGCGCACAGCAGTCCGGGAGCTGCAAAGGTCCTCTACAACGAATCGCTGCCTCGGTCGCGACCTCTCTAGCTAACAGAAGTAAGGCGTGAGAAGGTGGAACGTTGCCTGATCCACACTCCGAAGTGGATTTTCTACTTTTCCACAAGTTTTCCTCTGACCTGCCTGAGCAGAGTTTCATGCTCCGATGTGACTTGACCTCGGACTGTGTTGCGTACGGGCAACTCCCGAGGATGCTTGAAGCGAAGGAACGCTTCTCTGGGGCGCCGGCGCCAGGGACACCAAGTGAACTGCCGCGACGCGAAATAGCTGTAGGGTCACTCGGGGGAGGCAAAGTCGTTTGCTCTGGTGCGGTCCTTGGTCAACGCGGCAAACGCAGGCACGGGCACGTTTCCAAAGTGATGAACGGATGAGTGGGGGCTGAGGCAAACGACCTTTTCGAACGAGACACTCCCCCAACAAGGCAAGTAGCAGCAGGTTACCATTTTAACGAAGAGCAAGAAGCACTGCTTACCATGGGAAACACATCTGCTACCTGCTATCCAATCTGGACGCGTTCGTACGAGGCGCATTTCAAACTTAAGGGCGGATATAAAGAAAGAACAAATGAGAGAAACGAAAACGTATTGGTGGTTCTAAACACACGCATCCTCACGTCATTTTTCTACATAGTCATCACCATTTTTTTTTTTTCAAACACTTTTGATCCCGTGTAGGGAGCTTTTTTAGATCCTCTGCATGAAATTCCGCCGTCTGGGGGTTCAGCCAATTCGGCAGCACTGCAGTTTTCAACTCCTCCCCTTCCCCCTCGCATCCTTGATCCACTTCTTGAGGTGCAGGAAGACGTGGTAGCCACTGGACGCGAGGTCAGGACTGTAAGATCAAAAAGTTCCCATTCGAATATTCGAATTGTCTGGAATGTGAGGACGGCATGTGTGTGGGACCGAAAGGGTGTGTGTGCTTTTGGTGGACTTTACGGAGCCTGGAACAGCCATCTACTGTGCGCAAGTCTACTGTGTAGAAACACTTTCAACACTGCGGCGTGCCGTTCAGAATGCTGAGACCAGGAATCGTTCTTCTCCTTCACGACGGCGCGCACCCACACAGTGCTGTCCAGACGACTCAGAAATTCGAATGGGAACTTTTTGATCTTACAGTCCTGACTTCGCCCCCAGTGGCTACCAAGTCTTCCTGCACCTCAAGAAGTGGCTCGAGGATGCGAGGGGGAAGGGGAGGAGTTGAAAACTTCAGTTCTGTTGAATTGGCTGAACTCCCAGGCGGCGGAATTTGATGCAGAGAGTTTCAAAAAGCTTCCTTCACGGTATCAAAAGTGTTTGGAAAAAAAAATGGCGGCTACGTAGAAAAGTGACACGGAGATGCGTGTGTTTCGAACCACCAATACACTTTCGTTTCTCTCGTTTGTTCTTTCTTTACATCCGATCCGCCCTTAATTTTGAATTTGCTCAGGATGTAAGACAAATAAACATAGGAGATTCTCGAAAGGTGATGTATGGTGACTTATTAAACAGATAATGGTTAGTAAGAGGCGTGGAGGTATTCAGGGTAAAGGACCACGGGCCACGAGCACGCACGCGTTCTACATCTTGTATCGAACCAAAGTGTCTTTTGCGTCACTGGGCTGCAAGTGCTTGGACACATCTCGTACCTCCACGCCTCAGCTGTTGGGATCGACTCGGTGCGGATTGCCAGAGTTCCTTACAGCCCCCGCTGTTGATGAACAGATCGCTGCGTCCTGCTGCTCGCTTGCAGCCTCGCACAGGAGGTTCGCTTTCCTTTGCCGTGCTTTTCGGCCCCACACCGGCCCTCGTGTGACCAGCCGCCGCTTGCTCCTCAAGGCCCGAATCCGCTTTCGAGGTCACTCGGAAAGTACTCTAGGACGCCTGTCCTGCATGATGCCCTCCTTCCGTTTTCGGCGAAACGAAGAGCTGCCTGCATGAAGGTGCGAGCGCTCGGCTAAAGACATGCGGGGAAGAACCTCGCGCGGAGCAGATGCTATGCTTCCGTTTGCTATTTCTATCTTTTGCGTGCATCTCGCCTGCGGTCCGTCGATCCTCTATAAATGTTCTCTTTTTTTTTTTGTTTTCTTTTTACCCCGCACGAAAGCACAGTGCTCCAGGGCATCCTCCCTAACGAACACGCTGTCCGCTCGAACGTGTACTCGACAGATTTCCAGCCAGCTTTCGCATCAGCTTCCTTTTCAACTGCTTCTAGAGCGACAACGAAGCGCTGCTTTCAATTACCAAGGAAATAAAACACACTGTGCTTATTGCTGATGCTATCGCTCGGTCCATATAGGGAATCACGGCACAAGAGTCGCTAACGGCTAGTACCCAATGATTCTGTCGAGAGGCTGAACTAAAGTATGCAGGGCGTGGAAGAAGAGGAAAATTCTTCCTGAAGAGCAAGTAATTTTTCCCAACAAATGATCTGTGCGTTGGGATCCACGAGACTCCCTTCAGCAGTATCCAGTAAAGAGGAGGGAAAGGGAGGCAGAGGTGGATATCGGGAATGCGTACGTGCGGTTTCCTTCAGGCTGCACAGGCGCTGGAAACCAGAGGATCTTCCAAGTGCCGCTTCCTGTCTTGACGCGGTCAGAGGGTGCAGGGCGGGCGAGTCGTCTAAAGGGCAGGCAGGCCACGAGCTCGGCGGCTGCTCCCGGCGACAAATGGAAAGCAAACAGCGATGTCCCGATCTCTTCCCGCTCTCCGCCGCGGTCTGCTTGCCCTCGACTTGTTTAAGAGCCTTCCGCGAAAGAACACCAATCTCCTCCTCGAATTGAATTACCCAAAGGTTGTGCGACCTCTGTGTAATTTAATATTTTGGTTCCTGATTTTCCCTGATTCGCTAGAGTTCATCTGGGCCGAAAGCAAAGTGCACGAACACCATCCGATCCCAAGTCTTTCATTACGTCGAGGCGCTCCCGGGAAGAAATTGAATGAAGGCTTTCAGAGGCTGCAGGAATCAAAAGGAACGAGATCGTGCCATTCCTTGGTGCGAAGGGCGAGCATGCGGAAACTTTGAGGGAGTCAGATGTTTACCCACGCATGCATTCAGCTCGGCACCATGCCGACTTTTTGGTTCCAAACACTCGCGTGGATACACACACACACATTCACACACACGGAGATCTCCAAGAAAGCTGGATGGGTGGAAACGGAGACGCCAGCCTCCGGTTCTATCCGCCCGGTCTCTCGCAAGCACTCGGGCTCCGTAAGCGCAGTTTCGGATCGAAAGAGCAACTGGAAGAGACGCTAACCTGGGAGCATCTTTGGGGGGAGGAGGAAGAGAGAAGACCCCAGGGTTGAAAGTTCTCGAACTATGCCATCGACGAGGCTCCGCGAGGATAGACTTCTCCCGGAGTTCTCTTTTCCTGCTCTTCCTCCCAAGCGAACGGGAAGCGAGTACGACCAGCGAGATCCAGGTTTCCCGTGTTCCTCCCGAGAACCCGATACCCGGTGTTTTTAAAAGTTCCCACGCGCGGACTGCGTGCCTCTTGAACAGGGGCAGCAGCGGGCTTCCCGTTTTCGCACTTACCCTTCCTTCCTGACTGCTCCGGTGCAGTTGAAAGATCTGGATTCTGGCGCAGTCCTCCCCGCTTTACGTGGAGAGTTCGAAGGACTTCCTACTTCTTCCTCGTCACTCACAGCGGTTGTCAAGGAAAGCCGATCTTCGTCAGATATCTAGAAAAAGAAAAAAGAAAAAAAAAAGGATGAATAAATAATAGCTGCCTTTTCCTTTCCATCTTGTTGTTCGATAGGTCTGCGTTCTGCGAAGAACCGGTGCACCGACCCCGACCCGGAAACTCACGCGGTCAAAGTGCCCGACTGTTCCCAGGGAGATAGAGAGGGAAGGGATGCGACGTCCTGGACTCTCGACCCCTGCTTTCCGTTCGCGCGATGGACGCCGCCGCAGCGACTTGCAACGCCGCATGTCCAGAAAGGAGACCGGGAAACGGCGGCTTCGTTCTTGCCAAAGGCATCTTTTTATGAATGCCGTTCTTTTTCCTTCGCTCTCAACCCCCGCGTTTGTTTGTTTGTTTGTTTGTCTTTTGTTGCAAAATCAGCACACGCGGCAGACAAGAAGAAGAAGAAGAAGAAGAAGAAGAAGAAGAAGAACGGAGTGGATTCGGTGGTCATCCGAAGGTACGAGACGAATGGAACTGCCCCAAACATGCGTCTACGCAACCCAAAGTCCAGCAGCAGCCTATTCGGTCGTTCCGATGCAGCCATGCGGATCACGTGACCGCCGATCGATATCGGATTTTGGAGTCAGTCTAAGGATGTAGACGTGAAGGAGTGGGTGGGAAGAAACCGAGTGCCATAAAGTGGCATCTGGACTTCCACGTGATTGTTAAGGACCCGTGGAAATACACACACACACACACACACACACACACACACACACACACACACACACACATATCTATATCTATATTTATTTGTTTAAACTTCCCGTAAGTAATGGTTTGGGGGGGGGGGGTGTAGAATTTCCAGTGAAGGATGCATTTTCATTTTTCCGTCCTTCAGGACACATGGGAAACCTGCAAAATCAATCTCAGCATTGCCGTCGGCGTTTCGATCCGGGAGGTAAACCAGTGCAAACGGGAATCGGGGATGGGGCCGAAGGAAACGTACAGTTCGGAAGGTGATCCGGGAGGACTTTTTCCCCTGAGCGCAGCAGACACAAAGGAAGGAAAGCTGGCCATCCCCATCCGATCCTTTTTCTTCCTTTTCCATTCTCAAGGACGAATGCGTATCGATCGCGTCCCCGCGAAATTCCCGATACGCAGTTTTGGCTTTCCGTCAGAGGAGCCTGGACGGCCACAGACCACTTTCTGAGGGGCGAATGGAGGAGGAGAAAAAGAGGACCACGCACGATCAATTAGCACCTCACCGGGCGGGAGGCCTCGAGAAAGCTCCCCGTTGCCATGGGCGGAGGGGTTCCAGAGACGACGACAACACCACACAAAAAGCAAAAAGGCTTGCAAATACCTGGTTACTGGGGCTTGCTGCAAATCCTTCACGATTTACTGCTTCCCTCCTTCGAGAAAGGACGGGAGGAGGAGGGTTAAGGGAACATGGAACGCAACTTTTCCCGTCCGGTGATCCTGCGGTATCTTTTTGGCCAGCGGAGGGCACACTCTGATCGATCTTACACCCCCAGAAAACGGGAGGAATTGGCCTCCTCCCTGCATGCGCATCCCATCGAAGTTTTCCCGTTTTCACAAAGGAACTTACCGAACGGAGCGAGGATTTGCCCGCAGCTTCCGTACCGACGCTGCCCGAGACCTTGGGACAAGGCACTCCGTACGAAACATGGGACTGCATGCAGTTTCTCGCAGTTGCGAAGTCTGCGATGTCCCCCACTTTCCAGGAAGCGCGCTACCTGCGCCACGACCAAGTTCTCTTGCAATCACCCAGTGCGGTAGCGAAAACTTAAACAAAAACGCTCGTGCGAGAAGACAGCTTTACTGGCACGCAGACTCTTTACTCCTTCGCAATGGACAATTGTCGCTTTTTCCCGATCCGCCTCGCCGTTGCCAAGCAATGGCATCTCGTGCGAAGGCAACCGGTTGATCGGCTGAGCACTCAAGTTTTTCCCTTCCTTCCTTCGTGCCTTTCTTTTTTTTCTTTTCTTTTCTTTTTCCCCCCTTTTTAGGGAGAGAGGGATCACGAGTGATTTCTCGCACGTTCGGATTTTAGTGTGATATTCAAATGGCTGGTGAGGCTGCCCCCTGCACGGTGAAAACGCAACGCTGGCACACGTTACAAGCCGAGGGACGCTTCTTGTGAAAGGGCGATCCAAAGGGGAAAGTAAAAAAAAAAAAAAAATCAGGGGACTACTTACTCCTTTTTTTTTTTGGTGTGCATGTCCTCTTTAATCTGATTAATAATTAAACATCGCTTCGAGGGTACGGGAGGATCGTTTTCCCTTTTACAAAGGACTCCTATCCTTGCCTTGTCCCTGCGGGTGATGTCGGGGTCCGTGGCGAACGAGAACCGAAAAAACACACGTCCAACGAAGGCGTCTTCTGGATGTCTTCTCTAGGCACGAACGGGCGCTGACGATGTGGGAAGGGTGCCAAGTTCGGACGCAGCGGCAGAACGAGGAGAAGCAACGTTTCTGCTCCTATCACCAAGAGCGGAATCTGGCATCACGGGCGGACGGCGCGAGTTGCCCTTTCGAAAGCATCCCGTGGAAGAGGTGAAGGATGATGGCACAAGGGAGGAGGAGGAGGTTTCGCTTCTTTCGGGAGTTCCGGATGGGCCCCCGACCTCGAGACGACCTCACCTTATGACCATTTAGCAGACGCGCTCCCAGTTCCACAGGGAGGGTCGAACTCTTAGGAAAGGACGGGCCTGAGAATCCTTGCTCCTTCTCCGTCTCCTCTTTCACTCTCACGAGATCCTCCGGCGACCCTGAGGGGGCGGACTGACTACGCGCTCTTCTGGGCCCCTCGCACATACAGGATTCTAAAAGGTGTGCCTGTGCCGGAGTACGTCTGCGGTCACGGGATGACGAATTCGCCACTGAGCGGACTTGTGAAGGTCAGCGTCAAGAACGCAATGTTGGAAACATGATGGCACCTCCGAATTCATCGCTCTCGTTTACCCATCCCTGCATTCCTATTAGCTTGCCAAGCTAAGACACGAGGCCATCTTTTCTCTTTGAGGTGGACCTTTGCTCTTGGTCCATCTAACCAGCAAGCAGGCAGAGCAGTTGGATACGAGTAAAAGAGCAGGAATAGCAACAGCTGCAATGCAGGGTGCGAGAATGGACAAAAATCTAGAACGCCCAAGAGAAGAACGGATCTGCTTCTTCCCGTGTAGCTTCGAAATGTGTCATACCTTAACAAAAAAAAATAAACTCCAAAGGGCTCTTTTTAAACCAGGCGAGTAAACCCTGATCTAAAACTGAGTTTCATTCTATTTCGAAGCTCCAGAAAGCCTGGCAACTCCCCAAGAATTCGCGCAACTCCAGCTGTCGACGGACACTCAGGCGACTTGGAAACACGAAGCGCGTGCGCAGGCAGCCTACCTATGGACACTTAAGCGAATCCCTCTTTACTGCTAGCGAAACCTCCCTGCAAGCTATACAGAACAGGATGCACCTTGACCACATCCATTAAATGTACACGTAGAAAAAAACAAACAAAAAAGAACTGCTTTCGTTCCACTAGGTCAGTTTCCTATCGAGTTTTCTCCCCTCCCCCCCTCTCCCTTTTTTTTTGTGGCTTAGAGATCGATAATTTTTGTTGTAAGCAGATGCGTCATCCAGGAACGATATGCCAACTTTATCTCATCCCTCCAGTAAACAAGCTGCATACCCTCTGCAATGAAACTTCCATTGATTTTCGCAGGGCGCAGGCTATCCTCCAGAATGAAACTAAGTCTGTACTTGCAACTCCGGGGTACTTTATCACGGAGCAATCTGCGTTCGGATGCTGTGAGCGATGCGAGCATTCCTGAGTCAGCGTGCATCCTCCCATCCTCGCCTCCTCTTTGTGCAGAGGAAGCGAAAATAAAATATGCGTTCTGCTTTTCCGGAATTCTCACTCCTTCCTCGGCGCAGCCGGTTGCCCGGCACGCAAATGGACATCCTGCGCACGCAGTACCATTCATGAGAGGAAGATCACGGGACTTCATCTATTTTCGAAGCAGATGTCCTTCTGGTTGAAAAAAAAAAAAAAAAAAAAAAACGGGCGTACACACATCCGTGTCGATTCGGAAGATGGAAACAAGCGCGCGCAAGGAAAAGAAAACGCGAAAAAAAAAAAAAAAAAAAATCTGGAGCTCATGGGTCTCAAAAGGTGCAAACACACCGAATCTAAGCATTCTAAATTGTATTCTAATGTATGAAAAGTCCACGGCTCCATGCCGGGCAAAGCCGCGCGATCTTAACTACTTACGCGTCCGAATTCTTCGTTCAAGAAATCGTCAAGTCTATTTAGAACAGCTGTACACTTTTATGCCGTAATAAAACGACAGGCGTGCACGACGTTTCCTTCGCGTGCACTTTAACGGTAGTGCTCTGCCATATTGGAGATCCGCGTAGGCATCTTTGGGAAAGGTGAACTTTGACCCGCGAGCGCTCTCACTTTTCCGTGTCGGAACTCGGGAGGCTGCGAGTTGTGCGTGGAGGTCGGAGGCGAAGCATCCGATGCCTTCGTAAAGATTTTTACGCGAGGCATCCTTTCGCCCCTGCTGGCGCGCTTGCGTAACCCCTGACGAAGGAAGGTCTGGAAAAGTCGCTCCAGGAAAGGCTGTCCACGGGGGTCATACGATATGGTTTTTAGGGCGGAGGTAAGGCCTCTCTGCGCTGCTTCACGTCAGGAGGCACCCTTTCGTTCGCAGGGTGTTGGCAGGAGAGGAAAAAGGAAAATCGAAACGGAAGTCGAGCAAAAACAAAAGGGAAAGTTTCAGGTAGCAGCCGGGGGTAGACGTGCACCTTACCTCGGATGACGTCAGGTAGCACAGCCTCGAGTCGGTGCTCTCCACAGAGGCCTGGTGTATCAGGCTGGCGTGATCCGAGGTGTAACCTCGATCAGAAATGTATCCCGCGTAGGCATGCTCGAATCCTTGGTGATCGCCGCTCTGAGGATCCACCGAACTGTGCCTGGAAAAATCACACCTGTTTCAGGGGGTATTTCCGCTTCCAGAAAAGGTGCCGAAATCCAAAACTTTTCTTTGGCTAAAGCATGGCTCTAAGGGATGCGCAACACGAGATTAGACTCGATACGCGGAAGGGTGTTTTCTATACAGGAATTACAGCAGGAGATCTCGCGCTCAGGCCTTTTTTCGTTTCCAAGAGGCAAATAGTCGTTTCTCACGGTTCGAACCGAGGCACAGCGAATTTGAAAGAGTGATTCCGAAGAGAGCATCAAACGGAACACATCGCTATAGGAACGGAATAAATTCATCATCACCATCATTCTCATTCATCATTCTAGTTCATTCTAATGGTTTTTTGGGGTGGGTGCGGCGATGCCTGAATTTTCCGATGCTGTTTCGAAGGACTGCAAGGGACATTCCTACACGAAGAACCTCCCTAGTCCGCGTAAGGATATACCTCAGGTGTTGGTCCAGGGACATTTTCGTGATCCTCCCCAGTTTTGGCGTGTGACGGTGCTGCAGCCTGACCGGGTGGTTGGTTTTGGCAATGGGCATATGCCATTCTTGCAGGCGTGACCCGATAGGAAGGGTGCTTGATCTCTGCACTGAAGAAAAGTCTGGAAAGAGGCTCATTACATAGTTGCCAACGTCTGTCAGCAAGACAGTTAGATGAAAGTTTTGATTGCAGTATCCGAGCCATAAAGCTGCCAGTTTTGTTGTTGTCAAGTAGCAACCACAAGAACCGAAACCACCACAAGACCCATTTCCACAGGAAAAGTAAATAAATGGATAAAAGCAGAGGTACAGGATTTTTTTTTTTTTTAACGTTACTTCCCTGCCTAGTACTCGTAGACTGGGAAATGCGCTCCTTACTTGAATATTTTTCCCAGCATTTTTCTTGAATCCGGTGAATCTCCTTAAAGAAAGAAGATTTTCCGTAACCCGTGGAACCATCTCTGATTCTGGGATTCATCCTGTGATTGCAACTCGAATCAATGGTACAAAGGGAGGAATACATCCGGGGACGCAGTGTGCGTTCGCAATACAGAATTGACTCTATACATAACAACAAAAATTCAGAACAGATAAGCGGTCGTTGGGGGGTGGGAAAGGGGAAGAAGTTCGAAGAAAGCGAAATTGCTTGGTGCCTGCTCTGGAAGAGACGGAACAGAGCTGCGCTCGATGCTGTTGGGTAGGATTCCGTTTCACCAAATTGGTCGAAAAAAATCCTGTCGAAAAGCCTCAACTCGGGAAATCTCTGGAAGAGTCAAGAAAAGGAGCGCAAAGATGGGAAGGGAGGGATACGCAAAGGGGGCAGCAGAGAGGTCCGAAACGAAGCAGCTGCTTCCCATAAGGCCTCGAAAAAGCGCTCCGTCTTCTGGAAACATCCGAAGATCACATGACTCGTAACAGGTGGACAAAAGATGACGTGCCCACCTTTGAAAGCGAGGTGGCAGATCGATTTCATAACAGAGGGGTCAAATAAAAATTGAAAATGACACTGCTAGAAAAGCTTTGAAAGGCGGCCTTCCGGAATCCTTGTCCTGTTGCATCTCAAGGGACGTTCCTCCGAAGAACTGTTCACCTGACCGAGAGCTGCTCGATGCGACCCGCGGAGCACGATGGACAGGGAAGGTTCCCAAAACTCTCCATGAGGAGAAACCGCACTACGGAGGCAGCAAAGAAGGGTTTCTAGATTTACCATCACACGTTCAAAGAACAGCAATGGACCACACGGTCTGTGCCAACCACGCACATTGCCATTCAAATTCCGCGGACTACAAAAGACTTGCTGTCGGCCACTTTTCAGGCCTTGCACTTCAAAGAACCAACAACAACGGAGGAACTAAGGAAGGTGCGTGGAGCATGCACTTTCGGAAGGGACTGCAAGCCAAGTGTCGAACGAGGTGTCTTCGAGGAGACCGGACACGTGGCGGAGCCTGTGGCACGAGAACAAAGAAGGCATTTGGAAGAATTCATTACAGACACACACACAGAAAGAGACAGACAGACTGACAGAACGCGAGAAATCACAGGATCAGACGAAGAGCTGAAGACGTTCTTTGTAGCAAACGCCGTGCTTTCCGAGTTTTTCATGGCACCAGAAAAACAAAAAAAAAAATTGTCAGAGGTCTTTCGACTCTTGGGGGATATCGTCTCATCCAAATCTCCTATTCCCTTCTCTCGTGTTCCTCTTCTCTCGTGTTTGCAGTCAGCACAAATTAGGAGAAAAGGAAGAAAAAGGAAAACAGAATGGAAACCGGCACATTTTTCCCG
The DNA here is from genome assembly GCA_036172245.1 of Raillietiella orientalis. Taxonomy (NCBI): domain Eukaryota; kingdom Metazoa; phylum Arthropoda; class Ichthyostraca; order Raillietiellida; family Raillietiellidae; genus Raillietiella; species Raillietiella orientalis. Next base: position 1,932,635 of record JAYWIR010000003.1, on the reverse strand, counting down.
TTTTATCCGCAGGCACGATGTGGGGGTTGGGAAATCGCGATGGGAACTCATCCGCGAACACACTAACTACAGCTCCCGATCTGAAACCTCAGAAAGACGGGAGAGAAACTGTTCCCAGGCCCAGCGGAACATCCTTGGTGTGCACCAAAAACACGCGCTCATCTCGCGCTGTTCAAATCGCGTGTAAGGCGTTTCAGGAGCTCGTTCCTCCAGATGAAGACGCCGCTTCGCAGCTGGCACGAGCCCCAACGCTCCCTATCCTTTCGAATTCAACCTCTTCCTTTATAGGTTCCAGGGAGTGGAGGCCCCAGCACTTGAGTCCCGTGGGCCGGAGGACCTCCTTTCTTTTCCTACAGGATCGTCGTTGCAGTGGAGGGAGGAAGCAGGCACGCACAAAATGCATGTACCAGACTGTGCCGCAGGCAGCGTCAGACAAGTCTCCGTCCGCAACTTCGCCCAGGTGCTCTTTGCGCAGCGCTTGTCGTCGTCGGCAAAACAGCTCCACCCTGAGAACTCCAGGGCTTTCAAAGGAAGCACCAACGGCACCGGGATACAGGAGTTGGTCATGCGAGAGTACGCCTGGCGCGGCCTTTTCCTCCGATCTGCGCGCGTCCCGGACCACAATGACCCCGCGCCTCCGCTACCGCCACACGTGGGATCGAATTCCCGGCCTCGCGGGTAGCCGTCCTGCAGTCATCCGCGGGAGGTCGATGCGGCTGCCACCTCCGCGCGCAGGCGCCACCAGATTGGAGACACGTCGACGGTGCCATCGACAGAAGCGGCGGCGGCGGAGACTGCTGGGAGAGTGCTACCTTCCCACCGTGGGGGGCCTTTGCCTTCCTTCTCTCCTTCCTTTGATTACGGAGGACGCGGGTACCTACTCGCTCGCTCTCCCCCCAGGATGGGGGCGAGTGGGGTGAAAGCTTGAGGACTGTTTTTCTCCTGTCTCCCCGAACACGCATGCACGCACTCACTTAACATCCGCATTCACCGAACAAGAACGGGTGCGAGGCGCCGGCGCGCTCGCAACGCGGCAGGCAGATCAAGCGAAAGCTCCACCAACACAGCATCCTTACCGAGATTCTCCATGCTCTGTGTGAGCAGAGATTCGAACGTCTGCAGGCTGTAGTTATCCGCCTCCATCCCCTTCTCCAGAGTGTTCTTCAGATGCCTTTCGTACTCGTGGAGCAGCAGGCTCGTCGGAGTTGACTTGTACTCCGGTTCGTCCGAGTTCCCGTTGCTGGACGTGGGGGTGGTAGCATAGCAACGGTTGTCGAAAAATGTGCAGTCGGAGTTTGGGGAAAGGTTGCCGCACCTCCTGGATTCGGCCAGATGGACGCGGTTGAGGTCCACGCGCCTCCTCAACCCGGGAAGCGAAAGCCTCGATCCCGAATCGGACACGTGACCCCCTGCCCTCATCCTCCGCCTGCATATCTCAGGGGACGTTGAGGGACTGTCAACGGAGCTAACGGGTTGCAGCATCCTTTCCAGCATGCGACTGTTCACGCTCAGTCCGTAAGTCATGTCGCTTGCACTCTTCGACTTCTGATGGAGGTTCAGGCAGCTGTCCGGGAGCTGGTGGTCGGGGCATCCCGCCGACGTGGCCGGAGGATGGTCCCGGAGGTGCGTCTGGCTACCCGCTAGGATCTGGGAGGGGCCTTGCTGGGTGGCTATGTCTTTGTACGTCGCGGACTTCTGGGTTTGCTGGCAGGACGCCGCCGCGTTTTCCTGATCTTTCTCCATCTTTTCGAAGTCCTCCTCTTCCGTCTGTTGCTCTTTGGAGTTCTCCAGGTTGCTGTGACCTTGATCGTACTGCTGCTGCTGTTGTTGCTGCTGCTGGGACTTGATTGCGGGATCGTAGTTGCTACTCTTCATGTTCCCGATATTGTCGTACGTCCCGCAGTTGGCTATCGCCCCGTTCACTTCATGACTGGGTTTCTTCTCCAATCGTTTCTGACCTCTGGGCATGGTCTGGGAGCCTTAAGCAAAATGAGGGTTACAATCATTACTCTTCATCACACTTGACTTTATACACACACAGAGCTTGCAACGAATCTTTCAGAACTTTCCCTCTTCCCTACTTTCATTGGGACCGAATAAGAACGACGGAAGAAGCGTTCTTAAAGCGTCATTCCAGCAGATAAATGAAAAGGGGAGAGTAATGAGGGTGCGAGACCGCTGATTTTTTTTTTTTTCCTGAGCGAACCGGTCCCCGCGGCCGCTCTCTCGCAAAGGCGCGCGTACTCTCTGGACGTCCGTCCCCACTTCTCCGACGTCGGTGTAGCCGTGTCCTGCGCGAAGAGCGGGTGGGTGCGGCCGTCGGGGTGCGCGCGTCCTTGCTGCCACGTCGCCAGCGGGGAAGCGAATGGGAGGGAGGGAGGTGAGCAGGGGTGCCACCCTCGCTGTCGCTCCGCTCAACGCGTGCTGCAAACACGGGATGCGTGCGTGCTTCACAGGATCTCGGCCATCACCGGAACCGGCAAGAGAGAAGCGGCAATGGAATTCTTTCCGCTTCCAAAAAGCACCAGAAGATTTGGTCCTTCCGAAGTGCACTCATTTACATCACGTGCCACGAATGCGAAGCGTGGAAATATAGTTGTAGTGAGGCACTGGAATCAACTCCATATATACATACATATATATACACACACACACGTGTGTGTGTGTGTTTCTTTCTTTTTCTTTTTCTCCCTCAGCCTCAACCCTCTAGTGGTTTCTAAGGGTAACTCTGAGAAGATATTACTATCTTCCGGTGATTTATGAGTTCGTAAATCAACTGACCAACTGCACGTTATTAAAAATAAATAACCTGCAGGTGGATTGGATTCGTACTCTTTTCCGATCCCGATGCGAGTAGCGGCAGGCGCCAGACGCTCAGAAAGGGAATGCTCTCCCGCAAGTTTGGTGGAGGGTGCTCCCATCCCCTCCTGGCTCTGCGATTCGGCCTGGAAGAAACAAGCTGCTTCCGAGACGGAGAACCCGCCTCTCAGGCTGCGTGGTTGCTGCAGCCTCCTCGCGTGGCACCACCAAGCGTCGCGGGTTCGAATCCCACCGGGGGAAGGATCGACGCCGAGAGATGGGGGTGCGTCGTGGGTTCGAGTTCCTCCTGCAAGATGACGCTGGTTGGCCTCCAGCCCCCTGCATTCGGGTGCGGCACTGGCAGCGAATCAAACCGGATGCCTCCGATGAGTGACCGGGACAGTGGGAGTCCACCTCTGGATCCTTCCAGGAATCAAGGAGTGGAGAGTTCCCCCTCCGGCTGGGCAAAGGAACGGACCCTCCAGTGCGGGGGACCCTCCGCGTCGTACTGATGGAGTAGGTGTGTCGCCACCACCTCTCCAGAGAGTGCAGAGAAGCGAGGCGATCCCTTCGGGGAACAGGGCCCTTCTGAATTTCGGAAGCGTCCCTTCGGGGTTCTCTTCAGAGGAGTAGACAGGAGCGGTTCCCTTGTAGGGGTTCCCTTCGGAGAAGAAAAATGTAGCGGACCTCTCCGTGGATCTCTCCAGAGAGAATGAGGAAGTAGATTCCTTTCGGAGACAACCAGGATGGAGGTTTCCCTCCCGGGAACCCTCCTCAGGCGTGAGAGACACGGACTCCGAGCCCTTCTTGGATTCACAGGGCGGTACCTTCCAGGGGTACCCCCTATCTTAAAGCCTCCGAGACGGTCTTTCTCGCAATATGGAGTTTCCGGTTTCGGGGCTCCATGATTAACAGCCAGGCCACTCGTTTGTATTCGCCACCGTTCGCAAGCCGCCGTCCCAGCAAGCATCCGCGCCGTCGAACGTCCGGGCGGTCGCGAAAGAGAGCTGCCTCTCTGGGGGAAGGGGGAGGGGGGAGGAAGGTGTCGGAGATTTGGTTTGCGCGCGCGACGGAAGATGGCGAAGCTGTCCCTGCCCTTCCCTGAACGCACGCCTACATCCGAGGAGGAAGTTGCCACTTCCCTGGCAGCTTTTAGGAACGTGGGTCCCACCACACCTCGTCTAGCCCTTCCCAAGTCACGTGCTTTCTAGTCGGGCAACACTCTTGCTCTTCTTTGGGACGTACCAAGCTCCTCAAGACGCTCTCGTTCGGAAGTTCTGTTCGCGCCTATGCTTTCCGATCTTTCCATTTCTTCCCGTTAAAGAACCCCCGATCTTGACGTTCACTCAGCATCAAGCATGCTCCCTTGCTGAAGAATCCTCTCAGGCAAGAAGTAAAGATGTTCGCAGCGAATCAGCGAGTAGAGAAGCGTCCGAGGAAACAGCAGCTGCGGTGCTGAGCAGGAACTGTCAGTACCATCACTTTTGGATCACTCCTTCTCGACAGCCATTTGAGATGAGAGTTGCGGCTTAGAAACTCAGATTCCATGATATCTTTTAATGTTTGTCATCGGTCGCTGGGGCAGCTTCCCAGATATGTAGAAAGAAGAGTTCAGAGGCGAACACTATATATATATATACACATACATATGTGTGTGTGTGCAGAACAGAACCAGTCAAAAAAATGAAGGGTTGGTCCACGAAAACCTGCACGGGCACGGAGAAACAGCATGTCGGTAATTCACAATGTTCTAATCCCAGCAGATGCTAGCTGGCACGAAATAGTCACGTCTGCGTGAGACGGACAGCTGCCGAACGACACGGGACATGGATAAAAGGTCACTCTTGAAAAATGCGGTAATTTAATGAAACGAATAAACACAGATCGGGAAGATTTGCACGCGTCAGCGCCCGCGAATACCTCCGGAAGGATCGCGCCAGTTCTGCATGGTGGTGTGCTAGTATGGCTCCAGGCCTCGCGCTCGCTTCCGCTTCCGGGTGCTTCGTCGGCCAGCCAGGAACCGAGATTCGTGCGCGCTCGGGTTCTCCCCCCGCTTCACTCGCACCTCGGGTGAGTGGCAGTGGAGGGACCATCCATGGGAGTTGCCGAGCTGTTCCGACAGCCCCAGCAGGGCGAAGCAGCAGTTCTTGAATACTTGACAAAACCAAAAAAGAAAACCGAAAAACAAAAACAAAGAGTCCTTAATGAACTCGATGGGACCTGAGGTGTACCAGACACGGGCTAAATAAACACTTGCACCACAGCACTTGAAGGAACGTACTTTTTGGAAGAGCGTTCAGAAAGCGTCACGAAAGCACAAAATTTATCTGAAGGAAGGAGATTTTAAAGCATCCGAAAATTAATTTCTCGAGTGGAATCTTCCGCAAGGACGACCCGGTCCACGAAGTACTCCTGCTCAGCTTTCAGGAGTGCCAACCATGCATGCTCGGGGTACGCACTGACGGGATGGAACCACGTCAGAAATGCACTCTTTGCGCCCTGAGTTGTGAAATGAACGGTGGTGAAGAAGACCCACGTTCAAGACAAATAAATAAGAGCAGCACACACTACGCACGACATCTGTGAAAGCGAAAACGAATAGGAAACGGTGATCAGACTCATGCGCACTGACAATTCATCTTCATTACATACGCGGGCAGGAGGCGACGTGTGCAGGGATCTCGGGACAGACACCTTGGGACAGCCTCAATGGATGTCCCATCACACGGAAGGAGAACTCTCTTCTTGCAATCGAGTGCTCAAATGAAAACACCAGTAGCCTGACAGTGTTTTCGTGAGCGCGCGAACGCTCAGCTTCCGGAATGCTGTTGATACATCGTCAGGCAACGTAGCCACGTGAATGGTCGATTTCTGGGAGAGACGAGCGCGGACGGTGAGTGCCTTATGCTGCGGTCGTTTGGAAGGGATGGTGAACAAATATTTGTATGCGTGCGTGCGGTGTGTGCGCGTGCGTGCGTGCGGGGAGAGAGGGAAGATGTCCACGACCTGCTTGCGAATAAGAATGAAAACAAACATGTTTTGATTTTGCAGGAACGGTCTCCGCCCACGACGGAATCAGACGGAATCGGCTTGAGAGGCAAAACTTCGACGTTTAAGTCCGACTCGGTAAAGGAGAGAACGGTCGGCGACGAATCTGATGGTCCATACTGGTCCTACCGCACGTGTTGACGCAGTGGGTTCGATCTCTGCTTGTAATCTCAGTGTGCCTCTTGCCTCTTCGGGACTTGAAAAGACAATCAAAGCCACTGCCACCCTTGAAAGACGACGCTTGCGAGCTTGCAAGGGAGAAGAAACACGTTGGCGCTTTGTGGGCTGAACAGCTCGTGCTGCTGAAGAGTCACAGAGCTTCCAGAGTTACGAACCTCACCTTCTCGAGCTCCGGGAATCAGCCACGACCTTTTTCCAGTCGAGGGAAGGGTTTGGACTCTCCGCCCTTCCGATGGACGGATGAGCCTCAGACTTGTTTTTCGTTCTTCCAGAGGCTGCTTTTCATTTCCCACGAAGACTTTTTCGACTTCGCCCTGATGGTGCTGGGGGCAACCTTCTGGATGGGGTGATGTCGCGCGACCACACAGCTTCTTTTCGCGCTGGCCGCGCTTTTGAAAGCACTCGCAACTTCGCCCCGTTCAGCTGACAAATTTGTCGGAAGGAAGAATCCCTATTGACGAAGTGCCTTCTGCTTGGTCAGAGAAATGGGTCTGCGTGTTTCTGGCATGCTGGAGCGAAGAAAACGGTGCTGGGTGTTGAGCGCACACGCCGTCCCTCTTCTTAGCCTGAAGGCAGCTCGCTGCTGCCTCCGTTCGCAATGACCCGAAAATTTCTGCCGAATCACGGTCACATCACCGGGAACACACTGCCATGAATTCACATTGCGTCGTGCTTTCCCGTTCTTGAAGCCTCAGCGCTTAAAAAAAGGAAAAAAAAAAAAAAAAAAAAAAACATCCCCCATCGCCTTGAAGTCTGATGCTGTCTGTTAAGAGGGCCGTGTGATTTGCGAATGCTGATGCTGCTCTCTCGAACAGATGCTCTTTGTTCTTCGGAATCTTTCCCTTTCAGCCTTTACGACTGGCTCCCCAATCCGAAATATTCCAAGTACTGTCATATTAATTCGTTCAAGTCATCCTTCCCGGGCTAACTTTGAACATCGGGATTCGTCGCTCGCTAGGTGTAGGGACGTCGTGGCTGTTTCGTGCTTCTGTAGAATCACCTTGTAAGTAAACGCAGGATCCTTTCTCTAACGGAGATTAAGTGTCCCTTGCGTTCGTACCTTCTTCATGAGTTGGAATTCTTCGTCAGAAGAGTTTCTCACCTCATTATACCATTAAGACGGGTATTAGTCTGTTTTGTCAGATTGACAGGTGCTGTCGTCATTAGAAGTGACTACTCCCTCTCTTATGTAATGCTTGCTTTACGGGGGTTTGATTCATGATGTAGTTTTTTTTTTTTTTTTTTTTTTGCACAACTGCAATTCTTCCCCATCTCAAGAGCCCAATATCTCTGATTTCAGTTTCGACGTGAGCTTCCGGCTTGTATTCTTCAGCACCCGACTTATTGCCAGGTTGCCATTGCCTACGGAACTGCGATGTGGCGCGGGTGAGCACGGGGCTGGACACGATTGACCATCCGGACGTTCCGCCACGTGCGTTGATTTTAGTGATGGTCAGTCGATTGCATCAGGAATTTTCCTTGTCCGAAATTGCCATGGCACTTGCAAAAAAAAAAAATCCGACAATCTCGTACGTACTCACTTTTTTCTTTCTAAAAGATAAAAAAAAAAAAATGAAAGCGAAAAACATGCGAGAAAACTTTACAAACTTTCCCCGCAGGCAAAGAGTTTTCTTCCTCCGTGTCCTGTTAGCGCCCGCAAGTGATGTGCACCCCACGTGCCGCTTAGAAGCACAACGCAGGTAGGGTGTTTTGGGATGCCAAGGAAAACAAACACTCTTCGGAAATCTCGTGCCAATGGACGTTGGCTGCGGCGAAGACGGGGGGGCGGGGGGGCCTTCCACTGGACGCCTTCGAACCAGGAACTCGCACAGCGCGTCTTGTCATTCAGCATCTCCACGCTTTTCCACGAAAGGGGAGGAAATCCCATAGGTGGCCCGTGGTGCCCGTGGAGCACCCTCCTACCTACCCAGGTTCGGAATTTGAGGCCGGCTGAATGGAAATCCCATTTCTATTTTTCACACGAGACGAAGGATTCACGCCTCATCTCTCCGTCCCTCCCGCACTGCCTCAGCGCGACCCCATTCCGCGTGCCTCATGCCGTGGACCACCAGCGTCTCCCAAGCTGTGTCCCGCGGAGCACTGGTGCTCCGCGGAGAGAAATGACGAAGGTGGGTACGCATCTTAAATTCTGCGCCAGGTTGAAACACGTTGGAAACGCGGGCGCTCCTCACTTTGCTTGTCAGCAGTTTTCTCGCGTTGTGCCTGATATTCAAAGGAATTTGTCATTCAAAGACCCCCCCCCCCCCCAGAAAAAAAAAAAAACAGTCAAAACTTCAAAGTCATGGAGAACGTAATTTTACCATATTACGCTAGTTCATTTCACTATTTTCACGGGTCCTGTTTTACGTAATTAAATCTGAGAATCAATCTTCGTTTCGTTCTCTCAACTCTCATACTTACTTACTTACTTTATTTATTACTAATATGCACCCTCCCTATAAGGTAACCAACCGTATTCCGTTAAAATTTCAGGGTTTGCGAAGTGTTCCGTCCCAGGAAAAGTTCGGGAAACGCTGTCGTAGGCCGTAGATTTCAAAATCCTCTCGTGTAATACAAAGTACTCGGAAACAGGGGGGAAAAAAAGGATGCTGCCGTCTTGGTGCAGTGCTGCCACGAGTGTGTCGGGAGAGTGCGTTGCCTGGAAACGATGCCAAACCGGTGGCAGCAGCTCTGTGTGCTGCAACACAGCTGACGAACGTCCGTCCGCTCTTGCCGCCGACCCCATCAAAAAGGTCCGCGAGCCTCACTGAGAGTCCGTGTCAAAGGTAAACCTGCGAGATCGCGCTCGTGATGACCGATCATCAGGCGCAGAGTTCCGGCATCCTGCCCAGGGGATCCAGGTAAAGGTTCCTCCAGCGGAGGGTGACCTTCGAACGAATCCGACCCTCCTCCGTCAGTGCACAGCGTCGGCAGCGCCAGCAGTGCTCCCGAGGAACGTCCCTGGTCAGGAGAGTCTCGTCAGATACGACGCCCCGAAGCCACTGACTGGATTTTTGCTCCGGGTTGCGCTCCCCGACCTGCAAGTGACTCACGCGAACCCGACCACATGCTTAAAAGATGTTCGAGCGGTACTTGCAGGGGGAAGCTGATCCAAGCAACAAACTATAAAAAACCGGGGAGGGGGAGGGGAGTTCCCGAAGCGCAACGCAAAGCTCTCGCGTACATTATTTTTTTGCAAATGCGCACGGAAGGGTTCCGTTCGTTTATTTATTCCGCCAAAAAAAAAAAAAAAAAAAAAAAGCAGTCGAGATAGCCCCATTCCCTTGCGATCGAAAAAGTGGAACTTTCAAGGAGATACAAGTTCGGTTATTCTGCTGCTGCTGCTGCAGCATGCGTCTTATTCCCAGAAAGTCCGTAATGACCACGGAGGTAGTCAACAGCGAGGAACGGACAGGAGGAAGTTACAATACAAACTCCCTGCAAGGGCTTCAACGTTGTACGATCGGCATGCAGAATAAATCTGAAAAATCCCGGCGTTTGCAGTCGGCTTCTTTTTCTTTCTTTCTTTCTTTCTTTTTCCTGTTTTTGCGCTTTCCGTGGTGTTCCCCACCCGTCATTTCTTCTTCTCCTTCTTCTTCTTCTTCTTCTCCTTCCCCCAAATGCTTCGAGAATTGTCTCTCGGAGGAAAGCGATTAAAGCAAGCAGAAATGTGGGCGAAAGTCGATAAGTCCTTTCAGCAGCCCCCGAATATCTCGTCAGTGAAAGCACCCCTTTTGGCAACGGCATCGCTGATTTGATAAAATGAGAGGCAATTCTTTTCTTTGCTTTGCAATCCACCGAATTTTTCCTTCCCCCTCCCCCCCTCCTCTTTTTCGAATGTTTCCATTCAAAAGTGGTCAGCAGGAATGCACCCTTGGGAAAATTCTAGTCACGTAGGTTTGGGAGCGCCCATTTCACCCATCCTCATGGAGCTCGAGGAATTCGTTGCGACTTTCGCATCACCACCATAATTTAAAAAAAAAAAAAAAAAATGACCTCCCTCAATAAAGCCTCCCTCACGTAGGCACCGAATGATAAAGAGCGCTGACAGTTGCAGCATCGTCGTTCTTCTGCTTTTGCCTCAAATATCACCCCGGTTCTATGGGAGGGATCCCCCCTCCCCCCTTGCGTAAAAGCGTTCGCTCTTCTGCTCTCTGAGTTCATCGTCGCGATGGGCCATAGCGAGCCAGCCGCGAGGATTCCGTAGGTGAGGCAAGTTATGATGGCCCTGCCCATCGACGAGACGGATTTCGTGGGAACGCTCACCTACTCGCCTCCAAGATACAGATCTCATCCACACCTCACGTCACCGTTTACCGAATTTCGCTCTTCTCGAGCACATTCCCGGACAACTTCGTTCCGTCCACCTTCATCCCGTTTTCAAAACTGCAGCTGATGACGCTGATAGCAGGGGGCAAAGCAGCCTCGGCAACCTTGAAAGAAGATGCCTATCTAAGAGGATGAGGTTTTGAAAAACGCGCCCTCATTCTACACGAAATTCTTCAGAGAGCGATTTGAGCCCATCGACAACACGTTGCGTGGCCCCTCAGCACTCAACACCAACTTTGGAGATTAATTTCTACATTGCAGGAAGAACCTCCGTTTTTATTGCTTCAAGTCCATTGCAGCTGCTGTTAACATCACAATTGCTAATTGATTTAAGGATTTTTGATATGAGATTTTTTTTTCTTCTTCCTTTGGACCATTGTGAGAAGGGCCTTCCCGTCGCTGACTCATGCAAAATCGCATGCAGGAAATTTTAAATTAAAAACAGGTCAAGGGGGTCTTGCAAACGAACCCGTTAGCCCGTTTTCATTTTTCTATTTCGGATTTCCGCTCCTCTTAATTAGAATTCCTCAGGACCACAGCCAGGAGAAGTTTCCCGCCATGCTTTTCTCATCCCGCGCATCTTCCGAAAGCGGAAGACAAACACACAAAAGGGGGGGCGAAAAAACTTTCGGTTGCCGATCCAGAATTCATCCGAAGACTTTTCGATCGATTCTGGCGCGCTGGCGCGCCCGCATCTTTTCCCCGGTTCCCGTGAGCTCCCCGCTCCTGCTTTGCGAAACCTCGGCCCCTGTACCATCCCTGGCAATTGACACGGTCCACATGCAAATGACCGCGACGATGGCGCAACGCGTCGTGCACAGTTCCTACTACAAAGCACTCCGTGACCCACGCGTGACCAACGTCGACAATAAACGCTGTCGCTGAACTGCGCCCTGTCCTCGGCGGTCTCTCTGGGTCAGGTGTTGGTTTTTAGGTGCCGACGCTTTTTGCACCTTCCCATCGAAGAGGGTAAACACGCTCGTCGTAAAATCCTCCCAAGCAGCATTTCGCGCCTTCGTTTCGATGGCTGCTCCTCGCTGGATTTGCTTCCATATTGCTGCTCCTCTTGCCCGGTGTCCCTTCCATCCGCGTGTGCGTGTGCGTGTGCGTGTGCGTTTCCGTCTCGGATCCACGAGCCAAACGGGCGGTAATTAGCAAATAGAAACTTGACGCTCGTCCGATACCAATGTTTTCCCCTTCCGGGTTCTCGAACGCCGACGTGGAAGAGGAAGGGATTCCCACGTAAAGTCAGCCAGTTTTCCGCAGTGGAGGTTTGCGCTGCTCTCCTGAAAGAGGGGCAGCGTCGGAAGACATCCGGATCGGACAAGACAGCCAAATCCACAGGAAAGTCCTGAACTCGCAAAATCTGTTTCCTGTGATTCCAGGAAGCCACCACCGCTTACATTTATGTAGACGTTGAAAATTCTCATCTGTTACTCTTCGTTCCAGCCTTTTCGTTCGTTCAAGGCAGAACCGAAGACAAAGCCGAGGAACCTCTCAGGCACGAACGGGAACCTGACCATCATACCTGGAGTGCTGCTAGTGTGCAGAAGAATGAGAACCGTGGCATGGGCTGCCCCGGATAGGAAGTCACAAAACTACAGCGCGAGTCTTGGAAGCAACGGTTCTAAGAGTGCATGCACCAGGTCAGGGCAAGAGCCGCTGCTGCTGTCAGTAAGCGCTGGTCGCTCGCTGCAAGGATTTGGAACGTAAATTCACAGGGTGACGCGCTTCGTCCCGCGCAGGACGGTGGTCAAGATGTTCGTGGTTTGCTGACGACTTTGCCGATATGCCCCCCTCCCCCCCGGTCAACCACCTTCCTCTGGCAGCGCACCCTGTGCGTGAGCGCCTCCGAGCACCATCCAGACGCGCGGCAGCGGTTGCGCTCTCTCCTCATCTACCTGCGTTTCTGCAGCTCACGCACCGGACGCGTCTCCCTGAGCGCTGACATCCGGATGATCGTCTTCCAGAAGTGCGACGCCGATGTCGCCACCCTCCTGGATCACACGCTAAGCCCTACGAGCTCCTTTGTCAACTTCCCGGACAAGACCAGGTACTCCCCCCTCACATGAGCGAGGAACGACCTCCTCCCGTACCCGACCCAACCCAAGTATGGCTCCCCACCCCACCTCTCCTTCCTTGCAAGTGGCGACGGCAGCCAAATTTTGCATACGGGATGGATCTACCCAGTGTAGGCGGGACTGTCGTGATGTATGGCGTCCAATAAATTCACCTAAAGGTGTGAGTTTGCCGTTCCAATCTAGCCGAAGATGCAGAGGACTGTTCCTCGCTTTCTCAGTTTCCTTGTCTTCGATTCCCCTCCCGTACGGGATGAGTCCCGCAAAGGTAGCTCCGTTACCGATTGCGAACCGACCGGGAACCACCGCGCCAAATGCGTCCGCAAAAAGAGGTAGGAAGGAGGCGTGCGGCCTCTCCACGAAACGGAGCAAACGTCGTGGCGTATTCGTTTCGCGCGGAGGAGGGGGAACGCGTCAAAGGGTGCGATCGCCATCCCTCATCAGGAAAGGACGGATGAGAATGCCCGTGGGCTGATTTGGTTGCGAATCGCCTCTACGCCTCAATCAGCGAGGTTGCGAACGCATGAACCGGCAGAACATCAGTGAGGCCGCTGGAGCTGACTATCCTTCATCGGGAGCCGATAAAGGATTACCAGTTGCTTTCGTGAGATGGAACTGCCTTATCTCTCCCCACCTGTCCTCACGCTGCTTTTATTTGTGTTGCGCGCGCTTTCCGACCTCAATTCAATTTCGAGAAGAGCCGGGAGAGAGCACTGCCCTCATGCTCGAGACGCATGCGAGGAGCAACGGAAAAATGGATGATGCTTCCTCATGATCGGGAGAAAACCTTCCCAAGAAACGCATCAAGATTTTAGATTGAAATCCAAAACATCCCATGGAGACATCATCCCGATATCTGCTTGGACAGGACGAAAAGCTGGGAGCGAAATCGCGAAGCTGGAAGCTGAGGTGGAATCCAAGCCCGTTCTTAGAAACGGGCGACGGACGTCATAAGGTACGGCTGCAAGATGGACACATTCTATACAGGTCGCATGGATGCGGAGAGATCTTCAAGTTGTGGGAGGAACACGCCGTAGCTCGGAGAGGTGAGGTCGCCCTGAATGCGGCCATTTGCAAAACCACCGGGTGGAATTTTTCCTTCCGAGCTCCGCGGACGAACGAGGAGCGAAAGGAGCGTTTAGCGGACGAAGAGGATGAGAGATGGCTCATGGAAGATGACGTAGCTCAAAGGGGTGGGGTGGGGGGGATCATTTTCACCGGTTCCGGCCACCGCACGATCGGATTCCCGACGCGGGGATGGTCCGGAGAGCGGAGGGGGCAAACCCTCAAGGAACAGGACAGGTATCTCCGACAGGAAGTTTTTGGGAGTCGCGGCGTCTCCCTTTGCTGGCGATTCGCGTGCAAGACGAGGAGAAATCCAGGTCCCGGCCGCCGGCAATCAGGCTCTTTCCATCGGGCACTTACTTGGGAGATGCTGCGCCCTTTTCCCTTCACTCCAGGATCGGCTCGGTGTCTCTGAGCGGGGGGTCCCATTTCCGTCGAGAAAGCGGTGCACAGTTTTCGAGTACAACGTGGGAACCACAGGAAAGCATAGGGGGACGTGGTAGTGGCGCGGACGCCCGACAAGAACGGAATGGTGCGACGGAGATGCCATTCCTGTAGCCGCATCTTTTTTTCTTTTTTTTTTTTGCGTGTGTGTGTGTGTGTTTTTTTTGTTTTTTGGAACAAAACGGTGTCCAGTTTTTAGGTTTCGCAGATCTCCGAGCAGATATTCAGCGCGCGTACCATCTCAAGAAATCTCAAGAACTTAAGTGGACACTCACGTGAGTTCATCGCCCGGTATCTGGACTCGTGCATGGCCTTCAGACGAGCGAGCTGCTCCACAGTCATGCAGGTGCACTGAGGCTCTCGGGAGCGAGACGGCGAAGCTGGCGTGGACTGGGTCCTGTAGGTTATTTTCCCCCTTTGCTGGTTGTTGGTTTCCATTTTCAGCGAGTAGTTGGACGACGCCTTTCTGGAGAACTTGAAGGCCGGAGTCTGGAATCCGAAGGGAAGAAGAGAAAAAAAAAAAAAATGAGTGGGAGCTTGCGGGTGCGAGGAGGCGCGAAGACGAAGATGCTCGTCTGGCAGGCGGTCGGGGGCGCGTGACGTTCAAGAACGCATCTCCGCAGCCAGGAGATGAGGAACGCGGCAGGCGTAGTCCCATCGTCCTCGCGGTTGAACCGTGCGACCTTCCGGAGGAAAAAAAGGGAGGAGCAGGCTGCACCGGTGAGCCACCGCAGACGACGCGTTTCCTCCTCAGGCTGTGGATTTCCAGTTCGAGGCCAAGCGTGCCGGCCCACGCGCTCGAGAAGCAACGGAAGCGGAGAGATGGCGCGTTGCCGCGCGCGCGGATCGACTCGCGGGGTAACCATGGACCTCTCTGCCCGTGACACGCGGCTCTGAAGAGGCACGTCTAGGTCACTGCTAAGACGAAGAGGGAAGGAAAGGCCACTCCTGGGAACTGCCACGCGGGGCGCGATAACAAAGGGTGTGAGCAGCTCCTTCACGGCTGCAGCTGCTTCTTGGCTGCGAGACCTGCGGTCTTCTTTCGAAGTGTTCCGCCGTGCTTCTTCGGCGCCCAGCTGAAACTTCCCGGCGCAACTACAATCGGCAAGCTGGCGTCTGTAGGGCGACATCGCGTCGTAGGCCACGAAAGCACTCTGCCTCGTCGACGCTCCGTTCTTTCTTGAAGACTTTTTACCAGAACTGCAGACCAAGAACGAATCCATCGAAGCTCCTGAACCCTGCTCGCATCCTATCGCACATCCATATCGCCTAAGTATACGTGTAAGTGTGCCTTTGTGTGTTCATGGGAATGACAACACCGAAACCGAACAGGCTCGGCTTCCGGATGGAACTGCTTCCCGGAGGCAAGCAAAGAGAGGGGAGGGGGGAAGGAAGACGAGGGGGGAGGCATGTTTTGCAAAAGCACAAGCGCTGCTTCGACCACGCACTGCCACCACACATGAGCGAGCGCGTGAGTGGGTGCGTGCACGATGATAAAAGACGATATAAACTCTTTAGCATTTTAGTCCGTCAAAGAAAGGAAGAAAGCAGCAGTTCGTCTCCCTTGGTCCATTGGTCAGGGGACCCAGAGGGATGTCCTCCGATCGTGAAATTATCGAAGGATGAACTCGGCAGGGAGTGAGCACCTACGAAGCCGGGTTTCCAGGTCTGGATGAAGCAACTGCGACGGAACTGGAAGGTTTCCGTAGGTCAGAGGTCGCGAGCCCCGTTAGCTGAAGCTGGACGCTAAAGGACAGATCGGTCTACCCGTTTGCATCGCTAGTTGTCGCCGACGGCGCCGATTTTCGATCTCGCTTCCGCACGGCACGGGTCACGTCTCATCTATCTGTGCGGAGCCCTCCCGAAAGAGGCTGCTCAAAAGAGTGCCGTTGATTGTGGCATGTCGCTTCCCGCTGTGTGAGTTTGTTGCGTGGGTCTGCAGGAATGAAACGGCGTCCAGTCAGATGCAGGCGCTCATGGGGATGAGCAGTGAGTAAAAACCGAGGAGTAACTGAACAGCGTTGGGTCTAGAGAGCAGTTCTATGTGAAAGGAAATCGGGGTGGAGGTGCGGAGAAAACAGAGCGAGCAGCAAGCAGTCTTGCAATCTTTATGAGATATCGAAATGGGGACACCGAAAGCGGCCATGCCGGAGTTTTGTCGCGGTCCAAACTTTTTCCTTTCGGTATCCATTTTCCGTAGCAGCGGTCGTGCTGATGGAGATTAGCAACGCGGTTGCCACAGAGACGAAAGGATGAAGCCAGCAATGTGATTTTGAGGATGTGCGACATTCTTCTCGTGGACTTCCGGTCATGAAGTTGAGACTCGCAACCATCCAGACCTCCGAAAGCCGACACAACCATCAAGATCTTGGACGAAATTAACGAAAGCACCAAGCGAGCGCATGCTCCAGCCTTCGCGACGCCTTTCCATACAGCAAGAGTCTTCAGTTTGACCAGGGCGCTTTTCAGATGTCGTTGCTGTTCTCGTAAAAGAAGTATCCCTGCTGACAGCGCATTCACCTTTTGATCTCCATGAAGGAACTAACGGTTCTTCCAGAAGCGTGGTTCGTCAGACAACCACCGCGTCGCTCTTTGGACTACAGAAGGGTTTCCACGGAGATCGGTGTCCTCCCGAGAATCAAGCGAAGAGTTTATTCTGCAGAGGTGCGACGGAAGTCCATGCTGTAACCTTCTTCGTGTTTTCATCTCAAGCAGCATCTCAAACATCTTCACAGCAGGCCTCTCCGCTCCAAGGGCGCTTTCACGAACCTCGAAAGAAAACGAATGGCGGCGACTCTGGGGTCGGCCGTTCAGTGAAGCGTTGAAGCCGCGGGCGAACGTCGCTTCCCGTGTCTTGCAGGCCTTGAGGCATGGTCGACTTGGATGTCACTTCCTCAGGGTGGTCCTGAGAAGATCCGGTCGAGAGCATCTCCGCACGGTCTTTCCCGCGGAAGAGATCTGTTCGTGACCGACTGGAAACGTGGTGGATCGTGGAGCGAGGATGGGGAGGGATCGTGGCAGCAATCAAGTGATGGCGAGAATCGTGGAGGTGCCTCAGAGCATCACACAAAAAAAAAAATTCAGGAAACAGGGAGAGACGTCGGTTCGTAGCCTGGACCGCGCATCGTTTGCCGAGTAGGAAAGTGGGCAGCTCTCGAGGAGTGAGTTGGCTCCGCCGAGCTCTGGCGAGCGTCCCGTTTCGTCGCTTCTTCCCGAAGTCTGGGAGCAACTCACGCACTCCTTCCTCTTCGGATACTTGCATCTGTTTCCCAGGAGCGAATTCTGCCTTCTTAGGGGGGGGGGGGAGTGGAAAGGAGGGGGCAACCACTTCCCTGCATCACTTGCATCTTCTTTTTTAGAGTTGTGAGTTCTGAGATGGAGGACGAATTTTTCCCTCATGGGTTCGGAGGAGTCCGTCGAGCGTTCCCGTCTGCGCAGACAGAGGTCCCTCCCCTCCCCTCCATCCTCTGTGAGCCCGGATTCACGCGCCGGCTTGCTCTCGGCAGTGCTTTTGATTGGTTCCGGCGGCATGTTGGTGACGCTGACTTGCGGAAGAAATTTATGGCTTCAGGGAAAGGCTTAGGCGCACTGTATGCGGAGGGAAGGCCTCCTCCGGATGGACCCGTCGCTCTCCCGAGGTCTCCGTGAACGCGGTCGAAGGCACAAAGCCGGAGCTCGAATGCGGAAAAAGCTCCAGCAGCATCCTGAAGATGATAACCGGTGCTGCGGGCTGATCCCTGGTTCCTCTGATCCCGCACTCGGCATCCCGCCTGTCCGCTCTCGACCTCCTCATTTCCCAGTAGCGGATCGGGAGTTCCCTGCCTTTCCGAACCTCCCTTCCCACCGCTCCCGAGAAGCAAGGACAATTGCGTTTCCCAGGAGACGTCCTCCGGGCTCAAGCTTTCGCAAGCTCCGCCTGGGGGAAGTCCCGGTTCATGAGAGGGATCGTCTGCCGTCCACATCGCGCTCGCTTCAACTGGAGGGGCAGCCTGCGAGGTCACCCGCTGACCCATGTCTCTCCATTCCCTTTGCGCTTGCCTTCGCAGGTGTTCCTGATCCGATCGATCGCGGTCTCCACGTGCTGTACGAGTTCTAGCGAGTCGGTGAAGTCATCCTCGCTTTGTATTTTTGCGCTGGAGAAGGGGGGAAGAGAGAGAAAGGGAGGGGAGGGGGCTCGAAATCGAGCGAAAAGAGACTCGGGAAGCCCGGCGGCAGTGTCCGCGCCGCCGCGATCGCTCTCGAGGCGTATCGCGCCAACTTCCGGGCGCCCGAAGACGCGGCAGCAGCTGAACCGCCATTTCCTCCCCCCATCCCGTTCTCGCGTTGTCTTGCGCAGTCCGGAGCGCGCCCTCTCGCGGCGGCGCCGCAGAGCAGCCTCGCTCTCCCAGATGGGAAGAGGCGGCGGGTACTCACGCAGCATTCCCGGAAGTGCCTCGCGTCCACCGGAGAGGTGAAGTTCAGTCCCCAGGTGTCCCCCGTGGATGGGTCCCTCCAGTACACGAAGCACTCGGACGCCTGACCAAGCCTCGTTCCTACGGAGACGCGTCAGGGACGCCGCGGTCAGAGGGCGGACCCTCGGGGGGCTGGGAGATTACCAGGCTGTACCAGTTTCACGTCCAGAATCTTCTCCACCTGCGAGCTGTAGGCGGTGATGTGGAACACGAACTCTGGGTGATCCTGGATGCAGGTGATGTTCACGGGGACCAGATCCTCGGAGATCTGCATCCACTTGACGGACCCCGTGCCCGTCGCACTCACATGGAACACCTCCGCCCACAACCTGGAAGGAACGGCGGGCGAACGTGTGCGGGAGCGCTTTCAAGGAAGAGGAGGAGCAAAGCTGCTTGGCTGCGGCGCGGTTTCCAGGGCTGCGGTCGGGTGCCGCCGGTTGGGGAGCGAGGGCGACCATTCAGGGAAGGATGGCGTGAACTCCCGCTACGGTCAAACTTTCGCTTTCCGCAGGTGAGGTTCACAATAGTGATGGATACCGTGGCGAGGAGGAGCGGGGGAAAAGACGAAGGGCGAGAGGTAGGGCGGTGGCGGCGACGATGTCGATGAGGAAGGTGTGGCGGGCGAGGGAAGAACAAGAGTATGGTGGCGATGGCAATGCTACGGGATAGGGAGAGGCCGATGAGGCTGTGAGCGGAGGGGAGGAAGATGAGGGACGAGGAAAGAGCAAAAGTGGCGGCGACCATGGGCGCGAACTGAGAGCCCGGACGTGGGAGCCTCGACTCTCGATACCCGCTGGGACGGGTGGGCGGGGGTCGGCGGCGCGGCTGTCGGTCGCAGGAGCCCGCGGTGCCCCCGTCTTCGCGGATGGAGGCCGCTTCGGGGCTGCGGGGCGGACTCCCGACGGCGAGGCGGGAAGGAGGGCGGGGCTGGGATGGGTGCAAGGTCAGAGAGGGGTCAGGCGGTCAGGAGGACTCAGCGCTCCTCCGTATTCCGGTCCGCGGGCAGCCGCCACTCCTGTCGCGGGTGCGGAGGACCCGGGCTGAGGGAATTAGGGCGCGGGGATCTTCCCGGACCTCCTCCTTTCTCCTCCCCCCCCCCCCCCAACTTCCCAGAAGCCTCCGCTTCGCGAGGAGCGGGAAAAGCAGGCCGGGAAGATCGATCTGACCAGAACGGCTCCTGCCCGTCCCCGCGGCTGATTGATCGCCTCCGCAGCCGAGGATCCTCCGCTCGGGAACCGCTTATCTCCGGGACCTCGGGGACGGGCGCGCGTCTTCCCGGAGGCTGCCCCGCCGCTCTCGCTTCGATCCGCGTCGAGGGAGGAAAGGGAACATGGATTGCCGCAGGGAGGGACGAGGAGGACGACGACGAAGAAGAAGGTGATGACGGTAGCGGCCACGGCCGGGACGGAAAAGACAAAGAATGGGAGGAAGGCGGCGGGTGCAGGGGTGCCAAGGCGTCTGGGGCGCGCGAGCAGGCGGCCGCTCACCTCAGCATGTGACCGTCCTTCTTCCTGGTCATCTGCCACGGCGAGTGCTCGTGAGAGTGGCTCCGCTTCGCGAGGGAAGCGCAAGAGCTGATTTTGTTGCCCATCAGAGGCGGTCGCGGCAGTGCTTCAGGCGCGAGAACCAGCAGATGACGCGCGCAGCTTCCACTCTAGGACCACCGCTGTTCCACTCCATCTCCAAGAGGGGAAAAAAAGGGGAGGGGGAGGGAAGGGGGGTCGGGGGAGGGGAACGGGACGCGAACACAGAAACACAGGTGGGGTCTGTCTCTTAGGATGTCCGAGTCCTGCTCATTATTTCCGGTCACCTTCAGAGGGCGTCGGGTTCACCTGAAAGCACAGAAAAGGGAGGGTCGTTCGTGCTGGACGGAGTCACCCCCCCCCCCCCGCTCACGCCCCCACCCTTGCGAAGCGAGGAGCGCACTCCTTGCTTTGCAGTGGGTGCGCGCGAAAACAAAGGAGAAAAAAGGACAGCGTCCTTTGCTGCGTCCCTGGCGTCAGTCCCATTTTTCCCCCCTCCCCTTCTGGCTGTTCATCACACCGCTGCGATGACCGCTGCTTCGGGCGAAGTGGTCCTGGAGACTCGAAGCGCTCCTAGGTCCCGGCACTCCACTCTCGATTTCGTCCGGCTGCAGGGTCCTCCTGTGCAAAAGAGAACACGTGAAAGTGCGCTCTGTTCAGGGTCAGCCGGCGGAGCAAAGCGTCGTCGTCGTTGCCACGCGTACGGCCTCCTCCGTCTGCGCCAGAGCACCTCCCGCGGCTGTCCATAGAATCGAAGCGGAGACGCGCGTGATAAGCGAGTGCCTCGGGGAGGGACTCGCCTCTCACGGGGGGTGCTCATGCATCCACGCCTTGGGGGTCTGGAGAGAGATTCCTCCTCCGGTCAAGAAGAGGGAGTTGCGAGGTCGCCGGAAGGGGCGTGGGCCGCCGGCAGATAGCCGGCGGCGGCGCACTCGCGGTGCCGGTCGTCGCGGCCGACGAGTGGCACGTCGCGGCTCTTCGCGGAGCAGGAGGACGCCACGTGGGTCTCTCCGACGACTGATGACCCCCGCCTTGGGGGCCGATGCGAACCTGTCCTCCCGCGGGCTCTACCGGACGCCGCCGCTGCCAAGTCCATGACACGCGGGGGGAGGAGGCTGCATTCCCCGTCCCAAAAGTCCCTTCGCAAGGACCGCGGAGGGTGGAATCCAGGCTGGGTATTGTGACCAGAAAAGAGGGGCAGGTAGGAAGGGCAGGTAGGGGCCAGAAAAGAGGGGCAGGTAGGCGCAGTAGCAGGGGGAAGCGACCGGGTCACCGACTCTGAGCGCTTCTGCGTGAGTCTGGGAGTAGCAGCAGGCAGGGGCTGCTTTCCCTAGAGGGATCCGGAAGCTCCTCCTCCCGGTCGCCTCTCCCCACGAGCTCACCAGGACTAAGAAGAAAAGGACCAGGAAGCGACGCCAGACTGCACTCGCCCGGTGCAACAGTCCCTGCTCTACAGGGTTCCTCAAGCAGGTCGACCAGAAACCGACTGATTTCGCAACACAATAGCAGGGAGGGAGAAAGAGGGAGCCCTGTAATAAAGGAGGAAGGGAAGGAAGGAAAGAGGAGAAGGAAAGGAGGAGGAAGCGAAGAGGAGCAGGAAAGAAAAGGAAAGGAGGAAGAGAGGTACAGGAAGAGAGAATGAGAAGAAGAGGAAGAGGGAAGGACAGGAAGAGGAGGAAGAGAGGTACAGGAAGAGAGAATGAGAAGAAGAGGAAGAGGGAAGGACAGGAAGAGGAGGAAGAAAGGACGAGGGGCACGCCGGTAGGCCGTGAGGCACCATGTTTGCCGGTCGCCAGAGCCTCTTCAGCTTCCTATGGGGCGTGATCTCTCGTCAATGTCGATCGCGAAAGCAGGGGTTTCCGCTTGGAGCTGCAGCCCGGGGTCAGCACAAGAGGCAGAGGGCCGAGCATGATTGCGGGATGCCTCCTAAAGTGGATGTCCACTCTTGTGCTGGTGCGCTGGAGCTTCGAGGGCTGGCAGGGAATGGCACACTGCTGGTCGGACGCCCGCAGTGCCGCGGCGCGGACAGCGGGAGAGACAGAAAGGGAAGGTCGGCCTAAGCGCGCACCTGACGCTACAGAGCGAAAGGATGTGGGTCTGCAAGAGGCGGAATAAGGGTAGGACGTTTCCGAGGGACCCCTGAGGGCAGGTGGATAGCGAGCAGAGCTCACCAACGACGGGACTAAAAGCGGCGGCGGAGAAGAGGGCGGGCGGGACGTCCTTGGCGGCGGCCTCGCTGGGACGTTCAGTCGCCGTCCTACTCAGCGGTAGGTGAGTTGGCCGAGGAGGAGGGCGATTACGATGGGAAGGCACTGCTGCTGCTGGCGTTCCCCGGGGCGCGACCTTCCGGGATCTCGTGGTTCCAAAGACCTCGATCCTTCCTCCTCTCCCTGCTCCTGGACCCTTCGCCCTTTTTCCGGGTCGAGATGACCTTTGTTTGAAGGGGTAGGGCAGTCATCGTCCTGCAGACGATGGAACCTACGTCCCCTTCGCCCAACGGGGACGAAGGTTTCTCGGGGTCGTACCGATGTGTTCCTTCCGCTTTGGATCGCTGCGCTCCACCATCCGTGCGACCTCCCGCGCGCATCTCCGACCCGGAAGCGGTTTCCAAGGATACTGGCGGTTCGTGCGCGCCGGAAGCGCAAAGAGCCCTGCAGGTGCGCTACGGGACCCGGGGGAAGACGGAACAAGGTCGCGTCTCGATGCGCGGGCCTACGCTTGAAGGTCAGCGGCGAGAGTCTCTGCCATCGAGAGGGTAACCGGGCAACGGTCTCCTTCCAGAGGAATGGACCTGATGGACCCTCCAGGATGGAAGGCAAGGTAGCAATGGGTGGCGGTGGATGAGGAGGAGGGAGGACGGGAGAGGATGCTGGCCGTCGGCCCGGCTGCCGCTCCCGAGGCCTCCCGCCGACATCGTGGGGGAGTTCCCCTCTGATGCACTCGCACTGCCTCATCCTCTCGGGAAGGAGAGCGGGAGGGAGACGTCCTTCCCGTCAGCGCGGCTTCCCAGCGTCGCCTCATCCGCGCGTTCCTTCCTTGGGGAGGTTACCGCGGCGTTCGAGGCGAAGACGGGTGGCCCTAGAGTCTCCCGGACGCGGGTCGCCGCTGCGAGCGAGTGGGCAGGCGGTCCGCCTGTAGCGGAAGCATTCGACGGGCCGGGAAGACCTCCGAGAGGTCTTCCCGGCCCCGCGATGGGACCGCGAGAGGGAACGAAAACTGCCGGGAGGGGTGGAGCAGCGGCGCCGACAAGTGTGCGACGAAGACACCGAAGGCCGGCCAGGGAAGCAACGCGCGGACGCACGTTCGCCGGGAGACGCGCCGCCAATCGATCGGCGGCGGCGGACGGGAGCGGAGGGGGCAGGCAGGTGGCGGCGCATGCGTCGCGCGCACGCGCCGCCGCCACCGTGCGTTCTCGTCGCCTTCATTCAGCCCGCGTCTCTCGCAGCCGCCGCCGCCGGGTGCCTCCTAGCTTCCTCCTCCTATCCCTCCTTCCTTTCACTTCCTCCCTTATTCCTCCTCCTCCTCTTCCTCTGCCCCACATCCTGCCCCTCCTGCTCTCCCACCATGGCCTTCTTTTTCCTGGATGCCTCTGCCTGCATGCGCTGACCGGATGCCTCGCTGCGCGGGTAAGGCGAGAGCATGGGGCCGTCCCTCAGCCCCGCCCCTCCCGTCGCGGACGCGGCAGAGCCAAGAGCGGTACTTACGGGGCAGCTTCAGGAAGACCATCCGGAGTCGGGGGGACGTCCCTGTTCCTCGAGGAGAGGGAAACGGCTCCCGCGCCGTACGACGGAGGCGGGGGAGGACGGGGAGACCGAGGGATGGGGTAACCGTGGAAACCGTGCACTCGCTCGGCTCTGCGCGCCGCGAGCGACTGACTGGTGGTGGTGCCTCCCGAGCGGCCCCAGCCCGCCTCCTCCCGCCGAGGGGGAGGGGCTCGTGCGGGTGGGCGGGCGATGTGGCTGCGGTCACTTCGGAGGCGCCGCCGCCCCCGCGTGCCCTGCGGCGGTCGTCCGCTTTCTCTGAAGCGCGCGCGCCCGGGGCGGGGAGTGGTTCTCCTCCGCCCCCGTGGTGCCGGGGCTACGGGAACAGTGTGCTCCGCTTCCTGGGAAGACCGGGATCTAACCTTCCTGGCCCGTTCGCCGCCAAGGGGACGGTCGGGGTGGAATAGGGGTGCGGGGAAGTGAGCTCTTCTCCTTCTTCCAAGAGAAGAGAAGGGCAAGGAAGGGTTGTTCAGGGCAGCGGCAGTCCTGGAGCCTCCCGGCGAACATGCGCGGCTTTTGCCCACGCGCCCCCGTCGGTTGCCCTGGAGACACTGCGCGCGCCCGTGCCTCACCTGCGGGAGCGGTTAGCTGCTTTCCTCGCGGCCACCCCGCGGCGAGAGGGTCTCTCGTAGAGCGGGGGTGGGCGAGGCACCTGCCTGCTCCTCTCGCGCCGCCCCCGCGTGGCACGCGCGCTCCGCCCCGGCGGCGGCGAAAACGGCGCGAGCAGCGAAAGCGCCTGACGAGCCTGTCGCTTAGCAACGGCCTTGGAGCGAGCGCCCCTCCCTCCCTGGGGGCATTCCGTCGCTAGCCGTCGCCGCCCCTCCTCTCCTGGGGAGGAGCGGCCCACGCGAGGTCAAGGGGGAAGCTCTCCAGGATGGACCCACTGACGCCCTGCTCGCGTGCCGCAGGCTCGCTGACCGTCATGAGGAGCACCCTCCGGAGAGAACCGGTAGACGAGCGGAAGACCGCTCTCTCGCAGGAAGAAAGGAGAGAGCAGGACCCTTCCGTGTGCCTCCCCTCAGAGCCGAAGCGGAGCTCCCATCGCAAAGGAGGGCGGGCGGACGCGAGCGCGGCGGCCCATCCTGGACGCAGCGGCCCTGCCATCCAGGCGAAAGGGGAGGAGGGGAAGCCAACCAACCATCCCCGACATCCCTGGTGGACTAGGGGAGGGACGAGACTCCCATTCTGTCCGCGTGACAAGGGAGCAGCCTCCGTGCTGGACCGCTTTGCCAGAGGAACGGCGGCACCCGGACGACATGCGCAGCTGAGCCGCGGCGCTGAGGACCGCCCGGCCGCGCCACGTTGCTATTCCCTTCTTTGATAATTCCCTCTTCTCTACTCCCTCCTCTCCCCTTTCCTGGCCTACGAGAGCAGGGCACCCTGGCTTGATGCCGGCGGCGCCAGATCGATCGCAGGAAGTGCGCCACGGGGAGAGCCGCGAGAAGTCCCTCGCCAGCCGGCGGCGGCCCGTCTCCCATCCCTCCTGCGTGCTGAGGAGAAAAGCGTGCCGGGCGCACCCACCCGCGCGCGCTGCCCATTTCCGTCGCAGCTCTCGTCCACCTGAGCGCACGTGGAGACCCCCCGCGTTGTCAGGGGCGCTTGCACGGAGACCGCAAGAGCGCATCATCCCCCCCACCTGCAACCCTTGTCCTTTCTCCCCCCCTCTTCCTCACCCTCCTCACGCATGCATGCACGTAGCCAGGGGGTGAGACCGAAAGAGTGCCACGAGATGGCGGTCGGAACGCCGCACTGCATATACGGAGGAGAAAGCTTGCGTTACCGGGGAACCAGCACCTACCTCCCGCTGCATCCGGGTTCCCTCATACGAGAGGCATCTCCGTTCCCGGAAGAAGCCACAGGGAAATCTCCCGACCGCTCCCCCGGGCAATGCAGCTCTTGCCGCTGCCACCACTACCACCACCACCACCACCAACACCACCTGCGCGGAGAAACGCCGGAGGGAGCACCGGGAGGATCCGACACACTCTGATCACCCGCAGTTTCCAGGACCGATTTTTCGAAGATGACGGTGCCTCTGCATCCAGCTTCCCGTTTCCCTGGGAAACCCCTCTCTGCTGAGCCTCGTTCCTGTACTATTTTTCCTCGCTTTCAAAGAAGCGGGAGTTCCGTCATCTCTCGGCTTGAAGCGCCACGAACCAAAAGTTTTGCCTTTCCCCGCGAGATGCCAGGAGTGGTCGAATCAATTCCCTTCGGCATCATTTGCATAATGGATGTACCGTGCTTCCTGCAAAGGCAGGGAGCGCGCGCGCGACTTCTCTTCAGCGACGACGACGGCGGGAGGAAACGAGCCCATACACTCCACGGTACACGACGTTTACACGCATACTCACTGACGCAAACTGAGGGGGGTATCGTTTTCACCCTCGCAGCCTTCCGGTATAGGACGCGGTGATCCCCGCTTGCAGACCGAGCTACTCGGCCGACGATGCCTCCCCTCCCCCTTCTTTTGCTTCTTCCCCTTCTTACCGCCGTTGTTGTTGTTGTTTCTCTCTCTCTCCCTCCCCCCCCCCCTCCTCCCTCCCCTTCTAGCTCTTCGCCCCGACTCGGGGGTTCCTGTGATCCCGTTCCGGAATGTCGGTAGTGGGAAACTCCCGCTGGGTCTCGCACGCTCTGCACCCGATGGGAAGAGCGGACGGAAAGCATCGGCACAGGCAGCGCGTCCCCACGCGTCTGCTGCAGCGTCTCTTCCGACCGAAACGCCGCCGTCCCCCCCTCCCCCCCCCCCCAACCCCTCGCCTCCTGACGACGGCCCGCGCGCTCCTGAGCGCGTAACCAGGATGAACGGGTCCGGTGGCTGCCGTGCTCGCTGATCGAACCGCGCGCGAGACGCGCGCTCTTGCTTGGTTTTCATCCGAAGCTCCGATTCGTTCTAAAAATAAAATCGGGAGGGTGGGAGCGGAGGGGGAGGGGGGAGAAGAAGGGAATGCAGCTCGAGGGAGTCTGCGAACGGAGCGGCGGGGAAGGGATGAGCGCTCCTTCGTCCGAGTTCGGACTCGCTGAGGCTTCCGGAGGTCCTCTGCTTCTCCCGGCATCTCGCGTGGAACAAACCAACCTTCGAGGTTGCGACGAGGGTTTGAGGGCAGGAGGAAGGAGGACCGCTGAGGAGATGCAAGCAGGAGAGGATGGTTGCGACGGAGATGCCGATGCCGATGACGGGAAGGATGACGATGGCGACGCCGGCGAGGAATTTTGCGAGGGTAGCGACCGCCCGCCCTTCCCCACCTTCGAGCAGACTTCCGCGTGGGGGGGGACGGGAAGGAAGCTGGAGAACTGCTGTTGCTTGGAACGTTTTTTTGCCGGAGGATGCCGGCTCGTCCCCGCCGTGGTCAAGCGAACGGACATCGTTGCAGTCGGGGGAGGACAGGGACCGGGTGTTCCTGCCGCTGCTTTAGGAGGAGGAGAGCGCAGCGCCGGCCTCATGGGCGTGGGCGGACGGATCCGCCGCGTCCGTGGAAACGCGCGGGAACGATGGCGGGGCACGACGGGAGAGACACTCAGATCGAGAGCCGAGACAAAGTGGATCGAGGAGGACGATCCCCCTTCTCTAGTCCACCGGTCACCCGTCTCCCGGGTTCAGCTTGGACTCAGAAAGGAGACTGCTCTGGACCCGAACGGGTGGGACTTTTCGGCCTTCCGAGGCGAGCCAAGAGACGCAGATAGACATGACGAGGCTGACTAGGGCGTCGGGAGCCCGAAAGGGGTTGACGGGTGCAGTCCAGAAGAGGGCGGACCACATCCCGATGGCGGACCGCAAAGTCTGCGATCTCACTGGAGAGTTCGCGCTAGCAGGAGGAGGAAGAGAGGGAGGGAGCGCGGGTCTCTCCTCCGTAGCCCCAGCAGAAAGGGGTTCCACCGCGCTTCGATACCCGCTCCCCGTTTCCCGGGGAGTGAGCCACGATGCAGCCGCTTATCTCCCCTTCTCCTCCCACCCCCACCCCAGCACTCTCGAGCTGCACGTCCACCGCGCTGTGAAACGTCCGCTGTGGAACGATCCCACCGGTCCAGCAGCCGGAACCTTCCCGGATGGGACACACGGACTCCGGAGACCATGGCACGACTTCCGGCGCAGGGCTGATACGACGCCGCAACGGCTGCAGGGTGGACTCGTTCGCCGCCGGTGTCGGAAGGGCTGCTAGGGGAGGGGACGCCGCAGGAGTGGTGAGTCGGTCAGGCGTTGGGGCAACCCAGGTGCTGCCGGGAGCACGCGGACCCTGCAGAGCCGCAAGTTCCTGAAGCCCGCGAGGTGAGCCTCCGGCGAAGCTCAACGTTTCCGGAGGGGAGAGCTTCCCGCTCCAGGATTTCCGTGTTCCCTCCGGGATCGGGAGAACTGTGCGTCCCGTCCGGTCCGCTGTCCAGTCCGCATGGCTCCGGAAGACTCGATTCTGCACTGTCCGCGCTCGCCGCGTCCCTGCGGGCACGGTGGAACTCCCGGAAACCTAAGAGCAGCGAGCTACGACGGAAGTGCTCCCTTTAAGAGTGCAGTCCCGCCTCCAGGGAAATGGATCCGAAAGCCCAGGTGCCAACCCCGAGGAAAGAAGAAGAGAAGGAAAACCTGCTTTCTGGAGGCACGGGGCGTACAAACTAACGCCGAAGCGTTTTCCTTCGAAACTCACGGGTCGGTGAGCTTCGGAGACGCCATCGGCGTCATTGGTGCGATTGCTGTTGTCGTCCTTGTGGTCGTTGTCTTCGTCATCAACGTCGCTGCTCCTCGGCGTCTTTCCCGGAGGATGGTGGTCACCCGTTGCCTTTAGCACGCTCTCGCACGCTCTGTCGTTCTCGTGTGAGGCCTTCCGCCTGCTTCGAGAGAACGCCCACCAGAGTGAACGCAGAGGCGATCCGTTCCAGAAGTGTCCTCTTCCCAGAGGTTTCCCGTCCTTCAGCGCCGACCTCGGCCGTCGCAGCCCGCAGACTGCGCGGGACCCAGCGAAACCCGCTCGAGTCTTACCGACGGTAGGGGACGTCGGCGCTCGCGCCCCCTGCTTTTTCCCAGTTCGATGCCTCCTTGATCTCGGAAGTGTCTCACTCGACCTTGCCTCCGGCGAGCGTTTCGTGTTCTGGCACCTCCTGACTGCTCGCCGCTCCTCACCCACCTCTCTTCAAGCTGACCCGCGTGCACCGTGCGGCGCTCTGCCACCGGGGGCGCTCTTCGTGATGAGGGAACACGCTGCGACGAGATCGCTCGAGGAACCACGGGCCTCAGGTTTCCTCCCCCTTGCGGGCACAGTCTCCGTCTCCTCGGGACACGAAATCCCAACGCGGGCGTCTTGGAATTTGAGCCCTGAAAACACCTGCGAGCACCACACGGCGGCCCGACAGAGAAGACGCTCCGTCACGGTAACGTCGAGATCCTCCTTTTCCCAGAAGTGATGGGAGAATTCGAAAAACCCGCCCTCAGCCCATCCTACGCCGCCGCTTGCTCACGGCGGTAAGCAGCAGTTCTCCTCTCACATCAACACATACTACGTATCGACGTGATGGTACATATTATGCTTACATATTACGTATTGCCGTGACGATACCCCTGCGACAGAACAGCCCGAGTGCGCATCCAAAGCAAGGTGGGGTGCCAAAACTTCCAGACGCTCCGCTTGCAGACCCAGAGGCAGCAGGCGTTCCCGCTCCCCGGTTTGGGCTGAAGCTAGCGGAGGAGCACTCCAGCCAACAGGCGAAAGGGTGGGATCGAACCCCATGTTTCACCCTCGAGCTCCTGCAAGAGTCAAAATGAATCCCTCCAGAGGGGAAAAAGTCTGTTCGCGCGCGAACCGAGTCCTTCCTCCGCCGCTTTGCGCTCTCCCTGACGCTGTCAATTCCGACAAAGGAAAAAGAAAAACACACACACACACACACACACACACACACACACACATACACGCATCCTCGAGCCTGAGCAGCTTCCGCTGCTGCACGACTTCGCCAGTCGCTTTTTCCCGTCTGCTTTCGAGGCTCGGCGAAGCGGCAGGAGCGCGCCTCCTCTCCCTGCTCTTTCCCGGGCAAGTCGCGGCTGATCCTTCTCCCTGGTGTATCGTGGAGAAATTGAAAAAAAAAAAAAAAAGAAAAAGAAAGGAACAATCGGAGGGAACCATCGAGGCCGCGGAAATCCGGAAGCGCTCGCGGACCTGACGCTCGCAACCTCTCGCCTCCTCAGCTTCGAAGAGCCAGAGTTGCCAGGGTCGCTTGGTGCGGATGCAGCTTCTCCGAATGAGGAGAAAACAGCCGACCCGGTTCTCTCTCAGCGTGCTCTTGAGATGGAGGGTCGGAAAACGAGGTCGTTTCTCTTTCCTTCTTCCCTTTTTTTTTTTTTTTCTGTTGCTCTTTAGGAGTGCCTCGCGCGTGTTTCTTCCGTGCCACCGAAACTTCCTGCCAGAGGTCGCTCTGAGTGCCCTGCAGGTGCGATGAGATGAACCGGGACCAAACAGGCGGACCTCGAGCGACTGTTCCTGCGAAATCTTGTTCAGTCCTTCAGTGAACAAGGGCGAGCCGCGCCCTTGCCTGCGGAACGCCATCCCCGAAAGAGCGACTCTTCCGTCGAGACGAACTCCCGATCCCTGGAAAGCGACCGTCCGTTCCGTTCCTCTTTACATCCCGGATTAGGACGCCTCGCGGACTGATGCGTGCAGCAGGAATTCTAGACGAGACGACCACTCTTGGAGTCGTGCATCCTCAGTTGGCTTACGAGGCTCGGAAGACGAGTGGACCAGCCCTGGACAGCCGAAAGCCCGGCGAGCCACCGGCTGTCGAGTGCCGATGCAGCTAAAGGAGAGATGCCGCCCAAAAGCCGAAAAAACTCTTCCAGGAATTTTTTGCAGCATGCCATCGTGACCTTCAGGAAATTCCAGATCCTGCCAAGGACGATGCGACTGCCTCTGGCGGAGAAGCCGAAATTTCTGAATTTGGAAGAAGTGGCGGCACAAGGTGTATGCACCGGCGAAAAGACCCCTGGTGTTCCACATCTGCTTGCGGGACTACGGGAGTCCTCGAGCAGTGTAACAAACCTTCTTCACCTCGATCAGTCCAGCTACCTTCCCGCACCGGCATCACGGATCCCAGGATGCCACTCTTTCCCTCTTTGCCGGAATCCTTCAGTCTCTAAGAATCTCCCCGTGGATCAGATGACTTCGCGTGGTTTCAGATCTTGAAAGGGGTGGGGGAAGGAAAAGCGTCCTCCTCTTGCTAGAGTCGCTAGGAGACAGCTGAATTCACTCAAATAAATATCAGAGTCCCCTACGTCAACCGAGAGTTTTCCTCAAACGCCTTCGACCCGGTCGAGCCCTTCGCGGGCATCCTTAGTGTTTCAGGGATGGCTCCACGAGCCGTCCCTTCGGCGAAGGAAAGCGAAAGCTCCGACGTTTCGGTTCAGATCGAGCTCCACGCGAAGCACGCTTGGAAACCTCCGAGGTCCAGAGGAGGAGGACCAGTTTCGTTCCTCCTCCCCCGTTTGCGCGATTGGCCTTCAGGAGAGCGCAGGAAGTCTTTTTCCTTCCCTGCAGAGGGTTTCGAAAAATTTGCTCCACGTTTGAAAAAGAATGGCGACCACGTAGAAAAATGACATGGAGATGCACGGGTTTCGCACCACCAATACGTTTCTGTTCATCTCTTATTTGTTCCTTCGTTACATCCTATCCGTCCTTACTTTTGGAATGCGCCTCGTAATTAGCGAAATTATCGGAAACAGAAATCAGTAATTATGCTAGGGGAGCTGCTTGTTACGGACTTCCGTGGGTTCGCAACCCTCGGAAGAAAAAGCAGAATGGACCACCGCCTTCTATGCGATCAGGCAGTGCTGGTAAGTTTAGGCGACCGAGGCTGGCTGCTGCATTGTGGGAAAAGACAAGCAGAATCGACACAAGGTCGAAAGATCACAATCCGATTCTCAGCAGGCGAAAAGTGCGATACATCAGAAAATGAAAATCGCCGTCCTTTACTTTTTATTTTTGTTTCCTAATAGCAAATTTCGAGAATGCGTGTGGGCGTGATAGATTGCCCATCGATCTTTCTCAATGCAGTCGAGCTCCAGTCAATTTTCAAACGGATGAACGTTCCGGAAGCACAGAATTCCTCCGCTGAGCTTATAATCCACGTCAGACCGGAGGTTCCTCCTTAGACAAGAAGAGATGATTACAGGATAATCCGTGCTGTTCCGCCGCCCGGTGCACTTGTGAATGCCTCCTCGTGCACACGCACGCACCAGAAATCCTCAACACTCCCTCCTGTGAGTTCCAGTCTTAGTCGTGGCCTCTGGACCACGAGACACGTGGACCTGATGCGCAAGGACTTCTTGCTTGCTCCTCTCACCACCCATCAATCCTTGAATTGGTGGGAGATGACTGATGCATTTTTTTAAAGTTGGATCAGCATCAGCCAGTGATTTTGGAGATCACGACTTTCCATAAACCCTCTTTTATCTCGAGGAGAAGGCAGGCCATCAGACTCCTGCTGGAGAGAAGAACTTTCTAGCAAAGTGAGATCATGTAACCCGCTATTTTAAAAACTTTACCAATTAAACTTTAAGAACCCAATTCTCTCATTTCTTCTTGTTTTTAAAACGTGCCAACCAGCTGGTGGAGCAGTCGTCCTCATTTAGAAAATCGGACCTTGTGATATTCCGAAAATGGAATCACCTCACTCTGGAAGAAGAGAAGAAGGATGTTACTGTCGTGACCCTGCAGAGCTGGGGAGCACCGACCGCTACGTGGCACGAGTGCTGCGTGGCTTCCCCGACCCAGGCTGGGGGACAGACGGACTGCGGTCTTCCAAGTCCTGGACCACATCTGAGTGCGCAAACTTTATGATTCCGGTGGCTGCGGTAGATAGCGATACGAAATTCACCTTTGGGCGGCTCCGTACAGCGTAGCAGCAGCACGCCAAGATCTCGCGCGTCAAACTGTGCTCCGGAGCCGTCACCTGGATTCGGGAGGGGCTGGATCCACAGTGCAGAGACCAAGAACCGGTTCGGTTTGCGTCCCTGGGCAATTGCCCTTTCTAGCACAGCCCACGACAAATTTCCACGCTCCCATCCCTGGATCAAAGGGATTCTGTTGACCGGTTGCTGAAGTCTGCCGGTCCCACTCGCTTGGCGCCTTCTGATCTACCCACTACGGCGCGTACGTTGTTCGTTGTGGCACTACCGTTAGCCACACTGTGAGTGGTGTTAGGCAAATGCGGCCGCACTCGGCATCCCCCAAGGCTTCGCAGCATCATTTCGCATCCCTTCACGCGCGATCCAGGAAGCACGAATCACAGACGGTCCGTGCGGCATCCTCGGCGTGAACTCGGGAGAGTTCAAAAATGCGTCCACTTCTCCGCCACTTACACTCCTCTGACTTTGGATCGTTCCGAGAGCCCCTGTCGTTGCACATCAGGTGATGCAGAAGCGGTCATTCGGCCATGAACATCCTTTCCTTGGAAACTTCCAACCGGTTTTCCAGCCACGCTCCTTGGGTGGACGCGTTCCGTCCGGCCGCCGCCACCGATTTTTTGCCTGCCGCCGAGGACGTCCATCTTTAGGATATACGAACCTCCTGCTTCCCCGAATTGGGAAGGTGAGTTCCACAATCCTCTCAAGTGGTTTCTTTGCCGATTTCACTCGAGACCGACTTTCCTTGAGTTCTTCGCCATATTCTTACGAGATTTCATCGCAAGAAACACTCTGTAGTAACCCTGAAGATCCTGACGAATAGCCCAGAGGAGCGCTGCAATTGATTACCTGTTTTGCCTGCGCGTGAAACCAAGGCGTCTTAACAAATGTACAGCAGCTGTACACATTGGTTGCCATGGCCGCTACTCCCAAAGCCCAGGATGCACGGGAAAAAGGAAAAGAAAAATCATCCAATTGGTCGCGAAAAGATGGGAGAGATCGTACGTATTCGACAAATGTACATAACCCGCAGTCATTTTGTACAGTCGTCTGGCAAGATATAGCGAAAGCGGTTCCTGGAAGTCGAAGTAGGCTGGCTGCAAATCAGATAATCGATTTTTCCTGGTACCCCCTTATAGGACTTCATAAGCCATTACGTACAAATGCGAAGCTCTGAACTGCTACGGGAATCTAAGAGGCTCCAAGACTTCAACGCAGAAGGCTTCGGTCCTTGGGAAGGGGTGGGAGGGTGGATGGGGACAGACGTTGGGTGGCTGAATGGGGGGCAGTCCACCCCTTCCCAAGAACTGCCCCTCATTCAGCCACCCCACGTCTGTATCCCATCCAAGGTTCCACCCCTTTCCAAGAGTGCCACCCTGGACGGAGTCTGGGAGGAGGGGGCGGACCCGTGCAATCCTTGCACCGCACCCTACCTGTGTCCCCGCTGCAGCAAGCGGATCTCGCATGTCGAATCCAACAGGCAAAATCGCGCTTCCCAGTCGCAGCAGCAGGGTTCTCAGAAAGGGAAGGCTTCCGCTCGACTCTCAGAAGATTCGCAGAAGGCGGCGGTGGAGCTTTGGGGAAGCCGGGAGAACGGAAAAAGAGATTAATCATCATCAGGTGGCTTCTTGTGAGTCCGCGTACGCGTGCGAGGAGATCAGCTCGGGGGGAAAGAGAAACGGCAGGCAGAGGATCGCGTTCGGCAGGGCAGAACGCAAGGACGAAGAGCACGTGAAGAGCAGGCTGGAAGGAAGGCAGGGTGACTTCGTGAGGTACAAGCCGACCCACGGCGGGAAAGTGGAAAGGAATTTTCGTGGGAATGTCAGGAAATACCGATAGGAAGGAACCTCGATGGCGTCACCTCCGGGGGGGATGATCAGGATCCGAGATTTCCGGCCAGCGTGCCTCGCAAAGGACAAACGAGACGCCAGCTGGACATCTGAAGACGAAGGGGCGATGCCAACCATCGCTTTGCTGGATCGCGGCATCGCAAGCATCCAGCACTGGGAAGATGCAGGAGGCATGCGAAAGTTTCGTCAGGAAGAGGAAGAAAAAGGAGAAGGTCCTTCTTCTTCCTCGCTCACATGGTCCAGTTTCTCTGTGTTGGGTTTCACAATCTGGGGCATGACACGCCGCAGTCGCTACCAGAGGCCCTAAGGAGCTCACCAAAGACCCCAAGTCGCTATCGGAAGAAGAAGGCGTCAAGAGTGCCATTTGCAAACAACGAAGCGAGAAGCTATGCCTGCTGAAGAACTGTTCCAGTTTTTCCCATGGTCGCGTTTGTGTAGCTTCCGCAGTTTCCTATTTTCTTTCTTTCGATGTTTGGTGAGTAAAATGATGTGTCCTGTCGTTTAGTGAGAGGTAGGCGACAAAAACACGTGACCAGCATTTCCCCTGAGCTATCTTTCAGGCAGTTATGCTAAACCCACGCTTTCTGCTGCAACTCAAATTTGATCATGAAAGGAAATCCTGCTCTCAGTTATCACCTAAATGTTCTGAGCTTGGACACAATTGCTTTCTCTGTTAAAGTTCATCCGCGAGGGCTCATCTTCGCCAGATTAGTTTCTATGGAAGGATCGTTCTTTTCGAAAATTTTGCTGATTTTTTTTTCTTTTTCCGACAATTTGTGATTTCGAGTCCATACGCATCTTAATGCAGATTGCGCTTCAAATCGGAACCTTAGCGCTACCTTGAGATCAGTCTCGAAAGTAGTTAGTTTTTGATTCTTTTAACAGAGGGGGGGAGCTACCCAGTGCAATCTCCGTTGATCTTATGAAATGTATCCTCTTTGACTTGGTGGATAATTCTGTGTGATTGAACTCTTCCTTTCATTTTTTGAAATTTATAATTGAGGGATTACAACTTATATTGCTGCACTTCAACCATACAAAGAATGTGAACACTCCGGTGAGACCTCAAATCCATCTTTCGCTCCAGTTTCGATACTTTTCGTGATGCTTTTGATACGGCTGTAATCCTTCCATTTTTCCTTTTTTTTCACCAGCCATTACCTTGAACTACTGCACTTCGAGATATAAGTTTTGTCCGATAGAAAATTGTTTAAATTTCTCTCTTCGGAACTAAGGAATCTCAGTGGCCACTTTGGAACCCTCGGCTTCCTTTTGGCAGTCCCATGGCTTGCATCTCCCTCGTAGGACCCCCTCTTGATTCAGGTGAATCATGTCAAACTTCTTTTGTTAGCAAGGTGAAAAAGAGAGGTGCAAGAGAGGTGACAGGTGTACCCGAGGGATTTCCCCTTCTACGTAGTGCTACATTCGGATGCCAAATGGAAAGAGACAAAGACACGATAGATGAGCGGATGCATCGGACTTCCGAAAGTGAGCATGCGATGGACCTGTTTGCCTCCCCATCGCTGAAAAAAGGAACAGGTTTACCACCTTCGCCTTGGATGGTACATGCGTTCAGCACTGCTATGCTGAGAGGTAGGGCAAGGTTTCGAGGGAAACGGGGAAACGAATTCCCTATTCCTCCCAAACTTGCGGAATCGTTTTCTTCGATTTTCACGGCAATCATCTTCTTTTTCTGATCACCATCTGGAGCAGAAGGCGAAGAGGACACTCTCTCTCGAGAGAGCAGCAGACCAGGAACGCGGGGCGATTATTTTTTGCGAAGAAGGTGTTCTCGACCTCTCGGGTGTGTTCTGGACTTCGTCTCCCTGCGCGTCCAGCTTGCGATTCCGGAGGTGTATTGACGCCGGCTTCCGAACGATGGTGGACAGCCATCTCCAGATGCCTCCGCGGACTGAAAGGGAGAGCACACACATCGAAACCGCCATGTGTACGCATGGCGTGTCCCGTCTCGTGACTGGGAGTGTATTAAAAGGCAGGCAGTCAACAAGTGACCAGTATCCCCCCCCCCGAGCTATCTCCTGGGCAGTTGTGTTGCACGCTCTCCTACTACTGTACTACTGCATATTGGATCTCACATCGAAACAGCACTCCGCGGCCACGGTCGAAACGCTCTGAGCTGGGGCGGGTGGGCTCTCCACCAGGCGCACTCAACTCTCCCGTCAGCCCGACGGGAAAACACTTGTGACTTCCCTAGTCCAAGAGAACGTTCTCTCCCTTGCACTGGTCTTATGTAAACACTACACTTCCTGTAGCATCCCAGTCTTGTGACAGATGGGGCCTGCGTCGCGCGCTGTGAGGATGCAGGCGTCTGTTTCCTCCTACAATGAATCATCGAGTGCGAGTTGATGATGGGTGTGGAAATCATGTTTGCTCGACCTGCAAGCAGCTCGGCAAGCTCGTCGTGCGTCAGATTAAGCCCTCGGCGATGACTCGGAAAGAAGAGGAATCACTCATCCAGCATGTCACCGGAGCCATAAAGCCGACCTTCGGTCCATCGGATCAGACCTTCAGCCGGGAAACTCTTGCTCTGCTGGCCATTTCGACTGCATGAGCTGAAGCGGGACACGGGCTCTCCCTGCGCCCTGAAGGTGGTTTCGCAGCAAATCCTCAACCGAAACTCGGAGGTTCAAGAATCGCCAGTAACGGAATCGAGCCGAAAATCAGATTGGACAGCAATCACTCCGACCGAGGGTTTTGAAAACGTCCGCAGGATGTCACCACGTGGAGAACTCTGAGCCGTGAAAGAAAACGAGTTGGTTTCTTCGCTCTGAGTGGGTCTTTTGAACTTGCGGGTCGGAGTTGACCTGCAACGACTGAGACACCAGGAAGTCCTTATGAATCGGACTCCTGTCTGGTAGCAAGGCTTGCAATGAAGATGAATTGATATCGATCTATTTCCAACACCTTAGCGGCAGAAAACAGACCTTTTGATTGGCTCGGGAGGGTGGAGGGGATAAGGTGGACAATAAAAAAACACACACACACAATTTCAGGTGCACCCGTGGAGTTTGTAAACTGGCAGCTTGCGCCTTGTGGTTCCAGCTTTCGCGGGTGGATGGGATGGGTATTTTCCCGGGGGTCCACGAGAAGTGGGACGTCCCGCCTCGAGCAGTGGAGCACATTGGAGGAGCGCGCGAGGCGGTCCTGCTGTCCGGGAAGCGCAGTCCGATCAGAGATTCCCTGCATCGCCCTCTTATTATCGGCGAAACCGTGGCCGCCTTTGGCTTCCACCGGTCCTGCAGGCTCCGAAAGCTCCGGCAAGAGTGTGCTGATGTCGAGGTCGGCATCTTGAGAGAAGACCCACTCTAGAGTGGGGGAGCAAGCGGGTGCTCCCTGCATCGCCTAAAGATCCGAGTTGGTCGGCGCTATGGGTGCGTGGCGGGGTATCCCTTCGCCCCCGGACGGCCTCAGCTCAGAGGCGACGCCTGCAGCTCTGTCCGAAGGCAGCCCGCGCATGTGCCGCTTTCGGGAAAAAAAACCTTTCGTTCCTTTCCCCTTCCGTGGAGGTCAGACCCCTCTTCGCTCCAGAGGAAACCAGTTGGGAAGGCCTGGGTCGCGACTCCTCAAGCTGGCAGCGCAACCCTCTCTCCGCATTCGGAACAGTTCCGCGGAGAATGGGGGTAGGGGGGGTTCGCTTCATGCCGGGCATGTCGCACATCACATCTCCCTGACAGAACACCGCGGAAGCTGGAGATCAACACGAACCGAATCTTTTTCGGAGATGTTCTGAAGTTCACCTTTCGACTGGGCAACTGATTGCGTTTCCTTAGTTTGATTTTCACCGGAGCTTTGCATCTTCCAGTCAGCATGTGTGAGAGAGGAATGCAACTTTTAGGAGGAGGTTGGTACCACGTTTGCCTCCGCGAACGCGTTTCTCCGCGTGAACCACACGGCACACTGTCGTAACCTGAAATACCAAGAATTCGGATGAACCAGTGAAGGTGTGCGCTCGAAAGCCGGGATACCATCCCGAGTTTCGAGGACACGAGACCGCACACAAAGAATCTTCACAGGCACCCTACATTCACACGAGTTTTTTTCCCCTCAGGTCATGGACGCAATTGTGTTGCCTCGTGTTCTTTTTAGACCCCCCTGACGCGAAGCTCCAACACCGTTTCAGATGTCCCCATTTTTTATTTTTTCATTTTTATTGCCAATTTGAACTCGGATCTCATGGGAAGCGCATTCCATCCTGACTCATCAGCAACGCTTGGTACCGCGAGGACCGTAGGCCACACGTGTGGCTGCGGTCCTCGAGAGTGGCACCAAGCATTGAGGGTTCGAATACCCACAAAGAATCGATGCAAAGTGGGCATGGGGCGATGGTCCTTGCGAGATGGGAAGTTTCCTGCGAGATCACGGGAAAAAAGAAGCAGCTGAGATGCTGGAAGGAGCGGGTTGACTGGCTGACCCTGCTGCCCTCTCCAGAGGAATTCGTCGTTGAGTGAAACTGCTGGATATTTCTCCTGAAGAGGCAGAGATACCCTCAGTGTTTGTGGACAGCTTCACGCTTACCCCGGAGTGCAAGGACTCGGCATTGCAGTTGTTGCACTGGGCGAGCCCGTGCAAGACACAAGTCCACTGCTGGACGAGGGGGAGTGTGGCCCTGGACTGTGGCTGGTGCGGGGAACGGGAAACCTTCCTACACCTGTTGCAAGATTGTGCTGCCCTCCTGAGTGTCTGGAAAAGCTTCGCTGCGACACTCCCACTCCCGGTGGGCAACGGCAGAGAGGTCTTGCGGTGCCTCTTCGCCCATCCCCAGCAGCAATCTCGACGTCTCCTGCAACGGAGCTCCGTGCTGCCTTCCTGGGATCGCGGAGGCGTGAAGGAGCTGCGCCGAAAGAGTCAGTCGAATGATGAGGTCACAGCAATCGTCTGCTCCTCCACGAGGAAAGAAACAAAATGGCCACATTTGTGCCAGCAGGAGGAGGAATTTGCTCCCATCCTCCAGAGGATGCTGAAGACTCCAGAAGCAAAACTGTGATGCCTCCACTGCCCTCCCCAACACATTTAAAGACAGGATTTGTGTGAGTGCGCGTGAGCATTTTCTGTTTGTTTATCCCTCCCCCCACTTCTCCTGTGCGGACCGCATAGGAGGTACTGCTCACGAGAGGCAGCGCCTCCGAGGCATTTCTCTTCGTAGTAGTCATGGAAAGCCATCACAAGGGAAGACATTCTTCATATTTTATGCAACCCTTTGTTTTTCTAATATAATAAACGCTCGGCGTGACCGGGTAAAAATAAAGGATCGACACCTAGAAATCGGGTCTGCGCGATGGGTTTCGAGTCCCTCCTCCCGCATGATGACGCCGGTTGCACTATTCAGGTGCGGCACTGGTTGACAACCGGTCACGCCGGGGCGTTTATCTATAAAAAATAACCGTCTGTGTCAGGACGTTTGATCCTGCCACGTTACTTGTAACTACGAGAAGGAACCTCTCGGCAACTGGCACGCAGGCCAGCGGGGTTCGCCTCGGCAGCACAGGAGAAGGGGAGACAAACAAAAGAAAAAAAACTAACACAAAGGCATACAGTCAAAAAATGGGGGCGCTCAGGAAGGGATCGCTGTGTGCTGGAAGGTGTCCTCTGAATCCTTGTAAGGATGCTTGCAAGTTCGTATTTCAAGACTCCCAGATGGAGCCATCTTGACGCTGTCCTCATGAAGAGGACAGCAAAGTAGATGGCGTCCCTGTCGTCCTGGCCTCCTCTGACGCTGCTCCATACAGCCACTGCTCCATACCGTCGCGTGGGCAGCAAAGTGCTGCTGGGGATGCGGCCGGCGTGAGGGTGTCGCGCAAGAAGAGGAGCTTTTAAACGTCTCTGGCGTTGCCACCGGGGATGCGCAGGGACGCGACAACGCGTCCCGAAAGGGACCGAAGGGCAGCGTAGTCCACTACGAGGTGCTGGAGGGATTCTCTCTCCCCTCACTTTGCACAGTTTGGGTACAGCCCCTTCCCCCCTGTCCAATGATGCCTGAGGGCGATGCACGGGAGACCCCAGTGCAGCAACAGCAGCAGCGCCAGCTCCTGCCACTTTAAGGGGAGGATGCAGGTATTCATGAGCACCGGGGGCCACTGTAGGTCTTTCTCCGGAATACCCAGTAGCACGCCCCAGTGCAAAAGTACCGCGAGGTCGAGTAATTGGGGTCGCAGCGTCGGTGGGCTGATCCGTCGTCTACTCACTCACCCAGTCCTTTTCTCCTTCCGGAGATTTCCACAGTAACCTTCCGTCTAGCTATAAGGCTTCTGCCCATGTGTTCCCTCAGGGAGGGCAGAGTGGTAGCGAGGGAGGTTCGCACTCTTCCCTGGATCTTCAAGGATCTCCCGGAGAGTGCAGTTGATGTAGGGCCCGTACAGGGAATGTCGCACCTGTTTCGCGCTTGTCTCCTGGGTCCCCGCCCACGTGAGCACGGTTTACAGGCACTTCCGTCTAGGGGGCGGCACGAGATCCATCCGCTTTTCCTCGCCAGCGTGGGCACCTGCCGAAGGTGCTGTCCGCCGTGGATGAGGCTGCATGGACCGCGCGCAAGGAAGGACGCGAGTTCCATGCTACCGGTGGCTTGCTGGACAAGAAGTTCAGGTTGGCAGCAGGTGGTGCTCCAGAGGTTTGTCGCGAGGTAAAGTGTTTGAAACTGGGGCTGCAGCTCCATTCGCTCCAGCGTCAGGAGGAGGCCTAGGCCGCCGTCCCGGCGCGGAGCACACAAGTCCTTCAGGTGGACTCGGGACTTTTTTTTGCCCCAGAGGGAGATCAGGAGGTGATCCTTCGTCCACTTGCTAATGCTGCATGGCGAGGGGGCAAACAAAGAGCAAGGGGTGGAGGAGGGAGGTCACAAATGCGCTCCACGCCGCGGCCCGCACCGGCAGGTGAAACCTGCCTCTTTGGAACAGGGTGAGCGCCTGCAGTGCTTCCTGAAGACGGTGCAGGCTCCTACGGAGCAGAAGTCCCCCAACGGAACGCTCAGGTACTTTAAGCACCGGCCCCTGGGGATCCGGTCCGGTCGCCCTGCCCACGACGCACCAACTGGAACTACAGACGGCTTCGCCTTGTTCACTGCCATGCCTGTCCCGGGGCTGAGCAACTCGAAAAAACCTTCAAGAGCTGATGCCAGGGTGGACTGGTGATCAACAGCAGAAGATCGTCCGCGTATGCTGAGACGGCAGGCGTACCGGAACATACACGCGGCTGGAGAGCCAGAGTCTCCATGCATGCATGCTCTCAGCACCACTTCGAAATAGGTGCTAAAGAGAAAGGGGCTCACACTGTCGCCCTGCCGTATCTCGCGTCACACCGGCACGCGGGTACACCTCCTGCCCGCTGAAAGAGATGCTGATGAGAGCGTAGCACCAGCTGGAGCGCAGATAGGCCGACAGTGCGGCCGGGAAGCCCAAGCGTCCCAGCATCTACAGAAGATGCTCCTGGTCGACGCAGTCGAACGCCTTGTGCTGCACTGGTGGAAGCCGGAAACGCCTGGATGCCCCCGTTGACTGGCCGGGATCAGAAGTTGACCCTCATGAGTCCTTCCGGGAATCGAGAAACCGGTTATTCGTGGGATTCCCTTCCCGTTTTGAAAATGAAGCTGTTCTTCCCCCGGTGGAAACCCTCGGTCGCGTTCCATGGAGCTGGTTGATGCCTCTCCAGAGTGTGAGGACGCGCGCTGCTCCCTTCGGGGAGAGTCCTTCAGAGAAACTTGGGAAGCGTCCATTAGGGGTTCTCTCTTCAGAAGAGTCACAACGGGAGAGGGTTCCCTCTGGATAAGAAATTCCAGGAGTGGTCCCCACAAATCGGAAGTGGTTCCCTTCGGGGTTCCCTTACCAAGCTTCAGAGGGACGGACTCCTTCTTCCGGAGCCTTCCTGAATGCATAGGCTGGTCCGTACGGGTTGCTCCTATAACTGGAAGAGCTAACACGCACCCCCGGGTGGCGTGGACAGCGTTAGAGAGCTTTGTGAGCGCCTCCTGGGGATGCTAACAGTCCTTCGGCAATTGGCTAGCCAAAAAAAAAAAAAAATCTGGAAGGAAAGCAGCGAAACAGGAGAACCTCATTTCCATAGTAACGTTCACCCCGTGAGGTCGCTACTGGCCTCTCTTTTTTTCAAAAAAAGAAAAAAAAAGTTCATCCTCTTTGGAACATGCCCTTCATCGAACAGGAAGCCATTTTGCCTGCTCGTCCTCTAAATCCCACATCGACCCACACTGGGAGCTGGCAGGCAGCTGTGGATGGATGAGGACAGATGCAGACCGTGAAGAGATGCGACCTGCCTTCCTTTCCATACGCATGTTCACTACGCCGGCAGCGTCAGTCAAGCCGTCCGGCCACAGCTGGGAGAAGAGGATCGCAAATCTGCGCCACAGGGCGCGCGCGCGCGCACATCCCGGGAAACCCACGAAGGATCCCGATTCATCCATCAATGAATTCCGAACACCGAGTCTGGAGCGTTCGACACCCTCGGACGGCCCCACCGGAGTCCTCGGATGTACGCTGCTGCAGCTCGGCAACGAGCAACCCGTCAGCTGAGTCCGGAGACTCGATCGAATCCTGCATTCTCGTTCCACGCTCGCGATGGACCGAAAGGCGCCCCAAAACTCTGACGCCCTCGACTGTGCCCGCGGGAACGGAAGGAGCACTGCTATTCCTCCGCCGTTGCTATCAAACGCCATCCGGGATGCACAAAGAGCCACCAATAAGATCAACACGGCACGCGTCGCAGCTTCCCCGTTTCTTCCGCTCTCACTTTTTATTGGATGTCCCCAGCACTCCTCAGTTTCCGCCAAACGACTGCCACCAGCGCAGATCGGCCTTCCCCATTGCATCGCAGAGGACAAGAGCTTCTTCCCCAAGCGGTGCCCACCAGTTCAGACGAAGCACCTTTCCTCCAGCAGGTCGGATCTGCTGACCTAGCATCTCGCAACTTACGCAGGCGCCTTTTTTTCCTGCTTCGCGCTGATTGGCTGCGACTCGTTTGTGGAACACCGCGTGAGTGCGGTGATGCTTAGCAAAAACAGTGACCACCAGTGGTCACTCTGCAGCGCCCTGCTGATGCTTGAGATGAACACTCGACTCTTCGCAGCACTCAGGACGATTGTCACCCGGTTATGCCACGGCATACCGGCTTACATAAAGCAATAAAATGCATTGGTATGGTGGAACCCTTGGTTATACCGCGTGCAACGAACCTGCCAAAGAGCGGTGCGCAGACCGTCGAGGTCCGCCTCGGCAGCATGGGGGGAGAAGGAGCAAAAACACACAGAACCGG
The DNA here is from genome assembly GCA_036172245.1 of Raillietiella orientalis. NCBI lineage: Eukaryota > Metazoa > Arthropoda > Ichthyostraca > Raillietiellida > Raillietiellidae > Raillietiella > Raillietiella orientalis. The sequence goes on along the minus strand of JAYWIR010000003.1, from coordinate 1,888,959 downwards.
GAGGGGGTGGGAGGAGGGAGTAATGCACATGGGGAGAGGGTCACAGCACGCCGCCAGACGTGCTCTGCATCCTGTCCAGGATAGTGGCAAGTTCTGTTCGTATAGCGCCCAGGTGGGGCTATCTCGAGGTACCTCAGGAAGATCCGCGCCTAGTGGATGGCATCCCTGCCGTTTTGGTCTCTCCTTCTGGCGTTCCGGGACGCTGTGATCACGCGAACACAGCAGGGAGCTGCAAGGGACGCGGCTGGTGGCGGCAGTGCGGCACCACGCGCAAAGAGTCGTCTGAAAATGCCCCCCTGGAGCAGTCCACCGGATCATCGCGAGGCGATCCCCGAAGGGAGCAGCGCGCTTCTTGACACTCTGGGGAGGCAACCCCCCGAACGCAGGTCTCTTCCCTTGAGACCTCAGCCACACCCGACTGCCGAAGCGCCGAGGTGCCGCCTTTCTTCTTCCGACAGCCTTAGCTGCCGCAACCGGAAAACAGTCCTTGTCCTCCCGCATGTTGGTAACTCCGCGTTTGTCCAGATTGGCAGCCGAAGGGCGTGCCCTTTCAAAGTGATGTTCCCTCTCTCCCAAGTCGCGCCTTCGATTCTTCGACAAAGACTATAGAAGCAGTTTGCAGGGAGGAAAGTTGCGGATGAATCGGGGAGCTTTACCCTTTTTTTTTTTTGTTTCGAACCACTTCACAAGAAAAGGTGAAGGAGTTTCTTGTGTTCCCACAACTCTGTTATGCGAGTAGAAAAGTCCAAACCGCCTAAGGTAATCCCCGTTTTTTCTTCCTATTCTTCTATTCTTTTCGGATATTTGGACGAGGTGCAGTTCTTACGTGGTAGGGCGAAATCCAGGCAACGGAAGGACTTCAGAAGGCCGAGTGCTCCCTTCGGGAAAAACAAGATTTCCGCGTTGCTCCAGGTGCGTAGCGGAAGGGATTCCGGGTTTGCCAAGTATCAGGGAGCAGTTCCGCGCCTCTGCATAAAGAGCAGATCTTCGCCATCTCAAGCCGAAAATTGCTGGCCTCCCCTTCTTCGCAATCAGGGACCTGTTCGGGGAAGGGGAAATCGCATGGACCGTCCTCGGCAAACCCCGGATTCCTGGAAGCCAAGATTCCGCATATTTTCCGACATCCTGACGAGATTCCAAAATTCAATTTCTTACCGAGCCGACAGGATTAGCGGGTAATTGATGGTTTCACTGATTTTTTTTTTTTTTCTAATGATGATCGATACTCTCTATTTAGGCTCCCAGAAAGATGCAAATCTGGCAAGAGTTCTCGAGGGCACGCACGTTCGGAACGCGAAGTGCGTCGTCGGTGGCGACAGCTCTCGGCTGAGCAGCCAACTAATTGTAGTTGTAGCTGCACGCACGCGTCGGCGGCCGTGTGGCAACGCGTGTGGTACCGAGCGTTGCGGGTTCGGATCCCACCAGGGCAAGGATCGAAGTCGAGAAAATGGGGGGATGCGTCGTGGGTTTCGGGTCCCAACTCCTCAGGATGACGCTGGCTGGCCTGTAGGCTTCGGGGGAAGCACTGGTAAAAGCCGGATGTCCCAGTTGACTGGCTGGGATTGGAAGCTGATCCTCCGGTGTCCTTCCGGGACACCCCCTCCAGTTGTGAAAATGGAGCCGTTCCATGGAAGTGGTTAGGGCACCTTTCTAGAGGGGGCTGCCTCTCCAGAGTGTAAGAAGCGCGCTGCTCCCTTAGGGGAGCTGTCTCCAGAGAAATTTGAGAGCGTTCCTTCCGGAGAAGAAATGAGGAGTGACATCTTCTGGAGGGTCCCTCCGGAGAGAAGAAGGAATTGATTCCCTTCGGAGACAACCAGGACGGAGGGTTCCCTCTTAGGAGTAAAAGGAACGGACTCCTTCCCTCCGGAGCCTTCATGGATTCATAGGGTATTCCCTTATAACTTGAAGGGTCACATGCACCCTCGGGTGGCATGGGCAGTGCGGAAGAGCTCCATGAAGCGCCCCCTGAGGAGGCGATCGGTCCTTCGTCACTTGGCGAACCAACTACAGTGGTGCCTCGGTACTCGAGAGTTTCGGAACTCGTCGAACTCAGTACTCGTCTCATTTTGATGAGAAACAAAAATGTTTCGACACTCGGCTCATGCTCGGAACTCGACACCCCACTCTCATGGTAAAACAAGCGAACGCTCCAGTCTCGTGGTAGCTCGCAAGCTGCGCCCAACACTTCCACAGAGTGCCTCCCGAATCGTTCCTTTTTTGTGTGCTTTCTGTGCATTTTAAGCATTTCCATTATTCATAATGGAAATGCTTAAAATACTATGCCAAGCGAATGCCAAACCACCGTGTTTTCGGTCAGCGGAGAGGCCGTCCGGGCCGAATGCACAAAGGTGACGGTTCCTGGGGAAACCGTTTGTGCTAAGCACCCTTGGGTAAAGGGACCTCACAGAGACCACACACTTGCACGAGTATTGGACATCTGCGGACTCTCGACACGGCTGGAGTTAGTTGTCACGGAAACGTCCGGCATCCTGCGATCCGGGAGTTCCCCTGATGGTCCCAAACGTCTTCATCCCTGTATTATGGGATTGCGTCCAAAAAAACCTCGGTCCATGTCGTCTGCATCCGTGAACTGCATCCGGTCGCCGCGTGAGCTCGTCGACGTTCATCCCTTTTCCTCATTGGAGGGGACGTACGGATATTCGTGGGTCCTATAGGGGGAGGGGCATGCTGGATGTCCACCACGAGACTCCTCACTTTATCGAGATATGAGCCGTGGGACTCTCCATACCTTGTGCTTCCGTGATCCCTTCCCTTCTCTCCCCTCCCCGTAAAACACTGTGCCTCCCTCGTGTTTTTGTTTTTGTTCCTTTTTTTCCTGGTATTCCTGCCCCTTCTCCAGTGAAGAGGACCTCACGGGCCTGCGGGCCCGTAAGGATAAATGCGCCAAGACAGTCAGAACCAGTGTTCTGACTGAAAAACACTTTTAGACTTTATTATAAAATTTTATTGAAAAATTTTAATAATAAATGCCCCGGCATATCCAGGTGAAAAATCTCGCTCTTCCTTTCCATTCCGGGGATTCCAGGACACGCATAAACTGGGAACCTCCTGGAAAATGCTGGAAGAAACTTGGGTTCTCGTCAGTCTAGCGGTCGAGGTCAACGACCTCAGCCGCCGCCGCTTCTATCCACCAACGCTTAGGGACTTTTCAGGGCTACCGCGAGCACGGGGATCGCGAAGAGGATCGGCCGCCACCCACGGACGCGGACCTCCACGTGCGGCACTGCGGGCGGCGAAAGAAGAGGAGCCACCCAAGGTGGAGTGTCGGGTGCGGCCCCCCGAGAGGCCCGGGCGGTTCGCCTGCAGGTGGAGGGGAGCCGCGAGGCGGCGGACGGCGCTCGGGGCAGCGGAGGAGGCGACTGCACGACTCCAGATGCGGTGGCTGGCGCGGAGAATCTCCCGAACACTCATTTGAAGTGGCAGAGCGCCCGAACGGAGAGTCGGTGACCGGGTAAGAAGAAGGTGGAAGGTTTGCCACCATCCCAGACGCTCTAAGAACGGAAGACAGAACCTGAAGACACTGTTCCTCCCGTTTCCGAGCGTCCAGAATTCTTCAAGATAGGAGGTGCCCGGGAAGGGGGCCCGCCCTGTGAATCCAGGAAGGGCTCGGAGTCCGTTTCTCTCGCCAGAGGAGGGATCCTCGAAGGGAACCTCTTTACCCTGGTTGTCTCCGAAGGGAATCTCCTCTTCCTTATTCTCTCCGGAGGGACCCTGGAGGAGTCCGTCTCATTTTTCTTCTCCAAAGGAAACCCGGAAAGGATCCGTTCTTGGAATTTCTTCTCTAGAGGGAACCCGCAAAGGAACCTCTCCTGGTTTTCTCCATGGAAGAGAACCCCGAAGGGACGCTTCAGAAATTCAGAAGGGTCCTGCTTCTCCGAAGGGAACAGAACGCTTCTTTGCACTCTCTGAAGAGATCGCGACACACCTACTCCATCAGTACGACGCGGATCCCCCACACTGGGGGTTCCGCTCTCCTTTGCATAGCTGGAGAGGAAACTCTCCACTCCTTGATTCCTGGAAGGACCCGAAGGTCGACTCCCATTGTCCCCATCCACTTATCGGGGGGCATCCAGTTTGAACAGCTACCGGTGCAGCACCCGAATGAATGGAGGCCAACCAGCGTCATCTCGCGGGAGGAACTGGAAGCCACGACGCACCCCTACTCTCTCGGTGTCGATTCTTTCCGAGTATTCGAACCCGCGACGCTTGGCGCCATTCCTTCTCACCCTACACTCCATACAAAGAGGAACTCTCATTGTCCGTACAAGCAAGGGGGAATGGGGTAATAAGACTCGGGAATGTAGGGACGTAAATCCCGTAAATCAAGCTCGCGGGGTGGCAGCCGACGTCGTTACTTCCGCTGAAGGAGCAGCAAAGATGTGGTACTCAAGAGAGCGGAAAGTCGTTCCAAAAACAGATCACCTCTGTGTATTTAACATTCAGCTCTTTGCTCTTTCTCTTTCCAATGCAAGAAGCGGTGCCTCTCTGTAGAATTGCTCCGACGTGCTGTTAAGCTACAATACGAGAGCTCAAAATTTGTTGTCTTTTCTCCGTGGCAACAGATTTTTCCCGGACTGATGTCCCGTCCGAAACACAGAAGAATGCATCCTGCGCACGCTAGCGCAAGATGCAGGTGACCCCGAAGTTATGATGGTGCCGTTCTACTCAAGGGAACGTTGTACGACAAGGTGGAACTCTTCAGGGAAGGGCACGGTGCACACCACTGATTCGCTTGGCAACCGCAAGGTCAGAGGATGCACACGTGATGTTGGGACCGAAGTTCACGGAATAGCCGGTGCGATCTCAGTCAGAAGCTTCGACTGCCTCATCTTCACGGCGATTCGACGCGAGACCCCTCCTGACATTCGTTGGTCCTTTTCCGAAGTGGCTTTCGCACTGGACTGTTGCTCGGGGGACTTCTTTCTTTCCAGTAGGAACCTCAACCCTACCATTCGACGGTGCCCTTCTGTCCCCGTCCAGAGTCGAGGTGGGGTCGAATTCATTGAAACTCAACGCGAAAGGAAAGCACACAAACAAACACACACTGTCAGTTTCGCGACGGTTGGGGTCGCTCGCATATCACAGCATCTCTCGAGGGCACGACACTGCACCGTGCTGGCTGCGCAGTTTAATGTTCTCAGGAAGTGCCAAAGAGTCCAAGATGGCACTCTTCCGCAAGCCCGGATGTTTTATCTCCTTTTTGGGGAGTCCTTGCAAGATGTCCCGGGCGTTGCACACGCATCCTTTCCTCATTTTAGTTCTTCTGATGAGGATGCGCCTCAGGAAGAAGGCCACGATCACGCGCACGGTAGGGTTGCAGTGGGGCGCTCCAGGCGTGTTCTCTCTTGAAAAGTCCTCGCATGATCTTCATCTTCGGAGTGTCATCCATCTCTATCGCCCGTCTAGTCACTCTCCAGCCCGGGACAAGGGTTCGGCAGGAGTAGATGTGTAGGTCGTCCTCGGTCGACTCGCACTCGACACTGGTCGCCGTCGGGTCAGCATTGTAGCCTCGTGCTGCAGAAGATGCCTCCGTGGTAGAACATCAGGAGGCAGTCCTGAAGGTCCTGCTTCAAGGAGGTTCGCCAGTGGGTCGAGGGCGGCGTTGCCTAGCCTGCATCTCGTGGTCCGCATCGCTTCAGATGGAGTGGCCTCTTCCGGGATGCTAATGTTATCTATCTATCTGGGGGTTCGTCCTGGACCACTGAGTGCCTTGGTCTTGCCAAAGCTGGCGCGTCGCCTCATCTTCGATCATCTTCTCCCCTGTTGATCTTTTGTAGGCGAGGACTCGTCGCGTATGAATGACCACGCTGTTTGACAGTCGTTGGCATTCACGTCATTTTCTTGTAGATTTACGTTCCGGTTTCCCAAAGGACGCTGATGGACATCGACCGGTGCTGTGATCTCAGTCAAGAACTTCGACTGCCGCATCTTCACGGTGATTCGGAGTCCTTTCCTGACGTAAGGGCCTTCTAGGAGCTTCACCGAGTTCCCATGCTGTAGCGGTTTCCGTCGCACTTGACGTGCTTATCTCTCGAGTCAACGCCCGACACGAGATGACAATCCCTTTCATAAGTGGCTGATGCCCCAGTCTTAGTGAGCAGTCAATAACGAAAAGGAATTCCCCTAAGAAGAGCGGAAACGCACAAAAATAGAGAGAGTTTGGGATTCGCCGCGGAGCAGTCGGGTTCAGGGACCCGGCGGCCGTTCGCGGAAGCGTCCGCGATTTCGCTCCGCCGACGTCATCCTGGGGAAATCGAAAATCGCCAAGCACTTATCATGACAAAGACTGCGCCACTGCTGCTGTGGCTCCAGCAGACGTTCGCCTATCTTCTCGTTGAGCGGCGAGCTGTTCGTCTCATTCTTTCGGAAAACCCGTGCCATCTCCTCTCTCGTCCCGAGGTTCGCGCGCCGCACAGATAGGCCCACAGGAGGGGTGCGCAGATAAAGAATGCGATCCGTGGTATTCGCAAATTCTGAAGGCAGACTACTTACAGTAGCAGTTTCTCGGAGAGTAATTGAGAATCTCCGTTAATCAAGGAAGGGGGACCTATCTTCAAACAAGAGAGCGGGGGAAGAATCGGGTTGCAATGTTACCATGGAAGTAGGGGCATCCAACGATGGGATTCCACATTCTTCTCGTTCAACAGCGATGCCCATGCCAGGGCGACTTCAGAAGCGACGGAGTTGTTGTCTGAAGGCATCCTTCAAGTCGGCACCCCCAAAATCAGCTCCCTTGGTAGCTTTGCTGTACATCCCACGGAGCACACTTTCACCACAGTTATCTGCAGGCCGCAATCGAGCATGTTCTGCAAGAGATTATCTTCGTTTCCATGCCACACGCTAGGTTGCCGGAATCGTCAGCCTATCTTGAGCAAACGCTGTCTGTTTGAGGAGGAAATCATCCTCATTCTGAATGCTTTTAAGCATCTTGAAAAGGTCCCTTGCTTCATCACCACGTGATGGAGCAAAAGATCTCGAGATAGCGAATTATGGGGAGAAAAAGTTACCCAAACAGTGGCTTTATTATACTGGCACGATGCGGTGTGATTTGTTGCCCCACTGACTGCCCATACTGCCTTCACGTTCTGGGCGTAGGCTGGCGAGAGTGACAGCTCCACGGCCATCAACACTCTGCACTATGCCTCCTTTGCCACCAGTGATAAGCATGACGGCTTACATTCGGTCCACGATTCCAAGAAACCCTGTCTTCCCAAATCACCGAACATTCGCATGCACCATCCACCGTGAATGCATGACTTGCAGATTGATTTTGAGGATGCCCACGGTTCTTCCTTTTGCATTTGAAGCTACTCAACTTTCTCCGAGTGGCGAGTGGGTCAAATTTCCGAAAACTCTGAATCCCACGACCTGGTTCACACAGCCTCCTCGACACTGATAATCTCCAAAGAGCTTGCCGGAAAATCGACAACTGCCAATGTCACACTACTCACCTCGAGATCTCAAGGCATCCTCATCTGCAATCAAGAAAACATCGAAAGTACCTTGGAACGGAGGATATCCCAAAGTGGCATTCCAGGACCGCATCCCCCCAAAAAGCTGCCAAAGCTCTTTTTCAGAAGGACACGCGCAGACGAACACATGTGTTCCTATGGTTACGATCGTGTTTTGCGAACGTGGTGCTATTCGGTCTTGCGATCGCGATCTCGGACTTGCAGAAGTGACACGCGGCCACTTTGGGCGAGGTCCAAGCGGAGTTTCGGACGGGGGTCGGGAAAGGACCAACCGAATCTGAAAAACTGCACCCCTGAGGCCCTACAAGATGCAAATACACAAAGATGGGATCCACATCTCACTTTCCGTATGATGCGCGACTTACCCAAATCACAAAGGAAGCAAAAGAGATGAATATGCAAGCAACCAAAGTGAAAATTAATTCTACGATTTTCACACAGACACTAGTTGTGGGATACACCGAAAATTTCTTCATTTTGAACATGTGTTTTATTATCATTATTATTATCTTTTGCTTTTCACTTTCCTATCCAGTTGGCATCAGATCATGCGTTATTCCCGAACGCTCCGTTTTACCAGCTACAATCTGATTAGCCTGCGGTACTTCCATCTACAAGCAAGCCATTCTAATGATGTGCATCATAAAATAATAAGTCATCCATCATCATAAGCTGACTAAGGAGCTTTCAGATCGTAACTCAGATTGAAGTGCCTCGCGTTTTTGATGAATAAATGATTGCTCTCGGGAGAAGATGGATTGTTTTCTCGAAACAGATGCTGGCTCGTGCGAAAGAACGGAATCATGCAGATTCAGTAAACAGGGATGGAAGAAAAAAAAAATAAATAACGAATCCTTCGAAGAAGGAATTGTAACACTCACACACGCCATTTCGGTTAACAGGCAACGTGTGTGTTCAAGCCACATTCCTCGCGCCGTCTCAGCTCCCACTGTCGTTTCATGCAGACACATTTTGATCGATGTCTCCTCTTCGCGAGCGCGGTGCTCCGGTGGTGAAGACGCAAAGCAAAACGATCGTAGGCTCGAAAAAGCGCTTCCCGGTGCCCAAAGACAAATCCGGAAGACGCTCTTGAAAAGTCGCTTCCGACGCCTCCCGCGAGCGTGCTGCCGCCCCCCGTTGAAAACGCCGTCCCCGATTCGCCGCCGCCCTCATCTGGTTCGCAACCCACGACCGAGGTCCCCACGAGTGGGTGACCGCCACGGTGCTGATTTTTGCCCGCCGACCCAGTTCGAAAACGGCATTCGGGAGCGAGTCGAAAAAGCCGAAAGGCGAGAAGAACTTGGCAGCCTCGTGCTGGAGGATTGTCGACTTGGCCAGGGTACTCACAGACGGAGATGGCCCCCTGACCTTCAGTTGCGGAGAATATTGCGCCCCTTCTTGTGTGCACAATCACTGGTAACTTTTTGTATTTATTTTATTGTGGCGTCGGCGTGACGGGAACGAAATTCCAGCATCCAACAGGATGCGAACCTTTTTGGTCGGGAACCACGATTTATAGGGTGTTCCGAATTCTGCTGGCGCACTGCTGAATCCCCTGTTATCGTCCACCACAAGCAGAGCAGCTGGCCGCACCGGGTTCCGAAGCTTTTCACTTACGGAGCGGGGGGTGAACGAAAGTTCCCAAGTAGAAGATAACACCATAATGCTCGTGATGGATGCACCAAACATGAGGAAGGAGAAGGAAAAAAAAAAAAAAAAAGATTGGCTGTGGCAGCCCTGATTAAACCACCGCTCAGTTTCGTTCGAAAACCGCTTGATGGGGATAGAAAATTTGCAGCTAAAGGCGCGGCGGATTTCCCAACTTCCAGCTTCCACAGCAAAAGTGGCTTTACTACGCCAGAAACGTCGGGTTTTCCTGGGATGAAATTTCTTTGCGGATTGGGAGGAGAGGTATAGGAGCCTGAAGATTCCTTCAGCATCCTATTGGAATGCCTCTCCCTCACGAAGAAGATCGGCGGCCCCCGAGACGATTCCGTTCATCATGAAGAGTACAGTGGGTTCTCTCTCCCTACAAGGCTGGCTGCAGGCGCAACACCATCGTTGATTATACGAAACCAGCTGCAGGGATGCTGCCATCCTCTCGAGCTCGCTCCTCAACCCCTGAAAGTGTCCGTTGGCTCGCTCCAGCCCGTCGTGGATTTGTGCTAAGGGCAGGGCAGGACCAAACCATCCTCGGTTCCCTGGATACAGCTGCACGAAAGATGCAGGACAGAGTCCTCTCGAACTCGAGTGTGAAAGGACGCCGTCCTCGGAAAGCGATAGGATCCGTCGAAACGGTACGGCTGTCGTCATCCTGCTATGCGTCTCTTCCCTGGCTGGGCGTCCGCAAGATGCTGCCTGCTCACCGATCACGAGTGCGCGCGGATTAATCGCTAGCGGCTGGCGCAACGACATGGAGGAGCGACCTACCACCAGGAACTCGGAATGAACTCCCGACGTACTACCACGAAGGCATCCTGAGTGGCAAAGCAGAGACATTAATGTCTTCCGGCTACACGGAGACATTCGTTGGTCCTTTCCTGAAGCCGCTTCCGCACTGGACTGTTGCTCGAGGGACTTCTTTCTTTCCAGTCGGAACCTCACTGAATGCCCTGCGTTCCACGAAGAAGAATTGTTCCCAGTTTCATGCTGAAACATTAATGGGGTATTCCTGGATGAAGAAAAATGACCTCTTCCCCTAGCTGCCTGCAGTAATTCTGCATCCCTGGAAGATCCCTTGTAGCCGTTGCGGCTGCAGGAGTCCTAGTGCCTGCCGCCGTTGTCTGCCGAGGTCCGGGCGAAGATGGAGCCGATCTTCACGGCGGTTCCTGGCGGTCCCGTTGATGGAGGCCTTCTGCACTAGTGGATCTGACCCGTTTACAGCCCCCAAGAAACGCTGCAAATTCCCGTGTGGTCAGGGTTGTGGCTCCTGGAGTCGGCCTCCACCGAGTCGCTGACGGACTCGGTGCTGGAGTCGCTCGCCACCCCGGCGCCAGCACCAGGCGTTGTGACAACAACGCAAGGCACGGAATGCGCCTCGATCTCGCTGGTGCAGCACTGTCCCGTGTCTGCTCTCAACAGTGTTCCGGGAAAGGAGGGCCCGTTCGGGCAGCCCCTCTGGATGCCCTCACGCAGAACGGTGACCACCACTCCGCGTCCCGTGATCCCGCGCTTCCAGGCGGGTATGGCGTTCCTGTCTGTGCCGTCGAAGGCTCCGACGTTCCGGTGCCACTCATAGGGGTAAGTCGGGGCCTCTGAGCCATCCGAGAGAGGACCTCTTGAAAGTGGCAAAGGGATGGGACTGGTAGAAGATAAAAGAGTCCCCCTGCACGTGCGTTTGCGCTTCACCTGCTACTCCGCCCACTCCATGGAGGGCTCCAAACAAATCCAGCTGGTTCAGGACGATACGACCCGCCGGGATGCCGATCTCGTCCCAGATCTTTGAAACCGGGCTGGGCTACCACGGGGCCGGTTTCCTGAGGGCCTCTCGGGACGGCGACGGCGAACCGGATGGTGTAGACGTTTTGCCTGGAGCGGTCGGTCGGGGCGTTGGCGTTTCCGCGTGTTGGCAGTCATGTGACTGAGGTCTCCGCGCTCGGCAACGAGCGTCGCGGGTTCCAATCCCGTCCGAAGGGGAAGGATAGAGAAATGGGGAGTGCGTCGTGGGTTCCGAGTTCCCTCTCCCTCTCAGCAAGATAACGCTGGTGGCTTATTCGGGTGCGAAACTGCTGGAAGCAGGCAACCTCCGGATGCCTCCGCTGACTGGCCGGGATTTGGAAGCTGACGGTCCGGGGTCCTTCCAGGACATGAAGAAGGAGTCTTTCAGGGTTCCTCTCCGCTGTGAAAATGGAGCTGATTGATACCCCCCTCAGGAGGGCTGTTGCTCTTCCCAGAGTGCAAGAAGCGCGCTCCTCCCACTGGGGAGCGCCCTCCAGAGAATTGAGAAAGCATCTCTTCAGGGTTCTCTTAGGAGGAGAGTTCTACATCCGTCAGATCATTCGGTCATCCCGGAAGGTGGGATTCAACTTCACGACCCTTTCAAGTGCCTTCAGAACTTCTTACGGGATCATCTCGAAGATGCAGGCATCCGAATCACCGGGACATTCAGAATTCATCTTTGAACCTCCCCGAAGGGAGCGCAAGAATCCGGCGTTCCATGCGAGATTTAGGAATGTCCTTGCCACGGGACCGTAGGGATTAGAGGAACGGTTCCGAATGGAAGATTCCCTAGAGAGGGAGGAGTTCCCTTTCCTCTCGGCCCAAGGCCGCAATTTTGCTAGCGGATGCGTCAGCAGACAGCTTTCTGAGGTTTCGCAGGGAGGAGACGCGTGTTGGGGACTGCAACGCCGACGAACCCGGCTGCAATGGTTCAACGTGGCGGCAAAGGCTCGGATTCTGAGGTCTGGGAAGGATCCCATTCTCTTCGGCGCCACCGTCGTGGGATTCGGGGTTGCCCTTACTTACCTCCCGGACGGTCTTGGTCGGGTCGGGATGGCCTCGTGGTTTGGGCGGCCGTTGTGAGGGGGAACGCTTGGATCCGCTCAAGATGGGGCGACATTCGCCACCGTCGACTCGAAGCTCGTGGAAGAGCAACCACCCCAAAAGCTGCCTCGGTTGCCCTCTGTATCAGTAGGCAGCAAAGGGTGTCTCAATCGAGCTGCTGGGAGGGAAGGAGGAAAAACCTGCCCTCTCTCTCCCACCTGACCAGCGCAGTGAAGCTGGAGAGAGGTCTCCGTGCTCCACCGGCGCGTGACCGGGGCCGACCCCGTCCTCGATGCAAACTTCCGGTTTGGTTCGAAAACTCCGAAGGGGGTCACGGGGCAGGAGCGGTCGAGTTTCGCCGCTGGCGTGGCGGGAGGCGCCGTGCATCCCCGCGAGGGGAACAAACGTCTCAGCCTCGCTCCTCCGTTGGGGTCGATGCGCTCCAGCATCCGCACGAGTGATGCTGGAAGGAACAACCGTTCACAGATCGGCGTAGAAGCATGGCGGGCTCAAGTCGCAGCTCCTTCCCCCTGGACAGGGCGGAGCCACCTCGTCCCGGTTCCTTCGGCTTCGAAGCTGCGCGGATGGAAGGCGGCCCCGGGCAAATCTGCAAGAAAGGGGATGTCTCGAATCAACCCTGCCGCAAGTCTCGGAACAGATGAGATCATCTGTCGTCCATCTGCGTATCCCGTCCCACCTCCGCCGGCTTGTGTTTTGTAGGCATCGAAAACGGAACGCAATCATGCTATGGAAGGTCCAGATTATCCCGGAACTGCTCCCTGCTTTGCAGCAAACTTCATCTTTTTTTGGTTCGCAAAGTGCCGGTCCGTCTCCTCAGAGGGACCGGCGCTTTGCTCTTTGACACCACCAACCACGCCATGGCGTGACTCTTCGTTCGACTCATAGAGAGTACACCGCAGTGACCACCCTATCAATTCAGGAAGGCTTCAAAAGAAAGAGCTCGTTCCTCCTACGCTTTGTAGGGTAACCTTCCACCCTGGTTGTCTACGAAGCGATCCCTTGTTCTCTTCAGAGAGACCGCCTGAAGGAACCCGCTCATTCCCTCTCCGGAGGGAATCCCGGAAGGGATCAGCTCCTTGTTTCTTCCTCCTCTGAAGAGAACTCGAAAAGACACTTTCCTCTCCGTAGGGTGCTCCCCGAAGGGAATAGCGCTTCTGACACTGTAGACGCAGCCCCCGTCCGAATGGCGTATCAACCAGCTCCATGGGGAACGCCTCCATCTTCTCAACCGGAGGGGGTAACCCCAAGGCTTCTTGATTGCTAGAAGGACTCCAGGGGATCATGTTCTAAAATTCCGGCCAGTCAGCAAGGGAATCCGGAGGTTTCCAGCTTCCAGCAGTGCCGCACCCGAATAGGCAGTCAGCTTCCGAAAAGTAGGGAACGGAGGGAGAGGACAATAAATAAATAAGAAAAGGCAGAAGGGAGGGGCAGGGGTCTTTGGCATTTGATGTTCCTCAATTTCTAGAAGCGGTTGTGGATGGCGGCGATCTCCCTGGAGGCTTCTTCTGGCAGATGAAGCCACCTTGCTGCTGCCCTCATGAGGTCTGGACCGTTCCGGTGACCTCTCTTCGCCACGAACCTTGATTCTAACACATGGCCGACTGCCACGATGGCGCAGATGCAACATCTCCTTGCCATCACAGCGACTCGTGGCTTACGCAACAACAGCAAGAACCGTCTCCAGTGGACTGGAACATCGAGGCGAACTCTTCTCCATTCGGTCCGAAGAGTCGGAAGTGTCCCTCGTGTTTCTAGACAGGAAGCTTCTTCCCCTCAAGTGGCAGCAATCGGCGCTGCTGATACTGCACTGGAGTCTCCCGTGCAATGCGCGCCAGCACCACTGGACGAGCGGAAGCGCATCGCCGAAGTGTGTGCCAGCTGTGGAGAGGAGACATTTCCCCACCTCATAGTGCAGTGCGTCGCCCTCCGGGACTTGTGGGAACGTCTCTCCGCGTCCCTTTCCTACTCCGTGGGCGATCCCAGAGACTCCTTGAGACCCCTGTTCGTGCGGGACGCCATGACGCCCGCAGACGCCATCGCAGCGCTGTGCTGCGTGCGCGATGGCGTCGCGGCCAAGTGCGACGCCGAGAGAGGCCGGAGAGACGGGGTGGCTGCCCTGCACGCCATCCGCTTCCTGCAGATAGCTTTGAGGTGGCCCCACCTGGAAAGGGAGAAGGAGGAGCTCGCCAGCATCCTTCAACGGATGCAGAGGTCTCACCCACCACCAAATGTGATCCCTTCCCTCCCCCCCAACCAATCTTTTTTTTGTTAGTTTTATCCCTCTTCCCCTTCGTGGACGTGATGGATCGCGCTGGCCTCCCCTTAGTTGTAATAATTGGAATTGGTGGGCCATCGGCTCCATCGATTCCTGCAAGAGAATGAACGCCCCGCGCACCCGGGTGTGAAATCACAGCGCCCTTCTGCAGTCCGCTTTCTGCGAAGAAGCGTCGCAACCGGTCCAAAGAGTCCAAACCGGTGCTGCGGTTGTCGGAGCGCCGAGGCCGAGGTCTGCCGCACAAGTCCTCGAGGGCACTGCCGTCCAACAGGAGGTGCGGGAGCGATGCCATCTTCCCGTATTTTGAACTGTTCGGGGAGGCAACTCCCCCGGAAACCATGTGTCTGCGCTGATTGCACTGGAATCTTCGGTGCAGAGACAGCAGGACGTCCTGTTTCCACAGGAGCGGGAACACGTTGGCGTCCACGCAAAGGGGAGGAATCACCAGTTCTTTGATGCAGCGTTTCCCCATAAAGTGGTGGTCGGTGGAGAACCCATCAACCTCTGGTACTTGGGAAAGCCCAAGTACTGAGGCAATTGTGAGGCCACGAGGCACCTCAAAAAAAGATGCCCCAGCATCGCATGCCGCCAGTGCGATACACACCGAAGAAGTGTGCCCCCCAAAAGTTCCGCATGTTAGGAGCAGCAAAACAAGAGCGGACGTGGAAAAAAAAACCTGGCAAAGCCAGGTCAAAGAACGATAGAAAGGATGACCTGAAGCCAGCTGAAAAGGCCACGTTGACCACTTCGCCTGTGGAAACGCAGGCTTCCAAAGTGGAAGCAATGGGGCCTGGCCGGCAAGTGGTCAGCTACAAAAAGAAAAATAAGAGAAAAAAATAAATCGACCTCCAAAGAAACCGCTAAAAACGCGATTTCAAAACGAAAAAAATGGACGCTTAACCTGAAGCGCATTCCCGTCGCCGCGAAGCCGTGCAAAATGGACGTTGCCGTGTGCAGCAACGCCGACAGCTCCGTGACGGTGAAAACAGCCAGCGAAGTTTGAGGCAAGGGGGAGAACCACGAGGACGCGGCCTTCGCCAAAGCAGCAGAGGAGCTGACCACCATGCTACGGCAGTCCGCCAAAGCAGCCAAGAAGGCCGAGGGATACCCAGGGCCTCTTTGCCGCGACCCTAGGTATCCCCTGAGGCAACCCTAGGGACGTTCTTAGACCCCTCTTCTTTCGCGACGCCCTTCGGCCAGCGGCCTCGCTAGCAGCCTTGTGCTGCCTACGCGGGATCGTCGCTGCGTGAAGCAACTCCACGAGAGGACCAGGAGACAGGGATGCCGTCATACTTGACGTCTGCTTCCTGAGGAATGGCCGCGATGCCCCCCCCTGGAAATTGATATACAGGAAGAGCTTGCCGACATCCTACAGAGAATGTAACGGCCCACCCCAACAGACTGTGATCCATTCCATAACCCCCTCCTCCTCCCAAAAGTTTTTGTTATATATGTTTTTATTTTTGTTTTTCTTTTTGTTCGTCCCCTTCCCTCTGCTACCGTGGCGGACCATCTCGTTCTGCGAACCGGTGACCCGGCGGGCTTCCGTAATATTGCGCGTGGCTAGACCATTGGTCCAGCCACAGATTCTGTACATGTTTGTTCGCAATGAATGAACGCCCCTTTCGCGTCTGCACCCCCGCGGAAGTCTGGACGGAAGTTCAAGAATCCCAGGAAGATCGACTCTTCCGAGGACGGGGAATCCCCGGGAAACGAGGGTGAGGCGAACATGTGAGCTCAGGACTCGTCTCCTGATACTCTCCCACGCTCGGACACGGTGGAGCCTTTGAAGGCGGAGGAGGTCGCCGAGGTGCCTCCAGCCCGCAGGGTCCCCAAGCAACACCCCGCTCGAACCGGAGGCGGGAACCGCAGCATCACTTTCCCAGAAGTAATTCCGGGACTCGACCACCTGCCGTCGACTACGCGTTGCTAGCTGGAACGTTAACGGGCTACGCGACGACGGCAGGAGACGAGACAAAGCTGCCGCCCTGCAACCCTTCAACCTCGTGCTCCTGCAGGAGATCCACCAGATCTCGGCAGAACACACGCGGGAGATCGAAAGGATAGCAGGCGGTCCGCTCATGTGGCGTTGCGGCTTCCACCGGTCGTGCGGGATCGCCCTCCTGCTCACGCCTGCCCTGCAACGCGAGGCGCAAAGCGTATGTTTCAACGAGGCACGTCGGATCGGTCAAATCATCTTCAGGTGGACCGACTCGATCGACCTCGTTGTTACGGACGTGTACACATCGAGCGGTGGCTGCGCGTGCACAGCACGGAGAGCATTCTTCCGTGCCCTGAAGCCCGACTGACTGGCGGAGGCAGCGTGCGCAAGGCACACCTGATAGTCGGTGATTTCAACATCCGTCTGCTGTCAGCAACAAAGAAACAGGCAAAGAAAGAGGTCACCTCGGCTAGCGAGATGTGCTGCAATGCACGCGTCCAACTTGTTAGCCGAGGAGCCCGTGATGGAGGGAAGCGTGGACCACGTCTTCCTCGACGAGCACCTGCGCTGCCGCGTGGGGAGGCGAGGAAAGGTGCAGTCCAAGCCCTCAGACCACTCCCGGATAGAAATGGAAATTCTTCCGCGTGACAGGAGACCCCTCCCCCTCCCTCGCAGGCGTTTTCACCCGGCCAAGCCTGGGCATTTATTAAAAAACACTTGACAACCTTTGCGGCACAAGGTCCCGCTACGGCCAGCATAACAACGGGCCTGCCGGGTCGTCGGTACGCAGACCGACTCGATGGGAGGAAGGGGATGGGGGAAAAAAAGAAAAGAAAAATAAAACAAAAATTAAGAAAAAGAAACACTTTGGAGGGTCGGGAAGGGATCACTGTCCGCTTGCGGGAGAGTCCATCCTTTGCAGGATGCCGTCGAAGCCCATCCGTATGCTTCCCATGTGGGGCCATCTGGTCGCAATCTGCAGGAAGCTAACTGCAAATTCGATGGCATCCCTTTCGCTTCTTCCTCTGCTGACTTCGCTCCACGCAGCCACAATCCCTCGGATGCAGCAAAGTGCTTCCAGGGTTGAGACTGATTGCAGGGCGTCCCGCACAAAGAGAAGCCGTAGAACGTCCCTGGGAGGGCTGCCAACCGGGATCCGTGAGGTTGTCAAAAAACGTATCCAAAGGAGCTGGAGGGCAACGTAGTCCACTACCAGGTGGGGGAAGGATTCCCTTTCCCCACACCTGGCACAGTTGAGTGGGGTTCACCCTCTTCAACGTCCAGTGGTGGCGACGCGCACTGCAGGGGAGACCCTAGTGCAACACCAGAAGCGCCGACTCTTGCCACTTGAGGGGGAGGATCCTGGAACCATTCAATACCAGGGGCCACTTCAGGTCATCCGTTGGGATGCCGAGCAGCTCGCTCCATCGCAAAAGTTCACGCGGAAGGACGCTCTGGGTCGTGGCATCCGCCAGCTCTCTCATGGTCCAACCGCTCATCTTGTTATCTCTGCCCGCGATCCGACAGGAGACTTGCTACTTCGGAGTCCGGCCGCTGACGAGGACCCTCCATAGAAAGGGCAGCGCCATAGCGAAAGGGGTCATCTCTGCTCACGTGCTCCTGGCGGAGCACTCCAGAATGGTCCGCAGTGAGCAAGGGGCGCTGTTGGAAAAACTGCTCTACTAGAGCGCCTGCAGCGGCAGCTCCAGTGGAGGACACTTGCCCTAATGGCGACGTTTGGGGGCACAAACTGCTGCGAGCGCGCACGATACCTGGTCAAGCGAGCCACCGGCTACGCAGGACTGTCTTCGTTCCTGGTGCGGCGGCACAAACGCAACGTGGCCAGATGGGGGCTGGAGCTCCGGCGAGTAGCCAAGCTGACCAGGACCAACAACTGGATCTTCTGCAGGTCCGCGAACGGTAGTATCTGGTTGCAGGAAACCATTCTCAGGAAACCATTCTCTCAGGAACAACAAAGCGAGCACGGAGATGCGGCAGCGACTGCTGCACTCCTTCTGCAAGAATCACTCGCTGCAGGACGTCATCGTGCAGCCCACCACGTGTGCGTGGGAACAAACAACCTCCCTAGCCGTGGCACTGCCCTCCCTCAGGGAGGACCTGGGCAGTAACCAGCCGGCCAAATGGGAGGTCAGTTGCGAAATAGGTCTTCGGACGAAGGAATTAGGTGGTTGGACCACGGGCCAGCTCACGGACGCTGCAACCCCAAGTACCCCCTGAAGAGACTACTGCACTGGGGAGAGCTGCTGGGAATTCTACAGGAAGATCTCGAGTGGCCCCTAACGCTGAACAGCCGGGCCCTCCCCTCTGAAGTGGCAGGGGTCGGCACTTCTGCTGTTGCATTGGGGTATCCCGTGCAATGTCCGCCGCTCTCACTGGAGCCGGAGAGCTGTGTACCCAAACTGCTGCAGGTGCGGGAACAGGAATCCCAGCTCCCGCACCTGCTTGTGGAATGTGTTGCCCTCCGGCCCCTGTGGTTTCGTTACGCAACGACCCTTGGTGCACCGACGGACAATCCCAGGAACGTGATGAAGCACCTCTTCGTGCGGGATGCCCTTTCGCCTGGTGCATCCTCAGCAGTTCTTTGCTGCTGCCTACTCGGGAGTGTGGCGGCCTGGAGCTACGCGAGAGGAGGAGGACAGCGCGACAGGGACGCCATCTGCTCCCCCCTGCGCTTCCTGCGGATGGCAGCAAGATCTCCCGTACCTGGGGCATATTCAGATGGAACTTGCCAGCATCCTGGAAAGGATGCAAAGGACGTCCTTCAGCGGACAATGATTCTTTCCCGTTACCCAAGACTTTTTTTACTATTGATTTTTTATTTATTTTTGTTTGCCCCTCCGCTGCTGAGGCGAAGCTCGCCGGCCTGCGTGCCGGTTACTCTGCAGGTTCCGAATACTTTCGGACGATGTAGGACCGATGGTCCTACACATGTATGTTTATTAGTTTGATAATAAACGTCCCTGAATGACCGGGTGATAAAGCAAGCAGGTCACTCCACCCAAGGAGTCTTTCTGCCTGGAAACGAGGAGTGGCGTTCACCAACTCTCTCGTCTTGCAGCCGTCCAGGAGTTCTTCGACTCGAGTTGCAGGAGAACTGCCACCCCGGCGGTTGGCTGCTGTCATTGTTTGTCCTGAGGGCAAACAGCTCTGCAGCAAGGGGTAGGACAGCTAACCGGCACCATTGCGTCCAGTCCTGCAGATCTCCCAGCAGTTTGCATAGGAGACCCTGCAGCGGTCGCAGTCCCTCTAGGCGCACTTCCAAAGTGGCAGCCCAGGACTCCAGAGCCTCCTGCCGCCAGGCATTCCGGTTTATGGAGTGGGCAGGAGATCCACGGATGGGCTAGCAGTAACGAGGACAGATGCCTCAGGGAGTAAACGAATCCGGTCCTCTGGAGTAGGTTGCACAGCAGCAGCGAAAGAAGTCCTGAGCTGTCAACTCACCGCTGGAAGATGTGACGTGCCGGAGCACACCAATGGGAAGACCAGAATTTCCCACACAGGGACAGAAGTCGGAATTGAACATGCAGTCCTGGATCAATGGTCAGGATGACGAAGCCAGCATCCTGGCGCGGCGCCACCAAGTCTTTTAGTAGGATCCGGGAAGCGCGCGGACGGCAAAGGTTTTTCCGTTCCGGCACTTCCTGCAGTCGTCCGGCTTGGAACTCCATCACCGTTCGCTCGGATCCCACGCTGGACCGGAAGACTCGTACATAAGTCGTACAAGTTATGCCTTCCCCGGCTGTACACTTTGCCCGCAACGCAGCAGGGCGCGTTGTCTGTCCCTGTTCGACCCTGTGCCGTGAAAAAGGCAGGTAGAAGGTGGCGGAAGGAGTCCGCGGAAGCACGAGAAGAGAAGAGACCACGCGGGGCGCCATGGGAGGAATTCCAGGCAACTCGCTCGCCATCGGAGACGGGCGTTCTCCGTCTCCGTGGTGACGCGCATTCTCCGACCGCGATTTCGGAGATGCAGTCGGAGAGTCCTTGGCAGCGGAGGCAAGAAAGAACAGGCGTTTCCCCGGAGAGAAATCTCCCGTCAAGATGATGAGAACAGCGTCCGCCCACCCCACCCCATCCACATCCCCTCCAAAGCTATTTAAAAAAAAAAAAAAAAAGAAACAGAAAACAGTTTCCCGTAGAAGCCCCATGGCTTGGGAGCCACTTCCGATGGAAGGCGAAGGCAGCATTTGCTCCCCCTCCTCCCACTTTGCTCTCCGGTCGCCTTCAGTAGGAGGAAAACTCCGAAGACGAGCGTTGTTGCTCCATAGCAAACGGCGGATTCCTCGGTTTCGTGCGAGGCATTACAAGAGGTGTGGGTCCAGCAGTGACAACCACACAGAGAGCGGTTGCTCCGGGTGTCATTTTGCAAACATTGCTGGCAATCTTTTCAGCAGGTCTGTCCGGCAATCCCTTCAGCATCTATTCTCTGCAGCAGGTCTCCCGATGGACGAGAGCTGGCGATTTCGCAGCAAGACTGCCGCGAGACGAACGAGGATGGGGAGAGAGAGCGTGTCAACGCTCTCCCCCTGCTCTTTGGTTCGTCCTGGAAGCTCTGAAGACTGCCAACTTCTTTCCCGGAACGCTCGCTTTCTTTTTTTTTTTTCTTTTTTCTTTTAAGTGAAAGTGTCAAGAGATGGCGCCCGCACACATCAGCGCTGCCTTGCCGCGCGTCCGCGCAGACTGCGCTGCTGACCGGCAGCGCGGTCCACCGCGAGCGTCCGGCGAGACACAAGGAGCTGCCGGTACGCACCCGGTGGCACAGGAGCATTCATTTGCAAACAAGAAAGCCGCAACCTTGTTAGCATTCCAAGCCCCCACCAAACCCTACCCGCGCCAACTACTAGAGGGAGGACGCCGTGTGATTAGCCCGCCGCTTTCGGAAACTAGGGAGGGCAAAAGAAAAGAAAAAAAAAAAAGACTAGAAAAATAGTAATTTATGTGAGGACTTGAGCGGCTTCCTGCTCAACTCTTCGAGAACACGAAACAGGGAATGGTGAAGACTAACAGCCGGAGAGGCTGTCTCTCTGCCCGGTCACGCGTTTGCAAGGAGCGACGAGTGAGAAGAACGCAAGCCTTTATAGAAACGCACGTCCTCGTGCAGGGTCAACAGTGTGGGGGTCTCCTCGGGAGACATCCGGATCGCACTTCAAGAGCTAAAGCTGACTGAGGGCGCAAGTCCATGAGCTCGCGATGAGGGGAATTAACGTGGAAGAATGACGTCAGCAATAAAAAAAAAAAAAACTCTCGAAAAAGGAAAAACAAAAAAGATTGCCAGAAGGATCCTCGTTCCTCAAGGGAGGAAACGGGATCCATCCCTTGGGAACCAACCCGAATGCAATGAGAAGGACCGCAAGCACCTTTCCTGGAAGTCCCCGAGGGGCTGAGAGCACGAGTTGCGATGCAAAGAGAAAAACGAAACCGGCAATCGCGTGAAGATGACCTCTGCGAATCTCCGAGAACAGGGTCGCTTTTGTTCCCTTGAAAAGATGTCGACTGGGGAAAAAAGGAAAAACCTAGAATAGTAAAAAAAAAAAAAAAAAACTTGCAGTCTCTGTGCGGGGAGTGGCGGTGGCGCAAAGCAGGCACTCGGGTTGGTTGGCGCTGCTTCGAGCGCCGAAGCCTCGCCTTCCAAGACGACTCCTCCGACGAGCTTTCTCGAAACCCGCACCGCTGCTGCTGCTCTTCTCCGCCTCGCCAGCGTTCCGACCCCAGGCGACAGAGTCCGAGCCCACGCGGCCACTCCTTCCATCCCTCAGGCTGAACGGCAAGCAACTCGAGGATGGGATCCCGGTTGCACCGACGGGAACTCGCCGCACCCTGAATGGGGACGCGGCAAAGAAGCACCGATCAACACGCCGGGCGCGTCCGCCTCCTCCTCCTGGATGCTTTGAACGTGCTGCCGCTGCGGAAGTTCAAGTAGCATCCTTCGGAAAAACGATCTCGTCTGTTCGTTCCCACTTGTTTTGAGAAGTCCGGCTGCGCATTTTGGTGACCTCTCGCGGGCAGATTCCCAAGATCCTTTCGGATGCTGCACCGCCGGGTTCATTCGGTGGTAAACTGGATGGCCTCCAAGTCGATTCCCCGCTGTGACCGTTTCCTTGACTTTTACGCCCGTGGGTGGAGAGGCTGCGCCCAACTCCATGTCGGCACCTACCAAGCAGTCATTCGAATGGGAACTTGCACCCCCCTCCTCTTCCCTTCCCTCCCTTCTCCCCACTTCCTCCCTTAGGGTCGAAATGAATTCCAGGATTTGTCAGCACACGAAAGACAAAGATGTGTGACGAGCAGTGGCACTTCGGTAGAGAGGGTCCCTTTAAGCCGAGAGTCTATCGAGAATGACTTCGAAATCCCTTAATGAGAATGCCATGCTGTCTTTCCGAAATGCACCGTTGCCGCGGGGACCCATCTTCCGCAGTAGCAGGAGCAGCGGTGTTTCCCATGCGGCGTGCGTTCTTATCTCGAGAAGACGATCTTCCAAGTGGTTGGGGAAAGGGGCGACGGGGTGACTTGGAGAACGGCTCCGCCGCGAAGTCATGCTCCCGAGTCATGCTCCCTGCTTTCCCGCAAAAACCCTCACGTCTTCGCCGTGTTGCGCGGAGCCAAGAGGCGACACTGGCATGAAGCGAGACGCGGCGAAAGTCACCGGAGATGATGCCAAATCCCAGGTGCGAACCCTTTCCCCGCTTCTCCTTCCGCAAATGAAATGGTCATCCTAGAGGGGGAGAAGACCAAAGATTGCTTGTTGTCGGGGAACGTACTGATGCGGTGTTCCCCTCCGTGGGCTTCGTCTCAACTTTTCACGAACGCGGAACGTTTCGCACGTTTCCAGGAAACGTGTGACTAACGCTCAGGGGGGGGTGACGTAGCTCAAGACTTCCGTCGCGCGCCGGCCACTCGCAGACGCCTCACGAACTCGGAATTCCTGAGCTCTCAAAGTTCAGGAGGTGTGCGACCGCAGATCCACAAATAATCGAACGCCTTACGGGAGGCATGTGTGTTTTTCGCCAGGGTGTGCCCGCCTGCGGTCGTCTCCCTACTTGCCAGGTGGGAGGATGAACGTACAGCTATTTCATGAAACCGGTACGGGCTGTTCACCGCCGGTTCACTGAAGGAATGTTTGTTTGCTTCCCATCCTAAAGTAAACAGCTAACGGTGAGGAAGAGCTGTTTGGCTGCGACGATGAGCTCATTAATCGCTCCTCTACCGCGGACGCCCTCTACATTTTCGCCCACTAACTAACACGCTCTCGGACGGCGCAGTCCAAATATTTGATTTCGACGAGATCCAGCGAGCATCCGCGCGTTTCCGGAGACGGAGGAGGGAACCCACGTTCGCGATAACCCGCGAAAAAAGCACCGCGCTTCCCTCTCTTTCCCTCTTCGAACGTTTCAAGGGTCTTAGCTGAAGGATGCGAAGCGATTTGGTAAAACGACACCAAGACGTCTCCATCGGAAACATCAGTTCTCGGACTAAAAATAACGCGGGCCCATGCGGCTTGGTACGGGGGAGTGCATCCTGGCGGGGGAGAGGGCGGGAGGAAGTGCCACTGAGGACTCTGTGCATCGACGAGGTGCAGAAGAATGGGAAGCGAAGAACGTCTTCCGGTGACGAGAACGGCAGCGGGACGCTGGACCGGCGTTACGCGGAAGCGTCTTTGATGTGGCGCGATCACAGCGTCCGAAGAACTGCCGCTGCTATTTCGCAGCGCGAAAACGAACGGAGCATCAAGAAGCTCTGCCGAGAGCATCAAGAATTTCACCAATAAAGGAGGAATTCCGATCCTTGGAAAACCTGTTCCGAACTCGTGTCCCATTTGATGCAGGACTCGTTTTCAATTTATTTATTTATTGTTATTGTTTTATTTATTCCCACACGATGCAAACCGAAAGGTTACGAAGAGCAAGCGGTGGATCCCCGTCGACCATACTCGCCATCCCCCAAGTACTGAATGAGGAATGCACGAGAAACGATGCTCATGCCTTGCTTACGGGGCTGACCTCATGACTTTGTCGAAACCACTAAATAGTTCCTGGTGGCCTCATTTTATGCTTTTTTTTTATTTTTTTTTATTTTTGCTAAAGTTCGAAGCCAACCTCATGCCTCCGCATTCCAAAACCTGGGGCAAAGGTTTGAACCCGTTACGCCGGGACGCCTGTTTCGAAAAATAAAGCAAAATAAACTACAAGGAAGAGGGGAAGAAGGGTATCCCCTCAAAAAACAAGGAAAGCCAGAAAAAAGTTCATCCGGGATAACCGCCGGCACTCGGGTCAGCTTCCGAAAAGTAGGGAACAGAGGGAGAGGACAATAAATAAATAAGAAAAGGCAGAAGGGAGGGGCAGGGGTCTTTGGCATTTGATGTTCCTCAATTTCTAGAAGCGGTTGTGGATGGCGGCGATCTCCCTGGAGGCTTCTTCTGGCAGATGAAGCCACCTTGCTGCTGCCCTCATGAGGTCTGGACCGTTCCGGTGACCTCTCTTCGCCACGAACCTTGATTCTAACACATGGCCGACTGCCACGATGGCGCAGATGCAACATCTCCTTGCCATCACAGCGACTCGTGGCTTACGCAACAACAGCAAGAACCGTCTCCAGTGGACTGGAACATCGAGGCGAACTCTTCTCCATTCGGTCCGAAGAGTCGGAAGTGTCCCTCGTGTTTCTAGACAGGAAGCTTCTTCCCCTCAAGTGGCAGCAATCGGCGCTGCTGATACTGCACTGGAGTCTCCCGTGCAATGCGCGCCAGCACCACTGGACGAGCGGAAGCGCATCGCCAAAGTGTGTGCCAGCTGTGGAGAGGAGACATTTCCCCACCTCATAGTGCAGTGCGTCGCCCTCCGGGACTTGTGGGAACGTCTCTCCGCGTCCCTTTCCTACTCCGTGGGCGATCCCAGAGACTCCTTGAGACCCCTGTTCGTGCGGGACGCCATGACGCCCGCAGACGCCATCGCAGCGCTGTGCTGCGTGCGCGATGGCGTCGCGGCCAAGTGCGACGCCGAGAGAGGCCGGAGAGACGGGGTGGCTGCCCTGCACGCCATCCGCTTCCTGCAGATAGCTTTGAGGTGGCCCCACCTGGAAAGGGAGAAGGAGGAGCTCGCCAGCATCCTTCAACGGATGCAGAGGTCTCACCCACCACCAAATGTGATCCCTTCCCTCCCCCCCAACCAATCTTTTTTTTGTTAGTTTTATCCCTCTTCCCCTTCGTGGACGTGATGGATCGCGCTGGCCTCCCCTTAGTTGTAATAATTGGAATTGGTGGGCCATCGGCTCCATCGATTCCAGAAAAAGAATGAACGCCCCGCGCACCCGGGTGTGAAATCACAGCGCCCTTCTGCAGTCCACTTTCTGCGAAGAAGCGTCGCAACCGGTCCAAAGCATCCAAACCGGTGCTGCGGTTGTCGGAGCGCCGAGGCCGAGGTCTGCCGCACAAGTCCTCGAGGGCACTGCCGTCCAACAGGAGGTGCGGGAGCGATGCCATCTTCCCGTATTTTGAACTGTTCGGGGAGGCAACTCCCCCGCAAACCATGTGCCTGCGCTGATTGCACTGGAATCCCCCTGGGGCAAAGGAGGGCTTGTCGAAGGAATTTCCGCTTCCTCATTGTGTTTCGTTGAAGGTGCGTCCTTCCTCCCTGCTTCTTCGCTCGTAGAGAGCGCGCGCGGAGACACAGGTGGAGCAAGCGTTCCCTTGCATGGTCAAAAAAAAAAAAAATGGGGGGCGTGTGGTAGTAGGTCAGGCGGCAAGAAGTTGCTTCCGAGAAGTCCCTACCGCCCTAACTTTTTATCCCGATCCGTTTGGGAAAGTTCCGTTTCGAAACTTCAAAACTTTGGTCTCTCCGAACTGGCCTTCCCCGTGGCAACTGGTTTGCCGCTGTGGCGGCTGCTGCGCGGTGATTGCACGACGCGAAACGCGGGAGTCATCATCGTCTCTGCGCTGCTAAGGCTGGGCGCAAAGTGGACGAATGCGTAACACGTCAAAGGAACTACCACCATGAATGAAAAGAAATGGAAATTGAATTTTCTTCTGCGATGGTCTTTGATTGGCTACAGGGTGCCACCATTCCATTCAAGTGGACAGGTCGCAATTGCTTTTTCGCTCTCATTTGTTCCGAACCAGCTTGCCATGGATACGTCTTCGGGAAGAGTGGGGAGATGGGAAGGAGAGAAGGAGGCTGCGAACCAACAAATGAGGGCACCACAGGAGTTACAGAAAAGGCTTTAAAGTGAGTCACTGGCGACTGGTCGCCGATGTCTGCTGTGACCGTCCGTACTGAAAAATCGCTGCGGGTTGTGTCACGCGGTGTTCGAATTTAGCGTGGGATGGAAATCCAATTTTTGCCACTGTCCGAAAACACCCCTGCTGGCACCTCTGGAGCATCCCTTGCTGCAACCTGCATCTGCACTCGGCTCCTTACCCGCCGAGCATTCCTCTTGAACGAGGCTCTTTTCCTGTGGAGCCAATTCGGGCGAGGTGGAGACTGAGGGAGGTCGCCGGAAATGCGCCGAAGTGTACGCGCGGATTGGGTAGTGCACGCAAAAGGACAGTGTGGTTGGACGCACTGTCTTCCGGTGTACGTTAAACGAAAGCAAAGAGTTTCCACCAGATGCCGTCACTTTGTTTCGAGAGTGCCATCCGGGGGTCACAGA
Source organism: Raillietiella orientalis (assembly GCA_036172245.1). NCBI lineage: Eukaryota > Metazoa > Arthropoda > Ichthyostraca > Raillietiellida > Raillietiellidae > Raillietiella > Raillietiella orientalis. Next base: position 1,862,087 of record JAYWIR010000003.1, on the reverse strand, counting down.
CGGCCGCCGGCCATCGGAAGATTCGCCATATAACAGAAGCAATGGAACGGGGAGGATATCGAGATAGTGCTGTGAGCGAGCTCTTGCGAGAGCCATGAAATGGGATCAAAAATCATTTCGGTGATTCGAGAAGACGCCTCATCTTCTCTGTGAGTACGCACTGAGATGGGGCGGCCGAACGGTGAACCGACTGTCTGAGATGAAACACATCCACTTTGCGCGTGGACGCGTGTGGACAGATTTCCTGCTATGTTCTGATTCCACATTTGCTCTTTGACTCTCGATTTGTCATACATGGCCACCGCAGAATTCTGTTCATCCCGGAATCGGGAACACTCGCGGGAAAAAAGGAGGGGAAATGTGGAGAAAGCTTTTGCCCATTGGCCGTTGCCTTCGGGGAGAGACTGCCGACAAGCAGTCGCGCTTTAACGGTATCCATGGCGACGACGCGTGTCGCAGGGTCTGACAGGGATCGGAGAAAAATCACGTATGGTGGTGGCATCTGCTCCCGTGGAAAACAGGAACACTAGATCCTGAAAGTGACCGAAAGTCAGCTAACTCCTCACGGCATTGGTGGACCAACTGACGGGTTCTCCGGATCGCTGTCCGAGGATGATGATTTGTTGCTGCGCACCCCAAAATTCGAGTGAAACCGAATGCCGCAAGGACTAGGAAAGCAGGACTTTCAGCAACGCGGGGCCATGAGTGCCGTGGAATCGGATGGTGCCACCAAAGTGCGAATCTTCCGTTGGAGGCGATGCCTCCGTATGCGGGGAGCGCATGCAACCGCTGCCACTGAAAGCGTACACGTTTCGGCTGTACATATACTAAAACTGAAAGCGCACACCCCCCGTTTGTAAGAAACGCACGGTCGTCTGCGCAGACACGCGTGCCGTGTGCAGAGGGATCGCCGCGTAAACTCCCCCACCTCCTCCAAAAGAGAACATCTATGCGTGGCACTGCGGGAACTTTGGGAAAAGGAATTTGGCCTTCGCCATTGCCCTCAGAGTGCTAAACTCTCCCTGGGAGGATATGGAGGGACGTTTCCTTTTATTGTGTTTACAACTTAAATGGTCTCAGAGGAGTGCGTTTATGATAGCAATTGGTACTCGAGGAATCGGCGCAAGTGCATGCTCCGAAATTTATCTCATTTGTGGACGGCAGCGAATGTCCTTCCGTGGGCATCCATTCCGCTGACTACTCCTCCACTGAGCAAAACGCAAGACAAGAAGGAATTCTAGTCCTGTTCTCCTCCAGCACGCTGCATCCGATTTTGCGGCTTGTGTCATCTGAAGGTTTCTTCCGTGATCCTGGCACTTGAAGATATGCTGAAGCAGAGCTATCCGGACTGATTTGTCTTCGCGAAATTTACGTCGACCAATCCGACCCCCCAGTGGACCATACCCCTGCCACATTTCGAAATCAGCTCATGCGTGAATTGTGTTCGATCTCTCGGGGGACCGAAGGCTTTGGACTGGACTTTTTCGCTGCACACCCTGAGAATAAGTGCGCGTCGGTACTCCCTCGGGGAAGAAAGATCGATGTCTTGCATTTTTTCTGGGAACGAAAACAATTCTTCAGCGCAGCGAGGTGCGGGGATCTCTTTTCTCTCTCTCCCTCTCTCTTTTTTCCCGTCCGAATCGTTTAGGAAGAGCAGTTCTTCGGCGACTTTTCAATCTGCAGTCTAGTGCATCTACCCTTTGTCTACGATGCATCCAAGAGACAGGAAGCATAACCTGATCGATCTGAGGATGAGATCAGATTATCATTCTCACGAGGCTGTGCATGCAGCAGCAGCAGCAGAGCCAATGCTGTCCTGGCAGGCGGACCTCGTAAGTCTTCCTCGACGCGCCAAGACGGGAAGATCCACTTCAGCATTCGTTCGTTGGGCATAACCACCCCCTCTCTCTCCCTTTTTTCCAGAACAAACGAACGCCACCTACAGGTATCGGAAGTCACCGCTGTGGGCGTTCCCGAACTGCTCAGCTACCATCTGGTGGGTCTTCTTAGGACAACGTACACGAACAGCGTTGGTGGTCTCGACAAAGTCAAGTGCATCGTTTTTCGTAGATTCCACTTTCAGCACTTGGTGGATGGAGAGCGAGGTCGACGCGGATCCACTGCTTGCTCTTGGTAACCTTTCCGTTTGCGTCGCATGGCAAGTGTCCACTGCAACCCCAACTGGTCCTTTTTCTCTCTGCTTACAGAACGATGACATTAAGACAAAGCGCGCGCGCGCGACGAGCGGCTGGCAGAATTGAGCTGGTCGGGAAAGCCCACGTCACCAATCAGTGCTTCAATTAGTCAAACGTCACGAAACGGTCGGAACGAAGAAACGTTCCCGCTTTCCTGCCGCGGCCGCTCTCGAGCGTCCTCGTGTCTTCCTTTACCTAAACTCGGATCTCTTTTCCTTGAGCTACTTCTTGAAAAACCCGCTTGCGTCACGAATTTGGCAAAAACTGTGCCTCGGTAGTGAGGGAGGGGGGAGAGGGGAGCGGGGGAAACGCAGCTCCACGTCGTCTTTTCCTGAAGAGCAGTGGAGGAAAGCCACTGGAAGCCCCATTCGCGAGCGTTCCGCACCCACCAAAAGAGAGTGCGAACCTCTCGCACTTCCTAAGAATAATCAGAGCTTCCTTGAAGGGAAGAAGGGAGCTAGCGCATCATCTGAACAGCAAAGATCAGATGTAGCGAACTCCTTATGCTGCGGACACCACCGCCTCTTCTCCGTATGAGGAAACCATGGCTTCCGCCGTGGGCTCTCATGGCCCGCGCGACCAGAGAGTTCGTTGGATAACAGCCGGGAAACTGCGATCGGATGACGTCTTTGATGTTCGTTAGCCAGTGCCGAGATGTGCCGATCGAAAATGATCTGAACCACTTGCCCAGTGCAGACTGGTCAAGATTGGTCACGTGACCATCCTTCCCATTTGCCTGTTTCCCAATCAGCGTAACGACCAGTATGCCACCCATCTGGCGACCATCTCATCTATCTATTTCCTTCCTAACCACCTTACGGGTAGGCCTCACGATTGAGGAGTCAGATGTCAGCAACTGACGATGGGTCAGCCAGAATACTCCCACACATGTTGCTATTTTTTTTTCCTTTTTTTCCCTTCAGAATAGAGCATTATCCACAGCCTCTGAATCTACACGATACTCTGCAGTGAATATCCCTGTTTCACTTTACCACTCTTCCGTGTTCCACTGTAATGCCTCGTCTCACCAGAGGATATCAGAATGCGTCGCTTATCGATGTGCAAGAGTGCACGCTTGTCTTCGTGTCTCACAGCTGGGGATGCACAAACCCCGGAAGAAAGCATCCTGACAAATCACCCCCGACCGGCAATGAAGGAAAAACAAAGCTCGATTTCCTCCTCCATGCGGTCTAATCCCTTCGCTTCCCGGCTCTCCGTGGCGGTGCATACACGGCATCGGATATTCCCCATTAGGCGGCCTGGAACCATCTTGCCAACGCCCACTGGCTGGACCTACTGCCCGAACCGCACCGGGAGCCTCCTTGTTTCTACAACTGGACGCTGCTTTGTTAGATCAGAGTTTCCCTTTGTATTGACTTCTTTTCTGCCCTCTGTCCGTGGAGCGAGCGAACCATCCGCGCCCTATTCGTTCAAATCCTTGTACGTGAATGAAATTCTTGTACAGTCCCACCAGGTGCTCCCAGCACACGTCTTTTCTCGGGAACTCTGGATGTTCCAGAGCTCTGCCACTTTTCTGTCTTACGCCTGCGTCCTGGAAATACCTCAGTTACCTCAACATCCGGAGAACCAACGGCAATCGCCCTTACAATTATAGGGTGCACTCCTCCAGAGGAGAAGAGACAGCAACTGCTCTGAAGAGAACACCGAAATTTTCTCTGAAAGGTCGCTCTCGAAGGGAGAAGCAACCCCCCTCGAGGAGTGTATTAACCATCCTCCATGGTACGGCTCCATTTTCACAACCAAAGGGCTCCTTGATTCCAGGAAGGAGCCCGGATGATCAGCTTCCAAATCCCGGCCACTCAATAGTCGGAAACCCCAGGGTGCATCCGGGGGTTTCAGACTTGCACCAGTGCCGCACACATGGGCAGAAGCCTTGCGGCTAGATGGGAAGTTACTGTGCAAATCTCCGGAAGGAGAAAAGGACTGGGTGAGCGGACGACGGACCAGCCCACCGATGCTGACCCCGATTACTCGACCTCGTGGTACTTTTGCGCTGGAGCGTGCTACTGGGTATTCCGGAGAAAGGCCTACAGTGGCCCCCGGTGCTCATGAATACCTGCATCCTCCCCTTAAAGTGGCAGGAGCTGGCGCTGCTGCTGTTGCTGCACTGGGGTCTCCCGTGCAACGCCCGCAGGCATCATTGGACAGGGAGGAAGGGGCTGTACCCGAACTGTGCAAAGTGAGGGGAGTGAGAATCCCTCCAGCACCTCCTAGTGGACTACGCTGCCCTTCGGTCCCTTTCGGGACGCGTTGTCGGGTCCCTGCTCATCCCCGGCGGCAACGCCAGAGACGTTTAAAAGCTCCTCTTCTTGCGCGACGCCCTCACGCCGGCCGCATCCCCAGCAGCACTTTGCTGCCCACGCGACGGTATGGAGCAGTGGCTGTATGGAGCAGCGTCAGAGGAGGCCAGGACGACAGGGACGCCATCTACTTTGCTGCCCTCTTCATGAGGACAGCGTCAAGATGGCTCCATCTGGGAGTCTTGAAATACGAACTTGCAAGCATCCTTACAAGGATTCAGAGGACACCTTCCAGCACACAGCAATCCCTTCCTGAGCGCCCCCATTTTTTGACTGTATGTCTTTTGTGTTAGTTTTTTTTCTTTTGTTTGTCTCCCCTTCTCCTGTGCTGCCGAGGCGAACCCCGCTGGCCTGCGTGCCAGTTGCCGAGAGGTTCCTTCTCGTAGTTACAAGTAACGTGGCAGGATCAAACGTCCTGACACAGACGGTTATTTTTTATAGATAAACGCCCCGGCGTGACCGGTTGTCAACCAGTGCCGCACCTGAATAGTGCAACCGGCGTCATCTTGCGGGAGGAGGGACTCGAAACCCATCGCGCAGACCCGATTTCTAGGTGTCGATCTTTCCCCCCCCGGGCGAGATCCGAACCCGCGACGCTTGGTACCACGTAGGCAGACGACTGCAGCGCTGGCCAGGTCTGCTTCATCATACGGCTTTAGTAGCCTCAGGCAGCCTTTTTTTCGCATTGCCGTACAGGTACTGGTTCGCTGTTGCCAATGGAAGGAAGATGCCGTAGATCTTTAACCATCCGCCGAATTCCTTTATCGATGAAATTCCATCCCTCTTTTGTGTGTGTGCCCAGTCTTTCGCAAGGAATGAGAGTAGGGTGGAATAAGTAGCCAGGAACAGTGAACTTCCTTCTTGGTACGGGCTTGAAGGGGCGCTTTGGGCTCCGGTGCGCTTCAATCCAGCACGTCACGAACCAGGGCGCCGTTACGAAGCCGAAACACCAAAGGGCATCTTGGTCCTCGCCGAAAGGATGAGAAGCGATCCTGCAGTATCCATGAGCAACTTGTAAGACACGTGCTGCATTCCTGATTTACCCTGTGGAAAGTCCACGACATCCACGTTATTCTTGGCACACTGCAAGCATATTAGGCACACACGCTGTACATACGCATTCTGCTCACAGTCTAAATGAACAATATTTCTAAAAAAAAAAAAAAAAAACAATACAGTAAATAAAATATGGGCAATGAACGTATTTGATGCTTATTTTCGTACTTCTGTTTTGTCAATCCCCAGAGAGAGAGTTCTTTGAGTTCTTTCGTTTTCAGTTTCTATTTTTAGCACTTCCGATTCGCTTCGGTTTTCACACTCGCGTGTGTTTCCTCATCGACTTCTCTCCCACCCTCGCGACCCGTAGTGGGAAGCAAGGAACGATGCCATTATCTGGAACGTTCACATCTCACCGAGATGGTTCAGCTTCTGCTCCGAGCGCGGCCCGTCACTGACCTCCGCGTGATTTACTTGCTCGTTACTCGACCTACCTGTGCTGATGATTTCCGTTCTGGAAGCAGAAAGCAGGGAGAGACACCAGACGGTAGAAACTGCACCCGTGGGTCCCCCGCAGTAGAATGGATGCCGCGAGAAGATCAAAGGACATGGGGACATGCTGCAGTGTCGTCGAAGTTTGCCCGCGGGGAACCTGCAAAATCGCTGATTGGCAGAAGGGAGAGAGACAAATCTGTCTGAGCATTGAAAAGCCACGCAGAGAAACCGGGACCTCCAGGGAACAGGATGCTCGTGTGCGCCACGAGGTGGACCTCGAGGCGCATCCGGGAAGGGGAGTCCGTTCCACCATCGCGCTGCACCACGACAACGCATCCGAGGAGGTGCGCGCGTCCTTCCTACCAATCTGGAGCGGCTTCCCCGCGGCGTGCGACCGAGCCGCTCGGTTCGCCGCCGCGCGTTTCCCGCCCCGCGTCGCGGCGGGGTCGCGGAAACGCGAAATATAGAACATGCTCCGCAAAGAAAGAAAAAAAAGAGGTATCCTTTCCATGGGAACTTCTGGAAGAGATCTCTTCGATCCTGATACTCACCTGAGGGATTTTTTCCCTCGAAGCTGAGTTCCGGAATGGCGCTGCAGATTCCAGATTTCGTTCTCGGCGGGACCCCACGCTCCCGTGCAACGCCCGCAAAGCGCATCGAGCTCGTTGCGCGGTCCCGCTCTTCCAGACTGGGGACGATCCTGTGGCGGTCTCCGAGTGGTCACGCTGCTGCTGGTGGTGCCAACTATTGCAGCTTCCACGTTGCGCGCGCGTCAGAATCCCACGAAGAGAAGGAAGGACGACGCCAACTGCAGTCGCGTCCACGCAGCCGTAGCTGTCCCGCGCAGGAGGGGTGGCCAAAAGAGTTCTCGGGGTCGCACGGGGATCGGAGCTGAGCGTGCAGAACGCACGCTGTCCGTGCGCGCGTGCTTTCGCGCGTAATTCAGAGAACGCCACGGAGAGATGACCTCCGCCCTGCCACAGTCCTCGAGCTGCACTTGGAGCCCGGTCACGCCTGCCAATGCACCTTCGATCAGTCTTTAGGTAAATTTTCCGAACGAGCCATATGCCTCCTCCTGTTTCCCAGAGATTCCATCTCCTTGCGACCGCTCTACCGACCGATGTGCAGTAGGGGAAGGAGAGGAGTGTCCTTTCCAGCTGCATCATCTGGTGACGGTCTCCACCAGGTCCTCGATGCACTTCCAGAGCTCGGCACCACGCGCCGGCGTGGCTTTTATGGTGGTGCTCCGACTCGTGGCGAACCACGGAGTCAAGGCGGCGCGCTGGTGGGATGGACGCGCACCTCCCCGGTCGAGGTCAGCCCTTTCCCGCCTGCTGCCACGGAGGGCAAACACCGCCGAAGCCGTGGCAGCGCGTGTCGACCCCCCCCGCGTCGCGAGGAAACGCCGACGGTGGTCGACAGCGACTCGACCGTCGGCGAAGCGGGTCGGCCGAGAGCGGACTCGCGCTGTGCGCGTCCGCCGCCACGGTGCGAGCGAATTTTCCGACTGAGGAGGGACAGGCGGGGGTGTCGCCCACGGCAGAGATGTACGCAGAAAGCAACGGTGCACGCGGCAGGGTGGGAAGGTGGTGGTGGGGGAGGTACACCCGTTCCACTCCACTCCGGGAGGAGGGCGCCACAGTGCTTTCGCAGCCGCCACGCTGACGGTGGCGATGTACCACCGGACGGGCGAGACGTCCGAGCAGCCTCCCTAAACGAAAATCTTCCACGAGTCCCTGCTTTCTGCGAAGTGGTACACGAGCGCGCGTGTGCGCGCGCGAGAGAGAATGGGGGGTGGGGGGTCCGCGTTGGCTGTTTGCTTTCGGGGGAGCTACGCCCGGCGGCATCCGATGGTCGCTCGCTCAGCCCGACACCGTCGGGGCCGGGCACACCGGGATCGTAAAACTTCAGGCGGAAATCCCGCGGAATTTTCCCCCCGGGGCAGGAAGCCGCCCCGGGAAAGTATCCCTTTCCCGATGCTGGCTTAGCCCTAGGCTCGGGTTTCTCTCCGATAGGCACGGGCGTTCTCTGCCGATCCTTCCAGATCTTCCTTGGTTATGGGGAGGGGGGGGGCTCGGACTTGCGGTCCCTGTGCAATTCTCCCCCAAACCGTGCCGGGAAAGCACGAAATAAACCTCGCACTCTTCAGAGACGGGTTCGGGAAAAGGGGTGGTGGTGAAATGGGGCCGAGGAGAACGGCGGGGCCAAGGACGAAAACGATCGAGAATCAGTGACATTGGCAGTCGGTAAGCAGCAGCGCGTTCCATAGGCAACCGGGGAGGCGGGCGGAGCGGCCGAAGAGGCGAGTCGCGCCGTTGTTCGGCAACCGGGTGGTCAAGCAGGAGACCCGGGACGCCGCCGGACCTGCTTTCTTCGCAGCAGGCTGAAAATGGGCTGCCCCGAAGCGCGGCGCGGAGAGGAACGCGCAGACGGGATGGGATATGAAACCCTGGAGCATGAGAGCGCGAGCTGCCCTCCCTCCGAGGAAACCCGGGATGCAGCAGGGAGCTCGACGCTTCCCCGTAGCTCGCTGCGGAAACCCTTAGGGCCGAGAGGACGCAGGTCAGCAGCCGTGGGAACGAACGGAGCGGGGGAAGCATCCCGAACACGAAGGGGGCTGCTGGGAAGGGGGGGGGGAGGACTCCACCGGGGCTACGCTCTCCATCCTCGCTTCTTCCCTGCAAAGGGTAGCGTGCGCCCGCGGACTCACTGCCTCTCTTCCGGCGGCCGATCCTCAGTCCCTTCTCCCCTCCTCTGTCCCCAAGTTTGCGCACCCCGATGCCTGGTCCCTTCGACCTGCACCTTATTCGTCCCGAGGCTATTATTAGCGCACCCTTCCCCAGAGAAGACTCCTTGCCACTGCCGCTTGCGTCCCGGTCCAAACCTTCGCAGCAGCTACCCGCGCCCCAAGTGGTGGAAAGTTCAACGAACGCGCTCGAAAGAAGCTGCCGCCGCACACGCGTTCGGCGGCTCGGAGGCGCCGCGCGCGAGGGCTCCGCGACCCGGCAGGAAGGCAGCAACAGGGGGAGGTCTTCGGGGCGACAGCGGGGCTGCGGGTTTGTTTTTTTTTTTTCCTCCCCCTCGCTTCCCTCCGAGAGCGCGCGAGGCACATCTCTCGCGGCAGAGCGCAGGTCAAAGAGCGCGCTGGTCATTACCAGAGGGGGGAGGGGGGAGGGAGGGAGGAAATATCGGATTTCGCTCGCGCTCGGGTCGGGGGCTGCTCTCGAGGCACGTACTCGCCTCGCTGCTCCCCACGTCCGGCGTGGGGAGAGGGGGCGGGAAGGAAAATGGAGCGCGAGCGGAGAAAGCACCCGCTCGGCGAAAGGAGAGAGGTCGGGTCAGGCCATGGCCCCGAGGGCAGCGAAGACCCCCTCGCGTCCAAATTTCCGCTGCCCCCTTGCGTGTCACGTCCCCGGTGCTTCCGTCCCTCTTTCTGCGGACATCGACATCCCCCCCGGGGAGTCGGCGACCCGGTTTGCCGGAAGAGCGGCGTCCCGAGGGAAAGCGCGCGACACCTGGGGAGCAGGGAGGCCTCCTGGCTAACGGGACCCGACGGAAGGAGGCACCGGCACGCGAGACATCGGACCTCAGACGTCAGCCGCGTGAGGGTGGCGAATGGGTGGTTCGCGCGCGCTCCACCGCGCCTGCATAGAGCCGATGGTTTGCAGACGTTTGCAGTGCCAGCAGCGGGCGGATGGGACCATGTTGATCCAACCTGACCGAAGATCCAAAGCCTCCTGAGGACCTCGAAGCGGAAGATGGTTCCCAGGAGCAAGGAACTCTGGGACAGGGAACTCGCCAAGACCGCTCCCGCCGTTCATCAGCGTCCCTTGGGATACGGAAGCCTGGATCCGTAAGACGAAGGAAACGAAAGATGGGAGAAGGCGAGCGGCTACCCAGCACGTGCCGCAAGCTCTCACCTACAAACGCGCCCCACGGAAGTACCGGCTGACGCTGGTCAACCTGCCGAGCTCTTGTCCAGGTACACCGTCCGTGGATGCCTATGCCGATGACCTCTTACCCATTTCCACCCAGTCGTCCAGTCTCGAGAATTTCTTCGAGCTGATTCGTCGGGGAGCGGGAGTGAGCGTAAACAGAAGCAAGAATGTGGTCGTTCCTGTGGGTGCGGCGTGGGAGGGGCAGTCCGACTGGATCCGCCTGGGGATCCCGACGGCCAGGTGCTTCAAGTACCTTGGCGTCCTGCGGGGGGGCATCAGTCCAGTGGAAGCGTGGTCGGACTGCCCTCGGAAGGCTGAGAGTGCTCTGGGCCCGTTTAACTTGGCAGGTTCGTCCTACCGGAGCGGGTCTCCGTCTGGGACACCTTCGTTGCCCCCTCCTCCGCCCCCTCTTTTTTGTTTGCCCACCCCCTACTCGGCCAAACTCCAGGCAAGACGCCTGTTGAGGAACGCTTTGTGAGGACCCACGGTCCAGGATCCGCCTCAAGGACTTGGCGGCTCCGCGTCGGGATGTCGGTTTAGGCATCCTGACGCTGGAGAGAATCGAACTGCAGGTGCAGTTTCGTATGTTGGCCTTTTGCGCCAAACTTTGGTCCACTTTGTGGTGTGCTCCCTCGAGCCTGCTACTGCGGTGCTGCACTGGCAACGACGGACTTCTTTCATTACTGCCGCACACGGAGCGCGCCACGTTTTCCCTCTGAAACCACTCTGCAGGCTCCTGGAAGATCATTCTTGGATCTCCTGCCTTCCAACGAACTTAAACGCTTGGCGGCAGGAAGCGTTATCGTCCTGGGCAAGGCAAGGGGAAGTGCCGCTTATTGAACTTCGTTGCGTGCACCTTTTCCCCTATCTTCCTTCGGAGGATGTGATGCGAGACCAGGGCAAGTGGATCAGCCTGACCGCCACGCCCCTTACCGCAGCGCTGTCTGCCCTTAGGGTTAGAGACAACAGTTGCCTACCGGAAAGGTAGGCAACTATTGTCGGAGGTCGCCTGCACGATAGCAGGAGCAACCCGACCCATGGGCGGCTGGAGGACTAGCGAGCTGGCAGACGCCGCCACGCCTCGCAACATTAAGAAGGGACTCCTTAGGTGGAGCGAACTCGTCATTGTGCCCCCTGAAGTACTTGTGGTCCCTCCCTCGTGCGTGGACACTTCAGTGTTCCCCCTTCCATGAAAGCAGGGCGGGCTGCTGCTGGTGCATTGGGGCTTCCATTGCAACCAGCGTAGCAACATTGTTTCCTGGGGAGTTGTCCCCCCGAACTGTGCACGGCATGGAGCAGCGGAAACGCTCCCGCACCTGCTCTTTGACTGCGGTGTCCTCCAAGGACTGTGGCGGAGGCTGGCTTCAGCTCTGCTGTACCAAAAGGGTACCGCAAGGATTTTGATCCGCCGCTTCTTCACGCCAGGCGGCCTGTCGTTAGGTGCGGTCATCGCAACGATCTGTTGCATCCGCGCCATCGACACGGCCCACCGCCAGTTGGAGTTGCAGACGATTTTTCGACAGGCCACCGGAATAGTCGACGACAACATGACGTCGGCTGCTAGGTGGCCTCATTTTTCAGAAGACGTCAGGAAGGAGATCTCCGGCATCCAACGCCGGTTCTGAAAGAAAGGAACGGCCGAAGCCAAAGATCCCTGTTCCCCCCCCCCCCATATCTTTTTTTAATATTTCTTATATATTTCTTTGTGGTCCCCTCCTTCCCGTTCCGGACTTTCGGTTTTACCGAACTGCGTGTCAGGGATCCCGCCCTCCGTATTTCCGTATTCTTTGTCTGAGAAATTTGTTCCTAAATAGTTTAGAAATAAACGCCCCGGAGCACCCGAGTGGGAAGTCGCAACGAACGCGAACAAAAGTGAGAGTGATTGGCGCTCCGTTTTGTTCGTTGTTTAATGAATCCATCCCGTCACTGTTGGACTGGGGGTTTTACCCGATGACACCGGGACGTGTTTTTTTTTTAAAAAAATAAAGGGACAGTGCCCAAAGGGGATAGTGTGCCTTCAATGCAAGAGATGCCAAAGGAAAGACGTTCATCGAGGATGACCACCGTCACTGAGGCCGGCTTCCAAAAAGTAAGGAACGGAAGGAGGGACAATAAATAAATTTTTAAACAAGACGAAAGGGTAGGGACAGGGGTCATCAGTTTTGCTGGTTCCTTCCTTCCTTCCTGGAAGCGGCTCTGGATGGTGGCAATCTTCCTGACGACTTCTTGCGGGCTGGGGAAAGACGAACGGGGCCGGAAACCCTTCCGGACGTCTTCGCGCCGAGCTGGTCGACGACCTCTCCCTCGCATGACCCGAGGGGCCTCCCAGCCGAAGCAGCGGACTACTCCAGCCGGCTTCTCGGAAGACCCGGGCTCGCATTCGAGGTCGTATGGCTGCGGTCTCCGCTCATGGAAGGTACCAAGCGTCGTGGGTTCGGATCTCGCCCGGTGGGGGAAAGATCGACACCTAGAAATCGGGTCTGCGCGATGGGTTTCGAGTCCCTCCTCCCGCATGATGACGCCGGTTGCACTATTCAGGTGCGGCACTGGTTGACAACCGGTCACGCCGGGGCGTTTATCTATAAAAAATAACCGTCTGTGTCAGGACGTTTGATCCTGCCACGTTACTTGTAACTACGAGAAGGAACCTCTCGGCAACTGGCACGCAGGCCAGCGGGGTTCGCCTCGGCAGCACAGGAGAAGGGGAGACAAACAAAAGAAAAAAAACTAACACAAAAGACATACAGTCAAAAAATGGGGGCGCTCAGGAAGGGATCGCTGTGTGCTGGAAGGTGTCCTCTGAATCCTTGTAAGGATGCTTGCAAGTTCGTATTTCAAGACTCCCAGATGGAGCCATCTTGACGCTGTCCTCATGAAGAGGGCAGCAAAGTAGATGGCGTCCCTGTCGTCCTGGCCTCCTCTGACGCTGCTCCATACAGCCACTGCTCCATACCGTCGCGTGGGCAGCAAAGTGCTGCTGGGGATGCGGCCGGCGTGAGGGCGTCGCGCAAGAAGAGGCGCTTCAAAACGTCTCTGGCGTTGCCGCCCGGGGCCCCAAGAGTCGTGGCCAAGCGTCCCCAAAGGGGCTGGAGGGCAACACATTTCGGCACTGGTGGAAACCGGAAACCGAATGCCCCCGTTGAATGACTGGGATGGGAAACGGTCCAGCACTCGGGGATCTCAGAGTTACTCACTGATCCGTGGTCCAACCACCGAGAGTCCTCCACTTAGATCCGCCAATGCGCTCCTCCCTCAGGGAGGGCAGCTCCGCAGTGCAAGGGGAGGAGGTTCCTTCCTCCCAGGCACGCAAGTGGTAGGATGTTCGACGGCCTCCTGGAGAGAGCAGGCTGTTGCGGAAAGAGTGCTGGAGCAGTTGCTGCCGGCAATTCTGGGATCGGCTCGCTGGTCTTCTTCGCTCGCGAAGGCGGTGGGTGCCGACTGAGGCTGCCACGGGAGACCCAGGCTGCGCAGAAACAAAGGGAGATGTTCCGGGACGCTAGGATTGCCAAATGTTGCTCCGTCCAATGGAAAGCAAAACGCGTAGGGATGGTGAGCTGGGCCCTCCTCCTTACTCTGGAGCGGATGGAGAGTGCCAGCTCCAACTCAGAAGACTCGCCCTCGCGGCGAAGTTACGGACCACGCCTTGGCGCGCGCCAGCGAGCAGCCGGCCGTCAGGACCTCACATCGTGTTGCCAACGGGGCGAGTTTGAGGCATCGTGGCCATCAACTTTGGAAGATGGTTGCCTTGGAGGAGGACAGTCTGGATCTCCTGCCTTCCTCGCGAACTGCACTGCCTAGCTGCAGGAGTCATGGAGAAAGATCCGCGGCTCGAGCGAGGCGTAGTGAGCATGCCTGCGACGAGGAAGTAACTCTCGACAGTTGCTAAGGGAGATCGTGTGCGACCCGCGGAAGATGCTGCGCACTTCGCCTATCCTTGCTGCCTCAGTGCTGCCCTCCTTTAGGGAAGGAAGGAGCAGCTCATCCCAGCAAGGCGGGAAGTGACGTGCTGTACTGCAGCCAAAAGGAAACTTCTGGTCTCGTGGGCAACTCGGGAGATCACGGAAGCTGCGATCCAGAGTGTCCCACCCCCAAGGATTCCAGCGCTGGGGAGAGTTGCTCGACATTCTTCCGGAAGAGGTGAAGTGGCCCCCAGAGTGGAACAGCGACGCTCCCCTTCAAGTGGAGGGAGTCGGCGTTGCTGGTGTTGCATGGGGGAATCCCGTGAGAAGCGCGCCTTCACCACTGGACACGAGGGAGGGTGGGCGCTGAGTGGGACAGGTGTGGGGAGGACGAGACCCTCCCGCACCTGCTGTTGAACTGCCCTGCCCTCCGACCCCTTTGGAGTCGCCTCGCGACGATCCTAGGTAGGCCAGGGAAATTTTCAGACGCCTCTTCGTGAGCGTTGCCTCACTGTGGCCAGCCACGTCTCTCGCAGTGCTCTTGCTGCTGTCTCCTCGGGATCACGGCGGCCAGGAACGCGGGAAGAAAAGGCCGAGATGGCAGGAACGCCATCTACTGAACGCGGATCTTCCTGAAGACCTCCACGAAATCCAGGCAACATAAAGACCGAACTTGCCAGCACTGTCCTGGGTAGGATGCAGAGGACGCCACGCAGCGAGCGGTGATCCCTTCCTCGGTCCCCCCCCCCCTCTCTTCCTTCCCGAGTGAGACTCTATCTCCCTTTTTTGTTTGTTTATTTTTGCTTTCGGTTTTCCGTTCTTCCCCTTGGCTGACGAAGTGGACCTCGCCTGTCTGCGTTTCTGTTTTTGGCAGGTTCATTGCACGCGGTGGAACCGTAATAAAAAGCAATTCGGTAGAACACTTGGTTCACCACCGAATGGCTTTTTATTACAACTGTATTCTTCCCTATTATTTTTTTAATAATAAATGCCCCAGCAAAACCCGGTGAAAAAAACAAAAGCGAAGCGAGGAGGCACGCCCGAGGACCAGCGGGGACTTGGCTAACGTCACCGGTGCTCGACTCGGAACCTCTGGGGTCTCGTCGCAGCCACGGATTCATGAGAACGACTTACACGTCTACATTGCTAGCAGCATTCTGAGACACGGTAAGGGAAATTCACATTAAATGACCATGTCGCCAGTAGAATGCACCTCTGGGTGTTTCTTTTTGCAGCTAGTGTAAGAACTGGGCTTCTGAAAATCATGTGGGTGGGGCGAGATTGGCGTCTGATTGATGACTGACTGCTTGTGATTAATGGGTGATGCCCCCTTGTTGTCGCGGTACGTGCTGGGAAATTTCCTGATCGCCGCTTGCTTTTCCATTCGGGAAAGACTTCCGGTCGGGTTTCCCGGAAGTGCTTTTGAGGGGTATCTCGGGAGAGCGACGCCAGTGGCGCGCCTCCCGAGCGGTGGTTCCCTCCCGCACCATGGCGGCGTCGATCGGAAGCTATCGAGCGGGGTTGGCACGCGCAGCAGCTCCTTTTGCAAATGCCGCCAACCGTTGTTCTGGAGACCGAGTTCAGGAGCCAGCCCCGGTGGTGGTCGGGGCAGAAGGAAGCAGCGACTTCAGGAACCCCGCATCCTTGAAGGACGAGTGTGTGTATTTTTCTGTCTCGCCGGTGGATGAACGTGTCTCTTGAGCCAGAAGGCACAGATGGCGAAGGTCAAAAACATCGGGCGGGGCTGCAACCGCAGACCGGAACGCTCGGCACTCTTCCCCAGCTGCTGCTTTCACGTCGTCCAGCTCTTTCGCACTCGGCGGAAAGCGCCGTCCGAGCCGGGGATGCCGGTCTCTAGCAAGGTCCACAGGAGTGAAGGTCTGACGCTCGTCTAGCAGACTTCCCCGTGTTCTTGCCGAAAGAGTCCGGGGAGCATTGCTAGTCACGAGCCGAGGGAACCCGTTCGCTCCCCCTTTTTCCCGTTTCCTGGAGGCCGCGGGGCGCTTCCCGAAGAGGCGGCGACGACGAGTTGCGGGCGATTTCCGGAGGACGGAGGTGATGGAGCGATGAGCTTCTTCGGACCGGGAGCAGGGCGGGCGCCTTCTGGCTCACGTTAACCACCCTTTTCAAGGAGACCTCGGGGAGAGTCAACCTGATTTGCTTTCAGAGTCTCTGGTGCGCCGCAGTTCCCACAGGGACGCTCGCCTGCGGGAGGAGGAGCAGGACATAAGACGGGGCTGGTCAGCTCAGGCGACGAGGGCGCCAGCGCGAAGCGTGTGAGCGCTCATCGAGTCCCATCGCCGGATCTCCGGGAATGGCCGAGACCATAGCAGCAGCATGGCTTCGGGTCTCCATGACGACGGAGGAGGGGAAGAATCCGCGCTTCGCTAACAGCAGCAACAGCAGCAAGGGTCGGCCAAAGGCAACCAGCATGCGTTCAACCGCACACGCTGGTGGTTTCGCACAAAGAGGAATTCCCCAAGCAACGGTGCAGAATCACCAAAGCAGGGGTGCCAGACCCGGTGAGCGCACGACTGGCGACGGAGGGCGAGACACTTCCGCTGAGATCTTCGACCGCCGAAAACGAAAGCTGCTGATCGCAGAACTAAGCAGCAGGCGCCCCGGTGCTCGGCCCACGTCGACCGCCGCGACTCCGACGAGCGTGCGCGCTTCGGAGTGGACTCCGGTCCACCACCCCTACCCCGAGAGTGCACACGGGCTGCGAAGCTCGTCCGAGGCGGCGAGCGTGCTCTCTGCCGCCGCAACGTCGCCGCCCCGAGGTAAGGAAGGAGAGTCTCCAGGGGTAACCGAGGGCGGCGAGAGGCGCGGGAGAGGCAGCCGTGGCTCTCCCCTCCGGGAAAGCGATCACGCGGTCGGCGCCCCTCCCTCTTCCTGGGAACGCTCGAGGCGCTCACCAGCTCCAGACAGGAGCCGCCCTCTTATCCAAGAGGTCGCAGCGGCGGCATCGGGGAGAAGAGAGGGAGATGTCCCCCGCCCCCGGTCGCCGCCAGGAAGCCGAGCGGACGAAGCGACGCAACCGTCCGGTCGAGCGTGGCCTCGGAAGGAAGCGCCTCCTCCCGGTCTTAAGCATCCCCAGGGCCAGCCCCATGGTTGGCGAAAGCCAGGAGGCGTGCAGGTACCACGTCAGCGAGTGCCCTTCGAGCCGAGGGCCGGCCCGCTGTTACTCCACGAAACCCCGCCGACCGCTTCCCGTATCCCTGCTCTTCTCCCGAGACGTCCCGCTGCAGAGAACGGGGATGGCGAGCGGGCGCCACGGGAACGGAATATCCGCTGCCCTGCCCGTGCGTAGCGGCACCCAAAGTGTCAGAGCAGGAGGTGGGCTCATGACCCCCGGGCGGTGCGCCGGGAGCACGCGCACGGCTAAATGCGTGGGAGGCACGGGAGAGCAGCCGAGGGAAGACTCCCGGGAAAGCTGACCGCGGGCGAGCGAGCGAGCGCGCGTGCCTGAACGAAGGGGGAGAACAAAAGGGCGGCTTTCCGGCGACGGCGGGCGGCCCGCCCCATTGTGAGGGACGGCAGGGCGACCCGCCCCATTGTGCGCGCGAACGGGCGCGGAGTTTCTGCGACTGCGGACGGGAGGGACATTCGGCATAACAGATGTTTCGGGACCTCGTCGAAGAAATCCGGGATGACGGAAAAATCCTTTTGTTCCTTCCCTCCCCTCCTCCGATCCTGCCTCTCTCGATGACTCCCAGTGTGGCGCAGCATCACCATCAGCAGCCGACTGAATTTTTCCCCTCACACAAAGAAGAGGAGGAGGAGGAGGATGAAAAGTTGGAAGAAGAAGAGGAAGAAGGGAAGAAGAGAAGGAGGAGGAAGTGAGGAGGAAATGAAGAGGTAGAAGGAAGAAGGGAAGAGGAGGAAGAATCGCTCGGAAAGGAAGACCTCGGCCTTCTCCCTTTCCCTCCCCCTCTGTTTTTCACCGGAAAGGCGGGAGGGAAACGGGGAACACGGTCGCTGACAGGCGAAGGGGGCACTGCAGTGTTCCACCCGCGGAGAGCGGGCCCTTTCGCGCCCTCTCTGGAAGGGGCCGCCGTCGTGCTCCCTCTTTCCGTGGCCCGGCGGAAGCCGGGAGCTGGCGTGATCGGCCTCCACTCCCGCAGTGACGCCTGGCGCCAGCCCTCCTCCTCACCTGTCCATCTGGGAGTATCGATCGCTCTCCCCGTTCGCTCCCCCTTCTCCCCGACGGGAAAAGGACTTTTCCAGGGAGAGGGCAGGCAGGAGAGGAGCATCTTCTTTTATGAGAGCGCTCGCTCGCTCGGTAGCGCAGGAGGGAGGCAGGATCCGCCCGGAACGGGCAGGGGCGAGGCGGACTTCGCCGGAACGGCAGGCGAGTGGCTGCCGCCATGTTTGTTCCCTGCCAGTTCATTGGAGTTTCCAGGAACGCCGCGCGGGGAAGACGAGCGGACCGGGCGGCGCCGCGTCCTCCCCGCGGCTGCTGCGATCCTCCGCGGCGGCGCGCCGGAAGAAACTCCCCTCGATCGATAGGCGGCCGTCCCGAGGCATCATTGGATGGACCAGGAGGCTGCGAGCGCGGAGTAGACGTCCCTGCCTGCCCGGCGGAATCTGCGCCGGAACGGGGACCGTCCCTGCCACTCCTTGCCCGAGAGGGGTGGGGGCGGGTGGAAATTCTCAGCTCCGTCCCCGGGACCCTGCTGCAGGCCAACGCGCCGCAGCTTGCGGTCCCCGCGACTGCCGGACACCCTCGGACGCAGGGTCATCTTCACCCGACAGTCCCCGAAGGGTCTCTCGAAGCGTCAAGGAAGCAGCTCCCCGGGGTCCGCGTGGGGTCCTTTAGGGAAGGCACGCGACCGAAGAGACCCGTACTGGCTATTCACTGGCGACCGAGTTGGAGGATCCGGGGACCCACGCTCAGGGGGCGGATCGTCCGAGTGCGCCACCTCTGCTCCATTGCCGGGAGATGAATGTCGCTCCGCTGACTCCATTTTCTTCGTTCCTGGGGAGTTTTTCCGATTCCCCAGCTGCCGTTCGGTTGTCAGGCGCTGCGGGACGCGCCTCACTCACGTGCGCGCAGCCTGGGATCAGTTTGGTCCTAGCGAGGAAGGAAACTGCCCGCTGAAGGAAGCCTTTCGCATGTCCTTCGGATGACCCCGTGACCCTGCGAAGGTGAACGGCCAGGGATTGAGCGCACGACTCAGCATTCCCCTTCCCTAGGAAGATGCATAGTTTCGGTCAGGTTTCGGTCCAGGACGCCTCAGGCTCTCCGACTTGACTTCCCGCGGGGGGTCCGTCCCGGATCGGGAAGCCGCCTGGAAAATCCTCGAAGTTTCTCTTCCTCGGAAACGCTCCACCTCGCGTGTGCCTCAGGCGGCGTCGGGAGTCACCTGCCTGCCTCCGCACGGCCGGGAGACACGTAGGGAGGGCGCGTCCCGCGTGCTTGCCATCCCTCTGGACGCCGTGGCTAAAAGCGAAGAGGGAGGATGGAAGAGGGAAGAAGAAAGGAAGGAAGGAAGAAGAGGGGAGGAGAAAAAAAATTTCCGCGCGTGGGAGGAGGCAGAAAGTGGGAGCCCGGAGCATCCTCCTCGCTTTCCGAGAAGAGGAAGAAGAGAGGGGGAGGAAAAAAAAAAAACCTTCTGCGAGATGAGCCGGGAAAAGGCAGCGCGGGGACGAAAGGTCACATTCATTTTCGCACCGTCTCCGCGAGCGCAGCCGGGGCTTCCCAGCCTCTCCGCGCATGCGCCAAGGAGAAGGGGCGACGCATCCGATAACTCGGATCGCAGATCGCAGGGAAAAAATGTGCGCGCGCGGAGGCGGCGGCAGCTCTCGTGCCCAGGCGATCCGTCGAGTTGACCCCGTTGCGAGGTCGCACCGTGCGTGAAGGTTCCTCTCTCGTCGTCTCGCCTCCTGCGATACGTTCCTCCCCCCGTCCTCCCGGTTTCACCCGATCCCGTGAAGCTCCGCCTGCCTTCCTCGTCGGACCCCTCTCTTCGGGAAAGGAAGATGACCGACGAGAAGGACGCTGCTGAAAGGAGGATCGAAGGGCCGTGCCGACAGAACGGTGAGTGCACCACCATCATCCCTTCGAGCAGCTCGACGCTCTTCCCGCAGTCGTGCGCGTGCGGTACGGCTTCGATCGCCTCCGGCGGCTTTCCCGGGCTCGGTTGCCGGAGCTTTGCCTACGCCTCCGGTCCTCCGCGGCCCGGCCTGCAGCAGCGGCGGAACCCTCGTTTCCTCGCGCGCGCGGTTTCGACGGCGGCGGCGGCGGCGGCGGCGGCGGATGGCTGCTGCCATGGCGACTCCTTCTGCCCGCGCTTCCATCTTGCACAGGGAGAACCTCGAAGAGAGGAACGGCCGCACTGATTTACACGGCGACAGAGAAAGATTTCCTCTGTCAAGTTAAGCACACCGCACATGGGGAGATCAGAAGAAACGCCCGCAGCGGAGGTTGCTAGGCAACGGGGAAGAGAAGGGACCCGGCGATAAATTAGACGCGCGGACCCACCGCTTTCGTGCGCAGGGGGCTGGCATCTTTGAAATCGTGGCGGCTCACCTCTCTCACCTCCTGCCTCTGCAGCGTTCGACTGTCCCCAACTGTTCCCGGCGCCTCCCGGGTCCCGACGGAGCGTCCCCCTTGGATCTATCCCGGGAAGCCACCGTCCCTCCCGAGTCCTGGCGCCTCCTTCGCAGGCCAGACGTGCCGAACGACGATGCTCATCTGAGGGCAACGGACCGGGCTCTCTCTTGTTGGAGACTGCGCGTTGGGGCGTCGCGCGCCAAAAGGAAGAGGAAAAGTAGAGGGCAGGAGGGGTTCCGAGTGAACAGGAACCCTCCATCCCCCTTCAGTGGATGCTTCACCGCGTAGCTCGCGGGCTTCCCTCCGATCTTTTTCTTCGCGCGCAGGGGGCGGGACGAATCCGTGAGCCGGTGCTCCACCTCGCGGAAGCCGATGGAACCGGGGAACCCATGCGCGCTCTCTCTCGCAGATCGGGACCGACCCGCGCATCACTTTCGGCATCCTCGTTCGTCTCGTGGGATCTGACCCGAGACTGTCTGTCCCTCGTGACCTCCGCGAGGCTGTCGACCAACCGGTCGGCGATGTGACGATGTCGGGGGTGTGGAGGGGGGGTGATCGAGAGGTCGCGGGGAACGCCAAGGGAGAAGGTGAGCACCGGTGCCAAATTCTGAGGGGGAGGGAGGGGGGGGGGAAGCACGCGGTCGGGAAAAAATGGGACTCCAGGACGAAGAAGAGAAGGGTCAGACCTCCCTCCGACCGGACGCTTACCGGGAAACGCCCGTTTGCAAAGAACGGAGGTCTCCTTCCGATGGTGCTCACCCTTGATAGCGTCGTTGTCCCTTGGATGCGCCATCGCCGAAGGCTGCGCCATCGCGGTGGCGGCGGCGGCCGCGGGCGGACGGTCCCGTCTTCGCCGACAGGCGCTAAGAACCAGCTCGACAGCGGCCTCTGCCACCTGCTGCATGCGTATGACATCGCCTCGATGCCCGGGGAGGAAGAGCGCACGACAAACGGGATCCAGATGCTACTGGATGCTGGAAGACGGGACCCGCACTTTCTCCTCTTCCTCCTCCATCCTTCCTCTTCTTCCTTCACTCTTGCTTCTCCTCCTCCCTTCATCCTCTTCCGTTCTTCCCTTTCTCCTCTTCCTCTTCCCATCCTTCTCTTCCTCTCCTCCTCCCCGCTGGCGGATAGTTGGTGCTCTGCCCCGACCGCAGCTCCCCGGGAGAAGTCGGGAATTTCTTCTGGGAAAGAGAGGAGGTATGTCCGCTTCGAGCCCGAGCGAGCGTCCCGTGCAGGGAGCACGCGATCGCCCGCGGAACTCTGTGGCGTCTGACATCGGGTTCACCCCCCCCCCCCCCCGTCCTCCTCCCTTCGGAATATCCCGCAACTTTCCTCCTCGTGCGACTGCCGGGACTCACTCGGGGCGGAAGCCGAGGGAGGTGACCGAGCCCAGCGGAGTCTTCCGTCGGGGCGTGCGACCGATGCGACAGCTCGAAGCTCCCCTCCTCCCCCTTTCCCCCCCCGTTATGGAAGATGCGTCGTCAAGAGCGGCTCCTTGCCGACGGATGGCACCGACACCCGATCCACGGAGCAGACTCCCTCACAGGGTCTCCCTCATCCGGAGGCGACCGGCGCGCCTTTCGCGCTCCGCTTCCAAATTTAGCTCGCGGCTTCTTCCCACGAGAAGTGAGGGATCACGTGGGCGTGTCTCCCGCGGGTGGATTTCCGATCCCGCGTCGCCGGGATGCTGCAGGGGGTGGAATAAGGGAGGGATTTCCGAGGCGAACCGGGAAACGCCGCCCGATCCCCGTGGCTCCGGGAGGAAGTTCCTCCTTCGCGCACCCGAAATGCGCGAAGCGGCGGCTCGAGTCCCGGACTCCGGGGGCGGATGATTCAGATGCTAACGTTTCTGGTCCCGAGAGCAACCCGGGGAGAGGGCGCTGCGAGAGCGAGACCTCCCCTCTCGAGAGGGAAGCGCCAGTGCGCCGCGGGGAAAGAGCGGAAGGGAGGACGAAGGCGCCTGGGCTGGGAGGCGGCCAAGAGTGGGCGAAACGTCAGCCGCGTTTCGTCCGAGAGGAGCCGCCCCCGGCCTCTTACGGACGGCGATGGTGTGCGCGGCGCGCATGAGCGCACGAGCGAGGCTGGGCGCGCGCGTCCCCCAGTGAGACTCGCGTCGCCCCCCACGACCGGCGAGTGGGGGAAGGCTAGGGCGGGCCGCCCGCCTTCCGACCGGCTCAGATCAGGCGAAGCTGGGAGCCACCGGACATCGGTTGAGCGGCGGACAGCAGCAGCATCGAGTTCGCACTGGGATGGGGACCAGCGACACGCGGGCGGCACGCGTCCCTCCCACGGACCGAACGAAACGCACCGAGCGGCTTCGCAGGCGACCGCCGTGTGACTGCGGCTCCAAGCGTCGCAGGTTCGAATCCCACCTCAGGGTGACGCTGGCGTCGGGTGGGGCACGGGACGGATTTGAAGATAGACCCTCTCCGGGGAGTCCCTTCGGAGAGAACAAGGAAGAGAGAGGTCCCTTTAGGAGTTCCCCTCCGGTTGCGAAGAGAAAGGGAGCCCAAGGGGTTACGCCGAACTGACGTCGGCATCTGCGCACTCGAGGGCGGAGGAATGCGCTGTCCCGTTAGGAGCGCGTCATTCGAACGCGCGCTGCCGCCCCGGCGGCGCACGCCCGGCTCTGACGCGGGCAAGGTCACGCGGGGCGAGCGCGCATTTCCGATTCAACAGAACCAGCGGGCGCGCCTGCCGCGGCCCGGAATCGCCGCTGTCCTTTGTCGGGTGCTTGCAGGTGACGCCGACACCCGTAATCCGCACTCGATGATGCGTGCCGTCTGATCTCCCTCGAGGGAGCTGCTCCAGCGGACCATCCTTCGCAGGAGCAAAGCGAACGGCCTTCCCCTCTGACTGTCCTCGTTGCCAGGGGAACCTCCGCCCGCCTCGGAGGCGCGGGCTGCGAGTGCCGAGAAAACGGGTGCGTGCGAAGAATGGGTGCTGCCAAGGGTTCTGGGAGCACGCTGCTTGGCTGTTGAACCGGAACGTCAAACCAGCATCCACCTCCCTCCTCCTCCCTTCTTCCCTCTCGTCCCTTCTTCCTCCTCTTCCCTTCCTCCACCCTTTCTCCTCTTCCTCTTCCCCCTCCTCCATCTCTCTACCTCCTTTTCATCATCCCTTCTTACTCCACCTTTCTTCTTCCTCCTTTCCTCTTTCTCGTCCCTTCCTCATCTTCTTCCTCCCCATTCTCCTCCCTTCTCCATCCTCTTCTTCTGCTTTTTGTCCTCCCTTTCTCCTCCTCCTCCCTTGCTCCCCTCCATTCCCTTCAGGAAAAATGGATTGCTCCCTTGCGCGAAGGAAACGACAGTGGATAGGGGCAGACGAACATGTGCAGTCGGGCTCAAGGGCACTCGCAACGATATCCGCCCTACATCCACTCCCGCTGCACGCACACGGGATTTTTCTTGCCCTTCGCGGGCTCCTCTAGCCTCATCACCCTCCCCCCCGATTCCCGCCTCCGCCGTTTTGAAGACGACCGCAGACCGCCAGGGGCGACGGACGCCCTTTCTCTAGGGCGAAGCACCGCGCCCTCGCACCTCCCAGCGAGACGCCGCCGGCGCTTTCCCGGAGTAGTCGGGAGGAGCCGAAGCTGTGTCGTCCGGACGCCTTGGAGGCGCTCTCCGGGGAAGAGCAATGCCATCAGGTGCATCGAACCTCCCTGCGCCCGGGTCCGACAGTCGCGCGCGCTGTCGACCCGTCTCGAGTGCTTATGCGCGGATCAGCGAGAGAGAGGGAAGCAGCGCGGCCCGTCGGCTGACCCGCGAGCTACGGCCAAGCCCTGCCCAGGAAGCGGATTGTGGTGTTGCTGAAGAAGGGTACGGCAGCATCCGGCGGTTTTGACCTCGCCGCCGCGAGCGTCCCGGCAACGAAGTGCGTATCCTCCAGCCCGTGGCTGACCTCCCGGACCCGCGCAGCTCGTGTAGGGACACAGGACTCAGGGTGTCTCGGCCGGCCAAGGCCGCTTTGCTGAAAGAAGAGGATCCTCCGACTCTCGAGGACTCCCACGGGCGCATAGGGGCCCCCCTTGCTTCCCTCCGTTTCCAGGGCGACACCGCGCCGGCCGCACGGCAGCACAGCCGGCGACTGGAGCGGCGGAGTCCTCCGGATGTCCCGAGAGGTCCACGAGGGTCGCGCGGGCAGCCCCTGATCCTCCTCAGCCTGGCTTGCAGGGGTGCCAGAAGCCTGCCTCTTCCTCTCTCGCGCACACACCCTGAGAGCGGGAGGGGAGCTCACCGCCCTTCCCGCGGGACACGTGTCCTGCGGTGCACGGTCGAGCCCTGCCCCCTCGGTCCTCCAAGGAGGCAGAGGCGGGAGCTGCTGACCGCCGGGCACGCGTCCCCGCAGCACTGGGCATCGCCTCGCAGGCCTCCGTGAGCCCGTTGGAACGCACGGATAGGGAACGTGGTCTCGGCAACACCGGATACGACGCTTTTCCGGTGCGCGCGCCCCGACGGGGATCAGCCACTCCGGAGACAACTGACGCCCTTGAGCCGCGACCCCTCTCGCGCCAAGTAGCCGCCGGTCGCCATGGAGGAAGGGGGAGGGGGAAGGGGAGGGGAGCGAGAAGCGCGCGTTGGACGCCCACGGCGGGGGTATCGATTTTTCCTGCTCCTCCGAGGAGGCGAGGGCGGCTGCGGATGCTGCGCGCGCTGGGAGAGAAGCTGCCGCGCCGCCGGGCGATCGATCGCCGGGGCCGCCGGCGAGGGACGCGGCCGCAGCCGGTCGCCACCAGCAGCAGTATCCCTTCCTGCTTTCCCGGTCTCCATAGTGACCGCCAGCGGGAGAGCGAGAGCCAGCCGCACCTCTCTCCAGCGGAGAGCTCCGGGTAGTGCGCGACCCTCTTGTGCGCGCCGCCTTCCTCGCCCCCTCCTCCGTTGCAGAGCAACGTCGTCGCGCGCAGAGGTTCCCATCCTCCCTCCTTGCCCCTCTCCCTCCTTTGGGCAAGGAAGGAGGGTCGGCAGCCCCCGCAGGGACGCAGGCGCGGGAGCGACATGCGAGGAGCGGCCACTCCCACAGCAGAGGGGGAGCCAGGCGCCTGCGCGCGCCGCGGCCAATCAGCGGGCGGCCGTCCCGGAGCCGGCGAGAGAGCGCCGCTTTTTAGGCGTCCCGCGGGAAGGCGGGGAGATAGAGCGTAGGAGAAATGGGGGAAAAAAAAATAATAAAAGAAGGGGGAAGGGGGGGAAAAATGAGAGAGAGAGGGGTGGAGATCGGGAGAGAACGGAAGGGGGGAACAAAAAAGGGAAAAAAAAGGCAAAAAAGGGAGGGAGGGAGAGGAGCGGGCGGGCAGAAGGACCGGCGGCGGTCCAATCGCGGACGAGGCCGCGCAGAGACGGCCGTCCGGGTGGCGGCGTTCCGCGCCTGCGCACCGCCTCCTCCACCGAGGCCTCTCTCCCCGGAAGCCGCCGCCCCCACCCGGCTTGCACCCGCCGCCGCTGATGCTCTTTGTCTCCCGGAATCATAGGTCTACCCCCCCCGCAGAAGACCGCCGTCGGTGCAAGCGCGCCGCAGGGCCACTCCACCAGGAAGAAGGGCAGGTGCAAGTGGTTCAACGTGGCCAAAGGGTGGGGCTTCATCACCCCGGACGACGGCGGCCAGGAGGTCTTCGTGCACCAGGTGAGGCGCGGGAGGAGCCCCCGGGAGCGCGCGCCTGGCGAGGGACGGGGACCCACTCTTCCCCCTTCTCCCCGGGGAAGGCCCCTGGAAGGGGCCGGGAAGGGAAGAGAAAAAAGCGAAGGAAGCAGAGGGAAACCTTGGCTTTGCCCCGTCACCATGACAACACCGCAGGCTCCTCCCTTCTCCACCGTCAACACTACCGTATCCGTTTCAGCGCTTTCTGACCTCTGACCTCTGTGCCCCCACCCCGATTCTACCACCCCCGTCCCATGAGCCGCGGAGGAGCAGATGGAACGACAGTCGGGAACCGGGAGGCTCTCGAAGGACGCGTCCTGCCCCACCCCGGGGGGACTCCCCAGCCGTCCCACATCGCGGGTCCAGAGAGTTTCATCCGGAAGCTCGCAGCCGCGCCTTCCCCGCAGAGCTGGGAGACCTGGAGAGAGAAGGGAGGGGAGGGGGAACTCCCTGCGATGCGTGGGAGAAGTCGTTCCCCGGGCAGTCTGGCCGTGCGCGCTTGAGCATCGTCCAGGGTCTCCGAAGCGCACCGGCTGCACTGGCTCGAGCCGGTGGTCCGTGTCGCCGTCGCCTCGCGACGCCCCCCTCGCCGGGTCGGAGAGGGAGGGAGGGGACAAGAGCGGACTCCCGAGGTCTGTAGGGAAGGCAGACCGGCCGCGTCCCGTTCTGCCGCTCCTTTGTCATCCGGGCTGCGTTTCCAGAGTGTCATCCAGATGAGCGGCTTCCGTAGCCTGGGCGACGACGAAGAGGTGGAATTCGAATGCAAGGAGTCGGACAAAGGCCTGGAGGCCACCAGGGTGACCGGCCCCAACAACGTGAACTGCAAGGGTTCCCACAGAAGACCCCTGTCCAAGAAGAGATTTCGCAAGATCAGGTGAGGAGGGCGCTTCCGCCCGTGTCCGCGGCGCCGGAAGTGGACGCGCCTCGCCGGTCACTTCCGACCGCGGAGGGAGGAGGAGGCCCGTGTGATCGTCCGAGCGCTTCGTCGCGCGGGCAGAGGGCGTGGCCGACGTTAGGTGAACGAGCCGTGCAGCTCTGGGAGAGAGCAAAGTCCAGAGCCGACCGCTGGCCTCTTCCCGCCCCGACTCGCCGCCACACGGGCGCAGGGGATGCAGGTAGCCGCAGCTTCCGTACCAAGCGATCCGTCTGGAAGGACCCTGGCCGCCGGCGGGCACCCCGCACCGACTACGCGCTGGCGGCCGCTGCCACGGGTCGAGGTCGCTCCCGAAACCCGGACGACGTCCGCGAGACCCTCGGTTGGCTGGTTTCCCCGGCAACCGGAGGCTGCAAGCAGGCGGGCCCGCGTCTCCCATCGCGCGCGTTCATCCGTGGAAGAGAGTCGCTCACGGCAAGGGCACCTGCCATGCCGAGATCCGTCCCCTCCGTTGCACGCGGCGCGAAGGCGGGGAGGTGTTCAGGGCACGGGGGCGCCGGGGGGGCGCGTCCAATGTCCCGCGGTCCTTGTCAGTTGCGAAACGGGAGGTGTCGACCGTCGACGTCGCCGAGAGGCGAGTTGGCCCCTACCGTCCGCTCGGCGCCGCCTCGTACGCGGGGACGATCGGGATGTTGGCAACCCTGGACACAGCAGGTGACGAACGAAAGCTCAGCTCCGGGCAGGGCCCGCGTGCAGCTGCCGCTTCCAAGGCGACCGGCGAAGAGGTGGCAGGCAGCTGCTGCTGCCTCTGATGGCCGCTGAGGGGGGGGGGGGAAGGGGGGGAGGGGACCAACCCTGCGAGCGCGCGCGTGGCTGCTGAGCCCTTCGGAAAGGGCGTGGAGGAGGGGGCACTTGGAGGGAAACCGGCGAATCTTCGCCAGCACGTTGCGGTGCGGCCGACCCGCATCGGAGCGGTGAGCAGGGGTGTGGAGCGGGGGGCGGCCGCCGCGCCCCTCAAGGGCTGCGGAAGGCCCCGCAAGGAGGCGGCACATTAACGAAGGGCAGCGCAGAGGAGCCGCTCTTCCAGGAGAGGAGATGCAAGGAGTGTCACAGGCGTATGATGGGTGTGTACGATCACGCACTGCCGGTCCAAATACCAAAAGGTCATAAATAAATTCGTGTCTTTAGTATAGTATGTATATTATTATACATCAATTAACATCTATATATATATATATATATATATATTAAAGATTACAGTAAATAGATAACGTGCTTATTACGTATGTGAATGTACATATTTATTTATAGAATAATGTGAGCATGCATATCAATATAATTAAGAATACATATGGATAAGTATTATTAATATATGTATTATAACAAATAAATATGTATGCCTATTATATGTGAATGTGTATATACGGGTATGTGAATGTACATGTGTATATACAGTTAATACGTATTAGATGAATATACAAATATCAAACGATAAAAAATTATATTTATTTTTTACAGTCTTCATATTGCACGTACACTAATATATATGTAGTAAACGTACATTCCTTTTTTTATAATATGTATACATATATTATAAATATAATATATATATTAAAACCATTGATTATATGAATAATATCTATCTTAAGATAGAATCTAAGAAATAATAGATATGTACGTTAAAGTAAGTTTGCATGTTAATCATGTATAAACATCCATAATGAGCACATGTACTTATATTTTTATAATATTCGTAATCCATAAACATACATAAATTCATCATATTAATGTATACATAAATATGTATACTAACATGTATAATAAGCGTATATTCCTTTTCTATAATCTTCATTGTACGTATATTAATAGCATGTTAATACACATTAGTAATTATCTCGATAAATATTAATAAATATGAGAGCTATTTTGTATATTCATGACTATATAAACATATACACTAATATATGTATATAAATAATACACGCACATTTTGTTTTCATCATATTTACTATACATAGGTATTAATAACATATTAATAGACATTATTAATTATAGCAATATGTATGTATGTTAATAAATATTAATAAATATGTATGCTATTTTGTATATTAATCTGTATACTAATACATATATAACAAACGTGTATTCCTTGTTTATAATCTTTGATATACACATATTAACAACACATTAACGTTCCCTGCCGGTCGTGGGAGAGGGCGTGCGCGCGCGCGCGGAAGACGCGCGGGCGAGGTGGTCTGCGCCGCCCCTCCGCCCGAAGAGCTGGAGACGTCAGAGACCGGGTGGTAGCCTGCCGAGGCCTTTTCGCGCACCCAGGGACCAGCCGCTTGCGATTCCCGGGAGGGGGCGACTCCCCAGGGCGGGGCCGCAGGAAACGCGTCCCGGAGTCGCCGCGCCCGTCGCCGGTCGTGCGGGGTCGATGACCTTCCTCGACGTCAGTTCCCTCGCGTTCGGATCGTCGTGTCCTGCGAAGGCCGTCGGGTGTGCCACCTCGCCCGCAGGTCGTGGGTCGTGGGAGCAGTGCCGCCCGCAGCCTCGCCGCTCGTGCAGCGGGAAAGTGATTTTCCGGGACGCGCTTATGGCGCTGATTCTCGTTGCTTCGCAGCTTCCCACCTCGTAGCCGGAGCGCAAGGTCGGCAGTGGTAGATTCCGTAACCGGTGTCACCGACGGGGAGCACGTGGGCGGGCGGGAGATGCGTTCTGACGTCAGGAGAAGGGATTCCGTGAACGAGGAGGGAAGGCCCTGTGCGCACGCGCGGGACGGACTTCCCGTAGAGAACACGAGCTGCTTGAAAGGAGCATAAATAGAAAGATGAGCCCTTCTAAAGCCCGGAGCGAGAGATAAGGGGCAGTCGTGAGGAAACAACCTCGGTACGTGTTCCCTCCCGCGATGCAGATGATTCAGGAGGGGGAAAAAAAAAAAAAACTTGGAACCCCCCGAAATGGGGCGTGTTGTGTGTGTTTTCGTGTCCAGGATCGCGCCACCGATCGTTCTCTCTCCAGCAAGCGTTTCCTCGAAAGAATCGCCGTTGCTCTTCCTGTTGCACCTGCGTTGTGGTGGGTTGTTGCCCGGCAACCCGATCCATGCGTCCGCTGCCCGAATCATTTCGCTCCTCGGCGCGCGCGCGCGTTCTCTCGGCTGCAGCTTTCCCTTCCGCCTCGCGTCCCGCAAGCTGCCTGCAGCCTTGAGAAGCCTCCGCTGGGACGGGCGCCCGGAAAAAGCGCTGGGGGGAGCCCGTGGAGTGGGTGATCCCCTACACTCGTCCGCGCCCTCCTCTCGTGGGACAGTCGGACCGTTCTGCGTGGAATCGGGGGTGATCGATCCCTGCACGCGAGCGGTGCCTTCGCTTAGGGACGGCTTCCCGCCCACCGTCTCCCGGATCGTCTCCGGGAGCAGGCTAGCTACTGCGTACTTGGAAACGTCACCGGAAACGCATTCCCGTCCCCGTTGGCGGGGTCGGCGGTCTCGGGTTGCGTCCGCGACGCGGAACGCTGGTCCTTCCGCCCATCCGCAAGAGTTGGTTGGGGGAGTCGGGATTTCCCCGCGAGCGAGCGGGCGCAGCGGAGTCGTGCAGCAGCTCCCGTGATACGCGCGGGTGATGTGCGTGGCGTTTGCGCGCTGCCTCCCGGGAAGAGTTCGCCCTGCTCGGCGGGAACCGGGGGGGACTGCTTCTTCCTCTTGGGGCACTTCTTGAACCTTCTTCTCGGTGCAGACGGAAGGAACGCTCGCGCGCGTCCCCACTAGTGGACACAGCGCTGTCCACCGGAGTTGATCGCGTGACCAAGGGAGTTTCCAGAAGCTTCCCCCAATGGAACTCCGACTCTTTTGCACCATCGGCGCAACTCGGCGCGCCCTGACGTGTTTTGGGGACGCTCCCTTGCGCACCGCGTTTTTTCGGGGTGTTCTGCCAGAGCCTTTCGTAGTACGCGAATCTGCACCGCTGCGAATGTCGCGATGTTTTAAGCGCCCGTTATATACATATCCGTAAATCGTACCTGTATTTTCGTACTTGATAAAGACAACGGACTGACCAGTAAGTTTCGGGCAGCTGTTTTCTTGACCCCGCGTCCGTCGAGCGTACGCGTTTTCCCAAGCGCAGCGGACTCGCGTGTGGCGCAGGTTCGTACAGAGCGGCGGACTCGCGTGTGGCGCGGGTTCGTACAGAGCGGCGGACTCGCGTGTGGCGCGGGTTCGTACAGAGCGGCGGACTCGCGTGTGGCGCGGGTTCGTACAGAGCGGCGGACCTGTGTGTGGCGCGGGTCGGCCGTTCGTACAGCGCGGCGACGGAAAAAGCGTCATCCCACCCGTGTGGCCCCGTCAGTCCCGTGGCGCGGCAGCGGCGCTGTGGGTAAATTTGAATTTTGCGGTGCAGTGCCGGGTCAGCTGTTTTTAGAAAGAATGTCGACGCATGATCTAAGCAGGCTGAATTTACTGAGATTTTTGTGGATTTTCCGTGGATTTCCGCGTTTCAACGTTGGCTGAAACTGCAGGATTGTTTCATCTGCAAAATTTTTAATGCTTTTTTTTTGCTTCGAGTTAAACAACAGACAGACACGTTTTAGCTTCCCCCCCCCCCCCTTTGCTTCAGAGTGAAATAACAAATATTCTACTGATTAAGGCACACTTTTTATCTTTCGTGCATGCGTGCATGGATTATCCACAGGGCTCGTATAACGCGCGGATCGCGTTCCCCGTGTTGTACGGAGGTCGACTGTGCTTTCTGTTTTTTTTTTTTGACTGTCCCGGAGTCGGTCACACCTGCCGTGCTACTGCCGGGTCAGTGGTGCTCGCAGCCTACTGGGTGAACGGAGGGAGGGTTTGAGCGTTCCGTGACGCGCCACGGGGGTGGTGCAGGAAGCGTTGGTGTCGACGAAACGGCCGCAAGACGACGACTCCATGCCGCTTTTCCTCGTTGGCTTTCGACAGGGCCTTCGCGCGCCCGCGCGAACCACCTCTTCCTGCGTTTCGCAGTTCACCCGTGCCGCGAATCACGCCCACCCGCCGCCCACAGCAGCAAGTACTGAGCGGATTGCGGCCGCGCCGTGTGTCATGTATGCCCCACCCCATTAAGCAGCGAAGCTGCCGCTTCCTAGGGAACGCAGTGATGCCATGGACCCATCTGTCTCATTTTTCACTCACGACTTTCAAGGACTGCGCCACGATGCAGTGCGTTCCCTCGCATCTGCGGAAAGTTCCAAGTGGACACGCGCTGGACGGTCGATTGCGGGTCACCTTTCCGGGCGTGTATTGCTTATACGTAACTTTGTGCATTATCCATTAAGCGTGTTGTACAGAGACCGCTCGAAAACGAACTGGAAGATTCGCCTCCCTTGTCCTCGTCAAGTATCCCACATCTGCCATCCCTGTGTGAGCGCTGCGTCTTTGTGCGAGCATCATTGAATCTGCATCTCCCGAAGCTCGCGCGTAAATCATATCCGTAGGCACGACAGTGTTTTCACTTTTCGAGAGTTTGTACCGTACGATGATTTTTTAAGAGTGTGCACTGCTTTTTAGGAGAATGGCATTTAAGTACGAAGCATTCTAAAAAAAAATCTTCGCAATTTTCAATACATCAGTACATATGCATTATTAATGTTCTCTCATGATGATGATGATGATGATGATGGTAGTATTTCCGTGCACGTTCTTCTTGATGAATGATTAACAGAGGAGTACCACGAGATTGTTTCTTCCAGAGAAAGCTTGCGCAGTGTGCACATTGCAAAGTTTGCAATGGGGTCAATTTCTGTTTAGTGGTCAATACACACAGATCACTCCACAGAAGTGGAGGTGAGCGTGTAGGTTACATGCGCAATATGGTGCAGATCAGACTCCGAAGTGACAACGCACTTCAACCCCCACCGTACGCATCGTATCCGCGTACGTATCTGCGTGCCTGTCTTTTTTTCCCGGCGGACTGCGCAGCATCTGTCGGTGCGCGAGTGAACTACGGTGGGAGCGCGGTGGTTTGATTCGCTCTGAGTTTTTTTTTTTTTTCTTCCTCGAACGCACGAAGATAAAAATTACATTCGGAAAAAAATGGATGAAATAGATACCGTTGTTTAGAGCACTCAGATTTTGGTAATAGATAAAAACCGCTTTCATTGAAGTTACTCCCTGAATTCTTTCGATGCAGCGATGAATGGCAATCTGAAGTTCCAAAAACTCCTCATGGGGTTCTTCATAGGTTCTTAAAGCCATTCGCATTTTTTTTTTTTTTTTGACGTGTCCTAGCTGTGTGCAGCATCCATAAAGCTGTCAATGCAATATTCTTCCTTCCTTCTCTTCTAATAACATTGTTTGTTATCGCCTTCGTCCACTCAGTTGTCAGATGGTCCTCATAACGTCGGCATCATCCTCGTATTTTGCAGATGGCATTAATAAAGAAGGAAGCGTCTCCAGAAGCATATCCATAACAGTGCAAATCTATGAATTCGAACGGTCCCGAATGGCTCCTTCCGTCGATCTTTTCCGCGGAGGACTCCACGAACACCCCGCCTCTTCCGCGGGCCTCTGGTGCTCGAGCGCTGGAAAGTCACCGGCTCGTCCTTCGTGTTGACGGTCGCGGTGTGGCCGTCGAAGGCCGTAGGGATGCTCAATTTGCCTGGTGGCCGTCGGTCGAGTAGCTCACGATCGGCAGCATCTTGGCGACCACCTCGCCGCTCACGGGGACGGCGGTTCTTCCTTCCGCAACCGGCCCCATCGCCGGAGGAAACCCGCAAGGAAACCGGCTCCTTTATTCCCTTCGGGAATGTCCTTCCAGGACCTCGGAGAGATGCTCTGAGCATTGGGAGGTGACTCGTCCTCCCTCTTGCACGTGCAGCAGAGCCCAGAGGGTTTGGTTCTTTTCGGAAATGCCCGCAGCCACTAGGAGGCCGATTCAGAGCAAGCGTTTGCGCCTTGGCATTCTGCCTGGACGTGTCTCGGCCCATGACCCACTCTGCGCTGTTCTGGGGTATCGCGGCAGCACTTCCGTCGGGTGGACGGATCAGGGGATGCAATCCGTGCTGGACGGGGCTGCAAGAGGGCAAACCAGCGGAAAGTCTCCCCGCATTTCCTTTCAAGTGCTTTCCTTCTCCTGTTATGCACTTCCGAATGGTCTATGCATCCGCCTTAGCTCCAATGCCAGCAAGAAGTCGTGCGTCTCCGTGTATGTGTGCGTGTCTGCATTAAAAAACAAACAAACAAACAAACAATAGTGTAGTTTCCTCTTTGTTGAGTACGTGTGCAAATTTTCAGCAGGTTGCATTTCTTCGTCGCAAAGTCCTCTCGGCGTTCGAGCGACGGTTGCACGAGCGCGTGCGTTCTTCGGCGCTTTCCATTCATCCGGGCTGATCGTTTAAATGAAGTAGAACGAAGTCGGTGCCCCCCCCCCCCCCCTCCCGATTCGTAGGAGTCCCTCGGTGGGCCTGCTTGCGCTCATCTCTTACGACGGAACATTTCGTACGTGAGAGAATTCCGGATTCCTCCCGTCCAGTCCACGCCTGCCGCCGCCAGCACGGAAGGTCGGTGGATTCCCACCTTCTGCTTTGATCTTGAGGTCCTCGGTGAAGCGTGAAGGAAGCGGCTGACAGAACGTGTAGACAGGTTTGTGTGTCACCTGCGTAACGTGTGCGCGCGTTCGTTCTTTCGGAAGTGGCGCACCGCTTTCCCGGCAGCGCTTTCCGCTGCAGTGCAGCCTGCTGTGCCGAGAGTCCTCCGGGTAACTCTTCCCTCTTTCAAAGGGAACCCAGATCAGAGGCACGCAATTTGACCGATAGGCAGTGAGACAAGTCTCTCGGTTCGGCAGGTGATTAGAAAGCAGTGGTGCCACGTCCACAAATTCCCGCGGTGTGCTCCCCGTGAAATCAAAGTCCAACACGCGATAGAACCATCAAATGTGCCGTCGTCGCGCGTGGACTCCGTTGTATTCTTACGCAAAGCGCGGCCTGACTTTTGAAATCAGGAGGATGCCGTTCATCTCCGCGCTAGAGGAAAACACGTAAGATTAACAGGTCGCTGATGGCGAGATGGCGCCTGTTGATGCTGCTGATAATGCCCACTGTTTGGCAGGAGTGTGGATTTCATTACGGCAAAAGCCTTGATGTTGGCAGCTGACATTCGGCCACATTTTGGTCAGATTCAGAGCGATGCGGAAGCGCTCTCCAAGACTCTAGGCTCCACCTTGAGGGAAAAGAAAAAGGCGAATGTCTCTCAAGGCTGCGTGTCTTCGCGGTTTAGCCACGGTTCTCTCAGCTTCTCGCGTGTCGTTAGGTGCTCCACGAGACGGTGCTTGCCTCCTTAGGTGTGGTGATTTGCAGACACTGGCAGTTTTCCTCCCTTTCCAAGACAGAGTTTTTGGAGGGAGCTGTGCTGCTGTGTGACCATGGTGTCCGTTCAAACGAATAACTGAATGTCTTTTTTAGATGCTACAATTGTGGGGAGTTTGCGAATCACGTGGCAGCCAAGTGCACGATCGGTCCGCAGCCTAAGAGATGCCACGGATGCAAATCGGAGGGCCACTTGATCAT
The DNA here is from genome assembly GCA_036172245.1 of Raillietiella orientalis. Lineage (NCBI taxonomy): Eukaryota > Metazoa > Arthropoda > Ichthyostraca > Raillietiellida > Raillietiellidae > Raillietiella > Raillietiella orientalis. The sequence continues at coordinate 1,826,650 of JAYWIR010000003.1, read as the reverse complement.
GGATTGTCCCCACAAACAGAACAAATCAACCCCATCCAGAAAGCAAGTGATCTCTCCATCTAGTGACGTAGAATCTTGTCGATCGAAAAACAGTGACGACGCATCTTCAGGAACTGTGGAAACCTCAAAAGAATGAAACGCCCATCGTCTTATTTGTCTTAATTTCCATGGATTGATCTTTGTAGTCGATGAAACGTGCCGATTGCTGTGCCAAAAAACACAAAAAAAGCTTCGCATACGAACAGCGGCTACTACCGGTGCAGTCGAGATGCCTTCCCTGCATCTTACTCGAAGACGGCAACGTGTTACGACTACCCTACTTTTGTGTCGAAAATGTCTTCCTAAATATCAAAACGTGATGCTGCCCAGAAACCAGAGACTGGGTGCTTGGATTTTCTTTCGAGATCACGAACCTCTTTGTAGCTGCTTTGGTTCATTTGCAATATAAACTTTCTATGATCACAATAGAATTGCTGGCGCGTTGACGTTTGTTTCGATCGGTCAGTTCATGGAAGTCGTTTTCTAACCCTTGCAGCACCTTGCGGTCCTCTGTGCCGGATCGAAGTTCGAAGAGGAACAGGAAGACCGTCTTCTCTCTTTGACCGTCTTCGTTGCTGTTAGTGGACTGCACGTGTGCGTGCCCAGTCTCCATAAACCCTCATCTGTCACGGACAGAGAATGCCCGACAGCCGTTGCAGCTTCATTTGTGGATTGCAAACTGATTGAAATCATCTAAGGATCGCTCATAATGTTGGCATTTCACGAATGAGGATGTTGACGTGCGGTGCGTCACTGTCTTTCGTGCGCATCCCGCGTATTTCATCCACTCTGCAGCGCCCATCCCAAGCAGCTTCTCAAAGAAGCTCCCTTGGCCGTATATGCATCCGTCTGATGTAGAGTGACGAATGATTTACCGTTACATCGTAGATTCTAGGTAGCTCCTCTGACTATACTGTTATTACCGCTAAAATAGTAAAGACGAGATTAGTTGTGGCGTCAACGTTGTGGCACCAGTTGGCATTGCCGCTATTCCTAATGGTCAGTAGCAGCATCAGCAGCCACATTATGGTTTGTTGCGTGCTTTTCGATGTATCTAGGCACTATGATGTTGTATATTATTGTATTGGGATGCTGCTTGAGCACTCCACACTGTTTTATTAGAAGCACTTGCGCTCATTAATGGCCACAATCACTCCAGAAGGGCACACACGGGAAACTCTTGTAGACAGATACTGTGCAGGAAATTCAAAATCTCCTCCTGGCAGCTACGAATGCCCCGAGAACGGAGGGCGAAATTAACTTCCGAGTTTCCGCGGACCGAAAGCGTCTTTCCCGATCTCGGAATCCTGAACGCGGGGACAGAGGGTTTCTCCCTAATCGCCTCCGTTTGTTCGCAGACGTCAGCTGGCTGCTCCGTGAAGAACTGGGCCGAAAGGCGCATCTCCCACTGGAGAGGTGCGGGTTATATATAGATTATGGGGACATTCAGGTTTTGCCTGCATGTCCTTATGATTTTTCTTAGGAGAGCGAATTCCGTGTTTCTGTGCGTTGGATTTCCATTCGTGGAAGAGATCAACACTCCAGCTTCTAAGCCATCTTTGCCCTTCGAATTCGTTATCGAGATGCTTCGCTTCCACTCTGGAGAGAAATTCCGAGGATCCAGGTGAGCAGCTTCTTTCCTTGCTTTGGTTACTTTATTCCCGATCTCCAGGACTGGATTCTGGAACTCTCTCGTCTGATGGTCGGTTCTCTGACGCGCGTTCTCTTTTTTCGAGATTATCCTCGTGGTTCCTGCGTTCGAATGGTTCATGTCTTTATGATGATTGCCGGTGCTGTGGTCGACATCGTGGCTATCCAGTTTGCAGCTCCTGAGAAGATGCGATTGTTCAGGGCTGCAGATTCGCTCCATCCAGAGTACAAGCATTTATTTTAAGAATGCTATTGTGGGGTCGTTTGTCTGCTTCTCGAGGCACGATGTTCCAGAATGGCGCTTCTTTAAGCTCTTGAGAATAAGCGGTTTTTTAGATTCAGGATGCTCTTTCGTCCTCTTAACTCATCCCAGGCGTTACTGGTTATTCATTAAGAGTTGCCTGAAGATGTTTACTTGCACTTTTCAAGGACCAGTTTCCCTCCTTGTCGTGTGAAGTTTCAGCGTCTGCTGGATTTCGTTTCTTCAGACCTGTTCAGATTGAATTCACTAGTGAAGGAAGCTGTTAGTTTTGTTACTCCGGATTTCCATCGTTTTCCTGTCGATGACGCATGGTTTTCGTGATGCCTTAGCTCCATGAGGATTCGTTTTTTCATCGTCTGCTCCTGTGTCAGTGATTCAGTTTTCTTCTGAAGCTTTTCACCCGGTCACGCCACGGCGCTTGTTGCCTAACAAGGAACCAGTCGGGAACATGCTGGTTCCCAACCGAAGACAAAGGAGGTTCAGGGGGAGGGTCTGCCGACACTCGGGTCGGGATATCCGAAAGTCCGGAACGGGAGGGAGAGTGGGAGAGACAACGAAAAAGAGAGGAAATCCGGGGAGATGGGGCATGGCTCTTTGATGCCGCTCCATATACACCGGCATGAAAATATGCAAATCTGGAAGCATACGGAGCGAAAGGGAGTGGGGATCGAAAAAAGGAAAAAATGGAGTTAGGCTGGGGTCACCGGTGTCCGTTGTTTCTTCACTTCAAGGCCTGCTCAGGATACCGGCGACCTCTGCCTTGACTTCTTCCAGGTAAGGCCACCTTGCAACATTCCTCACACAGTCGGCCACCATCCCGGTTGACCTCCCTTCGCTGCGTCGTCGCCTGCAGCGCACGTGGCGCGGACGCAGGTCCATCGTTGCGATCACCGCTCCCGCCGAAAGTCCGTTGAGCGCGAAGATCCACCGCAGCAGGTCACGGGCAGTGTCCTCCTAGTGCAGGATTGCTGTCGCCAGCCTCCGCCACAGTTCCCGGAAGGCACCACAGTCGGAAAGCAGGTGCGGCGCAGATCGACTCCGCCGACCTGCACCTGGCACAGTTCGGGGATGCAAGGAAGTCCCCTGAGGAAAAGAGGATGCCGGTGCTCGTTGCACTGGAATATCCGGTAGAGGAAGAAGAGCAGCACGGCCTGATTCCAGGAGGGAGGGAACGCAGATGCGTCCAGACGTTAGGGAGAAACCACAAGTTCCTCGGGGGCAAGTTGACTCCACCGCAGGAGTTCCGTCGCCACAGTGAGCAGAGTGGCAGCATCGCGCGTCCTCCTGCCGCCAAAGAGTTTCGTCCTTTTCGCGATGGTGCAGGAAAACGCCCATCTCGCCGGTTGGCAGCTGCCGTCGCTTGTCCTCAGGGCAGACAGCGCTGCGGTGACGTGTGGCGGCCAGGGTTGAAAACTTCACCGCGTCCTGCATTACCTTTCCCAGCGGTCTCCTCAGAATATGTCGCAGTCAGCAAAAATCTTCAGGATGTATTCCCTGGAATGCGGTCCAGGACTCAACAGTCTCCTGCCGCCAGGCACTGAAGCTCATTGGGCGCCGGCTGGGCTTCTACTAGAGAAGCCGAGTGCCCGCATCCTGCAACCGGCTGCTAGGCAGCAACAGAGCAGGGTCGGTCCTTCTAAGGAATTAGGGAATGGAGGGAAGGGAGGGACGATAAGAAACGTGGTCAAAAGGGCAGAGCAGTCACCGGGATAGCGTTCCCGAGCTCGCGACCGTCCTCGAGTTATTCTTCAGCTACCTCAAATCCATGGATGGGAATGAAGCAGCTTGAGGGAGGATTCTACAAAATGCCGAACTCGAGGAAGGGTCTTGCAGAACGCGCTTGGCCAGCTGGGGAACTCGCGGTCGAAGAAACGCCTCCCTCTTGATATCCCAAACGGGATCAGGAAAACGGGATTCTTCGGACTGGGCGGCGCCGTTGGCGCAGTCGCTTCCCTTTCTCCGTAATTCCTGTTTCCCTGCTGCAGTCAGAGCTCGCCCCACACAATAGGGTTGAGGAACGTTCACGCGCGAAGACGCACAGAGGCGGAAAAAGACATTCGGAAGCAAAGAGCCACAGGAAAACGCGGATGCGCTTCCAAATCCCTAAAGATCATTAAAAATATGCTTATTATGTACATAAGCATTTATGAACATACATATTATTAATAGTAATATTATTTTAATGCATAACTTTATTGACATGCATATTATCAATATGATTCACAGTTAAACGTGTTTCTTTTTACCTGTTTGCAAATCTTTTCACTACGAAACGAAAGGAAAAAAAAAAATGGGAAGCAACAGGGAGCAGCCTTTCTCGGAAGCTTTGTGGTTAAGGCTTCCGCGCGTGGCACCATGAGTCGCGGGCTCGAATACTCCGGCAGAAACTGACGCCACTGCGTCGTTGGCTCCCGAGTTCCTCCTGCAAGATGGCGCTGGTTGGCCTACAAACATTCGGGCGCGGAACCGGTAGCGGTTCAAACGGGAGGTCTCCGATTGAAGGCCGGAACAATGGGAGTGGACCTTCGGGTCCTTCCAGGAATCAAGGAGCGGGGAGTTCCCCCTCCGGTCGTGCAACGGAGAGCAGACCCCCCTCACCGGGGGACCGCTCCGGTTTCAAGATGGAGCAGGAGCCTTCACAGGCACCTCTCCCGTTGTTTAAAGGAGTTGTTTAAAGATCCCCCCCTGTTGTGGGGGGGGAACCCTCCGAATCGCCGCCTCTCCAGAGAGTGCAAGGAAGCGAGCGAGAGGGATTCCCCTGCGGGAAGCTACAGCGCCCCTTCTGAATTTCGGAAGCGTCCTTTCGGGGTTTTCTTCAGAGGAGTGAACAGGAGCGGTTCCCTTGCGGGTTCCCTCCGGAGAAGAAATTCCTTCTAGCGGATCCTTTCTGGGTTCCCTTCGGCGAAGATGAAATGGAGCGGACCCCCCCTTCCCTCCTGGGAGGTGTCCCTCCGGAGAGAATGAGGAAGGGGATTCCCTTCGGAGACAACCAGCGTGGAGGTGCGATATCCCCCTCCCGGGGGGATCCCTGCTTAGGCGTGAGAGGAACCGGACTCCGAGTCCTTCCTGGATTCATAGGGAGGACCCCCCTCCCGGGGTGCCCCATATCTTGAAGAATTACACGCACCCTCCGCGGGCGGCGTGGAACAGTGTTAGAGCCAGAAGGCAGAAGCTCCCGGAGTTATTTTTAATTCTAAAGATAAATGAAGGAAATGATTTTCAGCAGCCCAAAATTGGTATCATACTGCACGGAGTAACCACGGAAGAACTGCCCAGGAAAATGTTCTAAGAAAGGTGTCATAGCCATGAAAGGAGAAGGCCGGTTACGCGTTCGAAAGGAAACACTGCCGATAGTATATGGACAGCCAAAGAGTGTACAGCCCGATGCTTTCGTAAAAGCAACACCATGAAGTTCACTTCCGAGTGGAAATGAAGTGCGGCCAAAGCGGAGAGTGCTGCGCCATTCGCAAAAAGGTTCACGATGGCCAGCATGGAGGGGACTGTTGCCTGAACTTTCTAAAGAGCTCAACTGAGATGGTTCTAAAGGGGGAGAGCTGACAAATTATCGACAGAGCAGGACATGGACCAGGAACTCTTTTGATTCTTGAGGAACTGCATGCGTGGTTTTTAGCAGCGCGCCACGGGGCAGCAGCGGGGGAGGCCGCAAGTTCGGCGGATCGAAAGGAAAACTGATGTAGTGCCCGTACCTTCTGAGTCTGTTTTGTTTTGTCTGTTGTTCAGAGTGAAGCAGGCTCTTCACGTATCCACGGAGACACACAAGGCAAGGTGCGCCTGGAAGCGCCACATGCGCACCCCCCAAAGTCCGTATAGTTGCTTTAGTTGTCATCAGCACCCCGAGGCGGACCACAAGAATCGCAAACAGAGGTTTTTTTCGCTTTCGCATCCTCCGAATTCCTTGTTCCGTCGTAACTGTTCTGTCGGAATTTTGGTCATAGCCGTGATAATCGTCTGCATCCATAGCAACCGGTGATGGCTGAAATCAAAGACTTCACGCTTGCCGGACTCGGCTGCCTCGTCTGCCCATCGCGCGCATGGCTCACTTTGGGTGATGCTCACTCGTACCGAGTCATGCGATCCTCCCGAGGCGGGTCCCTCTTTGCAGCAGCCACGATTGACGCATCTGTTTCTTGGCTTGAGCTGCCTCACAATCTTCGTGGCGCAAAAAGTCGACCGGGTGGATGACCGCCTTCCGTGAACCCATCAAACGTTCGGTTCCAAAAAGAATGGATTGATTTTATTGTGAATTTATAGTTGCTAACGGGGATCGCAATGCGTCCCGCGGGGTGCTTCCAGAAGGGAAGAGATGCAACAAGGCGCTCGTGCCACTCGGCTGATGAAAGCGCCGAGATGGCCACCAGAGTGCATGTGATCCACGTTTCTTCCGAGGAAGGAAGGGAAGGGTGGGGTCGAGTCTGCAACCCTTCGGACCAGACATGGAGCGCCCAGATGAGTGGTCACGACGAAAGAAGGAAACCCGTTGGAAATGTGTTCCTAACTACGGAAACGGAAGCCGATTGCGTTTTCAAAGTCGCCGCGACCTCGAGGTGAGCTGAATATCCATCCAAATCTCAGCCTCCCAAATGCAGCAGTGGAGAAGGAAAACACAGACGGAAGTCTATGAAATGCAAATTTTTTTTTTTTGCTTTTTGGGCGGCAGCGCCCTTTGACCTGGAGTGCGTGCGTAGTCTGTGAGGAATCAACAGAAGCCAGGCATATTAGAATGGAAGAGCACACAGGATTGAATGCTGCAGAGATGTAGGATTCAAAGAGCAGCAGGATGGAGAGCCCTTGAGGAGGATACCACCTTGCCACCGGCAGAATCAAATTGCCGGGACAGTTGCGGCATCAAGCGCGCGCGCGCGCTGTCCTCCGCATCCCGAATTTCCGGGCCGTCAATTTCAAATCAATGAACGTTCGTCAGAAAGGGAGCGACATGCGCCGTCCCGAAACAAAAGGAACCGAACTTCGCTGGGGACAGAACCAGGGAGTGGGAGGAGGAAGGGGAAGGAAGGGCGATAAACAAAGGGGGAGGGGGGGGTGAGCTGGACTGGCGGCTCTCGTGGTGATAAACACGATTCCCGAGGGCCTGCTTCAAGCAGGGGCAAGAGGGAGGGAGAGGGTAGATGGGTGCTGTCCCTGCCTGATCATGATCGCCCCGAGGCGACTGTTTTATCTCAAATCCCGGTGCGAACCAGTTCAGCGAGATCCGCGTGAGGGCGGTGGCGATGGTCGTCAGCAGCTTCGTTACATCCTTCTTGCGTTCTAGAGAACACCGCCGCTCGCGCGCTGCACATGGTAAGCCTGGAACATCCTGCTGAGATTCGTCTCGGCTGGCGGATGTTCATCGCTGCAACCATTGGTATACGCGACCTCCCTTTCGCATCTCCCGGAAGGTTTGCTTTAGGGTGTGTTCGTGATGCATGTCTTGCTTACCGTGCCAAAAGAGCAGGAAAGGAGCAGCGTCCTCGAAACTGGACCGTAAGTGAAGAGGAAAAGAATTCACTGCAGAGAACAAAAACGGCCTTGAAATTTAACTTAGCAGGAGAAGCAAAACGAAACGAAAGACGCAGTACCAATTTGCTCATGCGACTATTTAATCTCCATCGTGCCACCGTAAGTACGTCAGCACAGAGAGATGGGAGCCACGCCACCGTGCACAGTGTACTCTAGATATCAGGTCAAGAAGTCAGCAGTCATCTTCTGTTCGTTGAGATCAACAAGTCCATAGCCACATCCTCCCCCCAAAGATGGTTGAAGCGAACTTCGACTCGGTTTTTCAAATGACAATCCAGGAAAAGCATGAATCGCGTCACAACACAGGTCACAACTGCAGCGAGTGTGTGTGTCCTGTCGGTTGCACTCAGTATTTTGATTAAAGCAGAAATCCGATCATATAGAATTTATAAACACATAGACTTTACAAACGTTAGCGGCTCGTCCTCATCTTCCTGTTCTTCCGATGATCCTCCCATTTTGAAGTCTGTTTATTTCGGACTAGCTGGATTGTCTCTGTGCGTCAACAGGTGCTCCACGGGATCACTTGCATCATCCGGTGGATGTCCCAGCCTATGCGTCCAATCAGTATTTGATTATGAAAGTGGATGTCTTGAAACCAAAAAGAGCTCAAATCCCTCCATTTATCCCAAAGTGAGATTAGAAATGGACTGCCAGTTTCAGAGATAATAATTAATGGATTATTTTGCTGATTAATATTGATTACAGTGAGTGCCAGATTATGTGCACATCCTTCGGATTAGGATTTCTCTTTTCGTTCTACCAGACATCGTTTCAAGCCATGACCGTAGAGCAGTGGTCCCCGAACTTTCCTTGTTCGCAGACTTCTCACACCATTTTCGATCACAATATCATCCAATCGATAATCTCCCTCAAAGTTCCCCTTCCTCAGCACATCTCCATTACTGCCTTTTGAAAGCCATCGCTTTGCTCCCATGGTTAGAACGTCTCTTTTGAAGAGGCAAACTTAGCATGTTTAACAAATTTATGAAAAATGTCGTTGGATGTTCATTACATGTGTAAGAAGCAAGCAAAGTTCAAAGAGTTTTTTTTTTTTTTATCTGTGATGCGCTGACGGTATTCCTGGATGAAGCTGGCTGTAATGAATATTTCAGCACTTCTTTAATATTGCATATTTTCCTGTTTCAGTTTACTTAGTTTGTTATTTATAGAACTTCATTTCAGGGCGTTGCTTTTCCGGGAATACCAACGCACTTAATGATGAAATGCTGTGTAACTCCGTTCCAATGACTTTCTCTAAAGATCTAAGGAAAAGCTTACGAAGAAACAATTCCAAATGAGAAGATGCATGATCAGCTTTGGAAATATTTTATCTAAACCCTGTTGCCCTCTCAAAGCGGTATCAAAGGCGTATTTACACCCTTTAATGAGAGGATCGCTGACATCTCAGAAATCTCGATGCGTAGACGAAGATGGGAAAGTCTAATCATCCGAAATACAAACGTAGATGAAGCCCTCTCGGTGCCTGCAGATGAAAATCGGAAGCACTGAACCAAAGTGATCGGACAAGGAGGTTCAGAGCTAGCTAAACAGAATACAGCTCCATGTGAACATCTCCGTACTGGTTGGTACGGAGATGTTCACTCTCGAACTCTTCCCAAGAGAAGAGTGACTCTCCAAGTGTTGCCATTCCTTCTGCTTCGCTTTCTTGAGCATGTTCCTCAGCAGTCAACCCATGACCTCGTTATCCAAAATGCATTTCTTGAAGTTGCTGAAACTTGACTCCCTCAACAGCACGAAATGTTGCACTTTCAAGCCACGCATTCTAGCGTGATAATTAGAGCAGCTTTTTGTCTATTGAATTCCATAAAGGCGTGTGTGCCAAAGTGAAATGCCATTCTTTTCGCTACTGTCTTCTTAACGAACCTTTAGTAGTATAAAGCATCAACGAAGAAAAAAGGCAGAATACCGTTTCCCTACTTAAGTTCTTGTTTGCCATGTGTTTCACCAATTCATGTACATTCATGCTGCGAAGGCCCATACTTTTGTTCCAATTTCATGGAAGCTAAAATAAAAAGTTAAACAAATAGAACTTTATCCTTATAAATCGAAAAAAAAAGGCTGGAAAACGATGTCATCTTTTACAGTCCACAAAATAAACACTTTTAAAAGTTTTATTTTAGTCTATCTTTCAGTGCTTGTGGATAACAATCACAATACTCCCTTCAGTTGCTTTCAGATGGAACTTAATTCATAGTCACAACTATGTAATCTGTTGGGAAAGTACTGCTATTGCCCGTATTTTGGTTTCATCAACTAGAAACTGTTGTGGTCAGCTGACCACATTTGGGAAGGTCACTGTCAAGTATGTTCGCTTTGGATTGCTGAACCAGTTTCACACATCCTCATTATCCAACTCAAACTGTTAACAAGTCTTGCTGAAACCAACAAGCCACACAGTCCTCTGCACTGGATCACTTGCAATTAGAATGTTCATCAAACATGCACATTCTAATCAAAGAAAATTGCATCTGATGATATGGTTGATCCTTCTTCACATTCAGTATTTCAGTTCTGTAGGTTCATTCTGGATTTTTGATTAAATTACACAATGTGTAACTGAAGTCGCTGTGTGTAAGGCCTAGCTCAGGCATTGAGCAGAGGAACAGATGTTGTGCAACACCTAATAACAAGGACCCTTTCTTTAGATTCACTAAATCCAAATCCTTTGGTACACATAAATATGTATATAGCCTTGTGCAACCATCAAAAATTTCCTTTTATTTAACTATCTAGTAACCCCCTTATGTTGCAGTTACAAGAAAAACGAAAGATTTTATTTTGCTTGCTTAGAAACTCATCCATACACTTCTTGGGAAATTCAACATTTACAGACATTTCAAAAGGTAGAAATCTCACAAATTTCATAAACCCAAGTGTTCAAAAACCCAAACAATCGGAAATTTGATAGTGCAACCATTGGCATTTTTAAAGTGAGTTGTGAATTCTGAACCCTTGAATTTTTGAAAGTAGCGCCCGAATTCAAATTAGCAAGGTTCCAACTGCAAAAGTCTATATATGCTTATGAAAGTACTATGCAGATTATTTACAAAGCAGTTGTTCAAGTTTCCTTTTAATTTGTATTTTTTTTCACAGACGAAAGCCTGGCTGGTAAATATTGAAATAGGAATTTAAAGAGAGGCTAGAATCAGGTGTAGATTCTTTCACTCCATAAATTTCAAGTTGAAAAATATACAAAAGTACATCTTTCATTCGGACATGTCCTATGAATTAAAAAATAAATTAGGCTTCTAAAGCTTCTGGACCATGTTAGACTGCAATGACAATTTATCAAACATCCTGATTCCGGATCCATTGTTGCAAATCAGTTGGCAATTCAGGATATGAACATAAAGCCATCTCAATCTGCTGTGGGACTAGTAACAATTCATAACGCTGAAAAGGCAGGAGATGCTCCTGTGGTTTTGTTGAGCACACAATTTCCAATTCCTACAAAATCAGGATATTAACACAAGACTTATGCTGCAAGACTAATACAATCATACAGATATAAATATAAAACATACCAACAGACTTTCAAATGCTTTGTGCACAACAGGTGAATCAAACTTTTGTACTGAAGGATGCCGTGCACAGAAATGTTCATATTCTTGCAAAAGTTGCTCCAAAGTAAATGGTGCACCTTTATAAGTAACACTTAGGTGTTTCATTGCTATTAACTAACCAAGAGAATCAGATTCTGAATCACTGTGCAACATACCAAGCACAATTGAAGCACTGATAATCCTTGTAATAAAAGTTGATAATTATCGACTGTCAAATCCCTCAGGGCTGAAGCAAAATCGGAATTCTCAAGAAATGGGTATTCTTCTGATAATTTGCAGATGACAGGAAACTGCATGCAAAAACTAAAACATTATTCAGAACTCAAGACACCTTACAAGAAACCGTTTGAGAGCATGGATATCTTTTCTTTGAAAATATAAACGTTGCAAGCCATCATGAATAGAAGGCACATTTAAAAACCCTTTGACTCTTGAATTCCATGCTTTTAATACATCATCTGAGAGACCTGGCAGTTCAGGCACTGTCAAAAGTTGTATGAAGACAGCAGTGTATTCATCAAAGTTGAGATCAGACAGAAGGAACAACTGTAAATGAGAAAAGCGTGATTTGACTCTTTTTTCTAACATTTCCACAACATCTAAGCGGCATGTCAAGCCAACAAGGCAAAGCGCAGAACCTGGAGAATGAGCAACATCTAAGAGATTATATAATAATGCTTGATGATGAAACTGGGCAAAAAGATCAAATTCTTCCAGTATTATCACTACTGAATGCTCCCAGTTAGAATGTTCTTTTTGAAAAGTGGCAAAGAGATCCCGAAGACGATCTAGAATGTGATTTTGAATAATATCCACCAAAAATTTCATCATGCTGCTTACCAGCAGTAAAAGTTCCTGACAGAAATTCTTCATCCACTGTTAAACGTAATTGCTGAATGATTTCACGAAGAGCAGACTGCTGATCATTTTGCAAGAAACCACACAGACGTACCAGAGCAAATTTGTTTCCAGATTTTTGTAATCTGCGTATGGCTTCATTAGCTACCTTAACAGTTTCTCTATGCACATTCCCTTATCCGTCCAACTGACCGATGTTTTTCCAGAACCCTGAGGTCCAATTAACAGAATAGAAGTACTTTCTTTGTGCTCTATAGATTCATGGAGTACATGAACTAATTGTTCACAATGTCTATTGAGCAATGCTGGGACACCATCAGCATAAGATTCAAGTGGGCATGGGCAAAGTCTTTTCCTCAAAACACTTTGAAGCAATCCACAAGCTGGCATTATCAAACCAATGTATCAATATAAATGAAGCATTTCACTAATCTGAGAAAACATCAAAAATTGTATCATTAATTAAAAAACACATGAATAGTGGTAATAACTTGAGCATTTGCATGCACAAATCCTGTTAACATGTATGAAATGTATTCGTATCATCAAGTGATGAATGTGATTCTACTCAAGCATATTTTATTTGCTTTCTGTGCATTCCATATAAAACCTGATATTTGTAACAAAACTCAATAAAAATTCCGGGGCAAATACGCAAAAATATAATCGCTCGTTTCCAAACATATAAAAGCCTTTTTATTCCCCAAACCACACTGCATCAAAGATGTCTATTAAAATTCGGGGATGGGAAAAAAAAATAACTTTTTATACAATATAAAAATCACCTCACGAAAAACTAAGATTCTATTTTATTTTTTTTTCATTTTTTTAACCAAACCTTCTTGAGTTTTGCAAACTTCTCCTAAAAACAACCTAAACTTCGCAGATTAAACTCTCCTAATTCCCATTTCTCGGTCATCTTCCGCATATGTATGAATGCACAGGCAATTTCAAAACTTTCCATACAAAGGACATAAATCACGTGTGCTCAATTTGTCCCTATCCTATTCTCGTGATCTCCAGCCGTACATTCTCCAGTTGCCCTCCAAAACACCTTTTGGAAAACCAAAAGGAACAAAACACGCCGAGAGATGCTGTGCTATCCTGCAGAGCATCAGCATGTTTTGCAGGGTGTCAGATGCCCTCGTGATAATACAGGTAATTAATTATTCTTTGCCTAACGGCTGTGGATAGTGTAATTAATGTTCTTGAAAAGAGTAGAGGTAGGAAAAGTACAGTTGTACCTTGTACAAAGGACAGTTCAAGAGGCAAGAACCTCCAGCTACCATTTCCAACAAAAAGAAAAGAATGCGATGGCTGCTTCTTGAAATCTGCAGAGAAGCAGAGGAACATAGCGTGGACGGAAGGCGCCTCCAAAACCACAAATTGCTATTCATGTACTAATTTGTACACAAATATCAAAATTTGTGCACAGAAACACGTATGCGGTTTGATTCATTCTTCATTCGCTTGCCGCAAAATGTGAGGATAGTTAAACCAACAAAAAGTTGCATTCCATGTTTTCAGAAGCATATTATTCCAGAATTAAATTAAAGTAATTTAAGAATGAGCACGATAGGACAAAAGGAACACTTGAAAGGAGTGTTCAGAAAGCAAATTAAACCGTCATGTTAGACTAGAGTTATACATTTCAGTAGTGATTACATTTCACACACTCATCTTTTAATTGAAAAATAAACAGGAGGCGATGAAGTGAAACTTCTGGTTCCGTAAAATAAGCACCAGCCACAGCCCACCCTAGAAAGGTGCCTCTAACATGATGCTTGAATCTGCAGTCATGGCGTGCACTTAGGATGACTGAAAAGCTGGTTCGTGGCTGGTTTCTGCTGCATGACGTTACGACGTCATCCTGCATTTCGTGAACTTGACTCATTTGGGGGAGCTATTCTAAAGGGCAGGCATGGGAGGGAGCCTTGTTTGTGCTCAGCTTGCGCACTTTCGTAGTTCGTAGTTTGGGAAGAACGTTTTGTCGGTTTCACAGTATCTTTTTCATGTGTACCAGAGAAGTTTGCCACTGAACACTGCATTTGATGCAACTCATTGGGGACGTCTCCAAAATCTAATCTTTCGGTACTACATCGATATATATATACATATGAGATCGATCGTCAATAGTTATCCCTACTTCAATTTTCTTCATTTATGACCTGTTTGATTTACGAAACAACTCTTGGAAAATTCCAAAATAACTGCCATACAAGTCCTGCAAACAAGGAAGAAAGATGATTAAGTTAAGCGTCTTGCCGTTTTTACCCTTTTAACTTGAAAATGATTGCCACTAAAAGCAATTTTGTAGAATAGATCCCGTAAGGTATACTGAAGACCTATCATGAATTATGTGCATTTTTAAAACAAAAATAAAATATAGGAACAATAAAAAGGAATCCTTTGTAGGTTTGTTGAAGCCGATTTCACCTCGAGTGGGATTGGGAGCACAGATTCATTCGATTGCTTTGCAATTTCTTTCGTACACCATTTTGAATGATATATTAAGATGTTGAGGGCCAGAAAACTCTCTCGTAAACTCTAATCAGTCTAGAATACTAATCATGTTCATAAAATCTGGTAAGGAAAATCATTGAGCTTTTTTTTTTTTTAAATAAGGAATCAAACTTGGACGAGGGCTCGAGAAATGAATCCCAATAGGCCTAATGTGAACTCTGCTGCACTCGAGTTTTCACTGTCGCAATTGTCGAAACGCAGTTTTGCATATTCCCTGATATGTGAACCTCTATCCGGGAACCTTTATCCTCTTTTGCAGACTAAGAAACGGATCCTAAAACCTCTTCAAGAACCCCGTGCCCCGTGGAATCCCCGAGGGGGCTGATCCCGAGTGCTCAGAGATGAAACCGGAAGTGCTTGCGCGAGTTCAGGCTGGGACGGGATGCTTCCCGGGACGCCTGAGAGGAAGGCCAGGTTTCCAGGCTGCGCTTTTCCCGAATCTCCTGCACATCTCCGAGGCGCTAAATTCCGGGAGCGCGCGCGCGCCCGCATCCTTGCATGGAAACGTCGCAGGCGGTGCCAACGCGGTCAGGACTCGTCGGACCTTCCGCTGGAGGGCGCGCGAGACCGGGAAGAAGTTTGGAACCGTTCCAGGACCCACTCTCCCCTCCCTGGGACACGCCAGGAAGGCTGCAGAGGATCACGAAAGGAATGGTATGTGTGCGTCCGGAGAGGACAACAATGACGGGAGGCTGGGATGCTCCTCCTCGTCGAGGTCCAGGGACGGAAGACGGTCGAAACCTTTGATAGGAATCGGGAAGATTGGCTCGCCGGAGCGAAGAAGGGAGGAAGAGGGAAGGGAAATGAACCAGGGCGTGAATCCCGCCCGTCCGGTATCCGGTACTCTTCCCACCCCGGAACGCGCATTCTTTTCCCTCGCAGGAGAGCTTTTGCAGCCGCTGCTGACCGAACCCCCAAGAAACCTCCGGGAGATGGGGACCCACGCTCCCTCCTCATGGAGGGAAGGGACCTTCGAACGGGTGGGCCTCAGCCTTAACTCCTGGCCCAAGGTTGCAGCCACACGCCATCTCCATGCTCTCCGGCCGCCTCCTCGCGAGCTGTGGGAAGCGGCCGGGGGTTCCGCCGCTCGCGGGGAGGAGAGGGGCGGGCCGGGAGGGATTCGAAGATCATCTCTAAGGAAGGAAGCAAGCAAGAAAAGGGAGGAGGCAAGGCTGCACGTCCCTCCTTCCCACAACAACAACGTGCGCATCGAGGAGCATCCCCGGCTAGATGGCTTCCGCTGCCTCTACCGGAGACGAGTCCACTTCCTGGAAGGAGCTCGGAGCGGAATTAAGGGTGGTCCTCCGCATCTCCCCCGGACCAGGAGCATGTACACTCTTCGGCTGTACATATACTAAAATTGGAACGGACCAGGAGCAGCCCCTCCTCCTGAAGGCGAAGGAGCCGGAGGCAACAGGGGAGCATTGGGTTGAGTTTCCCAGGAGACGCCCGCATGGCCGCAGTAGGGCGAAAGGACTGGAGGTGTCCAGCCGAAAAATGGCTGCCAGAAGGGGTGCCTGTGGCGAAAGGCATTCCAGAAGGAGATCTTTCGCGCTGCCAGTCAAGGAGGACCGTCCCTCTCTACGCCGGAGGGGTGTGAATGAGGAGCATGTCACTGGTCGACCTCCCTCCTTCCCTTTTGCGAGAGAATGAGCTCCATTGGGTCTAGAGAAGCGGCGATTGAGGGAGAAGGTATGGACCCATCCACCCAGGCGAACGACGTGAGGTGAGAGTCAGATAGTCCCCGGCAGCTCCAGGGGGGGGGGGGAGGAACCCCACAGAAAGGAGAGTGAGGAAGGAGACCCCTTGAGCATTTCGTGTCGGGATTATTCCCCCACTTTCACCCGAAATTCGAGTCTCAGGCGGCGGGTCTTCCTCAGGATGCGGGCTGCCCTTGCTCTCAGCGGAGGGATGGCGTTTGCTGCCTTCGCATAGAAGGAATTTTCCTCCTCTACGCGCATGCGCGCTTCTGATCTCTACCTCCTGGGTCTGCTCCGGCAGAACCCCGTCCTTTCCCTTCCCTCCGGGATCACGGGAGTTCGAGAAGGCAGGAAGAATACGCTCTGTCCCAAGGAAAAAACCCGAAAACCCTTCCAGGCTGAGTGCAGAAATGAGCCGGATTCACCCATATGAAACGGAAATTCCTTACTTGGCTGAGGTCACTGAGTGCTCGGAATCCGGAACGCCATGTCCTAGCTGAGCAGTCGTTCTCTCCGCTTGCCTCTGCGTAAGTACCGACGGTCTTCGTCTCAGGGGGAAAATCCTTTCCCTCTAGTCTGGAAGTTCCACCCGTTGCGGTGGGAAAAAAGGACCACCCAGATCGTTTCCCTGCTCCTAACGACACCCAGAGCATGATGGAAGTTTTTGGCGAGGGACGATGGCAGGGTGGCAAACATGTGCGCCGAACAACAATGCAAGGAGTAACAATGCGAGGGGCTACAATGCGCGTCGAACGACAATGCGAGGAGTAACCATGGTGAACCGAATAGCAGCATTGGATACTAAGTAACAGCAGAACTGGATTTGTGTAATCGCCTCATTGACACCATCTCTCCTCATATTTCGGAATCCAAGGAAGCGATGAAACCGTCTTCGAAGGGGGGCGAGGTGGAGAAGAACACGGGGGAAGGATAATCCAGCTTTGAAAAGGATGCGCTTTTCAGATCTATCAAGTATTTGTTCTTGAAACTCTGAGCGAAGTACCTCCGAAAAGTGAAGGCGGATGCGCCAGTCGTGGTACCCAATCCTCCCCTATAAGGAAAACAGGCCGGCATATTCGAAGACGCAGGCAGCGGAAACCAGAAAGGAAGATTTCATTTGGAATCCATCCCTGGGGACTGGAACTGCCAGCTGAGCTCTCCCCACGGTTCCCACGAATCATCTGCCACGTATTGCGCTACCAACTATCCAGGATTTCGCCCTGTAGTCCAGTCATGCGTCTTGGATCTTCAGGTAAAAAAGAGCGATCTAAGGCATCGCGAACCCTTTCAGACGGATGACTAGACTGCAGGGTTGCATCCCTAGAAAACGTGCTGGGGACCCTCGAGAAATCCACTTTCGATCTCTCTGGAGGATACTCCCAGGGAAACCACGTTAGGTTTCTCAGAATTTGCAAAACCGAAAGCATTCCTCCGAGGCTTCCCGGGGAGCCAGCGGAGGCAATGAGCATGAGAAATTCCCCTTTCCACCTCCATCTTTCCTCTTTTTCCCAATAATAATTCATCTTATGTAATGATATCCATAATATGTTGTGTAATACCTTATAATAATAGGTAATTATCAAGCTATGTATCTTATGTAATAATAGCATAGTAATTTGCACATAAGGATTTTAAAAATGTGTTCATAGACAAATTATTGTAAACTATACAATAATTCACCTATACATATGGATTCGCATGCCTGATCCACATGTATATCCACGTACGCATGCATGCGTGCGTGTATAGATCAAACATCCATACATCCTTTTTGAAAGGAAATAAAACTGTGACAACCATCTTCGAAATGTTTCGGTTTATTTCCTGAAGTGGAAAGAGAACCTTCGCTCGTCGAACGGCTCGTCACTTCACACACTCCATCCAGACCGTCGAACAATCCTTCGGGTCCAGTACTACGAAAGGGGAGAAGAATCAGTCGTTCTGGGCGTTGCCTGTCCCTTCGAGAGCACCCCTGCCGCCTTTAGAAAGTCTCGAGAAAGGAAGGAGACCGAACACAAAGAATTCACTGTCTTGTCAGAGGAGGATGCTCAGGTGAGCGAACGAATCCTAATACCTGGCGCACTCTGGGGTCCTGGGATGTCCGAAATGAAAAGGCAATGAGAATATTGGAGATTTCAGACTGTGCCTCTAAAAAAGGGAGACTCCTGAATGAATGATAAGGCTTAAGAAACATCTTATGAGACAAACAGAAACGATCAGAAAGTGTTCCATAAGAGCTGAAGGTGCGAGAGTTTAAGGATCCCGCTGCTGTACCACCACAAAATGATCTCCTGATGGCCGCCTCTAACATTCAACATGGCTACTGCATACATCGGGTCCATAGCGTGGTGCACGATGAAGGAATCACCCAGCATATCAACTCGCAAATAAAGGGGATACCAACTGATGAGGATGTAGACAGAGGCTCTTTGGAAGTAATTCCATAACCTCATAAGTATAGAACAAGATGGAAAAAAAATGGAGATGAGATGAGGATGGGTGAAGATTGTAAAGAATCCCTTCACTCTACACAATCCTTCCGCTGGCTCAGTAAATGGAGCTTCCACGTCTCTTGTGTACATTCTTGCAGTTCGGGGAACAAGCGAGGAGCAACGTTTCCACACTCAGGAGAGTAGGAACAATCTTCGGCATCGAAATGCGGATCAAGATGCTGACTCGGGGCATCAGCGCGCGAGAAGCAACCTGTACTCGCCAGAATGAAAAAATGGAGGAAACTTGCCGTTCAAAGTCTTGACCTCCTCCACGTGGTTCGTGGGAGGAGAAAGGGAGAACCGATACTTGCGAACGACCTCCTCTGTGTGTGGCGCAGGTTCTCATAGGACGTGACAGGAAGAACGCTGTCTTGTAGCCAAAAGGAGCTTTCCCTCCCATCATGAGTACGTGGATTTGTAACCGACCGAACCACGCCCGAAGACTGCTCTCGCGGAAGCCTCCTCCACATCAGGTCTCCAGGATCTCATCGGACCACTTGCTGCTGCCGCCAAGATCTGCACCGATGGCGGCTCCGGACGAGGTCGCGACCTGCCTGCGCTCCGAAACCTAGTGAACCTTCCGTCCTCCGGCGACACAACACCGGACGGCAGGAACGGATCTGTTCCGGCGCTTGAATGGGGTGGGGGTTTGAGGATGGGTCGGGTCCATTTGGGCCCCGAGGCCTCTCCTAATCGTTCTCTTCACCGGAGTAGACTCCATTTTTTCTTCCTGTTCGAGCTGGACTGAGGAAACTTCGGGGGGAACCCCAGCTACGAGATTCGCCTCTATGCCCAGCCCTTGCGCTCGTCTTGCAACTCGGAATCGCTGCGGACCTCCCCAGCGGGGTTCCTTCTGGCTCCGGCCTGGCCAGGTAGAGTCCGCCATTTGCGATGAATGCTGAGAAGACTACTTAGAATCTTTACGTAGCACAGTTTTCCCTTTAGCCCGAATTCCTTTGCATCCTGCAGGAAAGGGATGTTGCTGTGTTCTCTGTTGATTCGATCTATTTACACACACGCGCCTGACTGCTGTTTTTCTTCCACGATATGGATCCAACCCGATAGCGATTTGCAGCAATCGCAAAGGGCTCTACCAGCGTGGATGCTACTCCCAACAGCGATGCAACGATCCTGACTGCTTCTCGTGCATGAGCGACCCTATGCTAGGTCCATGGAGCTTTGCTGACCTCTGGGTAGGAATTGATTGCATCCAGGAATCGCCAGTTCCGTTTCAAGTCATTCGTGACAACAGAGAAATACTTCCATCTCCACGCATCACCTCCAAGCTCTCCAGTAGGTTCCTTAGGGGAAGAAGAAGAATGCCAAAGTGGTACTTCAAAGCTGCAACCGGCAATAGATTGCTCCTTTGAAGGATAATGGGGTCACGACCAGCTATGCTTAAGGCGAGGGGAACAAAAAAGTTGCTCGTGACATGCATGCGGAAGACTACTGTGCCCTTGGACAACCACCAACGAGCGCAGACCTTCCGCATATTAGAACTACGGAAACAATCTAACTAACAGATAGAAACAAGTTCGAGTTCCTCTTCTTTGTTCTGAGGGTTTACGTGGTTGCAGGACAGACCAAAGTGGGCTGAGGTGCAACACGCTTTGTGCCAAGGTGCTCGAGCGAGATGCGGCACCAATATGGACCCACTGCTTCCTACGGTGGTGCCCCGCATAATTAGCGAGTCACTAGCATTATTCACTTTGCAGTAACCTTTCATCTCATACAACCTCCAGTTCACTTCGTCAGCGCTATGACTACACCTGGGCACACGTGAGCACCTGAAAATTTCATCATTGAAAGCGCTCTTCAAGGTTTAGGTGAATCAGGAAGCTCGCAACCAAAAACTCATCACTCGTTTTCTTGACGTGGTGATATGCTGACCCAAGCGGCTACTTTCTGATGCGCTCTCTGGCAGTTGAGCCGCAACGAGATGTGAATGGTGCACACAAGTATTTTTGATTTGACCAAATCCTTCCTTGGAACTCTTACAAAACTCTTATTCGAAAGTGCGGGCCTGAATAAAGACAACGAACTTCAAAAGGACTTTCCGGGCTAATAGTGAAAGACGGCTGGAGTCCGAAGGAACCGGTTGCGGAAGCTGCAGCTCGGAGATTTACTTCAAGGGGGAAAACAAGCTTGAAGTCAAATGTGAGTTTAAGAAATCAATAACCAAGTAAGAAACTGATCAAAAAGATCTGTTTATCCAGGTAAATATTTTCGATACTTTGAAGGTCACAGTGAGAATTTTGACGCGAATCCTTAACTGAACGATGAAACAGAAAGGGAAGCACAGAATGACATAGAAAGACTAATTGACTGCCACTCTACACTTGAACTTGTTTGTAGAGAACTGCACGACAAAACTACTTCAGGCACTAGGTATAAAACTTTATCTATCTGGATCATCCTGACTCCAAGGAAATTCACGACAAGGGGGTCTCATTCCAGACAACCTCGTCTTGAAGTGATGCACACGACGAATTTTCGAGTGCTGTTGATTTCACTCGTGTAGTGTTTCAAGTATCTATAATTATTCAAAAAACTAGTTTCTTAGATTTTGTTTTCTGAGTACTCATCAGTTTTATGAATATCTAGCGACTCGAGCACTTTGCATGAATCGAAAGAACTGATGAATTCCAAGTTCGTTCATTCAAGCATTCATTTGCTATTATCTTGCTTTTTCATTCTTAAAAGCTTTTCTGAACCGAGAATTTTCGAATAAATAGTGTTACAGAAAGATCATTTCAATGGCTTGCTTTTCACAAGGATTGCTTTTTTTTGTATCCATATTAACCGTTTTAAATTTGACATCTTTCATATAGTCTTCGTGATGGAGTCTAGCAGAGCTCTCAGAAACTGTATCCATGTTTTTCATGTGTTCGTTTTTATTCAGCTACCAGAAATAAGAAAATTCCGTGCAACCTGATAACGATCAGTTTTTGAATGAAAGAAGGAAGAATTGAAAAGCTCAAAAAAACTTTGAGAAATCTCAATTCCTTTAACTGACTTTTGCTTTTGTAACGTAAACATCTTCTGCTGATTTTTTTCTTTTTTTTCGGTTTTCATTTTTATATCTATGGCTGTTATCTTCGTCTCATAACCACCAGAAAAATAAAAACCACTATTCGAACTACTGCAAAAAAGGAAATATCGCGAAAATGTGATCATATTCTTTTTAAAGAGACTAGAAAATTTTAAAACTGGATAATAACTTGGACAACCCATAATATGTCTGTTAAAGACGATGATCCTATTACGAAAAAATTAGTTTCAATGGGGGGTTTTCTTTTTAAAAAAATTGCGCAATTTTTAATTGCAAATTATGTGATGAATGTACATTTCATGAGGCTTTTTTTACTTAAATTTTATGAATTTTTTACTCAGAAGAAACTCTTCCCGCCTATTTTAAAATAAAACTTTTTGTACACGGCAACTATGGCAGCCATGACGAAGAGTCCAGGCTGACAAGTGAAGCGAGCTCGTAGGCGTGAGCCCAGATCGTTTGGACGACCGCTAGCCCACCTATTCGTGGTTAATGCCTGTTCTCAGCTTTTGGATTCTGGATCTTCTGCTTCCAAAGAATTGTTCAACACATTTTGTAATATTTTCCATCAATAAAGCGCATTCTCCAAAGAAGAGAATATGTGATATTTAACAGGAAGAGTTTAATAATGAGCAGTTGGCTGCATTACGATATTGTTCATCAGAACGATGCTGTCACTTACAGAATGTATTCATTTGACAGTATTTAGATTTCTCTTGCCGGGTTTGAGGGGACTCAGCATGATTTTCGAGAATGTACTTTCAAAGTGCCTTTTAATTTTCGTTGTTTACAAGTGTTGTGATCCCTCTCAAGCTTAGAAAACTGTATACATGTTTACGTTTATGTAGGTACTTGGCATAATTTGCAGAATCATATTTTGAACCCATTCGGAAATGGATCCCGAATTGGCCAAAAACCTTTTTAACGAAGGAGCCTTTTTTATATTTTTGGATGTCCCTTTAGGAACTGAATTTGGTATTGACATGAATTCATGGATTATAGGTGAAAAGTTCAAAGGTGTTAAAATGATTCCACCAGGATTGCACTTTATTTTTTATAGGTAAGCAGCATTGGTCTTGATTTTTTTACATGTTAAGGTCGTAATTTTAGCTCTTGTAATGAACAAGGTGGAATAGCTCCACGTATGGGATTTTTTCACATTTTTAAAAGAAGGGAAATTCTAGTGAAAAAATGGGATAAAGTCAAAGAAGATATTAGTAGCGATGCTGTCAGCCCCAAAGAAGTAGAATGCTTTCAACAAAATTTGAAAGAAATAGATCGGTTTCTGGGACCTTATCCATTTGAAACATGGAAAAAATGGGTGGCACTTACATCTCAGATAACTGGTAACCATCTGATGTCTAGATTTCTAATGCAACAATTATCCTAGAACCACTGTTAGAGAGACTCCAGCCCTCAGGAAGCAAGATATATTCTGCTCCCCAAATGGTCCCCATAGACCAGTTTCAATCAGGGGTATCCCATAGATCTGTGGGTGAAGTTCCTGCATGTTTACAAGATGCTGAGAAAAATTTACCTCGGATGAAGCCTATTGATGGCACAGAAATCCGATTTACTCGCTTTCCTCGTTGTCGCTACCCTCCAGGATCCACTCCAGGGGAAATTACTTTGCACAGTATTGATTCAACTTACACTTTACAGCAAATGTTAGGAGATGGACGCAGGTAACAAGACTTAAATCGCAATAACCTTTTATTTATTGTAATTTTAGTTCTGGTGAATTGGTGGGGGAATTGCAGTTTTCATTTGTTTGCTTCCTCATTGGACAAGTTGCTGAAGGACTTGAGCAATGGAAGCGTCTAATGCAGCTATTCTGCACTTGCGATGAGGCCTTAGAACATTACCCTCAACTTTTCAGTGATTTCATCAGCTCAATACATTGGCAAATTCATGAAGCCCCTGAAGATGCTCTAGGCATAGTGCCTTCAAGTACTACATTTCTCTCAGCTGTTTTACAGGAATTCTTCAGCAATATTGAAACTCGTCCAAATCTAGATCCAAAATTGCGTTCAAAAGCATCCAGATTTAAGCAATATTTAGTCAAAAAATTCAAGTGGGACCTTTCTTCTGAATCTGATGAGTTAGCACCAGTCATTGTACCATCTGAACAAGCTGGCATTTATCCAGGCCAAGATTCAAAATAGCTGCATTGGCAGAGCAGCATATGTAATGCTAGTTTACAATACTTTTCAAACAATTGGAAAGCATTTTGCATTTAATCTGCTCAAAGTCTTGGACTTTATAGTCAGCGCAACATTTTATCTTCCATTAATGCAAAGAAAGACTGCATGATTGCCATGAAGATCATGAAAGAAATGACTCTCGAGATTATCAAGTGCAGTTTTGTGTAACAGAATCTTAAGAAGCAATTATAACCCATTTTGATGAAGGTAATACTTCCTATCATGAAGGAGGATAGTACAAATAGTACAAACACTTAATGCTAAATGTTATGCTTTAATAAAGGCACCCAGTTGAGATTGGAATTCCAAAAAAAATGCCATTATCCAGCTTTAATGCCAGTTAAAGTTTCAACGTGAGTAGCTCAAATTTCAAAAATATGCATAAAAAAATGGTGAAATAAGGGTTTGTGCCATCAGAATAAACTGGCAGAACATTCATTTGACTGCATGTTCTCAAGTTAATATTTCATTTTGCCACAACTCATTTGATTACATTCTCTACTAACATGGTTTAGGAATTGAATGATGCATCCTCTGATGCGTAGCCCTTGTGAATTGAAATGGATAGAAATGTCTTGTGATGTGCATACAAATAATATAAAGAGGGTCAGCAACAAAACAAAATTCATTTGGTGACTTTCCTTTAGTATGTTTATTGCAGCTAATTATTATTACCCATTTTTACATGCAAATGTACATGTTTCTGCAAATCTGTACTACCTTTAAATGTTTTTCCACCATAGCCCTATAAACATTTTGCTTTTGTATAAATACTAAGGATTTCAATTTACAGCCGGAATTTATTGTAACATTTCCTGATGACTTTAAAATTGGTAAGAAAATAATATGATGGGTCTGGCTAAATGTTAAATCTATATTCCTTTTATAAACATGTAATAATTGAAAACATTAATTTGTTTAAATGGTCCAGATTGACTTCTGTGTAATGAACATGCAAGTCTCTAGTTGCAGTACAAAAGGATAGCTGTAAACTTTCGTAGGAACACGAATCTGTCAGAGTGAATTCACTTGGCTTATGCAAGAATGGGGTTCTTTCCATTCTCTTTCCTAAATGAGTATGTCAAATAGAACTGTTTTGGAACTGAAGAATTTTTTCATATTTTAGGGGAAAAAATTAGCCGACAAAAATCAGTTCTTAGGAAACAAGTCAGTGGAATGAGTGACCTGTTCCTGAGATACAAAGTTGAGAAATTGTACGTTTGTCCTAGTGTTTTTCCGGAGAAAAAGCTCGAAGTTTGAACTAGAGGGGCAACAAAAACACGTGGTTAAAGTGTTTTTGAACCAAAACAACCCCGAAAACGAATAATGAAAGAAAACGAAAACATGTTTGAAAGAGAAATATTGAGATTAATTTAGCTCCCTTTACAAAGAGATCATGGTACATGTGGTACACCAGGATCGAAGTGGTTGCTCGAGGACACGGATAAAATACGTACTCCTTTTGAATCAAGACAAACTTAGACATCATTCCCTGAACTGCTACGGCCCTAAACGGGGCAACGCAAAAAAAAGGCAGAGAAAGAACAGACATCACCGAGAATGGAACTTTGCTTTCCGATCCTGGGTAATCCGGCCTTCCATATTTTCCCCATGCATTTTTCTGCAAAGTATTTCTGGGATACTTCGAATATGTGTACATTGGAGCATTTCTTCTCGGAACTTTACCTATTCACATTCGATAAAGTATCTAACAAATCCTCGTTTCTCTATAAACGCAAGGATGGTCGTATTTGAAAAATGTTGCTCCGTGGTTAAGACTTCAAAAGCGAAGGGCATCTCAGTGTTCCCATGAATATTTTGATATTGAAACTGTAAACTTTGTTTTTTCCGAGAAGTGGAAAGAAACTTCTGTTTTTGCATTTTCTACCAACTTTGCTATTAGTTTTCATCAAATGAAAATTTTATTTGAATCGTACGCTTGGCTGTAATTTGAACACTATCTGATTAATATATGTAATGTTAGGTTTTTATTGAATATGGCCAACCTAAATTACTGGTTAGAATTTAATCTACAGAACACTGATTCAGTAATATTTTTAATATGTTTTGTTTGTATGTACATTTCGGAATTATTAAGCTGAGATATTTTGATAAGAGTTACAGCTAAATGTGTACATAGCTAAGAATAATTCCTGATCATTCGTATTGAGAAACACCATAGAAAGGAATTAACTTTCATAAGTTTCTAAGCAAATATTCTCTTTATCTGTAAGGTGACTTGACTGAAGATCAATTAACTAAAACAGTGAATAATCTTTGTTCATACAGATTTCATGATTCAATGCTGACAATTATTCAATCATTTTCAGCTACTTTTTATCATCTCATACTTTATTAGAATCATTCACTTTTCTGGAGTGTTCTAAAAAAAATCAAAAAATCTTCTGTTTCAATTTGGTTTTGACTGTGTTCATCAGAAAATATGGTTCACCTTTTTGTAGGTTTTTTTGTCGCTGATTTTGTGTGACCTTAGTGGTGCGGTAATCTCATTAAGCACAGAGAACTGACTTAAACAGAAGTTTACACCTTTAAACCTAGGGATCTGCAGTGCTTTTGGTTTAAAAGATTGAAACAACAAGATTCATATGTTAATCAAGAATGATGTGCTTACATAGGGCGCGTGCTTTAAATATTTAGATTGCTCTTTAAAAAACTTTCAAGCTATAAAATTCTTTAAGTGTGCTTAGTGCGATCAAGGTGTTTTTTTTTCCTTTCTCTTTTTGTTGCAATTTATGTTTTTTCTCAGATTTCTGACTCTTGAGGTGATAAGAAGCATTTTAATTAATTTCCAAATAGTCAAATTTAATGAATTTTTTCTTCTTTGTTTATAACTTAAGATACAATTCCGACTTTCCGTTTTTACTCCATCAGTAGAAAATTTAATGGTATCTCTGTCTACAAATATAAGCTGTGGAGCATATAAATTCAACTTGTAACTTGCTAAATTAGAATAGTCCCAAGATAGCAGATTTTTGTGATCTGCCAAGAAATCGGCTCTTGTTTAGACTTAGCTGTCAATAGTTATGATCCTGAAGTTCAAGACATGAGAGTATACAATCGAAAAATTCAATCTAGCGAGCTCTCTAATCTGAGTTTTATCGGAGCCTGTTAAGTGCCAGATTATGAATGAAGTATTCGGATTTGTCAATTATTTCATTCCTCATAAGGTGTGTTGTCGTTTCACATTTCTAAGTTGTATTCGAAAGATATAAATGGATTTCTCTAAGAGCATATCGATTTTTTTTTCCTAGAATCTTTCTATTGATGGTTGGCTATGGCTCTATCTGTGTATGATGACCGAATCTTTGTCCTTCTTTTCGGTTTACAAAAAGATTTCTTGGAGACAACAGATATTGTCAAGTAAATGAATTCTAGACTGGTACACTGAGGGGAAGGGGGGGGGGGGGAATTCATGCTTTTCTTTGCTGCTTGCTGTAAATCTGTTCGATATGGAACAGATATAGGAATAAGTAGTTTCTTTGTCGTTTGAATTTTGCATTCACTGAAACATCTTGCATAGCATATTTTGCTTGAGTATTTTTTTGAATTTTTAGAGTAGTTAATTTCACTTAATCAAACAATTAATGAAATGGGATTGTGCTCTATCTATGTTAAATGACAAATGAATAACAGCTGTGCAATCGAGTAAAGTATTGTCTAAACTCTCATTATTCTAGTTATTGTACCATTTGCACTGAACTAAAAGTTGTTAATTATTCGAGTCAATGTGGCAATATATCCAAATGATCTGAAAAATTCTATGAGGCAAGTACTTGTCTCAGCCCATCGCATAAATATAATGATATCGAATCTATTATTCATAGTAAGAGTAAAACTAGCTGAGACGTAGATCAGATTGCAACTTTATAATAAAGGGATTGAAATTCGATTGATTTTAAATTCTATTTGTTTGCTAGATTGAATTTTTCGATTGCATATTCTCATGTTTTGAATTTCAGGATCATAACTATTCACAGCTAAGTCTAAAAAAAAAAAACCCCCAAAACTGGAACACTCTTGTTTTCTTGTTTCCTTAAAACTGTGTGAAAAATACCCTCCTATAGTAAACTGCTGAATATTAGAATATGTGCATCGGGATATATTAAAGGGAGAAAAAAATAATCTTCACATAGGGATAAGAGCAAGGGAACTCAAAATGGATCAAACATAGAGCTCAGTAAGTGATAGCTAGCCTTGGAGAAAACAAATATTTAAGTGTCACGAAAATTAAAAATAAAACAAATGATTAACAGTACTACAGATATTGATGGCCAAAATGATTTTCCAATCCAGATGTACTGACTCATCTCAAATTAAAATGAGTAAAAATGGAAAATTACCTACAAAATTTGCAATTCATAATTTGGACTTAATCGCTGAATTTTTATTCAGAGCTTATTTACCAAGTACACTTGTTTGGTTGCATCAGTCAATTTAAATGCGATGAAATTCACAGCTTTAATATCCAACTTCATTTAAAATTTCGCATTAAAAATCCAAGAACCGGCAAGTCTTCATCTAAACAGCAACTTAGTGTAATCTATTTATTGGTTGAACTAAAATACCAACCACCATACTAAGCCTTGGGAAGCATTTTATTGCCAGTCTGGAAGTACAGTTTTGAAATAAATCATTTATTATAAAATGGAATCTGCAACTGAAATTATGAGCACATATGACTTCATACTCGAACCGTTCCTTGTAATAAAATCACTCTGATGACGGTGTACTTTAATAAATTCTTTAGAATGCTAATTACTAATTGAAAATTTTTCATTAAAATGCAGCACTTTGACGTATTTTTTTTGTTGGCTTAATAAATACAATAAATTCAGTGGATTTGTAAATAAAACACATCATGAGAAACACATTAAACACAAAACTCGATGTTCAATCCTAAGAATTATTCCAATTTCTTTCTGGCATTCTAATGACAAAACCACACACACAGACACACACACACACAAAGGAAAACATAAACAACAGTATCAAAATCAAGAGACAAACTGCAATCCGTATATGTAAGCATAAACTTTACATTTTCTTGTTTTCTTTCTCTTATAAAATTTTTTTTTGGTAATGTTAATTTGCATCGATGTAAATTATTTTGGCTAACAGACTACGGTAATTCTTCTGCTTCACAACTTTGAAAAGATCACATGCTGGGAATTTGATAAATCTGTGAATTTTCTTTTCAAATGACTTAATCGAATGCGCAATAATTAATTCGAAAACATTTGAGCGTTTAGTGGTAAGTCTGTTCTTTATAAAGGCCAGTCGGCCTGTCAGTGAAGGAAGGTGGGTGTGCGTGTATGGTGGGTGCACATGTGCCATAACAATGCCTTCTGAAGTGAACGGAGCAGTTAATGACATAGACGAGGAAGAAGAAAAGCGTCATTTCCAAAGGATTGTTAATTCTTTTAAAAATTATAAGTAAGCATACCATTTACAGTTTGATATTGGGAATCAGCTTTGAAATAAAGTAATGACTGAAGTAGCCCATTTTTACTCGAGTGTTCCATTGAAATGAATTTCAGTTGAGCTGTGCTCGTGTGCTCACCAAAACATTACCCAGAAACATCACTGAAGAATGACTTGTACTGATTTTGACTGTGGCTGCAACATCTCGGAATAAAAAGTTCACGTGCTCAGTAAACGTTTATAAAGAATGTTTGATTTTGTTTTCTTTTTTAAAGTTCAGTGCCCATTACTTATGAGAGTTCTTGGACGGTTAATGGACGTTATTACGATAGATTGTTATTACACTGTTTTGGATAGTATTTCTGAGTTATTCCGAGAGTAAAGTGAATTTATGTACAGAATAAGTCGATGATTTTACATTTTTTTCCTCTTGTTTGTTGATGTGAAACCTTGTTTTTTTTTACCTTCGGATCATTTTCTTAAGTGTGTGTAGGGATGAAATTGGAAAAGCTAAACTAATCACACAGTAAGGTGTTTTTCGATTGTAAATTCATGTTGATTGTTCACTTGCCGAATGTCTAAACTTTGAGGAAGTGAAACAGCATTTGGAAATAAGTGCTTTGATGATTAGGAGATTCAGTCGTACATTAAAAATGTTGTGTCAAAGTGAAGATATTCCTGCAATGCATATGAAGTGTGTGAAATGCATATTCCTTAATGGGCACTGTATTATGGCTAAATTCTGTTAGCAGTACGAACATTAGCTACTCTCGTGAGTGTAGGCACATTCAGACCCCACAGTCAGGTTATGAATCCAAGAAAAGTCGTTTAGCAAAACTGTTGCATCATCAATAAACCTTTTTATTGTTGCACGCAATTTTTTTTCCTCATAATTTCACGAACTGAACCGATTTTGCCGAAATCAAGAAACTTGGGTCCAAATGATATTCAAAAACTTAACCGGGATGATCAGTATTTTATTTCCAACAGTCAGCCAGAGAGAAAGAAGTTGAAGCATGTTGTGCTTTCCTTTCTTTCTCATCATTTGCCAAATAAATAAGTTTAAGAAAAAAACAGAAGAATAAGGGATCGGAAACACGAATTTAAATAAATAAAGAGAACAGTCAGTAGTTTCCCAGGTTTCAAGGATTTTCCATGTTTGATGAATGAATTGAATGCTTTCCTATTACTTATTTGCCACAAGGGATTGTATTGTTACCCAACAATATTACTCATACCCCATTCTGGTGAATTATAATTAATTTATACATACTTTTATGACTGCTTCTAAAAACAGTATTTGTCTGCTTTTTTGTATGCTTCTTTTGTAAAGATTGCTAGTTTTTTCTGTTATGTCACAGCTTTAGAATTATTTGCTTCAGGTACTTATAATGAAATGAGTTTGATTAAGTATGCTTATAAAAATTGTGCAAAAGAGTATAGTCCTAATGTCGCAAGTGCTAAAGAAAGGCACAATAGAATCCTAAAGCATGGAAACCGGACACAAATTGATCGTTGTACCTTCCCTCCTGTTTGATAGTTAAAAGCAGGCAAGTTTTAGAAAAGTATTTTTCGTCAGTTTCTTGTTTAATTACATTCTAGAATTATTCCTCCTTGATTGAGTGTGTCACTGTTGATAACCTAATGCCAATTGTAACAGATTTACGGAATCCGAACCCTATATGAATTTTATTTGAGACGAAAGTTTATGAAACTCAATACATAGATTGAGGGCAAAATGCAAGGCATATACATATGTGTTTCTGTTTTTGTCTTGAAGATGTGGCAATGTAACTGTTACATGTAATATTCCTTTATTACATGAAAACCAAAAGAAACTTAAAGTCTATTTCAAATTTGTTTGAGTTCAGGTTATTAATAATCTCTATTTTTTCATTTTGCCATGCGTTTTTTTCTTTGTTTCCTTTTTCTCCGCACTGTAAATTTAGGGCTTAAAAGCATAACCTGTGCATACTCTTTTAAGGATTTCAGCATTTTTCTTAGTATTCTGTATTATGCGTTACAGGGGTAACTTACTATATACATCTATTTGCACACTGTTGATATACTCTGGCCAGTTTGGTTTATAATTGTATTTGAACCCCTAAATGACACAGAATAGAGATGTTTGCTGTGTTTGTGTAATAAATATTTTTATTGGGGCTACATGTTTGGTATATTATGCCCTTTTGCACTTTTTTGTAATTAAAGGAATCAAAGATACATTTGCATTCTATAATAATTTTAACCATTTGCATTTTTCTAGACATTTTTCTCTCCAGCGAATTCAGCGTACTGAATCTTATTTGCAAACTCTTCCTGCTCGCCATCAGGAGCTATTGCAGCCGTACAAAAACCACTTAAATGAACTGAAAGTGTGCATCCAGCATAACTATGAGATTATCAAATTGATAACTCACGATGTAAATAATCTTTATGAAAATATAAGTTACAGCTTGGAAGGAGCAGGCAAAGTACATCAATGTTGAATAATGAGGGGATACATGCACCAATATTCACATAGGCTCCAACTTTAAGTGATATGGAGAAAGTTCATCAAACTTTGAAGCAAATAGTAAGAGATTGGACTCATGAAGGAGAAGAAGAGAGGAAGTACTGCTATGGCCCAATCTTGGCAGAAATTGAGGAGCATTTTCCACCTAGCCAAAAGCAAGTTTTAAGTGAAATATAACTGGTTAAAACCATGGTGTCAATATTAGGAATCCAAGAGATGTGCAGATACTAGTTCCAGGAGCAGGTTTAGGAAGACTGGCATTTGAAATAGCCAGACGTGGTTACACATGCCAAGGAAATGAATTTAGTCTCTTTATGTTGTTTGTATCTAATTTTGTACTCAACAGGTGACGTTGACGATTTATTTTTTTTGGAAAGTAGGCTTTCATTAGGAGTCAGGGTGTGGAAACCTATCGTCTTTATCCTTGGATAAGCCAATTTCTCAATAACTTGCATGCAGCTGATCAGCTGGCTTATGTACAGTTCCCTGATGTAAATACCTCTGAACTACCTCCTGGAGCACAGTTTTCTATGGCTGCTGGTGACTTCTTGCAAGTGTACCAAGATTCAGAATGTTGGGACTGTGTAGCAACGTGCTTCTTTTTGGATTGTGCCAACAACGTGCTGGAATTTTTAGAAACGATATGGCGCATCCTTAAACCTGGAGGCATTTGGGTCAACCTAGGACCTCTGCTGTATCATTTTGCTGATATGCCCAATGAAAATAGCATTGAGCCAAGCTATGACATGCTCAGGGAAATAATTTGTCAGCTGGGCTTTGTTATGGAGGTAAAGAGATGAGGATGTTATTGTGTTCTAAAGTGGAAAATATGTTACAGAAGGAGAATCTGGACATGGCAACTCTGTATTCTCAGAATCAACGAAGCATGTTGCATTATGTATACCATAGTGCTTTCTTTGTGTGTCATAAACCAGAATAATAAATCTGTGACCTGTGTATAAACTGGGAAATCTAAGTGGACAGATTTATTAGATTCAGCACATCTGTGTTTCCCTCATGGTGCTGGCTTGATGGAAGGATCCTGGGAAGTATATTTTGGGTTAAAGTATGAACGACATCAGTTTTCCATTGACATATCTTGATAGCATTGCTATTGAGATTTAACACAGTTCATTTACTACGTATGAGACTGGAATCATTTTGAAATCCTTTATGGAGAAAACATGTTCATTTATGTATATAGTTAATAGACTAATGATTGTTATTTGTGTTTAAACCAGTTCCTGTTAAAGTATAACTTACTAATGACAAATTAATGCTTTTTCACTTTTGCATTCTAAGATTACTTCTATTAATTTCCTAGCAAGTGCTTAACTTTTCGTTCAAGGTTTGCCTCATTTTTTGAGTTTCATCAAAAAAGTAATAATATCAAAAGCTTATACTTTGGATCAGAAGACTTATTAAAATCAGTTTTCCTTAGCATATGTGTTAATGAAAGCAAAGCATGGAGGAAAAATAGTGCAATTTTCACGGTCATTTTCAAATATGCCACAAACTTTTACGCGAATACAGAAAACCCAATAGAGAAGTTGTAGAGTTTACAGCATTCTGCAGACAGTCAAAGTATCATTGTCTCGAAATTTTTACTCATTCATTTAAACGCAGCCAGTAACACACCTTTGCAAAGTGTGTTTGCATGTGACTTAGCAACGAGGAAACTTTCAGCCCTTTTAAAGGGCCTCCTTTAAACTTTAAAGGATCGTGGCCTTCTCAAGTTTGGGATGATCTTAAGGCATCCCAAATTGAAGTGGGTTATCAGTGGTGACACGAAAGGTGTCAGTACCTCGGGGCAGCCGGATGACCCCGAATTCGTGGTGGGAATCGGCCTGATCCCTGCAGAGCGTCACGGCGATGGTTTGTTTTTGTTTTGGTAAAAGAACGGGGCGAGCATCACGAAACGGTAAACTGCGTGGAGCGTGCTTTCGGTATTGTATTTCGCGTGTACCCAAATAGGTGTATTCCGGGTTTGGAATAGCGAATGCGCACCCGGGCACGTAGTGTCATGACTAAGTGGTGGTAATTCCCGGTTGTTTGAACCGTGCCACAAGTTCAAGCTGAAACATCACGCCATCATTGAGCTCCGATTTCAAAATCTTTCGTGAGTCCGTACGCGCACGAGTATACATAAACACTTGGGGGGGGGGGAGGAGGACACTGCGCAAGCTTGTACCTCCCTCCCCCCCCTCTCTCTCCCTCCTCCACGCATATAATTGGATGCAGCCAACACAGCTCCTTTATCTCGCAAAGAGAACAAAGGAAGGAAAGGAGAAAAAAACATTGATTTCGCCGAATCAGTCGGAAGAGTGCATCAATGTGATGAGCATAAATACATAAATCAACAGAATGGCACGACAACTGGTCAAAGGGAATTGCTGCGCGGCCCAAGTGCACGAGCAATTATGAACGCCTGCGCGCCCCAATTGGTGAAGGCCTGGTGGAGGGATGGTGCAACCGCAATCAAAATGGAAAGGAGAGGGAAAATCTGGAGATGGTGGAGTGGGGGGGGAGGGGGGGGGGAGGAGACCAAATGCAAGTACGGCTACAAACGAAAACCAAAGCATCCTTGTAAACAGGAAGCCATCCGGCCGACGCGCGGAGCAGCAGCAGCAGCAGCAGCAGCAGCACACCCGCGGGAGGCTGCTGCGGGGAGAGAGCGAGGATTCCGAAATTCCGATGCTCTGACTCTCTCTCGTCGTCGTTTTCTTTCGGCCGAGTGAAAAAAACTTCCCGCGACCGGTGTCGTCGTCGTCGTCGTCGTCGTCGTGCGTGCGTGCGTGCGTGCGTGCGTGCGTGCAAGCCGAGGAAGCGCCAAAAAAGAGGGGAAAAAAGGGAGGGAATTCGGCAGGACGAGACGCAAAAAGTAGGTTGGGTTCGGAACATGTCTGGAAAGATGGGAGTATGAATTTTTCTTTTTTTTTTTTTCCGTCTTGTTTTGTTTTTAGGTTCGGGGAGGGAAGCTCTGGACCTCCGGGTAAGCCTCGCCGTTGGAAACCTGCGAAAGGTTGGCCTTGCTTTGGCCCCTATCGTGAGGGCTCTTCCCCGACGATCAAGCCCCTGCCGGGATTGCCCGTTCGAATCGCGGCCCGGCTGCGGTATTCCTTCCCTCCCCAAGCCCGCATCCCGCCAGGAAAGGGGGAATTCCTTCTCGCGGTGGTTCCTTCGAAAGGAATGGGTCGGCAGGGCTGACGGGCGCGGACCGGACTCCGAAAGGGTTCACTCCGCCTCGGGGCGACGTACTGCTTGCGCGCGGTTCGAACACGCAGGAGAACTTGCGCGCAGAAATACGGCTCTTTTCGAGGCCGCGCAGCTCGCAGGCCTGCGCAACCGGTGAGACCTCCGCGCAGCTTCCACAGTCCGCGACCTCCCGCCCAACAAGTCCAACGAGGTGACCGCGTGAGCCGGTTTCGCCACCGTCCTTTTGTGTCTTACAGACTAGCTCCACCCATACCGACCTGCGACATGGGATCGGGGATTCGGAGGTGTGGTGGTGGTGGTGGTGGACGCAGGTGGCGTAGCGGCCGCAAGAAAGATGCCGCTGGGATCCCCGCCTGCGTGCGGTGTGGTTTCCGGTCGACAGCTTGTGGCAGCACCGCGGTGTTCAGCTCGGTGTCGTGGAGCGCGCTGGAAACGCTCGGAAAGCGAACTCGGGTGTTGGCGGGCGCACACGTGGTTCTCGAACTGCAGGCGGCGGCGGAGGAGGCTGTTTATCCTCCCAGATCTTCTCCGAGAATTCCCAGCAGCGATGAATTGCTTCAGCGCATGTAGCGATGAACGGCTCCGGAAGGCCTCACGTGGTGGTTCTAAGAGGAACATACGCCTCGAGACGGCCGTAATTCAGCACACGTATGTGGCTGCTTGCATACCATCCCTATAAGAACGCAAATACGTAGTCGAAGATTTTCCCGACTCGAACATCAGCTGCCGCCAAGCTCTCTTGGCTTCAACCTACTTGAAGCGGAGCCTCTTTTCGAGCTCCGGTACGCTTTTTTGTTTTTTCGTTCATGTT
This sequence comes from Raillietiella orientalis, assembly GCA_036172245.1. Taxonomy (NCBI): domain Eukaryota; kingdom Metazoa; phylum Arthropoda; class Ichthyostraca; order Raillietiellida; family Raillietiellidae; genus Raillietiella; species Raillietiella orientalis. Next base: position 1,790,764 of record JAYWIR010000003.1, on the reverse strand, counting down.
TATCACAACTGTCCAAATTTCGTTCAAAATTTCCAAATGTGCTTTCAAAATTTACAGCGAACGCGATACCGTCTTGGATGGAAGAGGCGAAACCGTTATTCGAGAAAGTATGGAGCTTTTTTTCCCCGTTCGTGCTGCGCTATCATTCGGTTCATCAAAAATTGAAAGTCCTTACTTTCCCGTTTCTTTCCCACGAGTTTGCAAGTTCAACAAAATTGTCGAATGGATCGTGGCGCTGGTAACTGGTGCACCTAAGGCTGGAAATCAACATGGCAAAATGGAACTTTCACAGAGCAGAAAGCAGAAGAGAGAAAAAACGACAGGAGAAACGAACTCACTTGTAATTTGCAGACTTTTTCGACCTGGAAAACACAAAAATAAGATTAGATAAAGATCAATCAAGCCGTTTTTGTTTTTTGTTTTTTTTTTTTTAAAAAAAAAACAAAAAAACAAAAAAAAACAAAAGTTTAACGTTCAAGGCAGTAGCGAAATCGCTCAAGAAATGAGCAAGCAATTTCTCTCTACATGTGAATGCACTTGGTGACTATTAGAGACCACACCGCGGCCGTTGGTTCTTCCATGCCTAAGAGATGCAGAGGAGCCACATAACTCGAACTGAATCAATAGAATGCTAAGAAAATGTAGGCAAAGGTAGAATCTAGCAACTATACTGTAGTCAACTGCGCTTTAAAAGCACTGAGGATTCCATCATCAGAAATGGGAAAAGCTCCTCGACGTCTTGCGCACTCCACCCTGTTTGTTTCCCGCCATTGCATGGCCTCCTCTAACATACGTTGCATTTGCCTCGTTTCTTCTCTCATTATCATTATTATTACTACTCTAAGCCTCTGTCATCCTCACAGTTGATCGTTCTTATATCCTTCCTATGCGCTAGACATCAATGAGGTTTTCCCCAAGGCCTTCTTCCAGATGCTCATGTTCGCAGAGATCCCTCAAGGGGTTATCAATGTAACGCGGTACACATTTACCCATTTTCATTTAAATATTTCCCCATTCCCTCCATGCATGCGGTTCCTTTTTTGTAAAAGGACGCAAGAAACAACGAAAGGCCAACAGCACCGTTTGTGCTTCCATGTGGAATGTACGTCGTGTGTTGTTCTTCTCCAGGTAAAGATTCGTATCGGGTGACCTTCTGAAGGCATTGCACAGCAGTGTGTTCATAAATGCACCACCCAAATCGACTCCGGCATTATCTTTTGGTAGTGGAAGCAGTGCTACAGATGTTTCACCTTGCGTGAGTTAATTTCTAACCAACAGAGACAGCGTCCTTCTACGTGTTGGTCTTCCGAAGGCCTCCACGGAAATGCTATGAAGTGTTGTTTCATCAGCTGACCATAGGAAAAACCTACAGGAGGCGTGGACCTGAGTTTCACACGTCTGCGGATCCCCCAGGTGATCCAGCGAATTCTGTGCATTTAAAATTTGCCCTTGATTTCTTTTGAGGGATGCTTCTTCTTCTTCTTCTGCACAGTTTTCAAAAGATTTCGCATGGGCTTTTGGTGTTGGGTGGTGAACACAAGGCACTTCGGAGGAATCAAAAAAAAAAACAAAAAGCGTGGAGCCTGTCAACATGGAACCGTTGCTTCCACTTTAGGATATCCTCGGAATACAGAAGCTGAGCGGCACGAAACCAAACGGACCTACCGTGGCACGAAACGCCAAAGCCCTGAACCGCGCCGGTGATGGTGGAGAATCGAAATTCCGTCTCGTGGCCATTCGACAAAGGTTTGAAACAAACAAAGACCGACTCGACAAAGCGTCGAGGTTCGCCGAACACGATGGCAAAAGAAAGAAAGGTGTTTCCGACGATGCCTTACCGATTAATCAGGCAGAGAATACCCACAATGCAAAGGACGAATGCGGCCCCCAAACATCCTGTTGCTATACGGAGATCAACCGCTTCACCTAAACATGAAAAAGTCGTGAAGGACAAAAAAAAAAAAAAAAAGGAAAGAAAAAGCCGTTGACATACCTCTCAGGGCTATTAACGGATTTGCCTCCTCACAAAACCTTCCCGACCACTTCTTGCCGCAGCTGAAACGAAAAGGAAGAAAGCATAAGGTCTCTGGCAGAGATCTTGAGATTCTTTCTCGCTCCTTCTGCAAGGCAGAGGGAACGGATGCTTCCCATTCGTTTTCGTAGCAGATAATAAAGTATTTAAGTGGTAATTAAGGCATTCGTTCATAAGCTTATCGACTTTTTCTTCTGGTCTGTCATCTCACCCAGCGACACGAGCGCCTTGCAGGCGATTTTTTCGGAAAGAAGCACACGCTGTCAATAGGCGTTCCGCCCTTTCGAATGTTCGGGGAACAGATCGAGGGAGCTTCTGGTGCTTATCGGTTTAGACGTTCCTCCCATCTCACCCACCAGCGATGTCTTTCGGCCTCTTTGAAAGTAACTCTCAAGTTAATAGAGTTACGTAGAAGGGTGCGAGCACTCAGACACACGACGGGGTAGCTGTGCATCTGAAGGGTGACCCTTCAGATGAGGGAGAGGGATGGTGGAATCCACTCATCGTCTCACCCAAACGATCGTCATAATTAGGACCCAGCCTATGAAAAGGGAACCCTAAACTTGAACCTACGACGCTGGCAAGCGTCGTACGCACATTAACGCCGACAGTTTTTCCTTGGTTTTCATTCTAACATGGACCCGTACCGCAGAGTGGGAAGATGGAATAGAATCAAACACAAATTCCGATCAGTGCTTCCAGTACTTTATGTTTTTTTTTTTTGTTCTATCTCAGAACCTCCTTTCGATGCAATCAGGGAAGCCACCTCGAACTTCCAATATGCTTTGCGCATGTTTTTTCAGCTCCCGTTTCCCTGTTATCGTTTTAGAACTATCACCGGTAAGTCTTCCTGGGCGATAAGTACGTAACCATTTATGCTGCCTGTTAGCGATACAGCTGTCTGCACTCAACAATTTCACTTTCTCCTCTGTCCAAGCGTGATCGCATCCCTCTTTTTTTTATGGGATCGTTTTCCTTTCCTTGCTGTTGCTCTTGCCTTCCCTGTCTCAAGGGTGGGCATCCAGATTGTGCGAGGTGTCTGAGCAAAAATACTAGTGGACGCCGTCAATTTGTTCAGAGTGACTTTGTTGGGGTGATAGAAAGAGCGCCTTCGAAGCCAGCGAGTCACAAGAGGAAGGAACGCGGGCTCGCTAAAGCAAGCGGTCACCCGAAGATCGGCAGAAATCATCGTGGGTACGCCGTGCAATCAACGCGCTGGGTGCCAGCGGCACGAAGCTCTGTCCCACAAAGTGAGTTGGGTCGGCGGTTGCTCCGGAGACGACAGCTCCCTCGCAAATCAGTGGGATCGCCTGCGTTCCCTAACGTTCCGATGAACGTTGCCATGCTACGCGCATTGTTGCGGCCTCGCTGACGCGAGTGCAACAATGCACGTCGCAACAATGCGCATCCGTGTGCGTCCACCAACGAAACGGAGGGAACCGTCTCGATGCGCCTCCATGCACACGAGAAATCGCACGTTGAATTCAAGCAGACGCAACTCAGACCGTGCAACCGCGGTTCAGATGCAAGGGATGTACATCACACGGGATTCGGATTGTGGAGCGATACGGAGCGCTGCACCTGTGGCTTCTCCGCCCCGCCCTGCTCTGCACGAACCACTCGATCCTGGATCCTTCGGTCGGCTGCTGTGCGAGCGGTTCGGCAAGTTTCGAGTCGAGAAAACCAACAACACTTCACAAGTCCATCCCATCTCCCTGCTGCAGCCTCTGTGCTTCTCCTCGTGGTCTCTCTGGGTCTTCGAGATGGTCCGATTTTCTGAATTTTACCATCCGCCGCCTGAAAGTTTCTGGAGATCTCCCCTTGGCGTTTGCTTGTTTGTTTTTTTTAATCCACCTAGAGGGCATCCACCCGGCGAAGGGTCGTCCAGGAATGTTGCGCACGTCGATTACGAGATGGCACCACCATCACCACCGAGTCAGCTGAAAGCACTGCTGTTCTTTTCGTGGTTTTTTCTTTTTCTTTTTTTTTCCGGACGAAGTCGAGCAGCGCTGAAGACGACAAAGCAGCGCAGGAGTGTAGAGAGGGTGAGATTCGGAGATTTCGTCAGCACAATTGCAGTGCCCCTTTGGCGCCCTCCGACTTAATGTGAGCAAGAGGTCACGGGATCCGCTGCAGCCGACCGAGTCTGGCCACCCAGAGGATTGAGGGATGAAGCCTGACTATAGGGTGGTCAGCACGGAAAAGGATGTGTGTAATTCTAGCCGAGAGGACAGGGAAAACGCGTTGCGATGTTCAATCGTGAGGATGATTGAGAGTTTATTCTGCTTGTGAATCTCCCAGGGGAGCGTCCTTCCAATGGGATAGAGGAAACTTTTGGAACGGCAGGCTGGAAATGAAACGCGAAGCGGAGCAACGGCCAGGATTATCCTCCTCCCACACACCTCTCATCTGCAACACATGGAAGTTGGGTTCTCCGTTTTCGAGTGACGCTCTCGAAAAGTCGGAACTGCCCAATTCGCCGATAGGAATGCCCCGTACGGTTTTTGTCCAACGTTCCTCGAGGTTACTACCCCTCTCCGAAGCAGATGGAAGGTTGGAAGCGCGCTCTTTATCCGGCTGTTTTTGTCCCTCGAGCAGAGGGGGGGAGAGACGGAGAGAGGGGAGGAGAGTTGTCTGACAGCAAGGCCAGCGGCCGGTTTCAAACTCGTGGACGTCTTCCAGACAGGAACCGCCGAAAGTCCCAAGTGCCACTGCACTTCCCACACTTTGCGGGTTGCTGATGCTACCTCCGCGTGCGTTATCCCGTTGGATCCCGATGACGCGTCGGGTGAAGCAAACTCCGCGGCATCTTCTGCTTTGCGTAACCGTCGCTGTCTTTAATTGTACAGCAGGCGGTGCCAAATTTCGAATGTCAGGCTAAATTCAGCGCCATCCGTCGCTTCGCAGGTGCATTGCGGCGTCCTAGGGGAACCGCCTTCCCTGGAGACCGAGCCAAGGAAGCAGGGATTGACTTCGCGTCCCAACGTGGAGCGAGGAAGACAAAGGTCGGAATAGCAGCCCCTGCGTGTATCTCCAGGAGTTCCTCCAAGAGTCAACACTGGTGTCTAACTGACCATCGCCTTCCCGATCCCGGCCTTCCTCACGGGAAGTGGTGAGCGAGCCAGGAGGGGCCAAGGGAGGTGTCTCGAGTGTGTGTGTGAGAGCGATGGCGCCCCTTCCCCTAATCCTCTTTCCTCTTTCGATGGTGAGCTTTGGTCCAACTGGTTCAGTCCGGATCCTTCCCACTCAACGGTGTGCTACATGGCACGAAGGGGAAACGCCCTACGGCCACACGCAGCCGCGACGCTATAGCCATCCCCTCCTTCGCCCGACCGTGCACGTCCTTTCTCCTACAGGCTGGTTGTTTGGTTTCGTCTTGTCCCGAACGGGCGGCGACCCACACCCGGCTAGTAGAGGACCGCGAGCGGCAGGAAGGGAAGCGGAAAGGAACGCGACCTAGTGACCCGGAGGCCGTCTTTGAGCGCGCGCGCGCGTGAAAGAAGGCGCGCAGCCGCGTACTCACGTGCAAGTGAAGTTTCCATCGACGCACTTCCCGCCGTTGAGGCAGGGTGGCGTCTGCGACAGGTCGCAGTAGAGTCTGCACTTGCCGTCGCCTTCGTCCTTGAAGTACCCCTTCACGCACTGGCAGAGGGGCAGCTCCCCGAACCGGTTGATGCAGGTTGCGTTGGTGTCTTTGCACCAGGAGGGGTCCAGGCGGCACTCGTCGATATCTGCGGCGGATGACGAGGGGACGCTGGCGAGAATCCGTTTCCCTTTTCCCCTGCAGATCCCATCCCCTCTTTCCGGTAAACTCCAAGGAAGGACGGAGGGTGTGGAGCAAGGGAGAGGTCAGAGTGGGACGAACCCTTCGCGTGCGTTCACGGAGACGCTCGAAGGTCTTACCAGCACAGTGCGGTGGTCCGATGGTGCTCTCGACCTCGTAGAGGTGCTCAGAGCACTTGCAGCGGTACAGGCCGGAGTGCTGCTTGTCGGAGACGCAGTCGTGGACCTTGCGGATGCAGCGCGTCTCCTCCGGAAACTCCTGGCAGGCGTCGACGTCTGAGAAGATAGAACCCTTTCTTTCCCAGGTATCCTGAGGAGGAGAGGAAAAGGGGGAGAGGGAGGCGAGGAAGTCAAAGGAAGAAGAGGCAGGTGAGGAGAAGGAATGAGAGAAGAAAGAAGAAGAGGAGGAGCAAGAAAAGGGAAAAGAGAAGGAATGGTGAGGAAAGGAAGGAAGAAGGAGGGCAACGAAGAAGAGCCGGAAGAGCTGCAGAAGAGGAGGAGGAGGAGGGGGGAGGAAGAAAGAAGAGGGAAAGGAGAAAGAACGATGAAAAGGGGGAGGGGACGGAAGGAGAGATGGGAATAATGACAAAAGCAAGAATAGGTGAGGGAAGAAGAAGAAGGAAGAAGAGAATGGAAGTTCGGCTGGAGCGGCGGGGTTCCCCTGCAGCATGCTGACTTCCCGTGGGACGCGAATGCTGGTGATGAAAAGGACCAGAGCGAGTGCATCTCTCTGGAGGCAGCCACGTCGCCCAGGAAGTAGCGGTCTCGAGAAATGCAGGATTTGCAGCAATGCAGCAATTTGCCTTCTCCGTGCCACCTCTTCCCCCTTGGGCAAGGATGCGAGCGCGCGGTGGCGCGTCCTGAAGTTGGACTTCAGCAAAGAGCCGCGAACAGGGTGGAAGCGGCCATTCCTCTCTCCCTTTCTCGGTACCCAGTGATAGGACAAGGATCCAGACAAGGGACCAGAGGATGCTTGGTCCCTTGTCCATCGAGGCCCACAGATAGAGCCTTAGGGGACTTGGAAAGAGAGGGGGAGAGAGATGCCTGCACTGCCTCCACGGCCGTCCTCCTCCTCCTCCTCATGCAAAGGAATGAGTTCTCAGAGGAGCGAGGAAGAGTAAACGCCTATAGGTGAAGAGGGGATAAGGGAGTCTTTTGGGGTCGAGAAAAGGGGAGCAAGGCGCAGCACGGAGGCCACACTGTGAAGGGAAGACCACTTACCCCTGACGTGGACGTCGCTAAGCTCGTGGAACCGTTGCTCGGGCTGGTCGTAGTCGTAGAGGTAGCAGCGGTCTCCCTGGACGAGGGGATGGCTGATGCACGCGCTGAGTACGATGGTCTGCAGGATACTCGAGAGTTTGAACTGCGTGGAGAAGATGTAAAAGCGCAAAGAGGCCTGGTCGCCCTGAGGCGAGCCTTGCACTGACTCGATCCGTACGTCCGGGTCGTATACCGCAATGATTTTCTCCAACTGGAAGACCCCAGGAAATGGATAAAGAAGGAAGAGAGCAAGCTGCTGGAGGCACTGTCCCCGCCCTGGAGGCTCACCGTGCTGTCGACGTGTCTCGACACGTCCGCGGGGTTCCCAGCGACGGCGTGGGACGTCACGGTCAGGGCGAAGATGAGCGTGCGGTTCACGTCTGGAAGGAGAGAGGGAGGACGGTGCTCGTCTGTCTGTGGGAATCTCCTTCCCGTCCCCTCCCCCTCTTCTCCCTCTTGAAGCTCACCCACCCCGGATGCAGCGCCCATTGATCAGGGTGGAACCCAGCCGGCAGTAGCACTCGTAGCTCGTGGACGTGAGGTTGCACTTGGTCCGGCAGTAGGCGTTCTTCTGGATGCACCGCTCCTCTACCTCCAGGCACACGTCGAACTCTGCAACGACACTCGCGTGTTAGAGAGGGGGGAACGCCGACTCGGCACGCTGGGAGACAGCGAAGGCATACCGGAAGCACACGGGCACCTCTAGGACGTCGGAAGGCGTGCGTGCGGGGAAAGAAGGAAGAGAAGGAAGGGAGGAGGAAAAAAGGTTGAAATGCATTGAGAAGCTGTAAAAGTGGAGAAGACGTTAAAGGGAGGAGGGGGGAGGAATGAAGGGAGAAGGAGGAGGAGGAAGAGGAAAAGAGGATGGCAGGAAGAAGGGAGCCGTGCGCTCAGAACGGAGGCGGCGTCGCCAACTCAAGGACAGTCGAGTTCCTCCCTTTTCTTCCTTCCCATCTTCGTGAGGGGACACGCAGGTCCGCAAGGAAAGAGACGATTCGGACCTGCGGAAGGCTCACTGCTGCCGAGGGAGACTGGATGCCTTCAGGAAGCGATTTTCCCCTCGATCCAGAGGGAAAACAAGCGAAGAATTGGAACTGGGAATCGCCGCTGATGGTGGCACGAGCGACTCCTGGCTTTGAAGCTTCAAAGCCAGGAAGGAGGGAGGAGAGCTAGGAAGTCTCTCACGTCATCAGGTCACCGAGTGACGAGAATTTTCACCTTGGCAGGAGCTCGGGTGGCTCGATCACCGGAGGAAACGTACGCTGTTTCGCTGCCTCCGGCGGTCGTCCCGAAATGGTCACTGGAATCCTCAGGAGGAGAGGTTCCGAGCTTCTACCTGCCGCGAACCTAGCGAGACATGCTGGACTTTCCTAGGGCTGCTGCGAGCGGCTCGATTTTCTTCCGGGCAGAGCTTCCGTTCCAGGACTGCACCTTTTTGGAACGCCTCCGTCGAGCACGGCGAGCGGTTGTTCCTGCTTGCATCTCTTCGCCTCCGACCAGTTCCTTCAGCCGACCTCTGCTGCAGCTGCACGTCACCCAAAAGCTCGCTGGAGGACGGCGGCGACTTCGCATCGCCGCGCCACCCCCGGTACCAGGAGCACCAGATCCGACCAACTCACACTGCACTCTGCTGAAGTCTTCCACGCTCCCTTGGGATCTCGTGGCCGCCTCTCCTTGATTCGCAAGAGCCGCAGGGGCAAGAAAGGGGAGGAGAAGGAAGGGGGGATCGGTCTTTGGAGTCGGGTCTCTGAGGAGACAGGGGTCTCCGAAACTGACTCTTCTCAGGGGAGTTTCGGTGTGCGGGAACCGTTCATTCTCCCGAAAGTCCGCAGCGAAGCGAGACGCATCCAAAGACCTCGAGAAAAGGCAGAAACAATGAGCTCGTGCTGCAGAGGTTCAGGGAGGAAAGATCTCGTGTGAAGGATGCCGATTCGCTTTGCCGGAGACCACCTCCCGGCTCTTGATACCACCTATTGGCGCTTCTTCTGCTCAAGAAGACTCGAAGAGGAGGAACGCCGTTTCGTCGCGAATGAGGAAGGAGGGCGAGGGAGAGGGGAGGGGAGAAGAAAAAGCTACTGAGCATGTAAATTTTTCCGCCTCTCTCCCAGGGGTGTCAAGCTGGAGAGACGAGAGAAACCTGCTCGTGAAGACCAAGGAAACGCCAGCGCCGAGCATCCTTCCACCGTTCGCATCGCATGGTTGGACGATTTCGACCGCAAATGGCGGCGACCGAACGCGCCATCCACTGTCAGCCGACATCGCGGTTGTTGGCGCGTTTGAAAATCGGAAGCGGAAAAGCGAAGGCTGGAAGCTTTACGAGGGCTGCGTTTTGCTTTTCTGCTTTCTGTTTTCTTTTATGCGCTCGAATTCCCATACACAGAATTCCCATACATATTCCCATCTTCTTTTCAAGCAGCAGGAGTGATGTACCGCAGAAGACTCCCATTTCGATGCTAGCGCAAGGTAGTTCCGAGAGCAACGTACCGTTAGTCACCCACGCGATGTGCACGTGCAGTTTTTTCCCTGTCGAGCACGTGAATTGTGGCTGAATCACAGAATGCAAACACCTTCCGATAGGAAAACAAGCCCAAAGAGAAGAACAAAGACGGCAAAAAAAAAAAAAAAAACAATCTATTTTTTGGCGCGAACAACTGAGATTCTGATGATTTCTCCTTTCCATCGACGAATGGAGTTTCTTGAGAGGTCTCACGGTGAGCTACAAATGGCAGTTGGACAGCAGCCAAAACAAAAACAAAAGCTAACGGGGTGGGGTCAGGCGGAGGCGCAGTTTCTGGAGTCTCTGATTTACAGCTCTTCGGAGTGTCGGCAAACGGTGGTGCTGTGCTTCTCGTTAACAAACATCCATGGGTAGCCCGCCTGCTGAGAGCAAGTAGAAACGAATTCTGCCTAATGTGCTTCCCGCTTTCTTCCCATAATCGTTGTTCGGGATCCAATGATCTCAACTCAACCCATGTCATTAAGATGTTCGCCGTAACACGCGCTGCTGTTGGGTGACTCTCATCAAGGACTTTGGAGCGATGAGGCGAACGCCCCGATTGCACAACTCAGTAAATCAGGGTAGGAATGGATCCGAATTCGATGCCGGCCTTCGGGAGGAGTCTCAAAGCAAAAGAAGGATGACCTTGGAGAGCGACTAGACCTTGTAGATCCAGCAAGTCCTCTCCCCGAAGACTACCAGGGAGAGAGAAACCTTGCAAGCCGCACCATCTGACCGACGGCAGCCAAGAGGCAAATCACCTTGGGATTTTTTTTTTTCTTTGCATTTCCTCAAGGAAGGATCTCGAAGAGAGAAAGCAGGGACGCCGGAGACGCGTCGCGGCGATCCCGCATGGGAAGCATCGATTGCGTTTCCCGCAGCAAGGAGCTACCTACCGTCTTTCCCGCCGATGGCGCGCATCCGACACGGAAACGCCCTTCCCAGCCCTGGGAAAGAAAAGAGCGCCACAGGCAAAACGAGAACGAGGAAAGGGAAAAGAAGGATCGAGGGAGTTGCCTCTCTTTACCCATCCCGGAAAGGAGCACGCACCTCCACAGGTCACCAAGGGAACTTCGACAGTGGGAACAACCGGTCGCCGTGCATTCCGATCGGCAGAGAGACCCGCATCGGACGCTCACTCTGAAACCCCTCAGGGCACAGCTAAACGACGGGGAAGAGGAGAACGAAACGGGGACTGCAGGAATGGAGAGGCTGCCGGAAGGTACTTGCCTACGCAGAATCCTGAAGCGTTTCTTTTGAATCCGCAGGGACAGTTGCACTGGAAGGACCCCTCTAGGTTGATGCACATTTCATGTGGCTCACAGGCCGACTGGTTCTTGCACTCGTCGATGTCTAAAAATAGCAAGCAGCTTTGAGAACGGAGAGCGAAAAGTCTGCTGATATATCCTCAACGGTTGAGGATGCTGGGAAAGGATGCATCCACTTGTGGGATGCATCTTATCAGTGAATTAACGGAAACGTATCAAACCGCTAGCAAAAGGCGAGCGGGATCGACTGACAAGAGCTTCCAGCTCGCCTTCGCTCGGTCGCTGATGGAATGCTTCCTAGGAGGAAGTGGTCAAGCGGGAAAGATTCGGGGGTATCAAGCACAAGAGGTCGCTCTACTTCAAAGAGCTTACGGGAGGCGAGGTCGGAAGCTCGTCTCCCGTCCGAGAATTCTCCCGTCGCGCATGGTGAGTGGCGCTCGCCTGTGAGATGGTGAAAGCAGCGAGCGTTTGGGCCACGCGCGCACGGAGGCGGTGCGGAGGAGCGACGTGCCGGGCGGGCCCGTGGCTCTGGCAACATGAGCAGTGAAAGAGGCAGCGTCGGCATCACGTGATCTTTCCCCCCTTCCTCTTCTTCTTCGTTCCCGCAAGGATGAACGAAAGCGAGGACGCCCTGCTCAGAGAGAGCCGTCCGAGCAGGACGTTGTTCAAGGCAGGCTTCGGCTTTGACGTGTGCCGGTGTGGCACGTACTCCCGGACCACCCTGCGTGTTGTCGAGGCGTGTGCTCTGGAATGTCCGCGGAACGAGCAGTCACCGGCGACGTCCGATGCAACCTGAGATGCTTTGGTTCTCCAACAGGGGGTACGAGCGTCCGAAGATCATGGGCAGCTGCTGTTTGTGACAAGTGCAGCCCTGTCGGCGGCGAACCTCATGCGCTTCGCCCGTCCGCTCCCGAAAATTCCTCGAGTCCTCCTCTCCTGCTCTTGCAGCTCGCATCTTCTCCCTTTCTTTGATCTCTCTCCAATTATTTCCCTCAGGTGGAGTCTCACTGGATCCCCGTGATGGCCTCAAACCAGAAAGCTTCTGACCACGAAGGAAAACCGGACGTCCTTTGGCGAAATCGTACTCAGTTCCTGCCATTCTCTACCAGCCCGGAGTGCTACCAGCATCTCTGCTTCATTTTCCTGAGATAGTTCCGGAAAACACTTGCGTGCCTGCAGTTGAATCCCCGAGAGTTGGCAGCTGCTCATTCCTTTCGTCAATGCTCTGCCATCTAAGCTGGAATCGAAGAACTAAAAACGTCGTGACTTTTACTTCCAGCAGATCCCTCCAGGAATACGATCAAGCTTTTCGAAGGTCCTTCAAGGTTTTTTCTCCTGGTCGCGGTCCATCTCCGCTATGCGTCAGCGAACTGACGTCTTAGCTGAGCTTTCTGCTGCCAACGACTCTGCAGACGACCAAGCTGCCCGTCGGTTCTCGGTGGAACTCCCCAGCATGCACGCGCAGAGAGAAACGTGTGGGCAGCACCAAAAGGGGAACTGGGAAATGGACACCCCCCAGTTTCGGGTCTGACGTTTTCTTCTTCGAGTAGTTTCGCATTCTGAGGAAGGGGGGCAAAGGGAGGTTGAACTCAAGGAACTGAGGCTGCTCGAAGTCAGGAGGCCGGAGATTTTTTTTTTTTTTTTTTCAGGGTCCGATGGCGAAGTCGCCATTGGGCATTGGTCCACGAAGTCCACGAACGCCCTCTCCTTTTGTCTCCCAGAAAGTCCCACAACCCAGGAGCCGGAGGACGCGCGTCCGCATCCGAGCATCGCGCGTGTCCTGGCCGGCGAGCCGCCAGACGTGGGGAGGGGGCTAAAGGACGGGAGGGGAGTAGTTGGCAGCATGGATGACGCCCGCGCTCCTGGACCAGAGAAGTCTCTCCTCCTCCTGAGCTCCAGGAGCAGCAGCGTCCGGAAGAAGTGCAGTTGTGGTAGGTGGGAACCGACCCGGCAGCGATTTGTAGAGGGGGGCAACGCACTTAGGTCTACCCTTTCTCCTATTCGGCCGTATGGCCATACTCGCTGTCTCGGAACTGCTGAGGACTGTTTGCCGCAGGGTATCCCGGCAACCGCCGGAGCTCCCGCAGCTGCATCGGCCTCAAGCCATGCTCTTCCCGACGCAGACGTTCACCTGCGAGGTTCGCCATGGTCTCTTTCCGGACGCTCCGGAGAGCTGCCGACCGGCGGTCCTCTCCGCTTTGCTGTTTGGGGCGATGGCGATCCCACTCCGACCGCACGAGAGTAGGCTCTCTGCCCCAGCCGTTTTCTCGTCCCCTCTGCGCCTTTTCCACTCATCTCCCTGCGCCATCGCGGGAGCACGGGACAGCTCGAGGGGCCCAGGGGTAGAGAATCGGGAAGGAGACGGGTTCCGGAAACTCGGGGCATCGCCTCCCTGTGGCGCGACCCGACCGCCCTGGACCGGAAGAAACCACCTCCCCAGCCTCCCTCGCCGTGACCCGCTCAAGAGACGCCAAGGTCAAAAAAAAGCGACGCTAGGGGTGGAAGGAAGGGGAGGGGGCGACTACCCGCTCCTTCCCTTTTCCTCAAAGACGAGGCCGTCTCTGGGAAGACCAGCTTTGGGGGCGCAGCCGGCGGCGGAGCGCTATTCCCGCCGGCCGACTGCTGAGGACTGGGGGGCAGAAGACGCTTCTTAGGTTCTTCCCTCCCCTCTCTCCTTCGAGAGTGGACACTCACCTACGCACGGAGGGAACCCGCTGCTTGTGAGGATGGGCCGACCGTCGGGGTACAGGACGGGAGTGTAGCCCCGGCGGCACTGGCAGGTTATGTGGCCACTGTTCTTCATCTGCAGGCAGACGCTGTTGTTGGGGCACACCATGTCGGCGCATGACGTCGTCACTGGGGAGAAGGCAGGGTAGGGGGTGAGTGGAGGGAAGTTAGGGAAGCTGGACTCCTCCTCTCACTCACGTTCTTCGCAGCGCTTCCCGGAGAAGAAGCGGTCGCACACGCACGAAGGGACGTCTCCGACCCGGGCACACTGGCCGTGGCTGCCGCAGTCGAGGTCGCAAGGGGACTCCGGCACTGCAAAGGAGTGATAAAGCGGCTCGCCTCCCAAACCAGGTGAGGATCAAGGGGATGGAAGGGAGGAGAAGGGAGGTCGCGAACTTACCGCAGGATCCGGGCTTGGCGGAGGTCCCGTTGGCGGCGAGGAAGCCCTCGTGGCACCCGCAGCGGTTCTCCGAGCACAGGTGTTGGCAGCCGTCCTTCATGGTGGCGCACAGGTCGATTGCTGCAAAGGGGCGGCGGGCACGCGTGCCGCCCTGACCCTTCCCTAGGCGTCACCCCCTCCCCGCCTTCCCTTCCTACCTGAGCACTGCTTGGGGTCCTCGATGTCCGTGGGGAACCGGTCGCCTAGGCATGCGCAGACGAAGCCCCCATCCGTCTCCAGGCAGACGCTCGTCGACGGGTCGCAGTGGTGACGCGACGCCGGCGGCGACTCCTCGGTGACGTCCCATGACGTCCGCATGTCGCCGTGCCCGCCTCCACCATCCTTCCGGATGGTCAGGAACAGCAGCTCGGTTGCACCGTCGGCTGCACGACAGATGACACGCGCGAGGCATTGGGGGAGGAGGGGGGAGGAAGCGAGGGGTGGAAGAGGAGGGGGGAGAGCAAACCTCCCTCGGGATGCGGAAGAGGAAAGAGGTTCGTGCGCCCCCGTCCCTTCCCCCGGGGCTTCTTTTACCTGGGAGTTCCTCCAGGTCACGGTTGTCGCGGCGCGGTGCGAGAGCTTCGACAACGCCCTCAGAGGTGGCGTCGCCGGCGGCAGCGAAAGTGGTCCAGTCGGGAGGGCCCGTGACGGTGGTCCATGCCGGAGAGGACACCTCGTCGGTGTTACCCGTCTCCGCGGATGTCTCTGGAGACTCCAGATCGGTCATCAGGGTCGTTGTTCCTTCAGGGTGCTCGGTGTCGGTGACCTCGATGGGAGCGGAAGAAACCTGCTTGGTGGTCGGCCTCGGTGTGACCCCGGGATCGCAGTTGGGCTCGTCTGTAGAGGAGAATCAGCGCCAGCAGGGCGGGAGGTTCCCTTCTCCCTCCTCTCAACCACCCATCTCTTTCTTTCCCCTCTCCCTGCAGTCTCTCATAGGGGAGGTCTCCGCGCGCCGTCGCCAAGGAGCTGCTGCTCGGAGGATGGGGGTAGGGGAGAGAACTCGCTGCAGCACCTTCCTGGGGGACGCGAGGAGCTCACGGCCTGCTCGGCTTGCATGGCAACGGGGTGAGAGGGTTCGCTTCCCCTCCCGGACGAGGAATGGAAGGGAACTGAATATAGGAGGTGAGCCGCATCCCGCGGCCGCAAGGAGGGAAACCTCGCGACTTCTTTCACTCCCCCACCTCACCCTCCGCTTCCCTCCCGTCACTTACCGATGCACGACTCCGGGAGTTTGGGGTCAGGAATCCATCCGGGCTTGCAGAGGCACTGAAAGGTGTTCCCATCACTCTTGCAGATCTGGTTTCCATGGTCGCAGGGGTTAAGGAGGTTGCAGAGCTTGATCTCTAAGGGAAGAAGGCGGAGGAGAGCTTGGCATGGGGCCAGGCACGCCGGATCAGGAACGCCTCCTCTCCCGGAAAGAAGCGGTGGAAGAGGGGAGGAGAGCCGGAAGGCGTCCCCCGGTCTCGCTCGAAGGTTGCGTGCCCGTGGAGGAGGAAGGGGGTGAGCTCCGGAGGCTCTTCCTCTCGGGAACGAAAAGCGCGCGCTCTCGAGTGCACATGGAGGCACCCCCCACCCCCCTCACAGGCATTCGTCCACGCGCTGTCACACCCTCGGAAGGCAGCCGCTGTGCCTTCCTTCGGGGATTCGTAAGCTGAGATAGTAATGAATGCGCGTGCGATTGCCCGAGGATTCGCCGCCCGAGGTGGTGGAGACTCACCGCTAGCAAATCTGGTGGAGAGAAAGAGAGAGAGCAGGGGGGGAGGGGGTAGCAGAGAAAGGAAGGAAGAGCCGTATCCGGTTCTTTCTTCTATTCTTCCGGTCTGGAAAAATCCGCAGTCGAGAGCCCGTGCTGGCGGATGCGCACCCAGCCTCAACTGTAGCGCGCCTCGCCATATGCAGAGAGCGCGCCCTCTGCAGCTGCTGCACGTGGTGCATGAAGAGAGTGGTGGTGGTGATGGTCTCTGGACTGTCCGCAGAACGACCGGCCTTTCTTCCTATGGGAGGAAGACGCCCGGTACTCAGGGAGGGATGGTCTGCTCCCGGGACGGAATGGTCTGCCCTGCCGCCTTCCACTCCCCCCCCCTCATCCCACTTCTTCCTGAGAGGAGCAAGGCGTACCTTCGCACTCGATCCCGTTGAAGAACGATCCCACCGGGCAGACGCAGTGAAACAGGTGGCAACTGACCCTCTGGCACAGGGACTCGCTCTGCTCCCCGCACTTCTTCTGGTCGATGCAGTCCATCACGCTGCTGCACTGGCAGAACTCGCCGAAGTACGCTCTGGCGCACAGGCATCCCGAGACGTTGCCGTTGGACACGCACTCTCCTCCGTTGCGGCACTGGTTGTGGTCGCAGAAGTTTCCTGCAAGGAGCAGAAGAGGGAGATACAGAAGCTTGTTCGTCTAGGACGAGTGGGGAAGGGGGGAAGGGAGAGGGAAAGTTTAAAGGTGTTCAGAGATCGCCCCAGGAGAGCAGCAGTCTCCGGGCCAACTCCTCTTTGGATCAGACATACGGCTGGGTCTCGCGAACGGTGGAACCGGCGAGGAGAAACCAAAATCGCGGGAAAGGGAGGCATCTTCAACCCGCATTTTGCCGTCGTATTGATCGCGAGACCACCCAACAGGCCTTCTTACCATTCTGAGTAACTCGAAGAGGGGGGACACCAATTTCCCCTTCCTTCCTGCTCGCGCAATTGCTGTGCGTCCTGGCGTCACTCGGCACGCGACCTGTTCTCAGCTAGGGCTGCCTCCTCCTGGCGGCCACCGCGGGGCCGTTGGGCATGCAGCGACCACGCATCTCATCCCCGAGCCACGTAATAACTCACTGGCAAATCGATTCCCTTCGGGTCGCGTGCTTCGCGGGCTGGCCAAAGGAGGAAAAATGGGGACGTCGGAAAGTCCCCTGGAGTGTACCAAACGGAAAGTCCTGCGGACGAGTCCCGCCTCTGGAGCGCGTGCTAGTGCCTTACCCTTCCTTCGTGATCCTGAGGGGAAGAGCGAGAGGAAAACAGTGTTTAAGGTGTGCCTCGTCGGACCATCCTCGCAGCAATACCTTTCCCAGGCCACCCTCCTCGACGGCGAGGTGCACGTTGCAGCAGTGGCCGTCCAAGTCAGCGGTCACACAGAGAGCGAGCGCTGCCTTTGTGCAGCTGTAGCTGCACATGATGTATGTAGAGAGGGAGGATCGGCAGAGACGTGGAAGGAGGAGGTGGAAAGGAGCTGCGTTTTTTGTTCCCCCCCTCCCTTTCCCTCCCATGCATATGCACATTGAGAAAGTGTGGACGCTTTGATGGTCGGCGGTTGTGGGCAGCCTCCTTGAAGACGCAGCTGGCACGTCAGCCAACACGAAACCGCGACTTATAATAAACCACCAGCCCTCCAGACGAGGTTCCTCAAGACTTCCTTTTTCTATCTGTGTTTTGCATCCTTGCAATCTTTCAATCCACCTCGTCTCCGCACTCGGACCCTTACAACGGCTCATTCGAGGCTGAACATCTCTTAAAATCGACCATCAGCCGTGAACTAGCAAATACACGAAGACAAAAGAAAAAGAAGGGAATTAAAAGAAAAGCGAGCAAAAAAAAAAAAAAAAAAAAAAAGGAACGAAACGAAATTAAGGACATCGAGGTGAGTTTGGCCATTACATCATCGCCAATCCATGAGAGGCATATCAAGTGCTGAAAGGATGCTGTGCAGTCCACCTCATGCACTGCATATTTTTCCAGAAAATCAAGAACATAATGACCCCGAGCTACTGAAACACCTTCGGGAGAGGGGGGGTAAAGAGACGTCATGAGTATTATTAATCAGCGTGCACACCCGCTGATAACTCCCTCACAGTTTGCCGCGCATCCAAATCATAACTTATCTTCGCGAACAAGAAAGAGCACTTCTATCGATTTAGATAAGGCCTGGAATATTCTGCGCAAAGGTCGGAATTAATTCAGTTTGGGGTTGACTTTTTTTTTTTTTTTTGGCTCGGCTAGGCCCGCTCTCTGTGGATGCGCAGATCACTGTTAGCGTGAACGCGGGACGATCTGCACGGCGCCTGTCTAGGGAGGCTGCAGGCGAGAAGAGGAGTGTTTTCCCGCGAGATCTGGCAGCTACAGCACACAGCCGTCTTATGGGCAGCGAGGGGACATGAGCAGCTTTTTCCCCCCTTCTAGCAGGAGAGACCTGAGGTGAAGAATACGGCGCGCCCTGGGGAGAGCCACAGAAGCACTGGTGCGGGAAACGCTGAGGGGTTTCTGAGGGAACACACGAAGATAAGAGGTGGATACAACGAAATGGCATTCCTCGATATGGGAGATGGGGGACAGGAATGGAGTGCGTGAGTGGGAAACGGAGTTTTCGAGTTGTCCTCCGAAGGTTGCAAACCAGAAACTTCGAGAGTCGTGATGGCAAACTGTCCAAGAGATTCCCTCGCTCTGGTTCTTGAATTGTGGGTGGGGAGGGCCGGAAAAGTCTCAAAAGCAAGTAGCTGATGCAGCCAGGAGACTCTTCTCCTCCTTCCAAGCATCCCGGAGGGGTCGTGGCCGTTCTTGAAAGCAGATGCTACACAGAGCGCTGGGAAGCCAATCAGCAACGCGTCTGGTTCGGAGCTTGCGCAAAGGCGTCGACAAGGAAAGGCTGGACAGCAAAAGGAAAACTGGAAGAAGGAAATCAGAGTAGATCTTCAAACAGAGATCTTCGATCAATTCTCCAAACGAGGGCAGGATGCCTTCCAGGAGTGCCCGAGAGATGCCAAAGCGAACCAGGTATCTGGGATGTAAAAACCTGGCTTCCCCGTTTTGGCAAGGAGTCTCTGGTCCTCTGGCAGAAGTGGCTTGCAGCGGAAACAAAGGAATGAGGGATGAGGAGAATGAGGTGTGGCCGAGTACTCCGTCTTTTAGGCAAAAAGGAGAGGAATGAAAGGGAGAGGAAACTCCCCGAGAAGGCTGTGGTGCTCGTGTGGGCAGGGAGAGTTTGGAAAGACCCCTGGACGGAGAGTCTGAAAGAGGGGAGTGGGAGCAGCCATTCCCATTGCTCGCTCCAGGCCAAGGAGACTTTAGACTGCGCTCGTAGCTGCTCGCCTCCTTTGCTGTTCTCAGGAGCTGGAAGGCCTCCCATGATCGGACATCACTCAAGGCACGTGTTCATCCACGAGAGCGTTATCTGTAGAGTGCCTCCAGTGGCTCGTGAAGGGCACAGTGGGTGTGTGAGGTAAGACCAACTCCCCACGCCAAGTCCCCGGCAAAGAGACGTTCGCTTGGCCGGCCGGCATCCGCTTCGCTGACGGCTGGCGCGATGAGAGTGTCCTTCCCGTGCAAGCTCGAGGATGGTTCGAGGAGGCGCTTTTACTGCCCTCCTGCGGCCTCAGGCGGTGGCTGTCGCGCGCGCGCGGGAGATCCGAAAGGGTGCGAAAGGGTGCAGCAAGCCCTCAAGACACGAGGATGGACCGGCAGCCTCCGGGCATGTGGGGAAGCTCTCTGCAAAGAGTCGTGCGAATTCGACCTCGAAAATGCAGAGGCGGCCTCCTCGGACGTGCCTCTCGAGTCCGAAGAAGGGGTGGGGAAGGGCAAAAAGGGGAGTGAACGCCAATGCGCCTCGCGGTCAAGCGGAGCGCACGCGCGTCCAGGACGCCCAGGAGGCGGGGAAGGCGCCCTGGTGCACCCTCCTCCGCACCAGCACGCGGTGGCAGCGGAGCACGCAAAAGACGGAAGGAACCACCACCGCGCAAAGCGCCGTTTAAAATTCAAACGGCGGAAGTCGCGCCCTGTTCACGGGAAGCCTGGCATCCAGCCTTGCGTGACGAAATGATCCCGTTCTCGATGTTTGCCTTCCTGTGTAACATTCGTTTGTATGTTTGTGAGTGTGTGTGTGTTCGTGTTTTCCGTTTCAACGCGAAGGAAACGTAAACTAGCATCCACATCTCCAGACAGACAGGTGTCCGCTTATCGGATGCTCGTCATCAGCAACAAGGTGCGTCACTTGACCGCCAGCCCGAGGTGTTCACATTTTGTACGTAGCAATATTTTTTAAGCAAGAATTAAACACCGGGGTCTCGGGCGTGTCCGGAATAAACGATTTCAACAACGCGTTGTCTTTGTTCTCATTTCGGGCGCCCCAGAGGAAGGCATTCGTTTCGACTCTTCACCGGAAGTTGCGAACACCTGAACACATGCACGTGTACAGTATTAGGTTCTTCCTCTTTCCCTCCCCCCCCCCCTTCCCGCTCTAAAAACGCAATGCATCATTCAGAGAGTATAAGCGTATGCCAAGTAGGTTTACACGTTGGGACTATGGATGTACATTTGCGCGTAAGTGTATTTTTTCTAAGGTACAAACTCCCACAGAGGATGGCCAGAATCAGCTCCGAGATGCTCATCTGTTGGCAATAAAGAAGATTCCTTGAAGAAAGATAGGAAAGTTACGTAGCATGCGTTGAATTCAGGGCTTCAGGCTACTCCACTTTGATCTTGGCCAAAAGGGCGCGGGAAGCGATCCGGCTACTGGGAAGCACTCTCTGGTGTACTTTTTATGCCACTGGTCACTACTGCACTGGTACGAGCGATGGCATGTACACGAATTGGATCCCTCGCCACCGATTTGCGATCCTATTTGCCGGCTACTTACAGATCCTGCCAAACAAGAGCCAGCACGAGTACAAGAACGGAACAGTCGCCGACAAAAAGGTCAACAGACTGAGATGGACCGTCATTAATCCGAAAGGGGAAATATTTTGTGCAGTTACCAGGCTGCCATTCAAAAAACAAGCAAGAAGGAAAAAAAGAAGGTGGGAAACCAATGGAGTCTAATCTAAGAACTCTAGATTCTGGCTAAGCTTGGTCACGTTTCCCATGGTGACCGATATCCCTCGTTTCCACGCGACGCTCTCTTAATCGGAATGCTCGTGTCAAACTCAACAGCAGCATCGAATTGTTCTGCTTGCATCGTTGGCTCTTGCATCACATGGTTCTTTTCCGCTGCTACTTTTCCAATGAGACTGTCTTGAGCGAGCCTCATATACCCTTCCCCTGCAGGCAGGCACTACACGTACACTGTGTTTCGAAATTTCATTTGCTTCACCAGCATAAAAGTCTTCCGTAGGACTTTCCAAGATGGCTCGTAATCTCCTTGTCCGGAAAATTCCTTTCACGAGATGGCTTCCCCAAACTTGCTGCGATCAGCAAAGAGGCCCTTCGCCCTAAAATCCCACGATCGCGGTCATCTCGGAAACGCCCTTGGAAGTTCATGTTTGATGGATCTCATGAATGCTACAGAACTACTCGATGTAGAGTTTCGACCGGACAAGACCGCTCCTGAGCTTGCCCAGAGGCTCGTCCCCTTTCATTCTTCGAACCGTGGGGTCTCCAAAGGGGGGGGGGGGAAAGCCGGTGGAGAACGTTTTCGAAAGCAGGTGGTCATCAGACCCCTGAGATGGAAAACCGGAAACACGGAGCGCCATTCGCGGAAATGCTGAGACCGAGTCGTCCCAACTTTTTTTTTTTGTTCTTTCCAAACACTATGATGGCGCTGATGAAGGCACTCCGCAGACTGTTTCTTACGAGCACAATGGAGTCCTTGCCGGCAGCGATCCCCAGCAGTTCAATGTCATCTCAGGAAGGCATAAAATTTTGGATGTATTTGGTAATCCCGTTTTTGGATTTGGAAAGCAAGCAAAACAAAAATGGCTGAAGAGCAAGACAGGAACCAGACAAACCACCCAAACAGGAAAGATATTTTCGAGTTTCTGGTCAATCGCACTCTTGAAACCACGGTCGCAGGAAAGGCACCACCAGATGCACGCAACCAAACGATGGATGATGATACTGACGCCGTATTCCCACTCGAAGGATGTTCGGATGTTTTATCCGAGCTTCGGAAGAGGCTTCGAGCTTGTCGGCTGGACGGATTCAGGGAAAGAACTCGTCTTTTTAAGAATTCAGGAGTCCATCTTCAGGAAACTGTCTCGTGCTCTGAGAGAGAGCGGAGAGTGAAGCTTCTGGACGGCTTTCAGAGGCTGCAAGAACGAAAGCATCTTTTCGTCCAGCGAGGAGATCCAGTCTTGACAGAAGGGTCAAAAAGAGCAGATCACTGCATTCCGTCGCTACACTTCCACCTCTGGACCGAGTGCGATCCGTCCGTCTTCGTTTCCGGAGCATCGCCTGCATGGACATCACGTGTGCGAGATGCACGGTCCAACATCGCATCTGGCAAGCCTGGCGTGCTTTGGTGTTCGGGAAACCAAAACGGGGAGTCAATGCCAACCGCCCACGCAAGGACAGGGCACACCCTTCATCTTGGGCGCTCATCCCAAACCGAGTCTGCCAGCGTTAGCAGGATTGACGTGGAAAAGACTTCTCTTTTTTGGCTGCCGACTGTGCGCATTTTCCGTAAGCCGTCGAATTGTTGGTGAATTACAAAATGCACATCGAAAAAAGAAAAGAAAAAAAAGCTCCGAATTTTTATTTTCCATTTTTTTTTTTTTTTTTTTTTTTCTTCTTCCGAAGGGCATCAAGCTATTTTTAGCTTCGAGCTGAAATGTCCAACTTGACTTTAGACTGGCACATGCAAGATGTAATCACCAACTCTGTGTGATCCGCATACGAATTTCGGTACCTACGCGGAAGAACATGCATAATGAATGCACACCGGAAGTCACTCAGCCAACAATGAGAAGGCGAAATGCTTGCTGCAGCCACCCTATTGTGATGGCCCCAGCTGCCGAATCCAGAACGGCAAACGAGAGCTACGCCCTCTCCGAATTTCGAAACCCACGCGACGCATTTTCAATCGAGGAAACGAGGATTTGCAAAAAGAGTGGGGAGGAGGAAGGGGGGGACGCAGCCACTGGATTCCGTCGCAGGGTTCCCACTCGTGGGTTACCTCGAGTGTTTGCAGCGCCAAAAAAAAAAAGAAGAAAAGAAGCTCGGGCTACAGAATTCCACACATGTATGGTGTCCGACGCACGGGATACAATCCCATACACATGTTTTTTTTTTTTTTTTTGTGTTTTTGAATCATTCTTTTACACAACCGCGTCAGATTTGAGAAGAGCCGTCCTCACATGGAAGAGATTTGAACTTCGCATGTAGCGCGCGTGAAGACCTACGAAGAGGGCTTTCGAGCGGAAGAATGCAGGGTTGCCATTCTTGCGACTCCAGAAGGATCGCCGAGAACGGGACAACACGCGTCCGCGCATCACGAACACTCCTCACTGACCTCCAGTCGTTCTTTCGATGCTGGCAATGGAACGAACAAGTGTCAACACTTCTCGGGGGAGGAAAACACACACACATACACACACACGAGAGAGAAAGAGAATCCGAACATACAGAGTTTTCAGGAGTCAAAGGAGAGCGCCGCAAAGTGCGCCGGCAATTCCTGTTCGGGCTACGAACCCTCCACAAATTAATGAACACTTGACACGGGAAGACACATTTCGTAAAGTCAACACGATAGGAAAAAGTAAGTTTGCCCATTGCTACTCACCATTCACCGCTGCGAGTGAAGTTTGGATCAGAAAGTGTATCGCGACCGAGACCGTTCCACGCGTGGCGATGTAAAGGACCATTTCCGGAATCACTGCCGTTTTCACTGTCGTCTTCGTAAATCGATTCATTAATAAAAGCTCGCGTTCTCATTAAATCTAATCTATGCACGCCCTCGCTCTCGTTTATTAAACATCATCGATGTAAGATTACGAGCATGATCCTTTCGGAAATCCGTTGCCAAGCTTCTCTGCTGCACTCGGTCAGTCTGCGACTAAACCGGCGAGGATACACATATATATTTTTTTCCTTTCTTCTTCTTCTTCTTCTTCTTCTTCTTAAGGGCGCGGCTGTTGCGGTAACGGATGCAACCCTCCAGAGTTCCTCCTGAACCCTCGCAAAGAGTGCAACTGCTGGTTATTTGGACTCTTCTAGGGATTGTTGGGGGAGACTTTTTTCTTTTTATTTTTTTATTTTTTTGCAACATTCCCAACGCTGCCATCTTTGATGTGAAACGAGGAAACGCAGCGGAGATCTTCTTCCGGCTAACCTCTGTCGCCCGACCAACGCAGAAGACGGCGGGAGAAGGTGCTCCTTCTCCTGGAGGAAAAAAAGAGTCTGCCTGTTCCCCCGGGAACAAGTGAAATCATCAGTCGGCCTGGCGGCAGCAGGTCCTGCTCCCTCCGCCTTCGTTCGAAAACCGACGGCGTCGAGCGTCAGTCGGTTGGCCGGCAATCCGAGCTTGACCAGGCTGTGAGGGACCAAGGAGGTCCCCTTCACCCCCGTTCGATATGCCGTCCCCTCCCTCCTGCCTCCGGCCACGGCCGATTTGCCAGTCTCCTCCTCCCGCTTTTCCTTCCCCAGCGGCGGAAGCACGTGGTGGTCGGAAGATGCGGCGAGCTGCTCGCAAGATGCTGACCTCTGGTCCGGTCCGACGGCAGGTGGCTCACGAGTGCTGGCGCCGGCAGCAGCAGCGTGGCTCGGAACACCCGCGCACAGCTACGTGGGTCGAACCCTCTACTCACAGAAAGGAGATCTGAGAGATGATGGAGCTCTACTAAAGGGGAGCTGGGATGAAGCTGCATTCAGCCGAGGTGTCAGTCGAAAATGACACCTGCACGCCGCAGCAGGTGAGTGCGAACATCAGCAGCAACAACAACACGCGTTTTTACAATTCAGGAGACGTGGAGGCTGACAACTGGTCCCCCGTGCTTAAGAAAACCCCCAAATTCCGAAGGCTCCTCACGTAAACCACTTTCATTTTAGCTGAATCATGTGGTGGATCACTGTCTGCAGCTCTTTTCCCCCGTCGGAACTTGAAATCTCTCGGTCATCCGCTTCGACAGGCTGAGAGTTGAGCCCGGAGACGTCCATCACCTTGGAAGGCGCTTCTTTTGGTGCTGACAACGACCGCCTTCCTCTGGTCTGAGGGAAGGATTGGCCGGGCTGCTCCCGTCGCTATAAGAAAACAACCATTCGTGGGCGCGAGCCCAACTTGTGGGGCGTGCCCTGTCGGCCATCGTTCGAGAGCCGCCGGTTTCGGTCCGGGAGCCCTCCCAGACCGAAACCGCTACAGAGGGTCACGAAGTCGATTCGCAGGTCAAGAGCAAGGAAACCAAAGAAGCTGACTGCAAAGGCGGAGGAAGCGGCACGTGGGTGTTCGCCGAGGCGGCAGCAGCTGCCCCGCCTTGCGCTCCCGGAAACCCAGGTCCAGATGGACTCTCGCTGCAACGCCTAGTTGCATGCGAGGTGCGTTGCCGCCACCCGCATAGTCCGAGGGTCGGAAAAGCAGCCGAGGGGGGTCGCGCGCAAAGCAGCCTCACTGGTAAGGGTCTGGGGCCAGGTGGCCTCGCATGTTGAACTCGGAATTCAAGTTTCTCGGGAAATCTCCAGCATCTCGCAGAGGCTGTGAGGGACCAGGAGCAGCCGTGCCGCGTCTCCTTCACCCCCATTCGATCTGCTGTCCCTTCCCTCCTGTTCCCGGCCACGGACACGGCCGATTTGCCACTCTCTCCCCCTCCCCCTTTCCTTCCTCATGAGCTTTCTTGCTTGCTGAACCATCGCCCTGACGAACCAGGGGAGGAGAATCCATGGAAGATACGCCTTGAAGATGGCAGCACCGAGCTCCCGCCGCCTCTCCGAGGCGGCTGCTGGCGACGCCGATGGGACGTGGTGGCTTCGACTTGTCCCGGGTTCCAGCGGATCCCGTCGGTCCCTGCGCGCGCGACTTAGGAAAACCGCAGTGGGGTTCCCTTGAGCTCCTCATTCCAGCTCCTCCAACTGGATCAGGACCATCCATTTGGAGGAAAGGTGCATCTCCACCAAGACCCCTTGAAGAGGGAGATCTATTATCCTTCCTCCCCTCTCACCCCGTGCGCAAGGGATCACCGGATGCGATCCCGGAAGCGCTGTCCTCCCTACGGGAGAGTGATAGTCACCGTCGAGGTGGTAGGCGCAACTGTGAGGTCGCAGGTACCAGGAAACACGCCTGGGTGCTCGGACGGCACGACGACCCCAAGTGCCCGTCACAAGCGACCGCTCAGACCCCTGAAGCAAGTAGACCCGCCCAGTAGTCCCTCATGGTGGCAGCACACCAGGCGGCCACGCTGCTCCTGCGCTGGGGTCGTCTCCCGTGCGGCGCGAATGTGCAGGAGCGCGCATCCCCTGCCGCGCATGCGCGTGCACCTCGCCGACGCGGCGCCGCGATGCCTGCAGCGGAGATGGCGGCGACCGCCAGAACACCGGATGGCAGGAACGCCACCACCGCCACGCCCTCTTGATCTCCGCCAAGCGGATTGGAGGTTGGGACCCGCCAGCACCCTGCGCAGGATGCGAGGGAGCCCCGACAATCCTCCTTCCTTATCCCTCCCCTTTTTTTTTTCTTTTGTTATTATTTTTTCACTAGGCACCCCTTGCTTTCCTGCCTCGGGACTGACCTCGCCGGCAGGTCGCCTGGCTTCTGGCCAGTCCATCCGGAATCCTTCAGTCTTTGACGGAAACCAGAGTTCTGCCCAGCATCCCTCAATTTTATTTTATTTTTTTGCTTTTATTTTTTCCTTGCACGCTTGTTGCTGTGGGCGACAACCCGGCGTGGCCTCGCGCTAGCACACAGGCGCTGCCGGTCCAGGCGTCCTCTCTGAGTCCGCGGGGCAGAAGCCGCACAAATACCGAAGGCACTGCTCGAGAGCGTGCTGGTCCCCTCAGCTCTCTTGTGGAGCAAAGCCGCGGAGGAGGACGCTAAGCAGTCCGGTTGCCACTGGAAACTCGACCAGTGCGCCGTTCTCCGGACGCGCCCTTTCCTCGAAGGAGCAGTACAGCCACCTTCCGCTCCCGCCCACGAGCACGGGTGTCACCCAAAAGGGCTTGCCCGACGGTGTCTTGCCTGTGCTGGCAGCCTACTCGCAGACACGGTCAGCCCACTCGCCCCTGCCTACGGGGTCAGCCGGCCAGCCTGCGACCGCAGATCCTGCGCCCGGTTTTTCGTTTCACAGCATCCGTCGCGTTAGCACCGAGAACTGGACTCTGGGAGCCTTCCCTGGCCGCCAGGGGGAGGTCGCGGCGTGTTCTTGTCCCTCCGTGCTGCCGTCCCTTTCGCTCCACCCGGTGTCCAGCCCTGCAGCCTTCTGTTTTGTGCGCTGCCTGGTCAAGTGATCGCCCTGATGCGACCTTCCCACTCGGCGCAGGCGGCCGTTCTTTTCGCGATTCGTCAAGAAACCATAACGATGGCAGCTGGAGATCCCCAAGCTCTGGTCCCAAACCACAGGGACTTCCTCGATGACGGCAGAAGCAGGAAGGAGAGGTGGAAAGGAGGGAGGATCGGTGAATGAACAGACGGAAAGTCGGAAAAAAACCTGATCTCCGGTGTTATCCAGCAATTTTTTGCCATCACATTGATCACCATGCATATTTGTCATCAATTGCGTGGCTTGATAATATAATCAAGCGACCGAACATTTTCTATGTGCGGCTATTCTCTGGATCAGTGTATGAAACACGTTGGCTGTGGCTGCAAGCTCCACGTGAAGCACGAGGTGAGATAGGCGTTACAGAAGGCTAAGAATGTGCCTTCATGGAAAGGAAAACGCTTTACGCACGTTGGCACATGTGGGAGGATGAACAGTTCACTCAGAGGTGTGGAAAGTTGCTCAAATCCTGGCGATGAGGAAAACTCCCTCCCCCACCACCCAACTTTCCCCTTCTCACGCTTGGGATCCCTCCCCAAGCGCGAGAGGCACGGACTCTGAGCCCTTCCTGGATTCATAGGGAGGACCCCCATCCCGGGGTGCCCCCTATCCTGAAGAATTACACGCCCCCTGCGGGTTGCCGCGGGCGGAGAGGCGTGGAAACAAAACAGTGTGTTTAATGTTTAAGAGCCAGGCGCGCCGCGAGGCACGCGACCGGCTCTTGAGGTCACTAAGCGAACCAAAAAAAAAAAAAAAAAACTGAGGGGAAAACTTTCCAAAGCCAACGCAACGTCTTTTCGACGACAAGCTTTCCGGGACTGAATGAAAGCCGCTCTTGACCCGGGTTCCCCTTCCCTGGAATTTTGCCCATTGACAGGCTAACAGTCAAGCAGAGAAAGGTTCCGGTTGCGCCTGACCAAGTGAACTCGGTGTCAGTGCTCGGGTGAAACACTTATTATCCTTATTGCAACTGTCGGTTGCTTTATGATTGCTGGGAATCATTCTCACGAATCACTCACTGCAGAAGGTGGTGGCCTCTGTGATCTCATCGCAGTACAAAATCATTTGAAAACCAGAAATTGCACAGTCGAATCATTTACTGTGTGCATCGGTATGTACACATCCCTTGCCAGGTTGATGCTTCAGGTACAGTTTTTCAATCACATACGTACGTCAGTTCTGAATATTCATTGCTGGTAGAAGTAATGTGGAGTTGCGTTGCAAGTGATGTTCATCTGCCTGTTCGCCATGAAGAAATGTTTCAAATAAAGGCCGAAGGGAGAACCCTTTGTGAGGAGAAGAAGGGGACGCATACGACTGTACTCTGTTTGCTTACTTGACTGATCCAATCTTCTGAAGGTTGCCCTTGGAGTTTTTGTACAGAAGATCTAGATCTGGTGGCTCTCCACTGGAGATGAGGCAAATGGACCACTTGTCTCCAGAGAGCAATCACAGATTTGTGTGCTTTTACACGATCATCTATAATGTCAAGAGTTGCAGTCAACCAGAATCAGCGGAATTCCTGTTCTCATCTGGATTTCCATGAACCAGGATCCAGCTGAAACCCTAGATGGAAGCGGACTGGTTTGAAGAGCCGGTGTCATACATGGAAAGCTGGAGAACAAAGATGTGGAATGGAAATCCAGAATGCCTTGCTTAGGCATTTGCATAACAACAGATTACATTGTGTACATTGGTATGGCTTTTAATTTACTGAATTGAACGCCTCGTGTGACGAGGGGTTTCTGTTGATTTGCTTAACTAGGTGTATTTTCGTGCTGCTTGCGTCATGGGTGATACAGAATGGCCGTGTTATCTGCAGCAAGCTCCTTTGCCTCCTCTGTGAAAAGCAGGGTCATTCTGGTCTTGAGTCTGGAATCATAGTTACATCTTGGAGAAAGGAAAGTTACATGGTAACATGGTGTTTATGTGGCGAATTCTCGAGCTCGTACTAAAAAAGGGGACACGTTCCCGTGGAACTCTCCCGCTGCTGCCACACCATCTGATCCATCAGTATGGATGTTTTTCTAAGAGCACGCTCTGAGCATCGTGGGCGAGATTTTTGTCTTCACATCCACGTCAGTCGTCACTTGGATCATTTTTCCGGTTCGAAGATTTTATCAGAAGTGTTCCCCCCCCCATCTTCCCCCAATCTTATCGTGTTCCTCGATTCCTTCAATACTCAAGTGAGTTTTGAGCACCTCAAGCAGGAGAGGGATGAGCTGTTGGTGGTCGTGTGGATGTTCCTCATCGAGTGGATGGCCGCGAAAGACGGCACACGTGGCTTGTGCCAACTCGAAACAGCAGCGATCGTGCACATCGGGCGAGCAGCCCGATTTTCCCACAGGCAAGCAGACGCCTGACTCGCTGGTCATCTCTTTACATGCTCTCCGCAGACTTGGATGATCCTGCAGGTCGGGAGTTTCCATTTGAAATTTGCTCGAGCGAAGAGCTCCTTCTTCAGTGACCTCTCCCCCCCACCCCTCTTCCTTCCCCTCAAAATCAACAAATCTTTTTTGAAAGGAATTCAGGAAAATACGAACCTCATTTTCGCACTTTTCGAAATTCGCACCGCTCTTTCGTTCGAATTCTCCTTGCTGCATATGAATCAAATGGAAAGGATGCTCTCGGAAAGAAACCCAAAAAATAATTGCTTCGGTACTGAAAGGTATCATTCTGAATGGGAGTGAAACGGAAAAGCCACTTTCACAGTGCGAGAGCACACGCCGGTTGCTCCAGTGGCTGGCGATGCTCGCGGGGAAGCAAATTCTTTCCCAGAAACCCGAAACCCCACATTGAATATTTTTTTCCTCTCCTTTGGTGAAGGTCAAGGCATCCTCGGGTTTCCGCGGATTTCCTCTCGGTCCGAGTGCCTTCCCTCTGACAGTGAATGCCCATTGCAATAGAACTGGCGATTTCCTCCCGTTTCCGAAATCTTCAAGGGACAGCATCACCGGCTGGAGAAATTCTCGGCATCTCGTGCACGAGTGCGAACTTCGTGCATTTATGGAGCGCGAGACTCGATCAAACATCGTGGGCAACCATCTTTCTGCGAGCCATCTCTTTTTTCTTGTGATGGATGCAGTGAGATTCGAGCAAGGTTTCCATAGAAACAGCAACCTTTCGATTTCCTTAAACTGGAAGAAGCTTCGGTCTACGAAAATGACTTCTAGTTTTGCTGGCTGAATCTGTGAACTTCTTTCGGTGCAGTCCTCCGATTCTCGAAAAGCGGCTTCATCTGCTTCGGAAATGGGCTGGGAGTTCTTCCTTGCGGATCAAAGAACGGGTCAATCACAGCAAATGACTCATGGAGACGCTGCGTTACCATGCATTGTCAGTAGAGTCGAAAACCACTAGGGGGGTAGCTGCAGATGTTGAGGAAGGAGCAGTGTTTCCTCAGTGTTCTTCGACTGCTACTGAGTGACTGCCAAAAAGCGCAATATCATATCTGCCGCTCCTTTTGCTTCCCGATTTCCGCTGAGTCCTGCCAACACCAGAAGGCTTTGTTCCACATTTCCTTTCCTGTCACAATAGTGCTTCCTCCCATTTGGAAAAAACGGTAATATTTTGCCTTATTCCACTGCTAGGATCATTGTTTTCTCATTCTTCCTCATAAAACGATCATCGTGCGCACAGAGTACCTCGGTATTCAGAAACAAACCTGAGCGTAAAGCCATGGTATTCTTCGAATGGAGTTGGGAATAGAGCTCTTAAAAAGATGTCCCAAGGGAAGCTCTGCAGCTCAAAAGCACTGGTTTTGTAGTCTTTCCTTGAAGAACAGTGGAAAGGAAGAGATGAAAAAATTCTCTCCCAGGAGTAGATTTTGAGGCATTGTGCTCCTTGAAAGACTTTTTGATGAGGAGCTTCCCACAAGAGGATTGAATTGAGGAAGAGAAGGAAGGGAGACAAACTTACTGGCATGGTCTGACAATAACTTGGAACCGGGAAATCGGATTTTTAGATCTGGGGAACTAAGGTCGCTGTTTGCTAGGACACAGACAGTCAGTAAGGTGAAGTTCAGCACAACCACTTTTGCCTGCACCTCAATTGAAATCGCTAAACGTGTTGTGAATACAACGGGTTAGATGACCTTTGAATCGGAAAGCTTTCCAGCGTACCATTTCTTACAGGAGATGTCAGTTCCCAGAAGCCTCGTGTCAGCCTCTGAGAAGAAACGAAAAACGTCGAAGATGACGAAAGTGCACAAAGCCTGACTATTTCTGAAACAATCATTCCCCAGTAAATTACTCTGGAGACCCTTCAAGGGTCTGCGGGAACGTTACTGAGCTGATGCCTAAGAACTTTGCACAAGTCTTTGACAGGGTCAGAAGACGGGGATCTCTCAGCATGCCTCCAGCCAAAGGTAGCGAATTTGACGAACATTTAACAGTCCAATGCAAGCAGATAATCAGAAAGGCTTGAAAAATCTGGTAGCAAAAAGAAAAAACGAAGACTCGGTTTTCCTAGTTCAGTTTACGATCTTCTGGAACTCTCATGTGATGCAGGAATTATCCACTGATTTTTTTTTTTTTTTTGCACTGTATTAAGAGAGCCATCAAACCACAACACCAGGGCTGTATTTCGCTTGAGGGGAAACAACGCTGAAGCACTTTCACTCGTGCTACTATTGGTTGTTTCTCACAGCAACTGGTGCCCACGAAGACTAGAGGAGAGTTCTTCCACTACTCCAGAGCGGTGAAGTCATGCTCGTTTATTCCTCCAGATGACTTCTTGCTATTTATGGGATTGTAGCGAAACTGTTCCTCGCCTAGGAACTCCTCCGTCGTACCTAAAGACCCGCCCTCTTTTTGTTCCGTTTTCGGGATGCACTGCAGTGGTCACGGAAAGGGGAGAACACCCCAGCGATCCTTGGCCGGCGTTTCCTCTGTACATGCGTGGTGGATGATGGCAGCCTGTCTGACGACCCTGTTTCGAGAATGCATGGTCAGCAGCCCGATCTGAGACAGTGCTGGAAGAACACCTTTCTGAGGATACACCAAACGTCCCCTCCCTCCGGTTGTCTCTGCCTTTTGGCTCAGCACGTGCATCTCGAAGCTGTAACCAGGCTCTCTGAGGAGGTTGGTTCAAAATCCCGAGAGAAGAAATCCCGAAAATCAAAATCCCCAAAGATCATAAGAAATCAATATATGTGCTTATGTAGATATATAGATCATGTGGATTGATATGCAAATTCATTTTAGCATGCACATTTATTAACCCTCATCAACACACATAACAACACTCAACACACATATATGTTCATATAACTCATAATATCTATTAATATATATGGGTGGTGTTTGCTGTGACGTGAGAGTCCGAAGGAGGTAGGACAGGAGCAACCTGTGGGATATCTGGGGTTTGACTGTTGCATAAGAAATCCTGGAATCCTGCAACAAAGAGCAGGGAGAGAACTGGAGATCCTGAGGTCGTACTCGGACTGGACAACAGATCCGATGGTTGCCTCAAACATTCAGCACTGTCGCGAAGTTGTGCTTCCTGTTGATGTTGTTTGTGTCAGTAAAAAATGACAAGGACGCAGGAAGCAATGGCGTTTATTTCATATGAAAAAATGAACGTTTACAATCCTTGTGGCTGGACCGGTGGTCCAACCACGTTTTTTTGACATCAAACCTGCCGCGTTATCGGTGCGCAGACCGGTGAGGTCCACCGCTGCAGCAGAGGGGAGGGAATGTTGCCTGGACATCAGCTCGAGACATCTGCACCCCCTTCGTTATTCTCATTAACATAACGTTCAAGAATATAACTCCCAACTACTTGCCTCTAAGAACATACAATTTCAAGAGACCTCCAGTACTCTCTTCCCCTCACCCAGCCGGGAGAGACACTCATGCAGAGCATCCGGTGCGAGACGAACTCATTTCCCGGATCAGAGAGTCCCGTTCCCGAGGCAAAGAATTCGATCCGGATCTCTTGCTGGTTTTCCAGCGCGTTGGAGGGACAGGGACTGGAGAAGAGATGCCGAGTGCACTGTGCACCTACTTGGCACTGCTCAGAGGACGCACTTGACCTTTCCCGCTTGTCTTGCATCTCTCACCCACACTGTTTCTCTTTCCTCAGCCTATCAAAGGGAGCATTCGTGATGTCAAACTGACGTCCAGTTTCTCAGCGAAGAGGAAGCGTTGGACAGTTCACCCCATTCGCGAAGCACGAGTCGGATGGACCGTGCTTGCGCCCTACGTCTCGAGAGGCGCTTCTGACTGTTTTCTGCTGCCTTGAGATGATTTACGTGGTCTGCAGCGCAGAGGACTCCAGAAAGTGCCTCACGAAATTCGCGTAGCACATGGTCTTCTCTGTCTTCGAATGAGATGACCCTTAACATTGCGGGGAGAGCAGAGTGATCCCAGTCCAATCCCCTGCACCACTCCCGGAATCCGAGAAAACCGGGAGAAAACTGGGAGAGCAGAACGCTGCAGATCCGCAAGGACGTCTGAGATGGGTGGAGCGGAGTCTCATCTCACGCGAAGATTTACTGTTTGCAGTCGACATGCAACCCGGTCCAATAGAACTTGGGAGTGACTTTCGCACCCCAGGAATTCTTCCGTTGAAACCTGCCCCCTATGTGGACGCCATGTCATGAGCAGAGAAAAGTAGCGGATGCTGGTATGGTGCATGGAACTTGATTGTAGGTCGTGAATCGCGTACTAATGGGAAAATTTTGCTCACGAAAACATATCCCGGGTTTCCAGGTTTCCTCTCACAAAAACTGACAACATTCGAGCATCGTCTGACCTGAAACAAGTCGGTCTCTCTTGTGAAGGCCTGCAAATTATTCAGGACGATTAGGTTAGTGCATAGGCCTCTCATCCTCGGAATCCATTCTCAGATTCCCTATTTTAGCTTATTCTTTCCGATCGCTCTGCTTTCGTTGTTCGCACCACTAGGGCGCAAGACAGAAACTTCCTGTTCCTTAATTACAATTTCCGCGTCCCGGAAACGTTTACAGTGGCCAGGGATTGTTGCTCGTTCCTGTCGTTTCCTGCCCGATCATAGCACGAGAGAAGGTAGAGGAGACTGGACAAGGGTGATCCGTCTCTGCCAAACCTGTCTACCGGCGACACGGATGTTCTCCTGGAATCAAAGATCACAGGTGAGGGACGGCCACTCGTGACTGAAAGCCACGAAGGATGATGCAGGCAAGGGCCCACTGAGCACTCTGTGGGGGTGGCGACTTTTCCCTATCCAAGACTGAAGGCCATTTTAGGCACTGGACAAGCACGAATGCTTGGCAAGCTCCTCTTTCTGGAGTGGTGTGGTACATAAGGGAAACAGACACACATATTCCGTGTTCTGTTTCCCAGTTGTGGAGAGCTCGCCATTTTTCCTAGTCTAGACCTTATTAAGAATGAGATTTAGAAAATTCATTTGCTTAACTCGTCTGCCTGAGCCATTTTCATGGATGATCAGTGCCTTCCAAATCGGCAAAAACAGGTGTGGCATGCACAAGTTCAAACGAAGATTCATTTGCTTGACTTAACATGCAACCTCCATAAGTCACGTTTCCACTCGTTTCACACTGCATTAGCATTTTAGAATGCAAAAACACCATGATCAGCGTAGGTGATCACTAACAGTACATTATAAGACAACACTGATTAAATGTAGGCTTCTCAAAAGACAGTCGTTCAGAAAGCACCTAAGAGTACCATCAAATTATCTTTCAAAGATTCCGCTCTTGAAAAACGCATATTTGTGAGGTCGAGGTATTCGGCTGAATATTGTAAAAGAAATGACACTTCAGAATTTTCAGTATTTAAAAAAAAAAAAAAATGCTATGCACATCAAAGCACGAAACACGGCTCCCTGCCATCTTTGATACCTAATGTGGACGCGCTGTGCCGTCGGAGGACACGTCCCGGCTGGTCTCAATCATGCGAGCGACCTGCCGCAGCCACAAGAAAAAGCCAGGAGACGAGCACACGCGCCCGCGTGTGAATCGCAGGGAGAGGGTCCCCATTTGGACGGCCCCGTCCTTCGCAGAGACCTCTGAGACCACAACCAGCGGCAGCAGCACCTCCTCCTCCCACGGAGTGGACGCGCGTGCGACGGGATCGTCACCTTCGGCTTCGACCGAAAGGAGCTCTCGGTGTTGTCCTCTGCCTCCTCGGTCGCCGGTGCCTAAGGACATCCCTGTCCCTGACGGACTTCCTGTGAACCTCGGCAGTGGCCTACGTCATCTGCTTCCAGGAGGACTCCCTCTCTGCCTGCAGCAACTTCGCAGCCTCCCTTGGCTCTCCGCGGTCTCCGAAGGCGACCATGGTGACCGCGTAGGGCTGTTCCTATTCGACTTCCGTGGGAGTCGTCGCGCTGGCGCTGACCGCGGAGTGGCGCGTGGCGCTCCCGTGACCGCCGCCTGGGCAGCGCTGGCGGGTCACTTCGGCCTCGGACTGGTGCTCGCCGTTGGGGCACTGCTGCTGTGTCCGGAATCCCTAATGTGGTCACTGAAGTTGCTGTCCATGGCACCGGCATGATTTATCCTGCCTGCATTTTCGAAGGGCGAGCAGTGCATACTGTGCACCTGACCACCACAGCGACGCGGTTGAAAAGGCGCGCGGAGAGAACGGTTGCGGTGCCAACCTCCTCCGACAGCATCCCTTCTCTGTCCCACTCGGTCCCGGAGGTTCTTTTCTCTAGAGGTTTCGGGAACCACAGGTGTTTGATTGGATTTTTCAGTTGTCCTTGCTGTCATGCTACAGTTTCATGTAGTGAGGGGCGTATCTACGTTGACTGAAAGATTGTTTCCCTGGATTCTTAAGAGGGCTATGGAATCTCCATGCTGCACAGTTCTTCATCACACTGTGCTGGCATTTGCTTCTTGACGTTTCCGGCGGAATCGCTGGAAGTTCGATACGAATTCTCATTGCATTAATGTAAGTGTACGATGCAAGAGGACACAGAGAAGGAGTGCCACATCGTGGTTGTATTAGCAGTGTACGGAAACCTTCTTTGGAATCGTCGTTAAGGAAGCATCGAGCCGTAATGATCGAATACTATAATAAAGACTGAACCGTTTTGGGAGTTTTTAGTCATTTGGTTTTCCTTTCCAGTTTTCATATTTGCGTTCTTACGGTTTTCGTTTTTTTTTTTTTTTCTCTGCAGATAGTGTTGACCTTTTAGAAATCAATTTGGTATATGATACGTGGCCAGATTTGAAGATAATAAAGGTAATATTCAATGGTATTTGGTAGCATAGAAAAATTACAATAGCAATCAATTGGGCACAAGCAGTAGCGCAAATTGAATAGTCATTTGCAAAAGTGCCCATTGGTTCTGTTTCAACTGAAAGCCTCTTTTCAAAGTGAGTATGAATCCACGTATTATAGAAGCTGATAGATTCCATAGTTCGGGCCTTCTAACTCTGAAGTAATCAATCCTAGAAGTAGTACTTTGAGGCACTATCCTTTGTATGATAGTTATGTTGGAGTTCTACATTCATCAGTTTCTTCATGGATGTTGCAATTTCATCAGTTTTTACCTGATCAGGGTTTGTGGTTTGCTACCTTTTTCTTTGATATCTGGTTTCTTGATGTGGATTTGGATAAGTTTTCATATATTTGATCAAATTCCTCACAGGAATGCTTTTGTAAAGTCAAGAAATATTTAGCCATTTTTTAATGAATGGTCTTCGAATACATGTTTTCATTATGGTTATTATAGTGATAAATCTTGTTCATGAAGATGCATTGACTCTCCAAAGAAAGGAGCATTCAGCATAGGCAATGCAAGATGGTTAGAGAAAGAGGTATTAGCATCTGTGGCATATTCAGATCACTTTGAATTATATTCATTCTCCTTTTGGTATTGGAACTGCCTTGATTTTCATCATCCAATAAAGAATAGTTGTCATAAGGGATTTCTTTTTATCTATTTGCAGCATGCTCTATTCCACTTTGTTTTCTGCTCACCTAGTTGATTGCTTGCAGTATTGCAGTCATTCCATGGTCTCTATGGGCAAATACCGGAAATTTAAGAGCTTTCCGTTATCTTTGACGATACGTGAAACAGTACTTTTTGAGGATTTCACTTTTTCAATTTGAATTACAAATCATAGATAAATACTTAGTTTGATTAATTTGATCTCTTTTTGCTCTATATTCATGTGTATTTCCAGAAATATAAAAATTGAAGGTCAATGCAACATTTTCCAGTCTACCTTAATTTAATTTTTTCTTTGGCTCTAAAACATGCCTGTGAAACTGCTTGTAAGTTGATTTGAAAATGTTTCCCATGGAAGTTTCCCATTCCAACATTTTCCGATATTACTCTCCAAAGTCGTTCCTTTCTAGGGATTTGTATTACAAAGCAATTGTTCTGTCAATTCTACATAAGCTCTGCTAAGTTCCCCTAAAGTTCATCATCATAAAGAAATGTAGCACTTTGTGTTAAATTCACTAGCAATCTAAAAACGTAAGGACCTTTCGAAAATGAATATAGAATCAAATTCAGTTTGAAAGTTGAACATATAAACACAATTACATTTTACACCACCTCATAAAAACAATGTCCCTTCTGAAACAACTGCCTCACCATCCTCGGCTTTGTTCTGGAAGATGTTTCATACCAGAATTCCATCCTGAAAGCACTACTGAGCAAAGGGGATCTCTTTATGATCCTCTCAAAAAGAGGGCATGCATAAATTGCCTCAAGCAAGTTGGTTAGCTACCCTTATTATTGCCATGATTTCCACATCTTGCAGTTGTCCCCTCTTACTGCAGGAGCTCCCTCTGGCATGCATGCATGCCTTTTTTTCTCTGCCCACTGTCATTCCATAGGTTTTTTGCAGTAGGTGGTCTTTTACTTCCCCTGCTTTGTTATTGCTTCCTCCTGTCCAATCAGCACAAACTTAAGCTTTATCCTGTTGTCGTCCTCCACCAGAGCAGAGGAGATGGGAAGAAGAGTAAAAGAATGTTTCCAGGGTTTGCTTCATGTAGCATCAGAGTTTTGCTGCTGTAGGTTACTGGGATCATTTGAGCAAGCATTGCCTGTTTCCACATTCCCTGAGCATTCAGGTGCCTGGTTGACTGTTCAGCACCCCTTAGTTTTCTCTGCTTTGCAAGTCCCTTCATGCGAATGTATACATTCTGCAAAACGTATTCCAGAATTCCGGGGTTACTTTTCAAGTTTCTTCCTCTAATCAGTACTTTGGCCGTACTCTTTCCTTGTCATTTCCTGGACTCATTTCTCCCTTGTTCAAATTTGCATGTTCTCTGCATCTTGTCATTCTTCCAGAGCTTCGGACTACAGCCTCCATAATCCCTTCCAACATCGCGGCTTTCCAGATCTGCCGGCTTTCATTGTCTGCCGGCAGATCTGCACTTTACATTACATTTCTGGAAAGAGGAGAAACGGTTGTAAGGCGAGACTTCTCTGAAGTGTATTCCCAAATTTGCATGTGTGTGCTGTCCGGTGCACAGTGAGTGGGGGATCTGCATATGCAAGACAGCATAAATAGGTTCAAAAAATAATCACCCACGACGCTGACCTGTGCACTTAAGGACTTCGAGGGAAGGGTTTCCCACCCCAGGGGTTTCCGTTGTTCAGGGTGTTTCCTTGTGTCAAATGAACGCACAGAGAACGAAAGGAGTTTCTTACTGGATCTGGTTCCTCGAGGAAGAGGAGCGTCCATCGCACAGATTGCATGTAGGGGGAGAGAGTCATGGGCTGAAGTATCCCCTCCCAACCAGAAGTTCGTACTGTTCCTGCATCAATGGTTAAACATACCAAACAACCCTTTCTCTAACATCGCTGCATACTATTCATACGTGAACGCAAACTGAAGTCAGCAGAATTTGGTATATTCTAGAAATACGAGCACGAGAAGTTTTGGAATTCCCTGAGGAGTAGGCGTGCTTTTTGGACTCCCACGATTTATTACTGAAGCGTTGCTGTACAGTTGAGTGCTTCTTACAGACAGTTCATAAACACATATCTATCATGGCAGATAATTTGGAATAATAACACAAATTTATATCATGAGGTTGTTTCTCACCTTAGCAAAAAAGTATTAAAAACGTTTTACCTTGATGCTTAGCAAATGTGAACAGTTCCTGAGGTCCTTAAGGATTTAATCCAACGTATACTCCCAGGAATCATGCGAGCTATCGGGAAACCATGCGCTTGACATTTTAAATAAATCCTCTCCACTGATTTCAAATTAGTCATGAAGCAGACATACGAAAGCTCGATGGAAAGCAAACCTTATTGTTCCTGGTATGTAGTAGTGCTGAAATTTTCGTGTTCTGTCGTGTGGTGGTCCAAAGTATTCGCGTGCCCGCTCACCAGGGTGAGCTGGTGCTGGTACCGTGCACTGGTGAAGAGCCTGCGACCCACCACAGTGTGAACAGTGTCCCTCCGTGCGCAGCAGTGACGACCAAGGAGCTCCAAGGATGGCTTTTCTGTCCTCTCGAGGGCGTGGAGACAGGTGGCTGCGGTCGCAGCCTGCCCTACGGTGGGGAGTCACCATGTTCAGGGATGTCCAGCAGTCTTCCCTGGACATCCTCAGCTGCTGGCGGTGTGTTCTACCGGGAAGAAAGGAAGTATTCATGGAGTTCGGTTTCCTCTTAGGGCATTCCATAACTTGTCGCGCTCGTGTTTCTCGAATTCACTAAATTGACGTGCATACCAGCAACTGCCTTTTCTCCTGTTACCTGCTACCAAAATTACCTCGTGAAGAAGATCAACTTTGATGGCTTTCGGATCTGCACTTGTACGCTTCTTCCTAGTCCAGTGGCAGGAGGACCTGAAGATCCTCTTCGTGTCGTTGCTTCGAAATGCAGCGAGGCGTACGTTGTCTTGGTTAACGAATAACCCAGAAGGATATAGGATTGTTTCTATTCCATCCTTGCTTATGCAGCCCACGAAGAATGGGCTCGATTACAGGGTTAAGTAGCGGAACTGTGAGGGGACGTCTCTTCTTTTCTTCCTTACAAACGTGGATCCCTCTCTTTACTTGTAACTCTGCTTGCTTGAACACACGTGCACTTCTCAAGGTTCAATGCATCAGCTCGCTTGCGAGCATCCCAAACAAGTCAGTGATCGAGTCAGTGTCTTCGAGCCTCGTCGAGTCGTGATTGCAAAACGGAGCTCTGCTCGAGTGCACTGTCAATAAGACGTGAGTTCATTTCGCTACTTCCAGGCGATCCGGCTGCCGAGGATACACCCTTGGAGTCTCCTGGAGGGCCGCTTCGCATGAAGACGATCGATTTCGTCTCGTGTCGACATCGTTTCCTTTGATGCCGAAGGCGATTTGGGGAGGAAGATCGTCTTCGACTACTCCCAGCATGCAGCCAGAGCATACTTCGAAGAGCTCGATGACTTCCTGATCCGTCGAATTCTCGACGTGACACTGGATTCTAAACCCGGGGAGGAATCCTCAGCTTTGTGAATTTCGAAGCAACCTTTAGGGCGTGAGATCAAATGGAGAGGCCGCATCGTCTCTCACGGTCCTCCAGGACGCTTCAGTTATCGGCGAATCTGTTCCTGGATGCGTCTGGAGTGCTGCCTCGAAGTACTCTTCCACTAGTCGATCAGGAATCTCCCAGAAAATATCCGACTGTTCTGGCATTGCCTTTGCATTTCTTTTCCGTCCACTACGAAGCCTGCGTCGTCCTGAGCGGTTTCACGCCGGGAACATCCCGGATTTTCTAGAACAGTCTTGCAGGTCGACTTGGAGCGGCGTTCTGACCAATTTCAAGGCAGCGACCTGATATGATAATCTAAGAATTGCTTTGGGGATTTTTTATTGTTCCTGCAGCGGCACTGGCGGGTATCAGAACTCCAGCCGGCCGCTCGGGTGGTAGACACTGCAGCAACCTCCAGTGCTTTCGCAAAGTTCGGGGCAGATGCAGATGCTACCCTTCTTGTGGTTGATGCCCCTGCTGTTTCTGGTGCAGCAGCAAGACACATCCCGTCCACAGGCCTCGCAACGCATTTCGTCTGCATGCCCCTCGGAGTGGCTGCTCAGGCGGCGCTTGCGGGCGCACAGCAGGGCGACGACGTCCTATTTGGTGCTCTCGTAGAGCTCCATGATCTTCCGGAAGGTCAAGCGCAGACCACGCGCGCTCAAGCGGGCGTCCGTGCGGATCTTCGAGTCCAGCCGCATCAGGGAGTTCCTGTGGATCAGCGCCCGGCGCACGTCGATGATGTCCTCCAGAGACCGGAAGCGGGACAGCAGCTCGTCCTCGTACTAGTGAACCTCCTGGGGATCAGCAGCTCCATGTCCATCGTTACCCTGGATCCGAGGGTCGACAGATTCTCGAGCCTGGAGACGCCGACGTCGAAGAACAGTAGTGGTCGTCCCGAACGGAAGTTTCCGGAGGCAACTGGGACGAGGTGATCGCAGCCAGCAGCTTGGAGCTCTCGCGGTGAGAGGGCATCGGGGGAGCAGGGGGCGAAGGTGAAAGGCGCCGGACGTCCTCAGGACCTCGCGACGGGAGGCCTTCTGGAAGTCAGGCGTCGAGACGGTGGTCAGCTGGCTGGCGCCTTCACGGAAAGG
This sequence comes from Raillietiella orientalis, assembly GCA_036172245.1. Taxonomy (NCBI): domain Eukaryota; kingdom Metazoa; phylum Arthropoda; class Ichthyostraca; order Raillietiellida; family Raillietiellidae; genus Raillietiella; species Raillietiella orientalis. The sequence goes on along the minus strand of JAYWIR010000003.1, from coordinate 1,749,089 downwards.
AGGCCTCGGGGGAGAGGAAGGCACCGACGAGCTCTGTAGCCGGACGTCGTCGTGAACACGCGCGCGCAGCGCTTCCGGGGGTCAGGTGTCCTTGCAAAAGCAGACCTTTGCGGGAGTGACGCGCGACGTCGCGGAGGGCGGGTGGAGGCGCATGGTCGCGAAGGTGGATCTTCGGTGACAGCCGGATTGACAACTTTTTTGCTCCCCTCCCCTCTTAGGTTTTTCTCAAGTTTCCCCGCCCCTACTGCCCCAAGTTCCCCTGTGGACTGCAATTTGGATCTCGTTTTGGTTGCTCTATTTTCTCGTCCTTCGGCTACGGGTGGACTGCGACTAGCTGGCCACAAGACGGCATGAGTCGAGGAGGTGATGAGTTCACTTTACGTGACCTGTTCATTCGATTGTCATCATGAAAACCAAAAGGATATTCGTCAGGGACGAGGACTTCCGTGGTCATCGCAGAGTGAACAAAGCTCCCCGCTTGCAGCATCCCATCCTGCGGCTGCAGTACGCGCTGCCCGATGTTGATCTCCTAGGAAGGGAAGATCGAACGTGTCTCAGAGATTTGACGAGGCGCTGCCGCACATTCTTAATCACTGCCAGCAGCATCCTCGTCTGTTGGTGCTGCAGAACGGGCGCAGCCCTCCGCCTCATCGCAGAAGCAACCGTAGGGCAGCAGCAAATTGCTGCCCGGGATTCGACCAGCTCCAGACCTGCCTGGCCCATCATTCTGGACATAGGGTGTGCTTTCAATAGCAATGCGGTTTGAGTTGAGAGGATATGTGCCACGAACAGTGGCATGCACAAGCTTGACTCGCAGATTCTTAACATGTTGAAGGGATAATGCGTCGTGTTAAGCTAAAAGAGCGAACCTCCGTCCCCTCCTTTTTTTTCTTTTCTTAATAATTGGGAGTTATTTGTACCATATATTGAAAAAAGTGTACTCGTAAATATAAGAGTAGGGAGAGGAATGGTCGTACAACGTCTGCCAGATGCCAGCACCGCAAAGGAACCTCAAAGAAGAGACGATGAATGGAAGGGAGCGTGTAAGAATATGAGGCTGGCTATTGCATGAAGGCTGTGGAGCTTCCTGGCCATAGGGAGCGTGTAACCCGAAGATGGAAGAATAATAAAGAATAATGAGAACGAAGGATTATCTTTTTAAATAACAATCCATGTGCTCTGCTTTACTGATGCATGCCAGGGGGCCAACTCATTTGGCGAAGCAGTGCACCGTTTCAAAATGGTTGAATGACTGGTTGACAGTGTTCGTTCTCCATTAATAAAGAGGCACTAAGCTACTCCTCAGGCAACTATTCGAGGAGCATGTTGCATCTTAAGAAAAACGACATCTGTCACAGCACTTGTTCTTATTGGGTGACACCGGTGCCATCCCATCGATAGGAATCAAACCATTTCAGACCGGCTTCGTGCCAATCAGATCCTGAATCATGACATATTCTTATAAGCGCCTTCTAAGAGTCCCTTGGGATTCCATCTAATCATTGTCAATGAGGTAGCAGACCACATTAGGAGGACCACACCAATCTGAATACCTTTTATTAATTTTTTTTTGCGAAATAGCTTCGCCAGGAAAGTCCTTATGCACACTGCTTCGCCAGCACATAGACGCCCTATAAATAATTCCATTATTTGCTAGTGAAGAATCTTGGACTCTTCGCAGAGAAAGCATCGTTTTCTATTGACTGTCCTATATGACACGTATGATGAGATGCTCGGGATGCTGTAAGTTTCGAAGAACAATAATACATTACCTCCTTCTCTACTAGGTAGCTGGTGAGCACGTTGCCGATGTTTTCCCCGTCTCTGCAAATTCTAACTCGAACGATGCACATTCTGGAATTTCGGGAACCCGAACGAATTCACTGATGCATGCCAGGCTGAATGGTGTTGACGCAGGATTCACTATCTACAGCACTGACTGCTCACATCGGGTCATCTGGAGAATGAAAAACTGCTGCAGCATTTTAGATACTACCAACAGCAGCTATTCTGGTAACGCAAAGTGGTTCACCGTGGAACTGAATTGCAGGGCGCATTAGATGTCCGAAAAACGATGGAAAAACTTAGTGTCCGGTAGCTTCCATGGCTACTTCCGGAAACTGATCGCAAATCTAGAAGGAATGCCAGAAATCATTCCCAGATATCAATGTCTCAGATATCGATAACTTACCTTGTTTGGTCGGATGCAGGGAGAGCAGTGAAGTGAAGTTACATTGATTGAAGTTAGACTGATTTTGCAGGAACACGGATAAAAGCTTGTGGTACACGGAGAAAGCTTGTTGAGAAGATGAAAAAGATCCATATCTGGGTTGAGGAATGAAAGTAAATTGTAATCCAAGCTGAACAGGGTACACGTTTAGCATCGAGATTTCGAGAGAATACTTCATAGTTTACGCCCATCTAGTTGATACAAAGGTAGTTCGAAATAATTTCTCCATGACAAATTAGATGGCACTGCTAATACAATGGTGGAAGTGACCCCGATCTTTTCAAGATTTAATACACTCCTCGAGTCGCTGCCTCAGGGATGGTTTCTGACGAGGAATCCAGAACGACGTACCATTTTTGCATGCCAAAATCATTGCCGCGGCCTTAGTAACTGGAGAAGAGCTTCTCCTTTAGATAGTACCAGTCAGAGTTGAGCCAGGAGAACTCAGCCACTGAATGAAGAACTGAAAGAAATTCATTTGGAGATGTGACAAAACGGAAGTCTGACGAATATAATTTTCCCCAATCCCACAAGAAGTGAGGCAAATTTATTTATCATTCATACTATAAACTCATGCATTCAGGAACAAACTGGAAACATTAGGTGTCACTACGAGTTTTCACTTCTGGGCACTTAGGCCTGCACTAGAAAAGAATTGGCGTTGGGTGTGCCTGGACGATGTCCTCAATCCTTCTCAAGATGTATCGGTACGTCCAAGCGGGCACTTGTCCAGAGTTCCTTATTCCGATCTCCTTTTGGATGATTCCTCGAGGAATCTCCACGGAAGATGCGGCTGTCCTGGAGGTCCTCATCTTCCACCATCGTATCAGGATAGCGGTTATGAATAGGGAGATATTTGTCCTTACCATCGGGTTGTAGAGGGAACGTTTCCGATTTCCTGGAACATCCCGGACATCATCATCCTGGAACATCCTGAAACATTCCATCCTCGCGGTGTTCGGCAGCCCTATAACCCTTTTCAGGGTCTGGCAGTCCTGGTGCATTGTGGGACATATTAGGACGGGAAGTCTCATGCCCCTGTCTCCACACGCCTTGAAAATTTCCATCTTCTCTTCTACCGGTGAAATACTTCATCCTGGATCCTCTCAGGATTCCTCCATGATAGAACATCAGGAGGTTGTCCTGGGTGTCCGGCGGTAGGTCATTCCTCCAGAGTATCGTCCCGATCGCCAACAGGTTGACTGTGTCAGCCCCGTAGCGATGCGCAGCTTCCTGGAGGGCACTAGTGTCTTTTTCTTGTTCTCATGATGCGGCGTAGATTTTGTTTGGTTACCCTGGACCACGCGTAGCTAATGTAGTCCTTCCATACTTCGCGGTTCCTGTGGGTGAACCTTCCCGTCATCCTATCGACATATTTTAGTATCCTGGAGTGGTGGAAGAACCCACTTCTTCTTCGTTGTTGTATTCTTTGTAGGTTGATTGGTAGATCCAGCTCCGCTGTCACTGGGGACTGGGAGCATCCAGGGGATTGCCGGGATGAATTCTTCCTCCCAGAGTTCCTTGCTTCTAGGCATGATCTTGATTTAGTGCTTCCGCATCAGTGCCTGTTTCCTTTTCCAAGTGGGGCCAATGGCTGACCATTCCCTGCCCGGCCTAGGAACGCAGTCATCAGGCCCCTCGAGTTGTTCAACAACAGATAAGCCCTGTGAGCAGCGTACGGCCAGTCGCCCCGATTGTACATGGTGTGCATGAGCTGCCGCATATCCATGATGTCCATGGCGTGTCCTAGAGACTGCCTCCCAGGGTCTCCTTCTTCCTTGGGGCGACACAGAGGTTTAAGTCTGACGAATATAAGGAACTAAGTTTTGGAATTTAAAGATCAGATGGCACCCATATTAGAAAGTTGATCAACTATTCATGACCGATAGGTGGTTACAATGAATCTCTAGAGTGAAAAAAAAAAAAAGTTCAAAAGTTTTCATTGTGCTTTTAATATCAGTTACAACCATTTCTTGCATCAAAAATCACCTTATATGGAAGCTGTAACCCAAGTATTTTCTCTCATTGAAATTAAACAGAAAATTGCGGTTGCCAGGGTCAGCAAAACGAACTTCAGCGGCATCTCTTTTCCAAGGGGAATTTCCGAGTTCAGTTTCAAGAACCTTCAGTGGACCTTCGATCTCTTCTTGAACCGTCTGAAGCTTACGAAGTTCACCAATTCAGCAAAAAGCCAAGATGAAAAATTCGAATTGGAACGAACCGAGCCACACTCTGGAAAAACATGCGGATCCTACCTGCCAATGGAACCAAAGGTGGTTGCTGGCACTTCTTCCCCCCCCCCCCCCATGTGCACTTTGTCGGAACTGCCAAAAGAAAAAAAAAATTTACTATTCGCTCTTCAAGCAGTTGATCTCCATATCTTCTACACTGGCAATCACCACGTGGAAATTAATGGCAAGGCACCACTTCCGGAGGCTCATAGTTTTGGAGGCAACGCCACATTGGACCGAACACATGCCGAAGATTGGAAATTGACTGCAGCTGTTGTTAGCTCGCATTTTTTTTTTTTTTTTTTTTTTAAATTTTTCACAGCAAAGCAATAAAGGGAGCATCCTGCTAGTACGAGCTCGCCTTTTGGATTTCTTCTCAGCCAGCCACGTTTGAAAACCAGCCCATGCTACTCAAAGATTTACAAGGAGGCTCAAGCGCACAACCACAGACCACATCGCTGAGCCACAATTCCGCCCGAAACGATGACCTCATGATAAGATGTTGCCTGAAATTCCAGGTATTTTTTTTTTCTTTTTTTTCGTTTAAGAAAATAATTATTGCCATTTGCTGAATTCAAGTGGAATTCTTAAGCACCATGCTTTTGGTGGAGTTTTGTTTTTTCCTGCAGTTCCCACGGGGAATCCGGTGGAGGCAAAACCTCCTCCAGCAAGGGCTGGAGGGAAAGGCGGGAGGAGGAAATCATCGCACTGGGCTTGGGCGCCATCCGGTCTGTGATGGGAGGAGGGGTAGTGGTTGGTGGGGCAGGCCTTGACTGGACCCCGACCGAGACTACGTGCACCTTCTTTCCATAGGGATCAGGTCAAGTCCGGAAGAATCGCATGACATCACGGATGGAGGCGCGAAACATGGGGCAGAAGCCCTCTGCACCCCGCCAATGCTGCAGGGCGCAGCCGTAGCACACGCACATCTGGACGCAGGTGTACAGCACGCTGTTGAGGTTCTTCTCGTAGCAGATGATGCACTCGTTCGGGTCCTCGCGGTAGGCGCCCGAGGGCTGCGGTCCCAGGGAGTGACGCATTGCTGCCACCTTGGGCAACAGAAATGCCCTCGGCCTGTCGATCTCGGCTTTCTCTGCTCCAGGTACTTTTCGCTCCCCCTCAGGTGCGCAAAACTGAATCCACTTCTGAATGGCACGAACCACTCGCACAGCAGTGGCGAACGACACCTTCGATGCGGAAAGCACTTTGGGAAATCTTCTATCCAGCCAAAGGTAAGTTTCGAACTCCCAGAGAGTGTTCTGGTGGTCTGGATGCAAATGAAGTCACAGGGTCAGATGAACAGGGAAAGACAGCATTGACTGCGTAAGCGGCGGGAAGACATCGTTTCGCGCCACAGATTGTCGAAGACAGAGCCTTCGAATGACTTGCGCGAAGGCAACACCGTCTTTGTGGATGAGACGCAGCATCTGCTGCAGGCTGGGCTCAAATGGACCCATTCGACAGTCCGACTGGAACAAATGAGAAACAGCGAGACAGGTAAGTGCGCAGCGCAGTTCCACAGAGTGGGATCAGAGAGTCACACCCCTGCTTTTCCCAATCAAGGAAACCATGAACTTTCGAAGGAATGAAGGTGGTGAAGCATCCTGTAGTTGGTGTCTTTCAGTCCTCACGATGACTGGACTACGGCGGCGTATTCTAAACACGCGTCCAGCGTTTTTTTTTTTCTCCAGTTCCCTGTTTCTCCATCGGAAAAAATGGGGAATTTTCTACAACGGCGCCGTTCACCCAGCCCTCGGCATCAGGTCATGGAAACACTCTTCTTGGCTACTATGCGGGAAGACGGTTTGCAACAGCCAAGTCCATTGCAAAGCCTGCCGATAACGGAACACTTAGTGTACTTCTCACACGTGCACTCAGCATACAATGGAACAAAGCCACGAAGCTCGCAAAAGGATCAGTCGGTAAACATATCTGCGTGCACAGTTGTTCCCAGGACCCATTCCAAATTTTTTAGCGGTCTTCCTCGCAAAGTTGCAATTTCTGATGACTCTCGATTTCGTCCTCACGAGTGGTGTTCTTTTGGTGGATTTTATGGAGCCTCGAACAACCATCACTTCGCAAGTCCACTGTAGAACACTTTCCAAACTGCGACGTGCCATTCAGCAGAACCGACCACGTGGAATACTGAGATCAGGAAGAACTTGTTCTCCTTCACGACAACGCGCGCCTTGGCAACACATGCTGTCCACACATTCCAGACGATTCGGAAATTCAAAAGGGAACTTTTCGATCTCACAGTCCTGACTACGTGCCCAGTGACTACCACGTCTCCCTGTACCTCAAGAAGTGGCTCAAGGATCCGAGGAGGAAGGGGAGGAGTTGAAAACTGCAGTGCCGCCGAACTGGCTGAACTCCCAGGCGACGGAATTTTATGCGGAGGGTCTTCCGAAAAGCTTCTTCCACGGTATCAAAAGTATTTGGAAAAGAATGGTGAATACGTAGAGAAACGGTATGGGGATGTAGGCGTTTAGGACTACCAATACATTTTTCATTCTCTTGTTCTTTCTTTATAGCCGATCGGCTCCTACTTTTGAAATGAGCCTCGTACTAAGAAGACTAGGTCCTTGGCTGGCAATCCTCTTCTCATCTGCCACGCTCGTGTTCAAATTCCTCCTGATGTCTGATGGTGCTGAACGCTTCTTCCCCGTTTTCAAACGGACAGACGACCACATTCAGAATTAGAAGACGACTGCCCTTCTGGATTATCAGGTCCGGATGGTGGTTGGAGTCCGCTCCGGAGGCACTTTCATCCTGTAGTGGTGGTAGCGGCGCCGAGGAATCTCTCGACTATTCTTTCGTGTCTGGCAATGTACTGGGAGGAGTCCCTCATGTGAGGCAGAGTCCCATCCTAGTTGACAATTTGAATGGACAGGATCCAGGATCAACACAGCCGAACAGCATGCCAAAGAGCGGCATTGATAAATACCTCAAAACACGTGACGCAATTAGATCTAGTGTATGCACTGGCAAACCGAATTCGCTTACAGCATCCTATTTAATATTTAGCTGATCAGAGACTCGATTGCCCTCGGACATTTCCACGAAAGCAGCCTTCCTGTTGCTGATCAGATGCACCCCAAACCCTCCATTGACTTTCATTCCACACTTAGAAACCGTGCTTAAGGTAACACGGGACTGATTCCAGGAAAGTCTTTATATTCGCGCCCTAATTAATATCGGCATCCTGAATTTTTTTTTTTTTTTGAAGAAAAAACAAAAACTGACGAGTGGAAGAGGGAGTTGAGCAAGCCGATGAGGTCGAGCGAGCTGCAGAAAACTTCTTTTCTATGGTTGAAGCCGACAACTGCATGAAGTGGACAGACGTTCCCCGCCAGACGGTGGGCGTTTCAGGAAAAATTCGCCAATGAATGGAAAAACGAGAAGGGGTGTCTTTCAACTCGCTGAAAGGTGGCTGAAGGTACTCACAGACTCCAACGGGAGATTTCCTTCACAACGTGGAGTTGCTATTTGAAAGCCCCTTCTTATTTTGAAGAATTTAGCTCCGTTCAAGTGGAGGCAAGGTGTTCAGAGGCAGAATCATCAAAACAGCAGTTACAAACAGCATATTCATCCTTCAGTAACTGCTGTTTGGATGATTCTTTCACCCTCTTCCACTCGTCAGTTTTTGCTTTTTCTTTAAAAAAAAAAAAAATTCAGGATGCTGATATTAAGTAGGGCGTGGTTTCTTGAAAGCGGAAGGAAACGGGACGGTTGAATTGCGACCTGGTGTCATGCCGGGTCATGTTTGCTTTTTTCATGAAGGTGATCACGTGATGAACATCTGGAAGCTGCTTGACTTGGATGCTGGCACTCGTTCCCGTTTTGTAGAGGGAACTCTGGTTGCCACGTTGCGAAGAAAACGCGCCTTTTTCCCCTTCTTCTTCTTTGGCAACCTGCTAACAGGAGCAATGACTACCGTTTCGCAACGTTGTTCAAGTGGACCCACTCCCCGCGTGGTTCCAATGCAACAGGATGACGCGTGGGGCGATGGCAGTTGTCGAAAAGAGTGATGCCAGGAATCAATTCCAGGCAGAAAACATCGAGTCGATTCCCAATGCCCGTTTCGTCGCAGAATCCCGAGAGCGGTTGAAGCACAGAGGGACGAGGCAGTGCATTTATTTCGTAGTAGTAGTAGGGGGGGGGGTTAGTACTCAATCTTGGAGGTGTAAGCAATTTCCAGTACATTCCATTATGGTTCTGTCAGCTCGTGGTCTGCCCCCTCACAAACTTAGCCACACTGCAGATTTACAGATGAAAAATCCTCTTTCTCGTGCCTTCCGGTTCACCAAGTTCTCCTTTGCTGACCTCAGAACAGATGTCAGAGCCGGAGGTCTGTTGGAATCATTCCCTCGGAGCGACCACCGCTTGGTTAGCCCCATTGGGCAAGAGACTGTTTACAGACATCCGTCGCTTCCACAGGGTTAGCAAAGAGTTCTTCTGTCCGCGCGCACCTACAGCGGGAACACCTCCACCCTGAAGCGCCTCACAGCCGATTCAATCCCGTTGAACTTGCGAAGCCACTCGAATTATTTCGTGTTGCAGACGCGTGCGGTGACATCGAATGGTACTCGCGAAGCTCACTACCTGACGGGCCCAATCCAGAAAGGCGCTAAAATAGGCTGCATTGCAGCAAAAGAAGAAACTTTGGGGCTCGTGGATTCGTACTCTGGGGAGAGCTGAGCGAGGACCTGAAATAATTCCCAGCGTGCTGGAACAATCTCACCCTCCCTCTTAACTGAGAGACGTCGGCGCTGCTGGTCTTTCATTGAGGACTCCCGTGCAGGGCACGCGCATTCGCCACTGGTCCTGGGGGCGTGCTGACGCGAAGTGCGACAGGCAAGAGAAGAAGGGAAGATCCTCGCGCACCTGCTCCTTGACTGTGTTGTCCTCCGATCCCTTTGGGATCGCCTAGCGACGATTCTTGGAATCCCGGTGGGAGGCCTCAGGAACATTTTGGAACGCCTCTTCGTAAGTGCCGCACTGCTCCACCCTGCTCTCAGCTTCCTGTTGTCTTGGCGGGAATCTCACCCGGTCACCGCCTCATCATCTAACATGATACCTTCCTTCGTGGTGGCTTCAAAGCATCACTACCAAGAGCAATGTCTCGGAGGCTCACGAGAAGCAGCATTTCCGATGAGGTCCGCACAGAAGTGGAGTGAGGGGTAAACAAGAAGAAAACGCACACGCTCACACACAAGTCCTGTCTTTAAATGTGTTGGAGAGGGATGAGAAGGGATCACAGATTTCTCCTGGAGTCTTCAGCATCCTCGGGAAGATGTTGGCAACTTCCTCCTTTTGTTGGCAAGGATGTGGCCTCATGAAGGAGCAGACGCCTGCGATAGCCTCATCATTCAACTGGCCTCTTTCGACGTGGTTTCTCGCTGCCATGATCCCACGAATGCAGCACCGCAGGCAACGTCGAGTCGAGCGCGACGAGGCACCGCAAAACCCTTCTGCCGTTGTCCACTGGGAGTGGGAGGGCCCCAGCGAAGCGTTCCCGGATGTTCAGGAGCAACACATCCAGCAACGGGTGCGGGAAGGTTTCCCGTTCCCCGCACTCTGCACAGCCTGGGGTCACTCTCCCCCTCGTCCCGTGGCGGACTCGAGCGTTCCATGGGATCTGCAATGCCCCAAGCCCTGCTGTTTCAGGGGAAGCGTAGAGCTGTTTACAAACACTGCGGGAATTTCTGCTTCTTCAGAAGAAATGTCCAGGAGCTCCGCCCGTTGAAGAATTCCTTTGGGGAGGACGGCGGAAATACACGCGTCAGCCAGTTGACGCACTCCGTCCAGCATCCCATCCTGTTTCTTTTGTCCCGCAATTTCGCCAGCAGGATGCCTTCCATCTTGCGGGCTCATCTCCATTTCCACTGATCGAGAAGCTTCTCGAGGGCTGCCACGAGATGACTTTACCTGGTCAGTATCCGCAATCAGCTTGCCAGTTTCCTGGATAGGATGCAGAGAACGCGTAGCAGCGAGCAGGAATCCCTTCCCGAATCCTCCTCCAGAAGTTTTTTTCCTTTTATTCCACTTTGTTTTTTTGTTTGCCCCTCCTCCTCTTCGCTGGCGAGACGGCCTGCGTACCTGCTGCTCGGCAAGCCTTTTATAGGTCTTGGTCGTGGGGCCTAGGACCCAGGGTCCTGGCCTTGGCACAGAGTGTAAACTCATTTCTGTAATAAATGCATAGCAGCTAAGAGATGCTGACGACTTCGGAAAAGGTAGACCATCTGTGCGGAATGCTAATGAAGGGTAGAAGACGCTTTGGAGAGCATCACGAGGACATTTTTGCTTTGCTTCCTGCTTAGCTCCAGCTTTCAAGCATGAAGGCCAAATATGAAATGCAGCATTCAAGGAGCGTGATGGTGCTTTGAGGAATTAAATCTGCAGTTCCTTTGAAAATGAGTTCAGAGTAGAAATGGATGACGTGTCGTACTCAGCACTGCAGACTTCCGCTGGGAACACGCAGCTCGCGAGGAGCACTGCCGTGTCCTCATTTTCCTTGTGAAAATAGCAATAATAATAACCATAATAGAAACAATGATAATAATAACAATAACAATAATAGTAATAATGAGAATAAAAATAGGAATAATAAGAACAAGAAGAGAAAGAAGAAGAGCAGCAGCAGCAGTAACAGCAACAACAACAACAATAAAGCCCTAGAGGGGACTGCCGACCCCTATCATGGTGGATGATGGAATCAATAGGTGCTGCTTCCAGTGAAGTGCGGGATCCTGCGATCAGAAGAGAGGCTGCTGCATTGCCTTTTTTCATCGACGTGGTCATTCCCCTACCGCTCGTCTCCGAAAGGAAGATCAGCAGGGTTGGAACGCTTGCCTCTCTGATCGCATTGCTGTTGGAAGTGATAAGTCAGCAGACTCATCGAGCGCCGCATTCATTTCCCTCCATTCCCTCGCTCGTAAGAACGCCACAATCCAAGACTCGACCAACAAAAGCCATGCAGGAGACCAAGACCTTCTTAATAACCATTGCCCTTTGAGAACACATTGGCCGCGGGGCCATCCGTTTCCGTCTCCTCGGAAACTCGCCTTTTAATTTTGAATCCTCCTTGTTACCAAGAGCCGATTCTTTGCCTAAAGCTGATCTTCGTAGGCAAAGGGGTGATTTTCTCTGCAAAGTTCCAGTTTCCAGAGCTTTTCCACTCGGAACGCGAATGAGTAGCAGCAGCAGTTTGGTGAGCGGAAGTCATCCTTCCTGGCGAGCAAGGGATTCAGGTAAAGCTCTGTCTCCCGGAAAGCTACCGATTGCGGAGACTGGTCTCAGCCCATGTTATCTAGGGAGCGATCAGTTGGAGAGGAAATCAGCAACTCTTGATGCCATGCTGCAGATCGGATATCCTTCAGAGAGTCCTGGAGAATCGAGGAGGCAGAGAGAGGTTTGTGGGTGGCATGCATGTCTTTGACAAAATGGCACGCGTCTTTGAAAGATGCGCAAGTTTTGGTGAGAATTCTTGATCTGCCTATGGACTGTCCTCGCCGTTTATCTTTACTACTCCGCATGGGGCCGGGGTCGCTCACCAGCAAAGCGCTGGGAGCTCTGCGTCTGCCTATTTCTACGAAGATAAATCCACCTTGAAAGAATAAACTGACTACAATCACACGGAGCCCTTTCCCCCCGTGGGCCTCACCGAGGAACTGTCGGGAAAGCTGATATTCTTGCTGAATCTTATGGAAAGATGAAGAAGATTACGCGAAAAAATTCGAGTTCGCTCATCCAGGATCCTGAAGTCTCTTCATCCTTGTGAGCAAGAAGATTGCAATTTGTTGCGAAAGAGTTGCATAGAACAGTCATGTGAATTGCAAGTGCAGCAACAAAGACGATGTAAGACTGTCCTTGAATCCAGGAAGTGCATTCAGCAACTGTGGTGTGTGTGATCAGTGGTTTTCCACAGAGCCCCATCTTTACGACAGAGCGTGTTTTGGAATAGAAAGGTCATTTTCATCGGATTGCCAAAGAGTTCAGCTGGGCAGCTTCCTTTTGTCTTGAGGGGATGCTTTTAGCATTTGTAGACTGGCGATGGAACGAAAGTGATCCAGGAAACCTCACCTCTTCCCTTCCTCAAGGGACCCCATTTTGATCTAAAACTCTGGAATACGAAACCTAATGAAGAACGTGTGGCACGCTGGATTGAACCAGAAATTTCTCAGAAATTGGTGATTTGCGAGCGACTGTTTGCAGCATAGGTTGCCACCAGTTTCGTAGGAGGCTAGAATGAAGTGCGGCATCCAATACAAATAGATAGATAGATAAATAGATTGCCCAGACGCAACTCTCCCGGAAATGTGGGTGCAGGCGCTGACTGCGCCAGGAGCCTCCGTGCGGGGATAGATAGAATAGGACGTCCTGCTTCCACTTCGAGGGGAACGCCGAAGTTTCCAGACGCAGAAGCCCCTGAGGGAAGGAGTCCGTTCCTCTTACTCACGAGGGAACTCCCAACCTGGTTGTTTCCGAAGGGAACTTGGAGGGGATGCCTTCCTTGTTATCTCCACAGAAATTCTCTGGGGGAGAGGCGCTCCCCATTTCTTCTCTGGAGAAAATCCGGAAAGAATCTGCTGCTTGCCTTTCCTCCTCTGAAGGAAACATCGAAGGGGCGCATTCCAGTTTCTCTGAGAGCTCTCCGAAGGGGATCAGCGCACCCCTTAAAGAATACCTAGTGGTATTCTTTAAGGGGTAGTGGGGATACACGACCCACCTAGTGGGATATGAACCGGCTCCATGGTACACGATGGAAGGTCCCTTCTGAGGGAGGGGAAGGTCCTATTTTCACAGGCAGAGGAAAACCGCAAAGGGCTCCTTGATTCCTGGTAAGACCATGGAGGATGACTCCCAATCCTGACCAGTCAACAGGCGCATCGGGGGTTTCCGGATTCCACCAGTGCCACACCCTCAGTGCCAACTAGTGTCACCCACGCCTTCCCGTTCAGTAAGCCACCGGCAGCGTGGACTCGCGTCCTTCCTTGCGCACCTTCCACGCAGTCTCATCTACTGAGGACTGCACCTTCGGCAGGTGTTCACGCTGGCGAAGAAAAACGGATGGATTTCGTGCTGCCCCATGAACGGTAGTTTTGGTTGCAGGGAACCGTTCGCACGTGGGCGAAGCCCAACCAGCCATGCCTGGAGCAGTCGCGGCGCTTGCTGCACTGTTTTCACACCAACTACTCTCTCCAGGAGATCCTGAAAGATCCCGCGGAGAATGAGCAAACAGAACCTCCATCGCCGCCGCGCTGTCCTCCCTTCGGGGGAACATGAGCAGAAGCTTTACGGATAGATGGGAGGTTACTGTGGAAATCTCCGGAAGGAGAAAAGGACTGGGTGAGTGAGTAGACGACGGATCAGCCCACCGACGCTGCGACCCCAATTACTCGACCTCGCGGTACTTTTGCACTGGGGCGTGCTACTGGGTATTCCGGAGAAAGACCTACAGTGGCCCCCGGTGCTCATGAATACCTGCATCCTCCCCTTAAAGTGGCAGGAGCTGGCGCTGCTGCTGTTGCTGCACTGGGGTCTCCCGTGCAACGCCCTCAGGCATCATTGGACAGGGGGGAAGGGGCTGTACCCAAACTGTGCAAAGTGAGGGGAGAGAGAATCCCTCCAGCACCTCCTAGTGGACTACGCTGCCCTTCGGTTCCTTTCGGGACGCGTTGTCGCGTCCCTGCGCATCCCCGGCGGCAACGCCAGAGACGTTTAAAAGCTCCTCTTTTTGCGCGACGCCCTCACGCTGGCCGCATCCCCAGCAGCACTTTGCTGCCCACGCGACGGAACCGTGGCTGTATGGAGCAACATCAGAGGAGGCCAGGACGACAGGGACGCCATCTACTTTGCTGTCCTCTTCATGAGGACAGCGTCAAGATGGCTCCATCTGGGAGTCTTGAAACAGGAACTTGCCGGCATCCTTACAAGGATGCAAAGGACACCCTCCAGCACACAGTGATCCCTTCCCGAACCCCCCATCCATTTTTTGACTGCATTTTTCGTTTTATTTTCGTTTTATTTTTTGTTTGTCTCCCCGTTCTCTATACTTCTGAGGCGAACCCCCCTGACTGCGTGCCAGTTCCTGGTACGTCCCTCTCTCTTAGTTATAATTAACATGGCAGGATCAACTTTCTGCCACAGACGTTTATTTTTTATAAGTAAACGCTCCGCGTGACCGGGTGTCAACCAGTACCTCACCCAAAGCCTGTAGGCCAACTAGTGCCATCCTGCAGGGGGAGGGACTCGAAACTCACGAAGCACCCCCCATTTTCCGGTGTCAATCATTCACTCTCGAATGGGATTCAAATCCACGACGCTTGGAGACCGCAGCCAGAAGGCCGCTACTGCGAGACAAACTGGTTCCGTCCGAAATAGTCTTGTGTTTGGCGGCGTAGGTTCGCGCAACCACTCTAATGCCAAAGGCGCGCTTTCCTTGACCCTTGGGGGGAAGCGGAAAGCCTCGCGTCGTAAACGAGCGCACGCGCGTGCAGGCCGGCAGTTTCGTTAGAGACCTGGATGATGGGTGCGGCCCGGGACCCCGCCACGCACTGTCTTGACCTGAAACCGCTTGGCGGGCGCCTCACGCAAGGCCGACGTGACTCGTCAGCGGTGCCGAAAAAGTCCAAACGCAGCAATGAGGGTTCCCGAAGGACGAGGGGCGCGGTTCTGCATGGTCTCCCTCAACCGGAGGTGCTGCAGGTGCGCTTTGCCAGCCATCGGAGCGGGGTGCTCCCTCCGCGTGCCCTGCAACCGGGACCGGATCTTCTGGAGATTCACATCGCAAGGAGATCGCGTCATCCTCTCAGGCAGAATCACGTGTGCTCACCCTTCGGCCCGCGTCGGAGGCTACTGGCTGCTGATGTGTCCGCGCGTGGCACCACCAAGCGTCGTCGGTTAGAATCCCACCCGGGTAAGAATTGCACCGAGAAATGGGAGGTGTGTTGTAAGTTCAAGTTCCTCCTCCAGCGCCATGATTCTGGTTGGCCTCTGTTCATTCGGGTGCGACACTGGCAGCGGCTCAAACGGGATGCCTCTCATGAGCGGTCGGGATTGAGAGTCGACCTCCGAGTCCTTCCAGGAATCAAGGAGTGGGTTGATCCCCACCAGTTGTAAAGGAGCCGACCCCCTCCCCTTCGGAGGGGGGATCCTCAGCGTCGTACTGATGGGGTAGGTGTGTCGCCACCTCTCCACAGAGTGAAGAGAAGCGTGCTGCTCCCAGCACGCTTCTCGTGCTCGGGGAACCAGCGTCCCTTCTGAATTTCGGAAGCGTCCCTTCGGGGTTTCCTTCGGAGAAGAAATTCGTACTAGCGAATCCTTTCCAGGTTCCTTTAGGGAAGGAAAGGTTAAGCGGACCCCTCCGCAGGTCCCTTTGGAGAGAATAAGGAAAGAGATTTCCTTCGGGGTTCCCCTTCGGAGACAACTAGACTTCGGGGATCCCACCACAGAAGCGGGAGGAGCTGACTCTTTTCTCCGTGGATCCATTTCTAGATGCATAGGGTGGTTCCCTCCCCGGGAACCCTCTATCTTTAAGAATTACACTCTCCTCCTGGTGGTGTGGAACAGCGTCAAAGAGCTGAGTGAGCCTCCTTCAGAGGCGCCACGGCTCTCGAGGCACTCAGCGAACCGAAGAAAAGCTGAAAGGGAAACAGCGAGGGCAAAAAAGAACCCCAAAGGATCTCCCGTCTCCATTGTGGGTGCGCAGTTTTCCCGCTCACTGAAAGCTATACCATCCAGGTCCATCAATGGCAAGCGGTCTCCCAGTGCCATCTAGGAATCCTCCAATCCATCTTCCGCGCTCCTCGGAGCTCAGCCTCTTTTCGCTTTTCCATCTTCCTCATCTTGACCGAAGACGGTAAAGATGAGGAAGATGAACTGCTAGCCATTCCCTGTGAGCGAGGGAACTTCCCGGTCAGCATCAGCACTTGAGGGTTTCGTTCATCCAACCTTCTGTCAGGTGTCTTTCCTTGCTTCAGTGAGCTCTTTGTGTTTAGGCGCCACTTTGGAACATTCTCTTGGCGTGTTTGGACGGTAAGCACAACGCCTGAGAAAGGGAGGAATGTTGCTAGGAAAAGTCTCCAGCCTCAAATCGACCATTTGCTCTGACGCTAAGTGCATGAAGGATCGAACGGAAAACGCGAACCCCATCAGCTGACGACCGATCGCGCATCTCAATAGCTGTCCATAGTCCTGTACCTCCTTTCCATGCAAGGTCACTCCTGCTTGCTGCATTCTCATCCACATGCAGCTTTTTTCCTTTCTTTCGTAGACCATCACAAATAACTCTTCAGCCGGAAAGGATAAAGCAAGAACGGGTCGATGGCCTATTGCTACTGGCGAGCTTTTCGGACTTCCCTGGAGACGGTCGCTCATCATTGCGACGGAACTTTCGGTGGTGAGCATCACCGGGATGTGGGAACTTTTTTTTTGATCTCAGATGATCCGCAGTTGGGCGGATGGCTTCAAACGCCCCGACTCGAAGATGGTGGCGCAGCTCTGTGACATTCCATGCTTGGTGTCTTCGCCGGGTGTGAACTGACCTCAAGATAACAACAAGGTGCGGTCAAACAAGAAATCCTCGTTGAGTGGCTGGAGAAGTGATCGCTTTTGTCTGGAGGGGGGGGGGTGGGGAAATCGTTCCGAATTCGTAGCAGCGGCGGAGGGATCGTCCCTCCGCGCTAGGTGCAGGCGCATCTTCGCTTTTCCGCCATTCGATCATCTGCTTCGAGAAGAACGGAAGCTTTTCTTGCCATCGTTAGGAAGCAAAGAGCTCATGCCGGTGGCTGAGTGGCTGGAAAAGCCTCATCAGTTACCGCTGGGTAGAAATCTCCCGAACTTTCAGCTGACACTCGGGTCCCTACTTACCACACTTCCGTTCTTGCTGCTGCTCCTGCCTCCAGGGAAAGTTTAGAGGTTCGAAATCCATCAATAAAAAGCACTACAGCATTTGAAAAGTGGTCTCTTGAAAATCGAAGATGGAGGCAGCACAGAGTCGATCGTGCTTCCGGTCATTCCTTCGGGAGTCCTCATCTTGAAGGTTCCCGGAAGTGAGAGATTTAACAGCAAGTGAGCGGTGGCTGTTTCTCTCTTGCGAGAGAGAAGCCATGGAAGAATACTCCGTTTCAGTAAGGCATCATCAGTCTAGCAGAAAATCTGTCTGTCGATTGGCAGGGAGAAGCATCTCGGCTGCACCCTCGGAACGATCTGCGTTGAGATCTTCCATGGGGAGATCTCGTTTTCCGTGGACCAGCTCACGGCGTACGAAACAGCAGAACGTTTTCCTGAACGCTGCTGATGGACCATTTTCTAACTTCAACCGCGGTCCATTTGTCGCTGGCGCTGCCTCACAGTTGAGTGCTCATTTTAATCACTCGGAAACCATTTGTCGCCACTGAACACCCGTCTTCCTCCCTGTGGCTACTGCACTCCTCACGGGCGGCCGAGATGTGCTCACAGAATGAATGGCAAAAATAAAAAAAAAAAACACAGATGAAATGGAGCTGAGCTGAAAACAAAAGATACATGCCACGGTAGCCTTACGTTTTCTCAATGAGAAGACTGAAAGGAATTAAAACGAAATCATCAGCACCGTTGGGGGAGGAGGGGAAGGAAAAAAAAAATACCATGGAAACTCGCAGCTGCTCGAGCAGCTGTGTTCCCTGTTTAGAAGACCTCAATTCCTGTTTGAATCGAAGGAGGGAGCTTCCAAAACACGGAGGGGGTTCGCAAATTAGGATTCAAATGAGGTATCTGGAGCGTCGTCGATTAGGGCGCTCTAGTTAGTAGGAAGTTCTTCAAGGGATCAGCAGAAAAGTGCGGGAAGGTTCGGTTGCGCACAAAGGAAACGGGAGGCTGCCGGAAAGATGCACCGGAGAACGTCCGGAGATGTGAGCCATCTGAAACTTTGAAGAGGGCGGCGGTCCCTCGATCCTCAACCAGTTTTGCAAGGATGTGTTGCTCGTTCCTCTTACAAGGAAGCAACAAGGCTTCTTTCCGGGTACGGTCCGGGGCAGCGACCTTCCCGTGAGCCTGCATGGACCGCGCGCGGGCAATCTCGGCGGGACTGCAGCTTGCGATCCCTAGTCAGAAGTCGCACCGCTTTCCTCCTCCTCCATCTTCTCGCCCGCTAACCGCGCGGGCGCAACA
The DNA here is from genome assembly GCA_036172245.1 of Raillietiella orientalis. NCBI lineage: Eukaryota > Metazoa > Arthropoda > Ichthyostraca > Raillietiellida > Raillietiellidae > Raillietiella > Raillietiella orientalis. The sequence goes on along the minus strand of JAYWIR010000003.1, from coordinate 1,730,474 downwards.
CGCCGGCAGGCGCGCCAGTCTCTGGCGAAACGGGAAGGGGCACTCGTGTTCATCGGGATGCATGTTTGCTCGCTTCTCTCACCTCATTCCGCAGCAGGGAAAAAAATTACGCAGAAGCACCCTGGAGAGTCTCTCAACTTTGGGCTCACGCAGAGACCGAGCGCGAAAAACATGCATTCGGAAATCCCAATGTGAAAAATACAACTTTCTACTCGTAGATGATTGCCACCCGGTTATGCCGGAGCATGTATTACAAAGAGCAATAAAAATACATTGGTGCGGTCAGGACTCTGGGTTCTACCACATGCAACGTACTTGCCGAAGAGCAGTTCGCCACCGGCGAGATCCGCTTCGGCAGCGTGGGGGAAGCGAAAACACAAACACACAAAGAATAAAACACACGAAAACAAGGGAGAGGGAATCACACACGACGGGGGGGGAGGGTCACAGTAAGCTGCCATACGTCCTCTGCATCCTATCCAGGATGCTGGCGGGTTCTGCCCGTATAGCGCCCAAGTGGAGCCATCTCGAGGAGGTCTTCAGGAAGATCTGTGCACAATGGATGACGTCCCTATCCCTCCTTTTGGCGTTCTGGGCCGCCCTGATCTCGCAAACAGAGCCGAGAACTGCGAGGGATGCGGTTGGTGGCTGCAGTGAGGCACCCGCGAAAAAGCGTCTGAAAGTGTCCCTACCGGGATTCCTAGGGTCGTCGCGAAGCGATTCCGAAGGATTCGGAGGGCAGTACACTCCATCAGCAGGTAAGAGAGAGTCTCCTTCTTCCCGATCTGTCGCCCTGAGCCTCCACGCTTCCCCGTATCCAGTGGTGAAGGCGCGCTTTGCATGGGATTGCCTCATGCAACACCAGCAACGCCGACCCCCGCCACTTTAAGCGGAGTGTCGCTGTTACAGCACGCTGGGGTACTGGATACACTGGATACCATCCGGTGTACAGGGAGACCACGGAGGGCACCGAGGACTGCTGTGTACCCAAGGGCGCTTACGTGGCCCTGCATCACGACGAGGAGCCTCTGCTGGAGTGAGACCTCAGCCGCAGCCCTTTCTCCTCCAACTTCCATCGCTCCCACGAGCATGTGGATCCGACGTACACGTGAGTCGCCTTCCGCCCCGCTTCCCTCTGCTGAGGTCACAGCCGCGGAAAATCGTGCAGAACAAGAAGGCGACGTCGCATCTACGCCTTGAAAGCACCTCGTAGAAGAAGACTCCGCGCTCTGGAGTCCCCTCTACCATCGTCTGCCTCTCTCCTCCTCCTTTGCCCTCCACTCCATCTCCTCCGGAGGGATGTCGAGCAGCTCTCTCCAGCGCACAAGTCCGTGGGAAAGGACACTCGGGGTCGCAGCGTCCGTCACTTCTCGAGTTGTCCACTCCCCCAGAAGTTTCGTTTTTGCTGCTATGCAGCAAGTCACTTCCCAGTTTGCCGAGATTACACTGTCCCTTGCGTCCCTTATGGAGGGCAGCACTGGGGCAAAGGGGGGGCTAGGATGATGGAAATCCTTTGATGTCCTCTCCCGTTTCGCTCTTTTGCTTCTCACCTTTTTTTTTTTCGGGCTTTCCTTTTTTCTATTTGCTTAACCAAGTGCTGAAAAACTGTTCGTTTCCTCAGAAAGGAAACTCACGATCTTTTTAACGCTGTCCACGCTACCCGAGGGTGCAGTAACCCATCAATTTAGGGGGTACCCCGGGAGGGAACCACCCTATGAATCCAGGAAGGCTTCGGAAGAAGGAGTTTCTTTGCCCTTACGCGTGGGAGGGAACCCCGAAGGAAACCCGCAAGGGAACTGCTCCCTATTTCCTCCTCTGAAGGGAATACTGAAGAAACGCTTCCCAACTTATGTGAGCGGCGAACCCCCGAAGGGGATATGAACCAGCTCATCGATCGAGGAAAGATCCCTTATTTTTACCTGGTCACGCAGGGGTTTTTATTGCAAAAAAAAATTCACACAAAAAACTAATTAAAAGGTAATATATTATATATTAACCATAAACAATTCCTATATAAAACATTTGGGGTTTATCACATAAAATATAAAATGTCTTCTTTCGTGGTGGCTTCACATGACCACTGCGAAGGGAAGTGTCTTGGAGGCGCTGCTTCTCGTGAGCAGCCCCCCGATGAGATCCGTGCGTGGCAGAAGGAGTGGAGGAAGGGGCCAACACAAAAGTTCAGCTTGAAAAAATGTCGGAGGGGGAAAGGGAAGGGATCAGGGATTTCTTCCTGGCGTCCTCAGCATCCTCTGGAAGATGTTCGCCACTTCCTCCTTCTGCTGGCACGGATGTGGCCATCTTGTTGCCTTTCACATGGAGGAGCAGACGGTTGCGATGATCTCATCCTTCGACTGGCCTCCTTCGGCGTGGCTTCTCGCCTGCACGATCCCACGAAGGCAGCACGGAGTTGCAAGGGAAGCTGCAGGCGACGTCGAGTCGCGCGCCGAGAGGCACCGCAGGACCTCTCCGCCGTTGCCCATCGGGAGTAAGAGGGACGCAACGAAGCGTTCCCGGACATCCGTGAGAGCAACACAGCCAACGACAGGTGCGGGAAGGTTTCCCCCGTTCCCTGCACCGGACACAGTCTGGGACCGCACTCCCTTCGTCCAGTGGTGCGTTGTACGGGATCCCCCCCAGTGCAACAACTGCAATGCTGAGTCCTGCCACTTCAGGGGAAGAGTGGAGCTGTCCACAAACATTGGGAGTATTTCCCCTTACGCTTGTGAGAAAATCCCGAAGGAAAACCACAGGGAAACCGCTTCTCATAAATTCTTTCCCTTCAAATGGAATATCCAGGAGTTGCACCCAGAGACGAAATCCTTTGGGGAGTTCGGCGGGGGGTACATGCGTCAGCCAGTTGACGCGCCATACAGCATCCCAGCTGTTTCTTTTCTCCCGCGATCTCACAGGATACTTCCCATCTTGCAGGCGCATCGCTATTTTCACTTTGTCGTATGACGTGCAGCGTGGCTGCAAGTAGGGTGTTCCGTGCTCAGGCGGTGTCCTTGGGCAGTCCATGATTTCCTGCAGCGAGCACCGGGCGTAGCTCGAGGATCGCAGGCATCGCGATGGCTGTAGGTTCGTGACTTTTCGCCCACGCCTGACCCGTTTCCTGTTTCCAGGAACTAAAGCTGGCGGAGCGGCAGGAAATCCATCCGTTCTCCTGGACCAAGGCAACCACTTTCTGGAGTTGCCACTCGCATCGAGGCAACTCTCAGTGTCCATGCACGAGGACCGAACCGAGTCCCTCGGTGCCGGCTGCTCGCATGGCCAGGAGTCTGGCTGGGACGCACCGATGGGTGGTCCAGAACTTCGATGCGGCGCGCACAAGTCCTTCAAGCGGACCCGGGACCTCTGCGTTTGCCAGGAGGCTCCTCGCAGAAGGTCCTCGGTCCCCTTTTCTATACCTCCTGGCTAATCTTTTTTATAACCATCGAAGGAGATAGTGAAAAACCCGGAGGGCAAGCGCTGTTCTTCGAACGAATCAGGGAAAGGCAGTCGTTTCAAGGGAGAGTTCGACAGACCCATAAGATAAAAGGCAAAGATTTGGCACGTTTTTGCCCACCTGGAACATAACTGCAATCCTTACATTCCCTTTCGGCACACCTCAACCATGCGTACACCAAAAATCAGGTGCGGCCTAAAATTTGTTCCCATACGTCTGCTCGCGCTTTTTCCGTGCACACAGGGGCAGTTCCCACAAGAGCAACCTACTCCTGACTTACAACGGGGGTTCTTTTGAAATCCGGATTCGAGTGGCGATGCTCTTGATGTTTGGGCCGAGGAGTCCGAATCGTGGGTGCGCTGGGCAACTCCTCAGGGTGGCATTTGCGGATTGCTGGCTCACCCAAACATCAAGACTGAATCCGCTCACCACCGGAGGATTTTCTGGAAGAAGGCAATCCGTTCGTGACTGTGGCATGCAGGGCGAGACGCTGCCTCTCGTGGCGAATCACTGCATGAGGCACAGGCAGGTATGATGCGGTGGTAGACAGAATGCAAACGGCCGCTGTGGAGGCAGCGAAACGGAAACTGGCGCTAGCTGGTCAGCAGATTCCTGGGTTGGGTTCCACCGTTCGGCCTGACATGGTGCTGGAGAATGACAACAGAGTGGCGGTGCCGGATGCTGACTAAACATCTGAGAATGGGGAGGATGTCTTTGACACTGCTAGGAATGAGGCAGAGGAAACTAAGCATAAGGATGTTTCCACATAGCTTTCCTGAGAGGGGTAGAAGATAAAGTGCATGATACCGTCGTAGGTCTCCTGGATGGTTGGTCATCTAAGAGCATCACGGAATGATGGGAGCTTGGTGCCCTGAGAGAGTAGGCGGTCAAGACGGGACTACCCATAACTGCTACACTCGCCACACCTACTGAACCCTTCGCCTTGGACGCTTGCCGGACGATGCCGACACCCATCCATTATTGCAAAGTGGTGAACTGTTAGAGCATCTCATCGAAGAAGTGTGCGATGTAGCCGGATTTGGTAGTAAATGGAGTCACAAGGAAGAAAACTCTTGGCTTCTTCTCGACCATTAGCCCCATTATCGATCGAGGAAGGGAATTGGATGACGGGCAGGTCCCACTGGGTTGCGAGCTCGGTTCGTGCTCGATGAGACGTGCTGAAGTGATGGTGGAATGCGAGTGGGAACATCAATAGCCTTGGACGGAATCTAGTGTTAGCTGGTCAGCTAAGTCAGTCAGATAGGTTGAATCCCACCCTTTAGCCTGAATAAGTGCTGCAGAAGGGCAGCGAAGTGGCGGCACTGGATTTGCGTTTGAAGAGACGTGCTGAAGTGATAGCGATGTGTGTGGGAACAGCAGCAGGAACTTGATTTCTCGAGAGCTGATCGCAGACTCCAATAAAAAGTACTGATTTCGCGGCGAAAGATAACCAGCCTTGCCAAGCCACCTGCTGCATGCTTGTTGCGTTGATAGGATGAGCTCTCTTTGGCACCGGGAGCTTCCGGGTCGTACAGAGAGTGGTGTTCTCGTTGCCACAGTTCAGTTCGCTCGGCAGCACCCTCCTCGGAGCTGGCGCGGCTGCTGGGCCTCCGAAGCATGGACCGCTAGCTAGGATACGTGGCCGGAGCAGGGAGTATCAGTCTTCACGCTGTCGTCGCGCCGAAATCGACGGACATCGCGCGATGCTTGCATGTTAGCGACGTGTCCTCTGTGGTCGCTGGTGCACAGAGAGGGAAGGCTGCTTTTAGGGAGAGAGAAAACAAGAGGCTGCAATGCCTCAGGCGTTATGTCTGTCTCCTTTTTATGTTGGCTGTGCAACCTCCTTCCAGGATTTCCTTCGCAGCATGACCTCCGTGGAATGCGCGAGAAGCTGGAAGGGACGCTCTACCATCTGTCCGACATGGCTGCTCGACTCGACTCCAGAGCGAATCCCATCGGAAGGACAGGCTCCGCTCTGTCGATGACCCGAAGAGTCTCTTCAGGATGCCAGGAGAACGTGCAGGCCGATCTCCTTTTTCATGCTGCCTGCTTGCTTCAGCGAGATCGTCGGCGTTCTCCGCGCACTGTCGTCATCCCGCAACTGCCGGGAGTTCCAGACGACCGCTTTCCCGGAGGCAGTCGCTCCCTCCGAGGCTGACCTTCTGAGTCTTGCCTTCCGTCCTCCTTGGCACGACACGTCTAAAATGATGGCTGATCTGGAGCACCGAACCCGGTCTCAGCCTGGAATCTGTTCCTGGACCCACCGTTTGAGGGCAGCTCGCTTGGTCTGCCGCCCCATCTCCTCGTGAACAGCCCAGCGCCGTTCACGCAGACCACCCTCAGCAGTGGCCTTCCTCATTGCTGACTAGAGCAAATCACGCAGAACGAAAGCTTCCCGGAGTTTTAGGGAACGGAGAAGAGAGTCTTTCGTCCCCCTCACGGTTCTAGAAAGTATGTAAGCGTGCATCTGCATTCCAGTAGCATCTTGTTGGAAAAAAAAAAATCTTTTTTTGCGTGCTTCACCCAGATGTGCATCTCTCTCTGCCTGCTGCGTCTGCATTACCCACTCAATCCTGAGGCTCTGAAACGAACAGCTCACATCTGCTCAGCGACTCTTCAGTATAAAGAAAACATCTTTCTATCGAAGATTGATGTGGATGCTGTGCATCTAAAAGACCCAGAAATTTTGCTGATGGGCTCTCTCACGCAGATCGAGGCAACGAGATGCTATCTGGCTGGTAACAGTCTTGGAAAATTCTCGAATGTTTTTTGGAAAACTGCACTGAAGTCACTAGCCACTCAGTTTGGCTATCGTCAATGTTCCTGGCATCAGGACTTGGGGCAGGTTGTTTTTTAATTTTTTTGCATTTTTTCAGTCCTTTTGTTCATTAAGCTGCACTTATAGAACGGACTCAAAAGGTTCAATACGATTCCGCAAAGGTTTCCTTTCGTGCTAAACACTTTCAAGGTGGAAGCGCCCCGTGAGGAACTTTTCACATCAAAGACCCGATGTTCAGAGCATAACTTTTTTTGTTTCACGTGAACAAATCGTTTGCCGTGGGACTTCAGTCTTTCTTGGCTTGCCGTCGACGCGCGCGCATCCAGTTAGGAGGACCACCAACTCCTTGAACTGCACATCTCAAACATTCCAGACTCCAGTCCACGCACTCCAGACAATTCGGAAATTCGAATGGGAACTTTTTGATCTTACAGTCCTGTCCTCGCGTCCAGTGGCCACCACGTCTTCCTGAATCTCAAGAAGTGGCTCAAGGATGCGAGGGGGAGGTGAGGAGCTGAAAACTGCAGTGCTGCTGAACTGGCTGAACCCCCAGGCGGCGGAATTTCATGGAGAGGGTCTTTCAAAAAGGATCTTCCAAAAAGGATCTTCCACGGTATCAAAAGTGTCTGGAGACAAAATGGCGACTACGTAGAATAGTCACATGGGGATGTATGTGTTTAGAACCACCAACAGAGTTTTGTTTCTCTGATTTGTTCTGTCTTTCTATCCGGTTCGCCCTTACTTTGGAAATGCGCCTCCTATATTATATTCATATTTCAAATAGTTATGTATTAATATGTATGAACATATATAAATGTACAGCAAGATGGACTCAGGATAAACAAAGGTGCGAAAACGTTTTCTGGTTTAGCGGATTGGTATCGCAGTTTTGGCAGGGCAAGCAGCCAAGAACTTCTTCCTGAACCTCATAGTAATGTTGTCCTCTCAATGTCAGAGTTGCATAAAACCCGATGGAGTTCCAGCTGGCTGAAGAGGGATGGCCGGTGGCCACTTCCGTCGGAAATCTTTCGACTGCTGACTGTTCGCAAGGTGCTATGCGACCACAGGACGAAAAGTTTTGCTATGACGGACAGCGCGCGACTCTGGAAAGCTGCAGGCTCTGTTCAGCTTCTAATGCATCTCCGAATGGCGCGCTCTTGTCCGCAAAGACCGAACACTTCTTGACTCGGCCAAGAGAATTAGAAGAAGGAAAAAGAGGTAGTAGATGCCCGGTGATCTCTCTGAGCATAGGTAAGCTGAACTCCTATTGCGAACAAAAATCGGTCAACAGCTGGATGTTGCATTTCCGCTCTGGCATTTGGGATGAGTTGCTTAGGAAAAAGACAGTTTTTATGGATCACTTTCTATAACACTTTCCATTTTTTAAGTTGGTAGCTTCCTCCCGTATAAGGCTCGGGTATTCCCTGGAATGCAGAGCTCACACCCGCCAGAATTCACTCATTTTCAGAATTACCATCTATATTCTAATATGGCAGAATTAATGCACTGGACCCTACGATACCCTACGATACCACAGATCGTCGTTCTCATTAAATTATTTTGACACCAACACAAAAGCATCCTCATCCTGAGGCTGGAGACATATAAAAAGGAACAGTATGCACTCATAAAAAGGAAATGATGTGTTGGCCGATGAGGGGAATAGCGGAAAGTAGGTTAGCCTTTCAGTAGGGCTTCAGATGACGAGGGCTTCAATGAGTTTTTGCCTATGCACTGAGAAGCCAGTCTGCTCGTCGGAGAGCTCACGTGCCCAGTTTATCCGGCCCTAGTCGGACCGATGCGCCTTCTCCGCAGGTATGCTTCGGCATCCGAGGTTGCGATTTGGAGTTCAGTAGAAAGACGCCAAGAGGATGACGATGCGCGCTGCCGGAGCTCTTCAAGCTCAGTTCGACACCTTTTCCCTCTCGGAATTTGTGGCATGAGGATTCGACGGGAAATATTCCTGCATCAGCCACTGGCAGCTGCAAAGCCCCGTGCGCCCTTGATTTGGGAAAGAGTTCGAACGTATCTTACTCGTTTCCATGAGCTGGATGATCTATGCATCATCGAAGGCATGCTCCGAACGCACGAACTCTCGAATGAACTATGGTCAGAATGCTTTTAGGCCTTTAGGCTGTTGGCAATTGCCTTCGTTTATGAAAGTTATAGCATTATGGAGTCTTCAGTGTTTGAAGAGGAGAGGCGACAGTGGCTGTTGTGGTTCCGTTGAGCCGGTGAATTGGTAGGACGCTTCGATGTCTTCACCACTTCACCACGAGCTTCGTACAGTATGCACTTGGTGAGAAGCTTCGAGAAGAATACCCTTTCGTGGTAGCGCACCACTTTCTTACCATCCCAGGGCACATATCAGATTGCTGCGGATTCGTGCGTGGAGAAGACGGATTGACGTGAAAGATCCTGGTTAGACAAAGAAGAACTTTTCAGGAACATTCCGGAACACTTGAGCATTTTCTAAACTCCTTCCCGATTCCTATAGCCAGCCGGTCGTGAGGAATCCTACTTTTTAAAGATCGTGTGGGATCTTTGGAAACGAGTGGAGTAGGACCACATGGTTCCTACACCTCAGCTTGAGTTCTCGCCAATCCCTCCCTGACATGGACAGTCTTCCCCATTTCGTATTCGATAGCTCCCGATTTCACGATGCGTGAAAGAGGATTCCACTTCGAGCATCTTATTCCACGAGATGGATCTTTTGATGCAGGTCGCGCTTCGTCGTCCAGGGAGACGAAAGAATTTCATTTTTAGGATGCCCGTGCAGCTCGAGATTCCTGGCATTCGCTCTAGGGAAGTGAATCCGACTCTGAACATGTTTCGGGATGCGAAAGGTGCTTCAGAGGATCAAGACGAAAGCAGCAGGGCAGCACCTGCTTCTCTCTCGAGACCGGTAGCCGTCCTCCATACTAGACCGGTTCTGGCAAGCCTGCGCCGGTGAAGCAGCTTGTCCTTCTCCGATAAGCTCGTGCTAATTTTTATCTCCACAAATCCAACGGCGTCTTCTGGAAACAAAAAATTTTGAAAATTTGGCACCTTCAAATAGTGGATGTGTGTGTGTGCGGTTTTTTTTTCTTCACGCTCCTCTGTAGCCAGATGAACTGGTGGTGAGAGCTGCAATTATTCGGCAACGTAGAGGAATTCTTCCGAGATGCCGGTGAAGTTACTTGCTCTGCACACCGCCGGCGGCCGCTGATTCACGAGAGAAGCCCTCACACCGGTGACTGAGAAGCATTCTGGTTTCCAGGAAGCTCCACCATTTTCACAACCCGAGTCGTGCGGATTTCCAGAAAAGTCTCCCACGAGCTTCGTGTATTCACGTCACATTCCGGGTCACCACACCGGGCTCCATCCTTCTTTTTTTTTCGCACTGCTCCGGCTCGGAATCTGGACATTTCGGTACTACGCACGTCTTCTCCTGACGCTGCATCTACAAGAGCGACGGTTCCTCAGAAGCACGCGGTACTGACGGTGAATCTGCCTCTTGCCATCTGTATCCTTCTGTGGCTGTTCCGTTGAACGCTGTTTGTTTCCTCGTCTTCAAGATGCACACCCTCTGCACCGTCGAAATCCCGGCATCGGCAGTGCAAGGGATGCTCCACCTCTCTTCCGAGCACCACACCCCTTTTTCCCCCTTGTCGCTTACATTGATGGCACGTGATTATGCACTGCGCCCCTTTGCTCACTTCAGCTCATCTCACTGCATCAAGAGGCACCAGTTGTTGCGTGGGTCAGGAATTACGAAACCCATAGGGACCTTTTTTTTCTGTTCATACTTGAATTTTTTCCTATAAATTCGAACAGCGTCCGGATGCAGTCGCGCATCTTCCTCGATGAAAGCGCTTTGATCCCGGCGCAGCTGAAAGAGCGGAAGTTCGTATGGAGGTTTCGCGGAGATTCATTGAAGGCCAACACGCGACTGGCGAAATTCTTCGTGGGGACTTGCAGATCCGTTGGTCTCTGCAGGCGATCGAGCCGGGAGTGGCAGGCAGGAAAGGGTTGACACTCAGTAGCGCCGGAGCGTTTATTTATGAAATAAACATATAGGTCGTCATGAATACACTAAAAGGAATCTGCCGAGAAACGGCGCGCAGGTCGGCGAAGTTCGCCTAGGCAGCAGACGGGGGGAGGGGGACAGACAAAAAAGGAAAATGAAACAAAAAAATAGATATATAAAAAAAATGGGAGGGTTCGGGAAAGGATCACCGGGAGGGCGTCCTCTGCATCCTTGTAAGGATGCCGGCAAGTTCCTGTTTCAAGCACCCCGGATGGGGCCATCTTGACACTGTCCCGATGGAGAGGACAGCAAAGTAGATGGCGTCCCTGTCGTCCTGGTTTCCTCCGGCGTTGCTCCATGCAGCCCGTCGCTTGGGCAGAAAAGTGCTGCTAGGGGTGCGGCCGGCGTGAGGGCATCGCGCTAGAAGAGGCGCTTCAGGGAGTTTCTAGGGCTGCCCTCGAGGATCCACAGGGATGCGGCAAAGCGTATTCACAGGGGGCGGTGGGCAGCACAATCCATGAGGAGGTGAGGGAGAGGCTCTTTCTTCTCACCTGCAGCAGTTGTGGTTTACATCTCCCCCCCCTTTCCGGTCAGTGATGCCTGCGGGGGTTGCACGGGAGGTCCCGATGCAACAGAAGGATCGCACACTACTGCCACTTTAGGGGGAGGGTTGCACTGTTCCAGCACTCTGGGAGTCACTGTATCTGCTCCGGAGAAATTTCTAGTAGCTCTCTCCTGCGTGGCAGTCCTTTCGGAGGGACACTCGGGATGACAGCATCTGTCAGCTCCCAAGTTGTCCACACATTCAGATGTTTTCCTCTATTTTCGATAGTGCACGTCACCTTCCACCTTGCGGAAGGTCGCTGTCCCTTGCTTCCCTTAGGGGGTTGAACGCCCAAAACAGATTCCTGGTGTTGCTCAGGATCTCCTTCAACTACTGACGAGTGTATCTGCTGTTCCGTAGGCAGATGAACTCTGCCCCATCGCTCGCGCCGCTGATCCAGCCCCAGGCGAGAACTGACTCCTGCAGTCAAGTAGCCCAGTTCTCGGGGAGGACGGAGGTCCAGGGATTTCCTCTTACTAAGGCAACCATTTTGCGAAATTGAGAGCCGAGATGGCTCAAACTTCTCTCGGTGGCTACGACGACCGAAGTCAATCCCTTGCAGACGGTTGCTCGCTTGGTGAGCATCCTTGCCGAAAGGTTAGTCCCATGGTATCTGCTGGGTGGTCGTCCTATCGGCGGTGTTCATCTGCTGTTCTGGAATTCTCATTACATTCGCTCATTGCTCATCACACGGATGTCCTCGCGCGTTGAGAAGGCCGGGAGAAAGACGGCTTCGGAGACACCTCAACGGAAATCCTGGTTCATCCTTGCTCCTTTCCTCGTCCTTCGAGTTTTTTCTTTTTTCTTTGTTCCTCTCTTTCTTTTTTTGGTTCCCCAAGTACTCAAGAACTCCACCCAATGGAGGCACGACGCCACATAGAAGGCTCTTTTCCACTGCTACGCAGACGGGGTGCGCGTGAAAAGAGGATCACTCTCTGATTCCAAACGGACCCTGAGGGGTGCACTTCCAGTTCCCAGTCCCTGGTCAACGGGGCATTCGGCCGCCGACGCAGGCGCTTCCTAGCAGTATACTCTCGAAACCTAAGCCTCCTCAGCATCATCTCGCGGCTGAACTCGAAACCCACGACGTGTCCAGCACGGCGTGAACCCCTTCGTGGGGTATTCGAACCCACGACGCTAGGCTCCGCACGCGGACGCCCTGGCCATCTCTTGCAGTCCGACTCGACTGGTTCCGAGTTTCATTTCTGCACTTGACTGAGTACTCTTTATTATGCTTGAATCTGTTACCATGAAAACATTGCGCCACGGATAACACGGTGTACTACATGAGCACAGTGTTTCTTGAAGTCCGGAGAGCTATTTACCCAGTTCGTGCGCGCCGATCGTGTCTCGTCGTCAGAGAGAACAAACTTTTGACCACCCATCGTCGTCGTTGCTGCTTGGTTTCGGAAGGATCGTCCCTGCTATGTGCAAACGGATTCTATCTTTCCACACGCTGTTTCTTCAGACAGTTTTCCCGTCTGTCAGCGGCCATCGAAGCGTCCAAGTCAAGCAAGGAGAGATTTCTTGTGAGGCTCCGAGGTCGCTTCTGACCTGCAAACAGTGCAAGTCTCTCTGAGCCTCCCTCGCACCTTCTACTGGCACGACCTATTTCCTTTTCTAATGCAAGAGGGCATGAAAACGGACTATTTGGTATGGAGGAAAAAAGCGGAACAAGACCTACCTTCCCGCGTCTGAAACGCAAGGTGTCGGCAATCCTACAGAGCTGGTCTCTTTGCTCTTCGTGCAGTTTCCGCAGTTGCATCCTTTCTCCTTGTGCACTTGCGATGTTGGAAGTAAGGGTTCCGGAGGAAACAGCAGAGAGTTTCACCTACTCTTCCTATGGACGTCGATCGGAACTCTACTGCTGCTGCTCTTGACGGAACCGGCGTCAAGAGAGAGCTTTGCTGACATTCGACTGACCGACTTCTTCGCTTGCTTGATGACATTTGTTTACAGTTTCTTCAGAGTTCTCGTTTGTTTTTGGTTCTCTTGCTATTCTCGTAGCTCTGTGATACGCGCCAAAGCACTTTAGAAGAGCGAACCGCTCTTCTTCTTTTTTCTTTTTCTTTTTTGTAATGCATCTAGTCTTTGAGACACCTAGACGGATTCTTTTTGAAACCAGCATCGAATACATCGAATAACACGATCCTCTCTTCCCACTGATCACGTGAAAGTTCAAAGACACAAATAATTTTGGAGCCATTTCATTATCAAGGGTACTTTTGCAGACGCTGCATCTGCTGCATCTGAATCAGTTCCAGATCCTCTTTGCAATCCTTTTGACGCTCGTTAATGAGCATCCAATTCCACGCTGCCATCCCTAAATACCTAACAAAGGATGAATTCTACTTTATCGAGAGGAGAGCGGCGAAGAGCAGACGTATGTAAGCAGCATAATTGATACAGGACAAGTAACTCTGCTCTGTCTGTGCCCTGTTTCCACGGCTACTGATTAAAAGGGACTTGATTCGAGGGGTTTGTTCGGCTCACGGGTGGTTGTTCTGTGACAGGAGGCTGTTCGGTGTGGCGGACTCACGTGGAAAGACCGAAGTCCTTGTCTTGTTCCTCGTTCCTTGTCTTCTTCCGCGACGGAATGCCGACAAGGGATGTGTAAATTGATACTAGGCACAGAACCCTCAGAGGTTCCAGGAAGATGATGGCAGGCCGCGGGTGGTTCATAGATCGTTATGAATATAACGAAGCTGCCGAGGGTGAAAGAAGGACTTTTCAAGCAGAGGATGGAAATTCCCCCTGATCCTGGAGCAAAGGCATCAGCTCCTAGGGAAAAAAGCAATTGGAGTGCTTTCAAAACGTGCCTGCGCGTCCTTGTGACCATTTGATGGTCACAAGGACTCTTGTAGGAGTGAACCGAACTTCACTGCTGTGGAGGAGAAATACGGTGAAAGCTTTTTCGTAAGTGGAAACAATCATGAAGCCAACGTCCACATAGAATACAGATTGCTAGAAAAGGAGATGATGGGAGCGCTTGTCGATGTCTTATAAAGACAGCCATTAGTGAATGAGCTGTGGGTATTTGCTTGTAAAAGAAAGCAATTTCCGGACAGCTCCACTCTTCCCCTGAAGTGGCAGGACTCAGCATTGCAGTTGTTGCACTGGGGGGGATCCCGTACAACGCACCACTGGACGAAGGGAGTGCGGTCCCAGACTGTGTCCGGTGCAGGGAACGGGGGAAACCTTCCCGCACCTGTCGTTGGCTGTGTTGCTCTCACGGATGTCCGGGAACGCTTCGTTGCGTCCCTCTTACTCCCGATGGGCAACGGCGGAGAAGTCCTGCGGTGCCTCTCGGCGCGCGACTCGACGTCGCCTGCAGCTTCCCTTGCAACTCCGTGCTGCCTTCGTGGGATCGTGGAGGCGAGAAGCCACGCCGAAGGAGGCCAGTCGAAGGATGAGATCATCGCAACCGTCTGCTCCTCCATGTGAAAGGCAACAAGATGGCCACATCCGTGCCAGCAGAAGGAGGAAGTGGCGAACATCTTCCAGAGGATGCTGAGGACGCCAGGAAGAAATCCTTGATCCCTTCCCTTTCCCCCTCCGACATTTTTTCAAGCTGAACTTTTGTGTTTGCCCCTTCCTCCACTCCTTGTGCCACGCACGGATCTCATCGGGGGGCTGCTCACGAGAAGCAGCGCCTCCAAGACACTTCCCTTCGCAGTGGTCATGTGAAGCCACCACGAAAGAAGACATATTTTATATGACTGTTTTTTGGGTGAATTTTTTTTCGCAATAAACGCCCCGGAGTGATCGGTTGAAAATAAAAGGATGCAATTCAAATGAAAACATCGCGGAAGAAGTTTCCAATACCCGCTGACTCCATCATGAGTGTCTATGCAAAGCCTTCGTGCCCATTGGCGATGATGGCGGCTGAGAGAAAGGCTGCTTGTCTCGTGCTGCACGCTGCGGCAAAAGGGTGACGATTCATTCTGTGAATCCCAATGCCTCGATGGCAAGTGTGGTGTGCGAGCTCGAGCTAGCATGACGGAAGCTTCGCTCTGCACATTTAGATGATGCGGTGATGCAAAACTTACACGAACCCTATACTTCTGATCCGGTGACCACTGGCTACCATTCTGCGTTTCGATGGGAACTCACAACGGCAGCTTAAACGGAGCAGACCTTCTTCCCCTACGAGTCGAACAGAAATGCGCCACAGCGAGAGTGAGACCAGCAGCTGTGGTTAAAACTGGCGTGGTAGAACGGCTTCGAGCCTCGGGCACAAAGCGCGGTGGCAATGAGGTGACGGCGCTGAAGTGATAAATCAGATTTGTTCCGACTTAGCAGCAGGCATTAAAAACGTTTAAATTCCGGCACGATCGAAGGGACCTGAGAAAGCGAGGCTGGACAGGAAATGGCATTTCGATTTCATGCTTTGCCATGCATGTGGGAGCTTTCATACGCAGGCTGCTGTTATCAGTATGGGGGTTTTACTTCCGCATACAGGAGAATACGGACGTTCCGGCAGACGTTTTTTTCGGATGGCTGCTTATGGCTGCTGGCGCAGAGCCTTTACACAGAAGCAACTTCAAATGTGGCCGTGCCTGATTTTTCCTATTGTGCTCCTGGCGCAGCATCTGCCTCCATCGAGTACCTCATTTTCCGTCTTCATCCTCACGGCACTTTGGTTGCCGCCGCTCCCAAGTCTTGGAATTTTTTTTTTCCCCCGATTTATTTACGGCGGCTGCATGAAAACAAAACAAAACAAAAAACGATGACTAAGGGATTTTCTCCCTGGTAGCGGGAGAGAGAAGAAAGCGTGAGGAAAATGGCGGTGTCTGCTGGAGATGCAACGGGTGCAGAGCCATTTCCCTCCGGTGAGGAATGAGCGGATCCCGTGATAAGCACGCAGACGTCACGAGCAGCCGACCGACTGACTATCCTTGCTTCTTTTGCGATCGTCCTTTTCGAATTCGCCAGGGGGTATCAGCTATTAACGGATATTCCTTCGTCTCCTTCAAACAGCGGCAGAGAAGGCGGTGCAGACCAACGCCGAATGGTGCGCAAAGGGTGGCCGAAAATCAATGTCGGGTACGGAAGACATCCATCCACGAGGCGGTGGCAGCCGGCGACTTCTGATTTGGTTTCCTAGGTGCGAGAACGCGTAGGTTGAAAATCGAATTTCCTTAGTCATCCTTTTTATTCTCCATCCTTGGGTTAGGTTGAAAGCGCCATCTTTTTTTCATCCTGCAGTCGAGTGTCCCATCCTGTCCGTTTTTGCGGTCCTTGTTGCCAACAAATCAAGGACACACAGGCATCCGTGCACGAAGCGTGCGTGCTTCGAGTGCTCAATTCGGATGATCTGCTGTGTTTTATCGTAGCGATAACCGGCGATGCAGGATGCATGAAACTGTGGAAGGAAATCGTTGAGAAGGCCACGAAGGAAGCGATGGATGTCCCTTTTAGATCTGATATGAATCAAAAAAAAAAAAGAAATTTGTCGTCTGATAAACGTTGAATTATAACTCTCCGTTTTGAGCTTACAGAAGAAATGGCCCTTTGATCTACAGATAAATATTTGCCGAGTCCTCAGTTGCGATGACAACGAGCGCTTCATCTCCGTTGCTTCCGTTTCTGCAGCAGTTGCGGCGTGGAATTTATGCATTGCGGATGATAGTCCATGCAAAGCGAATTTCCAACTGGGATTGCGTGCCAGAAACAGGCGATTTTGTCTGGAGACAACTGCCAGGTTCTTGAGCGTTCGTTCTTTCCTGGAACAATGATCTAAACTCGAAGCAAAAAACCGGCTGGAGATGCTCCACAGGAATCATGAATGAATTCCTGGATCAAGACATCCAGCAACAGCATCTGGGGAGCTTTCCTTTTTGAAAGCACCGCAACGCTTCCTGGAAACGGAGCGTTGTCGCAAGCAGAAGGGATGCAATTGGGGTCGTAACAGGGCTCGCAGCCCCATGTGGGAGCGGATCGAAAACGTGGGAAGTGTGGCATGTCGGGTAGGAGACAAGGCAAAATGGGACTTGCCTGAGGCAGCGATCCCTATGGTGAAACATACTGACGTGAGCCACGACCCCGTCAGGCGATGCAATGAGAAAAAAAGGAGAAACAATGCATCCATCGTAGGAGCTGCAATTTGCTCCATGCCATTCGTTGCTTTGGAACAGACGTTTTCTGCATGGACTTAAAAAACGAAAAGCCATGGCAGCTTCCGTGTTCCCCTGATGCAGTTAGAACGAGGAAACCTCCGGTGCTTATTAATCTCCAGTACCCTATTCTCTGCATGGTCTTCCTCGAGTCTTCTTATCTATTCATTTCTTCCCGGTCCAATGCTACGCTCATCGTTGAACTCGCTCGACGGCCTCCCTTACCGATCGCCCACGAAGTATCATTTCATGTGTACGTTGGGTGCGCCAGCATGCTGAACCAAGAGGTGGATGGAAAAAAACCATCCTTGCGTGGACGGTAGAGCAGAAACCCCGAGTCACGTGAATTCAAGGTGTCCTCTGCTCGACAGAAAAAAGGATTTCAGGTCTTCCCTTCCGTAAGATGGGGAGCCGAACGTGTCGCGACCCATGCGTGCCATCCTTGTTATGGTACTGGCACCACCATGCATCTCGAGAAGATAAGGTACCTCGAAGAGCTTGGCCACGACAGCCGGCATGTGACCTGCTTTCTCGATTCTGCGGATGTGTACAGCGGGCTCCCGTAGAACGCAGGCTCGTACAACGCAGCGACGAAAACATGAGTCATGTTCGCGAATGGAAGAGCGCAAGAAGACGACGATGCATTTTTCAGCAACGAGAGCGATAGAGCTGAAACTGGAGAGCTGTTTCCACCGATCGATAAAACTCCATGACTTTTTTTTTTTTTTTTCATCCAAAGTACGGGACAGATGGACAGTTTGAATTCCTTTCCATTTGTCTTAAAGTGGGATGATAGGCACCCTACCCTCAAGACACATTTTCCATCTTTTATACAAATGGAAGGTCGGATGGACTGGGGACCGTGCTCAAAGTGCATGGAACCCTTCTCCACATCAGACCTCCAGGATCTCCCTGGGGTATTTGCTACTACCACCAAGATCTGCGCCGACGGCGGCTCCAGGCGAGCTCGCGCCCAAACCCTTCTGCGCGCGCCGTCGCGACCCTCCTACTCGCGAATGCCTGGAAAAACAACAACAACGAAAGAAGCACAAAAAAATGGGTGTGTTGGAAGGGCCCCTCTGCATCACATGGCTGCAGATGGTGATAAGAGAGTTGAGATGCTGTGCACAATTTCAGCGGGAGACGTTTGCAGCTGCAGTCGAAGCTTCGATACGCTCGAGTTCTGTGCCGCAAACTCCCCGAACACGTGGAGGGCGCTCGACTTCCCTGTGGCACACGACAAAGAGTCCCGTGTTCACTTGGCTCTGTTTCCCACTTGAACCATCTTTTCTTTTCTTTTTCTTCTTTCGGGTGCAGACGCAAACCACTTACTGTACCAGCCCATATATCAGCAGGAAATCATCTGCAATGGGGAACGTTTCGTGGGCAAACGTTGCTCTCTTACAATCTTCCTCACGGCAAAGTGTTTACTCTTCCTCGGCGCACTGGTCGTCAGCAAGAGGGTGGAGGAAAGGGTAGGAGGATGCGTATACAAGAGTTTTTGCTGTCTGATCCATCGAAGTGGTGACTCTCCAGTCGTTTTTTCCTTGCTTGCTCCTGAAGCTCTGTCGCTTGATGGGCATCACGAGCACCGTAATTCCAAGTAGGGTGCGCCCCACTCCGCGTTATACGAATCCTATGGGTTACACAGGACGTGAAGTGGACCTTAAACGCCATGCCAGCAGAATGTTTTGCTTGGCTTCAAAAACGAAGAGGAAGATAGTAAAGGCGTTCATTCACCATTTAAATGAATGAAAAATGAATTTTTTAGAGTTTTGCAGATATTCGAGCAGCAGTCTATACGCTTCTACACTCAGCCGCCATTCTCGTGGCCGAGAAAAAACACACCTTGCGAAAAAAATCGAATGCAAGAAAAGACTCGCCCTCGCCGCCGTTGGCGCGGGGCCACTCTGCTGGCTGACCGCGTTGACACGAGAGCCGCCGCCCATTTTTCGTT
This sequence comes from Raillietiella orientalis, assembly GCA_036172245.1. NCBI lineage: Eukaryota > Metazoa > Arthropoda > Ichthyostraca > Raillietiellida > Raillietiellidae > Raillietiella > Raillietiella orientalis. The sequence continues at coordinate 1,711,561 of JAYWIR010000003.1, read as the reverse complement.
GGCCGCGTTGTACGAATCCTCATCATGCGAGGAGGGTCTGTTTTCGACTCCCAGGTGAATCCTGCTTTCGGGAGTGCACCCTTGCTGCACGCTGGGTGGCTCTTCACTTCCATCCGCCGCCATGCTTGATTAAGAGTCCTACTGCTCCACGTAATATTAAAAAAAAAAATAAATGGGAAGTAATAAGAAGCGTGTGCTTCGTGCTTATCGATCCCCGGGCGCGGAGAACTCGCACCTTTTGGGCGCCGCCTCGCTGGACATCGTCAGGTGCGCAGAATGGAAAGTGGCAGTCAGCATCAGTGGGTGGCCGATGTTCGCGTGGAAAAGAGTCTGGAATATTCATACGAGCTGCCTGCCGGAAGCAAGGACACTGTGAAAATCCGGACCAGTTCCTTTCGGATGCCTCCAGTCCCTCTTGAAGAAGAAAGCTATCCTCGGGAGGAGGAAGCCGTGTCTCTCCCGTCGGATCCGCGGGTGGCACTTGTGGATTTACATCCGTGGAAAATTTGCCTTGGAAATTGGATTCGCGGGGGACTTCCGGATTCGCGATGCAAAAAACGCAAAGAGTTTTGCGTTCTCAGCACGCGAAATGAGACGCTCCTTGAGGAAGGTATTTTAATTAACATCAACACATGGAGTTTGCCTCATTTATCCACAACTATTTTAAATTCTACTTGTGCCGACATTGGACAGTGAGGAAATTCTTCCTGGGAGAAGACTTCGATTCAGTTGCATCTGCGATTCCTGCCACTCTTTGCTCAGAACAGCAGTTCACTCTTTCGACATTCAGTCTTAGACGGATGACTGACCGCCTCTGATCATGCAGTGCAGCAGACCCGCAGTTCCAGGTTTCTCCGACTGCGGAAAGATCCTGTACAGAAAACCGGGACGTGACCGAGTGCCACCCACCGAACCAGATGGCACTTCCAAGTTGCCACTTTTGAGATCTGCCTCAGAGTGGCATCCTCTTTCTGCTCTTGAAAGACCCTTAGGAGTCGCATGGGCAGCGTGTCCTCGATGGTGCAAACACGCGGCGGATGTTCGCAGTTCCGACTGGATGCGCTGCTTTAGGAGGGAGGTCCGAGGTGCCCATTAAAGCAACCGAGTGTTCTGTTCTTCGCATGAGTGCGTGTTTGGGCATACCGTGCAGCTCTCTCGAGCATCTGAAGACGAGAATCCATGAGGCCAGGTTCAGAACGCAAGCGAAAACCATTCCGTGTTTGGGGTAGCAAATGGTATAGGCGAAATGTGCTAAATATGCGAGTGCCACTCGTGATTCACATTCATAGGGGTTTCGCACTTTTCCCGTTTGAAAACAGAATTCTGGTTGCAGCATCCCATACTGCAAATCCTTTGTCCCTCAACAACCACCAGTCATCAATAGGCAATTGATTCTTTGGTACAATTGATCTGACCGCGATTGTAGATTTGCAACAGGCAGCAGGATGCATGTATTCGATTTTACAATCAGAGGCTGGCTTGGATTTATTTTAATTTTTTCCACAGCCCAAAGATTAGATTTAGATCAGATACCATTCGATTCCACGCCTGCCGTATGTATTTTTCACTCCTTTCGGGTTTTCCTGGGGAAAACAAAGGCTTCTGTGTAGGAATGCATCAATTACTGAAACGTTAGTTGCTCCAACATCTATTACTGAAATCATAGGTCATGTTCGGTGTCACAACAGGACTATTTCGTTGACACTATCACAGAAATAGAACTTCTGAGACCTTCACACCACTTTATGCGATATCGAGTTCGAGATGGACAGTTTCACTGATCCAGTGCGAAATCCATCTAGAAGCAACATCCGAGGAAGGTCGAGCAGCAAGAATAATCCCTGGATCCGTTCAGACTCATTCCACCGCGTTCTGTCCCTCGTTCGGCCGAACGGAGTGGAAGACCGGAAGTCGAAAAGACTCTTCTTGCAAAGAGTCCACTGAGTGAACTGCAAAGGTCGGAAGGTTTCTTTGCTTCGGAATTGTGCCTCACGATTCAGACCGGGCAGGGAACCTTCCTGAACTCGGTCGTCATGGAACGAAAACTGACATCACGGAGGAATATTGACACTGTCATAAACCGATGTTACTTTTATCCTAATAATGACGAACGCGGAGAATACAAATTTTAAACACGGCGGATCATCGCTAAAGCGCATGCGCGCGAAGAATCTGCTTGCCAAGTGCTGGGAAGGGGCGATTTTCCACGGTGAGCTGGTTCCCGAAAGTAGTAGGCAGAGGAGGTGATGGCTTCGTGGTTTCCGCTACTGATCATCTTCCACACTGGAATCCCTGCTCCGAAACGAAGCGCTCCGAGGCCCAACGATTTGTGCGAGAGGCTCCTGGATGTAACACCTCCTGTCGGATGCCCGTACAGTTGTCTTCCCAGGCAACCCAAATGGCCTACAGTGATCGGAAATCATTTTCTTATTTGCGAATAGGTGTGAGTGGGGACTCTATGAGTGTGGGCGAATCTCCCATCTGCTGGCATTTTTCAAAGAAACTCATTTCCGGAAGCACCCGAAAGTTTGTTTTATTTTGCGGGAGAGACGTGCTGCGGTGCAACACCTTACTGGGGGTGTATGGGTGTTCAGGAGGAACACGGATTGCCACCGGTGGACCTTCTTGACGCAAGTGCATCTGGTCACTCCCCAACGTCTCGAATGTCTCGTCCTCCTGATTCAGCACTTACCACCGGGATGCCCGAAGGCACGCATCGTGCTTGCAGAGAACCTTTTCGGTGGATGATGCATCCGGACGTGGGTGTCTCCCGGCATCAGATCATCCGACTCTTGCGAAAAGGATTTTCCACTTTGGTAAATAAAAAAAAAGCAACCGAAAGAGAAAAAGTACATGTACCTATTTATCTGATGCGCCAGCCGTGGGCGCGTTTGCGATTCTTAGGTTGCGCGAAAGAGGCGTGATGCTCCTGCTCCGAGTTTGCGCAGTGCCTGTTTATGCCCCGGAGCGCTCTCTACGAAAGGCTCCTTTCCTCAAACTCACGTGATGATCCTGCAAACGTGTACGATTCAGGGAGACCAAACAGCGGATCTCCAAGGGGAACCATGAAGGCACTGAAGATGAGGCGTGCGAAGACGAGATGGAGATCGCATGTGACTCATGGAAGGCCCGATTCGACAAGCACGTCTGTTCGATAAGCAGGAACGTTACAAGGCCTTTTTTTTTCTTTTTTTAATCCCGCTAGAGTTCTAATACCCTCAGACCCTTCCTCTCCTCTGCAAGTCTGCATGAAACCGCTTCGCGCCCTGCTGCTACCAGCCGCCGCCAGGTGAGCACTGATCCGCAGGAAAGAAACCAGCATGCCGTTCCTCTGCCGTTAGCCAGCGGGCCAGGAGCCGGTGGTCCGGGACTGAAGACGTTCGGGCCGCGCGGACCTGCCGACCTCTCTCAGTTTCTTCGATCGTCTTCCAGTTAGACAACGACTTCTTTCACGTGGGGTACCCGGAGAGGAAGTGGTTTTTGCGTGCCAGAGGACGCGGGGAGGCGCCCGCGCGCGCTTCGTTGACGGTGTACGATGGGGGCCTGGGAACCCAAGGATGGGAGGCATGCGTTTGGCACGCTTGGCACCTCCGTGCCTGGACTTTACTTGGCGAGTCCGGTTTTCAAAAGCCACCCGGGTTTCTCCCCATTCCAAGAAACGGGGAGAAGACTTCATCGAGCCGGTCTCGATTGCGCTGCCGCCCCTGGGAGCGAATTTCACCCTTCCCTTCAGGTATTTTCCGGCCATGCGTGGACTCCGCTTCCTCCTCCCATCGTCTCCCCTTCGGAGCAGGAGGAAAGCGATTTCAATTCGAACGCCATCGGGAGGTCGCGGGCACGCCATCTTGGTCGCACACGCCTTGCACACAGGTGGGGTCCCGCATGGAGTGCCAAGAACGCAGGAAGGCGCATGAAGGAGTCGGCAGGTAGGCGAATACGCCATCCCATCTGGAAGAAGCACCACATAAAAGGGACCCTCGGAACGTGTAGCATCTCCAGGATCGGACATGAAAGAGTGGCAAGGACAGGGGAGACACCTCAGGCCGGAGGAACGTTCTTTGGCTCGCCGCAGAGCGTGTCGCATGCGCGAGAAACCCCAGTGAGAGGACGCGCGTCCCAGGAAGAAACCAAAAAGTGCAACAAGTGTCGGAAAGGACCGGAAGCAAAGCTGGAATCGCAGAGCGATTCCCGACTACGGATTCCGACCGTAGGAGGAACTCATACGGTCGGAAACAATAGGGCCTCTTTTGCAGGACTCCTCCTGAAAGGAATATTTTTTCCCTCGGCGAGCAGCGCAAATCACTCCATCCCCTGCATATTTCAGAGGCCATCTGGGGAGGAGGGGGAGAAAAGAAAAAACACTCGGATGGAACACCGCGTAGGACTCCCCTGCTCACGTAAAGGGAAATCGGTCCGATGTTCTCTGGAATCTCTTCGATTGCAGAGATGCATTCTGGAATTTTGATGCCCTCTCATTTGTTTTTTGTTTTTGTTTTTATTTTTGTAGATTATCAATCTGTTTGCGTCACTCTTTCGGACACGTCTGAAGGAGGAGAGGGTTGACAACTGCCGATCGTATCCGTCTGCTTACTCCAGATACTAACAATCCCGAGCATAACAGGAAACCGCACAGATGCCCATCCTTATACTGCTTGTGCCATTGCAAGTAGTGTATTCCAGTGTACACACCTCGCGATGAAGGATAGGCGCGAAGTCCCCCCCGCCATAGAAAGCCCCGCGTCTGTTTTTCTACCCGGGAACTACGTAGTTTTCTCCCACGTTCATCCGAATGCCATACCGAAGTTTGCTTCAGCAACACGCAGTTTGCGCAGGAAGACATCGCATGATCCACAAGAGACGCAGCCAGCTTCAGCTGTTACGTTAATTACGATAGCAGTTTAACTTAATCACGAAGTCAGGGTGAGCTGCCAGCAGATCGCTCGATGGAGAAGTGCACAGGGACAGCGCCACCCGCTCTCGTGCGGTGATGCCGGGATACGGTTGCCAGAAAACCCGTGGAAGAAAGTCTTGACCGCAGGTCCGGCAGAAGGAAGGTCGAGGTGTCGTCATTTAAGAACTCATGGGAAAACTCCTCCAGCGTTTTGAGTATCCCTGACGGAAAGAAAGACGGAAAGATTTACATAGAGGGACTGAGACCTCCGGAAGTTTCGCGCTCGCGGTTAGCTCGCGTTGACCGCGGTCAAATGCAAAGACGGACTGTGGATTACCAGCAGTGGAAAACCTCGCACGAAAGACAACGAAATCTCCCAAACCACCCAGGCAGCAGCGAACAAAGACCAAGGGACCAAGGAAGGTCCTCATCTTTTTCTCCATTCCTCCAAAGGAGGAAGCACCTGCGTTGGCGGCCGTGATGGATGTGGTCTCCGCGCATGGCACCAAGCGTTGCGGATTCGAATCCCCACGAGGAGGAATCGACACCGAGAAATGGGGGAAGTGCATCGTGGGTTTCGAATCCCCACCCCCCCGCAGGACGGCGCTGGTTGGCCTGTAGGTTTCGGATGCGGAACGGGTGGAAGCTGGAAATCCTTGGATGTCCCCGTTGACTGGCCGGGATTGGGAGTCGGCCTTCCGGGGTCCTTCCAGGAATCGAGTAGCCGGTTCCCCCTCCAGTTGCGGAAGCGGAGCCGTCCTCTTCCTTCAGGGGAGGACCTTCCATCGCGTGCCATGCAGCTCGTCGACAACTCCCTCGGGAAGTTGCCATTCTGTCAAGAAGCGCCCTGCCCCCCTCCCCCCCCGGGGAGAGACCCTCCAGAGAAATTCGGAAGCGTCCCTTTCGGGATTCCTCTTCAGAGGAGGAAACAATTAGCAGTTCCCTCCGGAAGAACGACTTTCTCCGAGGGGTCCCTCCGGAGAGAACAAGGACGAGGTGATTCCCTACGGGGTTATCCCCCAAGCGTAAGGGGGACGGACTCTTTCCCTCCGGAGCCTTGCTGGATTCATAGGGTGGTGCCCTCCCGGGGTCACTCCCTATAACTTGAAGAGTCCCACGCACCTTCGGGTGGAGTACGTGGACAGCGTTTAAGAGCTTCGTGAGCCTCCCGAAGGGGCAAACGGTTATTCAGCAGTTAGCGGAGCAAGAAACGGTGTCCCGTTAGTGGTCGAGCACGTTTTGCAAGAGAACGGCACAGTGAAACGCCATTTTGCGGTCCTTTGCGCAGGCACCCAGGGTTCCTGAAGGCCAAGGAGGGATTCCAGCGGGAAGGTGCTTTCGCTGTTAGAATTCTTGAACTCGCTTCTGCATGGGAGGTCCTCTCCGCCTCGGGTTTAGTCATGGCATCGAGACCTTGTAATCCCACTCAAGACGCCGACGCACTTCCGTACCGTTCCCACCTCTCAGACGACCTTCAGCGACACCATGATCTTTTCCTCACGAATCGAAATGAAACGCATGCTTGAAGTGGGAAAGAAACGCAGCACCCTTTGCGCGTCGACTCCAATTACTGCTGTCCAATTTTGGACGCCTCCGAATCTCAGCAACATCTTTCTTTCCCTCGGTATGTTGTCGGTACTTTGGCGAGATTTTCCAAGAAATAGCTGCGTTTCATCCTCCCTCGAGGCCATCGCCTGGGCTCGTCCCTCTCTGCGCTCCCAAGGGTCCACGTGTCAGCCAAAGCGCAGGAAGCGCAATCGGGCGTTGCTCGCGGTTCTTCTGCATGGGGGGTCTCCAGCCCATCTTCACGTCGCCACATCTTCCTGTGCACCTCGAAGCAGCTTCCGAAGACTCGAATTTCCGTTTCTGAGCCGGTCGGGTGGCTCCCTCGGCGGCTGGAAAAAGTCAAAGAAAGTGGGACCACCAGTGTCCGGCAGGTGAGCTCCGCATCGATAGGTACTCGGATGGAAAGCTTGGCCGATCCAGTCTGTGAGGTCAATCACGTTCGGCGACGGTCGAGGTTACAACCGCCTCTACAGCTAGGAGCTACGGGGACAGCCTGTCTCCGTTGTCGCGACGCAGAACGACTGGCGCGAACCGAGAACAACCGAATTCTCGACGACATTTTTTTTTCTCCTTCAGGTGCTGATAAAATCTCGAGTTACCTTTCGAATCCTCAGCAACTCCCCCTTTCTGCCCTTTTCCTTCTTTTCGACGATTCCTCCACTTTCAACACGCCTTTCAGAACAATGAGATTTCTTTGAGCCGTCCCTCGCACTCCTTCGACACGTTCCCGAAGCACAGATTCCGGAGAACATTCCGGACCGATTTCCCTTTACGTGAGCAGGGGAGTCCCGCACGGTATTTCATCAGAGTGTTTTTTCTTCTCTCTTTTTTCCTGCCTCTCCCCCAGACAGCCTCTGACCTATGCAGGGGATGGAGTGACTTGCGCTGCTCGCCGAGGCATCACACGTCACGCTCGCGATTCGGCGTGCGGATCCCTGACGTGATAACGGCCGCCTCCAACCGAGCACTCCATGCACTCCACGCTCCCACTTGACTGTCTTCCACACACCTGCCGAACACGGCGACAGGACTTCGGTTGACGCGACAACGGTACACGACGCGGAACGCGTCCTAGGGCCGGGAGCCAGGCAATTCTTTCAAGAGCACCGAAAGACCCAGGAAGCCCAGGAGCGTCTGCGCATCTATGCGCAGGAAGCGCCGCGGATTGGCGAGAACTTGTGCTCGATGACCCACACTGAGAGGGAGCTTGTTGGTGCGCAAAAAGACTGAGGCGCCTCAGGCCAGCGTCACCGCGGCCTGAGGCGCGCGAATGACGCAGAAGCGGAATGAAGCATGGGTCGGCGGTAGCGCCAGCAAAGGCGAGAGTACAGAACGAAAGCAAGGTCTACGTGTTTAAAAAAGTTCAAGGATACTTCTCAATGGAAGGCAAACGCGATGGTCTCGTGAGATCCGCCCCGCTAGATCCGAAGGTAGGACGCTTGGACTCTGGAGCCAGAAGTTGAGTTCTAAGATGTCACCCTTAAACGAGGTGGCTGCTGTCGACAGGCAATGACATGCACATCTGTGCGCTGACGCTGCTGCACTGATGCACAGGCACTTCCAGCAGGTGAGCCCTTCAGCACGCTGCCTTTGCGCGCGCGCTCTCGTTCCAGCCTCGCTTTGCGACACGCAGAGCTGTGTTACGTCCACACACACCTCATGAGCACGAGAGCAAACAACGGTACCTTGGGCGTATCCCTCCCCTCCCCCTCAGAGGGGAGCAGGTCGGGACGCGGTTGGAAGTGCGTCGAATAGGAAGCGACGACGTGCGTGGCGTCACGAGACATTTCGTAAATGCTTCATCTGTGGAGTCCGGAGGGAAGGCCGGCCGGGAGGAAGGTGACAGCACAGACTGGAAACACCGCGACACCGTCGGATGCTTGAACTCCGCAGCACGAGGGTCCCAGGAGGGGGGCATCGCGATGCGCGTGCTCGGACAGCGCGACTTTTAAGTGTCAGACAGCTGGAGGCTGGCGGCAGCGCGCGCAAGCTGAATCCGACGCTTCCTCCGGTGAGCGAAGGGCGTCGTCGCCGCATCCTGGAATCGGGCAGGAGGGCAGCGGGGTGGCAACTCCGCCAAGCAGACCGCCTGTCTGCCCGAGTTTGCCCAAGCACCGTTTCCTCATGAAACCGCCGCCTATCCTTCTTTCATGGAGAAATCAGATTCGGGCTTGGCCACGCCGATGGCATCGGGGCCTGCTCAACGTGGATCGCCTGATCAGGCATTCCGACGACGGGTCACCTCGGGCGAACTCTGACCACGCGGAGATGGAATTTCCCTTTCTTCTTTTTTGCTCCCGAATCTGCGAGACGGATGCAAGCATTCCTGACTTCCTGACTCGCGCCTATCGTGAAACTCGGAGGAGGCGGTGCACAAATTGCCGCTCACTTTCTTCCGCAAGTGAGAGTCGCTCCCAATAAAAGAATAATAATAATAATAATAAAAAAGGTCACCACCCACAATCTGCCAATGGGTGCAACAACTGGAAGAAGGGACATCCCGGGTTCTTTTCTTTCCCTCCCTTTCCCTCGCATGAATCCTCTACTCGACCTCCTGGACTGGAGCCACGATTACCTACAAAAATGTTATTGCACTTCACCTCGGCGGCTGCGACGGAAACGGCAGGCCCGAAACCCTCCGACGCACAGCCCGGCCGGGAACGTGCACTGCGGGCACACCTCCTGGGTCCCCGGCCAGCATGCGAAAATTCTGAATGGCACTTCAGAGAACAGTGAAGGAGCGTGTTGCGTGCTGCGCACGGAAGAGCCCCGCTTGTTTAATTGAGAGAGAAGAAAGGAGCAAGACAGCGACAGCAACGGCACACTCGATCTGCGCAACGGGGAAATGGGGGGCGGGGGAGGACCAACACCACATGCAAGAGATCGTCGGAGCTTCGGGCAACGGGCGCGCCGACGAGAGACCGGTCCCGGAAACCTGGAAGACGAGAGCGGGGAGTGGGGGGTGGGGGAACAGCACAGGACGGTTGTTCGGGGAATCGGTTCCCGCCGGCGGCTGCCTGCCCGAGTTGCAGGACACTACTTTCGGCTTTTTCGGGGGACGAAACGTCAAGATCCAAATGGGGGGGGTGGAGGTGCGCGTCCTCGAACCGCTGTGATGCGAGGAATCCTCCCAGATCCCAACGGAATCGACTCGCCCGTGGAATCCTTAGGCACTGTCCTCGACGGGTTTGCAGACTCTGCCAGGAGGCGCTTTGGTCCGACCTCTAGCTTGCTGGGACTGTGACCTCGAGTTGCCGGCATTTGACTGAGGTCGGGAAAGAAACAATGGTAGGTTGGGCGTTGCATTCGCCAGGAGTGAGGCGACTCACCGTGACCACGCGGTACCCGTCAGCAGTCTGCACTTTGAAACTCACGCGACGGAAGCTCCTGTTGATGGATTCTTGAGGCGTGTGAGCGGAAGATTCATCGCTACTCCCTTCCAAATCGCTTCGGACGCCTTCGTTGATGGTGGTCACCAGGTCGCTGACCGTTTCCACCTCCTGGGGACCGGTGTTCTCACTCAGCCTGAAGGAAAAATGCCCGGATATCAGAGCAGCAAGAGCAACCCGAGCTGGGTACCGGTACTGCTGAGAGAACTTGGCGGCGTACTTGGAGCTGGCAGCTGCTATTTCGTAGGGCGGTGGCTGCTTGCGTTTCCCCTCGACTTCCGAAGGAAGCCGCCCGGTCGCGTCCTTCTTCAGCTCTCTCGATCCAGGAGCGCAGCCGGGATGCGATTCCAATGCGGGTGCTGGATTGACCCCGTCCTACAAAGTAGTTCAAAAGGAAAAAGACACTGCTCTGAACTGACCAGTCGTTCATTCTGGTCATCGGCTGACTTGTCGATCGTCTGCCGCAGAGCTTGGTTGCGCAGGTGCTTCGAAAGGGTCTTGTGCTCCTTGGGGTACAAACATCCAGAGTGCCCTTCCGCCTTGGATTCCACGTTCTGGTCGAATTTGATGTGGTCCCGGTTTTCCCGCTCCGAGAACGATTCGATCGAGTGCACTGCGGCGACCGGGAAGACCTTTTTTCAAAGAGAGGAACGGAGAGGCCAACCTGAGATCCGACTGCAACGACTCTGTGGCAGGAGAACGCAGGTCAGGTACCGCGTTCCGCTGTCGGGGTCCGAGGAACAGGTCAGAGGGATGAGAGGCTTCGTCTGGTTTTCACTCAGCCACAGTGCCTGCACTGGTGCAACTTTTACGTCTCATCCGGAAAGAACTTACTTTGAGGGAAGAGAGTTTCGACAGAGAGCACGGGAGGCGCTGCAAACGATTGTCTGTCAGATCCAACACCTGAAGGGAGTTCAACTGTTCTAGTTCTTCCGGGATACTCCGGAGCTTGTTTGACCTCAAGGACAGGATGGTCAAACTAAAGCAACTTCCTATTTCTACGGAGCAATCCATTGTTTGCAACGTCTGAAGCCTCCAACTTGCCAGAGGGAATGCTCTGCAATTGGTTCCTATCAACATTGAGAATCCTCAGCTTCCGAAGCATCCCAAAGCTGGAAGGAAGAATCTTTAAGTGATTCTCTCTCAAATTGACTTCTTCTAAATTCGTCAGAGATCCAATCGTGTGGGGCAAACTTGTGATTCTGTTACTCTGTAAATCTAATGCTTTCAAAGTGGAGAGCTTTCCATGGCCGTCTGGAAAATTCTTCCAAGCAAAACTTATAGACCATCTTTCCCTTTTACTTTCAGCATGTTTTTAGATAAATCCAGAATTTCCAAAGCTTTTAAATCAAATACTCCAATGCCGATCTGCTCTATTTTATTAGACGACGCATTCAGGAAGGTCAAAGAAGTTAATTTATTTAAAAACTCGGAGAGTGCGTGAAGGTGGTTGCCGTCGCACCAGATTTCCTTTAACCCTATTATTTCACCAACAACCTCAGGCTTAAAAGAACAACAGTTAGAATAATGCTTCCCATCCAAATTACCAATTCTTCGAACTCATTCTGTCCTATGTCCAGGCGCTCCAGCATTTTCAAACGTGACATGGAGCGAGGAAGGGAACTCAGGGTGTTGTCACGCAGTTCCAGCACCCGAAGTTTGCAAAGGCGTCCGAAACTGGCCGGGAGAAATTCCAGCAGGACATCGTTGAGGTAAAGCTCGGTCAGCGAGGACAAGTGCGTCAAACATTCTGGGAGTTTGCTCAACGGGTTGACCGACACTTGCAAGATGGTCAACTTTTTGCAATTCTTAATGTCCTCTGGTAACTCTAAAATAGCTTCGCAACCTTTGAAAGCGCCGTGTTCATCAATCAGTACCATTCTTGCTGATGTCCAGTTCCTCTAAGTTTATCAGAGACCCTATTCCCAAAGGAATGCTCTGAACGTCATTATCGCTTAAGGTTAGCTTTTTTAAAGACTGGCAGTGAAACAGAAACCGGGGAAGCACGCTGATCTGAAATCAAAGCGAGTAATCCCCATACACACCCAGTTCGTACACAGTTTGTCCCAAGTTTGAATCTTCACAAAGAATCCGTTACGAAAGCTCCATTCAGGCCGAGACTTTCAAAAACAAACCGTAACGACATCCACATCAGACTATTACTTTAAATACAATATTGAATACCGTTCACGAAGCCGACACACGCGCATCTGTATGAGAGAGGCAGAGAAAAGCAAAAGTTGTCGCTGTTTTTTTTTTTTTTTGAAAAAAATAAAAATAAAGAAAACCGGTTTCAGAAACGAAAGAAGCTTTATTTCACAGAGGAGACTGTTTTCAGGTGAGTGCTAAAAAGAATCGTTTAAACATCGTCGCCCCCAAAAGCCGGAGTACACTGCTAGCGACTGTGTGTGTGTGTGTGGGGGGGGGGTGATACGGGACGATAGTGGCGTACATGCAGCAGGAAGAATGGGGAAAAGACCCGAAATTCACGGTTTCCGGAGTTTCTTGGAAGCAGTTGCACGGGAAATGTCTTCACTCAAGTGCTGACGGGCAAACTGGAACAAAACCGTTCCGAGTGGGGTTGTGCTACAAGAACTCTTCCCTGCTTCCCGATCGAACACGAATTCGGATTCCAGATTGATGACGATTACTCGGCGCAAGAAAAATCGCAGCACGCTGCTCTGGGGAACCTTTCGCTCGTCTCGAATGAAACTGGCAGAAAATCTGCTCCCGCGGACCCCATTCGCCAGGCTCCCCTTCATTCTTGAATATCGAATGCTCATCTGCAAGCATCCCCATCCTCCTGAGAAAACTCGTTTCCTGGAATCGCCATCAATCATGCACAGAAAGATGTACAGAAAAGAAAGCTGCTTGGAATCCGTACACGTAAGGAGAAAATCCAGATGATGCAGCTGAGCTTTCAAACACCGCGAGCGCACTTTGAAGTCTGCTTCTCTCCAAGAGGAATCGCTTTGAAAAGAGAGCTGCTGATCGCGAAACGTAAAAAGAATAATCGCATTCCTTAAAACACAGGACACAGAGTGATATCGGAGAGAATACTAATCAGTGCTGATCCGGCATTACACGCGAGCGCCAGCCTCAAGGAACGAAGGGGTTCGATTCGATGCAGCAGGTTCGTCTTTGAGTGGTACACCCGCCAACCGGAGGAGCTTCCTAGAAACGCTGGTGCGGTGGGAAACGCGCGGAACCTGTGTGACACTTCACACGGCCGTGCTTTCAAAGTCGGTGACCTTCCAGTTCGCGTTCCGACGCGGGAGTACTGGCCAAAACAATGTACGTATCCGCTGATGAGGAGACTGCTTTTGTACACGGGCCTCCGAGTCGGGAAGAAAGATGGGTTGAGTTTCAGGAAGAAGGGTGGAATTTCCATCCCGATTACTGGCTGCGAAACCATTCCGAACGCTCGTGCGCATGTTTATCATGTGTACCAGCGTGCTGATGGCGACGGTCGTACGACTGTGCAAACACACAAATTGGAAAAATGCGTACGAATAATACATTTCTTTTCGAATCCTTTCCTGATGAGGAAAACACCTTTAGCTTTAGGTGAGTTCTGCATTATGGCCTTGTCCTCAGCTGATGGATGCACACAGGAGTTCACGTGTACAGGCATTCATTTTGAAATTACACGGCGTACATTTCAGACTGATAAACACACACACACACACACATCTTCGAAACGCAAGTGCACTCCGATGAATGACACGAATTTCACACGGAATGCAAGAAATCTCGGAAAATGCGTCAAGAGCGAGCTGTTGGCCGGGAGATGAAATCAACTTTCACGGAGCTCCTTTCAGCTGATGCGCCCGGAAAAATCCCTGCAAACTCCGTCCCTAAAGCCTCGGGTCACAAAGTTCTCGAGTTTTCCTCGTCAACTTGTAATTCAGGATGGCTGCAGCACAGCCATTTCGCCACAGTGCGGAATTCCTCCTGAAACTGTCCCGTTATGATTTAGTAATTAACGATCCACGGTACGTGTGAAAACCTAGCCGTAATTAGCGAAACTATCGGCTCTGCAAGGAGGAAGCCATGAACTGCACAGAAAGCACTGGTGGACCATCTGAAAGATTGCTTACTTTGTGCAAGAGCTCGGAAATGGGGCGGACACAGTAAGAGATGCTGGAATGACCATCCCTGTGCGGAAGGGATTCCCAAGTTTCCGTGCCTTCCACGCATCACGTGCATCCGAATCTCGGTGCGATCACTTAAGGTGATTACTCCGGCTCTTTAATTACGTGCGATGCACAGAAGATTCCCACCCCGGAGGCACGGGAATTTGGGAAAAGATCAATTTACTGCAAGGTGCCACGGAACACATACTGATGCCGTCTGCAAAAAAAAAAAAAAAAAAAAAAAAAAGAGCACACACAATGCGCTCGGACAATCACAGCAGTGATGCTGCAAGAGAACGGGAACAAACCGATGCAGGCATTTTCACATCCCACGATTCAAACAAAATGTCCAAACCTGATTATAGTCGAGGCTTAAAACTTCTAAAGTTCTCTCGAAGGAAAAAATCTCTTTGGGAACTTCGGTGATATTTGTGTGAGTATAGTCTAAAGAAGTCACTTCTTCTTGAGGTTGAAAGCACAAGCAACTTCTTAAGAGTTGCATTCTGCCCATTCTCTATCATGTTATCATATCTACACACGTGGGATACAATCATTAAAATTCCTGAAAGGGAGCTCTTAGATTATGGTCAGATAAGGTGTTTCGTGAACACTTTCTATGCGAATGCACCGGCAAGCCCGTGGAAAGAACCCACAAGCAGTGAAAACATCGGCCGTCATTACTTTTCTCTACCACGAAGTACGGGTCAAGGTTGGAGCTCGGAGGAAAGTACGATCAGGAAACCAATCGCAGAGGGAAAACGGCATAACTTCTGGGTTCGGGCAATCTGACTGCAAGGAAAAGCACGAACAGGGAACACGGAGCACACCGCCCGTGAAAGTGCAGCACCGCTCACGGACCGGAAGGCCAACCCCACGCAACCAGAGTGAAACGCAAAAGCGGGAAACACCGCCGTCCAAAGAGGGAAAAAGAAAAAGAGGAAGAAGAAGAAGCGCTTTGCAGCGGCAGCAGCAGCGATCCGACCATTCGTCCCGGGAGAAACGCAACGTCGAAAAATTTTCCACCACGCACTGCACTACACCTCCTTAAGAGAATAAGGCAAGCAGTTTTTTTCACGAACTCTAATGACAGGGCACAGCTGCGACTTTGGCTGCGGGACGCACGTGTTTAGTAGCTAAACAAGTGTACAGCTAGATAGCTGCCGTCACAGGAAGCACACAAGAGGCACCGTGCACCTTTACTCGAGCGAGGATGCCGTTCTTCTCGGTACATACGAGGATGGGCATCGTCGTGGACTTCCAACAAATGGACTGGGAGTCAAGCGACCAACTGACCTGCCCCGAATCCGTCTTCGGGCGGTTGGCATCGGCTCGTAGCCTTATAACTAACTATCAGTGATTAAAAGCTTCGATTAATCCATCAACAAATAGAGCAAACAAACGGAATATGATAAAAAAAATCCTTTATTCATACCACGAGATGGAGACTTCTGATATTTCCATTATGGCATTTTTTTAAATGCCGGCTTTATCATTTTCCAACGATCTAGAGCCATATTTTCCTTAATCATCGTTCGATAACACGCTATTACTGTTGCAGAAAGCGTAAAGGTCAAAACAACACGGCGGAGGCAGCCAAACTCACTTTCCTCGAAGTATAAGACCACACGGGACAACCCCACCAAAAAAAAAAAAAAAAGAGACACACCTCGGAACGAGACGGCTACACAAGTAGTGCGTTTTTCCCTTCGCGGCCCATATAGATGGATGGGCATGTGGCGTGAAGAAACGTGAAAGGAAACCCTACGCATACAAATTTCGGGTTTCCTCCATGAAAAAAGACCCACGGCTTCTCACTCAAGAGGGGCCCGTGTACCAAAACCAAGAGCAAACGGTCCCCAGCCATTACGTCACATTCGCCTCGTAACGGACCACAGGCATTAACTACTGCTCTGGCAGGTCGAACTCCGCGGTGGTAACGCTTAGCCAGGGAAGTGAACACCTGAAAAGGCGTAGTGCAGGGTCTTTCAGTGCTTCTGGTGTTCGGCGGCCCACCCAATCCCAATCAACTTTCCCTATGACTGCATGTCGCGAGATCCAGGAACATCCCGGCTACAGAGCCTGTGCGCGGAGAGCAGATCTCGGCGAGCCTCCTTTCCGCAAGCACAAAGAAGACCGAATCGAAGTAATCCGAACCGGAAATCAACATCTCACTGGTGAAACAGTGAAACGGAAAGGGGAAAACCAACGCTACAGAAAACTTTCAATCGTGCTGGAGACAAGAGTTCCGTGGTAATGAAAGGTAAAACGACCCAAGCATCTGAAGCATCTACGTGGTGCAAATGCCATTCCTCTGCATCGCTCCTGAGAAGCAATTTCGACTCTTTCCCAGGGGACGAACTTGCGTGGGCAGATTTTGACATTCGTTACTGATGATAGAAACTTCATTTGAGATTCCATTCTGCTTCTATTTCCGTGTAGCCGACTTCGCCAAGAACACGCTGCGCTTCGAATTTGGAAAATTTCGAGGGAAGTAATCCAAATTGATGCTATGGAGGGGAGTGCTTTCAGGGGATATCAAATATGCGCTGAAAAAAATGTATTCCTAGATAGCAAAGAAATTCCGAAATAGAAAAATGTGGTCCAACTGAATACAATGCCTCGATGTAGGTACGAAATAAAATACATGATCCTCAGTAAAGATGGCACTTATTTGGCTGAACCAAACACCTTTGATTTGCATCATCGACGAAATTCTGCATCTGTTTGCACTGAATCCTTAAACATAAATTTTTCAGTAGATAAGGGTTGAAGCAATGCTTGGGAGGATGTCAGAATGATTAAAAATATACTGCCTAATACACCAAAGCCATCATCAATAATGCAGCTATTGATGAACATTCACTGAATAACGACCACATTGGTAAAATCACTGAGCATCTACATGTTTACTACCAAGCTGCCCTATTCCCTTCTGATTTGACATTTTCGCTCCCTGATGTTTTCAGCAGTTTCTCTAGGTTTGCATCGTTGGGTGCCTGAAATCGAATTTTCCGAGAAACTTTGCAACATGCTGACTTCTTTACCAAACTACATTTTGTTTTGTTCCTTGCAGCATCCACTCTGCCATACACTTTTGCAATCTATCAGTAATTGCTTCTCAATGTTCCTGATTGATATTCGTGATATTCAGTAATGAAATAAGGTTATTAAAATAAAGCTCATGTAAAATTATGAATCAGTCTGGTAAAGTTGGCTCATGGCCTTATAATAGTCATTAAGTGATCCATGTTAGTCATTTACATATTTCAAATGAATCCGTTATGATATTATGCTCTTTCTACATGCAAGTTGAATATCTTTAAACAAACATGAATGCAAAAATGCAAAAAAGATAGGAACGAGTGCTTTGCTGACAAACACCTTGTAGCCTCTTCAGATTTCTAGACTTAGGCATTCCTTTTTGAAATGCAACACCACTTCATAATGAAAACTTTTTCTAATTATGCTGGAACACATGAACTTGAAAACATCAATTGACAACTAAAAGCAAGTGATAAATTGACATAGCATTTCACTTTTCTCGGATAGGAATTCCTTTTGCATGCATTGCTGAATTCATAATTTCGTCTGTAAAATGAAATAAACACTGTTCCTCTCTCAGAAAATTGAATACCTTGCAGCCAAGGCATTGGTAATCAACTGAACAATTTTAAATATTTATATTTAATAAATAAACAATGAAAACAAGGAACCACAACATGCCCAACATTATGCTTAACCACTATCAACAGGAAATGAAATTCAGAGATGCTTTCAATCAGAAAATTCTCCTCGAAATGTGGTACAATTTCTCAATTATGGCATCCCCTTCTTCAGTTATCTTCCTTAAGTGTGGCATGTTAATATTATTAAAGGTTATGAGGAATGGAATTTATTTTTATCTAGAGTTCACCTTAGTTTATTGAGGAACAACAAAATCTCAATATAGGATGTGAACAATTAAAAAATCCTAATGGAAAATGAAACACTGGAGGTGAAACACCGTAAAGCATTTCTTACTCTCGGTTTGTCAGTTTCCACTGGTATTTTTCAACTTCTTCATAACAAATACAAAACTGACATTTCATCTAGTCATTCTAGAGAAAATACTTACTTAATAGTTGATGCAGCAGGATATATTATGGGCACGGATACGCAATTATGCCACAACGTTGCTTTGTCATCGACTGCAAGCAATTCTTTCTATACAATCATCCAGCCTCAAAGATGAATCCATACAACACGGTGAGCACATTTTCGAATGCAAATTTAACTGGTTACAAAAAATGCTCGAGCTGGATACAGTGTTCAAATTCAAAACCCAAAGGTTCCAGCGTACATAAGAGTTGCCAGAATGTTATGATACAAGCAGCAACCGCAGGTCATTTTATCTTAAACATAGCAGTCAAATGCTTATGAATTCGAGCAATTTAATGCGTATGCATCAATTTACTCTATAATAAATAAACACAATGAGATCAGTGTACAATAATAACTTGAAAATGAATTCTTAGATTAATTTTTTGAGAACATATTCAAAATCAACCTTCTTAAAGGATTGTTTAAGATTACGAAGAGATGGATCACTAGTGTGCAGTATCCAATGTAAAATAATGTGTTAGTGTTCAACATTTGTACGAAACAACATGCACTGTAAGTTTAGCAATAGCTGGTTTTCTCTTGTGTTTGTGAAGTCGTGTAATTTGTGTAAACTACGAAGAATGCGAACAATAGATAGGCGATAGATTTAACAGCCATTACTTTAAAGACAAGTCATTATTCAGTTTAAAACAACACGCACATATTTAAATAACTTTCTTCCAGAATAATGCTTATCCACTTCTCATTCATTCTCCAAAAGTCCGAAACTGTTTTTGATAATATGTTACAGGTGAAGGGAATTCTCTTCGATTACAGTACTGTTTTATGACCCAGCAGAAACAAAATTAATGTTATTTCAGCTTGAGATCGTTCAGCTATGGCTCAACGACGTTAATATTTTTTTGTGTGCTCTTTTTCAATAATTTCATCAATGTGCTTGTATCACTGATCTCGAAAAATTACCTTTGGAAGCTGCGCCTATCAACAGTTTTCCAAATGTTTTCATTAAGTAGCTGCTAATTTATTCAGATTTGTAAATAGATTTATCTACTATATCCACTGTACATTCATATAATCTTTAGCGCCATGTTGCGATGGAACTAACCAAACCACTTCATTGTAGACAGTTGATCATAAGTCAAATAAATTATTGTCCACGTTTTATGCAATGTGAGATGAATTACAAGTATACAGGTTTCGACTAAGTATACTAATTCCTGCATCCCTCCAATGAAGGATGAAGTAGATGGGAACAAATAATTGTTTGACGAACTAAGTTCCAATCCATTTTGATCTTCTACACTGCTGCCGATTTTCGTTTTTGATATTCTGAATTTTGCACCTCAGTTACTTCATTCTTTTTAGAAACATTACATATAATTCTTCCGAGTTTTTTCTGTTGATTTTCTGCATGGATTCCAGTTAACGGCATTCCTTTTACTGCGGCTTCCAAGTATTGCTCAAACCGATTGCCTAACAACTTAGTACTCTATTAAGGTACAATCTAAGAACCTGAGAACATTCCACCCATGATATAAAGCAAATTTCCAGTGGAGAAAATATTTCTACAAACTCTTCCCAAAATCTTGTTTTTTTTTTTTTAAGTGTAGTGCTACATTTAATGTATTTTCACTGGATCAGCACTTTGACTTTTAAATGATTCTTCGAGTTCAGTATTAGTAGAGTTCTGATGGACTTCAATGAATGTTTTGTTATCTTTAAATTACTCGGCAATTCTTTTTAAGAACCTATGAGAATTGTATATTCTTTTTCAAAGGCTTTCAGGAACTTTATCATCGGAATACTCATGTCTAGATGAACTGCACATGGAGCAGGTTGATGAATGGGAAGTCCACCAGTTACAAAAATTGAAAACTGATTGCAAATTGGTATCTTATTTGAAATTTTCTGTTTTTATTACCTTCAGATCTAGAATTTGTATTATCCTGGGGCGGCCTGCATGCTTACATTCAGCTGTTTCATAGAGCAAGTTGAACAGTAGTTTCTAATGGCATCCAAAATTTAGAACTCCAGAAATCTGGAAAGGAAGAACGCTTCGGGTGATGCAACATCCAGGCAAAGTTTCAAATGTAAAGGACCATTATTTCTGACTTTTCGTAATTGTGCTACTTTTATCATATTCGACTGAATTTTGCAATATTCCCCCCCCCCAAAAAAAAAAAAAATAAAAATAAAAAAAGAACCATCAGCAAATAAACGCTGTCTCGCGTCAGTACTTTTCCTCCGTTGTGTCTCAAATTAAATGGAAAATCACAAGTTTTCAATGAAGCTATAGGGATATTAAATGAGTTTCCTTGCATCTTTTTTCTTCCTCAAATAATCGAAAACAGGAGTAATTGGGTGTTATTTCTAAGCGGTCTTTCCTTTTATCGTAGTTTCAGAATGTTCTTCTAGATGTCATGAACGCTCGGAAAATTCGTCGTCTACAGAAGCGCAGTTCGACTTAAGCGAAGAATCTGAGGTCGTTAGAGAGAGAGTAAATATGGATGATCGGCCAGGCGAAATCCCTTCAACCTCCCTGACCGACTTATGCAACGCAGCGCCATGAACTCATCCCGAAGGAGCGACTTACCACTCACGGACGTATGCAAAGGTTGCGACTGATCAGAAACCCAAGACGTCTTTCACTTGCTTGAGTAACAGCAACACACCAGTCTGCTCATAGAATAAGTGATCAAAATGACTTCTCCCCTGGATTATGTGGTCCATCTACCACAGTCCCAGCTGGGCTCCTCGAGAATTCCATCCGTTTGACGTAATCAGGAATAACGCTTCACAACGAGCGAGCTTAAAGATGACCATGAGACTGCTGCAGAGGAGAAGATGTGGCTTGTATGGAGCCTAGAGAAATTTCACCAGGTTACCAGAGGAGTGCAGGGCTTGGTTTGCCAATGGCGAGGAGGAAGAGAAAACAAAGAGAAAAAGATGAGACTTCACGGGAAAGCAGCGCGCCGAAAGAAAAGATGACCACTTTTCCAGCGAATTTTTGTCTCACAGAACGATGCGAGTAGTAGTTCTTAAGCCGACCTCGTATGGCGACCGAGTAGTGGTGGCACAAAATCCCAGATGCCTCAGATTTTGTGCAGTTCCCTGCGACTGGCATGGCAGAGTCTTTTACCTCAACTCCTGCTTCTGGTAACTGTTCCCTTCTTTCATTGACTTCCTCATTTTCTGGGACGGAGGGACTCTTTGGGGCATTCTGCTTTTTTTCGGTGGCGATCGAAATCCCGAACGATCATGAAAAATAAACACATATGCTTATTATATATCTCAATATGTATAATGGACATAGGTAAGAAATATATATTAAATAAATACATAAATAGGGAATTATAAATTACACATACATATGAAGCGCTCGAAATCCCGAAAATAGAATTCGCCATTTTCTAGCAAAGTTTCATTGATTGAGTGTTGAAAATAATAGGAAAATCAAATGCAAAATTTCTTTCTGTTTTTTTCAATTTGTTTGCTTTTTTATTTTTTCCTGCTGTCTTTAATTGTCACCATTATTCTTTTATAATTCGATATTTAATATATATTTAATATATATTATTCCATATTGAGAAATACAATAAACATGCATGTTTGTTTTTAATAATCTTAAATATGTAACTATGAATAATACATTATTTCATATTATTAATTATATTGATAATATGCATGTCAATGAATTTATACATTAAAACAATGTTGCCATTAATGATATTATGTTAAAAATGCACATGTGCTAAAATACATTTGTTTATTAATGTATATATAAGCATAGGTATGCATAATAAAGCATATTTTTAATGATCTTCCGGGATGTGGAAGCGCATCCGCGTTTTCCTGTGGCTCTTTGCTTCCGAATGTCTTTTTCCGCCTCTGTGCGTCTTCGCGCGTGAACGTTCCTCAACCCTATTGTGTGGGGCGAGCTCTGACTGCAGCAGGGAAACAGGAATTACGGAGAAAGGGAAGCGACGGCGCCAACGGCGCCACCCAGTCCGAAGAATCCCGTTTTCCTGATCCCATTTGGGGTATCAAGAGGGAGGCATTTCTTCGACCGCGAGTTCCCCAGCTGGCCAAGCGCGTTCTGCAAGAGCCTTCCTCGAGTTCGGCATTTCGTAGAATCCTCCCTCAAGCTGCTTCATTCCCATCCTGAAGAATAACTCGAGGACGGTCGCGAGCTCGGGAGCGCCATCCAGGTGACTGCTCTGCCCTTTTGTCCACGTCTCCTATCGTCCCTCCCTTCCCTCCATTCCCTAATTCCTTAAAAGGACCGACCCTGCTCGGTTGCTGCCTAGCAGCCGGTTGCAGGATGCGGGCACTCGGCTTCTCTAGTAGAAGCCCAGCCGGCGCCCAATGAGCTTCAGTGCCTGGCGGCAGGAGACTGTTGAGTCCTGGACCGCATTCCAGGGAATACGTCCTGAAGATCTTTGTTGACTGCGACATATTCTGAGGAGACCGCTGGGAAAGGTAATGCAAGTTTGGTGAAGTTTCGGTTGGAGTTTTCAACCCTGGCCGCCACACGTCACCGCAGCGCTGTCTGCCCTGAAGACAAGCGACGGCAGCTGCCAACCGGCGAGATGGGCGTTTTCCTGCACCATCGCGAAAAGGACGAAACTCCTTGGCGGCCGGAGGACGCGCGATGCTGCCACTCTGCGCACTGTGGCGACGGAACTGCGGTGGAGTCAACTTGCCCCCGAGGAACTTGTGGTTCCTCCTGGAATCAAACCGTGCTGCTCTTCTTCCTGTTCGTGAGCCCCTCCCAAGGAGGCGAACGGCTCTTCAGTACTTTGCGAGAACCAAGAAAAAAAAAGCAAAAAAAACAGAGGGTTGAGGGAAGGCAGCGAAAGCAGGAGAGAACGACACAGCATCAGAATGTTAGAGAATGAGTTTTTTTTCGCAGAATCTTCCGTGCCATCTGTCCTCGGGGATCGCGTCTCATCGAAAACCGTCCCAGATCGGTGGTTCCTCAGAGAAACGCTCTGAAGTATTCGGGTCAAAGGGCACGGATATTCTTCTTGTAGTCCACGCCACTGGTCGTGCTTCTTTTCCACTGCGATCCAGAAACACACACGCACCACTTCACTTCTTAGGCTCGTATCCGCTCAGCAAACAGGATTGGGATGATGAGCAAGCCAAATTTTTTGAATCCGTGAAACCCAAGTCAGCTGCAGCATTCGTTTCGAAGCAGCCGGCCTACTGAGGTCTCACCAATCCTGAAATCTCAACCCTTTTAGGGATCGAACGGCACGAAAAAACCACAAGTCGAGGAGGCTGAGATTTTTTCCATCTAATAGATCGGCATTTCGAAGCTTTGCGCTTGGGATGAAAAGGTTTGTACTTTTTCTCAAGAGCATCCTTGCAGCTGAAAAAAGCACCACGGAGGGCGCAACCGGATCGGTAATGACCGATCACGCTGTAATCACCTGCTCTTAGGTAGCCGGCAGAGAGAAGAAACTCCCTGATGGCAGAGCACTATAAACCCATTGGCAGGTAGTCCTCTGTCAGGGTCGTGCAACTGCACGGGAACTTGCCACCAAGAACTCCTTTGCAAACCATAGGAATGCAAGAGGATTCGAAATCACACCAATATGGCTTATATTCTCAGATATGGGCAGGCAAATGCTCACGATGGCCTCGGGGAGGAATTTGAATTCATTGAAACCTGAGCTACTTCATTCCGAAAGCCGGAGATACAAGGTGAAACTTCTTACATACGGTATGCATGCCTTTGCTATGCTTTTATCAGCTTTCAGGGAAACCTCAGGCAGAGATGCACGAAACTAGCAGCTCGCCTCAAATCAAACTTCTGTCACTTGTTGCAGGGGATGGATGCTTTGGTGATGGATACCGAGACAGGAGGACAAGGTGCCAACCGAAAACTGATCGAGGAATCATCTACGCAGTTGTTTGCGTCCACAAGAAGGATCTGTCTTCCTTTTGGGTTTCTAAACATCGGATGCGGTCATCCTGTGACTGTCTGGACAGCAGTGTCCCTGTCGCCTGAAGTCCTTTTGTGCACTCCACTCTCAACTGAGTAACGCTGAAGATCACGTGACCGAATATCGGAATCGAAATCATGAAAAGGAGCAACACAAGCACGAATGAAGACCAATAAAGATCGATTAGCAGTCGGAGGCCGAGTGCTTACGTACGCTCTTCTGGACTCAAAGGGACTTTCCCATTCTTTCCTGAGCATGTCTCAAAGCTGGGCAGTAGCCGAATTACAAAATTGGACTGCTGCAATAGACGTTAGTTCGTCAGTCAATCTTGGTGATTGTGACTGAGTCGATAAAATAAATCAGAAATGCTTCTCCAAATGTTATTCTCGGGATACAGTACGTGGATATGATGACCCTTCCGTGAGGGTCGAGAAGGCTTCACTGTGTTTTACGAGGTGTTCCAGATAAGTGTTTCCTTCCACTCTGGGAAAACAACACACACTGCAGAAAAGACATATGTGGATGAGAATGAAGTTTTGCGTAAATAAAAAGTCATCAGAGTGTGGATGGAACCATCACGTAGTGGATTCAAATTAGTCGTGACATTCCACGGATTAATTTTTTTGAACAGGTCTGTGGAACAGTGCGGTGGAAGTCCAGTCGACTGAAGGTGCTATCCACAGCCACCTTTGTTTGCCTTGGCATGCTCGCACACCCTCAGTGGGGAGGTGCACCAGCCTGATGGATTCGGTGTAGGGGCAGCACCGTCCAATGCACCGTCGGTGTGATGCAGACTGGGTAGGAGCAAGTGAAACGACCGGTCAGTTTCTGGGACCATCCAGGGACACGTATGTTTCTCTTATTCACTTTCCCTCTTGATGCCTTGGATTGTAATTCAAGATGCCAAAAGTGCGATTCAAGACATCAGTGAATCTTTTCCTTCACAAGACAGAAGCACTCAACTTCCAGGTCCTATCAGAACAAAGAAGCAGGATGCAAAGAACCGTTGCATGAAAAAAGTTTCCAGCTGGCCGCCATTTTCAGGATGCGACGCCGCTAATCTTCAGAAGAAACCAACAGAGCATCAAAATACGGAACTGGAATGGTAGCAGCATTTCAGAACGGATTGCTAAAATACAGAAGCACCGATCTTTTCCTCTATGTTCTCTAAGAAAATTTATTGTTCGTTTTTTGTGATTACAAATCTTGTATGCAAGATGCTCTGGAGAGTCTTCCGCAGTTGATATTTTCCTCACGGGGCTTCGCTGATTTGCTCGAAATCCTCCGGAGGGAGATCCTTATCTAAGTGATTGAGGAGGTTGTCGTTTTTTTCCTTCACGTGGGTTGCATAAATGGCGCTTGAGTACCGGCTACAGGTGGTCACCATCCGGTATCTCAGCTGCACAAGAGAGAAAGCTCCACAAGCTTTCTCTTTAGTATTCCTAAGTACTGGATTACTTCTTCATTAGCAGGACCACATGCTCCTAGAGAACCGACGATGATCGCATGTACTTTTGTTTGTTTTCTACTACTACCGAGTTGCAATTGGATATCTTTATATTTCTCTTTGATTCTTCCCGTTATGCCGAACGTCTCCTGGCCGTTTTCATATGGGCAGAAGAAGTCCAGCACACTTATACGATTTTCTTTTTCTAAAACCAGGTGTGGTTTTAGGCTATAAGTGGTTCCTGGTACTCTCCGGTTGATTGAGATAAGACTTCACTTTGCTTCATCCGCTGCAGCCTTCCTGATGATCTCTTGAATCGAATCATGACGTTGCATCGTTAGAGGAACGTGCTTTTTGCATCTGTTTAGTATGTGGGATAGCGTTTGGCCCTCTGTCCCTCATCGCCATGTGCGTTCATGTCCTTCTTTGGTTGGTCCGGCGTTGATTGCCAGTAAGTTTAGTCTCTTAGCTGCATGGATAAACTTGTAATCCTGAAATCTTAGTTGGATTCCGTTCGTATGAAAACTTTGAACCTTGATTGCTAAAACACAGAAGTACCGATCTTTTCCTAGATGTTCCCTAAGAGCAGAGGATTTCATCTCATGAGAAGGGACGTTCGTTCATCAAATTTCAAATCCTTATAGGAATTTGCAGTCTCTGCACTTGGAGATAAAGAACAGGGGTGCACTTGATGAAATGGCTCGAACTGATTGACATGCACCTGTCAAAATAAATAAGCAAACCTTCTCCGCAAGTGCTCAAGGCTGAGAATTTCATAGTTCCAGATAACGGGCACAGGACAGGAAGAAGCTCTCAATGGGTGTTCCCTTTCAGGAAACAACGAAATTCGTCTCATTTTCATGCGCAATCGAAGAAGTGGGAAATCCCCAACACAGCGCCCTTCGAATGTTGGTTGATTTCTCTGCAACAGCTAAGGCGAGTCTAGCGATTGAGTTTGCTGCTGCAAACGGAGTGTACATTTACACGGAACAGAACAGCAAATGTCTTTCATTGGAAGAACGAATCTGAAAGCGAGAGTGGATGAAACTCCATTACGAAAAGCATTTGGTTCGTTATTAATGCAGACAGAAGTCTCTTTCAGGCAGTTCTTTTGGAAAGTGCTTAGGATGATAAAAATCCTTTCTTCTCCGTCTTCGCAGTTCCTCGACACGGTTCCACGCCACTCAAGGGTGGGTAATTCTTCAAGATAAAGGGTACCCCGAGAGGGGTTTCGCCCTATGAATCCAGGAAGGACTCGGGAGTCCGTTCCTCTCACGCCTGGGGAGGGATCCCGGAAATGGAGATCACCTCCACCCTGGTTGTCTCCTAAGGGAAATCTCCTTCCTTATTCTCTCAGGAGGATCCAAGGGAGGAAACTTCTCCATTTTTTCTTCTCTGAAGGGAACCCGAAAAGGATCCGATCCTCGAATTGCTTCTTCGGAGGGACCCCCCGCAAGGGATCCGCTCCTGTTTTTACTCCTCTGAAGAGAACCCAGAAATGACGCTTCGGAAATTCAGAAGGACGCAGCTTCCCCGAAGGGATCGGCTCGCTTCTTTGCACTCTCTGGAGAGGTGGTGGCGACACACCTACTCCATCAGTGAGACTTGGAGGGTCCTCCCGGAATGGGGGGTCCGCTCCTCTACAACCGGAGGGGAGCTCCCACTCTTTGATTCTTGGAAGGACCCGGAGGTCGACTCCTATTTGTCCCGGCCCTCATCGGGGCATACGGTTTCAACCGCTACCAGTGCCGCACCCGGATGAATGTAGGCCAACCAGCGTCATCTTGTGGGGTGAACTCGGGACCCATGGCGCATTCCGTCGGTTCCTTCGGAGTATTCGAACCCACGACGCATGGTGCCACACTCAGAGACCACCGTAACCACACGGCCTCCGACGCGGGCTTAGAAGTAGTGGCAACGAAGAACTTGGAGTGCAAA
Source organism: Raillietiella orientalis (assembly GCA_036172245.1). Lineage (NCBI taxonomy): Eukaryota > Metazoa > Arthropoda > Ichthyostraca > Raillietiellida > Raillietiellidae > Raillietiella > Raillietiella orientalis. Next base: position 1,684,142 of record JAYWIR010000003.1, on the reverse strand, counting down.
TTTGCCTGATGCCTTTCTCTTGTGAGCAAATTATGATCAGCAGCCATAAACTGAATCCAAGAGAGAAACCGGTGCTCACAGTAAACTACAAAGAGAACGGTGATGATAAGTAACTTTGTGTGGTGAATTCGCAAGGACTGCTTCGTAATTAAGAATTCGAGTTGGATCGCGCCAAATCTGAGCCAAAGGGGAGCTAACGAAATGACCAAAAAGGTTCCAAGGAAACGATCGTGCAATTTTCTTCCATTTCATTCGTGACGTCACTGGTGCTTTCCAGAGCCGCTTGCTCATGTCCACGGCATTCATTAATTTTTCTGCTCTCCAAAGCAGACAACAGAAAGTACGAATGAGAGGGATGAAACCAGAATTCCTGGAAAATGAATTTTCTATTATCTGAAAAGAACTGCAGGGAACTCAACCGATGGAATGGAGTTCGTCAGGAAAATTTTCTTAAAATATTTCATAGGCAAGAAAGATGCACCGAAACTAAATTCAGATGGGAGGAGTTCGAAAGACTTGATGGACAAGTGAACCTCATCATGAAACAAAAAGCCACCCCGAGAGCACTTTATTATGTCTACCATGATGAAGGCATTGAAGACCTGGTGCCGTTTGTACTTGGGTATACAATATGGGACTTGTTTGCAATTTCATGTTACTTTCGGTGTTGTATGCCCTGACTCATGGAAGTTTCCAGTACAAACTGCAATATGAAAACTCATTTGCAGGCATCTAAGGGAATTCTCTGCAGACACATAAAACCGATTTGACTGCAAGCGGCTCCGAGCAGCTCTCATATCATCCGGCCGAGAAAATTCTCTCTTTGGTGATTTCGCTGAACGTTGGTATCTGAAGGTTCTCGAGAATTTTCTTTCAACTTAACTGGAAAGCAGTCGAAGGAAGAGGATCAGCTCAAGTTCCGAGACTTCCTGATCAACCAGGGCATTTGCAGAATTTTTCGGAGGTCTGTCGACATCAGAGACCATGGCAGCGTGAGAAGACATGAATCTGGTTTCACGTCGTCTCTTTCGTGACGCGACCTCACATCCTCCTTGTTGGTATTATGGAACTGCTATTTTTCCATTGATCAAAATTAGGATCGATTGATGCGAATTGGGATCTTCTGATTTTAAGGAACGGATCCTAAAGATCTGCCTACCTTTATGAAGACAAGGGTTTGCTGCATGCGATTCGATTGCAACCCACCAGTTCCTTGGAAAAAGCCATGCAAGAACACCTTCTTCAAAGGCTGATGAATTTGTTACCGATGAATTCAGTTTTCTAAAAGATCAGAAGTACTCCCTGGATTCCCGTTTCCATGAACTTTCTGCTTTCATTACTGATCCGGGCTATTGCCGAGATGTCTTTAAGCATCTTTTTTGCCACTACTGCACCGTGCTTCCAAAAGGAACTATATCAAGAAAGGAGGCTTGCCCATCTTATTTCTGGTAAATAAGGAAAATCTTGTTGTTCTGAGGTAGACTTTACCTTGTGTTAGCATCCTGAGGTCTTCATTTTCAACAGCAATAAGAAACACTGCTGACAGTGTAGACCGCTAAGTCTCAAGAGACTCCGTGAAGGCTATGCAGTGCGCAAACACAATCTTCTCAGGTCCGGGGTGTGGCGGCTGGGGAAAAAGCAGGGAAATTGTTTTCGTGCACTTCTTCGAAGACCGTAGGAGTCATGGGAAGAAAATCGATCCTGATGCAGTTTGTATCTCCCGCTGCCGTGATCGTTTGTTTCCGGCGAAGAGCTTTCACGAGGCGAACTGAGATTTGCCTTGGTGGTCGTCAGAGACGGCATGCCACGTCTTTGCGGTAGGATCCCAGTTCTGGGTGCTGGAAATTACCGTACCAACAGAACGAAGCATCAGTTGTCAGAATGAGCGGAGCGAAATCAGAATCATCAGTTCGGTGCCGAATTCCGGCGGAAGCGATTTCTCCGGTAGACCTTCAAGAGCCACTCAACCTTCCAAAACGAGGAGGCAAAGGTTTCAAAAACACATCTTGTTAACCAGAGACACAGTCAGCCCCAGTTGCATGGAGTTGCCAGGAATATATTATTATAAATCAATGTCTCACATGAAAAATATTGTCAATGAAAGAATGCACCCCGCGCATAAGATTTTCTAAAGTGGACAGATGACATCAGCATCTCATCTCTGATTCAGACAGTCTGAACAAAGCTCCTGGAGCCACTTCGAAGTGGCCATCATCCAGACCGAGAAGAATAGGCCAGAATGGCAGGGACGCCATCCACTGGGCGCGAATCTTCCAGAGGACCGTCTCGAGATGGCCACACCTGGACGCCATCCGGACAGAACTTGCCAGCATCCTGAGCAGGATGCAGAGGACGCCTGGCAGCGTACCGTGATCCCTTCTTCTGTTCCCCCTCTCCCCGTGTATAAATTCCTCCCCCCCTCTCTGTTTGTTTATTTTTTGTTTTTGTTCTCACTTCCCCACGCTGCCGAAGCGGACCTCGCCGGGCTGCGTACCGCTCTTCGGCAGGTTCATTGAGCGCGGCAGAACCAATAGTTCTATGACAACATGTATTTTTACTACTCTAAGTAATAAATGCCCCGGTATAACCGGGTGATGATCTTCCAGACCGTGACCAATCAGTGCGTTTCTTTTAGGCCTCTAGTGTTGAATGTTTCGTGCCTACTGCTGACCCTTTTCTGTTTCTGCTCATCTTGCTTCGTTTTCAGGTACTCAGTTCGCCGCCCTTGCGACTCATACTCTCAAAGAGCTGCATCTCATCCTGAATGGGAATCCGATCAGTGAGTTTCGTTCACTTGCATAATGCCTTCTCATCTCTTCAGCTCATGGCTCTCGGAAAACATGAGTAAATATCGTCACCTCAGTCTTCCTAGGCGTTCATGGACAGGTCGTTCTGATGGCACCACAGGAACCAGTGCGATCTCTCTAGACAGACAGCTCGTTTGTTGGTATGCTACATTGAAGCCCATAAGGGATGCACGGCGATATGTTCCACTGCATCAAGAAGCATGTTCCTCAGTGTCCGGAAGGCTTCATTAGAATGCAGTCTAGATCAAGGATCACCAAGGATCCTACTGAGCAGGAAAATCTGCGACACTTGGGGCATGGTATATTGAGAAAGATTCTCCCCCCCCCCCCCCCCAATCGGAGGGTAATCCCAATTCTCAGTCTGGGAATCGGCGAATTTTGCTACAGGAATGGATTTTTTCCTAACCATAGAAACACACACACACACACATTTCGCTCCTTAAACTGAATCACCCCACCACTGGGAGGGATGGGGATTAATGAGAAGATGTACGGGTTATCGTGGTGTCTGCATGCAATTTTTGCGAGTGAAATTTGTGGTGTATTGGTGCATTTGGAACGCAAAAGGCATGCTGATGCCAGTGCGTCGCAGGACCATTTGAATGTCCTTCATAGCTCAGCTGGTTTCCTATGGTCACGGGTAGCATCTCGTGCTTGGAGTTTGGTTTTGGGTCGAATTCTGACGTCAGTCCGGCGGGATAACATTTCGCATACCATGGAATATTTGGATGCGAATCATGCAGCATCTGGAAGGGGTGCGGGTCCGAGGTTGCCTCTTGAGTCTCTAGACTTTAGTAAAATTCTCTTGGAAGCTCAGCGTGGACCACGGACTGAGGGCTTGGCTTTCTTTTAATTGGAATGTGGGTTTATTGGTTGATGGCGGCTCCCTATTTACAGGCGATTGTTTGTGGTGAATGAGGTGAGTTTGAAAGCCAGTTTGGTGACCCCATGCTGGAGTCTCGTGGTTCCTTGTAAACTCTCACGTTCTCTTAGTCGACTTAGCAATATAGCTCGTGCAAATGAAACTAAAAGCAGGTTGATTGTTCCTCTCAGGGAGCAATATCTTGACTCAAGACAAGAATAAAAATGGTCAGAGATGTTCGAGGAACAGAACAATGTGTTGCTGAGCTCAACGAGATGAATTAGTTAACGTTCCAACGAACACCGCCCGTATAGGAATCGCCCTGGTGGCTACATCCGTGCGTGATGTATCCAGTGATGTATTCCTAAACAGTTTTCGGTTCCACAATTTCTTGCCCATCTTCACTAAAGGCTACTGGTTCACCATCTGGAAAGGGGTGCATTATCATAACAGTGGACATCGCCGTGGACACGGAAGCTGAACTCGAATCTCGCGTGCTAGAGGAAGACGGATCGGTTCCTCTTCAGAAGTTCCCACACAGTGTTGGAATGCGTGGAAAACAATCTGCAGCTTGACGGGAGTTGGTTTACGTGGATCGAAAAAGGATTTCTCGAGAACTGGAATGGGATATATATACATACATACATACACATATATATATATTTAAATGAAGAAAAAGCTGTGCGCGCCAGAAACACTGGTTGCTCCATCGGGGTAGCACCTCGCCTGGTTATGATTCAATCCCCCACCGCCCCCAGTTCGAACTGAGTATCCCATTGCACTGAGTATCTAGCCTTAATCTCAGTCAGCATCAGCAACAAGGATTTTTCATGAATTCCTCCGAGGATAGCTACTTAAGCCCATGTGTTCGGTCAATCATAAATTCCAACAAGGTGCTGCAGAATTATAAGAAAGGAAAATACGGATGGGACACAAATCAAAAGCTTCCATCTAGCAAATTGGTATCTCTCGCAAAAACGGCAGCTTTCTGTGAAAGCACTGAGGTTATTCCTTAGGAAGGACATCTCGATGTATTCCAGACGAAATACGGACAAAGGAGAACCAGAATGATCCGACTGGGCAGGAACAAAGGCCAATGGCAAACATCTCTTTCAGAGCTTTGGGAACAGTACGAGCATCTCGAGAAGATTGCTGTTTGGGGTTTATGGACCCCCGTAATTTTCGGTTCTTTCTTACCGTGCCTACTGCCTCAGTAGAGAGCAAAGAGCGACAGCTTCTTGGTGCACTGAGCGGTGGTGAGGCTTTCAGGGTTTACTCGTATTTCTAGGTGGAACTGAAGGTGGTTCCTGGGCACTTGCGGTGAAACGGACTCTTTTAAATTACGTAACTCTTTCCAGAGTCTCGAAAGAGTTTCCGATTTGGGTTGACCTCAGTCCATCGCTGGGCGCTTTCCCTCCCTGGGTTCACTCCATCGGGAGGTCATGTTCATGGAGTCGCTTCTGGAGCTAAGGGAATGAGAAATCTCCCTAAGGAGCGCTTCTCCATGGCGTACCCAACAGACCGTGCGGCGAGGCAGCTGTGAAACTGGAACCCGCGTAGTTTCTGCAGGTAGCAGGGACTTGGCAACGCTTCGAACGTGGTCGCGAAAGCATCCGCAAATGAGAGAGAGGCTCGTGTCTCAAAGGATGGATCGTACAACGAACAAGTTGGCAATCAGACGTGAAGTCGATTCATGTGTGGATAGATGGCAGCAGTGTCCTCCTTAAACGCAGAAGGCTAGGGGCCGATGCGAGCCTTGCAGGTCTTCGATCTCTAGCTCGAGAGACGTGACGGTGAAGACGAAATGCTAATTCTAAAAACAGATTCAAAGAACGTGTGACTTTTTTTTTTTTTTTTTTTTGCAAAATGTTCATCTTTGCAACTGCTTGCCACGACTCTGACTTGCTCTGGTCGGTCTGTGTGGCAGAGCTGGTAGGTGTTTCCTTCCTTTCCAAGAAAAAGCCCAGGTAGCTGGGACTAAAGGGAGAAGTCCCTCGATTCAGGGACCGTGGGCATCTGTGAATTCAGAATCACCGCAGTAAAGGTGTCTCCAGTAGGAGAAACGTCGAGTGGAAGTGCTCGCCGCCTTCTCACTTTGGCAGATGTGAGATGTCTCTGGCGTGTTTCGTTTCTCAGTTCACTGTTGGTGACTCCGGGTTTGGTAGAACAGTGCCGATGAATTGCTACCCTCCCTTGAATTTACCCTTCCCCCTCCGTCTCTCGCAGTTGCCTTCGCACAGCGGGAAGGGCGAAGGGAACCGGAGAGATTCGCGAAAAGCTGCTCCGTTCCAAGCCCCTCAGGCATCCGCGGATGACAGGACGCGCCCTGGACTGGACTGGACTTTCCGCCGTTTCGATGCCTACAGAACCTGCTTCCTGCAGCCGGTCGGTTTCAAGAAATCTCCCCCTCCCTCCTCTATTTGACTCGGTCGGCAGGTCAGAATGCCCTATCTCCTGTGCGCACTTGGATTCGTCGGAAACGGGAAATCCGGGCTGAGGAGTTCTGACGTGGGCGTTGTCTGAGCGATCGTCCATCCTTTGCCGAGTGGAGTATTCCTCCAGTTCGACATGTGCGGGTGGGATGAGTCCATTCGTTCTTTTAGCTTCAGCAGGAAGCAGTCAGACAGGAAAGACCAAAGTCCTTCCCCCGACAACACTTCGAACTTTACCCTCGAAATTTCAGGTTTTTCCGACAGTCAAACATGGGTTTGCGGAGGAGAGGGAGGTCTTGGTTTCTTACCCGGTTGCGCCGGGCGAGAAAATACAAATCAGCTAGGAACATAGTTCCCAGGAAAAGGGAACAGAAGTTCAAGGGTTGGACTCCCCGACACGCAGGTCGGGCATACTGAAAGTCCAGAACGGGAGGGAAGGGACAATAAATAAATACAAAAAGATATGGGGGGAGGAGTAGGGGACAGGGGTCTTTGGCTTCGGCTGCTCCTGTTTATCAGAACCGGCTCTGGGTGCTGGATATCTCCTTCCTGCCTTCTCCGCTCATGTGAGGCCACCTGGCAGCCTTTCTCATGCTGGAGGCTGCAATCGTGGTGACCTCTGTGGGTGCCGCTCGCGTCTCCAACACGTGGGGGACCATGACGATGGCGCAGATGCCACAGATCGTTGCGATGACCTCACCTAGTGAGAGGCCGGTGCGCGTGAAGAAGCGACGCATCACATCCATTTCGATGTCCCCCGGATACAGGAGCGATGAAGACAGCCTCCGCCACAGTCCTCGGAGGGTACCGCAGTCGAAGAGCAGGTGCGGAGCGATTCCACTGCTTCGCAGTTCGGGGACGCAACTCCCCCAGAAACTAGGTTCGCGCAAGGTCGTAGTGGAAGGAGGATTTTCACCCGGGATCGCCGGAGCATTTCTTGAAAAAGAAAAAACATTACAAAATGGTAGAGTCACTGACCCCATCAAGTCCTGGCATAGTCATGACTTGCTCAGTGTTCGGCGTGCGCAGATCGGAGAGGATGGACTCGAAAGCAGAGAGAATAGGAGAAAACGAAACAAAAATATGAATATCCATAACTCTGGGGGGCATGGGAAGGCATCACAGCCTACTGGGGGACGTCCTCTGCATCCTCTCGAGGACGTTGGACAAGTTCTTCATTAGTTTTCTTCGAGTGGCGCCATCTCGTCGCCCTCCGCAAAAAACGTCGGGTGAAATGCATGGCATCCCTACCGCTTTCTCCTCCACTGGCGTCGTTGCTCCAGTCCGTCACAATCCCAAGCAGGCAGCGAAGAGCTGCTGGGTATGCAGCAGCTGCTGGGGATGTTAATGCGCCGCGCACGAAGAGGGGTTTCAGTGAGTCCCTGGGATTGCTACGTGGGATCCGGAGGAAGTTGGAAAGGTGGAAGGGAGAATTGGAGTATCCATCCATCCTTCGTTCTTGGCCGCTCTGCTTCCTTGCGGCTTGCTGCTACTCTGCTTCCTGGGCTCCCTCAGGAAGGTGTGAAGTAGCGACCCACCTTAGCTTTGCAGCCGTGTGGCGAGTTCCTTCAACATTTCCATGGCAAGAAGCTGTCCGCCCCTTAGAATCTTCGGTTTTTGACGAGAGTGCTTCCCAGGATGAGACCCCAGGACACCTTCCTCTTCTTTTTTGGGCGCTCAGGTGTGGCGGCGCTCACCTCATGGGTGTTCCTCCCTACACACCGGGCGCTCAGCGGGACACCCAAAGTTTCACACTTGACGAGGGGTCTCGTCTCCCGACGTAAAGTACCTCCTGGAGGCGTTGCCGATATCCTCTGTGTCGGCAGGGATACATTGGTAATGGGCCATCCGACCACGTTTCCTTTCTTTCCCTGAAGGAGTTGACCATGAGGGTGACCTCCGCCGCGTGAAACTTTCTTTCGATTGCCACCAGAGTGGGTCGGGGCGATTTATTTCATATATAAAATAAAATAAACATCTCTGTTGTTGGATCACAGCTTTAACCACGTCCTTTTTAGATCTAACATGCTGTGTTACCGGTTTTCAGTCTGGTGAGGTCCATCACGGCAGCAGAGGCGAGAGGGCAAACAAAAAAAAGAAAAAGAAACAAATAAATTTGGGGGGATGCGGGAAGAGATCACTGCCTGCTGGGAGCAATCCCCTGAATCCTTTGGAGGATGCTCTTGATGGATGTTGTTTTCCAGGTGAGCCAGCTTGTTGCCATCATCAGGAAGCGGACGGCGGAGTGGACGGCATCCCTGTTGCTGGGTCCTCCTCTTGCGTCGCCCTAGGCAGCAGAGAGTTGCCAGCGAGGCTGCTGGTCGAAGGGCATCACATAGGTAGAGAAGTCTGGAGCGTCCTTGGAGTTGCCGCCGGGGATTCAGGGGTCGCGGCGAAGCGTTCCCAGAGAAACCGGGGAGCAACGCAATCCACAGGCAGGTGCGGGAGGGATTCGCTCTCCCCGCACCTGGCACAGTTCGGGTCCACACTCCCAGTGATGCCTGCGGGAGACCCCATGCAGCAGCAGCAGCAGCGCCAGCTCCTGCCACTTTGAGGGGAGGACGCAGGTGTTCATGAGCACCAAGGGCCATTGCAGGTCTTCCTCCGGAATATTCAGTGTCACGCTCCAGCGCAAAAGTCCACGAGGTGAGACACTCGGGGTCGCAGTGTCCCCGAATGTCCCACCTCGTAAACATTCTTCGAGATAGGACAATTTTTCAAGATAGGGGGGTACCCCTGGAGGGGAGTCTGCCCTATGAATTTAGGAAGGACTCGTAGTCCATTCCTCTCACGCTTGGGGAGGATCCTGCAAGGGAATCTCCACCCTGGTTGTCTCCGAAGGAGAACCCCGAAGGGAACTTCCTTCCTTATTCTCTCCGGAGGGACCCCCGAAGGGGGTTGCTTCATTTTTCTTCTCCTAAGGGAACCGAAAAGAATCCGCTAATAGGAATTTCTTCTCCGGAGGGAACCCGCAAGGGAACCTGTCCTGATTTCCTCCTCTGAAGAGAACCTCGAAGGGACAATTCTGAAATTTTTCAGAAGGGCACTCTCCGAAGAGAGCGGAAGGGTTCTTTGCACTCTGTGGAGAAGCGGCTACACACCTACTCCATCAGTAAGACTTGAGAGGATCCCCCCGGAATGGAGGGGTCCTCTCCGTCAACATCTGAAGAGGTGGCTACACACCTGCTCTATCTGAACGAATTGAAGGGGTCCCCCACACTTGGGGGGGCCGTTAGCTGGCTCGTCGTCCACTCACTGAGTCTTCTAGTCATTGTGGAGATCTCAACGGAGACCTCCCATGGAACTTTGTTTCTATGGTGGTCCTCAACGACGAACGGATACCCTGCTCGTGGATTATCGAGAAGACCCTCTTCTCTCAGCGAAGATGATATACATTGATAGCAGTTTCCGTTGTTTCAGAGCTCCGTCTTCTTGGTTGACGTGGACTACCGCTGCCCCTACTGCCGTCTCCATAGTGGCTTCTAGCCAGGTGATGGTGATGTCCGTTGAAGGGTTCGTCAGAAATGGGCAGTTCTGAAGTGTCAAGGACTTCGTTTCTGGCCTTCTTTTGGGGACCGATGCCGCAACCGGGGCTGGAGCGGAAGTCGCGTCCGTTTCATCGGTGGTGAGTTCTTCGGGGGTTCTCGATTACGCTGAATGAGGGCCTCAATATAGAACACTACTTTTCTGCTTCCCTTCCGAAGCAGCGTGTTATTGCCAAGGTCCGTGTTTCCTTGGAAGCACCGAGTCGCGGATTACCTAGAGTCCAAAAGACGCTGTGGAAAAAAGAGCCTAGCTATGGAAGCAAGTCTGAGCTTTCCTCTGGGATCGCATCGACATGGGGACGCTTCCCTCAGAGGCTTTTTTGCGTCCAGAGCTTCAGAATCGCGCTCCAGATCTGGAAACCGCACGAGGCAACCGCGTCGGCCCTCTACGGAACGGAATATCCTGCTCTTCCGACAGCCGCAGCGCCCTCTGCGTCTCGAACCTGTTGGGAATCGCGCTCGGATGCCTGCTGGAAGACGCCAGCGGGCCCCCGCGGAACAAAGGGGACACGCAGAACAGGCTCTTCCTGCAGGGAGAGCCAGGGACGCATCGGACCGGCAGTGCTGACGGGGCTCTCGCCAGGAAACCACACTCGAGCAAACGTAAAGGACACCGAGATCACGATTCGCGGCCCCCGCCGCAGGTTTCCGGGAACTGCGCTCTTCTCGCTTCTCGCTCTCCGGGGCGAGGAGCGCTCATTCCCGGAGAAACCCACCTTTTCCCGATCGCCGCCTTCCTCTAGAAGTCGAGGGAGCTGGCGAATTTCACAATCGAAACGTTCCAGAAACCTCGCGTTCCCTCTCGGCGTTCCTGCTACCCAGCTCAGGACCTCAGGCCCGACTCATTCTCCACGAAACAATTAACCCGCCAGAGCGAGGCTGCGTTTCTTGGACTTCGGTTGCATTATCTCACGTTCCTTGAAATCAGAGATCCGCGGAGCTCGTGAAGTCGTCACTCGGAAGCGTTGGTCCCAGACGTGCGCTGTCGGTCGCGTCTACCTACCGGCGTGCACGCGTCTGCCGTGCTCCCTGCGAGGCGTGTCGTGCCGTTTCGTAGCGCCTCCCACATTGCATTGGGAAGCCAGCAGTGGATCCGAGCAAGTCGGAGGCCAGCAGAAGCATGATCCCTGTTTCCGACAGTTCGCCCGAAGCGTAAGGGGACGGGATGAAGATCTGCTGCAGAGAAATGATTCTCATCAGAGGTAAGAGTCCAACAAGTGGTTCTCAGAGTCTCGATACGGTCTCCGTTTCCTTGGAAATCGTTCATTCTTCTTTTTTCCTCTTTCCTTTTCGGAAAATAAAATGAAAGGATATTCTCAAGAGATCGACTGTATACCCCCTTCTCCCCTTCTCTCTTTTTTTTTTTTTTTGCATGCCGGAGTTTTATTCTCGGTAGGGGGGAGAGGCAAAGTCCACTGGTTCACTCTTCCTTCGCTTCCCTCCATGTCGTCCTACAAACTCCGATTCCTTTTCCTATTTCCGTGAGGTCTTTCGGAGTTTCCAGCATCCGACGCAGAGAGAGCTTCCGGAAATCATCGCTTCGAGTTCTGACCACTCCTGAACGGCAGTGTAGCGAGGCGGATCCAAAGGGGGAACCAGTGGACTTTCCTGCGTGCGAATTTCCTCGTGGAATGTTCTACCGCACTCGACAAGAGCGGTTGACGAAGGCGATTTTTTCTTTTTGTTCCCCGCCCCTTCGAAAAGTGCTCAGCAGCTGAAGCGTTTAGAGATCTCTACTTGCTGGACTTCCGTACTTTCAAGTACTTTTCGAGTCGTTAAGATGGGTTTTGTGGATAAAACACTAGGGATGAGATGCGGAAAGTGTCGGCAGCCTCAGCGCGCTGGCCATCTGCTTGGAAAGTTTCTCTCTCCGACCCACCACCTCGAATACGTCCGACACACCAAACGGGCAAGAAAGAAAAATGGGAACTTTGGATGCGAAATCCGCAAGTTGAGGCTTTTCGTCTTTCCTACCCGACGGCAGCCGCTTGCTTGCCTCTGGGTCGATTGCAAGCAGAGCTCTGACCTGACGCTGCTAGCGGTTGCCTGGGCAGCAGCTGGTGGAGTCCGCTTGTTTCTCGTTTGCCCCTCTTCAAGACGGAGCGCTCTGCTTGCATCCCGCTGTGATGTTAGAAGATCGGACTCCTGGAACAGACTTGCACTTCTCCGACACGAGCACTTGTTTCCTCGAGAACAGAATCATCCCCTCCCCCTCCCCTCCACGCAGAAGATGCTCAGCGGCAGCGGCTCCTGAATCGCATCTTAGGCCTCCCGGGCTCCAGGAAGCCCTGGCAAATGAAATCGATTCGAACTCTTCAGAAGCAGGATTGTCCCTGAACAAAAGCAAGGGTCCATCGCCAAGGTTCCGCACGAAGGGTGTGCGGTGATGACCCTTCTAACTACCAGTGCGTTCTCCAACGAATACACCGTCAGGGTTTTCCTCTTCTGCCGATGCCGCGTGAGATCCCTTTGCGGGAACCTAAATGCAGGTGAACTCTCATAATGGAACGAAGGCTTCCTAGCGGCAATCCAGGAATCGGGAAGGTTGGGGTGGATCCCCGCCCGCTGGGAGGTCGAACTGGTTTACGCATGTCGTTTAAAGACAGGCGCCCAAACATCCTGGTCAATTCAGTTCTTTTAACCACTTCCTTGATGGCGTCCAAGAAGTGCTATTCTCTGTGTAGGTGGTGGGTTCGGCATTCGAGATCCCTTCATCCAGTTGTCTTTCTCACGGGGAAGCTTCCACGGAAAATGACCCAAGGAAGCTGGATGCATCTGCTCACAGCCTCCTCCCGCCACGTTCCATAAGCGTACAGGAAAACGCAGTAAAATACAGAGGGGTTGGGTAGTCTTAGTTTTATTCACAATGCTGTTATAATGATGGCAACAGTAGAACTAGGGATAGTCATTAGCTTCATTGTTGAAATGCATGTTTACAATAGTGACCGGGCAGAAGAGTCACGATTGGGTCCGTGGAGGGCGAAATTGTTCCGAGATTCATCAACCCGTATACCCGCGCAGTGTCGAAAAGACGAGGTTTCGCCCGGCTCTGCCTTTCCAGGGATGCAGCTCGAAGCATCGAGGCAGCTGACTATCGAGCGGGAAACAGGCACGGGTCATACAGGCAGGGCATCGAGATTCGGAGCATCCCCGTGGAAACCAGAAAGTAGCTCAAAGGAGTCAGGGTGTTGTCAAAGATGGAGCGGCGAGAGCCTTTAGGAGTTTTTTTTTTTTTTTTTTTTTTTCTGGACCAAGGACCGCCGCATTTCCGGTCCTTCGCGAGCAGGAAGCACGTCTTCCCCGGAGCAGGGCGCAGAAGGTGCCGAGATCCTGGGAGAAGTTTAAGATTTCAGTACCTCGGTCTCCATTGGTCCACTGGTGACGGTCTTCGACGGAACCCCAGTGGCTCGACTTTTCTTTTCCATGCCTGACGTCGAGGGGCCTGCAACGGTGCGGCTCTCCTGCCCCCGTTGCGCCCTCGAAGCCGGAAAGGCGGCCGCTGCTGGGTCCAACCATCCTTTCCTCCGGAGTGCCTCTCCACAGATACGTGGAGGCAGCCGACGGTCACGGGGAGCAACCGGAAGTTCTGGCTGCAATCCCTGACTTCCGGAGCAGCGGTGTTCAGCTAGCAGTTTCGAGTTTGGTTGACACTCGGTCACTCCGGGGCGTTTATTTCAAAAAATAAACGCCTGTGGCAGGGCATTTGATCCTGCCACGTTACTTACAACTACGAGAAGGAAATTGCCGGGAACGGGCACGCAGGCCAGAAGGATTCGCCTCGGCAGCATAGGGGAAGGGGAGACAAACAAAAAGAAAAACAGTCAAAAACATGGGAGGTTCGAGAAGGGATCACTGTGTGCTGGAGGGCGTCCTCTGCACCCTTGTTAGGATGCTCGCAAGTTCCTTTGTCAAGACTCCCAGATGGAGCCATCTTGACGCTGTCCTCATGAAGAGGACAGCAAAATAGATGGCGTCCCTGTCGTTCTGGCCTCCTCTGGCGTTGCTGCTTCTTGCATGTAGCCACAGTCCCGCCACGTGGGCAACAAAGTGCTTCTGGGGATGCGGCCAGAGTGAGGGCGTCGCACAGGAAGAGGCGCTTCAAAACGTCTCTGGCTTTGTTATCTCTGGAGTTTCGAGTTTGGAGCGTGCTGCGCGGTGAACCCAGGGCATCCGAACATCCCTTCAGGGCGTTCAGCATCTTCTGAAGCTTATCGTCTGGGACGTGCTGAGCGAAGTCTCCGGCAACTCGAACGAGTGTTCTGACGCGGCCGCAAGCGATGAGCACGTGGCACCAGGAAGAGCGCAGGGATGCATAATTCAAGCCCTAGGGCTGCGAGAGTCTACCGATTCCTCGCTGCAGCGGTCTGCAATCCCTTCATGACAACCATCCTGCGGTGACCTTGTCCGATCGAGCCCCTGGAGCGGCGGCCAGTCGCGGTCTCCCCCCGAAGTTCTCATTCCGCCATTTTCCTGGAGCTCGCTCGAATCGGAACGCGGCAGGGGGAAGGAACACATCCCGAGAGACTGGAAGAGAACGCCCACGGGAAGTAGGAACCTTCGTTTTGCACGCGTCCACGCGGCGGCTCTTTGATTTCGAGCGATTCACGCACCGCGGATCGGAAGAAGCGAAAACGCTTGAAGCGTCGCGAAGGTTGACGAAGAACGAACAAAGGAGCTGCTGAAAGAAACTCCTGCGGAAACCTGATAAGAACTGGAATGAGAGAGAGCTGGCCGGGGAAAGGCGATACTTCCTTTGATGCTGAACAGAACTTTCCGCGGCTAGTGCTTCTGGGCTACATCGTTGCTCCCAGCTTGATTGGCCACGCCAACTTCCCTGCAAGTGGCGCGCTTGCCTGCCGTCCCATTTTCAAGTTGTCTGATTCGATCCTGGAGAGCATCGCTTTGCTCTTGAGTTTGACCACTGAGCATGGCCAGCTGATTGTGGCCCAACTGCAAGAAATTCGTTCCCTCAACGAATTGGAGTGATTCGCATTTTTCCTGCTGACCTACCGGGACTAACCCGGTTCTTGTAGGCGGTCCCTTCGTTCCAAACGAAAGCGACCTCCTCGAATGCGGGCTGGAGGGAGGTGGATTCCCGTTCTTTTCTATGTTTAGAATTCAGGGAGGAAATTCCGAGTCTCAGTGGGAAGGATGATCGAGATGCAGATGGAGGCGCTGTCATCCGGAGAGCTTCTGGAATGCACTTCCCATTAGCGCGAAGAGAAAGCTGATTCGCGAATCGGTAGACCCCGCCACCCTGCACCCTTGATTACTTCTCGAGGATTCTGGCGAGCGGTCAGAATGGCGTTCAGACGACTGGGGGGCACTTTCCAGAATGCTCAAAGCGCTGACCCATGGAACGATTGGTTTCTCTTGAGAAAGAAACTGCTTGCTAGCCTTCCGCTCGGTTTTCTCCCAGAGTTCGTGGAGGGATTACAGGACTCTACTTCTCTATTTCGTGCCTGATCGCTTCTCGGCTAAGATCAAAGTGCCTGACGTCGAAGGTCTGCAACGGTGTTTGACTGAGGGAACCTCCGTAGATGTTGCGAAGAATATTCCTCGGAAGTTTCATTCTCGAGATTATGGTCATGATTATTGTCGGTCTGCGAGTGTTACTGGATATTAAGATTGAAGGCATTTTCATCATTAATAATGGTTGGTGTAGTATTTCCACGAAAGAGGAGGGGTTGAACGAAGAGCAGTGTTTAGGAAGGAGTGAAATGAGCAGAACCTTGAAGAGTTGAAAAAGAAAAGCGTCATGGAAACACAGTTTCAGCAGACTTTGCAAGAGAGAAAACAAAACGCAACGAAGAAACACGGCCTAAGTCATTGAAAATGGTCCAGGCACTCCGCACAGGACGAGCGTTAAGAAGAGCAGCCATTCGCTGGCTCATCGGTTGGCCACAAACACCAGCCCTCTGCCGCATCTTATCAGGCCGTCTTTGCAGAACTGCCGGAACCAGCTCATGGATCCACCAGACCGACAACCGGACTTTGTTTATCCTTTCTGGTTCCGTGCACGGGGAGAGACCTACAGACAAGTTGAGGTCCTCGCATTTCTGTTCCCCTTTCCAAGTCATCTCGATCGTGAGATGCAGGCCTCCCCGGTTTCCTTGCTCCGGACCCGGCAAATTTCTATTCTTCGTTCTGTGTAATAGAAACACGTATGATCAGCGTCCACCACCTCCAACAACGGCTTCATGTCAGCCTCTTATCTCACCTTGCGTTCCTCAAGGATATGTTAGTGTCGGAAGGAAGGAATCTTCATGCAGCTCCCTTCTGTGCACTTTCAGGCTGCTTATAACAGGATGCACGCCTACCTGAACCATCGGTATAAAGTACAGTCGTACCGAGGTACTCGACGGTTTCGGAACTCGTTATGAGTTCCGGAACGAATTACCGACGAGTACCGAGGCACGACTGTGATCGGAAATATGAGCATCCAAATGAGCATTCAATATGCAGATGAAGGGTGCTTTTCCACCGAAGAACAAACAAAAGCAGCGGTGGCTTGTGGCCTTCGCAGCACGGAAGGAAGGAGATGAATCCAGCGTTTATTTTTGCGCTCAAGCGAGGTAATCCCGGAGTTCCTCTGGGCCGAAAGAGATTTCCTTCCTCTTGGTCTTTTTCCGAGACACTTTCGCAATTTCGCAGTGCTACGAGGTGACCCGAGATCCACCTCTTGAAAGCGTGCAGGACTCACGGGTCGAGGTCTCACGCGAGCCTCCAAGAGTGCAGCTCTGGCGCGTGTGCTGCACGAGGAATACGCGCGCCGCAGATGGCACCGCCGCGCTCCCTCTTCGTGCGGACGGCAGGAACTATGGGCCTCGAGCGAGCATCGCGCTGGCAAAGGGGGAGAGACCGACCCTCCCCGAAGAGGAAGCACGAGGGTTTCGAGGGCTGCAGCCGGGTTCTGTGGGGAGGCGAATGAGCGAATGGCACATCCCTGCTGCTCTTGATCTCACGCGAGCGGAACGTCTGGCGCGTACCGTTCGCTGACGACGAGGTTCCCATTGGACAGGAAGCGAATGGCGTGCGCCTCCTACTCGTCCTACTCGTGCGCCAGCTTCTCTTGTGTCGACTCCAGTCGTACTCTCCAACGCTAACGTACGCCCGGAACAAAGAAAGTGTACATGACGGTCTCTGGTAAAAAGTGGATTTCGGATGCACGTGGGTTCGATGATGGGACTCGTGCTTTTCCAGCGTTTCCATCTGCGCTGTTCTGATCCTCCCGAGACTTCAGCGTTTTCCGATCGTGTGAGCGATGGGCTTACAGAACTTGGGATGCCAGTCCTTTCCGGGAGCACCAAGGCTGGAATAATCGTCTCTCGAACTGGGTTGCCTGAATCATCTCCAGACTCCCAGATCTTCTGAAAAACGAGCGGCACCTCATTCCCTCTCGTTGCTAGAAGCGTCTCATCTTTTTTGGTGAGTGTCTTCTGCGGTTCGCACATCCAAGTGGCTATTCCCCCCCCCCTCCTTCCTCCCACTATATATGTTGGTACCAACCGGTTCCACAGTCGGAGGAAGCTCCAAGCTAGAGGGGGAGGCGCAGCGCCCTTTGGAATCTTCCCTGGAGGTCCCCTTCCCCGCTTCACCGAAGAGAGACTCGAGCCGAAACGACTAGCCAGCGGATGCTAACCTGATGACCTCTAAAAAGGCCAACTAGAAAAGGGCGTCACTTTCATTATACGGAAACAGAATATGCGGCCAGAGATGGTCACACGTGTGCTGGCGTGGCACAAAAAGTTGTCTCGGGGGGCGTCGGTGTCTGAACTCACTTCATTAGGAAGGCACGCTCAAAAAGATGAATCAGAAAAAAGGAAAAACAACCCGGAAAGGATCTCTCTATCAACTGATAATTATAAGGATCATTGGAGGCTCATGACGACTGCATCAGTAAGCATAAGCAAAACAGTTCGCCGTCATCTGAGCCCTACAAATTGATATTCCCTATTTCATCCCGATGCTCCCCATCCCCATCTTCCGCGACAAGAACTGCAGATGGGCTCACAAAGGGTCACCGGCCTGCTTGTTGAATCGTCTCCTGTTGAAGCTTGCGAAAGCTGCGCCTTCGCAAAATGAGCGGAAAAGCAGATGGGGCGTTCGTCCACGCGAGCCACTGCCAGTAGCAGAAATAAACCGTGGTGGTAATTTACAGCATCGGAACCGCCTCAGTAGCCGATGTGCCGGATCTGAAAGACATCAGTCGATCAGCTTCCGCAGACGTCAGCAACGTCGCAAGATCGCTTCTTGCGAGCTGCCACTCGTCGAGCGTCCCATCGGAAAGGGCGAAATGACGAAGGCGCCCTGAGAGTCTTCGAGTCTGGGTCAAAACATACCAGCGAGGAAAAGGTTCCGGCCGGCACGGAAGTCCGTCTCGTGCTGTTGAGCATCTTGAGATGCAGTTTGCTACACGGATCGCGAGGATGTGGGCTCGGGTGAGGGCCGCGGTTCGGAGATTATGGTCGGGAAGAGGGCGTCGGACTGGAGAAGGAAGCGCGACGGAATGGACGTGACCGGTGACGATGACGTTAGCTGTGGGTCGCAAGGATAGGTCAGAGGAACCTATGACGTTCGTAGGTCACTGGTCCACGAACGTGATAGGTTCCTGTGGATTCCGGCGCGCATCAGATCCTCGCAGGATGCCGAGGTAACCTTCCACATCATCGTCATTCAAATGCCTCATTTCGGAGCCGGAAGCAGGAATGACTTTGGGATGGAAGCTCTCCCAGGGAAAGAGGAATTTTAGGGTTCGGTCTCAGCAGCGACCATGAAATGCTTTCTTTCGGAGTCGTGGATCCCGTGATTCTGGGGAAGTCAAGCCGAAATACAGGCTAGCAGCATGAGGGCCTCCGCAGCCCTCCTGAAGCACTGCTTTTTTTGTAGAAGACTTGAGCCCGCCCTCGTTTGGAATGACGCTGGAGGGTCGCCGCGTGCACCACCAGCCATTCCTCAGTGGTTGAGGGAACAGGCACTGCTTCATCTCTCGCTTCTGGCAGAAAAATTGGTTTCTTTTGACCTCAAGCTGCTCTCTACGGCGAGGGTTTCTCCCTCTTTTCTTCTCTAGTAATTTGGCTATCTCGAGGTGCCATTTGGCGCTGTTTTATTTTCACATTGCTGGACCCCCCAGAATCTTCGTGGTTTCTCTCCTGCACTTCCTTCGCTGCGACCCTCTTCCCCTTCCACATAGATGGCCGAGAAAGGATGGTAGTGGTTTATCACCTGGTCACGCCGGGACATTTATTATAAAAAATAAACATACTTTTGTAGGACCATCAGCCTTACATTGTCAGAAAATGCTCGGAACCTTCCCAGTAAGCAGCACGCAGGCCGGCGAGGCCCTCCTCGGCAGGGGAGGGAGGAAAAAAAAAATCAAAAAAAATATACACAAAAATGAGAGGGTTGGGGAAGAGATCACTGTCCGCTGGAGGGCGTGCTCTGCATCCTTTCCAGGATGCTGGCAAATTCCTTGTGGGTGTGACCCAGGTGGGGCCATCTAGACGCCATCTACAGGAAGAGCAGGGCGAAACAGATGGCGTCCCTATCGCACCGTCCTCCTCTCGCGTAGCTTCAGGCCGCCACAATCCCAAGTAGACAGCAAAGTGATGCCAGGGATGCGGCAGGCGAAAGGGCATCGCGCATGCGAGCGAGGAGTGGTGGTTTCTGTCCCTTCTCTTAGCCACCAAACCTATTCGTTCCTCCGATACGCAGCCACGCTTCGCTTTCTTGCACCAGGACATCCGCCTGGCAAGGAAGTCGAGTGTCCGGCGTTTCCTTTTCCTCTGGGAGCACGTGAAATTGCAGAGCATCGAAGAAAAAAAAAGAGTTGGAAAGGATTTCGATCAGCTGATGATTATAAGTATCACTGAAGGCTCATGACGTTAGCATCAGTAAACATAAGCAGGACAGTCAGCCGTCATCCAGTGCGCGCCGGAATCCACAGGAACCTATCACGTTCGTGGACCAGTGACCTACGAACGTCATAGGTTCCTCTGACCTATCCTTGCGACCCACAGCTAACGTCATCGTCACCGGTCACGTCCATTCCGTCGCGCTTCCTTCTCCAGTCCGACGCCCTCTTCCCGACCATAATCTCCGAACCGCGGCCCTCACCCGAGTCCACATCCCCGCGATCCGTGTAGCAAACTGCATCTCAAGATGCTCAACAGCACGAGACAGACTTCCGTGCCGGCCGGAACCTTTTCCTCGCTGGTATGTTTTGACCCAGACTCGAAGACTCTCAGGGCGCCTTCGTCATTTCGCCCTTTCCGATGGGACGCTCGACGAGTGGCAGCTCGCAAGAAGCGATCTTGCGACGTTGCTGACGTCTGCGGAAGCTGATCGACTGATGTCTTTCAGATCCGGCACATCGGCTGCTGAGGCGGTTCCGATGCTGTAAATTACCACCACGGTTTATTTCTGCTACTGGCAGTGGCTCGCGTGGACGAACGCCCCATCTGCTTTTCCGCTCATTTTGCGAAGGCGCAGCTTTCGCAAGCTTCAACAGGAGACGATTCAACAAGCAGGCCGGTGACCCTTTGTGAGCCCATCTGCAGTTCTTGTCGCGGAAGATGGGGATGGGGAGCATCGGGCTGCAATAGAGCAGAAGCACTAGAGCAGAAAGAGCGGTCCCTAAAACTCGGAAGGAACGCAAAAAGGAATTACGAGCTCTGTTCGGCGCCACGACCTCGTCCCCCACCATCCATTTCGCCTTGCCACATCTGACATGTTGCCAAGCGACAAAGGACGTATGTTAGTGTTTCGGCAATAGGAAAAGACGCTTAGTTTCCACTGTTGCGAACCTGCCTGCTCTTTGAAGATTGCAGGAAACCACCGCTGCATGAAAATGTGTTAAGAATGAAGAGTTTCGAACTGAGGGAGGCTGCAAAGCGACAGACTGTCACGATTCAAAAAGAAAAAAAGGAGAAAAAGAAATTCCTCCCGAATATTGGATCTACAGGATCGCTCACGACGAGCTGGAATCGTTGCTTTATCCAGGTTCCCAGGTCTTCCGAAGAGGGTACTATGCACTGGCAAACCAGGATCCGTGAATGCAAGCAGATGATTCCTTTAATCATTCAGAAACCGACTCCGAGAGCTACCCTGAAGATCGAATAGCGAAATTGCTGGGGTCTTTCTCGTCCATTCACGAAATGACCAACGAAGAAAATTGCGTGAGCATATCTCTATTGTATCGCTCGTGACTGCGACGGGAGGCAGTGAGAGATGCAGGAACAAAATGGCAGATTCGCATTCTTCCTGTCGGATGGCGCTTTTACCAGACGGCTCTTCCTGTGGAGGTTCTGTTTCGGTCGAATCGCCCTTCCTGCGAGAAGTCGCTCTCCATGGCATCGTTTCCCTCGTGGCAAGGAGCAAGGCGGTTGCTTCCTCCTCGGCTTCGCGATCGGTGAAGCTGACTCCCAAAGTGATCACGAAGGTACTACTCGTACGATCTTCAACTGGAGTGTCTGCAGCTCCCGGGAGGAGTGATGAGGCATTTCCTCAAAGCTCTTTCTTTCAGTCATTCATATCAGGACTTTCGAGTGTGAGCACCAGGAGGGCGTTGAGCGGTCTCCCTGAGGAAAATTGGAGAAATCGATAAAAGGGGTCGCCATCCGCCAGCGTTTTCGGAAGTGGCGAAACCGCGTTGCTATCCTCCTCCTCTGAGTGAAGACGTCCTTGGCACATCGATCCCTACTTTCATTTCGGCATCCCAACTGGCTACATCGGATCTCAGTTCTCGAGAAAGGGCGCGCGCATTGCTACTTCCTTGCTCTGCTGTTGCCGGTTATCCCAGATATCAACCGCAGAGCAAGGATACAGCCCCTCCTCCTCCTCAGATCACGTCAGGCATCTGCCAGCGGATGGTCCGAACTTCCCTCTTTCTGGGCTGCTGACAACTCCCAGAGAAGCAACGAGAGCAAACTCCCAGAGAAGTGTGCTCGTGTGTTGCGCTGCTGTTCCATGGACACCACTACTGTTTGACCGCCACTTCATTCCTTTCCGGCCTGAAGGGTCGCGGGCAGCTTCTGCTTCCCTCCCGACTCTGCAGGCCGATCACGGAACGTCCGCCGTTCTTCTGAAGCGCTGGCAGGACGCCGCCAGCTTTTCCGCTCTCAGAGCTCGTCGAGGAAGGCGCCTCACCACCTCCCGGCTCTCGCTCGAAGAGCCCGTCCCGCGGTTCTCAGCCGCGCGTTCGCGAATCGGCCGAAAGCGTTCCGAGTTCCGAGGAAACCTTGACCACGCGCTCGGACGTCACAGACTCCAGAGTGATGACCTGTCCTCCTTGCAGCTCGCATCCGAAGGCCCTGAGTCGCTCACGGGCGCTTCGCGAGCTGACCTGGCGTCGCCCGCTGTCAAACGTTCGAGAAGCCCGCGGCAAGGGTGGGTTCTCCCCGGAGTGTCCTGAGATCCTCAGCGACCGCTGGAACATTCGGATCGTCGCGGCGGCTGGAGGAACCCTTGTGCGGCCCATCTGACCCACCGGGACTGCGAATTCGCTTCATCTTCCCTGCAACTCTGCATGCCTTTTTGCATTTATTTTATGGTTTCCCATCTGACGTCATGGACGGACAAAAAAAGTGACGTTCTTTCGCACGGACAAGCATCCATGTTTCTTGGAGAGAGGGTTCAGGTTGCTCTCAGTCCCTTCCGCTTTTCCTGAACAGTCCCGGTTTTCGATCCCGGGGCTTTGCCCTCAACGTCGGAGCCACGAAAACTCTATCGTCTGATAGCGCAGCATATCCAGAGCAACCAATTTCTTGCGGCTTGGGGGAGATTCGCGGATGGGCGGCTCCTCCACGTGCATTCAGGAAAGAGGGGGCGAGGAATAAGAGGGTCACCTGCAGGCAGAGGCCTTGCGGGATGGAAAAGATCGGAGTTTGCTCATCGGCATGCCGACGCTTCCGTAGCTTCTCGTCACCGCGACCCTTCGCTTCGACCCGGGGAGTCCTGCAAGAAGGGTCCAGGAGCTGCCTCGGGAGAGGGAGCAGGGATGCAGGTTGCGTTTGGTCCTACTATTGAGACGACTTATGTGCATTTCCCCTTATTTGACCTTTTTTTTTCTTTTTGCAATTCGCTCTTACTGCCTTCCAAAGATGCTCCTCTCTCCCGCCAAATTTGTCGATCTTGGCTTTAAAATTGTTGTGCAGAGTTTCAGGGCAGGAGGAGGAAGAGAGAGAAGGAAGAGGAGGAGAAGGAGGTGTGGAATGAGAGTGTCCCTTGAAAAAAAAATTTTCTTACGCAACACACTCTGGGGAGAGGGGGAGGGATGCAGAGAACAAGAAGAAAAAGGAAAGCACCCAACAGACCGTCGAGTTCCTGCCTTCCTTCTTTCTATCTTTTCACACTCGCTGATGGCTGAAAGCTCTGGAGGGCATGCAAGACGCTCAAGTCGTGGGCTTCCTACTCTCAGCTACCCACCGAGAGCGCATGAGGGAAGAAGAGGCTTCTTGCACGCTAGATGAACGCTCACCGTGCGCCGAAGAGCCAGAACAGCAGCAGTCCGAGACCTGTGAAGCTTTCTGTTCCAGTGCCGTGCATCATGCTGATGCTGCCTTTCCACCACGCGGAGGAAAATGACCTCTTCCGGGTCGAACCGGGGCATCTGTCCACTCCTCTTCCCGGTTTCGAAGGCATGGACGCTTCCTACGGCGCGGAGGGAGGTACGCGGAGCACCGTAGATTACCTCGGTCCGGAAAGCCCACCGAAGACAGTTCACCTCTCCAGATGGACGCAAACCACTCCCTCAACCGTGGATTTAGACAGACAAGCCACCCTGACGGTCGCAGAGCCCTTCAGCACGTCCGAAGTTCTCGCAGCGAACACTGACTTCGCTCGAGCTCATCGCCACTACCCCACGGGCACATCCCTCCCTTCAGTCTCGGACACTGTCACTTCTCCTGACATCGCCTCGAGCCCTCCTCCCCCCGTGATCCCGAAAGATGAAACTGATGTAACGATTTCATCCGTGGGCGCGAGGCATCCGGGCACATCGGGTCCACCTGCTCCCGTGCCCTCTGGGGAACGGGATGCTTTCTCCGCCACGGACGCGCCCACTCCGACTCGGTTCGGTGACCCCGTCCGGCTCACAGAGCCCTCCCGTCACCCGTCTCGCTCCTTCTGGAGATACCCCGAGTTCTCAACAACCGGGAAAGCAGAGTTACCTACCGAGATCACGCCCGAAGTCTGGAAGTCGATCTTGAGGACCACCGAAGAAGCCTCGGCGCCCACGCAGCCGGACGGCTCTACTGCCGTCGCTCCCACGACGAAGAGGATGCGAGACGCTGAGGGCGAGACTCCAAGGGAGAGAACCGGATCCCCGAACGAAGTCAGCATCCCCACCGACGACGAGACGAGCCGCTCTACCAGAATCCCGAATTTCGCCGTTACCCCAACCGAAGTACCTGAGGAGGAGGACCACGAAGAGACCCTGCTCCCCGAGATAGAGTTCTTCCACCACCACACTGCTCCTGGTGGCAGGGGGAGGGACGAGAGACCCTTTTCCGGCACTCAGACTGAAAGCAGCAAGCCTTTCGTCCACCCGGGAATCCCTTCGGAGGAACCGTCGCTTCTCGACGATTGCCTCCTGCCGGAGCACCAGCATTCTTGGTACCACCAAAGAATCAGCCAGGTGAGATGCGTTTCCATCCCTGAGTCAGAACCAGCCCGAGCTTCTGAGAACTTTCCTTCCTCATCCCCTTTTCCTTCTACCCACTTTCGAAGCCAGGATGGGAGGTCCCATGGATGGGAAGCCTTGTTTTGCGAGGGCAGCGTAGGATCTCTTCGCTGCTTCTCAGCCGCAAAGAACGATGCCTAAAGGGAGGATCATAGGGAGGGACTGACGTGTCCTGTCATTGAAACAGGGTCAACGGGTATCTCCGATCATCTCTTGGAGCAAATCCTCGAAGACTGGCTGAGGTTCCGTCCTGCCTGAACCCTCGTTGTCTCGGGACTCTGCTTCCGGTTCTTTCCTCAGATTCCCCTTCGCTTGCAAACCAACCTGGATCTGGTCGACTCGTGCGCAGCTTTCCCCTCGGGGCACGGAAAGTTTTCAGCGTTCTTCGCGAGTGTGCTGGGGTCTGAATTTCTCCTTTCCCTCTCCCTCCGTTTCGAGGAGGTCCGCTGACATCCACCCACATGCGCGTCCGAAGATCAGCAACGAGAAGCTTTGCAGGGGTCTTCTCGCTTCTGCGCTGAGTTCAGGTTGAGTTAGGGATCGGTCCAGAGCGCGCTTTCCTGCACGGCCCACATACTACCTGGCCAACAGAGCGTGTCAGGAGTCACCATTGCAGCAGGCAAGGATGTATTGGTCCTATTCAGCTTCTGGTATGCAGGCAGAGCCCCTCATCACCTCTACAACTCTTCGGCATGATCCTGATGGGAAGGGAAGGGCGGTCCATGAAATGGAAAGATTTATTAAAGATAAAAGATCACAAAGGTGCCTACGAGGGTGTTCCAATGCATTTGAAACGCTGATTCATTCGTCTGAAGAAGCGAGGAGCTTTCGCAAGTTCTCGGAACCTGAACTCCATTCAAGGGAATGGCTACTCCGACTCGAGGACACTTCTGGAAGGGATTGTCAGTTAAGAAGGCGCTTCGTCAAGAGACCAATGATCCTGTTACTTGTCCGCTTTGGCAGCCGCGCGGTCTCTGCTCCTGGCACCACGCATCGCGGGTTCGAATCCCGCCCTGGGAAGGATTGACGCCGAGAAATGGGGGGTGCGTCGTGAGTTTCGAATCCCTCCTCCATTTCGCAGGACAGCACTGGTCGACCTGTAGGTTGCGGACGCGGCACGGGTGAAAGACGGAAACCCTTGAGTGCCCCCGGTGACTGGCCGGGATAGAGAGTCGATCCTCCAGAGTTATTCCAGGCATAAGGAAAGCCCTTCGGGGTTCCCTTTCCGGTTGCTAAAGCGGAGTCGTCCTCTTCCCTCGGGGGAAGACCTTCCATCGCGCTCCATGCAGCTCGTCGACAGCCCCCTCGGGAAGTTGCCCCTCTCTCAAGAAGCGCGCTGCCCTCCCTTCGAGGAGAGGCCTTCCAGAGACATTCAGAAGCGCACCTTTTGGGATTCCTCTTCAGAGAAGGAAACAAGGAGCGGTTTCCTCCGGAAGAACGACTCCCTCTTAGGGGTCCCTCCGGAGAGAACAAGGAAGAGGTGATTACCTTCAGGATTATCCCCCAAGCGTAAGAGGAACGGACTCCTTCCCTCCGGAGCCTTCCCGGTTTCATAGGGTTGTTCTCCCGGAGTGCCCCCTATAACTCGATGGGTTAACACGCACCCTCGGGTGGCGTACATGGACAGCGTCAAAGAGCTTCGTGATCCCCTAGGCTGACGGTTCTTGAGCACTTAAGCAGGCGCGGGGTGAATGGTCGAATGGCGCAGCCGAGGACCCTGTCGCTTTTGCATGCAGTAACCGACACCACGCACACTTCAGCTCCACGCTGTCTGCAGCAGCGGGCCCTCGAGAACGCCTCAGTCAGGTGCTCTCTTCCTTCGACTTCCTTACGGGATGCTGAAGATGATCGTTGGATGTTGCTGCGCAGATGGATGCCACGTCGACCTTGAACTCGCAAAACTCGTCCCTTTATGAAGCGGATCCCCCGCATCCTTGTGACTTTTCCGGTGGCGCACGCTCACGTTGCTGTTCACCCTTTTCCCCTCGCATTGTCTTCGCTCCCTATCGGCCGAGTCGTGAGCTGTCTCGCCCTTCCCGCTCCCGGCCTCCTCTCGTCCTCCTCCACTTCGCAGAGCTTCTTCATCAACTCCCCTCGCACCGTTGTCGGGTGGGGGGACTGACGCAGCCGAACGCAAGTGGTTGAGGTGGTGAGAGACCACCTGCTGACGGGGCCTCGCGCCCTTGCAGCACGCTGGGAACATTATGTAAGCTGTTCAGACTTTGGAGCACTCGCAGCCGCCGCGCTCTTGGAGGTTCCCCTTTCGGGAATTCCTTTCGGGAGTGGCTTCGAGAGTGGAAGTTCTCCTCCTCTCCGACCTGTCTCTGAGAGCAACAGAGCAGTGTTTTCGGATCTCTCTCGTTCCTTCGATCCAGAGTCTGAGTGCTTCGAGACTGGATGCAGGTTTCCAAGATACCCCGAAGCCGGCTGAGCGCCACGCCTCCGTTCTTCATTCGACCGTTTGTTCAAGGCCCTGGCAAAGCGCTTTGCTCCACCTCCTCGCTCTTCAAGCGATCCCCGGCCAGCCCGCTTTGCAAAAATCCAGCAGTTGTACGACGCGGAGGCGGTGCGAATCTCCCGCTATCCCGGGAATCGCTGTACGCGGTTTTTTTTTTTTTTTTTTTCTTGAGCCATGTCGCGGCCACCGCAGCCCTCAAACCCGAGTCTTTTCGCGTCAAATTGCACAACTTTTCGATTCGGCGACAAGAGGAAGCGAGTTTTCCAGCCTGGATTCGACAGGAATTCCCAGTTTCCTGTCTCCTATTCCCGCTCCTGTCCTGTTCGCTGGCGAGGGCGAAGTTTTTTTTTTTTTAAAAAAAAAGAGCCGGAAGAATCGGGCGGCAGGGAGCCTCCGAGCGTCGACTTGGATGCAACCGCGCGCCCTGTTGTAGCGGGAGAAGAAGAATTCGAGGTACCCGGCTGAGTCCGTGAGATTGCACGGAAGATTCTCGGTGCCCGGAGTTCTTTCGGCGTCTGCACCTTTTCGACCGAGAATCTGCGTTCCCGGAACCTGAGCGATAGACTTCGTAGGACCGAAGCAGAAAAGCATTTCCGAAAATCAACTTCTGCTCATTTTGCTTCGTGTCGATGCATGGTTGTCATGGTCGCCGCCGATCTTCGGACATCCGATTCGCGGATGGGAATGTGTGACACAGAGCAAGATGGCAATCCTGCAGCCAAATCCGCATTCTATCCCAGCTGCTCCCAGGAACGCGGAATAACCGTGCATGTAGCCGCGGCGGCTGCAAGGAATTCCCACCACCGAGTTGTGATTTTTTGGAAACCCAAGACGAGAATCCAAAGATCTTTGAGAGGTTGCCTCAAGGTGCGGATGCAGCGCCGGTTGATCCGT
The DNA here is from genome assembly GCA_036172245.1 of Raillietiella orientalis. Lineage (NCBI taxonomy): Eukaryota > Metazoa > Arthropoda > Ichthyostraca > Raillietiellida > Raillietiellidae > Raillietiella > Raillietiella orientalis. Next base: position 1,656,464 of record JAYWIR010000003.1, on the reverse strand, counting down.
ACTAACGCTCTTGCTCTGGAAATGATGGAAAGGAGACCCTGGTGTTAATGTGGCCTCGCTTGCCTTGCAGTCCATCACTCGTGTAAAGCGTATCAAAGATGGCGACGGAGGTGCTCCATCGCCGTTGAGTCAGAGTGGTGGACTATCGCACGAGTCTTCAGAGCTCGTGCTGAAGGCTAGAAAGCGCTGCTACCGCACGTTTCGTTTCCCCTGTTTCGCTCGCACGCACGTGAGAACTCGCGTCTGCTCCCCGAGTTCAAGTTGAGTTTGGGGATCCATCCAAGGAGCGGTTCCTTGCACGGTCCGCGTAGTTCCCTGGAAAACAGAGCGTGTCATAAGTCACCACTGCCGCAGGCAAAGACGTGCAAAGTTGTCCTAGAGCATCGGCCAAGACGGGCAGGCGCTGCTCACAGCCCAGTTATTGGATAGTCGCTATGGTAATTCAAGCTCACATTCGAAAGCTGAGGCAAGAACGAAGCACAAGGAAGAGATGGTCGATGGTTTCACCACCTCTGACTCAAATTTTTTTTGTGGAGGCTCGTAAAACCGACAAAACACAGGCGGTCAGTGATTCCATCAGAGGGATGTCTGGCGTTCGAACTCCTGCCACGGGCAGATGTGATTCTTCCCTCCAGATTTCAGAGTTCTGGATCTCAGGTCTCGAGAATTCGGCCGAGACGAATGATAATTAACGATGACGATTCAGGATTCAGGAAAATGCAGATCAAGACGATGGGGCTCGTTCTTCTTCCTTGAGTAGACGGAGTAAAAGGTGGGAGAGAAGAAACGGGATACGACAAGGCCGGACCTGGACTGAATCATAACGCTGATGGTTTATTTTCGGAGACTAAGATTAACTGACCATGAAAATTACTAGAAGTAGGAAAGATAGGGAAAGAGCTACAAGCGATTTGAAGAGACGAGTGCGTGTAGCGAAAGGGCTGTGGACCGTCGATAGGTCGGAGGTACTACGGGAGACGTGCACTCTAGCGCACATGCTTGTGGAGCTTTGGCTGCCTTCTAGAACTGTCAAAAGTAAGAGGTTGGATCTGCCTCTCTCCCTTGTAGAGTTCCAGTCAAGTTGCGTCCGGGCTTCTTTCGATAGGCTACTGGCATACTGGGTGTGCCAGACTGTTTATTTATATTAAGGGTTTCTTATTCATTCATACGCATTTTTGACATTCACTATTACATTATCTACATTAGATAAAGCATACGAGAAAATGGCAGGATTCCTCATAGCAACTTGGGAGGTAGCGGCGAAGACAAATGAATAAATGAACAAGGATGACAACAGACTGTCTTCCCGGTACTGATGACTCCCATAGAGCTAAGCAAGGAAGGGATAAGAAGGATGTGAGGGATCATTGCGGCAGGGAAAACTCTCCTGCCAATGAATTTCGCACGTTGATCGGCAACTAGGTACTTTTTCTCGCTTCGCTTCACGTAGGTTTCGATCTCCCAGCATCCGTAAAGAGTACCGCAGACTTGGTGGGGCAGAGAGAATCCTGCAAACGAACACTGTCCTTAACTTTCGTAGCAAAGAGATGCACATCATTTCGAGCAGGCTCCACTGAAGAAAGTGCTGCTGGCATGCAAATTGGACTTTTCTTTAGTGGATTGCCGTGTGCTATCGTGAAGGCTCCATGGAAGTACCATATGGATGGAAACCGTGGCTAATCATCTACATACAGAGTTCCGTGGTTGTAAGGATTGAATGAGAGTATGGCAGCGAACTGAATGATGCAACAGAAAATCGTATCAGAGGAAGGATTTCAGAACGATATCCTGGTACTCTCCAGTACGCTGAAGAATTGGATGCAAGGGGACTTGAGAGGTGTCAAGGACTTGACTCACGTGGGACTGCGGCAAAAGACAAACATGTGGTGGAATCTCCGACATCATGTCGGACCATTTCCCATCTTCAGTGGGGATAGGTGAACGGCAAACGTGCATTCCTCCGACATCAGACGAATGGCGTCTTCGCCTGTAATTCCCGATTTCGAAAAACATCGGAACGTGACGTCACGAATGTGTTGGCCAGAGTGGTGCCGGATGAATTTCCCTTTGTATTCTATTTTTTTGTGTGATCGAGGGATTCGTTTCGCCTCCGCACCTCGTTCCGGGAATCGAATTTTCTATCCTGAAATTTCAGTTGCTGAAATGCATGAAGTCTGATACTCATAAGTGAAGGTGCTCATCTTTTTCCATTTAAGGCACGTTCTAAATCCTTAAAATCGCTCGATGCTGATGAGTTGAGTGTAACCTTCTCAGTTGTCATTAGTTTGAACAGGACGCTGGTGTACTGGTGGCAGAAAGCAGAAAAGGAATTGCGATTCGTGCTCGTGCATATTTTGCTTTCCCATCTCGACAAGGTGGCCTCCGTGGAAAAGGTAAGTTCCCGCGTTCATCCCACCGTTCTCATGCTTTCTTAGGAAAGATGGGCTCATTTGGATATGATGTACATTTCTCCAACACCACTGCTCTTCGGAGAAAAACTGGTGGTCAGTCTCCTCCCCGTGAACTTCTCCCACTATAATAAATCAAGCGTAATGAAAGAGATAATAGAAAGGTGCCAAAATGAGATAGAGACCCAAGTAGGGTACAGTACCATCACGTGATAATCAATGTCTCTGATGTATTTCTGAAGATTGGAGATAAAATCGACGACGTGTTAGTGGGCGTGCCTTCCTATGTAACAGAGCTTAGTGAAGCTTACGTTCTGGAAAAAAGGATACGGAGACAAGTTGTCATTGCAGGATACGTGGCGCTGATATGCATCACTGTGATTGTCGTGTCTGTGATCTTTGTGAGATGCCGTAGATCAGTCGTTTCATGGAACCGACACCAATCGTTCAAGTACAGGAATAACTACACTGTAAATACCTTTTGTCATTGTATCCTGTCAGATTTACCAGATTTCTCGCTTGGGAATTTCTTCATCGTTGGTCTCATGGGGCACTTCTTCCCACTCGATTAGATTCTAATCGTTTTTTTAATCAGCCGGATTTTCATTAAGCCAGTTGTTGAACGAAGACATGCCGAGCGTCCAATTCCATTTTGCATGTGTGTTTCGGATCGATTACGATGTTTCCATTTATTTATTTTTCATTTTTTTTGTCCGAAAAGTGATCCTCATGTCTGTTTCCCGACCTGAAAGTCACTGCTTGTTTTTCATTTCAATCAAAAGCCTGTTCCTTCGGTCTCTTTAAGACCGACCTGCATTAGCTTCATCATAGCAGGGAACCGCTATTGAAATTGAAAAAGGTGAAGCTGAGGAATGAGTCATCCTGGTTGTCTTTCCGTTTCTTGAATTACAAATGCAACTTTCCGGATCGCCCTTTTGAGGATAACTGGCTCGTAACCCGTGGTCAAAGGTCTCCGCTGTCCGATCCAATTTGTCGAAACCCGCTCGTGGTCCTAAAGAGCATCAGGTTTCCAAAGGAAAGGGAATCGGAAATCTCTTTCAAATGTCGCAAATCTTAGGGTTGGTTTGCATAGAAAGTCTCGCTTCGATCGTCCTTAACGAACTCACGAATTGTCAGACTCAAGGACCTCGGTGAAAGAAATGTCAAGACAGAAGAAACACAGCAGGCGCTCGAGCAACGCGGATTCGTATGAAGCGGGGACGGGAAGGAAAAAAAGAAAAAAAAAAAAAAGGAAAGAATGGAGGCTGCCCTCCCGTACAACGCGGCGAATCAGCCCCCTACGACGCTGGGAGTGAATTTCCTTTTGGTGGTACGCTCAGTGGCGGTTCAGCTGCTTCCGAGAAGGACACGGGAACACGATCCAAGTGAATTCCATTCTACCTCGCACCGAACTTTTCGTGGATGAAATAGAGCATCGAGGATAAAGTAGCATTTTTCAACGAGAATGATAGAGCCGAAACTATGGAATTGTGCAAGCTGGTTAACATCAACAGAACTCTAGCAGTTGTTGTTTTTTACGTATCAGGTTGAATAAGCACTTTCGATTCTTCCTTCCTTTCTTTTTTTCGTTTTAAAGTAAACAAACTGCCATGACGTTTAAGATACGCTCTCAATCTTTTACAAAAACTATGATATTATCTTTGTGTGATCATAGGGCTCGCATAACACGCAACGTGCCTCATGCATTGTACAGAGGTCATAAAGCGAAATCAGAGAATGATTTCAGCATATATACGCACGTTTCGGCTGTACATATACTAAAATCAGGGAATAAAAGCCTCATCCTTGTAACCTGTTAGAAATTACAAGTATTAAAACAAGGAAGAACGTCTCCGTTCCCTTTAGATGGTGCGTTCCTGAGAGGAAAGCACTTTTCCGTTGCTCTCTTTGAAATTTCCACAGCAAACTGCATGATCCAGAAACCGTGTGATCTTTCGGGACAGCGATCTCACGAAGAAAACGAAAGTTTGGGATTTGAACTTTGAAACGCTCAAAGAGATGAGTGCTCGATGGGTGCGGTACACCTTGGAGGAAACGCCCGGTCCAAACAGTGGGATGTAGCTGAGGTTGCCCTCTGCTACTGATGAGCTGTTAGCCCTTCCAGAAAAAAATGGAATTTTTGTATTTCGACGCTGAAACGGCAGGTGTTTTGAATCGTTCCTGGAGGAAGCCTTCAGGAGTTGGCTGGATTGTGAATTGGTTTCGATGGTTGTTGGTTACTAAATCTGCACGCCGTATTTCTTATTCTTGTTTCTTGAGCACCTTCCGTCTTAAAATCCCTACGCGGAATTCTAAGGAGCAACTGGGAGCATTTTTGAAGCCCCAAATTTGCACGTAAACAGATCTGCCTTCCTGAATACTTAAAAGATCGACTGCTGAGCGCGCACGGTGTAATCCTGCGTATTAGAATCTCGAGCCTTAAGGAAAGCTTTCAGGAGAAACGTTCGTTTCCTTAGCGACCGGTGTTTTGGATCCGCCACCTTTCGGTGTCCGAATTCCAGATTCGTTCGCCCGCCGTGGTCTCCTCGATGACCTCCGTTTCGCCTGTTGAACTGCCCGGAGAGACGGAAAGCGAGCGATCCTTGCTCCCAAGAGCGTCGCAAAAGTTCAAACTGTGAAAAACGGGACGACGCATGATCTTCTCCGGATCGAGCCGAATCACGCAGGCATGGCTGTAGTAAGGTGTCGACTACCGGCTCTAGAAAAAGGCCGAACCCAGAAACTAGGTGTCGATCGAGCTGCATGAAAATTAGTACGCTTTCCTTTGCATTCGCGGCCCATTCCGGTCACCGTCGGAATGCTCTCGAGCTCCCCTGCGTGACCACGAAAGTGGACTGAATGACCGTTATTTGAAACAGGACTACACTGTCTGCATACCCCTACGAGCGATTTTTCCATTCTGGATGGGGATGTTCCTCCCTTCCTAGCGGCACCGCGTAGTGCTTTGAAACAGAGTGGGCGCACAGTGCTACAACACTTGTAAAAAAAAAAAAAAAAAAAAAAACTTCGGTACTTAGTCAAATTGCACGCTTGCTGATAGCAGTGTGCTCCAAGGGTTTGACCGCCATTCCTGGCTTTCTTGGAAAATAAGCAACCGGAGTGCATGCCGATCAGACGGGATGAGATCTTTCGATGTAAATAGAGAAATCCAAATTATCCGCACTTACAATCAAGCCGAATACATATTAAAATATATCGCGTTGTTTCTTAGTAGAAAATCCCATTGGAAAGCAGGCTGGTGCCTATTCATAAAAGCTGCACTCGGAAACAGTTCGAATCAATAGCCTTCCTATCTGTTTGCTATTTGTTTGCTTACCCAAATGTCAGCAGATGCTTTTCATCCTTCTGATTTTATCAGTTGAAGCGGCATCTTAACCAACTAGGAGTGGACCTGAACAGCGATGAGGAATGCAAGAGGAGTGAGCACGTGGTCAGCTCTCGGCATCGGATTGGAAACCTTGCGAACGATCAGCATCTGTACCGCGGATGTAGAGATTGCTGGTTGATCCCAGTGGAAGAATTAAGAAAGCCGGAAAGAACACGAAGTATGGAAATCACCAAGTTGTAACTTTTCCCGTTTTCTACTTCTGAAAAAAGACATTGTGACATTTGCACACGGCTCCTTTGGGAGCGGAATCCGAAAACGTTCCCTGTAAGTTTGTGAGAATAAAAATTTCTTCCCATGATAAGGGCAGGTATACTCTAATTGTGATGACCTCACTACGATTTTACAGTCGCCATGGCACTTACATTCATCAAACTTTCGGTTGGATGCAACGGTAATATGTTCCCTGTTTCTGTAGTTTCGCGATTTCTTGTTATTTTTCTGCATCAAAAGAGGATTCTTCTACTCCAAGTGTATCTGAAAGTGTGCCCACCATCTACGATGTTTCTAAATTCGGCTGGCTTCTAAGAATGATTGCCATCTTAGTGACGATGGAGTTTTGTGTGTTCCTTTTGTTTGCCATGAATGGTTAACCCACTTTTAAATCTGTGTTCCTCCTCCCACACTACAGACTCCTGCTCTTGCTGACGATGACATCGAGCGCTGAATTTGCGTCGGCATTACCTGCGGAGCAGCAGCAAACGCCAAGGACAAAAGGAAAAAACAAGAAACCTTAACTACTCCATGCTTTACTCGATCCTTTGCTAAGGATCAAATAAAGCATGGAGTGGAACGAAAACATCTGAACCTTTGCTTCTGTCAAACGTGAAAACCTGATATTCAGAATCGAACATTATACCGCTTATTCGCCGCTCTTGGAGCCAGAGTACCCTTTCTTCATATCCTCTCGTGAAATCAATGAAGACTGACGTCTTTAGAACATAATTGATCAGCGTCGCTTTTTCAACCACTGCTGACACGCAGCTTCAATTAGATGCCAACACGTAGCTTTTCCGATACTTCCGATGTTAAGGACCGAATAGATTTCCCTTGAGTGCAAGTTGTGGGCAGCAATGTTGAAGAGTAAAAGTACGTGAACTATCCTTAGAAATGTAAACGCTACTCCCATTCCCCTATTCCCGGCAAGCCTCGATTTCAATCATACCCACGAATCGCTAACGTCGCACACAAAAATATCAAAGACTTTAATACAGCATGAACCAACAGGCGATAGTAAACCAACATCCCTATACCCAACTCTCACCCCATAAATATTATACCCAGCTGCCTCAACGTTGAACACGCAATGACTCTTTTTTGGATCAATTTCTATCCTTCCCATGATTCCTGAAAATATATCGTCACCGCTGCCAAAATGCACAACGTTATCCATTACCCCAACATCATTAAGCCGAACCATCAAATACACCGCCGCAGTGGCTAAAGTAGATGACCCAAACCAAAGCTGACACCGGCGTAGGTGCTGTCACAGCCCGTGGCAGTCAAGCAACTGAGCGCTCGTGGTTGTCCGGAGGCTCTCTGTTTGAGACCTTCATGTGATGCCAACACATTCTTTTAAATAGTTTTGCACACACACACACACACACACACACAACACATATGTATATGTTTTTTCGGATCGAAACATTCCAATGTATGTAGAACATTTTATTTTTAGAATAAGTGAATGGTGACCGGTATTTACCATTGTATTTACCAGGTTTTTCAGATGTCACAGTTTTCCTCTGATTCGAATGGAATTCATTCGCTGGACACTCTACACTGATCTGGAATGTTCCGGTACCAGACCTCAACTCCTTAGCATTTTATTTACATACGTGCAATGCGGAATACAATTACTATGAGCACTCGAAAACTTTGATGTGTTCTAAAAACAAAGGAATCATTGAGCACTTTACTCGTGTGTTTTCGTTAATGTGTCATTACACTCGTGAAATGGCTGACACATAAATAAAAACATACTTGTAGCATACTAAATATCATAGAATTCTGAATTGAATATGCACAAACAAACAAGCTGCTTCTCAAAGGAGACTGAAAACTGCTGCTCAAAAGCCCTGATAGCATTCCTCGATTTCCCATGTATTGCTCAAACATCGTTCTACAATTACTAGTAGGGGTTAAAGAGGGAAATAAAGCATACATACACGTAATCAATGACTGGTATAATAATTCAAAAGACCTGTGTTTCAGTCATTTATTTTATCTTTAAATGTGTGTGCATTTACCCATAAAACAGTGATTTACTGCTTACAAGCAGAAAGTCTCCGTAGAGATTCATCAAGGCTAGGCTGAAGGAATTACTACGACAGGGTATAATACAACCCCCAAATTGATGGGCAAACTTAAGGCAATATAGGTTTGAGAACGTTTTCTGCCATTTTGACACGCCCTGCAAAAACACAATCAATTCCAAAAGGGATTCCCTCCCAATCAATCTTGTATTCACCTGCTTGTATGTGAATATAAACACAAAGAATTGTGAAAAGAATTTTTTCAGAAGAGTCATTTTGACAAGCATCCATGTCACTCTTAATCATTTCCATTGCTTTATCCAATTCTCCTCTCAAAGCATACAGCAATCCCAAATTGTAATGCAACATTACTTTGGGTGAGAAATTCAAAGCAATCTGATCTACGTAAACATAAAATGCACGAAACGCACACACTTAAAAAAAATACCTAACAGGGCCTTCTCGTGAGGTTCTTGGAAAGTAGGCAGAGAGTTTACATTGGTATCTATCCATGATAAATGCGTCTGAAGATGACCAATAGCTTTGGACAACTGGTCCATCATTAGTAAGGCTTCTGCAGCATAGAGATGTGCCACAAGAGTCTCATAAGGAGTTAGATTATCTTTTTTCAGCAAACATTCGGCATGGTGGAGAGCTTGAGTAAAATCATGCAGACGGAGGGCCAAATATGATGCAGTGCACAGTACCACAGAATGAAGATGAGATGCTTCTTGGTAAGAAAGAGGCAAGCACGGGTTCATCTAAATTAATTTTCATTAGATTAAAGTAAACCATTTCAGTACCAAAATGAATGAAGCTCCTTCACTGCTAGGTTTCTTCCATTGATTGCTGAGCAACAATGCATTCTGAATGCAGAAATACGCAAAATGCAAAGTTGGGGCAGGAATAATGCCTTGAGGCTGTTCACTTTGACATGACTGATTAGCTTGAAGAATCAGCTTTCTATGCAAGCCTCTTCCAATTACCCTGATGTTCTTTTGAAGGCAACGGTTTGGCTGCTCATGCTGCTCAAAGATGACATAAACAGTGATCACTGACTAACTTACAGCATCATGCAAAGCTGTGCTACACTGTGCCAATCTCAGCCATAAACGCACATTGCTACTGTATACTTGTAAAGATGATAAGATGCTGTCAAACGCTTGTTGATAGCAACGGGCACTAAACAAGGCTACACCACGGTTATACTGAAGCAGATGACCTAACTCTGCCATCTGAAATTCTGCTAAGCAAATTATTAAATCTGACAATTCTTGTTAAACCTGCAACTTTGCTATTAATAGAAGAAAAAAAATTTGCTTTTTCAGTAACTGCTTGTTGCAGATGGAATTTCATGAGATGAGGTTTAGCCATTCTCTGATATATGCAGGCCATATTGTTATAAAACATTAGTTTAAAAGGCTTGTCACTGATTTCTGGATCAGCATAGTCAATTGAATTAAGCAGCTTTATTGATTTCGTAGGATTGTTTCGAAGGAGCTCTACATGAGCTTTCAGGAAAACATGGGTTGCTGTCTGGAAATCAGCAAAAATTTTCATCTCCTAGCATACTCATGGCTTACAAGAGTACGAGATGCAAAAAAAGACTTAAGCTCCTTTTTGCATTTCTTTAAAGATTTGGCAATTATTAGATGCAAGCACTTATACTCTTGAAGCTGTGATTTATCTTTATCATCCCAGGAACAAGGATGGGAGATGAAAGAAATTGGCATAATTCCTTCCAATTTGTCATGATCTTCTGATTTTTCTGAAACGACAATATAAATTAACATTAAAATAAAAACATTAATTTTCAAGGAATTATTAATCTTTATGGGAAAGTCAACATCAAACGCTGCTTTTCTATCACAGCTAATAATGTGAAGTGCAAGCTGCATAATGAAACTAACCTGAGGGGCTTAATGATAATTCAATTACAGCAATAAGATTGAGGGCTTTTTCAGGCTCAAAAGTCTTTGAATATGCTTCCAACAATAAAAAGCAGGCAACTTTGAATACATTTTCATCTGCAACAAAAATGGGTTCCTCAAGTTACAAATAATATTAAATTTTTTCATGCTGAATTAATTGAACACCTCCACTTTTCATGCAATAAAATACAACTAATCCCATGCATGCACTGAATCTGATTCTCAAATTTCACATGCCATTTGAAATTAACTCATGAAAAACATTTTATAAAGCTCAAAAGAATATCGGATCTGATCCCGTCAGAGTTCAATCTGATTTAAATGGTTTTGTTAATGTGTGTTCCATATGTCAAGTGCAAATCCAACAAGCACATTCTCTGTACTACCCCAAAGTTATTTCAAACGGAGATGCTTGTGCCAATGTATCATGCTGTTTTTGGCAATGATAGTCTTGCATTAGCTCTTTTGCTTTATACTCATTCGTTTTTTAAGTATTGATTCCGAATTACTTGAACTTGTAATTATAAAAACTAAGGTTTTTAAATATATCTTTACAAAAAACTTGCATAACCCGAAGAATCATTTTACAAACATTTCAAAACTAACTCTTGTGGTTTAATCTGCGAGTTTAGTTGCAGTTGTCCTCAAAAAACTGCAGACTGGTATCTATCAGCACCTACTACACAACCTAAGTCAAAGTATTGTGTATATCACATGCTATCCCTTTCCTTCTGAAGATTCAAGCACGAATAGGAATTATTCGAAGAAATTTGCACATTATTTCATTTATTCGATACATCGTTGTTACTGATTTGTTCAATGCCTGGAACTCTTATTTCACATTTTACATACAATGCATCACAATCTTTTTTGTGGAACTCTGTTTCACAGTTTCTATATACAGTATACACCTTCTACATGGTCCTTCACAGAGTCAAAACTAAATCAAAATCTTTATTTCACTTGCAGGGATTCTGGATAAACACACAGTGCATTTGTCCACTGCATTTCTGTGATAAGTATTCATTAATTTGCCAAGTTCTCACTGCATAGATCAAGTGGATGTTTTCAACCCAAATCCATCCTTTTATTTGTGATTCTGTGCCTTCCTTTCTTGTTCTCATCATGCACAATTACACTACAAACTGCAGAGGACACACAAACAGATTTCAATTCATTCAGCTTTCTTGCAAGACAGTGGTTTTATTGCTGTCAATACCCACAGACAAAAATTTCAAAATACCTCTTTCACTATTATCCTACTGAGAAGAGTGCTTATTCAGATAACTTGATAAGTCACAATAACAAGGCAATCCTGTGAGATACAATACTATGCTGCTTTTATGAAACATGATTTTATTTTTAACTGAACTAATTAAAACTTCAAAGACTTTTACACAAGATAAAGTTAATAGCTTCAAAAAATACTCCTGTGAAAACCGTTTAACTTTTTTTTAAAAAAAACAAAAATGAACATCAGCATGCTTGCAAATGCAAATGTATCTACTTGTTTGCAATTGGGTACTTTGAGAGTGCAACAATATCACTGGATGTTTAACAAAACCACAAATAAGTAAACTAGTTTATCTTTAAAGGCTACAACAAAAAAACTGTTAATAAACACTCCACCTGCCACAAATCAAAGTGATAAGGTTAAGTCCAGAAAATTCAAAAAAATTCACGCAGTTAAATTCTAGATCTTATTGATCTAAAACCATAGTGACTTATCCATATCTAACCATGGCATAAATAACAGAGCAGTATTAGCATTCAGAATGCAACACATGAGCATTAAAAAGAAATTTCTAAAATGCAAATAAAAAACACTCACATCATACTGAACTGAAACTTGCACATTAAAAAACTGAAAATTAAGATTAATATGTGAGTTGCAACTTATAAATGTATGAGCACGGGTTTTCAAATACAATTTAAAACAAAAAGATCAAATATCCTGTAGTTGCAAATTTGAAATCTACACATCATAAAACAATGAAATTCTAAAATTTCAACATTGATACTAACTTAAGATTACAAAAATTATTCTGAATATTGAGCACCCTTGCTGATATTGCAAATGAAACATGCTTTTAGAGAGATGTTAAATTACTATTTACTAATGCTTATTGATTAAAGCTTTTAAAATACACAATACATCTTTGGAACTTTCCCATTACACTTTTATACAGTAGGCACAACATAAAAAAAACATAAATTCTAGAGCAAAAAATTGATGATATGTACAACTAAAATCTGAAAGATGCACTTGCCCAAAGATTTCATGTGTATTAACTTTTCAAGAATTTTCGCTGCCTTGTTATACTGTCCAGATTTAAAATGGGTTAATGCATAGCTATAAAACATGACACTAAATTCGTTATCATCTAGAGAATCAAAATCATCCAAATGAATCTGTACCTTAAAATATAACAATTCATATGATGAAAATGTAGCAATGCATTAAAACAATTTCATTACACACATGACAATACATATCTAAAAAATTGATTCATATGAATTTACATTTTTGCAGATGAAAATACATAGCAATTAATTACCAGCTTTGCTATGGCTTGCAATTTCCGTGCCAAATCTTCATAGCTTCCTTGTATAGAAAATTCCACAATGGCTTTGTTTAGCTGAACTTTCACATCATCTGATCTGAGTTTTTCTAATTCTGACAAGCTTAAAAGACTCTCTAAATAATTTTTCTTATCAAATTCCCGTAATGCTGTCAATGATAATTCTTCTTCAACTGAGAGAAGACATTGTGCTGTATCTAAAGTTTCCTTATTGGAGTCTTCAGCTGCATGTGCCATGAGTCATTATAACAATTAATTCTAAAACTAAATATACTATGATGAGTAATTTGTTTCCCCCAAACTTACCGAATCTTCAGTAGTCCAGCAGCCTTATCTTTACAAGATCCAAAACCTGGAGCATTAAGGTAGATGCACTTTACACATAATTAGAATATCCAATGATGGTCACCACGGATAATTAATACTGGAAGTGTTCATTCAATTAATGTAAAAGCATCAGCAAGAACACGAAAATTTTGTGAAAAACTAAACAACGAAAACAGTCTAATGGCAGTGCTATTGCCATTAGCCTGTATTCACCAACATGTTAATATAATCACTGAATTCACATATTACATAAGGTCTAAAACGGTTGTTTCGGGAACAACTTCTCCAACTATGGCTAGGTACATGAACTCTAATTATATTGATGTTGTGTCTTGCGATCAATTGATTTTAATAAATCCAATATTTACATAGTGTAATGTAAATACTGGATGAAAAGGGATGAAAATATTTGCATATTACACATCCAATATTTATATACAGTTTTCCAATATTTACATATCTTGGTGCAATAAATGTGGAATTACTTTTATACATAATCATAGCATCGGAGTTGTATGAATACACACCTTTTTTTTGAGTACACATACCAAATCCTTTCGTGCAACTTTACTGCAGGCATTGATTACAAGATGGAATTTGTCGAAAGTTTTTGAAACCTTCATTTCCCAAAGTTTCGTAGTGAATATTTTCAATTCATTTTTTTTTTTTTTTTTTTTGCAGCTGTTCTTCGTTTTGCAAAGGTTGTTTTTCTGAAAGACGCTTAAGTAAAACAAAAATGCTTTTACCACGAAAGCCACACATCCACATTGCGTTTCCACCCATAATTTCGACGAAGACCAGCGATTGTTTGTTTATATAGGGAACAACCGGGTCCTGTGCCTTACGGCCTGATTCTGTAAAGTCAAAAAAGTGACCACTCTTCACTATACGATAAAGGCACACATTGTGTCTAGAAATATAGTGAACGCTCATCGTCAACGGACGCAGTCGCCGCACGACTGCACGCGCTGCCATTCATGGAGCGCGCACACGCACGTCCATTCAAAGCAGCGGGCAAGCGCCTCTGTTGCAGAGAGGCCTACGCGCAAACTGAGCACGAAACACGTACACAGTCATCAACTGCCCGGCACATACATCATGAAGTTGCATCACCACGCGCACACAAGATGCAGATACTATGAGGGGGCCACAGCAACGAAGTCAAAAGATTCGAGTTTCCTGCACAACTGGAAAATGGCTCCGACGTTGACAACAGATGTCTTCCTGCAAATGGTCTTAGAGGGAACACTTTTGGTGCACTCGCACGAGTCAACAGCCCCTTCAGCTTCCCAACAAGGCACCTCCATTTTCAGCCGGGTACGCCGGGGCGTTTGTTTTACGACAAACTTATTACAAACAAAAGTTGTGGTTGCACCAGTGGTGATGATGGAAATCCTTTTGGGTTCTTTTCTGTCTTCGCTGTTTTTTCCCTTCCAGCATTTTGTTACAGGTTTTCTTTTTTTTGGTACGCTAAGTACCTCAAGAGCCATTCGTGGGCCTCGCGGCGCACGTGCCTCTTTAACACTGTTCCACGCCACCCACGGAGGGTGCGTGTTATTCTCCAAGATAGAGGGCACCCCGGAAGGGGGATTCCGCCCTATGAATCCAGGAAGGCTTGGAATCCGTTCCTCTCACGCCTGGGGAGAGATCCCCCCTGAAGGGGGGGATCGCATCTCCCACCCTAGTTGTCTCCGAAGGGAATCTCCTTCCTCATTCTCTCCGGAGGGAGCACGCCTAATGGGGGGTGGTCCTCTCCATTTCAGCTTCTCCGAAGGGAACCCAGAAAGGATCCGCTAGTAGGAATTTCTTCTCCGGAGAGAACCCGCAAGGGAACCGCTCCTGTTCACTCCTCTGAAGAAAACCCCTAAGGGACGCTTCCGAAAATTAGAAGGGGCGCTGCAGCTTCCCGCAGGGAATCGCTCTCGCTTGCTTCCTTGTGCACTCTGTGAAGAGGCGACGACTCGGAGGGACCCCTCAGCAGCAGGGGGAGTCTGCTCCTTTGAGCAACTGAAGAGATGCCTGTGAGGGTTCCTGCTCCATCTTGAAACCGAAGGTCCCCCGGTGAGGGGGGTCCGCTCTCCGTTGCACAACCGGAGGGGGAACTCCCCACTCCTTTATTCCTGGAAGGACTCGAAGGTCTCCATTGTTTCGGCCTTCATCGGGGGTCTCCGGCTTAATCCATCGCCGGTGCCACGCCCGAATGATTAGGCCAACCAGCGCCATTGCAGAAGAAACTCGGAACCTGACGACGCAGTGGCGTCAGTTTCTGCCGGAGTATTCGAACCCTCGAAGCATGGTGCCACGCGCAGAAGCCTTAACCACAAAGCCTCCGACGCCCAATTTAAAGGAGACCTGCCGGGTCGCAGACCGGCACGGTCCACTACGGCAGCAGAGGGGAGGAGGCAAACAAAAAGAAAAAAAGAAAACAAAAAAATAAAAATAAATACACTTTGGGGAGATGTGGGAAGGGATCACTGTCTGTTGGCGGCAGTCCGGTCCATCCTCTCCAGGATGTCGGCAAGGTCTTGCTGCATGTTGTTTTCCAGGTGGGGCCATCGCGTTGCTATCCTGATGAATTGGACGACGAAGTGGATGGCATCCCTGTCACTGGATCATCCTACTGCTTTGCTACAAGCAGCGACGATCCCGCGTAGGTAGCACAGGGCTGCCAGGGAGGCCGCTGGCCGAAGGGCGGTGCGAATGAAGAGTTTTGAAGCGTTCCCAGAGGGCCGGAGGGCAACACAGTCCACTAACGGGTGGGGGAGGGATTCACGTTCCCCGCACCTGACACAGTTGGGGTTCCCACACCCCCTCATCCATTGATGACGGCGGGCGTTGCATGGGAGACCACAATGCAGCACCAACAGCCCTTTGCTGCCTATGTGGGATTGCAGTGGCCTGGAGCAACGCCGATGGTGGACAGCACGATAGGGACGTCATCTGCTTCGACCTGGGCTTCCTGAGAACGGCAGCCAAATGGCCCCATCTGGGCGCATCCAGATGGAACTTGGCGACATCCTGGAAACGATGTAGAGGACGGCCTGCAGTGGAACGTGATCCCTTCCCCAGCCCTCTCTATTTTTGTAAATAGCATTTTTCTTTATTTTTCTTTTTGTTTGTCGCCTCCCCCTCAACTGCCGAGTCGAACCTCGCCGTCCTGCCTGCCGGTGACGCGGCAAGTTCCGAACACTTTCGGACGTTGTAGGACCTATAGCCCTCCACATGTTTGTTTGTTTGTCCAAATAAACGCCCCGCTGCACCCGGGTGTCAAAACAGCGCCGACTGCTGCCACTTCAAAGGAAGAGTGCGGTTGTCCATAAGCACCAGGGACCACTTTAGGTGTTTCAACGGAACACTCAGCAGCTCACTCCAGCTCAAGAGTCCGTGGGGCGGTGTACTTGGGGTCGCAGCGTCAGTGAGCTGGCCCATCTTCCACTCACCCAGTCCTTTCTTTCTTCAGGAGTTGATTGCCTTCATTTCCCATCTCTCCGCGATGCTGCTGCTCAGGTGTTCCCTGAGGTAGGGCAGCACTGCTTCGAGGGAAGTTCTTCCTGCCCACAACGAGGCACCTCGATGGTTCCTTGTCAGCCGTGTAGCTCGAAAGGGAAGGCGCCAATGATGAAGACCTAGTGTATTCGTATCTTTCCGCCATTTGACAACTCACTGACTAGAATCATTTAAATGTAAAGTGGCAGGATGAACCTTAGCTCCTTTTAGCATCGTTTTTAGGAAGAATTAATTGAACTCTGACCGCTTTCGAGACAGTGGAACTTTTTTGTTCACAGAAATGAAGATGCATAAGATGCGTTCTTGCAGGAAAAAAAATGCTACAAGTTCTTAACTCTCACACACAAAGCAGAAAAAGAATAACTGAAGATATATTCTCTATTTTTCTTTCAGCTCCTTTAAACTTTAACTCTTTTTTTTCTCCACAGAATTTTCTTGTTTCCTTCTTTACTTGAACACTGTGCAAGTTTATATGCCACTTGAAGCATTTGAATCATTCGTCACTCACTCTGAAAGAAGTATACTGTCACTGTGTCTCTTTTATTCTACTATTGCCACACCAACGCTGTATTTTATTAGTTAATTATCAAAGTAAGTGATCTCAGTCGACTTTGATCTTCTTGCATAGTATTTTTTTTCTTTCTTCTAGAATGGTCATTCCGCCGGAATTTTGAGAATATCCAAACGAGCGTTGCAAATAACGAACAAAATGTTACTCCACTTCAAAGATACAAATATAAGAGCAATGATATCCACAATGACTGAAGCATATTCCTTGGGGTAACACTAAATGGATTATTTCTCGATTTAGTTGGTTTCACTCATCCAATTTCCGCACTTCATCATTTTCTTCGAGTACCCTTTGCACTGCATTTGTTTTATTATGATTTATTTTCTGGATCCCCATCTTTCAAGTAGTTGGGTGCGGGTTTTATTCGTTCCCTGTGTTTCCCGAGAAATGAGTGGGTTTAGCTGAATTCATTTTGATTGATTATTTGCTCAACTGAGCTCATGAGCACCTTCTGATGGGCAGCAGAATTAACGAAAGGGAGAGAAATCATAGGAAACGTGTGGTCTTACTTTCCTGAAGCTCCTACGACCACTTAATGTTTGTGGATATTCTTTTCTGCACAGTTTCTAAGCAAAAGATCTCTTCATGATGCAGACAAGTGAAAACCACATTTATCCCTGATAACATAGGCTGTTGGTCCATCACGGATCGCTTCTTCGAATGAAACTGCGCACGAAACGCTACGACTTACATTGACTCGCATTTTCAGTGATGGACCACGAATCCTCAGTCTTTTGTGTTGTAGGATTTTCCTCTTCGCCTTTCCAATGGCCTTCCTGCTGTGTTGCGGATCAAAAGAAGGAAGGAATAATGAAGCTAAGGTTGCCCATTCGTAATGCTCGGACGCAGATTTCCGGTCAACCTTTCCGTTTTCCTGGAACCTCATCTTTCCAAGTCCCTTTTGTTAACGAACGTGCCAGCGGCAAGCACTCCTTTCCTGTGGTTCTGACACTGCCTGCGTTCTGGGTAGCAGTTTTAAGCAGCGTCTGCATCCCACCTTGCTTTCTAAAAGGCTGGAACCATCCGCCACGCGCATGGCACCTTTCCGGAAGAAGAAGGCTCCCGGGGCCGAGGGTGTTTCATACCGGTCCGCTTCGCGCAGGTATCGCTCTCCTTTTCCTCCTCCTCCTCTTCTTTTCCTTCCTCCCCCCCTCCTTCCTCCTCCTCTTCCCAAAACTTTTAATGATGCTGATCCAGAGCGTGGTAAAAATGAACAAATCTGATCCAATTGTGTCAGCCCAGGTTTGCAGAGATCACGGGAAAAATTCCGAATGGTGGAGGAAGAGAGCTTCAACATGGACTCCGCCTTTCGGTTTCATGTGGTTGCTGATGGACCGATTTTTAAAAAGGAGGGCAGTTTCCACCTTTTAATGCGCGCACGGCGGAAGGTTTCTTGGAGAGCGATTGGTGGTCCACTCACCATACTCAAGATTCGCGTGAGTTCCTTCTTCCTGTTCCTTTCTTTCTTCCCTTCCCTTTGTGCCGTCCAGGGTAGAGGCTTGTTTTTTCCCGGACCAAGGGACCGGTGAACCTCGATCTGCTTCTTGAATCGAGAGGAAGTGCCCCGCTCCTCCTGGCTGGTTCACGATTCCACTCTGGCAGGGGGGAGCGCTGCGCAGAGAGGCGTCAGATCCACTGGACCGCGTAGAGAACCCACAGAGACCTGACCCATGCGAAATGGAGAGCTTTGCCGAAGAATAGGGCTTTCCCGATGTCCCGAGGCTACAACGACCCCGGTCGTGAACAGGAGCAACTCTGCTGGGCCTCATCGTGCCAGTTTGCGTCTGTATTCTTTTGCTGTTTCAACGAGTGGACCCAGTCCACCAGAAGCTGCTGCAGGCTGATCTCCGCCGTCATAGAAGGGTGGCTCGTCCCCGCCGGGCATTCGTTCGCTGCACAGAATGGGAACT
This sequence comes from Raillietiella orientalis, assembly GCA_036172245.1. NCBI lineage: Eukaryota > Metazoa > Arthropoda > Ichthyostraca > Raillietiellida > Raillietiellidae > Raillietiella > Raillietiella orientalis. Next base: position 1,637,567 of record JAYWIR010000003.1, on the reverse strand, counting down.
CCGGAGCCGACGGAAGCTTCTCAATGGGAGTGGGTCTTCCGGGTCTGGATGACGCAATGCCCTAAACCGGGGAGCAGTAATTCATCGCGAAGAAGTACAGGGCTGATGCGAAGAGCAGGATGAGAGACAGCATCTTCACGCAGGATTCCCTGAAACGGGGAAGAGACGTAGTAGGTGCAGGTTCCGGGATCGGACACCGCCTCACCCCAGATGACCTCTGTCATCAACCAGGTCATCGCAGTCCTTGAACCTGGTGTTCGGGTCCCAGGAAACCGATCGGAGCCGGCGGTAGCCGGAGGACGTCTGGTGCGGCGGGATGATTTTGGGGCGGTGGTTCGCGTCGGAGGCCTTGTCGAGGTTGCTCAGTGAGCAGGACGTCGCCTTGTGGATGACAAGGCACTCCTCGCTGGGTTCCACACAGCCTCCCTGCATTACATCCGGTCCTTTCTCTTGTCTGGGGACGAGTGTTGGAGATGCGGGGGAAGGGATGGCTTGGTGCGAGTGGCTGCGCTGATCGGGACCGGCCGGATCATTGGCTGGCACGCGCGATCGTGACCCAGAGAGAGGAGGCATTCCCCGGAGCGCGGAGAGGAGACCACGGGGGAAAGGGTGACCTCGCAAACGGAGGAAGCTCTTGGCGTTCGATGCTCCCTTGGCACAGCAAGAGATGCCCAGATCGAGTCACCCCTGGGGCCGGAGATTCCTTGTCAGACCTGCACGCGAAAAACTTCCTTGCGAGGGACGGAGACCGGCGGTCCGAGGCGTTGACTTCTTCCAGAAGCAACCAGGAATATGAAAGTATGGAACTCTTACTGCGTCAGGCGAGAGGGGGAATGTCCTCAAGGTCAGCTGTGTCGCCTCCGAGGCCGCAAACCCCGGTGGTGGCGTCGCCGGGGACGTCGCCTCTTCCCCCTCGCGGCGTGCGCAATTCGGGTGTGTTCCCAGGATTCCTTCCACCTCCCCGCCCCCTTTCACCTTCCCTTATTCCTCCCACCTTTTGCGCCCCTTGCGTGCGCTCCAGGCTCGCTCGTGGCTTCTGTCCTGGACCCGGCCGCCGGCCGCCAGCTGTTTGCACAGGATGGGAGACGACCGGGCGGTCTCCCTCGCCTTCGGCGATGCTGTGCTTCCGCCCTCCGGTCTGTTCCCGGAGGGAGAATCGTCGCAGGGAACGAGGGTTTCGGAGGAACGGGTCTCAAGCTCGCCAGTCCATGCCCTGAAACAGGACTATGACTCAGTGCTGACTCCAGAGAGGGTCGGAAAGAGGTCGTCCTCCGCGACTCGGAGACTCAAAGCCACATCTCCAGCCCACTTGTCCTTCCCTTTCCTGCCTCCTTCCCTTGGAAAAAGGTGCATGGGGTGGGGAGGAGTTCACTCACTCACGCACCCTCGCAGGAGATATGCGAGCGCGCTCGCGCGATTCCTCTCTCTTCCAGCCCCCTCATCTTCCTTGCCGCAGCCCTGAGGCTCGATCCCTCCTCACACCTGCGGCGTCCTCTCAGTCCCTCTTTGGCTTTCCATCAAGGGGAGTTCCTTGCATCTCTGCCAGGATCCCGATGTTGCGCAGCGAGCGATGGCAGGACCCCATGGAGCCGTCTCCTGGACGACGGAGGACTTTTCGGAGGAAGCGTCCCTCTCCATCTCTTGCGCATTGCTCATCCGCGACGCAGTAGCAGCGACGCCGGTCGTGTCCCCCGGTGACAGTCAAAGGTCCTCCCCCGCTCAACCCTCATTCCCTCTCCCCCCTCACTGATGATCCTGGTCTGACAGTGACGGGAGGGCGAGTCTGACCCGTCGCGAGCTGCTGCCCCGCATCGCACGCTCCTCTATGGAGGTCCCTCTGCCCTTCCGAACGATTCCCGCTCCTGAGTTACGACGGATCGGCATGGAAACGGAGCCTGGAGTGCGTTTCGCGTAAAAAAAGAAAAGGGAGGTTCCGGGAGTGAAACACGCGCCATCTTCCGCCGCGACTATTCCCGTCTTCTGGCCGAGAGGGGTCGATTGGGAGATGGGGAAGGGAGGATAGGTGAGCACCCGCTACCATGGTAACTTCTTCCCGACTCTCTTCCCGACTCTCTTCCCTCCAGGGGACACGCGTCCTTTCCCTTCTCTCGCGTTCATCTTACTGGTCGTGCCGCGATCCGCCTTCCGGTCTCCGAGGTGACGGATCGCCTGGAGGCGAGATCTTTCCGAGGAGGCAGCTCGCCTTGGTCCTCAGCCCGCGCCTGGCAACTGATGGCGCGAAACAGCCGATCCTACTCTGCCCCCCTCCTTTCCCTCGCAGGCCGCTTCCCACGCGGCCTTGAAGGTGCGACGCCCTCGGGAAGGGGGACAGGCAGGAGGAAAGGAGAGAAGACGCGAAAGACGGGCTTTTGGACTCTTCTTTTCCGCCAGGCTTGTGACAATAGCCTGCGGAGTAGCACGGGCCCGCGATGGAGAAAGAGAGGAGGAAAAGAAAGGGAGGAGGAGAAGAATACCTGCTCGTGGAGAAGAGCCACCCCTCGGGTGGATCTTGGGCCCTTCCGGCCTGGGTCGACTTCTTCTTCCTGGAAGGGGTCAGGTGGGGGGACGGCCGAGCCTTCTGGTTCGGTCCGCCGGGTGCTTCTGCCGCCGCTGCGTCCTCCTCCTGGCACGAGAGCGTGGGAACCCAGGCGGGAGGGTCGTCGCTCGCGGAATGCGGCATGTCTTTGGGCGAGATGTACTTGCAAAAGGATGTGGGGGGCAGCCCCGGTCGGTGGAGAGTCGGGCAGGGCCGAAGAGAGTCCATCGAATCTGAGGACGTGTCTCCTGACCAGATGTCGCTGGACCCGTACGACCTACGAGGTGGGTGAGAATGGAGGATGGTCTGTTCAGAGGAGGGATGGGATTTCGACCCCTCTCCCTGACGGGCCCAACTCACTCCACGAGGTCCATGAAGCCGACGGGCCTGCGCGGGGAGCACCTGAGTTGGGACGCTTCCCGGGAGTCTCCCGACTCGTACTGAGGGACTCTACCGTCGGCGAGGGCCTTTCGAGGGTACCGAGGGGGCGAGGGCTGAGAGTGACCATAGACGGTTACATCAGGTGCCCATCTGCCGCCACTGCTAACTACTTCGAAGGACGCCTTTGCCCGATAGTGCACCCAGGGCACTGCGTTGTCCTGCGGGCGGACCGGGATCAGCCCCTTCGATCAGGACCGCTTGCCCCGATCCGAGGCTACCTGGAAGTGGGAGGTCAGCTTGCCTAGCGGGATCTTTCCCTTTGCTGGTCGCCCCTGGGTTGCATCCAGGATCAGGAAGTCCTCTCCGCGGACCTCGGCCCTGGCAAGGACAACCACCTTGGAGCTCCTCAGCTGGCGCAGCTCCACGCGACAGGGTGCCCTGCGCGTGTAGTCCATGACCTCGCCCAGTCCGACCCCTACGAAGAGCTGCGGGGGGCATTGATGCTCTGAACGACCCCTTGTGGGCCGTCCCTCCAGCCCCCTCACCTTCCGGAATCGGAAGGTCTCCTCAAAGACGGCAGGGACGCTGGGCGGCACCGGATGCGTGCGCATCTTCGACCCCAGGAAGCTCATGTAAAGCAGGACCTGGCCACGGGGGTCGTTCACCTCCACCTGTCTTGAAGAACGCATCTGACGGTCCAGAGGTGACCTCCGCTTCAGTGTCTGCGACCCACTCACCTCCATAAGGGTCAGGTCTACCGACGCGAGGACCCACGGGCGCTGCTGCTTCTTTCTGGACGCATCGCAGCCTGGAATACCGAAAAGGGAAAGGGGTGTGGGGGAGGTGCAAGAGCCGAGAGGGGTGACTTAGGGGTCAACGAGTGTTTTGCAGGCACCCCGACCTCTGACGGTCTCGCATAAGCCCGCAGGATTGTCCCTCTCCTCCCTCCGTATCGAGCGCACGCAGCAGCAGCAGAAGCAGCCAGGGGGTGGCACTGTGCCGGAAACCGCCTCCGTTCCCTTCCTCGCTCCTGCCGTGCACCCCCACTGCACCACTGACTCCCAGCCGGCCTGCAGCCGGAGATGACGGGGAGCAGCTCGATCCTCCCTCTTCTGACTATCTCCATCCCCCGCGTCTGAAGGCAAGGGCAACCACCGGGAACTCGCGCGGCTCTTTACAGCTTCCCTCCCCCGCGGGCGGGACGCCGCAGCCCTTCCTCTCCCTTCTAGGGGTGGGGGCGGCGCGCGCTCACCGCTGCCTCTCCTTTGGCTGGTGTCCTCGTCGCCATCTCCAACCGCGTCACTCATTGTGCCGCAGCTCCCCCACTTGGAGTCCGAACCGACGCCATCTTGCGCGGCAGAGGAGAGTCCCGTGTCGCTACTGCCGAACTTCGACAGCGAGCAGGAAGCCATCCGGGAGGGATTCGGCGCGTGCCCGTGGGTGCAGGGACTGCTCGGGCGCATGGAAACTCAAATCACCGTGGAAATTCACCGGAGGCGAGAAGACTGGATCGTGCGGCGGATGTTTCTCTCTTCCTCCGAACCCGCCCCATCCTCGAATCTCGGTTCGTCGCGGTTGCCCGGCAACCGGCTTTATCTCGCGGCTCCGCGCTGGCTGCGGGCGAAGCAGACCCGCAACCTCGTTCTTGACAACGGAAGAAGGCAGTGCTCTTCCTTTTCCCCCTTCCTCTTCCATCTGAGCGTCAGGGCAACCAACTCCGGCTTTCCAGAGGTCCCGGGAAACAACGGAAGGAGGAAGACCACCTCCGGGCTTCTGCCGGGAAGGTGAACCGTAGCCTCCTACCTCGAAGTCGGCGGACACTGGGGCTGTGCCTCCTTTCCTGCATCCCTGCGAACCCATGCCTGGGATGCAGGAGCGCACCACGCGAGCTGCAGACGGAGGAGTCCCTCTCGAGATCTGGGATTGCGTATGGACCCCTTTCCTCCCTATTCCTCCTCACCTTTCGCCGGAGCGAAGGAGTCGCATCCTCCTGCCTATATATGCGGAAGCTGCCCTCCTTAGGAAGCTGTGAAATTCTCTTACTGGAAGCACGTACGCTTCCACTCGCCAGGAGTCAAGGTGGACCGAGGGGCCGGAGAGCTGAAGACTTCTCCGCCTCTTTAGCAAATTCCCCTCTTCCGGCAGGAGGAGTCGTCCTGCAAATGACAACCGCGGGCATCCCGCTCCTCGTCCTGGAAAGGAAAATCTACGCGTCCCGCTAGGCGGCGAACACCCGACGTCCACTCCCGTGAGGTCCGCTGAGGCTGCGAATCCGAGTGAGAACGAGACGGAGGACGCGATCCGCCCTTCTGGGTAGACGCTGCGGGGATCAGTCGGGGAAATCAGTCAAGGGAGGCTCGAAGTCCAGCCGCCCACCACCGAGTGGTCCCTTTCGTGAGCAGACCATTGACCGGTCCTCTTGATCGCGGAACTCCTTCCGCTCGAAGCGAAAGTGGACTGATGAGCTTCGAGCCATCCTATGATGAGGAAGAAGACAGATTCACTCAGGGAAGGGGAGAGTCACGGTTCGGATTCCCGCTTCCAGGAAGAGACAGTCGAGGGCGAATGCTACATCAAGGCAGGGAGGAGGTTCTGTCACGACGAAGACTTGGCGATTTTGCATAAAAAAGACTCTCCGTGCTCCGGCGTCCAAATTTTTCACGCTTTCCGCGCTTCCATCTCTTCTCGTCCACATTTGCAAGCGATTCCGCAGGACTCGAAAGCATGAGCTTCCAAAGGAGGACCGCATTACGCTCAAGAGCCATTTTTTAACACTTGCGCCTTTCCTAAGGGGGCTCTGTTCATTTTTCCAGAACAGACCTACCATCTTGCTGCAGTCAGGAGGAAGGAAGGGAGGAAGGATAAAAATAGGAAGAAGGAAGGAAGGAAAGAAAAAGAAAAAGAAAGGGGAGTTGTACGCTTTTCCTGGACAAGGGATGAGGTTTTCTGGGCATGAGATGAGGATCCTAAGCGGCCCCTGCAGTCCTCCACTCAAAAGCGCCGCGGAAGACGTGACATCGAAAATTCTGAAACAGAAGTTTCTAAAATCTGCCAATGGGAATGAAAAGGAGCCTGAACATCAAGAGGAGAATACCTGAGGAGACAAAATAAACACGTAATCTTTCAAGATGAGCAAGAATTAATGCAGCCACTTAACATCGAAGATTTCAAAATAGATAAAACTCTTATCCAAGAAATGGACAAAAATACACATCCTTGTATTATTGTAGCATTGCTTGCTACGATATCTCTGCGAAATCCTGAATCTACAGAGTGTTGATTTATCCTAGTGATAAGTGATATCAGCGAAGGCATACCCCAGTTTAGGTTCCAGATGAAAGCGTATCGAGAAAAATAGCATTTCATTTGGTATCTTTATTAGGGAAAACTACTCGAAAAAAGAAGTTGCTGACTTGACTGTTTATGCTATTTTCGTCTCACTCTTTTCTTGCTAGAATGCGTGATGTATCAGGCAAAATTCTTTGGGAAATAAGTGAAAAAAATATCAAGGGATTTAGTACACATGGTGAACTGAGACATTTTCAGTCCACTTTTTGGTTCAAGTGGCAAGAGTTAGCTAGTGTGATAATTTAGATCCATCAGATATAAGTGAAACACTAAAGAAATGGGAATCGTGAGGAAATGTCAATAAATCCATTCTTTCTCAACATATTTTTGAACTAGCGTGCATATAGGCTACTTATATAAAAGAAAAATATTTTGGACTCTAAGAAATTCTGCCTGGCACGTTGCTCCCCACCCAACCAAAAAAAAAAAGATTTCTGTTGCTGCGATTCTTACAAATGTCATCTGATGCTATGATGTATAATTCGTTCTTACAACTATTTCTGTTTACCTTTGAGAATTAAGACAACATTCTAAGCTTCCCCCAGATTTTCAGTTTCATTTTTTCTTTAAGACTGGTGTGGTACTCTCTAGTTCCCTAGAAAGAGCATGCCTAATGATTCGAGTTAGTTTCTAACTTAGGTCGATGGCTATTTTCATCGCAAAAAAAATAAATAGCTTGTTCTTTCATCAGTGCAAATCTTATATTATTATATAATTCTCATTACGACAAAATCTTACTTGAAAATTAATTGTATGTATACAATTAGTCTGCGATAATCCAAATATTTTAATTATCTGTTTTCTTTATGAATAGAAATAAAATCAATATGTCACTGATATTGTGTACTTAAAGCGAAAACAAACCGGATATGCAGAACTGGTTGTCAACCTATTTGTTTTTCATAAAACTGAGATTACTATAGTAATATTTGCTTGAGATGGCTTCCCAAAAAAGAGTGACATTTTTCTTCAAGAACACGAACCCACAGCTCCATGCATTACACTGGTACAAAAGATAGAATTACCGCTTGTACAGTAAAACAGTAGCTTCATGAGGTCAAGCAAGTGGAAGCCTTTTTTCTCTAATCCTGTATCCACATTGAATTATCCAATATGCCTGTCATAAGATTCATCTTTGGCGAGAAAAAAGATCTTCTGAAGTGTTAGCCAGTATGCCTGTGGATTTCAAAAAATATCCTATCCAATTTTGAATTTGTAATCTGAAAGCATCCTGCAAGTGGATTGTCTGAAGCATCCATGGCACTACAAATCATTGATGGCAAATTTTCGAAGGAATCCTCCAAATTCATAACGAAAGAAATTCATAACAACGTGCGCATTCATGGCTGCACTCTAAGTAATTCAGAGTTTTATTCAGTCATATCGGCTGTTGACTGAAATGTGAATAATACATAAATTTCATATTGATTCCAAATAATATTTTCGTTCTTAAATGGCGATCTGTGTGATATTTGCTTAAAGTAGATCTTTGCATATCAGAATGAGCAGTCCTTAAAGTCTTTCAAAAGTTCTTGCACACATCTCTTGCAAGACTTTCTCAAGGAAGGAAACCTTTCGGAACTATGGTTTTTAAATCATGCATATTTTGAAAGAAAAGGAACGAAAAAAACCAACTTTTCAATTACGTGGAAATCAAACCATTATGGCGTTTAGTGAGCTTCTAAAAAGATAAGTGCGCTTGGCAATACTTGATGCATGAAACTTTTCTGATAAATATATGGAGAGCAGAGTGGTGAATTCTGTAATAAGCGTGTTCATCAGTTGACCTTTGAATATTCTGATGAAAAATGGCTTTCCAACTCATTCGAGTGAGCCATCATTTTCCTTGCTATTGATCTGTGTTTATTTGTAACCAAATTCGCATAGCGGTGTATTGCAATGTTCCCTGGAAACGTGTTCGTATAACTGTTTTAGTGATACATTTAAGATATAGAGTTATGTTGGCATATTGAAGCCTCCATCTCTTGACATAAGTAATGCATATTTCTTTTAGCTGAAAATAAATGTGAGCAAGTCGTGGAAGCAATCGTGTTATGGATGAAATATCGGAAAAATATTCTTTGAAAGCATGTGCCAAATGGATAGCCGATAATAATCTAGAGAAAGTATAGTTTTGTTTGTAATTCAAATGAATGATGCCTAATATTTATAGGTGGTTTTACAATTCCCCGATTTTCTTCTAAGTGATAGTTCTAGCATCCATGGTTATCTACAAGAACACATTAAACCATCAGTAAAGTTATACATTCTAGCAGATACTAATTTTAGCAGGTATTGATAGAGGTACAATAAAACTATGATAGTTTTGAGCTGCTGTGTGGATGAGATTGCAGCAGAACATGTATCAGCGGATGGGTGTATTCACTTTGGAGCTTCTTGTTTGAGTAACCTGACAAGCATTCCTGTATTCTACAGTTTGGGAAAAGCACATCTGAATATTGCATCTGTGGCAGAGCAGTTAGTTCAGTGTTTAAGTGAATGGTCTGGACCACTGGTATTATGCTATCATACTTCCTATGCACATGCAATAGGTTGGTAAACATAGGGAAAACTGAATTTATATCCATACTGACATTCAGATGAATTATGGAGACTGCTCAAAACTCATTTTCCCGACTTGTATCTTACTTATCTAACTTTACCAGCCAAGTCATGTTGTCCAGAAGCAGTTGATGTAATTTATGAAAACCAGTCCTGTGTGGACTGTGAAAAGCTCCACATTGGTTGTCGGGTATTGTTTTTGCCCACAGAAATACCTCGTGAAAATGTTGGCTTCATTTTTATTGGTCCAGAAGGAGGTTGTCTTAGCAGTCTTGTGTTAAGTTTTCCTGCCAGTTGTTTTTACCAATATGATACAGATAAGAAAAAAGCATTTTGTGTAAACTTGCAAGGAAATCGACTTTTACAACGTCGCTATTATTGCATAGAAAAAGCACGTAGTGCTTCTGTTCTTGGTCTTCTTGTTGGAGGTTTATCCCTGAATGGAGCTCTTCCACTTTTAGATCGTCTTCGCTCTCTTCTTAAAAGTACTGGCAAACAGTGCTACACTTTGTTCATTGGGCGACCAACTCCTGAGAAATTAGCGAATTTCCCTGAAATTGCAGCATTTGTATTGTTGTCATGCCCAGAAACATTGTGGATCCCTGACAGCAGATCTGAAAGTTCATCTTACTTGCAGGTGTTACTAACACCATTTGAATGTGAATTAGCATGCAAAGCTCCAGGGACTTTTTCCAGATATCAAGTGGATTTTAACTCTATTGTGACAGGTAAGAATAGGAAGCAGATAGTGTAGGGTTACTTGCAATTCCATCAGAGTCCCTGACATCATCCAACCAATGTGATTCAACATTAATTCGAGATATGGACTCACTTGCTTTACATTCAGTGCATGATGAAGTTGGCAGTTTGGCTTGCTGTAGCATTAGCACACTGGCTACACCCATTATAAAAAATTGCTTTTTGGAAAGAACATGGAAAGGTCTCGAACCAGCTCTTGGTGAAGGTTATATTGGTCCTGCTTTGAAAGGAAAATCTGGTATTTCAATCCGCTATGAAGAGGAAGGTGATAGTGTTAATACACAATAACAAAAAAAATCCAGTCCTTAACCAAACTGATGTAGTGAATTTCTGGTATTGCTGTGTTGCCAACTTTTACCTCAGGATAGTCTCAGTATCCGTGTATTTCCTTACCTGTCAGTAATGTATCTATGCTAAAATACGCAGTAAGTTACAAATTACTGTAGCTGCATCATCACAGTCAGCTGCCATCTGTTTGCAAATATTCAGCTTAAGCATGAAGATTTAACCTTAATGTTTGTAGTAACTTCATGAAATCACGGAAATTATGTCTTTTCAACTATCTGTTTACAATTGAGTTCTTGAAAAAGGTTGGAAACAAATGCAGTTAAACAATTTACACCTTTGATGCACTGAGGATGTTACTGTAGATTGCTCTATCAAGAATTGTTTGCTTTATTGGAAAAGGAAACTTTAAAGTATGAGTAATCAATCTAGCTTTATGTTTAGCTTTAGACATGGTTTATGTATGCTAAATCTGAAGAATGGAAACTAACATTTGCGAAACTGATTTTGAAAAAACTTTTGATTCTGATTTTGCATGTGTCTCAAATTAACAGGGGGAGATTGAGCTAGTCTAGTCAAAGTGCCTGAAAAGTGATAGTTAAGCAGGATAATAAAAAGCAGAGAACAACAGGGAATGACACAAAAAACAATTAGCATGCTGAAGATGCTGAAAACTTGAACTTTTAGAAAAGGACAAAAATGTCTATTCTTAATGTATGGCATTCTGCACTGGTGGAATGATTTGAAAATGATTCTATTTGCCATGACTACTTACGAATGTTGTTTTTATAGAAGAAAAAAAAAATGAGCTCTAAAATTTTGTCTACATGTTGCTTTTGTGCCCATTTCTGATGAAATTGGAATTCTATATACCATTGGTTGTAATCCTTACCGTGCACTGAGATTTGGTATTTTCTTGGACTCGAGAAGCGTTCATCAATTTACCTAGGATACCATGAGTGAATAAATACTACCGGGATGAATGTTGGAAGAGAGTGCTGAGCACATCTTAGATTTTGAATAAGAGCAGAATTTGAAAATGGGAAACGAGCGAATCGAAATTGCTTTTGCGCGCCCAGCAGAATGGAAACTATTCGAAATGATCGTGCTGGCGGGAAGAATGCTTATACCAAATGATTCTTCCTATTCCCTTTCCCCCTACATCACACATCTGCAAACTCAGAAGTCCCTTGGAAATTTCGAATGCTGTTGAGCAGCCCGGGATGTCAGCTTTCCTCACAACACAGTTTGAAAGGTGTAGACAAACCGAAGTTGCTTCTGAAGGAAACAGGAAGATGTTTAGTCATAATGCCGAAGGTTGAGGGTCAGATAAACGTAAACAAGAAATCACAAAGACATGTTAATGGCCTTCTGTGAAAGCTACGGGGTTTCACTAGTCTCTAGCATTATAGAAGGTTTGATGTTGTCGTCCCAGCAGCGATGGTAGTTTCTACATATTTATGTGTAACGTAAAGCTTCTTGTTTCTAAGCTTTGTTTGTCTCCTGGCATGTGAAAGTCAAGGTTGAAATTTCAGTGACTGATGCTTCCTAATCCGAGTTTGATTAATAGGTGCAAACCTAAAGAGCAGCTGCAAGCAGAACAGGTAATCCATGAGGGTGGATGCATAAGCCTTTTTCTGGGAACCAGGGAATTTCTGGAATTTCTCTACTAGCTTTGCGTTTACAAAAACCCATCGGCTACTATCAGGGATAAAAGTCGGAAACTGCTCTCAGTCCCAGTGATGCCCCCCACGCACATTTCTAGTCTAGACATCGAAGGAAACATCTGTTTCTTATTTCTAACTTCGGCGTGAATGAAAGCATAAAAAATGGATACGAGCAAACTTGTCGCTGAATCCTGCATTGCAAGCCATCATTCGAGAACATCACAAAATGAGGAGAACCGGAATTCGAACCGAAGAAAAAATCGTGGACCTTGCTTTTCAGGATTTCCTGAATTGTCCAATGCATGTTTTGTTTTGTTTTTTTATAGCAGGATTGGCATGGAACGTTAAACGAATGAAATTTCCTCTGCACATCATTGCAGAAATCGCAAACACTGAGATTTAAGTTTAGCTTTACATTCCAAGAGTGGCATCTGCATTCATTCCGGTCACCACTCTCGTAACCTTCTGAAACACCCACCACAGAGCATCATTACGTGTATCTCACCAAACACATGCTCGTGTCCAAGGCATGTTGGATTCCCAGTTCATGGCAATGGTTTGCAATCTGCTGCTCATTTTTAAGCTCCTCGCAACCCTTCCTGCATCCACCACCTGAGCAATTTGACCAATACTTGAGGCACCGGCTCTCGTGGCATTACACGCTCGCCCTCAAAGATGCTCTTTATCTCCTCGGAAAAACGGTCCAAACTGACCAAATGCCTCAAAGATTTCAAGCGATAAGTTGCACAAGCGGGCTGCGTGATCCGGTGGTGTGCGAATCGCGGGAAACGACGTTAAGCAGCTTGCATGGCTGCAAGCATCACGGCGTCCTTCACAGCCGCTGGGAAAACAGGTACAGGAGTTACTCATTTCTTATTTGGTATCATCTCGTGTCGAGACCGTGGCGATTCAGTCCGTCGTCCGAGTAACCTGTGCTGCGAAATAAGCTGAGGCAGGAAAGTCTCGGTTCTGCCCGTGAGCTTTCACGGGAACTGACCACTCTCCGAAAGGCGCCCAGGCAAGATACATGAAATGGCTTTTTGCTCCGCGCAATGAGAGAGATGCCGTCACACTGACGATGATGTTGGATGGCGAGTACGGTTCCAATCGTGTGCACCCACAACACCATCGAAAACTGATGCGCAAACACGGCAGATAATGGACCACAGTTCAGTGTGTATCCTCAGCCAAACAAACTCACCAGTTACCTTTTGCTCATTGTATGCGTTTGTTCCTTACTTAGTTAAGCATTGTGTATGTTATTCGCCTTCACGTGAAAATTCTTTTAAGAAACATGAGGAAGATATTGAAGTGATCGGCACTCGTTTTATTCCAGGATAACTTCCTTGCTACAATCTCATCAGCTGTTAATTTGGCGTAAATGGAATGCTAACGTCCATCGCAAGGTAGCCGCATCTTGAGGATTCTTGAGAATGAGGCAACCTACAAGACAATGCATGTAAACATAATTGGAACATAGAAGTAATTGCTTTTTCCAAGTTGCACCACTTGTTATTAAGTTCTTTGTTTTCCCTGGAAACATCTGCTAATCACTTGTGATCTACGTCAGTTCCCATCTTGCAATCAGACCTGAATAAACCTAGGCGAGACCGTAACGCAGTTGGGGCAAACGAAGGACTCGTCTGTCGTTCAAGGAAGACATGAGAATGATGATGGCTGCATATGTGAGAGAAAATGGGATTCCTTCTGGAACTAACGTTTCAGAGCCTGCTTTGGAGCAAGAGCAAGCAAAAGCAATCGGACGCAAGCATTCACGAAAATAAAGAAAAGCAGCTACGTGTAGCAATGAAGTGTGAGTCCTTGATTTATGGATTTCTTGTCAGGAAAAGCAGGTCAGGGGAAAACAGGTCTTGCTAGCAAGATGCGCTTCTTGCCAAGCAGTAGCTGGCCAGTGCTTGGAGAACTGTGCTCCAATTTCACAACTCAAGACGTGCTGTGATTCTATCCGGAGGAAAATGAATATGCATGAGAATAATGAGTCACTGACGTCATCGTAATGATCCAGAATTTGATCCACAGCATTCGATCATTTTTGTTCTTTAGATCGTAATGGGTGGGTGCCTTCGAAGAAAGCTGCACCAAACCCTTCAAATTACATGGCAAGACTTTTGGGTTTCACGATTTCCGACCATGAATAACTTTACATGGGCTCTTCCACAGTATTTGTGCAGGATGTGAGGGCTGCAGCTAACAATTTGTTACATACGTGGGAGCAAGAGAATCAACGTTAAATCTGGATTGGATGCTGTGCTGCAGAGTGAATTCCAACAGATACGGTCTGGAGTGAGTGAGTGCTGCGCTGAGAAATCAAAGTCCTTTTTCAAGAAGAAAGAGACCAAATTTAAATCTGGATCTTGTCTCTGGATACATGTCTTTATGACCTTCATTCTGAAAATGCTCCACCGATGCTTCCCCAAATCAGAAAAACAACACAGAAAGGTGGAATGCTATCAGCAGCAGATGTTCTTCACTCATCATGCTTCGAAAGGGAAAAGAATTATTTTGCTCAAGGTGGACAGAGATATGACTAGAATGGAAACGAAGGAAAGATCGGATGCGATTCCATCTTCTCAACATCTCCATGTGCTCCTACTAAAATGCATCTTTTGCTTGAATATTCATGCCAAGCACAAGAAAATGGCATAAGATGCTCAGTACAGTGCATGACAGTGCGTGAACCTTAAGAATGAGGAATGCATTTCCAGGGTCGCGCTCGTTATAGAGAAATTTCCTGCTCACTACCCAATTTTTTTGTATTTCTCTACGTGTTTTGGCGCCAAGAGCTAAAACCAGGCTGCAGAAACGGATGCAAGCACATGTCCACGCATTGCATACATTTTTATCAAAGTTCTCTTTCTCCTTATAGAAAGTAATTCTGGTTCTCATGTTTGCAAAAAGTCTTCTTAGTCTGTATCGCTCTTAACTCTCGATCTTCCTTCCAAACAGATGGAAATCTGGTGGAAGCCGATGCTCAGTGGATGATGAAGAAAGCATTTTTGTGAGTGCAAGCCTTATGCAACCAGCTGTCTTGTGTAATGGACACATTGCATTTTCTGAAAAGATTGACTTTGCATCATGGCATTCATGGACCCTTCCCAGAAGACCCACTACACTCAATTGCTGCTTTCCAATGTCTCTTCTGTCGAGAGACACCAATTCTGTACCTCCTGAAGCGCACCTTGCATCAGTTTGTTGGTTGTGTCAGCTGTATGCAAAGTGATAATTTCGCACACAACAAAATCATGTTGAGCCTTTTGTAGATTGTTGCTTCTAATTTTGCTAGAATGATGAACCCACCAATCATTCCAAGTCGACGCACGTCAAGAGGAGATCACATAAGGAAAGGGATGTTCTTAGATCCAACCAAATCACCAACAACAATTCTTCCTGCAGATCATGAGTTTTAGTGCCCACTGCCGTACAAAATTTTCCAGCAGACTGTATAATGAGATGAGTCACGACGGCTACCATCCCACACCAATTTCGAGTTTCAGAGATGACTGCTGGCAAATTGAACTCCGATTGTTCCTATAACTACAATAGGCATTGCACTCATCAGATAGATTGAAGAGCACGGTACTAACTCAGCCTCTCCTGAAAATCAGTTTGTATCCATGAACAGTGCAGTCTTCCCAGCCTGATGGCATCTCCTAAATTCGTATCGCCACTTCGATCTTAGACGTTAAGAAAGAGATGAAAGCGGCAAGATCTTATATATGCATCAAAGGCACTTCATAGAAAGTTCAAACCATGCCTTCCTAAAGTACAAATGAGTTTCAAACTAATTCCTCACAACTGAATAAGTTTCAGGGTCAATTTTTGCAAGCAGACCATCCGGTGAACCTGAGGCCTCCCAGAGCGATTCCCCCTTGCGAAAGATTGCCCTCATCTGGGGACTTACCCAGCTGACGCCACACCTCCCTTACAACCATCCGGAAATCACCGGCAACTGTCCTTCACGGGATCCCTGCTACCCCTTCCAACCGAAAGCAGCACCTAATTTCTCTCTTGCAGCGACAGGAATCTTGTCCGTATCAAAGCCCGGAACCGCCACGACTACGGCGGCTGCGCGCACCTCTTGCACGTCGCCCGAGGTGCACCGGAAGCATCTTCAAGGCAGTCCCGGGTCCTCGCCCAGCCAAGACGCCGCCTGCGACAGCGAACGTGGTCGCACAGGGTGAAGCTGCGTCCAGCCGCGCGTCAGCACCCCAGCCGCGTTGCCACTCGAAAACTGCAGCGCGCTCCAGTTGACAGAGAGGGCTATCGTGGCAGCTTCTCCTCCACTCCGCCGCGCAAGAGATCCCCCACCCGCGCAAGAGCTGTGCGCCCGACCGGCCCGGGACGGTCGGGCGCAGATCAAAACGGATGAAAGTTGAGTCACTCCTCCAATGCGCTGCATTCGAGGGCGCACGAACGCGCATTCATGCGCCTTCGTCTTGGAGAAACGGGCGAGAAGCTATCGATGCCGCCGCCGCGATCGCGGGCGGATCATCGAGACGAAGCGCCACAACGACGTGCTGGCGCACGTGCGCGAGGAGGCAAACCCGTCCGGGCACGCATGCCAGCGGGCACGGCAGCCGAGGCGAAGAAGCGAGAACGAGAAAGGCGCGCCGCGCTCGCGCCCCCGCGGCACGGCGCACAGCACAACAGCGGCGGCAACCACCCTCGCGAAGGTTCCTGCGCTCGCCCTGTGACCCGCAGAAAGGCACGCCGCGGCCGCAGCGCGCTTCGCGGCGGCGACCATACCTCCCCACGCGTTGACCATGGCGGCCGCGTAGGCGTGCGGGAGCGCTCAGCGCCCAAGCTCGCTCGCAGGAAGGAAGCAGCAGAACATGAGCGCTTCTGTCGGGAAAGGGCGGAGCATGCGTGGCAGGTTGGAGGACGACAGACCGAAGTAGGGAAAATGCACCGAATTCCTCTCCCTCCTCCCCGATGCAGCAGGAGATCGCTTGACGGATGGGACGCACCGTGACAAGGCGTCTGCAGGTGAGGGGAGCGTGCGCTAAACCTGAGGTCCTTCGCAACACCCGGCATACGCAGCCTCACTCTGCACTACCCGGCGCGATCGTTTGCAGAAAGAGAGGAATAGTGGACGGTGGCGTCCGCGGGTTCAGATGAGGCAGCGCGTTCGTGGGTTCGAAGAGACCTCCAGATGCCCGAGGAGGAGCGTCCCAGAAGACCATACGAATCGCGACTTGTTTCCCGAGCGCGCACTCAGGACACTTTCTCTCCCCTCAGGATGACACCAAGCGACGGAACGCGAGCGGGCAGCAGCCCATGGGTGTCCATTTACGCGATGTATGCAGAATGCGCTTTGTCGCGAGACGTGCGAGCTCGCTTCAGCAGGCCGAAGATCACCACGAGCACACAAACGCACGTTTGACACAAGAAGGCGTCGCTTTCGTTTCCCCGCAAATCAGAAACGCAGAACCCTTCCTTCTGCGCCCTGCCTACACCCCAAAGGGCCACTGTGGTTATGTCTCGCTATCCTGGGAGAATCTCTTTGGAGCACTGAATAATCTGCACCACGCCCAGATGCCTGCCTCCCGCATGCCGAGACGCCGCTCAGTCATCGCCGCCCCTTTCCGATCGTCGCCTCTCTGGACCATTGGAAAGAACCATCACTCTGCTCTGCGTCGCTGCAAGCGAGTTCACCTGGCGACGGCCGCTTCTCTGGACTTGTAATGGCACGCGGAGGAAGGGGGCTATTTGTCGATCGCGGCGAAGGCCGCCTTCCTTGTCACACCGGCGGGAGACTGAAGGAAGCTGAAGCTGGGGGAAGTCTTGCAGCAGCGCGCCGCATCTCCTGGGAACGGCAGCTGATCCCCGCACAGAGGTAGAAAATTGCCAGAAAGGTTCATTGGCACGGTTGAACTGGCACGTGGGAGGAGCCTTCGGTCGGATGAAGAGATGGCACGGGTGGGCAGATAACAGCGCACCAGAGCAGGGACGCTCGCTCCGGCTCGACACGCGGGGCCTCGTAGCTGTCATCTGGCTTCCTGCAGTTCATCGAGAACGGTTCGCTGCACGGTGAGCCGTGCCCGCAGCTGCGAACCACACGGCTGTCTCCGCAAGCCGATGCTGAGCCCATTGAACAGAACGGTCGTCTCCACACTTCAATGCCTGAATCCCTAGAGACAGCAAACCGTAAGGAGACGAACGCACAGCAGGCTCGAGGAAGGACATCCTCCAACCGAAGAGCAGCCACTTCGAAACGCCTCCTTCCAGCCACCTCCCTGGAATCCTCGAGAACGCAGAAAATGGGTATCCGGAAGCATCCACTGTGGCTGAAGGGAAAGATGGCGTTCCCTCGAACTTGAGTGCAAAGGTGGTCATGTATCGTCACATCGGCGGTGCTCGGCCTAACTTCGACGCCGCATCCTCCGTCCTCAATTCACCACGCTACACCTTTGCAGCATCCGTTCACTGGGATTGCGGAGGTGGCAGTAACGCCCTAACAGAAAATTGGGACCCCACGGCTTTCCCTTCCGTGAAACCGAACACCTCGTGAGGTGTGGAGCAGCAACCCTTCCATCTCCCATCGCTAGGCACGACGTCGCGAGTTCTGAAGCGGTGTCCGTTGTCCGAGGCAACTCGAAGAAGTGCCGGAGGCCAGCGCACCGCACACTCACCTCGTCCAGTTGCCAGAGGCTCACCATGAAGTCGCAGTGCTCGCACGAGCTGGTCCGGCCATAGTAAAGCGGAGGACAGCAGTCGGTGGTGACGGCGCCTCGCATGGTGCCAAACGGAACGTGGGGAGGCTCACGCTGCCGCCCATGCTGAAGACCACCTCATCTTCATGAACATCATCTTCCGAGTATTGGATAACCAGCGGCACATCCGTCTCTGAAGCATTGTGCAACTTCACGAGCGAGCTTTTGGTAGCGAGTTCCTTCCCTTGCGTTTCTCGTAGACTGCCGGGCGTCTTTGTGCGCCGCGCGTAGGTGGCACCGCCGGAGGCTGTCGGCGTGCGTGCATGCAACCGCGGGACTACACCTCTGCGGCGTGGGCGACACTCCGCTGGGCCACGACGAAGGCGTGCGGCACCTCCGCAGTTCATGCGGCGCTGGAAGCGACCGATGCACTCGGGATGCGCTCGGAATGGCGCGGGTTCAGCGCGGCCGACCAGGCAGGGCGTGCTACTTGTGAAGCACTGTGCTTCGCCGGGGAGCACCTGCGACACGTCTAGTGGACACTACGCACGCGTCCTCCAAGCGGACGTTCCCCGGAATAATGGCGAAAGAAGGCTACAACCCAATCGCACGAGGAATGCAGAACAGGAAGCAAATAAAGCTCACGAGAAGCCTTGATTCGGGATGCGCGTTCGATTCGAAAGCTTCCACGAAGGGGATTTGCTGGTCACTCAAGACAGTTTGTCACTCCGTACGGGGAGAACCTGAGCTGCTCAGGTAGTCTTCAGCACTTCAGCGAATACAGCCAGATGGACGTCAGTGCCAGTGGATATTTCTCCCTGAGGGCAGAGATTCAGTCTTCGCGTCGTCTAGTTTCCCACGGCTCCAGACCAGTATATTCGATGCGTTGCTCCGCACAGTTGCTGCTTCCAGGCAACCATATCGGGAGGAAATAGAATTCCGTCTTATGTGTTGAAAGAAGCGCGTGCCCGTATCCCCAAACGACGTACTGAGACAGCAGCAAACACGGCGAACACTGACGGCGATGGTGGTTTGCAAGCGTACGCGCCACGAGGAGGCGATGGCGACTCAGATTGGCTCTCTTCATTGAAGGAACCTTCAGAGGGGGTCGGCTCGCAGCCCACCAACGAGGTGGATTCGGATGCGTCAAGCTGTCGGCACAAAACACGCGAGGTTTTCCTTGCCCTCTTGCGCCTTCTTGAGATTAAGGATTGAACGTTCCGCCGGATGATGCTTCGTGGAAGCTTGCCCCTTATCCACGCAAGACTGATGCGTAGCACTTGCTCAGATTCTTCTCATGCGTCAGCGTCTCTCCTTGGATCGCGGTTTTTGCTTGCTGAATACAGGTTTCCAGAGCGTCAAAGGAGACACCTCAACTGAGCAAAAGAGCTCTCTATGTGTGCGGCCAAAGCCAAGTCCTGAATCTGGCGGCGTGAGGAGTTCTCCCCAGTTGGCAAGACGTGAAATGCGCCCTCCTGTCCTCCACTTGTTCCAAGCCAGAGGCAGTCTGACGCTATGCTCTCTGCCTGACCTCGCCGCACCCTTCTCTCGTCAGACAGGTAGGTCACGATTGCCTCACTTACGATGTCAAGAGCGCTGAAATCCTCCAGTAGTATTAGAACACGCGACCGATACAGCTGAAGGGTCGGATGTGAGGGCGTCAAGTTTACCAATATTCCTCATTCCATTGCAAACGCGTTCTCTGCGTGCCGCTTTTGCGTTCCCCCCCCCTTCTTTGCCTTTTCTGCAAGAGTTTTTTTTAGTACCAATTCTGAAAAGAGTGACCACCTGGCTGGATGTTCGACAGCGAGGTGGTGTCATCGGCTTGAAGAAGCTGTTGATGATGAAGGCGTCGGATATTTCGTACGCCTCAATAGCACCAGACATTTCCTTCTACTCTTGCTCTAGGAATCCCGGTCTGTTGCTCTCGGAGGAGGATGCAACAGTGTCTTCACTTCTATTCTGATCTCCCTCTCGGCTCTTCCTATCTGCTTCTTGATACGTTCCAGCCTCTGATGACGCACGGTGCTGGGAAACAACAACTGTTTTAAGGCATCTACCTTCTATCAGGAAGACAGGACGGAGTGTGGAAGGGCCTTGCCATCTCCTCTTTTGTTGACGTAATTTGATAGACATCAATCGCTATCTTCTTCCCTGGATACCCATGTGCATCGAAAAACGATGTGTTCGTGATCGCATCGCTGCACGCTTAAAGTCTCAGAGTACGCAGTTCTCGGGAGTCCTTCCGGAATTCATCATGGGGACGCATTTTGCCGAGTTACTCCAGAGACCAGGTCTTGCTGCAAGATTTTCAAAGTGACGTACCCTTTGCCTCAAGTCTTCCTCGGAGTACGCAAAGGAGACTAGTTGTTCGGCATACGCCAAAAGAGTATCGTCACCATAACTCTTCTTGATTACTCAAGCAAGCGGCTCGATTGCTACGATGAACGGCAGAGAGGCTCAATGGGCATCCCTGCTTTGGTCCACCCTGGAGAATGAATGATTTGTGACCGTGGACTCCTGCACGTGCAGTTGATCCGAAAGAGTTTTCTGACGACTTCAAGGAAATCTTGTCCTACCCTTGCCGGTTTTAACATGTGGATCAACATGTCGTTGCTAATAGTTGGAAATGCATTAGTAGAGTCCACAAACACGACTGCAGGTCTCTCGATGAAAGCATTGCGTGTTAAAATTTTGTTCGGAGCACGAAGTTGTGATCGAGTAACCCATAAAACGGAAGATACCCTCATATCTCGAGGCTAATTGTATCGTGTGCTGTGAAGGTTTATCCTGCCCCAGGAGACAAACTTCGCATCTAAGAGTGTGCACGTTGGGTTCATGTTCGACTTGTACCCTCCCCCTGGGACGGGCGCCAACTGTGCATGAAGACTTTGCGGCTAATTGATGCCTGTCGAATTGCGAGGGAAGCGCTCCAAAGACGGACAAATCGGAAGAAAGCTAGAAGGGCGCGACGCCGAATATCGGACAATGTCCAGCAAACACGGAGGCCTCGTCGAAGTCAAGATAGGGGTTCAAAATCCTCTGTCATTCTGACTTGAAATGGCTGTCTCTTCAGTTCAGTCAACGCCAAGCACTTGAATTCGACGGTCGAGCTCGCTGTTTTCAAAAGCTCGAGGATCTACATTTGAAGCGCGAATCTTTTTTTCCTAGGACATTTAAAGCCGTTCTTTGGCTGGGAGCACTTTAGGAGGTGCCCAGTGGATGCCAGGGCTGCGTTGCAACGCAGACGGAAAATCGCCACATCTGGTGAGAGATCGCAGGAAAGACTTGGACGAGCTTGTTGATGAAAGTTTCTTAGCCCAAAGTAATGGAGAGTTGTGTCGCGTGAGTGCAGGAAATCAAGTCAGGTACCCCAAGGACCCATCGATTCGGTAGAAAGAGTGCTCGGACTTTTCGCTGTCGGAATTCGTGCGAAGCGGATTCCGATTGCACTCGTGTCTTCCGCTGCACAACGTTCTTTCAGGATGGTCATCGCGGTAGTCCGGGGTCTTGCGGCTGCACTCGGAAACCACGAAAGTTACAACCAGTTCTCGAGTGCCTTGAGAACGCTTTGCTTCCCAAACGGTCCAATCACATGGTATGAGAGAAAATGCGGTTCTCAGGAATGCCAAATCAAGACGAAGCTCTCGTATGAAATAAGAGACTGTTGAGTCACAACGAGGAGGTGATCTCGTGGGAGGTATCCCGTAAGAGCTCGTTGGCGGCGATTTGGCGCTTTTTCCGTAGCGCTCAACCGGATTGCACTCGTGAGAACGGCCGGGCGCCAAGGGCCTCGGAAGCGTACGAGCAGCGAGCTGCATTTCTTCGCCCTCGCGGCTTCTATGCTTGCGGAAGTCCCGTACCGCTAGACAGCTCACGGCGCCACGGGGTCCGCAACATGTTTCTGGCACCAGTGGATCATCGTTTGCGCCAAGCGATCACGTGCCATCAATCAAACTGAGCTGAAAAATGAGCTGGCGAAACTGAGCTGTGCGACCCGAAGTAAAAGAACAAAACTCGTGATGCAGCCGCACCTGATCACAAGCGTCAGCGAGAACACCACTCGTCTGCCATGCTCTGATCGAATTATGCATCTCATTACAGTCAGGAAGAAATGCTGGTAATGGTACTAACGATATTCCCAAGTGATGAGGAGACTGCTTCTTGTGAAGATGCAGACGTGTCAATGCGAAGGAGACCGCAAAGTGGGTTGCCCTCCGTCAACGGAAGAACTATTGGCTGCTCTTGTGAAAAATCCTCGAGACGAAACAGGAAAGTATATGTCGGAAGGACAAATTGCGTCGTTTCACTCCTTCACCGGAAAAATTGGAAAGCTTCATCGGAAAAATTGCCCCTCAGAGGTGCGGGAACGGCCTTTCTTGGTAGACGTTTAGCCGGATCTTTACCAAATGGGGGCGAGGGCAAACAAAAAGCAAGGAACGAAGGATGGAACAACCAAAAGTGTTCCGGGTGAAGGTCCGCTCCGACAAGATGAACTTGTTGTCGACGAGCGGGCCGAATGTCTAGTCTGCCTTTCGGAGGCACGCCGACCACGTTTCTGCAGCGCATAAGGCGCTCAATGGTACGACAAGGTACTTGAAGTACCTGCCCGTGGGGACTCCCAGGAGAATCCGGTCGGCCTGCACCCTCTACGACGTCCCTTCCATCGTTAAGTCCATGCATCTCGCCATGTTGATGCTCACGCCCGCACCACGGCGGATCACCTCCAAGAATTACTCAAGCCTTGCTGCCAGGGTGGACATAGGCAACAGAAGAAGAGAGTCGTCCGCATTCCACGGCCGGCGTCCACGGGCAGGAGATGATTCATTCACCAACGTCAGCCTGTACTCCTTCAGTACCAAATCGAAGAAGATGCTGACTGGCAAAGGACTTAAGCTGTCATCCGTGCCTCTGCGGACGGCATCTCCGTACGAGTGGCAGCCGCTGAACTGGAAATCCACTAACGTGAACGCCAACAGGAGCACAATTGAAGAAGGAGGTGCGTCGGCAAGGTGATGCGCCCCAGGAGCTGCGGAAGCTGCCGATGGACACAGTCCGACATTTCATGCAGATCGACTACGACTGCTAAGGCTCCCGGACTTTCCCCCGGCTGTCGGCACTGGCACTCGGAATAAGCAGCATCTCTTGATGCGTAGCGACCATCCGATTCCGCCTAGCTCGACCCTAAATGCACCCGTCTGGGACCATCCGGCTGCTATCCTCATCAAGCGAATTCCCCACCCCATAGCATACTCCGCGTTCGGTGCTCCTTCAGCGCCGTCGCAGGCCGCCACAATCCTGTGGATGTAGCGAGATGTTGCAAGTGCTGCGGTTAGCTTCAGAGCAGCTCATGAAATGGAGCAAGAAAATGTCATTGGGGTTGCCTGCCGGGGTGCGAAGGGTCTTCTCTAAACGTTTTCGCAGAGGCCATTGGGACGCACTGCCCACAGGCAGGAACGGGAGGGATTCGCGTTCCTCTCAACTGCGCCAGTCTGCGCTGGTTCTCACCAGCGTCCATCGGTTTGGGCGGGAGGTGAAAGGAAGACCCCGGTGCAACAGTGGAAGTGCCGAATTTTGTCACTTCAGGAGGGAAGCGCTGCCGCCCGCGAGCGGCGGGGGCCACTTCAGGTCTTCCTTACGGATACCGAGCAGCTCACTCCAGCCTGCAAGTCAACTTGGAAGGGCACTTCCGATCGCAGCGTGGGTCAGCTGCTCCCGTGCTCCAACCACGCATTTGGTTCCTCCCAACTGCGATCTCGCAAGAGACTTCCCAGCTCGCCGATTAGCTTCTCTCATCCTCTGCTCTCAAGGAGGCGATCCTTGCAGCAAGGGGGGTGAGCTTTTCCCACTCGCTCACGCTGGGACTCTCCAGGGACAGGAGCAGCCAGTGGCAGACCTACGGACCTACATGTGGAGACACGGCAGGCATTGTACTGTCGCAAGCACTGCTGCCACGCGTGACCAGCTCCATGAGAACGGGATTTTTAATGCCTCTGGAAAAGACGGAAACGCATGGGCACGGGTGGGAAATTGCGTTCCCATGACAGAAGGCTGGAAACTTTGATCTCTTTCTTTCCATCTTGTAGTTTCGAGTAGTGGCATAGAAATTATCACTCTCCACGAGCCAAAAGAAAAGCACATTCTGAATCTGCGAAGGAATTTTGGACATTGGTTTTCTGATTTCCAGCAAATATGGTGGCGGGAGATTTTCGATGCTGTCTGACTATGTTATAAAGTATTGGTCATCTCGAGTGAAGATCTGCTTCAGGAACTTAGCGGCACAAGAGAACCCTGAAACTAACTCTAACATTATGTGATATATCATAAGCCTCAGGGCAATTCGAATCTCCGCTTGCTCGAAATTCGAATTGTCCTGCAAATCGCTTTCTTATTGCAGCCCAGTCCATTCGAAGATGCAAAGCAGTCATTGCTGATGGCCTCTTTCTACCTCCAAAACCTTCTGCTGATGAAGCTCAAGGACTCGAGCGGGAGTTGGCCTGCAGGTTCCTTAGTCAGACTACTCTGCAGACCGATGCTTCTTTCAAGATGCGCAGCAGATGAACATCTCCATGGGAGGTGAAGCAGCATTCGCGGGATCGAGCAGCAATGGTGACCTCTCCACCATTAACTCTCGCGCAGGACCCACACCTACATTCCTGCAAACGCCTGCTGACTCTCTGGTTGCAGCTCGGTGTTGCAGCACGCCCGCGGTCGTCCGCAACGAGCGTTGCGTTGGAAAGGCGTCCCTCGCACCGAGTTGCGTGTACCCCGAAACTCCATGCCGCGCCACGCTCATCTCCACCCTCGTGTCACCCCAGTGAGAGGGGAAAGTAGTGGATCGAATCTCAGCTTCCTCTTTCGTTCTGCTTGCTTTTCTAGATAGGAAACCGATCCGGAAAGATATCTTACAAACCTCGAAGAGCTCCTCGGTCTGACTCTCGGTTGGTAGCTCCAGGAACGTTGCTCTTTGGGAACTCGGTCGACACGTCCTGTAAGAAACGAGAGAAGAAATTTTCATCCGAGAGGAAACCGAGAAGACTGAATCTTAAAGACTCGAAGGCGCCATGTGACTTTTGGTTTCGTCGTTGGCATGACTTTGAAGAGGATCATCGGAAATGCAGCAAACGGCACGACGTTACCCGAGAACCTTTAAGTCCTCTGAATCTTGAAAACTGATCAACAAGCTGAGGAAGATTAGTTCTTCGACGCAAGCAGTACGCATTTCTCACGTGAGCATGTTGATAGATTCTTTGTCATCACGAATAGCTCTTCGTACGCAAGTGCTCTTCTCAAGAGCGCGGCGCGTATAAAAGCAGGATTACTTCCTGTAGACGGGGTCGTTAAGGCATCGACTTGACTCGCACAGGCATCGACTCTTTCCGGGATGAGGTCATACGCTCTGTTAATTTTGGGATTGCTGCTCGTCTCAGGTAAGCGCTTGAAAGTGGGGATGCGGATCGCTTCTTCGACGCTTCCCAAAGTATGGGAAGCGCACTTCCGCTTTCTGTCTGAACAGTAGACTTTTCTCGAACGCACAAAGACACGAAGAGGCTTCAGCACGTACCCTCCTCCAGCCCTCGAGCCCCAAAGGACTAGTGTCTTCCTGTTTTTCGTCTTCCTGTTCTTCCGCCTTCCACTTTTTCATGTCCTTCTTGCTTTTCTTTTTTTTTGCGGGAATCCTTATTTCGGGACATTTCAAAGTCGTCCGTTCCCGGTCTGCGCGATGTGAAGATTGTACATGAGATCGCTGTTTTGAGAGAGTGACCCTTCTCGCCATCCCTTCCTCCCAGAAAAAAAAAAAAGCCTGCCTTTCTTTAGCGGTGACCGCATTCGTGGTGTCTGATGGAGCACAAAGCAGCAACAAGGTGCTTTTGGAAAAAAGCGAAGAAAAGGACGGAATTCGGGAGCGTGCAGACCCCATTCTAAGTAAAGGTCCATTTCTCAAGTTTTCGTTGACCTCACTTTCGTACACTTCAGATCAGCTGCATCGTAAAGTAGACCGTAATCCCTTGTCGAAGGACAAATTGAAGCAGTTCGATGATAAGTACGCTGATGTTAATGATTACCAATGGAAGCCTGTGTCTGACGAACTCCATGAACTCGAGGATGTTCAAAATGACGTTGCGCGTACCGGTCCCTTCGTGGACGACCATGATCGAAGAGCGGCTGCTCCTCCCTTCCGGGACGACAGAGATCACTAAGGCTTTGTCTCGCGTTCTAAATGAGGGTTGTAGTGCTTCGGGGATGTATATTCGAAAAATACATATTCGAAAAATGAAAAGCGTGTATCGCTTTAATCCATATGCTTCTATGACCTGGACAAAGTCCAAACCTTGCCTTTTCAAAGCACGAAAGAGCTTCACACCAAGTACACAAGTTTCCGGTGCTGATCGCCTTGCAAAACTCCCAGTGCCTCGAACGTGAGCGAAGGCTCCCCTCGGGGCGGTTGGAGCCGCGCCGTGTTGCTCTCTTCTTGCCGACCTCCCACACATGCAGGCAGCTCGGCATCCGCGTTAATTCGCACAGACTGAGCTGCGCGTCGCGGCGCTGCCGGACACGCAGGAAGAGGTTCCGGCGCTTCCTCGACTAGATTGCACCGCAGCGCGAACACCCAGGAAGCCCGCCGCGTGGCCGCACAGTAAGAAAACGACGTAAGACCCAAAGAGGCGACCATTGGCGCTGCTGGACGCATCAGCGGACTATCGCAGCGAGATCCCTTCGTCCTCCGACCGCCGGGAGAGAAGCTCGCAGCAGCATCTCCCCACCTCGCTCCATCCGAGCTACCGAAAGCTGCGCACCTCACCGCAGCGAGTGACCCCTCCCCCTGAGAACCTTGTCCCACCTAGGAACTTGACAAACTTACACCCCACCTTTCCTAGGACCCTCCGAGAAGTGCCGACAACTGTCCTTCACGAGCTCTCTGCTCCCCTTTCAAGGAAAGGCAGCCACTCCTCCCTGTCTCGCAACATCAGGGAACGGATCCGCATGAAAGGAAAGCTCGGGACCGCCACGGCTACGGCAGCTGCGCGCACGCCTCTTGCACGTCGCCTGAGGTGCCCCGGAAGCATCTCCAAGGCCGTTCCGGTTCCTGGCCCATCCAAGACGCCGCGTGCGACGGCGACCGTGGTCGCACAGAGTGAAGCTGCGTCCAGCCGCGCGTCAGCACCCCAGTCGCGTTGCCACTCGAAAACTGCAGCGCGCTCCAGTTGACAGAGAGGGCTATCGTGGCAGCTTCTCCTCCACTCCGCCGCGCAAGAGATCTACCCGCGCTAGAGCCCTGTGCCCGACCGGTCCTCGGAGCAAACGGAATGCACGACGAGTCTCTCCTCGGACGCGCCGCATTCGTGGGCGCAAGAACGTGAGTGCATGCGCCTTCGTCTTAACACCCGGATATGCCGGGGCATTAATTTGAGACAAGTAAAAGGGCAATTATATTTTCGTGTGGTGAACCCAAAGGCTCACCACTTCATGACAGCTTGCTGGTTGCCGGTGCAAGACCAACGAGGTCCATCCGACGCGCGGGGGTAGGGAGGAGGGAACGAAAAGAAACAAAAAGATCAAACGTGGGCAGATATGTTTAAAGGTGGGGAGGGCAGAAAAGGGATCACAGTGCGCGCAGATAGGCCCTCTAGATCCTATTCAGGATCTCAGCAAGCTGAGTTCTTCTTGAGTCCAGGTGGGGCCACCTGGAGATGTTACGCACAAAGATGCCTGTCCAGTGGATGGCATCCCTGCCATGCTCGCCTCTTCTTATTGACGCGTACCATGCCGGTACAATTCCACGAATGCAGCACAAGACTGCCACAGACGCGGCCAAGGGCAAGCCGTCACGCGAGAAGAGACGCGTGAAAATGTCCCTGTGGGTGCCTCCGCGAATATTCAGGATCGTCGCAAGACGATCACCGAGGGGGAGGAGGGCAATGCAGTCTACCAGAAGGTGGGGGAATGTCTCTTTCTCCCCGAACCGGTCACACTGGGCACCCACACTTCCACGTGTCCAGTGAGTGAGACGTGCTTTGCACGGGAGTCCCCAATGCAAGACGAGCAACGCCACCTCCTGCCACTTCATGGGGAGAGAGCCACTATTCCAAGAAGCTGGGGGCCACTCCAGCTCCTCCGGGGAAGGCTGAGTAGCTCGCTCCAGCGTGAAAGTCCGTTGGGCGTGACACTCGGGGTCGCAGCGTCCGCTAGCTGCCGAGGTGTCTACGCCTTGATCAGTTGGTTCCTGACGTCAATGATGCAGAACAATCTCCACTTTCCCTGCTCGTTGCTGTCCCTAGAGTTCACAAGGAAGAGCGGCACTGTGGCAAGGGGGGGTAATCAGGGCCCACAGCAGTTTGTCGTGGGATTGCACGACTTCCTGCAGCGTCCAGCAAGCTAACCTACACAGGCAAGTATTCTTGGTTCCGCTCGGGACGTGGATCTTTTCACACGTGGAGACTGACTCCTGCAGCCATGCGGAGTAGTTCCCGGGGAGGCAAAAGATCCAGGCATTCTCCCTAACCACAACGGCCATGAGACGCAGCTGAGGGTCGCATTGCTTTATCCTGAGGTCGTGACATTAGGAACGACGAGAGCCCGCCAAATCCGGAGACTCGTTGTGCCCAGAGGCATGCTGGAACGCACCAAGGCGTATCCTACAAGTCCGAAAGGCGCGGGCGAGAGTCCGAAATCGGAGCTGAAGCTCCATGCGCTCCAACGTGGGGAGGCCAAGTCCACCGTCCCTACGTGGAGCGCACAAGTCTTTTAACCGCACGCGACCTCCCTTTGCACCACAGGGCTGTCCTTAGGTGGCCCACTGCTCGCTTCCGGATGATAGGAGGGGCAGAGCAAACAAAAAGCAGGGGGCGAAGGAGGGGACCGCGAACGCTTTCCACACCGCGGCCCGTTCCTGCAAGTAAAACTTGCCTTCGTGGAACGGGCCGATCTCCAACGATGCCTTTTAGGGACGGTCGGACCAGGCTTCTGACAAGCAGAAGTCCCCTAACGGAATGCCAAGGTACTTGAAGCACCTGCTCGTAGGGATCCGCAAGCGGATCCAGTCCGACCGTCCAGCCCACGCCGAGCCGACATAAACGATGGACGACTTCGCCCTGTCCACTTCCAGGCTGGTCCCGCGGCGTAGCAACTCGAAGAAATCCTCGAGCGCACACGCCGGGGTAGACCCGGGGAGCAGCAGCAGAAGATCGCCTGCATAGGCCGACAAGGCAGGCGTGCCGGCACACGAGCTCGGCAGGGTTATCAAAGTTTCCCTGTATGCTCTCAGCACCTAACTCTTCAGTTGCGCGCATGCCGTTGGAAGAGGACTGTGTTAGCAGGTTGCACAGGATGCTCTCAGGAGCGGAGTCGCATGGTGCAACACACACCGGTTCCTCCTCGCTGCCAGATGACATTCCCTTCTCCGCCTGAGAAGGGACAGCACGCCTGGGAACTCTCGGTTTACGTGCTATTTCCTCTTTGGCAACGCAACGGAGGATGAGTTCCCGGCTTCAGCGTCAGACTCGGAATTTTCCGGGCCCTTCGCCGAAACCTGGTTTGGGCGGACAGGCTTTTCAGGCGCTCCGTGAACGAGTCCTTGGAAAGGTGCTTTCTTTTCTTTTGTGTGGTGTGTAGTGTGGATCGTCGGTGTCCGATGGCAGCTTTGCCAGAGGACACCGCAATGGAGGTAGGTGTGGGGGAGGCAAGTTCCCCCCCACAACCTGCAGAGATTGGGGCATCTGTCCCAGGATCCTCTTCGCCACCAGCGAGGAGCTGGAGCGCCATGGTCGCCGCACCCAGCGCGGAAGTTTAGGCCGAACAAGCCGTCTATAGGGCTACAGGATACAAGCCATTGCTTGTATAAAAGGTAGACCCTTTATTTGACGGCAGGGCGGCACGCTCTTTCAGCAGAGCGTTGCAAGAGATCAGTGTGCGAGAGGAAGATCTTGACGGTCTGTCCGTGCTCAGCGGGGCACAGCGCGTTGAGCTGGTGTGTAAAGACATCAGCCTGGCTCAGCTTCTGATTAACACCCCGTTGATCATGGACGACCGTAAGATCTTCCCGGTGTCAAATGGACCACTCGGTAGTGGTCCATTTGACAGGAATCACTAACCGCATGTCTCTCTCTGCGGTTAGTGAGGAATTGCGAAAGTATGGCGATGTACACGCGCTGTGGCCGAAGCCCACGATCTCTGAGGGCTGCGGAGGCCTTTTCGGGGGCATGGCCTCAGCACGCGTCACCATTAAGGAAGAAGGTAAGCTCCCCCACAAACTCGAGGTCACGAACGAGTCGGTCGACTTCTGGTATGTGGGAAAGCCACGTTATTGTGGCTACTGCGATGCAGTAGGACATCTCCGCAAGAGGTACCCTAACATAGAGTGCTACATGTGCGGGGAGAAGGGCCACGTCCGTCGTGTTTTCACCCCGAAATGCCTCATCCCGATTCCCCCGGCCGCTAAAAAGGCACAGGCCAGACGCACGGGAAAATCGGAAAACAAAGATCAGAAAATGGCCGGCCGAAGCAGCCAGTGCCCGTAACTCCCCAACAGACGTCAGAGAAGAATCCTTCCGAAGACGTGGGAGAAGAAAAGGGCTGGCAGCTTGTGAAGGCCAAAAACGAGAAAAAACAGAAGAAAAGTTGTAAAAAATACGGAGAATACTGCGACCGGAGAAAACAAGAAAAAGCTGCAACTCAAGCTTTAACTCAACGAGCTGCCCCCTACTTCGAATGGACAGGCCGAACACCTCGTCCTCGGGTATGTTGACCTTTTTAAATTCCGCGGCGAACGACAGCACAATAGCGGGAGAATATTGGCCACCCACCTTGTAGAGCAGGGCCGGGTTGTACCGGTCGGTCTGGTATGCTCGCTGTTCCTCGGAAGGTGGCGGCGCAGGCGCCGCCACCACCGCACTCCAAACCCTTGCCAGAGTGGGGGACGATTCCGTGATGGAGATGGCCCCCCCATCCATGGGTTTGAGGAGACGAAGCTCGCTCGTCCCCCTTCGCCGTAGTAGCGACGTCTTCGGGCATTTCTGCCCTTAAACAGCCGCACTCAGACCACACAAACACCACCTAAACGCTGACTTTTCAGGAGTTCCCATAAGAAAGGGGATCCGGCCTTGTACGGTGAAACTAGAACATGCGCCTTTGTCATCTCGGCAAAACGGGCAAGAAGCCATCGATGCCGCCGCCGCGATCGCGGGCGGGTCATCGAGACGAAGCGCCACAACGGCGTGCTGGCGCACGTGCGCGAGGAGGCAAACCCGTCCGGTCACGCATGCCAGCGGGCACGGCAGCCGAGGCGAAGAAGCGAGAACGAGAAAGGCGCGCCGCGCTCGCGCCCCCGCGGCACGGCGCACAGCACAACAGCGGCGGCAACCACCCTCGCGAAGGTTCCTGCGCTCGCCCTGTGACCCGCAGAAAGGCACGCCACGACCGCAGCGCGCTTCGCGGCGGCGACCATACCTCCCCACGCGTTGACCATGGCGGCCGCGTAGGCGTGCGGGAGCGCTCAGCGCCCAAGCTCGCTCGCAGGAAGGAAGCAGCAGAACATGATCGCTTCTGTCGGGAAAGGGCGGAGCATGCGTGGCAGGTTGGAGGACGACAGACCGAAGTAGGGAAAATGCACCGAATTCCTCTCCCTCCTCCCCGATGCAGCAGGAGATTGCTTGACGGATGGGACGCACCGTGACAACGCGTCTGCAGGTGAGGGAAGCGTGCGCTAAACCTGAGGTCCTTCGCAACACCTGCGTATGCCTCACTCTGCACTACCCGGCGCGATCGTTTGCAGAAAGAGAGGAATAGCGGACGGTGGCGTCCGCGCGTCCAGAAGGGCAGCGCGTTCGTAGGTTCGAGGAGACTGTTCAGCCGGAAGTGCCACGCAATTGCTTCAGTTACGGAGGAGGAGCCAGCAACGGTGCTGACCTCAGGGATCCAGCCATTCGGGAAGCCAAGGTGACTCCGCACACGAATCCTGACTCGAGAACCCGCGGAATTTGTCCAGAGGCATCGAGAACGATCCATCTCTCTTCGGAAGCAGCGAATCGCGACGTAGTTTTATCCTTCTGATGGATGGCCGTTGAGGTGAAAACGCGCTGCTGATTACGAGAGATGCGCGGGTTTGGACATTTGGGGTGCGTTCTCTGTCGTACGATCAGAGGAGAGAAGACATCGTCCGTTGCCGGATGTTGCCTGAACGTGTCGAAGGCAGTTCGTTCCTCTCGAGAGAGACGACACCGTCACGCCTCCGGCGTAGTTCGGGTGGCTTGAGAGTGCTGGTACGTTTCTTTCGTTCTTCAGGGACGGGTCCTACCGCCTCCGTCAAGCTCCCGACGAGCGAAAACCCGGCGCCCTTTCGGTGCAATGCGCAGGGCGTCCTCGAGGAGCTACTCAGTCAGCGTCGGTGCGCCCTTTCGTCGTCCGGATCGTGTCGAGCGTCCTACTCTGGCAAATGGGAAGGTATCCAATCGTCCGTAGACGACCTGCTCTCCAACCGGAATATTGTGCTCCGTAGAGCAGCCACCATGTTGCGATCTGCTGAGGCGGGGGAGAGGGTTTGAAGATGGAGAAGCGTGCGGAGGTGGAGGTAGAACCCTCGGCCGTACCACGATCCCCTGAGCAGAGGGGAAACAACAAAAAAGTAACACAAACTGAAAAATCAATAAAAAAAAAAGGTAGGAATGGAAAAAAATTTAGGGATTTGGGAGGCGATCAGGTTCTGCTGGATGGCGTTTTCTGCATCGTTCCAGTTGATGCTAGCAGGTTCTGGAGCTGCATGCTACCCAGATGAGTCCATCCCATCGTCATCTTCAGGAAGTGATAGGCCAAGTGGATGGCGTCCCTGGTGTCTTCGCCTCTTTCTGGGGCGCCTTAGAATTCCTCAGAGGCAGCAAGCAGCTGGCGGCTGGGCGTCGCGCGCGAAGAGGCTCTTCGATTTTCCCCAAGTCCCACAAGGTGGTACGGTAAGTTTATTTCCTTCTAAAAGCTACAATTTCACTGTTTTAACATACTTTCACTTAGAAATCTGTTTCGGGTTTCATAAGTTCTGCACTCAGGGTGGGTTCCTCGGTGTTGTTGCCTGGGTGTCGTGCTCTATCCTCTTCAGGATGTAACGGTACGTCCAGGCCTGGAGTCTTCTACAATTCCTGATGCCGATCTTCTTCTGGATTAATCCTTGTAGAATCTCCATCGGTGGTGCGGTTCTCCTGGCTTTCCTCATTTTCCACCACCGCACAAGTATAGCAGTGATGAAGAGAGCAATGGTGGTTCTTACCGTTGGGTTGTAGCAGGGAACATTTCCAGTTCCCTGAAACATCCCGGCAAGTATTTCCATCACCAAGGTGGTGGTCATTCCTGTGATCCTTTTCAGGATCAGCCAGTCTCGAAGCAATGTGAGAAACGTCAAGACATGTAGTCTCGTGTCCGTGTCTCCACATGCCTGGCAGTCTTCATCTTCCCGTTTTCCAGTAAAGTATTTAAATCTGGATCCACACAGGATTCCTCCATGATAGAACATCAGGAGGTTGTCCTGGGTGTCCGGCGGAAGGTCGCTCCTCCATAGCGTCGTGCCAATCGCTAACAGGTTGATCCTGTCACTCCCGTAGCGATCGGCGGCTTCATGAAGGGCACTGATATCTTTATCATCTTCGGTTATTAGTTTTTGGAGGTTTTCCTCGTTCACCCTGGACCAGGAGAAGTCGCTGTTGTTTTTCCACACTTTGCGTGTCCTATGGGTGAATCTTCCTAGCATCATTTCTATATACCGATGTACTCGAGAATGATGTAGGTATTCTCCTCTTCTCCATTCCTGGATACGTTGTATGGTAACTCTGGGCCGCTGGCCACGAATAGGCTCTTCGATAACGTCCTTAAAGTTTCCCTTGGGGATCCGCACGGCTAGACGTTCCCTCAGGGACCATTGCGGAGAGGAGCGAACAGGGTGCTCGCTCTCCGCTCCAGTAACCCGTTAAAGTCTGCGCTCCACCGGGTCCAGAGATGCCGGCGCGCGTCGCACAGTAGTCAGCGTGATCATCCGAGGAGCCAGACTCCTGACACGTCGAAGAGGGCGGATCTGTCTGCAAGGATCGCGGCCAGCACCAACTGCTCTGGGGAAACCTCCATCAGTTGGACCCGGTGGAGCCTGTCGGCTAGCTCCTGCGTACTCCACTTATCGAGGGCGGTTTCGAACTTCCCTCGATGCTGCAGGCAACGACCTGCCTTGCTGGCGTGCCGCTGCCCAGGTCTTGCCTCGGAGAGGACAACGCGCCGCGGAAAGATGGAGGCAAAGAGGATCTTCCTGAGGAGCTTAATCACTTCCTGCAGCGGGAGGCCATTGTGACCGGGGAATCGCAGGCACCGCGGCTACCTCTCGTCTTTGTCCACGTACAAGCGGTTTCCCATTCCCAGGAATCGCGGAGACGAGCAGGAGATCCACGTGTGTTTCTTTGCCAAGGCAAGCAAGCACCGGAGCTGACACCCACAGTGGCCGGATGTCGGTGCCTGCCAGCGGGGAACGAAATCAATCCGTCTGGTGCACCCCTGCGCACCTCTGGGAGAGGAGACTTGCAGTTCCTGTCCTCCTAAACCGGAGCCAGGGTTGCATCCTTCCTGAGGATTAGACTTCACATCCACCATCCTAATGCGTGACACGCAAGTCTTTCAGAAGGACGCGCGACTTCCCTTTGCCCCAGGGGGCGTCATTGAGGAGGTCCTCAATCCGTTCCCTCCTCTTGGCGAGGGTCAAGGTCAACAACGTGCACAAGGAGGGGAGGAGAGAAGCCACGAAGAAATGCCAAACTGCGGTCCATTCCGGCAAGAGAAATTTACCATCCTGGAACCGGACGAGGGTCCAGTCCGCTTTTTTAAGATCGAGAGGGGAAGGTCGTGACAAGAAAAGAGGGCGCAGCATGCGTAGCGGGTAAGCGGGCCAGAGACCGGATTAGATGTTTCTAATTCAAATCTCTCTTCCCTCCTGGAGCAGGTGGTCACTCAACGGATGCTGCGGGGATGCTAATTTTCTGAGTCTCCTAGCAACATGTTTTGAATCGGTAGGGCGCGTCAGGTTCCAGAAAATATGACTGTGCGGATCCCGCTTTCGAGTCGGAAGCCCCGGAAGCTGCTACGAGGGCGGGTATGCTAGGGGTCGCGGTTACGCGGGCGGATGCGAAAACGCGGCTCCTCCGGGCACGGAGCGCGGCCTCCCGGGAAAACGGGGAAGCCGCACGGGAATGCAGATGACGAGTTTGATCACAGCCGCTCCGGCGGTAGAGGCAGGCGACTGGTCGACTGGCTCGAGAGGAGGTCGTTGCCTAGGAGACTAGTGGGAACTTCCTTCCTCCGTCTCGTGCGCTGGCTGTAGCTCCGGAGCAGCGGCTCCCATGCGACTCTCTCCTGGAATTCCTGCTGATTTCTAATCATGGCTTTGCTGCCTGAAGGCCAAGACGGGATTGGCTCTCTGCTGCAGCTGCACCGCTCCGATTCTGTTGCTTCTCTGCAGATGGATGCAGGTCGGCTGTGCTGATTCCGCCCTTCGGAGATTCTGTTCCCACCTGCGACCGAGAGGAACTCGGTGCGTCCGTCCTCATGCATGCTGCAGTCAGGGAAGAGCTGCTGATGCTTGCTCGACGGCCCAGCACCCATGGCTATTGATGTTTTTTCCCTTCTCATCTCAAAGGCTCTCGGAGCTACCCAGAAAACGCCGTTCCGTCATGAAGAGCAGGGTGCAGGCGCTTAGGTGGCAGTGGAAGATTCGCTCCAGCTGCCTGCGAAATGACCATCTAAACGAGACGAAGAGAAAGTGCTGCATGAGGTGGAGCTGCACCCTCTGCCCTCTCGTGTACGTGCCTGGAAAATGTGTCACCCTGAAACGAAAGCCGCAATTAACTGCACTGGCGACCTTTCGGCGCGAGTACCCACGAACATGTGGGACTCTCCATTCTTTAAACGCTGGAGAACCGACCACTCTGAGAGGCGACCGAGGACTGGATTATACTCCGGGCGCACTGGGGCGCTTATTTCATGAAAAACAATTAACATTCATAATCTCTGTAGCTGGACCGGTGATCTAACCACGTGCAATTTAACAGGGACCTGTCGGGTTATTTCCACCCGGGTAATCCCGGGGCATTTATTAAAAAACATTCCACAAACGTGGTACCAGGCCCCACTAACGGCCACACAACGCCGGACCTGCCGGGTTACCAACACGCAGACCGGTGAGGTTCACCCCTCAGCAGAGGGGAGGAAGCAAATAGAAAGAAAAAAATTAGACAAAAATAAAAATAAATACACTTGGGTGGTGCGGAAAGGGATCATGTCCTGCTGAAGGCAGTCCTCTGCATCCTTTCGAGGATGCCGGCAAGCTCTTGCTGGATGTTGTTTTCCAGGTGAGGCCATCTTGTTGTCATACTCATGAAGCGAATGGCGAATAATACAGCATCCCTATCACTGAGTCCTCCACTTGCATCGCCCCGAGAAGCTACAATCCCACGTAGGCAGCAGTTTCCAGCGAGGCTGCTGGCCGAGGGGGATCGCATAGGAAGAATGGTCTTACGGTGCCCCTGGAGTTGCCTCCGGAGGTTCCTAGGGTCGCGACAAAGCGTTCTCAGATGGCCCGGAGAGCACATAATCCACAAGCAGATGCGGGGGGATTCGCGTTTCCCGCACTTGGCACAGTTCCGATTAATCCCTTTCGTGTCCAGTGATGCCGGCAGGAGTCTCACGAGAAGCCCAGTTCAGCAGCATCGAAGCAGACTCCTGCCATTTTAAGGGGATGGTGTGTGTTTCCAGAAGCACTGGAGTCAATGCAGATCTTCCTCCGGAATATCCAATACCTAAGCCCTGCGTCAAAGTCTTCGAGGTGGCTCACTTGGGGTCGTAGCTTTGATAAGCTGTCCCGTCGTTCACTCACCTAGTCCTCTTCTCCTGGAGGAGATTTCAAAACTAACCTCCTATCGAACCTCATGGCTGATGCCCATATGTTCATTCAGGAAGGGCAGTGCTGTGACACGGGAGGTTTTTTTCCACACAAGACTCTTCACGAGGTGGATTAGAATCTATCAGGAGACAAAGGAATGGAGGTGCGCTGCAAAAATCTGAAGGTGGTCTCACCGCATCTGGCAATCCCCAGCAGTTTTCGGGGATTGAGAGATCGGGAGATTTTGCCTACCCTTTCAACGGTGATCTATCTAGAGGTGATTTTGATTGAAATGTCAGAGGAGGGTGGTCGAGCGGTGGTGGTGGAGCTTTCAAGTCTGACAATGCCTAGGTCATCTGGACGAAAAAGCGGGTAAAAGTTCTCATGGACTATCAAGGTCGGAGAGCTGCTGACAAGCAAAGAGTCAGCCGGTCATCCCCCACGAATCAGCCAACTTCTACCGACATGGATGACAGTTTGAAAGGCGGCAGAATATCCAATCGTTGTTCTCCAGCAAGAAGGTGGACTTCTTCGAAGGAGAGCATAAAAACTGATCCGTTTCAGGTTGCGAAAAACGAGAGATGGAGGTCCTTCGAGACCGGTCGCTTGCCGTAGAATGTGGCGAGCGGAGAGGCACCACTGCCGCGGATCTCCCATCAGAGCAAATCTTCTAGAGTTGAGCTGCATCTTCATCTCCTCCCATGTCAGGATGCCGGGCGCGGCATCTTTTCGTGGGGCATCGATGTCCTTGAGGAGGACTCGAGGCCTTATGTCTCCTCGATAGTCTGTCGGCCCGTTGCCTTGCCTCAGCGGAAGGGGAGCAAACAAAAAGAAACGGTTGGAGGAGACAAGCAACAAAAGGGCTCCAGATAAGGGCTCACCCCGGCAGGTTGAACCTGCCCTTAAGGAATGCACTAAGAGCCTTCTCTGTCTTTTGGAGGCAGCCGGACCACGCCTCGGAGGCGCCGAAGTCGCCCACTGATACGCCAAGGTACTCTAACCACCTGCTCGTGGGGACGCCAAGCGGATCAAGTCCAGGGCCTCTGCAGCGACGCTCCCACTGGGACGCTCCGCCTTGCCTATTTGCGCAAATGCCCGTTTCCCGGCAGATCAGCTCGAAGAATTCCTTGAGCTCAGCTTTCGGGGTGGGAGGAGGGGCAGCAGGAGACTCAGATCATTTGCGTAGGGCACCACTGCCGGCGTGCACAAGCAGAGCATTGACCGGTTGACCAGAGTTGTCTCGTAACCGTTCAGCACCCTAAATAGGGCTCAGCTGCGACCTTGCTTTATTCCTCGACGCACCGACACGTCGTAAACGTGGCCTGAGCTCGCGGGCTGGGCGATGAGGGCGAATGCGGTCCACCATCTCTGATCACTCCAGGATTGAGCTTGTGACCCGGTCTGCCTAACAGGGATACGGCAGGGAGACAGCCTGAGCCTTCTGCTCTTTAGCACCTACTTTGAGTTAGTTCTAAAGGCATGCAGGGCGACTCTGGCCACCCTGCCGAGCTCGCACCCCGGTATGCTTGCGTGATCTTCTGCTACTGCTCCCCATGTCCACCCCGGATTCTGCATCCGAAAATTTCTTCGAGCTGCTTGGCCGCAAGACGGGCCTGAGGGTAAATGGGCAGAAATCATCAATAGTGGCGGTTTGTGCGACGTGGACTGGATGACCTGACTAGATCTTTTTGGGGATCCCCTTGGGCAGGTACTTGAAGTACTTTGGCGTTCTGTTTGGGGGAATTTCGCCTTAAAGGAGCCTTGTGAGGTCATCTTCAGAAGAATGAGTTGGCTATCTGCTCGTTCCTGGAGGGCAAGTTTTACTTGCCGGAACGGGCCGCGGTATGGAACACGTTTGCTGCTCCTCCCCTCTGCCCCCTACTTTTTGTTTTCATTGTCCCCCCTGAGGTGAAAAGTGGACGAAGAACCTCCTGCGCATCGCCCTGTAAGGCAACGGGAGGCCCCAAGTCGTGCTGGCGGACTCGTGCGCACCGCGTCGGGACGGTGGTCTAGACCTCCTGACGCTGGAGCAGATGGAATGTCAGCTGA
Source organism: Raillietiella orientalis (assembly GCA_036172245.1). Taxonomy (NCBI): domain Eukaryota; kingdom Metazoa; phylum Arthropoda; class Ichthyostraca; order Raillietiellida; family Raillietiellidae; genus Raillietiella; species Raillietiella orientalis. The sequence continues at coordinate 1,598,411 of JAYWIR010000003.1, read as the reverse complement.
GTTGGCGAAACTTGACCATCGCAGCAAAGTCATAAAGCACCTCATGGTGCGTTCCGTCACGTCTCTCCGCCAGCCATGAGGCCGGAATGGAAGGAATAGCATCTTTCCTCTCATGCTTTCTCCCGGAGGTGCGGTCTTCTCCTGTGTTGCATAGTCACCCTGCAAAGGAGAACGACTGAATGGTCTGCTGCCCCGCCAACTCTAGCACATTGCTAGAGAAAACAGTTGGCTCGTGGGATAAGATGAATGAGACGTAAAATGAGAGGTGGAACTGCCTACGACTCGGCAATCATGTCCGCTGCTCAATACAGACGATATTGGAATATCCCGCCAGGAGCACGTGGGCGGAGATGACCTTTGCTGCAACACTGCCTTTCATGAGAAGAGAACTCGACAGCAACCGAAGGCCGCGGTGAGAATCTCCTGAGAGATTGCAGGCAGAAAGAAGCTGATGAGTGGTTGGACCGTGGCACAGCTGGCGGATGCAGCGACCCCGAATGTCCTTCTACGAGGATTGCAGCGCTGGTGCGAGCTACTCGGCATTCGAACCGAAGACCTGGAGTGACCTCCAGTGCTTAAGGACACGAACACCCTACCCCTGAAGTGTTAGGAGTCGTGTTTCCTGGTTTCAGTTTGCTGTTGCTGCACTGGGGTTTCCCCTGCAACGCGTGCCGACACCACTGGACGCTGGCGAGGGAGAGCCTTGAGTGTCGCAGGTGCGGATAACGATGATCTTCTCTCCCTGACTTGCTAGTGCACCATGTTGCCCTCCGGCCTCTGTGAGAACGTCTTGGGACGACTCTCGGATCCCGGTTGGCAGCTTCCCAGGAATGTTTTAAGGATCCTCTTTGTGCGGGACGTCCTGCAGCCAGCCGCAGCCCTAGCAGCACTTTGCTGCATCTGCGAGATTGTGGCGACATTGAGCGAAGCCGGCATAAGTAGAACAAACGAAAAGGATACCATCTGGTTCGCAGTTCGCTGTCTGCGGATAGCAGCAAGATCCGGACGGGCATTGCTGGTATCCTGGAACAAATGCAGAGTCCCTCCATAAGGCAGTGATCTCTTTAACGGTTCTCCCAAGTGTTTTTGTTTTTTCTTGATTTATTCTTTTTTTTTATTTTTGTTTTCTCCCATCCCCCTCCGCCGCCGAGGTGAGTCCGCCGATTTGCGTACCGGTGACCTGGCAGGTCGATTGTGTAATTGGCCGTGGTGGTGCCTCGTACCAAGGATACTGTACGTTTATTCTAATCAATAAACGTCCCGGCGTGACCGGGTGACAACCCCGGAGGGAAAGCACGAGGGAACCACTCCTGTTTACTCTGAAGAGAACCCCGAAGGGGCGCTTCCGAAATTTCTCAGAAGGCGCTTTCCTCCCTTCTGAGGGATTCCAAAAGGAGAGGCACGCTCCTCTGCACTCTGGAGAGGTGGCAACACCCCTTCGACCCCACGGAGGGTCCCCCAGATGGTGTCGAAAAGTTCGCTCCTTTAAACAACCGGAGGGGAACTCCCACTCCTTGATTCCTGGAAGAACCCGAAGGTCGACTCCCATTGTCCCAGACACTCATCGGGGGCATTCAGTTTGAACAGCTACCGGTGCAGCACCCGAATGAATGAAGACCGACCAGCGTCATCTCGCAGGAGGGACTGGAAGTCACGACGCACCCCTACTCTCTCGGTGTCGATTCTTTCCGAGTATTCGAACCCGCGACGCTTGGTGCCACGTGAGGAGACCGTGATCACGCGACCTCCGACTCGGGCAAGAACCGCCTTGGGAGCAGCGACAAGGAGAACAACAACAACGAAAGCAAAAAGATAAATAAATAAATGCTGCTAGTCTCTAAGATGCGCGCACGCCGTGGAGCGCGAAGAAGCCCGTCGCGTGCGAAGAGGCGTCGCAGCCAAGTCTCTCGCCGTGTCCTCTGGGTGCAGCAGCGCTGAAGCCAGTCTTCGCAAGAGTTCCTGGGTGGGAGCGCAGTCCAGCATCTGGAACAGACCCAAAATGATGTTACCGTGGAAACGAGGCCTTGGCGCTTTTCACACTTGAAACTCCAGTGAAGAAAGAGTGCCACCTGGTTCCTCCACTTGAGGGAGAGTACCAAGGCGTCCAAACAAAGAGCAAGGGCTACCAGCTCTGCAGGGAGGAGTTCTCCACACCAAAGTGATCCCTTGGTAGAAAATCGTGGACTGGCAGGGTCATCGACGAGATTAGTCTTCACCAGTCTTCTTCGAGTTTAGTCGTTTAGAATTTTCCTGAGGACTCTGGCGCGTCTCCTCTGTGGTCTTGTCATGTGAGGCCTCGTTGAGATCTTCATATAGTGGTTCACAAAGAGGATGGCCAGTCAATTTTGGCAGCGCTCCAGGCAGCCTATGTTTTCCGCGGAAGCGGCAGACAGCTCGTACTTACGCGGCAAGCGACAACACATCCAAGAAAGGAGAGGTGCTCGGTGGCGTTTTTGGAGATGTAGGGCTGCTGCAAAACACCTTTTACACTAGCTGGAGGGAAACATGACCCGCCTGACGTCTTCCCCAAAGGCAGAGGGATGTTGGTCTTCTTTCTTGGTCCACTGAGTTCTCGGAGTGGTAGACCTAGCAGCTGGGCGCGCAGGTCTCCCTGATTGGCCAGAGGGGGTCAGGAACGCACTTCATTGGAACACGAGTGCCACTCAGTGTGGAAGGCTCTCCCCTAGCTGTGGTCGCTTTAGTGGGCACCTGCGACGAAAGTCCGCGCGACTTCTCCAGACCGCCACGGGCAGGTCATCCCAGATCATTTGGGAAACTTCCTCGATGCTGAGATGACGGCATTTCCATGAGCCTATGGCCACCGTGCTGACCGTCTCCTGACTTCCAGAAGGTGGAGGAGAACGCGTGCGTTCCATCTCTATTGCTTCCAGGTGGTCAGTATGCCTGGAAACATTGCGAGTGGACTTCATCTTCCTAGGACGAGATCAGACCTCAGCAAAGACCCCGTTCCAGGCGCCTCTCAGTTTCTACTCTGCTCTTATCAATCTTCGCTTTGTCTCTGCCACCTTCATGCAGTCCATCAGGACCTTATGGTGTTGAGTTGACAATGCTCAACAGCTTTTAGTCTCACACAGGGCATCGTCGACAAGACGAATCTTCCATCTGCATCCAAACTGGTAGGCGGATGGGACTGAAGATGAAACACATGAAGCTTGCTGTCCACGGAAAGCGCCAGCCGTCTTTGCTGGAGAAAAAAACGAGCTGGACAGAAGTCCAGTGCGTTCCGACGCGGCATGTGCCTTTCCCCTTTATCTATACAATCAAGGATCTCCAGGCGTGGACGCGACCTGAAGCCTTAAGGTGAACTTTTAGAGAATTCGTGGGTCCGCCATCCTCATGGTGTCTGCTCTCATGCGCCCTCGGAGATGCTCTCCTTCCCTATGACCGGAATTCAGTCTTCCTTGAAAGGCAAAGAGCAAAGGGTGCATGTGGTATGGCGCTTGTATAGTACAGGACGTAGCAGGAGTTTGCATTGAAAACCTCAGAGGCCTGCTTCAATCTGCGGAGCGCAGAAGAGAGTATTGGGAATTGCCTGCTCTGATCAGAATAGAAAACCATGGACGGAAGCGGGCGCGACCGAGTTTTCGGATTCCGCTCTTTGGTGTTCTCCGCTCCTCCTAAAGAGAATAGGAACAACTGCAAGTCCACGCAGTGACCAAGGGTCATCCACCTCATCTCTTGGACCTAATTGTCCTCGATTTCGGCAAAAAGACGGAACAACAAACGTGAACCCGAGAGCTCCAGAGGAGAATTCGTCCTCACCTTTGAGAGGACGCGTGACATCCATGCAAATGCATCTTCCACTGAGAAAAGAGCCTTTTGTTCGGTTTTCTCCGGAAACTTTCCAAGGAACCTCATTGAAAAGTTCGATCCTTGCTGCTGCGTTTCCACGTAGCAAAGGACTGCGACTCCGACGAGAGCGACCCGGCAGCTCTCGGCCACGAGAAGCGCGTGAGTGCTGTGTGCTATGCTCCTGCGAACGCCTCGTACTTCTTTCTGAAGAGAAGGGGTTGCTGACGGCTGTTTCCTCTGGCGGAGGATTTTAATGATAGATGGCGCCGTCGCGTGCATAGCGGACATTCCAGTCGAAGTTTCACTCTTTCACTCTCCTTCACTGAACAGAAATGGAAAGCCAAAGATGGATTCGACTGCGGTTTTTCTCCTCATGAACAGTTCAGTTTCCATGAGAAAAAGTTGTCTCTAGTAAAGAAAGCGTGAAGAGTTTTCCATCCGCAATGGCAGGCAACCAATCCAGAGTGTCTTCAAAGAACCCGTGAGCATGGCATTTCCTTTTCAAACCGTCAATTTTGATGGATGGATTTCTGTCTTCTTTTTGGAGCCGCATTTTCCTCGAAAATGACTACATCTCCTTCCCCCGGAAGAGCTGGAGGCCATCGTGGCTCTCGCAAGCAGCCCAAATCTCCCGCTGGAAGGGTGGTAGCATAACCGGCCACGCTGCTCCTGCGTCGGAGAAGGCTCTTATGCAACACGCATGCGCAGGAACGGGTTATAACCCGGTTGCGCCGGGGTGTTTATTGTCAAAATAAACATACAAAGTGTAGGACCGTAGGTTCTACATCTGAAATTGTTCGGAATTTGCCGATTGACCGACAGGCAGGCCGGCGAGGTTCGCCGCGGAAGCGGAAAAGGAAAAGACAAACAAAAAGAAAAATACATCAATTCAATAACGAAAAAAAACTGGGAGCGTTGGAGGACGTCGGCGTCCTTTTCAGGATGCCAAGTTCCTTCTGAGTTTGCCCCAGGTGGGACCATCGCCGTCCGCAGGAAGCGCAGAACGGAGCAGATGGCGTCCCTATCGCGCCGTCCTTCTCCCACGTAGCTCCAGGACGCCACAATCCTCAGTAGACAGCAGCAAAGAGCTGCTGAGGATGTGGAAGGCGGAAGGGAATCGCACACGAAGAGGCGTTTCATGACGTCTCTGGGATTGTCCATAGGTGCACAGAGGGACATTGCGTAACCTTGACCACAAGGCCGGAAAGCAACACAGTCTACGAGCAGGTGTGGGAGAGATTCCCGTTCCCCGCACCTGCCACAGCTCGGGTCCACAGCCCCCCGGTTCTAGTGAGACCAGAGAGAGATGCCCCACTACAACAGCAGGAGTGCCGACTCCTGCCACTTCAGGGGGAGGGTCCTCTGGGTGACACGCGAGGCCTTCCTGTGCGCAGGAGCAGGCATCCCCTCCCGCGCATGCGCGAAAGGACTCTCGAGAACGTGATGCCTCGAAGCGGCCTCCAAAACACCAGGTGGCGTGAAAGCCGCCACCGCAACGCCCTCTTGAGCGAGGCTGAGAGACGACGACGCCTAGAGGACTGGGAGGGTGGGACCCGCCAACATTCTGCACAGGAGGCGGGGAAGTACCAGCGATCCTTCCTCTACCCACGAAGGGATACACACGTGCTGGACACGTCGTGGGTTTCGAGTTTGGCCTCGAGATGATGCTGAGGTTCACCCCCCTAAGAGAAGCAAGGGACAGCGACCTTCCGCAAGGTGGAAGGTGACGTGCACTATCGAAAATAGAGGAAAACATCTGAATGTGTGGACAACTTGGGAGCTGACAGATGCTGTCATCCCGAGTGTCCCTCCGAAAGGACTGCCACGCCGGAGAGAGCTACTAGAAATTTCTCCGGAGCAGATACAGTGACTCCCAGAGTGCTGGAACAGTGCAACCCTCCCCCTAAAGTGGCAGTAGTGTGCGATCCTTCTGTTGCATCGGGACCTCCCGTGCAACCCCCGCAGGCATCACTGACCGTAAAGGGGGGGGAGGTGTAAACCACAACTGCTGCAGGTGAGAAGAAAGAGCCTCTCCCTCACCTCCTCATGGATTGTGCTGCCCACCGCCCCCTGTGAATACGCTTTGCCGCATCCCTGTGGATCCTCGAGGGCAGCCCTAGAAACTCCCTGAAGCGCCTCTTCTAGCGCGATGCCCTCACGCCGGCCGCACCCCTAGCAGCACTTTTCTGCCCAAGCGACGGGCTGCATGGAGCAACGCCGGAGGAAACCAGGACGACAGGGACGCCATCTACTTTGCTGTCCTCTCCATCGGAACAGTGTCAAGATGGCCCCATCCGGGGTGCTTGAAACAGGAGCTTGTCGGCATCCTTACAAGGATGCAGAGGACGCCCTCCCGGTGATCCTTTCCCGAACCCTCCCATTTTTTTTATATATCTATTTTTTTGTTTCATTTTCCTTTTTTGTTTGTCCCCCTCCCCCCGTCTGCTGCCGAGGCGAACTTCGCCGACCTGCGCGCCGTTTCTCGCCAGATTCCTTTTAGTATATTCATGACGACCTATATGTTTATTTCATAAATAAACGCTCCGGCGCTACTGAGTGTCAACCCTTTCCTGCCTGCCACTCCCGGCTCGATCGCCTGCAGAGACCAACGGATCTGCAAGTCCCCACGAAGAATTTCGCCAGTCGCGTGTTGGCCTTCAATGAATCTCCGCGAAACCTCCATACGAACTTCCGCTCTTTCAGCTGCGCCGGGATCAAAGCGCTTTCATCGAGGAAGATGCGCGACTGCATCCGGCCGCTGTTCGAATATATAGGAAAAAATTCAAGTATGAACAAGAAAAAAAAGGACCCTGTGGGTTTCGTAGCTCCTGACCCACGCAACAACTGGTGCCTCTTGATGCAGTGAGATGAGCTGAAGTGAGCAAAGGGGCGCAGTGCATAATCACGTGCCATCAAGGTACGCGACAAGAGGGAGAAAGTGAAATGATGCTCTGAAGAGAAGTGGAGCATCCCTTGCACTGCCGACGCCGGGATTTTTTCTGGCTCGAAAGGTGTGCGTCTTGAATATGCCCTCCCTTCTCCTCTTCCTTGATGGGGAGATGCAGCGACGGTTTTCGAAAAGCCAAGGGTAAAACTAGAAGAATGTGCAAAGCTACGGAACTGATACATATGGACAATTCGCGTATGCGTTGTGAAGAGGGAGTCTGTCTTGGCACCAGAAACTGCTCTTGCCTGGAGCTCACCCGGTGCCGTGCAGTCGCGAGCGCCTCCTGGTTTGACCTGAGGTTTCGCCGCATCAGGGGTTTCGCTCGTTTGGCGACAGTTCTCGGTGTGGGTTCGCTTCGTGGTCACTTATTGACCCGAATTTTTCTCAGTGGGAAGTCTGCAGCGCCCAGCGGAGGCTCAGCCCGCACAGAAACTGTCGCCCGTGACGACGACGCCACAACTGTAACCCGTAGCAACTGGATCCATTCGGATTCGATTGCTCCATTCCTTTGTGTTATGGTCGTCTCCCCAAGACATCTGTCTCGGAGCTACTTTCGACCTGGAGGAGCACCAAGGAGGGGATCCCGTCCCAGCAGACTAGACGAGTGCCACTCCACGACCTTGATCTGCTGCATCAAGAAGAGAAATCCTCGAGAAGGAATGCACAGAACGCAAAGACACTATCCAGGAACTAAGAAAAATGTATTCTTATCCAACGATGATCCAGAATACCTATCATCGGAGGATTCAATTGACACACGCTTCTCTCAGTTCGGATATGTGGTCCACTCTCGAAGCATTACCAACCATCTGGAAAACGCGAAGAATCTGAATCTTCGTCATCGTCGTCATCGTCGCCATCATCGTTATCGTCCGAGAAGGAATCAGTGACAGCGTCGCCTTCGTTGTCACTGTCGTCATCGTCCCAGTAGCTTTTCTCATTGATCCCGTCCCCGTGGCGAGGGTCAAACGATGCGCCTTCCCCATAGTCCAGAATGGGAGTGGTATGGGTACTGCCATGGTCCCAGGAATCAGGCAAATCATCAGAGTAAACGACTGCGTCCTCTGAATCATCACCATCCAATCCATTACCAGTGTGATCATCATCGAACTGTTTAAATTTCTCTTCCGATAAGGGACCACGGGCTACGTTAGAATGCAGCTGACCTGAGATGTGCGACAATGAGGTCAATCGAAATCCGACAAATAGACCTTTACTTAGAATGGGGTCTGCACGCTCCCGAATTCCGTCCTTTTTTTCGCTTTTTTCCAAAAGCACCTTGTTGCTGCTTTTCGCTCCATCAGACACCACGAATGCGGTCACCGCTAAAGAAAGGCAGGCTTTTTTTTTTTCTGGGAGGAAGGGATGGCAAGAAGGGTCACTCTCTCAAAACAGCGATCTCATGTACAATCCCCGCATCGCGCACGCCAGGAACGGACGACTTTGGAATGTCCCGAAAAAAGGATTCCCGCAAAAAAAAAGAAAAGCAAGAAGGACATGAAAACGTGGAAGGCGGAAGAACAGGAAGACGAAAAACAGGAAGACACTAGTTCTTTGGGGCTCGAGGGCTGGAGGAGGGTACGTGCTCAAGCTTCTACGTGTCTTTGTGGGTCCGAGCAAAGTCTACGGTTCAGACAGAAAGCGGAAGTGCGCTTCCCACACTTTCGGAAGCGTCGAGGAAGCGATCCGCATCCCCACTTTCAAGCGCTTACCTGAGACGAGCAGTAATCCCGAAATCAACACATTGTATGTCCCCATCCCGGAAAGAGTCGATGCCTGTGCGAGTCAAGTCGATGCCTTAACGACACCGTCTACAGGAAGTAATCCTGCTTTTATACGCGCCGCGCGCTTGAGAAGAGCACTTGCGAACGAAGAGCTATTCGTGATGACAAAGAATCTATCAACGTGCGCACCTGAGAAATGCGTACTGCTTGCGTCGAAGAACGGATCTTCCTCAGCTTGTTGATCAGTTTTCGAGATTCAGAGGACTTGAAGGTTCTCGGGTAACGTCGTGCCGTTTGCTGCACTTCCGATGATCCTCTTCAAAGCCATGCCAACGACGAAACCAAAAGTCACATGGCGCCTTCGAGTCTTTAAGATTCAGTCTTCTCGGTTTCCTCTCTGATGAAAATTTCTTCTCTCGTTTCTTACAGGACGTGTCGACCGAGTTCCCAAAGAGCAACGTTCCTGGAGCTACCAACCGAGAGTCAGACCGAGGAGCTCTTCGAGGTTTGTAAGATATCTTTCCGGATCCGTTTCCTATCTAGAAAAGCAAGCAGAACGAAAGAGGAAGCTGAGATTCGATCCACTACTTTCCCCTCTCACTGGAGTGACACGAGGGTGGAGATGAGCGTGGCGCGGCATGGAGTTTCGGGGTACACGCAACTCGGTGCGAGGGACGCCTTTCCAACGCAACGCTCGTTGCGGACGACCGCGGGCGTGCTGCAACACCGAGCTGCAACCAGAGAGTCTGCAGGCGTTTGCAGGAATGTAGGTGTGGGTCCTGCGCGAGAGTTAATGGTGGAGAGGTCACCATTGCTCCTCGATCCCGCGAATGCTGCTTCGCCTCCCATGGAGATGTTCATCTGCTGCGCATCTTGAAAGAAGCATCGCAATCTGCAGAGTAGTCGACTAAGGAACCTGCAGGCCAACTCCCACGCTCGAGTCTATGAGCTCTTCATCAGCAGAAGGTTTCGGAGGTAGAAAGAGGCCATCAGCAATGACTGCTTTGCATCTTCGAATGGACTGGGCTGCAATAAAAGAAAGCGATTTGCAGGACAATTCGAATTTCGGGCAAGCGGAGATTCGAATTGCCCTGGGGCTATGATATATCACATAATGTAGAGTTAGTTTCAGGGTTCTCTTGTGCCGCTAAGTTCCTGAAGCAGATCTTCACTCGAGATGACCAATACTTTATGTTTCCTGATCAGAACAGCATCGATACTCCCTGCTGTCATTTATGGAGTAGAAGACAAAGTAGTAAATTCCTTCGCAGATTCAGAATGTGTGCTTTTCTTTTGGCTCGTGGAGAGTGATGGCGGAAATTTCCCTGTACCACTCGAAACTACAAGATGGAAGAAGAGATCAAAGTTTCCAGCCTTCTGTCATGGGAACGCAATTTCCCACCCGTGCCCATGCGTTTCCGTCTTTTCCAGAGGCATTAAAAATCCCGTTCTCATGGAGCTGGTCACGCGTGGCAGCAGTGCTTGCGACAGTACAATGCCTGCCGTGTCTCCACATGTAGGTCCGTAGGTCTGCCACTGGCTGCTCCTGTCCCTGGAGAGTCCCAGCGTGAGCGAGTGGGAAAAGCTCACCCCCCTTGCTGCAAGGATCGCCTCCTTGAGAGCAGAGGATGAGAGAAGCTAATCGGCGAGCTGGGAAGTCTCTTGCGAGATCGCAGTTGGGAGGAACCAAATGCGTGGTTGGAGCACGGGAGCAGCTGACCCACGCTGCGATCGGAAGTGCCCTTCCAAGTTGACTTGCAGGCTGGAGTGAGCTGCTCGGTATCCGTAAGGAAGACCTGAAGTGGTCCCCGCCGCTCGCGGGCGGCAGCGCTTCCCTCCTGAAGTGACAAAAGTCGGCACTTCCACTGTTGCACCGGGGTCTTCCTCTCACCTCCCGCCCAAACCAATGGACGCTGGTGAGAACCAGCGCAGACTGGCGCAGTTGAGAGGAACGCGAATCCCTCCCGTTCCTGCCTGTGGGCAGTGCGTCCCAATGGCCTCTGCGAAAACGTTTAGAGAAGACCCTTCGCACCCCGGCAGGCAACCCCAATGACATTTTCTTGCTCCATTTCATGAGCTGCTCTGAAGCTAACCGCAGCACTTGCAACATCTCGCTACATCCACAGGATTGTGGCGGCCTGCGACGGCGCTGAAGGAGCACCGAACGCGGAGTATGCTATGGGGTGGGGAATTCGCTTGATGAGGATAGCAGCCGGATGGTCCCAGACGGGTGCATCTAGGGTCGAGCTAGGCGGAATCGGATGGTCGCTACGCATCAAGAGATGCTGCTTATTCCGAGTGCCAGTGCCGACAGCCGGGGGAAAGTCCGGGAGCCTTAGCAGTCGTAGTCGATCTGCATGAAATGTCGGACTGTGTCCATCGGCAGCTTCCGCAGCTCCTGGGGCGCATCACCTTGCCGACGCACCTCCTTCTTCAATTGTGCTCCTGTTGGCGTTCACGTTAGTGGATTTCCAGTTCAGCGGCTGCCACTCGTACGGAGATGCCGTCCGCAGAGGCACGGATGACAGCTTAAGTCCTTTGCCAGTCAGCATCTTCTTCGATTTGGTACTGAAGGAGTACAGGCTGACGTTGGTGAATGAATCATCTCCTGCCCGTGGACGCCGGCCGTGGAATGCGGACGACTCTCTTCTTCTGTTGCCTATGTCCACCCTGGCAGCAAGGCTTGAGTAATTCTTGGAGGTGATCCGCCGTGGTGCGGGCGTGAGCATCAACATGGCGAGATGCATGGACTTAACGATGGAAGGGACGTCGTAGAGGGTGCAGGCCGACCGGATTCTCCTGGGAGTCCCCACGGGCAGGTACTTCAAGTACCTTGTCGTACCACTGAGCGCCTTATGCGCTGCATAAACGTGGTCGGCGTGCCTCCGAAAGGCAGACTAGACATTCGGCCCGCTCGTCGACAGCAAGTTCATCTTGTCGGAGCGGACCTTCACCCGGAACACTTTTGGTTGTTCCATCCTTCGTTTCTTGCTTTTTGTTTGCCCTCCCCCCCATTTGGTAAAGATCCGGCTAAACGTCTGCCAAGAAAGGCCGTTCCCGCACCTCTGAGGGGCAATTTTTCCGATGAAGCTTTCCAATTTTTCCGGTGAAGGAGTGAAACGACGCAATTTGTCCTTCCGACATATACTTTCCTGTTTCGTCTCGAGGATTTTTCACAAGAGCAGCCAATAGTTCTTCCGTTGACGGAGGGCAACCCACTTTGCGGTCTCCTTCGCATTGACACGTCTGCATCTTCACAAGAAGCAGTCTCCTCATCACTTGGGAATATCGTTAGTACCATTACCAGCATTTCTTCCTGACTGTAATGAGATGCATAATTCGATCAGAGCATGGCAGACGAGTGGTGTTCTCGCTGACGCTTGTGATCAGGTGCGGCTGCATCACGAGTTTTGTTCTTTTACTTCGGGTCGCACAGCTCAGTTTCGCCAGCTCATTTTTCAGCTCAGTTTGATTGATGGCACGTGATCGCTTGGCGCAAACGATGATCCACTGGTGCCAGAAACATGTTGCGGACCCCGTGGCGCCGTGAGCTGTCTAGCGGGACGGGACTTCCGCAAGCATAGAAGCCGCGAGGGCGAAGAAATGCAGCTCGCTGCTCGTACGCTTCCGAGGCCCTTGGCGCCCGGCCGTTCTCACGAGTGCAATCCGGTTGAGCGCTACGGAAAAAGCGCCAAATCGCCGCCAACGAGCTCTTACGGGATACCTCCCACGAGATCACCTCCTCGTTGTGACTCAACAGTCTCTTATTTCATACGAGAGCTTCGTCTTGATTTGGCATTCCTGAGAACCGCATTTTCTCTCATACCATGTGATTGGACCGTTTGGGAAGCAAAGCGTTCTCAAGGCACTCGAGAACTGGTTGTAACTTTCGTGGTTTCCGAGTGCAGCTGCAAGACCCCGGACTACCTCGATGACCATCCTGAAACAACGTTGTGCAGCCGAAGACACGAGTGCAATCGGAATCCGCTTCGCACGAATTCCGACAGCGAAAAGTCCGAGCACTCTTTCTACCGAATCGATGGGTCCTTGGGGTACCTGACTTGATTTCCTGCACTCACGCGACACAACTCTCCATTACTTTGGGCTAAGAAACTTTCATCAACAAGCTCGTCCAAGTCTTTCCTGCGATCTCTCACCAGATGTGGCGATTTTCCGTCTGCGTTGCAACGCAGCCCTGGCATCCACTGGGCACCTCCTAAAGTGCTCCCAGCCAAAGAACGGCTTTAAATGTCCTAGAAAAAAAAGATTCGCGCTTCAAATGTAGATCCTCGAGCTTTTGAAAACAGCGAGCTCGACCGTCGAATTCAAGTGCTTCGCGTCGACTGAACTGAAGAGACAGCCGTATCAGGTTTAGAATGTCAGGGTTTTTCGATGATCCTTCTCTTGCTTCGCGGTGCGGTTCCTGCTTCAATCAGAGGGCTCCTTCCTTTCTATACGACGCGCAGCGTGCTGTAGGTGACAAAACCCGTGTACATATTGAGCTCCCATGGAATATCCAAAGTCACATCTAAAGTCGAACGCATCGTTAGGAAATGTATTTGCACGGAAAGAATGAAACGCCGCGAGAGACAGCTGCGTCTCTTCTATGATAATTGATGATCGTCTTCTCGTCATTGGAGCTTCCGAGGGTGATCAGCTGTCTTCTGCGCTTCCAGGCATCGGGCGTTAGGGAAATGCGTTGTCAAGTCAGGGTGCAAGCTGCGTGCGCATTTGCTACGAGAGTGAGAACCGCAGATGGGGCTGGGCTGCATTTGAGCGGTGGCGACGAAGCCTGCCGGGACTCCAGTGCTGGGGAAGAGGGCGCCGCTGGCGCCCGACGTTACGTGACGTCGTCACGGAAACGTTTCCTCATAGATTCCGGAGCACGCTCTGCAAGCAATGCGGTGAAACGTCGCGCGATCTGGCGAGGTCTGCACTTGCCGTAAATGGGGACTCTTCGCATACTCCAGAGGTTCCAAAAGTTGCCGTTTTCTGCACCTGCATGCACTTCTGTCGGTCTGAAGCGATCCTCAGGGGCGCGCCTGTAGGGTGAGTCCACTCACGTAGGATGCGGATGACGTTCTTTAGTGGAACTGATCATCGTTCACAGGATCGCTTTTTTCTTGCTAATCAGACCACGCATGGAGCGTCCACTCTTCCCATGTCACGGACTGTTTTCACATCTCCTGTGGCACGCCTCGTTGAGTTGTGTCCTGAAGGTAAAGGGAGGATGCTGACCACGTTGGCAGTCGCGAAGCTGCGGTCTCCGCGCCTGGTACCAAGAGTTGCGAATTCGAATCGTGGTCGATCGACGCTGAGCAATGGGAGTGCGTCCTGGGTTTCGAGTCCCTCTCCTGCAAGATGACACTGGTTGGTCTATCAGCGTACTTGCTGGAAAGCCGGAAATTCTAGCATGCCCCCGTTTACTGGCGGGAATCGAAAGTTGAGATTCCGGGTTCCTTCCAGGAATCAAGGAACCGGTTCATTTAAAGATTCTCTTCAGAGAAGGAAGTAAGGAGCAATTCCTCTTGCAGGTTTCCTCCGGAGGGAAATCTCAGGAGGGGATGCTTTGTGGAGGGATAAGAAGTGGACCTCTCCAAGAAGTCTTTCCGTATAGAATACGGAAAAATTTCTATTCGACGCTCCATTCGGAGATAACCGGGATAACGGTTCCCTTCCGAGTTTCCCTGCCAAGAGCAACAAAATGCTTTAATCGCAGCCTTCCTGTTTTCATAGGGCGGTAAATGAAAAGCTTTGAGTACCCTCGGATGGCGTGGACAGTGTTGAGTTTTTTTGCTAGTTACCCACCTAAGGAGGAACCCACTTGCCAACTGCTAAAGAACCGTTCGTCCTCAACGAAGGAGAACGCTCCTTCGTGAGCATTTAGCGAAACTTCCACTTGGCCACCGAGCATGCCCGACTTTTTCCGGCATTCCAAGCCGCCCCGTTAGCGCTTCCCGAGAATGGGAGGTTTCTTCGCAATTCGGCAGGTACCCCTTAACCACAAAGGATTCTTGCACAGTTCGTGCCTGTTCCAGAGTGGGCTTACAGCTTGAACATGAGCTCACTGTACACAACGTGAAATGCGAAGTTTCTACTCTGGAGAGGGACAAACTTTTATAGCACACGATACAATCAGCTGCCAGGTAGAAGGACCTTACAATCCTGCTTCTAAACCTAATCAGTGCATTCACAGATATCAGCCGCGACATGTTGATCCGCATGTTAAAACCGCCAAGGGTAGGACAAGATTTCCTTGAAGTCGTCAGAAAACACTTTCGGATCAACTGCACGTGCAGGAGTCCACGGTCACGAATCATTCATTCTCCAGGGTGGACCAAAGCAGGGACGCCCGTTGAGCCTCTCTGCCGTTTATCATAGCAATCGAGCCGCTTGCTTGAGTAATCAAGAAGAGTTATGGTGACGATACTCTCTTGGCGTATGCCGAACAACTGGTCTCCCTTGCGTACTCCGAGGAAGACTTGAGGCAAAGGGTACGTCACTTTGAAAATCTTGCAGCAAGACCTGGTCTCTGAAGTAACTCGGCAAAATGCGTCCCCCTGATGAATTCCGGAAGGACTCCCGAGAACTGCGTACTCTGAGACTTTAAGCGTGCAGCGATGCGATCACGAACACATCGTTTTTCGATGCACATGAGTATCCAGGGAAGAAGGTAGCGATTGATGTCTATCAAATTACGTCAAAAAAAGAGTAGATGGCAAGGCCCTTCCACACTGCGTCCTGTCTTCCTGATAGAAAGTAGATGCCTTAAAACAGTTGTTGTTTCCTAGCACCGTGCGTCATCAGAGGCTGGAACGCATCAAGAAGCAGATAGGAAGAATCGACAGGGAGATCAGAATAGAAGTGAAGACACTGTTGCATCCTCCTCCGAGAGCAACAGACCGGGATTCCTAGAGCAAGAGTAGAAGGAAATGTCTGGTGCTATTGAGGCGTACGAAATATCCGACGCCTTCATCATCAACAGCTTCTTCAAGCCGATGACACCACCTCGCTGTCGAACATCCAGCCAGGTGGTCACTCTTTTCATAATTGGTACTAAAAAAAACTCTTGCAGAAAAGGCAAAGAAGGGGGGGGGAACGCAAAAGCGGCACGCAGAGAACGCGTTTGCAATGGAATGAGGAATATTGGTAAACTTGACGCCCTCACATCCGACCCTTCAGCTGTATCGGTCGCGTGTTCTAATACTACTGGAGGATTTCAGCGCTCTTGACATCGTAAGTGAGGCAATCGTGACCTACCTGTCTGACGAGAGAAGGGTGCGGCGAGGTCAGGCAGAGAGCATAGCGTCAGACTGCCTCTGGCTTGGAACAAGTGGAGGACAGGAGGGCGCATTTCACGTCTTGCCAACTGGGGAGAACTCCTCACGCCGCCAGATTCAGGACTTGGCTTTGGCCGCACACATAGAGAGCTCTTTTGCTCAGTTGAGGTGTCTCCTTTGACGCTCTGGAAACCTGTATTCAGCAAGCAAAAACCGCGATCCAAGGAGAGACGCTGACGCATGAGAAGAATCTGAGCAAGTGCTACGCATCAGTCTTGCGTGGATAAGGGGCAAGCTTCCACGAAGCATCATCCGGCGGAACGTTCAATCCTTAATCTCCAGAAGGCGCAAGAGGGCAAGGAAAACCTCGCGTGTTTTGTGCCGACAGCTTGACGCATCCGAATCCACCTCGTTGGTGGGCTGCGAGCCGACCCCCTCTGAAGGTTCCTTCAATGAAGAGAGCCAATCTGAGTCGCCATCGCCTCCTCGTGGCGCGTACGCTTGCAAACCACCATCGCCGTCAGTGTTCGCCGTGTTTGCTGCTGTCTCAGTACGTCGTTTGGGGATACGGGCACGCGCTTCTTTCAACACATAAGACGGAATTCTATTTCCTCCCGATATGGTTGCCTGGAAGCAGCAACTGTGCGGAGCAACGCATCGAATATACTGGTCTGGAGCCGTGGGAAACTAGACGACGCGAAGACTGAATCTCTGCCCTCAGGGAGAAATATCCACTGGCACTGACGTCCATCTGGCTGTATTCGCTGAAGTGCTGAAGACTACCTGAGCAGCTCAGGTTCTCCCCGTACGGAGTGACAAGCAATGCTTGAGTGACCAGCAAATCCCCTTCGTGGAAGCTTTCGAATCGAACGCGCATCCCGAATCAAGGCTTCTCGTGAGCTTTATTTGCTTCCTGTTCTGCATTCCTCGTGCGATTGGGTTGTAGCCTTCTTTCGCCATTATTCCGGGGAACTTCCGCTTGGAGGACGCGTGCGTAGTGTCCACTAGACGTGTCGCAGGTGCTCCCCGGCGAAGCACAGTGCTTCACAAGTAGCACGCCCTGCCTGGTCGGCCGCGCTGAACCCGCGCCATTCCGAGCGCATCCCGAGTGCATCGGTCGCTTCCAGCGCCGCATGAACTGCGGAGGTGCCGCACGCCTTCGTCGTGGCCCAGCGGAGTGTCGCCCACGCCGCAGAGGTGTAGTCCCGCGGTTGCATGCACGCACGCCGACAGCCTCCGGCGGTGCCACCTACGCGCGGCGCACAAAGACGCCCGGCAGTCTACGAGAAACGCAAGGGAAGGAACTCGCTACCAAAAGCTCGCTCGTGAAGTTGCACAATGCTTCAGAGACTGATGTGCCGCTGGTTATCCAATACTCGGAAGATGATGTTTATGAAGATGAGGTGGTCTTCAGCATGGGCGGCAGCGTGAGCCTCCCCACGTTCCGTTTGGCACCATGCGAGGCGCCGTCACCACCGACTGCTGTCCTCCGCTTTACTATGGCCGGACCAGGTCGTGCGAGCACTGCGACTCCATGGTGAGCCTCTGGCAACTGGACGAGGTGAGTGTGCGGTGCGCTGGCCTCCGGCACTTCTTCGAGTTGCCTCGGACAACGGACACCGCTTCAGAACTCGCGGCGTCGTGCCCAGCGATGGGAGATGGAAGGGTTGCTGCTCCACACCTCACGAGGTGTTCGGTTTCACGGAAGGGAAAGCCGTGGGGTCCCAATTTTCTGTTAGGGCGTTACTGCCACCTCCGCAATCCCAGTGAACGGATGCTGCAAAGGTGTAGCGTGGTGAATTGAGGACGGAGGATGCGGCGTCGAAGTTCGGCCGAGCACCACCGATGTGACGATACATGACCACCTTTGCACTCAAGCTCGAGGGAACGCCATCTTTCCCTTCAGCCACAGTGGATGCTTCCGGATACCCATTTTCTGCGTTCTCGAGGATTCCAGGGAGGTGGCTGGAAGGAGGCGTTTCGAAGTGGCTGCTCTTCGGTTGGAGGATGTCCTTCCTCGAGCCTGCTGTGCGTTCGTCTCCTTACGGTTTGCTGTCTCTAGGGATTCAGGCATTCAAGTGTGGAGACGACCGTTCTGTTCAACAAGCTCAGCATCGGCTTGCGGAGACAGCCGTGTGGTTCGCAGCTGCGGGCACGGCTCACCGTGCAGCGAACCGTTCTCGATGAACTGCAGGAAGCCAGATGACAGCTACGAGGCCCCGCGTGTCGAGCCGGAGCGAGCGTCCCTGCTCTGGTGCGCTGTTATCTGCCCACCCGTGCCATCTCTTCACCCGACCGAAGGCTCCTCCCACGTGCCAGTTCAACCGTGCCAATGAACCTTTCTGGCAATTTTCTACCTCTGTGCGGGGATCAGCTGCCGTTCCCAGGAGATGCGGCGCGCTGCTGCAAGACTTCCCCCAGCTTCAGCTTCCTTCAGTCTCCCGCCGGTGTGACAAGGAAGGCGGCCTTCGCCGCAATCGACAAATAGCCCCCTTCCTCCGCGTGCCATTACAAGTCCAGAGAAGCGGCCGTCGCCAGGTGAACTCGCCTGCAGCGACGCAGAGCAGAGTGATGGTTCTTTCCAATGGTCCAGAGAGGCGACGATCGGAACGGGGCGGCGATGACTGAGCGGCGTCTCGGCATGCGGGAGGCAGGCATCTGGGCGTGGTGCAGATTATTCAGTGCTCCAAAGAGATTCTCCCAGGATAGCGAGACATAACCACAGTGGCCCTTTGGGGTGTAGGCAGGGCGCAGAAGGAAGGGTTCTGCGTTTCTGATTTGCGGGGAAACGAAAGCGACGCCTTCTTGTGTCAAACGTGCGTTTGTGTGCTCGTGGTGATCTTCGGCCTGCTGAAGCGAGCTCGCACGTCGCGCGACAAAGCGCATTCTGCATACATCGCGTAAATGGACACCCATGGGCTGCTGCCCGCTCGCGTTCCGTCGCTTGGTGTCATCCTGAGGGGAGAGAAAGTGTCCTGAGTGCGCGCTCGGGAAACAAGTCGCGATTCGTATGGTCTTCTGGGACGCTCCTCCTCGGGCATCTGGAGGTCTCTTCGAACCCACGAACGCGCTGCCTCATCTGAACCCGCGGACGCCACCGTCCACTATTCCTCTCTTTCTGCAAACGATCGCGCCGGGTAGTGCAGAGTGAGGCTGCGTATGCCGGGTGTTGCGAAGGACCTCAGGTTTAGCGCACGCTCCCGCACCTGCAGACGCCTTGTCACGGTGCGTCCCATCCGTCAAGCAATCTCCTGCTGCATCGGGGAGGAGGGAGAGGAATTCGGTGCATTTTCCCTACTTCGGTCTGTCGTCCTCCAACCTGCCACGCATGCTCCGCCCTTTCCCGACAGAAGCGCTCATGTTCTGCTGCTTCCTTCCTGCGAGCGAGCTTGGGCGCTGCGCGCTCCCGCACGCCTACGCGGCCGCCATGGTCAACGCGTGGGGAGGTATGGTCGCCGCCGCGAAGCGCGCTGCGGCCGCGGCGTGCCTTTCTGCGGGTCACAGGGCGAGCGCAGGAACCTTCGCGAGGGTGGTTGCCGCCGCTGTTGTGCTGTGCGCCGTGCCGCGGGGGCGCGAGCGCGGCGCGCCTTTCTCGTTCTCGCTTCTTCGCCTCGGCTGCCGTGCCCGCTGGCATGCGTGCCCGGACGGGTTTGCCTCCTCGCGCACGTGCGCCAGCACGTCATTGTGGCGCTTCGTGTCGACGATTTGTCCGCGAGAGCGACGGCCCAGATCTCTTTCAGTGGACACACCGTGCACCGCGCACCGGTGCGACGCGGCATACGGCAGGGAGACAGCCTGAGTCCCCTGCTCTCCAGTGCCTATTTCGAATTGGTGCTGATTGCGTGCAGGGAGACTCTGGCGCACCTGCCCCTCGATTGCGCCGGTACGCCTGCGCTGTCTGCCTACGCGGACGACCTTCTGCTGCTGTTCCCTTTGTCCACCCCGGATTCCGCGGTCGAGGATTTCTGGGACCTGCTAAGTCGGGGTACAGGGCTGAGGGTTAACAGGGCGAAGTCGTCCGTGATGGTGGTTGTTGCGGCGTGGGCAGGGCAGCAGGACTGGTCCGTTTGGGGATCCCCACGGTCGGGTACTTCAGTTATCTTGGTGTAACGTTGGTGGATTATCTCCCCTCGGTTGCGTGGTCCAGCTCCCTCCAGAAGGTAGAGACGGCGATCAGTCCGCTCCAAGGTGGCAGGTTTTTTCTGTCGGAACGGGCCGCGCTGTGGAACGCGTTTGCGTAGACAAAAAACGGACGAAAGACCTCCTATGGGTTGACCTGTGGGGCAGAGGGAGGCCCCGAGTCCGGCTTGTGGACTTTTGAGCTCCGCGTCGGGGCGTCAGTCTCGGCCTCCTGACGCTGGAGCGGCTGGAGCTTCAGCTCCAGTTTCGGTTACTCGCCCTAGTGACGAATTCTTGGAGCACTACCTGGTGCGACCCTGCACGCCTCCTCGTCAAGCAGGCCACCGGAAAGGTGGACTGCCTTCGTTTCTTGCGCTCCGTCGTCGCCGCCAAGTCGGTCACAGAGGTTTGCAGTTGCGGAGAGTGGCCGATCTGATGAGGATCAACGTGGAATGGATCTCTTGTCGCCCGTGAACGGAACCGCATGGCTGCAGGAAACCGTTTATACGTGGGCAAGGAGCAACGAGCAACGCGCCGAACAAGGGTGAAGACACCTGTTTGCGCGCAACAACTGCCTCACGCTCCGGGAGGTCCTGAAGAACCCCAAAAAAAAGCATGGGCAAAAAGAACTCCTCTCGCTGCAATGCTGCCCACCTTCATGGACCACCTGGGCAGCAACACCGCGGCGGCATGGGAGGTTATCGCCGAAATCTACGGTACAGAGAAGAGAATCGGAGAATGGAAAACGGGTCAGCTCACCAACGCTGCGGCCCGGATTACCACCCTTATTGGACTTTCGCGCTGGGGCGAGCTGCTGGATGTTCCGCCGGAACATCTGAAGTAGCCTCCGATGTTGATAAACATCCGTACCCTTCCTTTAAAATGGCAGGAGTCGGCACTTCTGGTGCTGCACTGGGGACTCCCGTGTAACGCCCGTCGGCATCACTGTACACTGGGAATGGTCGACCCCAATTGCATCAAGTGTGGGGAGCGTGAGTCTCTCCCCCACCTGTTAAAGGGTTGTGTTGCTCTCTGGCCGCTTTGGAACCGCTTTGGAAATCGTAATCCCCTGTGGCAACCCCAGGGAAGCAATTAAAGCCCTTTCCGTTTACGACGCCCTCCGGCGTGCGGCCTCGCTAGCAGCCCTGTGCTGCCTACGACGGATCGTCACCGCATGGAGCAAGGCAACAGGAGGACTCCGCGATAAGAGTGCCGTCTAATGCGCCGACGAATTCATAAGGATGGCGACAGGCCCGCCTGGGCACGCATATTAAAGAAGAGCTTGCCGGCATCCTAAAAAGGATGTAACGGCCTCCCAGAAGACTGTGATCCCTTCCCGTGTCCCCCAGATATTTTTC
The DNA here is from genome assembly GCA_036172245.1 of Raillietiella orientalis. Taxonomy (NCBI): domain Eukaryota; kingdom Metazoa; phylum Arthropoda; class Ichthyostraca; order Raillietiellida; family Raillietiellidae; genus Raillietiella; species Raillietiella orientalis. The sequence goes on along the minus strand of JAYWIR010000003.1, from coordinate 1,577,170 downwards.
TATTTCTTATTTTTGTTTTTTCTTTTTATTTCGTCCCAATCCCTTCTGTTGTCGTGGTGGACCGTACCGGTCTGCGAACCGGTGACCCGGCAGGCTCGCTATTGTTTGTTCGCGCGTGGCTGGACCACTGGTTAAGCCACAGATTCTCGATTGATTCGAAAGAATAAACGCTCCGCTGCGTCCGTGTAAAAAGCGATCACAGCGGCGGCATCGATAGCTTCTCGCCCGTTTCTCCAAGACGAAGGCGCATGAGCGCGCGTTCGTGCGCCCTCGAATGCAGCGCATTCGAGGAGTGACTCAACTTTCATCCGTTTTGATCTGCGCCCGACCGTCCCGGGCCGGTCGGGCGCACAACTCTAGCGCGGGTGGGGGATCTCTTGCGCGGCGGAGTGGAGGAGAAGCTGCCACGATAGCCCTCTCTGTCAACTGGAGCGCGCTGCAGTTTTCGAGTGGCAACGCGGCTGGGGTGCTGACGCGCGGCTGGACGCATCTTCACCCTGTGCGACCACGGTCGCTGTCGCACGCGGCGTCTTGGCTGGGCCAGGAACCGGGACGGCCTTGGAGATGCTTCCGGTGCACCTCAGGCGACGTGCAAGAGGCGTGCGTGCAGCCGCCGTAGTCGTGGCGGTCCCGAGCTTTCCTTTCATGCGGATCCGTTCCCTGACGTTGCGAGACAGGGAAGAGTGGCTGCCTTTCCTTGAAAGGGGAGAAGGGAGCTCGTGGAGGACGTTTGTCGGCAATTCTGGGAAGATGGGGTAGGGGAGGTGAGGCATCAGCTGAGTAAGTCCCCAAGCGATTGGCAATACTTCGCAAGGGGGAGTCTCCTTGGTGAGGTGAGCAGCTTTGCATAGTTCGGTAGAAGTTGTCACCCGGATATGCTGCGGCGTTTATTCAATAAAAAAAGTATTCGAGATTTTTGTGGTAGGTCCTGTGGTTCTTTCATTTCTAGTCCAAGGGTTAAACTGCCGTGTAGTCAGTACGCAGACTGAAGATGTTCGCCACAGCAGCAGAGAGAAGGAGACAAACAAAAGGGAAAGGAAACAAAAATAAAAGAAAGAAATGAATTTTGGAGGGGAGGAGGGTGCGTGCTGCGGAAAGGCATCACGTTTTTCTGGAGAGAACCCTCTGCATCTTCTCGAGGATGCTGCAAGTTGTTGCGTTCTGCTTTTCAGATGGGGCCATCTCGTTGCTATCCTCTCGAAACGGACTTTTAAAGTGGATGGCATCGCTGTCGCTGCATCCTCTTGCATCGCTTCAGGCCGTTACAACTCCACGGAAGCAGCAAGGGGATGCTAGCGATGCTGCTGGCCTAAGGGAGTTACGAACGAGCAGGGGTTTCAAAGAGTCCCTGGAGTTGCCGTCGGAAGTTCCTAGGGTTGCGGCAAAGCGTTCTAAGGGGGGCCAGAGGCCGGTCGGAGCGCTAAGAGATCTCGTTACGACGTCCGCTGATGCATGCGACAACGCCCGTTGTAGCCTCTTTGGGTCGCACGTCGTTTTCCTACTGTGTCGCAACGCAGCCGGCTTCCTGGGTGTTTGCGCCGCGGTGGGTGTTACCCAAGGAAGAGTCGGGACCTCTTGCTACGTGTCTTGCAGTGCAGCGACACTGCTCAGTCAGTGAGAGTTGGCGCCTGCATGTGAGGGAGGTCGGCAAGAAGACGGCAACCCGACGCGGCTCAAACCGTGGCGAGTGGGACCTCTCCCTTTCGTGGCTATTGGAATTTTGCTGGATGCCTTTGGTTCCTTTGGGATCGTATTGGTGCTGGGAGACCTCTGGAGCCCCAAGAGGAAAATGAACTTTTCTGGAACCGTGAGGCGAACGTTGTTGCCAAGTGACAACAGAATACATGAACGGTGCTATCAGCATGTTTTTAAAGATGGGATGGTGCAGCTGACGGCACCCAAATGGGAGGTGGCTTTCTCCTGCTGGAATGAAGGAGGAATTTTTTCCCTAGAGAACAGGGAAGCTGAAATCTGAATTTCGTCGTTTAGGTTGTGCACAAGCACGGAAGCGTCCGTTCGCGTGGTTAGAAGGCATTGATGCAGATCATACCGCCTGTGCATTGACCGAATTCTCAAGAGAAAAGTACTTCTTCCTGCTTTAAGAGATGTTGGGTTGCATCTGTCTGCCACCCTGGAATGCAGAATGCTTCGTTCGCAGTTGCTGCTCATCCTTCTGCGCGGAGATCCCACTCCATGTGGATCGCTCTCTGAAGATTCACGATGCGAGAAGCGGGCTGGAAAGGATTTGTAGCAGCTCCGTACGTGACTTTCCTGATCGCTCGGGTCGAGGGGTGGACCTGTGTGCGTCCGTGGCCGCATTCGAAGCTGGGATCTCTGGTGGCTAGTTTAGAGATTCACTCCGGGGGTAATCCGACGTACTTGCAAAAGGAAAGACCTCTTCTTTTGAATTTTCCAGACATGATTCTCCTGAAATCTGCACCTGTAAGTATGGCCAATATTCTTTCGGCCACTACACCACTCAGATTCTCTCAGAGATTTTTAAGTTCTCTGGAGGCGTCACGAGCTCGGAGGAATGTTCACGATAAGGAGGACGTCCTCCTTATCGGAAGATCATGAAACTGACATCTCCTTAGAGCGGACACAACAGATGCATTTGTTGGCCTTCCCAGAAGATGGAGACACTTCTTGACTCATATTATGAGCTTATTTGTAAAATGCCAATCTTCTTTGGAGTACACGCCCAACCTCTAATAATGGACGACGCTGGAAGAAAGAGAACATTCCCTAAGCGTCGACATCCTGTCCATATGTCTAAAATAAGAGCATTTTAGAATCCGTTTTGGCAACGGCGTGCTTTTTTGTAGGCCCAGACTGGAAATATTCCGACTCTTAACCATTTGTTTAAATCCGGTCATGCCAGGGCATTTATCGCAACCCTTTAGAATATGCTGGAGAAGATGTATTCTCCATCGATCTGAAAAATAGCCTTCCTCGCAACTCAAGGTATCTGCACCGAGTGCTGGAAGATGACTCACTTCCCCAGGCTAACAGTGAGTCCAACTCTCGAAGAGAGGTATCCTCCAGCATTTGTTAACCTTCCGACTCCACCGACAGTACTAAATTGAAGGCGCATGCAAAGGAAGGATTCACAGCTGAACTCTGCTCTCAGCCTGCGGAGAAAGAGTTCGTCGAAGACTTTGAAGATCAAATAAGTAAGAAGGCATCCTCGCTTCACTCCACTTGGCATTCTGATATGCGTGAACTAGGAATCCGCCTGGACGTAGATAGATGCATCTTCATAGTGACAATCTTCAGAAAGTCTTCGCTAATCCTTCTTCCTTTAATACTTCTCCAAACGTTCATGTGAAATCTCAAATGCTCTGAACAGTTCCCAGAGCATTTGAGATTAATAGATGCAATGCAAAGGATCTGAGAGCACAGTTCAGTATCGTCCAGTATGCACGAAACAGAGTTTTGCTTAAAGAGCCTGTCAAAGGTAGAAATCCTTTCTTTTGGGACACAGACTGTCCCCAACAGAAAAGATCGAGACGTGCCTTTGAAGAGATATAAGTTTTTGCGTCCAGCACATTACAGGCCTCAGGTACAATGTGTCCAGCTATTGCGAAGTACATTCATAAACTATCTAAAATCCATCCATGTACGAAGCTTGCGATTAAGTGGTAGACGTTGTTTCTTAATGACATCCGTCCCCAGTTGTCAGTGTCGCTGGAGACTGGAGAAAACTTTGGAAGCAACGGGCCTTTGTTTGCTACTAGAGTAGGCATATATTAAAGATGATAGTCACAAAATACGCGTGAGCGTCCACGGACTTCCATCCTTCAAATGTGACCTCATGGAAGCCGAGTAAATTCCCGTACTTTCATAAAGTGGAACAGACTTCATTCGGCGTGACGGACGGTGTCAAGTCAATCGAGATGAAGTAATAATTTGCGTGTGAAGCACATGTTAGAAAAAGGGTTACACACTAGTATCATCTTTATAGAAACATTACACCTTCCCCAAACGTGCCAAATCCGAAGAGATGCCAAATATCTTCGGATTCTTAGTAATTCAAAACGTTTAAAAAAAATTTCCTAGGACTACATTCAGAAAGTTACATGATTAACAAAACTTATCACCTCTTGTTTTACAGTTAGCTTTAGAAACAAACAGTAACAAGTGAATACATAATCTCTGAATGGTAATTGTTTATGACGAACGATAGAAAGTCATGTTTAATGTTAATTTATTATTCTTGACTTACAGTAACTGGCAGAATCAGGTGCATAAAAGAAAAATTCCAGGCCAACTTACATACTTAAATGTAAATCATTTTATTTTACTTCATTTTCGTTCATTTTAACTGAAATTTGCACAAAACAAGCACATTCCCACTAAATAAATACATTCACTTCTTAAGCAAATGTGAAAATCAAAAGATACAAAAAACCTTGACAATTATCATAAACATTTGCAAATGCATCCTTTAGAATAATACATCGTGATAAGGAAGTTGCCAGTTATTTGACCAATCTCTAAATATCAAAAATAACCACAGATGATTTAGAAAAGCAAAATGGGGCAATGTTACAATCTGCAAATGAAGTCTTCTTGCTGCAAACTTGGGATAAAGTTACAAACTCAGTTTCTCTTCCCTACTATCATAATGAGAAATTGTAAGTCAAATGAATGAATCTAGAATTAATGATACTAACAACAAGAACAGCTTACCACAGTTTCAATTCTACATAGCCTCAAAGCTGTGTGAAGGACTGTCATGAATAAAGAAATGAAATTGAAAAATAATGAAATCATTGATAATTGATAATAAAATAGAAAAATAAAAGCATTTCAAACATTAAAATCTTCATCCAAGTATAGCAATCTCAAGTGCTTATAATGAATAATAAGCAGTGCTATTACACAACAGAAATATCCACACTTGATTTTATTTCCAAGTTGTGCTACATAGCACTGAATATGGATCACGTTTTTAATATGTGTTTGAAGACTTATTCATAACTTCATTGATTCAATCTCCCCAATGCTTTAGAGAATAAACTTTCATCAATTATTCCACCAAATTTTAAGCAAATATATAATTTTTCATTTGTTGAATACCTCAAAAGATGATGGCAGATATCACCAGAATTTTTGATTGTATCACTTAAGGGAATAACATCACTAACTGATGTTACAAAATCATTACGGTTTCCCCAAAAGTTGAGATGAGCAATCTTTAACAACTGTTTTGACTCGTTGTAATAAATAATTCCAATTAATCTTCTGAAAAATTCACCCATGATGTACAACATTCCACATGCAAAAACAGCAATTCCAAATGTATATTTTACATGCACCTCTAAATGTGCGCCACATAAGTATGAAATGGTGGAACCAATACAAAGTAAACTTGCAAAACATGTTTGATAAATTTTCATTCTGCAAATTAGCCTACTATGGGTTATGTAAGGAAACCTGAATATCATTTTAAATTCGTCTGTATTCGATTTGTCAACGACATCTTCTCCAATCTTGCTACGAATGCACTTCACAGCGCAAATGGGTCTGCAATATGCTGGGCGGAAAAACTTGACTATCATCAATGACATGCACATGTCTCCATCATTAAGCAGTTTTTTTATCGGTAACTTGCAAATCCGGAGTAGATTGGTCATGTTGTGGCTTTCACCGAAAACGCCTTTGACCTTAACACTACAGGCCCATTAGCACCACAAAACGTTTGCTTTATTTCCACAAACTTCCCTCCCATACACTGACCTTGCACGGGATTCTGCAAGATCAGTTTTGGTCACCATCATCGCATTCTTCAATCGAATTCAGATGATTCCGGTGTTCCCCTGTCTTTTTTCTAAACACTTTCACATATGCGTTGTGTATTTTCAAACTCACTAAAAATGAATACGAAGGTGCTTCGTAAGCAGTTTAGTGTAGAACAGTATAACACACCAAGAAATGTCAAATGAATGCACATCGGTGTTTGAATTACACCTTATCGGAAAATTTAATGTACATTTTTTCAAGTGTTGCATTCATGATGGCCGGACTGCACAACTACATCCAGCCAGAGACATCCTCGCTTCAGAAATCAATTAATAGAAAAATCATCCAGTAGTTTAACACTTTATCAGCTGATGAATTTTATTAGTTTCATTTCGTTAACACGAAAGGAAATGCCGCCGGATTTCTGTACTTTTTTGTTAAGGATATTAAAAAGATGCTTGCGATTACAACTGAGCCGTGCTAGTATGTTCGTGAAGGAAGAAAGAAAATGAATAAAGAATGCTTAACTTTGAAAAACATTAACTCGAATTCGAATTTTTTCATACTTTTTTCATACAATTACTTATTGTAACCTTCAAAACAAGTTACATTCAAATGAATAGCAATCCGTCAGAGTTGTTTTATTCGCAAAAAAAAAAGTGCTCGATCCAGGAAGCTCTATCGAAACACGCAGCATACACAGATGACTGTCATATTTTCCAGCACATCTGTCATCTGTACACTCCATAAACATGACTCCATATTTTCATCATAATTTTATGAAGGTAGCTTCAAAGTACAAAAAATTCCAAATTTAATGGGATTTAGAATGAATTAAAATAAACCTTCATTACTACATAAAAATAAGTAATTAATCCAAACACTTTAAAGATAAAACTTAAAATCTCTACCTCATTCTAATTACTACTACTTCACATAAACCATTACTATGTTTCAAACTTTAGAAAACCAATATTAACTTAAAATTAAAATCTTATAATATCTCCAAACTACGCAACCCAATAATCTATTACAAACATACTGCTCATACTAACATAACCAAATTCAACTATATTTCCTTACTCATAGCAGTCATTTTATTTAACCCATCAACATCTAGCATTAATGTCAGTTTCACTCTAATAAACAAAACACGAATTACTAGTACTTCTAAATCATTTAGAAGGCGTTAAACATCAGATGTTAAGGGAAAAGGCAATAAAATTAGACTGAAGGAGATTTCTAAAAAGAACTCGGTTATGGTGAACATTCATTTTGTATTTGCTTGAGTATAATTAATTAGCAAACCATATATATTACATTTTAACAAACTTAAATTCTTGTGGAACCATGACTCATGCTTTCATTTCATTGATCAAACAATTTCAGTGAAATTTCCAATTCCTATTTAGATATTTAAAGCAATTTAGGAAAGATTAAAATAAAAAAAAAACTTTAAGGAAGTATCTGCGTAAACATGAATTATTTTTATAATTTAATCACTACTGACGGTCATTAATTATCATCATCTTCGTTTCATTTCTCCCATCTCTTGAACACATGGAGATTTTGTGGCTTCTGATAATCGTCAGTTCTCGGTTATGGTTTTCTGCTATGTCTGCAGAATTTCATAGTGTTTCCATTGTGGACTGTGCTTATTTCTTGCTTGAGAAATTTTTTTAAAAAAAAGCTTTCTGCATCATACATGTGTTTTGCAGACATTTTGCTTAATTTCAAATACATAGTAGCAATCCAAATTTTCAGTAAAATACTTCTAAGTCTAAGAAGATTGCATTCATCCATCAATAATTGAATTATTCGATCTTTTTCATTAAAATATCAGTACAATAGAGTTACAATACTAAAATCTAGTTATTGGATTTTTGTGAGTTGCATTATACATTTTGTACGGTTGTGAAATCTTAGAAGCAGGATTAGCAGTAGCTGTGTAATGAGAAGGGCTCTACAATCACAAGTCTATTTTATTAATTTACTAATGAGAGAAAAAATCAATCTTCGATTATATTGTAAAGGAGGAACTAGGAGCAAAAAAGCATCATCTACTTATCTTTCAATTTGTCAGACTTATTCAAAATTGCATGAGTTTGCGCATTTGTAAAACAAACATTCATATAATTGTTGCTTCACAACAAATTCAAAAGTATTTGATGATGACCTGTGCAAAAGTTCTGTTCATATTCTGAAAGGTTCCTTTCGACGTGTAATTGTACAGAATTAGGGATGGAATTTGAGAAAGTTGCGGTTTAAAATTTTCGGGATTGATGTAAACACCAGAAAATGATTTCCAGATCTGGACATTCTTTCAAGGTGTCTTTTAGCAAGCAGTTTGAATAATTCTGGATGCTCCTGTAATTAAATAATTTCATTTTCTTTTCCTTGTAAAATAAATACAGCGATTGCGTCAAACACTAGCAATGAGTATGTCTGCAGTAAATTGGGTACACCTACCATGTAAGACATAAAGCACACTTTAAATGTAAGATTAATGTCAAGATTTTTGTTGTATCTGGTTTGTTCTCTACAGCTGCAACCTCCAGAAAGAGATTCCGTGTAAATCCGATACTTCAATTTTATTACACTGTTTATCATTCCAGTTAAAAATGGTGCGGATGAACCAGCACCAAACGTCACACGCTTGAATTACGTCGTACCAGTATTTGCATTACCTATTAAAATGGCAATTTATGATTTAAGCTTTCGAACCAATGTTTTATCTTCCTACTTCGAGTACCACGTCCTTTTGAATCGAATAGATGGGTCGGATCAAACTTTCAAAGAAAATGGCTCTGGCTTAATTGAAATCAGCGGTGTCTGATTAATATGCGCCCACGTTCGGAACATTTTAAATTAGGGAAGGGAATTACAATGTTCAGAAAACATCTTTGCACGAGAAAATCCATTCAGAAGTTCCTTCAGTGACCACGGAGATTCGCAGGGCAGACTTTTACCATGCTGGAACTGATTATGTGTACGGTTAAGTGTAAGCGTAGGACGGTGTAAATGTGCTTCCGGGATAAATGCAATGGTATTGAACATGTCAACAAAGCAGCAAGTAGTGATTCAAGAATTGGAATCCATTAAAATATTTCATAAGAATTTGAAGGAAACAGCGGAACATATTTTCGACGAATTTTTTCGTCACTGGAGAAAGAGAAATGAGACCATTTTGTCTATATTACAGAATGACACCAAGTGAGTTATATTCCCTTAGCGATGCTTTTACCAGTTTCTTATAAAATGCTAATTCAGAAATGCTCAACAACTGATTTTATTATATATATATATATTTTTTGGAGCTGGTCATTGGTTTAACCTCATTAAATTGGGATCACTTTGAAGCCTTGGTTATGAAACAGAAACTGTAAAAGTTGTCATTTATAGTAGCACATTGCAAAATATTTCAGCCAAAAAACCCTGTGCCAGGAAATGTGCAAGTTAAAAAAGCAATACAAATTTCAAGTGTGAAAGCCTGGTCATGCTCCCAAATATTGTTACCATAATGTTACCATAATATTGCTAAATAGCTTGCTGTAATGTCATGGGAAATAACATAATTATGATAATTTTTTTTTGAGGGGGGGGAATGTTAGGAAACACCATAAAGACTTTGTAATGAATAAAAATTTTGATTTTCTTTCAAAAAAAAGAACAGAAGCGGAACTTTTCATTCTGATTATGCCTTTGGAAGCTTTTCCTTGAAAAACAGTGATAATAGAATCTTAAAGGAAAATTCGATAATGAGTTTATCAAGTACTTCATTAATTTAACATTAATCATTTTACTGTGGATAGTTGTTTGTAATCCACTAAGCTTGGAAATTGGTATTGCAATAATGCTCCACTGACACTTTTAGTTTTCATTTACTTTTAGAACTCGGTTTATAATTTGTATTTTGTTTCATAGAAAAACTGAACAAGTTTTTTGGATAAACTGGAAAGCTAATTTTTGATGTTTAATGCTCGTATTGTTACACGTATGTTTTTTTTATTAAATGATATTCACTCTGTGGAGATTATTTTGATGTAGCTCGAGAAATGTTTAGATTAGATTGAAGTGATGATAGATTATTGATGTGTTTGAATGAAGTTGATTTAGAGTAGTGTCGAATTATTTGTCTTATTCTGCTAAAATATTTCTGAGCTGAAGTATGTGAAATAATACAGTTGACTTGATTATGTTGAGTTGATGAATGATTATACAGTTTATTATTGATGTGAAAATAGTGAATAAGTAAATTAATATTAATGCCAAATGTTTGTTTGGTAACATTCAGTTCAATGCATTTTTTATAACTAGTTTGCAAATGGAGTCTGGGGTTGTACAGAATGATACACTGAATGCATTTTCAATACAAGCTAATGTGACTAATCAAATAAAAGAGCCTGATGGAAATCCTGAAGAATACAGTCAGAAAGTATGTTTATAAATGTTTTTTTTGCCTTCTCATTTTTTATTTTTCTATTGTATTTCAAAACATTAATTTTTCTTTTTCGAATTTGTGTAAGATATTTATTAAATGTAATGAGAACTTCAGTTTTAATTGTTTTCCTTTTGCATACATCCAAAGTAGGTTTCTTCTTTGGTTGTGTACAAATCCGTGTTGTTGTGTACACATGGTACAAATTTTTTTTTGGCATCCCCTTTGTTTAATTTAATAATCTCTTCATCCCTTGTAATCTCTGTTTTGTTTTGAACTTGATTATTTGTATCAGTCATGGATGCAATAATATGAATCATTCATATAGCATGTTGTTTTGTGTAAAGTAAAAAAAGATTTCTGGAGAAAAGGTAATAATCGAATAATTTAAGTGAATGATACTTGGTACAAAGCATGAAACAAACATTGCATTTTCTTTGGAGAAATGATGATGAGTTAGAACATTGTTGAAGATTATTGATTAATTTTTGGAGATTTTTGGAGTCAATTATTACTTCAGTTTAACTGTGCATGTTTAAATTTCCATCCTTATAATAATATGGATTGATGTAATTCAACACATGTTGAATAATGACCCGAATTCAATTTTTAGATCTAAGTGACAATCAGATGTAGATCGAATGCAGAATGGGGAAATTATTCAATTTAAAAATTAATACTCCTACATTATGGCACAAAATGTTCCCATTCAAACTGCCTACATTGGTATTCTTGGCATCAGGAATGGCTTATAAAAAATTCGGAGGAATTATTCATGAGCTCACAGATTTTACTTTGGAACGAATTTACATAAGTGCACAATCTGAAAATTTGTAGCAAGTAGCTCTTTGGAGTTTGAATTGTATTTTTTCTTGGGCAAAAGTTCACATCGTTAGGAAACTTGTGTGCTTATCTCAGATTAGTGTTTTATCCTCTGATCACATATGAATATTGAAAGGAATGAGTGATTAATGTAATCATAAAAGTGAACAGCAGAGTTATGCCCAGAAGAATACCACAATCTTAAGCAAATCTTAAACATTATATGCAATTCACAAATTGTATTAACATATTCACCGTTTTTTGCCCCTAAAAGTTATTGCTAGAAATTCGGAATCTTTTGATTGTCTTTGATGTTCAAATTCGATTCTTTGTAAAACATGACGAAATTTTATTCTTATGATGAGATAGGGAATGGAAACCAAAGTACTTCATAAGGATCGTTTTTTTGCTTCAATGCTATCTTGCTTTCTTTACAGTTTTCATAAATCGACATTCTCTAAATAGAATGGGAAATGGGTGTTTTTGTTTCCTTTTCCAAGCTTTTAAATATAGATTTGAAACTACATACTCTCTCAATGATTATCATTGAATGTGCTAATAATTAGCGTATTTGCAGTTGAAGAGCTTTGCTTTGAGGCAGAAAAAGCAGATTGTTATTCTGGAAGCAAAAATAACCACATTGAACGAAATGAATCAGGCTTTGTTATCGGAAAAAGAAATGCAGAAGAAGAAGATTGAAACCTTATCTAAAGAGTTGGAACCATTATCTGTTCAGAGACGCAAATTTTTGGTATATTACTTCTGAGTTGCTTTACATTTTCACTGTCTTCAAAGAATCTTCAAGTGGAATACGATAAATTGCAAGACAGTTTGGAGGAGGAATTAAAAAGGCACAAATTGCTTGAGAAGCAGATTCGAGATTTCGAAAAGATAAAAACTGATTTAAGTGCTGCCTATGAAACACAGGAAAAACTTAAGGAGAAAATAGAAGTATTTCCTTTTTCTTATTTTTATTCCTGGTAAAAGTTTCGTTAGTTAGAAATCCAAATAAAAGAAGAACTGGAAAAGAAGCTGTTGTGTGCCAATAAACAAGTAGCTTTGCTAAATGAGGACATTGCAGAGCATTTCAAGAAGAACAAAAGCTTAGAGTCGAAACTAGAAGTCTGTTTGCAAGAAAATTCGCAGTTGAATGAACTGCTGAAAACTGAACAGGAAAACAAGGAAAATCTAAAGAAAGAGCTGGAATGCCAACAGCAGGTAAATATAGATATTAAATACCGCTCATGAGAATTTTTCAGCAACTTTGGAAAACATTAGAAGCTGAGTTAGATTTGCACAAATCTGCAGAAGCTGATGCAGTTGCCAAACTTTCTTTTACGCAGTCACAAGTTTGTTTGACATGTAATTATAGTGTCGAGTTTCTATTTTTGCTTCTAGTTGGAGTCTACCCTTCAGCAGCTGCAGGACTTAACAGAACAAATCACTGTGATATCAATTGAAAAAGAAAAAAGTGCTGAATCGCTTGCTGCATTCCAGGTCGTTCATAAACGTCGAGTATGTTAATAAAGTCATATTATTTGAAGATAAATGAATTCTCAGATTTTCGAATTGGAAAAAGAAATACAAATGTTAAAAGACGAACTTGATGAAACTTGCTTAGAACTGCGATCCAAAGAGAAGGAATTTGCAGACTACAAAGTCAGAGTGCAGTGTGTTCTCAATAAACAAAAACAAAAAGATAGCATGGTATCCATAGCAGATCACATGCATCAAGAACAGTTGCTGCAGAAAGAAAAGTCCATGAATGAGCAGCTTCAGTGAGTTGAAAATCACCGTTTATTACCACTAAACGTGCATAGAAAACAAATTACAGAACTGAATCATGAGATAGAATGCTTGCAAGTGGAGAAGAATCAAATGCTGTGTAAATTTGAGAAACTGCAAAAAGAAGCTCAATGCCAGGAGAACATGTGGTCTATTCAGTACAAGCTTTTAGAAAATGAACTTGCAGAAGGAAAAGGCATTATTCAAGACCTACAGGATGAGTTTTACTCTCTCCAGTGCAGCCATGAGGTGTGCATGACTGTTTAATGGTTTTGACTTGTTCATGTTGGTTGCAGAATCTGCAAACGCAATTTCAGGCGAATGTAGACAATTTGCAGAGTCAATTACAAGACCTTGAGGAACAAAATGCCAAACTAAAACAGCATAGAGATTCAGAACTTGCGAAGTCTTTTTCTTATACAAAAGAATTCAGATCAATGGATACATACAAGGTATTAAAATTTGTTGAGTTTTCTGAATTGAGAACTTTGCAGCAAAATCAAGAGTTGCTTAATGACGATGAGTTTTATACAGGCAATTTAATTGGTTTGTCATCAGGTAAAGTAATAAAACTTTGGCATTTTGTTAAGGTAACCAGATAGTGCCAATCCAATTTCACACTACAAACTAAAACTAATGCACCTATCTAATTTGTTGAACGAATCGGAAGCTAATAATGCTAAGTTTTCTCAACTGCTTGATGCACTGAAAGAGGAATTACGACGCCATCAGAGAAATGAAGAAAGGGAAAAACATCTAGAAAACTTGGAATACTTGAAAAATATCCTGCTCAAAGTAATATAGGTTACTCAACTGCATGCTGAAGTCTTGCAGTTTGTGCAACTTCCAGCTGGTGAGGAACGCATGCAGTTAGTTCCTGTGCTTACAACTATGCTACAGTTAGCACCCGAAGAAATTGGTGAACTGAGTTCAGTTGCAAATGGTAGGAGAACATTTTCTTACATGGAGTGGTCGTGCATCAGTTGCATTTCAGGAACATTAGTTGCTGTTAAGAACAATGATTCTTGGAAAGAATATTTAACTAAACCTATTTTTTCCTGGATCAGATGAATTTTTTATGTGTTGTGCATGAGAATAGCTAGCCAAATATCAATAAAGGATTTATGTTTTGTAATCATGATTTATTGATGCTATCTTGTTTGGTGGAAGATTAGTCGTGCAAACCACCAACCGATATTTAAAAGCCATGTATGCCATTAATTTAATATTTATTTTTTGTCAATTCACTTGAGAAATCTTCGGCATCTTTATAAGAAAAAATTGAAATGTTCCGTTTATTATGTAATATCTTAACAGTTAGATTTGTTGGTTTGTGCCCTAAAAGGTGGTTTGCATAAACATCTGAAAATCATTTGGGAGACTTCCTGTAGCTTTACAAAAAACCTTTATATCTTTGGCATGAAAGGCTTTGGGTATTCATCGAGAGTTCTGCACCTTGTTGCACCCTACATTTAAATCTTGGAGTAGATTGCGCTGGTTCTTTTTGATCTCGGCTTGTCCACCGCTGTCGCCTTATTGATGCCTGCATTACGGTTGAAAAATTTTTTCGCCCTTTTGAAATGCAACTAAACCATGAGGTGCCACGTTGTCAGGAGCAGGCGTGGTGTAGTTGATGTCTATTTTTATGATGCTTTTAATGATTTATGATGACGTAATGATCAAGAACACTGAAATTGAGATGTTAATCTTGGCAATTTATTTGTTTCGAGAAGTCTCCCTTTGATGCTTGAACACCACCACCTGCTCGTACTTTCAAAAGGCGTTTCTCAAACGTGTAGCATTCATTACATTAGGATCGCTCTTGAAGCAGTAGCAAAAAACACCGCGGTCTAAATTTACGGTCTACAATTTTCGCGATTCAAAAGTTGATATTTTCCACACGCATACATAGCTTTTGCTTTCCAGGAAATTGAAAATCCATTTGTCGGATGCTCAGTTGTCTGCGATTCTTTGCTTGTTATTACCAGTCCTTTCGTCTTGAAGGGAACCTAACATTGATGAACATGTCCATTGTGCATATGCACGTCCATTCCAGGTGCCCTATATATCCAGGAACAAAAATACAAGTAATCCTTCTTTTATGATCCTTTTCAAGTTCCCTCGTAAACTTATAATGAACTTTTAGCGCTTCCCTGTAGTGGACGAACTTGTACCCTGGGATCGTACTTTTGAGGAGTACGATCCTCCTGAATTCACCGTTGCAGAAATTGAAAATAAGCCGTGGGCAGATCCTCCATTGGAGTAAGCTGTATATTTGTTTGCGGCAGTAATCCCTATTTTACCGTTAACGTGAATGCAAGCGAAGTGCGGGTTTAAAAGTACGCACCTTAAACGCAGTTAAAACAAGGAATCGAATCCATCACGGGCAAACGCGAGTTGAAGATGAAAAATGTACGTAAAACGAAAATGAACGTTCCGTTCTACATTTTTTAAATACCAAGTAGAAAAAATAATGGGATGGCTGCATCAGTGCTCCCACTCGTATGCAAAATGACTCAGCTCTTTTCAGTGCCGCCATTTTTATGAGTGAATAATGATAGCGTAAATCTAATAATACATAATAAAAAGCTACACAGGTCATAGGAGTTCCATGTTTGTATGCTTTTCTCTTTTTTGGAATATATTTTGTGTATTAGTTAGGAGTATGATTGTAAATCCACGCCATTTTAAAATGCACTTCCGAAAATAATTCATGCTATAAATTATTAGTAATTGCTGTATGTTCAAGATGTCACTGAAGTATCCTAATTCCCAATGCGTTCCCATGTTGAATTTCAAAAATTTCCTAAAGTAGTTTGCTTTCCAAACTTGTAGAACGCATGTACTTGGAAGACAAAACGTTCATATGTCACACGTGCAAGATGTACTTTCCCAGGTTTTCCTTCACTGCCATCAATGCAGGTTAAATACTTTACTGGTTTTAGCTGCTGCTTCGTCCACTGAATAGAACATTACGTAGATTCAGTCTTTTGAGATTGAGTCTATGGAGTCTCAACTTTATGGATCGTTTTTCTTCTTCTTAAAGTGTACTGTGCCTAAATTTTGTATGCACCATGCTCCGAAAACTCAACTTCTAATCTTGCTTACTTGTATGTGTGTTATTTCGTGTCTCGTGCAGTTATGAAGATTCGATTTTTGTAAGTTTTACTGACGAAGCTGAACCATTTTCAAAACCTCTGGTGAGTTACAGAACTCCACTGGGGCTCGAGAAGGTAGCGATCCTTCCTGATCATCCATTGCATTTATTCGTGTTTCCTTTCAACATCAAAATGCGTTTCTTTTCCCCGTCAGCAACAGGGATGCCTATGATACCGTATTACTCACATCTTTCCTGCACCAGATTTGGTGATTGCTGGGTCTCACGTTGGAAAATTTCAAAATGGCATTTTCTAAGTCTCTTTTAAGAACACTTAAACATCTTTGGATTCGGTTATTTGCAAATCTACGTGGGGGAATTCGATCATTACAGTCTTTGTTACATTTAGATGAATGGTTTGCTGCTCAGCAGTTCGGTCCGTTTCTTCGCATCTTTTAAGCTTAACTAGACACATTGGGGAAATTATGCACGAGTCTCAATCATACGCTGTGTTAAGCCCAACTTTATTCCATATTATGGAAGCACTCACAAAAGCAACTCGTTGAAATAGTCCTTTCAAGATGAAGGAACGGTTAAAGGAGCCCGTCTCTGTTAAAAATTTTATTTTGAACTATGTTGCTTATTTGTTTTGTAAGCTCTAGCTAGTCATTCCTGGTTTGCGGAGCATTCCGTTTGATTCCTCCACGTCGTGGTACACTGTTCTTCCACCTATTTTCAAGGGATCATCGGATGCTATTTGGAATGCGAGCTAGAGATGCTCCTTCACATCAGTTATGATGTGCACAAGATGCTCCTTGACATCTGTGCAGTAGGGATCTCTGCTTCCCGATTGCTCCCAAATATCCATCCTGCATTTAAAAAACAAAAAACAATGATAAGGATGCACATCACGACTGACGCATCACAATGGCATTCTTCGTGTTGTTGAGAGTGTTTTCTCTTTTCCACAGCGTGTATTTACAGTGATATCGTATTTGATGATGCAGCTGATCGCAATCTCTTAGATCTCCGAATTTTCATCCCAAGTTCAATCAGTTGGACGGATCTGTGAATCGTCAGAGCTACGAGGGAACATATGAAATCGTCAATGGAAAGCCAAGGTAACTGATTCCTTTCTCAAGAAAGGAAGCACAATTTTCAAATAAGCGAATGTTTGCCCGGCGTGATTTCGTGTTCTCTCCATCCGAGTTAGGGATGGCGAGAACACCAAACCATGTGTTGTGGTGTGAAATCAGGAATGGGGGGCATGGGAATTTCAGAAATTTCCTTCCTTTCGTGAATGCGAGAATCCATTTTTTTTTTTAGTTTTGTAAAAGTGCGTGCTCTCACCTTGTCTTTCCATGCTAAACTAAGTTGGCATTCCACGATGAATCAGAGTGATGTTGGATGTTCAGTGGCTCCCGATATGTTGTATTTGTCATTCCTCTCCCCATGTTGTAAAGGCCAGTTTTCTATGCTCTAAGTATGAATGTTACTCGATTTCAATGATTCCTTGCCCCCCGGTTCATGACACAATTGCTTTCTCTCGTGGAGTTTGCAACCATCTACTAACTATTGGCAGTTGTTTGGTGTAATTCCGTCATTATGTGAAAATTATAGCGCTTCTCTCGAACTTCATTTACTGCTGTACCCTTTTCCTTTAGATTTTCGACTTTCTTGTGTCTTGCGGCGTCTACTTGTGTTTGGGCCCTTACTGTTGAAACACAGCATGAGTATTAGTTTGCTCCATCATTTCCCTCTCGTTCTGATTTTGAATATGCCCTGCAAAGGTTCCTGTAGATCCGCATGCACTATTCCTCTGATGTATTTCATGATCGACATTGCCGCTGTCTTGGGTCCATTTCAAAGTATTTGGCTGTTGTAGTCTTCTATCAGCGCTTTTTCTTGTT
This sequence comes from Raillietiella orientalis, assembly GCA_036172245.1. Taxonomy (NCBI): domain Eukaryota; kingdom Metazoa; phylum Arthropoda; class Ichthyostraca; order Raillietiellida; family Raillietiellidae; genus Raillietiella; species Raillietiella orientalis. The sequence goes on along the minus strand of JAYWIR010000003.1, from coordinate 1,559,373 downwards.
ATTCATCCTTCTATGAAAAATTGGTCCTGATAGGTTAGTTGCGTGATTTTTGGCAAGGAGCTGATCTTGCTGCAACGGAAAGAGCCCTCGGAACCAAGTGAACGACTTCCGGGGCGTTGTCTGTCTGCTGATTTTGGGACGCAGGATGTGTCCGAGCGCCATCTGATTTTAACGAGTTTCCTCGAAGACGAGCGTTTTTTCGTTTTGGTTTTTTTTATCGTTTGTTTTCTTTTTCCAAAGAAACCCTCACGGACGAACGGGTATGAAAGGCAGAGGCCGGCTCGGCAGATGGGGGCCCAACGCTGCTGCGGATTCTGTGGTCACCCGCTGGAAAAGAGAAGGCGAATCAAGAGTGCACCACCCTCTTTCGAAAATGCCCATACTGCAGTTTGTTGCCATTTTACGCCGGGATTGCCGCAAGTGGGCCATACCTGGAGTAAGAGAGTACTTGGCAATGGCTGCTTGCACTATTTGTGGCGGGAATTCCTCCACCATCTGTAGTAGAAAAGGTCTTGGCGGAAAGCATTGGTAAAATTACATGCTGCCTACTTGATTCGTACTGCTCGTACAATTAACAGTCCGTGTGCAGGATTTCTTCATCATTATACACATGGAACCCATGCATCAGAAACTATGTGCATCGCATGTAATGATGTGTAACTTCCGGGTCATTGCTCGTTCGAAGCTGCTGCTTCTCCGTGTGGCATGGGCTTGCGTTCCAAGCGAAAGCGCCATTGGCTTCCCTCTTCCTTTAATCCCAGTTGAAAGTTAACAAGCGCGATGCAGTGCCGATGCCAACTCACAGTCTGACCTGCAACTTGGTGTCTCTGAATCGACCGCGTGCAAGTCGCGAGTTTTTTTTTTGCGGACAGGTCATTCGTTTTCTGTGGCGATTAACGTTTACTTGTCATTGACGTGCCCTTCTGGAAAGGAAGAAAAAAGATTTTTCATTTGGCAGATGCAGAAATCGCATTCGAACAGTATTTTGGAAGAAAAAGGCGCTGAAATGAATTTCGAACGAATCTTCAGCCGAAGGTGAAATGGAATTGGCTCGAACGTTCTTGCATTTTGCCCTGCACATTGAGTCTTCGATTCCAGTGCTGGCAGTGCAGAAGCGGATATTGAACCGGCGGCTGAGCAGCGATTCCGTACACAGGGCGTGGTTTGTTTTCGAATGCAGCAACCGCTTCAGTTCGGTCATCGATGCTGTTTATGTGAATTCATGGTGTTTGCTCGCCTGCTGTGCGTCTTAAGCGAACGGACGGAGGACAACGCGGAACGGGAGGTTATGTGCAACGGTGTTAATGTCGTGATCGGTTTTCCTTCTCACCTCCGACGTGTCGAATTTCCAACCGATGTTGGTGGTGGGAGAGCTTGTTGGTGGACGCCCCGGGGAACACGCCTGGGTTCTGTTTGCTTTGCTCCTGCAGTGCTTATGCTGCTTCCATCCTTCCGACAGAGTCTTTGGGCAAGTTCCATAGAGCTTCAGGCTTCCCAACGTGTTTCTTTGGGAGTTTTCCTGCTTTGTAAGAAGGTTACCGGAATTTCAGAGCAGCAGGGAGCAACCTGTGGACCGTTGCTTTGGAAAAATTGAACACTGCTGTCCTAATAAATCTCTCGGCCCATTTTCCGGTTCATTTTTATTTTGTTTTTTTTTGTAAAAAAAAAAAAAAAAAAGAAAAAATCATTGAATGCTTTTAGTGAACTTTTTTTTTTTTTTGAGGAATGAGTCACGGTTCATTTGGAAATTCATCTCGAATTTTCGCAAGAAATGAGTCATGGATGACCCGTGTCTCGTTCCTTGAAAGGAAGAAGAAAAAAAAGTTCGATTCTTTGGCGCTTATATTCAAGATTCAATTTCTTGGAAATTTGATTTTCACCAGTGCTTATCCCTCTCCCTCTCTCTTTTGTATCATTGCCCATCTGCTCTTTAGTATCTTCGAAAATTGCTCAACCGTGATTTTTTTTTTTTTTCTTGGGAAATGTGACCTTTCCGTTTCTGCTTTTCGCGTTCCAAAAGCTTGACTCATCCGCTTGACTTTATGTTTGTTTGTGTCTTCTGCTTTCGAAATTATCACCTTCCACCACAATCCCAAGTAGTGTTCTCTCATATGTTGCTCATCTTTGCCCCTCTCCACCAAATTTCGAATCACTGCGACCCGATCCCGTTGTACAGTTTGAAAGGAATGACAGAAAGTTCTGTGTATGCAGATTGGCTTTGGAAGTGAAAGGATGGAGACCCACGCAGGCTGGGCATCATTACTCAGGCGGAAAGTAACCTCCCACCTAATGGCGTGTGTTGCCTTCTTCGCAGCATCACTTCTCCAGGCTGTGTGGACCCCTCAGATAATCTTCTCCGCATCGCGCTTAGTAATTTTTCCTCGGATGATCCTCTCCGGCTGGCAGTCTTATCGTTTTTCCGGGAATTAGCTTCGTCCCAAGTGCTGCCCATGTCTGTTGTAGATCTTTCCGCCGGTGGCGCAAGAAAAAAACTCGCTTTTGCATTGCTTTGTCAGTATACCGTGTTAGGGAATTGCGAATTGCTTCTAATGGCTGAGTTTTTTGCGTCGCCATTACGGTTTCAGAGGTACATACATCACCTCCCGTGTACGAACGGAAGCCATCGTTTCCGGTCACGTGATGGAACCCTTCTAGGTGTTCTCCCGATGCCTGAAGCGAGATGTGCCGACCTGCTTTTATTTTCATTTTTTATGGCATCTGCTGTGCCCGAACGAAAGGCACGTGATTTCTTCTAATGGCTTTCAATTTCCGCGATTGCAAAGTTCTTTACTGACATTTCGGGAGCAAAGACGAGCAAAAACGCAAGAGGGTGTAAGAGATCTCTTTCTGAGCGCCCCCACCACCACCAAAAATAAATAAATAAAAATAAAACAAGGAACAGAGGGATTTGTTGATGCAGGTCGTTACTGATGGTTATTCATATTGTAAATGGTGAAGGATATTCGCGAGAAAAATAAGCAGGGTATAATCGGTATTCCTTCTTTCTCTCACCCATGCCTAGCGGTAAACTCTTTCGATCTAACTTTTTGCAAAGGTAGTTTGGGTCCCGAACAGAAGTGCATAATGTGCTACGTGACATTTTATGTAGCCCTTAAATCACGTTGAACGACACGGTATATCAGAAGGTATATCACCATACTGTCAACTCATGTAAGCTTCCATATGTGGTGTTACGGTGTCCTGCTTCCGTGTATGAAATGTCTAACTGTCGAATTGTGTTCTGTTCAGGGCACGTGCCAAGTGTGCCCACATTCGACGGGTGGGAACATGTTGCATTGGAACGTATGCAGTTCAACACTTCAGTGCACATTTTCCCTACCGTACTAATTTGGAAGTGTTTGTGGGTTCGATCGCTGAAGTGAGGGAAAAGTGTCAGCGTATGTAATATTTGCAGGAGACTATGGTGGAGAGTTGAATTTTTCCTGTAGTTTGCATTGCTTCTTTCCGTTGGCGTGTTCATGAAAGGTTGAGGGCAGTCAAGTATGTGTTGTCTTTTCGTGTTCAGGGTATGGTAGATCCCGGCGAGCATATCAGCGCTGCTGTGAAAAGGGAATTTCTGGAGGAAACCTTCAATGCGAAGAAGATGGAAAAGGAGGAAGAAGTCAAGTTGCAGCAGTCGCTGGAAAAATTTTTCGGCACGGGAGAAATGGTGAGATGATTTGAGCATGATCGAATCCGTGTCCACAACCACGAGCGCCTGTAAGAGTAAGTCGTGGTTTCAAAGATCGCGGGCTGCGTGTCTTTCACCTTCTTTTTTTTTTTGTTTTTTTTGATGATAGAAGCGTTGCTTGCAACTTTGCGTGTTATTAATTCTTTATGCTTGAAAAAAAAAAAAAAATGCCTGTCTGCCTGCCACGTCGAATGAGGCGTAAAGTTAACTTGCCCACGTGTTGCTCATGGAAGCGAAGACTTAACACCTAAGGAGAGACAATTCTTGAGAAACAACGACCCTGGTTGTACGTATATTCTTTATGGGAGATGTCAGACATGAGTATTATTTCCCGGCTTTCTTGCTCTTCTTCCAATGGTGTCATCAGGTGGTTGATAAGCTTCGTGATTCTATGTCTCAACAGGGAGAATTTTCGTTCAGATTTCTAGTTGCGGATTCCCTAAATTTCCGTGCAAAGTCTTTCCTGGCAAATCCAGATCTTGAGGAATAGATTCCCTGTTTTATGCTTCCCATTGCAGAACGACGTGCTTCGTCGTAGATTGTTTTTGTGTTGATTGGAATTAAGAGCTACCGTTTGGGTAAAACTAATGTGCCGGTCAATTTGGGAAGCTGAAAGAAATTCTGAAGAGCAGGTGTCACTGTGTCTTGAATCTGGGATTCCCGCGGGCGGTTTGTTTGGTGTCTTGAGCTTGGCTTTGGCATTTTGGCTACTTGAGAGGTATTTATTGCTGGTGCATAGGTGCGTAATGATCAGAGTGGCAGGATGCAAGATCAGGCGGGGTTGCCATTCTCGTTGCCACGCTCCATAAATAAGGCCTCAAGCCTTGCAAGCAGTAATCACGTTGTTCCGTGACTGCTGAGTTCGCAGTCATCCCACCAAGTCTTTTGGTCATGCCGTTTAATCCGTTCCTCGGGGCGAAAGCTGAAGAGCTTGTAAGTTCCATGATTTTCGAGTTTCCATGGTCGGCGTGGAACTTCGAGGCTGGAGCGATTGTAGAAGCATTCCATCCGTCTCACCTTCGTTGCTTGCAAGCTTGGTTTTAACAGTGAATCCCAGCAGATTTGGTGCGCTGGGTTTTCTTTCAATAGGGGTGATATATATTTATATATATGTATAAAATACTGTTTTGGTAAGCAGGTAAATTCGAAGGACTTTATGCGGAAGTGCATGCAAGGGACGAGGAAACCGTCCGGCAAGCTGCTGCGGATCGCATCTTCGCAGGGCGCACCCTAAGCGCAGATTGCATGCCAGAAAGTTTGCAACCAGAAACCGAGACCCCCCAGCAAAGTGGGCGGCCCTGTCGCTCACACTAACTTCTTGTCTCCGTCCCTTTCCGAAGATCTATTCCGGATACGTCGACGATCCCCGAAACACGGACAACGCATGGATCGAGACTGCGGCCTTCCATTTCCATGACAGCGACAACGGGATTTTCGAATCCTTGGAACTGAAGGCGGGCGACGATGCTTCGGAAGTGCAGTGGCTTGATGTAGATGGTGATCTGAGTTTATACGCCAGCCACAAAGACATACTGGAGAGAGTGGCACGGAAAGTGGGTGCCCATTGGTGAATATCAACGTGGTGCTTGCGTGCGTCCCTGATCGCTGATGCAGAGGAAGGAACGATTCCTTTTTTTTTTTTTTTTTCAATCGAGTTCAAGTATACTGTGTACATTAAGGGTTTTCGGTGAGGTTTGTTCTTGCGCGGAAATTCCTTCACATGCTAACTAAACTAAGAGCGGCAGATGCCACCGTTGAGCTGATGAAGACTGTTATCTAAAAATTCTGAAGATCCATTAAAGCATGTCTCCAGACGAACATCCATTTATTTCTTCTGGGAAAGAATTCGCGGTTGTCGACCCAACGCTCACATGGTATGTTGTGCGTCAATGTCTTGTCGGCCATCTATCGAAAGGTGTTATTCCTCTCCGAAGTGACAAAGTACGATAGATTTCAGCGTTTTGGGTCCGAAATCCCAATGTCGAAACCTCGAAAGATCGTAAAAAGATATATATATATATTTTTTTTGGATACATACTAAGCATTATAAAATACGTGTATTCGTCACATGTATTTTATTTTCTCCTCTATTTTTAATTGTCACTACTTTTTTTCATAATTCGATATTGCTGCACTCATCTAGTGTGGATCCATTATAGGTATTTTTATCATCTTTAATATATTTTGATAAAATGTTAATGCATGTTATTAATTATATTAATTGTATTAACATGTATATAATGAGCACAGATAAATAGGGGCGTTAAAATAAATTTGCACATTAATCTACTTGTTAATATACATATCACCATACACAGTAAGCATATGCGTTCACTTTTTATAATCTTTACAAAGTACGCTAATCTGTATGTAAATGTATATAATGAAAACGTGTACATTTAGTTTTCATGATCTTTCGAGATTTGGGAGTTGGGAATTTTGAATGGCACCCCGCTTCAAGTAACTAAAAGTTGAGTGCTCTGGCAGACTCTCACGGGAGCTCAGCTTCTACGGAGCTTCTCTAAAACCACCGAGACGAGATTTATGAAGGCTAGCGATCGAAAAACAGTCTCTGCAGCGCTTAGAAAACGCTGGAGAAAGGGGTCACGGGGAAATTCCCGATCTTATCGGGAGGTGTCCCAAAGCTTTTCCGTGTCTGCTGCTCGAGTAGCAAATAAGCAGACTGCAAAGATGCTGCTCTCTTGGATCATAAGTATTCCTTACATATGTAAGCGGGGAAAAGGTTTATATAAAAAAAAAAATCCAGCAGTTCGTGCAGTACTGATCTATTATTGGATAAGCAGTGCTTTCTTTTCCCGATCAAATCTAAAAAGCCTTGCAAACTTGTGGAAGTCCACCTACGAGGGGAATTCGCGTGCGCCACAAAAAGGCTCTCTTCCCGGTAGACGCTCCAGGCTAATGGAGTAGCACCGGAGGAGAAGACCGCTTCGACGGACCGGGCGGTGGGAAGAGGTGCTCGAAAAGTGACTCATCCAGATCCTGGCGCGGTGTGTTCTCCTGGACCGTTTAGTTGTGTTGCTCCTGCGCCGTGGAGGTCCACGCGACAATTCAGGTGGGACACCAGCCAGTTCCTTGCTGTGGGGAAGGAACGTCGCCGTCACCGCCGTTCCTCGGCGGGAAGAATTCCCAGCGAAGGTGAGCGCTGCGTTTTGCTAAGAGCAGAGGACTTTGGGAGCGTGCAAGGGCTTTTGGATAGACACGGGAACACACATTGCGGACTCTCCGCTCCCACTTGAGGGAACTGAAGGGTTTTTGTTGACCCCAGCAATCACGGAAGACGCTCTTTCCGATGGATGCGTGCGGACTCCAACCTACGAATGCTCTCAGCAGCTCGTGGATTGTCGAGTCATCATCGGAGATGGGTGTGAATTTGCTAATGCAGTCTTTCAGTGGTGGAGTGGCATGTTTTAGCCACACATGGATATGTGTGACACAAGCGGGTGTATTCGATGTTTTCAGGAGAATAGGACCAGAGTGGTACAGCCAAACTCTGGCTGTTTGATCTTGCCCACCGGTAATGTTCTCCACATTGGCATGACCGTGAGAAAAAAAAAAAGGAAACCTCCCCATTTTCTCATGGAACATCGGTTACTTCTGGCTGGACACCATAGGCAGCATTCTTCCCCTCCGTTTCTCGATTGTCCTCCGAATCCATTTTTCCTTGTACTTCTCCCTTATGCATCCCAAAGGACTCTTCTGCTTCGTCTCGACTTCGGCCTTGAGCGGCACCCGTCGCGTTTGGCATTTCAGAATGATTGAATTTGTGTCATCGATGATTTGGGGAAGCGCTTTACATTCGAAGTTTTCGTCCTCGGTTTCCGAAAGCTTGTGCAGGTGTTATCCAAGAAGATCTGTCGTGGAATACGCGAATTGGGGGTATTTCCAGAACAGATCGACCATACTTGCTGTTGATTTCTCAGCTCCTTGTTCCTCTCTCTCTCTCTCTCTCTCTCTCTCTCTCGAGAGAGAGAGAGAGAGAGAGAGAGAGATTTCATGCGATTCGTTGTGCATACGATGTCCATTCCAAGTTGGAGCATTGGATGAAGGTCTTCTCTGATAGAGTGGCATTCTATGTTGAACACCATTTCTGCTCTCTAAACGTTTTATCTCGTATTTCCAGATGTTTCATTTTCTTCTCCCTCTTTCAGGTTAGTTTTTATAAAGTTGTTTTTCTCTGCGTTTTCGAGAATCGATGCCAGAAAGAAAATCTTCTTATTGTGTTCATCTGAAATTATTTCTTTTTTACAATTTTCTAGGAGCAGCAAGTGAGGATTTCTAAAGCTCAGCTGTAGTGTTCCAGCAACGGATCCTGAGGTGCGCGATGGCCAAAATTCGTGTGTGGTGATTGCTAGAAACTTGTGAAACTTTCGTTTTAATGAAAATACGAAGCACGTGTGCAGTCGCCGTTATGAGGTCGGAAGCCAACGGCTTGCTCAGGGAAACGCAAACAACAAATGCTCGGAGAAGGTGGTCAGGAATACTTCGAGTACACCGAAAAGCTCATTTCAAAATTGGCAGCACTTGACCTGGAAGAACGCATGAGACAGTGTGGCCATCTGCGGAAGAAGTTGCTGTGAGAATTTAGTGGATCACAGCGAAGAGTCTGCTCGTTCATGGCAATGACTGCCCCCGCGCTTTCTGCAGCGGCAGCACCGTAGGCAAAAAGGTTATACCGAGGCGCGATTATTGCTGATTGAAAAACTTCACTCGATGCCCCCTCTAAATAGCGTGAAGGACCGCTCTACTGCAATTTTTGCATGCCCAGGCAGGGCATGAACCGGACAGAGGACAGTGAGGAATGTCACCCGCGTGCGGTCGAAGTGCAGTTGTGGCGGGAACTTTGGGTCGCGAAGCGTGCAAAGCCGAGTGGATGGTCATTCCAAGAGTCTGCAACATACACAACCAGCAACAACGCGTGGGAGTAGGGGAGAAGGGAAAGTCAATGTGTGCGTATTGGGGGCGTAATTTCAACCGGCCGATTCTAGAAACTGCCGTAGTAATTATAAAGGGAAAACAACGTGCCACGTTATAATTACTAAGGCGGTTTCTAGAATTACTACAAGTTGTTGTTTTCAAACTAAAGTTCCCATGTTTGATTGGTTGCAGTGAATTCGTGGAGGCTGACGGAGTTGATTTGGATGCGTAGGAATTTGTGATTGGTGCCACGGATTTCGGAACATTGAGCGAATAGGATTCCTGGTTTATCGCCTCCCTCTGTGTAAGGAATTCCTCGTGGTGGGCCAATGGGAACCAGGGGACGTGTACTCGGGGCAGAGGACTCTGAACATTGGCATGGATTGCGAGGGGGAGGGAAAAATCTTGTACCGTATCGGGAGGGACGTACATCCCCAGCGAATGCAGGTCAGCTGTAGGCAGCAGCCTTCTTTCTTTCAGGCGCAATCCCTGCCGAATCCGACCCCGTTTTTTAAAAGAAGTTCGGGCACCGCACATGTCCCTTGGAGGCGCGGGAAGAAGTGAGGCAAGGCCAGGACACGTGGCCGCTGCATTGCAGCCACAGTGGCGGTGCTTTTCTTTGAAAGTCAGCGCACCACGTCTGAAGGGGATGCTTAAAGTGTCAGCAAAGGCGAGCGCTACAAGGCAAATTCGTCCCAGAGGTGCAAGGGCCCGGGACAGGACTGAAGAATGGACAAGCAGCAGAGGCTGTTGCTTTGTGAACCCTTTTGACCAGCTCAAATGAGAAACCAGTTAAAAGGGAAACCGCAGGAGGATGAGAAACCAGCGTAAAACTGTCGCCCACTTCACACCCGAACATGGTTGAAGGAGGAGGAGGAAGAGGGAAAAAAGCTATAATAGGCGCAGGAGGAAAATTTCACTGACGAAATCTTCCACTCGAAAGCAGTTCGAACCCGATCCCCGATCCTCCGGTAGCTCGCGCATGTAGGGGCGGTCCCTGCCGAATCCGACCCCCTTCCATTTTTAAAGCTTTCTGGCAGTCCACTCGGGCAGGACGCACAAGGCAGGTCGCCCGAAAAGTGCTTGAGCTGTAGGCGAATGACGGATAAAAGCTCCACGTCAGGTATCTGGTACGGTACAAAGCAGCGCACCGTCTTCAGCGTCCACGAATCTCTGGAGCGACGTGCTTGCAGCAAGTGCAACGAATGGAGCTTTCCCCCCACCCGTTTCCCCAATGAGGCCGAACTTCGCGCCCACGTTGCTGAGGGCTACAATCCAACCCTCATCTATAAGGTTAGACGGACGGGTTCGCGCGCGGTGGACGACTTATGCAGGGAACTCACGCGCCTTGGAGTTCTCGAAAAAGATCTGAACGGGTTGACTCCCAGGAAAATTAGAGGGAGCGTGGTGCGTTTTTGGCAAGGACGCGGCCCTGGTCCAGCACTCTCTGAGAACATCACTCAGAATTAATGGCACCATAATTCTTCTCATTACGGAGGATCGTTCCTTCGTAGTGGAATTGAGCGGGGTTCGTCCCGGGATCCGCGAAATCGGTCCCAGGGATGAGCCGGCTAAATCCTCAACGGTGCATGCGATGAAGCAGAAAGCACTTTCTGCGATTGGCTTCTTAAAAGTCAATTCAGGGGTCACTGCCGCGGACAGCAGCAGACTCCCTCACACGCTACAGGTCGAAGGCAACAAGAATCGGCTTTCCCCATACAGAAACCGACTCCTGCAGCCAGGCAGTGCAATTCGCGGAAAGGCAGGTTCTCCTCTACCAAGGCAATCATTTGCCATAGTTGATGGCCACAATGCATCAAACTCGTTTTGTTGCCTACGAGGACCGAAGGCAATCCGTCGCAGCCGGCTGCTCGCCTGGCGAGGAGGCGTGCAGGCGTGAAGAAGGCAGAAGGTTGGAAGTTAGTGAAGCAGGTTCGCAAATTGCGTCCATCGCGTGATGCCACGGCGCCCGCTAACTCCATTCCGAATGCGATCGAAAGGCGACGGAAAACTGGAATTCGTTTGCCACGTGGAGCCCGAGGTTGCACCCGTCGCATGCGATGGTGCTGCGCAGCCCTCGTGGGGGAGATGCACCCCCGGATCGAGAGTGGTTCTGTTAGACTTCGATTTGGAGACTGAAGCATCCACAAAGGCTGGTGATCAGCAGATCACGGTATCGGGGCAACAGCCCAAGAGCCGCAAGTGAGAGGCCGTCAGTGGCTCGACAGCACCGGTGGGGAGGGAACTCTGAATGTCTTGCGCGTCGTAAGGATTCCTTGGGCCCCAGGGACACACTTCTCATCCTCCCCCATGGGGAAATTGAATCTTTGACGGACGGGTCGTGCGCGGACGCACGAGCTCCCCCTAATGTTGCGAATGCAGACCGATAAGCTCACTAAATAGGGCCAACTTCGGACTTTGAAAAAAGAAAAAATCTCATTCCCACTCCCTTTCGCTCTCTAACTTCCCCTTTTATTTTTTGGGGAAGCTTCTGGAAGTAAGACCAAGCTATTTTGATCCCTGTGCAAACGGAGCGAACCCGAAGATCTCTGCTCCAATTTACTGGGTTTCCTTTTTTGTTCTCTCTCCTTCCTTCTCCCATTCCGAGCTTCTGCATATCCCGACCTACGTGTCGGTGCACTCCTCCATAAACTTCTTTTGTCTTCGGTTGGGAACAGCTCCCAACTGGTTTATTTTCATAAAATAAACTCCTCGTCGTGATAGGGTGAAAAACCTCAGACGGGCCTACGTCATGGCTGGACCAGGACACAGCGCCGTATTGCGCAACTCTGTCAGCATCGCTGACAGATCTCCCGAGAGATCCAGTCTTTAGTTCGATAGAACTCATCCAGACTCAGTCTCCTGGCGTCGCTTCACCGTAGCCTGTTGGAACATTGACAGGCTACGAAATGCCGTGAAGAGGTAGAATGCAGTTGCCACCATCAATCGTTTCGATTTGTACCTGCTTCAGGAGACACGAGCTCCGCGGAGGAAGCGACCGAGGCGTTTTCGAGCTGTACGCTTCTATCTAGCGGCACGAGAGACGTTGCGTCTTCTTCTGCACCCATGTCTGCTCCCACTCTTTATTGGAGTAAAATTCGATGTGGTTGATAGAGTTGGGAAACTTAGCTTCCCTTGGTCCTGATCTATAGACCCCATCACTCCATGGAGAAGGGGATCCGCTTGTTTCAAGATCTTAAGGAGAATTGGTTGGGCGTTTCGGATCCCTGAATCCCACATCTGGCAGCGGCAGACATCAACATTCCCCTACACAGGGACGACACATGCTGGGAAGGAATCCGCAGAAAGGTGTACGAGGTGCCTGCAGAGATGCAGCTCTCGAACTTCCTGTCCGGAGAGCAGACGATGAAAGGAGTGATAGTGTCTTTCTCTGTACTCAGGGGTAGTGAATCGAGGTAGAATACGGTCCGCACTCTCCGATCACACTCTAGTGTGGCTGGAGAGTTCAGCGAACTTGATCAGCCAACTGTCCTCCCTCAGATTTATGGAAAATGCCTCTTGTTGCGCCAATTTGTCCGGCAAACCAATATCGCTCGTATCCAAGATTGGGATGCTTTCAAGAACGCGGTGCGCACACTGTGCACTGAACACCCTATTCAGCGACCCCCGAGAGACTTCGGGGAGGGGAGCAGAATTTATTCTCTGTATCTTCAGGTAACAGACACCTTTCATTGCCTCGACTCCAAAAAGCTCGCAGGACATCGGGCAAGAGCCGCACGTCAAACTTGGCAATCAGGTGTAACGACCCTACTGGATGAGCAGTGTAAGACACTCTGATCTGCTCAGAATTCGTAAGGAAGTGGTCTCCTACTCCTCACACTGTGAGGAGCGCTTCCCGGACTGCACAGTTTCGAATGCGCTACTACCCAAGCGGGACCCCATATAAGGTGGGCACGACTGGATGAACCATTCTCCAGGGACGAGGTGCTCATTCCTTTTTATCCCTAAAAACCAGGAAAGTATTAAAAAAAGGACGATCTACCCGCGGAGTTCTTCAGATCCTTCACGGAAGATTCGGTGCTCCCGGTGCATCGACTCGATGCTCTCATGCGGAGGACTGGAAGCGTTTGAGACTCCTTCAGCTCAGCAAAATTAAAGACTCCTTCAGAAAAATGGGGATCTGCACAGCCTGAATAATTGGCGGCTGGTTACACTGGTGAATTCGGACGTCAAGCTGTTTTCCAAACTATGGATCGCGCTGTTACGAGGAGTGACGCGTGCCCTGATTATCTCGGTGCAATCCTTCGCGGTTCCCAGGCGAAGCATAGGATCCAACCCTCTCTTCGCGCTGTCTTGGCTGCGACAGTTGGACACTAGCAAAGACTGTGGCTCGGTAGCAGCTCAGTCTCTTCTTGGAAAAGAAGGTCATCACGGGGGAACAGAACCAGGAGACCTGGCTGTCATGGTCGACTTGCAAAAAGCATTCGACTCCGTGTACCAAAAAACCCCGCTGGAGCTACTGGGATGGCTAGATCTTCCTCTCTTTCTAATAAATTACTTGTGTGTGACCTGGCGCTGTGTTCTGACAGATAACTTTTTCAGCTGCCGCCACGTGTTCAGCGTGCCAAGCAGGAGGATCAGGTACGGCGATTGCCTCAACCCGTGACTCTTTAGTCCGCACTTTGAGCTCGTTCTGAAGACTTATACTCAACCCTAGGGCCCTTGCCCTCCTCCTGCTCCTGCCCACTGCCTGTGGTGGCGTATGCTAATGACCTGCTACTTCTCTTACCACAGCCCACCCCTTCGACGAGGCTCAATCCTTAGTCAACCTCATCCTCGTGGAAGCACCATGGTAGTTAACAGGCAGTAGTCCGCGGTCGTAACGGCCGGTTCTTCGTGGACTGGGCGAACACACTTCGTCTGAACGTTCTAGTGTCACCGAAAACGGCCCGACGTCGCCGGTTCAAGTCAATTCGAACCCTGGAGAGCGTACTGAGTTCAGTTCCAGGGATGAGTCGGCAGGCCTAGAGACGAGGCTTGAAGACCCCTCCTGTTGCTCTGGAGAGGAAACGAATCCCTGGCAGCTTGGTTCGACGCGACTCTCCTATCGACACCGACAATGGGATTCAACACACATCGATGTGTTCAGCGAAGGCGGAGAGCGTCATGAGGCAGGAAACAAAGGGGAAACTGGCAGTAAGGCCAATCGCCCTCTTTGTGAAGACCAACGGAAAAGACAATGCGGACGGGATGACGGGATCACGGCCAAACAGCCCAAGCAGTTGTTTCTGTTGTCGTCGAATATCGAGGTGGCATCCTGTGATATGGACAGATGCACGTGTCCGGTGAAGAGAACTCAGATAACAGTGCTTCTAAAGCACACAGGCCATAACGGTCTCCAGGACTCTCTTTGCTTGGAACCAACGAATGGGGATCTCCTGCCGCCATTTGAACTTCATTCATGCCTGGAGGAAGGGATCTGTGGATACCTGGGCACGGTTAGCCTGCAGCAGCCCGAAAGATCTCATGTCGATCCAGAGGTCCGGAAGGATGATCCTGCAAAGAATCGTCGAGGAACCGACCAATCAGGCCAGCATTCACCACACCTTTGGCCGCAGCGCTGTCTTCCCTATGGGAAAGCAATGGCAGTTGTCTCTTGGTGATGTGGGAGTTCTCCTGCACCATCGTGGGAGTAGAAAAACTAGGCGGATTTTCCATGAAAGTGCTGGCCGATGCGGCTGCGCTCTGCTAGCAGGCGAAGGACTCCGACGGTGGGCCGAAACTCTGAACGTGTTCCCGCCCTTGTGTTGGCTCGTCTGTCCTCCCTCTCCGGTGGGAACACAGAGTGGTACTTTTGTTGCTTTAAAGTCTTCCCTGCAACGAATGCATGCACCATGTAACGAGAGAGTGTTTGCGGAGTGTGCCAGGGGGAGATCGAATCGCTCCCCCAACTGCTGATGAACTGCGGTGTCATCCATTCATTAGGGCAAAGGCTGGCTTCGAAGCTCATCTACCCTGAAGAAATGCCGACTGATCTGCTCTCCGCTTCATCACGCGAGAGGTTCTCTCGTCTGCCGCCATGATCGCGACTTTGTGTGGCGCCCACGGCATGCTCACGACCTGGTACTCGCTGCGGCTGATCAGCGGTAACGAGAGGCTTCCTGCATCTGAAGAAAGCATGCAGATGGCCTCATCTGGAACGAAAGTCAGTAGGGTAATCATCATCATCACAATGAGGCTCTGGAAGGGGGGCAGCAACCTCGGTATCCCCATTCTCACCCACCTGGTATTTATTTATTCATCGCCTTCCCACCCTCATTGCTGCTGCCAATTCTATCAATTCTATTCTATCTTACTGACAAGATGGGAGTTCTGTATCACTGAAGGGGCGCAGAAACTCCTAGACGAATGTACCACGAAGTGCTAGGCGACACGACTACGTCCTGCTTCCAGGCGAAGCGACTTTGTCAGAGGACGGAAATCTTAATGTGTCCCGGAAGAACACTGCGTCTTCCCCCGTATCTGAACAGTACCATGTTCCTCCTTGGGTGACAATATGACATGGTGTTCCTCTTGCACAGGAGTGTCCCTTGCAACGGGCGCCTGCAGTATTCACGAGGAGCAGGTTCTCCCCGGAATGTGTGACAAGTGCTTGGCGATCGAATCTCTCCTGCCACCTGTCAGTGAACTGCGCCGTCGTCCATTGGTTGTGGGAGCTGTTAACTTCAGCCCTCTTGCATCTTGAGGATTGGCCAGCCGAACTGCTGTCTTAGCTCTTTCCGCGAGAAGCTCTCCCGCTTGCCGCAGTGACTGTGACCTTGTGTTGCATTCGCGGCATCAACAAGGTCCGCTACTCGCTCGAGCTGCATCATTTGCCAGCGGGGAAGCCACTCGTATCGTGGTTCCCTCCATGATGAAGGCTTGCAGGTTATCCCATCTGAAAATGGGAGTCAGAGGAAGATCGCCACCATCTTGCAACATTTTTCGAAATGGTGCAGGAATCTCGATGACCTCACCCATTGCCCTCCATAATTTATTTAGTTCTAAGTCCTGTGCTCACCAATTCTCCGAACAGTTTTCAAAGAACGAGCCCTTCGAACTTCTTTTTGTTTTTGTTTTTTTGACTCACAGCGTGATTCTTTGTTTAATGGTTTTTATGTACAAGTGAACTTTCTTGCGCAACCGCTTGAGAAGCCTTCAGGAGACTAAAGACTTGGTCTCGAACATCGATCAAGGGCTTTGACATCCTACTGAGCCGTGGCATTCATTGTGCCTTCACAACAAACAGGCCAAAAGACGAAACAGTTTCAAAGTAAAGCGATAGTTCTTAGGAAAGTTTGGTGGTTTCTAAAGTGTATTGGCGGAAAGTCAGCTAAATTCTCATCGGGAGTCAGATCTGGGAAGACAGAAAGAGTACTAAAAAAAGCATATAAGAAAACGTGTGGTATGGAAAATGGTGGTATGGAAGAAAGAGTCTGATGATTGCCTATGCTCTTCTACAACCTCTTTAGTAGCTTGACAAGCTTTACCCTTAAGTCTTTTGGGTACTTCAGACACTTTGTTGTTCCCCTTAATAGCACGAAGGTGAGCTTTAGCACGTCTCTGGGGTTTTACTTCGTAAGCACAACGGTCTCGACACTGCCCCACTCGTTGGGAGACATCAAAATCCCTCATACCGGCGTCTTTCATGCCGCCCACGTACCGGGACTTGGGACTCCAGAAGCTGAGTGAAGGAACATCTCCCTCTAGCGTCGAGTTGCTAGGCGATCGAAGCATGCCGGCCGAGTAATTTTGCTTTCTGTGTTGATGACGGATGAATGAGGATGCCCGCTATCATCACCTTCATCCAATGACCATTTGCGAATCTTGCTAGGATTCGTACTGGGCCGAATTGATAAAAGTGTCAAGTCGACTCTTTCTCTTTTCTTCGCCGTGGATGTTTCACAGTATTTTCTTTGTCGCGGTTTGTCCACCAATGAAAAAACTGTGTCGGATAACTATGGGAATCTTTGCAGAACATCCTTCCCGCGATTTCCTTGTGAGTTGCCTCTTAGCGGGCCTCGCTTCCTCCCGGGCCGGGGCGCAAGACCCCACGGAGTTTCGCAGCTGCGCTTCGAACACCTGGATGCCTATGTGCTTTGCCAGTGGGGCATTCACATTCGCATCCGACGTCTGCTGAGAGTTCGCTTCCTCCTCGTGGATCAGTCCAGCATCCGGTTGCAACCGCATCCTGCTTCGAGGCGTTTCGGGCGGGAGACGGCGTTGTTGTAGGTATTGAGGTGTAGGCGTGAAGTCCATTCCGATTCGCGCGGCTGGAGTTCCGGTGCGCCGCAGCAACATCTTTTCCGGTCCCTTTTTCTCGATGTACCTTCCCATGTTTTGTCTGCTTCTTCTTCTAGAAGGTCGCTGTCACCGTCCTCGCTTCTCAGCCTTACGTGACTCCTATTCTGCGGCTATCTTCTGAGCCGCTGGTGTCTGAAGGAGTCATCTCACCTCTTCCCTGTCTTTGTGGTAAGCATGGCACTACTGCTGTTGCGCCGGTCTTGGTCAAACCTCTCCTGGGGTGTTCCACGTTCACATGTGAGAGCACACGTCAACCAAGGTGACCCGGTTGGTTAAGTGACGGTACTCGCTTCGCGGGAACACCTTTCAGATGTCCTTGTTCACTGCAGTTGCCACACGTTTGTGGAATCACGGCTCGCCACAGGCAAACTGCTGTGCCTTCCACCTGCAGGACACGCAGGAATGCTGCCCAATCGGGCACGCTTACACCTGCTCCTGCGAGGCAGCTTCGCTAAACAGCAGAATGTATTTGCCTGCTTACGAAGCGCGTGCGCTGTGTCCTGTTTTGCCAGTTCGAAAACCAGGACAAAACCAACGACTGTACTCGTTTTAACCACGAACGAATGGTTCGTGATCGTAGGAAATAGCTTGTGGCTTTCCAAGACGATTTTCGTTTGCAAGAGTCGTTCCGCGCGGATGGATTCCTTGCAAAGAACCTTTCACGTTCGGCTTTCATCAACGATCACTGGGGAGACTAAGTCGTCCTCTTTGTGCGAAAGTCACTCGTAGAACTCTTGCACCGACTGTTTGCTTCTGTCACCCACCTGGTAGAGAAGGGCGGCTGGATTCGTATGCTTCCTCCGCAGTCGAGAGAGCTGGTCCCCGTGTGATCGATTCAAGAACCACATGGAACCAAGGGACGAATAGGGCTGATGTCACTTTTTCCATCGTCATTCTAGGTGCAGCGTTCGCCGCCCGAAGCATCCATGAGTTTCAGTGAGGCTCGATCCTCTACCTCCGGAAAAACGTATTAGTCTCTGGTTACCTTCTCTAGGCAAAGCATCGAAAACGCCCTTATTCTCAGGAACGCGGACGGATCGTGGATGAGAAGCTACTGTGCCTCCACGTGCCCATGCAGGATGGTCCTTCACTGAGATGTGCGATATGGGACGTGGTTTAGTGAGTACGTTCTGAACTGATAGTGCTCCTTGGACTATCCTCTTCGTGGCCAACGCTTTCACGCCGAGCGACAATCCTCAAAGGGTGCGCACTCAATTCTACAGCTCCCTTAAGCACGGATGGCTTGTAGATGCAGGCGTGCAATAAGCCCATGTGATTACAGGCGACTTCAAACTCCACCCTGTTGGAAGCCAATACGTGGATTTCCTGCCGCCCAATGAACTACAATGCTTGGCGTCAGGAATCCATTGATTCCTGGGCTGCATTCCTAGGAATGAGCCGCGAAGATCTTCGCCCCCTGCGTCGATTCCAACCTTGGCCACTCCAAGATGTGATGCAGGACGAGGTGAAATTTTCCTTCCTGACCGCCACTCCCCTCGCCGAAGCACTGTCTGCCCTCGAGGTTCGAGAAGACAGTATCCAGGTGGGAGTTCTTCTGAACCATCGCAGGAAGAACGAAACTACTCGGCTAATGGGACACGAACGAGCTCGCGGATGCCGCCACTCCTCGTGCTACAGCAAAGGGATTACTTCGGTGGGGAGAAGCTCTTGGTGTTGCCCCCGATGAACTTATAATCCCTCCCTGCTGTTTGGACGGTTCGGTGTTCCCCCTTGCATGGAAGCAAGACGTCTTCCTCTTCTTGCACTGGGGCTTGCGCCATAACGAGCGGCGGCACCGAGTTTCCGGTGGGGTGGCTTCTCCCTACTGTGCCCGGGGCGGGGAGACGGAGTCGTTCCCGCACCTTGTTTTGGACTGTGGTGCCCTCCAGGAACTCTGGCGGAAGTTGACAGCGGCACTCCTGCCACCGGGGGACACCGCCCGTGAAGTGCTGCGACGGTTCTTCCAAGCGCAAGGACTTTCGAGGGCTGCCTTGATTTCCACAGTTGGTTGCATCCGCGCCATCGTCACGGTCCGAGACGTGCTGGAGATCACTGGTCAGCGATGCTGTGTCACCAGGAAGGCAGCCGACTTTATCAGGGCGGCAGCTGGGTGGCGACACTTGAGTGAAAACGCAACGGAGGAGCTAACCGGCATCCATCGCCGGATTAACAACGGTTTCGAAAGACGAACCCGGTGATCCACCCCCATTCCCTTTTAACTCCATTTTTGCTCTCGAGCCCCTACTCCCATTCGCTCCGTAGTGCTTTTGGTGCTATCACTCTTTGATTTTCCCGGTGACTGCGGAGCGTCACCAAAGTTCCCTGACCCATTCCTCCCATTTACACTTTTTTTTTGTTTGTTTGTAGACCCCTCCTCCCCCATTCGTTTATGTTCTTCCGTTTTCCTGGCCTGCGTGCCAGTGGTGTATCTCCGTTGTTGGTTTTCTTAGTCGTTGGCTGGAAGCAACTGTTTCCAGCTGGTTTATCAAAATAAACGTCCCGGCGTGACCGGGTAGGAAACTTCAAACTCCTCTCCCTTTCTGGTGAGCGCACCAGTGAGCCCAGAGAATTGTGCCCTACGATGCTCACGCTCAACTTGTTCATGGAGCACTGGGGCATAGAAGGTGTTGCCAGTTGTTTTTCGAAAAGTACTTGTACTTGCGGTTGATAAACAAAGACAGGCAAGATCGATTCTGTTCCACCACATGCAGACCGATTTCGACATGCTGGCGCCACATCCCTTGCTGCAGCACTGTCTGCCCTGAAGCATGTGATAACAGTTGCCAACCGACGGGGCGGGGACTTTCTTGCACAGAGTTCACTGCAGGGAAGACAAAACTCCTTGGCGGATGGAAGAGGCGTGGGTTGGTGGATGTCGCCACTTAGCGCACTTTGGCGAAGGGAATAAGTCGGTGATGTCAACTGTTTAGTGCTCCCCCCTACAAACTGGTGGTTCCCCTCTTGTGCTGGAACATGTCAGTGTTCCCTCTCAATGGAATCACGAGATACTGCTGTTACTCGTACTATATAGGGAATCCAGTACAATCTGCCCTGGCACCTCGTCTCAAGGGGAGCTGCATCTCCTAAGTGTGCTAGGTGGGGACCGCTGGAATCGATTCCGCTCCTGCTATTGGACTGTGATGGAGGCTGGTTACAGCAACTCTATGCCAGGGGGACACCACTTATGACTTGCTGTGCGGTCATCGCATGCGGAGGACTTTCGCTTGGCACAGTTATCACGACAGTGTTACATGCGCGCCATCGTTACGGCTCGTCATGTCCTGCAGACTCAAGCACAGTGTCGGAAAGCCGCCCGCATGGCAATTGCCTACATGAGGATGGCTTCCAGGTGCCCTCGTTCAGAAGGTCACCTGCTGCATAACTAGTAAGTGGAAGCTTTTTTCTGACTGGTTGACACGGGAATTAGCGGACTCTGTGACCCCGAGTGTTCCATCTGGACTTACACGCCGTGGGGGCTGCTAACAATTCCTCCAGATGAACTGATGGGGCCTCCAGCGTGCTGGAACAATCGTACCCTCTTTCCCAAGTGTCAGATGGCGTTATTGGTTTTGAATTGAAGAATCCGATGCAAAGCACGTCTTCATCATTGGAACCGGGCGAATGTCGGTGCATGGCAGATGCGGGGAACAGTAGTTCATACCGTACCTGCTTCTAGACTGTGCTGCCCTCCGACCCCTTTGTGATTGCCTTGCGACAACCCTAGGAATCCCAGTGGTTAGGCCCAAGGACGTTTCAATACGCTTCTTCCACACTGCCGCCAGCAGTGTCCCTTGCGGTTCTCAGTCTTCCTAGGATAGTGGAGGGCGGGAATGCCGCAAAAAGAGTTCAGAATGGAAGGGATGCCATTCACTGATCGAGAATCTTTCTGAGGATCTCCACGAAATGGTTCCTGGGCAAAATTCGAATCGAACTTCCGGCATCGTGGAAAGCACGCAGAGAGCGTTTAACAGGGAGCAGTGATCCTCCTTTACTTCTACAGGTTTCCATACCCCTTGATGTTCCAGAAAGGGATTTTAACTCTCCCAGTCGACAACAGGAAGTTGGCCATCTTGTCTTATTTGGTGTTGTCCCTCTTAGAACGCTCCTTGTTAATTAGAAGTGACCGGAATTTTTCTTGTTGGAGTATGCTCTGTTTCTATCCCACTTTCGGGACCTCCATATCCCGGGTCTAGAATTTTTTTTTCTCTTCATAGATCTGATAGATTTTTGTTCCATTGTAAAATGTATCGTTTCGTCCATAGCATTGCGCGACACTTCATAATAGTTCAACCAACTGAAAGATGATGCTTTTTCTTTGCACCGTCGCATTGCTCTCTCTCTCTCTCTCTCTCTTACATTGCCTCTTGTCTTTTGGCCTGCTCCTCATACGTCCGAATTTTTCTGACTGTCTCACTGCCTTGTTCCCCCTCCTGCCTCTCTCCCGGCTGCATTTTTCGCTTCTTGACCTCTTTTGGTTCCATATCTTGGAGTCTAGAGCTTTAGAGACAACAGATTCCTTCGGTTTTGGGTTCTCTTTTTTCGGGTTGACTCTCGCTGCATTCACTTTCGAAATCATCAGCGTGACAGAATCTCATGCTATTGCTCGCTCTCCCTGCAATGAGCTTCGTGTGCCTAGTCATCTTGCAAAAACGTCTCTGTGGCTAACGTACATCGCACGTGTCCCTTCTGTTTGCACTTTGAAACAATTCTACATGATTCCCGAAATGTTCGCAGTCCGTGAAGAATCAAGGTTGTTGCCGGTAGCGCAAGATCACCTGTGTGTAGTTCAATGTTCATAGAGCCCTGAATGACCACATCTACCACATCTTGGTGCAATCTCATCTCCACTATCTCCTCTCCACAGAAAAAAATCTCGTCCATGAGGTTGTGAAGGCGGATGAGTTCTGCCTGGTCATACCGCATGAAGTGGCACAACAGCGTCCTCTGGCTTGTGTGAATACGGACTCATGACCGAGTTGACCACGTCGTCTCCTCTATCCTGATAAAAATCCTTCTACTGAAAGCGATGCCCTTTCCTATCAGGGCATTCGCCAGCCTTTCGTAATCCATTGGGATAGCTAAGCCTTCGGTGGAAGGAACCATGTTCTGGATTTGTTTACAGTTGGCACCCATTCGACATAGTGCTAGTTAAGTGTCCTTGACTACTGATATTCAAATGAGTCCCGTTTTAAAAGTGACCACTTAGCTCTATGGATTCACTTTGGCATTGAGCTCATCAGCATCTTCAATTTCCAAGATTGCAGGCTTCTCACGCTTTGCGTTTATCGCTCCAGACTTCAGACAGTCGCTTCCATCGCCACGACCGTCTTACACCGTTGCAGCCATGGTTTGCACATTTGCCTTAGCAAATGCGGAAACCTCGGTGGAAGACGGAAGGATGACTGCAGATAGCTCATCTCCACTGCTGCAGAGCTTCGGCTCTAGTGGCGAAGAACGGGAGCACCTACTGGTGTGAACTGGCCAGACTCTTGGTCAGACGAGATAGCGGCTGCGAAGGACGCTCTTCTCTCCTTGAGAAGCGTTGCTGCAACGTGTTCCATTACGGTCATGAACTCCAGCGATTAGCTCCGCTGACCAAAGAACCTGGCTCTCCTGTCTCCCTCGAACGGGAGTGTCTGGTTTCAGATAACCATTCTCACGCGGGTGAAGATCAGTGAGTTGAGTCTGGAGTTACGGCAGCGGTTGTCGTACTCATCTTACAGAAGCTGCCCTCAGGAGATACTCGTGCATCCCACCAAGTGTGCGTGGGCAGAAAGAGCTTATTTTGCCGCGGAGCTGCCCCCCTTGAGCATACTGACAGCAACCTACCGGCAAAATGAGTGAAACTATTTGCAAGTGCAGGACGCCAGATGGTTGGACCACGGGCCAGCTGACATCGACGTACCAGCGACGTCAAATCTCCTACCAAAAAAAAGGAATTTGGCACCGAAGCGAGCTTTCGAGAATTCATCGTGAAAATCTCGAAGGACCCTCAGTGCTCCTAACAGCTGCACCATCCTCCTCAAATGGCAGGGGTCAGCGCTTCCTCTGCTGCACTGCTTCCATACAGCTCCCACAGCTGTAACTGAAACCAAGGGGTTGTGGACTCAAACCGCAGCGCTTGCGAAGAACGCGAATCCATCCCGCACCTGCTCGTGGACTGCGTTGCCCTGCACCCTTCGTGGGAACGTTATGCAGGAACGATCCTCCGGACTCCATGTGGCCACCCCAGGGACTCACGGGAACCCCTCCTCGCGCGCGACTCACCGCCAGCAGCCTCATCTTCAGCAGCTTTTCGCTTTCTACGCGAGACTGTGGCGGTCTACAGCAGCTCCAGAGGAGGAGGAGGCGATAGGGACGCCATCCACTTTCCCCTAAGCTTTTTGTGGAGGGCAACGAAATGGTCCCACCTGAAGAATATACATAAGGAACTTGCCGGCATCCTCGGGAGGATATAGAGGACGGCGTCTTTCAGCAGGTTTTGATCCCTTCCTGTGCTCTCACCAGTTATTTAATCGATATTTTTGTTTTTATTTTTTTTTGTTTCCCTCCATTCCCTCTGCTATCGAGGCCATCCTTCATCCTCCTCGGTCTGCGCATCGGATTCTCGGCAAGTTTGAACCAGTCTGGATGCGGTAGGGCCAGCGGTCCTACTATCCTCGTATTGTTTTTTTTTTTTTTCAGTAAATAAACGCCTTTGTGAACTTAGATGAAAATCCATCGCTACGGTGAACTGCTCCGTTGCACTGCTGTACTCTCGTCGCCTCTGGGAACGCAGTCAAACTTTCCCAGACACTCTGCAGGGCAACATTCTCGAAAAGTGAGCGTAGAAAGGTTTCTCTTGCACCACACTTGGCAAACTCTGGGGCCACACTTCTCCTGGACCAGTGTTGGAGCATGAGATACCCGAATGCAGCAGTCGGAAAGGGAATTCCTGCCACTTTGGGGAAAGGAGGGAACTGTCTACGAAAGCCGAGGGCATTTTCACTTCCTTCAAAAGGATTGGGAGATGCTCTCGACGAAGTCCTTTGGGGTGGACAGTGGAAACAGAAGTGTCAGCCGGCCAGTGTGGCGTCCAGCAGAGCGATTTCTTTCTTATCTTCGTGATCTCGCCGGATGTTCGTCAACTTTCTTGCTCGTCAACGTCGATCTTTCTCCTCATGGCTGATAGCGCTGCTGCTAGTAAAGTTCCTTCTGCCCAGCACTTCCCTTAGCATGGCATCATCTCCTTCAAGGAGCAGCCAGCGTAATTGGAGAATCGCCGACTTCGCATTCCTCCGGGCCCGTGTGCTCTTTGACTTTCGCCCACGATCCGCATTGTTTTTAGGCACTGCAGCCCGTGAGCGAACAGGAGATTTGTGCTCGATCCTGCCTCGCTGGCAACCATCTGCCGAAGCCGGTACCCGCGCTCGGGGTCGACTGCGTTTGCCTTGGAGAGGGTGAGCAATGGGGCGCGCCAGTAAGTGCACCAGCTCACAATCAGGCTCTGTAGTCCTCCGTCCTGGATCCCCCCTGGTTCTCCAGAGGATCTGCAAACTGTCAGGGGGGACGTCCTTGGGTTTCAAGCCCGAAGGATTTCCGAGAACGACACAGGTGACACTCCTACTTTTAACGGTACGCTTACTCTCGTGTACTGGTACCGGTTCCCGTTCCAAATGAGCAATGGTACCAGTTACCAAAAACAGCTAGTTCTCCATCGATTTAGCAATAGTCTGGATGCGCGGTTCTGCGTTTCGAAGAAGGAATGTGAGAAACCAGAAAACTCCGGGAAGGGTCGGCTTAACAGTATAATTTTGCCAGTGCTAGGAGGCAAAGCACCTCTGATGCACACGTGAGCAGGAAAGCAAACGGAGTGTCTGCCCTGCGCGCCTCCTTCCCGATGGAGACCTCCGCGACATGCATACATGGCGGACGATTATAAATGCAACTACCAAGTTTCTAGCCAATTCTTGAGCTTCGCGATGCGCACGGGTGGTCAGGGTCACCATAGGCTAGGTGGTGACCATCATAGACTACAGTCGCTACATCGGTGACATCTGGTGCTAAATTTCACGGATATCCTATGGTTTCACGGACACCGTGAACCATAGGATGCTGCTGAAGATCTTGAGGAAAGTGGGCTTCCCGAAGCACTTCAGAGACTATATGGAGAAGAATCTCGAAGGACAGTACTGCAGAAGAATTATCAATAGGCATGACACGGAAGTCATCCGGATGGAAAGGGGAATACGCCAAGGAGACGCCCTCAGTCCAATGCTGTTCGTGGTGTATATGGAGGCGGTGTCGTCGCTGTTCCACAGTAGCGGGCGTCTTGAAGGAATACGCTTTGACAGCAGACTGACGCACCTAGCGTATGCGGGCGATCTTCTATTCTTTCTGAAGGGAGAGAGGGATCAGCATGCGTTCCTCAGTGTCGTCCAATCCATGGAAACTGGCCTGGGATTGAAGATCAACGCCCAGAAATCCCAGCTATTGCCCATAGGAATCCTGGACCTCTCCGCGTTAACGGAGCAAGGATTCCGAGCGGTGGGCGAGATGAAGTACCTGGGAATCCACATCGGCGACGACTGGGCTCCGCATCAGGTGTGGAAATAAATCCCGGGGAAAACGAGAGAAGGTGCTGCGAAATACGTCCGGCTCGACTTCTACCAAAAGCAGAGGGCAAACCTTTGGAATGGAGTCCTCCTCCCCAAGATGCTCCTTGGAGCAGCCTTCTGCCGATTGGACGAGCGGACAAGCAAGGACGTAGAACTGCAGCGGAAGATATTGTGAAAACAGTTCAAGCCGCGGGTCAGACCAAAACTCTTGTGCCGACCACGAGAGAAAGGCGGGATCGGGATGAAGTCGCTGGAGCGATCCGTGGATCTTCTGCACGCGCGACAAATCCTGCATCTTGCCACCAAATGGGGCAAGTGGCCTTATGCGACACAGATCTTTCTCGCAGCTGCAAACCAACTCGAGAGGCCTGTTGTCTGCCTTGATAGGCAAACACGGAAAACGGGGAGGCATCGATCCAACTTGGAAAAGAAGGCAGGAACTCGTGAACACCCAACAACTCAAACTAGTGCCAAGGAGTAAAGAAATTTGGAAGACGAAATGGCCATGCATGGTCATCTCATACTTCATGTGCATCCCTAGGGAAACCAAGGAGTGGATTTTCCAGAGGTCAAGGATGATCTATCAGGGACCACGAGCAGTTTGCAACAAGCGGCGGCCGCCAGAAGATGCGACTGTTTCGCCTCACTGGAAAAATGGTGGGAAGATTTACCCACAAGTATCGAGAGATCTGGAAACATCAGGAACCCAGCTGCTGGAGCCTGATCACCAGAGCAAACCATCTGAGACGCTGATGGAGAATCCGGAGGAGGAGGAAGTTGTGTCTACTGCCGCCGGCCGCTACGGATGCCTCCAGGTGAACTCGCTGGTGGCTAGAACCACGGTCTGGACGAGAGACTTACCACCCGACCCTCAGGATGACCCCCTGATGTTTTATCACGGAGGCATCCTGAGCGGCACGAGGACAAAGCCCTGGTCGGGGAAAGCTCAGGACGAGATCTGCAAGGCCTATGGAGTCTGGGAAAACCAACTCCACATACTCACCTGTCCGCTCCTGCAGCGCTACTGGGCCAAGATGAAGGAGGTGACAGGTCTGCAGAGAATGAACAAGATGAAGATCCTGGCTGGGATGTTTGAAGGGAACGGCAGCGTTCCCGATACAGCCCATTGGTCCGCACTACCATCTCTCTCTCCATCAGCAGCATCGTGATAAGAAAGGCAAAAATGCGGAACCGAATGATTAATACGCCGGCAGTGGACATTCTGATTCTGGGACTATTTGAAAAATAAGTAGGAATTGGAAGCTGTTGATGTATTCCCTCTTGTACTTACCGCTACATCCTCCAAAGGATTGAGGAACAGTCGAGTGGAATCCCCACAAGAACCCAGTGACTGCATTCCCGGAGAATACCTTTGTATGTCATAAGCAAGCGACAATCAGTGGCATCGAAAAACACTTATGAAAGTGAAAGTGAGTATCAGACTGTGGTACTGCTCAATGTTACGAATGCTGTGACCTAAAGTTGTTGAATAAATTCACCCCACCGCGAGTCGGAATGGGGAAAAACGGGTGGTCAGTGCGGAGCAGCCTGACGAAGCATAGAGCCCCCATCCTGAACCAGAACCTGGCTTGACTTGAAATAGCTTACGCCCAGGGTCCATCTCCATCTTTTTCGGCGTTAGGATGCCGAAGACAGCATCCCTTTGTATGGCAACGAGATGTTTCACATGCATCCTCAGCCTTGAGTTCCCACAAAGTGCTTTCCGCTTCAGACCATCCGTCCAGCGTCTAGCCTCTCGTGAGGATTGTGATACAAAAAGGAGAGGCAGGGGGCTTCATGAAGTGGTCGCAGTGGTGTCCAGAGATGGCATTTCCCAGCTCACCCTTGGATTTGGAACTGGTCTTCTCTTTTTCCATATTCGAAAGAGGAAAAAAAAATTGTAAGGTGAAAGATGAATGTGCTGGAGATCAACCACTGTAATAAATAAGGAGACTTCTAACGTATATCTTCAAGAGGCAAGTGAAACCGCCAACAACCGGGTTAAATGATGTGGACAATGTAGAAATTAACTGCAGAATTGCGAATCACTTCGAAAACACACACGTGGTTGTCTTTAAAAAGCTTCACAGCTTCAAGCATGAAAGCTTCACATATTCGAAAAACATAATGACATGGAAGGAGCAGTCAGTCTAGATTTAAGAAAAAGAGTAGCAAGTTTTTGCTTTTGACGCGATGAATAGAAATGAGTCTATTTAAGACTTCGAAGTGATCGCATGTTACCACCTATGCCCTGATAATTGAAATGAGTGCGGCCCTACTTTTGTGCTAAGGTTCCATACGGATAGATGGAAAACAACATTCCATGGTGTGACAATGATTGCTAACCAACTCAGCTGACTCAGGATGATGATGGTGGCAAAAGAAAAGAAGAAACCCTATTCGAAGCGAATTCAAGTTAAGTTTTAAACAGGATCTCCTGCATGCTGGAAATAAGTACAAGAGGTTCTGCTTACTTTCGTGCACTTATTATAAGCACTTTAATAATTGAAAGTGTCAGATTGACCAGTAGATTTCCGAGAGTACTCTGACGGCAACATGGGAACAAAAAGCAAACATGGGCTAGTAATCAAACAGATTGACATCCTGGAAACAAAGAAGAAGCAAATACTATAGTGTAATGAGTGGTGAGCTTTCCGATCTCTGGCTCTCGCTTGAGTGCTCTTCTCTCTGGCTCCAATCTATGTGATGACAATCCACCTACTACTCTGCACCAACATGGATCCTTGACAAACGCCGCGTTAATTTGTTCCCCATAACATCCTGAGGAAGAGAAAAATATTTTCAATTAGGATTTCAAGGTATTTTCCATTGATGGAAACCTCCGGACTTTTCGCTGGCCTTTGATGAGTCGCCTTCGAATCCCTTGGACATCCCAGCAATCTTGATTTTGTAAACCTGTCAACTGGACCACGTACCTCGACGAAAAGTGGACTCGCGTGCGATTCACGTCTTAAGGCCTTAAGGGGAAAACTGCCTGTTCGTTCCATCGGAAAATCGATGAGGTTACTGATGTTTCGACAACGGACTACAAAACAAGTAGGTTCACAGTGCGGGTAGCTGTACTTTTCGTGTGCCACTTGGGAACCGAATCCTTCAGATGTAGGGATAGAGAGCCATCGACCGTGAGCCGATATATGGCGTGAATTTGAACCACAAAATCCAATTGACAAGGATAGAAACTGGGAAAAGAAAGAATGAAAGCTGGGAAGAGGACAAGAAGCAAGACTCTTCCTTGCTTCCTGCCCTTTTTGAAGGGTTTAGAATTTGCTTTGATAAAACCTCAATTATACGCTTTTCCACATTCTTACTGACTGGGGCAGCTTGCATTATAATCGGCATATGTGTAATTTCTATATTCTGAAGAAAATGAGCTTAGATGTTCATCTGTCATTCGATTAAGAAAATTCTTTACCATTGACTATGAATTTTGATGTGACGAAAAATTTATTGTAATAACAGTGAAATTACTATATGATTTATAAATAATCTTATATGTAGTCCGCATTATTTCAGGCAGGTTTTTGTTAGGGAGCACTATGGTAGAATTTTTTTGGAACAAGGCAACGAAAAACACAAGGCGAATACCACCAAAGCAGGGATACCAACGCGCCGGTTATGCTAGTCTTGCATCATCACTCTTAGTATGGTGGTAACATGGATGGTAAGATTGTGCATAGTATATATACATCTTTTGTCAATAACAACTTTTCTGCATTGAAAATTGACTTTCGTGTTTTGGAAAATCCACTGGGACTTATGATAAGGGTGTAGGAGATTTAACTGACGCTGAGGTGGCTGTTGACTGGCTTCAAGAACATAATCCCAGAGACATTCCGATTTGGATCGCTGGTTTTTCTTTTGGAGCAGCTTTTAAAGACCTTGATAAAATTATTGAAGCAAGAAAAAAGGGAACATCTGTTGGCTTTGGAGCAGATATAAACCAGTCTGAAGAGCAAAGGAAATTTACATGATGTTCAGCCTGGGGATTTAATCAAATTTGGTTTAGTACCCGAATTTGCAGGGCGGATTCCAATAACTGCTGTTTTAGATGAACTGGGTCATGCAGATTTAATACGTGTATTAACAGAGCCAAGGAAGTTTTGGGGAGAAGATTGAGCTACGTCTCTTCGGCTAGCATTACATATTGGAGTTTAGTTTCCTTGGTTTTAAAATTTTTCCATCTGGAATACTGATGAACTCGGGCAGATGGAATTTAAAAGAATTAGCTCTACGCAGTTCTGACTCTTTTAACTTCGTGCCTCACTTTGGTTCCGTACAAGACATGGTTCCACTGACACTTAAACAGGACGCAACTGTTTCGTTTTGTTTCCTCATACTTCTGATTGCTTTTTTCTTTTCCTTTTTTTGGTGACATCATTGGATACCTAATAAGATTGCAAATTCCTGCTTGAATGCTGTTCGCGGTTCATGTATGGGGGGGTCTGACCCAAGATCATGGGTGCAACAACCACATCAATTCTTTGAAGGTGCAGATGCAAACCTTTCGATCTGCAGGCTTCGTATTCACAATTGCACTCTGCTTCAACCAAAGGTTTTCATCCATGTTTATCTTTGCAAAACCGGATGATGTCAGCAAATATAGTGCACAATACTACTTGGCGTCCTCTTGACAAATATCTTGAGCAAAAACCTTACGTGACAACCGCCGTCATCAACTGGGGACAGCGACTTCCTAACGCTACTTCCAGCCCTCTGATAAAATCTGAAGCCTTTTTTTTTTGGTACAAAAGAAAAAATCGAACAATTTGCAATCGATGTCATCATCTTATATATCTTTCAAAAATGAGTCCATCTTCATTCCAGAAGGCCCCACCAAACTTCATTTACCGTTTCAATGAACCACAAAATTACTTAAGGTTGTTCAAGTAAATCCTAAGATCTCAACGGAACGAACTATGGAAGACGAACCAATCCGTGTATTGGGTTTCGTGGGTATTTTGCATGTCATGAACGCAAGATTAGGTTTATTGATCAATAACAGCTGTGATTTTGCAAGGGCAGAAAATCAAAATCCTTTCGGCGCGCGCGCTGGTGAAAACCGGAGAAGGCTCACACCACTGCACTTTCTTTTCAGGAAATACACAAATTCCAAGAGACAAAACCATGAAATCGTAAAATCTGCACTTCCGGAAAAGAGAAAAATTTCGAAATTCTCGAACTTTGGGGATTTGGGGCAGATCAATAAAACATTACTCAACGTACAGTTTGTCACATTTATTAAAACTTACTAAAGAAAAAGTCGGCACAAGTAAAATGATTAAGCAAAGCATTGAGTCAATGTGTTTTCAAAAAAATGTTTTAAATTAACACCAATTTCCTAGACATGAAAATTCATGGAAAACCACAACATAAGTAGTATTTCAAATCACTTTGAAATCTCTTCAAAAGGGACACATGTCTTTTGAATCATACTCTAAACGCACTTGGCACACATAAAGACAGAATGTTAATCCTCGACAACTTTACGAATAATTCTCCTATGTCCTCGAGGAGTCACCTGCACATTGGGTTCATCAGGGAGATCTGACTTGGATGAAGAATCTGATTCGGCAGGAAGGCTAGGATACACATGACCAGGCTCAGGAATAGAATGTGATGGAGGATCCACAGAGGATGGGGCAGGATAACTGGGAGCATTGGGTGGCATGGGATAACCAGGAACACTTGTGTTGGGGAGATTGGGGTAGCTGGGACCTCCTGCACTTGGTGGGGTGGGGTAACTAGGACCTCCTGCACTCGGTGGGGTGGGGTAACTAGGACCTCCTGCACTCGGTGGGGTGGGGTAACTGGGACCTCCTGCACTCGGTGGGGTGGGGTAACTGGGACCTCCTGCACTCGGTGGGGTGGGATAAATGGGACCTCCTGCACTTGGTGGGGTGGGATAAATGGGACCTCCTGCACTTGGTGGGGTGGGATAACTGGGAACTCCTGCATTAGGTGGAATGGGGTAATCAGGAACTCCTGGGGGTAGATGAGGATAAGAAGGAATGTTCATTCCAGGTTGCACAGGATATGTTGGAACATTAGGATCTGGATGTGTAGGATACACTGATCCTGGTTGCTTTGGTGGGAAAGGATCTGTAGGTATTCCACCTGGAGTGTATGAAGCAACAGGTTCTGGTCCTATTGCATAATATCATGAGACAATACACACCATCAAACTATATACAAACCAGGATCAGTAGGGACATTTCTGTAGTATGCTTCCGGTGAAGGATTTTCAGGCTGACCTTTGAACTTACTGCAGCAGTCTGCTATCTTCTGTCGGTTGCAATACAAATAAACTGCAACAACCAATATAAGAAGAAGAAAGAAATAAAAATAATCTGAATTAGTCTGTGATGTTTCTGAAGCAGCATGACTCAGAGCAGGCTTGATAATACAATCCAAGCCATTCCATATTAATTCTTCTTTTTCACATTTGCATTTTTTCTGAATACACTTTAAAGGAAAAGGGATGCAATCTTCATCTTGATCACATACGCTATAAATAGGTTCTAAAAACAAAAAGATAAGTTATTTTTAATCTGCTTCTTACCTGTAACACAAGTACTTCCCCTCCATTCAAATGTTCCACCAGGACACTGGCACGTAAAATTTCGACACTCATATGGATATTTCTGCCTAACATTGGGTTTATTGCATTCTTCATCGGTTTTACAAGTGCCTGCCACTAAAACATCCCATTATGCATTCTGAGTAAATTTTTAAATACCAAAATCTTGCTATGAGAAAGTATAAATCAAGAATCCTTTTTTAAAATAAGATACCCACAAAGCTTACTCTACAAAGTCTGAAATAAATCTGAACTCATTATGAAAGACATACAAACTACAAACAACTGTTTCATCAATAACTGCTGTGCAATCAAACATATTGAAGAATAAAAATATGTATTTAATTAATGGCAACTTTTCAACAAGATAATTGAGCATCTGTAAATATATATATATATATATATATATATATATATATATATATATATATATATATATATATATATATATATATATATATATATATATATATATATATATATATATATATATATATTATATATATATATATATATATATAACAGACTCAGTACTATTTAGACTAGCTCAGGGATGTGAATGGGTTCAGAAATAAAAAATGAAGAATTTACATTAGGTAATATAGGGACGAACTCACAGATTAGGATAATGGAGAGGATCTGCAGTGGATGGCATGAGATAAGAAAGAATATTTCCTCAAAAGTTCCATGGGGCAGGTTGGAATATGAGGATGTGGTTCTACAAGACTCGGATGATCTAGGGAAAATAATGTGCAGATTTAACACAGCAGAACTACAACTACAGGAAGACTGAAATCTGTGTTCTGGTCCTAATGCACACTGACATAAAGCAATACACATTATGCAAACCATGAATTGCACCTTGACACACATTCTGGATTCCAACATATGTGTGAAAAAATTTGAATTTGTGCTCATAAGTAACACTTTAGAATAATAATCACAATGTAGTTACAAGGTCAAGGGCATATTATAGATGGTTATAAGAGATGTGAGGGTTTTTATTTTAATTTTTGTATAGTTCTGAATTTATGGCTTTTATACACAAACATTGGAAGAAAAGAATTGAATTCCTTATGAAAACATAATCAAATGCAAAGCTTTTCAAAAAAAGGTACAAAAACTGCGTTCAAGAAGCTTTTGTTCTTTTTGAGGTACGTCAAGGTCTTTTCGAGTTTGAGATATGTATCTCTGAATACAATATGTGACTTTTAATAATGTGATGAAAATTTACAGTTTTTGTTAACAATTCATTCTTTTTTCTTTTTTTGTAGTGTACTCACCAGCTGCTTCCATGCTGGCAGTGTTGAGCATTAAGACTGGTAACAGATAAAACCAAAAGTTCAAAACTGTCACCATGTTCGTATCTTTGCAATGGAGGGCTGTGGAAAAGCACTTACGTGATCATCTACGTCAAAATGTACACTTTGAGAAGGATCAGGTTTTAATACTGCAACGTCAACGAAACATCCAAAAGCTCTTGAAAATTTCCTGGGGTCTAATCAAGTATACATACAATGGTTACTAATATTTAATACGAATCACACACAAGTAGATTCATCCAAAATGAGTGCAAATACTTTACAATACAACCACATTGCATTTTTTTCTTTTTTAACCAAGAAGCCTACTATCACCTGGGTTCACTTGAAAGGGTCTTCAAGAGTGAACTGGGAGCTGCATGAAGGTGCTGCAAGCCATGTGGTCCTCTGCAAGACCGCGTTTCCGACGGCCATGCCCTGGGACGCTCTTCCCGACTCTTTGCGCAGCCTCCGCAGCACTTTGCAGCTTCTGGATTTTCGTTCCAAAAGTGGCGCGTCCTCCAAATCTCTGGCTCCACTCCATAACTCGGGTCACTTTCATCGCGGGCAGTTCCGAGTGCAAACGTCTGTACTGCAAACAAACCGTATGTAAACAGAAGTGGGAAAAAGTACTCGAAAGAAGCAGGGTGAGTAAATTAGGTCAACCCCGCAAAAATTTTGTCGTCACATTTCAGTATCTTTTTCTTTTGCTTTTTTTCCTACATTTGCGTTGGTTTCTCCCTTGATGTGGAATTTCATTTCTGCACCACAGAAATAGCTCCTCAAGATTATTATGCTTCCACAGCCTCGCGTAAGCTCCTCTCTCACATTTGCCTGCTTCGTCACCCACCCGCAAGCAGAAAACCTGCCATCAAGCCGTGACCAATTTCTCCCACACCAAAAACAAAGGAAGCGTGCTACCACTTTCTTCTGTCGCTCTGTTTTTGCTCGATAGCTTTCCTCATTCATTCTGCGACAGTTGGCAACCGTGGAAACGAGTGCAACTGCTACTGATGCTTCGAAATCTTAGCTCTCCCATGTTCCGATCGAGGTCCTCGTCTGGCCTCTCTGAGCACACCCTTGAAATGTAGAAAGGTGTTTATCGATGATCAGATCACGAACCTCTCTCTCAAACTGAAAAAAGAAATAGACGCAAGTTACGGCTGCGGATGCATGTCTATGATAAACTGGAGGTGAAGCTTCACCTCTGATTTTGATGGTTTCATACGTGGGTGAGCTCCAAATAGCTTCGAATCCTATTCTTCATTTCAGGCTTTCATTTTAACAAATTTCAACTTTTGTAGAAGTTTTCTGGAATTACTGTTTAGTTCAAATGCTACGAGTTTGTGGACAACATCTCAGACTCCGGGCAAACTACTATGTCTCCATTGCAGAGAGGTCACGAAAACCCACCAGCCACGAAATGTAAACGTGTTCATTAGAGATCACTTAATGGTATCAAATATCCTTCATCTAACCAATCCTTTGAAGTTCCTCGCAGATTCACTGAATGTCGAGATTTTCGCTTTTGGTTTCAAGCGGTGTCCAACCTAATGACCATTTCCATCTTGAATGTTTAGAAAGGTTTAATCTTCTAATCGGGAAATGCTTGAGCAAACTTGCTGATTCCTTGGGATTTTTTCTAAAGGATTGGGTGCTGAGGAAAAATAGCACAATAGAGTAATAGATAGAGCAGTGAACACCTCATGGATAAGACAGTGCACTAATTAGAGTGCTCGGCATAGATTCATACAACAGATTGATGGATTTTGTATTTGTTGGAATATATCGTCTAAATTCACTTGAAAACGTAATTTGGAAACCATTAAATGAATTTTTGGGTGTCTCGCTATTTTTTCATTTACACTTTATGCAGTTTAAGTATACCTAAATCGGTTATTTTTGCGATTTTCAGTATCAAAATACGCTTGTTTTTGAAACACGAGAATAAAATTGCAAGTTTCAAGATGTTCTTTGCGGAAAATAGCTGAATAAATTTGTTTCCTGTATGCATTTTTTTATTAATGAAAAGATAAGCGTCACCTCTCTATTCTGTCAATAGTGCCTATCCCAATAGCCATGAGCGAAGAAAAATGTATAGAGGCAACTGTGAACCTTACGTATTAGGAAATACCAAGCTTGTTAACATTTATTTGACTTTACCCTATAAATGGGGTAGATTGCTTCTGACTTGCTTGTCGCTTAGTTTGCTTTTTACAGATGGAAAACTTAACTTAAATGAACTGCTGTTTGCAAAGCAAACACGGGTTAATCTTAGAGAACATTTCGACATCGTTTATATTAACTAGAAAATTCTGAAGGGATAGCATCCCAGTAGAGATCGTACACTTTATGGGTTTAGTCTTTCAACAAAAATGTCAACAGTCCAATGCTCTAATTTGCAAGAATCATTCCCCCAATGCCGTTGAACACTATGAAACCTACTGATATATTATAGAGCTTTAGTGTTCCTCATTTGAACTTCCTTTCATAAGGGAATGAGACCTTACATCAAGCCAAGTCACATCAAGATGCCAAGCATTCCCTGTAGCCCCAAGTAAAATCTGAAGAAAAGTTTGTCTTTTTGCTATTATTTATTTCTGTTTGCATTCCGCGTTTTCGTTTAAATTTCTGCTGAAATATTGGTTTCATCTTCGGGGCATGATAGAGTTTCTTTGTAGAGAAGATTCTTATTTTATTTTGCCTTCGTAATGTGAATTGTAAAATTTTCTTGAGGCAGCTCAAGTTTCTTATCCTTTGCATTGTGCTGAATTTTGCGAGGGTTTTCTTAGTTCCGAATAAATCGAAATTCTTGACATATTTGATTTGCTAATATTTGATTAATTAAAGAGAATTATGAAGCTTTGTTTTTCCAATTCAAAATAAACCACTCCTCGAGGAATTGCGCTCCCACTCTTTTGCTAACCACACATCCTGGTTCTAAGTGCCTTGTAAATAATTGCATGTTTTTGATGGTTTTTTTTTAAAAAATGTGGTGCTTGATATGTTCGTAAATTTTAAACCCTGATTGGAAATAAATTTGCTGATCATGTCGAAAGATTCGCAAATTTAAAACTTCCTGATCTCTGCACTGGCTGAATATCAAAGACCAGAAAAGGGTGAAACTCCCTAATTTTGTTTTTTGTTTTTTGTTTTTTTTCAGAGCAAAAACGAAGTGTTTATTAAAATTGCTTTTAGTTTTGTTCACAAAAATGTCTGCTTTCAATTAAGACGGCCGCTGAATTAACTTTCAGACTTCCCTAAGAGGACAAGAGGATTCCTGCTTCGGATAGGAAGACTTTTGGATTAGTGGTCATGCTTTCTTCGTTGTGTCCTCTCATTCGATTCCCAGTCCACTTGTCACTTCCTGTGTTCTTCGTCCGGTGAAGCATGCAGGTGAACTTGCCAATCCCATATTCTTATGCAGCATCTGCACTTCACATGGAAGTTCCTGGATCCCTGGTCTCCTGTTACTTTGGTCGATGGCTCCAAGGGAAACCCATACAAAAGTATCAATGCTCAAGGTGTATTTTCTTGAAATTCCACAGTCAGTACTATTTTGGAGTAAATGTTCTAAATACGTTGTGCTAATTTCATAATAAGCACACACAACGTTCAATCATACAAGCATTGTGAAATTCATCAGGCAAGTTCGGCTTCAATTTTCTGAAGCCAAATGTTAATTTTCAAGCCGTACTCCCAACTTTATTGGCCATTTGGCATTCGGTGAAAAGCACATCCATTAAGTTGCAATACGATGATTCTGATACAATGATTGAGGTCGATTAGGTTTTTAGTTCTTTACCGAGTTTTATTCCCACAAACGTTCCAAAGATTAGAAGCGCCAAAATCGTTGCAACCGAAAGGAGAAACCGAACTCTTGACTTGCAATGTGGCTCAAGGGAAACCATGTAAACATGTGTAGACTGAAAAGCACGGTACTTGTTCGAAATACAATGGACGCATCAGTTAAAAAAAAAACTCTCTGAGGTGAAATTTTTTTCGTGTTTCTTGAAGAAGGAACAGTACGACATGTTCAGAATTTTATGAAATTGCATCACATTGACATAAATGATAGTTTACACTGGTTCAGTCCTTTGGACATCGTTTTTGGTTCTTTTTGTACAAAGATTTTGAAATTTGGCACAAGGGTGCTACAAGTGCCTCCTCCATGATTTATGCATTTTTTTCCCCCTAAAAGTTATTACTCTTTTTTTCTAAGGCTAATATGGGATCAGTGATCAGATGAACACTCATTCAACTTCGAAGTCGAAAACTAGAAAAAGAGGTTACACTCATAATTTCAGCTACAAGAAATTCCTTCTGATAAATTTAGATGGAAAACCACAGAAAAAACATCATGACTGGGAGTAAAGAGCTCATCTAAAAATGAGGTCAATTTTCCAACAGATTGTCTGTTTATCTTCCATCTTTCTGTTATCTGAATAGTCATTTTTAAAATAAACTATTTTCTTTTACATTTCTTTTTCAACATGAACTTTTGCTGCTCAATTGGTTTCATGATACCTTCCAAATCAAACACTGCAGTAGCACAATGCTCGAAGTTTAGTAACTAATTTAGCTTAGTTCTTCCCAATAATTGCTAAACTGTACAAAAACTTTAAAGTAAACACTCACACATGGCAAAATGCCTTACAGCATTTTTAAAAAAAAACTAAAATAATCTACAGCTCTAGGCAATCAAGCATTTGTGAAACAATGTCAGTAGCATTCAAAAATTGGAAAGTTTGTTCAATGAAATCTATGCCAGCAGCATTTTAAAAAAACACGAGGGAAAATTGGATGTAATGTATTCAGATGAATACTAAGACAAGGCATTATTTAGAAAAAAAAATGTAGACCACTTTCAGCACAAAAAGAATTTATTGTGAATAATAATCAAAGAATTTCAACTTGGACTATTAGTGAATTTGATTATTAAATCGAATTAAGTAAATAACCAGCAACTTATTATAAGAAAATATTGATATATTACTACATCACTGTAGACTAGAAAGAATCAATTACATGCAAGTTAACTACAACTAAGTCCCTATATGCTATCCTGACAATTCACTCTACAAACCTGGGAAGCATCCTAAATATATCATGGGTTTCTAGAGACTTTACTGTTCTATGTGTGACAGGCACACAGAGGAACTACTGCATGTGATTAGTTCACCTGAAGTGCACTGCTAAATAAAAATTTACATGCAGTAAAGAATATTTACTGCCATTATTTGTTTTGTGCAAAATAACAAAATAATTACTTGTCACAAATTTACACAGATGGCAGGAATATCACAGTCAAATATGGATTCACTTTTTTAAATGAGCATCTTGAATCTTACATGTTTTCAGTGATCTCATCAGTTTTTCT
Organism: Raillietiella orientalis; assembly: GCA_036172245.1. Taxonomy (NCBI): domain Eukaryota; kingdom Metazoa; phylum Arthropoda; class Ichthyostraca; order Raillietiellida; family Raillietiellidae; genus Raillietiella; species Raillietiella orientalis. The sequence goes on along the minus strand of JAYWIR010000003.1, from coordinate 1,520,567 downwards.
TGCAGAGCTAACAGAATACTAGCACTAGTTTTCTTGACTACAGACTTATTATTTGAGTGAAAAAGTGAATGTTTGTGTTGAGTTGTGTCCGGAACTTGCAGTATGCCTCTTCTATGTCTGGAAGACAAAGTAACTATCAAATCCAAAACATGCTTACATTAAATCAAGAGGGTTCTTCATGTTTGAATTATACAATTTCAGAGCAAACTGTAGAAGATGCATGTTGTCACTGGAGAACTGATGATGCATGAGACAAGACAAAACTTGCATGTGATTGCCTTGCAATACTGATGCACAGGTGTCAGATAATTGGTGTGCACTTACACTGTTCACGGATGCTCATTAGCATGGCCACACAAATGAATTCAAGAAGCGTTATATCAACTAGCAAGGCATCCCATAGCTTCAGCACAGCAGTGATGTGGAATTCTCGGATTAACAATAAACGCATCCAACGGCTACATTAAAAAGTCTCTTCATTCTAATACAATGGGCTCACCTACATTCCATAGAACTGTGGATTTATATTAAGTTGTTCCAAATGTAAATAAAGCATGGGGTCATGTTTCAGAAGCAGATTATGATGCAAATGATGCAACACCATTCCAAGATGCACAGAACTCTGATTCATCTACCTAAACATCACTGTGCAAGATGAAAGACAGCAAACCTGAACTTGATGAGATTTGTCTGTTATTCCTCTGCTAACAGAAGAACCATCTGCATCTCTATAAAGAGGTGCAACTTGCTTCATAAGTGCAGAAAAAGAATAACTAGAGAAAACAACTGTGACTCCTGGAGCCAACAATATAGTGCTTACTAAAGTTCAGATTCCAGGCAAGATGGGTTGAGAACTGAATGTAACAATAACATTATGTGTTGAAAATGCCCCAAGCTAGAACTACGGACAAGTATGTTAATGTAAAACCTGTGAGTCAATTACTCTTTGTTAAGCAACATCTGTGCATGTTGGAATGCTTGCTGATCCTGGTGCAATATCAGAAGCAAGATGCCAAGTAATTCATGCATTCCCTTGGAGTACTTTAAGAGTGAACTTGCATTTTCCGTGTTACCTGTTTATAATTTAATGCTGAATGCTCCCGAGCAAATATAAAAAGCACTCGTACTCCAATTTCCTGAATTTCACTTGACTGGAACAAACTAATCTCTGGAAAGCATCGCACAATATCTCTTTTTATAACATCCTTCAGTTCCTTATCACAGAAGAAACGATTCCAAGGACTCTGTGATTCACGCAATAATGCAATATTTCCCGACAAAACTTTTCTTACATGAACATCATTGGATAAAGGGTTGTGGAGATTTGGATCAATATCAGCTTCAACATTATGGGGATCAAGATCATGATCCCGCAAAAGCTGAAAGTACTCCTTTCCATGTTTTTGTGCAATTGTGCCCCATTGTCTGATGCTTGGAGGTAGAGTTCCCAAAAAGATCCTCCAAATAACACTCCGAAAGAATCTACTTGTCAGTTCTCCTTTAAATGCTAACTGTGACAGTCTGTGTTGATTACAGCATTCAAACGTTTTCGACCATTCTTGGCTATGTTAATTGAATTATACGTAAAAATTAATACACATCTTGAAAGTTAACATGATGCACAAAACTTCAAAAAAAAATTGAATATAAAAAGAAAATATTTCATCACTGAATTTTCCAAACTGTTATAATGCTTACCAATATGAATCCAAAGATTTAGGGAAAGCATCACGGCATGGAATGTTCTCATTCATTTAAAAACTCATCACGCAATTATTGCAGACTTGGTTTGGATACAATCGCACTGCCTTCTACCAAATAAAATGATAAACCTCAGTAACATACAAAACCCAACGCATTTGGAAGAGAATACAGGTTTTTACAAGATTTCGTGGACAATTCTCCACAGATTAACTAGCGTGCAACAAGCGGTGCACAGACTCTGACAACACGACAGCGACGTATCATACACGCGCAGTTGTTTATTGCACTTAACTTTGAAGGAGATAAAAAAAAAAAAAGGCCGGGACTGCACTGTTACCAGCTCCATTTCGGACACGCAAATAGACAGAAAATGAAAGTTTGCTTATTGATTCTTCGGTCACGAACGGACACTGCCCCGGTGGACACTGGTCATGCCCAATGGACAGGGAAAATACGAATGGGCGAATCGAGATTGTTACAAATTAGCAAAAAGCCAAGGAGGTACCTTGAAAAGTATGACTCTATCTTATCCATGTTTTCTCTTCTAGAAAACTTCATCCCTATCGCGTGACAAGTTTGCAAACCAGAGAGCTTATTGGACATATTCTTAAATGAGCAAACCCGTTCGTTTCTACTCATCATGCTTTCTTATTTAAAGCATCAAGGAAAACAAAAGCAAACTTAAGAGCCAACGCGATTTTTTTTTAAAGAAGAAAAAAAATATTAGGAGCATTCTTTCGATGCTTTACAATTGGCTTTTTAAAGTTCTTTTACCTCTTTGAATTTAAAAAGCTTTTTCAAACTCTTTTAGGTGTATAAATGGTTAAACGCTTATGCTTACAATTTCAAGCATATATATGTGCATGCTGAAGCTTGTTATTCGTGATTTTAAGCAATTTCATTCGTGCGCTCCTGCATTTATGTTTCTCATTCTTTTAAAGCCTTGAAAGTGATTATTACCGATACGTCATCAATTGATTATCTTGTCCTCTCCCTAAAATGAACTTCATTAAATGTCCTTTCTTAATGGTACTGATTTTGACGCCATACTATATTAATACTTCAGTAGTTATACTATACTACACTGCACTACATCTAAATAATTCATTTCCGAATACTGCTCACTAAGGATTTAACATCTGATGATTTAACCTTCCATCAACATTTGATTTAACTCACATTTAAAGTCTCTGATATGTCTTTTCTGTATTTTTCATTCACACAACGTGCAATCCCATGGAATGAAAAGTTGCCGCTTACCAAATTCGTTTGAAGAGAAAAAAAAGTACCACACTAATACCATTGAAAAATGATGCAATTTCCTGGGGGCATTCATCGCTAAAGCTATGTCATAATATTCACTAAATGCTTATTGACCAATTGGATATTCAGTAAAAATAAAACAAGATTTCTCTTCTGTGGAATTGCTACAAAGATACTTTAACCTTACAGTTTGCAGACCGAATTCACATAAGACCTCGAAGTATTTTAATTAGGTAGCCAACTTTAGATAAACTTTTTCTCGCTAATGTTCTATGGACTTCTCTTTTCTGATTTCTCTCAATCGGCAATTGATGGAAACGTCGTAAGAAAAAAAGGAATTTTTATTTATTCGTTTGCAAAACAATCACAAAAGTTACAGTGCTTGCAGGCATGCAAACCGCTTAATATTCACATAATGAGAACTAAATTATGAATTGTTTCTTATTATCTGATTACTGAATTCTGCGTATCCATATATTTCCAGTTGGATATACATGATCAGAAAATGCCCGTAAATGAATTCTAAGGTTTTAATACTATCAAATAGAGATGATATACGCATATTGAAATACAAAGAGGTTGTAATTACGTGCATTATAAAATTATCAGTACACATCTTCACAAGCCTGTTTGTAGAAATACCAATAGAATAGTATACTTGGTGAACTTAGCCGAGAATATTCATCAAAGTAAACGCATCATCTTATTTGATTTTTGAGATCCAGACGGCATTTTGATAGGCAATAAAAAAGGCTAAAGCAATCTGATCACAAACTCATCTGGTTGATCACTTAAAGTCAGTTTTATCTTTAAATATGCATGGAAAACATTCTGTATAAAAGAATAGTCCACGAAATGTAAACCTTTGATTACTTTGTAAATTGCGAAGAAACAATGGAATGGAAACCCTTTCTTTTCTGTCTTCGCAGCTCTTCGACACGGTTCCAAGCCACCTGAGGGTGCGTGCAATTCTTCAAGATAAGAGGTATCCTGGGAGGGGTCCGCCCTATGAATCCAGGAAGGACTCGGAGTCCGTTCCTCTCACGCCTAGGGAAGGATCCCGGAAATGGAGATCACCTCCACCCTGGTTGTCTCCGAAGGGGAATCCCGAAGGGAATCTCCTTCCTTGTTATTTCCGGAATGGCTCCATGGAAGGAAGGAAGGGGGGGGGGGGGGGTACGCTCCATTTTTTCTTCTCCGAAGGGAACCCGGAAAGGATCCACTCCTGGAATTTATCCTCCGGAGGGATCCTCCGCAAGGGATCCGCTCCTGTTAACTCCTTTGAAGAGAGGCTCGGAAGTGATCACTCTTTGACTGTGTTCTTTTTAATCAGCGTCGTACGTGCATGTATACATGTATACATTTGTTCAATACCAGCAAACAAACAATAAAAAGATTTTAAGAGTAAAGCGCAGTTGATCATGCATTTCATCAGAGGGAAGCGGTGTACATCCATCACTGCGAACAAACGATTCAGAGCAAAATTAGATAAATTTACGAGAAGAACAGTATGAGTATGAATGGCAAAACATTTTGCGACATAAAATTACTATGAGGCCATCGCTATTACTTTAAAATTTCATCTCTCTAGCTGTGTTGTCATGGAAAATCCAGATGTTTGAAAATACGTGTACAGTATATTGTCTTTTCCCTTTATGCTGCATTTTAACGAAGCTGATGAAGTCATTTTTACTCTTACCATTTTAAAACTCTATAATCAAAAAAAGTTTAACTTTTTTTTAATGTGGATTTTGAACTCATATAGCAACTTCTTCATTGCATAACAATAGTCTCTTTATCATTAGAAGATGTACGTTTTGTCCCTTATGTACATTATGTACATAAGGGACTTCCGGCTGTAGCAGGTAGCGAAATGATATGTTTCAGAACTTTTACTCCGTAGTTACATTAACATAAGTAATCCAACTGTAACTGATCTTCCGAATTGCCTGTTGTATTATGCCACTTTTGGGTGTATACACTGATTGGGTGAGAAGGTATTTATCAGGGTAAATTGTCAAGAAATAAGGATTGCTCTTTTCAATTTGTCACATCAAGAAATAGGAATTCGCAAAAATATCAAGCCATCTTCTTTTTCTCCAAATGTTTCTTTCATCATTTTCATGCCTTCTTAAGTTGAGAGGATCGGCGCGACCGTTTTACCGTTGCTGCAACCGCCGGGCCGAACGGTCTTCGTCAACCAGACTGAGTGCTACTGGAAAGACAGATGAAGAGCTGTCTAAAACTATAGCAGGTACGATAACCGCGCATTCTTGCATGGTATTCATTTCTCCCCCATTTACTTTCTGGATCCTCTCAGAGGAAAAATTCAGCTTTTCATTTCAGGAAGAAATGCCGCAAGACGCTAATGGATTCCGACGGCACTCCGACGTTGCCGATTGCTTTACTGGACTTTGAAAAACACGAAGAAAGAAGATCAGCACTTCCAATTGCCCATTTGAGAGAAAAGGATGACCTCGGTTTTTGCTGCAGCAAAACTTTCGAGTATTTTATACATCGAGTACGCCAGTCGCAAGTGAACCTATGCCGATAATTCTTTCGGAAGGAGCAGATGACGCCCATTTAATTAGGCGAGAAATGCCAGCTTGAGCACCTATAATGGCACGAATTCCTTGAAAGATGAAGCTTTGCTTCGTAGATCGAAGCCACTGCACTCCGATCACGATAACATTGAATAGCGGCAGTGAGGAAGGCCAGAAACTGAGGCGTTTGCAAAGCAACTGGAACAAAGCAGTCTGAGCAAACAAAAGTATAAAGATGCTGTGAACCCTATAAAATCGAAGTTTTTGTTCATGGCTCCACGAGCTGGACAAAAAGCATTGTAAGATGCATGTTTTACTTTCTGATCCTCAAACTTTAAGGAATTGAGTGGATGGGCAAATTACACCGGACGAAGCAGGTGTGTGACACGTCTTTTCATGGATGAAAAATGAAGAATAGTAGACTCATGCGGTGAAGGAAATGCGATTCCATGCATATTTGTCTCGGAGTGATTCCGAGCTTTTTTGAGGCAAAACGAGAGGCGGATGTTTCTTTAGCCCTGGAAAAGAATTCCCGAATAGTTGAATGTAATTAAAAGGATGCCAAGTGAAAGTGCGATAAATGCTCCAGCATGATGTTTTCCTACAGACGTAGTGCCTGGCGAGCATTGCCCAAGTTGGTCGAAGACGGTCATCCGAAACGCAGATATTTAAAGCTACGGAAAATCTATGAAGCAAAGCACATCTTCACGTGATAAACAGCCAAGGATTTCCCTGATTGAGGTCCTGCCTATGTTATAGCTACTAGCGACTCTCCGAAGGAGACTTGGTGCCATACAATGTTCAAGACTGGACACTGGAGGAACGGAGGTTGGCTCTGCAAAAGTGAGGAGATGACCACATATTCCTTAACTTGGAAATAACCAAATGATCCGTATTAGCGCCACTCGAAGCGATGATGATGACTGAAAGATAAAGAGATGGTATTCGCGTGTAATATACAGGTAAAGAAATACTTCAAGTGAAGACTTGTTATGAAGTGTGGAATATTAGAATTCAGCACGGTGTGAATCGCAATAGAAACATGAGGTTCAGCAATTATTTGGAGCGTATCGGGAGACCAGTAAATGCCGTGCTTCAAGAAGGTCATTCGGAAATTGTAGGAGCCTCTATTTAGTTAGAAATAGGACCATGCAATAAGTACCTGAAAGTGGATGGGGATACTTGGTAATTAATTAATTATAGAATTTTCTCGAGATGTGATTTCCCAGAATGCAGGTCCCCTTTTCTCCTATTTACCTGGAAAATGTGGTAGAATTTTCCTGCTCTTTGAGATGGCCCAAAGATTTAGTTCCTCGTGAGCAATTTGACAGTTTTGTCCTAGCCAACTCTCTCGCAAGCTGCAGATAGAAACCGCGAGCTATTAGAAATGAGAATTCAGAAAAGTCAACATTCAATAGATAAGACTGAGGGAAAACGCAAAAGTAGACAAAGAGTTCATCATTCTGATGTTGCTTAGGTGGAAATCATGAAATAAGGTGGAAAAAAAAACGATAGCTATGTGATTTCCATTATTTTGTATTAAAATCACGTGTAATTTTATGCATTTATTTGACGCTTCAGCGCGACTTGATAACTCGTAATGGAGCGCTACTGTTGGATCATATTGCTGTCTTTCCTACTTCTACCAAATACGTGTATATATTTTTTCTAATTAAATGTACGTAACAAAGGAAGATTACCAGAAGTCCTCCACTTTTGGTGATACTATCCATAATCATTTAAATCTCAGTAATTGCGATGTGACATTCAGGGTTCCCATGATTGTGAAGCCAAGACGTTTAAGGCAATTAGACGATGATACAATCAAAAAGTTTTAAGTGGTCAGAACAGTGACTGTCAATCCACTAAACGACTCATGAGTTGCAGGGCTTGTTTTTAAAATAAGAGAATAATTTAAAACTATGACACAGCTACTGACAAATTGGAGATTTCTTATACTTATTATGTGTGTATTTGAAATCATGAGTACATACTTGGTATGCCCATCCAGCCTTTACTTAGTTCCTTAAATTACACTTTTGGTGAAGATTAGCGGAAACAGGCTGTAATCTTAAAGAAAAGGTTGCAAAAAGGTGATGTAGTACAATCAGTCTTTTGATTGAGACTTAGATTCAGTCGAAATTGAAAATAGTTCAATATGCGCACAACTCTGAGAAGCAGAATTTCATTTTACAGATGCGATAAATGTCAAACAAGGATGATTTGAAGAAACGGGATGAGCAGAATCAGTCCCAGTGTTCCTGGAGACATCCACAGATTTTATGGTAAGGAATGTCACAACCACCCGTAAATCACGGATGGCGCTCAATTTTGACTCGGATTTTTGCAAATGGCTAGTTGAAAACCCCTCAAGTGTACGTAACCTACATATTTGCTTTTAAATATTAAATGTATGCGATTTGTTTTTTTTTTTTCCAGAAAAGAAACGTAACCTCACGCAAAAAGAAAAAGATTTGAAAGAGGAAGGATGGCTAGCGTCCTTCGAGGCTTTACACAATCGTTCATGGACCAATGCTTTTTGTGCGGTATTTTAGATCGCATTTCTATATTTCCTTTATTTGTTGCTTTATCTTTCTTATTGATCTTGCAATATCGCTCTTAATTATGGAAAAGGACAGCCCCGAGTCGTTTTCGTCAACTGCAACATTTCTAATGTATAACGCTTGCTATTTTTTTTTTTTTTTTTTTTGAGGATAGGGGAATTCCGTCTTTCAAAACGCGCTGCCATTCCGGTGCCCCCAAATCGGTCACGTGACTCGAAAAATCAAGATCTCCATGCAACAGCGTTTCAGTTTGCTGTTGCTGTGTGTACGAACGTCCCTTCATTTTTTTTTTTTTTTTGCCTCTTTCCACCCCGCAAAGTCCTTTGTTCGGAATTTTCGATAGTTACCGGGCATAATCCGTGCCGTAGTCGACGAAATGCTGCTGCTCGCGATCGCATTTTGGCGCGCGGCTTCTGGCATGACCGCGGCCAACCCGTGACCTATCGCTGCACAGAAAGCGTCACCGTGAAGTGGGGTTTCGTGTTTCTGCTGCACACATCGCAGTCGTCCAGCTCGGAGGTGGGTTGCGTGCCCGGTTGGTTGTGCACGCGGGGGAGCAGCAAGGATGAGCCGTGTGGCCAGTGTGCAAAACGATGGCATTCGTACTTCGCAGTGAGAACAAAAAGGTGGCCAGCTCCCGCAGGAGAATCGAGTGACCGTTGACGACGCACGCCTCGGAAGTGACCATGCGATCCGGAGAGCACGGCCCCCCCCAGAATCACATTGCACAACTGACGGAAATGCTAATCGAACCAGTTGAAGAAAAGGTAAGTGCCTGTTGTATTCGTGTTACGAAAGCGGAAATCGGAAACTCTTGTACGGTGGGGAAAATTCGGCCAGTGCACGTACACGATGATGCGGCACGCCATTCGCGCAAAAATGTTGGGGGAGGGGAGGAACAAACAAACAAGCAAACAACAACAAAAAAAAAATGCTTGGAAGGGGGGGGGGAGGGGGTAAACGAGAATTCGGTTGGGTGGTGCCTGCACCAAAGGCAAAAAAAAACAGTTGATCCTCCCGCAGGTCTATTTTTAGAAATGTTCTTGCACGGGAAATGGGTTGCGCGGTCTGTGTGCCCATTTGTCGCGTCACGAGCTGGAACTGAAACGTCACGCGTCGTTCGCGTGTGTTCCGTTTGCACGGCAGCGGATGGAAGCCCCAGTGCCCCTTTTTTCTTCCTTCCCTCCCCCCCCCCCTCTCCCCGGGATGCAAAGAACACCGTGCTGTGAACACTCCGAAGAAAACTAGGGGAAAATACATTCCGGTGGTCTGCTTGTTTGCGCGTCTGCTGCGCTCGCTCGTCCTCGTCGCCCTTTTATCTTCCCATCTCCCCCCCAGCATCTTTGTGTGATGAAAGTGTTGTGAGCGAGACTTGCGACCGTACGGAAAGCAACGTACACAGTTGTACGTGCGAACGAACGATCCAGCCTTGCAGCAACTGGTGCACGTACACCAGTGATTTATGGTACCGGGGGACGAAAACACAGCTTCACATTTGGCGGCACCCTGATTTCGTTTCAAAGAAATGAGGACCTTCGAAATCGTCAGATCCGAATTTGTTTTTTTTTTTTTTTTGTCTTCCAATCATGGTTACTTATTATCACTCCTATTCATTTGAACTCTGTGCTTAATACACTTCTATCGTACATAAATCGTAGGTTCGCAACCGTGGATGTAGCAGCGGCTCCCTTTGCCACGATCTTCAGCAATCAGTTATTTACATTCCCTCGCCTTTATTAGATCATGAATGTAATTAAATCAATGCAAAATGATGTGCTCATCTTAAAACGAAAGACCCTTTCTATAGAGGTTCGAGAAGCTGGCATCCACGTGTTTAAAGAGATGCGTTCAGTTCATTCCAATTTCCCTATAGTCATTTATTGTACCAGAGAGGGAAAAAAATCACGGATGCAGTAATACAATAAATACTTCGAAAATTCGTTATGGTAACTTTAGAATGTACAACGGTTGCCTCCCACCAGTAGCAGTAGCAGTGTCTATTACCAGGGGCTTCAAAGTAGATTTCTGTGCCACCAAAGGGTAGGCAGGTTCACGAATCCCTGTGCCGACGGTCCAATTGACCACGAGGGAAAATGTAAGCAGCAGATAGGCGTGTTCTACGTGTCCATTAGCGATGGAAGCGGGCATGCCACCGAAAAGTGGTTCATGTGTTTGTTTTGAAAGCGATGCTTACTGATAGTGCGGTGGCATAACAGTGGAAAGATAACGCAGACTGCGGCCACAAGGGAATGGACAGTGAGGACATCAACAAGTCGTTTCCCCATGTGGTCAGCTCCATGTTGACGCTGCAGTCGGTGCACGGAGGAATCACTTTCGTTTAAGAACGATCGCATAATTTCATCGCTTAATCTCAGCCATCAGTCACCAGCGAAAACATTCGGCAGTAAAGAACAAAACAGAATGTACACGTTCGACTTGAAGCGTGGGGTTTTTCCGAAGCCTCTTCCAGGTCTCGCGATGAAGAGGTTGGCGTACCAGAAAACAAAAAAAACGTACATGCTGTAAACATGGAACAGAAAAAAAACTCTTCGAGGTGACGCACCCGAAAATTTTGGGTCGATCTCGAAAGATCTTCAAGGTTTCACGCCGAAAAACAAGAGGAATTTCGCTTTCAGATCTGTACCGTGAAATCGTACATTTTTCATCATAAATCTGAGTCAGCTTTACATCGCAAAGCCTCTTTTGTGCACGCCGTAAATGAAAAATACGCTCTCCATTAACCGTTACTTCGAATGACTCATTATCTCACGGCCTTTTTTTTTTAAGTGTTCCAAGAAGTAAGTGCTCCTCGTAGCTCAGCTGCCTTCTTCACCAGTCCTGCAGGACAATCTGTTCCTTGCTTGCGATACTTTGCCAGAGTGCCAAAATGCAGAATTTGTAATCCTGTAATCCTTTTTTTTTTTTTTTTTTTCTTTCCACACTAGTCAACAAGCGTACGTCGCTGCAGACTAAAGGTCTTCTCTCTCAATTCCGTGTTTGCTTGAATACGGTAGCCTCAGTCCTTTGTGTGTGTACATTAACCTGCCCTGGAACGAATTGGTTGCTGTTCCAAAGCCGAGGAGGAGTGTCAGGTACATCCAGCTGTTCCAAGTTTGTCACCTGGAAGTGTGACGTCTTCTGCATCACTGATCCGGAGGGGAAAAAAATGCAACCGCCTTTTGAATTTACTGTACTAACTAACCCGTTGCCTTAATTAATCACAATCTGATCGGTGGTGGAAGCTTTTGCCTCTAAGCTCTAGTTCAAGAACCAAGGGGTGGCAGCCCCCGTTGAGCATATTTTTAACTCTTCATCCTCAGAACATTTGAGGTCTTTGATCTCATTTCAGTTTGTACCTCGGTTAGAATGACCGTTTTCTCTTCCTCCCCCCTCCCCCTAGGTGTGCATTATCGATCATTTGTTTTCCTTCCATTCTTCCAAACGAGGAAAAAGAACCGATTTTAGGGCGTTGCAAAAGTTTATGGTACCTTAGTGTGATTGAATTCAAAGAATTTTTTTTTTTTTTTTAAAGTACATTTGGAAATGAAAATGTGATACTCACTGCCGACTGAAGTTTGCGAAACAACATTATTCATCCTTGGCGTTCTCGTCTTGTTTCGTCGGTGTCTTCAGGTGCTTGTTTGCCTCATCAAAGAGGGCATCTGCAGTGTCAGTTGACAACGGTGTGCTTCCGTAAAGGTCGCTCTCACACGTCCATTGGTTTGCTTCATAATGAAATGAAAGTTAAGATAACAGCGAGGTCGGTTTGAAGGGCTCTGTATTCGTGTACAACGGTGGACTTTTTTGCCCACAGTGTACGACAACCAATCTGGACCATATTCGATGGTCGGCATCGACACTGCTTCGGAGAGATTCACCGTATTTTTTTTCATCTCGAGTGCATTCTGAGTTGTAGTGAATCCTCTTCATGGTCTGACTACTTAATCAGCTTACATTACGAAACATTGAGACGTTCCTTAATAGAAGGACGCTGTGTAAGGATTATTTCGTTTTCCATTTCTTTTCCTTTTTTTGCATTTTGCTTCTTTTTTCCTTACCGTTCTGAGGAAAATCAACAACGAATTTATGATGATCAGAAGTAAAGAACTTACCGTTCTTTCGTTTGTGAATTAATTTCCAAGATTCGCCAAGTAAATTAACAGGTAGGTTTCGAAATCGAACGGTTCCACCATTCAGAAACTTGAAGAATTTAAATCGACAAGTCTTTTGTCCCCGTTTGTTTAATACGACAACTTATCGAATTCAGAATGCGTTTCCTGCCAGACTTCCATGGTTTAAAAATTTGGTTGCCAACCATCTCAGCCCCATTCATGTTTTTTTTTTTTTTTTTTCCAGCAATATGTGATAGGTATCCTCTGGCTTGAAGGTAAAATTCATTTTTGTATTCAGAGCCACCTAAGAAAACTTGTGGTTCACGCACACACACACACACATACAAAGAAACAGAAAAAAGAAGAAGAATGCCCATTATGTTAACCAAGTCGAAAGCAAAGAGACAGCTTTGTGGGGCGGGTAGGAGTGTCTATAAAATATTCCATAGAGGAGGAATCTTGTGCTTCTGAGAATTAATTTCTTCACGGTAATAGCGTGCCCGTTTTGGCAAATGTATCCATAGGGTGGAGGTGCTTTCGAAAAGAAAGCATGCAAATATGGCCCGGTTGGGAACAGAAGTGCGTGATATTATGTTTCATTTTCCTGTTAATTAAAGCATTGGCATCAAAAGTAAACGATCTGTCGGTTCCATTTATTTACTGCGCGGTGTTCCTCGAATGCATTCTGGTTAATTGGAGTCGATTCGTCGAATGTGTTTTCAATATTTCATTCCGCATAAGATTCCGGTTGAAAGCTGTTGTGAGGCTGTTCTCTTGTGCGCAGACGTGTTCTTCGATGGGATGCCTGTCGGAATTTTCTACAACGGGCTATTCAGTGCCACCGCATCACCTGATGTGCATCCACAGCCTCCAGTTGATTCCAACTTGTCTTCATCTTGCGGGCACTCATGCGGATTGCTATTGCGACGCGTTTCCAGCACCTTGTCTTATTCTTCAAGTTCTTCTGGATGTGAGCTGTTAGGCAGCATCTCCTCAGCTTCCTGTTTGTGATCCAGTGCATGCGTCTGTTCCCCATTGGAATCCTTGGGATAACATAAACGAAAGAGTGCTGAAAATTGTGCTTTCCAAAGTCCCGTTTTTGATATTATGTATGCCGACTTTGTTTGCGCTCATTGCGTTCACTGCTGAAATTGCAGACGTGGGTTTCCTTGCAAAATGGTTATATCAAAGTCGTGAAACTTGAAGCAGCTTATTTGGTTTTTCTGTTTCCAGTAATAAGACCTGCCATGGCAACGGAAGCTTAGGGTTGTGACCTTCCCGGTCTCTCATTCTCCTGCTCGCGAACATCTTTCGCCCGCTAATTCGAACCGATGCTTTCAGTTTACAGCGCTTTTCCTGGGAAACTTTCCACCGGACTTGACGTTTAAAATCTGCAGTCTCTTCGCGAATGTTTGTGTACATCCAAAGAGGCTGTGGACAGCTATCCTGTTTCTCTGGAGACCCCGGCCGCAACCCTCTTTGTGTTGCGGGTTCCCGGCGGACTACCCACGTGGTAGCGTGTCTTGCTGCTCGTTTCTTGCTTTCTACCAAGGAGAGAAGTGAACTGTGGACCGTTATGGTGACGAGGTTATTAGTCGTGAATGAATGCACTGCTGGTCCTCATATTCTGAGGTGATGATGGGCAAGAACAGCGAAAGCGCATTCGGCTTTTTCTCGAGTTCCTCTTATTCTTGTTATAAGTTTGATGTACTTCACATCAATGTTATTTTGCTAGTCAACAAAAAGCATTTTTGGAAGTGTTCATGTTTTGATGTTAAATTGGTGATCGCATCTTTGATGACACGAATGCTCTGTGATTTGACCTGAGGATTTTTCAGACAAAGTCATGCACCTTTGCTTTCTGAAAATGCGTTTGTGATGTGTGAATGTGCGTATGACTGTGTCTGCCTACACAGTAAGTGGACGGTATGGCGCTTGAAGCAAACAAAAAGAAGAAGAAAAAAAAAAACACCCACACGTGAGCATGGAAAGCAAAACTCGAATTCAAAACTATTGCTTTCGGTTCTTCAGGGAATTTGAGTTAGTGTTCCGTAAGGCGAGGATAATTCTCAAAGCTCGTATGAAATCGCTCACTTCCGAACGCATCAAATGGGAGACACTCGTGAGAAGTGTTCGTGGGTGAAGCAATTTCCACGGTCATTTCATTAAAACAATGATTTTTGTTGCTTTATGGATCGGACTTCAGATGTGCCGTTAAATGTAGCTGGGAGTTTTGTTTTAAACACATTTGAATGGCATCGGCACGACACGACCGTTCCTGCCGAACCTCGGTTTGTAGAAAGAGCCAATCTTCCTAAACGCTTCTTCCAATCGTTGTTCTAATCCATAATCCGCTTCTCCATCCCCCCCTTCTTTTCTTCCAAGTTTCATCCGTGAATTTCTTTGCTCATATGTTTTTGCATTCGACCCTCCCCCCCCCCCCAAAAAAAAGGAACTTTCTCCAGTATCCAAGTCTTCCGTTTACAAACGTGTTGCACGCTGCTTTCGATCCGACAAACCCGATGTCGACGGCGGCCAGTCTTCAGCTTTTGAGTGAATAACGCATTCCACATGAGGAGGGACCGTTCCCTGTTACTTCAGGAACGCAGGCTCTTTTTAAAGCGCACTTGGGCGAGCCTCTGATAAATCGCCAAATTTTCGATTCTTGAATTCGGGAACTGGGTTGTCATCAATCCAGGCTTGGACGGAATCATGCTGGAAGGCCAGCCTTGAGAAAAATGATCACATGCGCGCCTTGGGATTTTCTGATTGCTAGTCAAGTCCCCGGATGGGCCGCACAGCGCTGCTTCGGACTGTAATCTTGGGAGTGGACTCTCTGAAGTTCTCTCTCTCTCTCTTTTTTTTTTTTTTTTTTCTCTTTCCTTATTTTTATACAGCGTCTTGCGTTTGCTGGGAAGAATTTAAGGAATTTCCGTCGGTAAATGGGCAGAGATACCTTCGGCTCGCACCATTTGAAGTCAAACCACTCAAGTGATCACTATGAATGTTTTTGTTGAAAAATTACCCAAAGAGCCAGGTCCAAACCATGCTCCTTTGAAGGTCTTTGATAGGTTAATTGCTTTTTTTTTTTTTTTTGCACTGTCAAGATCGTGCCAACGAATCTAGCAGTTTGACTACTACCATATCCAGCTTGTTTTTTTCCCCCCTCCTTTCGTAGATGTAGGTGCCTCGTAGGGAAAAAGCTGTCTTAAATTTCCAGGAGGCGTGAATTCGTTCTCTCTTTCCTTCCAACTGGGCGTTTCCCCACCTTGTTATTTCCCCCCCAGAAATGTGTTTCTTCCTTACGCGTTCGCCTGTGAATCTGCCGCTCTGCATTTCGGGTGATGGAAGAAAGTTTTTGAAGTTGCCCGTGACGAAAGACGTGGACCATCTTGTGTCCCCTATAGTGTGTTGGATGCCATGCATCTTGTTATCCATTGCTTGATCCTTTTCTTTAATATGTGTATACAGAATATTCTTCCGTTATTCATGCAGAAGCACCGTTTCGCGAGATTTGCTGCTGTTGAATGTGTTTCCAGAAGTCTGATCGCGGCCCTGCTGGATACTTGTCATTCAAGTAGCTGGTCTGTTGTTCTAAGGGCTTCTAAATCCGTCAGGTGATTCGCAGGCTGTGGTAGAAAACCGTAATCTTTCGCTTATCGAAACTGCCCATGAACGAGTACCATGCAGCCAAACCCCCTTTTTTGCATCCCCAAACGGGGATGCAAAAAAGGAAAAGGGTTGCGTCCTTTTCCTCCCCGGGATTGTCCCTCGTGGTAAGGTTGCGTTGGTAATCATGGAGTAGCCACGGGGGAAAAGAAAATGCACGTATTTTGCACGATATTAGCATTTTCTTTTCTAAATTCGTAATCGTGACATTGAAATGTTGCCAACGAACCAGTAAAAGACAAACAAACGAAAGAACCATCTCATCAAGTAACATATAACTCGGCAACGTTTCTCCGCGATCTTTCTGTGCGTTGCCTGAGCGATGCTTTGATAAAAAGCTGTGAAGGAGAAACGAGGAACAGTAGGGTGGTCACTACCCAATCCAGTTCCAGTTATTGGGCAAATGCAGTCTTGTAATTTGAAGCCTTGCGCGTGGTGGCATACCGTCCCGTCGCTGATGAGGGGCACAGGATGCTGGTTCTCTGTGAAGTTTGTTCCCGTAATTTTGTGTTTCCAGCTCGAGGGCAGCTCCCTCCGTTAAGGTCGAGTTTCTGTATTCCCATGTGTGCTCCTGTCGAAAAGCAGTGCGATTTTGCAGCTAGAGAAGGCAGCTGACCGATTCGGGAGCGGTGCATGCTTTGTAGACACACACACGTACACACACACACACACACACACACCGTTTCGTTGTAATGCTGACAGCGACTTTGTGAGATGTCCAAGTTCCCCCCCAACGCTGGTATGAGAAACTGCCACGGAGGTGGTGAAGCCAAGCCAAGTACACGGGGCACGTTGAAGACTCAAGAGCACAAGAGGAAAAAAAAGGTGAATCGTTGTTGCGGCGCGGAAGCAGTTACGGGGTGTCTCTCCGTACCAATCAATTAGTCGGCTTTGTTCTTATTGCATTCTTTGTTTGCGGAGTGTTCGTTACAACGTTTCGAGGTGGTTGTTGTGTGTCGCTCTTTGAATTTCTCTTCTGTTCCCATTACTTCTCGCTTTATGACGCATCCGTTCCCGAGTTTGCTGGAAAGCTGCTGGACTCTTCGGAGAGCATCCGGCGTGTACGAAAAGCGGGGGAGGAATAATTAGCGGTCACCAGCGCTCTTTCTGTCAGAGGGCTTCCTTCCAAAACTTGACTGGACGATATGGATTTCGGAGGTCGCCTCCGGATTCATTCCTTGATTCCGGGATTTCACTCCCGAAGCAGACCGAAGGCGCGTGTGGCACTTCTTGCGCGCACGCGCAGCGTACAACCTGTAGCACTTCAGCCGGTATCTCGTGCTCATAAGTGTGTATGTAGTAGGTACCGCGTATCTTGTAGGTTGGTCCGTGATTTACTATTCCTTACGTTTGCTTATCAGAGTAGTTTCTAACTGCATAATGAAAACTTTTTTCCAACCCTTTTTTTTTTCTTTTCCAAGAGACCCCTTGGTCATCAGGTCGTCCAATGGGCAAGCTTTGTTTAGTTCGCTTGGCATGCAGGGAATGCGTCCTTTTGCGAAAGAAATACCCACCGGACTGGCCGAGTCTGCTCGTTGGCACGAGTGGTGGTGTCTGCTGCAGGTTTCAACCTGACACTCGCCCTGGGTGTGCGGGAGCTGCAGCACATTCAACGGCGAACCCGGACGTCAGAATTCTTTCGAATTCCGCCCGGACCCATACCAGAGGCTTGCATAGTCAACACGCCAAGGCTCCAGTAGGTTCACGAGCAAAGTAACGAAAATCGATAAAGAGACGATCGGCAGGAAGCATTTGGTCAGATTTCGAACGCAAAAGAGCGCTGCATGCTGAAGTGAGCTTTTAAGGTGTCATCTCCGTTTGTTCGATTTTTAGAGAAGTTCATGTTTATTTTTTGCATATGGGCAGAAATGATGTTTAAAAATTCCCACATCTGTAATTAACTTGGGAGCAGTTGGTGAAGAACGGTAGTCAATAAAGGTACTTGGATGTGCCATTGTGTTGAGAACTGGGGAGAGCTCTGTGCGGAGTTGTTTGGCGTCTTCTAAGCAATTGAAACGCGTTTGCTGTTTCGGGCATATCGCAGTGCTGTCTGTAATCTGAGGGTGAGACGTGAATTCCCCGGAAGTGCCTGCCGAAGCCAAGGGTAGGAGTACCGGAACGCGTTAGGAGCCAGCGTGTGGGATTCCCTCAGAGAATCCCATAGAATCTTAAAAGCGTAAAGAACAGCGGGCAGGGAAAATTCGTGTGTTACGCCTTTTTCGAACCCTAGTGCCCTTCAGTCCCACCGTGTCCGACCTTTGCAGTGCCGGAATGCCGTTCTTGTTGCATCTATAAGTAGAGACCAGGGTCTCCCATGCTTTTTTGCCCTGTCATCGGCAGATAACGAAAGGCTGGAGTATGCATGCAGAGGACATCCATGACAGATCGCTGGGAAAAGAAAGTTCCTGCGAACACACATGCGCGAGCGTGGGTCTCAAGCCCCAGAACTTTGGACTGGAGCCATTTTTGTTTTACTGTTGGCTTCCCGAAGAGCTGGGCGAAAGAAAGAGTTTTGTGACGTAACTCACGCGAATTGCGGTCGCTTTCCCAGGTCGAGAAGGAACATTCGGAAGACAGACCGATAAAATATTGTCTGGAGCCTCGCCACTGTTGGCGTTGAAGTGCTGGACCAACTGAAGACGGACTGATCTCATCATCATCAATCCGTTTTCAGCTAGTCGAGCGGGTTGTCGTGTTTCGTGTTTTCGTTAGCTCGAGAGACCCAGCCGTCATGTAGCAAGGTGCTCGATGCTTTTTGGAGCAAAGTCTTTTCTTCTTCTTCTTCTTCTTCTTCCCCCCCCCTCCCCCCTCCTCATGCAGACCGTCCCAGTGACCTTCTCGCAACACTCTCTGCAGTTTGTCCATCAGCGTGCAAACGTTTCCTCATTGACGTTGGTACGTGGAGCCTTCGTGGTTTGGTCGAACCGGACGTGCGTCCACGTTCCCAAGCACAGTGGCTCACTTTGCTCTTGGAGAGCTTTGCTGTGCACCCCCGATCGCGGCGACTTCCAAACAGTTACTTCAGGAGACGCATCCTGTAAAAAAAGCTGGGGAATCTTTGACGCGAAATCTGACTGGGGGGGGGGGGGTGGTTGGTGTACACCATCTTTGCGAGGTTTTCCTGATAGTTGGAAGCAGTCCAGAAAAATTCTGATTAAAGTTGTTGGGAACGTTTTTTTTTTTTGGGGGGGTGGGGGGGGGAGGGGGGTGACTTGTAGGGTTCTTTCGGTGTGCGCACCCATCGTTTCTTTTTCTATTAATCTTTTGCCCGATGACAACAGCCGCGTGCCATGCGCTAACGCGCAAAGGCAGGTCCGGAGGAGCGCCACCCTTCCTCTCTTTCCACGATCGAACGGCAATCCGTCAGGAAAAAGTGTTTTTGCTAAACGCTGGACGCGTTGGCGAAATTCCGATCTGTTTTCTGGATTTCTCAAAGGATGCATTCGTACTGCTCGTTTCGGTCGTAAATTTTCAATTTGTTTTTGAAAGATCGATCGACGAGCCCGGCTTCTCCGGATTGTCTTGGGAGTGCAGCGTGTCCTCTCGAAACAAAAGTGGGGAACCTTGTTTGCCACAATCACGCCGCGATGTGTTTTTCCATCCATTTTCTTCTTCTTTTGCGTCTTCTGTGTTTACTGTTTACTTTAAACGCAACTGTGTAGTCGGTTGCGTCATTTCAATTTATGAAACGGCTTGTGCGCGATTACTGTTTGGATGTCATACTTTACGGTTCAGGTCGCGTCTTGTGCAAAACATCGCCTAAGGATCCCTGTCCTGAGGGCGCATTCTTAACACGGCAACGCTTTCCGTCATGCCCGCTTTCTTGCCATTCCACATTTCAATGCACGTATGCGCAAGTTGCGAGTCGGTGAGCTTGGCTTTGCTCAATTCAGTGTGCTTTTTTTTCTTTTTTCTTCTTTTGAAACCACGTATGTTTAGCCGCATTGGTGCATGGACGGTAAACGTGGTAGCTGGTATGCCAATCCACCAAGCCCTTTAAAGGTGTCGAATGCAAATTCCCAGTCTCAGGTTGGTAACGTAGAGAGGGAGTCAAGTGTTGATCAATTGAAACTCGATCTCTTTGATAAGTTGGCAAAAACTCTTCGCGATCTCCGCGTTTTAGTCCAGACCGATGTGCTTTTAGCACGGATACCGTACGTTGACATCGTCGGTGTTGTACAGTGTCAGAATCGGTTGTTTTTGCTTTCTTGTTATTGAAAAGGGTATTGCCCGAGGTTAATTTTTGCGTGCTAGGAGGATTCAATTCGCTTTCAAGGCATGGGTTTCCTCAAGTGAAGCAGGTTGTTTGTTATCTGTGTTTGGAGGAGCCGAATTTTTTTTTTTTTTGTGCAGTTTCGCCAACGTTGCTCCTGGCACGAGAGTTCCAGTATTCTTTCCGTACGGGTTCCGGGCATGCCTTAATCAAATCCCTTAACCTGAGGGAAGGATAGCGAGATCGTCGGTGAATGTCGAAGTGAATTTTCGTCAGCATCACTACGAGGTGTTCGAGTGATCGCCTTGTTCGTAGACGTGGTTGGGTGATTGCATACGAGCGTGGAGGCTCGCGAGGCATACCTCGTGTCACGCCGAAGATTCCTGATGGATCACCACGATAGGGTGCTTCTCAGGTTGCGGCCGCACTGCGTAGGAGACCCACGTCAGTGGCTGGGCGCTGATCTTTTCTCATGTGCTGTGTGTGCGGACAGTGTGAGGCACCTCGGAATCAAAGAAACTTGATCTGTCGGTCTTTCCCTGCGTTTATCGAACAGCGTCCAACCCGATGGCTTTGTTCAAAAGTGTGCCCTCAGTGCATTCAGTTCGTAGTGCACGGACGAGGACCGGAACCAGCGTGTGCTGCATCCCTTATTTCTCTGTGACCAGCGCAGGCGAAGTAATGGCGGTTTCCTTCGGAACGCGCTTTCGAGCAGTGGCTCCTCAGGTGACCGGAGAAGAATGCCTTGGTTGGAACGTCGCCTGCCTGCCCCTGCGGGAGAAAAGGAAGCCGTGGTTTCCTTTTTGCGAAACTCCGTAGAGCGCCCTCTGACTTTCCAGGGCGCACCGGTTTTCCTTCCTCCTTCACCCGTTGGTGTGTTCCGACCTTCAAGCGCGTTCCGCTTTTTCCTCCGCAGGACCGAGGCACCGCGTGTCCGACGGGCGGCTCGCCTGAGCGGAAGAGCGAGTGATGCGAACTTCTTCGGAGCCAGGAGAGCTCGAAAAGCGAGTGTCCTCGTATGCGACCACTGGTTGCTTCCAAGCTCGAATCGGTCCAGCTGGAAAGGATGCATCCTGTTTGCGTGTTGACAGTGGTAACCGCCATCCGGAAGGCGAACCTCCTGGAAGGCCGCAGCTTTCCATAGTGAACGCAAGACGCCGCCATTGTTGTGTTCCCTTCCTCTGGGAGTGATAATCCCTGGCGAATTTCACGTCTCCCTCCCCGGAGCTGCGGTTTCGTCGAAACCTGCCGCTGTTGTCGGAAAATGGCGGGGGCGCATCCCTGCCGCACGCTTTCCGGTTGGCGATTCCGGGTTTGGTTTCTGCTGCAGACCAAGAATTCTGGATCCGACGGAAAGCGGAGGAGAGAATCAGGTCACCTTGGAACGGAATGAAGTGTAGTCGATCCTCATCGGTCGACAGCCCTCAGGCGAAGGTCGTTGTGGCCGGGGGGGGGGGGGGTGTTCTTGAAGTAGATCTCCAAAGTTTTTGTAGCCAGCATGTTAAACTCAATTCTCATGTCTTCCCGCTTTCTCCCGTGAAGCCGCAAGAGCCGACGGCTGCCGGGAGCTCAATCCGGGTAACCCGGTGAATCACATGTGGAGGAGGATCAGTGGATCAAAATTACGTCTACGCACCCGGCATAGACTTTCGCGACCATTCCAGGGGTTTCGTGGTGCAAAAGAAGACCCCGAAGAAATCGTGGTACAGCTTCTCGTTCATCCGTTCATCGCTTCGTAAAAGGGGGCAAGCTGCCTTTGGAGACCGCGGGTCACGGCTAGACCACCGGAGTCTCGTGCGCGTGGCGCCGAGCTATGCGGGCTCGAACCCCCACGTGGGGAAATGGACGCGTCGTGGTCTTCCGCGTCCCCTTCCCCCGCAGGAGGACTCTGGCTGGCTTATTCGAGTGCGGCACTGGTGGAATCTGGATGCCCTCGTTGACTAGCCGGGATTGGAAGTCGACCTTCCGGGACGTCTTCCGGGGTTTCCCTCCAGTTGTGAAAATGGATCCCCCCCCCCCCCCCTCTTTCAGGGGGGAACCCTCCGTCGCGTATGTCATGGAACTGGTTGACGCCTCCCCAGAGTACCAAGTGCGCGCTGCTTCTTTCTGGGATCGCCCTCCAGAGAAAATCAGGTAGCATCCCTTCGGGTGGTTCTCTTCAGAGGAGGAAACCAGGGGCGGATCCCTTCCGGGTCCCCTCCAGATTGAATAAGGAAGAGGCGATTTCCTTCGACGTTCCCTTCGACAACCAAGGCGAGAATTTCTCCTCGAAGCTGGGCTCCCAAGCGTGAGAGGAACGGACTCCTACCTCAGGAGCCTTCCTGGATTCATAGGGTACCCCCCTATAACTTGAAGAGTTCACACGCCTCCTCGAGTGACGTGGACAGCATTAAGGAGCTTTGCGAGCCCTTCTTAAGGAGGCAAAGGGTTCTTCAGCACTTCTTGGGACCTCTCCCCTCCTCCCCTCAAAAATAAAAATAAAAAACTGGAAGGAAGCAGCAAAAACCGAAGAGCGCAGAAGGATTTTTATCAGCGCACCATCCCTTCTACATCCTTCCTCTTTTCCTAATGGGAGAGGAACTGCATTTTCACATCTCCCTCGAGTGCTCATTTGGTCCGTCGCTGCTGGCAGAGAAAGAGCGCGTCCCGAGAAGGGTATGGTACCCTCTTGCCCGAATGCGCGATGCTGCGAAACCCGAAGGCGGTTAACCGGTGAGAACGCCTCCAGGAAATTTTCTTGGTGCTTCGGACTCGCTTTCGCTTCTTCAGAGAGGTGTGCATGAAAGACGTCGGGATCGAAATGCAGGCCGCCTTTGCAGCGCCCCGCAGCTCTTGCGCAGGGGCAACGCTGCAGTCGAGGAGGCCAGCGGGGGGGCGTCATCGTTGCCAGTTGAAAAGTCTGCAGCCTTGGAAACGCATCGTGGGAAAAACTGGCGTTCCTTTATTTTTATTCAGAAAGAGGAAGGGAGAACAGTGCACCCAAGTGGTTCACAGGATTTTTTAGCCATTGGGCAGCCAGTGGTTCGATGGGTTTTTGTTGGCTCTCAGCTGATCCAGGTCTGGCATATGCTGCGCACTTGTCGAATGCAGAACATATGCGAGACCCTCCATTCCCCCGAAGATCTTTTTTTTCGAACAACAGAGTAGAAGCGGAGTAAATCCTCCAGAAGACTTTGTGCCTTCGCGATGTCCGTGCAAGTTCTCGGCCATCCAGAAAAGAAAGTGGACCAGACCGGTATCGTTTCTGGTCCCTCCTGTTAAAAGAGTGCCACAGCTTGCGTCCTGAAAGCTGTAACACCCAAGAAAGATTTTTTTTTCTCGGGTCCTCTTTGGAACGAGTGTGGGCCAATCAAAGCCACCTAGCGTTTTGTAGAAACGCATGAAGCGGGTCAAATTCAAAGGATGCTCTGATTTGCGCACTTCGGCTGTTGCTGACTCTGCGCTGCTCATGTGGGCTTGGGGCTGCCACCTCATGCGATCCCAAATTTCCTCTCGGTCTTCAGAAAAGAGGGATTCTTGAAAGGTGCTTCTGTTAGCGTTTTTAGCATTTATTCGACGCCATGGTCCAGAAGCGCAAGTGTCGGTAAATTCCGGCGAAATCCTGCAAAAGAAAATCGTAATGGAATTTCTGTAGGGGATTCCGAGGGTTTAGCGCCTTACGACCCCGTAGTCGTGCTGACAGGGTCCAAAAGTGAGGCGATGTTGAATTGCTCCGCTTCCTCCTTGGTCACTCTTGAGGTCGAATGCAGCAGATGGGAGCCAGAAAGAGAAACGATTCCCCGCTTCATTTCTTCCAGAGTCAGGATGCATTGCCCTCCCTCTTTTCCGGTTCTTGCTGCAAGGTCGGAACGGGAAGACGTTCCCAATTTGATGTTCTCTTTTTTTGCCCGAAGCCGACCGGCGCGACAGCACCTGAGCGCAAGGAAGGGCGCCGCATCGGATCGTTCCTTTCTCGCGTTTCTGCAGTCCTTGACCTCGCCGTTGTGTTTCGGTGACTCTTGCGCCTTCGGTTCTTCGGTCGTGGATCGGTGTGGCGCCGTTCGACCCGTAGCTGGCATGCGCGCAGAAAGACTTTCGATCTGCCCTTTTGCTTGGACAGCCTGAAAAAAGTGCTTTCTTCCCCAATTGTTCCGGGGTTGCCAAGGTCCTTCACTGTGCTTTCGCGGATCCTTCGTTTCTCGTCTTCGCTCTTCTCCTCCCGTCCCCTTTATTCCCGCGAGCGCTCTCTCCATTCTCTCTATATAGGAGAACGCGCTTGTGAGACGAAGGTGCGACTCTGCTCTCTGCCCGCGTCTGACCTCCAAGAGGGCACATCTTTCGATCGATTGCAGTGCAGAGCAGCTCGAGGCCTCATGTCTGCGGCGCACGCGTTGCTTCGCAGGCCGCTCTGTTTACCAGCCACTGCAGGTAACTCGTTGAGGCCACTGCGCCGCGGAAGAAGCCTTCGCGAACCATCGCTTCCGTGCGCCTCCTGCAGCTAAGGGGGAATCCTGTGTGTTCCTTTCCTCTCCTTGTTTAGGGCCACTGTCCTCTGTCGTCTGTCCTGACAAAGACGCCTTCCAGAGTGCAGTGCCCGTCTGTCCGTTCCACAGTGTGAATGCCTGCAGCTCGTGCGAGCGCGAGGGGAGCTTCAAGGAGCAAAGACGTCCCCAAGAACCTCGCACTTGTTTCACCCGCGCGTTATTTTTGTCCTGCGTGTTTTCGGTTGTTTTCCTGAAGGACCTCTACACTGCGAGAGTCGATATCGATGTCCCCTTATGTTTGCCCAGCCCAATTTTCTTGTTTACTTCTTTTCTCACGATGGCTCTTTGTTGGGTTTTCCAATGGTCATCACCTGTCTCTCCAGAGAACCATTTTTTTGAGGGAGGACTCACTCGCGCGCGTTGGCACCTGGCCCGCTGGAAACGAAGTGAAACAACGAGGAGTCGTGCTCGTCCTCGAATCGAGCTCCAGGCCTTCCGTTCCCCCTTCAGAGCCATTCCGCTTGCCCCCTGATGCTTCCTTTGAAAGTCTCGACTCGAATGCCGAAAGCTACGGGGCGAGGCTCGCAAGTCCGCAGGGCAACGTGGAAGCGCGTCCGCTGCTTTCCGGCACGCTAAGCCGACCTTGGCATCAAGCGAAGGGCTTGATGCGTCTTCGGGGTCCTGCATCGACGGAGAACCATGGGACAACTCGAGATGGAGGAGGCCGCTTGAGGCGAGCTTTTGCGTTAAGGGAAGCCAGAAGAGGCCGCTCAAGGCCTGGGATGCACGCTGAGGATGCATGAGGGTGAAGTGTCGTAGCCGAGTGGTGCTCTCCGTGCAGATGAGAGGGAGAGATCGGGGTCAGAAGGGGAGTTCGGTGCGTAGTGGATGGAATGGTCCGAAGTGCCTCCCTCACACGGAAGCTGGTTGGAGGCAGAGGTGCGAGGCAGTCCTCTGGAGAAAGGGGGAAAGAACGTCGGGGCACGAGACTCGTTGGGCGGTTTTCGCTTGCCAATATTTTGGGCACGTGGCGATCGCTTGGGAAGTGTGGCCGGAGGCGTGCCAGTCAAAAAAGCCACAAGATGACAAAGACTATGTGGAAGTTTATGCAAGGACGAGGGAACCCACGCACCGTGTCTGAGATTCCTCCCGGAGTCCGAACCTCGTAGAGGTTCGGGACCGTAGTCTTGCTATCGTTCTTCCCCTTGAACGGGGGCAGTGATTCCGGGAAGCTGGAAGTGGGTCAGGTCTTGGTCGTATCTAGGAACGTGTCGAAACTCTAAATGACCCAAGCTGCACGCCGAGCCGTTCCTCTGTTCTGCCAGTAGCGAAAGAGGGCCGCCGCCCATTGTCTTCAAGATTTTCGTAGCCATTCAGGTGTAGATCGGACCCGCAGTTCGTTACTTCTGACCAGTCCACATCGTGACCTCTTGCAGCAACCGGTTTCGGAAACTGTGGATGTCTCTTGTACGGAATGTCGGACGTATTTGCGCGTTCTGTGCCAAGCTCCTTCACCGTCGTGAATTCAAGCCTCCAGACTGTGGATTTTGGATGTCGCGGTGCACCTCTTCGTACTGGTGCACCCCTTCTGCTCGGTCTCATCCTTCCCTGCTTGTTCGGCTTCATTCTTCCTCACTTTTGAAACTTAAGACCTTGGAATCCTGCTCTGCACTCGTTTTCCCCTCCAAAGTCCACAACATTGTTTTATAGACTTCGACCACTGGCGTGGACCCACAGCTTAGCCGAAAAGTGGCACACTTTTCGGCAGAAACGAGGCCCTCAAAGCCGCTCGATCCTTGGTTCCTGTCTCGTGTAACTGTTTCTTTTTCCGATTAATTCGGTAACTCCTCTGGAGACTGGTGTGACACACGAGATAGGAGATCGAATGGCCTGTCTTTCTGCTTGCGTGTTTTTAACGGAGCTTAATCCTCCTTGCTTAAGAATCCTCGCTTGCTACCAACTGGTCGCTCCCGATTGTTCGCCGCGGGCGCTCTCTTTGCATTTCCGCCCGCGGCATACTTGCTCCTGTTGGTTTGATGCAAAGTGCATCATCTAGAAAGCTTCTTTGCCTTATTTTTTTATTGCTGCAGTCTCCATGCACGACCCTGGTGGCCACATTTTCCTTTCGGGTGTTCCGTGAGCCTGCGACGTTGGTGCTTCTCCGAGTTCCGTCTGCCACGAATCCTGAAGCACCCGTGAGGAGGTGTCATCAGAATTTCCTTTGACAGGAAAGGAAACTGAAACCGTGTTGTTGTGCGGGCATGCATATCTCGGAACATAATTTTGTGCTCTCGCGAAGGGTGTGCCTTGCAGGCCTGGTACTTCGGCTGCCGTCTCCGCTGTCTTCATCCTGTGTCCATCACATCTGCACTCGATGTGCTTTATGGGTTGTACAGCGACACGCTCCCGTTGGCCTGAGACAGTGGCGCATCCCGGTTGTTTCGTGGTTTGCCTGCAGCCTTTCCCCTACGTTTCAGAGACCGCGGTTTCTTGGACGGCGTGGCGTCTTGTTGGTCTTTTTTCGGTCCCTTAGCAGACTTTCCATCTCTTCTCTATCTTAGGGAAATCGAATTTCACCAATGGATGAAGAAGGACTTTATCACTCGTTGATGGTTCGCCGTGAGCTGTGCGCCCCCAGACATCTCGTGCTTCTTCGGCCCAGCTACCTGTTTCACGTGTTGCAGTTGTAAACGAGGGTCTTCAAGGTGGCCACTTGTTCCTCCTTCGGTTTTTCGAGCTTTCAATTCAGAATCTGTGCGTTTTCTCTGAGGTCCAAGGCGCGATCACGGCGATCACGTGGTCATCCAGGCGTGTGTAATCGGCGCGCGCATTCCTTTTTCTCATGCAAACGTCGTGTTTGTGCCGACGAATGCATTGTGATCATTTTTATCCTCAGTGCACTTGTTGTGAACAGTTGCGATTCGCCGTGTTTTGTTCTGGGCCTCAGAACAAAACACGGCGAACAAGCCAGGGGTTGTCCAATCCCTGGCTTAGATACGCACGCACGGTGGTGGTCTGGGAATTCCGATAGTATCTTCAGAACAAGAAAAAAAAAAAAAAAAAATGGATGTAGTTTCTTTCTGTCTGCGGTTGTAGTCCGTTGCTGCGGTTGGCGTGTTGCTTTCGCGCGTCGCGCGTAAAAAGTGGGGTCAGATCTCTCCTCCTTGTTTGCAAAAATGCAGGTGGATCTTGCATACGGGTTAGTCTCCATTCCAAGGAAGCGATTTCTGGGCTGGAGCCTCCGGCGTGGGGAGTTGGGGCCTGGAAATCTGTTGGGGGTCTTTGTCTCTTCATGCATCTCTGTTCGCGCAGAACTTGCTTCAACCTTTTTTTTTTTTTTTTTCATGTTTTTTTATTTTTGGCTGAGGCGCCCGTGTTTTGCTCCAACTGCGCCGCTGCTTCTTGAATCCTTTCCCCTGCCGGTCATGAAAGTAATTCTTGGGCCTTTTTCAAGAGCTCCTGTTCGAATCACTCGTGCATGACGTGGTGGTGGCGGGGGGACCCGAGTTTGCCCGCAACGAGCTCGGAGCAAGCGAGGACGCTTTGCGCGAGAGTTCCGATGTTGTTCTAATGGTCAGTAATCGGTGGGTTTCTGTAGCCCTCGACGTGTGAAGAGTGCAAGGCAGTTTCAAGTCCGCGCGATATTCTCACGAATCCTCATTTTCAGTGATGCGTAGGGAGCAGGTCGTTTCGTGCGGATAAACCTTTGGTTGTTTGTTTGCGTCCAAGAGGTCAAAATTTGTCAAAAAATTGTGGAAGCACTGATAAAAAGAGGGGTTTTTTTTTTTTTTTAAAAAAAAAAAGAGAAACAGAGAGAGAGAAGGTACCGAGGTCGAGCTGACATACCAGCTGCAAATGTGGCATGTTTCAGGGTGGAGAAAGAGTTATTTGGGAGTTCCATACTGTGACTCTGACACGCGTCCCCGCCTACGGTTTTGGAATCGCCGTCAGTGGTGGCCGAGACAATCCTCATTTCGCTAACGGGGACCCATCGATCGCCATCAGTGATGTTCTTAAAGCTGGACCGGCCGATGGGAAGCTCCAGTAAGTCTCCGTTGTCCTTGGCCAAACCTTGCACTTACTTCCTCCCCCTTTCTTCCCCACAAAAAAAAAAACAAAAACAAAAAACAGAATTAACGACCGGGTCCTTTCCGTCAACAACATTTCTCTAGAGAACGTGGATTACGCGACCGCGGTGGCCGTCTTGCGCGAAAGCCCCACCGTGCGGATGGTCGTGAAACGCCGCGTCGTGCTGTCCACACCCAACTGGCAGACCGTGAACGCGACGCTGGTGAGAAACAGGAAAAGAGATGGTGAGAGGAAAGGGAGGTCGCGTCATGCGGGCCTCGGCACGCGGTCCTTCCAGATTTCGGCATCGTCCTCGGCTGCCGACTGTACATCAAGGAGCTCAGCTCCAGGACAGGGAAGGAAAGCGGACTGCAGGAGGGCGACATCGTCACCCGCATTAACAACAACCCCACGGACAACATGACCTTGAAGGAGGCCCGGAAGCTGGTGGAGAGCTCCAAAGAAAGGCTGCACCTGGTGCTCAAGCGCGAAAACGCCCACGCGGCGCCGGACGGCGTCGGCGAGATTGTGAAAGGTAACCTTCACGACCCCTGCGCGCCCCCTCTCTAGTGACTTGGGGTGGGAGCAGATCCAGACGCCCCGTTCCATTACATCGACGTGCAGGAAGACGGTCGCACCAACTACAGCAGTCAGAACCTGTACGTCCAGCCTCCTACGCGCAACGATCTGTACCGGAACATGCCTCCTCCGCCTCCGACCCGGTACGAGGAACGCAGCGACGCCTACAAGGCATCTCCCTTCTGGAAGGAATCTGGCGATATTCCGGAGCAGCGGAAGTCGTCTCCCACAGGCGAAGGCTTGCCTCCCCCGCCACGGCACCCTCTGACCCTGCCCGGCGGTAAGAGCGTCCGTCCTCTTGGTGGGTTGCGAGGAAGGGCTTTCAGACCTGTCCGTCGCGTCCAGCAAGGAACCTATGAAGAGCGTCTTCCCCTTTCACTCGCACCAGCATTCGGGGCTGTCCGCCGACTGCCAGCAAGGCCTGCGCCGCGCGAAAGCAAGGTCACCCGTCCCTCGCTGCCCGCCCCCTTGGGTTCGAAGTTCCAGCCCTTCCGGCACGCAGCTCCGCACGGTGTCGTTCAAGAAGGAGGGTTCCGTGGGCATCCGCCTCACGGGCGGGAACATCGCAGGCATCTTCGTCACGTCCGTCCACCCCGGGAGCCCGGCTTCTCTGCAGGGGCTCCAGTCGGGAGACAAAATCCTGAAGGTGCCGCAATGTCCCCTTCTTCTTGTTCTTCCCTTCCCTCCTCCCCCCCCGCTGCTGCTTCCATGCGCCCGAAACGCCTCTCTCCCCAAGGTGAACCACATGGACATGCGGGGCGTCACCCGCGAGGAAGCCGTGCTTTACCTCCTGTCGCTGCAGGACCAAGTCGAGCTGCTGGTCCGTTACTCCCCCGATGAATACGACCAGGTTGTGGCGTCTCAGCGCCTGGATTCCTTCTACATACGGTGACCACCTGCCCACTGACCACCGCGCCCCCCTCCCCCCCTTCCGCGGGAAGGCACTCCGCCGCCTCCAGGACTCATTTCAGTTACGAGAGCCCCGCCAAGGGCGAGATGAGCTTTGTCCGCGGGGACGTGTTCCACGTCACGGACACCCTGCACAACGGGGTCCTGGGATCCTGGCTGGCCTACCGGATCGGCCGCAATAACCAGGAGACTCAGCGGGGCGCCATCCCGAACCGCAGCCGCGCCGACGAGCTGGCGGAGGCCCAACTCAGTGCTATCAAGAAGATCTCCACGTCCGAAGGCAGGGGCAGCTTCTTCCGCAGGCGCCGCCACAACCGCCGCTCCAAGTCTCTGGTGAAGGTGGGCAAAACGCGCATTTTTCCTCCCGCGGCAGATTCGAAGGAGCGAAATGCACCTCCAAGGACCACTGGGACGACCTGGCCTGGTGCGACTCCCTGACGAAGCTGCCGGCCTACGAAAGGGTCGTCTTGTGCATGCCGGATTTCGTGAGGCCGGTGGTGCTCTTCGGCCCGGTGGCTGACATCACTCGTGAGAGGCTGCTGCGTGACCACCCCGACGAGTTCGCCTCCCCTCGTAAGGAAACCTCCCAACGCCCGCGTGTAACTACCCGTCCCTCCCCTTTGCGCGCCCTCTCGGTTCGAGCAGAGATGGACAACGAGGAGGAGAACAAGCAGAAGATCGTCAGCATAAGCGCCATCCGGGAGATCATGGCGCGCGGCAAGCACGCGCTGCTGGACGTCACGCCCAACTGCGTGAACCGGCTTAACAGCATCCACCTGTACCCCATCACGGTCTTCCTGCGCTCCGACTCCCGCCAGGACATCAAGCTGCTGCGAGCAGGGCTGCCAAAGTGAGGAGGGCCCTCCCAGCGACCGCACGGATCTGGGCTTCCAGGTCGATGCACTGCAGCAGCAGGCGCCTCTACGAGGAGATCGTGCGCCTGGAGCATCACTGGGTGTACCTGTTCACCTCTACCGTGCCTCTGGTCCCGGGCGAGTCGTGGTATCCGAAGGTGGTCGAAGCCATCGACCGCCAGCGATCGCAGCCCATATGGATGTCGGAGAACCAGGTAAGTAGGGGAAGCCGGGCGGGGTCGCCCCTGGCAACGCCTCCTTCCGTGCGGCCCCCCCTCCAGCACGATAAGCCCGCCTCCGACGACTTCTTTTTCCCGATGGCGATGCGCCAGTCGTACGCATCTTCTCCGGAGTCTGACCAGGAGGTGGCCGCGGATGGCCTGCCGCCCCACCAGTCCCCGTCGGGGGAGCACCACCGCTTCCTCCGGTCCTCGTCCGACCCGAACCTGTCCTGCGACGACGAGGCGGCGCGGCCTCCCCCTCTGAACAGTGGCCCTCCGCCTTACCGCGAAGCCGCCATCTCTAGTCAGGCGAGATCCGCGAGGACTTCGCCTCCCCGCGGCGGCGGCGCGACTCTGAATCCTGCGCTCGCCGGAAGGTGGCAGCAGCGTTCGTACCCGAAGGAGCGCGTCCAGCAGGGGAGCGAGTGCCCCGCCTTCTTCCCTCATCCGACGACGGCGACTCCATGTCCTCAGGAGCTGCCCGCGCAGCACGCCGCCGCCGCCGTGCGTGCCCTCCAGCCCGCCGGCTGCGCGGCTCCCTCGCTGCCCCCCAAAGTCGACCGCAGCATGAAGCCCGGCAGGAGCCGCTCCGCGACGGAACGCCTCTTCGGAGAGGGCATCCTTGCGCATGGGAAGGCGGCGGAGGCGCCCCCGCCGCTCCCCCAGCCCTCGCGGGACGGCAGCGGCGACGAGGTCACCTCGGCGAGCCCACACGACCCCTACAGGTTTACCCGCTTCACATCCCCGCCGGGCCCGGGCGAACGGTGCGTACCGGGCGGTCCTGCCTGCCGGCCCGCGTCACGCGCTGCATCCGGCAGGGATGCGGACGGACGACCGGGCGGCGGCAAGCCGCTCCCCCCTCCCAAGCCCAGGGGGTATGGCGGCAGGGCGGCGAACTTCCCGGCTGCCGCCGCCGCCGCGTGGACGTGCATCCCCACCCCCGGAGCGTCGGTGGATGAGGACGCGAATGGATTCGACTCGGGGCATGGAAGCAGCCTGGACCGCAACCACGAGGACTGCCCCCGCAGGCGGGATGCCCCACAGCACTATCTGAACGTGGCCCCGTGGCCCCTGTCGATCCCGCACCGGGGCAGCGCCTTCGAGCTGTACAGGAAACCCGACAGGTGAGAGCCCTCACCTACCGCGCTTCTCACGGGGCGGCGCCCTTCCCTCCGGCAGCCCGGACCGCTCCGGCGGCGACAACCCCAACCAGTACGAGAACCACCGCATCATTGCAGCCGCCCGAGGTGTGTTCGATCACACGGGAGGCATCCTGGAGTCCCCGGAGACGGGGGTGGCCATCGTCATTCCCCCAGGAGCCCTGAAGCCGGGCTGCTCCCAGGAAGTCTTCTTCAAAGTGTGTGACCAGGACGTCAACGTGCTGCCGCCTCTCGACGCTGACCGAGGTGAAGGCCCGCTGCTTCCCTGCCCACGTCTCCACGCGTGCCCCTTTTTTTTTTTCTTTTTTTTTCTTTTTCTTTTTTTTCTTTTTCCCACCCTCTCCGTGCGTGCGTGCGCGTGGGTCTCCGTAGGTGAAACGCTTCTCAGCCCCTTGGTGATGTGCGGGCCCCACGGCCTGCGTTTCCAGATTCCCGTGGAGCTGCGACTGCCGCACTGCGCCAGCATCAATCCCGACGGCTGGACCTTCGCCCTCAAGTCGAGCGATGCGCCCACGGGGAAGCCGATGCAGTGGCGCAACGTGACCCTGGCCAAGTCCTCGGAAGGAGGAGGGGGAGGAGCGACCGTCATCGGCTCCAACAGCGTCTCCGTCCTTATCGACCACTTCTGACCGCGGAAGGCGCGGCTGCCCCGCTTCCCTCCCCCGGGGGTCGTGGGCTGCAGAGCACCAGATTAAAGCGAGTCAGCCGACCGTTGTCTTTCCGTGCATTTCCTCTGCCGTTGCCTGGGGTGGGGGGAGGCTCATAACCGGCGGTTCGTGTCCGCCCCGGGGAAGGGACGGACAACTTCCGGTCGGCTGCCCTGAGATCGGAGAACACATCACCCCATCGTCCTCATCCTCCCCGCCTTCGAAAGGGTCATCCGCAGACGATCCGCAGGGTCATCGCGGCGCTGGAAACTCGGACTTTCCCGCCAGGGCGCACCGATCCCGGTACGAGCGTCAGCGGTGGCGGGGTTGGCGGCTGCCTCCACCCACCCCGGTGCGTCCATCAGCCTGTCGTGCCTCCCTCTCCACCTCCCCCCCTCCCGTGTCCCCCTTCCTGACGGTGCCTCCCCGCTCGCCAGCTGCGCGGACAGCAGCAAAATTTCCGTCGGCGACGACGGAGCACTTCCCCCAGCGTCTCCGCCGGCACAACGTGACGTCGTCGCCCAAAGCGACTCCCGCGACCGCCCAATCCCCGACCTGCTCGCTCGGCGAAGCGAGACGCGAGCGGGCATCGTGGCCGAGAGGTCCCTGCGGCGTCCCGCGCGCGGTTCCATCTCCGAACTGCCGCAGCGACGGAGCGGTGCCGCTTTGTTGATCTATCTCTTCCTTCTCGTGGTGTGGCTGCCACCCTCCCACCATGGCTGCTGAGGTCGCAGAGCGCCACGCTAGCTGCTATCGAACACTGCTCTTCGGCTTTCTCTGGAAACAAAAGCAGCCAGAGGAGAGTCTCGAGGTCTGGACGGAGCCCGGAAGTTTACGGCTTCCGCATGTTCCTCAAGTGAATCAAGAATGTGAAAGAATTTCCACTGTCATGTCGCGCCGGTCCGCTTCGCCGGCCAGTGGCAGCTGCCGAGTGCTCGCCTCCTCCTCCTCCATAGTAATTTAACTGGGGATGCCGGATGAAGTCCCAAAAGGCGAAGGGGGGTGAGTTGAGATTTGTGGAGCAGAAGAAAAGTCGGATATGGCGAAGGAAAGAGGACTCCGCGCAGCCAGATGTCTGCGCAGTGCGGAGGGGACTTTCAGCCGGAAGGCATAGCAGCGGCAAGAGAGTGTCAAAGCATCCAGAAGGAAGCCCCCCAAAAGAATTCCGCGGCACCGAGAGATTTCGTTACCACTTTGATTACGGAGACAGGCGCGGATCGAATCGGGAAGTAGTAGTATGCAATGCCGCAGGGGACTTGCTGGAAGGTATAGTATGGGACAGCGAGCTCGGCCCTGTTTCGTACTTCCTGCAGCTTTCCGAATACCATCGACCACCGTCGCTTACTGTTTCGTTGATGGCTAAAGCATCGTAAACACGGATGCCACTGAGTTTCCTTGCGCCCTTTCCGGGCTTCGATTGTGTGCATGGCATTCCTCTGTACTCGGTAGCTGATACATAGGGAATCGGCTCCGTGAGGAAATCTTAACTTGATAAATCAGAGGCATCTCAGCTCTGAGGTGGCATTCTCGAGATCCTAATTTGCAAAGGCATATCGGGAAGACGTACAACTATCCATTCAATGTTGTCTCACTGAATATCGAAAATTTTCGTCTTTTTACAAAGAAGCAAAAAGAAAGAAAGAGAGAAAGAAAGCATGCAGAAGAGGTTCCTGAACTCTAAAGAAAAAAAAAAAAAAAAATTACTCCAAAAGAGTACACAGTGTTTTCCGATGGCAAGAGCGTATATCGCCGATCACGCCACGCAACTTTCGAGAAGGGCAGAATGTCCCCGCTTAGCCCGATGAGGTTCCTGCTTTCAACCAAAAAAATCGTTCGCGAATTTGGAGCCGTTTGATCCAGAACAACATCTTGATCATCTCGTTTGGCTTCGACTGACAACCTGTCTCGTGTAAGAAAAGAAAAAGAAAAAAAATGGAAATCTCGCCTCGAAATTCTCAGAGGTTCTTGAACGTGTGGCTCTCATACGCACACCCGTGTTTGCTGAAACGGACTCAGCAGGAAGGTCACTCAAAAAGGATGCAACGGGTTGAGAGGAGTTTCAGATCATGTGTGCTCAGACCCCGATCCGAACGGTGTTTGGCACCTTCAAATTGTCCATTCAATGCGAACGCTCCAGGATAGAGTCTGCGCTTTCGGCCTTTCCTCTTCGTAGACACGAATACGTGTCAATAAATTTACTTGCATGAAATATCAAGGATATTAATATGATTATCAAAAAGTTCATACTCTAGTAAGCATGCGTTAATTACTACTTTTAACACCGTGTGTCGAATGCAAGTAGCAATGATAGTTTATCTATGTTGTCCACTAAGAATTTCAGCTGATGAACTCGGCTGGAAGTCACAAATTGGAATTGAACTTCGGGTACGACAGTTGCGATTCCAATTTTAGACCCACATTTCCCCATCTTGCTGAGGATTGATCTTGCACTCGTTCCTTCATGAATGTAAAAAGCTGATGTGCTGAAAAAAAATAAATAAATAAAGCCTAGAAGGACAGCACCTACGGCAAGCTTGCCTCCCTGTTTTTTCTTTTTCGTTTTCTGGTGTTGTGAGTTGAGGGCATTTTTTTTTCCCTTTACAAATACCCATGCTCATTTGCTACACCGTATTGACTCATTAGTTTGGGCAGTCGTTTCTTAATTCATACCCTAGCGGTCCTTCCACAGTGGTTTACCACATTTGCCACCAACTGCGAATTTTGCAACTCGTTCAGATAAAGCAAGTAAAATAAGTGTGCTAGTCACTGTAGAGCCATGAGTGCGTATTCCAGTAATTCCACTGTTGGAATAATTCGTGTGTAAATTGCGTAGATCATTTTCAAAAATCTGATGCAAATATTCCTCATGTAGCGCATAATTTCTTCTCCCCAAAGGATGTGTAAATCATCCACAAATTTGTGATGTCTGTTTAAAAAGCTATTATAGAGGTGCGGAAGAATCAAAATCTCGCATTCTCCGTACCAAACCGTAGGTTGTTCTTATGGAAGCATAACCAGAAGACCGTAGGTTCCTTCAGACACTTGTCACGACCACAAAGGATCACAGTCAGTCACAATATCATCAAATCGCCAAAATATATGGCATCATAAAGGACGTTATATTTCGTGATGATGATAATTTTTCTTCTATTGCCTTTCGACTGCAAAACAATTATTATTATGTTGTTCCTTTGTCGTTAAAACCGAATAAGAGTGTTCGTGTCAGAAGCAATCTTTGTCTATTTGGAAATATTTCTCTTATCTTATTAAAACTAATCTAAAATTACGACTGAATTTAAAGATGATTTGAACTGACAAACTGATAGGTATAAAGGCTCAAATGATAAGAAATTCTCAAGAGAGCATTGCAATCCTCCTAAGGATCGATCAAGAATTATAAGACTCCAGGCGAGCTCGCGTCCAAACCCTTCGTAGACACGAATACGTATCAATAAACTTAGTTGCATGAAATATCAAGGATTAATATCCTTGATATGATTATCAAAAAGTTCATACTTTAGTAAGCATGCGTTAATATTACTTTTAACACTATGTGTCGAATGCAAGTAGTAACTGCCGCTACCCTCCTACTCGCCGGAACCTGAGGAACCTGCCGTCCTCCGGAACGCTCCCGGAAGGCAGGAACGGCTCTTTCCCGGCGGTTGGTATAGGCTCCACGCTTGAACGCCATCCATTTTCAGGGCCGGCTGCTTCGGCAGTGAGTCGTTACACACTCCTTAGCGGATTCCGACTTCCATGGCCACCGTCCTGCTGTCCATAGCGACCAACACCTTTCATAGAATCTGATGAGCGTCGCATCGGGCGCCGTAGCCCAAGTTAGGTTCATCCCATAGCGCCAGTTCAATATTTAAATAGAAGCATATTTTCTCCTCTTTTTACATAACTGTGTACGCGGAAAAGGATAGTTTTCAGCCTATTAAGTTTGGCATCGAAAAAGTAAACCTGCGCTGGGACTACCTAAGTAAACATTTTCTTCTCAACATTGCTTCTTAACGTTCTCAGCATTACGAGATAAATGAGCGATAAGATAAAAGGGGTGATTTCCTTTTTAATCCTGGTTTCCAGTTTCTGTGAGATCAAAAAAGTCAAAAACAAATCTCATAACCACACAGACAAAAAATAAAGCTGAAGTCATTTTCATTCAGCATTTTGCATGGCAACCCGTATTGGTACCGAGTTTTCCCATTCTGCTTGGGCTGCGACCTTGGTGATTCTCTCTGTAGAGGAAACCGGTACAGAAACGTATGCTGAGCAGAAGAACCGAATGAATTTCAATCATCTGAGAACTTGGAGGAACTCCGAATTAACTAGCCGTAGTTCTTAACGCAAAAGCTGATCAGGTACAACTCCCTTTGGGACATAATACAATCGAAATTTAAACGGAATGCCTACCGGTAGATCCGGCCAAATGCACGCATGTTTTTGAATGTTGATTCCCCGAACAGTATCCTGTATTCCTATTTGTTCCTGCAATGTTCCAGGAATACTGACGACAGGTTTCTTCGAGTGAAATGCGTTTCATTAGCACGTTGGGCAGAAAGTTGTCACAGTGTAGTAACTTCAAATCTTATTTAAATCCACAGTCAGGTAAAAACAGTAGGTTCACTCCACGAAGGGCCGTGTTGTATGTGCCTGGCGACGATGAAAAGAAAATAAAAAAAGTTGAAGGTATACGTGTTGATTGTGCCATTTTGGATTGTGAAGATGGAGTGGCGTTTTCCAAAAAGGTGAGACTTTTGCTTGAAATGAGCATTTCATCCAAACTTTTGAACACGGATGCATCGTTATTGTAGGATGGGTATGAATCCTCTTATAAACTACTTCATACACCACTGCAACATTTCATGCATTAAAAATGTTGATATTCAATGATATTGTGTAGTGTTTTGCATGGACAAGCCTTATTGAGTGCTTGCAATGGAAATTTCATGTTTACTATGGTTCATTTGAGAAATCAATTTTCAATCATTTAGTTTTGTTTCCTTAGAATGCAGCAAGACACACTATTGCAAACTGCATCAACAAAAACAATGTTAATTTTGGAACTTCTGAGTGTGCAGTTCGTGTAAATTCCATAAGTGCTGATAATCTTTGCCAGCAAGATCTTGAAGTGATTCTCTCAGGAGAGATACTTCCATCCACATTATTTTTACCAAAAGTAGAAAGTAAAGAAGAGTTGCACTGGGTACTGAAAGCTGACAAATACAATCAGATCTTGATTTTTTTTTCATAGTTTTCTGATCAACTAAAGCAGATTTTAGGCTCACGCAAGCTTCAGGAAAAGCTGAAATTGCTAATGTACATAGAATCAGCCAATGCCCTGCTAGACATCCGTGAACTGTGTCATACTGCAATTTCTTTGTCAAATAATGCTCCTTTTATCCTTGAAGGATTAGTACTTGGTTCAGATGACTTCTGTGCTGATATTGGAGCTGAGCGTACAACAGCTTCTAAAGAACTGATCGTTGCACGCCAGTTGTTTGTCATCTCAGCAAAAGCAATGGGCCTTCAAGCCATTGATATGGTTTACATTGATTTTAAAGGTAATCATAAAATAAGTAGAATGGTAGGCAACTCCAATAGATCTAGAAGGGCTGAGACAACAAGCTGAGGAGGGGAAGAGTTTTGGATTTACTGGAAAACAAGTCATTCATCCCTCACAAGTGGAACCAGTCCAAGAAATTTATACACCAAGCAAACAGCAAATAGTATGGGCTGAGGAACTTTTAAAAGCATTTGAAGAACATCAGTCACATGGAAAAGTGTGTCCTAAAACTGTTCCTGAGGTTGCAACTGTATTGTATTTTAGGGAGCTTTTGTTTTCCATGGTAGAATGATAGACAGGCCATTGGTGTTACAGGCACAGAACATATTACAGCTAGCTCAAGCATATACTTGATCAACTGCACGTATATTTACCAGAAGCATAATTACACTGGGAAATAGTATGTGACTGATGGCAGCATGCCTGCTTTATAAAATCTGCAGTGGAACCACATTCACTGAGACTTTCCTCAGAAAACACTGAACTAGAAGCTCCATCTACAATAACCAGTTGATTAAAAGCATTGCTGCAGTCACTCGTGCTCAAATTCATTTTGAATGAATCACAGTGTTTGGCTATTAAAGAAGCAATCCGAGAAACACAATCAGGAAGGATGGGACCTTTCAGTTCAACAAGATATGGGAAATGGGAGGCATGTTGTATGTGGCTATGATGCAGACTTAAGGAAGATAATGTTCCACCTAGGAATGCAACAGGTGCCAAAAGGGTTGGTGGAATACCAGCAAAAGATCCAACAGTTGTCCAGCACAATGGACTGTTCAAAAGAAAATTATAAAGAGCATGGACATTGGCTCCTTGTATGCATAAGAGTGACTGTGGTTGGAGATCTATATTTTTCCATTGCTCTGAACTTTGTATTGTTAAGGGCTTTTCCAAAATCTATTTTCCACAAAGGATACATATTAGCTGATTGACTTTTGAAAATCTGTGAAGATTCAGCACCAATGCTATCCAACCACTCACTAAGACTCTTATCATCATCATCATCTGAGTGTTGCTCTGGAATTTCTTTTTCTAGCTGCTCAGCCAAAGGCATACAAAATTCCACTCCTGGAACTCAAGGGTCATTTCTTACACTGTGATCAACTCATGTTGCCTTCTTCTTGAAGAGTATGACGGAATCCCTGACTAGTAGGAGCAATGAGAGCATGTGTTTCAAGAATGCCACCCACACCAGCTGCTCGAAATAAACATGTGAACCAGTGGGAACATATGTAAAAATAAAGGCAATGTCTTGTGCGGAGTAAATGATACAAGGAACTCAAGCCTGCAGACCTATGAGAGTTTTGTCAATCCTCTAGAATTAATTGAAAACAGGTTACCATTTCTTCTGAAGCTCAACTTGAATTTCCAAATCCAGGGAAGCATGTTCTTTTATGCTAGGTGCATGATACCGTGGGAAAAGAGGCAGCCATGGTAGATGGGGAAACTGCCAATAGAAGCACTGCTGATGTAAATGGGATCTCAAACTATTCTCTTCAAAATTTCCTAAACAACGTACAAAAGCTGTTGTAGCAGTAGCTTCTTCAGAACCCTAACAAAGAAATGTACATTGTTTCGAATTTTACTTACTTTGATTCCTTTACCATCAAGCACAGGGAGAGAAGTAAGCACTGAAAGTTTTGATTTGAGAGACCAGTCAATCGGGAGCTGAGTTGCACTTTTACCAACAGCATGATGTGACTGTTCAAACAAAAATAAGCATCAACATATCAGATAAACATACCCCAATTTTATCCATGTTTTCATCACACAGGTACTGACTGTATGAAGATTCTGATTTTACAAGACCTTTTGACAGTAAAGTAAAAATTGTATCATCCTGTGATGTTTCGTCACCACATAATACGCCCTGATTAGATGGCTGCCTGCAGAAAATAAGGTATCCATGTTTTGAGGGAGAGAGAAAAAAAAAAGGGTGCAATACCGGAAAGGATTTTTGTTTTTCCTTCTAGGATAATCTGGACTAGATAATTTGCATTCTGCCTGCTTCATAGGGCTGACTTGTTTGTTTCTCATCCGGAATTGCAAGGCTTTTCTTTTTCTTTTAAATTTCTGCATTACATCATTTGGCTTTTTCCAAGACTCCATGTTTTTAATTAATAATGCTCTAAATTATAGTTTCATTTTCTGGATGTTTGCCATAATCAATGCGCCATCCGCTAGAAAAGCTTACGCATATTTTTTGGCTACAACAAAATCAAGTAATGCAAAATCAACTTATGTAACTGCATGAGAACGAAAAGACTTTGGAAAAAAAAAAAAATCACCACACAAGCCTACAACTAGTTTTTCCCAATACCTAGTTACCTCAATAATTACACCTAATTTGTTCGATCCGTATATACTCCAAACATTGTGAAAGAAAAAAAAAAAACTCAACTGCTGTTCTTTTGCCGCTTACCCTTAAATACCTAACTTCCTGGAAATACTACAGAAAGTACAGGGGCTACTGCTACAAAGTGTTTCAAGGAAAACGGCCTGTACAGAAACCACATATGCGTTACTGCTATCAAATTTAAAACAGTGATCCTACGTGCTGGACACCCAAGAGCTCAACACTCAAAGACTAACAGATCAGATGTTTACGCATTTCCTCACACTATGGGCCTTTTCCAGCAATACCACTACTGAACATTACCGTCAACGTGTTGGTAGCAAATTGGCACTGTATTTTAAATTGATTTTCATGAAATGGAGAGAAATTCAGCGTTTTTCTCTCCGTTTGGTTGGTACATTTTTTTATGTCACTTAAGGGATTCTTTAAGATGAGTTTCTTGGTATCAAAGGAATGTTTCTCACTAGTTGCCGATTCCGAAGTTCTTGGGAGTAACTTGTTTCAAAAGCACCAAAACTGAATACAAAAAGGCAATGAAGACAAACCTTATTGCATATAGATAGATTGTTCGAAATACTGTGGGATAGTAATTAATTGGAATCCGAACTGTTTTTGAAATAATTGGGATGAAGGAAAAGATCATCAGAGGGATACTAGAAGGCCAGAAAATGAAGATCAGAATTTTTGCTTTCCAGAAGTCCTTCTTAATCAGGATACACACTTTTGATATCGAGAGGAGGTGAATTTTTCAGCAGACGGAATGAGACAAATATAGATAGAATTGAACTTATGGTGTATTCAGGAGTAACACACTTCACGGAAAACTGC
The DNA here is from genome assembly GCA_036172245.1 of Raillietiella orientalis. NCBI lineage: Eukaryota > Metazoa > Arthropoda > Ichthyostraca > Raillietiellida > Raillietiellidae > Raillietiella > Raillietiella orientalis. The sequence goes on along the minus strand of JAYWIR010000003.1, from coordinate 1,478,845 downwards.
TTTGGGAAACTCACCCAGAGCTCATCAAAATCCAGTTACTGAGAAAACTTTTCCTTCATTGGATGACACTACAGAGGATTCAAGTAAATTAAAAAATAGACTATTCATCATTTTCATCGATTGATGTGATCTACACTCTTGATAAATGGTTTCGAAATGTTACCCTTTTCTTCTAGGTGGTGTAGATTCCATACCAATGACAAAATGTGCGTGTTATCTGCAGGAACCAATTTCAAGACATGTAATTTGTTTCGCTTCATGGAGAAATCTATCTAGATGTGCTACCTTTCAAGGATACAAAGAAGCCATCAAGGTTCACAAGAGGAATATCAAAACCGAAAAGAGAAGATTCCTGGTCTTTCAAAGTCCACCAAGGAAGAAGACTAACGAATCACAGATAGTCCAAGAATGGAATACCGGCATTTACCGAAAGCAGGACCAGAGTAAGTCAGTTGAGGAGGAAAGTGAGTTTTCACTGAATTCAACTCGTTTTCAATCATTTGCCTACTTCAATTTTCTTTCCACTTCTTCCTTTCCTTCCTAAATGCTAACAAATAATGATGAGAAAATAAAGAACCCATATTGGAATTCTTTGATCGTTGACATACTTCATATCTTATCCTGCAGAATAAATCACACATGTAGAGTGATTGTTCGAATTAAATTCCATTTTAAATGAAACTTTAATTGCACTTCAAAAGTTGAGCTAGACCTCCTGGATAAGTCTATAGAAACGTGAAAAACCATGTCTTAATGTTCACTACGTTCCACTGAAGAGGAAACCATTTCTTATCTTAATAAATTCATATTTAGCTCTCAAGAAGTTCTATAAGTTGCTGAACATCGTTACGAAAATGCCACCATACGTTGTGACTTTATATTCTAATTTCACTTTTAGTACTTCATTCACTGTACACATGGTCGCCATGAAAGCATTCTTGAAGTTCATACTAGAATACTTCTGGAAGGAAACTCAATTTTTTCTGAAAATTTCCATTACGAGAAACTGTATTCCAAAAACTAGTCGAGTGAACATATGATGGATTCTTTAAAAATCTTTTAGAGGTTGAAGAAAAAAGCACTGAGAATCGGATGACCTTTAATTGCTCAGTAATCATCTGTGTTGATCGTCTTATGGTATTCCAGTCAACTTTCCTGAACCCAAAGACCTAAAGCGCATGAAGACTCTTGATGTCAGTGTTTAACTGATGACAGTGAGAATGAGAATTCAAAATCTATTCTTTCGCCAAATAAATAACTTCACATCACAGTCTGTACTGTAAAGACATCGATTCTGTGAGAGTTCCTCCGAAACCCAAGTGTTTTGCTTGGCATACCTTCTTTTGCCTACTTTTCGATTCTGTTTTCTGCTCCAATTTAAAAAGCTTTTCACGACTGGTCACTTATGAAAAGGACTGCTTCCGAGTGGCAGTTGCTTTCAATGCTTTCTCATGGTCCGGTATAATGACTTTCGCATCCTCCCAAAGTTTAGTTTCATCATTCCATTGAATCTTCAGCATCTCAATATTTGACTGTTACCACAGGAAACTAAGAATGCTGCTACAGTTTGTAGCCCTTTCCCACTCAGCATGCAGCCAGCTTTTCTGTTCTTTTAAGCTAATTTCTGTTTCCAGATCATCTCCTACGATCATCTCCTCCTTACTCTACCGCTGCATACATCGCGTACAACTTTATGATCTCTGTAGTTATTTGTCAGACTTTATGACAGGGGATCTTCCATGGCCTTCCACTGAAAGCATGAACTGCTTCTACATCAAACAGCAGAGCTCTGCTCTAAAGGGACACCATTGTGATCATCAAATACCAGGCTGTGGACGGAGAATATTTGACAGTTCTGATCGCCTCTTGAATTTAGAATGTTCATTTCGGCCTTCGTATATACCCTTGGTTATCTTATAAGCATTCAAAGCCTGTTGATGTATTGAAATCATCGTGGGTCTTGATAGATAAGTGTCAAGTTCGCACTGCCAGCAGAACCAGGTTCACTGTAAGTCGAAACTGGTTCTGTGAGTTTTCTTCCATTAGAATTCTTCCCATCGAGAGTAGTTTTTCTTGGATCGAAGGGCAATGTATTCTGGGATGTGAAGGCATTCCTTCAAGATGCTTCAATAACTAATATTCCTTTAATCAAGTACTCGCGTTCCTTTTTGAATCTTTTCATTTAGACATTTGCAGGAGCGGAAGCTTCATCCCCAACCATCAAACTCTTTCCTCTCATTTAGATACTTAATGCACGGACTCTTGGGAATTTTGTTTTTTTTGCTACTTTTCTGTGTCTGTATTTTTGAATCCTGTATTTGTTTTTGTTTTTGTTCTGTTTCATTCGGCTCCTTAATCCAAACGCTTCTATTGCTGATCGATTCTTAGTACTGACGCAAATACGCATCCTCCTACCAATAAAAATGAAAGACTGCTTGTAACTTCGTACCAATTTGTGGTTTTTTTCCTTAATGTGAGCCTTTAAATTTTGTTCTCCGCTTTTAACTTCTAGGTACTACGAGATCTCGCTGATCCTTAGGTTCTTTGTATTTAAAAGCAAGTATCCATGGGACACTGCGTATTTACCCATATAGGCATATATATCTGTTATACATGGAACGCCACAAACAGATCAACTGCTGCTTTGCTTCCTCATTGGTCTCTTGGGAACAACAGTGGAGAAAAATAGAGAACTCTCAAAGCACTGATGCTCTCTATCCGTTTCATCAAGTTGTATGAGCTTTTCGCTTTGCAATTGATGCGATCAGAACTGCAAAAAGCAAATTCGCGTTGGATGTCGAGTTAAAAATCCATAACGCCTCAACAGTTGCCAATCGAAAATACAGAAACTGGGCAGAGGAGAGGAAACGGATACGAAATGGCGCCGAGCACAAACAGAATTCGATTATCGTAAGCACAGACAGACACCCCGGCAAAAAGTACGGCGGCAAGATAGGGAAAACCGCCGGAAATTGCATTTCCATATGTTTTTTTTCCCCTGGTGAGCTAGGATGTGGTTTGATGCTGTGATGTACAGCGTTCAGCGGGAGCTCACACGAAAGGAAAATAGCTCCTCATAACTCTGCGATTAGCTCCTATTCGGATTCAAATGTTCGTTCCCATCATAATTGCTATTTTTTTTTTTTTTTTTTTTATTTCCCTCTTTCTTCCTGATGCGTGCGTGGGAATCCTGATAGGGATTTTACCATACGTCCTCTGCCGATATGTTGCCATAGTGAAACAATAAACAATAGGAAAACCGAATGTACGTTCTGAGCAGAGATCTTGGACTCCGGGATGCTGTAAGTGTTGCATTCGCTCTCTCGATTGTACCTGTATCTTGTCGCCCGGTCAATGTCGGTTGATTAATGAATTTGGCATTCGAACCGTCCTCATCGGTGAATAATCACTCCGGGTCTCGAGCCGGGGTTTTCCCTTCGGAATTCGTTCTGGGAGGGAAGCTCCGATGCACCAAACCGAATAACTTTGAAGCATCCGATCAGCAATTCCGAGAAAGTGTTGCTGACGAAGCTTCTTCGTGTTCGGACATCCGTCTAGGCTCTTTGCTTTGTCCGAGTGTCGAGACACTCTTACCCAACCCTGCAGAGAATGAATGCGAATTTGGAAAGCACTGGTTGCGCGTGCATCCCAAAAAAAAAAGCCTCGCTCTTGGAAGGGCAAGTTTGGTGTAACTTCTGAAGATCAGGTCCAGATGAAGCTGATTCTTCTGAAACAACCGTAGGGAGCCTCCTTGCCTGCTGATGCCACAATTTTACACACAGCGCGTTCGAGTTTTTTTAAAAAAATTTCAGTCTTTCCTTGGATTTACTACAACCGTTTTTTCTTCCGTTCTTTTCTGAAGAGATAAAAAAGTACGCTTCTTTTGTTAGGCTATTGCCTTCATAAGGGAAGAAACGATACAGTTGTAGAGGGGGAACAAGAAGACCTTTGTAATCACTGATGTTAACATTTCTTATTCGCAGTTGGTTGAATACATCTTGGTATAAAAAGACCACGTTCTTTAATAGTCGCAAGAGTATCCGAAGATACAGCAATCCATCTATCTATATTGGTTATATGTGTTTCCCACCCGGGTGCGCCGGGGCGTTTCTTTCTAAGCTATCCGGAAACTCTGTTCCCGGACAAAGGACACAGAAAAACGAAGGGAGCGCTCCCCGACACGCAGGTCGGTAAATCCGAAAGTCCGGAACGGGAGGGCGGGGACCACAAATATACACGTAAATAATATAAATAAAGATATGGGGAGGGTAGGGGACAGGGCCGTTCCTTTCGTTCAGAACCGGCGGTGTTGTGTTGGTTATATGTGTTTGTGGCTTTTGTCATTCCTCCGTGCAATGTATACTACAGTAAAATGCTCAATTAAAGTGGTATGAAATATATTAATCTTTATCAGCTGACTGTTTGCTGTTGTGGCTGATTGGAAATGCATCTTAGTGAGATCTGCCTTGTGAGCGACCGTGGGATGAAGCGGACCTATCGAAATGGGCAGACGTGCAAACGTTCCCACGGGTGTGAAAGCAGGACTTTGGGACCATCGGCGAAGAAACGAAGCATCGCCTCGAGCCCTTCTAGCTGTGAAGCTGCGCGTCACGTTCGCCACGGAACCCATCGGGGAAGCACGCGCCGTTGGGCGAGGCATCCGCGGAAACGGCATGTGTGGTTCGCATTTCCATAGAGACTCTCTCGGGGAACGAGGTATCCACTCCAGCTTGGTTGGGATGGAGAGTAGAAGGATACATTGCCGGTCCGAGCGCCCGGGCAGCATCCGCGAGCACTGCGTGAGACGCGGCATGGGAATTCGCCGCGGTCCTGCTGATGGACGTGGACAAGGGAAAGAAGAGAGCCGCCATCCGGTCGAGCGCAACCTCCAGGAGCCGAGAGTCGTGGTCGCTCGACGCGGAGGAGTAGCGAGCGACCGACAAGGTGGGGGGCGGTGCTAGAGGCGCTCGTGGAGTCGGAGCGTGGGTCGCTGCGTGAGAAGACTGCAACTGGCTTTTCCTTCCCGCTTCTCCTTCCTCTCCCAGTCCGCGGAGTAGGGGCGTTCGTTCCTTTTTTTCTCTTTCTTTTTTCTCCTCTCTGTTGGAAACCGTGGTGTCGCATCACCGTCCTCTTTCGGAAAAAAAAAATCTTCAAGCAGCGGCATCAACTTTCTTCTCTTTTCGGGTCAGTTTTTCCTCACTGTTTCCTACGGAAGTGTGCGCGCGCGCGCGAAACATCCCGTCCACTCCTTGTTGGAGAATTTTGACCACATTTGCCTCCGGAATCCTTGCATATTCGTGTCTTCCTCGGTCCGCGTCACGGAGAACACCAGATGGGAGATGGACCTCGAGAAAGTTCCAGTCTCCATCGCTCGCGCAGCACCAGGAAGGGAAAGGAGTATCCATTGCAACTGGGAGTACGTACGGCACCCTTCCAGGCAACAATTTCCGAAGATGCAACGCCGTCGTCTCTGGGTTTCTCCGCTGCATTTTTTGTCATGGAAGAGCCGCCACATGGCTCAGGATATCCCTTTACCCTCCTCCTCCTCCTCTCCTCCTCCTCCTCCCCCTCATCCTGCTACTACTGTTCCTGCTACTGCTGCTGCTACCACTTTCCCTTCATCCTGAATTCCAACATTCCCGGAAGGCATCCTCCACGCGATTCTAGAAATGGCTGTCCGAAATCATGCCAAGCAGAAAGTATCAACCTCGCCTCTCCCTCCCCACTCCCCAGCAACCCCGAAACTTTGAGGGAATCCGGGATTCCGCCTCGTGACATTCTCTTGTCCCACCGATGCCGCCGGCGCAGAGCACGAAGCGGAGCGACCATTTCCCGCCAGCCAGGTCAGGTCACCATCCCAGAAACTATCGACCCGCTTGCACCGTCTCCACGAGCGCAGAGGACGGTTGCTAGGCGACACGGATCGCCATCGAACTTTCCTGAGCACGAAACCATTCGATCAAGCCGACATGCAGGTCGAGAAGGGGCGCCGGAAGCCACCGACCCCGTGGGGCGAGACATGGAAAATCCCAAACCTATGACTGCTCCCGGGACTTATCCCAATGAAACTGGAGTTCTCCCTGACCTCTGGACCAGCTCCAGGACTCAGGGAGCCCAATTTCTTCCTTCTTCACCCGTTTCCGTCACCTGCTTAACAGCAAGAGTGACATCGTCGCTCGGACTTGTCATCGACGAATGGACACACGGATGAAGGGCTGGGCTCCCTACCGGTCATGAGCTCGGCAAGGTCTCTGAAGTGTCCCTGGAATGCCCCCAGCACCAAGTCGGAGTAGGCACTGGATCCTCAAGCCCCAACACGCCGTCGCGCGCAGTCAACGTGCCGACCACCGGAAAAAGACGCGCACCGTGCCATCTGGAACGCAGGTGAGCCCTGCAAGACGGGGAAGAAGCCGACGCGCTCCGAGAGGTCCTCGATGAGGTCCTGATCGACCCAGTCGAGTGCCTTTTGCAAGTCGACTGCGATCGCAGGGCGTCCGGCGCGTCAATATCCCGTCAGCATCCCCACGGTTGGAAACATCGGGGATTACTGGGGTTTCGCTTATCTCTGGACGCTCTCCCTTTGTATCGCTGCGTCCTGGCGAGAAGCGGGCTGTACTCCGTGCCTTCGTGCCCCCGGGTAGGCGTTCTCCGGAAGGACGATGCATTCCTCCACCTGTCGTGGTCAATCATTCCGCAGCGTGGCCACCACCAACTTGGCGTTCGCGTTCGCCATGGGAATGGGCGGCCTTCCGTTGCGGACGGAAGCTACTGGGGGTGGCGGGTATGGCAGAGGAAGGTGCGCCAGAGCTTTGAGGAGGATGCTGCTGACATGGTACAGAGGTTGACCGTGCTGATTCGGGTGAGAGGCGAGATACCATCGCCTCCTTCCGGTCATCCAGAGTGTGTCTTCTTCCGAGAAGAGGAGACCTTTGCAATCTGAGCAACTAGCATGCGACCGATCCAGCGGATGAGGACATGCAGCTGCTCTTCGGACTCTGGACTGCGTGCCTGGGATGGATGGCCGACTTCATCAGAGCTGACCTATGCTGTGCAGCGCAGAAATGTGAAGTCTAACTTGTTCCTTGGGAAGAGCTGGCTACGATTGCAACAGAAGGTTGCAGAGGAGGTCCGTAGGGAAAAGAACTGGGAGGTAGAGGAGCTAGATGCTCTGGCGATTGCAATCTATCTCCACAAGGCTTCCAAGTACGTGAGCCTGGAACTCCTGCAGCTCCTAGGATTGCCCTGATGCTTGCTGTGTTACTTGACCTTGCTTTAGCGCTACACACGAATCTCCATCAGTAGCGACAGTCTCCACGTTTACGGCGTGTCGGTGTGTCGAGGAATAAGGCAAGGTCGCAGCTGAGCCCTATTTTGGGTGCTGAACGGTTACGAGACAACTCTGGTCAACCAGTCAATGTTCTGCCCGTACACGCCGGCCGTGGTGCCCTACGCAAATGACTTGAGTCTCCTGCTGCCCCTCTTCCCACCCCGAAAGCTGAGCTCAAGGAATTCTTCGAGCTGATCTGCCGGGAAACGGGCATTTACGCAAATAAGCAAGGCGGAGCGTCCCAGTGGGAGCGTCGCTGCAGAGGCCCTGGACTTGATCCGCTTGGCGTCCCCACGAGCAGGTGGTTAGAGTACCTTGGCGTATCAGTGGGCGACTTCGGCGCCTCCGAGGCGTGGTCCGGCTGCCTCCAAAAGACAGAGAAGGCTCTTGGTGCATTCCTTAAGGGCAGGTTCAACCTGCCGGGGTGAGTCTTGATCTGGAGCTCTTTTGTTGCTCACCTCCTCCAACCGCTTCTTTTTGTTTGCTCCCCTCCCGCTGAGGCAAGGCAACGGGCCGACGGACTTTTGAAGAAGTCCCTCTGGGGCGCTTTGTGCCCTCGCGCCTGCCTCAAGGACATTGCAGCTCCACAGAAGGATGCCGAACTCGGCATCCTCATGCTGAAGAGGATAGAGCTGTAGCTCTACTTTCGAAGACTCGTCCTAAAGAAGAGGTCAAAGAAAAAAAGGAGAAGAGGGCATTAAACCAGCAGTGGTGCTTCTCCACTCGCCACCTTCTACGGCAAGCGGTTGGCTGCAGGGGACTCGCGTCATTTCTGCCCGAAACCCGGAATAAATGAAGCTCTTGGGGTTTCCCCTAAAGCAGGTGGCCTTTCTGCTCGACTTCTGCTGCCCTTTGAACCTTAATGCTTGGATGTAAAAATTCGTGGATGCCTGGGCGAGGTTGAGCTGCATCAGCCCGGAAGGTAGTTCCTTATGACGGCTACCTCCGAACTTTACCAATTTCCAATTTTAGTATATGTACCGCCGAAGCAGGTACCAAGTTCCACTTTGATCTTAGCCAAAAGGCCGAGAAGCGATGATCACCAAGTTCCAAGTGTAATGGATGGTGTCACAAGCTTATTGATTTTTCTTTTTTGAATCATTGCATGTGACAAAATCTTTCGGTTGCACCAAGAATGGAGTAAATATACTCAGCAGCGTTCTGGTTTTGAGGTTCCATAATTTACAATACGCTGAATACCGATCACTGTTTGGTCCTTATAGGAATATCGTAGGTAGAAGGCTACCAGTGAGTTTTTCTATTTTCACACTCAGTCACATCGAACGCAAACAAGATGGTAGCTCTTGATTTCTCGGATGCTGTCCTTCAGAACTTGTCAGAACGAAAAACAGGAACCCTCCTCCGGTTCCTGTTTTTCGTCTGTCTTCCCCTTTGTTCTGTGAGGGTCCAGTCTTAGCTCTGCTGAGGAAAGAGCTTCACCAGTGTACCCAATAAACATCGCGTGTAAAACAGATACAAGCTGAAACCATCAGCAGCCTGATCTTATCCGCATACTTGCGCGGGACTTTCGGGGCCCGAGCAACTGCATCACCTAGCGGGTCCCATGTTTCCAGTCTTTGACTCCACGCCTTCTGGGGAGAGCTTAACGGCAACATCTCGACACCTGGTTTCTTCCTCCTTTTTCGCAGTGTTGAAGGCTTCATCTCCATTCTCATGGGAGAAGGCGTCATTTAGCATCACCATCCCATTGCCCTTTTTCAGCACTGAATCAGGCCGAAGAGGAGAATCCAGACCTGGGAGTTTTCGATCTGCAGATATCAGGATCCATCCTAACTCCAGCCCCAAAGGCAGCTTTTCTCAATATTCTAATGATCGCATCATGCTTAGCTGTGTACAGGGTAGAGAGCATTCTGATTGTTGGAGACATCGTTGCTGAGTTCTGTGTACAGGGATCATGCAGCGATTTGTTTTGCAAGGCCTTGTGTCATCCCATGGACCACCACTGAGGCGACACCAACGTTCCACTTCTCTCTTCATTCCTTCACTCCTTTCCTAATTCCCAGCTACGGTTTTTGCGGAGGAGAGGCAATTCTTTCATAGCAGCTGACGTACCAGGATGGGTGGAATGATTCCAAGGAGGAAAGTTGGGCGAGATCGCTGACCACTACTGGCTGGTCGCTGGGATTAGATCACCAAGTGAAAAAAGAAAATGATTGGCAGAAATGCGAGCAGGATGCACAAAAATCGTGACTTCTGGTTCTCACGAAACTGGCAGAACCAGTTTAGTGAAGGCTCTTGAAGAAGCAATACTCATTCTGACTTTGAAGAAGTACTTCTAAACTGGGAACGGTCCAAGATTCCATCAGAACTCGCATTGGAACGAGACAAGCGATGCAGATTGACTTACTGGCAGTCCAGACCCTGCATTATAATCTGATCAATCACGTAGCTGAAGACAGTCTGAGCATGGATCTGGTACTCTCAAAGAGCTTTCCTTTGAGCTCTCCAAGGACCGCTGCAGTCTTCATCGACAGTATAGCTGCTGCAGCACACTTGCGTCTTCTAAGGGCAAGAATGACCCTTTCTGGCAGATCAGGAAAGCAAGATGGGAGAGCTGGTGATACACTTGCTCAAGGTATGATGGTGACCTGGCACAAGTCAGTTCCAACCTGTTCCAGAGGGAGGCATCGTCGCGGTTAGGACACGAGTTCGGCATTTAGTCATTTGAGTGGTCCGGCCCGGCTACCTCGAGGCCAAAGGGCAAGAGCGGCCGGTGAATTCCCCCGAATCGTTGATGACGTAGCCGGAATGGTTGCCATCGAAAATGATGAAGATGTGAAGGCACGTTCTCTTGCCCGTCACACCCTAGACTTGTTGGGGAAGGGGCGAAGAGGAAGAGGGGTTTGGGATGCAAAGTGACTGTCGTCCGTGAAACTCAGGAGGAATTTCGAGGCAATGATTCCAGCCTGAAGTTCCACGGAATCGTTCGCTCCCCAATGACGGTACGAGAGCACCACTTCCCCAACCTGCCCCGGGGGAAGCGGACACAGTGGGGCCCAAAGAGCACTGCTGCATCGTCCCAGATGGCTGGGAAATCATGCTCCGCAGCAGGCCTGTCGTAGAAACAAGCATCTCTCCCCGGTCAGCAGAGAAGGGGAGCGGGCAAAGCCTGGCGCGACTCGACACTCTCGTCCAGGGGTCCATGCACTGGAAGTGGCGACCGATTCCTCGCGGAGAGCTCGTCGGAGGGACGCCCATGGGCCCGTCTCGTTCGCCCACCTTTGCCGATAGGAGACGCCGTCGCGTCCGCTGCATCGGAAGGCACCGGCACTGAGCCTTGCGAAGCGCGGATGGGCGTGGGCGAGACAAATGGAAGGGGGAGGGGGACGAGTGAGGGGAAAGGGCACTTCACGACACAAACTGGAGGGAAGAACCGAAGCTCTGTGATTCCTGAAAGGACCCCGAAGGGTTAACTCCCCATTCCGGCTAATCAGCGGAGGCACCCAGTTCCTGACGCAAGAAGCGTCATTCCAGTGCAACACCCAAAAGTCCATGAGCCAATTGGTGCCGTCCTGCAGGGGGTGAGGGGGAGGAGTGGAGCGGACTCGGAACTCACGATGCACCCCACACATTCTCGGCACTGATCTTCCGTCAAGTGGGGGTTCGAACCCGAGACTCGCGATGCTGCGCGAGTTCTCTCTGGCCGCCAACGCGGGCAGATGGTGCTCTGCACCGAGTCGCTGGGAGTTAGTAGCCACCCACCAAATCGTTCCGGAAACAAGCTGAAAGCTGAGGCCAGCCACGATGATCCTGGGAGAGGGTTTGTTCTGTGAATTGCTTGCTCAGCCCGAACCCTCACCGACAGCGCTGGAAGAGGTGGGCATCGCGAGCTGGCCCCGAGACCACCTCTCCTCCGAAGGAGCGCCTGTCTCATCGCGATGGACAAGTGGGAAGAGCCTCTGAGGGATCTCGACGGTGAAATGCTAAGGAAATTCCCAAGACACCAGCGGGCGGAACACATCGGGATCAGATGGTGTGCTTTTGGATCCCGAACGACCACAGTCGACCTTCTTGAGTGCACTGAGCCTGACCAGTCGGAACGGCGAATGCGCGTCGTGTTGCGGACCCAACTGCCCGATCGAAGACCTTCGGTAAAGACATTCGGTCCCTGCGTGCGCGCTAGGTTCACCAGGACATGTGGGTGCCGCGAGGGGGTCGGAAATCACTGAAACTGTATCTGATGTTGACCATCCGCAACAATGGAACAATCTGCAGATGCGAACGGTTGTATTGGCTGAGTTCGGCTCCGAATCGCCTGGTTCTTCTTCCCCTCGGAGTGTTCCGTGCAGCGTCGACCGCCTGTACAACGGATGAAAGTTCACACCAGCCTTCTCTCTTGGCTGCATCGGAGGGGGAGAAAACTCCGCGTTACCAGTCGATAGGTCTCTCTTTTAGCATGGGGTCTCAGCTCCGCAAGGAGGCTTCTTCCCGTCGGCGTGAGTGATCCCCTGAGGGCGTCTACATCGTCGCTTCCGGGTTAGACGGAACCGTTGAAAGTTTCCTTCCAAGCCATCCATTCCCGCTCGATCCTTCTTCTGAACACAGACCTCAGTTCGAAGGAAGCAAAGAGTAACAGAAAGGTAAGTCCCCCAGAGGCAACGAGGGAGAGCGCTTGCATTCTCTCCTCTATCAGATAGTATCGGTCTTCCAGAGCGATTAGCTCGCTTTCCTTGCGGGTGCTGTGGCAAAACGACCCGTTGTAGTCACAGATTATGTAGCAGGACGGATGCGAGGCTCCCGTGCTCATGACGCCGTCGATCCATTGTTCTACAGAGTTTGTTATGGGCGCTATCCGTTCTGTGTCGTCAAGGATGATGCCGAAAAGCATCCAGGCGCCTGTGCTCTCGTTCGTGTGGTACCACATAGCTGCGTTTCCTCTCGAATTCATCGCCTCGTTCTGCCTCACGAGGGCGTAATAAGGAAGAAACTTTTCCATACGGAGGCTCACATTCCTCTGCTGCTTATGAGCGAACCGCATCAGGTCAATTTCGGAAAACTCATAAACAGTGAGTTCAGTGATACCTTTCTCGATCCTTTTTTCCACCAGATCTCCTCGGATTGAGATTTCCGCGGAACGAGTTTCCGCTTCTATTTTTAGGAGAACATAGTCCACGGATATGTTATTTTTCTTCAAAAAGGGACACATCATAGACACAGGGTATGGATCACTTTCTGATTCGAGTTTCACCCAAAAGGAATAGGTGGTTTCTATCCAATCATCGTCTTGTTGTCCTGTTGCCGATAAGCAGTCATAGGAGCTTAGCAACCATCCATTCTAAATAAGGCAGCAATTTTAAGTATTCTCTCATCCTAAAAGATCATGGTGCACACAACACACACCAAGCATTCCATCTCAGCACGCCACTGCGCATTTATGAAAATTCGAACAGAGGAAATCGGTCTCATTCTGGACAAAACTTTGGAATTTGTGAGAGGACCGTGTTGGTGTTTTTCTTTGTACTCATCCCGTGTGCATGCGCTTGTTGAGAATTTCCCTTAACTTTCGAGGTGATGATTTGTGTATATAGGGCGAAACCTTGACAGATCCGATAGTTCTCTATAACAGCTAGTGGGCATCTTATTAAGCATGGAGGAAAGTAAGTTTCCTGGAAATGAAAGGAAACGAAAGGATATGCATATGACAAAGCTATTTTGCGGGAGTCTTGGTGCCACTGTGAGTGGGAAGTTCGAGGAGTCTCCGAGCAGGGCTCATTCGAAACAAGATCCTGCAGCACGTGGAAATTTTCCGAATGGGTTAAAAGGAGAGACGAGAAATTCATTTGTCCCCACAGCCACGTTTCAAAATATCATGGGGATTTCCAATTGCCATCTTCACAATTCCTCAAAAAGTGTTCTGAGCAGCATATGAGTTTCTCACAAGTAGTTACGTAAGTTTGCCGTGCACTTTGACGACAGGGTTATGAAATACTGGAAGCTGCGACCTGATCATAGGCATTAGTAGTTTGTTTCGTACCTTTGAGCAGCTCGAAAGTCAGAGCAGAAAGGAGAGCGAAATTTGTAAACTTTTTGCTCGCTGTGTTTTCATTTTACTTTTGTTTTCAACGGATATAACGAGTGAAAAAACCTACTCAATTTGAAACTTTTCCCCTCCAGTTTCCTGCGTGATGCACCAACGTCACGAGGCTTCAGAAATGTTTCTTTCGAATGGACGCTGAAATTTTCGAGCAAGTCCCTCTATAGCTTCAAGAAACATGCACAGAGAATCCTACCGGAACACAGTTGACAAGGATGAGCCAAGTGCAATGAAACTTCCTCACTCCCACTTGCACATCACATAAAAGATCCCACTTTACAATGCTGGCGCACAATTTTTCATCCTTGATACCATGTGAGGTCCTATGGTTTGAACAAATTAGCAATTGCTGATAAATTTTCGAAATAAGTCTTACAGGACTATTTCCCTCGTCAAAAGAGTCCTACGGATTCATCCAAAGATGGAAAATATACTGTGCTTACCATTTCACTTTACGACAAAAAGAAAGGAATTTGCAGTGTTGGTTTTTCATTGGACTTGAAGAGAGAGAGACGAAGGTCATGGAGTTTTATCGATTGATGGAAACGACTCTCCAGTTTCAGCCCTGTCGCACCCGTGGCTGAAAAATGCATCGTCATCTTCTTGAGCCCTTTTATTTAAGAACATTCGAATGGAATAGCATTCAAGCTACTCAATCCGTATCCTTTCCGAAGGCGGCTGAACGAACGCAAATTACAAGTACCACAAAATTAAACTTCGAGGCGTCGCTGCTGCAGTACTGATTGACCGCGTTGCACGAGAGCTGCCGCGTTGAGCAAATCCGTGTTATACGAGGGTCTGCTGTATCACATTCGGGTCCTGGGAGCAATCCTTGCTCTTCAATACTTCCAGAGTCTCTTGTCAGCCCGAACACTGAGATCACCTACGTACTTACTGGTTGTTATCCTTCCACTAGCGAACGATAGATATCACCGAGTGTTCTCAGGTTACGCGGCTTTTGGCACACTCTCTGTATCCATTCCACAGGTTAAATGCGCACTTGGGTCATGTGCAAACTTGGCGAAGAGAAGCGCTGCGCCCGAGGGCTCCATCGGCTAACTGGCAGATTCGACCCCTCGAAAGCTCTCGTCAAAATGCGCACCATCGTAACGAAATGCCCGCTTCAACACGTACCCGCGACCCCCCTAATTTCGGAGGTACCACAATCTCTTTCGATTAACTGCAACTTGCCTTCGTTCAGCCTATGGGCCAAGATTCGATTTCGCCAGACTTTCTCCTTCGAGACACCCAGCATGCACTTACGTACGCCCACGCTGGACGATGTTGTCCCTTATAGAAGTGAGCATCCAGCCACGTTTTTCCCCCGGTGCGGAATCAGGAAAAACAATATGCACATAGATCTGTGAGGATTATTTAGTTGCTGATGAAACCATGGGTTCTCCTCTCGATTCAGACAGAACCAGGATGACATCTCCATCCTGTGAAGACACAGTCTTGGATAGCCTACAGTTGCGGTGCCAAATATCAGCCCGCGAGGGAAGAAACTGTCATCTTCTGTGGAGTTCCTTAAAAGCAGGTTTCCATGAGCTGCTTCTGCAGCCCTTTTCATTTCCATAGAACAGCCAGGTTAGATTGAAATCTTTCATCGGAGCCTTCCAGGAAATCCGTTGTGTTGAGCCCGATGCCCTTGTAAATCCGCATTCAGTCAGCTGCAGCTGTTGTGCTGCTGACCAGGTGCAACGTGTGTCGGACAGCATCCGTTGCTGATCAGTCTGGATTCCCAGTCCGGCGACTTATGCTCCAACACAGACTTTCGGTCCCCAGGGGCAGCGGTTCTTGGGTTCCAGGCTGCCCTCGAACTCGTTCCAAGTGACCTCGCTCTACCGAATTCTCAGAGGAATCCGTTTTCAAGTTGTTTAAGGACTGTCCTTAGTCTATCAACTGCTTCTCATCTCTCTGTGAACAGAGAAAGGGGTTCTTCTCTTATAGGCACGGCCATCTTGCTTGTTGCCATCTAACCTCAGGTTCCCTCCTCCTCCTTCCTACTCATTCAATTCTCTAGTTCATTTTGTTATTCCCTTCTTCCTCGGACTGGTCGGCATGGATCAGGGGAAGAACTCCTCCCTCTGTGAGCTCCAGAAGGTCTGGATGCATCCCTCTAAACGCAGCTGTTATATATGCTATATGTTACAGTAATTTCCCCTACTATGAAAGCTGAAACTAAAAACTGGATGCTCACAATAAGAAATTCAGCAATCGCCTTTTATTATCTCTATTATGTCTTGCTGTAGATATCCCAGTTTTCCATTTACGTAACCCTTTTGTGAAGTTCCGAAGTGTTACGGTCAAAAAAAATTTTCCTAAAGAAAAACTGTAAAGAAAGAAGTTATAAGGATGAAGAAGCAGAATCGGTTCTTAATTATAATCATGGCAAATCTATATCTGCCACAAAGCATAATAATGAGCTTATTGCTGTGAACACAGAAGTTTTTAGCTTTTTGCTCATAATTTTAAAATTTAAGCGTTTGTTTTGGAAGCATGAAATGCGACGCCACCACCTTATAGAAATTAGCGAGTGATTAAAAAAAAAAAAAGAAACGCCCCAATTTGCGGCTTTCTCTTTGTATATTTTATTATTGGTGCTTATTTACTTCTAGGTTAATAATTGTATTGCGTTCTGAGACTCAACAATATTTTCAGAATCATGTTCTGGACCGAGGAAAGTTCTCTCAGTACGTGTATGGTCCCACGCCCCCTCTCCCCCCACGAGACAACTCAAATCGACAAAATCATTCGGTCATATCAGTGGTAGGTGTCTAATATGTATCAACATGCTCCCGAAGCAGTCCAACAAAAACTCCGAATTAGAAGGTTTATGTATGGTGACGTACAACCATTCCCAGAATTTACGTCGGAGACTGTGTTTTCATTACGGTTATAGGAGGCTACTGCGGCTTTGAATGCAGGAGAGAAACCGTGAAAGTTTTCGCAAGTGATCCATTATAGCTGCGCCATAGAGTGAGATGACATTTTCCAAGTGTATTTTTTTTATAATCTCTTCTGATCTTCGATGCACTCAACCTTGCTCGATCACATTTTGTGTAGTCAAGACGGGGAATGCACTCTCTACACACCGTTTCTTGCAAGTTGCAGTGGGCCTCTGCATCCGAAGAAGACAGGCGCTACGCAATCGAGTTCCCCGAATTCCTTGTGATGAATCCCATCGCGACGACCCGGGATGGGGCGGTCTGGAGAGCCGGGAATCGCGTCCCAGGAGGTCCTGGCTTTCTGCAGCAAGTCGCGGCTTTATTTGGTGGGTCCCTTTCTTTTCCCTTCTTTGGAGTCTCATCCATTTGCGTGCACGAGTGGATCACAGTCGAAACGTTTGAATACTCAGGATAGAGCCGCCGTTTCCTGAAGTCGACGGAGACTGCTCCCCGGGATGTTTCTTCCAGGTCTCATCTGTTTGCTCATGGAGTCCTCTTCCCTCATCGCAACCGACGTATGCCGACTTTTTACCATTCATTTCGAGATCTTTCGCTTGCTCAAGGTGCTCGGTGTGAGTCTCGGTGGCTTCTGCTAACAGGCTCGTGGTCTTTGCGGTCTCGGAGGAGAGTTCGTGGGGACGTACAAAAAGTTTCGTCCGATGGTCATCAGATTTCCTAAAGCGCCAGCAGGAATGTCGAACGTGCGTGATTGATGTTGCCAAGCTTTCGGCACCGCAACTGTAGGCTATCCAAGACTGTGTCCTCACAAGATGGAGATGTCATCCTGGTTCTGTCTGAATCGAGAGGAGAACCCATGGTTTCATCAGCCACTAAATGATCCTCACATAGAGGGTCACGTTTAAACTTTTGGAACATCTTGCGTTTTTATCCATTCTTGAAGGGCAATCGGATAATCAGTAAGTGAACTTCATTGTATGTAATTCGCTATTAGTAGTAATTTTAACATTTTTCTGGAATTTGGACGTACGTAGAAGGTCGCGGATGGGATGCAAACTTAAATTGTGTTGCCTCAAGTGAAGATGAGTTTTCAGTCAAAAGATTTAAGGATTCTGATAATAATAAATTTTCGATAAGCGAGTTCCGTGAAGAAAAAAATAATGTGCATCAGGTTATGTGCATTGATATGTGGCTAGCATTTCTCTCTCTCTTTCTCTCTCCCTCTCGCTCCACTGTCGGCGTCTACAAAGAGTTTCTCTATTGTGTCGATCACAACTGATGAAAGCATTCTCAATTTTTCAGTTTACTTGATGTGACTTTGGCGGATTTCGCAGATTAAGTACGTGCCGTCATACAGACGAATGATCGTTCGTCTTCATGGAAACGGTGGAAAAACGAAAATTTGTCAAATTGAGCTGATTTATGAGTCTTTGTTAGCAAAGCGTCCACCGCAGTTCGTTGAGACCAGTGTCCGTTTCCGATGGCAGATGCGTCGAATAGGATTGGGAGTGCAACCGGATGTGAGTGAGAACCGGAGGAGTGAAAGCTTGCACTAATTTTCTCCGTATTAAGCAAGCCCCGGATGTCCGAAAAACATAAGGAGCAAAATACTACTTCAAAGTCCCGTTGGCCCAGTGCAATAATTGCCATTGACTGCGCGAAGTGGCTTCCAGTTTCCTTGTAAATGTGTAACGGAACGAACAAAAAGTAAAGTTGTGAGGGAAATCTCTCGTTAGCACTTGTAAGAGCTTTCCTTCAGAAAAGAGAAACAAAAAAAAAAATTGAGGAAAACGCATCTGGCAGCACTGACATGGAACCAGTCCTCTGTTCCTTCGCTTGCTAGACGATGCATTTGGCAGCAGGAGAAAAATTTACATTCAAATAAATTGTATTGATATCACTGGACGACTGATACCTATTTATGTAGAATTCATTAGAAAGTACACACTCTTATGGATCATCATCTCTAGTAATTTCTTATAAATTAGACATCACAAGAAAACTATTTCCTCTTCATTACTGTAGAAATAGAGAGAGATGCCTAACAATTCTTGCCTAAAATTGCGAAAATAAAATTCTGATCTCCAAAGTTTTTAAGAATATTGATCATCAGCTAAGGTCATTGAAAGCTGCTATGAGGTCCTGATTCGCTAAACATTTCCTTGTTTTCAAGATTACTCTTTTTTGCACTGATCAAAAGCAGCGACTTGCTACTTATTTTAATTTCATAATGCGGAGGATATTTGGTATGATGACAGCCACATATAACTTGATGAAAAACATACAACAAGAAACTCCCCATCCTAAGAGATTAATATTTTCAAACGGGGGCAGGCGGATGAGCTATGAAGATAAAATATTGTTCTCTCGTCAGCCTTTGTACCTCTACATTCGAAAATTTTTTGAAAGCATAGTTCTAGTGGCTTTTGTTTTTAGAAACCACCTGGTAACCATTCAGAGCATAGAGATGTAAAAAAATAATAAGCTATGAACGTTTACAACTGCTGCATAGTGTTTGTTTTTTTAAATCACTTACTTTTAAAAGGGTTGCATAACAAAAAGTGGTTATTTTTTCCGAGGTTATGAACAGCACGGATAGCCACTTTAGAGGGTCCACATCAGAAGAGTTAGCTACTGAGGATGCTACAGAATATCCTGAATTTAATAAACACAAAATCAGTAAACACACGGTTGCTTTCATATTCGCACTTTCCAGAGAAAACATCACTACAATGGCAGCCTGTGAGAGTGATGCAGCAACGGGTTACTATGGCGACCACTATTAACTTCCAGCAGGCTTTCCTTAGAGTATGTGGTGTGCCGAATTTTCCACGTGCTCATGCAAACTTTGGTATATTGCGTGCTTTGAGCCCAATTCCCAAACCAAATCCATGCCCACTGCGTGAATTTGGTACACTTGCATGACTCGAAAAATTTTCTCAATCAGTTGGGATGCGAATGGGGTTAACCAACCGCTGCAATTCGGGAGGTGAATAATTTATCCTGCAAGTTTGGTTTGTGCTAACAACAAGGTTTTATTTAAATGCTTATCCTGATCTAGGTCTGCGGAACCTTGTTCTTTACCTTCAGGAAACCACTGCAGCCATTTCTGGAACAAGTCACAAGACGATATAGCGGGAGTCCAGTAACACGTCTTTCTCACGCGTCTTTCAGAAACCCTGAATTTGCCGCCGGCAGGTGGTAATACCTTTCTTTTAGAAGTTCGCTTCTTGTGATTTCTGGCAAAATATATGTGTAGAAATCGTGGAAAGGAACGCGTTCTTGTACGTGGTCTCAACAAACATATTCAGCACGTCCGGTATTAACTTTTGTTTCTAAACTACGAATGTTCACCCACGAGTAACATATTAATAGATCCTGAAATCAGGTAGTATATATGCTTCCGAGGATTTCAATGTGGTTCTGGACTAAAGCGCCTGGAAGACTTATCTGGCGTCTGATGCTAACGCCTTCAAAAGTTCCAATACATCCATGTTGCCGTTGTTACGACGGAGCCAGGAAATTTCCTATTCAGACCATCGGGATGAGAAGTGAATGGGGCAGAAAACTCCAGCCAATGAAAAGTGATGATTTTCAAATATCGCTGAATTTTCTGAATTAAAAGGGTTTTGCAGCAGTTCAGCTATTCCGAATTTATCGCGGTTTACTGGAAACCACAGTTTCAGGAGACTCTGGACTCCCCTTGGAGAACTCTGCGAAATACGAAGAATCGCTCCGAGGAAACTAGATAAACCCGAACCCACTTCCCAACTCTCTCTGCAATTTCTCAAATAACAGAGAAGTCTTACGTTGAGGCCTTCCTGTTCCCTCTGGTTGCTTTCCCGGATGATCTCCTCAATCGAAAATTTTCTCCTCTCGTGTTTCGAGATGAAATCTGGCACCAGGAGCACCTGAGATGCCACATCTGTACTTTCGTTGCCTTGGAGCGGAGAATTGTAATGCAGATCCGTGATGAGTTGAATATCCCTTTGTCAAAGCATCTTATCCTGTCTTTGGTGGAGATTTCAGCGTACACTCAGGGTACCTCTAGTTCAAGAGGCTACCCGTTTTGACTGGAGAGTCTTCGAATGGATTCGAGTTGTAAAGGGTCATAGGGATGCAGAATTACTCGCCAACGGAAGTCCTGGCCAATATGTTCCTGGGAAGTGGAAACGTTCCCTGTTACAACCCAACGGTCAGGATGACCGTTGCCCTATTCATCACCGCATAATCCTCATAAGATGGTGGAAGAAGAGGAACGCCAGAACGGCCGCATCTCCCCCGGAAATCCTGAAAGGGGTTATTCGGAAAGAGATCGGCATAAGGAACCGTGGCAGAGTGCCGGCTTGGACTTATCGGTACATCCTGAAAAAGATCGAAGATAATGTCCAAGGTCAGTCAACTCCCTGCCCACCCTAATGTAGAACCCCAGTGTTGTGACTCCTAGTAAGTGAAACTTCAAAGAGAACACAAGTGACAGTGAGAAGTGGATGGAAAGAATGGGTTTTCGTGTGAACTCCTTTTTGGAGGATTGCTGCTGGCTATCCAGTGCTGGCACACTGGATTCGAATCAGCAGGTTCATGAGTCTTGATGATCTGGAATCCTTCATTTTTTCAACTGAGGGATTCGCGTGGGTTGTTTGAAAGTGCCACTTCAGCCTGAAGGTAGGGGACACATGACTATGGTATTTCTTAGGGCAGTCTACTGTAAAGGGGTTTGGTTCGAAATTCCGAACGATCGAAATCCTGAAAGATCTTAAAAATAAATAAATGTATTCATTATACATATTCATATATAGATAAATATCTGTTATAAAGACTATGAAAAGTAAATATGTTTATTTTTATGCGTATCAATATGTATATATATATATGCTTATTGTGTATTTGTATTAATATATGGATCAGTTTGCAAATTTATTTGAACATGCACTAACATATATATTATAAATAGTAGCATTATGCTAACCTACATATTTATTAGCATATATAATATAATCATTCATGTGTGTTGATATGCTATTAATATATATTAAAGATTATTAAAAATAAATACGCTCGTTTTGTATACTGATACAAGTATGAATATTAACAGACATAACAAATAGGTGTATTTATTTTATATGATCTTTGGGGATTTTGATCTTCACCGACTGCAAAGTGACCCTTCCCTTCCACCTCTATCACCTTCGTTTCAAGTTGCCGCCTCTTTTTCGTGGGCGATATTCGCTGGGGTATTCATGCACGCGGTGAATAAAAAACAAAAACAAAAACAAAGTGCTCTTCAGTTCGCTTGAAGAAACAGCTGTTAATGGACGGGCGTTGCGTGTTGAGACTGTTCAATCCTCATCGGTCTGCGTAGGTCACGTGGACATCGGCTTGCATGGGTCAGCACTGAGGGAGCAATCAGCTGTTTGCTCCCGCGTCCATACGTCCCGGAAGTGTTGACGTTGCTATGATTAGTTACCCTTTTTTTTTTTTTACCTTCTCGACACAGACCTCAGGGAAAGCAGAAAAAGCATGCAAGTAGGGCAAGAAGGGCAGAAAGAAAAGGTAAACTAATGCGCTGAAACGACAGCCCCGAATCGGCAATTGAAGGTGACCTACAGCGCATCACATGGGCTCGCTCACACGTGACTGTGTGTCAGGTCTCGGTAATTCATCACTGTGTTCACCTAACAGCCAATCACACGTCAGTGGCTTCCTGAAGCACTGGCAGACACCGAAGTTTGGGTTTGATCGGGATGAAGCACGTGGATGTAGGTGTTTTTTCCAACTGTTAATGCAGTTCTTCGAAACAAACACTATTTGTGATTTTGTGTTGGTGCATATAGTTCGCACTCATAAGGGCCGTGGAACCCATGGTTTCGGCGTGCTCATCTCACTCAATTTTCGGCCATCTTTCACTTATACCTGCAAAGGTGTGGCTGAATAGGAGTTTTGACCCGAGGAGATACGAAATCAAGTGGAAACCGCTCGCTTTTCGTGCAGCTCTGGAAGTTTTCCTCTCGACTGTCCAGGGAGACAATCTTTCGAACTAAGTCAAGAGAAGTGGAAACACAGAATAATGCGGAAAGGTCCGTTAGGAGTGCCAAAGTCCTCGCTATATGGTGCCAGGGGGCATCATCACCTTCTTTCAGACGTCAAAATCTGAATGCCTGCAATAGAAGATGCTTGCGTCTGTGAACTGCAGCAGCTTTGAAAGGCGACCGCATTCATCCTGCATCCAATGGCCAGCATTCGAAGAATTTTTCAGTTCTGCGAAGCTGTGCAGAAGCACACCCTGTGCAGAACTGTCGCAATCCAACCTTGCAAAAGCATTTCAGGCACCATTACGCACAGCCCAAGGGCACCGAGGTGTATACGCTCACTTTCTTATGATTCCATCGTTTTTGAAGCTACAGGAAAACCACCCCTCACACCTCTCGTGTTCCTATGGTGAGCCTGCAGCGTCGGCACGTTTCTTTCTCCATGCAGGGAGCCCGTTCATTTAACCGGTCCTTTGTCGAGGTCTTTCGGAGCGCTGGAGGCAACGCAGCTCACGACGAGACCCTCACGGCTCGAGGCAGGTCAGCAGCGGCCACGCACACGTCTTCCGCTGCGCCCAGTGCTGCTGGGAACGGCGTCAGAGACCTGCTTTCTGGCGCGTGCGCTCGCTCTCCCGTCCTTCGCCGTACGGCGCCCGCAGACTCCGCAGCGAGCGCGCCTCCCCGCGGAGGATGGAGTGGCGTCACCCCCGGAGACGTGCGTGACGCCTCCCTTAGCGCTGGTCGGAGGAACACACGCTTCGCCAGCGGCGGAGATGCCCCCCCCCCCCATACTGCTGAAAGTCTTGCCAGTTTTCGTTTCCCCCCAGATCTGTGTACCGTTTCTCGCTGCAACGGCGCGAAGGAACATTTACCAACAAGTCAAACCACTCGTCAACATAGGCAACAACACCTTTATGTTTGCTCCCGCTGCCGTGTTCCCAGAATCCAAATGCCTTCTCCCAGGTAATCCTGCTCGAGAGTGTTTGGCTGAATAGCCAAAGATTTTAGACCATCTCGAAATTTCCATTCGAATCTAACCGTGCTGGTCCAAACATATGGTTTACTTACGGCCAGAGATGCGTTCAGCTTCCTCACGTTTCCAATTAGGGCATGAAGACCACAGAGAAGGCAGCCGCCGAAGAAGAAAGCGAACTTCCGACGTTTTCCGATGTATTCTCTTTAGGTTTGCCAAGTTTCGAGCATTCCGCAGTCATCATGGCTGACCTTCCTAAACCGAATGTCATTCGCCTTCAGTTATAACAGTATTTTCCGAGTATTTAAATCAGATGTACTGATGATCTCTTTGAATAAAGAAGTCTACGCAGTAAAGTAAGCGCTATTGGCACGAAAGTACACATTTGTCACAGGAATGTCGGGTAAAAAAGCGCTTCCCATGTTTGAAGCGTTTTCTTTCAAAGTGCAGCGTGCACTTTCAAGCAGAAAGCTCTGCGCCGGCTTTGTCTGCTGTGTGCGGATGTAAGAAAAAAAAGCGCATCTGTCAGGTGTGGGGTTCGAACCCACGCCCTCATACGAGGACCAGGACTTAAGCCTGGCGCCTTAGACCACTCGGCCAACCTGACTCGAAGGTGAAGCTACAAATAATGCTACATGTAGCAAAAAAAGATTTCATCATCAGTTTCTTGGCACTATGTGGCTAGGTTGGTAGGCGTACCAGTCCCGTATCAAAAGCATCCTGAAATACCACGTGTCACTTTGTAAATGCCTTTATGTAAACAGTGCGCCTTTTTTTTTTCATTAGGGATCTTTGATGCCATGGCGTTTTGTTTTTCATATCCGAAACACATATTTGAATAGCTGAACAGGACTGAAATTTGCAAAAATTCAAAGCCGCTCTAAAAATTTGTGGTTTTTGATCACATCATTACTAGAATGTTATCACCCAAATAATCATGCATCAAAGACAGGATGATTTTGATTTATAATCTTCAATTTATGGCCGCATGATTTTAACATATACAACATAATATTTCCAAAGAATTTCTGTGAAACAATGAGTGTTACTTTAATTTTAATGCTGCGTGTGAATGATGCCCAGAATTGATTAATTGGTGATCCTGTTGAATCTAAAAGTGAGTTTATCGATTGTTTTCAAATTATATTAAACAAATAGATTATTGTTAATGTGTGCTATTGTTAATAATTAACCATTTTTAATGTCTTAATTGATTTCCTTAGAGTATTGAAACGCATTAAATAAAGAATCATTCTTATATCAATAAAAAGTACTTAGAAATAGTTACTAATCAAATGAATACAATAAATAAATGCCCATTAATGACGGTCGATCACCTAGCTGATTCGATGCATGTATTAAGAAAAAACTTTTCATCCTTAAAATAAAGGTAAACCTCGAACCTAAATAGGCAGATACTTTTGATTAGTATAATAGCATAAGTGTATTTTGTTTCTCTTCCAGTAAAAAGGAAAGCTTAAAAAAAAGCATTAGTTTCACAATATAAGTGAATGAAACCAACATACCGTTTTATGAATATTGAGTTGTTAGGATACATAAACAAATGCTATAAAAAAGCATGCATAGTTCCAAACTGAATATAGGTCACAATTTTTAACAATTCTGTTCGAAATTCCAGATGGAACTCAAATGTTTTTCAAGTAATCTCTTGCATCACATATGTGATGCATGTCGACTTAATGTCTGCAAACATTATCATTTGAAGTGTAATGATCTGTACTGAACATCAATAATATAAGTGATAATTTATATGAGAACACTGATACAAATTTCTTTTCTTTTCTTTTCTTTTTTTTAATAAAATTGGTTTCCTCCTCAATAGGTATCATTTCAAGGTTATGGTTTCTAATCTGATGCAAATTATATTTGGGATAATATGCATTTACGTTCGCTTCTACAGTTTCAAAAAATGTGCATCCATTTTTCCCAAAAATTAATTAATAACTTTCAGGTAGGGAAAGCAATTGATTTACTCCAGTACTTGAGATCAGTAATACTAGTTTACTTATACTAGTTTTCTTACTAATGCATAATTCTAGGTTCTATTTTTTGTTCTAACTATTCCCTTTTATGTTTCTTTTGTAATGGTTCAGATTCTTTTTTTCTTACAGTTTAGCAGGAAATGCATAGGTCTGTACACTAAACAGTGAAGAATAATGTAAGAAACTTATAAATGCTACTGTGACTCTTCTTGTGAATCATTATTTTTTAAAAACAATTTGAAAGTTATTATTTGAAAAAAAATCCTTCTAAGATTTCATCAATGTTAAAGCAAAATACCAACAGCAAATTTTAGATGACTAAATTTATGAACTTTTATTTGTATACGAGCAGTGCACTAAGCAAAAACAAATCTAATTTACAAAAATTAAAATTACGTTTTTCAATATGTCATTAATATTAACATAAATAAGCGCTGAGTCTTTGGACATAAATTTTCGACATATTTCTGCATCAGATGATTATATGATTCATTATTGTACTCAACCTACTCTCTACGATTTCCATTCTCTACAAGATCTAAATTCTCTAATGAGAATGAGATTGAATGATCCTTTGTTTACTTGGTAGGTAAAGTGGTATATACTTTGAAGACTATTATGTTGTCATTGGTGCATAGAGAAGTACCACCTAACTAGATAAGTGTGCTAATTTAAAGAAAGAAAAAGAGTCTTCAGAATAATGGTGATGTTTTTTTTTTCCTAGTTGAGGCACGAATACTTTATTAAAAGAAAACAAAAGCTGGAAAAGTATTTGAAAAACTTTTAAAAAAGGAAGGGCACTCAAGGACAGCTTCACTTTAGTGAATATTAACTTTGAAAAATGAATCATTTGAGAAAAAAACGGACCATCAAAGTTCGAAAATAAGGAAACTGACTACACAAGAATTGAATTGAATAGGTAAGTAAGTGTCACAGTTGCATGAAGTTTGCAAGAGAAGCTTGTGATATTTGACTGGTACTATGTCGTCCTAATCAGTAAGGCTGAGAATTCACTCTTGCGAATTCATCAAAGTGGCAGATCGAGATGTTTACTGAAATCTAACAGTTGTATTTTTCCTAGGTAACAGGAAATCTATGTATATTGAACGTTTATTATTTATGTCGAAAACATTCGTTATTTTATGTCACATACATCACATTTGAGATTTTGAATCGAAAAATTCCTGCTGAAGGTAGCATTCATCAAGACTTCACTAAACTGTAACGCCCATATAATGTCCACTAAGAAATTAATGGTAGAGCATTGCCGAAATTGCTTATATAAAAAACTGACTGATGACCTGGGAGCAATGTTTCCTTCATTTAATTAATGGCCTTTTCATTAAATCTGGAATCATTTCTTAGCAAAACGAATTCATTATTCGTCGTTGTTATGATTCAACTCGATATTGGCAAATAATTTGAGTCTTCGACAAAATTAATAGACTTATCGGCTAATGATGCTCTGGTATATGGAATAATGAAGCTCTTACTTACAGAGAGATTCACATTTTAAGTTATGATAGTGTGGCATATTTTGTATACTACACTATGACGGTTTAAAACGTAGTGTATTTGAATGTTGACAACGAATGACAAATAATTCTCCTCTTTACCTTAAAAAATTTGCTTCTTTTTAAATCCAGCACGCATTTAAAAAAAACACCAGTGGTTTTATTTAACATTTCTTTTGGCTCAAAACACGTCCGAATGTGCCGAGTCTCTTAAAGTATTACAGTAATGCGTGGGAAGCCTGCACACAAAAGGTAGTCATTGTATCACTTATGTGAACGAGTGGTACCTGCTAGGTTTGTCTCTACGAACATACTAAAAAGTTATTGCAAAAAATATATGTATACTTTATTTCCCCCAAAATCGAGCCGTATGCATGGACAGTTTGGAGAACAAAAACTAGTACTTTTAGGAATGTAACTTTACGTTTGATTTCCCCTTCGGAAAATTACGCTGGGGCAAGGTGTCATTAATGGATGCTTTACACCAATACGGTCGAAACGAAAACGAAATTTTGCTCATAAGTTAGTTCCAGAAAAGTCAGTCTGGGAAACGTTGTTTCGATGAAACTCTTGTTGGATGCGTTTGTGATTTTTATCAACCTTGCTAATTCGTAAAATTTTGGTACTTCGCAAATCTTGTGCCATTTATTTGAATTATTTCGCGTGTAAAGTGCAATGGTTGTTTACGTGTGTTGCCACTTGATATTTCCGTCCCATTGATATGATTGTGTACATATAACTAAGCTTTTTCTAATTACTTACCATTCTTGTAAAACTTGGTTATGATCTTAATGATGTGTCTTCAGAGCATGGAGCCCGTCACAAAAAAAAGGAAACCCAAAAAATTCATCGAAAGTCTCCAAGAGACCCAGGACCCAGAAAGAAGTAGAAAGAATAGTTATACGGTGTCAATTGCATTACCTGGATCAATAATGAATAATGCTCAATCCCAAATTTTGAAATCTTACCTTGTTGGTCAGATTGCAAGAGCAGCATCCATCTTTTGCATCAATGAGATCGTGGTATTTCATGATTCCTTGCCAGAATTAAATGAGCACCATCCAGATTTGACTGAAGAAAGTTTTGGAAAATATGATGCCATCAGCCACATGGCCTACATTTTACAGTATTTGGAATGCCCTCAGTATCTCAGAAAAAAACTATATCCTAAGCATCCATATCTATCCAGTGCTGGTGTGCTTAATCCTTTGGATCTCCCCCATCATTTAAGAAAATCAGAAAGTAAGCAGTTTAGGTGAGTTTAGCATATTTTTAATTATTTGTTGAATTCCATTATGTTTGATATTGTAAAAAATAAAATGAAAACTAATAGTGCATTCTTAAGAAAAGTTTTTCCAGGGAAGGAATTACGCTGCCTAAAGGAAATATATCCAAAAAGGGATCGATTGTTGACATAGGATTAGATAAAGTTGTCAAAGTGAAAAAGGAACTAATTCCTGGTATCAGGGTTACTGTTGAACTTAATGCTGACCAAGTGGAGCATCCAAGATATCTGCGAGGAAAAATTGTACCTCCATCGTATCCATATATGTATTTCAACATGTACTGGGGTTATTCAGTCAGAATAGCTAAAAATTTGAGTGCTGTGTTAAATGAGAGCCCATTTTCACCTCAATATGATCTCATAATAGGAACATCAGATAAAGGTGCAAACATTGATTGTGTTGAAGACTTTCCTTTATTTAAACATTTGCTTATTGTTTTTGGTGGTCTCAATGGACTAGAAGCAGCTGCTCATTATGACAAGAAAATAAAAGGGGATCTTTTAAGTGTTTTTGATTTTTATCTGAATACATGTCCAAATCAAGGATCAAGAGTGATTAGAACAGAGGAAGCTATTTTCATAACACTTAGTGCTCTTCGAGGAAAGTTATTTTCAAATAAAAACACAGCTTTTGTGCAGTGAATTACTGTCTAGTGCATGCATTTCAAATAAATAGGGTAACAGGAATTAAATAGTAGTTTAACTTTATTTTCAGTCAGATATATCATATATTCTTCAAGTTAATTTAAAACTACATGATATGGCACTGAATTTAATATGTTATTTCAAGCAAAGCACTGATTAATTAACTGAGTAAATGAATAAAGAACATGGCATTGTGGAAACTTCACTCAATTAATGAGCAAAAACATGTGTTGAAAATGAATTTCAACCATGATAGTTACTGCATACTAATAAGTGACTTGAGAACTGCTTGGAAAGAAGTGCTGTCCATGGAAGACATCTTGAGTCGCTGGAAGGTAATAATGAGAAAAATCGTTTTTGTTTAGCTTGCTCCATCCACATGCTAGTTTTAAAAGTTGAATATCAGATAATTATATGTCCATTGTTTTTCAAATGGAATAAGATCAGTTATCATCAAAATATCTATTTTGAATAACTTTTGAGTTTTCATGATTTAACTACCAATCACTTCACTAAGATGCGGATTTCATTGTTTTCCTTTTTGCAGAGTTTAAATGCACATCTAGAAGTTCCAGAACAGCGCATTTTATCTATTATTAAGAGTACCATAAGCCAAGATGCTGCTTTACGTGTGGAGCACAGACAAGATGCCTCCGTACTTCACATGAATGGACAAATTTCTCGTTTTCCATTTTTCTGGTATTTCAACTTGCATAAAGATTCCAGTTTGGTAAGCATTATTCATTTCAAGTTCAAGAATTTCACGTATATGAATGTGGAAGCAAGCATGCATCAGTGTGTTTATTTCTGATTCAAGAACAGTTCTTCATTTAGATTTCTTCAGAAATCTTGGTATCTTTACTGTGTGCTTGCCACGAATTATTTGATCGTGAAAAATACATGTTCAACCAATTAAAGCTAAAAGATGCTGAAATTGAAGAATTAAGAGCATCAGGTGCCCGAGCAACTAAGAGTGAGTGATCGTTTTTTGAATCAGCTAAATGCTTTTACAATCTAGGAAGTGTAGAAACAAATCTATTTGACTGTGATAAATTCTCTGAATCTGTTGAATTAAATCATCCCATACACCAGTGGGCTGAAACACCATGCAGCGCATTCACTCCTTCATTATGTGAATTTCTTGGGAAACAATCTGAAAAATATATGGCTGCAAGAACTAACGTTGATGTACCAGTAACTGTGACTTCGTCACCACAGCATCACATTACTTCACACGTATCTTTTACAAATGATGTCAAAAATGATTCTATCAACATTTCAGAAAATAAAGTTGTCAAGAGTATGTCTACAGTACATAAGAAAAGGCAATGTAAAAAATTATGTCTGTGAAATAGTTTTCGAAATGATATAGTATTTATTGTCATAGTTTTCCCTTATACCATGTTGGAAATAAATCATGCAATTCTAGTTTCAATTTGGATATGAAAGCAAATAGCGAGTTTTATGGATAGAACTACTGTGCATGTGTTTTAGGAAAGGTTTAGTTTATTGTGACAACATAACAATTTTGTCACCCCACACTCAAAAGAGTACAATGGTTAGGGGCTTGCAAATCAATGTACACTTCTCGTTAAAAGATATTTCGTTTGTATGCATGCGTCTACAAGAATCTACAGCAAGAATAGGTTCAGGGCTGACAATTTGGCATGGCCAGTGGATCTTTCGTTTTTTTGCACTTTGCCTCTCTTCTCCCTGACTTCTCCTATGTACTCACGACGTATTAGTCGACATTATTGCCGTAGACAAGCGAATCCAGCGTCTGCAGATGTGAACTTTTGCATTTTGGAACCTAATTTCACAATTATTCCTTATAAAAAGATTGCATAAAGGAAATTATGCGAACAGTTGCTTCTCCACAAGATAACCGTTGTGTTTTACAGCAAGTCATCATTTCTCAAGGTCAGCTTTATGTTTACAAATCGTCAACGATCGACCAGTATCACAACTTAACTGAGCAAAAATATAGTCAGTACACAAGCAGTTTTGCACGTGCTTGATTGCACACATTTGATGCATTCCACTAACCGTGGAAGTTCTATTATAAATGAAGATCTTGTTTGTCTGCTTCTGCACGAGGAGTGATGTTTGAAACCGTTCAGGCAGGTATTTCAAGTGGTAGCTGTCCAGCCCATCCACTATGTTAAGAATAAAATCCCTGGCCCAACATGGATGTTGCCTACCTATCAGGACCATTTTTTGCCGATTCGAAAAGAATCACGCAAAAGAATCCATGTGTTTTCTCTCAAGCAATCCATTTTCTGCACGAGGCGCTCGGAAGTTCTTTTGCAAGGGGATCGTTCTGCTGAACTTGAATAAGCAAGAGGTGGCTGACCGCCTATTTTCAGCGTATAAAAATGACCTCAGTTTACGCGCTGGCACCTCTGGACCATCAGGGCTTTTGAGCACCGATTTGTGATTTGCATCTGCACAGTTTAGAACCTCAGGAAGTTCAGGCGGCAGTACTAAACCATGGATGCAACGAAGATGAGAGCGATGAGAGGATGCGGTTCGTGCTTTACTATCAGAAGACAACCCTTGTGAGGGGCTATTGCCATCCACATCTGATTTCGTTTTCTTCGGCATCCAGATAGATCATGCAGTTTATGAAACGAGTTTAACATCTACTTCGTAGTCTGAAGTCACGGTTTTCAAATGCTCGTGATAGGGACGCAACTTGTACACGTTATTTTCTTGCCGATTTATTGGGACAGCCAAGCAGGCAGGAGTGGGCCAGGAAGACTGGTACTGATATGTACACATCGGAAATTAGCCACAGTTGAGTTTTGGGGATAATTTGTTGATTTTTGCGTCCACAGCTACATCAGACACCAATCTCGGAAGTCTAGAGCTCCGTTTTGGTCCAGGTATTCGCCTCTTCTTGAAAGTGTGTGGAAAGCGAAGTCTGGCCAATTCACCATACCTACTTGCAACCCGATCCTGCTAGAGGCTGTTTCTAATCCCCATTTGCAGTGAATCATCAAGAATCGGTGAAAAATTTCGGTAGCAGTTTGTTCAGAAGCCTCTCTTTAGGTTTATTGCCATTTTGAGCAGTCATCCTTCCAGAGGCAATGCACACGAGAGTGTAAGCTCAGTGTTTAATGCCACGTTCTCTTTCCAAAAGCTCTTTTGTGGTTGCATGGACACCACAGAAAATCACATCCGCAGCACGGAAACTGAGTGGGAGTCGTGTATGATCACCTTGGTGTCTGCACCTTGCAGTCTCCGACATCTACAAGGGGCGTTTAATCATCATCATTTTTTTTTTTTTTTTTTTAATGCTTAACGCTATCAGATCGCGAATGCCATGATGAAAAGGCAGAGAGAATCGCAAGAATAGGGATGGATGGTTAAGCACTCGGCTCTGAAGAGCACAAGATTATGCAGCAGTAAGATTCGCAGATGGAGGCCTCGGAACATTTCGTGGTTTTCTACAGGGACCATCACAAGTGTTTTCCATACCCTTTGACGGAGGAACGAATCTTAAACTGTTACATCGCACCACATTTCGGGTGTTCTCCATTCCCTGTGTTCCCTTCGAATTGATACCCTTTCAGTGGTTCTTCAATCCAGTCCTGACATGGGGGCTCCGGTCCGGATTGCACCGTGGATGGAGATAAACTTATCGCGGGAAAGATGCACTGATATGACGAGTCGTTCCCTCGACGGATGTAGGCAGGAGTTGCCTATCAGATAGCTCTTGGATGCTCGCGAAGAAGTAGGTCAGCATTATTATTATTATTATTATTTTTATCACAAACGGAATTTTCTAGTCAATTACTGGAGGAAAGGCGAGCCCGAATTCATAGCTCACGAGGACGCATTTCATCTGACGGAAATTTTATGCATTGCCTTGCGAGAGATTCCCATCATAGCAAGCGTGATTTGTGCAGTGCCCTTGACGAATCCGAAGAGGATGAATCCTGTCATCCTTGAAGGCCAAAAGACAGGAAGGAGAGAGGGGCGGGGGGACACACACGAGAACCTCGGAAGAAATCCAGATGATGGAAACAACCGAAACTACTGGGAGTCCTGACCGCAATGTACGGCAGACGTACGGTGTACAAAGTCCTTCTTGAGCAAATGCCACGAGGGAGCGACGCGAAACAAAATTCTGGGTGAGGGGCTGAGCCAAGTTCCCCGTCTTTTAGCATTGGACGGACTTGTTAAGCGTCACGAATACTTGCAGCATTTCATGCCAAGATTCAATGACACGGGAGAAACACGAAGTTTCCTGCTTGCCATGTGGTGAAGTTTGAGGAATGGTTAGATGCTGCTGCACTGAGGACAAGCACACCTGAAGTTTCGTGTATTTGGCTTCGGTTTCAAGCAAAACTTTTCATACAATGCTGACATACGAATGTCGTTTTATTCTAGGCGCTGCATTCTTCTTGAAAATCCATGATGCCGTTAGTTAAAATAACATTGAAAGGGTATGGGCATCCTCCGCGAGTGGGGGACTTCATTCCCAGAAGTGGGCTCCTCTATGTAAACGCCTGATCCCTTAAAATGTTAATGTTAGCACAACAGTTTCACCACCTTAAACAGCAACCCATGCCCAATGTGCCGAGGGAAAGCTGCACGTTTCTAGCAGCTTTCTTCCCATCGAATAAAATGGGACAAATGAATGATTTCGTACTTTGTTGCTTTGCACGTGTGCATTTCGGAACCGAATGGACTTTAAGATTTTACTACTTGGAATTTTGTCAGCTTGTTAGATACTTGAAATCCTCATTGACCATCATTCTAAAGACAGCTTCTGTAAGCAACCGAAAAAAAGCAGAGCAATTTTGTGAACTGCCTTTGAAGCTGCACCCCACTTTCATTACATTCGGTCACTCATTCCATAATTCAACCTTTTGCACACAAATCACTTCCAGCAGAAAAAAAAAAAAAAAAAAAGAATTTTCACAGGCATGCAGTTCTCGAATCCGCAGTGTCTTTTGCATACACGTAAAGAGATTACTGTACTGATTACTTGCATATCTTAGGAATCCTAATCCGAAAATCCCTTCCTAAAGATCCTAAAATTCTAGCAACAAAATGTAAAACTTTTCAAGTATCAATGGCGGAACTAACCTTCAAATTTCATACAAAAGCACAGCCAGGATGTACAATTTTTGGAAACGTAAAGCATTTCATGTACTCTTCGCATATACTGGCTTCAACGTTTGATCCTTGAAATACAAATTCAAATCAAACATGCATCTTAGTGAATTGCACATGCGTTTACCTGAATTCCTCATATCCCCTTCTTTGCTTAATGACTTGATTTTCGCGATCGTTTTCTCCATCTGCAGCTGAAAGAATGTTGGGACAAGTAGGGGGCCGCAAGCACATGGGCTCCCGTGGGCGAAACGTACCCCCCCTCTCCTAAAACAACCAAAGCAAACTGCTGCCTCGTCATTCGGGCAAAACACAACGCTTCTATGGAATATGCTCATTTCCAAAACCAAATACCCTAATGGATGGAAGGACCTCCGTCGCCAGTCCTTCTGTCAAAGCAAAACTTTCCGCTTCGAGGGTAGGGCAAAATAAACTCCCGAATCAAAAGAAACACGTGGGAGTTGGCATTTCGAGTCGGAGGAAGGAGAAAATCAGCCGAGATGCAGAATCATGTGGAGACAAAGCCGTGCGAAGCTTGCGTCGAAAAGTCAGGAAAGCCAGGATTCCATACGAGTCGGATTCAAAAGCGAAGTAGCGGAAAATGTGGCACCGGACACGGCAGGAGTCTCCAGGACAGGAGTGCCCTGAAAACACGGTGACCTTTCAACCTTTGCTAACTGAAGATTCATAACGGCATCCGCACGTCATTCCTTAGTGGAGTTTTGCGATGAGTAGTTTATTACTAGTAGCTGCAATTACCCACCACGAAACGAAAGATAAACCATAAGGCTTCAGATTAAAAAGAAGCAACTGAACTGCATCTTCACGATGTCCGTCGCAACTTCGAAAGTGTTGTAGGAATCCCTCTCATTACATCTAAAATGCAGTCCTTCTTTTCGGAGCTGTCCATCAATAATCGCAAAGATTCACCTCATACGATTCCTTCTCCTGATTCCCTCTTCCTCCTTGCTCAATGGAAGGTATCTGCTACAATTTCGAAAACATATGACTTTCGAAAACATGCTCTCGTTATTGGAGCACTGGGTTCATCGGATCCTAGAAATGATGGAGTTGTAAGGCAGTTTGGCATCCCCCGAAGAGTGCCGACAAGATGAGGAAGCCCATAATATCTTCGGTTATCCGATGTAGCAGGGACGTCTATTGGACGCACCGATTGGGTCATCCGCCTGACCACGCCTGCGAGCCGAAGGAATTCGAAGCCCAGCAAATGGTAACGTAGGATGATTCCCCAGGAAGGGAAAAGGGGCAGATTGGGAAGAGCCACATTGGCTAATTTGTAATACAAATTGTAACTTTCATGTAATAAAATCTGTTCTTATCAGCTTAATATCTGATACTCCGCCTATCTGGTGATCAGTATATTAAACTACTTTTTGGAAAACATATGGTTATGAAAATGTTCAAGAATGTTAGTACCTAATTTGTAATTATGGATCGCTTGGATTTACGCATTTCATTCTATCCTGCCCTATACTGTCGCTAAGAATGTGAATGCGCCGAATGTTACATCGAATCGAATCGACTCAGCACTCAGCTCAATCGCTCCTCTCCGGTGGTTGCATTTCGCGTGTTCGGACTGAAGAAGTCGAGTGGGAGATCTCAAAGGAAAAACTCGGACCGAGTAAAACTGATCGAGATTGCCGGACCCAAGCAGCAGCGGGAGGTCAAGCCCGCGTCGAAGTCGTGAGGGAAATCCTTTCTTTTCTGTCTTCGCAGCTCTTCGACCAGAGGGTGGGTAATTCTTCGAGATGGGGGTACCACGGGAGAAGTCCGCCCTATGAGTCCAGGAAAGGCTCGGAGTCCGTTCCTCGTACACCTGGGGAGGGGTCACCGGAAATGGAGATCACCTCCACCATGGTTGTCTCCGAAGGGGAATCCCGAAACGAATCTCCTTCGTTATTCTCTCCGAAGGACCCCCCCGGGGGGGGGGGTGCGATCCATTTTTTCTTCTCTGAAGGAAACCCGAAATCCGCTCCTGCTTACTCCTCGGACGAGAACCCAGAAAGGACGCCTCCGAAATTCAGAAGGGCGCTGCTTTCCCCGAAGGGATCCGCGAGCTTCCCTGCACTCTCTGGAGAGGTGCAAGGTTTGTCTTCGACGAGAGAAGAAAGCAGAAAGACACGAAAGAGAAACCACATGTGGGTCTCTTGACCAAGAAAATGCTGCCTCGGCGGTGCGTCCACAGTTTCCCGGATGGTCACGAGATCATTCCGGGACTCTCTCTGATCGCAGTCTACGTTTGCCCACATGGAATCGGGTCTTAAAGTTCTGAAAGGGGGACGGTCCGCCGACTCGGGGAGCGACTCCCTAAGCACCGAGAGGGTGGAACCAGGCAGTCAATGAAGAGCAGATACGAAGCATGGGATAGGAAGGGTCCTTGGATCTGGACTCCGCTTCTTCTGGTTCATCAACTCTCCTTCCCGTTGGACTCTTTCACCATCTTTTTCAGCGCGTGAGAAGAGTGTCCTTTCTCCACTGCTAGCCCCTGGTGGAGCGGGTCGCTGGAATCCCTCAGGCACAGAGGTAGGAAAGACCCCACGTGCTCCTCAATCTGGAGAGGTGGTGGCGACACTCCTACTCCATCAGTACGACTCGAAGGGTCCCCCTAGAATGGAGGGTCCGCTCCTTCACAACCGGGGGGGAGTTCCCACTCCGTGATTCCTGGAAGGACCCGAAGTTCGACTCCCATTGTCTCGGCCCTCATGGGGGGCATCCGGTTTCAACCGCTACCAGTGCCGCACCCGGATGAATGCAGGCCAACCAGCGTCATCTTGCGGGATGAACTCGAATCCACGCGACCCTTGGTGCCACGATCCGAGACCACCGTAAGCACACACGGCCTCCGACGCGGGCTTGGATCAGGTGCTGTGCACTCTTGCAACGAGCTTCAGTCTGAACACTCCTCGATTTAAGAGGGAAAATACTTGAACTGTGTCAGGAAGCACAAACTAACTGGTAACTGTAATGCGGACAAGAAAAGATTCAGTGCGTTCCTACGACTGCTACACGACGAGTGCCACATTGAGTTTGTTGCATGGGAGTTTGTTTGCTTTGCGAGGTTGAGTTTTTTTTTTTTAGATGCTTAGGAAGAACATTCTGCTCGTGGCGCCATCCAGCATCCGGGGCCCAGTCTTTTTTATCTCCTGATGACAGAATAGCAAATTTGCAAATTTCATTTTTTTGCAGTGTGATGTCCGGTGGTTTTTTTTCAACCTGCTACGTGGACTCTTGCAGGTATTCTTCGCTGAATTTATGAATCGGATGAAGCGCAATTGCCGTTTGCTTGTGAGTATCAACATGCAATATCTTCCAGAACAATATTTGTAAACACGAGGAGATCACAGGGACCATTTTGTCAGTCGCGAAATGAGCAGATCTTCCTCAAAGTATCATCACAGCTTCACAAAAACTGGCCGTCTGCTGCATTATTTCATTTCCTGCGTCGATGTGATTTGTTTTTACCGTTCTTTTTGGAAATCACATGCAGGTTAACAGATCGCCCTCATTCACGGGCATCATCGGACAACATGCATGGTTTTCAAGATTTGCCATTTCTGTGCTTATCGCTGAGGTTCCATCTTTCTGTCTTTTTTCTTGACTGCCGTCTCGGCTGCAGCTCATGGTTTTACAGTCTAACCTGTATATATTTTCCTCATTTTGTTTTCAATGACATGTGATTTTTTCTCTTCTTCTTCTTTGTTCTCCCCCCGCCATTTTCGATTCGCGTTCCTTTCATCGTAAACGCGACCATCCAAGAGACGTTCTAATTTCGAAGTTGTTTTTCTCTCTTATTTTTTAACAGTTTGTCTGTCATCTCATCACGTTTCTTCTGTGAGGGAGACTTCAAATCGCTCATCGGATCCTCCCATGGCAATCGCCTGCACTTGCAGCATGGTAGATCTTCATCGGTTTCTTCCGTTTTCTCTTTCATCGCCATCAGGAATCACATTTGATTTTCGATTTCTGCCTGACCATCTAGCACTTTGTATCATGCAATTCGTAGTACCAGGTCCGTTTGCGTCCACCTTTTTTTTCCTTCCAATATTTCATTTCCTGCTGGGAATCTTTGTACGACTGGTTACCTGGGAATCATTCCATGCAACAGTTCGGAAATTGGCAGCACTGATCATTTGAAGAACGGAAAAAAAAGCACCCATTCGATGTTAAAAATCCGTTAATGAGGGGTGCAAGCAAGGGAAACTTGAAAATGCATGATCCCACTTGATGTTTGTTTTCGACTCATAAATCATTCTCTGTAACAGGTTTCTGCAAAGCACATCTGGTTATGGAGCTATTTGTAGTCTCCAGTAGTTGTTCCAGTTTCGAACCAATTTTAGAAAAAAACAAAATTTCAAAGGCCAAAAGGCCATTTAAAGTTTGCCATTAGAAAAGGGCCTCCTCCTAGAAGAGTCGTTGGCATGGGAATCGCTCACGAGTGATTCAATCCAAAGAATCACTTCGCTGCGTTTGGCATCTCAGCTGCTCAGCCATTGTATTTGTGGCTCTTCTCATTCCTGTAATCATCCGAAAAGGTTCGATCGAATGCTCTCCAGCCGTCATCTCAAGAATGTTTCCCTACATTTTGAGGAAGGCGGCCTCGAGTGACTGCTAGTAGATTTTTGATCTGGTGGTTGATTTGCCGCTGACATCAGGACTTCTCAGAACGAACTTTGTCTTTTGTTTCGTTTTCTTCCGATCCTGCTGGATGGGATGAATTCCTCCCTCGTCGAAGCCCTTTTGCTTTCCAAATCCTCGACTGCCCGCTTCGATCTTTGCTTTGTCTTTGTCTTGCATCGTTGGTCTCTGTTCCTATGCATTCGTACTCTCATTTCCTGCATTGTGTATTTCCCATGAGGATCCGCAGCTTCATGGTTGTGAAGATCAAGGAGCACTTAAAATGGATGAGGCAAGAGAAAACTCAAGTTGGTCTCAAAGTGAAGTCACGAGTCTCTTCCAGGAAAACGAGACAGCTTCGTATCGAGATTGCAGGCGAGATTACGGTCTCGGGCGTTTGCATGGAAGAGCTGGCTAATCTTGGCTCCTTGCCGCGTAAACCTCCAATGAGGGGTTTCTGAGGTATCTAGAAAGTGGGGCATATCGAGAGCGGATAGGTTCACGGTTCCATCGGAGCAGCTGCTTGCCAGGCTTCCGTCGTGCTCTCTCTGCGGTGGAACATCGGATAGGAATCCGAAAGCGACGCAAAAAGTGGAAAAAAAACCCTACACACACACACACATATACAAACAGTGGAAAGAGGAAGAGCTAGCAGGAGAAAGAAGGAGAGAGACTATACACGATGAATGAACTCTCCCCGATTCCGGCTTTTTTTTCCTTTTACGAATCTGGAAACAGCTTGGCACAGCGCTGTCTCGTAGTGCCATTTAAGTGCAGCTTCCCGATTCAGGCCCATCGTTTAGCACGTGGAGTCTCCCGAGTCCCACAGGCTGGCTGAACCGCCCTGAGATCGCAAAGGAAGTCGGATTCCCTTCGATGTGTACTAACTGAAGGTCACGTATCTGCACGATAGATACTCGCCGCTTCTCCCCCAAATGGATGCTTTCACGGGTCGTCATCTAAGACAGTCCGCATAGAGAGTCACTTTCAAAGGTTGATTTTTTTTCCAAACAAGTCCAAAAATTGGCAGCAGTCTGAGTCCATCTGAGGCTCAAGAATGAACTGAACTGCCACGATTTGCTTCCTGGGCAGCTGTCAGGCGAAGACCAGCGGCACATTGGGTTCTTCCAATGCCGATGATTCCCAACTGCTGGAATCCCTAATTTCTGAATGCTGGCCACCAGGCCCTTCATTCCCGCTTCTTCTTTGTGAGCAGGAAGAACGTCTCAGGATGAGCAGCAATGCCGTAGATACTCCTCTTTGCGATTCCCGCAAGATCACTCGCGTGCCGTGGCTAAACCACGACCACGCGCACATTCTGGATGCAGGGAAGACCAGCAAGAAACGATGGGAAGAGGCCGTTGGAACAACGGGACTAGCAGGTGTGCAAGAAGTCTTTCCCTGTGCTGACCACGACAGCAGCAGCACTACCAGTCCACTGGACTCGTTAGGCTATCGACAGTGCGTATCTTATGCGAGATCCATCACAAAGATTCAGCCGCCCTGTGTTTCCATTCTCGTTCTCGCAGCAGAGCGCTGCAAAATTCTCCGAGTCTTTCCGTCTCCTGCATGCGGGTTCCAGACCAGCAGGAGCCGCCGTCCTTCCTCTTTGTTAGCGAAACTTTGAAGGATGATTTCACGAGATGAACTTTCCTCTCTCCTCTCTCGAAGGAGCCACGGGTCATCTTTGTCCTGGTGGTTTCTGAACTTCAGACGGGAACGTCTCGATTAAGGAGGTCGTGCGCTTTCCGTCCGCCATTTCGATCCTCCATTTTCGACCACGCTGCTCAGGTCACCCCAGCTCCTGGCTGCGATCCGATGCCTCCGCGAGCTGCCCTGCTCTTCCGCGCCAGCGTCCCGTCGTGCTCCGCAGCTTCCGGAACGCACGGAGCAGGAAAGAGTGACAAGGAAGAAAGCGGAGCAGGAGCGAAATTGCTCAGTGTACACATAAAGGGTGCTGAAGAACGTGCACGCGGACACCGGCGTCTCCAGGAAGGCCATGGACACCATGGACGGCTTCGTCAACATGTCCGATCGCCTCGCCTGTGAGAGCCGAACATTGGGCGGTACCGCGGCAGGGTGACCGTCGCTAGCCAGGAAGTGCAGACGGCGGCGAAGCTACTACCGCCCGGACAGCTGGTCAGGCACACAATTGCCGATGGGATCGAGGAGGTCACCAAGTGCATGGCTCATCACCGTAGATACCACGAGCGCGGCGGACTTGACCACTTCAATTCCGTGAGCTCGTTTCTCTTCAGCAGCTTACAGCACCCCTTTCCATCCACCCCGGCTTTGCATCTGATGCTGTTCTTTTTGCAACGAGGCTAGTCGCCACACGAGAAGCGAGGTCCGCGTTGGTGGCCTTGCGGCTGCGGCGGTCTCCGCGTGCGGCACCAATCGTTGTGGATTCCAATCCCTGCGAGGAGGAGGGTTGAAGGTACAGAAATAGGAGGTGCGTTGTGAGTTCCGAGTCCCCCTGCAGGATGGTGTCGGCTGGTCCTCAGGCTTCGGACGCGCCACCAGTGGAAACCGGGAACCCCCGGATGCCGCCGCTGACCGTCCGAGATCGATAGCTGACCTTCCGGGGAGGCGGTTCCTTTCCTTCGTGGAGAAACCCTGCATTGCGTACCGTGGAGCTGGTTCATTCTCCAGAGTGTGAAGAAGTGCGCTGCTCTCTCCGGGGGCGTCCATCCAGAGCTCTCTTCAGAGGAGGGAACCTCTTTCGGGTTCCCTCCGGAGAAGAAATTCCAGGAGCGGATCCTTTCCATGAGGCCTCTGGAGAGAACGAGGAAGAGGTGGTTTCCTTCGGGGTCCCCTCCCCTGCGTAAGAGGGACGGACTCCTTCCTGCAGAGCCTTCCTGGATTCATAGGGCGGTACCCCCTATAACTGCTTTCCCTCCACATGCGCGCTCGGGTGGACAGCGTTAAAGAGCTTCGCGAGCTCCTCCTAAGAAGGCGAACTGTTCTTCAGCACTTCTTGAGAATCCCCCAAAAAAACGCTGGAGGGAAAGCAGCGAAAACAAGAAATCAAAAGGGTTTTCAGCATCCCCGCTCAGCTGCAAGTGCAAACTTGGAATCTCCTCGCAAAAACGGAAGCCAATGATGATATACAGTCGCAAGATGTTTCGGGAGTTTTGCCGGAAACGTTTCCTCCTCATCCACGTGGTCAAAAGTCTTCTGGCTGTTGCTCGATTGCCAGGAACCTGCCCTCGGGTGGAGTGGACAGCATTAAAGAGCTTTGTGAGACTCTAGGCAGGCTGTTCTTGAGTACTTAGCGAACCAAAAAGAAAGAGGAAATAAATAGTAGAAGAAATGGAAGCAGCAGAAGCAGAAACAGCAGTAGTGGTAGAAGAGAAGAAGAATCAGAGGATCGCCTGTTGCCTTCAAATGGGGTGTCCTGTTTCAAGAAACCTCTTCCCATGCTGATCACCATCATCCTATCGCCAAATCCTCGGAATAAAGGGGGTTCATCCCTGTGGACTATCTGTGAGTCTTCCTTGCTCGATCATCCCAGGCGTTCCGCGGTCTCGAAGCGCAAGAAACGACGAATCGGAATCCGGGAGGAGGGGAGAGGGGGAAGCGGTCGGAAACGCCAACGCGTGGAAAGCAAATTCGATCTCGCAACGTGCTGCGCTTCCCTGCGATAAGGAGGGGGGGAGGGGAGGCAAAGGCTCGGGCGGTACATCGGCTTCTCGCAACGGTGAGCTACCGGAGATTCGATCAAATGAATTAATAATAACCCTTTCGTCCAAATGCCGGCATAAAGCAGGACTTGCAACTCTACATCATGCGGAAGGTCGTCATCACCATTTCCAGGACCAGTTACTGCAACGATAAAGCGAATGGTTCTTTGTCTTGGGGTTCAACTCCGCGAGGAAGGATCAGTTCCAGACAAACTGAGGTTGAAGCCAGGGTGAGGGATATTTGGGCAACGGAATCGATTAGAACGCCGTTAATGAGTCCGGAGTTGCACTCACGCCGTCTGGTCCTGGAAACAGGAACTTGAAACAGTCTAAGAGGTGTTTCTGGAGAACTGCACTCTCTGTGTTCCGAAATAATCATTATCTTTCTGAATGCTGAATCATTTGCTCGACTGTCCAATCAAGCCTTCGAATTTCTTTGCAAAACTTTAAATACATCATTTTGACACCTTTCGGTACATTACTTTTCGTTGCAATATTCCCCCCCCCCCCACTGGATTGCTCTGGCGAATTTTCGGAAGGATAATCCAATATGTGAAGGAAAATTGGAAGCGACTTCCGATGCCCGAAATCTTCAAGCAAACTGCAACGCTCATGCTGGCGAAGACATGCAGCCTCCTGCTGCAAGAAATCCCCGCCTCGAGGGCTTCTGAGGAATTCTCAGGACGTACAAAAGCTTCCAGTAAGCTCCAGTGAGTTCTGAAGATTCCAGGGTTTCTTCTTTCCGTCACTGAGCATCTTTTCATCCTGTTGGTCCTACCTTTTCCATCTTAGCACACAAACACTATCGTGCTCTTCCAGCAGAGCGCTCATGAAAAAGGGGAACGGTCTTCCCTGGAAACGTGTTACAGGGGAGTGTCCGAACAAGTCCGTTGATACAATTTGGGCTTGGCAGATGATTAGCTGAGGGTGCGAGAGAACATCAGCAGCCGGGAAAGACCTCTGCAAGTCGCGGACCGCTCACATCAACGAATCGTGAAGAGAGTCGAAAGATAGAGATGAAGGAAAAAAGATCATTTTTATGGAATGAATGGCCTTTTCTTTCCTGGTGACAGAAATATGACAGTGCATCAATATCAAGGAACTAATCAAGATCAACTGCATGTTGGGGTCGTTGATTTTCAGGTTGTCCGATTGGAATCTTCGAGATTGCATTCCCAGCTATGGAAGCAAACAAAAAAAAAAAACATCTGCTTTTGAATATCTGGAAGTTTCATGAATCCTTTTATTGGTATCGGCCCTTGCAAAAGAGAATTTCTTGTGATGAGAAACTCTCGGAAGAAGCTGTCCATCAGTGCACATGAGGAAGAATTGCTGTCCTCGAAGATACAAACTACAGTATGG
The DNA here is from genome assembly GCA_036172245.1 of Raillietiella orientalis. Lineage (NCBI taxonomy): Eukaryota > Metazoa > Arthropoda > Ichthyostraca > Raillietiellida > Raillietiellidae > Raillietiella > Raillietiella orientalis. The sequence goes on along the minus strand of JAYWIR010000003.1, from coordinate 1,435,304 downwards.
TTTACCTCGAACTTTCTGGGATTTTGCAACAGATACACAAACAAGTGGGGAAGCTAATAAGAGAAGAACCGACAGTTTCCTCTCTGTTCCTATAAGAATCAGCGATGGGTAGGGTAATGAGCAGAGGCTGCTCGTGCTGTCGTTGGATCCAACGAAGCAATTCCGGAGAAGACACGCTCTCTCCGTCTAACGGAACTCGCGTAGCGACATCCGACGGTTGACGATCAGGCAGGCTCCTGGCAATCGAGCAGCAGCCAGAAGACTTTTGACCACGTGGATGAGGAGGAAACGTTTCCGGCAAAACTCCCGAAACATCTTGCGACTGTATATCATCATTGGCTTCCGTTTTTGCGAGGAGATTCCAAGTTTGCACTTGCAGCTGAGCGGGGATGCTGAAAACCCTTTTGATTTCTTGTTTTCGCTGCTTTCCCTCCAGCGTTTTTTTGGGGGATTCTCAAGAAGTGCTGAAGAACAGTTCGCCTCCTTAGGATGAGCTCGCGAAGCTCTTTAACGCTGCCCCCTCCACACCCGAGCGTGAGTGTGACCCTTCAAGTTATAGGGGGCATCGCCCTATGAATCCAGGAAGGCTCCTCAGGAAGGAGTCGGTTCCTCTTACGCTTGGGGGGCGAGCCCCGTAGGGAATTTTCGCCCTGGTTGTCTCCGAAGGGGCCGATGAGCTCTTGGAAAGCGAAACGCTCACGCGCCATTTCTCCGGGAGGCAAAAGTGTTTCGGAGTGAGCACTCGTGAAGGAGGAAGTCCTGCGGTGTCCTTCCTCCACGACACAGTTCTCGGAAGGAAGATGTGCTTTTTCTCACCAAGTGCTCTGGACGCGTGCAACGCGCGCACCTGCTTCCTGTGCTTCCTGTCTCTCTGCCCTGAACGGCACGGGACTCCGTTCCTGTGGCGTCGTCGCCCGTGACAGACTGCCTCGATTGCCTCGAGTTCGCAGCGGAACCCGAAGCCCTCGGCCATCATGGCGCTCTTGCCTGCTTCCCTTCGTCAGATGGAATGGCAGGATTCGTCCTCCCAACGTAAAGGCAACACCAACGGTGAACAGGAAGGAGCTCGAGCCTGGAAAAAGAGATGGAACAACCTTCCATTGACCATTTTCACCCGTTTGCTCCGGGCGTTTCCTTTCCAGAAAGAGAAAAAAAAAAGAAAACCAGCAGGTCGCGTGGATTATAAAATCCACGATTATTTGAAAAATTCGGGGAGGGAAAAAAGAAAGAAAGAAAAAAAAAAAAACACGAACTCGTAGGCCGGCTACACAGAAGGACAAGAAGGGTATAGGGGAAAGGGGCGATGGATGAATAAATAAAGGTGGATCACAGGTCATACCTGCTGCGTTCTTCTGCGTGCGATGCGTGCAGGCGACATCCCCCTTGGCCTTGGCATTCTTCAAAGGACCATTTTGCCTCATTCCTCGTTCCTTGTTCAGGAGTTTGAGGTCCATAGGGGTCTGGATGACCTTCCACTGACTACTGATGGTTCCGTATACTTTACGTTCCACATACCGTATACTATTCTCCCCGATTCCAGGAGTCGAACGCAAACTTGGACGGAGCCCATGAGAGAATCCTTGCAAGGCATTTTCTACGGAGGAGCTTACTAGCTGCTGACTCTCTTAATGGAGGAATCTTCCTCGAAACGAGAGGACATGAGAACTGCGGCGACTGCGTCGAGTCACGAGATGCTGATGAATAAGAGGTACCCATGAGCTAGGCGTCAGTTGCACTGGAGAAATGCAAAAGAGCAGTATCTTGGATGCATGTCCAGGGCACTGTTTGCTGTTGGGAGCAGCTGTTTAATTGCACAGGGAAACCTCTTTTTCTTTTTTTCTTTCTTACCTTTTTTTTTTTTTTGATGAAAACGGAAGCGTCGTGCTGGAAACAGTCCGTCCGCTTCCGGAAAGAACAATCCGAAGCAAATCTCCATCGGAATCTGCGGATCCGTGCGGCGAAAGCGAACAGCCAGCCCGCGGAGACGCTTCGGACGCGAGTAGCCAGGAACGGGTGGACGGAACCCGAAGGTGCTCTCGGGATCTGGGAAACGCGGCTTTTGGTGTGGGATTGGTGCTTTCGCTGAGCCGGCCTTGCGAACTCCCAAGAGGAGAAGGTCGCGTACGCGCGGCCTTCCGTTTCCCTCGCGGAAGATCCAGCTGAACCGGAAGCGGAAAGTCCTGCCATGCCGTCAGAGAATTCCGCGCATCAGGACCGGGCACGTGGTCTGGAGGGATGCGCGGAGATGCGAATGCCTGGGAGAGATGGTGGAGTTGCGTTGGCAGACAGGCGCCTCGGGAGAGGAGACCGAACTGAAGTTCAGCTCTGCGATCCAGTCGCGAGCTGCAACGGAGGAGAAGGGGCAGAACTGTCATTCCGACATCACGAGATCATATGCATGGGATGTAAACCTACGGACCGAGAAGTTCTGTGTGGCGCCTCTCTGAAAGTATCCTCCCTCGTCGGAAGATCGAAACTGTCCAATGTCGAAAGTACGAGGAGCATTTCAAAAGAGCCGATTGGATATAAAGAAAGAACGAATGAGAGGAACAAAAAAGTTCCCATTCGAATTTCTGAGTCGTCTGGACAGCAGTGTGTGGGCGCGCGCCGTCGTGAAGGAGAAGAACGATTCCTGGTCTCAGCATTCTGAACGGCACGCCGCAGTGTTGAAAGTGTTTCTGCACAGTAGACTTGCGCACAGTAGATGGCTGTTCCAGGCTCCGTAAAGTCCACCAAAAGCACACACACCCTTTCGGTCCCACACACATGCCGTCCTCACATTCCAGACAATTCGAATATTCGAATGGGAACTTTTAGATCTTACAGTCCTGACCTCGCGTCCAGTGGCTACCAAGTCTTTCTGCACCTCAAGAAGTGGCTCGAGGATGCGAGAGGGAAGGGGAGGAGTTGAAAACTGCAGTGCTGCTAAACTGGCTGAACCCCCAGGCGACGGAATTTCATGCAGAGGGTTGCCCGGAGTTCCCCTTTCACGGTATCAAAAATGTTTGGAAAAAAAAATGGTGAACACGTAGAAAAGGGAGATGGGGATGCGTGTGTTTCAAACCACCAATGCATTTTTGTTCCTCTCATTCGTTCTTTCTTTACATCCGATCCTCTCTTTCTTTTGAGATGCGCCTCGTGTCATTCGTGGGAACCCCTCTCTGTGACAGCGACCTTCCTCTCCTGCTACCTGCATTTTTTGTTTGTTTGTTTTTATCTCAGAAATTCAGAGAGCGGCAGAAATCACGAATTCGTTATCTCACATGCATTACTTCCATGATGACTTTGCATCTTGTTTTCTTGGTGTGTGCTTTTTCGTTTTTGTTTTCTCTTCACGGGAGTTCTGACACCCATCGTCAAAAAGGGGTGAGGGATTTTGCACGCTGAACGCACTTGGCTGAAGAGCACTCTCTGAAGCTCAGTTCTCGTCAACCCGTAAACTCTGTAGCCCCCCATCGCAGGGACCACTAGAACGCTCGACGGTCCACGGATCGTCTATGCGAAAAAAAGGCGCCATCCAAATCATCAGCAGAGATTTCGACGCAGAAGGAGTCTCCCGTCCGAGATGTGGGAGCTCCGGCGTTCGCTTGTATCCCCGTGAGATCTGGCAGGGAGAGCAGCTGCCTTCAGATCGACTGAAGGATGGAAAGGGTAAATCTCCCCGTCGGACTGCAGCAAGGATTCGAATGGAAAGGGTAGAAGCTTCAAACAAAAGGCGTCCCGCAAACCTCGTATTCTTTCCTTATCTGTCTTTCATTCAGAGGAGGGTGCTGGTCCTTTATCGTGAAAGCAAAAGCAGAATCGCCAAGGTTCATGGCACGCGCTTCTTCATCGAGAAGACGTCCGCACGGGCGCTTTTCCCTTTTTCGGCAGTTACGGGACATCCCCGGAACAGTTGAAGTTCCCCTCTTGGTTTCCTCAGTAACGGCGCCTCCTTCCCCTGGTCCCGAAAGCAGGAGGGGCCGCTGTACGTGAACTGACCGGGAGGAGGACGCCACACACATGGGTGGCACGGTGGCCGAGTAGTTTTGATGGCTCGGCCACCGAAACCTCTAAGCTCGCCAGGGTGCTTTGCGATGCGCCGAGTAGTCCATCTTTGATTCGAACGTAGTCCAGCGTAGCTCTCCTCCTCCGGCGTCCCCCGCTGTGTGGGTGCGCGCACTAGGCGGAGGCAGGAGCGAGCTGCATCCCGGAGCTCCGCCGCTGCTGTTGCCGTCGCACGTGAGCGGAGGAGGAAGCACGCTGGAGGCATTCCGGCTGCGGGAAGTTCTTGCGAGGGGCGGACGCCCTCCGAGAGGAAAGAATCGAGCGCTCTCGGGGGACCAGTGCTGCCAGAGCGGTGCGGCGGCGACGATGACGTCAGGAGTGCTGGCGATGCGCGCGTGAGATGCATCACCTTCCTCGAGAGCGGGATGACTGTCGAGCCGCTAGGCGCCGGGTCAGCTGGGCGCGCAGGATGCGAGGTGCGCCAGGACAAGGAACGCGACTTCGTGGTACCGCTCACATCCAGGCCTGCGAGACGCACGAAGGAAGAGCTCCGGAGGAGAGAGGACTCGAGGCTGCGAAGATCGCCAAGCCGAGGGATTTTTTTCCTCATGACCTCGAGTCCCGGGAACACGAAATGCCTTCGTTGCCCGAGCTCGGAGACTTTCAGGAGCTCCAAACGCTGGGCCGTAACCGCAAAAGCCCCGACGTCGCTACCCAGCCGTGCCGCGCCGCTCCCCTGCATGACGAGGACTCTCATTTCCGGAGCTCCCCTCAGTGCATTAAGGAAGGGGATGCAGCTGGGACTGCGCAAGTCCGCGTTGGCGGCCGCGTGGCTGTGGTGCCTGCGCTTGGTACTAGCGAATTGAGAGTTCGAATCCCCGCTTGGAGGAGAATCTATGCTGAGAAATGGGGGTGCGTCGTGGGTTTCGAGTCCCCCTCTTCCTCTCCTCCCGTAGGATAATGCTGACCAGCCTGTTCGGAAGCGGCACTGGCACGATCCGGATGCGACCGCTGACTGGCTAGAATTGAAAGTTGGAGCTGGTCGATGATTCTCCAGAGTCAAGAAACACCCTGCTCCCTTTGGGAAGCGCCCCTTCGGGAGGTTTTCTTCAGAGGAGGAAACCAGGAGAATTTTCCTTCGGAGAGGAAATTCCAGGGGAGGATCCCATCCCGGTTTCCTCCGGAAAGTATAAGGAAGAGGCGGTTTCCTTCGAGGTTCCTTTCGGAGACAACCAGGGCGAGAGTTCCCTTTGAGGCTCGCCTCCCAAGCGTAAGAGGAACAGATTTCTCCTCTGAAGCCTTCCTGAATTCGTAAGGAGCCCCCTATATATTGAAGAGTTGTCCTCACTCTCGAATGGCCTTAGCCGCATTAAAGAAGAGGTTTGTAAGCGCTCCCTTCCCCCCTCTTTCGGAAGATGCGAATGCTTCTTCAGCACTCCTTGGAAACCAAAACTGGAAGAAAAGCAGCGGAAACAGGAGAACCCCAAATGGTCTCAATCATCCTTTTGGGTTGCGGGGCAACTGGAACAACGCAAGAGGTTGTTTTGCCTGCGCTCATCAACTTGCTGTCGCGTGGGAGGATCCGTCGGTCGCTGCAGGAGAAATGGAAATGCCTGAAGGCTCGAGACGACCATCGCGACTGGCATTTGGGAAAACCTGGGGGTGAACTGCCACACGTCTCCGAACCCTGTGTTTTTCCACTCCACTTTCGCCCGTGGTTTGACCCGTTGGAGTATCCTCGAGCCTCACCGCCGATGGGTCGGAGCTGCATCGAGACTCCGTTTGACACCTGGCTAAAGGAGGAAGGGGTTCAGCGGAGGGGAATGGGGGCAGCTGCGTCGGAAGCGACCCTTCCGTGTCTCGAAACGCCCTGCCAACGTTGGCCACAGCACCACGTTTGCGCCGTTGGGCTCTGGCAAGTGGTCGGCCTCTGCGCGTGGTTCAACATCTCCATGGCAGCCGAGGAAGAGTAGGGAGCGCGGGAAAGCTCGAGAATGCAGCGGATCAGAAAGGGAGCCGTTGCGGCAGCGAGGCAGCCGCGATCCCACGGCTCCATGGCAGGGAGGGACCGACCTGCCCTTGGGAACCCCGAGCAAAACTCGCGGGGTCAGGGATGCGGCGCCTCGGACCACAACCGCATTTCTGGCTCGCAGATGTTTTTCAGACGATGGGATTCCCGGCAGGAGATATAAACCATGAGGCACTTTCCCCATTCGGCAGGTGCGGTTGGGAGAGCGCTAGGAGGTTCGAAGGCGGGCGAGCTTTTCCCCGGGATTCATCCAGGAGAGGCAGGCTATAGGCTCAGATGAGGTGGACGCGGCGGCATCTCCTGGAAGATGGCATTCCCTTCCGGCACGCTACCGAGCTCCTCGGGGGAAAGAAGGGGGAGGTGGGGGAAGCGCGAGCGCTTCCCCTGCCTCCTATGACCTTCTTCCCTTCACCGATTCCTTCCGGGAATCCGTTCCTCCCGACTTTTTCCCGGACCACGGCGAAAAGTCCGGCCCTGGTTTGACCCGAGGGATTGCTGAGAGAGGTAGTTCAATCCCTGGTCTGTGGGGGCCTGATCACATTCATCGCTCGCCAGGATCCACCGAGGGGATAAGTGGGATGCGTCCGAGTGTGGGCGCCAACTGTTAGCGCGCGTCGCTCCTGGGAGCGCCGTGAGCGCTTCGTGCTTTAAGCGCGCAGACCCCGACTGCCTCCTCCTCTTCGTTCTCGGCCGCTCCTGCTGCCCTCCTGGCCGTCTCCTTCCCGTCTGCCATCCGCGCCGCTCCGACAGGACCCCCCTTGCGGACCGGGAGGCGCTCACTCGAATCCGGAAGTGGGAAGACAGGGAACTGGCGAAGTGGAGCGGGAGTTTTCCCCTCCCGGCGGGGAGTGGGGATTCTTGCAGGAAGGTCGCCGAGGGAGGATTCCCAGCACGAAACTCGGTCACGTCCCTGGGGGACAAGCCACCTCGTCTGCCATGGAAGCGTTCAGGAAAGGACATACGAGGGAGGGGAAGGAAGAGGAGGAAGGAGTTCCCTGCTGTCCGCGCCGGGACGGGGGGGAGACCCGGTAGCAGCGGAGCGAAGGAGGTCTCGCCTGCGCGCTCGTCGCCAAAGGGCGTGGTTCCGGAGTCCGCAACCCTCTGTGACCCGGTGTTCCTAGGCTTGCAGACTTACTCGGTGCTCCTGGAGGGGGTGCGAGAGCTTCCCAGCCGAGGGAGGGGGACGAGGACTCTTCCACGGTCGCCCCGGTAACCGTTGAGACGTTAATCTGATCTGTACCCGACTGCGTCCGGCTACAAAGGATGCAGAAAGCGGGAAAGGGAAAGGAAAGGGGGGAGGGTGAGCGGTCCCTTCTCTGCCCCGGATCCAGTGGGGAGCGTCTCAGACCGGAAGCATCCCCCGAGCTCTACCTTTTAGGTTGAGAGCGTAGTTCGGGGAAGGAGGGGAGGGGGAAGGGGGGAAAGGAGGAAGCGGATAGTAGATGGGGAGCTCCGCTCCTGCTCCAGTCGCCCCCTTCCTCGCCGCACGAAGAGCAGGGACTCCCAGAAATCGGAAGCGAGCGAGAGGCTTCCACCTTGCTTCCCCATGTCTGCTCCCCGGGGGAAGGGAGGGGACTTTCCAGGGGTCATGACATCACCCGGAGGGCGAGGAGCACTTCACAGAGGCGCTGGGAAAGCAGAATGGCTTCAGGGTCCACAGTGATCGGAAGACGGGGATCCCGCGCACATTTCCGTGACTCGGTCTCTGAAGAGCAGCCGCGGGGTTGCCACCCGAGTACGCCCGGGGCGTTTATTGATAAATTCTACAAATACGTGGTACGAGGCCCCACTAACGGCCGCACAACACCGGACCTGCCTGAAGAGCAGCCGCGGGGAAGGGGGGAATAATTCGAAGGATCCTCTCCCTTCCCTTCCTTCCTCCAGAGACCCTCAAGTCCGTCGGGTCCTGGAGATGTCTGTGGGAGCCCATCGGGGAGTCTCAGAACCGGCAGTGACGACTCTCCTTTTCGCGAGGGCATCCAGGATGGTGTGGGGGGCGTCAGCCTTAGAGGAGGACGGACCCGACGAAAAAGGGGTTGGATCCTCCCGCAATCGGGCCGGCAGGCTACGTTCTCGTTTCGTGACGGGCGTTGCCCGGGAGCTTACTCGAAGCTTGGGGACCGGATCCGGCACTTCGGAAGAGTTTCAGGGTCGTCACCCTGAATGTTTGCTGTTCCTACAGGAGATCAGGGGCGGATTCCAGGGGCGCAGAGGCGGGGGAGGAGAAAGGAGACCGCGAGTCCAGGTCTCAAAGGTGTGGGGTTGCCGGCGATCCCGTGAGCATCGGCGCCGACGAGTTGGACGCGTCGTGGGGTTTCGAGTCCATCTGCGAGATGACGCTGGGGTGGCCGAGGCTTCGAGTGCGCATTGTTAGGAGGCGCTCGCGTCGGCGGCCGGAGATTCGAGACGTTCGCTTCCCTTCCCCGCTTCAGCTGGACTGCTGGTGCCTTGAGGTGGGAAATCTCGTTTGTGAGCTTTGTCGTTGTCGAGCTACTCTGATGCCCCCCGGTGAGGCGAAGCAGCGGTTCCTGCGTATTCCGGGAGAACTAGGAATAAAGGGGGTGGGGTGGGAGGTGCTGCAGGAAGGAGTGCCGACATCTGCTCCAATGCTGGCGGAAGCTGCACTCCCCTGCAGCGGCTTGGCGAGCGCAAACAGTGCATACTAGACACGGCGCTCGCGTGCTTTGTGCCTATTTGTATTTTATAATCCATTTATTTCTTTAATAAATCCTACCCACTGGGAAGTGAGAGTGCAGTACAGCTGAGGACAATGACCAGCAGCAGCGACACCACAGTGGAGGACTTGCATTCCGCCACGGCGACAGTCCTCCGCAAGGATGCAAGGGGAGTTGGAGGACACGCCGACGTCACCCCAGCCGATGGAGGTAGCGTCCGGAGAATGTGCAGCGTCGCCACGTGTCGCCTACGCGACGGCGCTGGCATCGCAGCCTACGACCTTCCAAGTAGCGGGGAGCTCGAAGGCCGCGACGCCATGTTGTTCGGCTGCAACGGCGCGGCCATTTTCTTACGCGGCGGTGGCAACCGGAAATTCCAACGCTCCACCACGAACATTTGGAAAGCCGAAAGTCGGCAAAATCGAGAATGTGGATGAGCCGATCGTGAGGATCGGTCCAAATGTGAAGCCGATCACATTCAAAACAGGACTCATCAGGATAAACAATATCAAAGATGTGTATTTGGCCCTCTATAAAGAGAATGTAGACTTTGACCACGTACAAGCGATCATACCGAGCACGACGGGGTTCACAGTCTACACGGACAGTGAACCCCTCATCGAGGTCCTGATCGAAAGGGGCATGAATATACAAGGGAGGATGGTCCGCGGAATTGGCGAAATGCCGTATACGACGGTGTTTCTTGGAGGAGTCAGCGTGACAACAAATAAACAAGCGGTGTGGAGTTTCCTCACCAAGTGCGGGAAAGTTATAGATGTGGAATTCCGGAACTACTCCGGAAAGGTGTTCTCCGGCAATGCCATCGCCAAGATCAGGTTATTTGAAGATGCAAAGATTCCAGGACTAGCCCATATCGATGGGGATTCCCAGGAAGTCTCCATACGATATAGGCAGCAGCCTACATTTCGCACGGGTTGCAAGCACTTTGGCCACAGGGTCAGTGCTTGTCCAGGATCTCGGTGCTTCCGCTGTGGCAAGCAGGAACACCAGATCCGGTCTTGCAACCAACCTGAAGTGTGTGCCTTCTGTAAGGCAACGGGCCACGCGAGGTGGAGCTGCCCGGAATACGCCAACTGGCGTACCATGCGCGGGCTCTCACTCGTACGAGAAACCCCAGAGGGAGGCGGAACAGCCGCAAAAAATCACCGTGAAGGTGGAAAGGGTAAGGGAGGTCGTCCCAATATCGGAGGACGGCTTCATGGAAGTGAGGAAAAAGGGGAAGAGGAGGATGCTCGCTGGGGAATAGCAGGTCTTCGACAAGCCCGAGGAAAAAGCAGAAGAGAAAATGGAAACAGTCGAGCCTGTCCCGGAAACTCAGGAAACCCTGCAAATCAACGCGAAAGTGGCGAAGCTGAATGGAGAGGTCCAACCGGGAACCAGAGGAGAGGAGCATGGGAAACTCCTGCAACGCATCTCCAAGGTTCAGGAGGACATAAATAATGTGGTGGATGGAACAAGCTGCAAGACAAGCTTCTCAACATCAAGTCGAACTTCTGTGAGACAGTGGGCCTGGAGAGGCTCCCACGCAAAGTGATCGTGGAAGCAGGAAACCCGACGGAGGAGGAAGAACTCATTGACTTCACCGAAACGAAAAGCGATGCTGGTAACGAGAAACCTTCTGCGCAGAGGCAGCAGCGGTCTCCTCGGCAGAAGAAACTCCGAAAGGCTAAAAAATAAATTCCCTTTATGGCCTCGTCCTTGTCCACCGTCAGGAGGATCAACATCGCTCCTGGAATGTTAATAGACTTACCGACCAGGCAAAGCGAAAAAGGATTGTGCGAACCATCGCAAATCAAGATATAGTGCCTTCAAGAAACCCATGTGATGAGGCAACAAATCAGCCTCGACATGGAACGGCGATTGAACACAAAACTGTCCGCCAGTGAGGGACAGAGGAAACAGAAGGAGTGGCAGTACTGGTGAAGCACGAGCTGGCCCCCGCAATCCTGGAAGTCTTCTGTCCCATGCCGGGAAGAATCGTCGGCATACGAATGTCCTGGCCCGCAAATGTTCACCTGTTCTTGATGAACGTATACGGACCACACCACCAAAAACATCAGTGTGCGGAAGTGATCCACGGAACACTCCGACAAAAGGTTGCATCAAAGGACATCGTGATCATCGTGAGGGATTTCAACATCCTGTACGAAATCATCCATTCCCAAGACTCCAGATGCAGGACGGCGTATCGGCGGCTGTTCGACGTGTTCGGGCTGCTGTGGCTAACAGCCAGCTACAAGCCGATCGACCACGTCCTCTACAGCTCCGATATAGGGAACCGTATCCACGGGTTTCGTGACTCGCCCGCATTGCTGTCCGATCACCCGCTGGTGAGGTTTTCCCTGCGGACTGAAAACCCTCGGCGAAAGAAGGCCACGAGGGCGGCGCTCATCAGCATGCCCGCCTGGTTCGAAACGCTACCCTGCCATCAAGAAGTTATAGAGACGATTCTGCAGACGACCAGTATCCGCAGTCGCCGACCGGGATAGCTTGAAACATCGAGTCCACCTGTTCTGCAACATGCAGTTCAGTGACAAGCGACTGAGGCAGGAAGCGTACCGGGAGCTGCACATCCAAGATCGCTCCCTCTCGAAGTACTGGGAACAATACGAGAGTCGGTACATCTTCCAAAATGTGAAAGGGGAAGTCGTCGTGCTGGAGAAGAATCTAGCAACAGACATCTGCATCCAGTATGATGGCCACAGTCGGCACACGTCGGACGACATCGCGGACGCCTTCCAGAGGCATTACGTGGTGCACTTCCGACGAAGACATCTGTGCCCGAGTAATCAAGGAATTTTTCTGCGACATCTGGAACGACGAACGTGTGAAAACCATCGGAAGATGCTTGAAGAGGAAATCTCTGAAGAAGTGAAAGCTACGTTTGTGGAACTTTGCAAGGATGTAGCGGCGCGCCCTGATAGTGTCCCTATCTCTCACTATCAGCGGTACTTGCATGCCTACCGACGTTTGTTCCATCAGCTGACGCTCTGCATCCAACAAGAAGGACGACTACCTGCATCCTTCTACTAGAGCAGGATGAGATTGTTACCGAAAGGAGGTGACCTGACTAAGGTTACCCAATGGAGGCCAATCTCAATCCTGGACAGCGGTGCCAAGTGGTTAGCAAAGATCTGGGCTAACCTATTAGGCAAGGTTAGCCAAGGGCTAACCTATCTATTGCCTCTTGATGAGGAACTCCCTGCCAGGTGCCGCGTGTGCTGCAGTTCTCTGCTGCATACGGGGAATATTGGACAAGTGGAACGCGTCAATAAGAGGCCGCAGTAGTCGGAATGCCATCCACTGGGCAGTCATCTCCATGGAGAAGGCTTCCCGTTGGCGCCGGCTAAGTAAAATTTGCGATGCGAAGAAGTGCCTGCCAGCACCTGTTCCAGAACAGGATGCAGAGGCCTCCCCTCGGCGAACCGTGATCCCTTCCCTTCCCTCCCCTCCCCATAAACATTGTCCCCCAAGCGTTAAAAATTTTTTTTTTTCCTCTTTTTCTCATCCCCTTCGCCAGTGGAGAAGGCCTTACCGGCATACAAGTCGGAAAGGACAAGTGCATAAGAAAATAAGAACAATGTGTTCTGACAGGAACACAAATACAGACGACAGCAATTACTAATTGTAAAAATGTTTTTTAATAATAAAAACCCCGGCTTACCCGGGTGAAAGATTAGGCAAGGTCATGCCACAGCTCATCTCTCCCATCCAGACATGCTCAGTGACCGTACGCCACATGTCGGACAATGTCAAGTGTACCCAGGCTACCATTGGTCTCAGCCGATATATCGGCGAGAACTTGATACTGGGTTTCACTGACATGGAGAAAGCTTTCGATACGATGGACCATGGGATGCTGCTGAAGATTCTAGAAAGACTCCTGGAACAATTCAGCAACTTTGTGAAGATGATACTTGAAGAGCAACGCTTTCGGATAAAGATTAATGGGGAAGAGACAGCAGCCATCCGGATGGAACGAGGAGTCCGCCAAGGAGACGCTCTCAGTCCGATGCTGTTCGTCATATACATGGAGGCCCTCTCTTCATTCATCGAGAGAAGTGACTGGAATCACTGTCGGCAATCAATGGCTCACCCATCTGGCTTACGCGGATGATCTTCTCTTCTTCCTGAAAGGGGAGAGAGATCAGCGTACGTTTCTGGATGTGCTGGAGCTTATGGAAGAAGGATTGGGCTTGAAAATCAATGCCCAGAGAAGCCAACTTTTGCCGTGGGGATCCTGGATCTCTCCATACTAATGGAGGAAGGATTCCGAACAATGGACAACACCAAGTACTTGGGTGTCCACATTGGCGACAATTCGTCGTCCCAACTATTGTGGAAGGAAATCTTGGGGAAAGCTCAAGAAGGAGCAAAGTATACCCGTTTGGACTTTAGCATGAAGCGGAGGGCCAACCTTTGGAACGGAGTATTCCTTCCAGAGATACTCTTCAGAGCGGCCTTCTGCAGAATGCATCAAGACACCAGAAGAGAGGTGGGGAGGCTATCGACCGAGATCCCGCCTCAAACCAATGTGTCCTAAGTAGGAAGGCGGTACCAGGATGAAGTCGCTTGCACACGCTGCGGATACCATGGACGTGCGACAACTCCTGGACATGTCGAAAAACTGGGAAGACTGGTCGTATGCAGCGCACAGGGCTAAATCGTTGTTGATAAATAACTCGAGAGGACTGATGACTGAGCTTCTAGTCCGAGTGGGTAAATGGGGGACCATCGACCCAACCTGGAGAAGAAAGCAACAGCTGGTACACAAGCGCCAGCTGAAGATCATACCAGGGAGAAAGGAACTCTGGCAGGAGGAATCCATCCTGGTGATCCCGTGAATGCTCCCGGTACCTCCGGATACGGAGAACTGGATCCACGAGCGGTCCAGGGTAACCTTGCAAGTAGCTCAAGCATGGAGACGAGGAGAGTACCTCCACCACTCCCAAGTACTCCGATACATTGACAGGATAGCTGGAAGATTCACCCACAGGACTCGCGAAGCGTGGAAAAAATACAACTTCGTGTGGTCCAGGGTAACAAAGAAAAACCTATGCCGACCACTAGTCGAAGAGGTCAAAGACAGCAGTGGCCTCTAAGAAGACGCCCATGGCCACGGGAGTGCTAGGATAAACCTGTTGGCGATCGGAACGACGCTCCGGAGGAGTGAATTGCCACCGGACACACAGGATAACTTCCTGATGTTTTATCATGGAGGAATCCTGTGCGGGACAGCCATGAAGCTATTCACGGGAACAAGAGAAGATGAGGCCTGCTCAGCATGTGGAGACAAGAATACAAGACTCCACGTCTTCACTGCCCCACTATGCAACAAGAGTGGAACACCCTCAGAAGGGTAATCGGGCTGCCCACAACATCGACCATGGGAATTTTTAGATCCCATGGTAAGGATGAACATCGCTCTCTTCATCACCGCCATCCATGTGCGGTGGTGGAGGATCAAGACCATATCTCCAATGGAATCTCCAATGGAAATCCTGAAAGGGCTTACCCAGAAGGAGATCGGCATAAGAAACTGTGGAAGAGTACAGGCCTGGAACTACCGACATATCCTGAGAAGGATTGAGGACAACGTCTAAGCATAAACGAAGCACAGTTCCTTAAGTGTAGTGGATCTCAGTGATAATCCCAGGAGACATAAGTGCAATGATTGGAGAAGACGAATGCAAGAATACCTAGAGTAAATGATCAAAGAAAATAAATTCACCCCACCCCTTGTGGGACTTGGGGAAACGAGTGTTAGCGGAGGACTCACGAGGTTCCTAGGATCCCGGAAGCGATGGAGTTCTGCGAGGAACCCGAGGGGACCCTGCACCGAAGCAGGGCGCGTGGTAGGTGCCAGCAGACGCACAGTCGGGCGCACGCCTGGGCATCCAGCCTCAATCAGCTGCCTCCACTGTGGTCGGAATTCCAGCACCCCTCCCCAGACCGAACGAATACACTGTGGAAATGGACGAACACTTTTGCACCACAAGACCCTAATGTAGCCACAAAACTTTTGGACGAACCTGTACCTATGATGAAAACGAACAACGGTCTATCAGCAAACCTCCGAAGCGCTGGCGGCAGTGTGGCTGCGGCGGTCTCCGCGTGCGGCACTAAGCGTTGTGGATTCCAATCCCTGCGAGGAGGAGGGTTGAAGGTACAGAAATAGGAGGTGCGTTGTGAGTTCCGAGTCCCCCTGCAGGATGGTGTCGGCTGGTCCTCAGGCTTCGGACGCGCCACCAGTGGAAACCGGGAACCCCCGGATGCCGCCGCTGACCGTCCGAGATCGATAGCTGACCTTCCGGGGAGGCGGTTCCTTTCCTTCGTGGAGAGACCCTGCATTGCGTACCGTGGAGCTGGTTCATTCTCCAGAGTGTGAAGAAGTGCGCTGCTCTCTCCAGGGGCGTCCATCCAGAGCTCTCTTCAGAGGAGGGAACCTCTTTTGGGTTCCCTCCGGAGAAGAAATTCCAGGAGCGGATCCTTTCCGGGAGGCCTCTGGAGAGAACGAGGAAGAGGTGGTTTCCTTCAGGGTCCCCTCCCCTGCGTAAGAGGGACGGACTCCTTCCTGCAGAGCCTTCCTGGATTCATAGGGCGGTACCCCCTATAACTGCTTTCCCTCCACACGCGCGCTCGGGTGGAGTGGACAGCGTTAAAGAGCTTCGTGAGATCCTAGGCGAGAAGATCTTGAGTTCTTAAGTATTTAGAAAACCAAAAAGAAAGAAATAGAAGTAAAAAAGTAGAAGTGGAAGCAGCGGAAGCAGAAACAGTGGTAGAAGAAGTAGTAGTGGTAGAAGAAGAAGTAGAAGAAGAAGAAGGGTCCACGATAATCGCCTGTTGCCTTCGAGTGAGAAGTCTGTTTCGAGAAGTCTCTTCCCATGCTGATAGCCATCGTACTATTGCCAATTTCTCGGAATAAAGGCGTAGGTTCATCCCTGCGGACGGTGAATCTTCTTTGCTTGATCGGTTCGTCAGCCCTAAGGATCGGTTCTTGAGTACTTGAGGAACCCAAACTTGAGCTTTCTTCTGCCGCGGATCGACAGGGCTTCTTTCCGTCTCTCTTCTTCGAAGATGAGGCGGGAGCCGTCTTTTGGGTCCCTTCCGAGCAGCAGGGAGGGAGAAGCCAATTACCTGTCGTGGGTCACGGTAATGGCACCTTCAAGTTCGAGGAAAGAAGAAAAGGCGGAAAACCGAGGGGACGAACTGATCTGTGATCAGAGACTGCTCTGCAGCTGCGATGGACAAATGGTCAATGTAGGGGGCGCAAGTATTCAATCAAATTTTTGGTGCGTCGGCTCAGCATCTCCAGCGTAAGAGGAACGAGATTTCTTCAGTCTCGTCTTGCAACAATTCGTCAAGAAAAGCACGATGGAAAAACAACAACAACAAATGGCGATCGGACTTTGTCAAGGATTAAATCTCGACCGATGATATCAGATCAGATGGTTTGGATGCTTCTTCCAAAGCAGGCACCAGAAACTCCCAGTTTACTCGCCGTGATCTCTCCACCGAAGCTGCAACTCTATCCGGTCCTGAACCCCCGTAAGAGCCAAGATCTCCGCAAAACCTGCCCGAGATGCTTTTCGTAGAGAACAAGGAAACAACGGCAGGGATTCGCGATTCCCATTTTTTCCTATCTCATTGTTTGGAATCTTGACCGCTCTCCATCTTCAGTTACTGGCACAGGATCGCCCCAACACCTTTGGACCTCCCATAGTAAGAGTTTGCCGTAGCACTGCACCAGTTGCTGGTACTGACCACGGGATGCCATGCGGCTAGCTTTGAAGCCACCGATGACAAGGAGACCTCCTCCAGTTTGCACCTCAGAAAAAAAAAAAAAAAATCGCCGAAGAGCATCTTCCTCTTTCTTCCAATCAGGTAACTTGGTGGTCCTCTCTTCAGCCAAA
Source organism: Raillietiella orientalis (assembly GCA_036172245.1). Taxonomy (NCBI): domain Eukaryota; kingdom Metazoa; phylum Arthropoda; class Ichthyostraca; order Raillietiellida; family Raillietiellidae; genus Raillietiella; species Raillietiella orientalis. The sequence continues at coordinate 1,418,679 of JAYWIR010000003.1, read as the reverse complement.
GACCAACCCATCTTTCGGCGCCTTGGAGATTCCAACAAGTTGCTTTGCCACAGCGGCTCAGCTCTTTGGGATCCCCAGAGCTCCGGAGTTCTCGGTCCCGCCTTTTTCCCGAACGCAGCCGTTTCCCTCCTTTGCTCGTCGAAATCTACGTAGCAACCGAAGCCCCGCGTGTTCCTCATGCGGTACCGATTGGTACTGCGACTGATAAGGGGAGGAATCACAGGACACCCGCACAGTGAGGCTGACACTCGATTCCCGCTTTAAACACTTCAGTGGAATTCACAGTAATGGGGAACGGATTACTGTTATCATGTAGAGTAGGGTCCATGGGTCTCCCGTTCGTTTCACGTTATAGGAATGCTTTCTATACGAACCCCATGGGACACGCACGGATGGCATTTGTATCTTGAACCTTATAACAGCACAGTGCTTAACATTTCATTTTAAGATAAGTAGAGAGGAATTTGAAGTGTTTGTCATGGAAATTGAAGAGAGAAGCTCATGGAGTTTTATCGATCGATGGAAAGAGCTCGAACTGGAGAGCTCTATCGCTCCCGTGGCTGAGAAATGCATCGTCATCTTCTTGCGCTCTTTCGTTCGCCAACATTCGAACGGAACAGCATCCAAGATGTTTGACCCGTATTCTTTTCGAAGGAGGTTGAACGGGCGCAAATGAAAGAGCCCCACAGAATGGAGCTTCATCCACGGCGTCGCTGCAGCGGGACGGATGGACCACGCCGCACGAGAACTGCCGCTATGTTTTTCGTCGCCGCGTTGTGCAAATCCGCGTTGTACGAGGGTCTTCCGCGGGCTCGGAGCTCTTCGAGCGGATGTCCTTCTGTCACTATGAGGGCGTGCGGTGGTGCGTCTTCGCAGCTGCGATACCATCGTTCTTCTGTCTCCTCTTTGCTCCCGCTCGCTGGTTGAGGAACTTCGTTCTTACCTTGAGAAATGGTTTACAGGAACGAATGTTATTTCTCCTCGGGACTGCTGCAGTGCACGGAGGAAGAAGGGGGGAGGGGATTTCTGGATCCCACCTCGACATTCAATTCCCGTTTTCTGCTCTCGCTTTGCTGATGGGGCGCGGGGGACCCGTGGAGCCGAGGAGTTCTTGCTCGAGGCATCACCGCGGAATCCCTCGCCCGATGCTCCCTTTTTGCCATGTGAAATCCTGGATGCTGCTTGCTGGACCACCCCGTGGCTGCCCCCGTGGTGGAGCGCGCTCCAGGTGCACCGAGATCTCGCGAGGATGTTGAAGGGAGCGCGGAGGACTTCTTGCTCGGGTTTCCCAAGCGGGCTGCCGCTTGCTGCGTTCGCCAGGCTCCGATCTCGGTCTAGGGTCGCGTCGGGGCTCATCAGCAAGGGGCGACGCCAGTGCACTCTCTCCGGAGAAGTTTGCACAGTTCGAGGGACGCTTTCCGCCTCTTCATTACTGGGGAAAATCAATTAGGGAGAGAGGAGTTTCGTTTCTGGACCGATCACTAAAAGGAACTAATGAACTTGTAAGAGGCAGGCAGATCAGGAGCGCTGTTTTTTTTTTTTTCATTTTACTTATTTTTTTTTTTATTCGCCGGCCGCGTCGTCCAGCAACCGCGTTGTCGAGTCGCCTCTTCGTGATACGCCGAGGGCCCACGGCAGTCCCTTGATCGGCGGGATGGAATGGCTGTTATAAAATCTTGCGATGAGGCGGGCGGGTAGTCTTAGCTTCCACTTCCCCTCCGGCAACCACGTCTCCCCGTACGCACGGAATCGCGTCCTATCCGGCGGCAGGGACAGCTGATCTCCACCTCCACCCTCTTCAGCTGCATCCACTCGGGCGAGTCCGCGTCGTCGTCCTCCTCCCCGTAGCGGCCGTTCGGTCCGACGTTCCCTTTTCCTATGTGAAATTTTCTGGATCATCTCGTGGCCTCCCGCCTCGAGCGCGCCAGGCGCGGGAAAAACGGAAGATGAGAGTGATCTGGCGCTCGCCCGAGGCGGCCATCTCCGTCCGCCACGAAGGGCCGATGGCGCGTTTCTATATAAGTAACCCTCCATCCTCTGCCACCCCCACCCATCTTTCGATATGCCAGAGACCGATGGCTGGTAAACCTCGCAGGAATCGAAGCCCAGATTTCCGGCTTCCTTCCGGGGGACGCCGCTTCATCGGGAGTTCGCGATGCCGCGAGCCGTGCGAACCGACGAATCCCATGGACCAGCTGAACCGGGTCGCTCCGGGGTTGTGGACGACAAACGGCAGGTCAGCACTGCCGCGCTTGCGGCCTGACCGGGAATCGCCCCGAGGGGACTGGCAACGCGCATGCTGACCGGACGGTCCGCCGCTCAGCAGCATCGCGCCGTTTCGCGAGATTTCGGAGATCTCTCTCTCTCTCTCTCTCTCTCGAGCATCATCTGATCTGCGGCGCGCTCGAGTTCCCGGTTTAGTCTCCAGGTAGCGACTCTTCCGACAAGAACAGGGGATGCCAGAAGTCAGAAGTCTCCCGGGAGAGGAAGGCTCCTTCTTTCAGGCGGCTCCTCAGGTGCGCGGCCGCTCTCAGCCCGCGTTGGAGGCATCCAGCGCGGGATGAGAGGGTGAGAACCATAGAGATCGGGATGAGAGCAATGATTTTCACCCGGTTCTGCCTGGGCATAGAGCAATAAAAATATATTAGTGTGGACAGACGGACACACGCAATGAACTTGCCAGGGTGCGGCGCGCAGACCGGCGAGGTCCACTTTGGCAGAGTGGGAGGAAGGGAAAACGAAACACACACGGAAAAATGAACAAACAAAACGGAGGAGTGGAGATTTTATACGGGAAAGGGAGGGGGGATCGAGGATGGGATAGCGGTACGTTGCCAGACGTCCTCTGCATCCTCTGTCCCAGTCTCAGTCCTCTGTCCAGGATGCTGGCAAGTTCTGTCCATATAGCGCCCAGCTGGAGCCATCTCGTGGTAGTCTTCAGGAAGATCCGCGACCAGTGGATGGTGTCACTGCCATTCTGGCCTCTTCTTGCGTTCCAAGCTGCCACGATTCTGAGAACGCAGAAGAGGACTGCGAGGGACGCGACCGGCGACAGTGAGGCACCACGCACGAAGAGACGTTTGAAAATGTCCCTGGGGGCCACCCGCCGGGATCCTAGGATCGTCGCAAGGCGATCCCAAAGGGGTCGTCGGAGGGAGCACAGTACAACAGCAGGTGCGAGAGGGTCTCCTTCTTCCCTCGTCTGCCGCACTCTGAGCGTCCACTCTCCCTCCCTGTGTCCATTGGCGAAGGCGTGCTTCGCACGGGATTCCCCCGGCAACACCAGCAATGCAGACTCCTGCCGCTTGAGGGAGAAAGGGGGTCACTGTTCCAGCACGCTGGGGGCCATCTCACCTCCTCCGGAGGGTGCCGAGTAGCTTTTCCCAGCTTACATGTCGTTGGGGTGGGACACTCGGGGTCTCAGCATCCGTCACTTCCCGAGTTGTCCACCCCTCCGGAAGTTTCTTCTTCACTTGCCACCTTGCCGGGTTCACGCTGCCCCTTGTGTCCGCTAGGGAGGGCAGAACTGAGGCAAGTGGGGAAAAATTCAGATGATGGAAATCCTTTAAGGTCTTCTCCCGTTTCGCTCTTTCGTTTCCATCTGTTTTGAGAGAGTCGAGAGAATTGGACCGTCTCCCTAGGGGGGCTCCCATGGAGCTTTTCAACGCTGTCCACGCCACCCAAGGGTGCGGGTGGCACTTCAATTTAGGGATGACCCCGGAGGGACCACCTCATGAATCCAGGAAAAGCTCCGGGGAAAGAAGTCTGTTCCTCTCACGCTTGGGAGGGAACCCTCCTCCCTGGTTGTCTTCAAAAGGGACCTCGGAGCGAACCAACCTCTCTTTGGAGGAACTGCCCAGAGTGAGTGTGGGGGGGAAGCACTACTCACTTCTTCTACGGAGGGATCCCCCGAAAGAATCCGCTCTTTTTATCCTCTTCTGAAGAGAGCTCCGGATTTCTCTGAAGGGCCTCTCCCCGAAGGGAATAGCGTGCTTCTTGACAGAAAGGAAACTCTGGAGGGGTGCCAACCAGCTCCATGGTGCGAGATGGAGGGTCTCTCCTCGAAAGGGGGTGGATCGGTTTCATTTGCACAAACGGAGCAGAACACCGAAGGAAACGCGACTCCTTGATTCCTGGAAGGACCCTGGATAGTCAGCTTCCCAATACCGCCCAGTCAACAGGGGCATCCGGAGGTTTCCGACTTCCACCAATACAGCACTCGAAGCCTACCAGACCAACCAGCGTCACCCTATTAGTGGGAAGGGACTCGACACCCACGACGTGTCCCCCATTCCTCGGCGTCGATCCTTTATTTTCACTTGGTCACGCAGGGGCCTTTATTACAAAAAAATATTAAAAAAAATGGGATGAGCACGTCCTCTTCCCTCAGGAGCATTTCTGCGAGCCGCTTCCAAAGTTCGGAGCGATCTCAAGTTTCGCTTTTTTTCCTGAAATTCATCCTTTTTCACGGCACTGCAGAGATGATGGTCCACATCCACCTGCTGATGGCAAGATTCGACCTGCCACACCGGTCCGGTGATCTTCGAGGAACGCGCCGTCCCTGCTTTGATCGGGAAGCAAGTCGACCATACTCACGATCCGAACTTCTCAGCGGACGAAAGACCTCCTAAGGAAAACCTCCTGCTACTCCGCGAAGGGTGGTGCCTGGTTACAGGAAACCGTTCTCACGTGGGAGAGGGTCCAGGAGCAATGCACGGAACAGGTGCGCCGGTTCCTGTTCATGCGCAACAACCTATTCACGCTCCTAGAGATCCTGGAGGATCCCGGAAAAAGTGTGTGGAATCTTCCGTCTTCCACGGGCCAGCTCACCGACGCTGAGACCCCGAGTACACCGCCCCATGGACTCTTGCGCTGGGGCTAACGAGCTACAAGATGTTCCGTCGGAACACCTGAAGTGACCTCCGGTGCTCATGGACACCCGCATCCTCCCCCTTAAGACGCAGCAGTCAGCGCTGTTGGTGCTGCACTGGGATCTCCCGTGCAACGCCCGCCATCATCACTGGACGAAGGTGTGTGTGGACCCGAACTGTCGTCAGGTGCGGGGAGCATAAATCCGTTCGCACCTGCTAGTGGACTGTGTTGCCCTCCGGCCCCTCTGGAAACGCTTTGCTGCAGCCCTGGGAGCCCTTGGAGGCAACTCCAGGGACGCTTTGAAACCCCTCTTCGTTCGCAAGGCCCTTCGTCCAGAGGCCTCGTTAGCAGCCCTGTGCTGCCTACGCGGGGTCGTCGCTGCACGGAGCAAGCAAGAGGAGGACCCAGAGATGGGGATGCCACCCACTTCGCCGTCCTTTTCATAGGATAGCAACGCTTTGGACACTTGGACAGCAATATCCACTAGACCTTGCCGGCAGGATGGACAGAACTGCCGGCAGCAGACAGTGATCCCTTCTCGTTTCCCTCAGAGTATATTTATTCTTACTTTTATTTTCTTTTTTTTCTTTTTTGTTTGACCCCCCTTCCCCTACTATCTCTGCTGCCGTGGTGGACCGCGATGGTCTGCGAACCGGTAACCCGGCAGGCTTCCCTTAAATTGTGCGTGCTTGGCCATTGGTCCAACCACAGTTCCCATAATATGTTTATCCGGGTGAGAATTGATCCGAACTTCTCCGTCGGATCTACAGAGGTACCTCGATGCCCGATGGTTTCGGAACTCGTAAAACTCAGCACTCGTCGCATTTTGACGAGAAAAAAATGTCTCGATACTTGGCGCATGCTCGGAACTCGACATCCTACTCTCATGATGAAACAAGTGAACGCTTCAGTCTCGTCGTAGCTCGCGAACAGTGTCAAACACTTCCATAGAGTGCCTCCCGAATCGTTCCTTTTTTTGTGATTTCTGCGCATTATAAGCGTTAATCATGGGTCCTGAAATGGTTCACAATGATACCACCAAGCCTAAAACTCGTTCGGTACTCGTCGTTTCGGCACTCGTCACGAGTCCCGGAACGAGTCTCCGACGAGTGCCGGGGTAGCACTGTATTGATAGAAGCACTTGTATTCACCCTCTTTCACGGATGCTCGGGGATCTCGTCTTGAACGATCGCGTGAGGGACAGCTGGAGAACCCTGAGGTGATTTTCCGGCGGGCGGTGGAGACTGAATCGTATCCTCTTCCAGCAAAGCAGGAGGCAGTTTTCTCGGACAGCACGACCTGCGTGCGGTCTCGCGTCCGTGGGCGCAGCTTCCACCAGGTATCTTGCTGGAAGCATTCTGAGGTCACGAAGCGCTTGGCGCGGGTGGAAAACTCCTCCCTGCCCCCTCCCCCCCGTCGCCAATCCGGAGTCTACCCACTCTCACTGTTTGCCTGTATCCGATCATCGAAGACGTGCACCTCTTCCCGGAGAGGATCCTGCGTCGTACAGGATCGCCTGCAGGGCCAGAATCCCACCCCAAACGAGTGCTGGTGCTTCAAGAAGTGCTTCGGCTGCGCTCGACACTGTCGCTCCGTTCCTGACTTTCCGATCAACCTTGGCTTTTCTTTTTCCCATAAAGCGCCGATTCCTGGCACATCAACTCCTGTCCAAGAGCTTGCCTATGATCCTGCTGCAAGCGCCTCCCTTGCGTTCCGTCTCCTTGCATTCCGACTCGCGGGAGAAGAGCTGCGCTGGAACTCGGAAGATGAAGTGATGGAAGACCGGCAGCTCAAGGAGCTTGGCTTTCAAGAACGCCCGCTGTGGTATCCGCTGCACCGGTCCAGAATTTGTGAGGCGTAAACGTGTTCACGCGCGACCGGGCATTCCAGACTATATGGGGACAACGCCGTGGTGATCCCACGCAGCCGAACGGTTCCGTGGCTAACTCGGGAGAGAGACAGCGTCGGCAAGCGTGTGGCTGCGCGCCGAGACCACGGCGTGGCAGAAAGCGTAGCGGGTTCGAATCCCCATGTGGGAGGATCGACCACGAGAAGGGAGGGTGCGTCGTGAGGTTTACAATCTCTCCTCCTACCTCCCCTACAAGATGACTCTGGTCGGTACCGGTGGAAGCCGGAAACCCCGGATGTCCCGTTGACCGGCCGGGATTGGAAGCTGACCTTTCGTCGCGTCCTTCCAGGAAACCAGGGAGTGCCGATTCCAGGAGTTTTCCTCCGGTTGTAAAAATGGAGCTGACCCCCTCCCCCTCATGGGGACCCCTCCGTTGCGTACCATAGAGCTGGTTGATTCCCCCTCAGGGAGGTTGCCTCTCCAGAATGTGAAGAAGCGCGCTGCTCCCTTCGGGAGAGCCCTCCAGAGAAATTTGGAAGGGTCACGGGTGCTGCGGATTCTTTCCAAGTTCCCTTCGGTAAAGAAATGACCTTCGGTGACCCCTCCGAAGAGAGCAAGGGAGAAGTTCCCTTCAAAGTTTCCTTCCAAGCGCTAGAGAAATGGAATTTTTTCTCCTGAGCCTTTCGTGGATTCGTAGGGTGATCCCTACGGGTTCTCCCTCTAGCTTGAGGACCACAAGAACCCTCGGGTGGCGTGGACAGTGCCGAAGATGGTGAACAATTCTTCAGCGCCTGGAGGAGCACTTCACAGGGAGTGGTAATGGACGGCGCGGCTGGTTCGTGGCCAAGAGAGGAACTCCCCGTTCGAAGCTGCCGGGACGTCATTCGTTTTCCGCCGAATGGAATTTTTTTCTTTCAAGGCTTTTCATTTTGTGACCGAGGAGGCTCAGCTTGCAAGGGTTGCATCCAGCAGCACATTCGGGATGCTTTCAGCGGTGGGTAGGGGTTCCGTGGTTCGGAAGGCTTTGAGGAACGACGGCGGCCCGCTAGGGCGGTCCGACAGCAGGAGAGCAGAGGTTTTCCCGGTCCTCGTTCGGTCTGAGTGGGGGCTACTTCGATGCTGTGCTGAACCAGAATGAGGAAATTGGGTCAGCATGCGTTTCGGGTCAGTCCGTTTCGGGAAGGGTGGGCGGGCGGAAAATAACTTCTTGAGCACTGCTTCTGCAACAGGATGCTGATCCGTACTCGATGATCGCAGAGGACCAACTCTTTCAAGCTCAGGACAAAAAAAAGGGTTCCCTCGCATCCCAGCCAAGCTCGTCTCAGGAAACGGCGGCTGGCGCCGCTGTACTTTGCTTCCGTGGCTTTCTCATTCGTGCACACCCTGACACCTCGCTCTGCGCACCCTGACGTGACCCCTCCCTGTGCTCACCTACTTTCTCAAACCGATCCCTCTTTGATTGACGAGACCGACGAATGGAAGCGATGTGACTCTGGAGTGGCCAGGAAGAACAGGTGCCTCCTCTTTCTTCCAGGAGTACGGCACAGGCAACCCGTATCAGCGAAACGAAGGAAATGGGCGACGGTTATCGTACAGCGCGGCCAATCGGCCCCGGTGAGGCTGCGGACGAATTTCGACTGTGTGGTCAGGTGTGTTCAGTTCAGGTGTTTTCGAAAAGAGCACGAATGTGTGATTTGAGTGGATCGGATTCCATCCGACCAAGCTGCCGGAAACCGAATTGCGCAAGAAGATGCAACAGCGAGAGGCAAGAACAGGGCTGATGGCAGTTTCAAAAAAACCATAGAAGTCGAAGAACAAATGCGTGATTTCATTTCTTTTTTTTTTTTTTCTGACGTGAAATACTGAATATTCAGCTGCTGTGATGTTAAATATGCATTTCATGTGTTTCAAGAATACCATCATATATTATCCATGTATATGACCCATAGGTCTCGTATAACGCGGAAAGCATTCCCTTGCAATACGGGACCCATTGTACCTTACTGCTGTTGTACGTGATTGCTGTGTTCTCGCAAAGCAGACAGAAGAGCTTCCTCAGTAACCCTTCGACGCTTCCGTTCGGCAAGAAGGAAAGCCGAAACCTGAGAGTTTGCTCTTCGAGCGTAGCACGTCGCTTTCTGGGTTCGAATCCGGTTACGCCGGGTTCGAAAGTTTGTTTTGAACGTTTGTTTCTAAAAAATGAACTACAAGAAGTAAGGGAAGAAGAGTATCTCCTCAGAAAACAAGAAAATCCAGAAAAAAGATGATTTCATCAGAGATAACCACTGGCATGCAAGCCGGCTTCCAAAAAGTAGGGAACAGTGGTGGGAGGGGACAATAAATAAATAAAAACAGACGGGAGGCTGGGGACAGGGGCCTTTGGTATGAGACGTTCTTTCCTCTCTAGAATCGTCTGTAGATGGTGGCGATTTCCTGGCGAATTTTTTTAGCAGATGAGGCCACCTTGCTGCTGTCTTCATGAGGACTGCTGCCATACTGGTGACCTGTCTTCGCCGCGAAACTGACTCGAACATGTGGGCGGACTGTCACTATGGCGCGAATACAACCGATTGCTGCTATCACAGAGCCCTTCCTTAGTAGCTTGTGCTGTGCAGAACCGTCGCAGTAAGTCCGTTGCAGTGTACTGCAGTTGTCGGAGCGCCGAAGCGAGTCCGCCACAAGTCCTCCAGGGCACTGCAGTTCAGCAGGAGGTGTAGGAGCGATTCCATCGCCCGCCACCAGGATCAGTTCGGGAGGCAGCCCTCCTGGAAACAGGTGTTTGCGCAGACTGCACTGGAATTCGCAATGCGGAAATAGCAGAACATCCTGTTTCCAGCCTAGAGGGAACACGGAGGTCTCCGTGCAAAGATGAGGAATCAAGAGTTCTTCAGGGCAAAACACCAAAAGGCACTAGCTTTTTGGTGAGGTGATTTTGCCTCAGGAGACTAGATGGGGGACCATTCTCCGGCGGAGGCGTGGTCCAGCTGCCCCAGAAGGCAGAGTCGGCGATCGACCTGTTCCAAGATGGCAAGTTTTTCCTACTGAAACGGACCTCGGTGTAAAACACGTTCGTGATCTCCCTCTTCCTCCCCCCCTTTTTTGTGTGCCCCTCACCGAGTAGCATTAAAAGCCGGACAAGGGACCTCCTGAGAATCTCCCTGTGGGCAACAGGGAGGTCCCGAATCCGCCTGAAGGACTTGTGCGCTTCGGTCTCGATGGAGGCCTCGGCTTCCTGACACTGGAACGCCTGGAGTGGTAGCTCCAGTGGAGGACGCCTGCCCTAGTGGCGAAGTTTTGGAGCACGAACTGTTGCGAACCCGCACGATAACTGGTCAAGCGAGCCACCGGCTACGCGGGACTGTCTTCGTTCCTGGAACGGCTGTGCAGACGCAACGTGTCCCGCTGCGGAATGCAGCTCCGGAGAGTGGCCAAGCTGACCAGGACCAACAACTGGATCTTCTGCGGATCCGCGAACGGTAGTATCTGGTTGCAGGAAACCCTTCTCGTGTGGGCCAAGAACAACGAAGCGAGCACGGTGATGCGGCAGCGACTGCTGCACTCCTTCTGCAAGAATCACTCGCTGCAGGACGTCATCGTGCAGCCCACCACGTGTGCGTGGGAACAAGCAACCTCCCTAGCCCTCAGGGAGCACCTGGGCAGGAACCAGCTGGACAAATGGGAGGTCAGTTGAGAAATGAGTCTTCGGACGAAGGAATTGGGTGGTTGGACCACGGGCCAGCTCACGGACGCTGCGATTCGAAGTGCCCCACCGAAGGGACTATTGAGAGCCGTTGGGAATCTCACAGGAAGACCTCGAGTGGTCCCTCAGCGCTGAAGAACAAAGTCCGTCTGCGGCGGCAGGAGTCGGCACTTCTGTTGTTGCATTGGGGTCTTCCTCCTGTCTCAGTGGACACGGGGGCTGTGAAGCCCAACTGTTGCAGGTGCGGGGAACGGCACCTGCTTGTGGAATGTGTTGCCGTCCGGCCCCTGTGGTTTCGTTACGCAACGGACCTTGGTGCACCTACAAACAATCCCAGGGACGTGATGAAGCGCCTCTTCGTGAGGGATGCCCTTTCGCCTGGTGCATCCTCAGCAGTTTTTTGCTGCTGCCTACGCGGGGTTGTGGCGGCCTGGAGCTACGTGAGAGGAGGAGGACAGCGCGACAGGGACGCCATCTGCTCCGCCCTGCGCTTCATGCGGACGGTAGCAAGCTGGTCCGTGCCTGGACTGTCAAGCTAGCTGTCCGCATTCGGATGGAACTTGCCAGCATCCTGGAAAGGATGCAGAGGACTTCCTTCAGCGGACAGTGATCCCTTCCCGTGCCCCCAGAATTATTTTTTATCATTGATTTTTATTTTTGTTTGCCCCTCCGCTGCTGAGGCGAAACTAGCCGGTCTGCGTGCTGGTTACTCGGCAGGCTCCGAATACTTTCGGACGATATATGGTCGATGGTCCTACACGTGATGTTTCTTATTTTGATAATAAACGTCTCTGCATGACCGGGTGATAAACTGAGCAGGTCACTCCACCCAAGGACTCCCTTTGCCCGGAAACGAGGAATGGCGGCGTTCACCAACTTCCGCCTTGTCTTTCAGCCGGCCAGGAGTTTTTCCCTTCTCCTGCAATGCTGCAGAAGAACTCCCACTCCGCCGCTTTCTGGACTGCCAAAAGAAAAAGGTGCCATCTCTTCCGCGGCTTCCATATTGCAAATGGAAAGATTCCTTCAAGCATGAGGAATCGGTGGAGGAAATCAATTATGCATGCGGTACTTCCGCAACTATTTAGTGGTGGTGTGAACAGTTCGCAGGGATCTCCACCCTACCCATAATAAGGAGCACGCGATTCCACAAATTGTCAGATTAATCTAATGAGTGGATGAAGAACCGGTGCTGAGTCGTTTTACAGCTGATAACTCTGAAAACAAACGAGACTCTGAAAATAGCAAACGGTTTAATAAGTGCTATAAACGAAGATTAAGTACTATGGGCTTCGCTTTGTCTTCGGAAGAGATAAAACCCAGGGAAACCCCGAGAGTGTTTTAATCCGAGAACTTTAGAAAACAATTCGCTTCCGCAACTTTCATCTGACCGGGAGAAGCCAAACGCCAATTACAAGTGAAAGGCTCACAGACTCCCTAAGAACAGCTTTTTCCCTCTTCTTCCCCCCTCCCATCCCCCCCTTGAGTTTGCTCATCTGACGCCCCAATACAGGGGAGAAAAATCAGAGAGATGATTGGTTTCCAAATCGACAGGCCATTACTCGGAGAGCTGTAATTCTGTCTGCCGTGCGTATTTTGTGGGCTTTCCCCCTCCCTCGCCTTCCCTTGGAGTCATCCAGGTTTCACCGTAAATAAGTGCTGCATGCTCCTCGTGTTCCTTGGTCACTGCCTAGCGGCCCTCGTGGGCTTCGTTCGCTGCCGCGCACCACTGGAACGATTAGCCACCATTCCAGCCACCACCTTTGAATCGTAGATGATTACTCAATCTGCCTCGAGCGCCATCACGTGACTGCATTTCTCTTTTCAGATTGCTCTGAGCAGCTCTCGCGAGTTCGCCGGAAGCTCGAAGCTGATGATTTAGGGTTGCGGCTGGGCGCGGCGCGGACCCTCGCGAGTTTAGTTCCGGATGCTCACGTGATTTCTGGATGGCGCTGTGTGGGATATGGCCGGCCGTTACGGAGTGCGCAAGGCTCCATGCTTTCCCTGATCACTTCCGGAAACTCGAGAGGAGGAAAAAAAACATCCTCTTATTGAATCTCCGGTGTCAACCAGGCCCGTATCCACAAGTGCCAGCATTCCTTCAAAATTCTCCATTTGTTTGCAAAATTGCGTCCCATCGTGCTGCCTGGCAGCCCTGCACTGGTGGCAACGGACGAAGCCTCGAGATTTACACCAGTGGGATTTTATGGCCGCCTGTGATTGATCCTCAGTCTGTGGATTCCGCTTCCGGGCGGTCAAATATGGTTCCGCTTCTGTGTTTGCTGTGCAGTGAGTGTGTGTGTGTGTTTGTACACACGCGGAAGCGTTCTGCGCAGCCAATAGCCGCACACCGCACGTTACGCAGCAAGCTCTCTGCCACAATTGGATGCTCAGCGAGGCATTCTAACGCGCTCGTAAGGACCAGGAAGTCCAGACAGGGGAAAATCATTACTTCGGTGCAGGAGCATAAAGTTTCATCATACGAAAGAAATATATAAATAATATATAACAGATCGCGCGAGCGCAATTTCGGGAAAGGCAGGGCATTTCGCGGAGTTATCCCGGAATGAATGCCTCGTGAGCTCAGGAGGAATTGAATGAAAATGGCTCGAGACAACTCATTTGTTCTCCGATGTTTTGAAATGGATTTCCATTAGAAAATACCACACGTGTTTGTTTACAGTCTCCCTCAAGGAGGCGGAAGGGTATTGTGCCAGGGAACACCTTCGTTTGCCATCCAATATCCCTTGCTCTGCCGGTACTCGAAGTCGCATGGATGTTTGTGGAAGAGAGACGAAATTCGGGCTTTTCCTCACACGCTTTCCCTTGGAGTTGTCCAGGCCTTCGCGCGGAGTCCCGCGGCTCCCGGAGAGCGTCGCACTGGGGGCACCAGGGATCGTGGCCGGGCTGATTCCTTGAGATCGGAGTTCCGTTCGTGGCCAGGAGGGAAACCGAGACGATTCCCATCCGTAATTCACGACCAGCCGTGGAGAGGCGGAGCACCAGCAACGGTCCGAGTCGGCGTCGACGGACTTGCGGCTCTTCGGATCGCGGTGCTTGGAAAAATTACCATCAGGAAGGCGGGCGCCACTGAACCGCAACTCGCCGCTTGACGACACCCCGGCGCTCCCGTGGTCGAAGGAGAGTCGCGTGCTACAGCACCTTCGTCCAAGCACTCTTCTTCTTTCCGACCGCAAAAGCACTCCTTTCAGTTGCTTCCGGTTGGCTTCAGCATTTTCGGAGCCACCAAAGATGGAAATGGAGTGCACCATAGATGGTTTGCTGGAAGCAAACCTGAAAATGCAATCTGAAATCGTAGGCCGTCCATCGAAAGAATGCAGAAAGAGTTGGAAAGTGTCACGATGACGTCACGTGCAAAATCAATGAAATTTACGTTACATCATAAATGTTAATTCACGATGCAACATTTAAGGAGCTGAATGATGTGGGGAGTCTGCAAAGTGCTTACCAATCTTTCCTCGAGTGACGGCAGAGCAAGAGACAATCCGGAATGGCCCATAGTGTGGAAAAACGCATCTGCTGCATCCAGCTGTATTTCCTGCTTTCCAGACCTTCCGTTCGGCACCTCTGATTGATGCGGAACAAGAATTAACTCCGCTCTCAGCAGCACTTCTTTGATAACCCAGGAACCCATGCAGCAGAATGTCAAGGCGCCAGCGGCCAAGGAACTTCTAGTAGAAGCTTCCAGCTGTGCATTTCTAGCTCTGCATCGCAAGCTCCATGAGATGATGTAAATCTCATTACTCCCGTAATTCTCAATAAGATGTGCACCACGTCGAGCTCATGGTGTTTCTCGAATGGAACACACGGTCCAACTTTTCCGATCCGTAAGGCAGCTGTCGTTTTTGCTTTCTTCCTGCTACAAATTTTCAATAGCGAGTGAATTTATGGGTCTTCCAATGCCCTTCGTCGGAACGCAGCGGCATTTGTCCTCTTGAAAAGGAAGAAGAAGAAGGAAATGAACCGCATTTGTATGTTTATTTCGAAATTACGAAGATGGCATTCCGAAAGGTGCAGCAAAACCTACTGTTTAGAACTTGCCCTTAGGTCAAGTTTGCTTGGGTCTTTCTTCCACGCTCAGGAAACGCGTGGCTTCTTCGTGAGCGAGGATCGGCAAAGATAAGAGCTGCTGAAGGGAAGGGACTCGAACGAAACTAGGGAACAGCATCCACGCGACCTAAAGAACACGGAAATCTATCTTATCGAAGGTGATGAGAGTTGAGGAAAGCGGAAAGCAATTTCTCGAACAAATTTCGGGAAAAGTTTTTGCTGAGGAAATACAGCTATGCAATTTCCAGTGCTGCTCTGTCTCCGGAGATTTATGCAGGTGCTGATAAAAAAACTTCGTAACCCTTACTCCACACATTCATGCAGCATCACATGCACTGTAGCTGGAGCGAATGTTTGAATAGAAGCGCACCTAAAGGAAGCATCTTGCGAGGGCTCGCAAAAGTCGAAGTGGGTGGTTCTTGCTAGGAGGAAAACAGTGCGATGAAGAAATCTCTTTATCAGTGTGCAGCTGAACGCAAGGGAGAACGGAGGGGCAATCCCGAATGATTCTGCTTTCTCGTGAGCCTTAATTTTTGAGCCTGGCGCTTGGCTGGGATGCCAAAGGTAGGTGCTGCCATACTCACGGGTTCGGGAAACCGATCATCCCGAAAGTAGGGAGAACCGGGAGACACCCTCGGCCAGCCAGCAATGATCGTAGAACGCATTCCAGAAAAGAACGGACGAAAGGTTTCACGTAGTTCCTTCGCCTTCCAGGAAGTCCTCGCCGCTGGCACATATGGAAGCCTAGAGTTTGCACGTACGATGGACGTCGTTCCTGCGGGGGTTATATTGGAGTTGGGGAGTTGCCTTGGGCTGGTACGGTTATTTATTTAAGAAATATAGGTGTGGGATGATTGGGATTTATTCGGTAGGAAAAAAGATAGAAGGTCTCACACTTGGTTGCTCCGAGACGTTTATTTACATAAAATAAACATACAGGTCAGCGACAGGACGCCTGGTCCTGCCACGTTACACATACGAGACGCATTTCAAAATTAACGGCGGATACAAAGAAAGAATGAATGAGAGAAACAAAACTGTATTGGTGGTTCGAAACACACGCATCCCCATGTCACTTTTCCACGTGGTCACCATTCTTTTTCAAACACTTTTGATACCGTGAAAGGGGAGCTCTGGGGAATCCTCTGCATGAAATTCCGCCGTCTGGGGGTTCAGCCAGTTCAGCAGCACTGCAGTTTTCAACTCCTCCCCTTCCCTCTCGCATCCTTGATCCACTTCTTGAGGTGCAGGAAGACGTGGTGGTCACTGGGTACGAGGTCGGAACGGTAAGATCAAAAAGTTTCCATTCGGATTTTCGAATTGTCTGGAATGTGAGGACGGCATGTGTGTGGGACCGAAAGGGTGTGTGTGCTTTTGGTGGACTTTACGGAGCCTGGAACAGCCATCTACTGTGCGCAAGTCTACTGTGTAGAAACACTTTCAACACTGCGGCGTGCCGTTCAGAATGCTGAGACCAGGAATCGTTCTTCTCCTTCACGACGGCGCGCGCCCACACTGTGCTGTCCAGACGACTCAGAAATTCGAATGGGAACTTTTTGATCTTACAGTCCTGACCTCTCCCCCAGTGGCTACCAAGTCTTCCTGCACCTCACAAAGTGGCTCAAGGATGCTAGGAAGGGGAAGAGTTGAAGACTGCGGTGCTGCTGAACTGGCTGAACCCCCAGACTGCGGAATTTCATGCAGAGGGTTCCCCGGAGCTCCCCTTTCACGGTATCAAAAGTGTTTGGGAAAAAAATGGTGACTACGTAGAAAGTGAGATGGGGATGCGTGTGTTTCGAACCATCATTGCATTTTTGTTCCTCTCATTTGTTTCATTATATCCGATCGGCTCTTACTTCTGAAATCAGTCATGTATATACAAAAAGGAACCTCGCGAGAATCGGCGCGCAGGCCGGTGAGGTTCGCCTCGGCATTTGACGGGGGGAAGACAGACAAAAAAACAAAAACAAAAAAATAGATACACAAAAAAAACTGGGAGGGTTCGGGAAGGGATCACCAGATTCTGGACGGCGTAAGGATGCCGGCAACTTCCTGTTTAAAGGTTTCCAGATGAAGCCATCTTGAAGCCATCCTCATGGAGAGGACGGCAAAGTGGATGGCCTCCCTGTCGTCCTGGCCTCCTCTGGAGTTGCTCCATGCAGCCACGGTCCCGCCGCATGGGCAGAAAAGTGCTGCTAGGGGTGCGGCCGGCGGAAGCGCGTCGTGCTGGAAGAGGCGCTTCAGGAGGTTTCTCGGGTTGTCCTCGGGGAGGCGCAGGGACGCGGCAAAGCGTCTCCACAGGGGTAGGAGGACAATGCAATCCATAAACAGGTGCGGGAGGGACTCCCTCTCGCTGCACTTGCCGCAGTTCGGGTTGACACTGCCCTGGGTCCAATGGTGTCGGCGGGCGTTGCACGGGAGGCCCCACTGCAACAGAAGAATCACCGACTCCTGCCACTTTATGGGGAGGGTAGCACTGTTCCAGCCAAAGATGGTGGGTGGGTTTAATGTTTTCGGCAAGTAGACTGCAAGGCGCTTATAGCTTACTTTTCAATTCGTAGTACATAAGTCATTGTAGGTGAAAGGTAAGGCGTTGGAGAAATGGGGGCGATAGGGCATGTGTTTTTGATGCTGGCTCGAGGCTACGCATCACCTGTTTTACTTTTTCTCAGAGGGTTCATGGAATGAGTGATTGAGTGGGCGACCAGTGGGTGCAAGACTTTGGTAGATTTGGTTATGGAGTTTATGCTTGCTTCGTATGCTGTGTTCCGTTGAGATTGGGGCTGGTTGGGGAAGTTGCCATGCGTACGGAAATGGTAGGTGTGGTAGTTTGGGTAGTGTCGTATTTTCCCGGAACAGGAAAACGCGACACTACACCAAGAGCTACACCGGTATTTTGTAAAAACAGGAAGCCGGCTGTTTGGTCTTCGATTTCCAGGGTTCCGAGCAGTAGCATCCACCGCCTGTTGACTTCATCCTCTTCCGGTGTGAAGGAAGTTGACGGCCGGTGCAGCCTCCCGAGCTTCCAGGCGCTTCACGTCACGCGTCCTGGGGGAAGGGACGAATTTTATTTTTTTTTCCTCAAATAATCAACGGAGACTGCGAAGTTAATCAAGGAAGAGATCAAATGTTCCAACAAAGAGCAGCTGATAGCTCAGCGCCACGACTGCCAATTTGTTGCGAGGAATGCGCTCACAATCCTCGGCCGAAACCAGGAGAAGGAAAAAATCCGCGCCATGGCAACGGCTCAGTCTTCCTCCTCCTCCTACCCAATAACTCAGAGAATCTAAAAAAAAAAAAGAGAAGCCAGTGGAAAGTGATCTCGCTCGCTCGCTCGAGTGGGACCAGCGAAAGATGATCAGCAAGCAAGGACTTACGATCTTTTCAGCCAAGAGGAGACTCATCGCGAAAAATTTTGCAGCATCCTGGTAGTTTGGAAACTCAAACGGAGTGAAGACTTGGCTCCTGGGACAGTTGGTGTGCATGTTCCATCGGAAAGTAGCAGCAAGGCCGAAGAAAGAAACGGCCACCCAAGTCTCCAGGCGGAGCACCCCAAAGTGCGTGACATTTAACAGTACATTTGAGCTCGCACGGGAGCCTCAAATGTATTGCTACGGGGTTGCAATTAAAAGGAGCGATGCTCAAACCCTCAGGCCAGGAACGCCATTTAAGTGAAAGTGGAAACTGTAAATTAAATCGGAATTTCCGTTTCAGAGAGACGGAGGAAAGGGAAAGTCTTCGTCTGGATCCCGCGATGGGGAGCATTCTTATTACATCTCGGGCGAGAGAGCGATTCCAGCTGGAGGGAAATTCTTGTAATACAATTAAAATTCATCTGGAAGTTCCGGCGGAAGCATCGATTCCTGGAGAAGCATCCTCAACCGCTGCTTGCCTCCGAGCCGACCCCATCGGCAGCGCCTGCGGCGGTTGGTCCGCTAGCAGAACTCGCACGGAAGTTCGGAGCTCCACGTTAAGATCCTAGCAGTGGGCGGCGAGAAGGGATAGCAGGTGAACTGAACTTGGGGAATGGGAACAGAAATGCTGCAGAATCGGCGGGGATGGCGTCTTTCGAGATTTGTGTCCGTTCCTTTGGAGAAGATGCTTGGCTTCTTCCTAGGATGTTCCCTGGCGATCCTTCGAAACCCCGCTGCTGCAAGGATCGAACCGATTCAAGCCAGAAGACGAGGAGCCGGAGGGAGCTGGAGGACAACTGGAAAGACTGGAATCTCCGAGATCGAATGACTTCATCGACAGTTGCCAGGCAGCGGACCGACTGCCGTCGCCAGAACGCTGGATGCGGGACGGTCCATGATGCAAGGAGGTTTTGCCGTATACGTCTACAGCAGATGCAACAGAAGTGATGGACCGACCCGGAGGTCTGGCATCAGGAAAGTTTCGATAGGCAGGCCACATGCTTTGCTCCAGGAGAGGACAAAAGGGGAATCACAAAAGGGGAGCGGAAATCCGCCTCCGCCTCGATCGCCTGGAAGTGGGGGAATCGAGGAAGATTCTTGGCTGTGCCAGTAAAGAGCGCCATGTGTCACATAGGTGCCGCTGACTGGGGCGGGCCGCGCGCTTTATGGTGGCCGCAATGGAGGGCTCGACTGCGCCTTGCGCCACAGGGCGAGCACGGCTTGCACCTCCTGGCAGCATTCCGCGCGAAGATTTGGTGGGATAAATCTCGGTCTTGGGACGAAGTCTGGGATCCCCGACGGATGCTATAGGATGGCTTTCATCAATGCCGTTGTCTTCGAAGGGAACCCCGAAAGAAATCTCCTCTCTCATTCTCTCCGGAGGGACACCCGGGGAGGTCAACTCCATGTTTTCTTATCCGAAGGGAACCGGAAAGGATCCGGTAGTAGGAATTTCTTCTCCGGAGGGAACCAGCAGGGGAACCTCTCCTGTTCACTCGTCTGAAGAGAATCCAGAAGGAACGCTTCCGAAATTCCGAAACGCTGCTTTCTCGAAGGGATCAATCGCTCTCGCTTCCTTGCACTCTCTGGAGAGGTGGCGATGCACCTAATCCGTCAACACGACTCAGAGGGTCTCCCTCCGGAATGAGGAGGTCCGCTCCTTCAACATCTGGAGAGGTGGCTTACGCACCTACTCCATCAAAACGAATCGGAGGGATCTGTACGCTGAGGAGGTCCGCTCTCCGTTGCACAATCAAAGGGGGAACACCCCACCCCTCGATTCCTCCTCGAAGAACCCGGTGGTCGACTCCCATTGTTCCGGCCTTCATCGGGGCCTCCGGTTTTAATCGCTATTGGTGCCGCACCCGAATGTTTGTAGGCCGACCAGCGTCGTCTCGCGAGAGGAACGCGAACCCATGACGCACCCTCCATCTCTCGGCGTCGATTCTTTCCGAGTATTTGAACCCGCGACGCTTGGTGGTGCCACGCGCGGAAACCGTGACCACGTGGCATCCGACATGGGTCATGTGGTCTACTTGTTCTTCGGACTGCAAAAGACCTCGACGGCTGCAGCCGTTTTTCGTGGTAAAGGCTCCTGTTGGTGAAAATCTGACCAAAACCTGATTCTTGCGTGGTGGCCAGTGGTCCTGACTGAGATGTTAGGAAGCTCCTTCAAGGCCCTCATCTCTGGAAGAGGTCGAGACCCATCTTGTGAATCTCTCCGCGATTTCTGCACATGTCCGACAGCTGATCATCGAGATTCCAAGGGGAAGGGGGGGGGGGGGTTACCAAGACGGTCCTCTTCCCTTGATGACTTCTCCGCCCAGTTCTTGGCCCCCATGTTCTTGCCCCTTCCCTTCCGTGCAGCCCTGTTGACCAGTCGACCCCCATGGAGGAGGGAGAACAGGTGTGCAGTGCCTCCTTGCGTCCCACCAGACCAGGTGGCGGGAGCTGCCGTGTCACTTCCCCAGGATTAACACCTGGGCTCGTCTGCCGCCGCCGGATCCGCGTGGCCTGCTGGAACGTCAACGGGCTGCGCGACGACGGCAGCAGACGAGACACGGACGCTACCTTGCGTGATTTAGACCTGGCGCTCCTGCAGGAGATCCACGTGATCACCGCAAGAGACGTCCAGGATATCGAGAGAACCTCAGGGAGGAGGCTGTTTTTTTCACCCGGGTGCGCCGGGGGGTTTATTTCTGAACTACCTGAGAACAAAGTTCCCAGATAAAGGGTACAGAAGATCGAAGGGAGGGCTCCCGACACGCAGGTCGGTAAGACCAAAAGTCCAGAACAAGAGGGAGAGGACCACAAATAAATATATAAAATATATATATAAATAAACATATGGGGACTTAGGGATAAGGGTCTTTGGCTTCGGTCGTTCCTTCCTTTTAGAACCGGCGTTGGATGCCGGAGATCTGCTTGCTCGTGTCTTCTGGAAGATATCGCCACCTGGCAGCCGATGTGATGTAGTCGGATAAACCGGTGACCTCTCGAAAAATCTCCTGGGACTCCAACTGGTTACAGGACGTGGCTATCGCGCGGTCGTCGCAACAGATCGTTGCGACGACCGCACCTAAGGACAGGCCGCCTGGCGTGAAGCAGCGGCTCATCAAAATCCTTGCGGTGCCCCCTTGGTGCAGCAGCGCTGAAGCCAGCCTCCGTCACAGTCCTTGGAGGACACCGAAGTCGAAGAGCAGGTGCAGGAGAGTTTCCGCTGCTCCGCGCCGTCCACAGTTCGGGGAGGCAATTCCCCCGGAAACAATGTTGCTACGCTGGTTGCAATGGAATCCCCAATGTACCAGCAAAAGCACGTCCTGTTTCCAAAGCAGGGGGAACACTGAAGTGTTCACGCACGAGGGAGGGACCACAAGTTCTTCGAGGGGCACACTCAGGAGTTTACTCCACCGAAGGAGTCCCTTGGGAATATGGCAAACCTCCTCCTGTTGTCCTGTGTGTCCTGCGGGCAAAATGACGCAGACAACGATGAGCTGTGCGCGGCGATGCGGGCGCGCAACTTGTCGGAGGACCTAACGGGAATGGTGGACAGTATCGACCACGTATTCCTCGACCACGACCTGTGTTTTCGGCTCGGAAGACGAGGGAAACTTCCGTCGACGCTGTCTGACCATTACCAGCTCGAATTCGAGGTGTGGCCAAGAGACAAGGGACTCCCTTCCAGGGCGTGGCGTCTCCCGAGAAACTCGACGAACCTCCCAGGTGCGGCGGAACATCTCCACCAATTCCTGAGAGGCATCACCCTCCAGAATCTTGTGGACTGGGATCGCTTCAAGTACTCGGTCCGCGAGTTCTGCGAGGGGTTCCCCCTGGACCGCCTGCCCGCCGGATTTCGGGAGGGGGCGCGTAAGGAGAGAGTATCTGCACGCTCGACGTTACTCGAGGATCCCCAACGTCCGTCTCCTGGCCGAGTACCGATCCGAGGCCGAGAGTCAAGCCTGGCAATCCGGACCGCCCAGCTTGCTGGACGACGAGGGCCGCGAACACTGGCGCCGGCTGCGCTACGGCACCTCGTGCGGAGGTATCATCATTCCTCCCTTTACTCCAGGGTACCTCCGGAGAGGGACTCCTCGCGGTTCCTGCTGGGATGGTACTTCGGCGATAGGGGGGGAGGAGAAGAAAAGTCTCGACGAGTCTTTCACTACCCGTAAAATTATCATCACGATCAAGAAGCTCAAGAGACGCAAGGTGCCAAGGTAGGATGGCCTGCCCGCGGAGTTTTTTCAATGCATCGCGGCAGAGTTCACCCCTCTGGTGCTCAGGTTGACATAGCTGATCCGTGACGAAGTCGATGTTCCCGCATCGTTTCGGTCAGCTAGGGTGGGGTTCCTTCCCAAGGGAGGAGACCTCAGGAGATTAAGCAGCTGGTGTCCGATCACGGTTGTGAACATGGACGCCAGGATGGTGGCTGGACTGTGGGCGGCGCGTTTAGGACAGATGGCCACCTCCATAATTATCCCGGAGCAGACTTACGCTGTTCCCAAGCGAAGTATGGAAGCCAACCTATTCTTCTTCAGCACATGGTTTCATGTGCAAGGAGAAGAAATAATGAAAGGGCAATCAGTAGACAACCCGCTTTGGGGGCGTCAGCTGGGCAAGAAAGGAATAACCTGGCCTAGGAAAGGAGCCTTAGCAATCGCATTCCATCTGCATAAAGCGTTCGAATGCGTGGACCAGGAGCTTCTACTGGAGCTCCTGGGTCGCACTGGCTTCCCGGCCGCCTTCATGGCCTACCTGCGCTCCTGCTGGCGCAACGCGTTAATAAATGTCTTTTTTAGCAGTTAAAAGGTGTACAGAGTGCCGATGCCCCGCGGCAACAGGCAGGGAGATAGCCTGAGTCCCTTGCTCTTTAGTAGCTATTTTGAATTGGTGCTGAGAGCGTACAGGCGGCCAAAGTCCCTGGACGAGCTCGTGTCCCGGTACGCCTGCCGTGTCGATGTATGCCGACTATCTTCTGCTCCTGCTGCCCATATCCGCCCCGGCATCGTCACTCGAGAACTTTTCGGAGCTGTTGAGCCACAGGACAGGACTGTAGGTGAACAGGGCAAAGTCGTTGGTGGTAGCGGTTGGTGCGACATGGGCTGGACGACCTGACTGGATCTACTTGGGGATCCCACAGGCAAGTACTTAAAGTACCTTGGCGTTCCGTTGGGGAACTCCTGCCCGTCAGAAGCCTGGTCAGGTCGTCTCCAGAAAGTGGAGTTGGCGATTGGCCCGTTCCTGGAAGGCGAGTCTCACTTGCCGAACGGGTCGCGTTCGCAGTCCCCATCCTTCGTCCCCTGCCTTTTGTTTGCCCCGTCCCCCGCGAGTATGAAAAAATGGACCAACGACCTCTTGCGCATCGCCCTGTGGGGCAACGGGAGGCCCCGAGTCCCTCTGATGAACTTGTACATTCCGCGTCGGTACGGCGGTCTTGGTCTCCTGAGTCTGGAGAGGATGGAGATCCAGCTGCGATGGCGAACCATGGCCATTGCAGAGAAGTATTGGAGCACCCCCTGGTGCGTTCCCGCCCATCTCCTCGCCCATCGTGTTCCCGGGATGGAAGGGCAGGCGTCTCATCTTTTGTGCCTCGGCCGGAGATAAGAAAATGCGGCCTCCTCCTCGGACGCATGACACACTAGACAGACTAGAAGAAACTGACATGGCTAGAAGATACAGTTGGTACGTGGGCGAAGATTAATCAGCCTAGAAATGAGATGTGGAACTGCCTGCAATTGAGCAGCTTTGCCTGCAGCTCGCTGCGTAAGATTCTCGAGTGTCCCGCCAGATACACGTGGAGACGATCCCCCTCGACACGTCGATGCCCTTCCTAAGAAGGGTACCAGGCAGCAGCCGAACGCCGAGGTGGCAGTTCTCTTGCCGGATCGGGGGCAGACAAAAGTTGATGAGTGGTTGGACCATGGAACAGTTGGCGGACGTCACGACCCCAAGTGTCCTTCCGCGAGGACTACGGAGATGGGGCGAGCTGCTCAGAGTCCCTATGGATGACCCTGAGTAGCCCTCAGTGTTGAATGACTCAAGCCCCTTTGGTACATTTTTCGACAACCTCACGGATCCCGGTTGGCAGCCCCCCAGGAACGTTCTACGGCTTCTCTTTGTGCGGGAAGCCCTGCTAACAGCCTCAGCCCTGGCAGCACTTTGCTGTATCCGAAGGACTGTGGCTGCGTGGAGCGAAGCCATCAGAGGAAGCAGCGAAAGGGACGCCATCGAATTCGTAGTTCGCTTCCTGCGGATTGCGACCAGATGGCATCACCTGGGAAGCATGCGGATGGGCTTCGACGGCATCCTGCAATGGTTGGACCCTCCACCCAGAGTACAGTGATCTCTTCCTGGCCCTCCAGAGTGTTTCTTTTTTTTAATGTTCGTTTTATTTTTCTTTTTGTTTTTTCCCCCATCCCCCTTCGCTGCCGAGGAGAGTCGAGTCAGATCGGATGTTATATTGGCCATAGTGAGCTTTATACTACAGTGTATGGAAGAGTTTATAAATAAATGACCGGAGTGACCGGATGGCAACGCCCAGTTCTTGTGTTCACCTCTGTTGGTCTCGTGGACCCCACGCGCACGGGATGCCAGCTTACCCAGGAGCAACACGTTTCCCGCTGGACAAGAAGTGAGCAGGCGGACTCACGTATCCCTGAAATTGGCCACCAGGTGCTTCCATCACCCCAACGGACGGGGTCTGCAAAGACCGAGCCGAATTCAGATCTTCGCAGCGTGAGGATCCGAATCCTGAAATCTTTGAACTTGGGCTCCAGTCAAAGAAGGAGCAAGGAGAATGCAGCGACATCCTGGTAGGGGAAAGGGAACGCCGCAAGCCCGCCTGAGCCAGCTGCGACGGCAGCGCCTGCAGGAGCTTCGAAGTCCGGATGAGGGACAGGGAGCAGATGGACAAGAAAGCGTTGAGACCGAGGTGTTTTTTTTTTCTTTTCCCAAGCTAACCTGCCGGTCCAGTGCCTGGACGAAGTTCATGAATCGTGGACGACACCCACAGGAAGGTAGAAGAGAAGATCAAGATGCAGATCTCTTCCTCTTCGAGCAGCACTACGACTGTAGCAAGCCCTTCGGTTGGACCTACTGGCTCTGAGGAAAGTGACTTCCCTCGGAACACGTTCTCCTCCTTCTGAGGAAGGAAACAGAAGAGATATGGCGGCCACCGAAGCCAAAGAGAGCAAGGGAGACACTCTCCGGGCTTCTTGCAGAGGAAGAGTAAGTGCAAGTGCTAAGTGCATGGATCAGCATGTTACTTACCGTTACGGAGGTGCCCAGGAGTGCACCTCCTCTTCAAAATGCTTCCCAGCTCACAAGATGGGATCAGTGCCGTCTTGAGATCAAGGTGAGGCAGCTCGCGTTGGTGGTCGCGTGGCTGCGGTCTCCCCGTGCATGGCGCCAGGCATTGCGGGTTCGAATCCCCACGTGGACGGTAGATGCCAAGCGCCTCAAGATGACACTGGTTGGCCTGTAAGCTTCGGGTGTGGCTACCGGTGGAAGCAGGAAAACCAAGTGTCCCCGACGGGTACTCCGGGATTAAAAGTCGACCCTCCAGGGTTCCTTCCAGAACATCAAGGAGTCCCTCGGGGTTCCCCTCCGGCCGTAAGAATGGAGCCGTCCTCCTCCTTCAAGGGAAGATCCTCCATTGCGTACCATGGAACTAGTTATGCCTCTCCAGAGTATCAAGAAGCGCGCTGCTGCCTCCAGAGAAATTAGGAAGCGTCCTTTCGGATTATCTTCAGAGAAGGAAAACAAGGAGCGGATCCTTTCCGGGGAGTCGTTCTGGAAAGAAAAAGGAAGAGGTTGGTTCCCTTCGGGGTTTCCTTCCAAGCGCTAGAGGAATGGAATTCTTTCTCCGGAGCCTTTCCTGGATCCGTAGGGTGGTCCCTACGGGTTTGCCCTCTAGCTTGAGGACTCACGCACGTGGACAATGCTGAAGAGCTTCGTGAGCCTCCCCGAGGAGGAGAACGGTTCTTCAGCGCTTGAGGAACAAAAAAAAAAAGCTGGAAGGAAAGCAGTGAAGACAGAAGAATCCCGAAGGGATTCCCATCAACGTCTTCCTTGGCCGCCCGGCGAAGATCCAGGGATTCCTGGAAAACTCCGCAAGGATTTCCGGAAGGAGGGATGGAAGGAGAGGCCCCGATAAACTCAGCCTTCCGCTTGTGGGACCTGGGGGAAAAAGGGGGCTCGCTGCTTGGCAGTGGTACTAGGGGTGTAAATGGAGGAGGACACCCGAGGAAAGTACCTCGAAGAACTACGCCGGGTTCCAATCGCCGGTACATTTGCCAGCCTCGTCGCGTTGCCGAGGGAACGGGAACATGCGGATTCTTGGCAAGTGCTTTTCCTGATTTTCCCTCTTTATCTGTCCTATGGCTCTCTGACATTTCTGATTGAAACGCCCTTCAATGAGTGGCACTCCACTTTCTGGATGAGACGGTCAGTCTGAGGTCAATTGTGAAAGAATGCTGGACCTGAGGGAGGGAAGAAGGAAAGCTGGAAATCTGGGTCTCAGCGGCATTTAAATCTCCTCTGCCCCGCTTCCCGCTTCCTCCCCTGCGTCCGTCTTGCTCGTTCCTCCCGACTTCCGCTGAGTCAGGACATCGAGGGGAAAGCTAGGCGAACTCACCCGATTGACCCCTTCCCTTTGTTCGGTCCCAACTTCCTTTTCTCCCGCTTCTTGGAATTCTAGGTGCTTTTCACTCCCTGCAGTTCCTTTGGTGCTAGCTCTCACGTTGCTCGGAACTGAAGGCTGTCGCCACCCGGGAGTGCTGCGGATGAAGGGGCTGCTTTGCAGGGAGGTAACTGGGAGAGTGATGGAGAGGCGTGGGTCCGCCGCTCGACTGCCGGGGTCGGGTGCTCCCTTTGCCTTCTTCCTTTCTTCGACTCAGCGTACTCCCGGAAAAGGGATTCCCGACCTCTGCTGGGAGGTACTTTCCCACTTGCCGATTTCCCTTTTGTCCGAGTCTTTAGGACTTCTCTTCCCGCTCCCTGAGAGCAGCTCGGCGCACGCATCACGGGCACGGCGTCTCGGGGAATCAATACAGGCGAAGAGGTCGCTGGGAAGACAGCTGGCGCCTCGCGGTCTCGCGGAAGCCTTCGGGAATTCCTTCCGCGACTTCCATCTCGACGCGCGGGGGCGCACTCCTTTCCCTCTTCTCTTGGGACTTTGTCCGCAGCTCCGTTCGTACCGCTCCCTCCGCTCGCAGTAGGAGGCGGCCATAGAGGACTCGACGTGTCGCGCACTTCCCGGCTCCCTCCAAGCATCTGTTGCGCGGGACGACCGCTCTGCAGGATTCTCCTCCATCTCCGCTGTCTGGTCAGTTCGACCGGAAGAGCAACGCTGCGTCCGCGGTCACCTCCGCGAGCGCCGTTCGCTCCTGATGGTGATTCAGGTAGCGCGTTTTCCAATGCTGGAGGACGCTGCCTTCTGGTTCAGGTTTGCAGTCTAGGTGTGAGGTCTTCCGAGTTCTCGCCGTTCCTCGGGCTCCCAGGAATCTCACCGTCAGCGCTCTCACCACTCCCGCCCTCCTCTGGAGAAGGAGTGGAATGCAGCCAGCGAGCTTACAACGTCTGATCGCTTCTTGCTCTGCACCACTCCCTGCAAAGGCTGTCGGTCGAGGACAGGGTCGAGGAGGCTCGCAGGCGCAGTGGTCGCCGAGCAACTCGTCCCTCGTTCCGGAGCATTAGGTGGGCCGAAGAAGGGAAGATTCTCCTTTTTTTTCCCTTCCTCCCTCCTCCTCCTCCTTCCCTCTTCCTTTATTCTTTTTATTTGCTACCTCCCTTTCCCTTCACCTCTTTTCTTCCTCCTTCCTCTTCCTTTCCTCTTCCTTCGGTCTTCTCTCTCCCCCCTTCCTCCTACTCCTCTTCCCTTCTTGCTCCCTTTCTCTTTCCCCTTTCCTTCCTTATTCTCTTGTTCCTTCCTCGTCATCTTCCTCTTTGAAAAAAAAAAAAAAAGCCTCGAGGCGAACCCTGGTACTGGCCCCTCGGGAATCGCCATTTTCCCTGCACCGCCTTACCGCTTCGCTGGTCTCTCTTGCTGGAAGAGGTCGGCGAAAGAGGCGCCCTCCAGCTCCTTGCAGGAGCCTCTCGCACGGGCACGGAGAGTTCAGGACGTGCGACGGTGATGGTAGGAGAATCTCAGGAGCTCTCCGGTCGGGAGGAAATGGCTGTCGACTAGAGATGCTGCGCGGCGCATGGCGCGGCCTCGCTCCTGATTTGGGTCTCTTCGGCAAGGGAATGTGCCAAGTTTCCCTATGCTGGAAGGTGCGTCCTCCGTTGTCCTATATCTTTCCAGAAGTAGGGAAACGTCACAACGCGTTGATTCTGAAATCGATGGCAAGGTCGAGTCAGCTGCCCCTCCGTTTGCACTCCTCCTGGCTTCACTTCCACGCTGCAGCACCAAACACGAGGCATTGAACCATTGCAGAGTCCGAAGAAGGACTCACTCTCTTTGCATTCGACCAGATTTGCTCTAAATTTCCGTGGGGAAAATGTTTTGGGAGAGTCACTGACAAAATCTCTGCCAACCGCTGGTTTCCTGCTTTCAGGTCGATATGGATCTTGACTTACAGCACGTTCATAAGCTCGGGACAGGATGAGGTCACAGTGACATATTGAGATTCGATTCACCTCAACTTGCTCATCACTTCGCCATTGGTCCAAGACACGTTGCCATGGATGGTTCTGTTCAGCTGTCTTGGTGGAAAGGAAAATCACGCAGTCTGATGTTCATCAGATGCAGCTGAATTGCAAAGAATCTATGATTCCAAATCTCCACATGGAGGAAGCAGGAGTGATGAAATTGCTGCGCCGTTCATGATCTGCAATCCGTGCGATGAGGGTACAAATTGGCTTCGTTTCTTTGCCGCACGGAAGCCGCCTACTATTTCTCTTGGACTACCCGTTCTTCCGAGCCTTCAATTCCATCTGCGTGGCACTCTGGTTGAGGGCGGTGTCTGGGGTCGGTGAGCCACGTTCATCACACTCTTAGTTCACTGTGATGCATTATTCATGCTCTTCAGCGTTTGGAATTCAGATGATTTGATTGAAAGTCAAGAAGAAGTGCTAGGTCGGATTCCTCAAGCTCTACGGGAGAATGATTCCTCTCGAACTTTTTAATTACAAGGACTCCTCGACGGGAAGAGCGGTTTGGGGACTCTTCCAGATTCAACGAACGCAAGAACATCCGTTATTGACATCGTGAATTCCATTTTCATTTCCAAGTGCCTCCGGACGCCAGACGCATGGAGAGGTAAGCGGATGCCACCGGATTCGAGATTATCTCTCGTGACGCGCGGATTTATGAGGTTCCGCTGCACCGCATTACGCTCGCGCATTCAATAAACTGAACATAAGCTGAGAGGGGGCTTCGTTACCACGGATCCCATATGTCTGTCGACCCCAGGTTTCGTTTCCTGCAGGCTTCTACAAGCCAAGCAACCAATGCCTTCTCTTGGTCTTCAAAAAAAAAAAAAGAAGAAGAAGAAGAAGAAAGAAGAAGGCAGGGGATGAAAATTTCCTTGCTAAAGAATCTCTCAGCACCAAGCAGGGGAACGATTACAAAGTGACAAACGTCGGGAAGGGATCACAAAGGGGGAGAACCCCGTGCACGGGCGTGTTCTTCGTCGTCCCTGGCGCTGGGAGAGGGCGTCCGTGGAACAAACAGCACAGATATTATGATTGGCATTGCCAACATCCTTGTCGTTCTTCTTCGTTTTTCGTGGTTCTTAGGTACGCACGTGCCATGTGCTTTGGTCGAAGGTTCGGTCATCTACGCTTCGCTTATCGCTACGCTCTCTATCTCTCATCGCTTACGAGAGAGAGCACTTCGAAGCAATGGGGATGCTGCGCTGAATAGTTCATTAGAGTCCTTGCCGTTGCAAAAAGTGCGGAGATAATCACGCCGATGCTAACACATGCAGATGCTTATCGTACTTGCATGCATCAGCATTCATGAGCCCGCAAACGCGCACTGCTGCTTGCAGATACTTCGTGTAAGGCACTTGAGGTAAGCCGCAAGCATTCACAGGTAGCAGCCGAACATCTGAAGAAGCAGCTCGGCATCTAATCTTTCGTGATCGATGAGGAGGCACGTAAGCTTAATCTGATAACGGCTTCGTGGAATCTCGAAGAGCAGCTCCGGAGAAATGCTCCACAAATCGAGGGATGTTCCCTAATTATGTTCCGTCAGGAGGTAACTTCCACATGAACTTTCGACGTGTGTTTTCCTGCAACCACGTGTGCACTTTTTTTGCTGGTCCGAAAAGCAATTTGCCTATGGACTTCAGCTAAATTATAATAATAATAATAATTCTTGAATTACTGAAACTGAAAGCGTGGAAGGTGTTACGGAAGGCAAAAGCGACCTCCGCAGGCGACGCCAACGTACGTTTTGATACTGGCATTTGTCGGTATGGAAACTTGGCACACGTACGCTCATAAGTATTCTTATCTGTGCTCCGTACATGTGAGACGTGTTCATCTTTCACTTGAATTCAAGTGGGTTCCTCAAGCGTTCTCTTCCCGAGTGGGGGGAACCTTTTTGACAGTGCAGTTAATGGGGTACTCATAAAGTCCATCCCAGTTCGATTCGTCTCCAGTTCCTGGCAACGAATCCAATCAGGCCCGAACTTCCCGCCGGTAGAACTGCGGTCAACAAACGTCTATATCTTTCTAATTCTAACCCCCCTCCCCTCCCCATCGCGACATTAAGTCCCTACAAAAATTCGCTTTTAACCTATCCACCAATGATGGGTGCGTCATGCCCTGTCTTTCTCGCGACGCCTTGGGATCTGCCTAGAATTCCATCGAGCACACATCGAAACTGGAGTCATGATGTCGTCGTACGTTCTTGCTCCCCCTACGAGCAGCTCCCCCATTTTTTGTTTTTTTTTTGCCTTTTCACGTTCACCCAATAAAACTTGAATTGGCTACACCACGCGATAATCGGTGACGTCGTCGTCGAATGGAATTAGTTTGGGAATGCATACGTGAACATTGAAAGGATTCTAAAGATTCCAAAAATCGAGAGGATTGCAAGAATTGAAAGGACCGGAAGCACTGCAAGGATGAAACGCAAAAATTCCAATCAATAGATTGCATCCGAGCAGCATCGATGAACTGGGATAAATCCATGGTGGCGTTTTCCCTGCGACTGTCAAATCTTTAGGGGGATTTGCGCTTGCGCGTTGCGCCTTTTCGGTCGCGGGCGTGCCTTTTTGCGATGCCCCCCCCCCCGAGACGAGGGACGCCGGTGAAGATGGAAACGAAAACAGCTGGTGTAGGAACAAAGGAGATGAGAGGTGGATTCTGTCCTGCCTTTTTTTCCGTCCCCCAGGCGACGGGCCGACTCGCGGGAGGGAAGGAATGGTGGCTGACGCCAACGCCGAAAAGAGTGCCTTCATCTCTGGGATCCCCATCTTGGACAGCTATTGGATCTTGTGGGCTCGCTAGTACTTTGATGGGAGCAGAGGAACCTTACTCTGCCGGTTGGAAGGGGATTGAGGCCGTTGCGTCGTGTTCCTCTGCGGGAGCTGTGGGTGCTGGAGCGGCATCTTTGCGGGCAGTAGAGCCATCCTGGAAGCCCAACCTGCCAACGTCGCTGCCGGCTATGTGCAAAGAAGCCTTCTCCAGGAAAGAGTCTACGAAACTTGGAGAACGGTCAGAAAAACCTTCGGGCGACGGCCGCAGGCACGCCTCCGCAGTTCCGGCGCCCCTTTTCTTTCGCAGGGGGGCTCTCTGGATTCTCGCCGTGAGAGACGGACGTCGGCTGCATTCCCTGTCAGCCCCAATTAGCTGCAAGTGGTGAAAGTTCCTCTCGGGGGATTCCCGCTTCTCAGACAGCCTGGCTCATCGTCCCCAGACAATTTTCATCCTCGCCCTCCTCCTCTGTCCTCGTTCCTCATCTTCCTCGGTCGTCCCCCTCATTGGACTCGCTGAGAAACCTGGATACCCGTTGCTGAGGTGCCTTGATGCCCCTTTAGGGCCGATGTTCCGGCAGCGAATCCCGGGTGCTCTCCCTGCTTCCCACTGCGTTCGCCCTCTCGTCCAGAGCTCACTTGCGCTCCCGGAAGGAACCCACCTCCGCGTGGCGACTGCTCCCTTCAGGGTCTCTCCTTGAGGAAAGACTTCCATCCCCTTTCGGAGTCCCGTCGGCGAGAAGCCTTCCCGGCGAACCGCGGGAATGGCAGCCGCCTTCCGCCGAGCTGCGATTCCGAGAGTCTCGGCAGGAAGCCGATCCCTTTCCTCGCCGGCTTCCTACGCGATCGCCCAGGGACCGAAATTCGCGAGCTCCTCCCTCCCTCGGAGCCTCGGACGGATGGTCCCCCCTGCACGCGGGAGTGGAGGCGCTGTTCAGTGCCTTTGCCCGTTACGTCCAAGAGCGTCTTGCAGCCGCTGGTTCCGAACTTCCATGATCTCCCTTCCTTCCTCGATTTCATCTCGATCGCAGCAGCATCATCCGGCAGCATCGCTCTCGTTCCGCCTTGTCTCGTGGCCTCCGGCTGCCGGACGCTTGGGGAAGTTCCCTCCCTGCTGATGCATCTGAGTCAGAACCGCCCGAGGAGGAGGATGGAAAGGGGAGGAGTCGACGCCAGAAGGTCTCCCAGGTGGCCACGAAGGCCGGGTGCGTATCGGGAGGCCGAGATGATGAAGCCAGGGCGGAGTTTCCGCCTCAGCCGGGAAGGCGACTGGGAGCATCGAAAAGCCAGCGGGACAGGGGGAGCTGCTCTGACGTCAGCGACCGGACCTCCGCGAAGTCAGGAACCCGTCATCCCAGCTGGGTAAACTGCCTCTTTATCAACAAGGGCGGAATCGACCCTCCAAGTAGCCTGCAGGAGTGGTTTTGGCGGCGTGCTTGGAGTCCCGGCACTTCCTTGACTGGTGTCCTTTTTCTCTCTCTCTCTCATTCCTGCAAGAGTATGTGGGATCTTCCCCATTTCCCAGATCTGGATTCAATCTCACGAGTCTCTTTGAAAGCCTTCGTTCTCTCCCTACTGCAGCTGACCTTCTGCCACGGAGAGCGCATGGCAACCACCTCGTCCCGGGCGTGCCAGACCGCTGACTGAAAGCCCATAAATAGGGTGCAACGAAAAGGGTCCGAACACCCCTTGGGACCAAGTAGCACGATGGCCTCCTTCTTGGGGGGGCAAGGGGGGGGGAGAGTCAGAGAGATGGCTCCACCCAAAGGGCTAAAAGGAACTTGCCAGCACCTTGTGGAGGATGCAGAGAAGGAACCTGGGGGGATGGCGGTGATCCTTCCTCCCATCCCCACCCCACCCCCTTACAGGATAAGTAATGTTTTTTTCATTTTTATTTCTTTACCTGCAACCCTGTTGCCTAGAGAGGAAACGAAGGGTGAAAAAGGTGGGTGAAGGGAAGGCCAGCAAATAAATAAACGGGCCTAGGATGGAATCGATCGTTCGGCACGATTTCCGAGGGCCTGAGTCGTGGGAAGTCTGGAACCTTCCTTGTCCACGATTGACCCTTTCTTGAACGTTCCGATCTGGGCCTTTTCGCCACACCCTGCGAAGAGGAGGGGGAGGGAGAAGGCGGTTGCGAGCTGCATCCTCAGATGACGGCCACACCCTTCTTATTCCGCCTCGAAGATCACCGCTGCTTGCACGTACCAGGAGGAAGCATGTCTGCATGGAGGAAGCGAACTGGTGACCCCTTTGGACTCCTCCAGCTTCTGGACAGCACCTGGACAGCGGACTGCGCTGCCCTCCTGCTCCTATGGAAAAATTTCGGAGCGATCCTCCGGATCCCAGTTGGTACCCCCAGGGACGCTTTGCGGTTCCTCTTTGGAAGCAGCCGCAAGAACGCGGTTGCGTTGCGACTGCGACCGGTGATTCGCTCTTGCGCCGCGTGAGCACGCGCCCACGCAGGCGTTTCCCATCCTCCTGCGCGGACGCCAGAGGTCGCGAGCGGAAGCCGCGTTCTTGGCCTGGGGGCACGAGCCTCTGGAGATGACTTGCGGATTCGAAACATGAAAATCGCGACTCCCCCTCGAACCAGTGCCTGCACAAGTGCTGCTGCTGCACAGAATGGGCAATCCTCGTCCACGTGTGCTCCCCCTCCCTGGATATTCCGCCCTCGGTCCGCATCTGTTCTTCATAACCCCCTTCGTTGCGTTCGTGTGTTGCGCATCCGTGCCCCTTCAAAGGCTCTCAGCTGATTCCGATGTCAATGGGATCGGGAAGGAGTGCAGGATTCCTTCGGCGTTTCCAGTGACCTCTAGATCCGCAGCTTTGAGGATCGTTTTCTTCGAACCCATCACGGAAGCTTCGAAATTTCCTCCTGGTCGATGTCGGTCGCTCCAATTTTGGACTCGATGATGAGTTGACACTCGGTTGCACCGGAACATTTATTTATATATAAAAAAAACATAGTAGGACGGTCAGTAGCAGGACGCTTGGTCCTGCCACGTCATGAGTATACTTAAAGGAATCTGGTGAGAACCGGCGCGCAGGCCGGTGAGGTTCGCCTCGGCATTTGACGGGGGGAAGGCAGACAAAAAAACAAAAACAAAAAAATAGATACACAAAAAAAACTGGGAGGGTTCGGGAAGGGATCACCAGATTCTGGACGGCGTAAGGATGCCGGCAACTTCCTGTTTAAAGGTTTCCAGATGAAGCCATCTTGAAGCCATCCTCATGGAGAGGACGGCAAAGTGGATGGCCTCCCTGTCGTCCTGGCCTCCTCTGGAGTTGCTCCATGCAGCCACGGTCCCGCCGCATGGGCAGAAAAGTGCTGCTAGGGGTGCGGCCGGCGGAAGCGCGTCGCGCTGGAAGAGGCGCTTCAGGAGGTTTCTCGGGTTGTCCTCGGGGAGCCGCAGGGACGCGGCAAAGCGTCTCCACAGGGGTAGGAGGACAATGCAATCCATGAACAGGTGCGGGAGGGACTCCCTCTCGCTGCACTTGCAGTTCGGGTTGACACTCCCCTGAGTCCAATGGTGTCGGCGGGCGTTGCACGGGAGGCCCCACTGCAACAGAAGAATCACCGACTCCTGCCACTTGAGGGGGGAAAGGGTTGCCAGAACGCTGGGTACCGATGATGGGTGGTACAGTTGCTCCGTCTTCCACCGTTTCTTCCGCCCCTTCCCCCCGCCTCTCTTGTTTGTTAATTTGAAGTTCAAGTTTCGCCCTCGGGACGAAAGGCTTCCTGATGCGTACCTTCCCTCCTGATTTCCTTCGACAGATCCGGGCACATCCCAGACAGAACATGATGGCTTCCACAATTGAGCCTGGCGCAGCTGGCGACTGCTGAGCGCTCCGCCCGGCTCGCTGACACTGGTGATCTCGACGGCATGCGTCTCTACGCGGAACCCAAATTGACAAAATGATTAAGCTGGAATCCGGAGCTCCCGGAAGTCTCCAGAAGGCTCCTCAAATTAAGTATGGTCCTCGGAACATCCTCTGGGATGGATTCGCAACGGTAAAGCACCATAAATTCCGAGTTCTTTTCCATTTTCTTTGCGGAGCAGCTGGGAACAGCACTCATGAGAACGGGATCTCAGCTTCCTCCTCCAGGGACCGATTCCGTCGTCTCTGCGGGGGGCACTGGGATTGAGCGGCGCGACATGCTCGGAGGCATGCAGGTGTCCTCCACATCCGGATCTTAGGGAACTCTCCGAGCCATTTCCTCGCTGCCACCGAGACGCGGGTCGACGGCGGCTCCAGGCGAAGAGCAAGAACTGCAAGGCTCCCGAGCTCTCCGCGTCCAGGAAATGAAAAGCAAATTTTCTGAATTCATCTGACTTTATTAGGAAACCGCAATGAAAATTGGGGAACATTCGAAGGGCCTTTTTATGATAATGATCGGGGATGTTGAAGCATTTCCAAGGATATATCGACGAGACTCCGTGATTACGTTCGTGGAGCGGGAAAAGTCCATCGATCAGTACATAAAGCCTTAAGGTTAAGACCTCTGTGGGCACCGTAGCGGGCATGCGGATGAAGGTTGCTGCCGAAGGGTTGCTGAAGACGAACGCGGAGAGGACTGCAAAGTGGAGCACGCTGGTTCGCTTGTTTCGCAAGGTCTTCTTTGCCCACTCCGTCTCCTGGAGCGTAAGAAAGATACGAGGCAAGCACTTGCTTCGAGGTTGCGTTGCTGACCCGCTTATACAGGTCAGCGCATCTCAGTTTCCTTCGCGTGAGGCCTGGAACCTCCTTGCTCATCTGCAATGTCGAACAATCAACCGTTTCAAAAGAGGAAGGATGACTTTTCGGAATTATAGATGTACATGTAAGATGCAGATGGATGCAAGACATTCGCGTGGACACACCATGGTACACTTTTCCAACTTCATGCATACCAAATCATCGTTACGAATGCTCGCGAACACGTACACTTTCGTGATCTACGAGCACTGAAATGAAAATGGGGCGGTCACGATGGTGGACGCAACCAGAATGAAGATCTGGTAGCAGAGATCTGCTCTGCGCTGCTTAACTCTATGGCATTTACCACGTACTAAGCCGTTCTTTAAGAGAGATGGGCACCACAGAAACGATTCTCATTGCATCTCGTTTAAGGGAAGATGCACTGCAGGAACCAGAGTGCAGGTGCTGCCACAAGCAATGCCCCTCGAACAGCTGCGATAATCCGGTGTGGTAATGGAGAAGGTGGACAGATAATCGGTGTTGTTCCTCGAGTATCAGATGGACCTCTGTAGATCTGGATTGCTATGGAGCAGCAGCTTTATTGAAAGCTTCAGTGCCTGCACTCTCAGGAATTGGCCCATAAGCAGATTTCCGGTGCATAAACGGGAACCAGTCATCAGCAAGGCCGCAGACTGGTTTCGTCGTCATCTGCGTAAAAGGGTAAAAATAAATTCCATCGGTGGAATTCCCTTCACCTGTGGTACTCTAAGATCTCATGAAGTGTTGAATGCGCTGTTGGATGCGCTCTTCTCAAGAGATGGACGCACGCCCGGCTGGCCCCCGGACGAAATTCCCGGTGTTCGAAGTCAGCTCCAGAAATGTCGCTGACATACTCGGCCCACCTGTTGAAATTTGCGGACGGCACACTCCCGCTCGACAAGGCGCAGGTATCCGGAAAGAGCACGAAGACGACTGTGATGGTTGCTCGCCTTGTGATGAAATCGGTTCCCTGTGAATGCAAAGGTGAACCTCGTGAGAGCATCTCGTGAAGAATGCATGGTGATGCGCGGGCGTGCGCGCGTGCTGTACCTGCATAATATATAGCATCGAATGAACCATGTGGATCATCATGAGTCCTCTTGATCACATGGCACCTGCGATTTCCCTTCAGAGAGCCATTCTCCAGAAAGTTTCGTAAACAATCCTTTGGTTCCATTGCATTCTAGCAAGCTTTCGGACAGTCCATAAACTTGGAGCGGGAGACGCAACGACCTGAAAGTGACAGGGAGGCCAACGCTAAGTAGACATGGTTAAATTTCTGTCAGAACTCATAAATGCAAGAATCAAGGACGTCAACATGATGGGGAATTCATTCGGAAGCGAACCACTTGGAGACTGGAGGACCTATGCGGAAAGAACTCAATCCAGTCCAATCCTGGGTCAACTCTGACTCTTTGCATACACAATCAAAAGTATTTTCGAATACCGGTTTGGTATTCGCTCGGTTACATTTAATGCCTTTCAGCATCATATGTAATGGAATGGGCAGCATTTCGTTTCATCCCAATGTGTGTGCGCGCGTGCTTTCTACCCGGGTGAGCTGGGGCACTTATTCCAAAAAGAGAACAAAGTTCCCAGACAAAGGGAAAAAAAAGCTCGAAGGGAGGGAGGAGTCCGGA
Organism: Raillietiella orientalis; assembly: GCA_036172245.1. Taxonomy (NCBI): domain Eukaryota; kingdom Metazoa; phylum Arthropoda; class Ichthyostraca; order Raillietiellida; family Raillietiellidae; genus Raillietiella; species Raillietiella orientalis. Next base: position 1,380,988 of record JAYWIR010000003.1, on the reverse strand, counting down.
ACGGGAGGGAGGAAACCACAAATACATACATAAAAAATACAACAAAAAGATATGGGAGGGGGAGTTTTGGGGACAGCGGTCTTTGGGTTCGGCTGTTCCATCCTTTCAGAACCGACGTTGGATGTCGGAGATCTTCTTCCTCGCTTCTTCCGCTAGATGAGGCCATCTGGCAGCCGTCCTCATGTTGACGTCGGCGATTTCGGTGACCTCTTTAGGAACCGCCCGCGACTCCAACTAGCGGCGGACCGTAACGATGCCGCGGATGCAACAGATCGTTGCGACGACCGCATCTAACGAAAGACCACGTCGCGTGAAGAAGCGGCTCAATCCGTTGAGGTGTCCCCCAGGTGCAGGAGCTCTGAAGACAGCTTCCTCCAAAGTTCTTGGAGGGCACCGCAGTCGAAGAGCAGGTGCGTGAGCGTTTCCACGGCTCCGCACCTTCTACATTTCGCGTGTGTGTGTAACAGCAAAGTAAGAAATTCGTTCTCAGCAAGTTAGCAACGCAACCGTTACTCTTAAAGCCTCAAACATTCGTTGCTTCGATTATGGATCACAGTGGCCAGTAACTTTTATAGCCAGTTTGTCCTCATGAGAACACCTCTCAGAGATGTGGTGCATGGACTTTTGTATTCGGAATCCTTCCGAATCCAAAAGTCCTTCCTTGGGATCCTTCCCAGATTCTATCTCCAGATCAAATCCTGGCACTGTTGCTTACCATTCTCAAATAGCGGCTTTACGCTTATCTCGGGAGAGCGATTTTCTATGGCTGCTGCAAGATGGGATGAAAGCAGAAATTTGATGGAATCTACGCTGCATTAAAGTTTCGCGCCTAGAATTTTCTAGATCCAACTTCTGGATGGAGAAGGCTTTTCTGCTGAACAAGTTTTACCAGAAAAAAAAACACACACACACACATACAGAAGCTGGTCGAATCTGTGAACTCGAAAATGCAGACAACGGATTCTCCCGGAGAAGATAGAATGCAGGGAAAACACTCAGAGGAGGAACAGGATGCTCCTCCCATGCGGACTTGGCACACGCAGTCCTGACAAGGTCAACACATGAGCTGGAGAACCCCACGCTACGGCAGTCTACAGGAGCTGGGGTGGTCACGCGCGCATGTCGGGAGTTCGGAAATTATTGAGCGCGACCTTCATCTTCCTGAACTGCAGGGAATTTCATGAGGTCGACGTCGCTCAGGAACTCGTTAATGTGGTATGCGCGGTGGCTACCACTAACGTGCGCTTACACTATGGGACCAGAGGATCCCAAAAACTTGAGCGACTGCACCGTGAAGATGCAGGCGTCCTCATGAAGAGATGCTGATGATGTCAGCGAGAGTGACCTACGAACGCCGAAGTGTATCTCTTACATTAAGGCTGTCGCTTCTGGAAAACTCAGACTTGGGCTGAAAGCAGAAAGTTTGAGAGAGATAGTAGTTTGAGAAGTACTGATAGGGAGGAAGTTGTACACCCAGTCATATCCAGGCCGGCTGACGAAGCTCCTCCCGATAAACTCCCTCAGGATCTGGCTCGTAGAGGTTGGATTCATTAATACGAAATTCCCTGAGAAAGCTCCTCGAGATGCTGACCTTCCTGGCGGACGCCTCTGTCCTCCTACTTCGCCGCCGGCAGACCGCCACGTTGCTGGAAAGTTGCGGCCTCCCGCGAAACGAGGAACGCCACGGCATGCTTCAGCGGTGAGGAGAGTGACCAACGGCCGTCACACCCACCCCGCCAGGCTGGCAACCCTGCCGCACGTCCTTCCTAGAGGTGGGACGATGCGTCCAGGACGGAAGTCCGTCGATGAGCTGCTCCGGCGCCCCCAGCCTCAACCCGCGCCACCCCTTCGAAGATTCCGGCTCGAAATACTCTTGCAGGGTTGCCAGCTGCCTTCTCGCCGCCAATCCGCTGCCAGGTGCGAGCAACGGAACACTGTCCGCCAACGTGGAGGAGCGCGTAGTCGTCATGCCACTGCCATCGTCCACATGCGGAGGGCAATGGAACGACCCCTATCTGGGATGTAGGCTACAAGGGACCATTTGGGCGATGCGGGGGGAAGACTGACCCGACACTGCTGAACGCATTCCCCTCCCCTCCCTTCCCTATGCGACGTAGGACCCCCGGGTATCCTCTTGAGTACCATGTGACCCGTGCGTCCCGTTCTTTGTTCGCGTAATCATTTCTTCTTCGTCCCTCCATTCTCATCCCATTCCTGCCCCCAGGGAGGATGGCATCTTTGGGTGCGGGATTGCACAGATTGATCGGTAGCCGTCTGTGTTTGAGCATATTCGTTCACGTTAAGTGAGACGAGCCGGCAGCCCGCGACGAGAGGGTCACAACTTCGGGCATTTATTATAAATTCTAACAGTGAACACGCTGAAAATGAAAACAGAAAAAATGCAAAGTACGACGATGGTTCCTACCAAATTTCGAAGTTTCTGGAGTAGATGGCCAGTGGGGTCCTCGCGAAAGGAGATTGAGGGATGCCAAGTATAGTGATAAAAAAAAAAATGTCCAGCTGTGTGCGTGACAGCGGTGCAGGGGTGGGGAGGGAACGCCAGTCTTTCCTTGAACTCTCCTGCACCCTGTGCTGGCAGACTTCTCCCTTAATTCCATTAGGAGGTGCAGGACCATCTCGTTTACCCTCGAGAGGAGGTCGCTCTCCTTCGTTCCCTGCTCTGAGTAGCGGCAAAGGGGTAGCTGCACCTGGCCAGCGAGTTGAGCAAAACTATGCACTCGCACGGCTCGTCGGGTCCGACCAGTCCGATGACCGGGGTGGGCAAGCGAGAGGAAGACAGGACCGACGTTGTACGGCCGAGCAGTGAGACTACACACAGCTGGGGTTAGCAGATTCAGTACTTTCTAGCTTTTTACGGGCATGGCTCCTATGGGAGCTTTTTGTGGCTGAGTGTCATCACAATTTATTAACCTCTCCTTGCTTCTTTCAGTGCTGACCGGGGACAGAGGTCTGCCACTATTTTCTTTTTCCTTGCCGTACTTCACGTCTCTTTCGTGTCTCTCCACGATATATCTTGACCACTTTTTCCGAATTTTTTTTTTCTTTCTCTAGAGATTCCAGATTTTGGCGGTCTTCTTCAGCACCAATCTCATCCTTTATCTATTTGTATTATTGGCTTTTCTTCCTTCACTTCCTGCAAGACGTTCCCCGAGAATGGATCTTCAGGAACATTGAAGAAGTTCAATGGCTCCTGGTGCTGTTTTTTCCGCTCCTTTATCAGGTTTCTGCAATCCTTCTCTTAGTTTATCTGCCGCTTCATCGGCTGGGCTAACAGATTCAGTGCCTTTTGGCCCTTTTATCGACGTTGCTGCTATGGCACCGACGTGCCACCACACCACAGGGATCCCTTTCGAATGCGTCGCGTCTTCCGGGAGACTAGATGATCCTCCCGAGAGCAGCAGGGCGATCTCCTGCGAAGTTTCACTGTGCAGCAGTTGGAGGGCTGGGACGAAACGAAACACTCGGTTCGAGAGTTTCCGCGGAAGATTCCCTGTGGGCCTCATCCCCGACGGCTTCGGCGTTATCACCCGGGTTCCCCGACGGCTTCGGCGGGCGAGCGGATAACGGGCACGCTTTCTTGCGGGCTCGTTGCCTTCAGGGAGGGTGGGACGTACGTCGTCTCGCCGAGTTCAAAGCTGAGGACAAGCGGCAAGCCCGGCAGTCTGGGTGGGTCAGCTTTGCTGGACGATCCAAGACGGAAATGTCGGCCCTACCAACGAATAGGGGTTCCATCAGGCACTCGTGTTCTTGCTCCCTTTACGAGACGACACCTCCGGAACACTACTTCTCGAAGCCATTGCTGCCAGAAAGCGTTGCGAAAATTCTTCACCCGTCACGCCCCGGGGCGCTTGTTCGAAAAATGGACAAACGCGTTGGGAACCGCCGATTCTCCCCACAAAATAACAAGTTCAAGAAGAGGGTGCACCGACACGCGGATCGGTCTTTTCAGAAGCGGGGGACGGGTGGAAGAGGATGATAAGCAAAAATACAAACAGAAAGCCGGAAGGTGGGGAAGGGGTCATTGGCTTTTCCTGTTCCTTCTTAGACAGCGGGAAATGCTCGGACCGGGAGTCACTGTTATTTCCGGACCGGAAATAACAGTGACTAAATAAACAGGGAAGGGTGAGGACTGGAGCCATCGGTTTCGGACGTTTCCTTCCTTCTAAAAGCGTCGCCGATCTCCGCCTTCGCTTCCTCTTCCGGGTGAGTCACCATCCTCATTTAGGCCTTGACTTTCGTCACGGCGACTCCTTTCTTTGCGTCTGCGCCTCGAGCACGCGGCGCCATCACCGGTCCGGTCCAGGGTCTGCCGTGCGCGAAGCACCGGCGCAGTAGGTCGCGGGAGTCGCCACCGCCTGTGGGGAACCCCACAGTCCAAAAGCGGGTGCGGGCGCGAGCCGTCCCTGGAACGGCAGGTCGGGGACGCAACTCCTCCCGGAGGTGAGGTCCAGGCCCTGATTGATCTGGGGGTCCCAGTGCAGGAGCAGCAGCGTTGCCTGTCTCCAGCTGAAGGGGGACATTAAAAGTGTTGGAATATGAGGGAGGGACGGCGAGTTTGCCAGGGGGCGCACTGGACCCAGTCGGGCCATTGATGTGGTCCCTTGCAACCGAGAGGAGAGGCGGTTTCCAGCAGCTAGCTCGTTGTCAAGCCGCTAGAGGGGAAGGGGAAAGGAGATTTGGTCACTCCTGCAAGAATGCAGAAGGGGTACTTCCACCTCGCTGGTGAGCTCCTGTCGCTCCCCGGCTTCCCCTGCCCTCCGACCCGGAAGCTTTCCTTCGCAGAAGGGTGGAAAAGCCGAATCCCTCGATGAGGTTACCTTCTCAAGCCGAATAACCTCGGGGACGCCCCCTTCACGACTCGCTGACCGTCCCCTTAACGCTCCCGGACTTGCAGCTTCCACGCCTCCCCTATCGCGCTTCCGCCGCCGCCGGTTTCGAAGAGAGTTCCCGCCTAAGGGAGGAGAGCAGTCTGGAGGGCTGCGGATGAAGAGTCAGCCGGCGAACGCAGGTGGATCCCGGAGGAGACGAGGCAGCCAATCGGGAAGCTAATCTGGGAGCATTTTGCGCTTCAGTGGACCTGAAGAAGGTGGAGGGAGCGAAGGGTCTGCTTGCGGAGCCGCGTGCAAGGGTGCAGTGGCTAGGTACGCCGTGGTCGAATCGTCCATCTTCCGCAGCGGGAGTCCGCTAGCGGAGGTCTCCTCCACCCTCGAGGTTGTGGGCTCACTCGGACTAGCGAGGCTGAGGTGATTCAAAGAACATCTGGGATGCTGGGAGGAGAAAGGATGGAAGATAAGGGCAGCTCGGTTTTCCCTCCTCCTCGCTGATCATGCAGGATTGCTACAAGTGGCTCCCGCAGACGGCGGACGGAAGGATGAGTCTCTGGGTCAAGGAGAGTTTTTAAGAAAGCCACGAGGGTCTTGGAAGATGCGTCTTCTTTGGCAACCAGAGGGAAAACGCCTTCTTCTGTAGCTAAGGGAGGAACGCGTGGGACTCCTCCGAAGAGGCAATTCGCTCTGTCTTTGTTCTGTCCCAGTGTCACGCATTCCTGCTGGTGCTCCTTCCCCCTCCTCCCCCCGGGGAACCAGGAAACCTAACGAAATCCGGGAAAGAAAACGTTTCTTTCATGCATGGAGGGGGATATCAAGCTTGCAGCTTCCGCCCCAACCAGCACAACGCGTCCGAGATGCTCTCCCCAGTGGCAGACTGGAACCGCTCAGAAAAGACTTCCTTGGGATTGGGAAAAGAGGAATCTGCAGCTGAGATGGAAGATAAGCAGAGATGCATTACATGACTGCCTGAGTCAACACGCAGCAGCCGTTACCCGAAAACTTCCCCGTTCCTCTCTTTTTCTCTCGAAAAAGAGAGAGAGAGAGAGAGAATCCAACACCCAGATGAAACTTTCAGATGGTACGACTGAAAAAGCGGCCGTGTCCCCTCAGCTTCTGAATGTCTTCGCAGATGAACCCACTCGATCGGCGACTTTGGTCCGAACGGATTCCTCCTAATCCCGGGAACGCGTAAACGTGGTGCACCTCAGTCCGAGCGCAGCGCCAGTTTCTTCCAGGCACCTCCCGGGACGGTTTCTTCCAGGCACGTTTGCGCGACGTCCGTCGCGCGAACATGCGAGGTGCTCCTCCTGGCATTCGAACTATTCTGCAGGCACCCCCCATGGTCCATCCCCACCTCACGGCACTGTTCGAGCTGCAGAGAGGCATCACTGAGCTTTGGGTTCCTCTCTTTCAGCCGTGACATTGACCGATACCCTGAAGGCGCAGGTCAAGCTGCTCAGTGCATGGCAGGAGTCCTGCGCGAAAAATCAAAGGAAAGGCTATCCTTTCAGAGGTGTAGAGTGGACGAGGACCGTTCAGACGACCAGCGGTTGTTGCGATGAAGCACTTCCTGGGAGTCCTCCTGCTCCAGCGAGTTTCAATTAGCGGCGATGCAGAGAGAGAGCGGCGTCCCTAGAAAGTGGGCAGTGCCCCCAAACTTGGAAACGCGAAGTGCCTCCCGAACGGACACAGCGAAATGATGCCTCTAGCGGAAGCGGAATCCCTTCACGACTCGTATAAAGGATAGAAGCTGCGGCCGCGAAGCCTCCGTGGGTTCTTGCCTGCGAGCATCAGGATCCCGACCAACCGGTGGACCTGCTTTCCAGGGAGCATCGAGAGACGTTCCAGACGCTGCACGGTTCCTCCTACATCAGCGGAAAGAAATTCAGCTTGAGGATCGTCCTGCAGCGCGAGGCTGGGCTCTCTCGACCAGAAAGCCCGCGACTTAGCGACAGGACGCGTCCAAAGATCTCGCCCGGGAATCGCAACGGCAGACACGGCTTCCTGGATTCCCAGAGAAGGGCCGGAGGCGATGGCCTTCCTGGGTACGCCTCCATCCTCCCTCTTCGCCACCAGCAGATCGCCGTGCTGCTGGTGCGCTGTGGCCTCCTGCGAAACCCCGCCATGCCTGAGTGGAGAGAATGCCCTAGGGGCCGCACTAAGAATTGCCAGCATTGCCTGCAATACTGGCATATGAGATGCCGGAAGCCCCCGTTGGATTGGAACCCGCAAGGCACAAAGCGTCGCGGGTTCGAATCCCGCCCGAGGAAGGACCGGCTCCGAGAATAGGAGTTGCGTCGTGTTTGTTCCGAGTCCCTCCTTCCCAGCAAGATGACTGGTTTGCCCATTCGGGTGCAGTACTGCTTGAAGCCGGAAACCCCCGGATGCCCCCGTAGACTAGCCGGGATTGGAAGTTGATCAACCGGGGGCCTTCCACGACATCAAGGAGTCCTTCGGGGTTCCCTTCCGGTCGCGAAAATGGGACCTTTCTTCCCCCGGGGTAGGACCCTCCATCACTCACCATGGAGCTGGTTGATGCCTCTCCAGAGTGTGACGAAGCGCGCTTCTCCCTTCGGGAAGCGTCCCTGCGGGATTCCGTCCAGAGGAGGAAACAAAATGTGGATCCTTTCCAGGGGATCCCTCCGTAAGAGAGACCGCCTCCGGGGGGTTGCTCCGAAGAGAACAAGGAAAGAGTTTCTTTCGGGGTTCCCTCCCGAGCATAAGAGGAACAGACTCCTTCCTCCCTACATGTGCTCCCTCCGAGGTTACCTCATCTAACTTGAAGAGTCACGCGCACCCTCGGGGGTGACGTGGACAGCGCTTGAAGCATCCGAGAGCGGTGACATCTGTTTGGCCGGCGCAGCGACCTCGAGTGCCTGTCACAAGCGACTGCCACGCCGGGCAGACCCCTGCGGCTCCCGCAAGCAGCCCACCCTGTCCCTGAAGGTGTCTGCACACCCGGCAGCCACGCTGCTCCCGAGTCGGGGTCGTCCACCGTGTGGCGCACTTGCGCAGAAGCGCGTATCTCCCCCATCTTGCGCTGCAGCGGAGATGGCGGCCACCCGCGCTGCCATCCGCTGCCTCCGTGGCGGCAGAGCCACTACCGCCACAGCCTCTTGAGGGGAGCAGCGAGGCGTCGCCGCCTAGCAGATCGGAGGGTAGGGCTTGCCAGCATCCTGCGCAGGATGCGGGGCAGTCCCAGAGATCCTCCTTCCTTCGCTCCGCCCCGGTACACACAGCCGCGTGCCTTTTTCGCATTTCTTCACTTGGCACCCCTTGCCTTCCTACCTCGGGGTTGACCTCGCCGGAAGATCACCTGGCTTGCCAGTCCATCCAGAGTTGATCGACCTTTGGCAGGAACCAGCCCTCCATCCTTCTTCTTTCTCGCTCTCCGTCCTTCTATTTTCTTTATTTTTAACTTAATGTTCACCTTGCTGCTGTGGCCAACAATGAACACCCCCTCACGACCCCGTGTCGCAACATCTATTTGATTTCCACTCGGACGTGCCGCGGCGTTCATTATAATTTAAAATGAACTCGTAGGTTGTGTTGGGACATGTGGTGCTACTACACTGTTTCTCCATGGATCTGCCGGATTGCCTACCCGCAGACCAGTGAGGTCCACCTCAGCAGCAAGGGGAGAGGGAAACAGAAGAAAAATAAATAAAAACACTGTGAAGAGCCAAGAAGGATGCACTGTCCTCTGGAGAGCATCCTCTGCATCCTGGAAACGATTCAGAGAACTAGGTCGGTCCGGATTGCACACAGCTGGGGTCATCTGGCCTCTATCCGCAGAAAGCAAAGTGTCCACCCGATGGCGTCCCTCTCGTTCAGTGCTCCTCGAGCGTCGCTCCAAGCTGCCACGAGCCCACGGATGCAGCGAAGATCTGCTGAGGATGCTGCAGGGCATCCCGTGTGAAGAGGAATTTTACAAGGTCTCTGGGGGTGCCAACCGGGGCTTGCAGCTCGTTCTCAAACGTTCCCATCGAGGATGGAAGACAGCACAAGCAGATGCGTGAAGGATTCCCGTTCCTCTCACCTGTGGCAGTCCGGGCTCGCACTCACCAGCTTTCAGCGGTGTCGGCGGGAGTTGCAGGGAAGACCCCGGTGCAACAGCGGAAATACCGACTCCTGCCACTTCAAGAGGAGAGCGCTGCCGCCTGCGAGCACCGGGAGCACTTTAGCTCTTCCTTAAGGATACCGCGCAGCTGTCCCCAGCTGGCAAGTCCTCGGGGAAGGGCAATTGGGGTCGCAACATCCTCCACTCATCAACTTCCCCCTGTCTTGGATCTCGCAGGAGGCTTCCCAACTTGCTGGTTGGCTGCTACCATTCGCCTCGCTCAGGGAGGGAAGATATGTGGCAAGGCGGGAGGGGCAGCTTTACCCACTCGCTCCTACTGGGACACTCCAGAATCTTCCGACGAGAGCAGCAGATGCTGATGCAGAGTCGCAGGCAGTTCTATTCTTCGGAGTTAGGCTCGTTCAGCTTCTCCCACTTGCCAACTGTTTTTTCCAGCCAGCCGGGGCAACGAAACATCCAGCTGCTTCCCTTCACCACGGTGACTATGAGTCCGAGGAGGAGACCGCGTCTTGTTATCTTTTGGCCGGAGAAATATCAACCTGATGGGACCTCTGCAGGGGAAGTTTACGTGAAAACGTGCTGCAGTTGGGGTAGGAGTCTCCAGGGGTTCCCAGAGGCCATACTGAAAGTCTCACTGGATTCTAGGGTGACGAAACTGGGGAGCTGGGGTGTCAGAGTTTTTTGCACGGATGGTTTCCTCTGTCTGCCGCGCTCGCCGGGAAACAACGCGAGCCACAGGGTTGCCTGGGAGTAATTCATCGATTTGCCCTCGGGCCATACGAACTAGCTTCCGTGGGTGGCTGAAAAATCTCAAGGGTCATTTCATATGACAATCGGGTCGGTTGTTGCATCTGTTTCTGCTGAAAGAAAGGACCTCTGTCCGCCCACCAATCCTTCTCATCGGGGAGCCGGCTGACCAAGGTGCCTACATACGCGTGGGAGCTTCGGCGCGTCTCCAAGACCCTCAGCGCTCCCCCTTCGTCCAGCAAGGGTCAAGTTCGGATGCAGCAGGCTGCTGGAACACCTCTGCTTGGATTTGGAACGCTGGCGCAGCAGTCATCTGCAATTCGATTCGCCCGGAAGGACGAGTCCTCGTGGACGAAGATGGCGTCGGTCTCTTCGCTAGGCTTTCCGGCAGGAGTGGAAGCGACTGGAAGCGCGCGGTATCCAGGGGTGGGAAGGAAGGTCGCGGGATGCTCCTCAAGGTCACGCAAGGCACCAGCGGGGGGCTGTGGCCCTCCCCCTAAAAGGTGCGGGCGTGACCTCTGCTCCCCCTCCTCCAGCAAACGCGTTGACGAGAAAGAGAGTTCGCTCCGAGTTCGGGGAGGTTCTGCCAGACGCCTTCTCCCGGAGAGGGAACGGCCTCCACGTGGCCATACGCCTCTCTCAAGTCTCTCCGAAGGCTCCACCCGAAAGCGCGCGCCACTACATCCCAAGGTTCAGTTTTTTTTTTTTTTTATGGGTTCCAGATGTCAACCTCCCCCCCCTGGAAGCCGACCGAAGTGGGGCCGCGACCGACTGCGCAAGCTAAGCTCTAGATCGCGGTCGCTAAGACAGGCGGAGGGCGCCCTCCAGTGATTCCGCCGCGACGGTGCCTCCGGAAGAGGGATGGAGCTCACCCCCGCGGGTGATTCCGTCAACCAGCGAACCCAAGGACCCTTGCCCCACATCCCTGGATTTTCTCTCCTTTTTTTGTTGTCCCCTTCCCTTCTCCCGTTTCGGACGACCCGATCTGCGTGTCGGTGGATCCCCCCACCCCTTGAGCATTTTTTGCCTTTGGTGGGGAACCAGCGTGTTCTCGCCCCCTGCCCCGTCATGCCCGAAACGCCCCGAGGCGTGACCTCGTCACATTAGCGTCGCATTAGCATCTGCGAGGTGGAATCGCGGCAGCAGGCGGTTTCGCCACGAGTTCCACGACCTTCTGGGCAGGTCAGATTCGCCCTAAGACTGACCACTGAAGGAAGGATTCTCCTGCGAGAGGTCGCAACGACGGGAGCGAGCGGGAAGACGACACGGAAACTCCAAGGGCAGGGCAGAACCCGTTCTCTTTGCCCGCCTCGGCTCCTCTTGTCGGGAGGAGCAGCGGAAGACCTCTGAGGGTGCAGGGAAAGCAGAAGGAGGCTTGGAGACCTGGATCAGGGATTCAGGGAGACAAATAAAGGAAAAAAGGGAATGGGGACCGGAAATCGCCTTAGGGAGATGAGTTCCAGAGGCATTCGACACCACTTCCAGTCCGTGGCCAATGGGATGCGCCTGACTCTGCTCTTTCAGCTCCACGGAACCTTGCAGGGGGCATGAACCACCCACCCTGCAGAATTCCCCTCCAGCGAGACGTGGGCATGTCGTGGCGCTTCGAGCGTGGGCGGTAGGGTCCGCCCTGAGAGGAGGCTATCACCGTCTCACGATACAGCAGGATCAAAAGAAGACGTGTCCGGGGACGGAGAGGAACGAGAGCTGCAAAGGTCAGAAGGGGAGGGTCCACCAGGTGGAGACCGGATGACCAGATGCGTCATTCGGCCCGGGCGAACCGGTTGATGATTAAGATGAAGAGCCTGGCGAGGGCTGGGGATCCGCTGAGGGGCGAGGTCTATCCTATCCGTCGTACCATTTCAAAACGGCGTACGCGACTTCGCGGTGGGGCATCAGCGTGCGCTATCGGTATGGCGGCCAACAATGCGGTCTAAAAATAGACGCCGCCTCGAGTCCGGCTTTGCGGCGAAACGCAGCGAGGCTGAGGATGGGCCGGTTTTAAGTGGCTCACTTTACAGATCCCTTGAAGGTCGGCCCGAGGGTCTGGATTGCTCCCCGGGACAAACCGCCCATTCCAGGTTTGCGTCCCGTCTCCAGGGGAGCGTATTCCGAGATTCAGTTTCTTCCTGACTCCCGATATTCGTTGCCTAGAGTTACGCCTCCATCTTCGTGTTGCCTCAAAAAATGAGGGGGAAGGGGGGACACTCGAATGGAGCCACCACACGTAAGGTGGGTGCTCGCTAAGGAGGCAGTCCCAGCTGCCGAGATACCTCCCCCGCCCTCAAAACCTCCCAGCCAAACAGGGTGTTTTCGAAGCCCATGTTCCGTTGTCAAGGAGACAGCACTTGGGGGGGGGGGGGGATTTCACAGGGGAAACAAGAGGGAGGAGTTTCTCGGATCAAAGAGAGTCCCAAAACGTGAGAATTTTCCCCCTTCAGCATCATGCGGATGCATGCGCCACGCGTCCGTTGACCTTTACGTTGCTGCGCACCAGGGGCAAGCCCGAGGTGCCCTGCGTCGGAGAGTTGGGAAGAGCTGAGGCGAAACTGGCGGTTGCCAAGGAGCGGACGCCACGCGCGCCGCCGCGCTGCACCAGCGGCGCGGTTGGCGATCGGGACATCTCCCGCGCTGCGCCGCAGCTGGAAGCGGAGCGGCGAAGCTCAGGTGGCGTTACCAGAGCAGGCCCCGAGGCAGCAAGCGGTTACCCGGGGGAGGCAAACGGAAGCGAGAGGCAGGGAGAGCCACCGGGGTGCCTTTCAAAGGAAAACAGGAAGAAATGGGAAAAAAGGTGGACGGCGCGCTGGCGGTTCCAGGAGCAGGAATCAAGGGACTCCAGGTGACCACGGAAGCTGAGCCGTCACCCCGTCTCCGCCTCCGTGAGTTTTTTTTTTGGTGGTGGAACTGCAGAAGCGACTGCTGGCCTCTCGCTCCCCGAAGACGGGATAGGTGGTCACGGCAGTGCGTCCCTTGAAACCGGGAGCTGCCCGCAGGCATCGTTCCTTCCCTCGGGCGCAGCGCTTCCGACCTGCAGTCCATGTGGAAATCACGCCGGCACATGCGACGGACCGCCGAGCGCGTGCGACGCCGCCGGGCGCGCGCCTAGGAGCTGCCGCGCCGGACTTTGTACGCACCGCGAATCTTCGTGCAGGTCCATCCATCGTCCGAAGCAACGGAGGCTGGGAAAGTTCGCTCGGAGTGATCCACGGCGAGAGCCCTCTCCCCACGGAGACAGAAGCGCCAGCCAATTGGGGAGGAAAAGGGCGCGCTCCGCAGCTGATGACCTTCCCATCTGGCCTCAGGTTCCGTGCCCACTTTTGTCGGCAGCGGATGACGCAATCTTCGAGAGAGAGTCGGGAGCATCCTGGAAGCTTCGCCTTGCACGCCAAAGCTCGAACGTTTGACCTTGCGCTCATCATCTGCACATCGCTCGGCATCAGCAGAGGTCGTCCGAAGCGCTGAGTTCGAACTTGGCAAAAAAAAAAAAAAAAAAAGGAGCAGAAATGCGGCTGCTGAGCAAAATCTAATTACCGGAGGCGTTCAGCGGAGACGTCCCGTCCTGGAGACGAACCGTGAGCATGAGCGTGGAAAACGGGACTGACACCTGCCACGCTGCCGGCAGGACTTTTTCGCCGGGTCCTGCCGGGTTCCAGCATCGCGGAGTGGGCTGATGATGACGCCCAGCTCGGGGTGAACGAGGAAACATCCCAATGCATCCAGGTTCTGGGCGAGCGCTTCCCTCCTGCACCGCCAGGTTGCGCTCACCCCTTGGAAAGAGGGGATGCTGATCCGGAAGTCGGTGGCACGAGCCCCCGAGTCGCGTAGCTGCTAAGAAAGCACCAGGCACGTGATTGGGGGCAGCCCTTGAGCACAGCGGTCCCGGGAAGCTCCTCTTAGGAAGGCAGGGAAAAGGAATTTTCCAACGAGGGAAACCGCCGAAGTTCCTGGCCGGAAAAGAGGCCGGTCGACGCGTGTCGGCCAGTGGACTCAAGAGCCCAGCTGAGTCCGGGGTGATCCACACCAAGGCCCTAGTAGATCATGGACAGCGAATCCAAGTGTGTCCAACCACAATGTGAAGTTCATCTGCAGTCCATCTCTATGAAAGGGCATCCTGCTACGCGCCTTGCCATGTGTCGGACCACTGATGGGCATCCCTGAGACGCACGCCTTGCCCCGGACCAGACCGCTGCAGCGGTGCCGGTAGGGTTCCAAGTCGTCCATCCACCAGGGTCAGGAAACCCTGGAGTTGATGAGCACGAAGGTGCGAGGTGCGGAGGGGGACTTCGCGTCCGAAAAGACGGCTCCATCGCGGAGGAGGAGACTTTCGTTCCCGCGCTTTCCGCTGAGCTCCAGCCGCGCGTGCGCGCGCACCCGTAGCCCAGCGGCCAGGTTGCGTCGGACGCGGTCGCGAAGCGACTCCTTCCCGTTTTTGCCTATCCTCCCCGTCTCCCAAGGTGACGCCGAAGCGCGTTACAGCAGCCGACCGGGAGCCGTTCTTTTGACACGCCGAGGCGTGTCAACAAGCCTCTGTCCGTTCCGTGCAGCTGTTTCTTCGCCAGGGAGGCGTCGGTCTCACTGATTGGGAGGCTCTGCCTAATTGATTTCATTCCCGAAACCATTAGCAGGGACAAGGAGGAAGGCGGAGGGGGGGAGAGGAGCAGCAGCAGCAGCAGCAGAGTTGGAGACGGCAGCCCCCCCTGGAAGGAGACAGGACGTGAACTTAACATCCCCGTGGCTGCTGGGTTTCCTGAGTGCGCAAGCCTTTCTGCAGCGGCTCCGAGGTCTCCCCCAGGAACCGGGTCCGTGGTCGTGCAGCTGCGGTCTCCGCTCCTCACACTGAGTGTTGCGGATTCGAATCCCAGCGAAGGAAGGAAAAGCCGATGCCGAGAATGGGAAGTGCATCGTGGGTTACGAGCCCCCCTTTCAGAACAACTCCGGCTGGCCTATTCGAGAGGCAGTACTGGTGGGAGCCGGATGCCCCGTTGACTGGCAGGAAGGCAAGCTGACCCTCTTGGATCCTTCCAAGACATCAAGGAGTCGTTCTCCTTTCGATTGTGAAAATGGAATCGTCCACCCACCCACCCCCTACCTTATGGGGACCCTTCATCGCGCATCATGAAGCTGGTTGATGCCTCTCCAAAGTATCGAGAAGCGCGCTGCTACCTTCGGGAAGCACCCTTCAGAGAAATCGGGAGGCGTCCATGAGAGATTCTCTTCGGAAGTGGAAATCGGGAACGGTTCCCTTCCGGGGAGTCCCTCCGGAGAAGCGAAGAAGCAGCGGCCTCCTTCGAGGGACCCTTCCGGACAGAACAAGGACGAAGTTCCCTTCGGGTTCCCTTGAGAGACCACCAGGACCAGGGTTCTCTCCCGAGAGTGACAGGCACGGACTCGTTCCCTCCGAAGCCTTCCTGGATTCACGGGGTGGTCCTCCGTGATCGACCCCTAACTTGAAGAGTTCACACACACCCTCGGATTGGCGCGGGCAGCGTTGAAGAGTTCCGTGGGCGTCCCCTAATGGGAAGGCGGGCGGTTCTTCAGCACTCCTTGGGAAGCAGAAAAAGAAAAAAAAGCTGAAAGGGGAACGGAAGAGCCCCATCATGCCGGAAAAAGCGGGGAAGGCGGTGCTCGCAGGCGACGGCGACAAGAAAGAGGCGGGGGAGGGGGTGGGTGGAAGCGGTGAGTTCGAACAGAACTTCGGGTGAACAGCGCGCCGTCCAAGGATCGGCTGTTCCTCCGGGAGACGAAGCGACGGCGGTCGTTGCTGGTAATCCTTGCGATCTCGGACGCTGGGACGGAGAACGGGAACGCATCACGATTTTGCGTGTCAACGGGTGAACGGGTGGACTCGCGAGGCGCTCCATCCCTCCCCCCTTCGTGGCGCCCTCTCGGCGACGGCTTCCCGGTGGCGCAATCGAGTGCTCTCCCGCACCGCCGGGCATCCCCTCGGTGGCGGAACGACGGAGGGCGCGACGGCCGTCGCCGTTGCCTCGGGCGTTCGGGGGACAGCCGCGGCGGGAGGGAGGAAAGGCGCTCAGGCAGCCTATGCTGCTGTCGCGGGAGGCGAAACCCACGAGGCATGCGCGAGAGACCTCCGGACGGCCGAGAGCACCCGCGGATCTCCTTCGCCCCGGAGGCGGAGGCTAGGGGGAGGAAGCGAGGGCGCCCATCCTCCCCCCCTTCTCTCCAGACGTCGTCGCGGGCAGCTTCGGCTGGACGTGCGCAACTGGCGGGCGGCTGCGACCCGGCTACGCACCGACGTCACCGGGATCTCCGGCAGGAGGCACCGGACAGTCGCTGGGAGGCCGTTCGCATCTCGGCCGCAGCGGAACGAGGTGGGGATTTGCCCCTTCTCTCGCGGGCGGGAGGAGGGCGCCTGCGCGGAGCCCGTACTGCTCCGCGGGCATCCCGCGATCCAGCATCCGGGGGCAGAGATGTGCGGCAGGCGAACGCGCCCGGAACGAAGTCCCGGCAGGTTCGCGCTCGCTTCCGGGACCTGTGAGTTGCCAGTCCGGGAATGCAGAAGAGGCACCTGCGCGCTCTCCGCAAGGTAAGGGATCCACGGGGTCATGTGGCTGGGCGGTCGCTTTCCCGGTGCGCGCAGCCGGACACCTCCTTCCCTCTACGGACCGCCCACCCACCAAGCACGTGAGGCAGCAACCCAAGAGCCGGACCCACGGTGATCGGATTCCGCGTCTCATGGAGAGCTTTCGGGACTGGGGAAGAGTAGGTTCGGAGACTCCGCGCCTCCTTAATGGTGCGCCGGGCCTCGGCGCTTCAGGGCGTCCATCCGCAGGCGGGGATCGGAGCTGCGACGAATGAGGCACGGAGCTTCGCAGAACGGGCTCCAGGTGGGTGGTCGACGGTTCCCCCCCTCCGCCCTTTATCCCGGAGTCTGAGGTCGCAGGGACCACCGACGGCGGCGCCTCCTCTTCCCCTCGATGGTCGACCGGAGGTTCGCCGCTGTCCCGCGGGTGGTGGCCCCACTACAGATCAGGGGGATAAGGAGATGTGTCTGGGAGCTTTCACCAGCTTCCAGTGCGAGGAGCGTGCGTCAGGAAAGCCTCACCGGAGGGCAGGCGCTGAGGGTGAGCGCGCCCCGGAGGGCCCTTCGATCGGCGCGCCTTCGAAAAGGCGGGGACGGGGAGACTCCGCCCCTCGCGCTATCTTTACGAGGGAGGCGAAACCACAGGGGAGAACCGCACTGCCCGGATGCCCCTTCGCCCCCCATCGGGTCGTCGCTCGCGGTCTCTCTCGCGGCTGGGAACGCCGGGGACGAGGCCGCGGATCCCTTCGTGCCAGACGGCGTCATCGGGGAACCGGCGGCGTCATCCGGGATCCGGGAAGAGTCCCTCCGTTCGAGCGAATCCACAACGCGCATCGTGGGGTCGGGAAGGGCGAGATGGGGAGAGAAAGTAATGGCTCCCCCTTCCCCGGCATCCGGGAAAGAGTTCGGACGGGCTTCAGCGGCAGCCGCGCGATAGTCCTGGATTTCCGGTTCGGGCTGGGCTTTCGCTCGCCTTTCGCCCGATCGGAGCCCGGCCCTGGAAGGGAAGACGAGCCGTAGCGAGATGTAGGGGGAGGTGCGACGGGCGCCACTTCTCCCACCAGACCCGGAAGCCAAGCTGATCTCCCTTCCTCCCCTGCCTTTGGGTTTTCAGCACCCGCGCGCGGCTCCGCTTCCGCCGCCGCTTTCGTGACGTCACTGCGAGCTCGGAAAGTGAAAACCGGCGCCGCCGCGTCACGTGGTCCCCTTCTTGATTCTGCCTCCTTCTACCCCTCTGTCCTCCTTCGGGAGACGCCGGAGCGTTCGTGCCTGCCCGCGCGATAAGTCCTGGGCTCTCACCCTCGCCTTCTTGTGACACCAGGATCGGTCCTCCTGTTTTTCGGGAACGCTCCGTCTGTCCCCGTCCTCCTCAGCGGCGAGAGAGCCCCTGCAGAAATTCGCCAGTCTCGTCAGGCGCGTCTGAAAACAGGGGACGGCACTGCGAGACTAATCTCTCATACCTTTCCCTCCCCTACCCACTTCCAGCGGGCCAGAACCTCCTCCGCAGCCCGGCTCTCGAAGGCGAAAAGTAGGAAAGCGATTCAGGGAAGAAGAACGAAGGACTGGTCCTTCGTTCCTCTTCCCTCCCTCCCTCCCTTTCTCTCTCCCGCGAAGTCGGGATGCGAAGATCGACGGCAGCGCTCCCACTCGATCGGGGACCCTACGAGAGACCCAAGGGGTCCCGCGTAAATTCTCCCTCTTCGTCCTCGACGGCGGGAGCGGGCAGGCAGGGACAGGAAGAACATCGGAAGACAAGAGGGCGGCGGTGCCGGATCGAGGGAGGCAGGGCTGTGAGGAATCCCCGGGAGCCATCCCTCCTCCCTCCCGAAAAGCCAGCGACCTCGGGGAGCGAGGATCGTGCATCTTGGTTCACCTGGCCGCGTTTGCCAGCGGCAGGCACGGCGGGCCGAAACGACTCCCCGACCCGCGGATCAGCCACGTGGAAGCGGAGATCCTGGCGGGGCGTGGATCACACTATCAGGCACAGAGTGGAGACAAGGGAGGCTGCTAAGGCTGGAAAATCTCGCAGGATCTCGCAGTTTGAAAAATTCTCCAGCAGAAGCGAGCGAATTCCTGCGGATCCTTCTCTGGAGTTTCCCACGGCTTCCGAGAGATGTCAGGAGAGACCGTCAACGGAGTGCCTGGAGCGGAGCTGCTGATGAGAGTCTTCCGACGGCTCGGGAGCCGATTTGTCTGAGAGGAAGAACTGGCTAGAAGGATGCAGCTACTCGAAGGAAACGGAAAGGTCAAAAAAAATGCCTTCCGGAAAAGTCACTAGAATCTGAAGCGGAGACCGCTACGCTTGCAAGGATGGGATGGGGCGACCGGCTCTGCTTTCTCAGGGAGATAAGTGCTTCTAATCGGCTGAGGACAGGTGCGTTGGCGTGGGGACGGTTGGGGTTGAGAGCATCGCACCCTCCCGAAAGGCTGCGCGTTCTCCGAGGCTGTTGTGTTCCGATCACGTGGTACTTCCAGCGAGGCACCGGCGCCCATAGCAAGCGGAGCCTCCTCTGGAGCGCCAAATAAGTGAGGCCTGCGTCTCCTCCGAGGAGTTACGATTGCCGTCTTTCCTTCGCGTTTCCCCGAAGTTGGAATGGCGCGACCCTTAAAACAAGATGCCGACGGCAATGGGGACCAAAAAAACCTCCAGCCGCCTCAGTCGGGGGTTGAGGAGGAATCAGCTGGGCAGTTCCACGAGACATCCCCACGTTGCGGATGGTCCCAGGAGGCCACGACCTTTCGATTTCTGAGGCGGTCGATCCCATTGGCGGGAATCTGCGAATTTCTCGGGATTCCATGAGAATCAAATCTTCCAGAACTTCCTGATCGATTCGGAACGTCCAGCTAAGTTTCATCGCCTGGAAGAGATTCGCTTCCCGTCCACTGTTTGCCAAGGATGCTGCTGAGAAAACCATCGTAGCGGCCACCAAGGTACTGGATGTAGGATGAGAAGGAAGATCGAGACGGGGAAAATCCATCGCTGGTATATCCGGCTCCAAAGTCACGAACAGGCCGGAGCCCGAAAGGGTAGGAAAGTCGAAGGAGTCCCGTTTGATTGGGAGCAGCTGTTCTGCTTCTTCCTCGGGAATAACAAAGCGCCGGCGAAGACCTCCTCTACCACGTTTACTGCCACTTCCAAAGGCTGCAATTGGTTGGTCCGGCGCTGCTGCGCGTGCGGCTCGGTGTGGATCGCAGGCGAACAGGCGCGCACCTCCTTCGCATCCTCATCCCTTTCATCTTCGGGAATGGACCGACAGAGGCACCCAGGAAACCTAAGCCGCTCCTCTTCGTCGGCCTTACTCTCAGGAGCTCCGCGCCCCGCTCCAAGTCGCCCTCCCTCTCATCGCCAAGGCATCCCGGAAGCGTCCGCGAGCTTCCGTGGCAACCGCGCCGCATCCCGACGCACCTCACCGCCGCGTACCTCGAATCTTCGGCACGCTACATGTTCGGAAGTGCGTCCCTCCCTGCCAAGATGCCTATCTCTCTCTGGCCGGCACGCAAGGGGGTGGGAATGGGGTGACCGATCGTGCGGATGAGCGTCCGCTGGACGGCGCAGGGTGCGCCGCTGCGGCGGCCGTTCGTCCGCTCCCTCCGTTCGTTCTTTCCGAGGGAAACGCGCGCTGCTGACTACCGGCGGCAAGCGGCCGTCACGTGCGCCGGTGCACCGGGCCGCCGCTCGGAAAGGGGGGCCGGGCCGCAAGCAACCTCGAGCCGGCCAGCTCCGCGGTCGCCCGCCGCCCTTCCTCAAGCACCGTCGCGTCCTCACCTGTCGGCGCGGTCCGACGTGCCGGAAGCCCTTCTAGGCGGTCGCCCCGGGAAACTGCGGCGGTGGGGAGAAACCCTTTCTCCTGCTTCGGGGGAAGGAGTCTTCCGGAAGCAGCAAGAGCGCAGGCGGGCGGCGCGACGCGAGCCTGGAAGGCCCCTCGTGAAGAAGGCACGGGCGCCCCTCTGCAAGCGGCCGATTTTCAGTCTCGCCTCGCCTGTCTCGGCGCTTGCAGCTTCGGCGAGAGTGTCGATGCGCCCGACCTGCTGCCCGCTGGCACAGAAGACCCGCCGGGGCAAGGATTTTTGTCCCTTTCGAAACAGAGCGGACGGGCATCCTGGTAGGTCCTGCGGAACCTCCACCGGTTCCATAGACCGCCTCCGGCACTCGGCCGGAGGGAGGAATCTCCTCCTGAAGAGTAGCAGAATCATCGTCCTTCTTCCGCGGCGGCACCACGCAACAGCTGTTCACTCCACCGTTCCCGAGAGGGGATGGACGCGAGCGGGGAGATCTGCGTTTATCTGGGACGGGACTTGCCGGCTGGAGCGCGCAAAGCTTCTCTCCTCCCACGCCTGCGGGCTTCAGGGCGAGCCCTCCGAGCACGCCTTGAGGATCTCGGCGCGCGCGACGGAGATCCCCGCATTACCGACAGCCCTGAGTTACCTTGAGTTTGCTCCCCTTCACCCTTCCGTGCACCGCCCCCTCCCCTCGACCTGCAACTCCCACGTGCTCCCGTCTGACGCACGTGGGCGGTGCCACCAGCGGGTTTCATTCTCGGGAGCTTCGGCACGCTGACTTAATACACGCAAACCGGAGGGTTGCGCTCACGGGAATGCGGAGGGGCGGAGGACAGAGCACGTGCCCATCGGAATTCCCGTGGCCTTCGCCGCTCGGCGGAGCCCCGCATTCTGCACGACGCGCCTCCTTGCTGCAGCGGTCAGCCCTGCGTTCCGAAAAAGTCCTTTCAGAAACTCCTCCTCCACTATGCGGCGCGAGCCCCAAGGCTTCCTCTGCATCCACCGGGAACGGCGTGCGAATCAGGGAGCGCGCCGAAGAGGAAAACCTCCGATGACCTCGGCAGGGGCCGCGGAAGCAGTTCGAGTGGAGCGGAGGCAACCGCACTTTGCGACCGCGGGCGAAGGGACCTCCTCCTCGTTCCGCTGCGGCCGAGACGCGAACTGCCTCCCAGCGACTGTCCGGTGCCTCCTGCCGGAGATCCCGGTGACGTCGGTGCGTAGCCGGGTCGCAGCCGCCCGCCAGTTGCGCACGTCCAGCCGAAGCTGCCCGCGACGACGTCTGGAGAGAAGGGGGGGAGGATGGGCGCCCTCGCTTCCTCCCCCTAGCCTCCGCCTCCGGGGCGAAGGAGATCCGCGGGTGCTCTCGGCCGTCCGGAGGTCTCTCGCGCATGCCTCGTGGGTTTCGCCTCCCGCGACAGCAGCATAGGCTGCCTGAGCGCCTTTCCTCCCTCCCGCCGCGGCTGTCCCCCGAACGCCCGAGGCAACGGCGACGGCCGTCGCGCCCTCCGTCGTTCCGCCACCGAGGGGATGCCCGGCGGTGCGGGAGAGCACTCGATTGCGCCACCGGGAAGCCGTCGCCGAGAGGGCGCCACGAAGGGGGGAGGGATGGAGCGCCTCGCGAGTCCACCCGTTCACCCGTTGACACGCAAAATCGTGATGCGTTCCCGTTCTCCGTCCCAGCGTCCGAGATCGCAAGGATTACCAGCAACGACCGCCGTCGCTTCGTCTCCCGGAGGAACAGCCGATCCTTGGACGGCGCGCTGTTCACCCGAAGTTCTGTTCGAACTCACCGCTTCCACCCACCCCCTCCCCCGCCTCTTTCTTGTCGCCGTCGCCTGCGAGCACCGCCTTCCCCGCTTTTTCCGGCATGATGGGGCTCTTCCGTTCCCCTTTCAGCTTTTTTTTCTTTTTCTGCTTCCCAAGGAGTGCTGAAGAACCGCCCGCCTTCCCATTAGGGGACGCCCACGGAACTCTTCAACGCTGCCCGCGCCAATCCGAGGGTGTGTGTGAACTCTTCAAGTTAGGGGTCGATCACGGAGGACCACCCCGTGAATCCAGGAAGGCTTCGGAGGGAACGAGTCCGTGCCTGTCACTCTCGGGAGAGAACCCTGGTCCTGGTGGTCTCTCAAGGGAACCCGAAGGGAACTTCGTCCTTGTTCTGTCCGGAAGGGTCCCTCGAAGGAGGCCGCTGCTTCTTCGCTTCTCCGGAGGGACTCCCCGGAAGGGAACCGTTCCCGATTTCCACTTCCGAAGAGAATCTCTCATGGACGCCTCCCGATTTCTCTGAAGGGTGCTTCCCGAAGGTAGCAGCGCGCTTCTCGATACTTTGGAGAGGCATCAACCAGCTTCATGATGCGCGATGAAGGGTCCCCATAAGGTAGGGGGTGGGTGGGTGGACGATTCCATTTTCACAATCGAAAGGAGAACGACTCCTTGATGTCTTGGAAGGATCCAAGAGGGTCAGTGCCTCATGTTGAATAGGGCAACCAGGCGTCATCCTGCGCGAGGAGGGGGAGGGACTGGAAACCCACTACACACACCCCATCTTTCGTTGTCGATCCTCCTCCACATGAATCCTCCAGGTGGGGATTCGAACCCGCAACACTCGTTAGCCACGCCGCCCGCAATGCGAGTGCCTTTCAGGCCTTCTGCTTTCCCTCTGCTGCGCTCTTCGAAAGGAGACTCGAAGGCTGAAGACGTTCCTGGGAGAAGAAATCCGATTCGGAGGCCGGTAATCAGTAATCCGTGTGGCGAGGATCAGTTCCGTCACCGTGCAGGCGCAAGGATTTTTTTCTTTCTTCGGAGTTTTCTGCTCCTGTGCTCCGAATCTCAGTGGTCAGCAGTATCACATGACTGATAAACTTTTCCTTAGACCTTGTCAATGACAGGCTTTCGGTGCATCTTTTTCGTATCTGGGGATCGATAAAAAGACGTGTTTTTTTTTCTCTCTCTCTCCTGGAAATTAATTATTTGCTCCCTGCGACCCCTCACCCGTGTACCTCGGAGCTCGATGCAAGCGCGGAGTGGGACGAACGAAGCGCGCATGACTTCCGCCCGCTTCCCGAAGGACGGAGACAAGGGCTCAAAGCCAAAGGAGTGAAGGGTGTGGGGGGAGGAAATCCGATTACCTGGCCGTACCTTTTCAAAATACGCACGTTGCGAAGTCAACCGATCCCCCCCTCCCCCCGACCCCCGTCAGCAGCCGCTCGAGGAATCTCAAAGATCACCCCCCCTTACCCACCTCAGAAATGCTTGAGCGAGTCCCTGGAGACCGCCGAAAAGTTTGCCAAATTTGAATTGAATTTACCGATGAAAGCGGCTTTCAGCGGAAAGACGAACGCCTCCCCGACTGTGCCCGGATGATTGGCATCGGGCACGAGAGCCGGGAGGAATGAGAGCAAAACCTTTCTGGGAGGCAGAAAACCACGCCCGCGGGCCTTGTCGCCTCCTCTTGCATGCTGCGATAGCGGGAGTTCGTTTTCATGGTGGTTGCATGCTTGGTCGTCCCGGAAGCTGGTCTCTCACTGCTTCCTTTTCAGGAAAATATCATGTGAGCCTTGACCACCACCAGCCAGACATTCCAGCCGCCATGGGAGTAATTCTTCTGGCAATGCTGTTTACATCAGGTAAGTGATTGACCGACCGCCATGCTGCGCTCGTCCCCACCCGCTCTGGGTTTCCTGGGAATTTCGCCGGTCGCCCCGGTCCGAATGAGTCTGCGCGGTGAGAACGCTTCTCTCGTGAGGCAGGGGAGCTCAGCTCGTGTTGGGCAGCTCGGGGAGGGTCACGAGGCCACGCGATGCCTCAGGACGGCAAGGAGATGGCCGCAATGCTGTCCTCGTTTTCCCACACACCGCGGTGCTGCTGCTGTGCACAGAAATAGGCGCCCCTCTGCGTGCAGCAGCGAAACATAAACTAGATTAGAGGGAGGAGCAGGGAAGGGTACCCATTCGGCTTGTTCTTCGGGAAGCCACGACTGCGCACTTCGGTGGAGCAGGTCGTTTTCCTTCTTTTTTTCTCTCTCTAGTGCAGAGGTGACCCGAAAGTGACCCTTCCCAGTCCAAAAAGGAGTCGCAGAGTGCCATGTCTTTCCGAGCTGCACCCGCGAGCACGAACTTTACTGAAGCCAGAAGTTTCCCTTGGATGTGTTTCGTCTGAAAGGCTTCCAGACCAGGAATGGGCAACTTTTGGGGTGACAACGGGCAGCCCACCCGCTTGGGAAAAACACTGTTGCCCAAAGTTTCCTCCAATCAAAAAATCAAATAAAAATCTGGATATCGCAATGGCCAGTTGCTTGGATGTTCTCTCACCATTTCATGAGAACTTTCTAATTTCCTTCCCATGCCACCGGTTCGATAATTAGACTAGCCATTTCAATCGAGTTATCGGTGCCTGGGAAACGGAAGGAAGATGAATCAAAGAGTGGAAAAATTCCTTTCAGCAGCAACCTCAGTGGTTAAGGGAGGGAGGCGAAAAGAGTCTGAGAGGCCCTCTTTCCCCATGCTGAAGACCGCCGCGCGTCCCGTGGCGGCTGCCACGCCACCTTTCGCTCCCCTCCTCTCCTGCAGACGATTCGCGCCAAGGGAAGGACGCGCAGCTTCCCGATTCACTTCCGGGAGGGAAAACTTCCGAGCCCAGGCACGAACGGAACCTCAGGCGCATCTGACGCGCGCTTCTTTTCTCCCCGTTACCGAAATTCGACGTTCCGGGAGAGCGCCACGGACGCAGATTTTGTGACCTTGGAAGCCACGGTGAGGGAAGAGCCCAGTGGGCAAAATAAAGGAGGCCCTCGTATTACGCGGAGAGCACGCTCCGCGCAATGCGAGTCCTTCGTGCCACGCGCGCACGGCATTCATCTAAAAGATGGAAGGTGTAACTCGAGCGTTCTAACGGTGTGGTTTAGCTGTAGAGTTTTATCGATCGATGGAAGCAACTCTGCAGTTTCAGATCCATAGCTCCCGTGGCTGAGAAATGCATCGTCATCTTCTTGCGCTCTTTCGTTCGCCAACATTCGAACGGAACAGCATCCAAGATGTTTGACCCGTATTCTTTTCGAAGGAGGTTGAACGGGCGCAAATGAAAGAGCCCCACAGAATGGAGCTTCATCCACGGCGTCGCTGCAGCGGGACGGATGGACCACGCCGCACGAGAACTGCCGCTATGTTTTTCGTCGCCGCGTTGTGCAAATCCGCGTTGTACGAGGGTCTTCCGCGGGCTCGGAGCTCTTCGAGCGGATGTCCTTCTGTCACTATGAGGGCGTGCGGTGGTGCGTCTTCGCAGCTGCGATACCATCGTTCTTCTGTCTCCTCTTTGCTCCCGCTCGCTGGTTGAGGAACTTCGTTCCTACCTTGGGAAACGGTTTATACGGGAGTCCACTGCCCACGAATTCACTCCTTGAATGCCCCTTTAAACTCAGAGGTTCCTGAGGACCAACATCTTGTGCAATGGCAGACCCCTTTGTGCAACAGAAATGCATGACGACGGGCATGGTGAAGTTTTGGTTGCTTGCTTGTTTTGGTTCCAAGCAGAACACATTTCGATCAAGTAGACTCGTAGTGAGCAGGTCGATTCGATTTCCAGAAAAGTCTTGAGGTCAGCGCGAAAGCACTGCCCGCTGTACGTGGCGACTGCTCCATGACTCTCCTTACAGCATGAACGAATTAGTAAGTTTGTAAAGGCGAACTGAAGATCAAGTACTGGCAGATCACGGGTACAGGGCGAATTTGTGTCCTGTTCAGGAGGTCATTAAATCGATCTTTCTGCGGGCAAATTCATGTGCAGGAAGAATCAAGGGCAGCTCAAAGCCTGCAATGAGCTCGTCAACTCCTTTGTGTGAAAGCCATGGGGGACTCTTGCAAACGCAGCGGAGGACCTTGCTCTTGCAGGTGCCATCAAAGCGAAGGAATCTATCCGTCGGTTTCCGGGAACGCCAAACAAGTGAAAGGAGCAGCGTACCGAGGTCTGCTGCTTCGGGGGCTGATTGACCCTGAGACTGAGTATACAATGCTGCCATTCCTTGATGAGGCCGTGTTCCCCTCGACTCGTACCGGACGCGCTTTCGAGCTAAGGCCCTGTCCGACCTCACGCTGGTGGCAGCAGGCGGCTCCTTCCACCAGAGGAACGCGCCCACGTCGGATGCCGACAACGCGGCTTGTCATTTTGTCTGTGCGCAAGGACTAAGCCATCGGTTCGACCCTTCCCTTCGAACATATGGTGACTCCCCTGTCGTCCGCCGGCAATCTCTGAAGGAACGAAAGTTTATGCGAATCGAAGGACTGTAAAAGGAGCGGGCAAGCGGAAGGCCAAAGGAAGAGCGAGGATTATCGGAGACCATCAGAGACAACTCAGTGAGAGAGAACCGAGCCATCGGAGACTCCGAAGCTACGAACAAAGATCGAATTCTGTCTGGAAAGGACCGAATTCCAGTCACTAACGACGCTGCAAAGCTTTCGTAAGAGCGTTATCACAGCTTGTGAGTGCTACTTTGGCTCTGGAACTTTCGTCTCAAAGTGTGTCCACAGCACGGTCCTTTCTTTTTTTTTCTGCTTCCGGCGATTTCGCTTCGAAAATTTCAAATCTCCTCGTGCGGAGTATTAAAATGAGTCCTTTTTTTTTTCCCCCTCCCCACTAAGTCTCTGAATCTCTTGGAAGATCAAATTGAATGCATCTTTTGAACGGAGCATTACGGGATTCTCTTCTGTGGACGCACGCTTTATTTTGTTTCAATCCACGCTGCTTGGAGGACCATGAGAGCTGGTTCAGCGTGTCTCACTACATAATTCATCTCTTGGCAGTGCATTCCTCAGGATCCGAACTCCCCTCAAACGCCGAGACACCCCCCAGCTGGTTCTTCTTTGAGTTGTGAGCCGCGAAATGGATTCCTCGGGTAACCTTCCTCAGATCTCAACGACAGCACATTCGTAAAATCTCGCTGGAGAGCTGTCGTCACGACAACTGAGAAGAGAAACTCGCATGCGAGATTCCAAGAAAGAGGAATTCCTTCACGTTTTGAACAGTTGCTTCCGATTCCCCTTCCAAGGATGAGAAATCTTCTGGCTGCTCCTCCGAAGATTGATTTGATACTCCCGCGTCTTCCGTGTGTACGTGCCCCCTCATGCCTTGACGCTGAATGGAAGGAGCGATGCGGGAATTGGGTCACTGGAAATTACGGGGGATGCGTCCCTGCTGGAAGCATTAATCTGCAAGGAAAGCCGAAATCTTTCGCAAAAGTCTGTGGATTCAGCATGATAAAACGGCAAAACGGCTTTCTTGCTTCTTTTATTAGTCTTGCAGGTACTCTTATTATCTACATGGGTTGACTAGTCAGCTTCTTTAGGATTCGCCAATCGAATGCAAACCGTGACCTGAAACGGATACAGCGTAGGCAGTCAGGATGTGATGCTGCTGTACCGTCGATTAGCACGTGTCTAAATGCCTCTTTGGAAAGACGCGAAGAATCCCGGTTGCACTGTCGGTTCGCTTAACACTTCGTCCGGTGCGGTAGAAGCTTGACCTGCTTCCATGCCAAGCATGCAGGTCACTTGCACGCCTCTTGTCGAACTGGGAGTGCATGCAAGGATCCATACGTGAACGTGGCGAGCATAGATGCGCGTTCCTGCACGCCAAGGAAACGGCAGAGCGTCAACCTCGTGATGCCACGCGTGCTGCGGAGCGAACGCCTGTCTCCAGGCAACGCGTCCCGTTCGACCGTGCCCTGGAAGACAGCTGCCCCTTTCTGTGAGCACTGGCTGCACACCTGCCATTACGTCTCTCAGCCGACGTACGGAAAATTAAAATTTACGCATGGAACTCGTGCATCCGTCGGCTCGCTCTGACAGCTCATTAAGCAGAAATCCTTGCGAGGACGCAGTTTCCGGATCCGTTTGCTCAGCTGATAAGTCAGCGATTCGGGGACGACTGGATGCTTCCGGAGCCCTGCACACAAAATGTACATTTTCATTCTATGCTTTTTTTTTTTTTTTTAGATTAGCCTCTCATCGAAGGATCATAAAATTACGCCCTTTTTTTTTAAAAAAAAAAAAAAAGAAAAAAAAAAAAAGAAAAAAAGGAAGCTCGGAAACAGGCTGATCGAAATGCAACACAAGGACGCTTGGAAACGCCTTTTTTTCTGTTTCCTGCGAGACAAGGAAGGGGAAGGGAAGTCCATCCTGGGGAAATGTGGCTCCGTGAGCATCAGCTGTGCGATCTCGATGTGATCCCTTAGGCTGTTATAAAACGAACCCCTCTCTCGCTCCGGCTGCCTCGCACGTCCAGAAGTGTCCACGGCAGCGCGGGACGCGAACACATCTCTTGCGGTTCGCGGGAAACGCAGCGCCTTTCCTTCCTCCTCTTTTGCTTCACAAGGAGAGGAAAACGCACGGCGCAACGGTGCCTGCTGGTCGGCTGGCACCCGGTCACGGAAGTGACACATCTCCGGATCCTGAACGCAGTCGGGAACCGAAATCGGTTCGGGGTTTCGCTCCTTCGAACTGGCATTGACGTGGCTCGACTGAAAAGCAGCAGAAAAACCGGGAGTTTCCCTGCCATCTGACATCATCGGTTTGTTTACGATCTGCTTGTCTGTTTATTTCGCTTCATGCCTTAGCAAACCCTTATAACTCTTGGGGGTAACCCCTAAGTGTTACAACGGTTAGGAGATGCCCTTTCCCCGTTCCGGAAGTCCGTCAACTCCCCGGAACGGGAAAGGTGCTCACCTGGGGAGCTTTCGCGACTGCTGCTGATGCTCACGTTCCCGTTCCAGTTGTGCGGGAAAGTTGGAACGTCCGGTCATCCCGGCGGTTTTGCAATCTCCCGAACTTGCGGGAAACGAAAACAAAAGCACGGGACTCTCCGCTCCGATCTTGGATCTTTTCTTCCTCGCCGAGAGCTCGCTATTCCTTGAGATGGCGCGGGTCGATACGGCCGTGTGCGCCGATCGAACCCTCGAAGGAACGGACGGGTGCCTCTTGGTTTCGGCCCTTACGGGATGCGCGGGCCGGGCCCAAGCAGGGGCAGGGCAAGCGGAAAGCGAGGTGTCAGAGGACCTCTGAGGGCACGCGGGCATGAGCGGCGCTGCCATGCCGTTGTGTGGTGGGAGCAGCGTGATCTTCTTCGCTGCTTCCGTGGCAGCTTCCAATCTCTTGCCTCAGCTGAGGTAGCGAGGTGATCCCTTCTGAAAAGGTCCCGAGCGAGGTTCAGCCAAAAGGTACGAGGCACACCCGAACGAAAGGGAAGCATTGCACAGCCTACAAGAATGGTCCAACTGACTCTTTCGTTTTTCCTACTTTGGGACGGACAAAAAGCATCGATCGATGGGCTAACAGAGTCCCCGACGAGTTTTCGGATGCTCTCATCGGAGAACAGCTGTGTGGCGACGCGATGAAGACTGTTCCAAGAACGGTCAGGAGATGAGCAAGAAGGTCACGGGCCCGAATGGCCTTGAGCTCTGCACACTCACCTACAGAGTGAAGGACGTTGCTTCCGATCAAGACGCGGATGTCTTCGAACCTCAAAGTGCATCAAGAAAAAGGGTTTGCTCGCACCAACACCATTCCGTGATATTTTATCGAAACGTTATTTTCTCTTCCTCTCTCTTTGCAATCCCACATCACGTATGATGACGTCGTTTCGAGATCTTGAAAAATGGATGCGAGGGAATTCTGGATGAAACTTTTCTCAACGTCAGTCTTCGCGCTCATCACCCAAGAAACCATGAAAGTGCGCTCAGATGCTGCTTAAAGGGGCGCGCAGCGCAACCATCAACTACGACCAGAGCTCGAGCGATCAGGTGGTAGGGATTTCTGTCGGTCCGCAGATACGTGAGGTCCATGGAGGGAGAGGAACGCATTAAAAACAAAAAAAACAAAAGCAAAAAGCAAGAAACAAAACCCCTGAAACAAAATAAAAACCCCGAGATCTCGAAGAAGTCAGCCAAATGCATCCATTGATCAAGAACTCTTCCTACTCCTCGAATCAGGAGTCATGGCACGGGAAGCTGCAATAAATCGTTTCTGAATTCATTGTAAGAGGCGCTTCCTCTGGAAATGGCGTCTCCGTGTTTGTGTGCGTTGCATGAGGAAACATCTCCCAAAAAGGTCGTTAGAAAGCAGGAGGGGGAAGGGGAGAGGAGCACGATGCTTGACTTTGGTCGCGATGATGATGCGATCTTTCTCAGGATGATCGTCCTCAGAGACGTAGCGATCTTTGTCCACCTTTCCCCCCTCTGCAAGCTCCTCATCGCCGGACCACGAGGAGGCGAATTTTTCCGTCCAGCCGATCCATCCCCGATCGAGGACGGAGGAACCGCTTCGAGCCCGCGAGGCATAAACCCCTGCGTGCCTCTTGGGAGGGGATCCTGCGCGCTCTCCCTCCGGTGGTTTTTTTCCAATCTCATTTCGAGGAAGTGGGGACTGGAAGAAACCTCGGAACTCAACGACAAGTAATCGATGACGATTTCCTTCCTGGAGATCGCTCTCCAAAGTCGAAGCGGAAAGACAAGCGACGGGGATAAATCACCCTGCGCTTTGTTTGCCTCTCCAGAACAACCCAGTTTCCAGAGCAGTATCAGCGTGGTCGTCTGCAGGGAAGCGCGCGCACAATCAATACGCGGAGGGATCTGGATGATCAGGTGACGAGTTGATCCCGAAGGAGGCCGTACGAGCTGTCAGGTCATGGAACACCCTCCTTCTTACGGACGAGCGTTGAGACCAGGACAGAAGAGCGGGACAAGCCAAGAAGAATGAGAAAGCAAGTGGAGGAGTGACGTCCGTGGGCGAGAGATTGATAGAGTCCTCATGAGGTGATTGTCCATTTGAGCTCCTCGTGGCTCTGGCATCCCTCTGATGACGCTCACGTCGTCACAGGGAATTTGCTGCGCAGACCGCAGGATGCGAGGACCGCGAGGATAAATCGCTCATCAGCGAAGAAAATGATCTGTCGGGAAGGGATTGTCCAGCGAGCGCAACTCAGGAAAGCTCGCGGATCGTCTTCGATCGCAGCCTCCCACTGATGCTGGAACGTGAAGCCACAGTGCTCCTGAGACGTGATTTTCGTCTGCGGCAAGGCATGACGGTCGAGGTGCCCATCTTCTTTGTTTGCATGCACCTCTCCCATCCGGAGCATTTCCTCTCGTCAACTTCCATGTACACGTGCCGGTAACTGCGCGTACGATCACAATGTACTTCCTCTTTGGAGGTTTCCCAGGCTTGACGTTTCTGGCTTTACATGGATGGGGGATTTTTGTTGGCCTCAAAGTCTGCAGCTGCTTCGAACCACAGAGGCAAATGCACTTCTTCACTTGACGCTCCTGTTTATTTGCAAATCCTGTTCCCAATCCAGGAACTCACCCCATCCATCATTGCGGAATGAATCGACTTGGAAAAAAAAAAAGAAAAAGAAAAGAAGCTTCCGGCAAGAGCTGCAAGAGCTCTTTCGACAGTTCTTCCTTTCCGAAGGGCATCGCACGTCGCAACGCAGTGTCCGCTGCGCGCTCATTCGCTACTTCAGAGATATCGCCGACTGTGCTACGGATGACCGAATAGCCAAAGGACATGCACGATGCTGGCGAAAAAATTCCCACTGAAATGCTCGTTCCGGACTGGAGGAGAGTAAGGGGTGGGCGGCAAGGCACCCCGGGACCTCATGTACCGTTGGGCACATGTTGCTTTCCCATGTGGCCATCGGGACACGAGCTGTCTCAATGGAAAGAAAAAAAGAAAAGGCTGCTGCTGCATGAATGCCATCGAAAGGAAACTGCATCCTGCGTGAACAAAGGCATCACTCGGACGCAATCCCCAAAACCAGCTGCCTGCTCCCAATGCATCTCTTAATCAATTGCCTGCTCTCCGGAATCCATCTGGTCCCTCGAACATCCCCGAAACAGCTTCTCCTGCCGGCTTCGTGCGGTCCCCTGGAGCAGCCACCTGGATTCGTGCTGTGAGGCAGAAGGAAGATGGCAGCGCCTTGAGACCCCCGGCACGATCCCCCTTCTCCAGGACGTTTGAGGTTTGAAGCTCTCGCTGCTAAGTGCGAATGGGGACCGAGAAGGAGAAAAGATCGCCTGCTGGCGTGACAAACTCATCTCGTAATTTGGGAATGCAGCGCGGTAATTTGGAGGTCACGAGTCGAAGTCTGCCGAGGTGTCTGCTGTTATTCCGTTTCATTCTTCCTTGCTCGTTCCGTTTTATGAGCCGGAGCCACATATCATTAAATCTGGAGGGAGGAAAAGATAAAATGTTACTGGGAGAGCGTCGATGAATAGATGGACGCTTAGCGGTTTGCGGGCGTCTTGGGACTGGCAGACGAAGAAGACACGCACGGAAGGGTCTTCGGCGACGATTGTGGCCACACTGCCCGCGAGCTGCAGATTAAATCTCGAATAAATTCCGATGTAATTAAGGGAAAATTGGGATCATGGAGCAGTCCCCAAGGTGCTTCCCGAGCACACATCGAGACTCAAAAAGAAGATTTAGACTAAATAAGAATCCATCGAAGCAGTACTTCAGCTCTGGTCGCTTCTATTGTGGAAGAATTAGAAGCAAAACCGAGATATGTGATGCACCCCGCCAACACCTCGCACTGCGTGGCTCCCTCATTTATCAGAACCAGAATCCCAAGTAGAAGGCATGCAAAATCTTAGGTGAGACAGAACAAATACCATACCTCGTAAATTTCAACCACACCGTTCATCGCCGGCTTGGAAGAGTTTGAGACAGTTCCCAACGGGTGCAGGTCTCCCAGCAACAGCAGACGAGAATGTAGATTTATACGATTGCTCACGTAAAATCCCAGAGCTGCCTAACCCAACCTAACCACATCTACCTAACTTCAACCACCCAACCACACCTACCTAACCTTATCTTCCTCTGAACAAAGGAGAACATGCTTGGCAGATAGTTCCGGGACCCGGGAAAAAAACAAAGGGATGAAGGGGTTAAGGTGCCCCATGAAAACTGATTGCATGCATTTAGCCAGGCAGCAGATGCAGCTTTCGATAGAATCGATCAAGACTGATTGATCCAGGATTCCTCATAAATTGCAATGAGTAGGGGAGTCTCGAATTTCATTTTTCAGCGGGTGCCAGCACCTAAAATCATTAATGATTCAATCGACCAGTGTAGAAACGTGCTGGATTCGGGCTTTCGTCGCCAAATGCCAAGATGAATGCCTCCAATGATGTGTCGTTAATTGTAAGCGTGAGATGATGGTTATCTAGGAGGGATTCCTTATTCACACTCGTCTGTTGATTCCCTTGATTTCAAGCTGACTCCCCTTCACGTTCTGTTTTTTTTTTTTTTTTTTTTCTTCCTTCGACTTCCCTCTTAGTAACAGGAAGCCGATGGCTCCACAAGAAAATCGTTCACTGCAGTCTCTGCTCTTTTTCCAGCGCCCATATTCGGGAATCCTGACGCAAAGCGGCTGTACGACGACATCCTCTCCAACTACAATAAATTCGTGAGGCCTGTGGTAAACATCTCAGACGCAGTGAAAGTGAGAATTAAATTAAAACTAAGTCAGCTTATCGACGTGGTACGTATGTTGTGCTCGCACATTCCTCAGGAGGGGTTGCGGTGCCATTTCGTCCCCTCGAAGGGCGCCTCGCTGCCTCTGCTCGCCCGGTTTACGCAGACGCCGGGAGGGGGACCTCGGTCGGGATGATTCGGTTCCCGGAAACAAGAGTGGTAACCGGCTCCCCTCGCGCAAACCGTCGGACCAGCTTCCCAGAGGAACGGCTTCTGGATGGTTGCTGAAAGCACGAGCGAGCCGGGGGGGAAGCAAAAGTTCAGTTCTCCGTAGCCCTGTCGCCGGCGCCAGCATCCCGATGACTTTTTGTTCCCCGGAGCGGGGCATTTGTTTTTCGCAAGTCCCGTCTAAATCTCGGCTTACAAGACGTAGTTCTGCTTGAAGGGAACCGTTGTTTATAAATAATAACCACAATCAATCCATTCTCCCAGCATAATAATGCGACGGAATGTTAGATAAGATGCGATTCGGAAGGAAGCTGCGGTCTCTTTAGCAACGGATCGATGGGTACGAGCCCAGCTGATTCCCGACTTTCTATCGCTTTCGATTACTTTCGTCGATCCGCCTCCTAATCGTCCGCTTATCTCACAATACGCTGCTTTTTTCAGGAAAACAGTTTTTTTTTTTCTTCTCCCCCCTCCCCGTTTTTTTTTGCCGCCTCGAGTTACAAACGCTGTTAGCGAAATGATTTCAATCGTGATGCAAGCCCGAAGCACTCGTGATCTCGTTTCCTGGTAGGCTTTTCGACCCATCTATAAATCCTCCACACCGTCCCCCTCCCTTCTTCGTGGCAGTTTGCATGTTGGTGCATTGGAGCGAAATTTACTTTGGCTTTGCCGACCCTCCCCCCCGCGTGATCCTCCATTCGGGCCTGCTTTTCTCTAGTTCATTACCTTCTCCTCCCAAATCTTCTTTCACTCTTTGCCTTCCACCGTTTCAATCTGCCTTTGCGTCTTCGTTGGAGCTGGATGCCCGTTTCCTCTCTCTCTCTCTCTCTCTCTCTCTCTCTCTCTCTCTCTCTCTCTCTCTCTCTCTCTCAGAGACGCCATGGTGATTATTATATTTATTGCAGCAAGTATCGAATGGAACCGTTTCGTTGGCCGGTAACGTGGAGTCCTCCAATCACCGATCGAATGTGTTTTAACCCTTTGAATGCTATAGACCCACATGGGCACCTGGCCAGCGTAGGTTGACACTGTCCATATGTTGGGCGGGACGCATACGCTCACGCGCTCTCCTCATTTCCTTGGGTTTCCCAAAGAGTCGCCCCTCTGAAAAACGGAGAGCAGCGCCCCAACGTCACAGTTGTGTCGTATGTAATTTACTGTACTGTACCGCGCCCAAATGAGTTGTTGATTTTGTTGGAATTGTGATTCTAATTTTCGAATAACCATGTTTGGGGAAGAACGAAAGCATTTCATTCAACGCGGCGTGAATGGACAGTTACGATGGTGACTTTGAGCAGCACTTTACGTGGTCAGTGGGCACCTCGATGGAGCACGCGGTACGCGAAGAAGCGTTCCGTCCAAACTGCGACCCGCGTGCCGATCGGATGAGCTCCGCACCCGAAGGGTTAATGACTGATTGCATAGCCGTAGATTGTTTTTCGCGCAGGATCGTTTCTTCGGTACGGTTTCCTCTTAATCGATTTGTAATCGGCGGATCGCACTTTACTTGCTGTGCCTTATGCTAAGCGTTTCCAATGAAAAGTAAACGGGATAAAGGGGGACTCTGTTTCATCTTCTCCAGTGTTCGAACTGTCAGCAGCCTGCGCCAGGCAAACCCCCCGTCCACGCCGAGGTTCGAAACAGGAAAAAGAAAGGGAAGGGGGTGAGGGAGGAAAAGGGAGAAAGGGGGGGGGGGAGGACATCTGCAAATTTCTCGCGTTCCGAAAATGGCGATGTAAACTTTTTTACGACGCCCATTTGTCAGCCCCCCCTCGCCGCTGTTTTTAATCGGTGTCCTTTGGGGCACGGGGTTTTAATTCCCCTTTCGCAGAAAACTTTTGCACCAACCGAGTCGATCAATCCCGTGCCACGGGATCAGGGAGGACTGCTTGCGGAAGGCCTGGCTCGGGGAAGCGAACTCCGCAATGCGAAATTTCGCATCTGCCCTCCGACTTCGCGTCGCGCTCCCGGAAATCAGTTCAGATGGATAGATGACGACTCGGGCACGCCGGGAGGAGCTTCAGGGGACGTCCGGTTCTGAGGCTGAGGCCCTGAGGACGACGTCTTCGTCCTGGTCACCTGCGTGCACCGAGCCATGCACGAAGCTCGGAGAAGGTATCCCTTCTCCAGACTTCGTTCATGTGGATTGGAAAAACGAAAAATTAAAAAAAAAAAAAAAAAAAGGGGGGGGGAGGGAGGGAGGGAAGGATGTGAATACAGGCTGGTATCGGAAAGCGTCGGCAAGATAGAAACAGAGTTTAGAAACAGTTTCAGAGCGTTTCAGAGCACGCAAATTCTTGTAACTTTTCCGACCTGTTCTTCAATTAAACAGCTTTTTTAATCAGGAAACTTTGTGAGGAAGAATTCAGCCACCGTTAAGAGACAGGCGCTCCGTGTAAGGAAGAATGCCCTGGAGAGTTGTCCTTCCCTGACACTAATTTTCCGATTCTTTTTACACGTCCGGCCCTCGTCGGCAAGGAAGTTTCAGCCCTCTGCCTGGTTGTCTCGCAGCTGTCATCTGATTCCATCCCTGCAGGAACGCGAACCAACCCTTGATTTGCTGATTCAGTAAACCGTTGGAATTTTGATTTGTTCCTCATCTCGGTCTTCGCGAGCTTCACCTCTTCCGTTCTTGAATGGAGGGCCAGTCGCGACTGCGCACTTTGCTTCCAGGTGTCACGTCGGCACTCTCTTTCGATGGCACTTTCTCCCTGCGCTCTTCGGCTCCCGAAACGCGTCCCGCCCGAGAAACCCTCGCGCTCAGCATCCCTTTGGAATTCAAGGACGCATTCGTGAAAGCGACAGGATCGTCGGATCCCATGCGGCTCTTGCCGCTTCCAGAGGACGTGTTTTACCGGGGACCTCTCTGTTTTTTTCTTCTTTTCCTTTTTCGCGTGCATCCTCAAGCTGGATGCGGGCTCTTCGCTCACCAGCACGTGCTCCGGACTCGTTCATTCCCTCACGGTCGCCTTCCTTCGGTCTTCTTCCGGCTCGCATCCAAGAGCCGCTTCCGATCGCTGAAGATCTTCTCGGCAGGCTTGTGGAAGGAGCAACAGATCATGACTTCAGCTGCTAGGCAATCTGCAATCAGAAGTCTCAAGGAGACGTGAAAACGCAGAGTGCACTCTTCCGCCGCTCCGAGTAAAGAACGAAATAAATTCAACATCAGCCTGTGTCATTAGAAAGCTACTGTTTCTATTATTCATCGCAATAGCGAGTGGATATTCTCTGGACCAATTTAAGAGAGACGCATGCGATTCTTTTGGCGATACCAAAGTTATCCTTGAACAACTACTGGTGCTTTTCGGGGGACCAAACCCTCGAATTCGATCTTCGACTGGAAGTTCTTGTGCTACCACTCCCATCTGTGAACCAATAATGGATCCAGGATGGATGCTTTGGATGAGAATCCAAAGGAGACATAATTCCTTGCTTCCAGAAGCGCAGCTAGGCAACAGGGATTTGTAATTGTGGATGAGAATTGACTTAACCAATCACACCTGTCGCTCCTTCAAAGCAGCCACAGGACAGGACTCTGCAGCGGTACGGAGCTTGCGTGATGCTGGCTGGCTCCGTCCGAGTGCATGAAAAGCTGCCCGAAATTGCCCAACCCTTCCTATTCAAATTCAGATGCACAGAGCAGAGCCAATGAGGGCTAGAAAAAGACGAAGGAGGAAGTTTCCACCGTCTTCTTCAGCTGCCTTCAGCCCTTTCTTTGATTTCCGAATGTCCGTCCACTCCAGGAGGTGATCTGAACAGGGTTCCCAGCAACACACATGTCAAGAATACCGCATGTTTCCAGTGCTCTACCTAATTCTTGGAACTTTCCGGTCCCCTCGACAATTCACCGGACCCCAGGCACATCGGGAAGCCAATCCTCGCTGCTCGCTCTCCCTCTTCGATCTTACATCTGCTGGTGCTGCGGACGGATACTCGCTCGCAAGAGCAAGTCACGTCTGAGTATGGATGCCATCACTTCGCTCTGGGGCATTACGACCAGCCTTGGCTCCGGGTCTGCCCTAGGAGTTGTGGTCCGGATAAATGCGAGGATGGCTTCGCTACCACTTGCACCTTGGAAACGAACATATCTTGAGCTGAAGACCAGGAACATTTCGCCTTTTCCTCAACAAGAGATCTTGAGGATCTCCCGCTGCGCGAAATTCCCATTTCCCACGATCCCCTTTGTTTTTCGCGGTTAAGTCTGAGGATCCTTTATGAAGTCCAGAGGTCACGAGCAAGGCTTGGTGAGGAGGCAGCATCCCAGTGACTGTTTGCTCATGCGACCCGCTTCCATCTCGGTCCGAATCAGATCCTCTCCTGCAGCGCCTTTTAGCATCTTCAGAATCTGAACGGCGCCGCTCGAAGGAAAGCTGATCTTCCGGGCTGCTGACCGTGCGCGAACTCACGCAGTTCGAGGTCCACAGCATCCTCGTCCATCGACAGCCGACTGCTCGTGCAAGACGCTGCAGAGGCGCGCCTCCTTGCGTACCACGAACCATTTTTTCCTCTTTGCTCTTTTTTGAGAACAGCACAAGCGCGACTGTCCTCCTCCGAGAGCGCAATGCCAGGTTTTCGTCATGCGCTGGATCTCAGCTGAGGAGCGAAAGTGCCGCAGGCCAACGAAACGCCCACAGCTTCCCGCCTCGGGGAGAGGCAAGAATTCGTTCGAAAGGATAGAATGAAACTCGAGACTTTCGAGTTTAGTTTTTCCAAAGTGTGCAGCCT
The DNA here is from genome assembly GCA_036172245.1 of Raillietiella orientalis. Lineage (NCBI taxonomy): Eukaryota > Metazoa > Arthropoda > Ichthyostraca > Raillietiellida > Raillietiellidae > Raillietiella > Raillietiella orientalis. Next base: position 1,342,573 of record JAYWIR010000003.1, on the reverse strand, counting down.
ACCTCGGATGTCTTTCGCGACGCGCCACGAAATCGATGGCTCTTTCGAAACAGGAAGGAGCTTTTGTTTCGCTGGAAGCGCTGGTGTGCTGAGGCCCTGCACTGGGACGACCGCTGGCTCGCCGGGCTTCGAGAGGTCACCATGGTCTTGCTGGGCTCGCAGCGCTGCCCGTCACGCGTCTGAAGTCGCTCTGAGAAGATCTTCCGTCGTCGTGAGCTCCATCGCCGCTTCTGAAAGACCCACAGGGATGCGGAGCAGCAGCATCCCGAGAGATCGCGTTATCCTTCAGAAGGGCACTTGAAGGAGCAAGATGAAACCGTGAAGAGGTGCGTTTGCTCTTGCATCCGTGGCCATTCCATCCCAGGATCACGGTAAGAGATAACCAACGGGGATCTGGAGCCTACCTGGCAGTTTCATGCGTATCCTGGAGGAACCATCATTGCAGGTTCCGCATCACTGCAGAGTCCGGTCTGATGACTACTCCGGAAGGAGCGATAATTGAGTTGTCCTCTCGCGCGCCCCAGAGTCCCGTTGTCGACGGCTTGCTCCGGGAAACCGTTCCCGCTCTTGATGGGACGGTTATCCTCCCTCCCTGTTTCGTTCGGATGCATTTGGTTCTTTATCCCTAAGGAAGCGCAGAACCCTGTTTATCTGTTTATCGGGGATCTGTCGTCCGTCTTCCACCACCACGTGTCCGCGTCGCTGGAATTTCTCCCCAGACGGGTCTTCCCTTTTCACATGTGCGCGTGTGCGTGGAGAGAAAGGGAAAGGTCCGAGGGCTCCACTTGATCCTGCACATGCTTGTGATCACGGCAGGCACTGCCTTCTGTTCCAGGTCGAGTTCGATTCCGATCGGGTCACGGCTGCAAGTTCCGGATTCTGGTCAGGAAAGCGTAGTGTGCACATGCCCTCGTGATCATCATCTTCAGGCAGCTCGTGCGCGCCGTTTCTCTTCGTCTCAGCACTTCCGCGCTCCGCCGAGTTCGACCTCGGCGGAGTCGCCACGTTCCGCCTTCCGGCCACGCGCAACACCACCGACTTCGTGCGACCTGCTGCGGAATGGCGTCGTGCCGCGCCGTGACCATGGGATGCGACGAAGAGCAGCTTTTCGAATCGCGAGACGGTGCTTCGGATTCCGAGTTTCCTCCCAGCATCTCTCTCGGGAGTTCCCACGCCAGGAGCACAGGAGATCTCAGTGAAGGGGACTTTCGGGAGAGGGCGCCAGCCGGAGATGACGCGCCCGGGACTCCTCATCGTCTGGGACCCCCCCCCCCCGCTGCGTACGATTCTCCGCACGGAAATTTTCAGCGCCCTCCGGCGACCTGACGGCTCCCTCCACAACTGACCCTCCCCCCCTCTGGCTGGGTTTTGGATGTCTCCCCCGGCCTGGTTCCCTGCCAGAGCGTTCAGCCAGCGAAGCGCCAGGGGGAGGTGAGAAGGGGAGGAGTAGAAGGAAAGGATCAGGCGGATGCCACTCTTCCTTCCTTCCTTTTCCCCTCAACCGCTTCTCCCCGGCGGTACTTCCCGGAGTCCCCCGGCCTGCTGCCCCCTTCCGGGGCACCGCCTCCTCTGGTTGCCAGGGGGAACGAGCCCTTCCTCCTCCCCTTCCGGTTTCTCCGGGGAGCACAAGAGCGAGGAGCGAGGGAACGATCACCTCCTCGCGCGCAACATGCGCGCGTGACGACGCGCCGTCTACGCGTGTTGCATGGGTGTACGCTTGCGAGCACCGCAGATGCCGGACCGAATGCTTCCCGCCGCTTTCTCCCGACGCCGAGATCTCCCCATTTCGGTTCTGTTCACCGCCTCGTCACCCTACTCAAGGCCACTCCCATTCGTGATCTTCCTTCCCTCTTTCCCCCGTACAGTACAATTCCTGTCCCCCCTCCCCCTCTAGAGTGGGTCTTGGACAGTCGATTTCCGACACTCTGAGCGTTCCCTTTCACTTTGGGGGTGATTCTCGGGATTGCTCGTAACCAGGGGCTGCGCCCTTCCCGGATGCTCCGCTCCCTCTGCTCCCCTTCCAGCTTTTTTTTTTTCTTCTGGTTCCCAAGGAGTGCTGAAGAACCGCCCGCCTTCCCATTAGGGGACGCTCACGGAACTCTTCAACGCTGCCCGCGCCAATCCGAGGGTGTGTGTGAACTCTTCAAGTTAGGGGTCGATCACGGAGGGACCACCCCGTTAATCCAGGAAGGCTTCGGAGGGAACGAGTCCCTTCCTGTTACTCTCGGGGGGGAGCCCTGTCCTGGTGGTCTCTCAAGGGAACCCGAAGGGAACTTCGTCCTTGTTCTGTCCGGAAGGGTCCCTCGAAGGAGGGCACTCCTCTTTCGCTTCTTTAGAAAGACTCCCCGGAAGGGAACCTTTCTCGATTTCCTCCGCCGAAGGGAACCCCGTAGGGACGCTTCCCGAAGGGAGCAGCGCGCTTCTGGAGAGGCATTAACCAGCTCCATGGTACCGCAGCTCCTTTTTCACGACCGGAAGGGGGGAACCCAGAAAGGCTCCCTGATTCCTGGAAGGAACCCGGAGGGTCAACTTCCAATCCCGGCCAGTCAAAAGAGGCGTCTGGCTATCCGCAGTGTCGCATTCGAATAGGCCAACCAGCGCCAACCCTCAGGGGGTACTCGAAACCCACGACCCTATTTCTTGGCGTCGACCCTTCCCCGCCGGGCTGGTTTCGAACCCGCGACGCTGTACTCTTGACTCTGTACGCTGTACTGATTTCGTTCTGGCGGCCCCGCGCAGATTCTTTGCATGCGCGTGCTGCAGGTGTCCCCGGGGGGTATTTTCGGGCGGCGCTCTTTGGGGGCGCGGCGGTCTACCGGGAGGGGCGATCCGCCTGAAAGCCCCCAGCATGCGGGCCGGCTGCGGAATTCGGCCTGGCGGGCATCGGATCGCCTCGATCAATGGCGCGCTGCTCCCACGCCGATCCCCTTTTTCTAAAAAAAAGCTTAGATGTGCAGATAGAATTTTATGTTGTGGTAATGTTCAATTATAGATGTATTTGGTGAATAAGTTTGATGATTATGTATTGTTTGTTTTAATGTGGATTGGATGAGTTTTGATATAGTGGGTGTGTTGGAGGGTGTAATTAGATAAGAGATAGTTTATTAATTTGGAAGATTAGGTTGGTGTTGAGGTTTACGTGGAGTTGATTGGGATTATGGGTATGAAATTATTGATAAATTTCATTTTATAGCGATATTTAAAAGTTCTTAAAAATATTTAAGTGCGTATCTAAACGAATATTTTAGAAGTACTAGGAATGCGTGTCCTCTTTTATTAGAGTGAAATTGATATTTATTCTGGATGTTGATGAGTTAAATAAAATGATTGCTACGTGTGAGGAAATATAGTCGAATTTGGCACCTGACCGGAAAGCATCGCGCTTCGTGGTCACGTGATTCGGGAGTCCATGTCCCCCCTGGCCGGGAGGAACAGGCTCTCCTGTTCACCCTCCCCGCCGGCTCCCGCAGCTCCGCCCCCGCGAACGCGCTGCCTCGCCACTGCAACCTGCGTTTCCGAGGCGGCGCGCCCTCAGGCGATCGCAGCTCGACTGGCCCGCGGATCACAGGGATCCGACCTAGCCGGGCGGTTCCCTGCGATCCTCTCCTCTTCGCAACCCTCGCATCCGGTTCCCGGCCTTCGATCAGCAGGGACGCCTCCTCCCCCTTTCCCTCCCGCACGCCGCGTTTTCCCTTGGTGACGTCATCATTTCTCTTGCTTTCAGAACCTGAAGAATCAAGTCATGACGACGAATCTGTGGGTGGAGCAGGTGAGCCAAGGCTGGAGCTGCTGCGCGCGCGGCTCGGTGTGGATCGCAGGCGAGCAGGCGCGCACCTCCTTCGCATCCTCATCCCTTTCATCTTCGGGAATGGACCGACAGAGGCACCCGGGAAACCTAAGCCGCTCCTCTTCGACGGCCTCCCTCTCAGGAGCTCCGCGCCCCGCTCCAAGTCGCCCTCCCTCTCATCGCCAAGGCATCCCGGAAGCGTCCGCGAGCTTCCGTGGCAACCGCGCCGCATCCCGACGCACCTCACCGCCGCGTACCTCGAATCTTCGGCACGCTACATGTTCGGAAGTGCGTCCCTCCCTGCCAAGATGCCTATCTCTCTCTGGCCGGCACGCAAGGGGGTGGGAATGGGGTGACCGATCGTGCGGATGAGCGTCCGCTGGACGGCGCAGGGTGCGCCGCTGCGGCGGCCGTTCGTCCGCTCCCTCCGTTCGTTCTTTCCGAGGGAAACGCGCGCTGCTGACTACCGGCGGCAAGCGGCCGTCACGTGCGCCGGTGCACCGGGCCGCCGCTCGGAAAGGGGGGCCGGGCCGCAAGCAACCTCGAGCCGGCCAGCTCCGCGGTCGCCCGCCGCCCTTCCTCAAGCACCGTCGCGTCCTCACCTGTCGGCGCGGTCCGACGTGCCGGAAGCCCTTCTAGGCGGTCGCCCCGGGAAACTGCGGCGGTGGGGAGAAACCCTTTCTCCTGCTTCGGGGGAAGGAGTCTTCCGGAAGCAGCAAGAGCGCAGGCGGGCGGCGCGACGCGAGCCTGGAAGGCCCCTCGTGAAGAAGGCACGGGCGCCCCTCTGCAAGCGGGGCGATTGGCAATCTCGCCGCCCCCCCTCGGCGCTGCTCAGCAGAGGACCGCAAAGGTCCACTCGCCCGCTGTCGTCTTCGCAGAGTCCACCGTGCGGGAAGGGCTTCCAGAGCGACCGTCTGCTGGGAGCACCGCAGTTTCGGGCATGCTGGCCCGTCGGCAATGTCCGGAGAAGGCGCGAAGATGCATCTGGAGCGGGGAAGAGGACGTCCCTCTGGAAGCAAAGCGGGGAAAACGACTCCTCGGGATCCCGGTGGGGAATCTCCTCGCCCGAGCCAGGAGGGAACCCTGGCAGCCTTCGAAGAAGAGGCGGGTCCTTTCGGGATCGCGCGGACCGGAGTTCTCACGCGCGCGCCTCGCAGCATCCGGACGAAGCGACGCGCACCCTGAAGGAGGTGGCGCTCCCGGAACCCATGTGCCTCGGATTCTGTCGCTCCGCTGCTGCATCTCAAACCGCGCGATAATCCGTCCGTCGAGATTTCCACGCTTTCTCGCTCGTCTGCGGCAGGATGCCTTCTCTGCGACTGTTCGCAGCAGGAGATTTTATGAGATCCGTGAGATTTCTCCCTTCTCTGCCGCACAGATCCCCACCTCCCCTCCTCCTCCTCCATCTATTATTAGATTTCAACCGTTCCCTCCCTCCCCTTTCCCTCCCTTCCCCAACACGTCCTCGCCAGCCTGCGTCAAACATTCTTTCTCTCAGGTTTACGTGTTGATTTTGCGGCGGCCGATGGAGCGGCGGCGAAAGCGAGCTCGCGTGCGCGCACGCGGCGAGGCGAGCCGATTGTGGGCGCCAGCGGCGCCCCCACGACTCGCGGTGCACGGGGCAACGAAAACTGCGGCGGCAGCGGGAGAGGGGGAAGGGGAAATAGCGCGTGGCATTTCTCTCTCTCCAGTCAGTACCTTTGTTCCGTGAGGAACGCTTCCTCGAGTGCCCGGACCTCTTCCCCATCGCGGCGGCGAAACTTCCACCCCCCCACCCCGTCGCAAGGTCATCCCGGTTGGCGGCAGCAACCCGCTCGTTCGCATGGGAACGACGGTGACGAGTAGCCCGATGAACAGCGCTCCGCCGCCACCCGCCGCGAATGGCGGCTTCCGTAGCAGCCGCCGGGGCAACAGACGCCCAGGTTGCGTGGCTGAGCCCCCCCCCCCCATAACCCCTCCCCTCCCCGGTAGGGAACGTCCGGTTCTGCCGTAGCCCGCGCGTGCGATGTGGTTGGCGGGGATGCGTGGTGGAGAGCCACGCACCCCCCGACACTTCCCAGGCGGCAGCTGCTCTCGCCATCTCGCGGATCGCCTCGTCTTCTCCTGGTTACACGGCACGCGGGAGTCGGCGTTTCGACGTGGTCAGAGGAGAAATCCGGAGCCTCTCTCCCATGTGAGGCGGGTGGCGGATCGATAATTGAGAAAGGCGATGCTGTGCCTGAGGAATGAGATCGTAGGGAAGTGTCCGTCTTTACGACCTGCATCCCAGCGGACCGACGTCGATCTCCCCGTTTTCTGGCGCGGCGAGTGCGAGGGCGGTGCGGTGCACCGATAGCTCCATGGCTGCGGCGGTTCATGAAGTCGTGACTGAGCCTTCCGAGCTGGAAAAGGCTCCTGGACCAAAGGCAGATGCCATTCTGCGGAGCACCACGCATCGGAAACTGCTTTGGCGCGTGCGCTACCGAACGGAACGGCCACACAACACTGAACGACGCCGTGTGCAGAAGGCGGAGGTTGCAATACTCACATACTGGTGGCAAGGAACTCGACCTAGAGACCAGTGGCACCGAGACCAGTAGGTGGAAAGCGTCCAAGATGTGGGGGGCATGGACAGGTGGGCGTGTTCGGGGGTCGGCTGGCGAAGCACGGGGTGTGTGTGACAGAGCAGAGACTGCGCCCCACTGCCTACAAGAACAATCCAGCAGCCTGCGACCCAAAGCTCAAGTCCAGCAGTGCCTTCCGAAACGGAGGAGAGACTCAAGTTCTCGCCTCTTCTCCTACGGAACCTCTCTCGGTGGAAGGAGGCTCGAATGGGACCCACAGATCAGTGAGCCGGCGATGCGGGCGTCCCGCCTTCCTTGTGAGGAAGGAGGCGGAACTGCCGCCCAGCTCGAACGTGCGGTGCTGCTGACAAAGCGGGGGCTCGCCCCAAAGTGACGGGACGAGAGAAGCAGTCCAAGCAGGCACGGAGATTCTCATCTCGGCAAGAGGAGGTGGGGAAGCAGCCGACCGGTTCTCGTGCTGAGGCCCACACGAGGCAAAGAAACCCGGATCTGAAGAAAATGGATGGGCGGATGGTCGACCGATCGGTCATCTGTGCAGTTCGGTCTCTCTGGTCCTCTTGCCAAGGCCAAAAACTTCGCCGCAGGCAGTTGCGTTCAAACGGTTCTACACCTGGTGATGTTATGTCCGTTCCCAAGGACGTTGCGTGTGGTGATGGGATCAGGCACCATCGACGGACTGAGTCCTAGGAGGTACGCCTCCTGTGGAGATCGCCGGAGGGTGCGACAAACCCAGCGGAGACACCAGAAGCTCTTGGAGGGTGGACTGAGGAAGAAGAAGAAAAAGAAAAAAGAGGAAGAGGAAGATGGAGGACAGCAAGGCGCGAGTCCAAGAGAGATACCTGAGGGTCGCATTTGAGGCGCCCCACACTTGAAGCGCCTATGGGAATCTTCAGTGCACGCACAACCGAACACCTGGAAATCGGAAATGCCGGGATCGAGTCGGGACCCGGGCATCGCCCACTCGACAGCCGACGCTTTCGGCTTGCGGATCACGGATCCTTCCGTGCTGCCCGACCCGGTCTTCCTCATGCGCTGTCATCTTCCGCGGGAAGGTTCCAGGAAACAGGCGTAGCGCCAAAACACGGAGTATCCCGGGATGTGTGCTGGGAATACCGGACGGGTCACCTCCTACAGAGGAGGACACGTTCGCCAATCAAAGGGAGGACTGAAGGCAGCTGAGGACGGTGCAGACCAGAAGACCCCCCATCTGTCTCTGCCGCCTCCTTGGCATCGCTCTATGTACCCGAATTTAAGGGCTTCATTCTCTGGAACTTGGAAGCGGGCAGCAACAGCTGATACGAAGGAACAACAACAGCAAAACAGATCTTTCGTTACACAAGGTGCTAATAGTAGTTTTCTCCATCCCAGCTCTTCCAAGGTCATGACCCCGATCTCTCTATTGCGTGATCTGTGGATGTCCCGCTCATCTCTTCGTGTCTGCCAGCGCAACTTCGTGAACTTGGTGCACACTTGGGGACACTGTAGCTTTCGGATGGGAATCTCGGATTTCCACGACCCCTGGAGCCACGCGAGATCAGTCGACGAAGCACCGGCAGGGAACGCACCCCATCTGGAGACTGGACGGACGAAAATGAGAACGCAACCCTCCTCGCTCCGACTTTGGGTCACCCGACATCTCCTAAAAACGGCCGCTGTGAGGCAGCAGCCTTTCCAGCCGAGAGAGTCTTCCAATCCCGCGTAGGCGGGAAATCGATCCGAGAGCCGTGCGGTCGGCCGAGGCTGCCCCGGGGACCATGCTAAACCACGTCTGACCCGCCAGGAAAAAGGCTGGGACGGAGCGCTCCGCAGCACCAGCCGCTTGCTCCTTACCAAAGGACTCTCAGGGCTTCGGCCCCTCTCCTGATCCGAGCCGCGCGGGATGCACGTGCCTTTGGTGGAATGGGGAATGGAGGCAAACAAGAAGGAAAGGGTCATCCGGCAATCCCTTCCCCCCTTCCTTGCGCGCGTTCTCGTGTGCCTCCGGCCTTGCCTAAGGCGGCAACGGCACCCCCTCTTTCGCTAAGGAAAAACTGTGGCGGCGTCCTCGCTAGGGATGGGATGGGAGGGGGGGTCACGGGCCAAGACGAAGTCACCGCAACCGACTGCGAAGCGCTCGATCCGTACCGGTGCTGTGCGGACGGATGACGTCAGGCAACCAGCTCGGCGAATTCGCAGTCGCCATCTTTGGAAAGCTCTGCCCGGTGGGAAAGATTTCCTTCTTTCTTTGCTGCTTCCGTCCTCCCGCTCGCGATGTGAAATTTGCATTCACAATAAGGTGTCTTTGCGCCTCGCAGAGGGTTGGTGGATTTTTAGGGACCAGAGTCCCTAAGCCAAATCACGTGTAACTCGCCAGAGGGAGGGAGAGGAAAAAAATGCCGGTTGTTTCTGTGCGAGAGGAAGGAAACAAAAGAAAATTGCAGAAAAAAGCGTAGCAGAAAAAAAAAAAAAAGGACCCAAGTGAAGAAGTCGATTCTCTTGACGATGTGACGGTGGAAAATTGCAATGTAAACTACCGCACGCTATTGAGTTTCTCTTCTAACAAGTCGTAGGAAGGTCCTCGTGGATAAAGCGACACAAAGGAGAAAAGGAAAGTGAAAGTATCTGTTACATCCTTCAGTAGAAGAAGTGATGGGCTGAGAACAACAAATAAGGGGTTGGCAAATTGGTGAGGAACCGTCCGTCTAGGGACCGACGAAGCTCTTTAACGCTTTACAGACCACACGAGGATGCGTGCGAACTCTTCAGGTTATAGGAGGCAACCCCGTAGGGGCCCGCCTATGGATCCAGAGAGGCTCCGGAAGGAGTCCGTCCCTCTTAAGTTCGGTAGAGACCATCTCCCTGATTCCTGGAAGGACCTCGGGGGGTCAACTTCCGGGAAGGATTCGAACGGTGGGATTCGAACCCGCGACAGTCGTTGCCAACGCGGACGGCTTTTTTTCATTTGATGTCTCGATCGATCCAGAGGCAGAGCTTGGAACCTGGACAGCTGCACATCCTCATCCTCCGCTTCAGGAAACCCAAAGCCATAGGTACCGGCTCCCGTGTACCCCCAAAAGCGTTGGTTCCGACGGAAAATTCATGGGTTTCGCCTACACCGCAGCCCCATCCACTTTATGGGGAGTGATATATTTCGGAACCTCGGAGGTTTCTCAGAGTTTAATCAGGGCATTAATGTCGGCCGTGGAAACGAACCTGACGAAGTTCTAAATCTTTTCCACGTGAGAGTTTGCTTCATTCCCAAGAGATTAAGGAATTGTTTCCCTTTCTTCCTTGCCATGGCATCTCTGAACCGATATCCATGATCCTTCTATGCGTGGCTTTCTACCTAGCTTGCGCATCTGCAGCCGGGATAGCTACGCCAGGAACGGAATCGATCAGCAGTGGATCACATGAAGATGAAGTGCAGCAAAGGCCGATGTGGCAGTCAGAGCGGTTCCCGAGAAACATGGCGGATCAGAGGAGAAAGACGCGCGGCGGAAGACACGCCGTAGCTGTGGACGGCAAGCAGCTTGTAGTTCTCCGTGTTACGGCAGTTCGCGAAGATTCCTCCAAAGAATGGACCGAATCGGACCGCAGTTGGAGGATTCCCTGCATGATCCGGGCTCGTCAGACGGGAAGAAAGGATGAGCTGATGCCCTCAAATCGATGATCGTCTTCATCCTCGCGTCTTTTCGCTGACCGCCCTCAATTTGCCTTCTCCAGCTGCAGCACTTTCCCCAGATGTTCTTCGCCCTCCGGATTCCTTGTCTCGTTGGCAGCGATTCCGCGGAGGGTTCCAAGCTCTGAGACGCTCAGCTTTGCTGCCCCTGGACTGTTATTTGTCTTAAGCGCGCGCGCCCCGGCAAAGAGCGTCGAAGGGCAATAAGGACCCACTGCATCTTTCGCCAGTCTTCCGATCTGATGAGCAAGCATGCAAGGAGAGAAGGAAAGATGATGACTCTCTCCCTAGGGATCTCAGAAACTCTTCCGAGTACCGTAGCCACTAAGACGTGGCGGTCAGGTGCTGAGAAGGATCGTTCGCTTTACTCTGACGCGGCTGGCGGTCAGGCAGACCATTCAATTACTAAGAGTCTCGTGAGAGTACTGTATGCACCTCCACATACCGAACCTACTTAACCACACCTACCTTACCCAACTCATCTAACCCGACTTCACGTCACACTCATGACTTAACAGCTACGGCAACAACCTAACATACCTATCCAGGCCTATCTAACCAATCTACCAACACCTACCTATGCTAACCGCACCTAATCTAAGCACACATACCGAATCTACCTAGCCCACTTAATCACACCCATCTGACAGCCTAATCTCCCTCCTATTTATCACTCCCTTCCCCAGAATGAACTCATTCACGGCTGGCACCATGAAATTAGCCTTGTGGTGTTCCTCAAATTCGGTAGGTGGTGTCAGAGGTTGAAGGAAGGGGAAAGGCAGATCGCTGACTCCTGCACCCATCGAGTGCTGTCCGGCCGAGGGGAAATTCTTGTATGCATCTTTGTTTTTTCTTTTTTGTTTTTTGCCTCTTCGTCTCGAACTTTCCTGTGGGGTGCTGACAGACTCACTGCTCCAAAGCGGTACTCTTTCCTGCTGTCTGCTCGGGTCTTTTGCCAAAACCGCGCCCCACGCATGAGAAATCTCCCTTTGACTATTCCGCAAACCCACTAAAGCTCTTTCTTTCTCCCTGGCAGCCATGGTCTATACCAGACCATACCTCGCCTTGCATGGTTGCGCTATAACCCACTAGGGCTCTCGGTCGCCATCAATGTGTTTGCGTTCTGGTGCCCAGAAATCGCAACTAGGGATTCGCAGGGATTCCCCTAATCCCCAATACGGAGCGGGATGCCGGACAACATGCATAGCAATGCATCGATCCGATCAGCTTTGATGTGATCGGAAGTCCCATATCATCTTTATTCCCTTTCGTTTCCCGGCGCAGTGTGAGTGCAAGTTTCGTAGTGGGAGTGCAAGGTGATCCTGTGCGGGCATATTAGGGTGTTTGCATGTTCGCACATAGGAAAAAGTTGGGTTCTTGGATCTCCCTCTTCTTGGAAACCTCAGAAACTCTCTTGACAGGATGGACCTATCCTAGCCTCAAAGATCGGCTTGTTCTACCGTGAGGAGAGACTCCACGGTTCTGTCTCCAGAGCGGCTCGCCGGCTTCTACTCTTCTGAGCATTTCGGATGAGATGCCCTTCTCAGCGTCCCTTTGCTTCGATCCTCTCCTCCTTTCTTGAAACCGACTCTCACATCCGGAACCAGCTGCAGCTCGTGAAGGTCCCACTTCTCTCTCTTGAACTTTCTTCTTCCGGCCGGCGCAAGCCTTGTGCGAGTCGCTGCGGAGTGTTCCCCAAGGAAGACTCCCTTCCTATTTGCTCCCTTGCCCGGTCTTTCGAAATCAAGAGGGTCCTCTCCGGAGGACGCGTTTCCAAAGCGACAATCCCCTCAGGACCGTCCACTCAACACTGCCAGGGGGACCAGTTGGATGCTGTACCTGCACAGAGCTTCTGCTCACCTGCGAAGACTCCCGGCACGCTCTCTCCTGCCAGCCGGGTGCCACCGCTTGCATGGTCGGTGACCTCGAACTTTTCCAGCTGTGGATGCAAGAGCGTCGCACCCCCGTGAGGAGGAAAAGTCTCTCCCTCTTTTAGACGCCCTCGGTTCCGCAATTTCCCGTCTCGCGCTTTCACCCGCCGCCGTCCGCGCGCCGCAAGGGATGAGTTGAAATCTCTGAGAGTCTTTCGCGGCGAACTTCGCGCCGGAGCCGACTTTCTTGCGGCAGCGGCCGCACGGGCCGGACGGAGAGGCTCCATGGAAACGGGCGAGGAAAAACGAGGCGTTTGTTCCGGACAAAGCAGGCAGTGTTCTTCATGAGGGCGGAATACCAGTCTGGTCGAAAAGGTGACCTCTGGAGTGCTGCCCAATAGTCTCCTTTGTACAACCACATTCCATTCTTTTTTTTTTTTTTAGTTCTCTACCTCTGGACAATAATCAGTTCGTATCAACCCATTCTCGCCTTGTACAATCACAGTTATAATCACATCCCTCTCTATTCTGCTCATGCACCGATCCCATGACCTATTTGTCCATCAGCATTCGGATTCATTCCTTATCCATGACGTCATCCTTCTCCCCGCTTACAATCGAAGGCATCCTGGTCGTCTCCTGCATAACATCGGTTCCAGCATCGCTGCTCCGGCAAAGTGTACTCTGGCTCACGAGCTCGTGCATAGTCTCGCTTGGCCAGGTTGACCTCCCCTAGCACCATCGATCTGCGCATCCCCTTTCACGTGGTGTGACGCATCTCTGGACGCTCGTCTGCGGGAAGAGTCGGCGCGGAAGACCAAGGAAGGAACCTCGCTTTTTGGAAGGCATCGGTTTGGAACGAGGGTCGCCAGTCTTCGAGGAGGTCGGGTGCTCCTCCCTCCGCTGAACCGCGACCGACGCTATTCCGTTGAATCCTCCGAGCACCCTCGGGGCGTGCAGCGGAGGGCTGGATCGGAACTTTTCGAGCTGAGAGCCAGCGAGAGAGCCGGAGTCAGGGCTCAATCCTGAAAGCGTTCTGAACCAGCAGGGAGGAACGCCGTCCTCGGGAAAACCTGAAAGTGACCTACCCCTCTGCCTGGGGCGCCCACTTCTCCTTTCAGAGGAGGCCCCTTGTCCATCCTGAAGTCAGGGTCCGCCGCGTTTCTTGCCAAATCTCCAAGGCCTTTCGGCTCAGGGGTGTTCCAGATCTGAGTTGCCAAAAGAGGAAAAATCCGTTCCTTCCGTTACTTGAGCTTCCCCAAAATTTCATCGCCGCCGCTCGCGTGACCGGAGCCTGAAACGATGACTCGTCTTCTTATTTACTTTTCCCCCGCTGTCTGGTCTGCTGTCTTCGCTGACGGACCCCAGGCAGCAATTACCCCAAGTCGCCCTTTCGGGAAGCTTCCATGGCTGTTCTCCCCGATCCGGTTTTTCTCTTACACCACTTGAGGAATGGGAGACGGGAGAAGGCATTCATGAACGGTTCCTCTCCCTCCCAGAGGTCGGAACTTTTTCCCGCCACGTCGATGTAACTTCCAGACTCGCCCCGCAAGCATGTGCTTAGCCGGGAACCATTTTTCCGACTGCTTCTTTCGGAAACCTCTCCGGTTCCCTAGAAATTTGTTCGCTCCCTTTCCTTCCCTCTCATTCTCTCTTTCTCTCTCTCTTTATTTCTCTTTTTTTTAAAAAAGAAGGGAGGCAAGAATCCCGCTGTGAAGTGGTCCATTCTGTCTCCTCAGCAAGAGGAAGATACGAAATGGCACCACAAGTATCCCATCAAAAAAACTCCCTTCTTGGTTTGTTCTTACGAATTCCTCAAGATTTGAGAGCCAAGGATGGGACAATTCGTGGTGAGCAAAGAGCACTGGGGTCTCTGGAAGGGATGCCATTCCCTCCCGAAAGACGAGCCCGCCGCAGTGGCAGCACTTTTCCCTATCTCTTCTCAAGGATCCATGTTCTTCCGTGACTTCGTTTGAGGGTCGCGATGAGCAGTTCTCTGCGCTGCGATCACCAGTGGCCAGGAGGGGTAAAAGGGAGTCATCAGACTCGTTGCCACGTGGACCGAAACCCAACCAGATCTTTGCTCAGCTCCAGTCCGCCGACAGCTACCTGAGGCCGTGCTTTTGCATTCCCGATTCTGCCTGAAGACCGCTGGCGGCGGTCTTCAGTCCTAATGGCTCGCGCACGAAGAGAAAGCTGTTCTCTTGGGAACATCCCAGGGGAATGTCTACATGCCAGCGAGTGGATTGTGCGTCGCGGTTCTCCAGGCGATGGAGTCGGGAAAATCGAGCCAGATGGTGAGAAGCTGTGGGGACCACCACTTGCTCGCTGCCTTCGATGGTCTTCCCCGAAGAATAGCCGGGTTTCTGGAAAATTACGCAGCGCTGCTAACGTGAGCGAAGAAACGGCACTGTAGAAAGCTGATCCCAGGAGGCAACAGGACCTTGGAAACCACGCCAGCCGCTGTTGTGGTGCTGCATCTTCATTCTGGAGTCCCCACTATCATGGTTTTCGGAATCTGCCGCGAACGCAGAGAGATCTCGAAAGCTTCCCTTACCAGCATCCTGTTGCATGCCCCCCAAGAGTCCTGAAAACTCCTGAGGCAATCGGCTACCCGTGCTCTTAGGTCTGGTTCACCGAGCCGACACGATGCGACCTCCTCCGCAGGGTTCTTATCGCTTCCGTCCGGGTGGAGCATCGCGACGCCTTTGTCCCGATGAAGCGCGAGACAACGAAGCGCCTCCATTCTCGGAGCGACTCGCTCGACCGTGACCCGTGCTGTTGCCCTGCGCGACCCCTATCTTCCTTTCCAGGCGGGATAGGTTCTCGTGAATACAGCGTGCTGTTTTTCGTTGCAGTTCTGGTACGATCACAAGCTGAGATGGAACCCGAAGAACTACGGTGGCATCGACAACCTCCACGTGAACTCCGAGCACATCTGGAGACCTGACATCGTCCTGTACAACAAGTGAGAGCATCCTCGATTCATTCCTCGCGGCCATGTTGTTGTTGGTGCATCATCCGTTGGGCAGCCGAGGCGGAGGCGTGCCACCCCCACTCCCCATTCGAAGTCGAGCCACGGGCCGAAGTGGTCACACCGGGAACTCGCAGGGAGGTCAGATAAGATATGAAGCCTCCGGATCCTGCCAAGCGAGAAGTTTCTTCGCGCCGGTCTTCGAATCATCTGTCCCTGTGAAAACGGCTCTGCGGTCCGAAGGGCGCAGCTCACAGAGGCAGCAGCCACGTCGGACCACCACCCTTTCGTCATGTTCCGCGTTCCCGACACTTTTCCAGCTTCCCCGAGCTTTGCCCGAACGTGCCCTAAAAGATCCCACCGTTTCGGGAGTCCGGGTGCTTCTTGCTTTCGGCTCGCAACCTGAGCGGGTGCTGCGCTAGGTGGCAAGCGTTGCTATGCATACCGTTCTGGCGTGTTCGCAGAAATGGGGTACCACGTAAGTCAACGCCTCACGCCTCCTCCGAAGCGGCGGCGATTGAAAACAGCGGACGCCGATATGAGTAGAAAGAGGAAAGCCTACCCTCGCGCAGGCAGTGACATCTCCATTGCAAGAGCTGCACCACTCTATCAGCGCGAACTTGTCGCTACGGAAAAATCCGATGCACTGCCACGGGGGACTCCCGTCGCTGCTGTTTGGCGGCGTCGGTTGACCATCACCGGGTGGGATCCGCAGTTGCATTCCGCCGAAGGATTTCGTCCGAACTGTCTCTTCCCTTCTCGTGATGATTTCGCTTCCCGACGTGAATCATCCATCCCTGCTAATCAGCTGATCGATAGCGGGATGCTCTTCGGGAGCACCGCGAATTGGCGCTTTATTGGCTCCAGGATGCCGAAACGCCGTTTTTCGGATCCTTGCCCGAAGATGCCAACAAACGATTACGAAAAACGACAGGCATCTGCAAGCACTCCGCGGCCGTCCTTGCTTCCCTCGAGCTCCGAGTTTCCGCGGCGGCGGAGATCCGGGCTACCGAACGGAGTTTCCTGAATTCAACGAGGGGAGCATGTCCTCAGAACTTGGAGCTGCTTCCGCGCCGCGGACAGTGGGCGGCGCGCTTCCGCCGAATCGGGAAGCTCTGGCGACATCCCGTGTCCGTCCCGCTTCCGCCTTAGTGCGGACGGCGCTCTCGGCTTCAGCAGGCCGGACCAGCAGCGGAGCGGCTTCGAAATTCTTGAGGGTGCTGAGGAACGAAGGGAAAGAGCGGGACGTCCGGAGAGGTTCCCGACTCCAGATTGCGCGTGAACTGGAGGGAGAATCTCTCGCAACTTGGAGAGGAGGAAGGGGAGGAGATAGGGGAGGGAAGGAGAACACCATAGTACTAGACGGACTCGGAATCCGCCTCGGGGAAGAAAAACAACCCGGTGCTTCGGACTGAGCGGACGAATCCAGCGGGCAGCAAAGGCGCGACTCCGCGAACCGCACGGGGGGTGAAGCCAGCGGCTCAAAGAAGCCGGATGGAGAGGGGAAGGGGGAAAGAGTGGAGCACGGCCTGCTCAACCCGCGAGAGGGAGGAGGAAGAAAGAGAGTTCGGGACGAACGAGACGGCAGGGTGGAATTCCAGCGCGCCCGACGGCACGAGGGAAGAGGCCGCGCGCCTGCTGCGGGCTCAGACTCCCACCGTGCGCCTCTTCTCGGTGCGGCGCCTCCATCGGAGGGAAGGCGATGCGAGGCGGGACGAGAGGGTAG
This sequence comes from Raillietiella orientalis, assembly GCA_036172245.1. Lineage (NCBI taxonomy): Eukaryota > Metazoa > Arthropoda > Ichthyostraca > Raillietiellida > Raillietiellidae > Raillietiella > Raillietiella orientalis. Next base: position 1,325,993 of record JAYWIR010000003.1, on the reverse strand, counting down.
CAAGAAGACGACAGCGCGGCGTTTCGGACTCGGCTCCAGGAGGAGACTGCGGCAGTGGAAGTTGGCGCCGAGCGCGGACGCGCATCGGCCGGCTGGGACGCGAGCGGCTCCTGGAGAGTGAGGAGCGAGGGGGCATCCTCGTCCCCCCGGACCGCACGGAGTCTCTTCGGAAGACTCCCCTCGAAGGACCTTCTCCCGCCCTCTGGGGGTTCAGCGCGCCCACCTAGCTCGCGCGGCCCTTGTCGAGTCTGGCGAAGAGTCCGCGTGCCGACCCTTCCTTCCCCAGCGCCTCCTCCGTTTCTGGGTTCGGAAAGCCGGTCGGCGGAAGAGGGACGGTTCATTCGCGACGCTCTGCTGGCGCCCTGCGCATTGCCCTCCCTCCGACGGGAGCGCCGCCGAACAGGCGACGGCGGAACTGGGACCTCCGCCTACGCCCCCTGCCGACTGTTTCCGAGTTGCCTCTTGGCCGAAGCCCGTCCGGCCCGCATAATGAGGCGCGCCGGAGGGCAGCGAGTGGCAACTCGAGCGGGGCCGGCACCGTGGCTGGCCGGGAGGAACGCGCGCGAGAGATCCGCTCACCTGCCGTCGCCCCTAGGGCATCCCTCCTCCCGCAGCGAAAGCATTCCCGGCCCTTTCCTGCTCGAGTCCTTCCGCTTTCGGTTCCGCACTCCCCTGTCTCGTCGCTGCGTGTCCGACGGCTTCCCTCGAGCGCTCCGCCGCCGTCTTCCTCGTGGGAGACTCATCGACCCCGAAAGAAGCCGTCGGCGCTGCCACCGCGACCACATCGATTCCAGAGGCCCCGCCTTGAGAACTCCCCTCCACACACCCACCCACTCCTTCCTGCCCTGCTCCAAGGAGGATTCGTTCTCGGAGCTCCAAAGGTACGGTCCTTTCCGGTGCAGATGGCGCTCGTCGCGGTCCTGGATGGACATAAGTGGTCGGCTCTCGGGGCGGGGGGCGACCCTGAACCGAAGTCGCGCGAGGGAGAACGCTCGAATGGAGATCGACCGTCACTAGGAAGGTGGCGTTCGGCTGGTATGCTGCTGACCCCGCACTGCCGAGCCTCTCGGCGGTGCGCCGCCTCCCGCTGCTGCTCTCTGGAGCTGCCACCGGAGGGCCTCGACGACGGCGCGGCGCTGCGCGGGCGCACTGGCGTCACGACGCGCGAGCAGGCGAGGGCGCCCGTCTGGGGAGACGAGCCGCGTGTCCTCGGTGAGCGCGCGGGTGCGCCGCCGCTGCACATGCCCACAATCAATCAGATGCCCCTGCGATCGAAGGTGATTGGCAGTCTGACGTTCCTCCACCCTCCTCCGAGGGAGTGGGCGGGTAGTTCCAGGACGACTCCTATTGGTGAGCCGCGAAGAGCTGCCGTCTTCTCACTGGCTCTCCGAGGTAACGTCGCTCTCAAGGAGGCTGCAGCTCTCGAAACACTGGATCAGGCACCGCCCTGAGGAATGGCTCCTTCCTGCCCTTTCCCTATCCTCCCCCCTCTCCCACCCTCTTATTCACCCATCTCTCCCCGGAAAAAACCCTCTCGGCGGGAAAGGGATCAGCAGCGGGATGCTGCAAGAGAGGTGGAGCGGTCGTGAGTGCACTCCCGCCGCCGAGAGGCGCTCCGTCTCCCCCAACCACGATCAGGAACTCGGGGAGAGGAGGGGGGGGAGCACAGCTGCAGCCGCCCCACCGTGCCCCTGCTCCCCCTCTCTCGGGAAGTCGGCCGAGTAGCCCTCTCGTGGGTGCCTGCCGATGTTCACCTCTTGCCTCGAGGAAGGAGGCAAGAGGTGAACCCCGCAAGAGGCAAGTTTCCCCCGCTGCTGCTGACCGCGCTAGAGGTCCACCACCGAGTTGGACGGGTCGGCCTTGGGTCGCCACGTTTCCCGTCAGAGAGTTCATGCTCTCTCGCAGCCGGAAGGCGCTCCGCTCGCGCCCAGCCACGATCGGGGCGGAAGGTCACGAGAAGAAGGCGGAAGCCCCTCCTTCCTCCCTGGTGCGGTCGGCGTGGAGGGAGATCGAACCTTCCCGAGGAGAGGCGTGGCACCTGCAGGAAGAGTTTCCGACTCCGCGGCAACCTTCAGGAAGTCCCTCATGGGACGGTCACAGACCGGAGGGATCCAGCAGAGGAGGTCGATCGGCGGCCCCTCCTGGCGGGTTACAACGGTCGCGACAGAGTGCTGCTCGAACCGCAGGGAGGAGGGGCTAGGAACCCTCCCTGACTTTGCTCCCTTCTGCTGCAGGGGTCTTGACAGCGGGGTCGAGACTCTCCCACTCCGGGAGCGCTCGCGCGCCGCTCCTGGGTCAGAATCCGCCCGTCCTGAATTGGCTCTCCACGTTGCTTCCAGCGCAGATGGGAACTTCGAGGTCACCCTGGCAACCAAAGCCATCCTCCACCACAACGGACTGATCGAGTGGAAGCCGCCCGCCATCTACAAGTCGTCCTGCGAGATCGACGTGGAGTTCTTCCCGTTCGACCAGCAGACCTGCGTCATGAAATTCGGCAGCTGGACGTACGACGGTTACCAGGTGGGCGTGCGTGGCGGCGCTACTGGCGGGGGTCGAAGGCGCCATCATCCTTACCTTCCCGCCCGCCTTTCGGCTCGACCCGGTCCCGAGGGGGCATCGGCCAGTACCCGGTTCAGGAAGCACGGCAAAGGCCATTTCCAGCAACTCCTCATCTCGGGGCGGATGCCTAGAGGACCAAAACTAAGGGATCCCTGTTGTCCCGCGAAAACCGGATTCCGGGCTGAAAGACGACAGCCACCAGCTCTGCAGCCAGGAGGCTCACCTCAGCTACCATCCTCTAACAAGGACGGAAGGTCTTGCGTAGCTCTTCCTCCTCCTTTCTACCCTTACGCTCCCCTGTCTCCCTTCCTTTTTCCTCCTCCCTCCTTCTCTTACCTCTCTTCCTCTCTTCCCCCTTTTTCCTTCCTCCGGAGGCTTCGCTTCCACAGCAGACTAACGTAGGGAATCGGACCTGAGGAGGATGACACATGCAATGGAGGAGATGCAAGGAGGAGGATGCAGTCTGCCAAGATGCTGTCCGGCAGCATCCCTCGACCGGAGCTCACAGCCTGCGAAAGAGCCCACAGACGGAGGCGGGTGGACACCCTTCGACCCGGAGGCACCGAGTGAAACAGAAAGGTCGTCCAAGAAGACCCCAGAGCTCGCGGTGGCCGAGGACTCCCTGAAGGACAACGGAAGGCGGCTGGACGTCTCCAAGAATTAGGGCGGCGTACGCCCTAATTCTTAGCGGCAGGGTGCGGCTGTGACGCCTCACCCTGGTGCTGCCGTCTGCCTCTTGAGCTTTCGCAGCGCGAGGGACTATCATTTTGTAAGGGAACGACGTTTTGGAGGGAAAGGGGAGACCTCAGGACGGTTCGAAGTCCTCTCGCAACCCGGAAGGAGGAAACAAATCGGGCATTGGCGGGACTCGGGCCAGTCGGCTGAATGGACGGACTTCCCCCCTTTCCAGGCTGGAAGTCCTTCTTCTCGAGACCGGTTTCGGAAAGCACGCCAGTTGGCGCCAACCCACCGAGCGAGGGTTCTGCTGCTGAGCGCGTTTTCTTCTGGATGGAGGCTGCTCCTAGAGAGGCCTTACGGGGCCTAACCGAACGCGGAAGGACAAGCCCTTTCGCGGGAATGAGCGACGTCTCACCTTCCCAAAGCAGGGCGCTCCGCGGCTTTGATTAATCTTATTGACCAGTGGTCCCCGTTTGTTGAAGATTCGGGCAGATCCACTATGGACACGTGGATGTCTGCGACCATGGTCGTCCCAAATCTGGAAAGGAAAAAAAAAACTCCTCGGAGACCTCCGCAAAGGCTGCTGCGTCCTCAAGGTTATCGAACGGACTTCGAGGTTGCCAAGGCACTCGCTTGGAACCGGGATTCGAAAACTTGGGGGGAAGGGAGGGGGGTTCCAGAACAGCCACGGCCCCCTTCGCTCCCTCTCTCAAAAAGTCGACCAAGCAGCCCTCTTGCGGGTTTGTGAGAACATCTTGACACGACCGAATCCGAGCCCGGGTGTATCCACTCAGTTCTGGCGGCGCTGTCGCCGCCAGCTCGCCCCGGCTGAGCGGGGAAGAAGAGGGCCGGAAACGGCTCCTTAGCGGCCCGGTTCGCCGGACTTGCCACTTGGCCGCAGCCCCGCTTCATCCCGACGGGTGGAGAGACCGGATGGTTCGGCAGCATCTCCGTCTCCTGCCAAGAACGCGCGGGCTCAAGCGACTGCCCGAAGGGCAGGGGAGATGAATTTCCCTACCGGTAGTTGTCAGGTCCGTGGGCACAGCAAATGCAGCGGAAGCCCGCAGTGGCTGCCTGAAAAGTCGCGAACCGACCTCAGGAGCTCTTTCCGAGGGGCTTCGTTGCCACGCGGTGAATGTCTCCAAGCTCTCACGAGAGCTATTGGGGCAGCTGAGGGCCGGGCATGGCCGCCTCCGACAATCGATTGTTGCGCGAGAGAGTCAATTGTTGCGCGAGAGAGTCGATTGTTGCTGCATGACGCAACAATTCACCCCAGGGCTCCCGACTTTTGAGAAACTTCTGCCTCGCTGCCGCTGCCGATGATGATGCTTTCTCCCTGCAGGTGGACCTCAGGCACATCGACGAAAGGGAAGGATCGAATCTCGTGGAGATCGGCTTCGACCTCACCGACTTTTACATGTCCGTGGAATGGGACATCCTGGAGGTGCCGGCGGAAAGGCACAAGAAGTTTTACACCTGCTGCAAGGAGCCCTACCTGGACATCACCTTCAACATAACCATGAGGAGGAAGACCCTATTTTACACAGTCAACCTCATCATACCCTGCATGGGGATCTCCTTCCTGACGGTGCTGGTCTTCTACCTTCCTTCCGACAGCGGGGAGAAGGTAAGCAGCGGACGGGAAAGAGCGCGCGGAAACGCGAGCACCTCCGCCCTGTCTCCCCCGTCTCCCTTCCCCCCCATCCCAAAAACAGGCGAGGCTTCCGGAGCGCTTCCCATCCCTCTCGCTGTGACCCCCTACGTGAAAGCGGTGGGAGGAGAGACCGGGTCATCCGTCTCGGGTCACTCTCTTCTGTCCTTCCTGGTCAGAGAGATTGCAAAACACCGAGGAATATCTGTCTGCCTGTTTGCGCCGAGAAGGCGGCCGCCTACCCCGTGGGATTAGTCTCTCGGACTCTGCTCTCCCCAGAAGGAGGGTCACTTTTTTTTCTTGTTTGCCCTCCCTGCCCGCGTCCCATTGTGGAGGCATCCCTTCCGATGGCGACATCTTTTCTTCCCCCCCTTCCTTTTGGTTTTCCCGTTGCTCCTGGATGCGATATTCTGGAGATGAGAAATCTCCGGACATTTAATCGTCTCGCATCTGAGAATAGAGGATCGCAAGATCGGATCTTCAGGATAATAGGGGGGGTGGGGGGAGGCGGGGAGGGGGACACTCATGCTGCGTCGAACGTGCGCACCGGGATGGAGTCGGACCTCTTATCCCTCATCGGGAGGAGGAAAAAAAAGAATCAGAGGCCTGCCGTTTCCTGAGGAGCGGCCAGTTGGGGGAAGGGGACGCAGTCGAAGCCGGCATACTGTCGGGAAGACCAGCACCAGTCCCTCGCAGCGTCCCTCAGTTTCCACGGCAAGACAGATGGCTGCACCACGCGATAAAATGCTTCCTGGAATCCAAGATAACATCCGCATTGATGCCGAGGTACATCGACGAGAGGCTGAGGTTGCCGAGTGCTTTTTCTTCAGACGCACGATGGCGGTGCTCTCAAACCCTGAACCTTGACAGAACGCTCTCGGGCATGGTGCGTTTCTTCTTCCTTCCTTCCTTTTCTTTTCTTTCCTTTTTTTTGGGCTTCTTCGGTTGCTTATTTACCCGCTTTAATTTTTCACGGAAACGACGGGAATTCGATCAGAATCGAAAGAGGGGGAGCCGTCTCATAGCAACAGCAGCTCAGTCCTCCCAGATGGCCTTCACGTGTTACTCGATGCCGTTAGATCTCAGATCCGGCTGGCTGGCTGCTGGCGCCGCTTCCTTGCGGGGAAGCAGCTTCGTTCCCGGCTGAAAGGGACAACCCACGGGAGGAAGATCGCGAGAGGATGGCGAGGCGGATTTCGCGTCCCGGAAGCTACGCCCACATCCAGAACACCGAACCTTTTCCCGGGGGTGGAGGGGTTTCCGGTTCCTCAATCTCGCATGGTCCCCTGGAAGTCCTCACACGCGCACCTCTTCCTCGTGCGGTCGGAAGCGAAGAGGGCTCTCTACCCGTTGCCGGACTGACGGGGGGTTGCCAGACTCGGTCCCCCTGGAGTTGCCCGGCGTTGCCGGGGAAGACGCGTTGACCGGCCGCTTTCTGAGATCCACCAGGTGTCTCCTCGCTTCCTTTTCGGCGCCGCCTTGCCACCATTCTTTCTACATTCCCCGGAATAGAGGGTCCGCTCCTTTGCACAACCGGAGGGAGAACTCCCCATTCCTTGATTCCTTTAAGGACCTGAAGTTCGACTCCCATTGTCCCGGCCCTCATCGGGGACATCCGGTTTCAACCGCTACCAGTGCTGCACCCGGATGAATGGACTCTAACCAGCATCATCTTGAGGGAAAAGCTCGAACCCACAACACACTGCGTCATTCATTTCGAAGTATTCGAACCCGCGACTCATGGTACCACGCTCAGAGACCTGCGGTCACCAAACAGCGCGGACAGCGGACGAAGAGCGATCTCTGGCCCGTCGCGAGCACCCGTGCTCGAAGACCGCAATGGAACGTCTTCCGAGCCTAGGTCCCGGGTCCCGCGACCCGCAGTTGAGCGGCCGTTTCCGGAGAACACAGGAGGCGGAACTGCTGCACGAATGTTCTGAGAAACGAGTCCCGAGTTATCCCGTGGAGAGAGGGCTGTTTTCCCGCTAGCCCTACCGACCTTTTCCCTCCGTCATCCAAGATGGTCAGCCTCCTCCATTCCTGCCACCTCTCGGGGGAAGCACTCGAAGGATCAGGGTCTTCGCTGGACCCACGGTTCTCGTCCCAGAGGGGCAACTCCGCCCCGTTCAGAAGGGAGAGGGAACGCACGAAGCTGATCCACATGTCTTGCTGAGATCATGCAGAGCTCTCCGCGTGCTCGGATTGGTTCCCGGGTGCGACTGCCAAAGAAACTGCCTGTGATGACCCCCCGCGCTCGAAAAAGGAAGGAGCTGAAATGGTCGCCTTCTTCGGTGCAGTGGGCACAGGCGCAAACACAACAGGTGGGCACATCCCTCCTCCGAGCTCCGTCTCAAGGCGCCAGCAGCTCCAGGCCCCTCGTCTGAAACCCGGAATGCGAGCCAGGACGCGTGTTCCGAAGAGGGGGGACTGCGCTGCAGCATCCAGCATCCAGGAGCTGCGTGCTCACGCATTTCCGCGTGTGCAGCCCCCACCCCGACTCGTTCCCGGTCCTCTGCAGGCGGGACGCGCTCCCTTCCACTGCAGGAGGACGCCTTCCGAAAGGACGCCATGCAACGGCAGTGCCTCATCCCTCCCGAACGACGGGGCTTCCGTCAGCGAGACGAGGAGGAAAGAGGTTCCGGCGGGAAAGGAATTTGTCCCTTCTCATCGTCTAGAAACGAGAAGCGGCCCGCGAGAATAAGCCCCATCCTCTGGAATTCGAAGATGAGGCGAGCTCCGAGGAGAAACGAACGGATTCGAGGAATTAGCTAGCTTCCCTTGCCACCTATGCCCCCGAGCGTCCTCGCGTCTCGTGCCCTTCGAGATGGTGGTGCAAGCGGGAAATCGCGCAGGAGAAGATGGCGTTTCCAGTGATGATCTCATGACCGACAAGCCGCGGCGGCGATCCGCCTCCAGGTGGCAGACGACCCGCGGTGGTGAGTTCGGAGCACGAGATGATGTGAGTCCACCTCATCTCGGTCGGACGTTTGGTGGATGCGGACGGGAATACGGAGCGCCGTGTGCCGGTTGGTTCCCGGACGCGGCGCGAGCTGCCACCGGAGGCGGTCGCTTGCGATGGCAGAAGAATCAGCCATTCGATCGTCGAAAGCGGACCGAACGGAAGGTCCTTGCGAGATTTCACTTTCGTTGGCACCCATGGAGCTTCCGGCGTCGCCAGCGACTTCTGAAAGTCGTCGCGAGCCAGAGTGGGTGCCCTCGAAGGGTTGTAGGACTTCCCTAAAGGCCGTCCATGGGCTCGGCATGAATCGGCAATAAGTTCCTTCCGCAATCCCGGCTTCCCTGCATCCGGCAAGAAGTCAGGCATCTCATTACGCGGGCAGGAGGGTCTCTCGGAACAGGCGGGGCTCCGGGCTCCGGAGTTTGAAGCGGCGGAAGTCCCGGACGCGGACCCATAGTTCCTTGGAGAGCTGTCGCCGCTGCGCCCGGCGACGGCCTGCAGCCTTCCTCAACTGCGGACGAATTCTCTGGCGGACCGGCGGAAGCCGCGCGTAGCAGAAGCGAAGCCGGAAGGAAACCTTTGCCGATAGCAAAATGCAGAACGACACGGAAGTCAATAACAGCTCATCTCGCTGCTGGAGGCTCCCACACGAATGAAACGTCGGGCGACATGGTTTCCCACCATGAGACGAAGCACGCGCCAGCTTCTTCAGTGCCTTCTCAGCGTAACCTCGAGGCGTGTCTCAGTGCTCGCGCTCCTCTGCGGAGCACGCACGGGACCCCTTGCCAAGGGTGAAGTCCCCGCGGTTCGGCTGAGTGCGAGACGGGGGAGAAATTCACGGAAGGAGGAACGGGGAACCGGGAAGTCCCGAATTCTCAGCCGTCCGTCCGACTCTTCCGTTCTCAGCCACTCCCGCCGCCGACTGGCAAAGTCGAGTTTGCTTCCCGCCTGGGCGTCTAGCGGTTAAGAAGTTCCTCCTCCCTCTTTCCCCAAGCCCCTCTTGACCAGGTTTGCGCGGCCTGCCGCGCGCTTGAAGGAAGAGACTATTGCGCTCATCTTCAGCTTTTTTGCAGATCGAAAGGGAGGGGCTGGAATTGCACTGCCTTCAACTCTCTTCCTGGATCAAGGTCCGCACTCATCAGAGCCGGAGCATTCTCTCGTTGCTTATCCGAGCTCAGCGCCGCAACCAACAGCCCGCGTCCATTCTCCCGTAAATCTCGTTCTGTGCCAATGAACAGCAACCTGACACGATTCATGACATAATTTTGTGCTGCAGACTAGGTTAGACCGCATAGGGAGATCAGCGAAAGACCTCGGAGTCGTATTCGTAGATCTAACAAACACTTTTGGAACTATCTTCCATGACATGCTTCCGAAAAGACGGACAGCAGTGGGCGTAGGCGAACCTTCATCGCCTACTCCTGGCCTTCTGTGCCCAAGTGGGCGTGTTCATGACGTAATGCACAACCTTCCAGCAGAGTGCCCATTGATTCCCTATAATTCATTGTGCACTACCATTCGTTGTGCACAGACATTCGGGAAGAATAATAGAAAGCAATCCGGTGAACCGTGTGATCCATAGATCCGCCCAGATACGGTGGTACCTCGGTACTCGTCGGTAACTCGTTCCAGTGACGAGTACCGAAACCGACGAGTATCGAACGAGTTCCAGGCTTCGCGGTATGTCATTTTTAACCATTTTAGGACCCAGGATTAACGCTTAAAATGCGCAGAAAGCACAAAAAAGGAACGATTCGGGAGGTATGCCATGGGAGTGTTTGGTGCAGTTCGCGAGCTGCTACGAGACTGAAGCGTTCACCTGTTTCATTATGAGAGTGGGGTGTCGATTTCCGAGCAGACGATTTGTTCTCGTAAAAATGCGACGAGTACCGAGTTTGACGAGTTCCTACACCGTCAAGCACCACTGCATCGTGCGCCACACTGTGCACGCGCAGGTGATGCCAGCGTGCGCCTTCGGGTCTTCCAGCCTCTAATATCCCCAACCCCTTAAAGTTGCGCCGGCCGCTGCTGTACAGCCAAAGAGACGGACTCCCTTCGTTTGGATGCTCTGTCCCAGCTCCTGCTTCATCCGAGCACTCCTCATGACGGCGTCCCACTCGCCGGGAACGGGGACTTTCGCACGGGCTCGAAAAAAAAAAAAAAAGTCGGAAGCGGAACGGGCGAACGAAGCGAGCGTCAGGGGGGATGCGGTCGCGGGACTATCCGGGGTGAAATGAGAGCTTCCCTTCGATCTCGGCTCCAGAAACCCAGCAGAGGCCGCGTGAAAGGATTCCCCCCCACGCTCTCTCGCGCTCGCCGCCGTCCTCCGCGTTCCTCCCTGATCAGCAGGAAAGGGACGCCGGGAACTCGAAGGAGCTCGGCGGCGGCTACTTTCTTTGCAGCCCTCCCGTGGGACCGTCGCCGTCCTGGGGGAGGGGGAGGGGGGAGAGGAAAGCAGCTCGTATCACCTCCCACGCGCAGCTCCTTGCAGGGACCGTCCGCTCCCCCGCGAGCGAGCCTCAGAGACCGTGCTTCGCGCTCGGGGGACCCTGCGCTCCTACGCCGCTTCCGCCCCCGACTTCGCTGCTTCAGCCGATCTGATCGCCTATCTGATTTCCAGGTGAATCTCTCCATCAGCATCCTCGTTTCCTTGACCGTGTTCTTCCTGCTTGTCACGGAAATCATACCCCCGACCAGCGTCAGCTTGCCTTTGCTCAGCAAGTACCTCATATTCGCCATGGTGCTGGTGACATTGAGGTAAGAGAGGGGGACTTGTCTGCAAGAAATGCTCCCATCGGAAGTTTTCTTATCTCTCTATCCCTCTTTCTTCCCTATTTTTTCCCCCTTGACGCTGGCAGTACTGTCAAACGTCCAGCGAGAAAGAAAAAGTCCCCAAGAGCGCGCGGGCGCCCCATTAACAGGCAACAGCCTCGCTCCTTAATTGGTCAACGCTCGATCCTTATGGCCAGCGTGTAAAATCCAGGGGCGCCGCCCCACCTTTATGCTCTCCACTCCCATCGGTTTTGCGTCCACGTTCGCAGGGGGCTTTCAGACGAGACCCCTCGCGTCGTGGCGGGGGGAAAGGGGGTGAGAAACAGCGCCAAACAGCCGAACCGCTCGTTCACTCTTTATTAATAACCATTGCTGAATGCTACTCTTTGAAAGTATTTGTGGTAGATGGGGAGTGACACGCCGACGTTGTGCTTTTAGTATTTGCGTCACTGTCGTGGTGCTGAATGTGCACTTCCGTTCTCCAGAAACGCACACCATGCCGCCTTGGGTTAAGACGGTCTTCATCCACGTCTTGCCGAGGTTCCTGATCATGAAGAGGCCAAAGTGCTTGATCCAGAGGCACAGGTGATGTTCTCTTCCTCCCCTTCATGTTCCCCTTCCCCTGAGGGACGGAACCGCTTCCGGCGCGAAAGACGAACGCCACTTCCAGTTCTCTGGAAACGTCGGCAATCGCTGTGCCGCTGCCATATCCTCGCTTTCCACCCTATGAGTCTGCAAGCACAAGAGGTCCGCCGGCACGAGCCGTCGTCCAGCCTTCCGCTGGAAGCTTTCCTCGATCTGGAGCGATCCTATCCACGCAAGACGAGGCGCTGCTCTGGAAACGGTCTGCCGACCTGGAGATCAAGGAGTGACGAGCAATCACAGGCGCAAATCGTCGCCCCCTCCGCCATCGATTCGACAGTCGCCTCCGCTCTCCCGCCAACTCGGATGCCACGGAAAGAGGAGGTGTTAGGAGGAGTTGCCTCAACAACCTGCCTGCATGCGCGAGGCGGGAGGGACGACCCCACACGAAGGCTTCGAGGGAGTGCGAAAGGAGTCCGATCGAACCGTAGGGACGGTTCCCGGCGAAGCAGGAGAAAGACCCCACCCGGACGCAGCAGTGGGCGCGACTTCCCCTACATTCGAATAAGGTCAAGGGCGGCCGCCGGCTGCAGCTCCCCTCTCGCGTCTCCTCTGCGAGCGGGAGTTAGGCGAATCGAAAGCTCAGTTAGTGCGAGGAGCGGCTAAGATGGCGCTGGGCAGCGAGGAATCGGAACCATCCGAGAAAGGCATCCTCCCCCTCAAGGAGGCGGCGACGCGATAAAGGAGGAGGAAGAGAACCCTCATCATCCCCGGGACGGGAGCCGGAGGATGCTGCAAGTGTCTCCCCGAGAATCATCAGAGACGACGACGGACCGATGGTGACCCGCACGGGGCTCCTCCTCCAGCCAGCGGGATCCAACCCCCCGGGTAAAGATGGTGCTCTTCTTCGCGATCGCGTGTCCAGGACGCCGCGGGATCTGATCCCCTCCATCGTCCATCCTCTCTCCGAGCAGCCTGGAAGCGAAGTACCCCTCGACCCGCGGGCGGGGAAGTGGGGCAGACTTGCCCCGGGAGAACTCGCAGCGGCTCCCTCCGGCGGTGATGTTTGGCTGACGGCAGGGAATGGGCCGCCTCCGGAAGCGATCAGCTGAGGGCACCGGAACTGACATGACTCCTTCGTGTTTCTTTTGCGCCGATCCTGCGGGAGGACCCGGAGGAGCATCAGAGAAAAGGGGGATGAAAAGTCTTTCTTCTAGGCGCCTCTCTCCCTAGTCCGATGAGGTGCGGGATGATGTCGGCCGGGAAATGCCGCGCGGAATCCCTGATGATTCTTGCGTTCTGATTTCCCTTCGTCCCCTGCTCGGGAGTCATCGCTTGCGGCTGCAAACTCGCGGGGTCATGACCTCACGTTCCACTTCGACGCTCCCGTCGCCGGGAACGGCAGCTCCGTTCCGCTCCGGAAGGACCTCCGCTTCTGGACTCCCCCGCCATCTCCAGCCGGAAGTGGATGGCTTCCACGTTGCCCGGCGCTCCCACGGGCGAACCTTCCGAGCATCTGGACTCGCCCGAGCTCCGGGACTCGCAGCCTCTGTGCGGAGGAGGAGAGTAGAGCTACCCTCTTCCCGGCTCCCAGGAGCCAGGTCCCGCTCCCGCTCGCACCTGACAAGCCGAGGAAATGCTTCGCCCCGTTTCGGCGTTCTGCAGCGACCGCTGTGGTGGTCTCAGGCCGCCGCCACCGAGTGGCGTTGAGCACGGGGGTGCTCAGAGGGCGCACTCGTTTCTGGCCGTTCCCTCCTCTACACAAGAAGGGAGGAGGAGGCTGTGCATGTAGGAGTGAGACCTGCTTCGCCGCCTCGGCACGCCAAGATGTTGCGCGGAGCCAGTCTGGACCGCCCTCGAGGGAGGATACCATCCAGACGGCAAGGCGCCCCCTGGACGACGGAGGGACGTCGGACGGGAGTCCGCGGCGAACCCTGACCTCCTCTCCTCTCACGCGCAGAAACGGAATCAATCTCCTGGATTTTGTTTCCTGGGAGGACCTCGGAGGGTCGACTCTCAATCCCGGCCACTCATCAGGGCTGTTCGGTTTTTTACCAGCTTCCACCAGCGCCGCACCCGAATGTTGGCCAACCAGCGTCATCTAGTGGACGGAACTCGAACCCACGACGCACCCATTTTTCGGCATCGCTCCTTCCCTGGGAGGGATTCGAACCAGCGACGATTGGTGGCACCATGCGCGGAGACTGCAGTCACGTGGCCTCCTACGCGGTCGTCATAGGGGGAGCGAGGCGGAACGCCTGCTGAAGATGCGTCCGTGGGAGCAGCGAGGCGGCGCGCTGACACGTTCGCGGGGGGGTTGCCTAGGGACAGGGAGCCATCGAAAGGGAGCAGCTGCCCCCCGCGACGGCAGGCAAGGGGATCCCATCCATCCTGCCTCTTCTGCAGATTGCGCAAACCCAGCTTCGCCGTCCAGGACTCCGCTGATGACGTCTACTCCTTGAACAACTTCCTCGACAGCCACAGCAACTTCAAGGAGGTCTGGTGCGAACGGACGACGGACGACGCTCACGGGAACTCCTGCCCCCACCGCTACGTCCCCTCCTATCAGAGGTGAGAGGTACCGACCCCCGCCTTCGGGGAGGGAGAGCGCCGCTCGGCCGGGGGCTGCGACGCAGCCCTCCGCGCGCGCGCGAGAGAGAGAGAGAAAGATGATGGCCGGAAGCGCGAGACCCGTTGCTCCCGGCCAGGCGGACGGACGGACGACGACCGAGAGGGAGCGACAAGACGACGACGTGACCATGCGGCGGGAGGCCCCACTCCTATCCAGCCCAACCCCGTGGCCGTTGCCGTCGGGCTCCCTGTGGGGAGGACAGCTTGGGGCCGGAGCATCCGAAGGTTTTCAAGCAGACTTCCTGCACTGAGCGCCGAGATGCCCGTAGGGGGGGGGGGGGGGGAGAGGAGTGCGCTTCCACCCGTCTCCGCGGCCCTCGAGCGACGGGCTGGCAGCCGCTCCTCGGGGTGGAGAACCACTGCAGGAACGCGGCGTTTTCGGAGATTGGCGGAGACGCCGCGTCGGCGGCAAAAACCGGTTGCCGGTCGGCACTGTTCCCGACGAGTCCCGGCGTCCGTTCCAGACCGCTCCGACGAAGCTCGAATGACGGACTCGGAGGGGAGCGAAGCGGCGGCTGTGGATGCGACGATGCGAGCACGGCGACCTGTTCCATTCCTCCGCACAGCCTCTCGGACCCGCCAAGGCCACCGGCCGAACTGCCTCTTTCGGCTCCGTCGACGCACCGGGAGGCGTTTTCCTCCGGGAGACCAAGTTCCGGGTCCTCGCTCCCCACATCACATTGCCCGTTCCTACGGAGACCGATCCGAATCCCGCCCGCACCCGTCCCGCGAGGCCTGCACTTCACATCCGGCGCACAGATACCGCAGGTGGGAACAGTAGGAGACGTAGCCTCCCTTCCTCGGGAAAACCTTCCGTCCCTGTCCCCTTCTCTCGTGTCGTCCGCTCCGGGCCGCGTAGACCCTCGACCCTGTCGCACTGCGTCCTCAACGGGACGGGGGGGCGGGGAGGGGTGAAGACACGCGGGCTCGGTTCATTGGACCGCTGACCCGCCGCTGCCTGCCGTAGGGAGCCCGTCCAGGACTACGTCGAGATCGTCTGCAAGGTCCACGGGAAGGTGCGCTGCGCCCTTTCCGGCTCGGAGGACTCGTCGTACTTCACGGCCCCCAGGAGGCCCCCGGACGAGTCCAGGGCGAGCTGCCTGGAGGCCTGCAGAGCCTACGAGTGCATCCGCTTCATCGCGGACTACACGAAGAGGGAGGAGGAGGCTGTGCAGGTAGGACCGCTATCCACTCCGCCGCCCGCTGGCAGCCATCCCACCACCTTCGCACGCCGAGATGCCTCGTGGAGCCGGGCCGTGCGACCCTCGAGAACGTGCGGCAAGAGTCAGTCTTCTGTTTCCTGGGATGACCCCAGAGGGTCAACTCTTAATCCCGGCCACTCATCGGGGTCGTCCGGTTTTTTTATCAGTTTCCACCAGTGCCGCACCCGGATGTAGGCCAGCAGGAGCCATCTGCACCCCCTATTTTCGCCTTAAATCCTTTCCCAGGCGTGATTCGAACCCGCGACGATTGGTTGTACTACGCGCGGAAGCTGTGCGTGGTCGCCCCAGGCTCTGGGGGTGCGACCTCAGCTCCGCCACTGGCGTCTGGTGGAACTGCGAGCCGCTTCAGAGGCGGCGCGCGAACTGCGAAGAACCGGATGCTCCCCCGCCCCTGCTGAAAGGGTCGGCAAAGGATCGGGCGCCGTTCCTTGCCTCCCTCTTCTTCCTTATTCCTCCGTGGTGCTGGACACGCCGACGGACCCCTTCGGAGGTGCCTAGTCCCGCACTACCTTCCGTCGCTCAGCGCCGGCGGCCGCAGGGCGAAGGCCCGGTCGGAAGCCAAGGAGCACTCTGGGGCCTTGGAAGTCCCCGAGCGATTTCACCACTTTCAAGGGATGCGGGCTCAGCAAGGCGGTTGAAGCGCATCGCGGGCGCGCGGAGGTGGAGTTGGAAGTGGCATCTGTCGAAACGCAAACCACGTACTCTTGCAGGGTGGGGGGAGTCTCTCGCTCTCCCTCCTGAGGGCTGGGGAGGGAGACGAGAGTACTAGGGAATGGCCCAGGGAGGTGTCGACCTCCCCCCTCCGCCAGGAAAAGGTGCATCCGCGTCTCTAGGGACGCGTGGGCGTGACAGGAACCATGCAGAAGCGCGAACTGGGCCGACGGCAGCACTGGGGGTTGCCGTCGGCCCAACCCCCAAGGAGAAACCCCCACGTACGAAGGGCGGGTGGGATGGAGACACGGCGAAGAATGGGTGGATGAACCCACGCGCGATGGGGAGGAACCCTGGGGGTCGGCAAGCAGGTCGGAAGGGGCGAACGCCGTCTCGGTTCGGCCTCCAGAGAAGTGGGGAGGGGGGAGGAGGTTCGGGGATCACGAGGGCAGGGGTCCTTCGTCCCTCCTTCCCCTTCAGAGCGGGAGGACAGGACGGCGGCGAGTTTCCGGGCGACCGCGGCCGGGGGGGCCGTGTCTGGGCGGTGCTTCCGAGGGCTTCGCGTGCGGTGACACAGAGCAGCGGCGAAGACACTCAGCGCTCCCAGCAACCAGAACCGCCGCTAAACAGCTGCAGGTTCTTGCAGGGGCGTATCAATCCGAGGAAGACCACGACGGTTGTTGCGATTCCGCCACGCTCAAACGTGGCGGTCGCGGCCGCGTCTGCCCTCCGAAGCAGCTGGAAGGACCCCTGCCGGGCTCGGCCGAGGTCTCGTCCGGTTCTCGGAAGGAGGATCGGTAAAGCGAAGCCCGGCCCCGGGTTGATCCCGGACATCTGCGAACCCTTTCGGCCCTGCCCTCGCGGTGCAGCGGCGGCCGCTCCACCGGGCCAGGCCACCACCACCCATCTGGCCCGGAACCGCTTCCCCGAGGGCGTCCTCTCAGCAGCCCGAAGATTGCGCCGGCGCAGCGGGACGGCTCCAGCATTCGGGGCGCGTGCGTGCGTGCAGCGGGCTGGCGCAGCATAGTCGCAGCATGGCACCCACCCGCTCGAACGCTCGAACGGAACTGGGCGGCGTGCCGCTGGCCTCGCAGACGTCGTCGATGACGCAACCAAGCTGTCAGCTCTGCATTGTTGCGCATCTAAAAAGAAGGGAAAAAAACAGGAAGAAGCGCACAAGCGCGCGCTCAGGGAACCAAATGAAACAGTCGTCACCGTGGCGCGGAAGAAAAAAAACGTTTGGGGATCCACAATCTAAAGGATGTCGATTTCAACGCATTCCAAAATTTCTTCTTACGGAAGGGAGCCGCTTTCGGATTCTGGACGCTCTCCTTTATGCAGCGGGATCTCCCATCCTTGCAAATGACCCGAGCGGGAGGACCATTCCAACAGAGCTGCTTCCGCGTGGGAGAGCCGGCGTTCCGGAGCGGGCGAGCACACCTGAAAAAACGCGTGCATGCGAAACGCCTCCAGGCACGAATCCTACAGAGAGTCCGTCTCGCGGCGAGCCGAAGCGTGCAGCTTTCTATGCCTCGTGTGAAACCGAGGCGTACGGAGGGGTCCCTCCCACCCTTCCTTTCGTTTGTTTGAACACGTAATGGCGGAAGGTCGCAGCACGTCCGAACGTCCCATCGGGTAATGAGAGGCGGGTAGCACGCCTTGCGACCTCCCTATTCCGGCCCGAATCATCACAGCGGCCGCTGGCTGACTATTGCCCTACCGAACTTCCAGAAGAGTAGGCGGATGCGGGACTCCCCGCGCCGACCGAGTACGCATCCTGGCCAGCGAGTAGCCGAACGAGCTACAGCATCCGGTCCTCTCGGGAAGAGCAGAGCCCGGAGGACCGTTCTTCATCAGCTTCTCGACGCGGACCCTGGCACCTATTTCCCTGCCCTGGCATTCTCTCCTGAAGAAGTGGATGATACCAGGGCGGATGAGAATCCGTAAAAGAACAGACCCCGGATCAAGGAGACATTCCCGGAGCGGGGGCCGGGAATGTTGAGCGGGCAAAGCATTCCTACGGTGCAACGTCCCGCCTCCGGACCAAAAGTTCCCGGAATCCTCCCCTCCCTCCCCTCGGCAATCAAAGATTCGGCTTCGCCACCGCTACTCAGAAAAGCAGAGCCTCCCTGAAATTCTCGTCGGTCCTTTTCCAGCTCAGATGGCGTTTCCCCTGGCCGGACGAGAAGCAGTGGTGGTAGGAGATCGGTGTGGTCCCGCGGATGCGTGGTTGCTTGGGTACCCGGGGTGCAAGTGGAAGAGAATCTAAGGGTCGAGGGTGCCCAGGGGGAAAACTCGCTCGCCTCCCTACCCCATCCGCACTTCCCAACGAACATCACTTTTCTTGCGCACTCGCCGTTGCCTTCAGCAACCCCGCTGGTGAAGACAACGTCTTCTCTTCCCGAGATCCCAAGGATCGTCGAGATGGACGACTTTGTCTCCTGGGGGGCGAAAAATGCGAAAGACGAAGAGGCGAAAGATTATGATGATGATGATGATAGATAGAATATAGACATAAATAGATAGATAAAAAGATATGTATAAATGGATACAGATAGAGATAGATAGATAGACAGAGATAGATAGATAGATTTCCCTGTCCTTTCCGTAAACCATTGCTTCCACCTTCTCCGAACAGGATGTCTGGGAAAAAAAAAACGCGACCTTCGCTGTGCCCTCCCGTTCTCTCCCAAGCCGAAAATTCGAGGCCCCCTTCGCTCTACCGACCGTCTCGAGGTCCAGGGTGAAAGTGGACGACGATGGCTTCTCCCCTGAGCCCCGAAGCGAAAGGCGGCGGCTCGCGCGTTAACGGATGGTGTCGAGGCTCACATCTCGGCGTGCGCGACCTGGAGGTCGATTTCCGGCCACCCCGTGGGACCAGCTCGATTCCACAGACTGAGCTCTCAACAAGCACGGCGACAAGAGTTTTCTCTGCTTGCCGCTCCTCGGATCAGTTGCCAAGGAATCGCCGTGGACTTCCCCATCCGAAGTCCGGTCCAACGCGCGAAGAAACCCATGCAGGAACGGGAAGAAACGTTTCTTCTTCCCCCACTTTCCCATCCCTTATGAGCACTTCTTCCGGTGCTGAACTTTCACGTGCCGCTGACCGCCGTCCGGCGAGCAGCTCAGCATGCGTGTGAGGGAATTTCATTCCGAATCCTTTTTTTGTTTGTTTTTGTCGCAGCCGTTCCTCCTTTCCCTTTGTCTTCCCTTCTTCGGTAATCACAAACGCCACTGTATAATGGGATTCCCGGCGGTAATCCCTTCCGGCATCACCATTCCCGCGTTGTGCAACATCGGGAGAGCAACATGTAAATTCCGAGGCAGGCGCTTCGCCTTCCCTTCCTGACACCCGCTAAAGAAAAATGATGGATCCAATAGATTTGAGCCAGCGGATTCGCTCTCCCCTCCCCCTCCCCTCCTCCCACTAACGATCAAACCGGGCCCATTAGCCCTGGTGTCCCTCAACGATGGCGACTCTTCGGGACTTCAGCTGCAAGCATGGCGTAGTTGCGCAGCGCTTCCTTTGCCGCCGCGTCCCGGTCCTTTCGAAAGATCCCGGGCGGAGCCTCTTGCCTCTTCTCTCAAGACCCCCCCCCCCCCTTCCTCCCAAAGGAGACGCTTCGCCCGGATTGCAAGAGGACGGGCGGGCAGCTCACGCGCTCCTATCGGAAGGGCAGCCGGATCGTCTCACGGCTGAGTCCGCCTCACGAGAGCCACTTCACCATTTTCTTTTCATTTCCTCTACTTTCCTTCTACTCTCTCAGGATCCTGGCTCCAAATTGATTTATTAAGGAATGGGTATGAAAACGGAACCCCTAAGATTCCTGGGGTTGCGTGTAAGCGCGTTTGCGGTCGTCTGCAGCGGTGGACGAGTCGAGGCGTTTCAAAGTTCCGACTGGCGTCCGGCCTCGGAGGGGGTCCTGCAGCGGGCTCGAGGCTGCGGACCCCGGGGGAGCTTTGAGCGTCGCGCTGGCGGTGTCGGAAGGAGCCTGGAGACCCGGGGCTGCAGCAGAATGGCACCACCCGGCGAGCAGCTGGTGGAGACTTCATCCGCCCTGCGGACTTTGGGGCGGAACGAAATGGCTGACCCTTTGAACCGAACGGGGCGGGTGCAGGGCGGCGGAGGTGGCTGACCTTCCGTTGGCCTTCGTGAGGCGTCACCCCTTGCCGCGATCCTACCGCTCCCCACCCACCCTACCCCGTAGCCATCGCGGAGTCGTTTTTCCTAAAGGGCGAGTGGAAAACGAGAATCCACGTGCTGAGAGATGTGGCTACCTGGGGGAGGAGTAGGGTGAAGACTTTTGCTTTCCGAGCTCCAGTCGTCAGAGAAAGGTTCTTTGGATTTTTTTTTTTTTTTTCGTTTTTACAGAATCACACATGACGTGCGAAAAAAGACGTGGGTGCTCCTTATGTGAGGATGCGGAAAAATCTTTTAAATCGGAACGGCTACTGCAGATAATGTGCATTATGCTGAGTGAAAGTTGAACCGATTCGACTCAAGAATGGTCTGTTCATGGGGCATGGTTTACTGTACACGATGTACATTGATAACTTTAGAATTTGATTAAATTAAATATAGCAGACCCTCGTATGACGCGAGGGGGAGGGGGGGAATCGTTCCGCGCTTTACGAGTCCTACGTGCCACTCACGGATGGCGTTTATCTAAAAGATGGGAAATGTATCCTAAGCCTTATAACGATAGGTTGCTTATCATTTCACTCCAAGACAAAAAAAAAAAAAGGAATCCGAAGTGTTTGTTTGTCATGGAACTTGAAGAGAGGAGCTCATAGAGTTCTATCGATCGATGGAAAGAGCTCGAACTGGAGAGCTCTATCGCTCCCGTGGCTGACAAATGC
Organism: Raillietiella orientalis; assembly: GCA_036172245.1. Lineage (NCBI taxonomy): Eukaryota > Metazoa > Arthropoda > Ichthyostraca > Raillietiellida > Raillietiellidae > Raillietiella > Raillietiella orientalis. The sequence goes on along the minus strand of JAYWIR010000003.1, from coordinate 1,305,427 downwards.
ATCGTCATCTTCTTGCGCTCTTTCGTTCGCGAACATTCGGACGGAAACGGATCCCTTCCCTTGCCACCGTTCCGACGCCGAGTAGGGTAGTTATCTTAATCGGGTTACCAGTTCTGGGGATGGGCTCAAAGGAAAATGAATCGGAGGGCAAGCCACATGCCCGGAGGGAACAAGTCTCTTCCCTTCTGCAGCAGCCGCAGTCTCCGAAAACGGAGCGCCGATGCGCCGCGGTTAAGGGAGGGAGGCGAAAAGATGAGAAGAGTCTGAGAGGCCCTCTTTCCCCATGCTGAAGACCGCCGCGCGTCCCGTGGCGGCTGCCACGCCACCTTTCGCTCCCCTCCTCTCCTGCAGACGATTCGCGCCAAGGGAAGGACGCGCAGCTTCCCGATTCACTTCCGGGAGGGAAAACTTCCGAGCCCAGGCACGAACGGAACCTCAGGCGCATCTGACGCGCGCTTCTTTTCTCCCCGTTACCGAAATTCGACGTTCCGGGAGAGCGCCACGGACGCAGATTTTGTGACCTTGGAAGCCACGGTGCGGGAAGAGCCCAGTGGGCAAAATAAAGGAGGCCCTCGTATTACGCGGAGAGCACGCTCCGCGCAATGCGAGTCCTTCGTGCCACGCGCGCACGGCATTCATCTAAAAGATGGAAGGTGTGTCTCGAGCGTTCTAACGGTGCGGTGCTTATCATCTTCATCTAGCTTTAGAAGGAAAGAAAGAAGAAAAAGCTGTAGAGTTTTATCGATAGATGGAAGCTACTCTTCAGTTTCAGCTCCATAGCTGAAACTCATCTTCCTGCGCTCTTTCATTCACGAACATTCGAATGGAGCAGCATTCAAGCTGGAATCTGATTCGAGTGACGTGATCGCATCCTTTTCAAGAGCAGCTGAACGAACGCAAATTAAAAGTACCGCGAAATTAAACTTCATCTCCGGCGTTGCTACTGCGGGGCTGATTGACCGCGTCGCACGAGAGCAGCCTCCATGTTCTTCGTCGCCGCGCTGTACGAGAGCGCGCTGTGTGCAAACCGAACACCGCAGGACAGACAAACGAAATACCAAACTTTCCATATGCGATCTCGTCCGCTAAAGATAACCGAAACTCATGTGATGGGATGCTTCCGTTTTTTTTTTTTTTTTTTTTTTTTTTTTTGTGTTTTTGTTTTTCTTTCATCTCAAAAAAAAGTAACCGAGTGGCCAGGGCTTTTTCCTCGAGTTCGCGAGCTCTTCCCGTGGCCAATGCGCCGCGATTTATTGGTGCATCATCAGATGTTCCATGAAAACTGGAAAACGGAAGATTATTTGTGTCTGTGCTCCCCGCACCGCAGTTAAGGCTGGATCCGGGCTCCTTCCGCATCTTCAATTTCGTTAACCTTCATTAACTCCGTGGAAGAGCGCTGCTTTGGCGGACACTCGTCAATTGCATTACCGGAAAGATCCGGCTGCGAAGGGTCGCAAACGATGCGCCGATCCGTGACGTCACGCAGCAGTTCCCCTCTCCCCCTTCCCTGAGACTTTCGCGTCGGACCGCGCGTCCTCCGAGTCTCAGCTGCCTCGTCGGCCACGCAGCTGTTTCAGCCAGCAGCCCGCGATCAGAAATGCGTGATCCGGAAATTCAACCGGCCTTCCCGTCCCCGTTTCGCTTGCGAATGAGCCTCCTAACCGTTTCAGATCAGAGAAGATTGGAAGTACGTCGCCATGGTGCTCGACAGGCTTTTCCTCTGGATATTTACGCTCGCTGTGCTCATAGGAACGGCTGCCATAATCTTGCAAGCACCGACCCTCTACGATGATAGAAAACCCATCAACACCAAGCTGCTGGAGCTTTCCCATGGATTCGTCTAAGCGCAGAAATCCTTGCGCTCCGAGAAACACGCTCCAGGGGGGGGGGAAACGTCAAAGTTTGAGTTTTTTTGTTTTTTTGTTTTTTTGTGGGGACCCCACGTTCGGCCCCAGGCAGTCCCTGACTTGGAGCCGCTGGCAGCATTGCCCAGATGTGAAGCACGCGGTTCCACGCTCGACAGCAGATTCCCGCTCAGGATGCAGTCCGTTCGACAGGAACGCAGGCGCAGCTTGCGGCAAGAACACCCTCCTCGTTGCCAGGCGATGCCGCGAGAGTGCCGACGTCGTCGCGCACTCCTTCCCTCCCTCCCTGTGCGAGGACCGAGATGTTCGGTTTCCAAATAAAAGAAGGTTTGGAACGAGGTGCCCGTGGTCACGTGCTCTGCCCTGAGGCGAAATCGCCCTCCTCAGGCGGGGAGCAAAGTGCGCACATTACCTGGTCCGAGCGCTTGTCTCACTTGTTGGGTCTCAAAGGCTGGGAGAGTCTCTCCCAGCCTTCCAGGTCTTCCAGTCTCTCCCTTCCTTCCAGGCCCGGTGCTTTCGCCCGACGCTTCCCCTCCCGGAAACACGAACTCATCCCTCCTTCAAGGTAGCCTTCTCCTGCCGACCTCGGACGCTGGTCTCGTGTCCGGATATGTCTCTTTGCCACAGAAGGCAATGAAGAACGCGCAAATCCCTTGGGGCTCTCACGCTCTCGCTGCTTTCCTTCCAGGTTTTTCTTTTTTTTGGGGGGGGAGGGATTCTCCAGGTGCTGAGGAACCGCCCTCCTCCCCCTCTCTTAGGGTGCAGCCCGTTCGACAGGAACGCAGGCGCAGAGCGCTGACAAAACACCCTCGTTGCCAGGCGACGCCGCGAAGGCGCCGCGTCGTTGCCACGACGCGATGACAAGTTCTTTAACGCTTCAAGTTAGGGGTGATACCATAGGGACCACCCTGTGAATCCGGGAAGGCTCCGGTGGAAAGGAGTCCGTTCCTCTTACTCTCGGGAAGGAACCCTCGTCCTGGTGGTCTCTCCCAAGGGAACCGTTCCTGTTCCCTTCTCCGAGAAGAACCCCGGAGGGGATCACCGAATGCCTCACAGACGCCGAGGAATCGCATTAGGGAAAGAAAACGCTTTGGGGAGAGGTTCGGGGAAAGAATGAATCCCCGTCTCGTTGTCGCCGTAAATGACGAAGCAGTTGGTAGCTGGAAGACAACGCATCGACACACCATGATTTACAGCCACTTTTACGAACCTTCTTTGCTATTCTTTTGCGGGAGCTCTGCTTCCATAAAAGAAGCCAGCACCGGGATCGAAGGGCTTCCATCGCTGGCCGTAACGTAAAGGATGCATTCCATTTGCAAAAGCGGGGAAGTCGGCGCTGCTTCGAGGCACCAGTGACGACGGACGGCGTGCCATCCACTTTTCCACCGAGGTCCCGTTATCGTGGGGAAAAGGAACTCGGCAGCGGCGTTTCCGAAACGTCTCCATGAAAGCTGGAAAGGAATTGTAGGATGGCGCCTGGGAGCAGCGGTGCAGCAGTGTGCAACAGCGTGCATTTGGGAAATGCCCCGAAAGCTCGTCACGAGGAAGGTCTTTGGTGGCGTCAGACAGAGGCTGAAAGAGCAAGACGCTCGAGGGAGGTTTCGCATGCAAGGCACGGACGGCGCCGTAGAACAGCTGGCGCCGGCGCCGCTCGATTACCGCGCGCCGCCTGCCGGCGGACGGCCGAGCGGGGGACGACACGAAGCTTTCCCAGCTGAACAGAGAGGAAGAGGAAGCGGGATGCGAATTAGCAGCGCACCCCACCTCCGGGAGCGACGCGCCCCTCCCGCCCGGCCAGCCTCACCGCCCGCTTGCCGCCTGCGTCTCCGTTTCAGGCGCGACCTCAAGCACTTACTCGCGACCCGGGCCGCCTACGGCGAGCAGCATCCAGCGGAGCGTCCGCAGGCAGCTTCCGGCGCGCTGAACACCTCAGCAGGGAGGACAACTTCTGGCGCAGAGGCATCAGGCAGGACAACAGCTTCAGCCCTCTGCTCTTCAGAATCTTCGAGTTGGTGCTGAGTACAAGCTGACCCTGGCTGACTTGCGAAAGCTCCTGCCCGGGCACCCCGGCCGTGGACTTGCTTCTCCTGTTGCCCATTTCCGCACCGGCCTCTGGACCCGAGGACTTCTTCGAGCTCATTCGTCGGGTAGCGGGCGGGCGCGTGAACAGGAGCAAGAGCATGGAAACGAGCTCTCCCAAAAAAGGAACGAGTCGTTTCGACCCCCTCCCCCCGATGGGCCAGGCAAACTCCAGGAAGCAGAATTGATTGCCCTTTGGTTTTTGGAAGATCGTGGGAGCGAGGGACCCCTCTTCGCTTGCGACGAGCTCATTCCGTGCTTGGAGGCTGCCTTCTCGTGGCACAAGGGCCACTATCTGGCATTTCGTGGACAAAGGAGAAGCCAACCCTCGCTCTGAACCACTATCGCCGATCCTGTCGTTCTATGATGACTTTTTTTAGGAAAGTTCACTGTGAGCCTGGAGCGATGACTCATCAAGCTGTGACCAATTTCGAAGATTTCCGAGATAAATCGTTGGATGCCTCGCCACGAATATAAGGAAAGATTCTGTGTCGTTATCATAGGAGGCTACGGATCGGAATTTCCGGAAGTCTAAGCTCTAAATAAAGATTCCTTCAGCTGCTGATAACAAGGACGCTTCTGAGAACAGAAAGCAAGGATTGGTCCGCTGGGAGATACCGAAACAGACCCTGGCCTTCCTAATGTCGAGAAAAGCTATACCCCATAACAGTCATCCCTTGGTCCATTATGGAAAACAGCCATGCGTAGACAAATACGTTAAGACCCAGCTACGGAGGAAATTCAGCATCCTTTATTTTCTCCACCCTCAGAAGCGACTTCAGACTGATGTGCGTTCATGGCAAGGCTCGTTACGGGATACATCGTCTCACTAACGATTCAGAGATCATGCTGTTTCCTTAGCGACGTTTTTCATCTCAACGAGATTTCGTTGATAGATTTGCGTTTCCAAGCCGGCTCGACCACTCAGTTAATAGCATCCCCCTTTGTTTGCCAGCTGAAAATTTCGGCTAGTCCTTGCGAGTTCCAGAAAACAGATAATGAGTTCATTGTGCACATCTCAGAATCCGCAACTGCTGCATCAATTGTGGATAAAATAAGTTTTCACTTTGCCTTTGTGTGCGTAGGCGTAAATCGAGTCAACACCCCGGTAAAGCGAGATCAGATGTCCTGCTTGCTGAAGACGGTGCATTTCCAGAGTAAAACTTCAGATCTCTTTAATTAACATCTTCTCTTGCAAGCAACAAACCATAATGACCTCATTCCTTACACTTCTTCCTTATACAGAATGCAGCTGACGATCCACTGAAGAAATAATCTGTGCAAAGACCTAACGACTTGTGATGGTCTGCTCTAATTTGCGTGGTTTCACGGAGATAAACGAGTAAAAAAGTGGAAAAATAGATTTTCCCCTGCCAAGTAAAACATTATGCTGCGGCCTTTCGCCTGATTTTCTGTCTCTCCTTCCTTCTTCTTGTGGGACAGAAATCATTTGACCCCAAAATTTCTTGTAAAACCGATCACGTGCCTCGGGCACTGTTGCTCGGCATAATCGCCGCCATGCTCCCGACTCCTCTTCGCCAATGCGAAACAACCGCCTGCAGCCTTGTTTCGGGAAGCTCTCCTAGGACCCGCTGCGACCAGCCACACCACCCAGAAGCTACGGCTTCTGCCGGCCACAAACCACGCTGGTCCTCTCTCGTTGCCGTTGCCAGGCGAAGGCCGATCCGGCTCATTTCCCGCCTCCGTCCAGCACGCTCTTCGTCCCTTTGCAGAGCAGCAACGTCAGCGTCCCGTTCTTCTCGGTGCAGCGTGGACCGGAACTACCTTTTCGTGCCCGGAACGCAGCCGGCAGCGTCCTCGTCTCCCTGCTGAGGGAGCCGCCTCGACCTTCTTGCGATGCTCCACTCCGTGGCATCTCCATGCGTCTCTTCGCACCGTTCCCCGATTTTCCTTGCTGCTGCTCCCTCCTCAGATGCTGGCAATCATCTGTTCGTGACGTGATCCGCGATCTCATGCCGCTCCGAACGCTGATTGCGCCCGGAGCATCTGTCGGAAGTCCTTCAAAGTGTGCGATCCGGGAGAGGAAGCCTCGAAAACGACGCGTACCGAATTTGCTCCTCTTCCTCTGATTCTGCCCGAAAGAAATATATGGAGGAAACCTCTGCTTTATGACTCCAGTATATTGCTGCTGCTGCTGCATACGTGATCGGATTTACAAGTTGTTTCCTCTTCTGAACTGGGTACACAAGGGGTCTCGTGAAAATCGGTGGAGCCGTTACTGAGCAGTGAGTTGGAATTTACGGCAAAATTGCGTTGCGTGGATACCAGCGACGTTAGTGATTGAGAACTCTGCTGTTGTTAGTGAAGGAGAGCAGCGGAACATTCCAGCGTGCGTCCCAGGTCAAGTAAAGGAATCTCCGCCGGCGACTTTGCGTAAGAACGACGGTTGAAATCAGACAGACCGTATGACCAGTGCCAGGCCGAAAGCTGTATGAAGATTTTCCCTACGTGCTGCGAAAGCGCCCAGTGCTTGGGCAGTGGTGGCAGTGCTGAAGAAAAAGTTACGGAACCTGAAGAGCAAACTAGGAATAATGCTCTTCCTGGTTTTCTCCTGTTGTTGACTTTTGCCTTTGCATGGGAAGCTGTTCGCTGCGCGTCCCTCGAAGCATGAAAATTCCGATCGTGAGAATTCAGAGGCGCTTGTTGAGCCATCGAGTTATCCACGCGGAAACTTCGCCATTGCCTGGTGGAGCTCTCTTCGTTCTCCCGCCATCTTTTCGGTGGTTCCACGGGGAATGCGTCTCGTGGATTTTCCCTCTCCCTCGCGTTTCAGAAGGACAGATTTCCGCTGGGAGCCTCGGGTTTCTCTCCTAGTGATTGAGATGGATTGACTCCATCAGCGAAGCTACTGGCATTGCCGGCAGCGAAGCTCTCAATAATCTGCTCATTTCTTAATCACAGCTGAAGCATCGAAATGGGCGCGGAACAATCATTGCAAGATGAGAACGTCGCACCCCCTCAGAACTGTTGCTGAGAGGTACATGGATATTTCTTCCACTGGTAATCACATCGATTCCTATTTGACCAACTCGTGGTGATACCTTTGTCGTTCTCTTGGGACCTTCTGTCCATTCGAGTGTTCACGGCGTTCCATAATTCCTCCTGACATAATTTTCCCTACTTATTTCAATTTACAAATCTGAACACATTCCCCCTGGGATGCGTTTCATCCCTGTCCCTTAACTCAGGCTCTCTTTTTGGAAAAATGATGACGCCGTAATTTCCCCCGACTGCGGCCCATGGGAAGCCGCACAGAAAGACGCGGTCCACGTTGTTTTGAGAGTCTGCGAGCGGTTCAAAAGACTGATCCGCTCTGCTTCGAAACCAAGCCTTGAGTGAGTGGAAAGGTGAAGAGCGCGACGGCCGGAGATGGTCTGGCTCCCCGCGAGCGTCGGCTGTTTAGAACTCGGTGTTTAAATAAAAGCAGAGAAAGGCGGCGTGGCCGCAAAGATGAACGGCTCCATGGTACAGCAAACAAACGATGCTGTTTCACTTGATGTGGATAGTTTGTTCAGGTCTCTACAAGTCCTCTTCAAATCCTTTCACTCAGTGCAACGTGGGCTCTTTGAATAGCTGCTTACTTATCATCGGAAAGAGAGCGAACTTCGGCAATGCACCATCAGTCCAGCCAATGAAAAAGGCTGTTTTCGAATCGGGAAGCTGCGTCCTGAAACGGAGTTGCTTGCCTTTGGGTTTACTGAAAACTCTCCTCCGTTCCATCACAAAGTAAACATAAAGAAGAGGACGGAACAACGATCCAACCAGCAAGTCGGCATCTGAAATTTCGCCATCATTCATGCCCTCGCTAATGAACCTACCAACCTCTTTCCATGGAAACGCGGAAAAGTTTGTTGCGCTGAGTGCTTTCAGCTCCCACCAAGATTGCTTTGTGGAAGCGGAAAGCCGATTCTCGTGCTGAAAGTTCCCTCAACTTTGTCAAAGACTGCAACTACGCCTTTGCTCACAATGTAAGAATTGCGTCTCCCTTCTTTTCCGGAAGACAGCACGGCCTACATCACGCTGAAGTGTGAATTATGCCCTTCTTCATGGAGATGTAACCATCGTAGATTTATTCGTTCCGCTGAAATGAAAGAATAAATCTATTTGCACGATCTCCCATATCAGAGATGATGTATGTGCTGCTCGATTGGCAATTGGATTGTACAAGTATCCTATTAGTCATTCTTGGAAAATGTACAAACAGGGTATCACAGTTTCCAGTGCCACAATCTGTTATCACCTCGCATGTCGCTTATCGCAGTTGTTCCCGCTTCCGACCAGCGGCGGATGAATTTATGGAACAACTTTCTCGCAAATTCACTATTTACACATTCCTGCAGGCACTTTGTCGAGTGTTTCTGCAAAGTTTTGTTTGTAAAAGTTCAAGGAGATGAATATCACTTTCTTTCTTCATGTTCGGGATTCTTTCTCTCTGGAGGGTTCACTAGGGCTGCTTGGGCAACAGGACTACTGCTCCAGTGTTCCGCATCTTCGCCCTTCTTATCTACGATGCTTATCACGATGCTTGCGATGAAGAGGGCAACGGCAGTGGTGCAGACCATGGGATTGCATCGGAGAACGTTATTGCTTCCTTCAAACAGTCCTGCCAAGACCTCCATCTTCGTTTTCGTTTGCAGACTGGTCACCACCTTCAGCGTTGTGCAATATGACGCAGCGTCGGGCAGGTGAGAGCATGAAGATGGGTTTTCCTGAACCTACGTGTCTTTCAGGGCTCGTCTGAGCAGTTACCTGTTTGAAACCTCAGTCGGAAACCATTCGGGATTCCTCCATGGTGGTACATCCGTAGGTCATCTTGAGTGTCCGGTGGTAGGTCGCTCCTCCATATTGTTGGGCCAACCGCTAGAAGGTTCACGTTTTGGATCCCTTAGCGATTGGTGGCCTTGTCCAGTGAGTCGTCATCTTTCTGCTTGTGCTTCATTCCCTCGCATGTGTTAGCTCTGGTAATCAGTCACCACGCATCCGTTGCTTGATGTTCCCATCGCTCGTACGGGTACTGCGGCTGAATCTTCCCATCATTTTCGTGATGCAGCGATGCAGTTGCACTTTAGGGCAACTGCCACTCGTAGCGAGCTGTTTCACGGATGGTCATTCCTGGCGCTTGGATCATTCATTCCTTGATCTTCCGAGGGACCCTTACGAAATCAGGGATCACGATGGACAGTTCTTCCTTCCTTACTCCTAGGCTGGTGAAACCACCGGCATCTGTTTCCGTCTCCACGTGCAGCCGATGTCCCCCCATTCTCCGTGTCTGCTTACCTCACTCTCCCGTCGCCCGTCTCTCCTTATAAGAATTTACCGCCTCTCGAGTGTGCTGCGAAGGCGCAATCCTTCTGTGAAGAATGTGGAAGATGTCCAAAGAAATCGGTGCATCAGGCAACAAGTGAGATGTGCAGCAATTCTCTGGTCTCCGGTCCAGGGCTGCGACTCCGAGAGCAGCAAAGGTGGAGCGGCAATAAAACATGCAAAAGTGCGGAAAGCCAAACTCTGGACGAAAGCAACGAGCACCAGCGACGCAGTCGGCAGGACTCAAGAGTCTGCTTTCGAAGGAGGATAATGGACCTCGAGGAGAGCCATCCATAGGATTCCAGGAAAGGGAAGCGTGCCACCAGCAGATGCTGCACTTGGAGCCCCCGCTCACGGACAAGAGTGACTCCAAAGATGTGTTGATTAAATTAGCGGTGGTCTCACTTCCGAAGCTGTTCGATTTTACGTAGAGAGAAGAAAAGAGCGAAACGCGCCGGCAGTTCCACCGTCGTTTAAATGAGTCCGCAGCATCCGAAAGTACCAGTTCCACGAAATCACTGAAACCCCTCGGCGGCAAGTTCGGTAGGCACGGACACGTCCAGTACTTGGATTTCGTTCAAGTTCGACCACGTTTCGCGCGCGGTAATCGCAAAAGAACGTCGCCACGGGCGCGCGCGCCCTGAAGGCAGACCGGGCTCTCCCGGAGGAAGGCATCTCGACGTGGACTGTGCTGTACCCCGAGTGTCCTTGTCCTGTTGCGCGAAGAATCGGAAGCTACGGTGAAGCACACGAGAGCGGCGCCTTCCTCCAGTTCGAAAAGGAGCATCCCGCACGAGGCTCCGGGAGCTGCAGCGCGCGAAATCAGGGAGCGGAGCGCGAGGAGAGGAGAATTCGTAACCGGGAAGAAGGCGTGGGATCTCGGCATCTCGAAGGCTTGGGGAAAGCCCGGGTTGCTCCCTGAGCAATCGACCGGCAGCACCGCGCCCCAGGACCGCTCTGCAGCGGACGCCTCTACTGCAGCTGCTGGAATCTAATCTTCGGCAGCCGTCGAGGTCCCCGAACGCTTCTGATCGTCCCGCATGCCAACACGGTAGTACCCGTCCCGGCAGAGTGTAGGTGGCGTTCGAACCCTTCCGACGGCCGCCTGGTTAGGCTCCGCGGTTGCAGGAGCAGTGGCCATGTCAAGGCCATGCCTAAGCTGGCGGTCGTGTGGCACGAGGCACCAAGCGTTGCGGGTCCGAATCTCCACGTGGAGGATCGACGGCGAGAACGAGGAGTGAGTTCTGGGCTTGGAGTCTTCCCAGCAGGATGGCGCTGGTTGGCCCACAGGGTTCGGGGACGGCACTGGCAAAAACCGGATGCCTCCGTTGACTGGCCGAGGTTGGAAGTTGACCCTCCGGGGTCCTTCCAAGGCATCAAGGAGTCCTTCGGGGCTCCCTCCGGTTGTGCAAATGGAACCGACCCTTCCCTCGGAGGGCGACCCTCTATCGGGTATCATGGAGCTGGTTGATCTGGAGCTGGCCTTTCCAGAGTACCAAGTGCTCGCTCTGGTGCGACTTTTCAGAGGAACTGGGAAGCGTTTCTTCGAGGTTATCTTTAGAGGAGGGAACCAGGAGCGGTTCCTCGGCGGGTTCCCTGCTGAGAAGAAATCCCAGGAGCAGATCTTTTCCGGGTTCCCTCCGGAGGAGAAATGACCTTCGGTGACCCCTCTGGAGAGAATAAGAAGGAGGTTCCTTCGAGGTTCCCTCCCAAGCGTACGAGAAAAGGACTCCTTCCTCCGAAACCTACCTGGGTTTATAGGGCGGTCCCTCAATGGAGCTGCCCTCTAACTTGAAGAGTTACACTCATTCTCGGGGGTGGCGTGGACAGCGCTTGAAGCAGCTGGAGCTGGCGACATTTGCTTTGTCGGCGCGGCGACCCCGGGTGCCCGTCACAAGCGACTGCCCTGCCGGGCAGACCCCTGCGGCTTCCGCAAGCAACCCCACCCTGCCACTGACGGTGGCAGCACACCCGGTGGCCACACTGCTCCTGCGTCAGGGTAGTCCCCTGTGCGGCGCGCATGCTCAGAAGCACGCATCCCCTACCCCCTCTCGCGCTGCAGTGGATATGACGACCTGACGCTTGCAGAGGAGATGGCGACCACCTGCGCTGCCGTCCGCTGCCTCCGTGGCGACGGCCGCCGGAGCATCGAGTGGCAGGAATGCCACCACTGCCACACCCTCTTGAGATGAGCAGCGAGGCGTCGCCGCCTAGCGGATCGAAGGGTGGGGTCTGCCAGCACCCTGCGCAGGATGCAGGGGAGTCCTAGCGATCTCCTTCCTTCGTTCCTCCCCGGCACAGACAGTTGCGTGCCCTTGTCGTATTTCTTCACCTGGCACCCCTTGCCTTCCTGCCTCGGTTCTGACCTCGCCGGAAGGTCGCCTGGCTTCTATCCAGCCCATCCAAAATTCTTCATCTTTTGCCCTTGACCCGTCTGTTTTCTTAGTTTTTATCTTAATCTTTTCCTTGTTGCCGCAGACAGCAATGAACGCCCTCGAGTGACCCGATGTCACAGCAGTGGAGACATCTCCTTGGGTAGCGGACGAGAAGGAACGAAGGATGGATTGACAGGACCTGCTCTGACTTCGTTTCGCTTCCCGCAGAGCTCGGGGATCGGGCGGGGTCACCTTTGTCCTCCATGACTTCGTCCTCCTTCAAGGGAAGAAGCCATGAACTCCGGAAAACTGGATCTCCGTGACTTGGAGCAGCTTTGTGTGGTCTTAGATTTTCTTCTCGGCTTACGGATTATTCAGTAGCGGAGAGCTTCGTGCAGTCAGTAACCACCGATTGTAGGAGCGCGATTTTCGACGGGTCCACCTCGTCCACGGGGCACGCATCCGGCTCTGCGCCGAGATCCGGTAGCGTTGGCGACGTTTCATTCGGTCCTGCGTCGGAATGAATTTTCCTCGTGTGCCGGAAATCTCACGGAGATGGTCACAGTTACTGTCCAGTGATCAAAACTCCGTGGAAGTGGCGTGGCCGCCGTCCCCAAGGTGGAATCCCATCCGTTTCCGCAGCAACGAACTCGATCCGCACGTGCAAGAGGCACTTCGTTGATTGCGCGCCTGTGCCCTGCTTTCCGGCTTGTCTTCCTTGCAGATGTGCCTGCGTCAAGAAGCCGCGGAGTCTGGATGCCCTTGGGCTTGATTTGCGTCCACGCGCAGAAGTGGTCGTTCTCACTCCCCGGGCGGGCAGCAGCATCGCAAGAGGTGGACTAGACGGCTCCAAAGCAGGACTCCTCGCGATCGGCAGATGCTGCGCTTGCTGCGGCTGTGCTGACCAGAGACCGCACGGCCAGAGAACCGTGCCTCCGGCCTTCCTTCCGCCGCCGTCTGCGGTTTTCGTCCGCGGGAAAAGCGAGCGGAGCTGCCGAAGAACGGGGGGGACTCGACGCCTTGAATTCCAGCTAACCGCCCGTGGCGTTCCCGGGAGCAACTGCGCTCGGAGACGGCTAAAGGGCGTTCCCCCCCCTCTCTCTCCCCCCCTTGTGATCAGTGGAGCGAAGAGGCTGCAGAGAGGAACATAAGAGGAGATGTTGCTCTTCCTCCGACTCTTTTCGTGTGCACGGGGAGAGGAGCCGAGGGCACCGCGCCAGCCCACGAATGCTTGGGGGAAGGAGGAAGAAGGAAGGGGTGTCAAGGTTCTTTTGTCTTCTCCGGAACCCCACAGAGTGCTGGGCTTCTTTTCCTCCAGAACCCCTTAACTCAACCACGCGTTACGTTGGGGGGGGGGGGGGGGGTCACTCCTCCCTTGCGACGAAGCTGCAATGCCTGAAGGCTCCCTCAGTACGGAGGACGATCCCACCCACCCGGTGCTTTTGGCGCCCATCTTCGGTCTCTTCGTCAGTGTCCTCGCCGTTTTCTGCATCCCGGTGGTCCCCACGATCCCGCGGCGAGCAGCCGCCGTTGCCGGCGATCTCCATCGAGGTCACATGGCGGAAGTATCCTCGGTACACGCCCTCCTCCTTCCGTTCTGCTTGTTCCAGAGCTGTTGCTCAACTCGGAGGGACTCTGCAGGTGGCTGCTGGGGGGAGAGGGCGGACCGAAAGATCCGGGAGAGACGGGGCGCTGGAGACTCACGGAGGGGTCTCTTCCACCTAAGCGCGCCACCTCGCCGCGATTTTCGCAGACTCGATCGGAAATCTGTTGATCCCTCGGTTGAGCCGTCCCCACCAGGGCTCCGCGAGGGACGAGCGCCCCCCCTCCCCTCCTTTTGCTGCCCACGCCGCAGGAGGATCGGAGACTCTCTCAGGAGGCTCAATCGAGGGAGACGCTGGAGCAGCAGCAGGACCAGGGCGGATCCCGCCCTGCGGGCACACCTTCGCTGCTGTCGGTACCTAAGCTGCGTACAGCACAAAGGAAGCAAGGCCCCGCTTGAGTTCTTGCCGAACGATAGGAGGTGAGGGGTTTTACGGCAGCAGAAACGCCATGGCAACCGTCACCTCCCCTAACGCCGCTACTCTGCGGTTTCCGTCGCTCTTGGCGGGGCCGGCGCAGCAGCCCGCGATCCAGCAAAGAGCGCGGGCGCGATGAAGCAATTGCTCCAGAGGCGAGCATCCCTCCTCCCTGGAGCTCCGGCCTCGTCCCCGAACCTGCTTCCGGAAAAGAGGGAGGGACTTCATGTCGTCGCCCCGCGTCGCGACTCTCGGCAGAAGGCGCGAGCAGCCGGAGGGGGCACTCGGCTCCCCTCGCCTTCGGGGAGAGTCCCGTCGGAAGGCGTCTCGGCTGGGTCGATGGCCCGCACTGCGCTCTCCCCGGAGCGTCCCTCCGGGATGCCTTGCAGCGACGCACAGGCCTGCCAGCTCGTTTCTGCAGGACCTCCCTGGCAGTCTTCCCGCGCCGCTTCTTGGTGCGTCTCCTACGGCAAGTGGTGTGACCGACCTCCGGCGTTTCTCCGTTCTCCCCCGCCTTCCGCGCGACCGGTCTGAAATGATGACCGACCTGGAGCGTCAAATCCGGTTCCGCCGAATAGAGGGGCATCCCGCTTGTTCTGTTCCGCCATCATCCCAGACGTGCCGTCCCGTACTGACCACTTGGTGGGCTCGAAGGGGCCGTGGTCAGCTCCCGCGTCCCGCATTTGAGCGTTCGGTCCGGCACTCTGCCTCCCAGTCCGTTCCCAGAGAGAGAGGACAAGGGAGCCCCGGATCCGGGATTTTCCACCCGTCGCGAGCCATGACCTTCCTCCTGATCTCGGGAGGAGCCACTTACACAGAACTACTGACCAGTCTCCCTGCCGTGTGGCTCGGATCCGCCTTGGAAGGCATCCTTTTCGTGGGGTCACTAGGCGGCCCGTTCCCGCAGTTCTCCTTTGCCGAGGGAGCACCGGGAAGTCCACCAGTGAGCCCGGGCGCGTCGTTTGTTGCGGAGGGCCTGCCTTTCGCTGCTACCTTCTCTCTCGCCGCAGAAGACCGCTCTCGGATCCTAGGATCTTAGGATTGCCTGAGGGCTTTTTCTCACACACCCCTCCCTCCCTTCCGAAAATTTCCATCTGCCATCATCCATGATCCACCTGCACCCACGTCTAGGCCGCTTGAAGCGGGGTGGAGCTCTCCGGAAGCGCTTCACACTCCGTTTCGTCTTCATGGCGACGGGATGCCTATCCCGTCGGCCGCCCGAGCTCTCCCCTTACGTGACGGTGTAGTGCCGGCTGCATCACCGCTTGGATCTCGATCCGCATGGTACCCATCACCGGATGCTGTGGCTGCCACGCCCCCTTTCCAACGCCATTTTTCTTGCTCCAAGTAGAGGCTCGGCGACCAGCTGCCGTGGGCTCATCGAAGCCCCTAAGGACTGGCATTCCGTACCCGCTTCCCGAGGGTGAATGGTCGCGGTGCGTGGTAACAACCCCCTCCCCGACGCATCCAGAGCCAGTGGTCACGGAGCATTCGAGCCGCGCTCTACAAAGTTTCCTGGACGGAGACCTATCCCCCTTCCCTGGACGGTCTGTCTGTTGCGGATGGAACCGAATCTCCTTCGAACTCCAGATACTTTTCCTTTCCTTTTGCTTCTACGATGCTCGGGAACCACCTATTCCCATCCTTGGAGGGCGCCTCCACCGCAATTTCGATCCACCGCAACGAGCCAATCAGAAGGCCGCTCCGGGAAGGTTGGTCTCAGAGCGTTCCCACTGCGCGTCCTTGAGCGCGCCTCTTTCGTGGAAATTCGGTCGCCCGGCCTTCCCGCTCGGACTGCCCGCAACCTCCTTCCCCCTTCTGCTCCTCTCTTAGGCCGGTGAGAGGACCGGCGAGGGGAGGACAAACGGTCCCCCTCCTCCTTCGGAATCTGGATGGTATCCCGACGCAGCAACTCCGTTGCGCAGAGACAGTCCAGGATGGATGAAGGAGATTTCGCAAATCCGAGCGAGCGCGTCGCCGCGGCCACCCGCCGGAACGCAAGAAAGCATCCCCGCGCCACTGAGCCGTCAAGTTGGTGCAGGCACTCTCACGGAGATGAGAAATCCACTCAGGAATTTGAATTGATGAATTGAATTGATACTTCGACGGCAGAAGAAGGTGCAGAGTCTGAAGGGGAGGGGGAGGAATCAAAGTCACCATCGTCTCTGCCCGTCTCCTCTCTTTCGACCCTTCCCTTCCCGGATAAACGGAGACGTCTCCCAGGAAGCCCGGCATCTAGAACTCCTCCTCTCTGGGAATCCAGGAGGTCGAGCTTCCAGACAGCTATTCTTGGGGCAGCCTCCTAGCAAACCCGTTCAGCTTGCAACCCCTCTCTTACTACGTGCATAGAGGTCAGCAGCAGTCAGGCTGCTTGCCGTAGTACTGCGGCTTCCCGCGAAACGAGGAACACCACGGTATGTTTCAGGTGTCTGGGGAGTGCTGGGGTTCTTATGCTCTGGGGAGTTTATCTATATAAAAATAAATGTACAGGTCAGTGACAGGGCGCCTGGTCCTGTCACGTTGTGAACCATACTAAAAGAAATCTGCCGGAGGCAGGTGTGCAGACCGGCGAGATTCACCTCGGCAGCAGGAGGGGGGAGGAAGAGGACGAACGAAAAAGAAAAATAAAACAAAAAAATACATGCACAAAAAAAATTGGGAGGGTTCGGGAAGGGATCACCGGATGCTGGGCGTCCTCTGCATCCTTGTAAGGATGCCCGGCAAGTTCCTGTTTAAAGGTTCCAGATGGAGCCATCTTGAAGCCATCCTCATGGAGAGGACGGCAAAGTGGATGGCATCCCTGTCGTCCTGGCCTCCTCTGGAGTTGCTCCATGCAGCCACGGTCCCGCCGCATGGGCAGAAAAGTGCTGCTACGGGTGCGGCCGGCGGAAGCGCGTCGCGCTGGAAGAGGCGCTTCAGGAGGTTTCTCGGGTTGTCCTCGGGGAGCCGCAGGGACGCGGCAAAGCGTCTCCACAGGGGTAGGAGGACAACGCAATCCACGGGCAGGTGCGGAAGGGACTCTCTTTCGCCGCACCTGCTGGAGTTGGGATTCACCTCCCTCGTGTCCAACGGTGTCGGCAGGCGTTGTGCGGGGGGCCCAAATACAATAGAAGGATCGCCGACTCTTGCCACTTTAAGAGAAAGGTTGCACTGTTCCAACATGTTGGGGCACAATTCACCTCCTCCGGAGGGATGCCTTGTGGGACTGGAGCGACCGATGATCGATCCCTTGAAGCGGTTCCAAAGCTGCTCTCGAAGTCTTTTTTGATTTGCTTCCGTATCCGCGTGCTTCTGTCATCCCTGGACGCCAGCAGTTTATGTGCCAGAGCCGAGTGCGGGCAAAACAAAAGGCCGGGATGAAGGGAGAAAAGCATCAAAATGGGCCGCTGGCTGCGTTTTGGACCGCTTGATGGGATGCGGATGGATCGATTCGATGATTTCGCACTTTTCTTCGTCCATCGTCTTTTGCGATGGGATTCGTCGTTGAAGGAAGCGCAGTTTCCCTTCTTTTTTTTTTTGCAAGGAAAAAAAAAAGAAAAAGAAGGAATCAGAGATTCATTCCATCCTATCACGCTGAGGGTCTGATTGTAAAAAAAAAAAAAAAAAAAGTCATAAAAAAACACTCATAAAATATTAGAAAATGTCTTTCTTCGTAGCGGTTTCACATGACCACTACGAAAGGAGATGCCTCGGAGGCACTGCCTCTCTTGAGCAGTTCCCTCGATGAGGTCCGCACAGGAGAAGTGGGGAGAGGGGTAAACAAAAACACACACACAAAAAAAAACGGAATTTCAGCTTAAAAAACGTTGAGGAGGGAAGAGAAGGGATCACAGATTTCTTCCTGGCGTCCTCTGCACCCTCTGGAGGATAGAGGGCAACT
Source organism: Raillietiella orientalis (assembly GCA_036172245.1). Classification (NCBI taxonomy): domain Eukaryota; kingdom Metazoa; phylum Arthropoda; class Ichthyostraca; order Raillietiellida; family Raillietiellidae; genus Raillietiella; species Raillietiella orientalis. The sequence goes on along the minus strand of JAYWIR010000003.1, from coordinate 1,287,885 downwards.
TCCTCCTCTTGCTGACAGAGGTGTGGCCATCTTATCGTCTTCCACATGAAGGAGCAGACGATTGCAACGACCTCATCATTCAATTGGTCTCTTCGGCGCAGCTCCTCGCCGCCGCGATCCCACGGAGGCAGCACGGAAGCTGCAAGGGAAGCTGCACGCGACGTCGAGTCATGCGCGAGGAGGCACCTCACGACCTCTCCGCCGTCGTCCATCGGGAATGGGGAGAGCCGATGTTCCTTCCGGGCTGCTTTTGGAAGAACGGGTTGGAATGTGATGAATCCCAGTGGCCGGCTCTCGGATGAGCAGCAAGGGGGGCACGGATGCGGGCGATGCAGAAAACGCCGTGATTCAGGACCAACGCAGAACGACGCCTTCTCAACGGCATTCAGCGCGCGTCAAGTGGGAGTCCATTGGTGTTCGCTGCTCGGCTGCTCACCTCCACATCTCGGGGAAAGGGGGGGAGAAGGGGGAGGGGAATATCCGAGAGAGCCGTCCAGCAGGAGATTCCGCGCTTGCTGATTTTTTTTTTTTTCTATAAAGTTCCTCCCTTTGATAACGGGACGCACTTCTTGTACTACTTCTTGCCTCAGGTGAATACACGTAAAGCAACCCGTTCCACGCGAAGATCCCATGTCCTCCCTTCATCTCGTGTGCCCTTGGCTTTCGCCCCGCCAGTGCTCCGCGGGCGTGCTATGGCGCCTTCCTGGGAAATGCGCAGGGTCCGTTCCCTTGGTCGTTGATTCCACGAAGGATCGAAGGACGGGAGTCCCTCGATCTCGCCGATTTAGGATGGTCCGGCTGCACGGCCGTCGGTTTCGTCGGCTGCTCAGGCGACCTTCAGAGAATCGCGCGGGAAGCCCACGCCTGAGCAACAGAAACCTCCCTCAGGGTAGGGAAGCGCGCAGCCCAGTTTCGTCCGAGGCGCCCATCCGCCCACCCTCCCTTCCTCTTGCACGGAAGCCTCTCCCTATGTCCCCGACCGTCACCCTCATCATGCTCGACATTGGTCGTCCTTGTTCCTGGAGGCTCCCTAGGAGGTCGTTGGCAGCCACGTGGCTACGGGCTCATCGTGTGGCATCGAGCGTTGCGTGTTCGAATTCCCAGTTGGTGGAGGATCGATGCCGAGAAATGGGCTCGTCGTGGATTTCGAGTTCACCCCTGCAGGTTGGCGCTGGCAGGACTGTAGGCTTCGGGGGAGGCACTGCTGGAATCCGGATGCTCCCGTTGACCGTCCTGTATTGGAAGTTGACCCTCCAGAGTCCTTACAAGAATCAAGGAGCCAGTCCCCTTCGGGGTCCGCCTCCGGTTGGGATAGTGGAGCCGTTCCTAGGAGCTGGTTGATGCCCCTCCTCGGGTCATCGCCTCTCCAGAGTGCCGGAAACGCGCAGCTCCCTCCGAAGAGCACCCCTCCAGAGGAAATAGAAAAACGTTCCTTCCGGGTTTCCTTCAGAGGAGGGAAGAAGGAGCAGATGCTTTCCGGGTTCCCTTCGGAGTTGCCAGACACGCCGAGGCGTTTCTTAAAATTCAAAGGAAACTCACAAATTGTGGTAGGGCACTCGCGGTCATACCACGCTCGATTTACCTGTAGAACTGCCGGATCGCTGACCAGGGCGATCCACCTCAGCAGCAAGGGGAGAGGGAAACAGAAGAAAAATAAATAAAAACACTGTGGAGAGCCAAGAAGGATGCACTGTCCTCTGGAGAGCGTCCTCTGCATCCTGGAAACGATTCAGAGAACTAGGTCGGTCCGGATTGCACACAGCTGGGGTCATCTGGCCTCTATCCGCAGAAAGCAAAGTGTCCACCCGATGGCGTCCCTCTCGTTCAATGCTCCTTGAGCGTCGCTCCAGGCTGCCACGAGCCCACGGATGCAGCGAAGATCTGCTGAGGATGCTGCAGGGCATCCCGTGTGAAGAGGAATTTTACAAGGTCTCTGGGGGTGCCAACCAGGGCTTGCAGCTCGTTCTCAAAAGTTCCCATCGAGGATGGAAGACAGCACAAGCAGATGCGTGAAGGATTCCCGTTCCTCTCACCTGTGGCAGTCCGAGCTCGCACTCACCAGCTTTCAGCGGTGTCGGCGGGAGTTGCAGGGAAGACCCCGGTGCAACAGCGGAAATGCCGACTCCTGCCGCTTCAAGAGGAGAGCGCTGCCGCCTGCGAGCACCGGGAGCACTTTAGCTCTTCCTTAAGGATACCGCGCAGCTGTCCCCAGCTGGCAAGTCCTCAAGGAAGGGCAATTGGGGTCGCAGTATCTTCCAGCTGCCCCATGGTCCATCCACTCATCTACTTCCCCCTGCCTGCGATCTCGCAGGAGGCTTCTCAGCTCGTCGGTTGGCTGCTGCCATTCGCCTCCCTCAGAGAGGGTAGCGCCGCAGTAACACGGAAGGGGGGTGTGCTCCTCCCACTCGCTCATGCTGGGACTTCAGGATCTTCCGCAGCGAGCGTGCCGACTGTCACAGGCGGGCCCACGCCTTCGAGCGGGTCTCCTTCAGCTCAGCCCACGAGCCAACGATTTTTTCTAACCAGCAGCCGCTACAGTTGGAAGGGAAGCGGGACCTCCGGCTACTCCTTTTTGCTAGTGTGGTCAACTATCCCAGAGGAAGTCTGCACTTTTCTGCCTTTCTCCGAAAGCCCTGGAGGCGAGACGCAAGTCCTTCGGTTCCGGCTGCACGTCAGGCGAGGAGGTGTGCGGGAACTCACCAGGGTCACTCCAGTTGTTCGCTGCGATGGATGACGTTCTCCTTCGCAACGTAGATATCCATTCGCTCCAGCATGAGCATACTCTTCCGGGGTTTCCTTCGGAGACAACTAGGGCTAGGGTTACCTTCGGGGTTTCCTACCAAACGTAAGAGCCGGCCATCTCGGCTCCTCGCTTCCTGTAAGGCAGCCGTTGCCTTGAGCACTTTCACCGTCCTTCCTCCATCTTCTTCACCGCCGTCAGATACGACTAGCGGCAGGTCCTCCAGGCGACTCTAAAGGGAGTGAGCCTCTCTCGCGTCCTTGAGAGACAACCGCATAAAGGCGCTCGGGTGCCTCATCCAGCCTCTGAGGAACCCTTTCGAAGTGTGATCCACTTCTATTCCTTCCCTCCTGGTTCTTTTCTGGCGCTTGGGTGGGCTAGGCTTCGGTCTCTGAGTCGCTCCCGACACTCCTTAGTCTATTCCGGGTTCTGTGGTTGCCACCTTTCTGCTGTCCATAGCAATGGACACCTTTCGCGGAATCTAATGAGAGCCAGTTCTGCTCGCCAAAAATGGACTCAGGGGGCGCTCATGGGTTCTCCGATCCGCGCTTCAGCGTCCAAGCAAGCCGGATTCCTTGTGTCCAGTTGAAGTTTGACGGCGGGTTGAGGTCATTTCGGTTACATGGCCTCTCCCCGACCACCTGCTTTTCCTGGTAAGACTTCGTTCTTCTGCCGCCCCGACGGACGCCAGCTGTCCAGAGGGAAACTTCGGAGGGAGCCGGCTGTTCCCTCCGATGGTTCGATTCGTCTCTCGCTCCTGCGCACAGCCCTTGTGACCATTCTGAGCCTCGGGGTCGCCTCCGGCCTTCCTCCAGGGTTGCCTCTGGCTTCGTCCTGGCCAGGCACAGCTCGCCCACCTTCCGGGTCCCGGAGTGTGCGCCGGAAACAATTCTCCGACGGTAGTCGAGCGTTGAGGAACTCCCGGGCTGCTTCGCTGCGTGCCACGCCGCGTCGGATTCAACCCGACTGCAGAGGTTTTGAGGGTCACCTTCAAAAACCCTGCAAGAGTCAGGAACAGAGGTGAATAGCGAAACCCAAGGACTGGGAAGGAAGAACGTTTACGGATGCCTCCCATCCCTAAGCTGCGTCTCCAAGGACCACGTCGTTGCGTGCAGACTTTAACATGCTTTTGGTCCAGCATGCTCCCTCTGGGTTTACCTACTCCCCCTGCCTCCTCGGAGTCACCCTCCCGTCCCGTCTCCGTCCCTTTTCGCGAGACCTCCTCTTCATCATCCGGGCAGGCCTCGCCAGAGGTCCCTCCGCTCGAGAAAACCGGATGGCCGCGCACCCCCGTCCTCCGCTCCATTCTTCTGCAGCGCAGCTGCACCTCCCTTGCAGCTTCGCTCCAGGCTAGGAAACTCACTGCGGGCGCAGCGCGGCCGGTCGCGCCTGTTCCCCGGGAGCTTCCCTTGTAAAGAGGTCAGCAGTGGACCGCCCACAAGTTAGAGGCGTCGTCGGAGCACCGCGCCCACCCGGGTTCTGAAATGCGTCTTGGCACGCCTCTCCCTTCAGTCTCCCGCTGCGATTCACTGAAGAGCGGCCGTCCCATGCATCGGCTGAAGCTCGGCCGCCTTTCCCTCCTGTCCGGGAAAGTCTAGAAATTCCCTCCCTCCCCGGATCCCCTTCTGGGCTCCCTCCCATTTGTCCGGGATGGATCCTGGTCTGCTCCGACAGCCACGCATCGAAGCCGAGAGTCAGAGGCAGACCTCCTGTCCCCGAACTAGGATCCTCGAACTTACGGGACTCATTTGTTTTTGTCTTCCCGCGTCTGAGGAAAACCCATTTGGCGCGCCAGTGGCAGGGCGACCGGGAGAGCGCGGTTGAATTCCAGAGCACACGAAGCGGGAATTCCCCCTTCCTTCCTGGAAAAACAAATCAATAAAAAAACAATCCATTTTTTTTTATTTTTTGTTTCGGAGAGCAAAGATCGAGTTAATTAGGCTGCGGCGGCTGACGCGCACCCAACGCTGCTCTTCCACCGCTCATCTGAGGTACGAAGGCTCTCTGGACGGAGACTGCAGATGCTCTTTCGCAGAGTGCGAAGGGAAGACCCTGGGGAGCGGGACAGCTGAGGAAAGAAGAAAAATCTTTCGAGATCCGGCCGCGTTTTCGTAGCACGGGAGCAGCTGGCCGGTTCCGACCTCCGGGTGTGCTCCACCCTGCTCCCGTTCCTAGGACCACGCTCGGATATTCGTCCAGGCAGGGACATGGGGAAAAGCAAAACCGATTCATCGGATCGCCTCCTTCCCTTCTCTTTTTTGTCCCCTTCTTCAAGATCTTCATTGCCCCAGCCTTACCACGCCCTTGCTGCCTGCCTTCGTTGGGACGGCGATGTCGGAGCCGACTCGTTCGGTGCAAAAGAAAGCGAAAGCAGCCGTCTCTCCCACAGGGTTTTTGCTCACGGGCAGTATCGCCGCCGCTGATCTTTAGGGAGGCGCGATTATTGCTAGTTGAAAACTATACCCACAGGGTTTCCTCCCGCCGGTGGAGTTCCATCCGTCTCGCGAAACAGATGGTATTTCGAACACAAAGGCAGGCCAAGATCATGTCGAGTGCTTCTGGTCAAACCCTCCGAAAGGCTTGCGGAGATGCATGGTAGACAGCCATCCACGACTGTGATGGGAAGAAGGAAAAGGAAAATTTCGACCGATGGTGTTGCCATCTGTCAAAATGTCGACACCCGCCATCACCACCTTTTTCCATTCTTCCATGATTTCGCGTCTGATCGCTCCACGACCACCTCTCGTGAGATCTACGATGGCTGCTGGTCCGTAGGAGAACAACTGGTCTGCATCAGAGTTCGTCGTCCTGCTTAAACAGTGCACATCTTCCTGTCTGCAGGAGCATTCGGGGCATGTAGACTGGCGCGTGCCTCCTTCCAAGTCAGCAAGCCAGCGGACAGCCGTAACGATGGCGCAGCGTCCGTCGTTGACACGGCAAAGCCATCACGAAGGCACGGCATCCGTCGTCCACAGAGAAGTGCCATCACGACCACATGGCATTCGTCGTCAACAGAAAGCAGCCATCACGACTGCACAGAGTTCGTTGCCGGAGTCGTTAATACTTCAGTCTTTCGTTTGTCATTCGATTTTTGATTTTTTTTTTTTTATACGTCGTTCAAATACACTCTTTCATCATAGTTGATGTGATTGCTGTAGTGCAGGATCGCAGTGCAACATGTCGAGTGCTGCCTTCCCTCTTTGGAGGAGATTTGGTACTTCGGTTTCCTCTCTAGGTTTTGGTGTATCTTCTGGATTGGGTTCTTGCATACGTCAGGGTTCCGTCTTTTGCAGTGTCGTAGCTTTTTGTCTCTTCTATCGGGCTTTGTAAAGTGGGGATTGCTCGAGTTGTCGTAGGGTGCATAGCTGCTTAATTTGAAAGCATCCTTTAACGTGAGCTGTTGCTCGTAAGCCAATTTTCTGAGCAACAATTGCGTTGATTGTGTCTTCTTGTGAGTGACCGTTGTCGGTGCAGTTATTGAAGGTCAACCAACCGTGGAGGTGTTGCACTCGTGGCATTGGCCACTAGATGGCAGCATTGGGCAGAAGCTGGTAAGGGCAATTTACCTCGTTGGAGATGAGTTCATTGAAATAGGGACGCGGAGAAGGGAATTCTTCCTGGCTGGATCCCCTCCTCGCATGCAGAATTAAAAGGAGGGGGAAACCCCTTTCCTTTTAATTCCACGTCGCCTCTGGGTTCTACGGAATGAGACGCCGCCACATATAACAAATCCCTTCATGAGGCAGTCTCGCCTCCACACAGCCAGGCATGATGCGATCGCAAGGAGATTGAAGAACAGGCTGCCATCGAATTAGCAAGATGGAGCCTGGTACCTACAAGTCTGGATTCTCCTTTGCGGCCCGACTTGGTGCCGCAGAAGGGCAGTCGAATGTGGTGATGGAAGAAGTTGTCTGCTCTTCGAAAACGGAGAGGAAACCTTCAGCACCGCCAGGAATGAAAAAAACGGAAGCATCAGAGCGTGGTCCGTTCAGCTTTCCCTGAAAGGCATCGAAGCTGAAACGCGTTCCTGGATTGTGGGGACCAGTGGGAAGTGGGGACTTGCTTAATTGTGCAGTCCTTCGTACCTTGGTATTTCTGCGCATGTATGCGAAGACGAGACCGTTGGTAGCCTCATCTTGCATTCGCCTTACCTGAGACGTTTATTGGACCCGCCGACTTGGGCATCTGTCAGACGATGCCGATGTTCCATTCTCTAGGGAGGAGGATGGAACATCGGTATGGATGAGGACAGGAAGCAGCATGGTGAGTATGAATAGCGACCGACGTGATGAGGGTGGAAGTGTACATCTTATACAGCTCACGCGATCGAAGAGCGGAATGGGTAAGCATCCAGTCTGTCTGACCAGTGTGGTCAGGCCAATTGGCAAGGAGTGGTCCACAATGGATCATCGACTTCTTGTTCCAGCGATCCGCGCTGCTCATCAGCAGAACTCGCCTCCATCGACTCCGATAATCCCAACCGATGGGTACAAGAAATGGGTCCTGTGGATGTCGAACGGTGGTTGGGACGATGAGTTTCACCCCCAATTCTAAATGCCGCTCGAGAGATACGCGAGTCGCGCAGATCTTTGTTTTTTTGGTTCGGAGAAGTCGAAGAGACCCGAAACTACGGCAGGGACAGAGGTCTGAGTAGGTGGGGGGCGAGGGAGGGGGCAGAGGAACAGTCCCATGTTCCACGGTGCTGTGGCCCTTCCGAAAAGGTATCGGACGTGCGATACAGCTATTGCGCTGCGTTTCCGTGAGGAAAAGATCTGGTCGAAGTGCCAAACCGAGGATGGGAATGGCCCCATTCTCAGCCGCCATGTTCTGCCGGCAATCGCAGGAGCCGGCTATTCGCCGCGTCATGCTAGCGATGGCACCGTGCCTCCCGGCAAACAAACAGGAGTGCAAGTCGCACACGATGGTTTGAAAATGTGCGGCTGTGTGTCTCGTCCCATTGCTGGTAGTGGCGAAGGCAGCAATCTTCCTGCTCCCACGGATGGTCCTGGCTACCCAGCTGATATGCGCCGAGTCGACAGAGGACAGCCATCACAAAGGTACGGCGTCAACGATGAACGCCATGCGGTCGTGATGGCTGTGCTCTGTCGGCGACGGACGCCGTGCCTTCGTAATGGCTCCGAGTCCAGCCGAGCAGAATGAGGCTGAAGCAACCCTTGCAGACGCTGGTCTCGAAAAAATGGGCAACGACCCTGCGAATCTCCGCGCATGCTAGGATCCTTCCCTGACAAAGGTGATTCCCAACTAGGGAGCACCACCCAGATGCGCACTCTGAACAGCGGGTACATCGGAAGCACCTCCTGCGGGGTAACTATCAGTGGTAGGCCCACTTCGCTCCCAGGCATGAAGGAGTCTGATAGTGGGCAGGCTCACGTCTCCATCTCTGAACCATTGGCATCTCGGAACTCCCCTCTACCGCTCAGGACTTGAAGGTTTCCAAGATCCGTAGGCGGTGGCGGTGGGATCTTTTCCGCGACCACCGTCAGGAGGGCCGTAGCCAGCTCGTAGGCACACGGCAGAACGAGGAGCTCGGACGAGCTGAGAAGGCATCTGCCTCGTCTGGTAAATTCATGAGTCTAAGACATCCTTTGGAGCGATCGTTGCCATTGTGAGATTCAGTGTCCGCTCTTGCCGGAGGACTCGCGCATTTTACCAACCAGTCGCCGAATTTCGTTGCTAGGGGCCCGGTCTTCCTTGAGGCGAGTGCCAAGTCTCTATGGATGCACGGGATTAGGTAAGAAAGACGCGCTGAGGTCATCGATTTTTCTGTGTTTTTTTTTCCAGGCTGCAAGACCAGCATACAGCATCGGTAGGGATGCATTCTTTAGAGAGTGCGGTCGGATCGACATCCAGCTCAAGCGACTTCCTTAAACGCCTCTTGCAGCTTGATTTACCTTGGAGACGGCAGAGAGAGCGTGCTTGAGAGTACCTGAGCAGCAGACTGGGTCCACGATTTGAAAGCGTACAGACGGGTTCGAATGGAATGCTGTCAAGTAGGGATGACTTGGTCGAGCGGGTTCACACTCTGTGTATATCGAGGTCACTTGGTCATGCGGAGGAACGTAATCGGCCACGCTCCCGTTGTTGTTCGGTGCGCGTGAGTCTCGTAGAAGATGAGGCATCGAATGAAAAGTTGTTTTTTTTAACCTGCTGCTTCACTCCCGGAGCGATGCCCGAGCGCCAATGGCTATCCGAGGGCGGGAATCGGTGGGAGTGAGGAATAGCTGAACAGCCCTGGGCCCGAGAAGCGACCAGCCGGATCTCGAAGTTCACCGAGTCCATCGCCCAATGGGAAGAAAGCCGGCTGGCGGACGAGATCACGCCCAAAGATGCCGCCCACTTGGAAGCCTCTTCGCCGCCGGCAGACCGCCACGTTGCTGGAGTGTTGCGGTCTCCCGCGAAACGAGGAACGCCACGGCATGCTTCAGCGGTGAGGAGAGTGACCAACGGCCGCCACACCCACTCCGCCAGGCTGGCAACCCTGCCGCACGTCCTTCCTAGAGGTGGGACGATGCGTCCAGGACGGAAGTCCGTCGATGAGCTGCTCCGGCGCCCCCAGCCTCAACCCGCGCCACCCCTTCGAAGATCCCGGCTCGAAATACTCTTGCAGGGTTGCCAGCTGCCTTCTCGCCGCCAATCCGCTGCCAGGTGCGAGCAACGGAACACTGTCCGCCAATGTGGAGGAGCGCGTAGCCGTCATGCCACTGCCATCGTCCACATGCGGAGGGCAGTGGAACGACCCCTATCTGGGATGTAGGCTACAAGGGACCATTTGGGCGATGCGGGGGGAAGACTGACCCGGCACTGCTGAACGCATTCCCCTCCCTTCCCTATGCGACGTAGGACCCCCGGGAATCCTCTTGAGTACCATGTGACCCGTGCGTCCCGTTCTTTGTTTGCGTATTCATTTCTTCTTCGTCCCTCCCTTCTCACCCCATTCCTGTCCCCAGGGAGGATGGCATCTTTGAATGAGGGTTTGCACAGATTAACCTCTAGCCGTCCGTGTTTGAGAGCATTCGTTCACTTTGAGTGGGACGAACCGGCAACCCGCAACGAGAAGTTCACGTAAGGTTGAGTGTGGCTCGTGCAACTCTGGTTGATCGTAAGATTTGTTGGGGAGTTCAGTGGGCGGGAGTGTCAAAATGGGGTAGTTATGAGGGCCGTGCAGCCTGTAAGGGGATGGATTGAAGTAATTAGCGCTGTGCGCTGGGAGGTAACAGGGCGGGTTAGAAACTAGGTTTTCTGGTTACGTTGGGGGTGGCGGTGGGGATGCAGGTGGTCAGTCGTAGAGGCCGAAGGGTAACGCGAGGGATGAGCGACGAATCGGCATGAGAATTTCAAGGATGCAGCGAAGGATTCGACCTGTCCTCAGGCCGGCCTCGTGCAAGACAACGAGAGCAGCTCGTTGAGGAGAAGACGAAATCGAACTGGAAGTGGGGGCCGAGCTTGCCCCAAGTGCAATACCGAAGCGGGTAGTGGGGAGTAGGGGATCCCTTAGTGGTTACGTAAGGGTGGTGGTTGCGTCGTGGGCTCCGTGGCTCTCTGACTACTTTTGAGAGCGAGGACTGGGGGCTCTGGGCCCTTTTCCTCGTGTCTGTAGTGGCAGCAAGACCGCGCGCCCTTGCAGACGATTTTTGCATTCATCGTAGGCGTGGGGTGTGTAGGCGCAGCACGATGGTGTGCGCTGGAGGTCGTGGGCTTAAAGGCGTGCTCGGGCGGAAAACTGGGAAAGCTCTGAGGATTTCTTGCGCTGATGTCGGAGCTCGCACCCCCGCATGCCACCAGCGGATCTGCTGAGGCAGCGACAGACGGCGCAGAGGGAGGTGGAAGAATGTATCGAGCATCCATTAGCTAATTGCATTTTATATCTAATGTTTACTGTAATATTTATAATAATATTTCGAAAGTTTTAGAACGATGCGCTTTAGCAAATACAGAGCACATTGAATGTTTCGATTAACCCTTTGGGTAATATGGGCACATATGTGCGTCTGGCAAACGGTTTTACCTTGACGACACTATCGATGTTCGAGATGGACGCATACGCTCACGCTCTTACGGTTCCCTTAGCAACGAGAGCAAGCGAAATTCCGTTTATGTCGGCCAGCTGTTCTCGGTTTTTCAGTCACCTCTTTCTGTAAATGGAATAAATAGGCAATAAATAAAGGTATAAATAAGCAATTTCCGGTAGTAACTTTAATGAGCACTTTGTAAATCAGTCGGCACCTCGGCGGAGCACGCGGTACGCGAAGAAGCATTCCTTCCACGGAGGTCGCCACTTGGACTCGCCAACGGGCAAATCTGCTGAGCTCCGCACCCAAAGAGTTAATGGTGAACGATTAATGATCTGCGTGATGGTGAAGACATTTATATCGGGTTAAAAAAATATATATATATTTTTTTTAGAAAATGTGCCAGTTAATGGAAGGGGTAAGTTTTATTCTTGAAAATATTTTCGCATGAAGCATGTGGAAATATTCTGTGGGGTTTCCATAAAAATCAAGAAGTGGTTTGACGAAGAGCATTTTGTTTGCCACTAAAAACTGCTAATTAATCCTTGGGATCAGGTATCGAGGTCAACTGTCTACTAGGGCAGAAACATATGCGTGAATTCCAGGATGTAATTGTGCTGTGACTGTAGGTAATAATTTTTACGTGCGACTTGTCGCTCGTCGGCGAAGTGAAGTATGCATAAGAATTCTAAAAAGCATGATGATGCAGTGTTTGGTTTTGGAAGTCGAATTAGCAGACGGCAGTAGGCTTTGCCAATGCACGCGCCACCCCAAATTGCTGTTCGACGTAAGAGAAGCGTCTTATTCCTTGCTTTGGTGAAGATAATAGATTTAATACCTAGGTGTTGCTTTTGATGTAGAATCAGATACCAGTCAGTACATACAGTGGATAATGAGGGGATGAGGAAGGGGTCCTACGCTGCTTGGAGGTATATGGATTTTCTTCTTTTTTTTTTGGTTCGCTAAGTGAGCCTCAAGAGCCGGTTGCGTGGCTCGCGGAGAACATGGCCCTTTTAAACACTGTTTCGTCTATACGCCACTCCGCCTGCAGCAGCCCGCAAGGGAGGGCGTGTAAATTCTCCAGGATAGGGGGCACCTCGGGATGGAGGGGTCCGCCTTATGAATCCAGGAAGGGCTCGGAGTCCGTTCCTCTCTCGCTTCGGTGAAGTATTCCCCCCCATCCGGGGGGGGATCGCACCTCCCACCCTGGTTGTCAACGAAGGGGAACCCCGAAGGGAACCTCCTTCCTCATTCTCTCCGGAGGGAAACCCCCTAATGGGGGAGGATCCTCTCAATTTCAACTTCTCCGGAGGGAACCCGCAAGGGAACCGCTCCTGTTCACTCCTCTGAAGAGAACCCCGAAGGGGTGCTTCCGAAACTCAGAAGGGGCGCTGCAGCTTCCCGCAGGGAATCGCTCTCGCTTGCTTCCTTGTGCACTCTGTGAAGAGGCCACGACTCGGAGGGACCCCCGAAACATGGGGGGTCCACTCCTTTGAACAACTGAAGAGGTGCCCGTGAGGGCTCCTGCTTCATCTTGAAACCGGAGGGAGGTTCTCCATCGCACGACAGGAGGGGAAACTCCCCACTCCTTTATTCCTGGAAGGACCCGAAGGTTGATTCCCATTGTTCCGGCCTTCATCGGGGGTCCCGGGCTTAAACCACCACCGGTGCCACGCCCGAATGTATGTAGGCCAACCAGCGCCATCTTGCAGGAGAAACTCGGAACCCAACGACGCAGTGGCATCAGTTTCTGCCGGAGTATTCGAACCCACGACGCATGGGGTCACGCGCGGAAGCCTTAACCACAAAGCCTCCGACGCGGGCAAGGTTTATAAAGGTGGGTAGGGGAGTTTGCTCGGGTGGGGATCACCCACGAAGGGCTCACCTTTCCAGTGCTCGGAGATGGTAGATTCGATTATTCAGGAGTGGTTGATGTCCTTAATAGAGGGTGACCAAGAGCTCTAATCGAGATGCAACGTGGAGAGCAGTAAGAGCGGATCACGCTCCGCTAAATTCGGACAAACGAATGCAATTTTGTACCGAAGTAAGACTTGGTTTGTAAATTTGCCTGAGGAGGGCAGGTCGCATAATGGAGTCATCGAGTGCAAATCGCCCGCCGAGCTCTGGCCCAAGATAAGTGGTAACGACAGTGGGTCTTCCAGAAGCTGCACCTAGGAGAGGTCTGTCGATGCAGAGGATCGCCTTGATATCCACATTTGTGGATTTTCTTCTGTTTTTTTTTCCTCGCTGCGTTGTAGTGTGGAGTTATTAGTGATGGATTAATTGATTGGTGATAGGGAATAGTATCGAAAAGGGGGTAGTGAGTTGAGCAGAGTAGTTATAGTGTACGAACAGTAATTATCTTTTGCATCAGGCTGAAATGAATCAAAAATTGCTATTCATCACTCAGATGGTGATGAGTTAAGTGAGTGTGTATAGCAGGAGTGTAATTAAGCTTTTATATGCTGACAAATTAATATTCGTAATGATTAATGAATGAGAAAATGAGGAAAGCTTGCTTTTTCGTTTTTGCCAAATGTGAGATGGTGGGCAGGGCTATGAGATTGGATTTGGCTACTGTAGGGTTTCCATGCTACCAAGTGAGAATGGATTTTCAAGTTATTACTGATAAATTAATCGTGGCTTATGTGAAACAAGGCTTCCATGAGCAAAAGTAAGGCAGCGGTAAGGTGAGAACGTGATGAGGGAATTTGGCAAAAGTTCCCTGGAAATGTTCCTCGGGGGCATTTTCTTTTGAATGACGTAACGCGGGGTCTGCTCGGTGTGCTAATGAGCAGCTGCGGTGTTTTGACTGCGCAAAGGACAGCGTACTGATGGTACCTAATTGGTGGATGGAAGCTCCCACTGCGTAAGGCTGTCCTATTTGGGGCTTCCGAATCGCATGTCATAGTGGAAAATGCATAGTGAGCTCGGGGGATGGGAGGACCCTTCAGAACTAGGAGTCCTTGGGATGTTTCGGGAGTCGGGGCAAGATGAAACTTTACGACGTCGACTGGGGCGGATAATGAAGAATGGATCTTCACGATTACGGGATTAGCTGCAAAAGGGTGATGATATTGAAATGAAGAAGAACTCATCTGAGGGACGACGGCGTAATTTTCACGGAAGAGTTTTAATTGATGTGGAAGTTTTCGACCTCGGCGTTAAATTAGGTACCCTTAAGGATGTAGAAGACTCACGGTGGCGGTTCTGATAGACTGAAAATCCTGCATGATTTGAGTGTGGATCGGCGTAAGCCAGATTGGATCCCATCTTTACATGGTGATGGACTTTCCCAGTACGAATCGGTTGGGGGGCTGGAGGAATTTTTATTTAGGAAGAAATGCGTTGAAGGTGATGCGAGGAGTTTTCGAAATAATAATAAATGTTGCTCAGTGTTGCTTGGACTTTGAAATTTGAAAGGGAATTGCAATGGTGAGAGGGTCAAATAAATTGGGAATGGGGTAAGGTGATACAGCCTTTAGGCGATGGATTAAAGTTCATGGGTTAGGAATCATTATGATTTGGTAGATAGTGAGTTATAACTTGGGTCTTCTAGCAGTCTCCTTTGAAAGAAGCATCTTTCCTATGCATTCTTCAGACCAATGGAACGTGACACTGATTGGTTGCACACCCTTAACAAGTTAAGGGTGTGCTTAACTTGTTAAAGGGAAGATCCCTTCCCTTCGAGGATTGGTCCGATCAGTGGATCGTAGCTGGCACCGTCGGCTGCCGTGACTCATTCTACCCTTCGCCGTGGAAACCCACCTGTTGCGCTGCACCCTTATCAAGATGGATGACACAACTGATCCGGGGACGCTGCAGAGCAGCGAGGCAAAAGAAGGAATGAAACTCTGGGAAAGAGTGCGGCGGACGCAAGAAGCCGGTACTCTGGAGTCGGCATGATGGGAACCGCAGGCTACCAGGGAGGAGGGACCGGAAAGGACCTCCTCCTCCTCTTCCTGAATTAGCTGAATGCTCCCTTGAAAAGCTGGAGTCCTGTTTAGTGAACCTGGAAGAAGTTCGAGAAGCTCATTTGAAGGGCTTTGGGTTCTCAGGAGCGCAGGATCTCTGGAAGGTTCTGGAGACGACGAAGGTCGGAATTCTTTCTCCGCAATTTCGTCTCGAGGAATCTTGTCGAACAGAGAGTGCGGATGAAGTTGGAGGAGAAAAGGGGACAAATTGACGTCTTCCTCTGCTGATTTCCCTCTCGTCGATTATGGCATTTTGCAAGGATGTTCTTGGAAATCCGAGACCGGTGAATTTCTCAGACCTCAGCGCCATCCGTGCTACCAGAGTCGAGAATTCCGACGATTGCCCGATTCACTACCTTTCGCGACCAATGTCTTTACGCTTCCTGGCTTCTGGAAGGAGATTCCTCGCGCTGGAAATGGAACAGGTGCTTCCGGTGGTTGCCATGCAGCACTTGCCGATACGTGCGGCGATCTCTTTCCTCAGCCAACAGGAATGATTGGGCAGGCAGCATCCTGCTGGAAAGGTGAAGCAGAAGATGAAAACGATACGTTCAAAGATCTTTCGGTTCTCAGAGCAAGAAAGTGGACACTTCACTTTCTTTCTCTGAATTGTACACGTGTAGAGTTTGCAACCATGTCCGTGGTATGTACGCACGCATCCTATTACACGCACAAGATGCCGGTGCATTCGGAACGATCTTCTGGGAAAGGAGGAAGGAAGCTGGAGCTCTACGTCAGATCCGATGACGAGGAACCAGCTACATTTCGTGAGGCTGTGTCTCGCGTCGTGAATAAAAACCGTGTTGACTTTTTTCTCTGGGGAAGTGTTCGTGGTCTCGGTTCTTGACCGCGCATTCTCGCTTGCACTCTTCCTGCTGGATTCCCTAGGCGCATCTCTGAGTTCGTCAGTGGCTTCTCGGTTGGACTTTGACTTGCAGGTCCCCCAGTACCAGTTCTGCATCCGAAACCGGACTCTTGCACACGAGGCGCTTGCAGCGCTTGAGGCAGATTCCCTTCTCCTGGCTCCCGAGTACTGGAAGGGGACCCACGACAGAATTGAGACTTGGGCTCTTTGGAAAACCTTCGCTCAGATCCGAAGTAGTAAGTAAATACAGGCAGTAACCTCGCTGGTTTCTTACTAAGCATGGAATCTTGGAATTACTATGAATCATTGCATGGAATCATCTACTTCCGGAAAAGCTCCATTTAGACTGCATTCCTGAGTTCGCCCAACGTGGTCTCGTGAGAACCAAAACTGTCTGGAGGCTAGCTTGAGACGACGCTAGCGTGATTTTTTTTTTTTTTTTTTCTCTGTACGTTCCTAGTACACTTTAGAAATTCGCAAAACAAAGTGTTCAACTCCCCATCAGAGAGTTGCTTGATGTTTACCTCTGCCCAAAGTGTCGTCGGATTGGAAAGGTTATTTACGTGTGTACAACTAAGAATACACCTTATTCAAGTCGGAAGGTGGATTTTCCAAATCCGCCGAGGGCGAAGTTCCGCAATCAAGTCCTTAGACGGAAGATTTACTTCTCGAAACAGCTTTTCATACTTCCAAGCAGCAGCAACCGAAGGATTTCCCATCGCAGAGCGATAATTAGGAACACAAACCGAAATAGTAATTAGCAGTAACACTCGTGGGAATTTGCATTTCTGTACGAGTGACTTGCTTTCGGGTGCAGATCCCATGCGTTGAGCTTCCAGAGGACTTTGCTGATGAGGACGTTGGCTCGCAAAGCACGGGCAGCCATCTTTAAAGACTTCCGGCGCTTCGAGACGAAGTTTCAATCCGAAGCGATCCATAATCTGTGATCCGAAAGTGTTCTTCCGGTTTTCGTGTGTTCCGAAATCTCTTTCATGTCTTCGTGCCTCATTATGCTTGTTAGCCTTCATCACACGGTGAAAAATAAAGATCGCATCGTGATAGGTAATCAAAGATCGGCTTTCCCGGCAGACCCGATTTTCTGCGCCTGCTCTCTGGAGCATGCCGTCTTCGGCAGTCAATCTGATTTATGAGCTGCACCATTCCCATCATGCAAATAGAGTACAACCTCGCATTGTGGTTGTGCTGCCGCTGAATTCGTGATCACGAATCCAATACCAGAAAGGAAAAAAAAATGTTTGCATTCGTATGGATATTTAATTTGTTGATGAATCACAGCCTCCATTCCGTTGGCCCGGCATGCAGCTGAAGCTTCAAATGATTCCCGGGAACATCGATTTTGTTGACTTCGAGATTTCGGAAACGTCAGAAGCACACTTGGGGTTAAGGTGCAAGGAGAGATTATTCATAGATGGAATCCTGAAACGTTCGTTCTTCCTCTTCATTGGTTTCCTACAGCGCGCTCTTTTTGACTTTGGCAAACAAGGGGACAGGCAAGATGCGAAAGAAGCCGGAAAATTCTCAGAGGCCAGTTTCACCTTCCTGCTCGACGCGTGGAGTATGCTGGACCAAACTTTCCAGCCGGATCGGGGATGGTGTGATCGCACGGAACGCCTTAAAGGAGCATTCAGCTAAGCCATGAAAAATCCTCGGTGTTTATTCACGACGGGAGACACAGCCTCATTGAAATGTCGCTGGTTCCTCGTCATCGGATCTGACGTAGAGCTCCAGCTTCCTTCCTCCTTTCCCAGGAGATCGTTCCGAATGCACCGGCATCTTGTGCATGTAATAGGATGCGTGCGCACACACCACGAACATAATTGCATACTCTACACACACGTGTGTGCAATTCAGATCATGAGCAGTGTTCAAATATAGTGAAGGAGGAAAAGTTTCCATTGAAACCGAGAAAAATGGAGCGATGCAGTCGTCAAGGTTTCCGAGTAGAACGGAAATGGGAAGGCGGAAACGGCTGACATTCAAATATCAGCCAAGTCGGTGACCGATGATTCTTTGCAGGTTCAAGACACGGTCAAGGGGAACGGAATGGGTTGACGCCACTCTTTTACGGGATCAGCGAACTGAGTGGCTTGTGGGTTCCAAAAAGTTTGGAAAGCTCCGGCAAGGTGTGGAAGCTGCAATCATCTTGGCTAAGGTATCTTGTGGACTAGTCGGTGCACCCTCATGGAGAAAGTTGGGGATCCTTTTGTTTGCATTTCTATTCGCTTGTCATTCCAGGTTGCGTCCTGATTTCACGGCGCCCCACTTTGCCCTCCTTCAAGAGGGAAACTGGCGACTGATGTCTTTGGAGTGCCTTTCTGAAGCCCAGGGCATGTCGTGCGAGAAACACGGACGCGCAGTTTCGCGCTGCACTCGTTGGTAGGAAGCGACGCGGAAAACCTCCAAAGTGCACAAGATGGGGAGCTCCGGGAACAAATAGGGTCGGCACCCTCCAGTCAAGAACGCACTTTGGGTTTTCCACGCGGTTGGTGCCGGGGCATTTATTAGGTTAGTGCAAAAATGAGTGCGGTTTTTGCGTATCGAGTATAAAAACGCATATATCAGGTCCTCTTCGATTGACTAACGCTGCTTTCCATGCATTTTTTTTTTTTTTTTTCAATTTTCTGACAATATTTGTCTGCTGCTGTCATTTCACGAGGATTTAGGAAGTCGTGGTGAATGATGCCACTGGCCGACCACCAAACAGTGACCACGATCTTTTTTTCACGGAGCTTCGGTTCAGGAAACTCTTTCGGCGCCTCTCCTCGGTCTAGCTGCTGCGATGGACGTGTTTCTTCTTCTTGTGGATTCTCTGCAGTGGCTCCACGGGGCGCGAATCCTCTTGAAGACCGCCACGAGATGGCTCCACCGGGGCACCATACAGACCGAAATTGCCAGCACTGCCCCGGGCAGGATGCAGGGGACGCCTCGCAGCGAGCTGCGATCCCTTCCTCGTTCCCCCCTCCCCCGTTCCCGAGTGAAATTTTACATTTACGATCGGCCATCATCACATGTGACGACGCGATCAAGAAAAGGATCATTTTCTTTCGCGCAAAAGAAGCGCAGAGCAGACTCCGTGGATCCAGCTTTTCCGTTTTTCCCATTCGGCCCACATGTCGAGCAACTATGGCCTGATTTACACCGAGTTCCTATTCCGCCACCTCTCGAACTGTTTTATACGTGGGTCCGCTTCAGTAACGGTTCTTAAATCATGGTTGTCTGGTGGACGTCCACGACCCACGTCACTTTCGGGGCTTTCGTTTCCCATCGCGCAATTTTCGGAACCCGTGTTGAGCTGCACGTTCACTGACCGACTCTTCGCCGGAAGCAAATTCGATATTTCAAGCAGTTTCTGTTGCTCCACCAATCCGATTGAAACCCATACAACGAAATCGAGCGAATTTGCTTCTTCTTTTTTTTTTTTTTTTTCATGACTCATTGGTCATACCCAACAGCACTAAAGAATGAAAACAAGGGACACGAGCTGAAGTCAGTAGTGCCAATTTCATTGCTTACAATGATGTACTACATAGCTACAACGAAAGATAACGGTAACTAGAAAAATCGGCGCCAAACTTGAACTGATAAAAACCGCAATCATTTTGGCACCAACCTAATATTATCAAAAATGATTATGAAAGTGAATTTCCGTGGTGGAACGCTCCGTTCTACCACGCGCAATGAACTTGCCCAAGACAGATGCGCAGACCGGCGAGGTCCACTCCGGCAGCGAAGGGGAATAAGGGAAAACCGAAAGCAAAAATTAACAAACAAAAAAGAGAGGGAGAGTTTTTACTCGGGAAGAGGGGCGGAGCTGCAAGGCGTCCCCTGCATCCTGTCCAGGACAGTGCTGGCAATTTCGGTCCGTGTGTTGCCCCGGTTGAGCCATCTCGTGGCGATCTTAAAGAGGATTCTCGCCCAGTGGATGGCTTCCCTTCCATTCCGGCCTCTTCTTCCTGCATTCCAAGACACCAACATCACCGCAGGGAACTGCAAGCGATACGCGACTGGCGGTGGCAGTACGGCACCACGCACGAAGAGGCGTATGAAAATGTCCCTGGGGTCGCCTAACGGGATTCCAAGGGTCGTCGCGAGGCGATCCCCAAAGGGTCAAAGGGCAGCGCAGTCTAACAGCAGGTGCAGGAAAGTCTCCTCCTTCCCGCATCTTCCACAATTGACATCCACACTCCCCCGTGTCCAGTGATGGCGGCGTGCATTGCAGGGGAGTCCCCCGATGGAACACCAGCAACGCCGACTCCTGCCACTTGAAGGGGAGGGCGCCACTGTTCCAGCACGCTGGGGACCACTTCGCGTTCTCCGGCGGGATCGCAAGCAGCTCTCCCCAGCGTGGATTTCCTTGGGGTGGGTCGCACCTTCCCGAGTTGTTCACGCACCCAGAAATGTCTTTTTAGGCTTCAATGCAGGGAGAGCATCATCCCCCCCACCTTGCTGAGATGATTCTCTCCCTTTTTTTTCCCTAAGGAAGGCACCAACGCGTTTCGGGTAAGCTATGGCAAGCGGCAAGCATGTCGGCATCTTCGTCTTTAAATTGCGCAGACGGAGGGGGGCAGTCGAAAAGGCTATTGACAGAAGCGGATCCTCCAAGCAAAGGAAAGAGGGGAACGTTCCGTCTGCCCTTGCATTTCTAAAGTACCCCATCACCGCGATTAGACGGCTACCTCGGGCATTTTCAGAAGCGATAGCGGAGGAGGAGGAGAAGGAGGGCCCATCTCGTGACGTTTCGGCAAGCCTCCGGGCAGCTGATTACGAAACTCGAACATCCATCAAGCTGAACCGGGATTCCTCTCGAAGATAATTGCAGTTTGATCGATTTTACCATGGACTCAGCCCCCTGCGCTGTTGCCGCTTCCGCCCACTCCCTCACCCGGGATGCACCTGGCGTTTTCCTGTGAGTGCGAATCGAGATGAGAAGCTCCCGATCTTCTCTTGCGTCCCCATTCCTAATCGTTAACCCCACTGCCCGGCGGATGGACCAACCCTGCTGACGTTTCCACACGGGAGCAAAAAGCGCTTGGCCGCTGATCATCTTTGAAATCTCGAATTTGCAATGGAAGGGGCGTGCCTTCCTAGGAAACGGCCCCGAGACCTGCGATCCCGGTCTCTCACGCGCGTTGAACTTCGTGCTGTCGCCAGGCAACAATCCTTCCTTCCTCTCGACAGCGCCTTCAGACTTCTTCCCTGGCAGTGCCACATGCCTTCACTTCCGGATTCCTTTTCTTACAGACGATGCGAGTCTTTCGCTTCCTCTGTGGAACCGAAAGATTCACGGTGTCTGGACACGCTGCCCGTGAAGAGGCGCGGGCACGTCGCTCGGGATGGAATGCCCTTTGAATCTCCATTCCAGCCCCACCTTCCTTTCGAGTCAGCCTCCGTGGAGAACCTGCAAATTCCCTTCCCCCTGGTCTTGACCTTGCTCCAGTTCTGTTCTTGGTCACATTCGCAGCGAGACTTCTTCACCATCGAGCCAGATAACTTTCGTTGCTACCGGAAATCCCCTCGAGCAGAATTCGAGATTACTGAACGGGGCGCTCCGTTGCTCTGTGCAACCTCCCCTCTAAGTCCACTCGAAGCCTTCCTTGAGAATGTCACCAAGGACCCCCTCCCCCCCCACCCCCCCACTCGCGGGAGTTCTTCCTCGGATGCGTCGCCGCACCCAAAAGATGAACCCAAAAGTTTGAAGATGGTGTACAGCCACCATCCTTAATTTCCATTTTTGTACCCTTAATGTATGATACCTCACTGCCTACCTGGGCTGCCAGTTAAACTCAACCCTTTGAATGCTATGGACACATAGGTGCGTCCGACGAAAACTATCGGCGTGCCCCGTGGACGGATCTGTGGGTTCGGCGAAAAACATCCGCGTGGACTGTGGACTCACATATGCGTTTTGCAAATGTTTTTACCATGTATACGCTACATAAGTTACTATTATTTATGTGGACGCACGCACTTGCGCTCTTATAATTACCTTAGCAGCGACAGTAAACAAAATTCTATTTATATCGACTAAGTATTCTCAGTTTTTCTCGGTGTCGTATATAATTTATTTTTCATATTTGGGATATCTTAAAAAATGTAAATGGATCACTGATTTATTCGAATTGTAATTATAATCTAAATAATACATGTTCGGGAAAAAAATATTCTATTTAATGCGGTGTAACTTTAATCAGCACTTCATAAAGTCAATCGGCACCTCGATAGAGCACGCAGTACTCCAAAAAGCACTTCGTCCACGGAGATGGCAACTGGGACTCGCGTGCCGTCAACACGGAACGTTTAAATCTGATGACCTCCTCACCCAAAGGGTTAAACTACTTCTTGGAGGTGGACGGGATCTGGGTTTGCTCCTCTTCTGTCGCGGGGTGGACCCTGTGCTGCAATGCCCCCAGAATCAAAACTCCGCGGGAGAGCAGCTGCCCCAGTGCAAAGCTGGAGAGCAGGAATTGGAAGACCCCTCTCTCGCCTCGCCCGCGGGCTGCGTCAGGTCTCTTGCGGATTCAGTGCGCTGTCTCGAATAGGAAGCGAAAAGATTTGTAGAATAAGAACAGATCTGACCCGCTTTTCCTTTTGTTGCTCCGCGATCACGATTTCAAGGGTTTTTATATCCACTTATTTGGCTGCTTTCGAGGAATTCACGTGGCCTTGCGGCCAGCCTCCCGGCCTTCTCTCTCCCGCGAACTGGACAGAGATCGTTTAAATTGAGGAATCGATGAGAAATCGCCGGGGAATACGGAGCGACAAGTGCTGGAGAGTGTTAAGGCAACAGTACAAGCCCTGCAACTGAGCAGCAAAATGGGAAGTGATCTGCTGCATCTCAGGAAAAAAAGAAACTTCCGGGTGCGTGGACAGCACGCCGCAGTCCCGAGCGTCCCATCCACAGGACCCCACTTTAATCTTAGCCGAAAGGTCGGGAAGCCGAACCTACAGAAATCATACGTTGAGGAGAGCTGCTCCTCCGGTGGAGGACCTGAAGTGATCTCCCAGCGTACTGGAGCAACTGCACCCTCCCACCGGCGCTGCTGGTATTGCATTGGGGAGTCTCGTGCAAAGCACGCCTTCGTCACTGGTCAAAGGGGCGTGCGGACGCGGGGTGCGACAGGCAAAGGGGGAAAGCGAGACCCTCGCGCACCTGCTCCTTGACTGTGTTGTCCTCCGACCCCTTTTGGATCGCCTAGCGACGATTCTTGGAATGCTGGTGAGCGGCCTCAGGAACATTTTGAAACGCCTCTTCGTGAGTGCCGCACTGCCGCCGCCCTCGCAGTTCTCTGCTGTCTTGGTGGGATTCTCGCCCGGTCACCGCTTTATCATCTAACAAGATATCTTCTTTCGTGGTGACTTCACGGCATCACTACGAAGGGAGAGCCCTCGGAGACTCACGAGAAGCAGCGCCATGATGAGGTCCGCACAGGAGAAGTAAGGGAAAGATAAACAAACAGAAACCACGCACGCACACACACACAAACCCTACCTTCAAATGTGTTGGGGAAGGAAGAGAAGGCATCACAGATTTCTTCCTGGCGTCTTCAGCATCCTCTGGGGGATTGGGGAAAATTTCTCCTTTTGTTGGCAAGGATACGGTCATCTTGTCACCTTCTTCATGAAGGAGCAGACGATTGCGATGATCCCTCCGTTCGAATGGTGTATTTCGACGCAGCTCCTCGACGCCGCAATCCCACGGAGGCAGTCCGAGGCTGCAAGGGAAGCTGCAGGCGACGTCGAGTCTCGTGTGAAGAGGAACCTCCGGCAAGACCTCTCCGGCATTGCCCACTGGGAGTGGAGAGGGTCGCAGCGGAGCGATCCCGGACACAGTTCGGAGGGCAATACGATCTAGCAACAGTTGCAGGAAGGTTTACCGTTTCCCGCACCCTGCACATTCTGAGGTCGCTCTCCCCCTCGTCCTGAAATGGACTGGCGCGTTGCATGGGATCTGCAATGCCCAGAGCCTTGTCATTCCAGAGGAAGTGCGGAGCTGTCCGCAAACGCTGGGAAGATTCCTACTTCTTGAGGAGAGAATCTTTAGAAGCTCCCCTTCTCGAAGAATCCCTCTGGGGAGGGCGGCGGGGATACGCGCGTCAGCCAGTTGACGCGCGACGTCCAGCATCCCAACTGTTTTCTGTTCCTCGCGATTTCGCTCGCGGAATGCCTCTCATCTTGCGGGTGCATCGCCATTTCTGCTCTCTCTTCGCGTGGCGGCCTGGAACGTAGAAAGAAGAGGCCGGGATAATGAAAGGGACACCATCCACTGGTCGGGAGTGTTCTCCAAGACCGCCACGAAATGGTGTCACCTTGGCAACATCCGCAACCAGCTTGCCGGTATCTAGGATAGGATTTAGAGGGAGTCCAGGGGAGAGCAATGAACTCTTTCTGAATCTCTCCCTCACTCCTCACTCCAAAAAAAATTTTTTTTTTCTTTGCCTCCCTTTCGCTGCCACGTCGTGGTCTGCGTACCGACTGCTCGGCAACTTTTGTATATCCTGTACGTTGTAAGACCGAGGGTCCTACCACAACCTGTAAATTTTCCATTTTATATGATGGACCCTCTGGCAAATCCGGATGGGAAACAACTGGGCAGTCTGTAGGTGAACCATCCTCAAGGAGAGTGCCGCCCCTAGGGGCCAGGTAGAGTCCACCTGCGCTCTCGGAAGTGCAGCAGGGTTCAATAGGAGGGAAGGGACCGTGGTGATCACAGGGGGTAAAATATAGGGTCTTCAGACCCCGTGGCAGCCTGACTGATCTTCTCGATCGGCATGCCGAATCGAAGAAGAACTGGGACGCGGATCCGAGATCACTTGGGAAGAATCGCGCGTTTATCCCGCTATCGGGTTTCCCGAGCAAGGAGGGATTTTTGACCGTTGCTTCAGGCCCCGAAGGACCCGGTGGTTGCCAGATTGCAGGAAGCACGGGAAGACGCGCCTTCTATGGCCGCTACAGGATTCTGGACGCGGGACGAGTGTTTCAGCCACGTCTTCACGAATCCCCACCTCCAGCTCCGGTTCGCGCCTGAAAGAACCGATCTCTCCTGGATTTTCGGCTCTCATCCTGCTCGGAAGGCCATGTGAAATTTCTCCGAATTCCCGAAAGCCGACCGCGTCGCTGATGGACCAATGAATTCTGTATAGTTAGCCGTGGGAACTGTGGTCTGTCTGTGGATTGTGCCAGAAAATGGGAACACACAGGAATCTCGGGGGTGATGGAGCAGAGAGAGCACCATTCTAAGGTGCGCCGTTGCAAAGAGGAAGGAGGGTGACCTCGGACTGCTGGCAGACAGGAAGAGGGACGCAGGGTGCCCGCTCAGAACTGCGAAGACAGGCGTTTTCCAGCACGCCTTTTCCACGCGCCCGCGGGACCGGAGGTTTTCTGAACGTGGGGAGGGACCAATCATGAATTGGCAAGGGAACCGTGACCTTGATGACCGTAGATGGATGTGTTTTCCGTTATTAACCTCCTTTCAACTCCAGCTAACTGATGATATGCCCAACATCTCCGTTTCGAGATTAAGCATGCGACCGATTGGTGCACATCCTTCAGGCTGCACCTGACTCCATCTACAGGACCTTTCCACGGGGGATGCTTTGAGATCCTTCAAACGTACCCATGGCAGAGAATCTCCACTCCCCATCTTCTGCCAGTTCGCTTCTTGAGATGGGAAGCAGACTGCTGATGTCTAAAGTTCAGTTCCTACCAAACTCGTACCAAATTTATTCACCCTGCATGTACTGAAGTGCCTTTCCGCAGATGAGTCCCCATCTCATAGGCGATGGATGAGATGGCGTGACGCACGCAACGGAGGTTGTCGTCACGCCTTCTTTTGATTCCTTTCTTCAGGAAGGACGGGAAGCTCCGACCTTTGGTCAAAAGGTGTTCCGTGCTGCTGCGAACCGAAGCAGTTACCGATGCTCTCTCGTTCCTGGGATCTTCGGATTCTGCGTTTGTTCCGTTCCGCTAAGCTCTTTCCGTATTCTTGCAGTTTCCGTTCTAAAGCGCTCCCAGGCATCACCGACCCGGAAGCAGGCCGCGCGATTCCTCTTTGCTGTAGGCAGCTGGAGCACCGGCGTCGAAGGCCCTGCTCCTCTCTTCGAGTGCATCGGAGAGTCTGGATTCAAGAACAAACAGATGGATGTCGTGCCAGGTTGCTTGCTTCCATGTGAGGATTCTGCCATTTCCATCCCATCATTCTGAAGCTTTCATCTTCCGACCGTGAGGAAAAGGATTAACGGCTCAGAGCACAGATCTGCTCCAGGAAGCGATTCCGCCGTGATCTAATCACATCGGCGTCCGGTTTGCTCCCCTCTCACCTAACGGACTTCTAAAAGAGCCATCCCGTTCTTCGACTCGGAATCACGAAGGGTCTAAAAAAAATTTTTTTTTTTTGTGGGAGGGGGAGGGAGGGGTTCACTCCATCTCGTTGCTTCAGCAGCGCGCGCGCAAGTGAAGGTTCATCGCTCTTCGTCATCTGCAGTTCTTGCTTCCCGTTTCATCTCCTCGCAGCACCGACAAACCGACGCGCACCAAGCAGACCGCCCGGAAATGGCGGCCTGCATGCCCGCCCGCGTCGGAGGCTGTGTGGTTACTGTGGTCTCCGCGCGTGCTACCACCAAGCGTCGCAGGTTCAAATACTCCGCAGAAAAGAAATCGACGCAGTGCGTCGTGGGTTTGAGTTCCTCCCGCAAGATGATGCTGGTCGGCCTGCATTCATCCGTGTGTGGCACTGGTAGCGGTTAAAACCGGATGCTTCCGATGAGGGTCGGAGCAATGGAAGTCGACCTTCCGGTCCTTCCTGGAATTAAGGAGTGAGGAGTTCCGGTTATGAAGGAGCGGATCTCCATTCCAGGTGGACCAGCCCTGGTGTAGGTGTGTCGCCACCTCTCCAAAGAGAGTCCAAAGTGAGCCGATCCCTTCGGTTAAGCAGAGTCTTTCTGAATTTCGGAAGCGTCCCTTCGCGGTTCTCTTTTGTAGAGGAAACCAGGAGAGGTTCCCTTGCGGGTTCTGGATAAGAAATGCCAAGGTTCCCTTCGGAGAAGAAAAAATAGAGCGAACAATGTGCCGGATCCGAGGGGAGAGAGCCTGAAGAGCGCCGGCGCGCGCGCCACCCACCGAGCCGCACGCATATCGCCGTTTTTCCCCTGTTTCCCACGCCCCCCGGGGGCAGACGAGGAAGAGGAGGTGTTGGCCAGGCGGGCAGGTTCGAGGAAATGCGCGATGGCAAATCAATGGAGTGGAAGGCGTGTGAAAGGAGGTTACGTGGCGATTCTGTGGGAATGCTCCTAACCAACAGGCAGACGCGATGAGTTCCGACTGCACTCCGCAGATTCCGACGTGTTTTGAAGCTGTTGCCTAAGCACCGATGCCGCCTTTTTGAGAGTTGTTGTGTCCAAGGAAGCGCCTGCTCCTACTCTGCTGCTTAGGCGGTGCTTGCCTAAATCGTGGGCGCCGTTGCTGCACCCTGCCAAGGTTCGAACGAACATGAGGGCTGTCCAAGCAAGAGAACACTGAAGCTCAGGCTGCACGGAAGATATCGAGAAAAACAAGCGAGGCTCTAGCAAAGTAGGGTTCTCAAATGCTTTGCCTTGAGACTTCGTAGAACCCTGTTGGAATCGCAGGGGCTTCTGGCACACGACCGACATCCCAGGAAGTCGACGAACCTTTGGACTTGTGCGCGAGAGAATCGAATAGGAAGCTCAAGATATGCATGTTGAGACCTCGGATGGGAACCTGAATAGAGGGCACATAACGACAGATATCCCCAGTGGGTGGCATCGAAGAAGGCTGAGGGATGCACCCCACGAGAATCCATGGAGAGGAATCCGCGAGCCGAGTGCACCGTGAATGCATCGACTGGATCCCGGGTGGCGATTCCACCACGTCCTTCACGCCGCTGGCACATGCGATTCTCCGACTGGCGGGCCGGTTTTGACGTCAGAGTCAGTCAGTTGCCATCGAATCGCAATGGCATGTGTAAGAGATGCCAGGAGCGGTCCTTCCTGACGCTCTCCGGAGGGGGTAATCCCCAACACGACGCATACCGTGGGACTGCGCAGTCCCACATTGCTGCAGAGAGCTGCCTGCCAGCAGCACAGCCAAGCCTCCTGGATTGACACCTGGTTACTCCGGGACGTTTGTTTATATAAAAAATAAACATACAGGTCAGCAGCAGGACGCTTGGTCCTGCCACGTTACAAATGTAACCATGGCAACCTGCCGAGTACCGGCACTGAGGCTGGCAAGGTTCGCCTCGGCAGCAGAAAGGGGGAGCGAGGGGCAAACAAAAATAAAACAAAAAAATACATACACAAAAAAAATTGGGAGGGTTTGGGAAGGGATCACCGGATGCTGGGCGTCCTCTGCATCCTTGTAAGGATGCCCGGCAAGTTCCTGTTTAAAGGTCCCCAGATGAAGCCATCTTGAAGCCATCCTCATGGAGAGGACGGCAAAGTGGATGGCATCCCTGTCGTCCTGGCCTCCTCTGGAGTTGCTCCATGCAGCCACGGTCCCGCCGCATGGGCAGAAAAGTGCTGCTAGGGATGCGGCCAGCGTGAAGGCGTCGCGCTGGAAGAGGCGCTTCAGGAAATTTCTGGGGTTGCCCTCTGGACATTCGGAGTGGCAGCATCTGTCAGATCCCGAGTTATCCAGGCATTTAGGTGTTTTCTTCTATTTTCGATAGTTCACGTCACATCCCAGTTTGCCGGAAGGTTTCTGTCTCTTCCTTTCCCATGGGAGCAGGTGGGGAAAGAGGGGTGAACGACTCCCAAAGCAGATTCCTGGTGTTACCCAGTATCTCCCTCAACGACTGACGAGTGTATCTGCTGTTTCGTAGGCAGATGCACTGTGCCTTCAAGCCTCCTGGGGAATCCAATTTGCGGTTGCGAGGACCTCCGCCCCCCTCCCCTCCCCGCTGTGCGAGCGACAAAGTGGACCCGAGCCCTCCACCTAGGACTGTGCCACCAGCGCTCCGAGTCCCGAAGGACTGCGACCGCTGCACACGAAAAACGGTGCGGGCAGAGTCCCAGACTTCCGCCCGGCGTTGCAAAAGTGCAGTGCTAGCCATGGTGCTCCGAACGACAGGGGTGTAGAAGGATCTTGCGATCGCCTTGTCCTTAGTCGTCCGGGAAACGATCGATGGCCAGCTCTCCCATGTCGTGGGGCGTCAGGAAAGAATCTGTGAGTCGCTTTGCCAGAACCCTTCTTCCCGCTTGCACCCCTGAGGTCGCATCTGGCCTCTGAAGCATGCTGTCCTGTCGCTTCAGGACAGCTTTCTTCCTCTATCCTTCTCCGTCCCTCCCTTGGCTGCAATCTCGAAAAAGGTCCCCACGCACGAGCGAGCGCCTGCAGGCACTCATCTAGAAGGCCGGCAGTACAACAGAGTTTGGAAACCGACCCAAGAAAGTGCCTTCCCGATCCTCCCGCCTTCATTTTTCAGAAGAGAACAAAGTTGGGGAAAAGCACGTTGTGGAAAGCACGCCATCTTTGCTGGCATCTTTACTACCCTTACATCTTTGCTTACTACCTAAAAAAAAATTCCTTTCCGATAGGGCAGCAGCCAATTGCCAAAAAAAAAAATGGCGGAAAATGCTCGTGCACTGAATTTTGTTTTTTTCCCGTGAGATCAACCGGAATCGATATTGTGCGACTGCACCTTGCACGGTAGCAATGATGAACTGTCTAACAGAAGAATGATCGATGCAGGCGTTAGCGTCTGGACCAGAAATTGAATCCGACTCACTTTGCATAAACACCTGGAACTTCACAAAGCTCCGGAACGATGACGCACTGGATGCGGTGTGATTTGCCCTACTTGCGGCGTCAGAGCACGGATGATCTGGAGGTGAGCTGAGAGGCGGAGAGAGTCAGTAAGAAACATATCTTTTTCTTCTTATTTTTTTTCCTCTTCGGGCCATCGACGTACGTTCTTTTGGACGTTCTTTGACGCAAGATCAACTCACCGAGATCCAAATCTGCTCCACGATCCTGCCGATGCTGAAGGGCTCGTTGCCTTGGTGATCCATGCGTTACCCACTGTGCATCTTGCGTAACTGAGATTGAGACACTTTGATCGCATCTTCAACAATGCAGTGGTCAAGTGCGAACCACACGGAAATCAAATGACATCCAAATGTCGGGTCAGTGAGATTTATCACCCGGTTACGCCGGGGCATTCATTTCAAAAAAGAACAAACAAATCCAGGAACAAAGTTCCCTGACTAAGGGAAAAGAAGTTCAAGGGGAGGGTTCTTCGATACACAGGTCGGTCACATCAAAAGTCCGGAACAGTAAGGAGGAGAAGATCACAAATAGATATAAAAAATACAAAAAAAAAGACATGGGTGGGGGAAGGGACAGGGGTCTTTGACTTCGTCCGTTCCGTCGTTTCAGAACCGGCGTTGAATGCCGGAGATCTTCTTCCTTGAGGCTTCCTTGAGATGAGGCCACCTAGCAGCCGTCCTCAGTTGTCGTCGGCAATCCTGGTGACCTCTCTGGATATCGCTCGAGATTCCAGCAGGCGGCGGCCATGACGATAGCGCGGATGCAACAGATCGTTGCGATGGCCGCACCTAGAGAGAGGCCGCCACGGGCGAAGAAGCGGCGCATGATGCCGATGGTGGTATCCCTTTGGCGCATGAGTGCTGAAGACAGCCTCTGCTACAGTCCTGGGAGGCTACCTCAGTCGAAGAGCTGTTGCGGGAGCGATTCCACTGCTCTGGACCTTCTACAGTTCTGGGAGGCAACTCCCCCGAGATCAGTGAGATGTGCAGTAAAGATTTCCATTTCTATTTCCATCAGCTGAGTTTTTTAGATGACTATGAAAGTGCAGATGCATCCTCATCGTCCAGCCTCATGAAGGATTCGTTATTCAGGATATTCATAGGGCCATCTGCTTCGGAGAGTTACCGAGTTGAACCGCGCTCAACACGCCTAACACTTAAATGCGCCTAAAATGACCCTTTCTTTTTCCTTTTTTTTTTCCATCAGCGGTTGGGAACGATGGACATCGGGGGCGCTTGAAAGTGAAGAGAGGTAATTGAAGAATGCTAGATGCATTGTACCTAAATCAGCTGCATCCGAGTTATCCGTAGCCAAGGTTCCTCAACCATCACAGGAGCAAACTCCTTTCTTTCACTTTTCGGTGGTTCTAACACTGCACCATCTCCATGAAGCAACCTCAACTCCTGAGATGGTTTTGGAGTTCGTTTCTGTTCAGAAAGAAGCAAGGTCGCCAGTACGGGTAGATTACCGCAGATCCCCTTGTGCATCTTCCGGCGGCTCAATTACATCTTTTTTCTTCTTTTTTTATGAGACAACAACAACGAACTGTCGGAATTCGAAGTTTCCCGGGTGTGAGGAAAGTCTTACTTTCCGAGTTACCTGAGAATCTTGCTGCTGCTGCTGTTGTTATTTTTTACGTTTGATGGCAAAGTGCCATGAACAACGTCAGCTGATCGTCAACCTCCTGAAACACTGCAGGCAAAGGCAAAGGCGTCTTTTTCTTCTTCTTCTTCTCGTACTCGAAAGTCTGCTGATTCTTGGAATCGCGAAATTTCTTCTTAGGCGCGCTTGTTTTTTCCAATACGTGGTGCCTGGTGTTCCTCAATGACAGGCGCCTTTTTCCTGAATTTTCATCCTTTTATGTTGTTATGGAGCATCATCTTATGATGATGTCCATCCCCGCTTTACTGGCAGAATTGAGTCTGTAACAGTCAGATACTCGTGAACTTCCTTTGTGGGAGTGGTGTATAAATGTGGTAGTGAAGTTTAGCCTGGCGGCTTCCCAGACGAGATGCCCTACTAAGAGTGCCCTTCTCTAATTCTTTGAGCCTGGCTCCTTGCTTGAATCGACGTTCTTGTCCTAGAGCATGACCAGCTGCTTCTTTTAGAGCATCCAAACAAGATGTTGGAGTTGCCAGCATACGTGGTGCTTTCCCTTTGGTTCCAGTGCTGCTCTGCCCAGCTGAATGAGCATGGCAAATCGAACCACATTTTGGAGTAGCGTGGCGAGTCTTCAGAGCTCCAAGCAAAGCTCTTTCTGCACGTGGCACCTGCACCGTAGATGCAGGACGTTTGGCTGCGTCGGAGGCCACGTGGCAACTGAGGTCTCCGCGCACGGCACCACCAAGCGTCGCAGGTTCGAATACACGGAAAGAGTCCGATATTCCGAGAGATAGGGGGTGCGTCGTGGGTTCGAGTTCCTCCTGCAAGATGACGCTGATTGGCCCGTCTTCGGATGTGGCACTGGTAGCAGTTCAAACCGGATGCCCCCGAAGAGTGGCTGGGACTGGGAGACCCTCCGGGTCCTTCCAGTAGACAGAATCCAGGATTTCTTCCGGTCGTGCAAGGAAGCGGACCCCCTTCCTCCAAGGGGGGCCTCCGTCTCGTACCATGTGGTTGGTGTGGTACCTCTCCAGAGTGCAGAGAAGCGTGCCGCTCCCTTCTGAGAAATTTCGGAAGCGTCCCTTCGGGGTTCTCTTCCATGGAGAAAATCAGGAAAGGTTCCCTTGCGAGGGTCCCTCTGGAGAAGAAATTTCTAATACTGGATCCTTTCCGAGTCCCTTTGGAGAAGAAAAAATGGAGCAGACCCCTCCGTATAGAATAAGGAAGGAGCTTCCCTTGGAGGTTCCCTGTGGAGGCAACCAGACTTCGGGGATCCCTTTCCAGGAGTGAGAGGAACGGAATCTGAGCCCTTCCTGGATTCATAGGGCGGTCCCCTGCAGAGGCACCTCTCCATCTTGAAGAATTACACGCACCCTTGGTGGCGTGGAACAGTGTCAAAGAGCTGCATGAGCCGCCGCCAGGGACGTGACCGCTCTCGAGGTACTCTGCGAAAAAAAAAAAAGAAAACCCGGAAAAAAAAGCAAAGCCAATAGAGAACCAGCATGGGCAGTAGGGTAAGCTCCTACAAGTTTGCCTACCAACATAGTTAGATTGAGAGCAACAGCCATCATTCGATTGTTCATACTGGTATTAAGGTCGGCACGACCACTGGGACATTTTCTATCAATTGATTACACAGATTGGTTATAGTGTTCCAAATCAACACCTGAAACCTGAGCCCATAACTGATTTTAGACAACTATCGGTGCTACTAGTGAGGTCAGCGATGGCAATCAGTAAGTGTGAAGCTGCTGCGTGGAGCTCTCCTAAACATGCGCCGATTCGCTCTCTCTTCCTCGTCCTAGAAGTTCTGCTGCTGCATCCGAAGATGGCGGTGGCGCTGCTCTGATCAGCGGGGATTGAGAGCTGTCTTCCTGACCACGGGGCCAAGAAGGGAGTCAGAAAGTGAGCGCGGTCGCACAAGAGCATGCGATCCGCTCCTTCTTCGATTCCGGTCTCTGGGTTCGCGGAAAACTTCCTGGAAGAAGAGCAGGATAAGCATCCTTCGAGGTACGTCGGGAGATGAGGCGCGAGGCGGCTCCCCGCTCGATCGTCCACCGAAGACGCTTCGGGAACGTTCCCCTGCGAGCGGAGACAGCGAAGGCTCTCCGACGTAACCGGCTCTCGGTCCAGCAGATAGCTGAGCCGATAGCTCGTAAGCGGTAAGAGCGCGTGGTGTTTTCTGCGACCACGCGTGCACCCGATAGTTTTCCCCTAATTTCCCGAAGACGGGATCCTTGATGAACGTCCTCACTGCTGTTTCTCGGAGATAAGAAGCTCCTGACGGATGAAAAGCGGAGAAAAGAGCTCCTCGCTTCCTTGTGCGAAGCATCGATTAAAGAGTTGAGAATCCCTGAATGAAGTTCCGCGAGATCCCTTTGTTCGTCCGTCGAACGCAACTTTCGTTCATCCAGAAATCATCTCGTAGCACCTTCTCCATGAAACCTCAATCTCGCTGAGGTCCTCCACACTGTTTTTCCTTACTCTCTTTTTTTTTTGGATCTTTTTTTCCCCTCCCCCCTTTTGCGATCCGTGCAGGAAGTCAAGGAAACCACGATCTTTTTCTTTGAATTTTTCCGATGACATCCGGATTGATGCCTCTCGATAAGGCAGTCGCGTCTTCGACCCACACCTCCGTGAGCTGATTTTCCCTTTGAGGTATCTGCCAGAATCCAGTAGATTCTTTTACTTTGACACTCCTTCCGCTCTCGATTCCCGGAAAATGCACTCGATTCGGTGTCTGCGCGGTCGGGGATCGTCCTTTCGACAGGGTTCGATGGTGTTCCAGCGTGAAGACTTTGAGAATCCTGCTTTGCTGGAACCTCGTTCGTTTCCCTGATGTCCTTCGAGCAGCGCGCGCTCCAGCGCTTGCTTGGCTGGGGCAGCGCTTGCTGTTCGTATGAACCACGGCAGGGTGCAGCACGTACCACTCCCTTCCTTTCATCCATCAGCCATGGTGAGCGTGGGTGTTCAGGCGCATCCCGAACTTCATGTGAACAGAATTGTGCCGCGGAGGCCCCTAACAGTTGTTGCCCTCATTCGTTTCTTGTGAGCCAAAAACTTCTCGAACACCTTCAAATTTTTTTGCAGAACCGGCCACGTGCCTCGGGCACTGTTGCTCGGCATAATCGCCGCCATGCTCCCGACTCCTCTTCGCCAATGCGAAACAACCGCCTGCAGCCTTGTTTCGGGAAGCTCTCCTAGGACCCGCTGCGACCAGCCACACCACCCAGAAGCTACGGCTTCTGCCGGCCACAAACCACGCTGGTCCTCTCTCGTTGCCGTTGCCAGGCGAAGGCCGATCCGGCTCATTTCCCGCCTCCGTCCAGCACGCTCTTCGTCCCTTTGCAGAGCAGCAACGTCAGCGTCCCGTTCTTCTCGGTGCAGCGTGGACCGGAACTACCTTTTCGTGCCCGGAACGCAGCCGGCAGCGTCCTCGTCTCCCTG
This sequence comes from Raillietiella orientalis, assembly GCA_036172245.1. Taxonomy (NCBI): domain Eukaryota; kingdom Metazoa; phylum Arthropoda; class Ichthyostraca; order Raillietiellida; family Raillietiellidae; genus Raillietiella; species Raillietiella orientalis. The sequence continues at coordinate 1,253,424 of JAYWIR010000003.1, read as the reverse complement.
TTGAGGGAGCCGCCTCGACCTTCTTGCGATGCTCCACTCCGTGCCATCTCCATGCGTCTCTTCGCACCGTTCCCCGATTTTCCTTGCTGCTGCTCCCTCCTCAGATGCTGGCAATCATCTGTTCGTGACGTGATCCGCGATCTCATGCCGCTCCGAACGCTGATTGCGCCCGGAGCATCTGTCGGAAGTCCTTCAAAGTGTGCGATCCGGGAGAGGAAGCCTCGAAAACGACGCGTACCGAATTTGCTCCGCTTTCAAGCATCCTTTTTTTTTTTTCCCTGCAACCATTCAGGCAGGTATCTTGGTCTGCGTGCTCCGTCCCCCCCCCCCCTCCCTTTGCATCTTCTTCAGCGAATTCGAGCACAGAAGAGCAGGAGATTTTGCCCAGACAATAGAATTGGCTTCACAGAGGAGAAGACGACTCTTGTCCAAGTTACAAAATCCTGCTGCGCGCAACCTCCCCGCGCAATCTACGCCTTTATCGCTGGACCAGGGGAAAGTGTGACCCCAGAGTGTGACAGGAGCAGCGAAAAGGAAACCTTGCTGCGCCTACTTTTGGAGTGCGTTGCCCTCCGCCGTGCGTAGGATGTTTGACTACCTCCCTCAACGATGAGCACATGGACGAGGATAGCAACGACGACATTTAGGGCAGTGATCCGAACCCCTTTGCCCTAAATTATCCTGCATTGATCTTGTAATCGAGATCCAAAAAAAGGAGTCACTTGGTGAACTCAGTGTGCCTGAAATGACCTGACCTTTCTTGTTGGCATTCAGGCACACGGGACGTTGTCAAGGAAGGGTTAGAAAAAGATGAAGGAGGGAGAATCATCTTTGCACCATCTTTCTTCAACCCCTTCTTTGACATCCGAATGTCCTTTCAGTGCGGGAGTTGGTCCATCCGTTGTTCCCAGCACCCGTCGTGGAAATGCTGCATGTTCCAGTGCACCGCCCCCTTTCCGATGTGCCCCACCTGATTCTTGGAACTTTCCAGTACCCTCAGCAGTTCACCGTTTGCCGGATCCCAGGTGAATCGGGAAGCCAATCCCCGCTACTAGCTCTCTCTCTTCGATCTTACATCTCCCAGTGACGCAGACGAATACTCGCAAGGGCAAGCGACGTCGGGTATGACTACCATTCATTCGCCCTGGAGCACCATATCGGACCTCGGTTTCCGATCTTTGTGTGCTGAATGGACAACTCCCAGAATTTCAGGATGACACTTCTGACCCGGGCCACCAGCTCGTCGTGCCTTTCTGTAAGCCTCGTCTGGCTTCTAACTGATCTATTGAAGACGATTCTCCTACCTTGCGATTATCCTCATCTTTCTCTCTTTCTGCTCTCCTTGCTTTCTGTAGCGGCGTTGATAAATTCTTCTCTCCTCTCTGAAACATCCAGGAATACTCCTGTAATATGAGAAACTCCGAAAATTACAGCACAAATGGAAGAGAAGAGATAGGTTGTGGAATCTCTGCCTTCATCTGTTTTCATGTCCTCTTCTTTAGCACTCTGAAATCTGAAACAAGTCATTTACAAAGCCACTGCCTAGTAATCTACAGTCCAAAGATCAAGGTCAACGGCTCTTATGAATCGAAGGATCAAGAGGGGTTATTCCGAGTATCTCGAATCTAAAAGAGCTAGTGGTAACCAGGTGGATTCTGGTCAGATCTCAATAGCTCATTTGAAGAGTCGGACCCCTGACTACCCTTGCCACTGGAACAATCCGGAGGAGGCGGCAGGAAACCACAGCACCAGTCTTCCCGACGCAGCAGTCGCTTCGGAACGCATTCCGGTCTTGTCGAAGGCAACGAGGGCTGGATCCTAGCAACCGCTTCTGAGCAAGATCGATGAAGATGGAACCCCCCGAAGGTATCGCAGTGCATCCAGTTTCAAGAACTCCAGGAAATCTCAACCCCGAGCTGCCATCTTGATGAGGGATCGACAACCCCTGACACTTGCCGAGAGCGGCGGCCGTGAAACCAAAGAGCGAGCAGAAATCATTCGTACGGAAAGGCACCTTAAAGGTAGAGCGCAAGAACCACCGAAAGTGCAAGACAAGTTCGTGCTGAGCAGGAGAAAAGCAGATGTCACAACGATCTTCGATGAAACTGAAGGAAGGCGCTCGAAGCTTCAGGACGCACGAGGATTGCAGCTTCTCAGCATCGGCTTCCTGATCCGATCCCTACCCTCATCTAGCAGCCTCAGAGTTTCGGATCGGGTTGCCGCTGTTGCTTCTGCGTCCTTGTGACAAGCCCGCGTCTGTCCGTGCTTTGCACCACACGCCAACGAGGACCATTTTTTTTTTTTTTTTTTAAGGGCCAGTAGCGACTTCACGGGGAGATCGTTGCTGTTGGCCTAGGATGGTGGGAATCCCTTTGGGAATTCTTCTGTTTTCGCTGCTTTCCTTCCAGCTGTTTTTTTTTTTTTTTTCTTTCAGGTTTTCGTTTTTTCTTTTGGTTTGCCAAGAACTGAAGAACCTCCTTAGGAGGGCTCATGAAGGTCTTTAGCATTGTCCACGTCACCTGAGGGTGCATGTGACTTCTCATGCTAGGGGATACCCCAGCAGAGACCACCCCATGAATCCAGCAATACTCCGGAGGAAGGGGTCCACTCCTCTTACACTTGGGAGGGAGACTGGACACGCCGGGACGTTTCTTAAAATTCAAAGGAAACTCACATGTTGTGGTTTGTCACCCGGATATGCCGGGGCATTTATTATTCTAATTTTTTACAAAAATTAGATAATAAAGTCTTTAAAAAGATGTTTTCTGTGGGGAAACACTGGGTTCTCCCACCTTGCTTGACGTGTCGGTTGCCGGTGCATAGACCGGTTAGGTCCATTCCCGAGGCGCATGGGAAGGGAAAACTAGAACAAAAACAAACAAAAAGAGAGATAACGGGGAGGAAAACAGTTATATGAGGAGAGGGGGTGGGGCAGGGAAGGGATCACTGGGCGCCTGGGTCGGTCCTCCGCATCCTGTTGAGGATGCAGTCAAGTTCGGTTTTTATTGTGAAAGGTAGACGCCACCTTGTCGCCGTCTCTAAAGAGATCGTCGTCCAGTGGATGGCGTCCCTGCATCTTGGGCCTCTTCTTCTGGCGTGCCACCTTTGCACAAGTTTTACTTGCAGGAGCGGGCCGCGGTGTGGAACGCGTTCGCGGCCCCCCTCCTTCGCCCCTTACTTTTTGTTTGCCCCGCCCCTCCCATCATACAGAGACGGACCAAAGCCCTCTTGAGGACTGCCCTTTGGGGCACAGCGAGGTCGCGAGTCCGATTGAAAGACTTGTGCGCTCCACGCAGGGATGGTGGCTTGGGCCTCCTTACGTTGGAGCGCATCCAACTACAAACAACACTTCGAAAGTTAGCCCTTGCGGCTAGCTTATGGATGACGCCATGGTGCGATCCGGCACGGCTCCTCGCCAGAAGAGCGACCGGCTGCGAAGGATTGTCCTCGATCCTCGTGGCCTACCAGCGCAGCCTCTCCAACTGTGGCCCCGATTTGCGCCAGATGGTCGCCCTGATGAGGGAGAATACCTGGATCTCCTGCCTCCCCGCGAACTGCACTGCCTGGCTTCAGGAGTCAGCTTCCGCGTGGGCTAAGATCAACGGCACGAGCGAGGAGGAATACAACTGCCTACGACGAGGACCGTACGCTCGACAGCCGCTGCAGGAGATTATCAACACGCCCCGGGAGTTTCTGTGGGCTTCTTTCAGCCCCCTTGCCCCCGTTCTGTCCTCCCTAAAAAACACTAGGAGCAGCAACGATCGGGCATCGTGGGAAGTGTCCTGCCTCATCCGAGGCAGGAAAAAACCTTTAAAGGCGTGGGCGACTCGGGAGCTCACGGACGCTGCCACCCCGAGCATCCCGCCTCACGGACTTTCGCGCTGGGGAGAGCTGCTCGCAATACCTCCGGAGGAGGTGAAGTGGCCCCCAGCGTGTTGGGATTGCGGCACACTTCCGTTGAAGTGGCAGAAGACGGCGTTGCTATTTCTGCACTGGGGACTGTTAAGCAGAGCACGCCTGTCTCACTGGACACTGGGGAATGTGGATGCCCGCTGTGTCGAGTGCGGAGAAAGAGAAACCTTCCCGCATCTCACTCTCGAGTGTGTCGCCCTGGATGGACTCTGGAGTCGAATCGCCCCAATCCTCCATCTTCCAGTAGGCGACCCTAAGGAAATTTACCGTCGCCTCTTTCTGCGTGACGGCCTGCGCCCCGCTGCGTCTCTAGCAGTCCTCTGCTGCGTGCAAAGGTGGCACATGTTGTGGTAGGGCACGTGGTTCTGCCACACTTCGTTTGTCCACGGAGCCGCCGGGTCACTGGTACTCAGACCGGCGGGGGTCACCTCGGCAGCGAAGGAAGACAGTGGAAAACAAACACAAAAAGAAAATAAAAGAATAAATCAATATGTTTGAGAGGTTATGGTTGACCACTGTCCACTGGGACGCGTCTGCGTCCTTCCCAGGATGCCAGCTAGGTCCGTCCGAATAGATCCCATGTGAGGCCAACTGACCGCCATCCGCAGAAAGCGCACTGCGAACTGGACGACGTCCCTCTCGTTTCCTCCTCCGTCGGTTTCGCTCCAGACCGCCGCAATCTCGCGGATGCAGCAATGCGCTGCTGGGGCTGAGGCTGGCTGCAGGGTGTCCCGCACAAAGAGGAGCCGTGAAACGTCCCGGGGGACGCCAACCGGGATTCGGAAGGTCGTTCTGAGACGTTTCCACAGGGACCGAAGGACAATGCAGTCCACGAGCAGGTTTGGGAGGGGGGATTCCCGTTCTCCGCACCTACGACATTCCAAGCTCTCCCTCCCCAGAGTCCAGTTGTGTCGGCATGCGTCGCAAAGAAGATCCCAGTTTGAGCATCAGAAGTGCGGACCTCTGCCACTTCAGGGAGCTGCTGTTCTTGAGCACAAAGGATCACTCCAGGTCTTCGCTAAGAATGCCGAGCCGCTCGCACCAGCGTTGCAGCCCTCATGGAAGGGCACTTGGGATCGCAGTATCTGCCAGCTGCTCCGTGGTCCATCCACTCATCCCCTTCCTCCTGCCTACGATTTGGCGGGAGATTTCCCACCTCGCCGTTTGACTGCTGTCATTCGCCTCCTTCAGGGAAGTCGGTGCTGCAGCAAGGGAGGGACTATTGCTGTCTCCTAAGGGAACTTCTCCCTTATTTTCTCCGGAGGAACCCCCGTTTCCCCGAACCTCCCCTCGTTTCTTCCCCCAGAGGAACCCGCAAGGGAAGCACTCCCTGTCTCAACTCCTCTGAAGAGAACTCCGAAGGGACGCTTCTCGATTCCTCTGCAGCGCTCTCCTTGAAGGCAGCAGAGCGCTTCTGATACTGTGGAGGAGGTGTCAGCCAGTCCCATGGTACGCGATGGAGAGTACACCCGAGGGTAAAAGGGTCTCTTCGATTCCTGGGAGGACCCTGGGAGGTCAACTTCCAATCCCAAGCACTCTTCGGGAACATCCCGAAGCCGACAGGCCGAACAGAGTAATCATGCGGGAATGGGGTGGACTCGTGTCCCCACAACGCGCCCTTCATTTTCCGGCGTCGATCCCCTCCCCCCTTCCTCCCGGTGGGACTCGAACTCGCAACTCTTGGTGCTGCGCGCGGAGACCGCTGCAACCACGCGGCTGTCACCTCGCGGAAACGAAACGAACCAACGTTTACTCGTGGTGTCCGTAGGATTCTCGTTCTCAGCACTCCAGGTCGGCTTCCTCAGCTGCGCTTGGGGTCTGGACGCTGTACCAAGATCGGAAGAACTCATCCGGAAGGGAGGAGAGCAAGATGCGAGGAGTTCCGTCGAAGGAAGATTGCGAGTTCCTCTGACGGGTCGTGCGATTTGACCATCGTGGTGCAGGGCATCAGGAGAGAGGACTTCTGAACGCGCGTCGAGGAGGAGTGCGTTGGAGGAGGTGGGGTGCATGCGCTCTCTTTGGAGGAGAGGGGGGAGCGGGGGAGGGAAGGAGGGCGTGCTGGCGTTTGAGACGAAGCGGAGATTCGGCGAAGCTTCCCTTCGGTAAAACAAAAAACAATCATCACACATCAAGCTGCCCATGTCCAGCACCAATTGCGTCCGCAGCTACATCAAAGATCTCGTTCTAATGGGAAGATGCGATTCGTAATCTACATCTTCTTCCATTTTCCCATTAGGAAGCGGACACGAGGCGGATTTCTTGAAGGCCGCGCCTCCCCGTCTGGCCGTTCCCAAAGCAGCGGCGAATCCTTCCCTTCCGCGAAGCACCGGCTCTGGGTGCTAATGCCGACTGGACATTGGATTACCGTATGGAAGAGCTTCTGGGCCGCGTTGGTGACGTGCCGCGCATCCCGCCGCAAGGAGGGAGGGTGAAGTCCCAGAGTCTCAGCAGCCATCGCGGCGGCGCCTCTTTCATATGCATGACGATCCCCTCATCCCCTCTCAAATCGAATAACCCGACCTTCTGAATCCTCACGTATATAAACGGAGAGAGGGGACCCTCTCCCGAGCTCTGCTTCTTCCTCCTGCCGCCCTGGTGACTGGCTGCAGACTCCGGCCGCTGTCTTCGGCTCCGCATCGGGCTGAGAGCATGAAGGTAAAACCCAATGCTTGCAAATCTTCCCGCTGCCTCTTAGGAACCTCGAAAAGACGCGGGAGGACGAAACGCCACACCTTCCTTCTTCCCCCCCTCCTTTTCGCCGACAATCATAAGAGTGGCTGGAGCTCGTCGGGGGGCCGTTGCTGAGAGTTTTCCGCCCCTCTCCCCTTCCCGCTTCATTCCGCTGGTTCCACTCTGCTGGAAGCCACGCGCACGCCATCCCACCGGCGCTCGATCGTCCCCCCCCCCCTCGCCCGCGCCCGGCGGAGAGAGCAAGAGCGACGGCGATCCGCCGACACCAGGCGAGGAGGAGGGCCGATGATGACCCAGGACAGGGGAGAAGGAGCATGCAGTCCCTGGGATGCATGGTCCCCAGTTAGGATCCCCTGTTTGCTTTCCCGGAAGAGGATGTGCCTTTCATATTTTTGGAGCGACGACCCTCTCGGCTTCGGGCGTCCATTTTTTTTCTCCTCTTTCTCCTTCCTCTCCTTCTGGCGCGATCGCCTCACCGGATCACGGTAAGACGACACATCTGATTTCTCTCATCCCTTTCTTCCCAAGAGCGCGGAGCGCACCATCTCCCACACGAGGAGAAAAGATGTTTCTCGATTTTCAGTTTGCTCCTTCGATACTGAAATTCTGCGCGGAGCTCCTCTCTTGCAGCATCCTGTGCTCCGCGATGGTCATCCCCCGTTCCCAGCACGTCCACTTCCTATGCAAAAAAGTGACCCAGAGCGAACCACCGGTAAACAGGTGCGATCTCGCCGCCACCGGCGACGGCAGTCATGGCGAGGAGCTCTGCTCGAGAGAAGTGGCTTCGAGATGGTTGACCCCGCGAACCAAGGCCCCTACCCACAGACCAAGATTGGTGAAGGGGGATCGATTCCGAGCTTGGGGCGGAAAGCGCCACCCCCTCTTCCTCTACACTGCAAAGTGCAGGGATCAACTCACAAGCCTCAGAATAGAAAAGTGAAAGGAATTTCGGATTGTTCAATAAAAACCAAAGCATGGATTTTAGAAAAAAGAAAAAGAAAAAATCGATGTGCATGCTGGGATGCATGCAGGTGTGGTTTGAGCACCGAGACGCACATTGCATGCCTAGTCTCCAAAATTCCTCTAGAATCACGTGGACCACGTGGAAGGCATCCAGTGCAGCCGAAATCCCCTGGCCTGGAAAAATGCGGTCTATCCCATGGCTGCGGTTTATGGAAGGAATCTCGGAGGAAACGTGGAATTCGAGGGAAGCGCGAGAGAGTCTCAGGAATTTGAGATGTCATCTGCAACCGAACGAACGTGTATCTGTGTGTGAGTGTTTTCTCCCTCAGCTATCAAAGTATATTTTCAGTGCGGAGGCAACAGCAAGCTTTCCATCTTACTGTTCATCTGGAGCATCTGCAAAGGCATCCCGAACGTGAATCCCTATGGCTGAGCACCTTTTCCGCTCAACTGCGTGCTTCGATACCAGATGTAGCTCAACCCTTTCATTCCGACTTAGCCACCCTCGGAGAGGTGCATCCCCTTATCGAATTTTTATTGCTCTCTTACCAGGGCCGTAGCATCCTTCTACCCTCTCCTCCTCACTTTGATTTAAAAACATCCCAAGACGCCATCACCTTCATCCTGGGATGACATTTGCTCTTCGGCTCACAGAACACTCGGTAGTCCACTTTTCAACTAGCAGTCCCACCTTCTCCTCCAACTCATTTATTCCCACAGGTTTCCAAGGGGGATGCACACTGTTTGTGGGATGACTCATATCTCCGTCACCTATCCGTTTTTTCCTAGCTTCGCTGGCCGGCGTCCGTGAAGAGAAAGAGTGTCGCTGGAAGGGTTTTTGCATAGACTCAGTGTCATGCGAAAACACGAGAGGAAAAAAACAAGAAAAAAGAAAAAAAAAAGCTTGTGGCCACTGAAGAAGAAAACGTGAATGAAAACATGGAAATCCACTTAGCAGGACCGAGAATCGCTGTCCTCTGAAAGCAAGGATTTGAAGATTATGGATGCTAGCTGGAAATTCATGAGGATGATCTTCCCATATAGAAATAGGGCAGCCATCTCTCAGCAAAGAGAGATGTGCTTTATTCTTCCTCCCTTAATTTCAAATGTGCACGTTCGTGTGTGTGTGTGTGTGTTCTTTGAATCTAACGCGGTCAACGGGATTTCCTTTTTTGGTCATCGTTCGTGGCCATGCGTGGATCAAGGACCATTACTTCCGATCGCTTGACTGGGTTGAGTTGACTTGCTTTCTCACTTCGTGTATGCACTCAGTGACTACTCGGTGACGCGGTTATTCATGCAGCTACTGAACCTTTGAACGCGACTTTTGGCCCTTTTGGCCCGATTTTTCCGCTCCCCTTTCAGAATTCGCCCTGCAATTCTGCCGCTGTTTACGAATTCCCCCGTGATTCTTGAGCCCATCTCCGATGCTCAGAAAAACGAAAATGAAAAGCACCGTTCCTTGAAGCCAACTGGTCAATCGTTAGGTAATTCGAAATCTGCAGTTTCCCTCGATAGGTATCCTTCAAAATAAATACACTGTCCCAAAAGGAGTAATAATATGCGTGGATGAAAGATTGTAATTAGTGCCATGTAGAAATCGGTGCTAAAGGAACCGCTCTGCTTCTGGGCTGAGCACGACGACAAGCAATCGGTTGCAGTGGCTCAGCACTCATCCATTGATTTCCATCTTTTTCCTTCAAGAGTCCTCCACAGGGATCATGACACGGCCCAACGTGCTGCCCAACAAAACCCAGGTATATCGTCTGCAATTCATTCCAGATGGGAAAATGTTTGGAATTCCATGATTCAGAGACAGGAAACAGGCATCAGTTTTCATGATGAAGGGAATGAAAACCCACCAAGAAACCACAAAGATGGAGGATCTGCAAAACAGCGCCGATTCGAGCTGGGATCTATTATTCAGACCTTGGCAAGACAGCAATGCCTTCCTGTTATGAAAATGTGGAATACAAAACCACCAAAGATTACTGTGATTCCAAACTTTCTTCGTCTCCGCAAAAGACTCTCTGCCTTTTTTTTTTTTTTTTTTTTTTTTTTTGCCATTGCAGCTGCACATTTTGGATTGCACGAATGGCCCACGTTAATTATGCGAAATGCCCATCCTGAGCATCCCTCGCACAGCAATCCCGAGATTCGGGATCCGAATTCGTTCTTTCGTCAATGTTGGCCGAGCTTGGGCAGCTTCAAACTGCAGATAATGGTCCTTCCCAAATCGAACGGTAATCAACTTGGCCAACTCTGTTCTTTGTGTCCTCACTCACGCCTATTCGGAATGAAGATGGCAACGCTAAGAACGGTACGTTTCCATGGCGTTGTTCTTACGCTACAGCTCCATTTTTCCCTTCTTGCATACTCGACCGAAGAAGGGAGGCATGCTGGGAAACTCAATTGGGAATGATTTCCAATCGTCATAGAGAATAAACGTATCATAATTGCCAAACAGAAGTGGGTGTACTGATAAACACAAGTGATAGAAAAGGAAATACTATTTGTCCCCCGGCCTCGGATGCTTTGAACTCGAGACCTTGCCGAGGTTTGAAAAGTATCGGCGAGAAGCCTCTGCGCGTGCATGCAGGAGGAACGGTTCCAAAATATGCTATTGAAAGATAAGTTCCTTCTATTTCAACAGTACTTTCCTGAATTGAAAAAAAAAAAAAAGAAAACCTAGTTCATTCACCACTACTGGGACACTACAAAAAAAGCAACTCAGGAACAACTTGCTCGGTACAATTCCTGAATACAAGGATTGAATTGTACGCGATACTATTATACCGGTAAGTGATAATCACTATAAGCCAGACGTCACCAATTCAGGCAGCTCCTGAATCGTATACGGCGATGACTTCCGTGCAATTTTTCCTAAACAGCACTTATGTGTGCTAATCTTCTCATCTTTTTGACACGGAAAGCATTTCTCCCCCGTTTCCTTCTGAATTCACGTCACAACTGATGACAGCTCGGCAGCTCGAGTTTATTTGTTTTTCGTATTAATAACAGCCTCGACAGCTACCTGTATCATACGAATCGAGTGTGGTGTCTTCCCCATAATTCCTTGAAATATGTAGTGGAATCAAAGGGTGAATAAGGTCTTTGAGGAACGTCGGTGTCTCTGAACATGGCTGCGCAATTACAGATAAAAGTGGCAATAACGGAACGTTGCATATTGGATGCACACATGTTTCTGCACATACGATCAAGGCATCATTTTGGAGAATAAAGTAAAACTTGGGTGCAAGGCAACTACCAAAGAAACACGCATATTAAGAACATACCATTGAAGCAACACATTTATTGATAGTTTACGTTACTTATTCGCTAATAGGGGCACCAGTAGAATCTTCATCACTATCTCTCAGTGCTTTTGCTTTTTCCAGCCTCTTCGCTTTGCGAATTTCTATATCACTGGCATCATCATCTGAAGAGTAAATAGGTGGTCTCGAATCTAAGGAATGATGAACATAATCTCTTCACGTGCTCAGAACGTACATACCTCGTTCCAAACCCACTCCTTTTTTATAACGGTTTTTGATAGCTGCCAAGGAAATTGCACCTTCATCATCAGAATCATCAATATCTCGATCTGGCTCGAGATAGCTTGCCGTAAGACCAGCACGACCGCTTGACAAGCGATCTCGAATGCGTCGCTGCCTGCTTTCTCTACGCAGCGAGGCACGCAATCGATCTTCTTCACGTTTGATCATTTCACCACGATGTGCCTCTGGATCATTAGAGACTTGTGTCAAGAGTTTTACTTTCTGTTTTTTCTGACTACGATCGGCTAAAGAAAGAGTCATCTTGCGATGTGTCAGTGATTCGGTACTGTGAGGACGAAAACTCAATTTGGTTCGGAACACAGCTTGTCCCTGAAGTCCTGTTCCTTGGCGCAGAAATAAGTGATTATGATCTCCTTGCAAAGGCTGTTTGCATACATCAAATGCCTCACTACCCAGCAACAAAGACATGCTGCCATCGGACCAGCGCACTAAATGCGCGTTGCTTTGATGAGTAAAATGCCCATCATCACTTAAAACAGATCGCCAACGAAGCGTATTTCCAACTTTAAGTTTAAGTCGAGCACGACCTTCTTCGTCCAAAGTTTCTTCGTCATCAATCTCATCTTCATAAGTGTCTGGATCAAAAGGTCGAGGGTCGACGGACAGAAAATTAGGAAGTTTCACAAAATGGATTTCACGACCCAAATCTGTAATCAAACGCGGAATATCTACTTCGATCCGTGTTTCAGGAAGTGCATCCTCATCCTCATCAACTTCTCCATCTTCTCTTGGTTCTGAGGCAGCATCTTGATCTTCATTATTTTGTTGCATATGTTTTTCACCATCAGAGGACATGTCAGCACCTTCATCAAAAGATCCCAGTGGTGATCTAGATGCTAACACAAATCATTGTAATCAGAAAAAAACAGAAAACTTCAAAAAATACTTTCATCTTCCTGCACCCTGACTTTCTTGGTTTCCATATCACTTCCACTTCCTATGCTAAGCTCAATTCGTTTTCGCTTACTATTTGTATCTTCTTCACTAGAAGAATCATCTGCAAATGACTTCCATGAACAAAAGACAAAAATATATTTTAACGTACCTTGCTGCTCATCAGAAGATTGCTTTTTTTCCTCATCATCATCATAATACTCTTCTTCACTCTGTCCACCTTCATTTTCATATTCTTCTTCTTCCTGCTTTAGTGACTGCTTGAAACGGTGACTTTCATCATGATTCACGCTATCTTCTTCCTCATAGCTGCCCACATCAGAATCTTCCTCTGATTGCAAGTGATTTCCACCATTCTGAACATTTCCAACTGGTACATCAGAAGCATCAGAAGAAGAATCTGCATCATTACTTCTTACAGCATCATCATCATCAGAGTTCTGCACAGCAGATAAACCGGACTCAGCATCTGAAGATTCTGCAACAAAATAAAAGTAATCAGAATCTAAAAAAAAAAAAAAAAAAATCTTAAAATTATATTTATGAATGACTTATGTTTTAAAACCACATTTTTATACTCAATAATCCCCTGACGAAAACTCAATAAAAACCCAAAACGACATCCAGAAAGCTAAATTAGAATACTATATGACAGCTCATGAAAAAAACACCTCTTTCAGAACTTCAACTGCTTTTCAAAACTGTACCTTATCTGCATGAAAATATCAAAATATTTTTTATTGTAGAAAATAATACCACATTCCCATTTCTAAAGTAAAATAATGTTAAAATGGTTACATGTGCACTCCACATGTAACAGCTCATTAAGATTGTGTTTTATAATACACATCTGTAAAGCAAAATTTGATTCGGGAATACGAATAAACAGCATCCCAGCGTATGAAAACCAAACCCAGGGATCATGAATCCATGAAAACATTATGGTTTCATGTTTTTGGCTCTAACAAAAACTAATTGAATACTGCACCACCATAACAGTCAAAACGAGACTCAAATATAACTCTGCTTTTCCACATAAACCCGGTATTAATTAAACTTATCAATGAAAGAGGCCATTGTTTTTTAACCAAATCCATTAATTTTATTGACATGTATAACAAAATGTTTAACCAAATGGTAAAGTCAAAGATCTTCCACAGGCTTTCGACTCTATACACAGAATTACAAAAAACAGAATGAAGACTGTAAGTATATTATGAATTAAACCTATCCACAATCTCAATTCACCAATATTCCTGTCTGTCATGACTAGTCCTGAAAATCACATGATAAATTAGATAACAAGGCTACATTCCACACAAGACATAATCTGTTAGGATGGTAAAGTATGTTAATTAAAGATATTTGATAGTGTACCTAGTCATCCTGAAAAGTCACCAGTTATTTACCATCCAATTAGAAATTACAGTCAAATTATACAATAATTGATTAAAATATAGAAATCCAATGACTGATGCCAACCTTAACAAAAATGTGGCAGACGTCAAAAAAAACAACATTAAATTCATAAAAACTTTTGATAAAAGCTCATCATGACATCAGTTTTGTGCAGAAAGAAACAGGATCCATTAGTGAATTATGTCAAAAGAATTCAAAACCATAAACACAAAAACAAAAACAATTTATCAACAATCGGCTAAGGCATATTATTGACTTCATATGCAACAAATGCATTTTATCTGTAATAATAAAAATCATAAATCTTCTAATATTGTCCAACACATGTAACTGCATCGAATAATCAGTTACACATTGCGAAACTTTCATATTTGAAAAAAGGGGAAAAGGCAACCCTAACTGAATATCTTAAAAAGTTGACTATTTGCTAAAACAATGTGCATGCATTCGTATTAAATTTTTTCGGACTCCTGAAAACACACATAAATTGCCTCACTTTAGGTTCTTGCTTGCTGAGCTATATTTTTCTTGGTTTAACAACCCAAAACTCAACATAAAAAGTTGTTATAATCTTCATTCCAAAAAGAATTGAATTCTTTTTTCGATTCTTGGCTAAATTTGATCAAAAAAAAAAGTTAAACTTTTACGGGTGTTTGTAAATTCACAAAACATTGTATCATCAATCGTTTGCACTTAAGGAGAAAGGAAATTTAATGTACAAACATGCAATGCAACAATTATATTAAAAACTTTCTTAAAAACTGTTTTTTTTTTTTTTCAAATAAACAAAACACAGCATACAAAGAATAGCTTTGAAATCATGATTAAAATTTTCATTTTTGTTTTCAAGTACAAGAGCCATCAAAATAGTCATGACGCATACTTTAAGACTTCTTACATAATCTCCCTTCCAAACTAAGCATAATATTTACCACAGAAAATACATTAAAAAATGGTTTGTGGGGAAAAAAAAAAAAGTACCTGCTTGCATTTTCAATGGGAATTCAAAACCTTGTGCATCATCTGAAACTATCAATTCATTGCATCTTTTGCACGTCTTATCAAGCTACATGGAAAGCATCGGAAGCACCCAGGTAAGAGTTTACAACACTGCAAAACAGCACTTTGCCATAAATCCTTCAAACAAAAAATGATTCAAATTCAACAAATGAACGAGATTGAACTTTAATCAGGATTCACGGTTGCTATTACAAATAATAGGATGAACAAATTGGTTAATAGGATGAACAGATTGGAAGCCTTCTTGGAGATGATCACGATTGCAACCAAGAAATTAAATTATTCAGATTGCCAACATCCATATAAATATGTTCTTATTTTGCATCGGACATGTATATAAGACGCATACATCTCTGTGTGAATAAAGGATTTTCTCTTGTTAGTTGCATAATATGCTAAACGCTTTGCAATAAGACTGAGTAGTGTACAACGGTGCTACAATATTTCAGTGTATTTCAATGTAACATGCACGCATCGAAAACGATCTTGTCATCTGCATGCTGGAGTTTTCATCTTTTCGTAATTGAATATTATTTTTTTCCGGTCATTCAAGTCCTAATTTACGTCTCCCATTGCCAATACCTTTCCCTTATAGTGAAATGGAAGAAACCATATATAAAAGGCAATTACATCACTGCTACGACAAAAAGGAATATTAGTTGCTGAAGCAAACAAACCGAAAATGATGGTGAACCATAATACTTTTTTGGAAAGAGAAGACAGGTTTACACACTACCTTGCTTCAAACGAAGCTGTATTATGCCGTATCGAAATGCGATCGTGAACTTTCCCGGGATGAGAAGTGTACACCAGTCCTCAGTACTTGCTCTTTCTCCTTTTCCAGGCATTTTCCAAAGCGCCTGGCTGATCATCTGAAGGAAAATTTACGTCGGCTAAGATGTGACCCTACCTTTTCTTTGTAGAATCAAATCGGTCGGAGTCTGGAGTCCGTCCTGAGAGGGTGCCGAACATAGGTGAGCGACTCCCATTAGTCTACCTCACCCTGTTGATCTCCTAGTCCAATTTGTTATGATGCTTCGTGCTGTATGGGATTGTGAGTGCAGCAAGTAAATATGAGAAGGAATTCTTGTCAGGTCACACACCTCCTGTGCATGTGGTCGGCACTGTCTCTGCTCCTCGTAGAGGAATGATACTGAGCCGAAGTATATTCTGCGAGACGCATGTAGTCACCGTTGAAAGAATCTGGAAGAACGATGCTGATCTATGCAGACGTTGCTTTTCCCTGGTTTGGGTGATTTTCTAAAAAGCGTCATATCTCTCTGCTCTGAGGCATGCATAATCTAACATTGTTTCCTCCTCACGTGCTAAGGTGAGTTTTCCGATGGTGAGTCTTGGCTTGCTGTCGTCGAAAGTTCTGACTGCTTTTCATATTGGGAAGTTCTAAATCCCCCCCTACAAACTGCTTTTGTCCTCTTTGGGTTGTCTGTTCATATGTTGTACAGGCTAACATTGATCTTTTGAGTTCACCTCGTTGGAGCCTTTAAGGATTCGATTCTCCTTTATAGCTCTCAGGGTATCCCGGATCTAGTGACATCAGCAGCTTGAAAAAACTGTGGATTGCAAAGTGATCTGCGTGGTTTGGGAAGTCAAGTCACGGCTGGAAAACGATTCAGAAGTCTTTCTGATGGATGCCAAACACCCACGATCTCGGTTGCGCTGATTCTGTGCACCTTCCAGCTTCATATTACAGCATGCATTCACTTGTTACAACAAAAGTGATTATAGATGCAGGTTTAATATCCCATATTGGCCTATGAACGAAACGAAAATATTAACAATGATGAATTTGCAGGAAAATCACACATAGAATTTTAGGCAGGAATTTAAGCAGTTTACGAAAGATTTGGAAGAAAAGCATTGCTAGTCATTCGATGAATCTCTTGGAGAACATTATATCTCCATGAAAATTTTGAACTCATACGTTTAATCCATGGATTTACAGTTTACTTGGGAAAAATGTGTATTATACGTCAAAAAAAACAGTAGTTGAATACGTCAAAAAAAAGAACCAAACCTCAAGTCATTTTCACAAAGAGTTAATCAAATTGCAAGAGCTTCCTGAAAAAAATTACACTGATCTCTTGGAATGAGTAAGCATCAAAATCTTGAGCAGCATGGCGATGAGTTTCAAGAGGCTGCATGATATCTTCTTCTACAACCTATTTCTGAAGCGAGCAGAAAACTGGCTTACATCCCGACAACCTGACTACATAAGTGGCATAGGAATAAGAAAAGTAAGAAAAAATAACTGAAGATGATATAGAAAATGATTCAACTGACGCATAAAATGAAAACATCATTCATAAATACCAGAATCGTCCAAAAAAAGACGAACTGGAAGATTTTTTTAGCAGATTTTGTCATGAAATATATCATCAAGAAGCAACATAAGATTAGAAAGCAGATGAAGATCATTTGTTACCGTCATTATGAAATGTCTGAACTAGATGAATACAAATGAGAAATGGTTTTATTTACTGTCCCTTTGAAAAGGATATGGTCGGCATTTTGGATTTAAATAAGGTTCTACAAATGTACGAAGAGAATGAAGAGTGTATCATAAATTGTAGAAAGCGTTACGAGTCGGAAATCGATGCTGAGAAGTCATTGGAGTTCTTAGAAAACCGCGCGGTGAGATAGTCGAACAAGAAGATGAACGAGCTAAGATTGAAGTTCAGAGCAGAGCAGCTGAAGAAGCCTCAATATCGCAAGTGAATTACGTTGACACCTAATCAATATCCACACGATCTCTTTCGTCTGTTGTTCGGAACAAGTGAATGACATGTCAAGAGAAGAATGCTGTAAACTTCTTAGACTGACGAATAGAGAACAGACAGAACTTGGTCTGGAAGTTAAAAATTAGATAATAGATCAGCAGAATACGAAACCGCTTCAAATACTCTTTACCAGTCCAGCAGGTTGTGATAAAACATTCACCTTGAAGGTAATTATAAAAGCGTACAATCCCTTTAGTAAAGTTCCCAATTTGATTCATAACTCATTCGTCTCTTGAGTGCTGATAGGAAAGATCTGTGTCGCGATAAACAGTACGAGGATTCATTCTGTATTTAAAATTGGAATGTCTAGAATGCACTTAGGTCTTCCGTAAAAAAAATACTCCACTTGTATCGAAACAGCTTCTGAGACATTCAAATCATCATTTTGGGAGAATTGAGGAAGACGGACTATGAAATATTCCATATTATAAATTCAAGAGTGCAAGAAATCAGCGTTGCTTTCGATCGAGAGTTCAGTGGGTTCAATATAATGTTGCCTGCAGTCGACGCTAATCAGATATTAAGCTGATAAGAACAGATACTACACTTTGATATTCAGACCACATAAGAACTCGGTTGGAGATGCAATCTTGTGGCACTCTTTAAGCTCCTTTCCACTCGTCCAGGCCATGAGACAAAATGGATTTGTGTCCCCTTCCACATTAACAAAATTGGAATCGATGGGTCTCTGGACACGAATGAGAAATCCTTTGATCGAAAGTTGGTTTGGAACAGCTCTATCTGTTTGCCAAACTCTATCCTGTTTCATCGTAGCAACGATGTCCTACAATACAATGCTCAAGCATTTCAAAGCCACCACAGTGTAGTGGACTGTAGTCTAAATATAAGACCAGCAAGCAACTGATGGGCGCGAGAAGGAAGTTTCATCAAACGAGACTATTCTGTATATAGAGACTTCCATTTACATTACATTTATCAAAAGGAAAATAATGCATGATAACAGTGAACATCGATATAGAAGATGGTTTAGTTAACGGAGCAATTGGAACTTTGCAGCATGTTGGAACGGTAGATGTGGACATCAGAAGATTATGGTTACAGTTGGACCGTAAGAAGATGGAAGCCAAAAGCCGTCTTAAAGCTCCTGTAGTATCGCATCCTGCTGTCTTTAAGACCGATTGGACTTCAACAACCAAACGATCCTCATTAGTGTCTTTCAAGACCAAGTTGTTGAAATGCAAAAGAATTCAACTTCTTTTAGTTAAAGCATGTTCTATGACAGTCCATAAGTCTCAGGGTGGAATGTTTGGAGAGCTTGTTTTGGAATACGACTAAGGTCTTGAACAACAACTCGTCTGAGTTGCTATGTCAAAGTTACGAACATAAATCAGACGAACATCAAGATCACACTATCGCCTAAGATGCAAGATCTTCGAACTGAGTTCAAGCGGTTGAATTACCATCTTCTCAAAACTCTCTGTTGAGGGGATGCAGTTTTGTAACAGGGCTTTGATATCCAACACTGTGAAATTGGAGACGTTAAATGTTCAGACCTTGAAGCTTCATCACGAAGATATTGTTACAGGTACGATCCTTATCCAGTGAAATATTCCATCAGCAAATGAAACTTGGCTTGGGAAGATAAGGGAACTGACTTTCTTGGCGATAAATGCATTACTGAATCCAAAAGATCGTTAGTGAGATTCGGAAGAGTCTGTATTCACAACTAAAAAGGTTCAACCATGATGTGTGTGCTCCCAATGTTAGTGGACAATAATGATCTTATGACACAAATGGAAGTACAGGATCACTGAGGAGATATTTGCTTTGCTGAAGTTTGAAATCAGATGGTCGAAGGCGTTGTTGGTTACTGTCTACATTTCTCAAAACTTGACAATGGATCAAATTGAATTTCTCTTGGCTGGCAATATGGTCGTGTCTTTGTCCCGGTTTCAGTTGCATACTTACCTGGCTTCGAGGCGATCTTGATCACCATGGAGATCCCTCCAGAGTGAGGTTCGATCATTGCACTGCGATCGGGCTGATCTCTGCGATAACCCCAGACGTGGGTTACTCGGAAGCATAATTTTTAAGCTGGGAGACTGCGTTCGCGCGGACTCCTGCAAAAAAGTGCTAAAAAGAGTGCTTCTACTGTGAGTGTATAGTGATCAGTGCCCTATCCCGGAAGAACACTGGACCCTGCCCCTCCCCCAGTCAATCCAAGTGTGGAGGACACTCCCCAAGTGGACTCGCCCCGCGAGGGTCAGATGGAGGCGATGGACGCTACCACTACAGATAAGGAGGTAACAGCGATGGCGTCTGCGGAAATGCCGCATGCGGCGCACGTGGCATTGGCGACCGTAGCAACGCCCGCAGCGTCGGTAGCAACGCGTCCAGCGTCTTACGCGGCGACGCCATCTTACCCTTCCTACGCAGCCGCGGTAAAATCAAGCGGTTTTCCCAGGGTGCACCCAGCGAAACAGCGGACACCGCTCAAACCTTCAGTATACGTCCTCGACGATGAGGACGAGCCCATCCTGACGATGGACGAGGAGTTTAAACCGATAGTCTTCAATACAGGCCCCTACGTATGGCTAACGTGAAGGACATATACATCGCCCTTCACCAGAACGTCGACTTCGACGTAATCAAGGTGATAATCCCCTGTGCGCATGAGTTTACCATCTACACAGCATGCGACCCCCTAATCGGAGCATTGGCGGAACACGGTCTGTCGATAAATGGACGGCTGATACGTGGAGTGGGAGAAACCTTCACGATAACAGTCTACATGAAGGGGATCGACTTCAACACCAGCAAAATTATAAAGAACTTCCTGTCCCAGTACAGGGAAGTCCACCATCTGGAACTTCGCAACCAGTTTGGCGAGATCTTCTCCGGGGAAGGATTTGCTAAAATGCGTCCTTTCGAGGATGCCAAGATGCCAGGGGTGGCATACATGGACGCATACTCCCAAGCCGTGTGGCTGAAGTACAGGCAATAGCCTATCTTCTGCGTGGGCTGTAAGGCGTTCGGACACCGCGTTGGGGCATGCCCCAGGACACAGTGGCACCGTTGCGGCCAGCAAGGCCACTTCTACAGGATGTGGGCCCAGCCGATAATGTGCTACTTCTGCCGTCTGTCTGGGCACTTCAAGAAGGAATGCAGACGATACGCGGTGTGGAGGGACGCACAGGGGTTGCCACCCCTACCGGTGGCACCAGGAAATGTGGCACAAAAGAAGGTTCCACAGGCCAAGGTGATTGCCACGGAGGCAGAATTCACTGAGGTGAAGAAAAAGAACATCAAGGGAAAAAGGAAGACACTACCCCAGCCTACCTCGGAAAAGCCGGCGGAAGTTGCCGAGCCAGCCGAGGTGACGGAAATGGCAGCTGCGGAGTTGGCGGAACTTGCCAACGCAGCAGCAGAAATTGCACATGTAGAAGAACTGGTGAAGGATGCAATCACTAAGGAGGCACGAGCAGAAACTCTGGAGCGCATATGCCGGGTGGAGATCTCCATCAACGAGCGCGTTCCCGATGATGCTCAGCGGTTCGAACTGGAGGACAGGATGCTGGAGATTAAGAAGCGATACGCCAGCGGGGAGCTTGAGGAGTTGCCTCATGCTATGCCCTCAAAACGTCACCGCATACGCTACACACCCAGTCGCCTAAAGCACTGACTACGCCGAGTCGGAGAGCGACATGGGTGACACGCGAGGTGAAAAGAGGAGGACCACAACGTCCCCCAAAAAGAAGAAAAGCAGGTACTCCAACTAGACCCTGATGACCACCTTCCTGTCGACGGCCAGGAGCATCAATATCTCCTCCTGGAACGTAAATGGATTGTCTAATCAAGAGAAAAGACTGGTCACACGGTCCATTAAGCGAGATCATATCATCTGCCTTCACGTGCACCTGTTCCTGGTGAACGTGTACGGGCCGCACCGAGGCAAACATCGCTGCGCGGAAGCCGTACAGGCTCTGCTACGGAGCAAGGCCTCGGCGAAGGACATAGTGATCGTCGTGGGAGACTTCAACATGCTGGACAAGATAACTCAGTCCATGGATGCATGGGGAAGAATGGCCTATCAGCGGCTGACGGACGAGTTCGGCCTACAATGGCTAACTGCCAGCAGCAAGCCGATTGACCATGTCCTATACAGCGATGACATCGCGAATCCTTTGCAAGGCTTCCAGGACGTTCCATGTGTGCTCTCGAATCATCCCTTGCTACGATTCACGCTAAGAACGGAAAACTCTCTGACGAAGACAGGCGGGAGCTCTGCGTTAGTATGCATGCCCGCATAGTTCGAGACGCATCTCTGTCACCAGTATTTAATCGAAGCGATTCTGCGGAATACTACCATCCTCCGGGTCGCCGACTGGGACAGGTTGAAGCGCACAATCCATCTCTTCAGTAACGCGCAGTTCGGCGACAGGAAGATGAGATCCGAAGCGTACCTGAGCTTGAACACCAAGACTGCTCGCTTTCGAAATACTAGCCACAGTAGGAGAGCCCGTACGTGTTCAAGACCGTCAAAGGGGAAGTTGGAGTACTGGAAAAGAGAAGCATCGCCACCGATGTCTTCTCCATCCGGCACGCAGATGAATTCAGGCACACGTCGGAAGGAATCTCGGAAGCCTTCCACCATCATTACACCTCGCACTTCCGACGACGAGATCTGCGCCCAGCGGAAAAGCAGAGCATCCTGCGGTACCTGCACCCACGAGTAAAACAGGAATATCGAGAGAAGCTGGAAGAAGAGATCTCCGCAGAAGAAATCAAGATTGAGTTCGCTGGACTGCGCAAGGATGTGGCGGCTGGACCCGATAGTGTTCCAATCACGCACTATCAGCGTTACCTGCACGCCTACCTTCGCCTGTTCCGCGAACTCACAAGTGCCATTTAAGAAGACAGCCTCACTCCATCGTTCCACGAAGGGAGGCGACCTGTTGGAAGTCATCCAATTGCGGCCGATCACCATCCTCAACACGAATGCCAAGTGGTTGGCCAAGATCTGGGCCAACCGCTTAAACATCACGATGCCATCAGTCGTGTCTCCTACGCAGACATGCGCGATGCCCGGACGATGCCTGTCTGCGAATGTGAAGTGTGCCCTGGCCACCATCGGGTATTTCCTATATGTAGGCGGAGACCTGGTGCTAGGGTTCACTGATATGGAGAAAGCATTCGACACCGTGGACTATGGGATGCTATTGAAGATCTTGAGGAAACTGGGCTTCCCAAGCTTCTTGCAATACCTGGAGTGGACCCTCGCGGTGCAAAAAGTAAACATCGGGATCAACGGTCTGGAGACGGCAGCAATTCGGATGGAGAGGGGAGTTCGCCAAGGCGACCCCCTGAGCCCGATGCGTTCGTGTTATACATGGAGGCGGTGTCGACGATCGTGGATCGAGGCAGCCGTCTCCAAGGAATTCGAATAGACGGCCAGCAGTTAACCCACCTGGCGTCGGCGGATGATCTCTTGTTCTTCCTTAAGGACGAAGGAGACTCACAAGCATTCCTAGGTGTGGTCAAACAGATGGAATAAGGACTAGGCCTCAAAATCAACACCAGGAAGAGCCACCTGTTGCCAATCGGGATCATGGACCTCTCTACACTGCAAGAGGCTGGATTTTGAGCAGCAGAAACAGTGAAATACCTGGGAATCCACTCGGAGACGAGACTGCGTCACTTTGCCTGTGGAAGGAAATCCTAGGCATGATCCAAGATGAAGCCACCAAGTACACCTGCGTCGACTTCAAGATGACGCGAAGAGCCACCTTGTGGAACGGAGTTCTCCTTCCCAAGGTTCTCTATGGGGAGACCTGCCGAATCGGCAAGAAGACAAAAGTGGAGTTGGAAAAAGTGCAAAGGAAGCTCCTACGGCGTGAATATCGACTGAGGGTTCGGCTGGAATTGCTGTGCCGCCCTCGTGAGCATGGTGGGATCGGTATGAAGCTGCTGGAACATTCCGTGGAGACCATGGATGCGCGGCAACTCCTGGATCTCACGAGAAGTTGGGATGAGTGGCCCTATGCAGCGCACTGGGCGTACTCGAAACTGTTGAACAACTCGAGGGACCTGATGTCAGTGCTCACAGGCGCCACTGGAGATTGGATACAAATCGACCCTACATGGATACGTAAACAGGCACTGGTGACAACTCACCGATTCAAAATCGTGCCTAGGAGCTCTGAAGCATGGGATGAAGAGCGTGCTATGGTGATACCTCACTTTATCCCGATCCCAAGGGAGACTGTGAGCTGATTACACCAAAGGCCACGCTTGAATATTTGACGTTGCGTGCAGTTCCCCACCAGTGCCAATCGGCACCAATTGCGACTGCATCGCTTGACCACGGCTTTGCGGGGTTCTAACAACCATCGAACCCGGGAGCCTTGGAAAGAACAGCCGCACCAGGCGTGGCTGTTCATGACCAAAGCCAACATGAGGACTGAATTAGGAAAACAGCAACAAGACTTCGATGCCCTTAAGGCAGCCTCGAGACGCTACGGCCCCGCGCACGCTAATGTGCTGACCGTAGGGGCTGCCCTCATGGGGAGTGACCTTCCCCCGGACACGCAGGACGACTACCTGTTGTTCTACAACGGAGACTGAGTGGCTCCAGCTTGTGTCATTGGACAGGAAACCATCAAGATGGACTCTGCAAGGCGTGCGGAGAAGAGGAAACTCAACTTCACGTGTTCACTTGCCCCACACTACGTCCCGATTGGCATGCGGTAAAGGCAATAACCTGCCTACAGAGGAAGACGAACGAACAAATCCTGTCGGGTTTGTTTCAGGGAACGGGAGTTGTTCCCCTCTACAACCCGATGGTGTTGACCACGCTAGCCCTCTTTATCACTGCCATTGTGATAAAGAGGGCGCCCTTCCACCTCAAGTGCCTGCATGAGACATTGTCAGCGGCCTTGTGAAAAAGGAAATAGGGATCAGGAGCTGCGGCAAGATCCCAGCCTGGACGTACCGGTACATCCTTCTCAAGATGGAAGAATACATCCGGGCACAAGGGACGATTCCCCTCCCCTTCCCCTACCTTGAAATCTGGAAAACCAAGTGAAGTGATCACGATATGTTAAGTAAAACTGCGAATCTGTGCAATAGTGGACTGTGAAGTCCTGAAAGACTCAACTGAGTGCGTGTTGATTGTTTGTGCGTTGGTAGAATTTTAATAAATTCACCCCACCGCTTGTCGGACTTGGGGACAATCCAGGTTTTCAGTGGTGTTTCGAATAACGAAGAACTTCAGTGATCCGTATATACCCATCATATTAGTTGGAGATTTTCACGTAGATATCAAGAAATTAGAAAATATAAACTTATTGGACTTTATGCAGACGATGTTTAAATCGATACTTGCATCAGATCCTGTAAAATCCACTCCGAGTAGTCAACTTGTATAGACTTGATATTCGCTCGTGGCTTAGAAGGATTAAATTGTTTCAGTTTTGTTTCTTACTTTAGTTATCATGGTCCCATATTGTGTGTTGCGAATGAAGCAAATGAGACTTTATTGGCAATTTATTCATATTTTTCAAGTCGTTATTCACTCAAAAGTATATCAGCTTCATCGGACTGGAGCCACCGCCTATCTTTTAAATTGCTGATCAATGGCCTATCGAAGATTAAAACAATGCCATTTTAAAATTTTAAAATAAGTGACAAGTGTGGCTGTGACTGAATTCGTGTATCCTTTGACATAAAAAGTCCAATAGGTAATGTATTATCTTTGCTGGAAGATTTCCCGTTGAATGAAGAACGTACAGTTAGAATGAAGTAGAAAAAAATTCGAGAGTAGCAAAATTCGATCGCATGTGGAACGGTTAAGAGTACATATGGAAACAAACTTGTTGTGTCCATGGAGAAATTCTGCTCAGGAATTAACAGGCACCTTCTCCCCCACTGTTTTGTTTTCCATGGCTCACTTGTCGAACCTGCGGGCCTGATTTCTCCTCCGTGAGGAACTTTCCCGTTGCGACAGGAATCGTCTTGGCCATCCCACAGGGGCCTGTGGTTGCTCCCAGATTTGAAGCCCTGGTATGTCAATAAGGTGCTAAACCACTTTAGATTTAAGTTAAAAAAATTAGTCGTTCATGACCCATTGCGGATGTGTGTAATTATTTTTCTGTGTTATTATCGCCTCATGAAACATTGCAAGATGGCGTGCAGATCTCTCATCTGTGGTGTGTTTAGGACCTTTTTTTAATGTAAACCACCCAACAGCGCATGCATTTATTTAATTATCTATAATTTTTGAAGATGAGGAAATTTCCAAGCAAGTCCATTTTTGATAGACCCGACCATGAATTACTCATGTGAGCAAGCTGCCACCGAAAGTAGTTGATGGTTATCATAAATTAATTGATGTCGAAATCTGTTATGACACCGGTTTATAGTTTGATTCATTTTTATGAAGGAAATATTGCTGATCCCCGCACTAGTTGCTATTATTTTGGTTGATGTAAATAGTTTTCCATTTATCGATGAATTTGGGATTTCAAAATTTGCAATTGAATTAGGGTTTTATTATATTGAAATCTCGAAAATCTCTAAAAATTAATATGAAAGTAACCTTAGTGCAGTATTTGAAATGATTTTTCACAGGTAATCATCCTATTAATTCATCACATACTAGACTTCACAACAAAATGCTGTGTTATTCAGCACCTGAGAGAAATAAGAAATATATCTTAGAAACCATTTCTCCTTATCTAAACTCACTAAGTGTTGATTTTGGTGATTCAAATGAAAAACTCAGGGGATTAGAAATTGCAGCTGGTTCAGGACAACATATGCAAGTTATGGCTGAAAAATTTCCAAATTTTTATTGGTATCCTACAGAGCTTGATAGCCATTGTTTAAACAGTATTGCAAAATATATTGAACATTATAAATTAAATAATGTTCATCCACCCATTCAAGTAGATGTATGTAAGCCTCCAATGGAATGGGATGCTGATATATTTTTACCTGATAGTTTTCATTTTATATTGTGTGTTAATATGATTCATGTGACACCTATCAAGTGTAGTGAACATCTGTTTGCAGCTTCAGATTTTCTGTTAAAATCCAGAGGCATACTTTGTACCTATGGCCCTTACAGGATGAATGGTGTGCTCGTTCCAGAGAGTAATGTACAATTTGATAAACAGTTGAAGCAGACTAATCCACTTTGGGGAATAAAAGATGTATGCGAACTTGAAAAAATTTCAGAAAGCCTTCACTTGAAGCTGGAATCCATTCATGACATGCCTGCAAACAACAAGGTTTTGATTTGGAAAAAAACTGCCAATTAGTCTTGAATTCTCAATTGCAGTAAGACAATAAAATGCACTTCAATCTTGTTATGAATGAAAAATGATGAATTATTCAGGAATTTGTTTGTTCATCTAACATGTACTGGATTATCAGTACTGCATTATTAGTTTCTAACTTTAGCTTGAATGTAAAATTTGTAATTAATATCTACTGTATGTATGTATATGAAGGAGCAAACTATTATCACTGAACCACAGGTATCAATGCAAGCAAGTGTATGCCAAGAAACAGGATACTTACGGACCAAAAAATTAAATACGGTGACTTGTAGTTTGGGTGACATGACTGGTTCTGCATAACTAAACTAGATTTTTACGATGCAATCCATAGCCTAAAATAACGTGAGCAATGATGAAAATTTGGTTCTTATTCTGAAGTTATGGAATTAGTAAGGATATTAATAATTCGGACTGAAATCTGAACGCTTGCGATGCGTATTTCGTTCATGATGATCGAGTACTACGTGAATAGTTGCATCCGTTGCAAACATTTAAGTAATTTAGGATTTTAGCATTCCACAGTTCTCCTCATTTGTCATTTTCTGTCGTTTCCATTTTTATGTGTACGAATCTAATCCACAAAAAGGGGGAAAATTAGCAACCAAAAAATCGTTTGTCGAAAGTTTTTTGCGGACTACATGGACGATATTGGAGAAATCGAAGCATGCAATTCTTAAATGATGATTCTGGTGAATTGTAATGAAAACCATGTTACGGTCAGAGTGGACATTATTGTGTACAACACGATTAATTCCACAGCATGCGATTCCTCACAATGTGGAACAACTGATCGAGTGTTATTCAATATCACTGTTTATGCACACCCTTCTTCCATATTGTCTCTCCGGTGGCTGTGAAGTTCGAAGTTGCCCCATTATTTTGTTTATGCAATCCAGATTCCTGGATGACACAAAACTCCAACTTTCAATAACTAATGGACTTGACAGAAATCGATGACCGGTGCAGTAAACTATGATAAACAATCAAAGCTGGTTGGGTGTTATCTTAGATTCGAGCACACCAGTCATCCGTTTCATCTCTCCTAGCGTCAACTTCAATTTAGGAGTTTCTTAATCATAGCCAAAAGCGGCATGAATGCTTTCTACAACAAGGTTTCAAGCAGATTTTAGAACAAAAAGATAGAGGCGTTGTAGCGTCTTGAATTACGTTTATAGGTTTCCGGATCCGGCACGTGGTGACCGCGAAATGTGAATTTCCCCTTGCTAAAAAGTATCTTTGTAAAGACAGTATAGATAAGATATTAATTATAATACAACAGCACTGAACATATCTAGCCATTTATTACTTTTGGCTGCTTTCTTCTCATTTTCTATACGTGGGAACATATGGAGCGCACAGTAAGGTGATTTCATGAAGTTGCAGTTGTGCTTCAGTCTGCGGATTGCTGAACATTCGTAGAAAACAAAACCACATGATAAATCAGATATTTCTGAATAGTCCTTAAAGAATTAATTGCCTTCACAAAGATTAAGTGCCTCTAGAGGTAGGTGTGAGTGTACAAGGCACTAACTAGGAAGTTTTCAAATATGAAGAATCCATTGCTTAGTATTCTAAATAGAAACCTTGTTGTAAAGCAGGGAATGCTAAATGAGGTGTGAAATATAATATTTATATGTAATTGGTTTGACCTGGAAAAGAAACTAAGATTCCGCACTACATGCGAAGTTGCAAGTTAGGAATATAAAAACTTATCCAAAGCAAAAATCCGTTAGAAGTTCAATTATGATTATAACAGAGCACTACTATATGGCGGTTTCATTTTAAAAAAAAAGATTTCTATAAAGAGAATGAATGAAAAAGGTACACAACTGTTATTGAGATTGCTGCTCTTGTAAAGAAACAAAAAATCTGGAAAGGACGGGTCAAACGCCCTTAATACCTTCTGCTTCCAATCTTATGGAGAAGCAAATCATGTTGAGTGCATATAAAAATCGTGCATTAGCTATTATTTGAAAATCATTAATCGGTAAAGCAATTATTTACATTATGGATCATTCTCATTTACTGCTTGCAAATATGATTTTTATAAAAGCTATGCAGAGCAACCCTGACTGTTTTGCTTTACAGGTGCTGCATATCGAGGTGCAATAATGAGTTTCTGGAACCCTGAAAAAAAGTATTCAGATATAGAAAGGTTAGGTGTGGCATATTTCTGTTTCAGATGATTTGGAAGTTAGCTTTTTCGTATTGGTAACGATACTAAAAATTGTAGTCAAACAAAATTGGAAACTTAACACGTATATCAAGTTTGGGTTCTAAGTAACCGTGATTTACTCTCTCAGACAGTAAATAAGCTCTCACGTGCCATCCAGTAAAAGTTGTTGCATACTTTTGAATAGTAATGTTATTTATATATAACTAAATGACTGTATCATCAGGTGGGCATGTTTGTATCCTGCTTACATCAATAACAAGAGAACACTGGATCAGGGTAGAAGAATACCTAAAAGCAAGGTTAGCTGAAAATATTTTCCAATTAAGATTTGTTTGTAGGCTGTAGATAATCCCTGTGTGGAGGAGATGCGTGATGTACTAGCAGTAGCAGGATTTAATCCTATTATAGAAAAAAAAAATTACTGCCATGAAAGAACCAAAGAAGCAACCTGTCAAGGGCGAATAAGAGTGCAAATACGAAATGATGATGGTGAGCCAGAGAATCCTGCCCTGCCAACAAGTAAGGACAATGATAAGTCATCTATGGCAGTAAATGTTTTTGTAGAAAAGGCTATATTATTACATCTAGGAGAAATGATTCCAAAACTGAAAACTCGTTGCCAACGTAGTGGGACAGAAACAACATTAAAGCCTGCTCTGAAACAAGCTCAAGACAGTAATCCGTCATCAAAGAAAAAGAAACAAGGAAGAGGGAATCGTCGGTAATAGGAAAGTTTGGGAAATAGCAATGTTCTTTAAAAATAAATTCCAAATATGTTATAATAAAAGTTGTTTCCTAGTTCTGGTTGGATACACCTTATGCATTTCATCTGTTCCACTCTTCACCACTTGCTTTGTTTGTGGAACAGCATTCTTTTTTTTAATGACTTTTTTCTTATTAAGTGTACCTTTAGTGGGAGCTACATCACTTGTGTTTAAGTCCTCATTGGATTTTGTTTTTTTCTGTGACACTTTTTTCATCTGATTAGATTTTGAAGTGGTAGTCTTTGGTTTCTGATGATCAGAGGCAGCTGACCCATCCATGTGTTGATTACTATTAACAGAAATGGTATCCATTTGGGGAGCAATCATTGTTTTTTCGAGACTTAATGCTTTCTTCGACCTTTTACCTGATTCCCTACCCTCAGTTTTAGGCAAAGATTTGTTTACAGCCCTTTTTTTGGTTGCTTTCTGATTAGTTGCAGAAGTACAATATTTGGCCTCCAAGTTATGAAGGAAGTTTTCTACTGATGACTTCCGATTTTGAATAGCTGCTATTAACTGCTCTTTTGTATCTAGATTTTGATGCTTGTTCTCTCTTTCCACTTCCTGAGCTTCTTTCGCCCATCGCTTCCATCGACGTTCCTTCTTGCTCTTGGGTTCATGAGTAAAAGCTGGAAAGGCCTCCACTTCTTGACTATCAATCATTCTTTGAATGAGACTGCAGATACGAGGCTCATCATCATATCTGTAAAATATATGTTGCACAATAGCATTCATATCTCCTTTGCATTTTTGATATGCTGCCTTTAAATCCATCAGTTCTTCTTCAGAATCTGCATACTTAAATGATTTCAAATTAACTGCAAATCCAACTTACTTTTGTATTCCTTCTCAAACTGTTCAATCAACTCCTTTGTCACAGGCTTAAATAAAGTATTCCAATATCCTCTCCAGTCTTCTATGTTAATACTGAATTCATCATCCACTTGGCCTAATTGAAACTTAAAAAACAAAACATGTTTTTAAAATTCACCTGACTCATCATATAGCAGACGCTTCTGCTGATCAGAGAGTACAGAATATACTTTTAGGAGCAGTTGAAACTGGCTGGTAGCCTGTTCTTTTCTTCCTGGAGGAACTCTGTCTGGATGAATTTTCAAGGAGGCTGAATAATATGCTTTTTTCACTATAAAAACAGCTACTGTCACACAAGTTGCAAACATGGGAAATAATCAGAATTTGTATACATTAAACATACATTGCAACTGTAAAGAACGTTTACATTTTCTAAAGTTAATGCATTTTTGACAACAAAATCACTAAATTTATCTTCTTACTAGCACTAGAAAATGCAACTGCACTACACATTTTACATGCTTCCGACTGGGAAATCCTTAATTAAAGTTAATCGTAATTCAAAATAAAGGTGCATGTTCAATTTTTTTTTTTATTCCTGCAGTCATAATTTGTTTTGAAAAATAACATCAGCTTATAACTTATTAAAATGTGATCCAGTGAAAGCATACTTAGAAATATTCTCATAAATAAAAATGTGCAAAACGTTGTATTTTCCAGGAGTTATGAAAGTCAGATTCAAAAAGTAAAAGAAACACTGGCATCAAGACTGTAGTGATATAATTCTTAAGGTTCACATAATTATAATTATAGAATCATAAAATCACCTTCTCTAGGTTTTGCAGTTTTCCGTATCTTCAGTATCTGATATAAATCTGAGGTTCCAAAAAACTGTAAACAATCCTCCTGTAATGTCATTGTGCCAGGAAACAATCCACAAAACGTAAAGATCAGCCAACAGAGACACTATAGTAATCCAGAACAAAATTTCAACTACTCAGAGACGACTATTTTCGCGCTTCAACAGAGATACCAGAGTTTATCATATCAAGATAAATATGTGCTATTTTAATATCTCCATCGCACTCATTCAAATAATCAGTAGATTTATAACATTATGCATTCTCCATTGAACATTACTTCTCCACATTCTAGTTTCATCACTTAGTTTTTCTAAGGATACATTCGTATTCATCTACAAAAGAGCAAGAATATTAGGCAAATCCTCCAACAACGTTTTTCTAGATTAACCCTCTTATACATCCTTTTTTCTATTTTTTAAGATATTCTCATAATTAAAGATACGAAACACCTCTTCTTAAGTTTTTTTGGTAAACAAACTAATCGATACTTTGTCTTTTCAATCCGATATCTAAGAGTCTCCACGCTATAGTTTTTTTTTTTTTTTCGAGCATTTTTGTAATATAATCAAGCCATCCTTCAGCCATTAAGTATGCATTTCTATTTCAACACTATGAATAAATTTTTGATTTATAAAGGTAGCTATTAATTTTGGAAACTTTTGAAATATAGAAATTAGGTAGGTTGAGATTCAGTCTTTCCTTCTAAATTACCATGCCGTAAAAACAAGTGTATTCCTTTTATTATAAAATAAAAATGAGAAGGATAACGATTGTCCATGGCATGGTGAAATGTTAGTTGCTTTCTTTTGAATATTCCTAATTTTGCTAATGGACATGCATTCTCTGAAAAAAACTGAAACCTCAAATAATCTATTCCCATGTTTAGTTTCTAACTTTTCGCATTCTTAACAAAAAGATTCAAAAAATGAAGGAATTCAAAGGCTAATTCGTCTAAAGGATCGGATTACTAAAGACTGTTATTTCCTGCAATTGCAAAATGTAAGAAACGTATCTTTAATCTGATCTGTCGTTAATTGTTGGATGACTTCATTCAAAGCACCTAGTACTAAAGCATCTGATACTGCATCTTCTACACTAGCATAAACAAGAGATGAACATTTCTACATCAAGCCAATCCAAAATTTGATGGTGAAAGTTTTTTCGAAGACTTATATAAGAAAATGGAGTATGCACAGAGTGTAGGAATTAGCTGTTTCCTAATAAAGAACATGGCTTCCAGAGTGTAGGCATAAAGTTTTAGGATTCAGAGACGGATGTTTGAGGTTAATTTATAAATTTATTTGGATGGTGACACAAATGACTTTTGACTCATGGGATCGGATTTACTCAGATTATATAACTAAATATGAAGAATGCTAATATTTTTCAGCAATTATAGAATCAGGCAACTACACAACTGAAACAGGAAATATAATTTTTTTCCACTTATGTTAATCTGCAGATTCTTTTATGTCCTTTAACACATAGCTGAGTGCCTATTGGAAAATTGGATGTACAAGTTCATATGTGCTTCAGTTGTCGTGATTAAAAAGTACAAGAGCAAATTTCAGATGAATTAATATTTAGTCATCGCATTATGTCGACTGTCACTTAATATGCATTTCTTTGAGATATCCAAGATCCATTTCCTGTATATTTTTACTTATTGAAAATTCCATTAGTTCATTTTTTATATCTTAGTAGAAATGAGCAAATTGTAAAATAATGTGGAAATATTACGGATGCGTATCATCTTTTGACGCTATGTGTTCACTTATTTTCATCAATAATGGTATTCTAAATAATGAATACAGACAACATCATTTATTTTTACGAAATCCATGTATTCATCTTTATCCTAGAAATCCATCAATTTCAAAAGTTATCTGTGTTAGTAAGTTTTACATGCTATAAGGAGATTTACGTTTCTGTGGAATCATTATCCTGTCAGAAGCTGCTCTTTAGAATTTGTACCTGTCTTTGATCAGAAAATGCAACTTCTTAAATGCATCATTCACTTGATACGTTTATCTACTTCTCCAAAGTTTCAAACATGAGATACACATTGCATTAATTTACTTAATTTGAAACAATATGTGAAATTAGTAATCAAATGAGCCTATGGTTGGGTTATAGAACGTTGTTTGAAAGGTGCAAATTACAAAACTTTCGAAATTTTGAATCTATACATTATTCATTTAGATATACAGAAAGTCCACTTTTCATGCCAACTTATTCAAGAATCCAGAACGTGTTTAATGAGAACCAAAATTCAGCTAATGTGGGTCAGCGCAGCAAAAGTTGCTCAGTTAATGTTGGCAGGTTCCCGTTAGAGTTTTAGATGCTGCCACCTCTGGCTGAAGCTGTTCATCCTCGCGTGTGCTTGTACTACTGCCTATCGTACTACTCATCACTTTTCATGGTTTGTTTCACTTGTTTTGAAAAGCGCCTCAAGAAAATGGCTAAGAGGATTCTGCACATTACGAGTGCAAAACAGAAGAGACATGTTACTGCATCAGCAAAAATTTGATTCCCAAGGAAAAGCTGCTGTGGAAGAAAATGCGAATACCAAAAGAGCATTGGAAAAATTGACGAATTAGAAAATGAAGATGTTCGGGAACATTCGGAACAGTTAACTGATGATGATCTGCTTTTACATAAACCAAGAGCACTTGAAGAAGCCGACAAGAATGTCAAAGATTGTGATGATGTGCAAGTGAAGTAGTTCACCTGCAAGGAATTCGAGATATCTTTCAGGCTGTAGGAATTCTGAGGCAAAACAAGACGGATGCGGATCCTAACCTCGGTCGAAGCTCTGAATCGGCGAGAAGTCGGTGGCATTCTGCGTCTACAAACCTATGCATGCAGACTTGAAGAAAAATAAAAGAGCTCATTTTCCTCTGCTAAAATATTTTGCAAAACGATGAAAATACTTTCGTCCGCGTATGCTTGCCTTTATGGATAATATTTAGAATTTTCATGTTCTTATTTTGCTCTCTATAACTACTCTATGCCTTGTTGACAATAAATTTAGATTTTCAGAAGATTCTCTTGATTTTTTTTCATAGCAACGTTTCGCTGGCAGGCAAGCAAAAACCTGACTTTGAAATTTTTCACTGCTCACCTCTATTTTATTTCATTTTTTACCTCCGCAGCCGCACGTGTATTCGGATGACCACAGCTGCGGAAGGTGGGAGCGTGGGTGGAGGCGGGGGAGCCTGTCGGCGGCCGGCGCCCTAGGTCCCCTCCTCCGGTAGGGCCTCCCCCAGAGTGCTGACGGTGGCGCCCCGCCACGGAGAACTTGCGGATGTTGGGCCGGTCGTACTCCTCCATGCTCATCAGCTTCTGTGGCTTCCCCGGCTCCGGGGACACGCTCCCGGAAGCGTTCCTGTGGTGAGCCAGGAAGTTGGGGTTCGCGGAGGTCAGCAGCCCCTGGGCGAACAGGACGAGGCTGCGAACGAGTTTCTCGGGGGCTTCTTCCAGGACTTCTTACCTCTGTTAAGCCGGAACCGATTACGTATTTTGCAATCAACGTATGCTCGAACAGTGCGAATCGGAAGAAGGCGACGGCTCGTTGAATTATTCGCATCACCCGCGGTTCGCCCGTATTATACAATTTTCTCCTAGAAAGGAAAAGCTTTGACAAACTGAAGTTTGCGAACTTTGTGGGTAACTTATATCGGGAACCTTCTACGAATTGGAAAGACTTGCTTCTCACTGATGACGTGAGTAAACACTGCCAACATCCATCAAGGCGGCTTCGATGCATGCGGAAACTACGTTCGTGCTGGAACGGGAGAACGTCTTCTCACGCAAAGTTGGATGGAATGAGTATCTGAAAAACGAGTCACTTTCAGCCGCTGTTCGTTTTCAATACCATATCCACTTTGAAAGCGTTTTTCCTGTAGATTTTGGGATGAGCGCACTAGTTACTGAATTCTGAGGCAAATGAGCAGGTGATGAATTTGCCATGCAACCCTTGCCGTCAGTTGCATACCCAAAGAAAACAGTTTAGAAGTATTCATATATTTCCAAATAATACTTTATATAATTCCATCCTTACACAAAGCTAACAATTGGGAACCGTTAATAAGCTAACGATGCAAACAATTCATCTTTCGAAATTTCGGATAATCAAACAGCCAACATCGGAAAACAATCAACAGTCAACAAACGGTGGAAGGACGACGGCCAGTTTGTAACTGATAAAGCACCACTTGGCAAACCAATTTTTTAATGATACTGAATTAAATGTTCAAGCTTCATATCATAAAATTCGAACATACACATAAACAGGAAGGGTGTCTGTAATCATTTCATTTTAATGTTTGGATTCCTGATATTGAGCACATAAACGTGGTTCTCATTATGTTGATGCTTTCTCTTTTAGCACTGGAAATATTTATCTACATGTGCTTCCAACACTGTTCTAAATCTTCAAGTAATATACCGGAAGAACAATTTATTTTCCTCGGAATCAAGTAGAAGCTTCTTGTCCTATTAAGTTCAATATGTAGCCTTTAGGAAGCTGAGCTAATGTTGCTGCAACTTCCACAATAACACGATCAAGCCATGTCACTGGGTTTGGATAAAGTATGCCTCCTTCAAAAAACCCCAAGTGGCCCCCATGTTTTGTTTCCACAAGAACTATGCCATTTTGTTTCTCTACAATGAAAAGCACTTTACAATAATGGATGAACAGAAATATGGCTTACCAGCAGATCTGTGTGCAATCTGCTGTAAAGGTAATGGGACTAGAGGGTCATCCTTGGAATTAATTAAAACTAAAGGAATCATAACACTGTCAAGATAATGGACAGAGCCTTGAGAATCATAAAATGCTTCCAAATCAGAATGGCGATGAACTCGCCTACACATACCATGCATGTATGTTAATTATTCATTTACTCACCTAGTGTACAATTCATCAAGTTCCCTAATAGAAGGAGCTGCTATGATACGTGCTGCCTCTGGTAGATCATACTCCTGTCTGACTGATTCTGCCAAGAGTACAGAACGATGGCGCATCACAAGTCTACGCATAGCCTCAGTTAAGCCATGCAAATAAATACGAGCCATGATTCCAGTTAGCTGCATGAGTAGCTGAATTCCCAAGAGAACATCATATCCTTGGCAGATAGATATGGCAGCAACAATTTGAGCAGGATGCTTTCTCTTTTCCCCCAAATATTTCACTACTATGTTTCCTCCCATACTGAATCCCACAAGCACAATCCGTGTTTGTGGAAATAAAATTACTAAATCATCTAACATGTGTGCCAGCTCTTCTGTATTTCCTACACAAACAATGAAAGTATGAAATGATTGCTTACTCACCATAGGCAAAAATGCGAGGGGTTGTCAATGGAACATCGATAACACCTAAATGATTTAGGGCAGCACAGCGCCATCCCTCACCTTGAGCAAGGCGTAGCAAAGCTCTAACATAGACTGACTGACTACTGTTAGCTATGCCAGGACAGATAGCTAACGTAACATCACCAGCAGAATGCAGACCAAGAGGGTTATACAAGTCATAAGTTATAGTAGCACCATCAGGTAAAACTACTTCATATCGTTTACTATCCTTTGGCTGTGGACAACAGACACGACCTACTATGGCATGAACAATTGTTTGTATATGTCCATTCTTTCCCCAGAGCCATGTTGGTTCAAAAGGATAGTTAAGAGTTGAACAGCTTTCAAGTAAGGCTGTCAGAAATTTATCATGTCCATAAATTTTTGGTATTTCTATAGGTTCTGATACTTTTAACAGGCTCAAAACCAATAAAATCAACAAAACTGCTACAACAAGTAAAGCTGACATGTTATTGCAGACAGCAATGTCCGGAGCTCCAGAAAGATCACTTCATTGAACTAACCAAGTTGCAAATAAAAGTAAATAAGGCAATTCATGCGGAATTGCTGTCATTATAATTCTTGGAAATTTTATGCTGACCTTAGTGCTCAGAATGGCTAAACTTCCTCCACTGAATATAAAAAAAACACATCCTTTGATAATCAACTCTTGAACACATAAGACCACATATCACAATTTACGGATTAATTGCTAAAACACAAATTGAAATTCAAGTATTAACTAAAAAATTTACAATCTCTTCTGAACGATTTTGGGATATACCTCCCTTCACCGGAAGTTGGGAAAGACAAAAAAAACAACGATTCATTCAAATTATTATTTTACCGACTCCTTGATTAGGCATTGCAATAAACCGATGTTCTTTTTTTTTAAAAAAAAAAAAAAACTGGTGATGTAAATTGAAAATGGTATGAATTTGGCGCAAATATGTAACCACGAAAGAGCAGATTTCGCTACATGCCACTTCGAGCAACAGAAGGGGAAAAAAAAGTTCTCTCTTCAAATCTTTGCTCATCTGCACGAATGAAAATCACGCTGCACGAAATGCCCAACTAGCAACCCACACTTTACCAGGAGCAGTTTGAAGAGAAAAAATTCCCTTCGGGAACGGGATTTTATGATTTGTATAGATCCTGTAGATGTCACTCGATCTACATGAACTACTATTATACGTTCCGGAGGTTGGGTCAAACGTTGCAGATCTCATAAATCTTTACAAAATCTCAGTATTCCTCATTATCTAATTTACGAAAGCATTCAAAATTCAACGATTTAGATTTCTTCTACCACACCCTAGGTGATACAGTTTTTAGGGAAGAAGCAACTAACTTTGATGAATTTGTTTTAAGAGCATGAACGTGTGTTCATCACTGCATTAGATATATCTTTACAGGACAATTAATTTATAGGCAGTGAAATTACTAATAAAATCAAGTGTTTCGATGGAAAAAAAATATCTTATGGGCCGCCGAATCAAATACATTTTCATTATCGGAAGTTAGGATTTTTTGGTTTACCACTCCTATAGTACACAAAGATAACCAATAGAAACTCTGTTTAGCGATATCAAACTAAGGCCGACGATCTGCCGAAAAATAATGAACCACCACACATGAGGGAAAATACGAATAGGGAATTTATGCGAACTGATTGCACCTATAGTTTCAAAAGAATCGTCCTTACACATATAATTGTCTCTTTACTATAAAAAGCTTGAAATTCCTTCATGCAACCGCCTTTAACTTCCAGGAAAGATGCCGTTCCTTTTTTATCTATTAGTTGAAAATTCCTGTCATACCACTCACGGCCTTTTAGAAATGAGCAAGGTTGAAAATGAGGAAAATTCTAAAAGCTATAAAATTAATGAAAATGAAGATACAATGCAAGAAATCTTCATTGGTTACAAAATGCCCTCCTCGAAATATGCTATAAAATGACAAATTATAAGTGATAAGTGATATGAATCATAGTTTGCAAAATAAAGA
Organism: Raillietiella orientalis; assembly: GCA_036172245.1. Classification (NCBI taxonomy): domain Eukaryota; kingdom Metazoa; phylum Arthropoda; class Ichthyostraca; order Raillietiellida; family Raillietiellidae; genus Raillietiella; species Raillietiella orientalis. The sequence goes on along the minus strand of JAYWIR010000003.1, from coordinate 1,214,866 downwards.
GAATCCTTTTCTTTAGAAACGCATGCACGTAAGTATAAATCTATTTCTATGATATATACATGTTTATATTGCCTGATGGCTGTGATAGTTTCAGTAATTAAAATCATTATTTCTGTGTACACTCTTTGGACAACAGAGAATACATACAAACATTGGAAACACTTACAAGCAACATACACCATTATAAGTACTTAAATTTAATGCAAAAACAGATTGCTCGTTAAAAATCAAAGTTTATGCAATCAGTCTTTTGATTCCAATAATAAAACTCTGTGATTTTTCTGGAGCATTCTAATGCCATGAAATTAATAAACAGATTGAGATTAAAGAATTTAAATTGAGATCAGTGTAAATTAAGATCTATCTTCATTCACAAGGTAGTACGAAAAGTTCCTCATTATTTGCTTGCAGTGTTTCCACAAAATATAATCTAATTTCCAGATCGGACATTACTTCCGAATTCATTCCCACTGTGTGAATGGGACTAGTAATAATACAGCTGGAACTCAGCAAAACGAATATTGACAGTAAAATGTATTTCATTTGAAAAGCAACCTCATTTCCAAAAATTCAATATTGGAGCTGCATGTGGGCAAAGATTGGATTAAGTAAATTTATTTTATTTTTTTTCTTTTATCTAGTTTTAGACTGATTTCGCTTACATCAAAAGGTTTTCTTTTTCTACATAGTTGAAACTGAAAGTTTTCTCGGAGTGCTAGACTAATGGTATTATACATCCGTTACACTGATCATGTGTTGGCTTTACAAGCATTTCACAATTCAATACATTTCAATTTTCCTCAGTAGTTAATTTGATAGGGTTAGTTTTTTTTTTATTACACTAACTAAACAGGAAATTTCATTTACATTTTTAATTTCATGATTTCAACTTTGTCAAATTCCTGCTCATTTGATATTCCTTTTAAATGTCTATCCTAGTATAAGCTGTATATAGCTGAAATAAACTTAAGCTGATTCAGAGTAACAAATATAACGACATCTGATTTGATCATGGCAGTCTCTGAATGATGTGTAAAATTGTCGGCGGCAATAGAAATTTGTACCGTATCATTTCATAGCACCAATTATCTAGTTGAATGGTTTCAGTGACTCTATAAGGATTACTTATGACGCATCCTTATAGCTTCACGAAGTAAGTTATTAAAAGTTCTGCCATTATAATTGGAACTTCAGCTATTCTAATCCAAGACTGGCTTGCGTAGTGGAATTTCATAGTATAAAAGGAAATCTGTATTTGTTGGTATAACATTGGATTTCAGCATCTCCTTATGTGAAGATACTACATAGGGAAGGGTCTTTTTAGTGCTTTAATCGTTTGCACGAAAAGAACTCCACATTGCAAATACGGACGTCATCGAATGATTTATGAGGAACAATTCTTGATTGTTCTGAGCAAAACATTCTCGAAGGACTCAGTTTTTAGATCCCAACATCGTCCTAAAATAACGTGAAAGTAATAAATCTTATTCCAATGAGGTTTAGAATAAATCGGAGATAGACCAGAGTTAAGAGATTCACATAACATATTTTGGTATAATATCTATCATTCATATATTTTAGCAATATCAGTGACTTTATTTTTATCTTCCAATTAAGGCACTGTAAGGAGAATTATAACTTCAAAAGTCTACGCTCTAGACTTCGTAAGCTCTTTATATTCCAGAGAAATGAGTTGGAAACTTATTCGTATTGAAAACAGTATGCTTTTCATTGTAGTCACATATCCACAGTTTCTGAAAATTGTTTCATCCATTAAAAAAGGAGATTCTGACTTGTTGCTTTTCAATATCACATGATCTAATATTTGTTATTTCAATCAATATTTCAGTTTCAAATCTCTTTAAAGGCCCAGTGGTTTTAAAGCATAAGATTCCAAGTAACAGAAATCTTTTTAATGAGATTTTGCAATAATATAAAACGAAAAATCAGTAAACCAACTGAGGACACTTTTTTGTCATGCGTCTTCTTCAGGTCTATGCTCGGAGTTAAACATATGTTTTGTGAACTTTGTTGAGGTTATCCCTTAAAAAGATACTATAACAATAAAAAATGATACATATTTTTACACATGTTTACAGGTGGTTAATGTGCTTTAAGTCCGAAAAATGTACTAGAAAAAAAGAAAGGAGAAGTATTTGAGACAATTCCATATTATTCAGAGAACATCAACAAAGAATCATTATACATTCTTTGAACGATTGTGTTTTTAAAAAATCTTTTTGTGGTCCTGTTCAGAAAATTTTTCGAGATCTCAATGAGTTACTATGCAATGTTTTCAGAGTTTTCAATAAGAAAGCTGTCAATGAGTTACTATGAATATCAGTGAGTTACTATGCAATGCTTTCGTATTGAAAGCTCTGAAAACATTGCATGGTAACTCATTGATAGCTTTCTTATTAAAGCTAGTAAACAATAATGCTATATTTTAAAAATTTAGGAACACTTCCATTAATTATGCATGTGGTAATCATGTTTTTAACTCAGGAGGCAACGAATCCATTACAAATTTATTCATGAAGTCGGAAATCCCTTTCATTGCACTGATTTCTCCAACAGTATGTGAAGATTCGTCAATTAAAATGATCCTCACAAAGGGAAGAGCTTAGTGCTTAGGAGCACGCCTGTTCGTTCCAGATGTATGTATTCGAATTCGTGAAGGACAAATTTCGGATAAAACTACTGAATTGCAAAGCACAGGCAAAGACAAACATGAATTTGCGAGAAGCAACTCGCTATTGCGGAAGCCTTATCTTCAAGGGATGTGTTTATTTTAGAGATTAATAATTTACTTCAGCAGATCCGCGTTTGTTTGTTTTTTTTTTTTGTCTCAGAGGAGTACGAGAAACTTCAGATCATTTTCCAGCAATGAAGAGCACCTGTGACAAGCAAACCATGATGCTAATAGGGGCACGCTTTCGAGCATCGAATAGGGGATCTCCACTTGGTGAGTCACTGACAGAGATATGGGAGCTAAAAGTTTGGAAAATAGAAAAAAACCTCATTTGTTTTTTCATAAGCGATGATCTTCCTCACAGAAATTTTTGCCCATTTGAAATGTAACTGCGAATCCACGTGTTCGTGATTCTCTCAAGCAACGGGAATAATTTGCAAGCGTCTAGCCATAGACATGAAAAATCAACTGTTCCCTGAGAGAAGGAATTATAAAAGAAAGTGCTCTATGTATCATTCGAGACAGTTTCATGTTCACATATGTTCAAATAGCAAGCAGCACTCCCTTTAGAAGTTTGAATTTTAGTTATTCAGAGAGGGAGAAACGCTCAGATACAACTGGGGTGCATATGAAGATCACCTGCTATGACTCCATTCTATGAATAGCAGCACTCAGATGTAAGCCTTGAGTGCAACGATACGACATATGCTGGCATTTTATTTCTAAATGCAAGAAAAATTCACCTATTTGCTTTGCTGAATAATTTCCTAGAAACGAGTCCGAAGTACTTTTCAGGAAAGTCTTAGCCCGTGAATACATGTCATGTGTCAAAGTCTTTCAAGAACGTCTTTTTCAGAGTCGGTAACAAAATTGACTGAACGATAAACAGAGAAAGTAAAAATCTGAGGCAAGAAATCGTTTTGGGGAATCCCAAAATTTCAGAGTGGCAGAACGGAGATTTTCTGAAAGGATGGAAAGGAAACAGAAGGAAAAGCATGTAGCAGACTGCATAGAACTGAATTTATGCTTTGCCACACTTAAAGCATATTAAGATTTGCAAAACGTTTGACTCATGCCTGAACGCAGTCATGACACGAAAGGTCATGAATACGAGGGAATTCGAAAAGGAATGCCGATTGGATGTTTTCCTCATAGATGAGAATTAGTTTTTCGATACTAAGAAACAGAGAAGTTAATCGCTAATATCAAAATGAGGCTGTGACTAAATTCTTTGGAATCAGAAGGGAAGTGAAAAGGCAAGTAAGAAACACACCTTTTTCTAAAGGCGGATAAAAGATATCCACAATCATTACGGTTAAATGGCATTTGAATTTTTTTTTTTTTTTTTAAAAAACTGAGTTTCGTTGATGATCGAAAGTAGTGTTCCCTGCCTCCTCCTTTCAAGAGCACCTTAAATTCGTTCATGTTCTCATGTCACACCTCAGAAGATTCAAAAACAGAAGGATGGATGCAATGCAATTTCCTTGAAAATCCTCAACGCAACGATGGTCATTTAAGATGAATAATGCAACGTGATGAATAGCGTAGAAGGAGCTTGATCAAGAAACAGTATTTACTCCTTCAGTTTTTAATATGCAATACAGAGCAAAATGAAATACAATGAGTTCAAGTTGGATGTCTGAGAAACTACCTGATTATGTTCAAAGTACTTATTAACTTACCAGATATGCATGATGCTCTCAGAGGGCCACAAGAGAACTTTCATTTTTCTAAGTATATAATGACAAAATAATAAGAAATATGGTTATATAAGATCGTGCCCTTATCCACAGTAGGTTTCTCTTGCCGATGGTCACGGGTGACCACCTTGGACCCTTGGTGCACTCACCTTTGATTACTTTTTTTGAATGTTTTCTTACAAATATAGGAAAATGGCTATCTATGGCGTTTACGTGATATGGTAATACACCTCGAAAGGTATCGTAGCAACCGTAACAAACAACCCTTCATTTCTTTTGCCAAATACATCCCCATTAGTTGGTGAGTCGTGAGAATTTGTATGGTAGGGATCGTAAAAATCGTGAGAAAGCGTTGTGCAAGACATTAGTAAACAGTGTCTGTTCATTTCTATAATAATAAGGGATGTGTATACTTCTACCTTAGATTTTACGATTATAGAGCGATATTTACGATTATTTTGTGAAATCTGTTCATAATCATGTTCATAGATTACCCTTGAAAGATATGGATACAAACGATGGCCAGCCTCAGATGTTTTAATACAATACACTGTATTTAAGTTTTGTAATTCAATATATAATGTTTTCATTTGAATCTCTAATTGTTGAATATTGCATTTTTTTATTTCATAACATTGTCTAGTTAGCTATGATGTTAAAAATTTTTTAGTTGACCATATTCGTCTTATTTTAATTATTCTAACGTCCAAGGCACTCCGGTCGCTGATGGCCACCATGGCCCCATAAAGGAAACAATCTCCGGTCACTGGTGACCAACGTGGCAGTCAGCGTGTTAAAAGATGCATTGCTTCCCATAATATGCTTTCTGCATTAGTTATTCCTTAAGCATACGAACCCCATATTTTCTTAACGATGTTACACACCTTGAAACATCGATCGCATAAAATATATCCCTTTGAATTTTAGAGATAACTCTGGGAGATTAAGAACGGAATTTTTGCACAATGGAAATATGAAGGTATTAATGATTCTTTGAAATTAATTTAGCACCGTACTTGAAAGATGCCATTTTCATTCACCGGACTATCCTGTGAAGCATCACTATGACAACAACCTGAGATTTTGACCAAGTTTTCAACTTCAGAAATCCAGACAGTTATTTTCTCACCTTTAGAAAAACTCATCTCTTTCTAAAGTCTGGTGCACGAGAATCAGAGAGACCTTGATCTGACATCTAAGAATAAATTACCCGGCAATTCATGAACTGGTATTTAAGTTACTCAACAGAATGAACGACTGAAGATTATTTTAGCTGCAAGGGATTTAACATCTCGAAGCAATGATTCGAAAAGGATCAGGCAGTGGTGGGTAGATTTAGACCCTGAAGAGATATGGTACTGAGGACGAAAAGCTTTGCTGAAAAGCTGCCATCTGAAGGCGATAATTCCAAAGCCACCGCGAGACTGAGTAGGACAGTGTTTTCAACTCCTCGTAGGACCAAACAGAAAACGCACATCTCGGGGACGAACGTCCTTTCTGAGGAGATTCAGTGATGCTACGCGAAGGTAGGAAGCGTGTACACACAAGCCTTCATAGGAAATAACGAAATTGCAAAATGTTGCTGGTCAAAGCTGCCTTCTTCCATAATGTACGCATTGGAAAAAAAAAAAAAAATGCCTCAACAGAATGATCAAACGGACTGTTGGCAAGTGGACTGTTCCTTGTTGGCAAGCGTGATTGCTTGGAAAGATGAACCTGTTGCCCTTTTGACGAGCAGAGCCACAAGGTAATTTCGATCTCCTTCCATATGCACTTCTTGAGAAAGGGTTACCCGCGTCATATTACCTCAGAAGTTGGGAAAGTCAGCTAGCGTTTGTGCCAGGTGGTATTTATAGTCGAACGATTCCGATGCGACAGGCTCCCCCTTTTAAAGACCACCTCTGCAAGGAAAGCTCAAGACTTTTTTCCGCTTCTTGCGTGATCGTCCACCGAGGGCAGCTCTCTCGTTCATCAGACATTTTCCCCATGCGCTCTCGACGGCAAAAGCACATTTGCAGAATCCACACCCAAGAGTTTGCCCCCCAAATAAAACAGGTGGAACTGAGAATGGCACGCTGGCTGGAAAGGAAATTAAGATGAAGGTAGCAGCTCGGAATTGATAAAAGGGAAAGCTCGAGCGCTCGTGGCTGCATGTTCGAACTCGGCCTCGTTGAAATTAGGTCGATGGAAGCAAGACGGACATTAACCGTGATATGATCTTGCTTTTTATGAAACCGGTCTTTCCCTAGGACCGCACATGCGGTTTACGCACGAGAGGGGCTCTGCGGTCGGATGAATAGGCTGTATCTAAGATGCCTGTATTTAGACTTCGATCCTACACCGGGGGATTCGCGCCCGCAACGACTCGCACCACGAGCGCGGCGACCGCCGCCACACAGCCGCCAGCACAGGAAACGTTCACACAACCCTGCGTTCAATGTGAACGTTTCCTGTGCTGGCGGCTGTGTGGCGGCGGTCGCCGCGCTCGTGGTGCGAGTCGTTGCGGGCGCGAATCCCCCGGTGTAGGATCGACGTCTAGAGGGGGTGAGCCGTGGGTTTCGAGTTTCTCCCGCGGGATGACGCCGTTGTCCCGGTAGGCTTCGGGTGTGGCACTGGTTGACACCCGGTCACGCCAGGGCGTTTACTTCTAAACCTACATGTCTGTGGCAGGACGTTTGACCCTGCCATGTTACGTATGAATACGAAAAGGAACCTGCCGGGATCTGGCACACAGGCCAGCAGGGTGCGCCTCAGCAGCACGAGGGAAGGGAAGACAAACAAAAAAAGGAAAACAAAACAAAAAACTGCAGTCAAGAAAGATGAAGGAAGGGGGAGGGGAGTTCGGGAAGGAATCACTATGTGCTGGAGGGCGCCCCCTGCATCCTTGTAAGGATGTCGGCAAGTTCCTGTTTCAAGACTCCCAGATGGAGCCATCCTGACGCTGTCCTCATGAAGAGGACAGTAAAATAGATGGCGTCCCTGTCGTTTTGGCCTCCTCTGACGTTGCTGTTCCATGTAGCCACGGTCACACCACGTGGGCAGCAAAGTGCTGCTGGGGATGCGACCGGCGAGACGGCGTCTCGGGGGAAGAAATACTTTACAGCGCCTCTGGCTTTGCCGCCAGAAGTTCCAAGGGTCGCGGCCAAGCGTCCCCAAAGGGGCCGGAGGGCAACACAGTCTACCAGGAGGTGCGGGAAGGATTCCTGCTCCCCGCACCTTGCACAGTTTGGGTTCACTCACCGCCGTGTCCACAGATGCCGGCGGGTGCGGCACTGGTGGAAGACGGAAACAACCGCATGCCCCTGCTGAGGGGTCAGGATTGAAAGCCGATCCTCCGGGGTCCTTCCAGGAATTGAGGAGCCGAAAAAAAAGAAAACTCCGAAAAAGAAGAGGAGGTGGTGATTCCCTTTAGGGTTATGAAACCTTAGAGCTGTCCCTTCCCTTCTCTTGACCCACCATCGCGTTCCACGCAGCTGGTTGATGCCTCTCCCGAGTGTCAAAGAGCGCTGCTTCCTTCGGGGAAACTGGGAAGCATCCCGACGGGGTTCTCTTCAGAAGAGAAGGAATACGAGAAGCGGTTCCCTCGCGGGTTCCTTCCGGAGAAGAAAATGAGGAGTGTCTTTCCTCTGGAGAGCAAATAAGGAAGCAGGTTCCCTTCGGGATTCTCTTCGGAGACAACCAGAGCGAGGATTCCCCACCAAGCATAAGAAAAACGGACTCCTTCCCTCCGCAGTCTTCCTGGATTCATAGGGCGGTCCCCTCCCTGGGTATCCCCTATCCTGAAGAGTGTCACACACTCTCAGGTGGTGTGGACACAACAATGTAAGAGCTTCGTGAGCCACCAAAGGAGGCAAACGGTTCTTCTGCAGCACTTGGCGAACGAAAAAGGAAAGAAAAGAAAGGAAACAATCTAGAAGGAACGCAGAGAAAGCAGAAAACCTCCAGAAGGATTTCTATCCTGAGCCGAGGACAGCGTGATTCCGGCAAGGTGGAAAGTGACTTGTTTCATAGCAGCAAAGACGAAACTTCTGGGGGCATAGACAACTCCGGAAGTGACGGACGCTGCGACCTCGAGTGTTGCACCCTCAAGGACTGGTACGCTGGGGAGACCTGCTCGACATCCCTCTGGAGGAGGTGAAGTGATCCTTAGCGTGCTGGAACAGTGCCCCCTCTTCAGTGGCAGGAGTCGCTTCTCAGCCTTTTGTTTAAGATCAAAGTGGAGTCGGCATTGCTGTTGGCGCATGGGAGAATCCCGTGCGAAGCGCGTCTTCACCTCTGGACACGGGGGGGAGGGAGCGTGGAGGCTCAGTGCGAGACAGGTGTGGGAAGAAGGAGACCTTCCCGCACCTGGTGTTGGACTGTACTGCCCTCCGACCCTTTTGTTATCGCCTAGTGACGATCCTAGGAATCCCTTTGGGAGGGCCCCCCAGGTACATTTGGAAACGTCTCTTCGCGCGTGCCGCTCTACCGCCAGCCACGTCCCTCGCAGTCCGCTGCTGCGTTCGCGGAATCGTGCAGCCTGGAACGCGGGAAGGAGAGGCTAGAATGGCAGGGACGCCATCCACTGGGCGCGGATCTTCCTGAGGACTGCCTCGAGATGACCCCACCGGGGCAACATCAGAACGCAACTTGCCAGCATCCTGAACGGGATGCAGAGGACGCCTGGCAGCTTACCGCGATCCCTTCCTCGGTCCCCCCCTCCCTCACCGTGTAGAATCTTCCTTCCACCGTTTTGTTTGTTTATTTTTCTGTGTGTGCTTTGGTTTTCCCTCTTCCCACGCTGCCGAAGCATACCTCGCTGGTCTGCTTCGGCAGGTTCGTTGTGCGTGGTAAAACCAACGGTTCTACCACAAAAATGTATTTTATTGCTTTATATAATAAATTTCTCACCCGGATAAGCCGGGACTTCTTTCTAAAATACAACATGATATGTTAAAATTAAATCTAGTCTTTTGTGCATTGCTCCAGTCGAAACACATGGTTCTGGCTGTCTTTTTGCACTTGTCATTACCAACCCTCAGGCCGATGAGGTCCTCTCCACGGGCGAAGGGGCCGGGAAAACCAAAAAAAAAAGAACAAAAAACAAAAACGCCGGGGGGACAAAGTTTTATGGGGTGGGGAGGGATGGGATGGGATCACTGATCTCCGGGAGGAGTCCTCTGCATCCGGTTTCGGATACGGGCAAGTGTCGGTTGAATTGTCCGTAACCGGCGCCATCGGCATGCCTCCTCCATGGAGAGGACTGCCCAATGAATGGCATTCCGGCTTCGATGTCCCCTCCTCGATGCATTCCACTTCTCCAGTATTCAGCGTATGCAGCAGAGAACTGCAACACACGCGGCAGCTGGCAGGGCGTTCCGCATCGCAGGCGACGGAAAATGTCTTTTGGGTCGCCCACCGGAATGTTCACAATCGTCGAGAGTCGATCCCACATAAGTAATAAATGCTCCGGTAGAACCAGGTGATAATCATCCTTGGACAATGGTAACTATCCCCCCATGAGGTTGCTACTGGCCTTTTATAAGAAAAAAAATATACATACGAACCTGAGGTCTGTCGAGACAACAACAACAAAAAAATGCTGCTCGTGGCTCCTGCATCAGGACTCTCATTGCAGATTCTGGTATTCTCTCTCCTTCTGATTGGCACGCACAGAGGTAAGCGTTTGCGATCTGGGATGAAAACGTGGAACAAAGAACGGCTGTGTTCGGTGTAGAAGTGGTGGCAGGCAGAGAGTATGCGAGAGATGTGGACGGTGGTGTGCGTTAACGTCTCTCGATCGACTGTCGGGACTTGTTTGACGGGAAAAATGTATCACAATCCGGGATATGGCCGACCAGAAAGGGAAGCACCCGAACGTCTCATGGCCATCGAACGACTGCAACTGCCCAAGGGAGCCGCAGCTGTAGCCGCAAAACAGCAGTGCGAGTGCCTGGCCCGGTCCCTGGAGGACACACTTCGTTGCAGCCGAACTACTTAGGTGATCCAGGATCTCTTGGCAGCTCCGCGTCGAGATGATGGCTTAGGCATCCTGACTCTGGAGCGAATCGGGCTGCAAGTGCAGTTCCGAATGCTGATACTTTGTGCCCAGATTGGACTTCCCCGTTGTGTGCACCAGCACGCATCATCCTTCGGAGATGCGGGGGAGACGAAGCACTGCTGTCGTTGCTGCCGAGCTCCCGTTACAGGATGCAGGGGTTTGGCTTCCCCCTGAGGCAACTCGCTCCTCTAGTGGAAGCCCAACCGTCAATCTCCTGCCGCCCAGTGAACTACAATGTCTGGAGGCAAGAGGCTGTTGAATCCTGGGCTGCATTCGAGGGAATGCTCCCTCAAGATCTTCACCCTTTGCGACATCTGTTGCCACCACCACTGGAAGTGATGGTGCAGGACGCGGTGAAGTCTTCGACCCTGGCCGCCAGAACCCTCGCCGCATCGCTATCGGCCCTCAGAGCAAGAGATGACAGTAGTCAACCGGAGAAGTGGTAGTTTTCCTGCACCAGCGCGGGAAAAACATAACTCCTCGGTGCCTGGAAGGCTCGTGAGTTGGTGGATGTTGCCACTCCGCGTTCTGTAGCGAAGGGACAACTTCGGTGGGGCCAACTTTTGAGTGTTTCACCCGAAGAACTTGTGGTCCATCCCCACTGTGTGGAGGAGTTTGTTGTTCCCCCTCGTCTAGAAGCAGGCAGTACTGCCCTTCATCCAATGGGCTTTCCAGTGTAACGAGCGACGGCATCGAGTTTCCAGAGAGGATGCACCTCCGAACTGTGCCAGGTGCGGGTCAACGGAGTCGATCTCGCAACTGCTTTTGGAGCGCAGTGCCCTCCAAGGACTGTGGCGGAGGCTGACAACAGAACTCCTGCACCAGGAGGACACCTCCCGAGACGTGCTGCAGCGGTTCTTCGTGCCGAGAGGCCTCTCGACGGGCTCTGTTACTGCCACCATGGGTTGCATCCGTGCCATCGTTGGGGCCCGACAAGTGCTATTAAACATCATACAGCAAAGGGAGGTCACTAGGATGGCAGCCACCTACATCAGGACGGCTGGAAGAGGAAGCCAAGGAGGAGAGCACCGACATACGCCGCCGGTTGGTTCCCAAACTTGGTCTACCGCCCCTTTTTCAGTTGAAAAATTACTCAGCACCCCCCTGAAATGTACCTTCTTATTACCAATTAACACAAATGATTCGATAGAAATATAAATAAATGTCAATGGTCAACAGTTTTTTTTACGATTTCCCTCTCCTACTTTCGTCAATATTGTAATAAAAAATTTGACAAAGGCATCAACTCACTTCAAAAAGTGTTGCACCGACACAAGTCTGCAACAATTTTATTAGTAGTAAAGACTAGAAGACAGAAATGTATGGTAGATGTGTAAGTAAATGTATATATATACACACGTGTAACTTGCTGCTTTATCAAAACTATTGTAAAACTTAATGCGCTTTTTAACTGTTTTTCACACAGCTCGCAAACCATCTAAATTTGATTTCATAATTTCTCTCCTATTAATAGTATCGTTTTGTAAACGAGTAATTACACTCAGATATTCCTACAGATGGATGCTGGATCTTCAGAAAAGGCGCGACACGCTTGTCTGTCAACACTTGCTTGACGAGACCTCTTTGCAGACTTGACCACGGACCGATGACAACTTGCATTTTGTGTGTTTATTTGGGAAACAAAGTACCTAACCTGACTACGACTTCTCATGGTACACAACAGGTGAAACTTGTACGAACTCTTTTTTTTTTTTAATTTTCTGATCTTCTCCTCTTTCTTTATTCTTTCACCGCGCCCTCTATTTTTATTCAACGTCCTCCAATTGCTCTTGAGGCTACTATCACCCCCTCCTCCCCCCCGAATCGTCCCAGCGACCACGAGGGGGCGGCATCGCCCACTTTGGGAATCACTGGTATAACGCGATGAACAAATGGCTGCAGTCCTCGTTCAACGAGGTCTGTCCGTCCCGTACCAGCGGAGCTGTGGATGAATTTGACTTTTGTGGTAGACTGTTCTGTTCAGCCGTTCTTAGAAAGCACACCGATGAGTGAATTCAAGCTGAATTGTATTTCACTCGGATGTTCGTGGATAAAAGACACAAGAAGATGCGTTTTTGAATAACGAGGACGATAGAGCCGAAACCATAAAATGGTCTGAAGAGTTGATCAAAGATCAACAAAACTGTGAAAGCTTCGGCAAAATTGTACAATTTAAATCATAAACACGCACTTTTTCCCCCTGCTATTATAACGTCTAAAATGGATCTTGTATCCTTTTTTGATACCATCCTATTATCCAAGCATAACCCAAACGGCTCGTATAACACGAGGGCCCACTGTATTTTCATTTGAATTATAAAATAAACAGTTATTGATGGTTCCTGTTTTACCCTTTGCGTCTACGTACTGTGAGATGAGCTCACCGACAAACTCACAGGACTGTAGAAGCTCCTTTCTGCCCTTCCTTCTTTCTTTGAAGTGTCGTCGTGATTTCATTTTTCTTCCGGGTGGACTGAATTCTCAGCTTCAGATCAAAAAGCTCACTCGCGGTTGAATGGTTTGAAACGGCAGCAGAGCTTCGACGCCCTTTCTCCACGGGTTCAGCACATTGCTGCTCATCCAACCTCCATTGGAGAGGAAAGACCACGCGTTCTCAAAGGGGTGTCTGAGTTGAGATTCTTCACTGTCCATTCTCCATTCTCCACTGTCCGTCGAATCACGGCGTACTGATTTCTTAACCCCCTCCCCCCATGTGTTCCAAAAGAAATTCCTCCGACAGCTCACTCCCGTACACGGAATCACTTGCAAATCTTCAAACGCCCCATTCACGCATCCCATAAATTGCCGTGAGGTCTGCCTTCGGAGGAGTGAGGAATTACCGTTGATTACTGTATATAACAAATAAGATAGTGTATGCATAAATAGCGGATGATGTGTTGTGCATGCGAAGCATAGAAATCGTATATTACATACATACTATGTATTTCAACAGCGTTGACATGAATGCGATATACTATGTATTTCCATGTGTAGTACGTAAATGCTTCATACCACTCGGGAGCTGTTTCGGAAAATTCTTCGTGGAATGTGTTGCTTGCTGCACAGACTTCTGGATGCATTCTTATCAGGAAAGAATTCCTTTTGCCTTTCCATCGTGCGCACCGGAGATCTTCATTCTGCTACAGCCCACTTATTAATGGAAGCACAACCACCACCGGCTTCATTATTCAGATCTTCAGAGCATGTGTTGATTGAATGCGGTGCGTGTGAACCGCAATCGCCGGCTCCTAATTGCAGCTTTTATCAACAGTTGCTAATGACAACTATCGCTGCGCTCAAAGAGGGAACATCATCCAATCACCACTGCCGGAATGCTGATGCATTACGTCAGTATTCCCGTGTGCACAACGGGAGCGTTGCCTTGACAGTCGAACGGAGAATTTCTGGTAACGATCCTCGCGTAAATAAATCCCAGCATCCCGTGCGCGCCACCCACTAGTCGCGTATTTTCCTACAAGAAAAAGCCTCACTCCGACGTAAACAGGAGTCTGCGAACGAGGAGCACCGCCCTCCGTCAAGTGGAAAGACATTTCAGGAGCAGAATCTACGAAACTCCGGCTGAAGGCATGCTCCTGATTCCACGAAGAGAGTCGAGGAGAATTTCGTCCCGCGGAATCCAGAAAGGCTCGGGGTCCGTTCCTCTCACGCTTGGGGAGAGAACCCCCGGACGGGGGGGATCTCACCTCCCACCCTGGTTGTCTCCGAAGGGGAACCCAGAAGGGAATCTCCTTCCTCATTCTCTCCGGAGGAACCCCCCGGAAGGGGAGCGGTCCTCTCCACTTCATCTTCTCCGAAGGGAACCCGGATCCTCTAGTAGCAATTTCTTCTCCGGAGGGAACCGCTCCTGTTCACTCCTCTGAAGAGAACCCCGAAGGGACGCTTCCGAAACTCAGAAGGGGCGCTGCAGCTTCCCGCAGGGGAATCGCTCTCGCTTGCTTCCTTGGGCACTCTGTGAAGAGGCAACGACTCGGAGAGTTCCCCCCGCAACAGGGGGGTCCGCTCCTTTGAACAAATGGAGAGGTGCCCGTGAGGGCTCCTGCTCCATCTTGAAACCGGAGGCTGTCCCCTGGTGACGGGGGTCCACTCTCCTTTGCACACCGGAGGGGGAACTCCCCACTCCTTGATTCCTGGGAGGACCCGAAGGTCGACTCCCATTGTTCCGGCCTTCATCGGGGGCCTCCGCCTTAATCCACCACCAATGCCACGCCCGAATGATTAGGCCAACCAGCGCCGTTTGAGGAGAAACTCCGAACCCGCCACGCACGAAGAGAAATAGAATGAAGGAAGGAGTGAGGCTGTTTCTCGGCTCCTTTTAAGCTTAGATGGAGTTTCTGTTTTGAGATTGTGCATGCCAGAAGGGTTGCTGATTAACCAGCTGTTCTTAGTGGCTTCTTATCAGAGAAATCTCTATCTTTTTTGATGGACATTCCTCATTAAGGTTCGGTGTTTCTTCATCTCATTGCTTTCGCCGAGGTCATGTCTCTGAACCCCGTACACCCAAATTCCACTCAGCACAACCACCATCTGTCCTCAAGCACAACAACACGGAGAAGAAAAATAAAATGACGGGGTTCATAGTGTAAAGAATGGGAATTGCCAAATAACATCAGAAGCTGTTTTTGATCCTATTTATCGATCGCGGATGCGCTTTGACGACCGAATTTCCCTGAGGACCTTCTTTAATGAAAAGTTTCGATGCTGTTAATCCGTAAACTCCAGTGAGATGCTGACCAAGAAACGCACTCGGCGATTTTTAGCAAGGCTGATGATTGGTTCTTCCCTGATATTCCTTGGATAATGTTCCTTGGAGCATTTTTCTCGGATGCAAAGCGTTCTCTAGTCTGTAGGAAGATAATGCTTCCAGAGTTATCTCTGGAAGACGTCCTACTGAGGCTCGTGGACTGGATGAGAAATAGTTCGATGATCAGCAGCATGACAACGGTGCACTGTAGGGATGAGGATGGTTAGTCAACGAAAATCTTGGTTTTGTGAGAGGGGGAGGGGAAATGAAGAAATCCATCGGGAAGGAAGATCTGGTAATTTTGATCTCCAATTTTTTTATGGCTCATATGTATTTAAGAAAACGAATTTTTGGCACAAATTGGGAAATCACTATGTAAACCAGTAGAATTAATGATACCTATGGGTCCACAATGACCCCTAGGGATTAATAGGACTGTTGATTCGAACGATAAAGTTGTTTTAAGATTGCTGATGCTTGCAAAACAACTCTCTAGAAGGAAATGTCTTTCACGAGATTCGGTTTCCCTCTCCGGAAAACGGAACCTCATGAATTTTCCCTTTAGTTCAGGTTGACTGCTCTAAGCGATCCATAATACGGAATGGCATAGAAGATGTTTGCAAATCATCTTCTATTCAACAATGGGAAAAACATCGATCCGCTTAGAGCGGTTGAGATGAGTTAAAGACAATGTACCGTGTAGATATGTCGGCCTAACTCAAGACGTGTCAATCCAATCCCTTCCTAATCCTTTCCCAAAGAATAGAACAGAATAGAATTTGTTGCATTTTGTTGCTGTTGTTGTTCTGAGGAGGATTCAGGGACGAGGAATGCTCCGCCTTAAAAGAAAGCCTCACCTTAGAGCGTGAAACACGGAAAGCATGAAACGTCGAGAGAAAGCGGTTGCCGATGGCAACCTGAGAATGCAGTCACTGATGCTTCTCGACGGCAAATTGGGAGATCTGATCCCAAACGATGGTGCTCTTGGCAGCGTTTGAGATCGAAACCCGTTCACAAAACTGGTCGGAACGGCAATCTTGGAGAGAGAAGGATGTGGCAGATAAAGCGACGGGAAGCACCCGTTGCTAACGAGGCAGTTTCGTTCCGCTTTACGTTTTAAAGGAGGCTGGGACGGGAGAGAAGTAAGGAGAATACGTTCCACGAAGGTTTTAGGATTGGATTGGTAGAAGCCGATAAGGGTGGATTACTCTGTGGCTAAAATACTTTGATAGTGTTGATTATGGTGGGATGGGAGTACAGCGAAGCTGTGCGCACTCTAATTTATCGCTGTTTCTTTTTTTTTTTTTTTGATAGATACGCGTTGTTGTTGTTGTTGACGATGGTACAGACTTCATTTGATGCTTTTACAGGTAGAGATGTAGGTGTCGAGGGGCCCTTGGATATCTTTTGTAAGCTCGCCAATTCATGGGATGCGTCTGACTTCCTAGGGCTCCGGTGGAACCAATTTCCTGGATTAAGGAAACCTAACTTTTTGATTTGTAGTTCACAAAATCATTTTTTTTTTTTTTAAAAAAAAAAAAAAAAAAAGACTGGAAATGATGATAAGGGAATAATTTGTAAGAAGGAAAAAAGTGATACATAACATGGGTTCCTCTGATGAATGACAGGATGGAGGTGATCGCTAAGGTTGGTAGTCAAAAAGGTACTTCTACCGTTCTCGATCCTTTTTTGACTACCAACCTTAGCGAAGTAAGAAGAAGAATCGGGAGATGGAGCAATACGAGTATGATAGAAAGGATTAGAAGTGGATTCACATAAAAGGCGAATGAAGAATGATTACGAATTATCGTCAAGATGTACCAGCTGAAATTATCAACGTTCTCATCTCATCACCAATATCTTTACCACTGACGAAAATGTGGAAAAGGAAGCATCACCAATGCACAGTTCACAGTCTTTCTAACTGTTCAAAAAATACCTTCTGTATTCTCAATGGAGGTTTTGTACATTTTCGAGGTCGAAGGGTCGAATAGGCAATCGAGTCAAGGAAGAAAAAGACGAGCAGAAACACTGCTACTGCGTTTGGGGTTATCATCAACTTGCCAACCCCCCCCTCCCCCCTTTCTCAAACAAAAGCATCACCAGAAAGCTTCCCAGAGAAAAAAAAAGATCAACCTTCTAGTGGCTCTATGAGGAGAGAAGATGCCAATTGGTTAGAGAGTCGGAGAAGCCAGAAATTTCCCCAAATTGCACAGAATAGTTGGAAAACGCGCATCCAAGAAGCATCTTGTATTGCTCTCAGCTGGAGGTTTTTTCGAAAGGGGAAGCGTGCAGGCAATGGCCGGCCATGATGGAAAAGGAAAATCAGAGGGAAGACTTTGGACGAACGGCGCCCACAAACAGGTCCAGAGATGATAGAAATATGGACCGAAAACCACTCAACACGAATAACCAAGCGATAATTGCGTTATGAAGATGAACGTCAGAACTCCATATTTTGAAACGTGACGTTTGAAGGGCTGTGCTGAAGAACTTAGGGATGTGCGAACACAGCAGATTGGAATATCATTGAAAATAATCACCAGTCTTTATATTTTTCGATTCGTGTATGCTGCTCGGAATGGAACTTTGATATGAAGACATATTTCAGTGCTCCCTCTTTCTCTCTCCCTCGAAAAAGAAAAATCTGTTTCATTCTTGAATACCTGCAAATTATCCTTCTTGTTTTTGGTATGTTTGCAGGTTCGAATGCCCTAAGGTGAACTCTGGTGATGCACTTAGAGACCCCTCATTTCTTTCGAAGCAGGAATTTAGAAGGAAAAAAAAAACAGATCTTCTGTCCCGTAGAGGGATTTTTTTTTTTGTTTTTTCTCATGGAACCAAATCGATATCTTCAGCACGTCACGAGACAGCGAAAATCTTAACTGAAGTTGTTTTTTTCATTTCAGGCTGCAGAATACTTTCGCTTTAACCCATGATGGTGTAAAGCAAGAAAACTTTGTAATTTTGTCGAATTAGGGTATCAACTTGTGTCTCCGGAGAGGTCAAACGAAGGTGCAATGTAGGGTGCATTCCTCCTTTTCAATGCAGCTTTAATAGGAGAATGTGGACTCCGAAAGCAGACATTAGCAGCCGTGCGGAGTCCATCTGTGGAGGTCAGCAAGACTTCATTTATTTAACTTCCTCTTCATGGGTCTGGCCAGTGCAAATTTCCAAATTCGTGCTCACGGGATGTAGTTTCCCGAAAGGACAAGCTTCAAGTTCACGTGCTCCAGCAGTGTGCCGAAATCCGTGGACGCCGCTCAGCGGATTTATTTGTTTTTTTCCCGTTTCGAGATTTGGCAACATTGTAGCACAACACTGCAAACGTGTGTACATAGTTCTCAAATATTAGACACTAGTGGCAAGGAGGAAAGAAAGGGCCGACAGTTTGATTCCGTTTGGACTGGCCAAGAAATTTTTTTCCCCTTAGCAGGAAATGGGAAAGCCGTACGCTTTATTTGTCGGGAGTCCGACGCATCCAGGGAAAAGAAGGAAAAAAAAAAAAAAAGGAAGAAAATCCGGCGCCGAAAGAGACATTTCGCCGCACTAAAACGAAGACAAGTGGGAATCGTGACGTGGAGTTGGGAGCGAGTTTCGGAAACGGACGATGGAGCTGCAGCAGCAGTAAACGACAAAAACCCAGTATCGTGTAGGCAAGCCACGCACTCAGAGATGCAATCGCCGAGTATCTCGAATCACACTCGGAAGGAAAGGTTGCTGTCAAAAAGTGCTTTTCCAGCAGCTGTTCAGATCTCCAGCCCAGGCAGGACTTGGGCCGTTCGAAATTACGAGCCCCCCCCCCATCCCCCTCCCCAGCCTCCCGAGAATCCGACAGAACTAACGAGGCGGTGAATAATCTGAGCGGCTGCGATGTTCGAAACATTGCTTCCTTCTCTTGGGCACTTGGTGAGAGGCTAATGATAGCGCAAAAACACAGCTCGGTCGTCACTTGGGCACTCCTAGCAGATATCCTCGTCCATTTGGCAGAACTGCCCAATCAACCTCAAGGTCCTGGGCCTCAGTCAACACACTCTATTGCAATGTCGCAAACTCTCGAGCAGCCCCGGAATGGTGGAAAGGCAGCTTCCCAAACACTTCCGAGACGTCTCCCCCACACTGTGACCGACCGGTCTGGCATCTAGTGCGAAATACGGGAACGAAGGAATGTCAAATCGTAGAACAGAGGGGGGGGGGGGGGGAACCGGTTCCCACTATTTGACGAGATTCAGATGGGATTGCAGCTTCTTCGTACTCCATTCCTGGTACAGCCAGAGCTGACTTACAGACTTCAGCTTTTCAGAACGATCTCATGGATCCGCAAGCCGGCTGGGGATCCACTTAGGATTCACTCCACACCCACCAAATGGATTCTACAAGACTTAAGTTCCTTTACAGAAGGAAAAGTATCCTTTATACATATATATATATATATAAAAGGGGGAATTCTTGAGAATGCGTGCCTCGTTTGGAGCTGTGCTTCAGTGTGAAGCGTTCTCAAAAGTGGCGGGCGGTAAGTAGGAAGGAAGGAATAGGAGTACATTCACACGTGAAAATCTTCGCAACCAACTCTGACAGATACGATCTCTCACAAGACAGACCTCATTAAGATGCCATTTCCAATCAGCCACAACGGTAAACAGTCAGCTGATAAAGACTAATATTTTATACCACTTCCATTTCGCACTTTACTGTGGCATACATTACATTGAGGGATGGTGGAAGCACATATAACCAATATGTACCTTCAAATATTTTTGCAACTATTGAAAAACTGTGAACTTCTTATAGCAAGGTATAAAGCATATATTCAATCAACTTGGCAAAACATATTGGTGGTTGGAAATTTAATTAAAGGAGATACCTTAACAATCAGTTATTTGAGAAATAAGTGACTATTAAGGTTCCATGTAAACATTTTCTTTTGCTCATCCCCCACAATTGCGTTGTTTCATGGTTTACTGTATGTGACTGTTAGCTTATTCTTCTCTCTTTTATTCATGCTGCATGGAATCCATTCCCAGCACTATCCTTATCCGAGTAAGAAAAGTAATCTAATAGCTGCGCCGGTGAATTAGAGAACATTCATAAAACCTAGAAGCATATGTAAGTAAAGGAATCGTCTCTCATAAATTGTCAATGTACGAAATTTTCATCCGCTGTACGTTTCCGGAATGAAGTTAATGAAGGTACAAAAGGGTTTGCACTTGAGTGTTGCAAACTCTTACGAGTTGCATCAAATAGAGTGTAGAGTGAGCAAATAATTATATGCTCGTACTTAAAGCATGGGAAAAAAGCATTTCCCACTAAAACTATTCGCTTTTTAAAACAAGTTGTTGTCTTGGATTTGATTGGACCCAGTTTTAGGAGACAAGGGCTTTCACAAGATTGCCAAACATCTGACACGAAAATTCCGCCTTTCACATCTTCCCTATTGATTTTACCCTGTGTTCTTGGAGCTGGGGACAAGGCTCCTCCTGTAACTCGTGGGTGGATGTCTTACTATTGCTTGCTGCCGTTTCGAGATGCCTTGGCATCATTGTAAACATTCTCACAATTTGAATTTGCCCGTGCAGATCACGAAGAATGTAAATGAGAGTGCGTTGCTCGTGTGCAAGCAAGTTTTAAAACTTTCATGGGATTCCTTTTGCAACTATCGTGAACTACTGGCGAATCTTCTAAATCATTTCTTGCCAAAACACTATTGTGTGTGATTAGTATTCCAGACTGCCTCGGTAAAACTCCACATCAACTGTCACGCATTTTTTTAAAAAAAAAAATAATGTGATTTAAATATAATTGTTCTTATCCATTTCCCACCTCATCAAACCAAAAAGTATGATGACTCCGAGATGCATAAGTATCGTGCCTTTTCTGAAAAAATGATCCGTTCTCTTGGTTTTCTGTCTTCCTTTCTAAAATATTTGAAAACATATTCACGTGATGACTTTCCAACTATCACTTATTTCCGATCTGATGTATTTTAATAGCTAATACTAGACTGTGAAATTGGATCCACGTGTATCCTGTAATCGATGGAAACATGATTTTCGGATTTCCTTATCTTCTCACCAGATTGAAGTCATCAGAATTTGATAGACTTACTTGGTAAGAACCTGCGCAGTTTAACAAGACCTTACATTTCACAAAATGGGGAAGAAATCATTACATACTGAATGACTGTTTTCGAAATTCTAATTTTATCTTGAAAGACATTTCATTCTAGAATTTGCAATGTGAGGAGGAACCGTTTCAGTTCTTAGATTGCAGATCTGTTTGTGTGTTCTTAGTAATTATAAAATAGGGAATGTCAACTACTTTGAAAGCATCCTCCTAATCTATAAGCGTCGCTTACTTTTAGAGAAATTCTTGTAGTTTTTCTATGTTCTGAAATTCTGGTTTCTTTTCGAAAGTGCGCGTTGTTTTCAGGAAAACTGCACACATGCTGCACGAAACTGAGTGGGTTCTGAGAAAAATATTTGGGGATGCATTCGTGTATGATTAAATGCATGTGTATTATTGTGACCGATACATCCATGTATGGAATTTATGTAAATGCAAGTCATCACAAGTTCTTTTTTTTATTCGTTTTCCCCACAACTTTGTTCTTCCGCCAGCATTTCGTTTTCACCAAAATGATAGTATCCACCCGAGAATCACTAATTTCGTTCCGATCAATTTTCTTTTTTAGTTCTCTTAATCAGTTCTGCATGCTCAAATGTTGATGTGTGTCTTGCTTACGATCCACGTTCTAACCATTTGCCTATGGGATTGTATGCTCATTTGTTTTTACGTTGGATAAAATTTCAACATCCGCTTTTTGCTCACAGTTTCTGAAAAGAACACTGGGGATCGAAGACATAAACTGTTTTACCAAAATGAAGGCATTTATTCTATCGGCATATAATTATTATAGACCGATTTCAGCAGCAATGTCTTCTGCTACTTATTTCTTTCTTTTGAGACACGCAACCCTGCATTTTCCATGAAAAGTGCATAATAATGCTCTGTTTTTTAACCTTTTTAAAATTAAGATTGAAAATTATCAAATTATTTGAAGATAATTTCAATTTAAAATTTCGTTACTTTTCTAGTTGCCAGTGTCAGTTAGAAAAGCAAGGAACTTGACGCACATAAGGACTTTCTGTCATCTTAATCCCTTTTTGATTACTAATTCTATGATTATTTTTCATCAAAAATAATTATTTTCAAAATCAAAGGTAATGTAATCAGTTTAATCTAGCGATATGCATACGAGGTGTTTTAAAGTAAACATTAAGGATTTTGCTAAAATTCTTACATTTCCTCATTTTCTTTGTACTATTTTGTTGATTACATATCCCTTTTGCTTTTGTTTTGCGGAATACAAGACTTGAATTTATTATTTAGAATTTAGACATTGTTTTGCTGGTAAAACTGATATAGAATCACCGATTTGTTTTATATTTTTATACAATGTATGTCTGGAATAATTTTAATGTCTCAACGTTCATTCAATTTATTTGCTTTGTTTGTTGTGAAACGATTTACATAAACTTCAACAACCAGTTGAACTTCAAAAAGCATACTTGTGCGTTTTCAAAACACATCTTGCTGATGCTACTTTTGCTACGATTTAGTAAAAGAGTAACCGAAGAAGTATACGAAAAGAGTATCGAATGAATACCGACCAAGAATTCCTTGTTGACGTGCATTACGACGTGAAAAGCTGCATTTAGGGTGTGAAACATGAAGTAACGGTGTGTTGTTTCCTTTTAAGAACCCTCACAACTTATAATAAACTTCGCAGTAGGGGAAAAAAATGAAGTTAAGAATTGGAATGAAATTTCTACAGTATTCTTTTTGCAGCAAAGACATCAAAGAATCACCTAAGATTGTGCGATTCAGTGTTGGTTTACGAATGCTGCAGATTATCGAATTCCGCAAGTATTTATTTGGGAATTTTGGTGTCTTGTTTAACACTAAAACATCCAATGCATCCAATCTTTTGTCGTCCTGAAGGTTGCTTTTATCAAAATTTACTTCCTGTAGTTTGTTTTCAGGTAATCGTAAGTATGACGAGGATATGCATACAGCAAAAAATGTAGCAGAAAGTTAGTATAGTTAGTGCTATAAATGTGTATTGTTTGATGTTGCCTTGTGGTTTCCAAATTTGAGTAATTGGAAAGCGAAAACGGGCGCTACATGCATCTTGTGTTAGTCATTTTTGCATTCGAATGGACGTAATAAACATGTCAGCATGTAACAAACACTGCATATCAAGTAATCATTCGTAGCTTATGAATTCTTTAGACACTTGAAGATAAGTTACGAGCGCAGAATGTGTGCAAAACTTCATACAGTATAGGGAAATAAATATGTGATTTGGACTCAGCTGTATCCCGACTTTTGTATGCCTTGTTTTTATGTTGCCTCCAAGAAGATTCTGCAACAGTGAGTGTGAATGTTAAGTATTTCTCCAAATGATTGTGTCGTAAGAGAAGGAAGTCTTGGTGGATTTCCAAACTTTTGTGTAGATGTAACATTGAGTTTGGGGAGTTCCTCTTTGAACATCCTTTTTAAGTTGTGCTTTCCAATGCAAGTGTAATGAAGCAATGATCCGTGGTTATTGTATGTGCGATGGTTCGCTGTGTATCGTTTCATTTTGCCTGCTTGCGTGTTTAATTATAAATTTTTTGCTGTTTCTGTTTCAAAATACTTGAACTTACAAAAAAAAAAAGTGGCACGCTTAGGGTGAATAATGTCATTAAGATAATAGCTGTTTTCAGTAAATTGAGGAAGCAGCCCAAAAACCTCTAAGCTGACAAAGCGTCTTTCATTGATTATTTGAGATTATCATTATGACTTACTGTAATGTGATAATGAATTGGAATCATCATTTTTGAAAGTTATTGAGCACTTTACAAATCAACATACACTGATAAAAGCTGAAATATCTATCAGCTTTGAGGCTTCCTGTTGTTTTGTAATAATTGAATTAATTGCTTCTTTATTTCATCGATTCCTATTCCAGATTCTTAGAAAAGTATACTATAGTTCAGTTGTTGCATGGTAAGACTTATTTTGCATAGTTCTGTTCTGGATAATTTCCTTGTGAGAAATGCATGCATTAAATAATGCAGTCTCTGGTAAATGCATTCAAAAGTAGTTCTTTGCACAACTATCCTGCTAAGTTCCTGATCCACTTGCTGAGCAAATAATTTCAAGAGACATCACCATTGTGCAAATTGAAAAGTGCCTCTCTGTATCTTTCAATAGAAGTCAACTGCCTGCTCTCCTTAAACACACCACAATGAATGTAACAGGACTTAATCCTGTGCAGGTTTTAAGAAAAGATCTGAAAATTATTGATGTTTATGATAATTTGAAAATTGCAGTTTCTTCTCTCCCTTCATTATGCAAGGTAAATTTCTTTTGACAGATGTATTACTGTAAAGACTTGTAGAATATTCTTAATCAATTGACAAGTCCAAATGTTTTGGAGACTCTATGTAGATCTGCCAATGTTCATGCCTTAATCATGATGGGCATTAGCATATCAGGAGAGGAAAGCCTACCTGTTGTTAAAGATATAGCCATTTTTGCACTTAGTAGTGCCTTGACACAACAGGTAAGCAAGCTAATGAATGACTCAAAACAATATCATATCAACAGCTGATAGCTGTGCTACAAGGCACCAATAATCCTTCATTACAATTATCACCTTTGCCTTGCTCACTTGAACAAGTGTGTTTATTTGCTCAGGATAATACATCTGTTTCCCCAAAAGTGGTTATTACCCTTTTGTCAAGATATCTGCAGTCCTTGGATCGTTGTAGTGAAGGTTGATATTATTAAGCATATTCTCTTTTCTATATTTAGCATAGATTCTCATGGAGAGTTATCACCATCGTGTGTTTCTCCTTTAAGAACAACGTTTGACAATTGTGAAGAATGCTTGTCACCATCTGCCCACTTTTTTCGGCCTACTGTTTCTAATGGGATTCATTCTAGTGCCATGGCTTTGGCCTCGAATTATTTGAGTGTCAGTGATCCTTTTAGTCAGGGAGGAAGCTCTCAAAGTTCAGCATATAATTCTTGTCCATATACCCCTGTCCACAGCTGTATGGATGAAGGAAATCTGAGCTCAGATATGCTCAATTTACCAAGTTTCAATTCTCGTGATATGATTGAAAAAATTAGAAATAAAAGAGGCAAATTGCAAGATTGTGAAGGGTCAGAAGCTTATGAACCTGGAAGTTATCCTTTTACTCCTGTGAATAGTTTTGCAGAATGTCAACTGGAGCAGGTGGGTTACATTATCAAAAAGAAATGATGAAGTAGAATGAACTTTTGCTTTGCAGATGTACCAGCGTCATGCACAACTTCATTCCAATATTGATTATGAGCTCCTTTTACAAAAGTTGTATGAGAAAGGCTGCCCTTGTCCTTGTGATATTGTAGAGGATTCTGAAGAAGCTGACAATCTTCTTACTGAAGATGTGAGAAAAGTGCAGTTACTTAGTGCAGAAGAAGAAGAGCTTGCTCTTTGAATGGGATGCTCATTATACCCATAGCATTTAAGTTACCATAGTGTCGGTCTTTATTCATCTGTTTAGAGCTGATTTCCTAATTCCATTTCTGTCAGTCATAATTATGATCGGAACATTTCAAAGATCAGCATAGTTTAATGAATTAGTTTGCAGAAGTTCAGTCTCTATAATTGACACTGTGTCACTGAGTACTGAAAACACGTGCCAACTTTGTTCTGTAAACAAAATTGATTGTGTTTTGGAGTATTGATTACAGCATTCTACATGAAAGTTTGATTGCTTGTTTGATTTCAGTTTTTCGTTTTTTGTTGTGGAGTAATTAAAGATTTCAGTATCAGAACCCAGCAAAACTTTTTAATTATAAATTGATGATTTGGGAACTGTGCCTAATTTCGTAGTATTTGATGACATAAAATAAATATGAAATATATTTCCAGCTGTGTAAGTGCCCGCAATCCCAAATGTAAAATTGAGAGTATTTACTAATTTCTTTGCAACCTAATCTATGCCTGCAATAAAAAAGGTTTACTTTGTGATGTGGAGTGCCCTGATGCTGGGATGGCTATTTATCCGAAGTAGAAAAGTTGTTTCTACTTAGGAAAGTTTAAATCGATATGTTGGCGGACCATTCTTGCACATTTTTTTTTTATGTGGCAAAACCTATGCCGCCATGACTGCTTATTGTCATGGTAATGAAGGGCTGCTCCCACCCAAAAGATCGACAAACCCCAAGTTCCTGAGACGTTCGTTTTATTAAACAAAGAATGGCAGAACATGGGCCGTATGACAATGGTTTAGTCTGCAAGATCAGATTTACGTGTGTAAAATATTCATGCTTGGCTCTCTGTTAATACATATATGTACACATATATTTTTCTTCAACTTCAGCTCTCCTTAATCAAAGTGCGCAGATTGATGCAAAACTATTTTTGGAGAGTCCGTGCTCTTGCTAGAGGTGAAACAACTTTCGGGATACAGGAAAGTTCGTCGTTGATGGAATGCCACGAAACTCGTCTTCGCTTTTATTGTTTACTGCCTCTAGTGCAATGGGTATTGACTCGCTCGAAGGGCACCACATACTTACTGGTGTATCCACCTCGCTGGCACTGTCTGCAGCCAACATGTTAATAGGTCACTTGAGCGACGCATCGTAGCAGTAGAGGAGCATTGGCACCACTCCCAGTATCTTCGAGTGTTGGACTACCGCATTCACCCAAAACGAACGGGCAGCCTGATGCTTGGATGAAGGTTCAAAGATGCCTCCGAGAAGTCAGGCAACCGAGAGCCGGCAAACCGGTGGCCGCACGCTCCTTCATGGTGTAACCCTTACTGGCGCTGCCTCTCGTGAACCACACTTGCAAGAGAAGCCCCTTATTTATTTATTCATTGGATCTTTCCTGACTGGTCCACACTTTGCACTTGTAGGCTATTTTGAGGACCTCGTATTGCATCCGATATGGTCTGATGGGATTTTTATTTATTCTAGCAAATAAATGTCCCTGCTACTCAGCATGGAAAGCTCTCTATTTCACTTTCACCATTTTCTACGCAATTGCCTTTCGATTACGGACTTTTGCAAATACGATCTGCTTCTCTCATGCTGTCCTAACAGAATATTCCTCCCAAATTGAAAAACCGGTTTTCATTGAATTTGCCACCTGATCATCGAAAAGTGTTAGCCAAGTGCTTGTTTGAGGCTGGAAAAATCCAGTTTCACTGGGAACCAAATCGGCATTGTAAGCAAGCTGTTTGAGTCGCTTATATTTCAAGTTGCCCAGTTTGTTTTGTGTTAGTCCTGCTCTGTTACACATGACAGAATGAGCAAAATTAAAAAACACGTTCAAAATAATAACTGCATGGCTCAGCAACTCAGGATGCTTGTTGCCGTTTTAACAATTTTTGGATATAACCTTTAGTAGCATTGAATGTTGTTCCTTTTGATAAGAAAAAGCACTTTTCTAAGGACCTTTCAAAACAGTGTCCACCCCCTTTATCTGTCTGAACAGAAGTTATGGACTTTCTTTGCATAGAGAAGTGGTTTGCTTCCAAAGCATGATCGTGACATGATTGTGACCTTAACTTTTCGGCCAAAATGCTAGAAACTCACTTTCCTTCAGGA
Source organism: Raillietiella orientalis (assembly GCA_036172245.1). Taxonomy (NCBI): domain Eukaryota; kingdom Metazoa; phylum Arthropoda; class Ichthyostraca; order Raillietiellida; family Raillietiellidae; genus Raillietiella; species Raillietiella orientalis. The sequence goes on along the minus strand of JAYWIR010000003.1, from coordinate 1,187,021 downwards.
GTCATAGCAATGCAGGACCGCTTATCAATTACTGATCTTGCTGTTCTGTAATTCTGGTATCCTAGTGACCCAAAAGCTCGGAACTTTTAAAAAGCTACATCATCATGGACAGTAATAAAATGTTCTACGATAGAACCTTGTTTCGTTTAGTTGGTAAATTATGAATCTTTGGCTTTGAAGAACGACATTGTTTATATGTGTGACATTCTCCAGGTTTTGGTATTTTCAGTTAGCCGTTTCTCGGCTTTCCTACTGGCGTCGTTGAAAAATCAGCACCATTTAACAGCATTCTGGGTTCATTCTAAAATAAACATAGGCTGTTGGTTAACTCGCGATGCATCTGATCTAGTTTGGTGCTTTTCTGTATCAGAAAAACAGTGCAAATAAACGCATTTTCAGTTTTGTTCAACTTTGCCATTTTTAAAACAGCGTATTCCATCAGACGATTGTAAATGAAACTGTTAAGCACCATGTTTAGTGCAATTTTCAATTCTCTGGCATGAAACTAAGGCCTTTTATGAGACCTTGAGAGACCTTAATTTTGTGTACAGCATGTAGCATCTCAATCTATTTCTTATACGTTAAACAAGTATCGTAGTTTTGTAATTCAGAAGATCATACCACTTTAGATGATTGTCTCTGTACTCTGTAAGAAAGCATCAATTACTTCCTGTTACTCGATTGGTATAATTCATAGCATTTTAAAAGGGTTATAGTTTTCGGTGCTATCTCGAAAAATCGTTTTTGTGTGTACATTGCATTGCGAGTGAGATTCGTCATGTTTACACACTCTTGGAGTTCCCACTTTAGTCTTCCATCATCATATCAATTTTCTAAAAGTGATTATCGATTTTTGATGACTTTTCCTATATCCTTTTATTAGTTAACAAATTTGATTCAATAGTTTCAAAGGAAATCATTTTTATGTTGATTCAGTGGATCTTCTCTCGTGGCGAGAAATGATAAAATATTTTTCGGTTTTCAGGTATTACACTGTAATGACATTCCAGTTTGTTCTTTAGAAATTAGAATACACGATTTTTTAATATTCGATCATTGCAAGAACTGTTAGCTAATTCAGATAAGTATGCTAATTTTTTTCACATATTTCAAGGAAAAGAATGTATCCTTATTGCATAGCTGCAGGAACTGTATATGATGTAATTAATTGAAAGTGGATTAGGAGAATAAAGCAGACCAGAAAGAAACGGGAAATTCTATTCTTAGTTCTCATGTTACTGTCCATCACTTTGGAAGAAAAAAAAAAGCGCTACTTCATGTACTGTATGCTTAGAACAGGAAAAGAAATCAAAATCATAAACACAATTGCATTGTTGTGACTAAAAAACAGTTTTGAATATAGTTTTCTTTCTTTAATTTAATTAAATTTATCTTATGTTCAGCAATCCTTTCAATGGAAAACTTTTGCATACGAGAATACCTGCTACATAAATAACTTGAATGCTTCAGAAAAGTCTTAAAATTCACGGAAACACTATGAAGATGTAAGCCAGAAAAGCCATCTAGTGTTGGCAAAGACATGTAGATGAACTAAATGTATTCTAATGTATTCTAGAAACAAATAACGTTCGCAGAAAGATATTAATTATATTAAAATTATATTAAATTATGTCATTCAAAACCTAAAATTATTAGCTTAGAAACGTGGACAACTACAAAAGTCTTCAAAAATTCTCGATAAGCTGATGCCTTATTAATTGATTTCTTAAATCAACCTTCTATTACATTCTTCAAATTGCTTTCTCAGTTCTGTTTTCCCAGCGACTTCCAATTTATTAATTCAGACAGTTTCCTCTCTTGGACCAGCTAGCAAATTTAGTGCCTTTATTTGTAATTATCGTATTGCTGACTACATCATTGGCTCTTCAGGCACAATTAAAAGTATCAATCTGGTTTTCCTAAAACCAACAGTCTGTGATCCTACTAAACAACCCAGTTTACCTACAGAATTTTGATACATTTTTTTTCTTCCAGTTTTTTTTTTATTTGCACTTTTAAAGCAGTCTGATGAAAAATTTCATATGCCTAGATCTTCTTCAAGTGCACACTTTTTTACTCATTTTCTTCAACAAGTGTATACATGTTTGTGAAATACATTTGCCATAGGTAAAAGAAACACATGCTTGAAAGGTGATTAGAACAGAACAATATTTAGTGGATCTGCTATTGTAAACTGAGTTCCTCAGTTCATTCTTGATACGTCCAGTGGTTTTGTACACTTCAAGTATTTGTGAGTACAACTGCTCTCCTCTATGCAACTAGTTTGGAAGATGGATGGCACTTGAATAAAATAAATCTGACTAAATTTGTCATGAAGGACCTATAAGCCTCATTTTTTCACCTAATCTGTCTTAGAGCTAAACTTCGTTTTCACTACTTCTAGGTATGATTGTATTTAGACAACGAAAGTAAGTTAATAATGATTATTTCATGAAGATTGAATTCAGAAAATAACATTTTATTCAGTAGCAGGATTTTGGACTCTTGTATTTGAAAATGTGGCATTTCCCGATAAATAAATTTTCGTAAGTTGCTTGATAAGCACATTACGAAATTCCTCACATTCATTACGAAAGTATTCAAATTAATAACGATATGTAAGGATTTTACTATTCCGAATTCCTATGTATTATGACTGTTTATGAAAGTAAGTGACGATTATAAATTTTATTGGTTTGGAATTCTCTAACATTTAAACGAACACCAAAAGAGGAAATCACATAATTTAACAAGTAGGATGTGCTCATTTTATTTTCCTAGTTCGCAATGAATTCTTCAATGCCTGCCGTTGGAAATTACTAAGTACAAAGGATGCTGGTGCTATATTTTACTAGAATCAAAAGAGATAAGATGTCAATTTGGTTCTTTGTAAAAAGAGTATAAAATAATTACTTATGGCCGAATGTACAACCACAGCTGACTATCAGCTGTCCGCTGTAAACAAAAATGAGCTCTAAGGTAAATCATTTTGGATGCACTGACAAAGAAATAAGTTTCAACATTGTTGTAAGTAACTTTGCTTAGAGGCAATTTTGTAAATGGTGAAAGTTTTCATGAGGATTATTTATTCTTTCGTAGTAAAATAAAGTACATTACTACCAATTTATTGTTTTAATTACAGGAAAATTCTGAATATGTTTTCGTATTCGTTGAAAGTAGTTATAGCCTCTGGAACACTCATAACATTAATCTTATATTTCACGATGATTTTTAAAAAATAATAAGGGTTCTTAAAATTGCCAAGTTTTATTTATTTATTTCAAGATTTGCTTTAATAATTTTTCATAAAATTTTCAAAATCAGGTGTTATTGTTTGCTTATGTTTGGATTTAAGTGCTTGATAGTATGCTTAGTAAATGTCAAACTGTTAATTAGGTATCAAAAAAAAACACAGAAGAAGATGCTTTAATTAATCGGAAACTACCAAAAGAATTATTGCTTCGAATTTTTTCATATCTAGATACCGTTTCTTTATGCCGTTGTGCTCAAGTGTCAAAATTATGGAATGTTTTGGCATTAGATGGATCTAATTGGCAACAAATTGATTTGTTTGATTTCCAAACTGATATAGAGGTAGATGTTATTATTCTGGTTTATTTTTCATGTTCTTTATTTATATCTAATGACTGTTTAATAAATCATACAAAAAAATGATTTTTTTTTCATTTAATATATTTCTATTTCCAATGCTTTTTCTTCATGCAAGAATTATTTAACAATAAACGTGTAATAAATAAAATTGCAAACATTACATGTATGACATGAAATCAGATTCTTGCAATTAAAGAGAAATGATATAGGGTTCAGTTGTGGAAAACATTGCCAAAAGGTGTGGTGGCTTTTTGAAGCAATTAAGTTTATTTGGTTGCCAATCTGTAGGAGATGGATGTCTTAAGGCATTTGCCCAACTGTGTAGCAACATTGAAGTACTAAATCTAAATAAATGCAAAAAGATAACAGATAAGTAAGAATCACATTTATTTGCTTAATCAAGGGGATAGTACTTTTTATTTTTTAAAATGATTTGTTTTTTTACCTAAGTACATGCTATGCCTTGAGTGAATATTGTGGAAAGCTACAAAAATTAGACCTCTCATCTTGTTCTGCAATAAGTGATCTCTCAATGAAAGCATTAGCTGATGGGTGTCCTAATCTTGAACATGTCAACATATCTCATTGTGAACTGATCACTGAAGATGGTGAGTAAATTTGACATTCCAGCACTAAAGAAAATCACTGTGCTTAGGAATTCAAGCATTGGTCAGAGGTTGCACTAAACTGAAAACATTTATTGCCAAATACCTTCCTCACATGTCTGATTCTGCAATATCTCAACTGACTAACAGATGTAAAGGTCTTAGGGTACTTAATTTACAAGGATGTGAGGTAATTCCTGTTCTTTGGTTTTTGTAAAAATAAAAACATGACTGCGCTTCTTTCAAATGTGTTATAAGTAGATGAGTAAGGCATTTTTTACTTGCAGTAACATGTATGAGTTATATGCTATGGATTTTTCCTAAACATTAATTGATGAAACTTATTCATTTAGTTAGACTTGTAACCAAGCCAATTCTTGAGATGGAATCTATTTTAGGAATTAACTGATAAAGCAACTGAGAGCATAAGCAAAAACTGTCCCTGTTTGAGGTATATATGTTTATCAGGATGTGTAAACCTGACTGATGCATCCTTGATAGCTCTAAGCTCCAGCTGCCGTCAGTTGAATACAATTGAAGTAGCTCAATGTTCCCAATTGACAGATATTGGTTTTCAAGCACTGGCTAAAGTAAGTTTCCCATCACTTTGATGTATTAACAGTTATTACAAGATAAGCAGGAGCTATCTGCAGCATGTATAAGTGTGAATTGTATTATTAATCTACAATTACTTTTTGCTTCTAATTAGTTAAAGTTCTAATTTTGTAATTCATTAATTAACGAAATGTCATCTGGCTGCTCACATACAAACACCAACCATTCTCAAACATTTTAAAATAATCACTGGAAATTGGCAATCGGAAATTTCGATCTAATAGATTAATTTTTTAATGAGCTGTCCAGCATTTTCTGCAAACATGTAATATTAGAGTGAATACCATGCAAAATGATCCTCATTTTTGTGAAATAAGCAGCCAGCAACTTTGAGACAAAACTAATGTACCTAATTCAAAAAATAGCAGCATTTGAATTATGCATGTGCATAGGACTTACAAGGTTTTAAAAAAGTTTTGATAACTCAATTTTTATGTTCTAATATTGGAAACAAGTATATCCTAAATCAACAGAAAATATTAAGCCCGGATCATAAGGTGGAAACTCATAAAAATTGCCAGCTTGCAGAGGTTATGATGCAATGCTTAAATTACTGGATTAACCATGTATATGTCAATTAGAAAATGATTTTTTCTTTCAAAACAGCCTTTTTTTTTTTTTGCATGAATGTATTCAGATGCACACAATGGTTTCTCAATTTCAGAACTGTCGATTTCTGGATAAAATGGACCTAGAAGAATGTTCTGCAATTACTGACCAAACCCTCAATTATTTGTCTTCTGGATGCCCACGTTTGGAAAAATTAGTATGCTGTATTTATGATTCTTAATTAGTCTTACAAGTAACAGGAATTTTGTAGTAGAGTTTCCCTTAATATTGCTTTGCAACTGTTTGCCATCATCATTTAATTTCATTTTAGTAAATAATTGAAATACAAAAACTTTGAAAAAGTTTTAGCAAAGCCCAGGATTAGAAAGCATTTAAAAGTATTAGAGTATGTAGTAATTTTAAATTTGACATCCAGACAATGCTAGTAACCAATGACATTTACTTGAATCAGAGACTGAATTTTGATTTACTTAAGTTGTTTTACCTTGAAATTAGCTGAGTATATGTACATGAATTTAGAAACAGATTACATACTTTCCTTGCTATGTTTTCAGCAATCGTTTATATGTATATGTAAGATCTGTACCCAGTGCAGTCCCAAACTATTGGGGCTAAGATTATTAAGAACTTTAAAAACCCAGAGTAATTCTTTTACATTCTGTTTATTCAAGATAGGACTCATCTGACTCTGTACACTGATTGGTGCTTGATTCTTACTTCTGCATGGCACTGGCAGCCCTTTACAGGGATTTCCTTCAACCTTTCTGTCACAGCTATATGAATGTTTCCGATGGTATTAAATGGGACTCCTTTCAGCTGCAATTTCGGAGTAGGAAATGGTCCAGAGACAAACCTGGCGAGTACTAGGGAGATGGTTCAACGTCGGGATCTGTATTTGCGCCGAAAACTCTCGTGTATCTTGGCTCTCGTGACGGGGAACGCGGGACGAATCGTACCCACAGTTTTCGTTTCTTCAAATCTTTGTGTAAAACGTGTAGTGTCACAGTTTTCGGTACAGCAAGAGTTTCCACTGTCGTTCGAGGTCAGTCGTCGGTCCTCTTTGAGCAGTTTTGCGACGGCGGTAATGTTATTGCCGGTTCTTGTTGTCATCAGACGGCGGCTACGTTCGTCGCCGTCGTCTTTCACCGACTGTCTTTTATTTCCAAATCGCGCGTGCCACCGAAGAATTTTGAACGATTCGTGGCTCAGCCTTTGGGACCAGTGGCACCCCGTGTCCCAAGCAGGCATGCCAGCTTTGATACGAAACTTGATTGCGATACTTTGTTTGATCATCGCGTCCATCTCGGAATCTCGACAGAGGGCAAAAACACGAGTTGCCCGAAACCCCCTTTCTTGGCAACCGGATTCAGTTACACTGCTTTGTGTACAGTTTAAGGAATGTACATAGTTCCTCTGCGCGCGCCGGTACATTGACGTGGGGACCACCGAGGCTGTGAAAAATGCAGACCTCATGCACCGCAATGTGTACACACACACCATGAATTTACTGCAAAAATGGAATTACTATTCTTGAAACGGCCTTTTTTTTTTTTTTTTTTTTAAGGGTGTTCAAAGTACAAATCAGCTCACTTTCAGTTCTTTTTAAAAGCATGGTTTTCTGACTGCATTGTAGTGCTATTTGAAAAGAAAAAAAAAAATCTATGTAGGAAGTCTAGTTGCCTTTTCCAGACCTTGTCCCATTGTGAATTAATAACCGATGAAGGGATCCGGTACCTTGGAATGTCCACGTGTTCCAGTGAACACTTAACAGTTCTGGAACTGGACAATTGTCCTCTAATAACTGATAATTCTCTAGAGCATCTGGCTAGTTGTCATAATCTCCAAAGAATTGAACTGTATGATTGCCAGCTTATTACTCGCTCAGGAATACGACGTTTGAAGGTAATCAGCAATGATTTTTGGTAAATTTCATTACGTTTTTATTTTAGAATCATTTACCTAATATTGTAGTGCATGCATATTTTGCTCCACAAACACCACCTGCGGTTGGAGGCTCCAGGCAACATTATTGTAAATGCTGCCTCATATTATGATTAGGTAACTACTCAAGAATGTGATGAAAATAATTGTGTGACTACATTGTGATATGAACGCACCTACACAGGATTATTTCTTTCAATTTAAATATACACTGGAAGATACCATATCTCTGTGCAATTGATTTTTTTTTTTTTTTTTTTTTTCAATATAGTGAATGTATTTTCAGAATTCACGTCTCTTTATTAACAAGGACTTTGCAGAAAACAAGAAGAAATAAATACAAGCTGTTGAAAATTTTTTCACCTTTGATTAGTATGCACATCAGCAGCATGATTTTCCTTTCACCCTTCTGAGAGCATTCAAAATATCAGCTCGTGCATGCATTGAATCATAACCACGAGTAATACACGAATGTATTTGTTATGACGGGCATTAATGACCTATCGGGTAAGTTACATGTGTTAACCAACGTTAAGAATTGAGTTTCATGAATTATATAAAACTGACACTACAGAGATTTATTTATAACCTTTGTGCAAGGTACAAAAAAGTGTATATTCACAATTGATGACACGCATTACTTTTTAATCACAAAAGAGTTGCATGCAAAAACGTAGGATTTGGCGCCAAGACAACGTGGATCTTCGTAATTAGCAGCCTACTGTTTTGGAGAGAAGGGTAGATAGATTTTTCAATGTTTTCACACTTTTATAAGATGTAAATAGTTCAGAAAACATGGAACCTTAATTCAGCACGTGGTTGTATATTGAACTCTGGATTCATTTACTGTCAGTCTATTTGTTCGAATTTATTGAATTGTACTGAATTGACAAGTTCTTAGAAACCATCCATTTCCAGGTGCTGCTCGCAACTTCCGTAAACATTTAAGGGATTTCTCTTTTATAATTTAGAATGAAAGTCCTCAATAATTTCATATGAAATTTGGAGGATTGAGTAAGAATGAAAATTAATTGACGACCGGCGATTGATTTCCAACAAAAAGGGGAATCACTTTACGATCTTAATTTTCTCGCCTTTAACGGTGTATCTTGGCATATGCACGTGGAAAGCCTGGATGCAGAGTACACAGTGAATTAGTTTCATCACAAAAATATTGCAAATTGACAAGAAAGTTTGAAAACCATTCATACATGCTCACTTTTTTCTTTTTTTTTTCTTTTTACTCTTGAACCTGCGTAGCCTGTGGGTCAACGACTGCTATCGCCAGTTATCAAATCTACAGAAAAGTGGGATGCAAGGAATCAGTAGCCTCGTAGTCTTGTAGAAATTGCAGAAACACTTGTAAGAAAAAAGTGTACGGCATTTCCGATATGTATACACATATAGACTAGACGCAAATCACTTAAGTGTGGAATTGTTCTTGCATGAACGATTTTCATAAAATGCTTATTGCATCCAATCTGGCAATCCGCTTTTCATTGAAGCTTTGTAAAATTGACTGGATCTGGCGCCCCAAAAGTAGCTGCATTTCTCCTGTACTCGTGTTCACGAAAATTTCCTTGCCCGTGAGACCCGAGTTGAAAAACTTCGAGGTTTAAGTAGGCCGATCATTTTCGAGAAATCAGATTAGGTTTGTTCGTTTCTCTTTGCTTTAAGTCTCAGAGACATTTCGAAGAAAAATTGAAGTCAAGAGACCCTCCCCCCTCATCAAACCAAGGCGTTCTTTCTTTGCAAAGTATTATGCGGTATGCGTCGATTGTGCGGAAATGCAAGCACATTGCATTAATACACGTCTTCAGTATGACATCGGTTGCCTGATGAGATCATAATTAGATGCTTAGTATCCAATGGTGACCGCAAAGCATCCGAATAGATAATTATGACTGGGGTCACATGTCAATAATTATGTAAGTAATTATTTGTTTACTTCAGGTGTGTATTTGCGTAGTTCACTGAGCAAATAAAGGGAACTTGCCCTGGATGATTCCTCAGAAAGATACCGGATATCGGGATTCCGCAGAAGCTGGCGGTTAGCAACCGGGTTCTTCGGTTTCGATATGAAACTGCAAGCGGAGTAAATCTCAAAGCAATTTTGTATTGTAGTTCGCGGACTGAACCCCCCCCCCCCCTTGTTTACCACCAAAAGTTCATGTTCGTGCCTTAGGTTTCCCATCATTCTACAAGGCGAATTTCCAAACAAATACACGACTAAATCAATAATTTCAGCTCAAACTTTCATGAAGTTATGAAACCATCCGATTTCCAAATGTCTGTTTCTCTTTCTGGAATTAAATAAAGAATAATATTGTTCCATTCTTTCCCATTATATTTTAACGTTCTGAAACAATATTTATTTTGAAGATTCATTGAAACGAATTAGGACTGAAATTATTATTTGAAATTGGGAAAATAATTTAAACGAAAGTGCTTTTATGCTGCACATCGCAAACATTAAAGAACAATCGCTGATGTCAGAAGAAAAGAACTAACTGTAAACAAGGTGATGCATTATAAAGAACTACTATTGAGATTTGTTTACTTGAACTATGTTTTAAGAATAATGTGGCAAGTACTATAAAACTGTGCACCCCAAAAGTATTTTCAAAACAAACTTTGAGAAATACATCATTAAATTATTACTATTTTTCTTCCACTTCCAATGAAGATTATCAATGGACTTCACTGATATTTGATACTATTTTATTTATACGGTTATCTGATCATACAGTTAGCAGCTTATTGAATGCTGACTGCTACACGACCCGCTTCTCACTGATTACACGCTTAAACGTCATCATGGAGCAATTTCATCCAAGACGAAACGAATTGCTCCAATTTCACCAATGGATGGAAGAGAATTTGTACTGCGACATCATCAGAAGGGAAATCAACCCATCACATGCAGACATCTACAGGGATGCTTTCTAGCGAAGGTATCTCGGAATCTTCGTCTCCTGAAAAAGACTTCCCTTTTTCGTAGGTAATTATTGAACATCATCTCATAACGACTGCTGTTTCTGGTGGATGAAATTCCCCCCAAAAAATACAATTATATATTGGTATGCCGAAAATCTAGACACTGCTATAGGAAATTTTAGGAAAGCATTGGGATGTCTTGTACATGACGCCAACACATTAATAAATGTATAAAAAAAATTGCAAAATTCAAAATAATGGGGAGTTTCACTTACCATTCAGTTTCAGTACCTTATTCTTTTTGTAAGCTCTCAAATTTGGTTCTTTCAAGTAGTTGCAGACTTTGTTCTTTCAATGAATTCTGCCCTTAAGTTTTCTCTATTCTCTCGCCACAAGATGCTTTCCTTTCATCCGAATTCTTTATTCTTTTTTCTCTTAGGTACAGTATGGAACCATAACACCTTGCATATATGAAATACAGGAACTCTTAAATCTTTGTATGCCAAAGTGAAATCTTTGATATTACTAAAACGGTCATCACAAACTTTGTAATAATGCTGTAGTAAGAGCATATATCAACTATTAAAGGAAGATCTGGATGCATTTATGTGCTCTATTGGTTGACAAAGCATTTAACCGTGATATTTGAGAAAAATCGAGCATTTTGTGTTTCTATCTAAAAGTGTTCATTGATGAAGGAAGCACGAATAATTAAATCATATGCTCGTGAATAACTTAATTTTCATGAAACTTATTACCCCCAACGTATTTGAGCGTTTATGAATGCTTTCGAATGCTTGTGGTTCAGAGTATTTTTGAAATGATTAGATTTTACAAAATTAAGGGCGAGTGACTTGTTCAGAATCTGATCTGATTGTTCATTGTGAGCTTCAAATCAAATGACAAATGTTTATAATAGTGACCATTCTCACTGGTATTAGTTGGAAGCAGTTTACAATTTTGGGCCAAGAAACTTGTGCATATCGAAGTTTTGTATTTTCTTTTTTTCCAGACTGTATCTTTATTGCATAGCTGTTCACTTCAGAAGACTGTTTTTGTTATTTTCAATTTGAGAAGTATTGTTGCATTGTTTAAATTCTCTTAAGCTGCTAAACTTTTAAAAGCTTTTCTTCTATGCAATATTTTTTGTATGTAACTATCAATAAGAGTGGGTAACAAATGTTGCAAAGCTTTCGAGTAACGCTTTTTAAAAATTGCATGTTAGCGAGGTTCCTTTATTAACAATCATATCCTTTTGGAATAATAGAGATCTTTGAATGAGAAATTACCGGCGCTTTTAAAACTCAGGAAAGATTAAAAATAATGCGACAAAAAACCATCAGATATTCTAATATCCTTGATGGAAGATATCTCATGTTTCATATCTCTTAAAGAAGAGTGCACATATGAACACATGCTAAGTAAGAGTCTGACTCCAGTTTGAAAATTACATGTCGGTGTTAAAACGCAGTATCGATTAATGGATTTTCTGAAATAATTTGTTCTGCTTTTAACTGTATCGTTTTAAATTCCGAATACACTGCTTGTCTACTAAAGAGTTGAGGTGATCGAAAATCAGTCACCGATAAACCTAAAAGCGTGGCTACTCTGGAAGCAATTCATGGAAATATGTGTATACAGACACCTGTCCATATCTTGTGATAGGAAAGGGCGATGTTTTGCAGCATGTAAGATGTTTCCAATCTTCATTGCAACCCTCAAGATATCTTAAAGAGTTTAGAAACGAAGTTTAAAATTTTCTTAACGAAGCTATAGGAATGCCCATTTAATAAAATCAAATTATAGATGCCAAGTCCACGTTGTTGTTTTTTTTTTTTTTTTTTCAAAAAATACACGTTTAATTTTCCCGAAGAAAGTTATTATTGATGTGAAAATTTAGGAAGTTTGGATGACTACTGGAAACACAGAACAGTTTATGAAATGGTTCCGGTAACTGTAGAATAACATACTTTCCCTTATCCTTTTCCCTACATGTGCTTCTGAAGACAAGCGAATAAAAAAAAAAGAAAAGAAAAAAAAAAGAAGCGCTTTTATTCGTTCGGAAATTCACTAAACCCAACATGTAATCGACAACAGTCAAGGAGTGTTTTTGCCACATTAAATTTTTTACGCGTGTGATGGTAACGCACAGAGCTATTCTGTTGTCGCATCGATTTTGTAAGTACTCGTTCGTGAACACAACTCTTACTCATCCTCGACACGAAACGCAGAAGAAGAAGAAGAAAAAAATGCGTACTCTGCTTTGCGAAAGGTCCTCTTTCCAAACTTGCACCGAGTATTCGAAAAATGGGTAATATCTGCAATACCTTTTCTTAATGAAAGTATCTTTTTTTTCAAGTTGTACTAAACTCGATGTTCTGAGGCTGGAAAAATAAAATGGGAAACTATGGCCTGCATGTGGTCATTTGCTTGTTCTTATGTTTTCATATTTGTAGGCATTTTTCTGCATGAGTTGCTTTAGTACCATTAACGGCCCGTATGTAAAAAACTCCTAATGAAAGATTAAACTGCATATGCAGCAAAAACATTCGAAAGCATAGCCTTTGTGCTAACTGCTTTTGGGTTACGTTATCGGACACGTTGATTTGATAAGACGAAATTACAAGTACAAAGTTTATTTTTAATTCAGTTCTAGTATTTTCCAATGAAAAATGGTAAAACAGACCATGGTGCTTTGCGTGTTGAGGGTTTGTACTGCTACATTTTAAACTCAATGAGTGCATGAATGATCATACATGATTCCAGTGCTGGAATTTGATAAGAGTGTGCTGCATGCTTTATTCTGAATCAATTACGATCAGTTTCGTATGTTTTTAGGATGAAGAATGTAGTTCTTTAAAATTTTCCGAAAGGAGGTATAACAAGTAAACAGGTATGAAAATGAAGAGAGCAAGTCCATGTGCTGCATTCTGTTATCCACATGCAAATGAAAGGAAAAAAAAATGACATTTTTTGAGTGGATTTATATTGATTAAGATTCAGGTGAGCAATTTAGATTCTAGAGTATTGGTAGTGATCACATTTAAAATAAAATTTCAAAAGTTAAGTAACTTATCAGCACAGTCACATTTTTGCTCGTAAGAGTTGAATATTTGCTCTTTGTTCTATGGTAAATTGTTGTATCAGAATCCTGACCTTCATGGCAACTAACCATCACTGATACATCACTAATTTTAGTTTGTATGTTTGCATTTTTCAATTTAGGGGTGGTATTGATTCAATTATTCTTGGGCATCAACCCAAAAATTCATGAAAACTTGTTTTAAATACCGTGTTTAGCACTTTGTTAATTGAATTTGTATGAGGGTTGTTGGTTTTCTTAAATAAAATGATCTCTATTTGCAATCTTTATCTTATGTCTAGGCTTTGCTTGAAAGGCTTATGGGGAAAAAGGGCAGGCCTAGTGCATGTTATGCATCAGAGTGTCCTTTTTCTTGTCAAGACTGCGGTAAAAACTTTAGACAACAGAGTGAATTTCAGAATCATGTAGGAGAACATGCTAACCATTCAAAACGAATGAAAAAACATCAGTGTGATAAATGTGATAAGGAATTTCATGGAAAAGCCTTACTAGAAATACACATGCGTACTCATACTGGTAAGATACGAAACATTCTAATTCTTCAGGATTTTTATCAAATCCATCAGGAGAGCGACCTTTTCAATGCGATTTCTGCTCCAAAGCTTTCCCTTCAACTGGAGCATTGCGCAAGCACAGACGCATCCACACTGGGGAGAAACCTTATGAATGCAAACAGGTTGGTGCAGAGTTGGGTATTGTTTAATGACAGTTTGTTTGGCAGTGTTCTGCACGGTTTTCTGCAAAGGAAACACTCAACCGTCACACTCGTACTCACTCAGGAGAAAAGCCTCACACATGCCAGCATTGTGGCAAGTCCTTCATCCAGCCATCTCAGCTTCGAGCTCATATATTTCATCATACGGGTGAATTCGGGTTTGCATGTTCTGAATGTGGAAAGGCATTTAATCGTCGAGCACGGTTGGATATGCATATTCAATATGTACATTGCAACATAAAGTCCCACCAATGTACACAGTGTAGCAAGTGTTTTGTGAGGAAAGAAGATTTAGCTCGACATACAGTTATTCACTCAGGGGTCAAAGGTAACATATCAATAATAAAGCATTACAACAGATTGGTTTTATCCTTAGCACATGTGTGCCCTATATGTGCAAAATCCTTTGCTATCAAGGCTTCTCTGAGGCTTCATTTGTTGACTCATACCAAGGTATGTTTGCAGTATTGATGCACTCTGTAGCTGTTTCATGTAGGAAACTCCAATATCATGTGACAAATGTGGACATACTTTTATTAGACAGGATTGCCTTTTACGCCATATGAGAAAGAAACATAGTGGAAAGACTGTTTCCCAAGTCAACAAACCTAAAACTGCCACTTTTCCAAAGCAGACTCCTCAACATTTGGCAAATAACATTCAGAAATTTCTTTCCCTGTTAGTTGATGAAAGTACATTGAAAAGTTTCGGATATCCAGACACCTCTGTGGATAAACTTCTGGAAGCTGTCATACAGAGATGTGGTCAGAATCCTGTGGTTTCTGGTGCAACATTCTTGGATAGACTTAGATCAAACATGAAAATTTTATTTGCATTAATTATTGATGATAGTGTAGTGAGAGCTCTCCTTGATAAGCAATCTGTAGATGATGTGATTGCTCATGTGCTAGAACTCTCTAAAATGTGATTGTAAGGAACGTCAAAATTTTAATAAGCCAAAAGCTTATTTATATTACTCCAGAGTCAAGTGTGCTGAGTTAAACATATGCATTTTTATGGAGCAACAGAAAAAGCTTCCTGAAAGTCTGGCAAATTCAGTTAGACTATTCTGATTTCACTCAGTTTTAGCAGTCATATTGTATCAGAGGCTGTTCCTTCATTAAAATCTTTCAATAATTGTAGCTACTTCTGCTAGTTTGTTATCATAACCAACTTTTCAGTTGTAAACTTGCATGTACATTTCACACGATGACCAACAAGTTGTAACACTTGTCTCACTTTCTGTTGATTATTTTTGGGGAGGTTGTTTCATTTTAAGGTAACTTTCAGTGTTATACACATGTATAAATAGACCTCTAATTGGTTAATTCCTTGCTCCTGTATAATGAATCCTTGCACTTGAAAAATTGAAAGTGTGGGCATGTGTGACATCACTATTTGCCATTTAGAGGATAAACAAGTTATGTGAATCTACTTTATGTTTTGTGGAAGTCAAGAATCGTAAGTGCATTATGCATGCTCATTGAAATGTAAAACTTTTTTAATTTGCATGAATGAAAAATAAGGTATAGATGTATTTTATTTTGGCGCATTAACATATCTGGATCCATTTCTTAAAATACGTTCCAAAAATATTTTGGACAAACTAGTGCATCTGATCATTGAAAATACATGACTGTTTGAAAGGAAAGGAGAAGGTGTGATTTTTGGAAAATTAAGGCTAATCAAGATGAATATATAGCATTACTGATTAAAACGTATTTTGCCATGCAGCAGTGTACTGGTTATTTTTTTGAATTAAACGAATGGGAATTCCGGTTTCAAATTTTAGCGGATGTGATTTTTTCCCTTCCTATGTTCGTTTTGTATCGGTATAGCCCTGTCGTTTTTATTTTGGGCAGATTAGTCAAAGGAGTACACAAATGAGTTGATCTCCAGACTTTACTCACACTTTGCTCCACTTCAATTCGTACTCATGCAGTTTGGTCATCATTACTGCAAACCAAACCATGTTGTGGAAAATCACTTTCTCACTTATGTATTCGTTTTCAGTGATTTTCAGCTTGAAAAATTGAATACTGAAACAATTATGCGTTATGTTCATAACAAAAAAGATTAGATACAGTTCAGTACATGGAAGATTTCACTTTGCATTCATTTCCTGAAAGACAATTTTCGTAGATTCTCTAAAACAGTAATAACCTATAATAATCGGTTCGCATATCGGAATTTCTGAAACGTACTGTACATGAACTAGAAAATTTTGAAGACACGTACTTGGTGAGTATTCTATCTTGAAATCTGCCAATAAGCAAGCCCACACTGTACGACGGACTCCTGCAAAATTGTATTCTTTGCTATCCACTCCTTTTGAGGCAACCGGAAGTAACACATATGCAAAACAAACCCAGATTCAGAAAAGAAGCCTGGTAATCAATTTGAGCATTTCGATCGATCATTCATACCGCTATCCCTATTCTCATTTCGATGGAGATGTGCTCGCTTCAAGTCCAAAATTATGGATAGGGAAAAGCAGATTTATATCAGATGATCTCCGCATTGCGAGAAATAAATTTTACCCATTCATATGGCAACATGTAAAGCTTTTTAGACAAAATTAGCCTTACACACACAACATATCTCACGCACAGCTCAATCCAACGAAATCGAAAAAAACCTACTGTCTAATCGTAGAATCAGAACTATGTCAAATGTCGTTTGAAATTCCTTGACTCGCGACCCACGGAAAATATACCTATTAATCAACCTCGAGTGGAGAAAATCATCTACGTTGAGACAAAAAGAAAGCAGGCAGTAATGAATCCTTCGAACACACTTTAATGAGATTGGTCATCATAGGAATAATTTTTGTTCCAAGTCTTGTTCATCAAAACCTCCTGTATATCAAATTTGCCATTATTTTCTGAAAGGTGCTCACCATTTTCGTCTGACTATCCAGCTCAACTCACAACTCACACCTTGAAAATGAAAGCTCAATTCCGACTTCTCTCCACAAAACACGAAATTCTGAATGAACACGTTCTCGATTGGTGGGAATTTACGTGTTTTTGTGCTTAACCAGTTTGGCACCTGTGAAAGCATTTCGTTATTGGAACGCATCCAATTCTCTCGCAAATTTGTTTTAGTGAATACGAAAACAAATGAAGTAAAATAAGTTAATGTTTTTCATCAAATATGGCCTGTGAGAAACTTTAAATTCCCACGCAATTGGTTTCACGCTTTTGTTTTTAAAGCATCTTTAGTCCTTCGTTTCACCTGCTGCCTCATTATACAGTGATCAGTTACTGTTGCGACTTATTTAAGATATATACATTGCATCGTGTGATAATACTTATCGGTATTGTCTTTCCTTCCATCTCACGAGTTACTCCCTAAAAGTTTTTTTTTGTTTTTTTCAAATACTAAGTAACTGTTTTTCAAACCTTTTGATCAATACAGAATTGATCAAAAAGTTCATAATCTCCGTAGATTAATTTTCGCTCTCAGTAAATTTCAAGGAAAAAAAAAAAAATAGATATATCTGCATTACTTTGAATTCTCTGAATCGTTAGATATGGATTGCTTCAGCTTTATGGGCAGTGGGGGAAAATGTATCCAAACAAATCTGTCAGTTGAGGAATACCTTGGATACTAGCTCAACTAGAATTACGTACCTTGCTTGTCAATTAGAAGGTTCTCGAACTAAGGTTCTAGCAAGTGCCGAAGGATCATTACAGAGCTTGTATTTTCTGTAAACTACATCTTACGGAATACGAATAAAAAAAAATCGCTTCTCGCCCAGGCACAACCACACCTTCCCTCAACATACAAATCCATAGTTCGATGGAAGATTACAAGTTGAATGTAGAGTATCGTATCTACAGTTTTGCTAAACAGTTCATAATAGAAACAAGCTTCTCTGTATAATTCATCACCCAGGCGCCCACGGACATGGGACGCATCTAATGCATTAGACCAGTGCTTACCTAAATCAAATCCGGAAACTCCTTCCCTGAGAATGCACTTGCTAAACGCTGACTACTTATCCTGAATTATTTTACAACTCCCTGTAAGTACAACGTAGTATTGAAGACAATTGAAGACATCAAGAGTGATGCACTTGCCTACATGTGGCTGTCACCTTTTGAAGCTTTGGATATTCTAAACGTTCCTAATCTTACCATTACTCATCTCATATTCCGAAATTTCTTTTTTCTTAGGATAGTTGTGGAGTTCCTAAAGTAACTTTACAACTGGCAGTCATTTTCAAAAGTAACACACGCTTCATTTCTACTCCAAGTTTATATGATACGAAATTCCATTATATTTCACCAAATGAAGTTCTGAATATCGTGATTTTCGGTAAATCGGGCTTTTCATTATACTTCGGAACTATTCATCACACATATATCCTTTCTGCTAGAAAATTATATCATATCTCTATTTTTCTCTACAGAGATCTGCTTCTTGCCGATGGAACATTTGAATGTGGAAATTCAGGAAGGTCTTCGTAAGACTTGTTTCAAGTTGTAGCTGTTTCCGGTCGAGCGACATGCATGAAGAATACTCCGCTACGTTGCCATCGTCCTTCTGATCAGCAGACTCAATGTGATTTTTTGATTCTAATAACTGAAGTGGGCATTAAATAAAGCAGCACTTAACCACGCTGATGTTATGGGAAAAGGTATGCCAAATCCTGCTAAAGACACAGTTCGTCAAAACGTCTCTTGTTAGGTCCTAACACGACTTAAATTCATCAGTTTCTGAAGGAATTTGGGAATCGAAGCATATCGAAACATTTTGAATTGGATTTTCTTCTCTAGATAAATCTACGTCAACAGGTTGGAAAAAAGGTCTAATTAGGAAAAGATCCGTGAATTTTGTGAAAGGGTGGATTCTATGGAAAACCATGATAGCTTACATTTCTTTTGAACGTAAAAACAAACGAACATTTGCAAAAATTACGCATCCTAGGATAATTTTGTCCTGTCTCCATCCTTTGCAAATTTCAAAGAAAAAAAAAAAAAAGGAAGCAAATCAGCTTGTCAAATCGGGAAACCAATAACCGAATTTACGTGGAGGTTACGTAAAGGCGATAAGATTGAGCTTCTTCATGAGAAAAAGTACATAGTACTATCGTCAAGCCATGATGACGTCTGATCTCTGGCGGATCTCAAAACACAAAGATGTGTATCAATACAAAATATTTCACGACACATTTTGCATTGAATTGCCATATCAAACAGCGACTTTCTAATTCCTTCACTCCATCAGATCTCCGTGTGATCATCCATTACGTGATTTCGAGTAAAAAATAAAAGTTGAATACTTGTCTGGAATTACGGGAATCAGGAAGCAACACATTTCAAGTCAAGAGTGCTGATGACAAATAAGTGAACAAATACTTTTCAATACACTTATCAGGAATTCTCTCCGGACATGCTTGCAAGGCAGCATAATCTTACAGTGGAGAATAAATAATAATGATAAAAAAAAAATACAATTATGCATTTTAAATTCCTTCGCGTGATTTTACTGCACCCTGTAATAATAATCCTTGTAAGCAGGAGTTTTGAACTTGAAATTCCGTATCTTTTTCACCGTGATTACGACATTGCAAAAAAAGAAAAAAAAAAAAAAATCCAATGGTTCCCTCCATGGGATTATTAGAGGTCGTATTCTTGGAAGCAATCGACCGTGCTAAAAATGTGTTGAATGCAATCTTATGTTCATAAAGCCCCCTCTTTCAAGGTTCAACGCCAACCTCCGTACGCTGCCAGGTTGTACTGCACCTCGGCATTTCAATTAAATACAAGCAATTCACCTTCTCCGTACGCTGCCAGGCTGTACTGCACCTCGGCATTTCAGTTAAATACAAGGAGTTCACCTTCGAATACGTTTGCACCGGCAGAACACCCCAATCTCTTACGTTCAGTCCATCCAACTGAAAAATGCAGCCGAACCTTCCGGTGGGAAAACTCGAAAGCACTTTTTCATCGTACGGTTCTCGAGAAGCACAAATTGGAATTTTGATATTTGCATTATAAATTTCTTATGGCACCTGTCGGGAAAGTAGTAGTACCTCAGTAGGGGGAGAGAGAAAAAAAAAAAAAAAAAAAAGAAGAAAAAAAAAAACGTGTTATTGGCGGTAAAGGATGGAGTTAGTTAGGTTTGCAGAGTTCTTGAGTTTTTGTTTTAGCGCCAAAAATACGGGTTATATCAATATTTTGTGCACTTTCATGCAATTTTTTATGTTAATGTGTTCCTCAATGTGCAATTCAACGTATTATTTAGTACATCGGTTATTCGGAAGTTGTTTAAAAAAAAATCTAAGTAGAGTTCCCGAAGTCATGCTGATTTCATTTAACTCATTCACAAAAGTGATTACATAAATGTCTGATTTTTGGATTATTGAAGCATTTAATGAAGTTAATGGTTAGAGCTAGTATAAAAATTGTCAAGAAAAAAAAAAAAAAAAACTGGAATTTCTCTATATTTCAATGCTAGAATCCTTTTCGATTAATCATGGCCAAATGAATAAACAACAGGGTAATCAGTTTTGGAACAATATACTTGAAAAATGATTTCTCTGAGTGTAGTTATGTACTCGTAAAACAAATTTAACAAAGTCAGAATTCTTGAAAAATCCAAGTGCCAACCCAAATTTATGAATAACATCTATATTTTGTGGATGAGGAAGACAATTCTATCAAGACAGAATCTGGTCGTTAATCATATTGATTTAAAATGTGAGTGTGTCGAAGCTTCTTACTTCGGTTCTCTTCATTGGTTATGTTATAAATGTGAGATATGCCTATTAATAAGTGTATAAGCAATGCATTGCTTGTGTGATGTCAAACCTGTCTCAAGTGAAACCTCTTTCAACTGTTGCTCTTTTTAATCACGTGCATCCTATTTGTTTTCTAAAGGAGTGATTTTTTTTCTTTCCAACTTGTGTGTTTCATAATAAGTGTCATTTAATTAAAACCGAAGTAGCTATCACCTCAGTTCACCTTGATATTGTAGGTAAGTGTTAGAACCATATGAAAATGTGGTGTGTTTGTTTTCGGATTTGAAACTTCTCTGCCTTGGTTATTGAATTAATAAATTTTGCTTATGAGAGGATCTGTTTGTTATCCTCCTTTCCTTGTGAGTAAAAACAATCATTTTGTTTGATTTTTATGCACTTTGTAAAGAATCCTAATTTTGAACTTGTTCACATAAAGTTCTAGAGCAATTTTCAAGTGCTTAATTTTATCTTACATGTTTTGTATTCCTACTTGGCCATTTTTGTGCACAACCATCCAGGGAACTTTGACAGGTTACTAAGATGCAGAGTATTTTTGCTATCTTTGTGCCTGTTTTCTGTGGCCAATTTCTACTACCACAAATCAGTAGCATAATTTTCAGCAGTTGCATAATCTTCAAGGGAGAGTCTAGCACATGTTTGTATGAATTTACATGGATTATTGTTCAAGTTGTTTATTTGTAACTCGTTGTTTTCTTACTTTGAAGCTTTAAATTTTTCAGTAATTCAAATTTGTGCTCTGGAAGCATATTCTTTTGATAATGAGGTTCCCCAAGTATTTCACATTAAAAACGTTGTTTGTTATTCATCCTTTACTTCTTGCACAAAAGAAATTTTGCATTGTGATTAAAGTTTCATTGTAATTGCTTTTAACAAGTTTTGCTTTAACAGAACTTTTCAATACCAACTTGATGGGCCACTGAAACACCCACGTGATCTTTTCATCACCATTAATAGAATATGGATATTACTTTTCCATAATATTTGTCATAGTTTGTTCTTTATGAATAATTTGTTTATTCTTTGCATACCTTGAAATATATTTGAAAGTAAATTGTTTTTCTGTTTTTCTTAACAAAACCTGATGCTTAATTTTCTATAAGCATGCAGTTTTCACCACTGAACCAAATTACCTCAGATTACTTTGTGACTCATAACTATATGTTTCAGAGCAGAGCTCTTTCTGTGTTATTGTGATTTTCACTTCTGTCATGCAGGAGAACACATCACCAGCATCAGAAGAGCCTGCTGGAACTAAACGAAGTTACAGTAAGCGTGGCAGGTTGCATCTTAACAAGAATGTGGACAGTTTGTCAGAAACAATTGACTCATATACTGACAACAGTGGTATTGATTTGGAAAAGTTTTTGGTGTATACACTCAATCGCAATGTAAAAGATCGTAACCTCTTGTTGCATATTGAGCAAGAGTTGCGCACTTTAGTGGCTGATGGTAGACGCCCATGCCATCGTTTCCCAGAAATGTCATCTTATCAGAGAATGTTAGTGCATCGTGCAGCAGCATATTTTGGGATGGAACACAATGTTGACATAGCTGGCACTGCAGTAATTGTGAACAAAACACGCAGTACGCGCATGCCAGAAATGCGTTTTTCTGATCAGTTGAGACCAGAACTTGATGAACCCAAAAAATGTATTTTGAAACGAGACTTACCATTGCAAGACGAAATCAGTCAACCAGTGAAGGCTTCTCTAGAAGCCTATTGTCGACACAGCAAAAGTTTCGAGGAAAGGGAGGAGCAATACGAGCGTGCTAAACGGCGCATCTTTTGCCAAGACTCTGGTTTATCGGATGATGGAGCAAGTCCGAATTCCAGTACTTCTGAACATACAAATTTGCAAGATGAGCTAAATTGTGATCATCTCGCTGATTCCGGTGATAAAACAAAGTAGGTAGACTAAACCGTACACTTTGCTTCATAGCTTTGTAGAGGAAGTCCTTTGGTAGTAGTTGCTCCTAAAACAGAGAAAACTGAGTCAGTAAATGGAGAAAAGCCCATAATGCCTCGTTTTATTGTATCTAAGTCTAGTAGCTTTGATGGTTATCCCATTTTTTCGGACAGCAGCTGTCAGTTAGCAAAACAGGAATCTACTAGCACTAGCAGCAATTCAGTGGCGAGCCCTAGCAGCTCTGGATATCGTTCCCAGAAATCGGAAGATGGAAACAGCCCTTGCTTGGAAGAAGAAACGGATCGTCAAGTGGTATGGGCTGTTACCAATCTAAGTGATGTGCCCCCTGGAAGTGTCCTCATTGATCCACAGGTGAGTTTCATTGCTTTAAGCTCTTAAAAAAAATAAAGGCTTCTATAGACTGGCCAGCCATATGTAAATGCAGATGGCTCTTTATATCGCTATAATCCAGATTGCTTGCCACCAACTTCCCTTGTTCACATGAACGAGAAATTCAATTATTCATCCAGTGTAAGCCATAATATGAGTATTGTGCCAGAAATGAGTATAGCGGATTTGGAATCAGAGTCTCCTGTGACAAATGTGGATCATTCACGTGTAGTGGTTAGTTAGAATTGGTCTCTTAAAAAAAAAATAGTGTACCATGCCAGGAGGATATCACTAATGGAATGGAGGAACTGCATTGTGGGGAGGGCTCTTCTGGACCACAGGTTACCCCCATTCTCTATCCACGCTCCTGTTTTCCTCCAGTATTACCAGTGAACACATCTGCAGCTGGATTCTTGTATTGTCTTCCTCAAGGAGTGAGTTCATCTGCCCATTGTCCTAGCCCCTACAATGATCTTCCTTCCATCCCTGGGCAATTTTTAACAAGTGCCCTTTCTCCTTTGATGAACTTGCAGTTATGCAGTGCCTCTGGAGATTCTTATTCCTTTTTCACTACATCTGCATTGAACAAGTAGGAGCTAACTATGAAAGAATTGGTTGAAAAACTCTGCACTTTAGTGGGGGTAGTGCTATTTTGCACTCTAGTCATCCTCCTTATTTTTTGACAAATCATCATCAACCTATGCTGGCTGTGCTTACTAGTAGTTGTCCTTATGGTCACTCAATGCCAAGTGCCTCACTGGTAGAACCAGGTACCAGATTTTCAGATGTAAGAAGTCCCAGAACTTGGAAAGATTAAAGCAAATTACTGATTTTTTGTGCAGGGAATTAATATCCCCTATCCACCAGCTTCTTTTTTGAGCCAATCAGCAGTGCCTGTGCCAGATGCACTGATACACACTCCTCATCAGAGAGGTATTCCCAAGTCATACAGTAGAAAATGCTATTTTCTTCATATTAGATCAGTGGTTTGCAGGAGGAGGTCCTTCTCTGGTACATCCTGGCATGATTGCAACACATGCATCTGCACCTTTTGCCCATAGAAACTCTAAGGTAGCGAAATATTTGTTGTTTCGTTTTTCATTCTCATTTT
Source organism: Raillietiella orientalis (assembly GCA_036172245.1). Taxonomy (NCBI): domain Eukaryota; kingdom Metazoa; phylum Arthropoda; class Ichthyostraca; order Raillietiellida; family Raillietiellidae; genus Raillietiella; species Raillietiella orientalis. The sequence goes on along the minus strand of JAYWIR010000003.1, from coordinate 1,162,743 downwards.
CTTTTGCACACTTATGTAGATTCGTAGGCAACGTGTTGTAAAACATTCTAAGAAGCCTGTTGTGATGCAGATACAGAACATACCAGAAACTTACAATCGAAAACAAGTTGAGACCCTTCTGCAGCCCTTGGTGGCCTTGGGAGGACAGTTGCAGTATCTGAGCCCATGTAGCCACCAGATTGTGAGTGTAAATTCGGACGCCATTATTGGTGGCAAGCTGCTTGTGCAAGTGCTTTTCCCATCAGAATCAGTTGCCAAAACTGCTCTGATCTCAGCTCAAGATTTCAGTGTGTCTTTGCAACAACCACAGGCTAGCTGATACATTTTTTAGGCCAACAATACATAATTTTCTGATAAATCTCTCTTGAATAACTCAGTTAGCTTCTTGGAACTGCTTTGTTACCAGCTATGAATTTAGTTAATTGAGGTCTCATTCTTCACTTCTTGAGAATTCACTTACCAAAGAGCAATGCAAACTTCTGGTATTTACACCCTTGTACTTCATGTGTACAGCTATCCTATACTTTGCTGATGTCATGTGTTGTAGTCATGGATTGCACTAAGAAGCTATCTGTCTATAGGTGCATGTATGTACCAATATTGGAATTTGCACCAAAATTTATTCTAATGCCACAATTTCTCAACCATAACTAATTGGTTTCCCAAGCTGAACTTTATTTCTCCCTATACATGTTTTCTTTCAAAAATGCGATGCAGTTACAATAGAGATGCTTAAGAGTAATGAAATCTTAATGAGAATTCAGAAGTTTCTGAATTCATTAAGATTGCAGTGGAAACGATTTCTCAACAATGATTTGAGAAAGCTTTAAAGACCTTTGGTCTACTCATCCAAAAAAACATACAGGTCGGTAACTGTTTTGAAACTTCGGATGACAGCAAAATTGCAGTTCTCTTGCTAATGCTCTAATATTTTCAACTTTTTCCAGGTTTGCCCTTAGCATCAGTAATTTGAATGATTACCCCCAAAATCACATTTTTTATGTATATCATTCAAATTTTTATTAGAAGCCTTAGACATTGAAACATTTAAAAAGTTGGCTAGTAAAACTAAAGTTTGAAGAGGTTCCTTACACATAATTCAATAATATATTGGCATAATTTATTTACATAGTACAAAAAAAATATATGCAAGTTCGAAAAGTACAATTCACGGTGCAGGATGGCATTCAAGACTGTTTACTGCAAATCAAAATTAAACGAAAACAGATACAACTTTCAAGGTATTCGCCATTCTCCAAGGGTGATTCATTACTATAGTTAAAATAAGAAGTGTAGAATGCACGTTCAAAGTAATCACTTTCTTGAGATAAATACAAGGTGAACTGCTGAGTCTTAATCGGATTAACATTAAAAATTCACCGGAAACGGATCAAAAATCATTAACTTTGTTGGATAGCAGATCAAATATAACACATTGCAAGATGGCATACCAACTTACAATATGCCGAGAATGTCCCTAACCTAAAGTGTGAAGACATCGAAGACTATTTTAATGTAAATTTATAAATCACGGCATAATAAAATTTTTTGACTATCTGCGTCTTTTACTATAGGAAACGGAACATAACCAAACTTCATTCCGTAATTTACGTGGTCTTACCTTTAAACGGCTCGTTTTGTTTACAGGCGGAAACATTTGTTGACCTAATTTCCCACGGATTCGGTGAACTCTTGAATGAAACCACGGAACTAGGAACGGTGACACGGGTCCACTAACTATCATCTTCTGTGTGCACGCCACAACCTAAACAACTCCTCTCTAATTTTTTTGTTTTTTGTTTTTTTTTTTCCCCAACTGACGTAACGAGAAGATTCGGTAGATGCAATTTTTTGGCCTCACTTTCAAACACCTGTTCTGGGAGCACACTTCGTCGTTGTTTATTTACGGCAGTGATTGCATCGGCTTCCCCCCGCAGCTGCCCGAAGGGCTTCGGACGGCAAGTGGGACACCGCGCCAGCGAACTCTTGCCGAAGACACTTTCGTTCCGCCCGCGAAGTGCACCCGCGGAGCCGCGCGGCGGCACCCGCGGAGGCACTGAACAGCTGAGAAGTGCACGGGCAATGGGAGCCCTCCAGTCTGCTGGACGGCGGCGCGCGCCAGCAAGGAAACAAAGGATTGCTCCCGGGCCTGACACGATCGTTATCGTCATTCACGGCGGCGAGCATACCACGGAGGGGTCCCTGCAGCAGCAGCATCCCGCAGCCAGCCATTTCGGCTTGCCTTCCTGCAAGGAGGAGGAGGTCATAGGGAGGAGGCAGCCCTTTTTAAAAACGTGAATCCGCTGCCAGTCTGTGCTCTACGGGTATCACTAGGATGACAGTAGCTCGAGAGACACCCTCCCCCTTCTTTCCAATTTTCGAGCCCTACCACAAATTCAGTTCCTGCTAAAAACCTGGACAATGAACCTAGAGTTCATTCTACTTCGACCTTTCAAGCTTCCACAAGCACGAACTGGGGTAACTAATGGGAACGGGTTGATTTTCTCAGCTTTCAAAAGCTTCCCACTAATACAGTTCTTACATACGAAAGCAAGGTTTTCACCATTCATTCCATACGCATACTGTACGTACCACATCCCCGTGTGACTCCTTCAGCATCCACCTCAGCTTTAAATATGGTTGCACGCAAAACTCTTAAGAAAACTGAATAACACGAGAGAAATCAAATTTTTTATCTGGTCGCTGGGAACTCACTCCAAATGAATCTTTTTCTCACTCTAACACAACGCAACGATAACAAGACCTGAGTCTCTGTGAGGGCAAATTCAAATCGAAAACATCCACATCACTCTTCTGAAAAAGAATAGTAGCATTTTCGTTCATTGCCATCCACTGGGGGCTCATTTCAAGATCTGATAGGTCACCGACCTCGTATAATTACTACATTTTGCGAACGACAGCTTCCTGATGACTTGAACGCTATTGCTCGAGCTTTTCACTCGTGAGTATACAAACCGGTTGCTGGCATTTTGCCAGTAACTTTTTTACATCCTCATTGTGATTTTTTTTTTTTTTTAAAAAAAAAAAAATGTTATATCTGTGGAAGCAATTCATTTGATTTAAAAGCATACACCATATTCATCTCAAAGGTTCAAGGTAAATTGAAAGCAAAGCTTCAGGAGATCCTGGGAAAAAGACCATGTACAACTTCAACGAAAAGCAAGTTCATATCTGCATATGAAAGAAAAACCTTGATAGTCCACCCATTCTGAGTTTCATTTCCTGAATTTGTCAAATGATAATGTTTCCTCTCAACAAGCTTTCCCATGTATAATCAGATCGACTAAAATGCCAACTAAAAATAAATCACCAAATTATTGCTTTCTGAATGTTCTAAATGAAGCACCATATGCTTCAAAACAACAACACGCACACACTTTTTGGATAAAGTAGTTCTGCGATTATCTAATAAACGTGCAAAGCTTAATATAAAAGTAAACAGGGATAAATTTTCAGAAACATGAAGAAAACTAATGGGTTCAGATACCTGAGAATAATTGGATAAAGAACATTAGCTATTCCACATAAAGTAAATGCAAATGAAACAGAATACATTGCATGCATTTTGTTCTGACTTTCAATTAAAAAACTCAATTATTTAGGAAATAAAGCCAGATTAGAAGAGGATTTCCCAAAAGTTGAAGTGAGCTTCACGAGGTTATTGTTTAACTAAACAGCTCAATACCAACGAGCACATAGCCTTAGAAGGCTGTATCAGCATTCTGTGTTTACCATGTAGTTTTATTCATTAATGAATAAAATTGTATCTTCCTTATTTACTATCGAAATAACATTAGAATCGCAATCTGTATAAAAGGAGAAAATTCCAAAATCTATAAACGGAGATGAGCCTCTCCCAAATCGATCTGGTACAAGGTATGGGAGGAACGTATACGAGTAGGTTCTTTCCATCATTTTCTATTCATATTCAAAGTACCTCTGGTGCACAATCGATTCCAGATAACTCTACTTTCATTGACCAACATGTATTAATATCAATGAGAATTAAAGCCATAAATGTACACAACAAATCGAGGGACTAGATGAGGGACACATTTCACGCTATCGGAAAAATTGTCGTGCAACTCTTTTATTTCGCTATTTGTACTTATGCTGGACAATAGCATGATCTGCCAAGAAAATGTTTCCATTAAATTTTCATTTAGCATTTCAGTGTTTTTTTTAAAAATTAATTTGCCAAGTTTCAAAATCTTAAATTGAAAAAACAAATTTAAAAAAGGAAATTAAATTTGCATTAAGTCTCGTCATCCGGTATTTCTGCAGTTGTTTCTTGAGCGGGTGGATTTCGCATGTCGGTGATTTGTGCATTATCTTATATTTGGGAATCAGTTGTGAAGAACATTGAATCTTCAATTTAACTCTTATTAAACTTGATGTTTTAGACGATATTCATTTTCACGATTATCACAAATTTTTCATAATCAGGAAATTTGATCTAGCGTTGGCTGATTACAAGAGAAATTAATTAAACAAAAAATTCATTTACCAAGTTTAACGTATTAGCTTGCTGCTGTTGTTATCAGTGATTTTGTGTAAAAGTTGCCTTTATGTACCAAAAAATAAAAAAGAAAAATGTTTCTGTGGGATGCTTGCTTGGTTTTTCTTTTTTTTATCTGCAACCTCAAAATCGAGTATAATCGAAAGCATCTTTCTAAAAAACACTAATGCACTTCCCCATATCCCATCTCGTTAGCCACCCGGAATTGTTTTGTAAGGTTCTTAAACATGAGGGGATTTGATTGCAAAGTCAGATATGCATTTGTGTAGTAAATTGAAGTTATGAGGTGAAATATGTCACATTAGTGACAAATTTATGTTTCATATCCAAGCAGTGTATTACTGACTCCACTAGAGATTCTTGTAACCAATTTAGGTATTTGAAATTTGAGAAGTATATTTAACCGAATTCATTTCAGCGTAATATTTATTGTTTGAATAATTCCCATTTTCAACAAGCCTAGAATTTCAAGATTTTCAGAGATGGGAGAAAAATTCAAAATAGATCCGGCAATAATGAAAATAGATTTATATGACCTTCTAGAAATAAAGTTGGATGCGGACGATGCAGAGGTATTTCGTTATTTTTGTTTGAAACTTGTATACTGTGGAATAAGATCAAATCAGCATACAGAAAGAAAGCCTTGAAGTGTCACCCAGATAAAAATCCAAATAACCCATTGGCAGCTGAAGAATTTCACAAGTTGTCTGCTGCCCTAGAGTTGTTGCTGAACAAAGTTACCAAGGTATTCATTCTGAGTTTTCCTGCATTATCTTTTCATAGAGTACCTACCTTTTGTTTTTATCCTTCTAAAAATGTGTAAGTTTTCAGTAGATCTGTAATTTGAATTCCTAAGATTTCAAGTTCCTAAGATGATTTTATGAACATAGGCACTGTATGATAAAACCCTTAAGGCAAAAAAAGAAGCTGAAATTAGGCACCGACAACTTGATTCTAAGAGAAGGAAATTTAAGGATGATTTAGAAGCAAGAGAGCGTGCTGCACAGTCAGGTGACATTGATCCTTCGTTTGAAGCAGAGATGAAACTCAAGGTTAGCTAAATAGCATGTTTTTGATGACAATTTTCGAGTACAAAGTTAGCAGTGATTTATATCTAATTTTCTTTTAAGCTGAAAATTTTCTGTTTTGTGAAAAAAACCTAATGACGTCAGATACATAGAGATTGAAATAAATATACGAAAAGAGACAGAAATTGAAGAACCGATAAAATTATAAATTTAGTTTCTATATATTTTGATTGATTATTTTAAATTTCATGGATTTCATTGTTTACATTCCCTCTTTATGATGAAGGTGAAGTTTAATGGAATTCACAATAAAAAACTTCTGTTTCTGTCTTACATGCTTAAATGCCTCAACTTAGGTCTAATGTCACATTTGTGCTTAGGGAATATCTGTAGAAATGATAAACTTTGTTATGTGTAGAATTAATGTTTCATGCACAAATGTTTCAATATTTGAGTGTTATGCACATATTTTTTGCATACAAATGTATGGAATACTTCATGGATTGTGAGGATTCTGAATTGGAAAAATTGAAACTTTGTAAAAAATCAAATCTTATTGATTTCAATCTTCCTGATTTAGGGATTGATGCTTCATTATATGGCATTCCTGTGAAATTACAGTTTGGAAATAATTTTTTTTTTTTTTTACAAAAATCCTATTTTAGGCTGAGATAGAAAGACTGAGGAAAGAAGGTGCTCGGCATTTGATGAAAGAACAAGAAGCAATCAGAAAGCTTATACAGGAAGAACAGCAGCTGAAGTCAACTGAACCAACCAACAGATTACGCATGCGTTGGCACAAAAATAAAGCCCCAGCATACACAGAGGATGTACTCAAAGATATATTCAGCAAAGTAAATACAGTTGTAGCATACAGTTTGCAATTTTTTTTAAATTCCAATCATTGTAATAGTATGGAGTTATTGACATTCTGGTGGTGTCTTCTCGAAAAGGCTCAGCCATGTTGGAATTTAGTACACCTAGTGCAGCTGTAAGTTCTCATTTAAAAGGCAGAGAATTTATTCATGTATAGGAAGTAGCAAGCAAATTGGAAAAGGGATTCTCAAGCAATCCACTGAATATTACCTGGTTTGGTGATCAAGAGAGAAAACAAGAGATTAACTCCCAAAGATCTAACTTTAAGGTATGCTTCTCTTTTTTTGCAAAAGCTCAGAGTATGATTTTTCAAATGAACAAACAGTAAGGGCATTTCAATAATGGAATTGGTCAATTGAACTTTTATTGTTACTTCAAACCTTTATTCTGATTGTGAGCTGTTCTGTTCACCCTGATATTTTGTGTGATAAAAACTTAATTTTTGTGGCAAAGTTTATCTTTGGTTTGTTTGTATTTGTTCAGCTGTATTGTGAGTCTTATCACTTTTTTGTTTTCTGTTTGCAGTAGCAAGCTCTCTTAAACCATTTGCTTCTCTCATTCATTTTTTTCTCCAGAATTCTGTTTTTTATTTACAATGAATTAAAGAATTTATAAAAAGAACTGCATATGTATGTTTGTATGTTTTTATCACTCACATGTATTGTATGTAACTTAAGGAGATTGCAAACAAAAATGTATCTTGATACATTCTCAGGAAAAGTTGTAGTTTACAAAAGTATTCTCTTTTTTTCTCCTTTGATTGTAAATGAAGATTCTTGGGTTTTAACTTTTGTTTGCAGTTTTCACCACAGTTTGTTTTAGTTTTTTCATGCTTTGTTTCTTTTTCTTGAAAACGTTATTGCAAACTTTGGTGTTGATTTCCAAGTGTTGATGTAATATTTGGAGTTGCATTTCCTCATGAAGTTTTTGCTCACATTTGTCATTAATTTTTTCACTGCATTCATATTTCTATTTCTTATTCCTTGTTTGAAACACCCATTTCATTATACTACTACCAATAATCTCATGCTTGCAAGTACTTAAAGAAAGTACTACAGAGCATGCATGTATGCAGTGCTATAGTGGTGCATCATTTGAAGTTATGTTTGTAGATGGCAGATGATTATGAAAGTCTAGTGTTACGACAGTTACGTCAAGCTGAAGAACGAAGAAAGATAATTGCTCAAATGGTTCAAGAAGATCAAACATGACTGGTGGATTTTTTGGCTTACTCTTGTATGCCTTAAGTGTCCAAGGATCCTAAATAATACTTCATTGAAAGTATATGCTGATTAGCAAAGACCAGCAAGAAGGATGTATTTTCAGTATTGGAATCCTGTGATTACTGGATTCCAAAGAACATGTTAGAGCAAACATTGACGATAACAACTTCATATGAATGTGCTTCTCCATCAAAGTTTGTCACTCCATTGGGATTATATTTTGACAATAAGTCACTATCACCATATTAGCAAGACTAACATTTTTCATTTCCATCAAAAACAAATTGCTGTTTCTGAATACTTATAAAGATAATGTAAAATTGTTGGAGATATCAGAATTCAAAAATGTCCAGCCTTCTGCTATCCAAATAAAGTCAGTTGTAAAGTTTGTGTAGTTAAGAAAATTTTCAAGTTAATACAGTGGCCTGCACATCTGGTATACATGCAAGTGGCACATAAAATACAAAATTAGGAAATGTATGTGATTAGATTAGTTCAACAATTTTTTCAGCGTGAAAAAAATTACGATATCTTTGCAGATAAATTTAAACGATGCATCTTATTTCCACAACAGTTTAAGTGCTTTTTATGCTTTGTATTATACATTTAATGCCTTTCTGGAGGCTCAAATGAATTTGGAAACGTACATTTTTAAAGTTCAAGGCAAACATAATTTTGTGAATGCAAGAATTTCTACATTTGTGAATTTTCTGAAGGGCACAATGGAAACACTAAATAGTATTTTATGGATCTATGTGATGCAGTTGGTATGTACTTCGCATATGCTGTGGCTGCAGCAGAATAAACCAATAACCAAAGTTCTGTATTCGCCCTAATCAAAATGAAAGACTACAATAACAGGGAAATAAATAATATCCATGCATTTCTAATAATCATCGATGCTCTGCAATGTGCATTACTTAATACCCACTAGCTTCTCAAAATTATAACGCTCATAAACCTTGTTTTCCTCTCAAATCCAACCTTGACAGCCAGTTAGATCTTTCCTCCACCACAACAGATCCACAAGTCAATACTCTATAAACAAACACTCTGTACCCTTCTTTGGCCAAACGGGTAAAAATAATAAAACTCCAAACTGACCTATTACACAACTCCAATCAGAACTGATCATAATTTGTGTGACACACTAAAGAACACACAATCAATGCTTTCATGGTACGAAACTGCATTCATCCCACCTCTTACTAAACAGATTGTCTCTGTTCATTCACACAACTGCAACCTCATAAAAAATGTGCTCTCACGGTACAAACCTATGCAGCATCACTGACAAAGGCACCCAATTCTATTACTTGCATGTACCCCTTGGCTAAAACTACATGATGCAAACAATACACTCAACCTGGCTGTCGTGCTACTTGAAATAATTCGAAAAAATCTACCTTCCTACTTCCTATTACTGTAGCTTACTTTTCGATAAAAGTACGATCTGTATGTGCTGAATGAATCTCGCGAATGCTCTTGTTTCAACCAATCCACTACAGAAATCATCAACACTAAATCAAGTAAAACTCGCGACCTATCCGTTTCTCAGGTCCATTTTCCTTTTCTTTTTTTTTACAGATGCCACAGAAACTTGGGCTCGCAACCGAAACCGTTTTCCGGATGCGCCCTCCGGGCACGTCACTCCCAACAAACCGTAAACAGTCGACCTCCATCACAGCTACAACAGCAGGTCATAAAGTTCTCTGCTCCAAAACTTGAATAACTTCAAACCTTCGTGAACAAAATTTCTCTACATATCCCAACGTTACTTATTTTATTCACCCTCAATTACACAACCCAGCCTTAATTTTACATGGTAACATCTGTTCCATTACTCGCGTTTCCATTGGGAAGAGCGGGGATCGCACACGTGTCCTGCTATCCACCAAGAGGAGAATTCCAAAATTTTGAAAACCAAGCAATGAAATTATAATCTGTACTTCATTCCTGAAAATCATAATCACCAAGATGGATTGCCTTCAATACGGCAACCGCGAAAATCCAATAACTTGGAAAGAATTCCTGAAAAACCAAATGTATAAATGACATTGGGGGTCAAAAGAGAATTAGTAAAACAAAACCTATATAACGAAATAAAGAATATATATCTTTCAGTTTCGATTCCACTCTGAAAACATCAAATTCACACGAATGAAGTATATCATTAATCTTGCTGGTTTCAACTTCATATAGCCTTAGTAATCTCACCAACCAAATTGCCGTCAGCATGCACAACAAGAGGTGACACCAATCCTATAGAAGAGATGATGACGCAAAGACTGTAAACCCCTTCCGTGATTAACATCCGTTTTATTATCATCGAATCCCGCAACATCCGAAGACTCCTTACCTCTCGTGCATGCTCGGACCACTTAGGAGCGAACGCTCCGCCATGGGACGCCATTCGAATGGACAATCCTTTCTGCCATTCGAACCGTCCACGGAGCTCTGCACGATGCTCAATGCTTGCGTGACCTTGCCTTTGGCCGGGATATGCCATTACGTAGATACGCAGCCTTCGGTGTCAGACAGGAGCATAGCTCGCCTATAGCTCCCGCTCCCCCTTTTCCGCAATTGCACTCGTGCGTGACTGGGATCCCGGTTGGTGTTTTCGGGCAAGATTCGGTGAGCTCAGTGGTCGAGAAGGTGGCGTCGGTGCGGATGGCGCTGCACGCGCAATCAGGCCACTGCCGCGAGCTGATCATCATGCTAAACAGAAAAAAACAGAACCATTATCGAGCAGGAACCCTTTGGGTCTCCGGTAGGGCCGCGTGGGTTGCGCGGCATGACCGGCAACCCGTCGACAAGACAATCATCTCGTACCATGGAGATCGCTTCCACGGAGGTGGACCTCAATCCGTAACCTGGACAACAAGCACGCCACCCCGAATACTTAAACCTCCACCGTCCTTCTTTCTCCTGCCATCTCCTCCACCTCGTCTTCTGGGAATTTCCCCCAGTGGCACCTAGCAGCATTTCCACACAAATCCAGCGACTGTCTTCGTCGCCAAAAACTTCCCGTTGCTTTTCCCATTTCACAAGAAGATGAACACGGTTACCACGGTGGAGTTCCTGAATGCCTTGATGGAAGTACTGGAATATCCTGAGAACAGACGACGTTTCTCTTCTTATGAGTTTCAAAACTTCTGGCGTAAAGGCCACTTAGATCATCCAGTGGACATGATATCTGGAATGACAAGAAGAATGCTGTCCAGGCTTGATTCTGCTGGAATCTTCCAGGCGCGGCAAATCTTCCAAATTTATGTACGAAGCGAACGAAACATGGAACGGTTCGTCCAACAACTCTGTGCACTAATTGCAGATCGCGAGTACAGATACCTAGCAAACGCAAAAATCATATACCTTTCAATGCTATTGTACGAACTGTGGAGGGCTTGACGGTGCTGGCTGCAAGAACGGGTAATCACAGAGAGTAAAATAAATTTTTGGTCAAAGGAAGCGTCCACACCAGAAGGTGAAGTGAAGGTGAGCAGCAGCTTCGAGTAAAGACCGGCGGAATGTATTCGCTTGTCTTCTGCGTATGCCGCTGCGTCTATTTCCAGGGGAGCAGCACCGCCGATACGCGCAACAGCGACGGCGATTGCAGCGTCCGTTGTGGCAGCAGCTTCGCGTACCCTTGGAGGAAAGACAGCATCTGCTGAACAAGACATTGTGCACAGGGGCATCTAAGCACATCTGAGTTCTCAGCAAGAACGTGCGACACCAAACACCGCCAGGACCACCACTTGGATGCGCACACTCCTACAAAGGGAGCCGCGCGTAGAGGTCTCCCTGCCCAAGGGAACATTCCCCCTGGCTGGGCAACTCGAAGGCGTCCCGGAGTTGAGAGAGGGTGGGAAAACGCCTTCGCTGTAGGAGGCGACCCCGCTGGACGATGCATTCGGGTCGGGTTCCAGCACCGCTTGCAACGATCGCCTGCCGTCCACCTCTAGGTTAGTGGGCATGGATTTCCTCCGAGAACCGGGCACGACGATCCAACTGCTGCAGCCTCCTTCGTCAAGCGAGCAACCAGAACATGCTCTACTTACTGAACGACGTCGAAGAAGCGGCTGCAGCAGACCTCGGTTGGCGTTTCCGCAGGCACCGGCCATGCTTTCGGTTTCCCCCTTGCCACACGTCAGCCCAATGTGTTGAGTCAGGCGCATAGGGAGCGGCGGGAATCGGAAAAGAAACGGAACCATCACCTCACCAACTAGAAGTTCGTTCTGTCGAGCGATCGTCAAGCAACGGCGGCTTACTCTAAGCGCAAAAGGGACAACTTCCTCACGCAGAGAGGGAAGCGATTGCGGTGTCGTCAGGTGTGGCTTGAGAGGAAGAAGTTGGACATCGCCTGAAGCATTCTCTTCCGTGTCGGCACCCTCTAAGACCACTCAGTGATTTCGGCAGGATATCCGACAGTCGATCGCTTCATTCACGAAATGCAAGCGGCAGTGGGAGGTGCAGCTCTTGAGCTGAGCGTTCTTTACGGTTCGGAACGTCTCGGCGCCGCAGGCGTGTGCGCAGACGGTGCACCTTCGTACTGCTCGACTCGTTGCTTGTGTTTGGGAGCCCGCGGAGATTGGATGCAGTTCGCCTGCTCCGCCAAAGACATGCTGCCACCCACGTTTGCGTAAGTCCAAGGCATAGTTTGGGCCTCGCGTTTGGCTGCGTTTCCTCGAACCGTCTGCCTTCAAGGAGCGTAACTAAGCAGCGTGCGTTTCTTCACGGCAGATCTGAAGGAAGACGGCGTTTGTGCATCCTCCAGTCCCGCGCTCGTCCGCTCCGGGACTGCACGCGGAAGCTGCACTCGTTCCGGACCAGTGCGAAGCTTCGCAGTGCATCGCAGTCGGAGATGACGAAGTTCCTCTCCACCTGGACCGGAGACGCGAATCCGCTGAGACACAGCGTTCGCACTGATGACGTGGTGATTTCTTTTTATCGTGTCCGAGGGGTCCCGTGGACACCCGAATGTCTGTGGAACATGATGCTTACCCTTGGTGCGCAAGGGTGTAGAGACGCGACCGTTTGGAAGGTGGTGCCCTGATTGCGGTTGCGGTGGGAGACCCAAGAAGTGCAGCGACATTGGATGGATGATCCTGCAGTCCGGGGAGGTGCCATGCCCATCCGGAGAAGTGAAGGCGCCGGGCTGCAGCGTTTCCAACAGGACCATCGCGCCACTGCTCCACCATCTTTGACGGTCTCCACGGAGTGGGCAACTCTCGGGATCAGGATTTGCATCAATGGTCGGCCTATCCAAAAGGTGGTCCGCTCCCACTCTAGTGAACGGACGCTCCGCTCTCGCACGTTGCGTGCATTTCATTCAAGAGAGATCGCGCAGGCAACCGTGGCTGGCTTCCCGCAGCTTCCGCTTTCGATCGATCCAGCTGCGTACTCTGCGAGTGCAGCTCACCCTCTTTTCGCCAGCAGTTGCGTTTCTTCTTCAAGGCAAGCCGGATGAGTGCGCACCCTCCGGAGATCACTTTCGAACTCCACGAGGCTCGTGGAGAACGACCGAAGCGAGAGGAGTGCATTCTGAGAGTGAGTGCGTGCCTCGTCCCTGGAGTGGCGCACCTCTTCTGCACGAAGCAAACGGAAGTGTTCCTCGCGGCAGCTGCTTTTCCCGCAGCGTGAACCCCGTGTCTCGTTGCTGAGGTCTTTCCATGCGCTCGCTGTTCGTCCGGAAAGAGCCGCTGCAACGCCCAGAACGCGTTCTCCGAGGTCGCGTGAGTCCGTGCGTGACCACAGCTCGTGCCTTGCACCTCGCGGAAACCGCGCAGCAGGGTGCAGTGCTGTCAGAATGCTTCACTGTGAAACGACGCTTCGTGGGCAGCCAGGTTCACCTGTTGTTTTTTTTTCTTGGCGCAGCCGGAATCGCTAATGTGGGTGATTTGTGTATGCGCCAGCATGTGTTGCGCTGCGTTCTAGCGGAAGGACTCTTACGGTCGCGGCGTTTGCCAGCTGTCTCATGGGCCATCCGTTTAACATCTCTGTTTTACTGCGATCTAGCAGGAGACTTGCCGACAAGGCCTCTGGATGCTGCCAAGTGCCCTCCCCAGGGAAGGCATCGCCGTAGATTGGGGGGTCATTGCCGCCCACGTACTCCTGGTTGGACACTCCAGGACCTTCGCTTACGCGTCAACTGTTTCTTCTAGCCACGCGCTAGAATTGGCAGGGCCACGCACCATCCAAGTGTATTCCTTCGCCAGTGTGGCTATTCGTTCGATAAGGAGGCCGCATCTCACGATCTTCCGGCCGGGGCACAAACGTCGAGACGCAAACCCTTTTGTTCCGCATATACGGCGAGTAGGAGGCGCAGCGGAACGCATCAACGGGTGTACTTCGCTGCGATGGCGATGGTTCGCTATCGCAACTGAATCTCCATCCGCTCTAGCGTCAGGAGGCGAAGACCGACGTCCCAACGCGGAGCACACAAGTCCATCAGAATAACTCGGGACCTTCCGTTGCCCCACAGGGCGATGCGCAGGAAGTCCTTAGTCCATTCATTTGAACTCGGAGTGGACGGAAGAAATAAAAAGCAGGAGACGGAGGATGGGCGTCGCGAACGTGTTCCACACAGCGGCTCAATGCTGCCAGGGAAACCTGTCTCTCAGGAACGGGCTGATCCCTGCTCCACTTTTTGGAGATGACCTGACCAGGCTTCTGTCAGACAGAAGTCCTTCGACGGAACGGAGAGGTACTTCATGTACCTAGCTGTGGGGATCCCCAGGAGGATCCAATCAGGGCGCCCAGCCCACGTCGCACCAACTGGCACAACCGAAGACTTGGTGCTGCTCACCCGAAGTCCTGTTCCGATGCTCAACATCGCGAAGAAATGTTCCAGAGCTGAGACCGAGGCGGACATGGGGAGCAGGAGCAGATCATCGGCATAAGCGGACACGGCAGGCGTGCCGTGGCAGAGTTCGGCAGGGTGGCCAAAGTCTCTCTGTATGCTCTCAGCACCAACGCGAAGTAGGTGCTAAAAAGCAGGGACTCAGGCTATCGCCCTGCCTCATCCTGCGGCACACCTGCACGCCGTACACGTGTGGTCCCCTAAAAAAGAGCTTCCTCAGAGGCTAGCAGCGCAGCAACGCGGGGTGAAGCGCAGCGCTGCGCGCATCCTCGTATCCCCCGCGGAACTTTGCGTGGGCGGTCAGCGTTGGTGCGATGATCCGATGCATCAAGGAATATCAAACTCAGATAATTGATGGATCGACTTTTAAGGAGATGTTGACGTTTCGCGAACAGCTGCCTCTGCGCAGCTGCTCCTCCTTCCCGCTGCATGGTCCCCGGCACGTCGGTCGCCCGCAGCTCTCTTCGCGGCTGCGTGCGTCGCCCGGGCACACGGAGAGCTCGCGCGCCATTCAACGGTGCGACTGCTGACTAAAATCGCAAAACGACGAGAAGGTTCGAAGGTCCGCATGGATTGACGCGCAAATGGATTCGAACGCCCAGCGAGAGCAGCTGACAGTCTTTCAGGTGCATCTCGTTAACAGTGACGTCATTCCAGTGGGTCTGTTCCTTTGGGTCTGTGTACAGAAACTGCAACTACGCCTCATGAGTTCGTCTGACCTTCCGCCTCTTGATCTTGCGCAAGCGTCTCACAAATCCTGCTCCATTTCTGCCTCTCCTCCAGCTGCACGAATTCCCGCCAAGCATGCTGCATCCATTTTTACCTAACCTCATACACCTTCCCCTTCTGTCATCACGCAGCATCTTAACATCTGGCCATCCACCTACCATCGCTCCGGCATGGCTACGGAAGAACCAACCGACTGTCGTCCCACGGAAGCGACCCCAAGCGAATACATTCATCCAGTCAGGGGAATCGGGTCGCACATCGGGAGAAGCGCATCCCCACATCAATGAGTGCGTACACTCCGAAAGGTCGTTGCAACGCACGGCACGTCGAAGCTTCTGCTGCGCGGTTTCCGCGAGGTGCAAGGCACGAGCTGTGGTCACGCACGGACTCACGCGACCTCGGAGAACGCGTTCTGGGCGTTGCAGCGGCTCTTTCCGGACGAACAGCGAGCGCATGGAAAGACCTCAGCAACGAGACACGGGGTTCACGCTGCGGGAAAAGCAGCTGCCGCGAGGAACACTTCCGTTTGCTTCGTGCAGAAGAGGTGCGCCACTCCAGGGACGAGGCACGCACTCACTCTCAGAATGCACTCCTCTCGCTTCGGTCGTTCTCCACGAGCCTCGTGGAGTTCGAAAGTGATCTCCGGAGGGTGCGCACTCATCCGGCTTGCCTTGAAGAAGAAACGCAACTGCTGGCGAAAAGAGGGTGAGCTGCACTCGCAGAGTACGCAGCTGGATCGATCGAAAGCGGAAGCTGCGGGAAGCCAGCCACGGTTGCCTGCGCGATCTCTCTTGAATGAAATGCACGCAACGTGCGAGAGCGGAGCGTCCGTTCACTAGAGTGGGAGCGGACCACCTTTTGGATAGGCCGACCATTGATGCAAATCCTGATCCCGAGAGTTGCCCACTCCGTGGAGACCGTCAAAGATGGTGGAGCAGTGGCGCGATGGTCCTGTTGGAAACGCTGCAGCCCGGCGCCTTCACTTCTCCGGATGGGCATGGCACCTCCCCGGACTGCAGGATCATCCAATGTGCTCCATCATCACATCGTCGTACTTTCCCCTCGCGCGCGCAGTGAATGCACCACCGTCTTACTGGTGAATCTCTACGCGCTTTGTGGTCGAGAGTTGTTCACCATAATGGCTGGAAAACGCGTGATGAGGAGACCTAGTTGAGGTCAATGCTGCAAGCTGGTCACCATGCTAACAGGAAGGCTTACCGTACTATTTTCGAGCAAGAAGCCTCTGGCCTTCAATTGGATTTCACGTTTGTGGCAACATTACCCTGGAGAGGGATAATAACCCGCCGTCGAGGCAATCACATCGAAAGATGGAGATCGCTTCCACGGAGGTGGACCTGAATAATGGATAACCCAGGAAAGAAGCAAGCTCATCCGAACAGTGGTTAAAGTTCCTACTTCCTCCTCTCTCCTGTTATTTTCGCCTTGTCTCAACCGGAAATTGCTCCCCTTGACAGCGTGAGAAAATTCCATGTAAATCCAACCAGGCATTTCATCGTGAAAAGTTCTTTGCTGCCCTTGGAACTGCGCAAGATTTTGTTCCCGGAAGTCGTCACTTCTCGATATCTCTTGAACATCGTACTATACGTAGTAAAATATCCACAAAACCGGAAAGATTCCCTTTCACGAAAGTTCTGCAGATTCTACGCACGCAATGACTTTGCAGATGACTCGAAAACACCTGTAAGATTCCTAATTTTTCCGGGGCAAACTCCAGAAACTTCTCATTGAGAAGAATCTATTTGGACACGGAGGCGGTGGAACGCGCGTCAGCCAATTGAACGCGCCGTCCAGCACCCCCCCAACTGTACCCTGTTCCCCGCAACTCCGCTCGCAGGATGCCCCCCATCTTGCGGGCGCAGTGCCATTTCCGCCCCCTCTCCGCATTCGCAGGTCGGAAGTCTTTTTTCGGACCGCCACGAAATGGCGCCACCCGGGCGACATGCGGAGCAATCTCATCAGCGTCCTGGATAAGACGCAGAGGACGCCTTGCGGCGAGCGGCGATCCCTTCTTCCATTTCCTCTGCCCCCCGCCTCCCTCTGAATGGAAGATTCTCCCTTCCTTTCTTTCGTTCCTTATCTCATGTTTTCGGTTTTCCCTTACCGCCTTCCCTGCCGGCTGGGACCGCTGCGGACCGCGTGCCGGAAAGTTGGCCATCTCCGTGCGTTACCATCTTATCGGGTGGTCCAAACACGCGCTTTTCCACAAAAACTCGAAGCGATTATTCCACGTAGCGAATGGGCCGCAGAAACCGGGCGACAAACCACGTGGACTTCCACGCCGCACGGAGCAGTTACGATGCACGACCACCCTTCCCCTGAAATGGCAGCAGTCGACGCTGCTGATATTGCACCGGGGTCTCCCCTGCAACGCACGTCGGAATCACCGGACCAGGGATGTTGGGAGGGTACGCAGAAGTGCAGGGGGAGAATGAGTCGGCGTGAAACGCGCGACGAGGTGGCCAAGGTTCACCCCTTGTCGCAAGCACAGTGCCACCACACGAAACTATTTTTGAGAAGAAACGCCTTGGTCTGCGGAAGGGCAATCATCTCGAAAGATATGAGACGCTTGCAAGGAAGTGGACATAAGCAATCGGTTACCCAGACAACCAGAAAGTCTCCTCGAATAGTGGAACCGCGCCCGTCCTTCTCTCTCCTCCATTTCGCCTTCCTCTCCTCCTGGGAATTGCCTTCTCCCCCCACTCACCCTCCCTTCACAGAGGCAGGAATTCGAAGCATTGAAACACAGCCAAGCACTTCATCGCGAAACGTTGTTCGTTGCCCTTTGAACTTGGGAAGACGATGAATCGTGAATTCGTCACTTCGCCAGAGTTCGTGAAATTCCTGGCTGCAGTAATACAGGATCCGGAGAACCAGATAGAATTCCTTTCCGAAAAGTTCCGAAGTTTCTACGCACGCAATGACCTCGAAGCCGACGCGGAAACGATACCTGGAACGCGGAGTTTTATGATGCCCATCCTTTATCATCACGGCATAAGTACTGCCGCAGATATGTTCGTCCTCTTTGCCGGAAGCCAGTACGACATGTTTCAATTTATCACGGAATTCTGCGAACTCCTCGGCGACGAATCTTTCGATTACATGAACAACGCACGCATGATCTTCTTTTCGATGCTGGTCATGGCTGTGAGGATGCCTCTGCACCTTATTCCTGACGTAGGCAGAGTGCCCCCGCCATTTTGACTCCGAACTCGGACTTTGAAATAAAGTTTCGCAGCACCGAAGTACCCGACGGGGGCGAGTCTTCCGCTCGTCACCACCCCTGCCGTCCTCTTTGTGAGCGAAGGCGGACGGCAGCTTCGAAGAACGCAAGTTCGTCTACCGGAAGGCATTCGCCTGTCTTTTGCGCTCCCAGCTCCGTCGGTTTCCAGGGAAGCAGCATCGCCGACGCGCGCACCAGCCGAGCAGATCCCGGCGTTCCCTGTGGCAGCTGCTCCGCGTTCTCAAGGCGTAAGGCACGCGCGTGCTGCACACAGCATCGTGAACGGGAAGCGTCCGAGGAGCCCTACGCTTAGCGCCGCGACATGGGAAACCCAAGAGCCGACAGCAGCCCCACCATTTCGATGCGCACGCGAGCACCAAAAGGAACTGCGCCGCCGAATGTCTCACCGCCCAGGGGAACAGCAACCGCAAATTTTCGTCTGGCGTGGCTCTGCAACGCGCCGGGAAGCGTCGAGAAGGTCGCAAACCTCTTTTTCTGTAAGGAGCTGACGCCGCTGTGCGGTGGATTGCCGCTAGGCACATGCACCGTTTGCAGCTATCCCCAGGGATTCTTGTCGCCACCAGCTTGGCCTCTTTTTGAAAAAAAGAAAAAGAAACGTGCGCCAGTGATGCTGAGGAGCATCCCCGCCAGTTCCGCCGTGGCTTCGGCAGACGTGAGCTGACGACTGGGACGAGCCCAAGAGATCGGTCCGCGAGTTCGAATGTCCGTTCTGCTTACACGCGATTCCTCCCAACTGCAAAGGGGGCGTGGCTAGCAGAAGAGCTTCTCCGCGGGTTCTTTCGCAGCAGCTTCTTCTTCATGCACGGGTGCACCCGCCTCCTTGAGGACCTCAAGGCCTGTAGGCCGAGGAACGGGTCTGGCAGTCTGGAGCGGCTGGTCCGATGGGCAGGAAAGCTCAGCGCTGACGATCCGCATGCCTTCCCTTCGCGCACCACCCACGACGGGGTGCGTTGAACGGGCACGCAAGTGCGTGCGTTTCGCTCCTGGAACGCCAGTTTTTGTTTTGTGTGTTTCGTGCGTCCTCGTGTGCCACGAACTGAACACTATGAAGCCAACAACAGAGAGAATGGAGGTGGAAGCTGCAGCCAGCACGCAAGTCACTGCGTCGCATGGTCTGCTCGGCTGCATGTGCGGAAGTCGCGTTCCCATCGAAACGCCGGAAGCCTGCAGCGGCGTGAAGCGCAGAAAGAAAAGGGAAGGCAGAACGCAGGGTGAGCGTGTGCAAGCGAGGAAACGAAGCATCTTGCGCGCACCGGCCACCGGCGCCGACATCACGATCGTTGCGAAGGGGATTCGGTCCGGGACGCAGGAGTGGCGCGCTGCAGCATCCAGCAGAGTCGCACACGGAGCGAAGACAGCCTGGGGCTTCACGGAAGCTGCAATACGTCCCGGGAGACTCTTCGGCACTTCCGGTGGACACTGGCCCCCTTGGACACCCTCCAGAATCATGCGCATCCATCTATCTTTCTTTATTGTTCATCCATTGTGACCTCCCCCGAGTGACGAGCACCTCCTAGAGGAAGGCACAGTTTAAAGGAATCCCGCGGATTGCACAGTTGATGAAGCCGTCTGCGACCATCGCACAATTTCGGGGAGTTTCCTGAAAAGTTGCTGCGCATCAGGGAGACTCCAGCTTGGCACATCTCGTTTGCCGACAACAAACACGCCTCACCTCGTCAGGGAAGATAATTTGTGCATACGCCATAGTGGCACTTCCTGCCCGGCGGGCAGTCCGCAATTGTGATGCAACGTTTTCGATCACGGATGGAGCCTCCTCGAAACGAGTACTTTGAATCAACCATCATCTCCTGGTTGCCGCCCCTGAGAAAACACCAGCAGTCAGTCCACCGTTCCTCTGGCGAAAGCGAGCAGCTGTCCCTCCAGCATCCCAAAGCGGGAAATGTCCGAGAAGCAAAAAGGCCGCCTTTCAACGCTCAGCCATCTCGTTGCGCCTCCAGGGGTTCACCGGTAGCAATCCACTCAGCAGCCCGTTCGTGAAACCACGGTCGATACAAAGGGTGTTTCCGGATACTGCATCGTTCCGTTTGCACAAGTTGTCGGCGCGCAGTTGTCGTTCGCCCGAGGGCGTGCCGAGAAGATTCCTAGCAGTCGCAAGGGTGTTCCGGATCTCCGAGCGAGGGTGACCCCCTATTCCTACGCGAAGCCACGGCTTCCCGAGCCGTCAGCGGGGGAGCTCGCGTCCTTCCTTCTGTCCGGAGGCAGGCGACGTGCATCCAAGGAGCGCGAACGAGCAGCGAACGTCGCATGGCGCTTCACAAGGCTTTCTTCGCGAACCACGCGTGCGGGGGCGTGGCGTCGCGAACTTCATCACCACGCACGAACGCGCTTCGAAGCGCACGAAGGAAACGTCAGATGCGCAGAGGACCATCCGAGAGAGAACGCACGCAGCACATCGGCTCGCTGGGTCGTGCCTGGCGCACGGATCGTCGTGAACGAGACGCCGTGCGCCCTGAGGGCAAGCCGTCGCATGGCGCTTCCCCCACCCTGGGGCGTGACGTCGAACGCCGATTGCGTTCGAACCGCCGCAGATGCAGAGGCGCGGCTCACCTCACGAATTCCTCGCAGTTTACCTCCATCGTCACCAACACTGAAAGTCAGAGAAAAGGAATGAGTCGAGCTCGCGGTGTGTCGGCATGCAGGCCGACCGACACGCGCCTTCCGCGCTTCAAGCGACGGACGCGCGACAACCAGCGGTCGGCCTGCGTCGCAAAAGCGCCGCAGGGCGGTAGGAGCCCGTGCGAGACGGAAGCAGATGGCGCTAGCCTCCGGGCCGATGCAGGCGTGAATCCGGCCGGGAGGCACGCAAGTTCCTGCACCCAGCAGGAACGCGTCGTTCGCTTTTCCCGCACGTGCCGTCGCTGGTCTGGTCTGAGATGGCGCAAGCGACCGGCGCCAGTCGCGCAACCTACCGAGCACCAAGGCCGCCAACAGCAAAAGCATCGCCATCGCACACTTCGCGGACATTCTCACGCGGCCGTCCATAAGCTGAGTGGACCTCGGACGAAGAAGAGAAAAGTGGTTCCAGAGAAAGTCGGTCGACGCAAGCAGCTCCTTGCCAAGTTCTTGCCTTCACTCGAAGAGCAGCAACCACGCCCGTCCTGCTTCTCGCTCTCCAATTTATCCGGCGTCTTCCACCTGGGACCTTTGTTCCCGGTTGTGCAGGGCGCTCGACATCCGCACTCCAGGAAGATCATCAATCAAGTGCAGCTGGCACCCTTCTTCGTGACCCGGTCGTCAGCCGAGGGCAGTTGTCACCTGGATGGAAAGGTCGCCCACGCCACAACGGCTCTCCGCACGGCGGCGTAGTTGCGACAACTCCATTTGCATCCGCTAATCGGCTTTTTCGTTCACTACGCGGGAAGCCTGGATGCTTTTAGTGGCTCCATCTTCCGTGCCATTGCGCAAGGCTGCAGCTGCCGGGTGCTAGCACAGCATGCTTCGATGCCAGAGCGTGTGAGAGCCCGTCCTGCCTCCTCCCGAAACGCTGGATGCGTGCACCACACCGATCGCAGCAATCGGTCCTCCACCTTCCAAACGGTCCTCGTCGTCAAAAACAGGGGTGGCAACGTCCTAGCGCGTTGCCGTGCCGTCCAGAGATGCCCACGCCTCCGTATCCGTTTCCGACGCCCCGCCAATCGACGCGTTCCCGTTCGTGTCGCGGCTGCAGCACGGCTCGCTTTAAACCCGCTTCGCAGGGACGTTTATTTTGTCAAACAAACTTAGCTACACTGCGACTGGACCAGTAGTGCAGCCACGTCCTAGAAAGTAGCAGCTCGCCGGGCTACCGGTGCGCAGACCGGCGCGGTCGACCTCGGCAGCAGAGGGGAGGGGTACGAAACAAAAAGAAAACAAAAAAATAAACAAAACTGGGGAGGGAGCGGGAAGGGATCACTGTCTGCTGGGAGGGTCCGTCATCCTCTGGAGGATGCCGGCAATCTGTTGCTGAATGGTGGATGTCAGATGGCGCCATCGCGTCGCCATCCGCAGGAAGCGGGCGGCATACACGGTGGCACCCCTGTCGCTGGATCCTCCCGTCGCTTTGCTCCATGCCACGACGATCCCGCGTAGGCAGCACAGGGCTGCAAGCGAGGCCGCTGGAGGCAGGGCGTCTCGGACGAAGAGGGGGCGCAAAACGCCTCTTGGGTTGCCTCCGGGGATACCCAGGACCGCGGCAAAGCGTTCCCACAAGGGACGGAGCGCAACACAATCCACTAACAGGTGGGGGAGGTATTCCGTCTGCCCACATCTGACACAATTGGGGGTTGACACCCCCCTCGCGTACTGTGGCGTCGGCGGGCGTTGCAGGTGAGGCCCCAATGCAACACCATGAAGTGGCAACAGGCGGCACTGCTGGGGAGGGTGTGCGAGTCCATGAGCACCGGGGGCAACTCGTGATGTTCCTCAGGAACATCCAGTAGCTCGCCCCAGCGCAACAGTCCTTGTGCGGTGGTCCCCGGAGTGGCAGCTCTGTTCAGCTGGCCCGTTCTCCAATCCCCGATCTTCTTTTCCCTGTTGGCGATCTTAACGGCAACCTGCCATTGTGCCGCGATGTCGCTACCCAGATGTTCACGTAGGGTAATGCAGTACCGCAGCAAGGGAGCTTCTTTCTGCCCACGCTCTCCTTCGGGGGCACGGCTCGCCGATCGGGCACTCCTTCCGCTCACCCAATGTTCGCAGGGTCGGCAGGCGCACAAGAAGCGTTTCGAAGATGAGCGAGTAAACGCGTTGGACCACGCTCCTCGGATCGAGGTCCCTGCCGAGAAAGCGATGCCGGCGACCAGGCCGAAGACAGGAGCTACGAAGGAAACGGTCAGAAAGAAGAAAAGGAAATGAAGAAAATAAAAGAAAGTGAATGCAAGTCGAAGCTTCGACAAAGGAAGGCTGCCTGCTTCGGAACGTCCTCTGCATGGATGTCCTTCCAAGAATGCAGGCAAGTTCATGCTTCCCACATGGGGTTTCTTCGATGACGACAAGAGAAAGCGGACCGCAGCAAGGCTGTCGTCGTCGCCTGTCTCGACGGCGCTGCAGGCAGCTGCAATCCCTCGCAGGAAGCACAGAGCTGCCAGGGATGCGGCCGGCGGCAGGACATCACGTACGAACAAGGGTGCCGAATGCTTTTCACAGTTGCTTCTGCAGGTGGCTGGGATCGCGTCCGAGCGCTCCCATCACGTCCGAAGGGGAACACCATCCGCGAGCAGCTGCGGGAGAGATTCCCGTTCTGCAGAAATTACTGCAGTTCGCGTCCACACCCCTCTCCAGCTCGGATCCCATGATGACGAGAAGCGCCGCACGAGAGACACCAGTGCAAATACAGTATCGCGGACTCCAGCAGTTCAGTAAGGAAGTGTGGGTGTTCCGGAGCAGTGGGGGCCAATCGAGACCCTGCAGGGGTATTTCGAGCAGCTCACTCGACGACGAGAGTCGTGTAAGAGGGGCACTCGGCCTCCGTTTGGATACCGTTCGCGGGGTGCTAAGGAATCCCACCGCCTCCCCTTGTCAGATGAGTGAGTCGCCGTAGGATGACTGTGCGCCTCCGGACTTGGCTTCGGCGCCGCCTCGGCAAGAACGAGCGTCCTTCGCGATTAGCATGCGTCCACCTGGCCAATGCCGTCCGTCAAAGTCGTCGGATCGTTCGCTCCCAAGGCAGGAGCACTCAAGTCCTTCTGGCGGAATCGGCACCTCGCCGTGCTCGAAAAGGCTTTGCGGAGGTGGTCGTCGGTCTGCTTGTCAACTTCGCCGGGGGCGGTAGCACAAACAAGACGCAGGGAGTGGAGCACTCGCACCGTGGGCCGTTCCAGAAATGGAAGCTCGCCCTGTTGCAACAGATGGTGCGCGAGCTCGCTCTTCTGAAGGCGGTTGGACCCCACTTTCGGTGAAGGGAATTCCTGAGACGAGGCGCCGAGGAATTTCAGACACGCACCCCTAGAAATCCGTTTTCGTCGCCGAGCCCACGCCAGACCCACACCAACCACAGACCTCATTTCTCCGTTTCGCTTGAGGAACGTTTCGCGTTTTCTAAGCCCGAGGGACGCTGCGGGAGCTGACGCTGCATTGGACCCGCGTTTAGCAGCGTATATCGCGGGCGTAGCGAAGTACGAACTCTTCAAAGAAGGCAGAGTCTGCCTGCATGCCCTCTGCATCTACTGGAAACAGATATTCGAGAGGAGGGGGCTCTGACTGTCACTCTGTAGCACGCCGTACCTCGGTTGCGCGCTTTCCACGTCCTCAACTACGAAGGACAGACCCATGAGCTCTCAGAAGCAAGTTGAGCGTCGCAGATAAGCCCTTGAAAGGTTGTACAGCCCATGCCTTCCGGATGTCTCCGGGGAAGCGCCCGGTCGACTCTGTCGAAGGCTTTACGCAAATCAACTGCGACTTCCAAGACCCCAGTTCCCTACCCTGACGACCGTGAGCAGGAGCGGGCGACGAGTGCGGTGGAGGAAGGTGGGAAGCAGTAGCGCGAGACAACCGGCAAGAGGAAGCCGCCGGCTTAAACCACTTAAGCCGCTGGCGAGCTCGAACGTCGGGCTCCAGGTCGCCGACCGGCGCGCGCTGCTCCGCTCACCCGCAGGCTCGCAGCTGGATGGTGGTGCAGGCGGCGTCGGCTTTCGCGTCGTCCACCGACGCCGGTAGATGCAGCTCGCGTGGTGCCGTGCTGAGCAGCTGGCGGCGCAGCCGAGGGCTCGGTTTGTGCGACAACCGCGGAAGGATGGTTGCAGATGCACGGAGGGGATGGATGGACGGCCCTTTCCGGGGGGGACCGCGTCCGAGGTGAGCATGCCTGAAGGCGCGACAGTTCGACGTGGGATGGAGACTCGTCTGCGTTGCAGTGGCCCCCGGCCGGCGCTTTGCGTGCGATCCACGGGACCGGGAGGAAAAATGCTTCGAGGTTGAGATGCGCGTTTCCGACGTCGCCATCTGGAACCAGTGGCGCGCCGTGTGCCCGGGCGACGCACGCAGCAGCGAAGAGAGCGGCGAGCGACCGACGTGCCGGGGACCAGGCAGCGGGAAGGAGGAGCAGCTGCGCAGAGGCAGCTTTTCGCGAAACGTCAACATCTCCTTAAAAGTGGATCTATCAATTATCTGAGTTTGATATTCCTGGATGCATCGGATCATCGCAGCAGCGCTGACCGCCCATGCAAAGTTCCGCGTGGGACGCGAGGATGCGCGCCGCGCTTCCCTTCACCTCGCGTTGCCACGCTGCTTGCCTGTCTAGGACACCGTCAGCGTCCCTGCCGCCGGGATGGTCCGCGTGATGGCGGACGTAGAAGCTGGGAGAGGGCGCGGCAGCGCAGCCAGACGCGCAGCCTGTACGAGAAGACGATGGCTCTGGCGATGTGAAAAGCGCTGTTGCCACCCGAAGACGCCATGGGACAGCTCGACCGCCTTGCGAAGTGGCGTCGACTCCCTCGACAGTTGAGCGCGCAGAGCACGTCTCAAGAGCATCGCGAATGCGACTCGTGCGATTAGCCGAAGAGCGAGCGCGTGTGGTGCAGCGCGGTCCTGCCATCCGCCACGTGACTTCGGATGCCACGCGCATGCGACGGACGCACCCGGTCATGTATAACGCGGGAAGGTGAAGCAGGAGGGTCATCAGCGCTGAGCATTCGTGAGCCTGTTCGTGGCGGTGACCTGCGGCTGCAGACTTCGGGACGTGACCTCCTTAACATCCTCGTTTCGTTGACTAGTAAGCAGTGCGCCTCCAAGCAGTAACCGGGAGGAAAGTTGTCGCACGATTTCGGGAAGCGCGGGACGCCGAGCCCGTCCCACGCGCTACTTTGCGTGCCGAGTGCCGTCCCGACGCGAAGTTCGAGAGGAACACCTGAAAGGATGGATGGCAGAAGCGAAGGCCTATCGGTGGCATGGACGGTTGGATAAGGTGAATGGATGGTGGAAGGTGTGAATGTGGTGGCCACGAACGCACTGGGAAGGAGATCGAGATCTTCAAGGTTTAGCAGCAGCCGCATGTGGGTTCCACGCGTGGTAGGACACTTGGGAAGTGATGAGTGGGTAACCGCATCTGAGGGATCATAGCCTGGATCCTTGGGAAACTTGCCTTCCGGTTTTGTGGTATCCAAGGATGGAGAGGAACGGTGCCAAGATTCAGCGGTCAAACGGAGCAGAGGAAAACGGCCTACGTGCGCATTGACGTTTTCAGCCGGTCAGGCCGGGGCGTTTATTAAAAAACCTTTG
This sequence comes from Raillietiella orientalis, assembly GCA_036172245.1. NCBI lineage: Eukaryota > Metazoa > Arthropoda > Ichthyostraca > Raillietiellida > Raillietiellidae > Raillietiella > Raillietiella orientalis. Next base: position 1,136,012 of record JAYWIR010000003.1, on the reverse strand, counting down.
ATATTTGCGGTACAAGGCCCCGCTGCCGCCAATAGCACTAGAGAGCTGCCGGGTGGTCGGTGCACAGACCGACTTGACACGCCCCGTCAGCGGAAGGGGTTGGGGAAAAAAACAAAATAAAAATAAAAAAAAAAAAAAAAAAAAAACAATTGTCCTTTGGAGGGCAGGGAAGGGTTCACGGTCCGCTGCGTGGAGGTTCCATCCTTTGCAGGATGCCGACGAGGTCCTTCTGCAGATTTCCCAGGTGGGGCCAACGGGTTGCTATTCGCAGAAAGCGAGCTGCATACTCCATGACATCCCTTCCGTTTCCATCTTCTGCTTCGTCAGATCCACTCCAACCCGCCACGAGGTCTCGGATGCAGCAGAATGCTGCCACGGGTGCGGCTGGACTGAGGGCGTCCCGCACGAAGGGAAGACTGTAAACGCCTCTGGGGTTGCCATCATCCGGTATCCCGAGGGCCGTTCCAAGACGATCCCAAAGAATCCGGAGGGCAGGGCAGTCAACAAGGAGGTGGGGGGAGGGACTCCCGCTCCCCACACCTGGCACACGTAGGATTTACTCTTCCCCGCGTCCAGTGGAAGCGGCGCGCGTTGCAGGGTAGACCCCAATGCCCCCACAGAAGCGACGACTCTTGCCACTTCAGGGGAAGAATCCTGGATCCAATTAGTACCGGGGGCCACTTCAGGTCATCCGACCGGATGCCGAGCAGCTCGCCCCAGTTTTTCAATCCTTGCGGAAGGACGCTCTGGGTCGTGGCGTCCGCCAGCTGTCTCATGGTCCAACCGCTCATTAGCTTTTCTCTGCCTGCGATACGGCAAGAGACTTGCCACCTCGGCGTCCGGCTGCTGACGAGGGCCCTCCGTAGGAAGGGCAGCACCGTCGCTACGCAGGTCGTCTCTGCCCACGTGCTCCTGGCTGGACACTCCAGGATCTCGCGAAGAGTGCAGCGGACGTATCGGGCGCGTCGCAGGCTATTCCACCTCTCGTGGCTCCTCTGATTAACTACCGCTTACGTGCCAACCGTTTCTTCCAGTCATGCGCTGGAGTTGACGGGACTGCAGATCAGCCACGCATTCTCCCTTGCCAGGGTGGCTACTCGTCCGAGGAGCAGGCCGCATCTTCGTATCTTCCGGCCGGAGCACAGAAGATAGGACGCTAGTCCTTGCGTCCTGGAGACACGGCTGGCAAGAAGGCGGGCCGGAACGCACCAAGGGGTGCTCCACAACTTCGCTGCGATGGCCAAGGTTCGCCATCGCAGCGGAATTTCCATGCGCTCCAGCGTCAGGAGGCCTAGACCACCATCTCGACGCGGAGCGCTCAAGTCCATCAAAGGGATTCGGGGCCTCCCCTTGCCCCAAAGGGCGATGCGGAGGAGGTCCTCTCGTCCTCTTCTTAATTTCCACGGGGAAGGGGCAAACGAAAAGGGGCGGAGGATGGGGGCCGCAAACGCGTTCCATACCGCAGCCCGTTCCGTCGAGTGGAACTTGCCTTCCAGGAACGGGCCGATCGCCAACTCCACTTTCTGGAGACGGCCTGACCAGGCTTGTGACGGGCTGAAGTCGCCTAGCGGAACGCCAAGGCACTTCAAATACCCGCCTGGTGGGATCCCAAAGCGGATTCAATGAGGCCGTCCTACCCACGTCTCTCCAACTGCCACCACCGACGATTTTACCCTGTTAACCCGCAGCCGCGTCCCACGGCTTAGCAGATCGAAGAAACATTCGACTGCCGTTGCCGGGGCGGACATGGGGAGCAGGAACAGAAGATCGTCGGCATATGCGGACACGGCAGGCGTGCCGGGGCACGAGCTTGGCAAGGCAGCCAAAGTCATCCTGTATGCTCTCAGCACCAACTCGAAGTAGGTGCTAAATAGCAGGGGACTGAGGCTATCACCCTGCCGTATCCCGCGGCGCACCGGCACGCCGTACACGTTTTGCCCTCTGAAAGAGATGTTAGTCAGCGCGGCGCGCCAGCAGGAGCGCAGGTACGCCATTAAGGAAGGTGGGAAGCCCATTCAATGCAGAAGCTCCAGAAGAAGCCCCTGGTCCACGCAGTCGACCGCCTTATGGAGATCGAATGCGATCGCTAGGGCACCCTTGCCCACCCGGCTGTCCCCACCCTGACCAGGGGTCTCCTCCAAATTTGGGTTTCCGACAGTTCCCTTCCGCTCTTTAACTTCGCATTGCACATGAAACCATGTACTGGCGAAGAACAGGTTAGCCTCCATACTTCGCCCGGGAACAGCGTATGTCTGCTCCGGGCTAATTACGGATTCGGCTATCTGTCCGTGCCGCGCAGCCCACAGTTTCGCCACCAACTTGACGTCCGTATTCACGACAGTGATCGGACGCCAGTTGGTTAGCTTACGGAGGTCTCCTCCCTCAGGAAGGAGCCTCATCCTAGCTGACCGGAACGAGGCGGGAACATTGCCTTCCCGGATCAGCTGTGTCAACCTAAGCACCAAGGGCGTCGCCTCTGCCGCGAAACTTTGAAAAAACTCCGCGGGAAGGCCGTCCTCTCCTGGTGCCTTCCGCCTCTTGAGCCTTTTTATCGCGGTGATGATTTCACCGGTTGTAAAAGGCTCGTCGAGGCTTTCGCTCTCCTCCTGCCCTGTTGCTCATGGACGCGGTGGCTGCGATTCGCAGTAGGACTACGATGGCGTCATTCCTTGGCCTGAATTTCTCTTGAGAGCGTTCCCCTCATGGAAAGGAGTAGCGCCCTTGTGACACTCTGCAGAGGCATCAACGGGCTCGATGGCACGCGGACGAGGGTGTCCCTTAGCGGGGAGACGCCTTCCCTTAAAAAACCGGAGGATAATTCCTGGAGAACAACCAACTCTTCGATTCCTGGAGGGACTCTGGGGTCCCGAGTTCTCATCCCGACCACTCGACGGAAGCATCCGGTTTCCAGCTTCCACCGATGCCGCAACCGAAGATCGTGCGCTCGCCATCGGTGCCATGGCCCATGGAGGACCGGAAACTCATGAACCATCCCATTCTGTCGGCGTGGATCCTCCACCTGGGGATGAGAGCATGCAGCGGTTGGCATCGCGCACGGAGTCCTCAGCCACATCTCGCGCATCCTTCGCGCGGCCGTGCGTGGATACCGACGGAGTTTCGAGAAAAGTGACAAACAGATCGGATTGACTGTCGCCAGAGATAGCATAATGAATGGATTCACGAATGTGCACAGTCAAGGGCATGTGCGCCGCCAAAGAAAGAGAAACAAGAAATCAACAACATATTTGACAGAGTTTTATTCCTGCCGAAACAAAACAGCGAAGTCAGCAACGAGGCAAGAGCCAACTGAAAACACACGTCAAAGTGCTTGTTCCGGTGATGTCCCGGGCAAGTCGAAACCGTACGAGAAACCTCAATGGTTGGGAAAATATCCATTAATCTTACCCACTGCATTTTTCAACACACCGTGTAAAGTCGAGCGATAAAAAGCTGGTTTCCGGTATCAAGCCTATAATTGACAAATAAAAGTCAGGTGCCCCGAACCGCAAGCTTCCGGAAACCGGACAAAGAGCACACCACCCGAAAGGGGTCGATCGTTCGAAACATGCGTGTTGATCCGATGCGAGGGAAAAATCCCCCATCAAACCGGAATCCTGTGATGGCCTTTTTGTCTCCTCCAGCAGGTCGCGGGACTCGAACTGCAAACGAAGACCGCCAGAGGAACGAAGAGCATGAAGGCTCCTCAGGAAATTCGAAGGCACGACGACAGGTGGGAATTTCAGAAAGCGAGTTCTACCGATTGAAAGGGTCTCGGCAATCCCAACAAAGAATGATCCCGACCTGACCCCATGCTTTCCTTTCAAGCATGCATCTACCCTTCTTCGCGACTGCCATCAGATATAGAAATGTGCAGTACCCGCTTCTTCTTTGATGTCCATGGGAAGCGATTTGCATACGGAAGCCATAAGAAAGCATCGTCGATTCACGAGGAAGGCGTTCGTGCCGCTCGCCGGTGCTGTCGAGATCCACCTCGGTCGCATAAAGGGCGAAGTGAAAGCTTGGAAGACCGTCGAAGTACGCAAGAAACTGCGTTCTTTCACAGAGATAAACAGAGCGAAAGGGTTGCAAGGGAATGGGAACACGAAAAGGAGAAATCAGCTGCCACCAAAGTCTCCGAAACACTTCAATACTAGGCGGACACCACCAAATACTCAAATATCGAGAAGCCTCATCGATTCGGAGAAGAAATCAAAAGTTTGGGTGGAAAACGGTTCTCTTCTGAAGCTGCAGAAAGCAGGGAAACTTCGCGTACGAAGACGTGCAAACACGCGGAAAGAAAGCGGCAATTGGGAAAGACTGAGAGGGACGGAAAATTGGGAGGCGCAAGTACAAAGAATACCAGAATGCAAGAATCAGTACCGAAACTCCTGCATAAGGGAGAGGAGGGCGCTCCGAAAATGAATTTCGAAAGACGGAAGCAACGCGAACCGTTGTGAGCACACAAATCGGGCGATGCGGCTCGCGTGACGGTCACTGCCGCGCCCATATGGAAGGCGCGCGGACCTTCCTACGCAGATTAACACGTGCCAACACGCTTCGCTGGGCGGAGACGGCAGGCCCGTTAGGCACAAAGAAGATGCAAGCTAGAAAGAAGGACAACTACGTACGCAACCGGGCAACAGATTACAAGAAACCAAGGAGGTGCTTGGAAGCAGGGGTTATCCTAAGCCCGAAGGCACCACTCTACTCGCGAGCAACCTAATTCAGCATCATCTTCCGTTCCAGGAAATGGACGTAACCAGTCGTGCGTGCCGCTGCTTGTAACTCGTCATTGCGCTGAGGCGTTTCTTTCTGAACTATCCCGGAAGAAAGTTCCCAGATAGAGGGTACGGAAAATCGAAGGTTGTCTGCCTGCCGGGACGCCGAGAGTCCCGAACACGACACGACGTCGCCGTATATCATGCGCACTTGAAGGCCGCCGGGCATGCGGCCTTCAGGTGGACACGCGTCTCGTCGCACGCGTCCGACGCGTGCGACGAGTGCGGTGGAGGAAGGTGGGAAGCAGCAGCGCGAGACAACCGGCAAGAGGAAGTCGCCGGCTTAAACCACGCCGCTGGCGAGCTCGTACGTCGGGCTCCAGGTCGCCGACCGGCGCGCGCTGCTCCGCTCACCCGCAGGCTCGCAGCTGGATGGTGGTGCAGGCGGCGTCGGCTTTCGCGTCGTCCACCGACGCCGGTAGATGCAGCTCGCGTGGTGCCGTGCTGAGCAGCTGGCGGCGCAGCCGAGGGCTCGGTTTGTGCGACAACCGCGGAAGGATGGTTGCAGATGCACGGAGGGGATGGATGGACGGCCCTTTCCGGGGGGGAACGCGTCCGAGGTGAGCATGCCTGAAGGCGCGACAGTTCGACGTGGGATGGAGACTCGTCTGCGTTGCAGCGGCCCCCGGCCGGCGCTTTGCGTGCGATCCACGGGACCTGGAGGAAAAATGCTTCGAGGTTGAGATGCGCGTCCCCGACGTCTCCATCTGGAACCAGTGGCGCGCCATGTGCCCGGGCGACGCACGCAGCAGCGAAGAGAGCGGCGGGCGACCGACGTGCCGGGGACCAGGCAGCGGGAAGGAGGAGCAGCTGCGCAGAGGCAGCTGTTCGCGAGACGTCAACATCTCCTTAAAAGTCGATCTATCAATTATCTGGGTTTGCTATTCCTTGATGCATCGGATCGTCGCACCAGCGCTGACCGCCCACGCAAAGTTCCGCGTGGGATGCGAGGATACTCGCAGCACTGCGCTCCACCTCGCGTTGCTGCGTTGCTAGCCTTTGGGGAAGCTCTTTTTTAGGGGACTACACGTGTTCGGCGTGCTGGTGTGCCGCAGGATGAGGCAGGGCGATATCCCGAGTCCCTGCTTTTTAGTACCCACTTCGAGTTGGTGCTGAGAGCGTACAGGGCAACTTTGGCCACCCTGCCGAACTCTGCCACGGCACGCCTGCCGTGTCCGCTTACGTCGATTTTTCCCAAGTCCCACAAGGGGTGGGGTAAATTTATTTTTCAATTTTTTCATTCACACTACAATTTTCATGCACACAATCTCATTCACACACTATAGTACCACTGTTCACTTTGAAGTCCTTGGGGGTTCACTCAAGTTCTGCTTCTCAGGGTGGAGTTCCAGATGATTGCTCCCGGGCGTCGTCCTCGATCCTCTTCAGGATGAATCGGTACGTCCAGGCTTGGATGCTTCCACAATTCCTGATGCTGATTTCCTTCTTCAGGAGTCCTTGGAGGATCTCCATAGGAGGTGCGGCTCTCCTGGCTTTCCTCAGCTTCCACCATCGCACAAGTATGGCGGTGATGAAGAGGGCGATGGTCGTCCTCACCATGGGATTGTAACAGGGAACATTACCATCCCCCTGAAACATCCCGGCGAGGATCTCCATTACGGAGCTGTTTGTCCGTCCGATGATCCTTTTCAGGATCAGCCAGTCGTGCAGCAACGTGGGAGACGTCAAGATGTGAAGTCTTGTGTCGGTGGCACCACATGCCGTGCAGTCTGGGTCTTCCCTTCTTCTAGTGAAGTGCTGTAGTCTGGACCCCGTCAGGATTCCTCCGTGATAAAACATCAGGAGGTTGTCCTGGGTGTCCGGCGGAAGGTCACTCCTCCAGAGCGTTGTGCCGATCGCCAACAGGTTGATCCGGTCACTCCCGTAGCGATCGGCGGCTTCTTGGAGGGCACTGGTATCACGGTCCTCTTCTTTAATTAATTTCCGGAGGTTCATTTTGGTCACCCTTGACCACGCGAAGTCGTTGTGGTTAATCCACACTTCGCGGGTCAGGTGGGTAAACCTTCCTAGCATCATATCTATGTACCAAAGTACACGCGTATGATGTAGGTAGCCTCCTCTTCTCCACTCCTGGATTCGTTGCAGGGTAACTCTGGGCCGCTGGTAGATCCAGCTTCTCGTGTCCGGAGGGACCGGAAGCATCCAGGGGATCACCAGGATGGATTCCTCCTGCCAGAGTTCCCTGCTTCTCGGCACGATCTTCATCTTGTGCTTGCGCACCAGCCGTTGCTTTCTCCTCCAGGTCGGGTCGATGTTAATCCATTCCCCTGCTCGGCCTAGCAGCGCAGTCATCAGGCCTTTTGAGTTGTTTAGCAACAACGCGTAGGCCCTGTGTGCCGCATATGGTTAGTCATCCTAGTGGATAGCGATGTCCAGGATGTGTCGCGAATCCATGATTTCCATGGAATGTGCAAGCGACTTCATCCCGGAACCTCCTTCTTCCCTGGGACGACACAGGGGTTTTAGACGAACTCTTGGGCGGTAGTGGCCTCACCGTGTTTTTCTTTGCAGCTTCTCGAACTCCCTCGTCGTATCCTTGTTCATTCTAGCGAAGGCCGCTCCGAAGAGCACCTTTGGAAGGAGTACTCCATTCCATAGGTTGGCCTTTCGCTTCATCCCAAGGTCCGTTCGGGTGTACTTCGCTGCTTCCTTGGCCGTTTTCTCCAGGATTGTTGTTCACAGTAGCTTCGACGCGGAGTCTTCGCTAATGTAGACTCCCAGATACTTGGCCGTATCCACCGTTCGGAATCCTCTCCCCGTAAGAGCGGAGAGGTCTAGTATCCCAACGGGTAGGAGCTGACTCTTCTGGGCGTTGATCTTAAGGCCCAGTCCTTCTTCCATTATCTCCATCACATCCAGAAACGCTCGTTGATTTCTTTCTCCTTTAATGTAAAAGAGGAGGTCATCAGCGTATGCCAGATGGGTGAGGCGTTGGCCATCGATCGTTATTCCTTGGAGGCGTCCGCTCTACTCGATAAAGGAAGACAACGCCTCCATGTAGATGACGAACAGCATCGGACTTATTGAGTCGCCCTGCCGGACTCCCCGTTCCATCCTGATTGCTGCCGTCTCCTCGCCGTTGATTTTGATGCGGCAATACTGGTTCTTGAGTGCCATCTTCACGAAGTCGCTGAAGTATTCTGGAAGGCCCAGCTTATCCAGAATCTTCAGCAGCATCCTATGGTCGATGGAGTCGAACGCCTTCTCCATGTCAGTGAACACCAGCACCAGGTTCTCGCCGACGTATCGACTGAGTCCCACGATGGCCTGGGCACACTTGACATTGTCCGACATGCGACGGCCAGGGACCGCACATGTTTGGACTGGGGAGATCAGCTTCGGCATGACCCTGCCTAAGCGGTTGGACCAGATCTTCGCCAGCCACTTGGCGTCGGAGTTCAGGACGGAGATTGGCCTCCATTGAGCTACCTGCGTGAGGTCGCCTCCTTTCGGCAACAATCTCATCCTGCTCTCGTAGGAGGACTCCGGTAGTTTGCCTTCTTCGCGGATGCAGAGGATGAGCTGTTTGAACAAGCGCAGGTAGGCATGCAGGTACCGCTGGTAGTGCGTAACTGGTACGCTATCAGGGCCTGCCGCCACGTCCTTGCGTAGTTCGTCAAATGCAGCTTTCACCTCGTCTTCGGAAAACTCCTCCTCCAGTCTGTTTCGTTGGAGGTCGTCTATTCTCTTCTCGAGGTGTCCCAGAAAGGCTTGCTGTATCGGCGTAGACAGATGTTGTCGACTGAAGTGATTCTCATAATGCCGATGAAATGCATCGAGAATATCCTCCGACGTTTCTCTCATTTGTCCATCATGCTGGATGCAGAAGATGTCTGTCGCCAGATTCTTCTTCTCCAGCACGCCGATTTCCCCTTTTACATTTTGGAAGACGTACCGACTCTCGTACTGATCGTAGTACTTTGAGAGGGAGCGATCTTGGATGTTAAGCTCCCGGTACGCTTCCTGCCTCAGTCGCTTACTCAAATACTGCATATTGCAGAATAAATGGATTTTATGCTTCAACCTGTCCCAGTCGGCTACTCTGCGGATGGTGGAGTCACGCAGAATCGCCTCGATGACCTCCTGGTGACAGGGAAGCGTCTCAAACCAGGCGGGCATGCAGATGAGCGCCGCCCTGGTGGCCTTCTTTCGCCGAGGATTCTCCTTCCGGAGGGAGAACCGTACCAGCGGGTGATCGGACAGCAGAGTTTGCACGTCGCGAAACCCCTGTATGCGGTTGTCGATCTCCGCACTGTGAAGGACGTGATCGATCGGTTTGTGGTTAGCTGTTCGCCACAAGAGTCCGAAATCATCGGACAACCGACGATACGCCTCTCTTCCTGGGAATATTTGATCTCGTCCAGGATATTCAAGTCCCCTGCGACGATGATTATGTCCTTCGGTGCTACTCTTTTGCGGAGTTCTTCGTGTAGTTTTTCCGCGCACCGATGCTTCAACTTGTGTGGTCCGTACACGTTTACCAGGAAGAGGTGAACGTTGCTGGACCAGGACAGTCGTACGCCGATTATTCTGCCAGGTATGGGACAGAAGGTTTCCAAAATGGTGTGGGCAAGCTCGTTTTTGATGAGGATTGCCACGCCCATGGTCTTTCTCTGTCCCTCGCTGACGAACATTTTACCATCAAAACGACGTTCCATCTCCAGGACATTTTGATGTCCCAGATGGTGGGTTTCTTGTAGGCACACCACATGTTGTTGTGCGATGTTCCGCATTATTCTTTTTCTTTTGCCTGGGTCGGTGAGTCCATTTACGTTCCAGGAAGCGATGTTAACCTTCCTGGTCGAGGACAGCGACGAGGCCACGTAGGGGATCTTACTTTTTGCCTTTTCTCGTTTTCATCTGCCTGGGAGATCTTTTCGTTCTCCCGGCAGCAGATGGTTTCTCACTTCCAGCATCGCTCTCGGTGCCGGTTAAGTCTGTCGTTTCTACTTCTGCTGGGCATTCCGCCTTCTCTACAATTTTGCGTGGGAGTGTTTCTAAACTCACCATCGCACAATAATCCTGCTTAACAGCAAGAATCTGCCTTTCCATCTTATCGCGTTGTTTTGTTTCTACTATTTTGCTGATGTCTTCTTGGACTTCACACAAACGACGTAAAAGTTGTTCGTGTTCGACCTGTTCTGGTTTCTGCTGGACTTCCTTCGACAGGTTGTCCATTTCCTGAACTATTTGCAGGTCTTCCTGCGATGTCGGGGCGGGGTTATCCGCCACCGCCACTTCTTGTTCTTCCGCCTTCTCGCCTTCTTCCGCTATTTCTTGGGGTTTTTCGGAGTCTTGATGCTCGTTCTCGAGCATCCTTCTCTTCCCCTTCTTCTTTACTGCCACGAAGCCGTCCTCCGATATAAGAGGGACTTCGATGGTTCTCCTCGCCTTCTCCGCAACATTTCTTTTCGGCTCTTCGACCGGCTTTTGTGGTTTCTCTCGCACGGGAGATAGACCACGCAACGCCCTCCACTCCTCAAACTTTCCGCAATTCCACTTGGCGTGGCCAGGGAGTTTGCAGAAAGAACACGCCTCCGGCTCAAGGCACTGTCTTGCTAAGTGCCCGATCTTATTACAACGATAGCAGCGCGCTTTTGTGCACGCTGTCATTCGATGCCCGAATGTTTTACAAATGGTACAGAATGACGGTTGCATTTTGTACCGAAACATTACTTCCGGGGAATGATTGTCCAGGTGGTACACTCCCGGAATTTGTGCACCATCCTTCAGCTTCATTTTCGCGAAGCCTACTCCTGAGAACACTTGTTCCACGATGTTGGGGAAAGCCGCCTGCTTTATCTCCCCAAACTGTTGAAGAAATCTCCACACCTCATTCTGTGGGGTTAGCCTGCTAACACCCGCAATGTGTACGGTTGTGGTGGACAACTCACCTAGCCCCCGTATCACCCTACCATTGATGTTTATTCCCTGTTCGAGAAGGGAATCTGCCAGTTGTTCGTCATCCGTGTGGATGCTGAAGCCACTCGCGCACGGGATTATGGCCTGTACACGGTCGAAGTCTACGTTGGCTCTATTCAGGGCGAAGTAGACCTCACGAATATTATGTACGCGGATTAATCCAGTTCTGAATGTTATGATGCGTACATTTTCTTTCTCCGGTGCCATCAATTCCGGGGCGTCTTGAAGGATTAATACCCTTGGTTTTCCATATTCTCGTACGGGGCGTACGAAGGTGTTCGCCGCCGCCGCCGCTGCTGCATAGCTCAGTGGATGCTGTGTTGGGGCACCCGAGCAAGATGGCGTCGCGTCTGGCACCCTGCGTGCCGCGTGGACGCCCGCGGGTCCCGCCTGGGATGTCGTCGCCGCGGGCGCAACCCTCGTCGTTGCCACCTTCGCCGTTGCTACCGCCGCCGCGGGCAGAACCCCCGGCATCACCGCCGCAGGCGCGGCCGTTGCCGCCGCGGGCACGATCCTCGGCGTCGCCGCCGCGGGCACGACCTCCGCCGTCGTCGCCGCGGGCACGAACCTCGGCATCGTCGCCGCAGGCGCGTCAACTCCCGCCGCGGGCGCGATCCTCGGCATCGCCACCTCCTCGCCTTCGCCGCACTGTACCTTGTCAGGGGACGTCGGCCTCCTCGTCGTTCCTCCTGCCTGCATCGTCGCGGCTGAAACTGCCGCTGGCGAAGTTCGCAGGTCTTCTTCCACTGTGGACTCCTGGCTGTTGCTGCTGCTGCTGCTGGCGAAGATGGTCCTTGATGGCACTGTCACTTCCACACTTCCTTTTAAAACACTTGCCCTCTCGGGGCACGCAAAAATTGCCGCGGCAGTGATGTTACTCACTGCCTTGGCGGGGTATTGGGTAAAGTTTTCAACTAGCAATAATCACGGCTCAGTCGCCTTCCTCGCCTATGATACTGCCCGTGCGCAAGGCTTACGTCCGCTTACGTCGATGATCTTCTGCTGATGTTACCCATGTCGACCCCGGCAGTCGTAGTCGAGGATTTCCTCGATGTGTTACTCCACGGGACGGGACTGCGGGTAAACAAGGCAAAGTCGTCGGTGGTGGCAGTTGGAGCGACGTGGGTAGGACGGCCTGACTGGATCCGCCTGGGGATCTCGACTGGCACACATCTGAAGTACCTTGGCGTTCCGCTGGGGGACTTCTGCCCGTCAGAAGCATGGTCAGGCCGTCTTCAGAATGTGGATTTGGCGATCCGCCCGTTCCTGAACGGCAAGTTCCACTTGCCGGAACGGGCCGCGGTATGGAACGCGTTCGCGGCTCCCATCCTTCGCCCCCTGCTTTTTGTTTGCCCCGTTCCCCCCCAGTTGAAGAAGAGGACCAAGGACCTACTCCGCATCGCCCTCTGGGGCAAAGGGAGGCCTAGAGTGCCTCTGAAGGATTTATGCGCTCCGCGTCGGGACGGCGGTCTTGGTCTCCTGACGCTGGCGCGCTTGGAAATCCAGCTGCGATGGCGCACGTTGGCCATCGCAGCGAAGTTGTGGAGCACCCCTTGGTGCGTTCCGGCCCGCCTTCTTGCCAGCCGTGTCTCCAGGACGCAAGGACTAGCGTCTTATCTTCTGTGCTCCGGCCGGAAGATACGAACATGCGAACTACTCCTTGGACGCATGTCCAACTTGGCTAAGGACAACGGCTGGATGGTTTGTAGCCCCGCCAACTCCTCCGCATGGCTGGAGGAGACTGCTGCCACGTGGGCGAAGATAAATGAAAGAAACCGCGAGACGTGGAACTGCCTGCGAGTCGGCTTCTACGCCCGCCACACTCTGCGTGAAATTCTTCAATTTGCAGCGAGTTGCACGTGGGCGGAAAGGACACCCCTTGCTACAGCGATGCCCTTCCTCCAAAGGGCGCTTCACGAAAGCCAGAAGCCGAGGTAACAAGTCTTCTGCCGTATCGCAGGCAGACAGATGATGAGCGGCTGGACCATGGGAGAGCTGACAGAAGCTACGACCCCTAGTGTCCAGCCGAGTGGATTAAGAAGATGTGGCGAGCTGCTCGGCATCCGGTCGGATGACCTGAAGTGGCCCCCGGTACTAATTGCATCCAGGATTCTTCCCCTGAAGTGGCAAGAGTCGGCGCTTCTGTGGGGGCATTGGGGTCTACCCTGCAACGCGCGTTGCTTCCACTGGACGCGGGGAAGAGTGAATCCTGCGTGTGCCAGGTATGGGGAGCGGGAGTCCTTCCCCCCACCTCCTAGTTGACTGCCCTGCCCTCCGGCCTCTTTGGGATCGTCTAGGAACGGTCCAAGGGAACGTGGAAGGTAACCCTCCCAGAAACGTTTTTCGGCTTCTCCAAGGCACACCTGATAGCCGGGTACTTTAACCTCCGCCTGCTCTCAGGTGCGTGCTGCACGCAAAAGAACGTGCCGATCGAGTTGTGCTCCGCCATGCCCGCGCGCAACTTGATGGAGGGACACCCGGAAATGAAGAACAGCATCGACCACGTTTTCCTCGACCACGACATGTGTTCTCGAGTCGGTATACGAGGAAGGCTCCTGTCGACGCTGTCGGACCATTTCCGTCTGATGTTCGATGTCTGGCCACGCAATAAAGGACCCCCATCCAGGGCGTGGCGTCTACCGGGGGATTGGACGAGGCTCCCAGGTGCGGCGGATCATCTCCGCCAATTCCTGAGGCGTCACCAACCGGAATCTCGAGGATTGGGACGTTTTCAAGCGTTCGGTCCGCGAGTTCTGTGAGGAGATTCCCCTAAGGCGCCTACCCTCCGGGTTTGGGGAAGGAACTCGCAACGAAAGGGCGTATCTATACGCCCGTCGTTACGCGAGAACCCCCAACGTCCGTCGCCTGGCCGACTACCGAGCCGGGGCTGAGCGCCAAGCTTGGCAGTCCGGGCCGCCCACCCTGCTGCACGACCAGGACAGCGAACACTCGGCCCCGTCAGCGATTCGACACATGCTGAGAAAGTTTTATTCCTCCCTGTATGCCAGGGCGCCTCCCGAGCAGGACGCCTCGCGACTGTTGCTCCCGGAAGGAGTTCCGGTCATAGGGGAGGAAGAGAAAGAAAGCCTCGACGAGCCTTTTACAACCGGTGAAATCATCACCGCGATAAAAAGGCTCAAGAGGCGGAAGGCACCAGGAGAGGACGGCCTTCCCGCGGAGTTTTTTCAAAGTTTCGCGGCAGAGGCGACGCCCTTGGTGCTTAGGTTGACACAGCTGATCCGGGAAGGCAATGTTCCCGCCTCGTTCCGGTCAGCTAGGATGAGGCTCCTTCCTGAGGGAGGAGACCTCCGTAAGCTAACCAACTGGCGTCCGATCACTGTCGTGAATACGGACGTCAAGTTGGTGGCGAAACTGTGGGCTGCGCGGCACGGACAGATAGCCGAATCCGTAATTAGCCCGGAGCAGACATACGCTGTTCCCGGGCGAAGTATGGAGGCTAACCTGTTCTTCGCCAGTACATGGTTTCATGTGCAATGCGAAGTTAAAGAGCGGAAGGGAACTGTCGGAAACCCAAATTTGGAGGAGACCCCTGGTCAGGGTGGGGACAGCCGGGTGGGCAAGGGTGCCCTAGCGATCGCATTCGATCTCCATAAGGCGGTCGACTGCGTGGACCAGGGGCTTCTTCTGGAGCTTCTGCATTGAATGGGCTTCCCACCTTCCTTAATGGCGTACCTGCGCTCCTGCTGGCGCGCCGCGCTGACTAACATCTCTTTCAGAGGGCAAAACGTGTACGGCGTGCCGGTGCGCCGCGGGATACGGCAGGGTGATAGCCTCAGTCCCCTGCTATTTAGCACCTACTTCGAGTTGGTGCTGAGAGCATACAGGATGACTTTGGCTGCCTTGCCAAGCTCGTGCCCCGGCACGCCTGCCGTGTCCGCATATGCCGACGATCTTCTGCTCCTGCTCCCCATGTCCGCCCCGACAACGGCAGTCGAATGTTTCTTCGATCTGCTAAGCCGTGGGACGCGGCTGCGGGTTAACAGGGTAAAATCGTCGGTGGTGGCAGTTGGAGCGACGTGGGTAGGACGGCCTCATTGAATCCGCTTTGGGATCCCACCAGGCGGGTATTTGAAGTGCCTTGGCGTTCCGCTAGGCGACTTCAGCCCGTCACAAGCCTGGTCAGGCCGTCTCCAGAAAGTGGAGTTGGCGATCGGCCCGTTCCTGGAAGGCAAGTTCCACTCGACGGAACGGGCTGCGGTATGGAACGCGTTTGCGGCCCCCATCCTCCGCCCCTTTTCGTTTGCCCCTTCCCCGTGGAAATTAAGAAGAGGACGAGAGGACCTCCTCCGCATCGCCCTTTGGGGCAAGGGGAGGCCCCGAATCCCTTTGATGGACTTGAGCGCTCCGCGTCGAGATGGTGGTCTAGGCCTCCTGACGCTGGAGCGCATGGAAATTCCGCTGCGATGGCGAACCTTGGCCATCGCAGCGAAGTTGTGGAGCACCCCTTGGTGCGTTCCGGCCCGCCTTCTTGCCAGCCGTGTCTCCAGGACGCAAGGACTAGCGTCCTATCTTCTGTGCTCCGGCCGGAAGATACGAAGATGCGGCCTGCTCCTCGGACGAGTAGCCACCCTGGCAAGGGAGAATGCGTGGCTGATCTGCAGTCCCGTCAACTCCAGCGCATGACTGGAAGAAACGGTTGGCACGTAAGCGGTAGTTAATCAGAGGAGCCACGAGAGGTGGAATAGCCTGCGACGCGCCCGATACGTCCGCTGCACTCTTCGCGAGATCCTGGAGTGTCCAGCCAGGAGCACGTGGGCAGAGACGACCTGCGTAGCGACGGTGCTGCCCTTCCTACGGAGGGCCCTCGTCAGCAGCCGGACGCCGAGGTGGCAAGTCTCTTGCCGTATCGCAGGCAGAGAAAAGCTAATGAGCGGTTGGACCATGAGACAGCTGGCGGACGCCACGACCCAGAGCGTCCTTCCGCAAGGATTGAAAAACTGGGGCGAGCTGCTCGGCATCCGGTCGGATGACCTGAAGTGGCCCCCGGTACTAATTGGATCCAGGATTCTTCCCCTGAAGTGGCAAGAGTCGTCGCTTCTGTGGGGGCATTGGGGTCTACCCTGCAACGCGCGCCGCTTCCACTGGACGCGGGGAAGAGTAAATCCTACGTGTGCCAGGTGTGGGGAGCGGGAGTCCCTCCCCCCACCTCCTTGTTGACTGCCCTGCCCTCCGGATTCTTTGGGATCGTCTTGGAACGGCCCTCGGGATACCGGATGATGGCAACCCCAGAGGCGTTTACAGTCTTCCCTTCGTGCGGGACGCCCTCAGTCCAGCCGCACCCGTGGCAGCATTCTGCTGCATCCGAGACCTCGTGGCGGGTTGGAGTGGATCTGACGAAGCAGAAGATGGAAACGGAAGGGATGTCATGGAGTATGCAGCTCGCTTTCTGCGAATAGCAACCCGTTGGCCCCACCTGGGAAATCTGCAGAAGGACCTCGTCGGCATCCTGCAAAGGATGGAACCTCCACGCAGCGGACCGTGAACCCTTCCCTGCCCTCCAAAGGACAATTGTTTTTTTTTTTTTTTTTTTTTTATTTTTATTTTGTTTTTTTCCCCAACCCCTTCCGCTGACGGGGCGTGTCAAGTCGGTCTGTGCACCGACCACCCGGCAGCTCTCTAGTGCTATTGGCGGCAGCGGGGCCTTGTACCGCAAATATCAAAGGTTTTTTAATAAACGCCCCGGCCTGACCGGCTGAAAACGTCAATGCGCACGTAGGCCGTTTTCCTCTGCTCCGTTTGACCGCTGAATCTTGGCACCGTTCCTCTCCATCCTTGGATACCACAAAACCGGAAGGCAAGTTTCCCAAGGATCCAGGCTATGATCCCTCAGATGCGGTTACCCACTCATCACTTCCCAAGTGTCCTACCACGCGTGGAACCCACATGCGGCTGCTGCTAAACCTTGAAGATCTCGATCTCCTTCCCAGTGCGTTCGTGGCCACCACATTCACACCTTCCACCATCCATTCACCTTATCCAACCGTCCATGCCACCGATAGGCCTTCGCTTCTGCCATCCATCCTTTCAGGTGTTCCTCTCGAACTTCGCGTCGGGACGGCACTCGGCACGCAAAGTAGCGCGTGGGACGGGCTCGGCGTCCCGCGCTTCCCGAAATCGTGCGACAACTTTCCTCCCGGTTACTGCTTGGAGGCGCACTGCTTACTAGTCAACGAAACGAGGATGTTAAGGAGGTCACGTCCCGAAGTCTGCAGCCGCAGGTCACCGCCACGAACAGGCTCACGAATGCTCAGCGCTGATGACCCTCCTGCTTCACCTTCCCGCGTTATACATGACCGGGTGCGTCCGTCGCATGCGCGTGGCATCCGAAGTCACGTGGCGGATGGCAGGACCGCGCTGCACCACACGCGCTCGCTCTTCGGCTAATCGCACGAGTCGCATTCGCGATGCTCTTGAGACGTGCTCTGCGCGCTCAACTGTCGAGGGAGTCGACGCCACTTCGCAAGGCGGTCGAGCTGTCCCATGGCGTCTTCGGGTGGCAACAGCGCTTTTCACATCGCCAGAGCCATCGTCTTCTCGTACAGGCTGCGCGTCTGGCTGCGCTGCCGCGCCCTCTCCCAGCTTCTACGTCCGCCATCACGCGGACCATCCCGGCGGCAGGGACGCTGACGGTGTCCTAGACAGGCAAGCAGCGTGGCAACGCGAGGTGAAGGGAAGCGCGGCGCGCATCCTCGCGTCCCACGCGGAACTTTGCATGGGCGGTCAGCGCTGCTGCGATGATCCGATGCATCCAGGAATATCAAACTCAGATAATTGATAGATCCACTTTTAAGGAGATGTTGACGTTTCGCGAAAAGCTGCCTCTGCGCAGCTGCTCCTCCTTCCCGCTGCCTGGTCCCCGGCACGTCGGTCGCTCGCCGCTCTCTTCGCTGCTGCGTGCGTCGCCCGGGCACACGGCGCGCCACTGGTTCCAGATGGCGACGTCGGAAACGCGCATCTCAACCTCGAAGCATTTTTCCTCCCGGTCCCGTGGATCGCACGCAAAGCGCCGGCCGGGGGCCACTGCAACGCAGACGAGTCTCCATCCCACGTCGAACTGTCGCGCCTTCAGGCATGCTCACCTCGGACGCGTTCCCCCCCGGAAAGGGCCGTCCATCCATCCCCTCCGTGCATCTGCAACCATCCTTCCGCGGTTGTCGCACAAACCGAGCCCTCGGCTGCGCCGCCAGCTGCTCAGCACGGCACCACGCGAGCTGCATCTACCGGCGTCGGTGGACGACGCGAAAGCCGACGCCGCCTGCACCACCATCCAGCTGCGAGCCTGCGGGTGAGCGGAGCAGCGCGCGCCGGTCGGCGACCTGGAGCCCGACGTTCGAGCTCGCCAGCGGCTTAAGTGGTTTAAGCCGGCGGCTTCCTCTTGCCGGTTGTCTCGCGCTACTGCTTCCCACCTTCCTCCACCGCACTCGTCGCCCGCTCCTGCTCACGGTCGTCAGGGTAGGGAACTGGGGTCTTGGAAGTCGCAGTTGATTTGCGTAAAGCCTTCGACAGAGTCGACCGGGCGCTTCCCCGGAGACATCCGGAAGGCATGGGCTGTACAACCTTTCAAGGGCTTATCTGCGACGCTCAACTTGCTTCTGAGAGCTCATGGGTCTGTCCTTCGTAGTTGAGGACGTGGAAAGCGCGCAACCGAGGTACGGCGTGCTACAGAGTGACAGTCAGAGCCCCCTCCTCTCGAATATCTGTTTCCAGTAGATGCAGAGGGCATGCAGGCAGACTCTGCCTTCTTTGAAGAGTTCGTACTTCGCTACGCCCGCGATATACGCTGCTAAACGCGGGTCCAATGCAGCGTCAGCTCCCGCAGCGTCCCTCGGGCTTAGAAAACGCGAAACGTTCCTCAAGCGAAACGGAGAAATGAGGTCTGTGGTTGGTGTGGGTCTGGCGTGGGCTCGGCGACGAAAACGGATTTCTAGGGGTGCGTGTCTGAAATTCCTCGGCGCCTCGTCTCAGGAATTCCCTTCACCGAAAGTGGGGTCCAACCGCCTTCAGAAGAGCGAGCTCGCGCACCATCTGTTGCAACAGGGCGAGCTTCCATTTCTGGAACGGCCCACGGTGCGAGTGCTCCACTCCCTGCGTCTTGTTTGTGCTACCGCCCCCGGCGAAGTTGACAAGCAGACCGACGACCACCTCCGCAAAGCCTTTTCGAGCACGGCGAGGTGCCGATTCCGCCAGAAGGACTTGAGTGCTCCTGCCTTGGGAGCGAACGATCCGACGACTTTGACGGACGGCATTGGCCAGGTGGACGCATGCTAATCGCGAAGGACGCTCGTTCTTGCCGAGGCGGCGCCGAAGCCAAGTCCGGAGGCGCACAGTCATCCTACGGCGACTCACTCATCTGACAAGGGGAGGCGGTGGGATTCCTTAGCACCCCGCGAACGGTATCCAAACGGAGGCCGAGTGCCCCTCTTACACGACTCTCGTCGTCGAGTGAGCTGCTCGAAATACCCCTGCAGGGTCTCGATTGGCCCCCACTGCTCCGGAACACCCACACTTCCTTACTGAACTGCTGGAGTCCGCGATACTGTATTTGCACTGGTGTCTCTCGTGCGGCGCTTCTCGTCATCATGGGATCCGAGCTGGAGAGGGGTGTGGACGCGAACTGCAGTA
Organism: Raillietiella orientalis; assembly: GCA_036172245.1. NCBI lineage: Eukaryota > Metazoa > Arthropoda > Ichthyostraca > Raillietiellida > Raillietiellidae > Raillietiella > Raillietiella orientalis. The sequence continues at coordinate 1,116,648 of JAYWIR010000003.1, read as the reverse complement.
ATTTCTGCAGAACGGGAATCTCTCCCGCAGCTGCTCGCGGATGGTGTTCCCCTTCGGACGTGATGGGAGCGCTCGGACGCGATCCCAGCCACCTGCAGAAGCAACTGTGAAAAGCATTCGGCACCCTTGTTCGTACGTGATGTCCTGCCGCCGGCCGCATCCCTGGCAGCTCTGTGCTTCCTGCGAGGGATTGCAGCTGCCTGCAGCGCCGTCGAGACAGGCGACGACGACAGCCTTGCTGCGGTCCGCTTTCTCTTGTCGTCATCGAAGAAACCCCATGTGGGAAGCATGAACTTGCCTGCATTCTTGGAAGGACATCCATGCAGAGGACGTTCCGAAGCAGGCAGCCTTCCTTTGTCGAAGCTTCGACTTGCATTCACTTTCTTTTATTTTCTTCATTTCCTTTTCTTCTTTCTGACCGTTTCCTTCGTAGCTCCTGTCTTCGGCCTGGTCGCCGGCATCGCTTTCTCGGCAGGGACCTCGATCCGAGGAGCGTGGTCCAACGCGTTTACTCGCTCATCTTCGAAACGCTTCTTGTGCGCCTGCCGACCCTGCGAACATTGGGTGAGCGGAAGGAGTGCCCGATCGGCGAGCCGTGCCCCCGAAGGAGAGCGTGGGCAGAAAGAAGCTCCCTTGCTGCGGTACTGCATTACCCTACGTGAACATCTGGGTAGCGACATCGCGGCACAATGGCAGGTTGCCGTTAAGATCGCCAACAGGGAAAAGAAGATCGGGGATTGGAGAACGGGCCAGCTGAACAGAGCTGCCACTCCGGGGACCACCGCACAAGGACTGTTGCGCTGGGGCGAGCTACTGGATGTTCCTGAGGAACATCACGAGTTGCCCCCGGTGCTCATGGACTCGCACACCCTCCCCAGCAGTGCCGCCTGTTGCCACTTCATGGTGTTGCATTGGGGCCTCACCTGCAACGCCCGCCGACGCCACAGTACGCGAGGGGGGTGTCAACCCCCAATTGTGTCAGATGTGGGCAGACGGAATACCTCCCCCACCTGTTAGTGGATTGTGTTGCGCTCCGTCCCTTGTGGGAACGCTTTGCCGCGGTCCTGGGTATCCCCGGAGGCAACCCAAGAGGCGTTTTGCGCCCCCTCTTCGTCCGAGACGCCCTGCCTCCAGCGGCCTCGCTTGCAGCCCTGTGCTGCCTACGCGGGATCGTCGTGGCATGGAGCAAAGCGACGGGAGGATCCAGCGACAGGGGTGCCACCGTGTATGCCGCCCGCTTCCTGCGGATGGCGACGCGATGGCGCCATCTGACATCCACCATTCAGCAACAGATTGCCGGCATCCTCCAGAGGATGACGGACCCTCCCAGCAGACAGTGATCCCTTCCCGCTCCCTCCCCAGTTTTGTTTATTTTTTTGTTTTCTTTTTGTTTCGTACCCCTCCCCTCTGCTGCCGAGGTCGACCGCGCCGGTCTGCGCACCGGTAGCCCGGCGAGCTGCTACTTTCTAGGACGTGGCTGCACTACTGGTCCAGTCGCAGTGTAGCTAAGTTTGTTTGACAAAATAAACGTCCCTGCGAAGCGGGTTTAAAGCGAGCCGTGCTGCAGCCGCGACACGAACGGGAACGCGTCGATTGGCGGGGCGTCGGAAACGGATACGGAGGCGTGGGCATCTCTGGACGGCACGGCAACGCGCTAGGACGTTGCCACCCCTGTTTTTGACGACGAGGACCGTTTGGAAGGTGGAGGACCGATTGCTGCGATCGGTGTGGTGCACGCATCCAGCGTTTCGGGAGGAGGCAGGACGGGCTCTCACACGCTCTGGCATCGAAGCATGCTGTGCTAGCACCCGGCAGCTGCAGCCTTGCGCAATGGCACGGAAGATGGAGCCACTAAAAGCATCCAGGCTTCCCGCGTAGTGAACGAAAAAGCCGATTAGCGGATGCAAATGGAGTTGTCGCAACTACGCCGCCGTGCGGAGAGCCGTTGTGGCGTGGGCGACCTTTCCATCCAGGTGACAACTGCCCTCGGCTGACGACCGGGTCACGAAGAAGGGTGCCAGCTGCACTTGATTGATGATCTTCCTGGAGTGCGGATGTCGAGCGCCCTGCACAACCGGGAACAAAGGTCCCAGGTGGAAGACGCCGGATAAATTGGAGAGCGAGAAGCAGGACGGGCGTGGTTGCTGCTCTTCGAGTGAAGGCAAGAACTTGGCAAGGAGCTGCTTGCGTCGACCGACTTTCTCTGGAACCACTTTTCTCTTCTTCGTCCGAGGTCCACTCAGCTTATGGACGGCCGCGTGAGAATGTCCGCGAAGTGTGCGATGGCGATGCTTTTGCTGTTGGCGGCCTTGGTGCTCGGTAGGTTGCGCGACTGGCGCCGGTCGCTTGCGCCATCTCAGACCAGACCAGCGACGGCACGTGCGGGAAAAGCGAACGACGCGTTCCTGCTGGGTGCAGGAACTTGCGTGCCTCCCGGCCGGATTCACGCCTGCATCGGCCCGGAGGCTAGCGCCATCTGCTTCCGTCTCGCACGGGCTCCTACCGCCCTGCGGCGCTTTTGCGACGCAGGCCGACCGCTGGTTGTCGCGCGTCCGTCGCTTGAAGCGCGGAAGGCGCGTGTCGGTCGGCCTGCATGCCGACACACCGCGAGCTCGACTCATTCCTTTTCTCTGACTTTCAGTGTTGGTGACGATGGAGGTAAACTGCGAGGAATTCGTGAGGTGAGCCGCGCCTCTGCATCTGCGGCGGTTCGAACGCAATCGGCGTTCGACGTCACGCCCCAGGGTGGGGGAAGCGCCATGCGACGGCTTGCCCTCAGGGCGCACGGCGTCTCGTTCACGACGATCCGTGCGCCAGGCACGACCCAGCGAGCCGATGTGCTGCGTGCGTTCTCTCTCGGATGGTCCTCTGCGCATCTGACGTTTCCTTCGTGCGCTTCGAAGCGCGTTCGTGCGTGGTGATGAAGTTCGCGACGCCACGCCCCCGCACGCGTGGTTCGCGAAGAAAGCCTTGTGAAGCGCCATGCGACGTTCGCTGCTCGTTCGCGCTCCTTGGATGCACGTCGCCTGCCTCCGGACAGAAGGAAGGACGCGAGCTCCCCCGCTGACGGCTCGGGAAGCCGTGGCTTCGCGTAGGAATAGGGGGTCACCCTCGCTCGGAGATCCGGAACACCCTTGCGACTGCTAGGAATCTTCTCGGCACGCCCTCGGGCGAACGACAACTGCGCGCCGACAACTTGTGCAAACGGAACGATGCAGTATCCGGAAACACCCTTTGTATCGACCGTGGTTTCACGAACGGGCTGCTGAGTGGATTGCTACCGGTGAACCCCTGGAGGCGCAACGAGATGGCTGAGCGTTGAAAGGCGGCCTTTTTGCTTCTCGGACATTTCCCGCTTTGGGATGCTGGAGGGACAGCTGCTCGCTTTCGCCAGAGGAACGGTGGACTGACTGCTGGTGTTTTCTCAGGGGCGGCAACCAGGAGATGATGGTTGATTCAAAGTACTCGTTTCGAGGAGGCTCCATCCGTGATCGAAAACGTTGCATCACAATTGCGGACTGCCCGCCGGGCAGGAAGTGCCACTATGGCGTATGCACAAATTATCTTCCCTGACGAGGTGAGGCGTGTTTGTTGTCGGCAAACGAGATGTGCCAAGCTGGAGTCTCCCTGATGCGCAGCAACTTTTCAGGAAACTCCCCGAAATTGTGCGATGGTCGCAGACGGCTTCATCAACTGTGCAATCCGCGGGATTCCTTTAAACTGTGCCTTCCTCTAGGAGGTGCTCGTCACTCGGGGGAGGTCACAATGGATGAACAATAAAGAAAGATAGATGGATGCGCATGATTCTGGAGGGTGTCCAAGGGGGCCAGTGTCCACCGGAAGTGCCGAAGAGTCTCCCGGGACGTATTGCAGCTTCCGTGAAGCCCCAGGCTGTCTTCGCTCCGTGTGCGACTCTGCTGGATGCTGCAGCGCGCCACTCCTGCGTCCCGGACCGAATCCCCTTCGCAACGATCGTGATGTCGGCGCCGGTGGCCGGTGCGCGCAAGATGCTTCGTTTCCTCGCTTGCACACGCTCACCCTGCGTTCTGCCTTCCCTTTTCTTTCTGCGCTTCACGCCGCTGCAGGCTTCCGGCGTTTCGATGGGAACGCGACTTCCGCACATGCAGCCGAGCAGACCATGCGACGCAGTGACTTGCGTGCTGGCTGCAGCTTCCACCTCCATTCTCTCTGTTGTTGGCTTCATAGTGTTCAGTTCGTGGCACACGAGGACGCACGAAACACACAAAACAAAAACTGGCGTTCCAGGAGCGAAACGCACGCACTTGCGTGCCCGTTCAACGCACCCCGTCGTGGGTGGTGCGCGAAGGGAAGGCATGCGGATCGTCAGCGCTGAGCTTTCCTGCCCATCGGACCAGCCGCTCCAGACTGCCAGACCCGTTCCTCGGCCTACAGGCCTTGAGGTCCTCAAGGAGGCGGGTGCACCCGTGCATGAAGAAGAAGCTGCTGCGAAAGAACCCGCGGAGAAGCTCTTCTGCTAGCCACGCCCCCTTTGCAGTTGGGAGGAATCGCGTGTAAGCAGAACGGACATTCGAACTCGCGGACCGATCTCTTGGGCTCGTCCCAGTCGTCAGCTCACGTCTGCCGAAGCCACGGCGGAACTGGCGGGGATGCTCCTCAGCATCACTGGCGCACGTTTCTTTTTCTTTTTTTCAAAAAGAGGCCAAGCTGGTGGCGACAAGAATCCCTGGGGATAGCTGCAAACGGTGCATGTGCCTAGCGGCAATCCACCGCACAGCGGCGTCAGCTCCTTACAGAAAAAGAGGTTTGCGACCTTCTCGACGCTTCCCGGCGCGTTGCAGAGCCACGCCAGACGAAAATTTGCGGTTGCTGTTCCCCTGGGCGGTGAGACATTCGGCGGCGCAGTTCCTTTTGGTGCTCGCGTGCGCATCGAAATGGTGGGGCTGCTGTCGGCTCTTGGGTTTCCCATGTCGCGGCGCTAAGCGTAGGGCTCCTCGGACGCTTCCCGTTCACGATGCTGTGTGCAGCACGCGCGTGCCTTACGCCTTGAGAACGCGGAGCAGCTGCCACAGGGAACGCCGGGATCTGCTCGGCTGGTGCGCGCGTCGGCGATGCTGCTTCCCTGGAAACCGACGGAGCTGGGAGCGCAAAAGACAGGCGAATGCCTTCCGGTAGACGAACTTGCGTTCTTCGAAGCTGCCGTCCGCCTTCGCTCACAAAGAGGACGGCAGGGGTGGTGACGAGCGGAAGACTCGCCCCCGTCGGGTACTTCGGTGCTGCGAAACTTTATTTCAAAGTCCGAGTTCGGAGTCAAAATGGCGGGGGCACTCTGCCTACGTCAGGAATAAGGTGCAGAGGCATCCTCACAGCCATGACCAGCATCGAAAAGAAGATCATGCGTGCGTTGTTCATGTAATCGAAAGATTCGTCGCCGAGGAGTTCGCAGAATTCCGTGATAAATTGAAACATGTCGTACTGGCTTCCGGCAAAGAGGACGAACATATCTGCGGCAGTACTTATGCCGTGATGATAAAGGATGGGCATCATAAAACTCCGCGTTCCAGGTATCGTTTCCGCGTCGGCTTCGAGGTCATTGCGTGCGTAGAAACTTCGGAACTTTTCGGAAAGGAATTCTATCTGGTTCTCCGGATCCTGTATTACTGCAGCCAGGAATTTCACGAACTCTGGCGAAGTGACGAATTCACGATTCATCGTCTTCCCAAGTTCAAAGGGCAACGAACAACGTTTCGCGATGAAGTGCTTGGCTGTGTTTCAATGCTTCGAATTCCTGCCTCTGTGAAGGGAGGGTGAGTGGGGGGAGAAGGCAATTCCCAGGAGGAGAGGAAGGCGAAATGGAGGAGAGAGAAGGACGGGCGCGGTTCCACTATTCGAGGAGACTTTCTGGTTGTCTGGGTAACCGATTGCTTATGTCCACTTCCTTGCAAGCGTCTCATATCTTTCGAGATGATTGCCCTTCCGCAGACCAAGGCGTTTCTTCTCAAAAATAGTTTCGTGTGGTGGCACTGTGCTTGCGACAAGGGGTGAACCTTGGCCACCTCGTCGCGCGTTTCACGCCGACTCATTCTCCCCCTGCACTTCTGCGTACCCTCCCAACATCCCTGGTCCGGTGATTCCGACGTGCGTTGCAGGGGAGACCCCGGTGCAATATCAGCAGCGTCGACTGCTGCCATTTCAGGGGAAGGGTGGTCGTGCATCGTAACTGCTCCGTGCGGCGTGGAAGTCCACGTGGTTTGTCGCCCGGTTTCTGCGGCCCATTCGCTACGTGGAATAATCGCTTCGAGTTTTTGTGGAAAAGCGCGTGTTTGGACCACCCGATAAGATGGTAACGCACGGAGATGGCCAACTTTCCGGCACGCGGTCCGCAGCGGTCCCAGCCGGCAGGGAAGGCGGTAAGGGAAAACCGAAAACATGAGATAAGGAACGAAAGAAAGGAAGGGAGAATCTTCCATTCAGAGGGAGGCGGGGGGCAGAGGAAATGGAAGAAGGGATCGCCGCTCGCCGCAAGGCGTCCTCTGCGTCTTATCCAGGACGCTGATGAGATTGCTCCGCATGTCGCCCGGGTGGCGCCATTTCGTGGCGGTCCGAAAAAAGACTTCCGACCTGCGAATGCGGAGAGGGGGCGGAAATGGCACTGCGCCCGCAAGATGGGGGGCATCCTGCGAGCGGAGTTGCGGGGAACAGGGTACAGTTGGGGGGGTGCTGGACGGCGCGTTCAATTGGCTGACGCGCGTTCCACCGCCTCCGTGTCCAAATAGATTCTTCTCAATGAGAAGTTTCTGGAGTTTGCCCCGGAAAAATTAGGAATCTTACAGGTGTTTTCGAGTCATCTGCAAAGTCATTGCGTGCGTAGAATCTGCAGAACTTTCGTGAAAGGGAATCTTTCCGGTTTTGTGGATATTTTACTACGTATAGTACGATGTTCAAGAGATATCGAGAAGTGACGACTTCCGGGAACAAAATCTTGCGCAGTTCCAAGGGCAGCAAAGAACTTTTCACGATGAAATGCCTGGTTGGATTTACATGGAATTTTCTCACGCTGTCAAGGGGAGCAATTTCCGGTTGAGACAAGGCGAAAATAACAGGAGAGAGGAGGAAGTAGGAACTTTAACCACTGTTCGGATGAGCTTGCTTCTTTCCTGGGTTATCCATTATTCAGGTCCACCTCCGTGGAAGCGATCTCCATCTTTCGATGTGATTGCCTCGACGGCGGGTTATTATCCCTCTCCAGGGTAATGTTGCCACAAACGTGAAATCCAATTGAAGGCCAGAGGCTTCTTGCTCGAAAATAGTACGGTAAGCCTTCCTGTTAGCATGGTGACCAGCTTGCAGCATTGACCTCAACTAGGTCTCCTCATCACGCGTTTTCCAGCCATTATGGTGAACAACTCTCGACCACACAGCGCGTAGAGATTCACCAGTAAGACGGTGGTGCATTCACTGCGCGCGCGAGGGGAAAGTACGACGATGTGATGATGGAGCACATTGGATGATCCTGCAGTCCGGGGAGGTGCCATGCCCATCCGGAGAAGTGAAGGCGCCGGGCTGCAGCGTTTCCAACAGGACCATCGCGCCACTGCTCCACCATCTTTGACGGTCTCCACGGAGTGGGCAACTCTCGGGATCAGGATTTGCATCAATGGTCGGCCTATCCAAAAGGTGGTCCGCTCCCACTCTAGTGAACGGACGCTCCGCTCTCGCACGTTGCGTGCATTTCATTCAAGAGAGATCGCGCAGGCAACCGTGGCTGGCTTCCCGCAGCTTCCGCTTTCGATCGATCCAGCTGCGTACTCTGCGAGTGCAGCTCACCCTCTTTTCGCCAGCAGTTGCGTTTCTTCTTCAAGGCAAGCCGGATGAGTGCGCACCCTCCGGAGATCACTTTCGAACTCCACGAGGCTCGTGGAGAACGACCGAAGCGAGAGGAGTGCATTCTGAGAGTGAGTGCGTGCCTCGTCCCTGGAGTGGCGCACCTCTTCTGCACGAAGCAAACGGAAGTGTTCCTCGCGGCAGCTGCTTTTCCCGCAGCGTGAACCCCGTGTCTCGTTGCTGAGGTCTTTCCATGCGCTCGCTGTTCGTCCGGAAAGAGCCGCTGCAACGCCCAGAACGCGTTCTCCGAGGTCGCGTGAGTCCGTGCGTGACCACAGCTCGTGCCTTGCACCTCGCGGAAACCGCGCAGCAGAAGCTTCGACGTGCCGTGCGTTGCAACGACCTTTCGGAGTGTACGCACTCATTGATGTGGGGATGCGCTTCTCCCGATGTGCGACCCGATTCCCCTGACTGGATGAATGTATTCGCTTGGGGTCGCTTCCGTGGGACGACAGTCGGTTGGTTCTTCCGTAGCCATGCCGGAGCGATGGTAGGTGGATGGCCAGATGTTAAGATGCTGCGTGATGACAGAAGGGGAAGGTGTATGAGGTTAGGTAAAAATGGATGCAGCATGCTTGGCGGGAATTCGTGCAGCTGGAGGAGAGGCAGAAATGGAGCAGGATTTGTGAGACGCTTGCGCAAGATCAAGAGGCGGAAGGTCAGACGAACTCATGAGGCGTAGTTGCAGTTTCTGTACACAGACCCAAAGGAACAGACCCACTGGAATGACGTCACTGTTAACGAGATGCACCTGAAAGACTGTCAGCTGCTCTCGCTGGGCGTTCGAATCCATTTGCGCGTCAATCCATGCGGACCTTCGAACCTTCTCGTCGTTTTGCGATTTTAGTCAGCAGTCGCACCGTTGAATGGCGCGCGAGCTCTCCGTGTGCCCGGGCGACGCACGCAGCCGCGAAGAGAGCTGCGGGCGACCGACGTGCCGGGGACCATGCAGCGGGAAGGAGGAGCAGCTGCGCAGAGGCAGCTGTTCGCGAAACGTCAACATCTCCTTAAAAGTCGATCCATCAATTATCTGAGTTTGATATTCCTTGATGCATCGGATCATCGCACCAACGCTGACCGCCCACGCAAAGTTCCGCGTGGGATACGAGGATGCGCGCAGCGCTGCGCTTCACCCCGCGTTGCTGCGCTGCTAGCCTCTGAGGAAGCTCTTTTTTAGGGGACCACACGTGTACGGCGTGCAGGTGTGCCGCAGGATGAGGCAGGGCGATAGCCTGAGTCCCTGCTTTTTAGCACCTACTTCGCGTTGGTGCTGAGAGCATACAGAGAGACTTTGGCCACCCTGCCGAACTCTGCCACGGCACGCCTGCCGTGTCCGCTTATGCCGATGATCTGCTCCTGCTCCCCATGTCCGCCTCGGTCTCAGCTCTGGAACATTTCTTCGCGATGTTGAGCATCGGAACAGGACTTCGGGTGAGCAGCACCAAGTCTTCGGTTGTGCCAGTTGGTGCGACGTGGGCTGGGCGCCCTGATTGGATCCTCCTGGGGATCCCCACAGCTAGGTACATGAAGTACCTCTCCGTTCCGTCGAAGGACTTCTGTCTGACAGAAGCCTGGTCAGGTCATCTCCAAAAAGTGGAGCAGGGATCAGCCCGTTCCTGAGAGACAGGTTTCCCTGGCAGCATTGAGCCGCTGTGTGGAACACGTTCGCGACGCCCATCCTCCGTCTCCTGCTTTTTATTTCTTCCGTCCACTCCGAGTTCAAATGAATGGACTAAGGACTTCCTGCGCATCGCCCTGTGGGGCAACGGAAGGTCCCGAGTTATTCTGATGGACTTGTGTGCTCCGCGTTGGGACGTCGGTCTTCGCCTCCTGACGCTAGAGCGGATGGAGATTCAGTTGCGATAGCGAACCATCGCCATCGCAGCGAAGTACACCCGTTGATGCGTTCCGCTGCGCCTCCTACTCGCCGTATATGCGGACCAAAAGGGTTTGCGTCTCGACGTTTGTGCCCCGGCCGGAAGATCGTGAGATGCGGCCTCCTTATCGAACGAATAGCCACACTGGCGAAGGAATACACTTGGATGGTGCGTGGCCCTGCCAATTCTAGCGCGTGGCTAGAAGAAACAGTTGACGCGTAAGCGAAGGTCCTGGAGTGTCCAACCAGGAGTACGTGGGCGGCAATGACCCCCCAATCTACGGCGATGCCTTCCCTGGGGAGGGCACTTGGCAGCATCCAGAGGCCTTGTCGGCAAGTCTCCTGCTAGATCGCAGTAAAACAGAGATGTTAAACGGATGGCCCATGAGACAGCTGGCAAACGCCGCGACCGTAAGAGTCCTTCCGCTAGAACGCAGCGCAACACATGCTGGCGCATACACAAATCACCCACATTAGCGATTCCGGCTGCGCCAAGAAAAAAAAACAACAGGTGAACCTGGCTGCCCACGAAGCGTCGTTTCACAGTGAAGCATTCTGACAGCACTGCACCCTGCTGCGCGGTTTCCGCGAGGTGCAAGGCACGAGCTGTGGTCACGCACGGACTCACGCGACCTCGGAGAACGCGTTCTGGGCGTTGCAGCGGCTCTTTCCGGACGAACAGCGAGCGCATGGAAAGACCTCAGCAACGAGACACGGGGTTCACGCTGCGGGAAAAGCAGCTGCCGCGAGGAACACTTCCGTTTGCTTCGTGCAGAAGAGGTGCGCCACTCCAGGGACGAGGCACGCACTCACTCTCAGAATGCACTCCTCTCGCTTCGGTCGTTCTCCACGAGCCTCGTGGAGTTCGAAAGTGATCTCCGGAGGGTGCGCACTCATCCGGCTTGCCTTGAAGAAGAAACGCAACTGCTGGCGAAAAGAGGGTGAGCTGCACTCGCAGAGTACGCAGCTGGATCGATCGAAAGCGGAAGCTGCGGGAAGCCAGCCACGGTTGCCTGCGCGATCTCTCTTGAATGAAATGCACGCAACGTGCGAGAGCGGAGCGTCCGTTCACTAGAGTGGGAGCGGACCACCTTTTGGATAGGCCGACCATTGATGCAAATCCTGATCCCGAGAGTTGCCCACTCCGTGGAGACCGTCAAAGATGGTGGAGCAGTGGCGCGATGGTCCTGTTGGAAACGCTGCAGCCCGGCGCCTTCACTTCTCCGGATGGGCATGGCACCTCCCCGGACTGCAGGATCATCCATCCAATGTCGCTGCACTTCTTGGGTCTCCCACCGCAACCGCAATCAGGGCACCACCTTCCAAACGGTCGCGTCTCTACACCCTTGCGCACCAAGGGTAAGCATCATGTTCCACAGACATTCGGGTGTCCACGGGACCCCTCGGACACGATAAAAAGAAATCACCACGTCATCAGTGCGAACGCTGTGTCTCAGCGGATTCGCGTCTCCGGTCCAGGTGGAGAGGAACTTCGTCATCTCCGACTGCGATGCACTGCGAAGCTTCGCACTGGTCCGGAACGAGTGCAGCTTCCGCGTGCAGTCCCGGAGCGGACGAGCGCGGGACTGGAGGATGCACAAACGCCGTCTTCCTTCAGATCTGCCGTGAAGAAACGCACGCTGCTTAGTTACGCTCCTTGAAGGCAGACGGTTCGAGGAAACGCAGCCAAACGCGAGGCCCAAACTATGCCTTGGACTTACGCAAACGTGGGTGGCAGCATGTCTTTGGCGGAGCAGGCGAACTGCATCCAATCTCCGCGGGCTCCCAAACACAAGCAACGAGTCGAGCAGTACGAAGGTGCACCGTCTGCGCACACGCCTGCGGCGCCGAGACGTTCCGAACCGTAAAGAACGCTCAGCTCAAGAGCTGCACCTCCCACTGCCGCTTGCATTTCGTGAATGAAGCGATCGACTGTCGGATATCCTGCCGAAATCACTGAGTGGTCTTAGAGGGTGCCGACACGGAAGAGAATGCTTCAGGCGATGTCCAACTTCTTCCTCTCAAGCCACACCTGACGACACCGCAATCGCTTCCCTCTCTGCGTGAGGAAGTTGTCCCTTTTGCGCTTAGAGTAAGCCGCCGTTGCTTGACGATCGCTCGACAGAACGAACTTCTAGTTGGTGAGGTGATGGTTCCGTTTCTTTTCCGATTCCCGCCGCTCCCTATGCGCCTGACTCAACACATTGGGCTGACGTGTGGCAAGGGGGAAACCGAAAGCATGGCCGGTGCCTGCGGAAACGCCAACCGAGGTCTGCTGCAGCCGCTTCTTCGACGTCGTTCAGTAAGTAGAGCATGTTCTGGTTGCTCGCTTGACGAAGGAGGCTGCAGCAGTTGGATCGTCGTGCCCGGTTCTCGGAGGAAATCCATGCCCACTAACCTAGAGGTGGACGGCAGGCGATCGTTGCAAGCGGTGCTGGAACCTGACCCGAATGCATCGTCCAGCGGGGTCGCCTCCTACAGCGAAGGCGTTTTCCCACCCTCTCTCAACTCCGGGACGCCTTCGAGTTGCCCAGCCAGGGGGAATGTTCCCTTGGGCAGGGAGACCTCTACGCGCGGCTCCCTTTGTAGGAGTGTGCGCATCCAAGTGGTGGTCCTGGCGGTGTTTGGTGTCGCACGTTCTTGCTGAGAACTCAGATGTGCTTAGATGCCCCTGTGCACAATGTCTTGTTCAGCAGATGCTGTCTTTCCTCCAAGGGTACGCGAAGCTGCTGCCACAACGGACGCTGCAATCGCCGTCGCTGTTGCGCGTATCGGCGGTGCTGCTCCCCTGGAAATAGACGCAGCGGCATACGCAGAAGACAAGCGAATACATTCCGCCGGTCTTTACTCGAAGCTGCTGCTCACCTTCACTTCACCTTCTGGTGTGGACGCTTCCTTTGACCAAAAATTTATTTTACTCTCTGTGATTACCCGTTCTTGCAGCCAGCACCGTCAAGCCCTCCACAGTTCGTACAATAGCATTGAAAGGTATATGATTTTTGCGTTTGCTAGGTATCTGTACTCGCGATCTGCAATTAGTGCACAGAGTTGTTGGACGAACCGTTCCATGTTTCGTTCGCTTCGTACATAAATTTGGAAGATTTGCCGCGCCTGGAAGATTCCAGCAGAATCAAGCCTGGACAGCATTCTTCTTGTCATTCCAGATATCATGTCCACTGGATGATCTAAGTGGCCTTTACGCCAGAAGTTTTGAAACTCATAAGAAGAGAAACGTCGTCTGTTCTCAGGATATTCCAGTACTTCCATCAAGGCATTCAGGAACTCCACCGTGGTAACCGTGTTCATCTTCTTGTGAAATGGGAAAAGCAACGGGAAGTTTTTGGCGACGAAGACAGTCGCTGGATTTGTGTGGAAATGCTGCTAGGTGCCACTGGGGGAAATTCCCAGAAGACGAGGTGGAGGAGATGGCAGGAGAAAGAAGGACGGTGGAGGTTTAAGTATTCGGGGTGGCGTGCTTGTTGTCCAGGTTACGGATTGAGGTCCACCTCCGTGGAAGCGATCTCCATGGTACGAGATGATTGTCTTGTCGACGGGTTGCCGGTCATGCCGCGCAACCCACGCGGCCCTACCGGAGACCCAAAGGGTTCCTGCTCGATAATGGTTCTGTTTTTTTCTGTTTAGCATGATGATCAGCTCGCGGCAGTGGCCTGATTGCGCGTGCAGCGCCATCCGCACCGACGCCACCTTCTCGACCACTGAGCTCACCGAATCTTGCCCGAAAACACCAACCGGGATCCCAGTCACGCACGAGTGCAATTGCGGAAAAGGGGGAGCGGGAGCTACAGGCGAGCTATGCTCCTGTCTGACACCGAAGGCTGCGTATCTACGTAATGGCATATCCCGGCCAAATTAGCTGCTGCCACAACGGATGCTGCAATCGCCGTCGCTGTTGCGCGCATCGGCGGTGCTGCTCCCATGGAAATCGACGGAGCTTGAAAGCAGAAGACAAGCGAATCGCCACGCTGGAGGAGAGGGCGATCCTCGAAGCTACCATTCGATTTCGCTGACAAGGAGGACCACACGAATTTTAACTGGAAGCTTGCCTCCGTCGGGTATTGCGGTGCTGCAGAACTTTTTTTTAACTTTAATTCAAGTTTAGGCATCGCAGGTACGTGGGGTTTTCCGTCAGAGGATGTCTTCACGGACATGATAAGCGAAGCAGTTGGTACCTTCGATTGCCGGTGGTTGTACAAAATGCGCAGCCAAACCGTATCATGTCGTAACCGCTTTGAACAAACAGCTTGAAGATATCCATAACAGCGGTTATTCCCTTAGCATAAAGTACGGGCATGAGTCTTGTCCACGTTCCAGGGATCGTTTCCGAGAAGCCATGGTGAGGCCATCGAGCCAGCCGAGAAGTCATAGTGTTTGTGCAAAATTCGGAACTTCTCAGAAAGGAAATCTGCCTCATTCCTCGGATAGCTCAGTACTCTCTCAAGGACGTGCAGGAACTTTCTCGCAGTGATGAGTTGAGGATTCATCGTCTTGTGAATGTCGTCTTGGCGGAGAAGTGCCTCGCTGGATTTACGGCGAGGTGGTGTCCGCTGCCAAGGGAGGAATTCCCAGGAAGAGTCAAGACGGGGGAAATGAAGTGGAAGTCTTCTCTGTTTTCAGGTGATCGCCTTGTCGATGGGTCAACTCCTCTCTAGGGTCATGTTGCGGAACACACGCAGACCTTCCGGTCAAAGAAAGGCCTTGTGCTCGAGAATAGTTCGTTGTGGTTCCACATAGGACGGTGACCAGCTCACGGCAATCACATATCCCCTGTCTGCCCTCGGTGATGGTGCACGAACCGACTGCAGCACATGGTCATCCCCCCTCGAACTTGCTCACACTGAAGGACGCGGTAAATCTCTTGGAGATCTGCAAGCGGATCTCTCGCATGATGGAGGCTGCCATTTCCAGACTCTTTTTAAAAACATTCCCACTGCCCTCCATTTTCGCGCCTCCTCGAGGGGGCGCGCGCATCTCACGAGGAAAACACGAAAGCCGACCTCGCGCTCGAGTGGTGTGGTCCACGGAACTCGCTCCGCGAGACGAAACTCTAGCAGGACAGAGCACGCTTGCATGCCGGCTAAGGAATGACGTCATCGTAATCCAGCTGCGTTTCGTAGGCACCTACATTTCGGTACCGTGCATGTGCATACTGGCTGTTTCTTTCTGCTGTCTTCGATTCGAACGTCTTTGCACAATTCTGTTCCATCACCGGATACCACAAAAACGGAAGTGAAGTTTCCCAAACATTGATCTCTCAGGCGTGCGTACTCACCCTACATTTCCAAAAGAATCTGCATTGTGCTTTCGAGTGCCTCTATGACCACCGCCTTCCTCCATCTACTTTATCCGACCGTCCATTCGACGCATAGGGATTCCGCTCCGCCATCCAGCGTTTCAGGTGTTTTCCAGTAGTCCCAACTTCCCATCGGGACTCCCCCTCAGGACGAGAGGAAGCGCGTGTGACGGGCTTCGTGTTCTGCGCTTCATGGAAGCATGCTGCACCCTTCCTCCTGGATGCTGTTTTGAGGCGCACTGCTTAGTAGTCACCGATACGAGGGTGCTGAGAAGGTCATGTGATCGCCTCTGAGTGCACAAACTCATAGAGTGGGAGGGGAGAAGGAAGTCTCCACCCATTGCAGCCAGCATCTCAAAGGGACTTCATTTTCTCAAAGTGACGTAGCCGGATTCTGAATACTGCTGACAAAGGATGGAAAAGATTCTTCTCCACTTGTGATTCGAAGCAGGATCTTCTCTCTCTTGGTTCGTGTAAGCACCAAAACGGTGGATTCCAGCCGACACAGTTCACACAGAGCCGTCCGTGGCTTAAAGCAAGCGCGATAACCATCCTGATTCCTCAGCGCCGGCTTTTGAATGATGGTTTCCATGGAAGAAGGAAAAAAGCTGGAAGGAAAGCAACGGAAATAGGGGAACCCATGATAAGGATTTGCATCCTCCCAGGCCAACAGTAACGATCTCTCCAAAGTGCACCAGAATGGGCTTATTTTCTCGCATGGCAGCGTGAAGTCAAATAGAGCTGCTCGCTTTCAACCAGCACTGAGAATTCCCAGCGTTTTTTTTTTTTTTTTTTTTTTTTTTTGGGGGGGGGGGGGGGGGGAGGGTGTCGTCCACTGTCCAGAGAATCTAAGCTCCTCTACAAGACTTTGAAAATGTGTCGTCCCTCATTCCTTCAGACAGCGTATCGCGCATGTTTTCGCTTCAGTCTTCCGGTGGTGCAGCAACGAGATTTTTAAAGAAAAAGGAAAGAAAAAAAACTGATAGCACCTCGATTTATCATAGACCTCATCTTTAGTTCTTTATGCACCCAAAGGAATGTGGGAGACTCAATTTTCAAAACTTCCAAGCGACATTTGTACATTCTTTCTTCGGGATTTCGGTCGTTCCCGCGCAAATGAGTTTTTGCATGTGCTGACCACGAGCTATGGACCACACGACCAAAGCGCACTTTTGAGGAGGATTCGGTGCTGCGTCAGCACTGGAAGCAGAGCACTCCACCACCTCCTTGAGTGTTTATAGGATTCCGACATGTTTGATGGTGCAACAGATTCTTCGAAAATCAGCCCGAAACCTCGGGGGCGTCCCATTAGATCCAGTGTCAGGGAAGGTTCGGGAATGACTCCCGGTTCACTCGGACAATCCGCAGGCAGTTTCCTCCAGCGAAGTTTGCTCATTTGCCCAACCCTTTCGAGTTCTTTCTTGCCGCAGTCTTTTTGGAACGGATGCTGAGTCGTGTTCATTACTGAAAGACTCTGTGACTTCAACAGCTCCTCGGTCAGGCTGGTTTTAACACCAGGAGGCAACATTTCCATCTGATGGTGTTATGTCCGACTCTTCTCTTCATAAACACCTCCATGTTTCTAGATATCGGTTAGCGGGTCCAATATGTTTAGGTATCCGAAGCTGATCTTCGTTGTAGCACTCCACGGAATCTCTACCCAGTGCATGGCAGCTGACCCACTTCCACGGACTCCCTTCCAATGAATGCAGATCTTTTTACGCTCTCAGGGAGGTTCCATTTGAGCATTTCTGAGTCTTCAATTTAGAAATTCCAAGCTCCCATTCGAATTTCCGAATTGTCTGGAATGTGTGGACAGCATGTGTTGCCAAGGCGCGTGTTGTCGTGAAGGAGAACAAGTCTTTCCTGATCTCAGCATCCCACATCGTCGGTTCTGAGCGGCACGCCGCAGTGTTGAAAGTGTTTCTGCACAGTAGACTTGCGCACAGTAGATGGCTGTTCCAGGCTCCGTAAGGTCCACCAAATGCACACACACCCTTTCGGTCCCACACACATGCCGTCCTCACATTCCAGACAATTCGAATATTCGAATGGAAACTTTTTGATCTTACCGTTCCGACCTCGCACCCAGTGACCACCACGTCTTCCTGCACCTCAAGAAGTGGCTCAAGGATGCGAGGGGGAAGGGGAGGAATTGAAAACTGCAGTGCTGCTGAACCGGCTGAACCCACAGGAGGAGGAATTTGATGCAGAGGGTTCCAAAAAGCTTCCTCCACGGGATCAAAACTGTTTGGAAAAGAATGGTGACCACGTAGAAAAATGACATGTCGACGCATGTTTTTGAAACCGCCAACACAGTTTTGTTTCTCTCATTTGTTCTTTCCTTGTATCCGATCGGCTCTTACTTTCGAGATGCTACTCGTAAGACACGAAAAGTGATGCCTGCATTGCGGATGCAAAAGCTGCAACAAGCTGTTACTATCCTCTGTTTCCACGAGGAGGCTGAGAAGCACTTCCCTGTGTGTGGTGGTGTGCAGTGTGGAAGGCAGCTGAAATCTTGAGCCTAGCAACTGCTCTGTGACTCAGCGACTGCTTACAACGCGCCTCCAGCTCATATCCTCGGTTCAGCTCACAGACGCTAAGCGACTCCGCAAGTTTACTACGAAAAGGAATTTTGCCCCTGGGATGAGTTGCTGACAATTCTTCGGGATCATGTGGCCCCCAACGTTCTTGGACAGTCGCACCCTTCCTTTCGAGCGGCGGGAGTCGGCGCTTTTACCGTTGCACTGGGACCTCCTGTGTAACCCCCGCCGACATCGTTGCACCCAGGCGGGGTGGGGGTGCGCACCCGAATGGCAGCAGGTGCGAGCAACAAGAAGCTCTCCCTCACCTGCTCGTGGGCTGCTTAGCGTCGCCCGCACCGTTGCGGGAATATCTTGCTTGGTCGACCCCCTTCCGGACCGCATGTGGCAACCTCAGGGACGCACGGGAACCTCTCCTCGCGCGCGCGCAAAGCACTGCCGCCGGCTGCATCCCCAGCAGCTCTTTGCTGCCTACGCGGCATCATGGCAGCCTGGAGCGGCTCCGAGAGACCGCGCTAGGGACATCATCCTCTTTGCCCTGTTTTTTTTTGTGGAGGGCAACGAGATGGTTCCACCTGGAGAAAACTGTTGGAGAACTTGCCGGTATCCTCGAGGAGATGCAGAGGATGCCCCCCTGCCCTCCCTTTCATCAGGCTGTGATCCATTACTGTGCCCCCCAGAGTTATGGATATTTATATTTTTTGGGGGGGTGGGTTTCTCTTATCCCCACTGTTGTGTGGGACACCCTCGCCCCGCTCTGCACACCAAATCTGAGGCAAAATTTAATAGTCCGGACATGATATGGTCCTACCACCTTGGTAATGTTTCTTTTTAACCCTTTGCATTCCACTGTTTCCTTTGAGATGACATTCAGAATTGCCCCACAGACCCACTGGCTCCGCTGAGTGGACATGACTTCTGGTCCCCTCAGCAGACCCATTGGACATGCATTCCGGCACAACTCTGGCCTCCATTCTGACGCACTGTTGAGGCATTAAAATGGAGGACCAGAGTTATGCATTCTTTGCATTGCAGACCGAAAATGTGCAATCCGTTCACCGGCATGCAAAGTGAGTGCAAGCAAGCGCTGTGATCGTTCACAGTTTCCTGCTACAGATCACTGCTTTGCAAGCATTACACGGTGTAAAATTGCAACCGTGATCTCTCAAAGTTTGATTGTTTTCGAACAGGACCTCGGCTTTTCCATAAAAGTTGCTCTCTAATGGCCATCAGACAGCTGCAAAGCAATTGGCTAAAGTTGGATAAAGGGGAAAGGGATTATGAAAATTTTGAATTGAGTGGAAGTGAAGAAGAACTTCATTTATACCTAGTTGATGACAATTTAACTGATTTTGCATCTGAAGATAGTGCCAGTGATGATGATCCTGGAATTCGTCCCAGTGGCAGCGAAATTATTGTGAAAAGGCGACGAAGAATCGGAATTATCGAGAGTGAAAACTCTTTCGGAGAAGAAGACGAATGGGTCGATAGAGCAGATAGCAAAAGGATTCCAAAGAGGATTAATTTTACAGGATCGCCCAGGGTCACTGGACCACAGATTGCATCGAGCATCGTGGAACCAATAGAATATTTCCAGTTATTTTTCACAGAAGGGCTTGTCAAGGGGACCATCGAAGAAACCCACAGCTTTGCAAAAAGAATGATCGCAGCGAAACACCTGACGGATGAACATTTGTAATTTTTTCTCATCAAGGCAAAACCATTCCTTTTCAAATTTTCGATTGCGGAAGTTTGCTGCCGAGTTGCTGGTCGGTCGTGCGAACAAGCTCTTGGAGAGCAAAGGATTAATAAATAAAACGCATCGGCGAACCCGGGAGGAAGTCCAACTTTTGTTTCCTCTTTAATACTGATCCAGCGTCTCATGAGGATACGATAAAGTGCTGACACACTGAATCCGCTGTGTATTGGATATGACGTTAGGCACCAGAAAAAAGAGGATCTGTGGAAATCTGTCTCAGCCCACGTCGCCTGGCTGAAGTGACGTGACGCCCCGAGCCACAAGCAAAGCAAATCCGTGTGTTCTTTACGGATTCTGATTGGGAGGGGGGGGGGGAAGAAAAGCACAGCGAACGGACGCCACCCACCTTCCTCACAGGTGCTGGAGAATACTAGAAACTCGACAGGCAGAATTCGAAGGGAAAAGAATGCCAATGCACATCGAATCCCGAAACTTTTGCTCGTATTTTCTTCTTCTTCTTCTTCTTTTGCTCCTCCTTTTTCTTACCTGCTTGAACAAGAAACAACATGAAGAAAGTTGACATGTGGAAGCACCTCGGAAACGAGAATGGAAACTTCGCCTCGCGAGCTCCCTCGGGATAATAGCTTCCGATGCCCGCAGTACCTAACTTTCAGGGCATTTGGAAGAAAAGCATTTCAGAGTACCTATGACATCGTCCTGAACGCTACCGCATTTGTCATCACTGTGAGATGAGGATTTCTTTTCTTTGTTCATCGAGAAATCCCAGCCTTAGGCTGGGCTGCCAATGGATAGCGTCAGCGCTGGACAGAAAAGGCTTCATTTTCTCGGCTCCGTTCTGGAAGAACCTTGGAAACACGTTTCTGAGCTCTTTATCCTGACATCCTAGAAAGCGAAGCCACTGGGGTGATTGGAATGTGCCGATATTAAACAGATGAGAGCTGCAACGTTGCATTTGGGAAACGTCCTGCGTGACTGAGATGCGTATGGCTCCCTCGCAATTTTAGTGCTCTGTCCAAAAATGCAGCTCATCTAGCCGGAAAATACAACTGTCGATTCTTCTGGAACTCTCGTTCCAGGGAACGAGTGTGCCTTTTCTGCAAAGTGTCGACTTTTTGAAAAGCTGAGTGCCTACGCAGGCTGATTCCTGCAGCGCGGTCGTGGAACACAATGGACCACGGAGAAACCAATGAGATGCACCTCCACGTCAACAAGGAGTTCACGCAACACTGCATGGCATCAACTTGAGACGGAGACTTCTTCTTGAAGACTTTAAGATCTTCGCCCTTCAGTTTCCGAGAAGCCAAAAGATGCCAGCCTCGTGCATTAAGCCGACTTCGCAGGCACGTCGGGGACTGAAGGGCGACCATAAGACGGCTGCCGTCTTGATAAAGAAAGGTGTGGTGCACTCTTCCTGGAAATTTTTTGCCAAAACTCAAAAAGGCCAGCAAAGAGTGGTTTCCATTTTTTTTTTCCTCTGCCTAAGAAGCGTGTTCCTGTTCCTGTGAAATCAAAGGATCAGTTTCGAGACGCCTCAGCTGAACGCCATATGGTGATTTTGCTAGTTGCATTTCCTCGAGCTCCATGAGTGCCAACATCAGGTTGCCGTACGCAAATGGCTTTGAAAGCTTCAAAATTTTGGATCCTTAAGCCTCTTCAGCCCGAATTGTTTTTACAGCTATAAGAACATTTATGTAGCGTGAAATGAAAAAACATCAACCTCTAAGCACAAATTCGCAATGAATTCTGTTGTTTCAATGACTTCATTATAACGAATATGCTTTGTAACTTTGGGATTGCAACGGCGTACAACGTTTGCACTTGTGCGTGTAAGGAAAGCCTAAGTATGGAATTCCATAAAACAATTTGTGATTGACGTTCAATATAGATGTACACGTTGCATTTCGAACATTTTGCTTTTGCAACTCCTTTGCATCCCGGCTTTTTGCAGCGTCCCCTCTTATGCGAAAAGATTCGTCCACGTGCTATTTCATCTTTTCGCACGTTTTTGACTGGAAGCACTGCACTTGTTCCCCTTTTCTTCTTCTCTTCTAACTGTTCATCCACAGTGGTCGATACACCGAATCCTGCCACTCGAATCATAGCTCATTGTGGCTTGAAGGTCACAAAGTTGTATCATGTGAAAATAATAACAAGATGACTGTTTAAATGCAAACAAATAAGGGATTATTGATACACAAACCAAGAGCTATTACGTAGGCTTTTTCTTGTTCACCAAAACACCGATAGAACAAAAAATAATAACAGTTGCACAGGATGGGTCACACAACTTTCATCTATAGACAACTCGCAGAACAATTTACCTCGACATCTCGGGTTTGAGTTGCTACCCGTTACCAAGAACGGTGTTGGTTACCAAGGGGACGTTATACAAGATGTATATGCCACCTTTATTATTTTAAAAATTAAAGAAATCAATAAGATATCGATATATCAGTATGTGACTTCAAAGTCACACCGCGCTATAGAGGGCCAAGTGTTGCACTACCAATCGCGGTCGCGAGTAGGGCAACCGTTGGTGGGTTTCCTTTTCGCAGCCGGAAAAAGAAGCCGCTGATATAGCCCTGCAGAAATGCTGGCTTGCTCAGCCCACATCCATCTGAATTTCTGAAGGCAGCAATAAAAGCGAAAGATGAAAGCCCACGAGACAGCAGGTGAGGACAATCATTCGCTGACGAGCAGCTCTCTTCCCATTCGTTTCCATCCGTCGTCTGCCCGATGAGCCCCATGGCATTCTGCTCTGCAGCCCTCATCCCACTTATACTCCTCGGAATGGATCTACAGCCCAACGTCATTATTTATCTCAGTGGCAACACATGACTTCAAGTGAGGCCTTGGTTTGCAGCACACATGTTTCACCAGGTTACCTCCGGCAGATAATTTCAGCTCTTCGGTGTTTATTCCTCTTATCGACGCTTGCCTATTGTACCAAAAAGCACGACGTAGGTCTCAGTTAACGGTACTGATGAAACGAGGAGCAGGGCTTTTTTTTTTTTTTTTTTTTTTTTTCTGGTTACCCTGCCTCGCGTTATGCGTGGCCTTCCTCGAGGAGCAAACGGAAGCTTCGCTTCCAAAATCGAAGTCATCTTGGGGTAGAATTTGTTGTGCCGATTTGTGCCCACATGCCTTCTGGACCATGGACGGCAACAGAAGGAACTGATTTTTATGGCTGTGGAAACTCGTTGATCACTCATAAGAGATCTGCAGCTTGTTTGTGCTTTGTGCAGACAAAGTTTCTCCTCAGAATCCCAGCTAAACTATGGAATCCGGGATGCACTTTGGGCGACTCATTTTTTCGGCGTTAGCGGGAACGCTGCCATAACCAGTTCGAGGCGATCATTCAGGCATGAGGAATCCCTTCTGCTCAGCAGGCAGCACGCAGCTCTTCTCCTGGGAAAGAGGTTGTCTCGGCGGCATCTGGGAGCGGAATTCCTTCAGGGGATAGTCTCAGCTGCTGATTCAGAAACAAAAAAGTGGTTAGAATGACCGACCACCGACGCTGCAAGCCAACTAATAAGTCACATGAAAGTGCTATGAGGTGGACAAACTCGATGACGTTTCTAAGGCAACGTGTGCGAATCCTCAGGATGCGAAACAAGACCTTTTCATGTGAGCAAACATTCCTGAGAACAGTTGGACTTCTCGGATTTTGAAGACGTGGCGTATTTCCAGGACTGAGAAAGGTGCATCCGTGCACCGAAAAAAACAAACAAACAGCCAGACGCTTCTCGGCATGGTACCGAAGTGTTCGAAAACTCATGCAACAAACCCTTGTCCTATGTGTCCTCAGTCATCCTGATAGCTTGAGGAGAAAAAAAGCCGTTGTGCTGTTCGCAGATCCTTTAAGGGCATCGTCTTCCAGAGGGAAATATATGCTATCAATATGAGCAAAGTGATCATTCTATTCCCTTCTGGAATTTTGTAGCACCTCCTTGTTTTTCGATTCTTTCCTAAAGTGCAAACTAAAAATCCGTATAATCCTATAGCCCAAGGAGTGCACGAGCTCCTGAAGACGAGCAAAGTGCCATCTCAAGAAGAGCAAGATGCACCACGTGTTTCTTTCTCGCACCGCATGCCTCACGTTGGTGTTGCCTTCGAAGGTCACACGAAGCCAGATGGGAAACCATTGGTTTGGCAACCGAGAGAGCATTGGCTGTTCCCCATCAACACCAATGGCGTATAAATTCGGTTGAGGTCATCGACTTCATTGGTCAGTATCCTTGTTCTGCCGTCGCCTGCTCTCGCCATGTTCGGAAACCACACCCTGGTCATCCTTGCAACTCCGTCTGGATGGGGCAGTCAGTCTTCTAGATGGAGGAGATGGCTGATCCGATAGTCTGAATCACTTCTTTCGGTGCTTCCTTTTTCTTTCCTCTGAAAGGCCAACAAAAGGACACACAACGCCCTGGCGGAAACGTGCGTGCACAGCATCAGGATTTCTTCCAAAGCATCCCAGTTTTACTCTAGATATCAGTGTGTGAGGTTCCCATCCTTTTTCCGCTTGGTTTCCCGGTGCACCTAAGTTAACGTGCGTGCGAAAAACTTCTCCCCCTGTTCACCTCCTGGGAAAACAGGGCCTGCAATCCCACCGCTATTCCTTAGTCAGCAGAAGCTTGGAAATATGGAATCACCTGGGATGTGCCTTTTTCATGGCCACTTGCGTAAGTGAGCGCACGACAGGAGGGGCCGAAAAGGTGCAGCAGATAGCGATAAGCACCACCCTTCATATACTCGGCCGCCCTCGTGGTTTGGGTAAGTGGCCTCTGCACTACGATATCCCAGTCTTCTGAAACTGAAGCGAATAAGCATCGGAGGATGATTCGGTTTCTCCTGCTGTCTCTCATCGTCATCGAGACCTCTGCAAGGACCGCTCACCGTGGCCAAAACTTTCTGGAAAATCTGATACACGTCTGGAATCTCCCAAAGGTAACCAACTTTTTGCGAGTTACAGGCTGAAGGCGGAAGGCTCCCGAGGGATCATTTGTGGACACCGCCTACCATCGGCCATGATGGTAGGATTTCTTTTCCCAACCCCTGCCGTTTTCCGAATCTCCGGAACTTTCAACGACTCCCCTGTGGCTGAAGGAGGATGGCGAAAATCTCTTGAAGGATTGAGGGTGACTTCAGTAGGAGACGTGCTGCGGAGTGGGGGCATGTGCAATACGGCGCAGATGGGTCTGCGGAAAGCACAGGCAAAACTGCGGACCATTTCGATTGTTCCTTCTTTGCTTCCAGAATGGCTTCAGCTTCGGCAGCTGCTCCCCGAATACAAGAGATGCTCTTGACGTCAATCTCGTGATCGAGCCGGATCCGATAGTATTCCCGGGAATTGTGGACCTTCAACTGAGTGGTGAGCTGAAAATTGAGATCAACAGCAGCTTATCGGTAAGTGCAATCTTCTCTTCCCGCCACCCTGCCATCTCTGACCCGAACCAGAGATCCTGGAGCGCACCTCACGGAGCTGTGCTCGCATTCTAGCATCGGAACCAGAGTTCAACTTGAGTCCACTGATTTCAGGTGGATGTATTTGCGGAGGTGGATATGATGGGCGAATGGTCTGAAATATCCTGCAGCGATAACTTCGGAAGCTGCCACTTCGACAGCGTCTGCACGTTCCTGTCAGTGGTCGGTGTTGTCGGACGCTGTCCGTTTCCTCCTTTCCAATTTGAAAGGCAATTCACATTCCATATGCCGGATATAATACCTCTTATTGAAACCAATTATCATATTCGGCTGGAGCTCAAGAAAGACCAAGAGGAGATCGCGTGCTACGATGTGAACTTCTTTTTAAGTGTGCCATAATGTACAACCAAACGCATCCAAAACGCGTCTTCGCGTTGATCGGGGAGTGTGGGGAAGAAAAAATGGGCCGCGCGGTCTTCTTTTTCGCGCCTCCTTCCAAGGAATCTTGAATTGCTCTCTTTTCTGCAACCAAATCGGCTTCCCATTGGAGGAGGACCATCCCTGTATCCAGCTTGAGCTTGAATGCTTCGAGAGGAGCGAGACCACTCATCTTCATGAAAGGGTGGAATGTTGGATGGTTTCGAGATGAGGTCTCCGCCTCCACCACGCGTTCCGGAGAAGAGATCTCGGCGATCAGCATGCACACTCTCTCCTTCCCTCTCTTCCCAGAGTGAGAGAGTGTGTGTTCTTGCTCTTGGGTTACCTTTGCAAAGGATTGCAACTGCGCTCTCGGCTAGGAGGCGTCCAAGAGATTCACTCCTTCCGGTTGAACGTTCGCGAGAACCTTCCCGAGCAGCGACTCACTTTTCGGCTCGACTGAATGCTGCTGACGAAGGGAGGCGCTTCTTTGCATCTTCCGCCTCAGGAAGTGCACTCAGACGGAATCGATGGGCTCGGCTGCGAGAGGATGACATGCCATCCCGATGCTTTACTCCCTACCGTCTCGCTCTCTTGCTCGACTTGCCATGCCGTGGCAACTCGAGCGGCTTCGTCCTTTCTGCTGGTTGTGTGTCAGCGGGAAAAACCTTGAGTTGCTGCTGCTAACGCCACCCGAATCCCACGATAAGGAGGTCACTTTACTGTGGGGTCTCTCGAGATCCTCTTCCTCCGATTCCACAGCGTTGAAGTAATGAACGTATGGCGCCTTCGATGGTCACACGCTGAGATCTGGGGAGCAGGCTAACATCGTCCCTGCAAGAGGGAATTTTCCCAGCCTGTGATGACATTGCTTTCCACTCGCATTCACGCTTCCAATGATTCTTGCCGCCAAGCATCCCTGTCCAGTGAGGCTGCAGGATGTCCACTCGCGTTCCTCCATCGGCAATGCAGTCGGTCGAAGTGGGTGACCCAGACGTTTGCGCTCGCAATTGCGTGAGAGGATGGGTTTTAATCTTCCGCAGTTTCCGGCGTTCTTCAAGAGAATGAGCGGAGGGGAAGGGGGGTACACTAGCCGAACGGATGCAGAAGCTGGCATGGTGAGGGCGTTTCAGGGCACCTCACGGTGAGAAATGACGCCCGCTCTCCTGCATCTGTTCGGGGGAGGAGGATAAGTTCAGATCCCCGTCTTTTAAAGAAGGGACCAAGTTCGTACTTGAGTCGCACCTCCGATGGAGCCCCAGGGGACCTATCTCATTAGACCGGGGGCTTGACGGCTCACTCGGCGGCCTGCAACGTAAATGAAGAGGGATCGGACAAGGTACGCGAGGAAGGTGCTCCACGAACAGAAGTCCGCTGCCGTATCCCGAAAGTCAAAAAGAAGCCATAGGTGGGGGACCTGATGAATTGGTAGTCACTCATCCACTATATTTCTATTTGGTCACGCCGGGAAGTTTGTTTCAAAATAAAAATAAAAATAAAAATTTCAACAATGAGTCGTTCATTAAGGCACGTAGTGGCAGTAAATAAAGAAAAAATACATAAATATGAAACAAAAAAGTACTAAAGTGCTTGGGGGTGGAGAGTTATGGAAGGGATCACAGATTGCTCCCTGGTGGTGGCTTCTGCATCATTTCAAAGATACCGGCAAGTTCCTCCTGGTTGTGCCTCAGGTGCGCCCACCTTGCCGCGATCCTTAGGAACGAAAGGAGTGGAGGAGGTGGCTTCTCGGTTATTCCGGCCTCTGCCGTCGGGACTTCCAGCCGCCACGATTCCGCGGAAGCTGCGATCTCCGCGATAGGCGACATCCCGCCACGCGTGAAGAAGAGTCTGAATAAGGCCCTTAGGTAGTCTTCTGGGAAGTTCAGGGATGTGTAGTGTAAGGTGATCAAGCAGGATCGGACGAAACACGACTACCTGTGAAATGCAACCAGTGGCAGTAAGATCATGTATCGCTTTTCCTCAGTCACTGAATGAGGAAGAGAAGCTTGATGGAAAGCAGGCAGGGGCAGGGAGAGGAAGTTTCGTTTAAGAGGTTTGGACAATGCGAACTGGGTTGCTGGCGAAGCGGGGAAGGTTGTGAAGGCTGAAACCACGGAACCTGTGTTTCTTGGATTTCGCAAGGGACATTAGTCCCGAATGCGGAAGTCTTAAACAGGAAGCTAAAGAGAGAGATCTTCCAGGAAATTTTCTTTCAGATGGATGAGAGAAGCGTAGCTAATCTTGTGCGATGGTCCAGGGAGAAAGAAAGCTCTTTTGCTCTGACCAGAACCTAGAAGAATACTAGGCTGTTGGGTAGCCGACTGTGTATTTTATACGTTTCATGCGTGCCATCCGGCACTGATGCTGTTCTCCCTGAGGAAGTGCACCATAAGGGAAAAGGGAAAGCAAAATTCTATGTTCACCGCGTGATCAAGAATTTAGCAAAGCTACGCGTGTTCGGAAACTCCACCTTCAAGGTAGGCTTGCGTGCTACAGGGAGTCCTGACTTCCAAGAAATCAGACTGCAGTAGAAACAGGGGATTACGGCTGCAACTGCATGGTCTATGTCTATGCGTCTTTGTGGATTAGATGAACATCTCTACGATGCTCACGACGGCATGGGAAACCGACACTCGTTCCTTCTGGAGAGGAGGCTGCATTTCGTCTCCAGACGCTGCCTTACCGTGAGAAGTTGCGAGTTCTTTGTCCGAAAACATCTCCGAAAGCTACATTCCTAGCAAGGGCATGCAGTACACCTGCACGCGACATGCAATGCCTCATAGGGAAACCGCGTTCCGCGTCTCAGATTTCAAGTTGAGGAGCACCGAGAAAATGCCTGTCACAATCCTCCCGTTCCCTTCAGCCTGTGCCAGTGTGATCTGACTATCGAGTCCTGTGCTACCGAGACAGGACTTGGGACAACTGAAACAGACTCTACCCAGAAATTACCTCGGTAATTCCGTCTTTCGGGCGCGAGACAGAGGATGTAGAAACTGTCATCCGATGCGCCTTATTCGCAAGCGTTTTGATAGCCGAAAAAATTCGTCCGTCTGTCGGCTGACGAAAACAAAGTTGTCGTGACATCCAATTGGTGGTGCCGTTTTTGCTCATCATGAGCACTACCACCGGCTGAGGGTGTGAGCCATCCAAGTCGTCGTGCACGCTGCATCTGCTATGAGACCCGGGTAGCAGAATGGAGATGGAACCCAAACCGTGCGTGAAGTGTCCATCGATCAAAGCCCTTGCAGGGGCCGTGTGGTTCGCGCCATCTGCAAGGGGGGACCTTTAGCACGCGCACGCTCAGTAGGGGGTTGCAGGAATGCCCTCGTCCTTGTGGTGTGTTTTTACCTCACCCGCTTTTCATATCCCACCAGAACCGTTGAGATGAATTCACCGAATACCACATGGACATGTACTGCACGCAAGTGTTACAGACATGGGAAAGCTGGGATTTCTGATTGGATGAAGAGATTGTTCCTTTTCCATAAAGTCTTTCCCCATGAGTCGCTAGACACAAACGTGCACTTAGCGACCGATGTAGACCACTTGACGGTGCCTCTTAACCTTTTGACATCTCTGTTCTATTCTTATTTATTTATTTTTCCATTTTGTGCTCAGCTCAGTCTGTTGTTCTTCCTTCTTCCGATCTCCGAACGCATTATTAACACCAGAGTGTTGAGAGTGGAGCTTACAGCACCCAGTAGGGTCCATGGGTCGAATCTACGCTGGAAGGTGGGAGGAAGGAACCCGCATGACAGATGTCGTTTAAAATCCCTTATTGCCAAACAGCATGTCAGATGATGCTTGGGAGAACCTGCACTTTCCATTTGCGAACTGATGTGAAGTTGCCTCGTTTCCGAAACGAAAGCGAAAAATCATGAAAAAGTTTCATCAACTTGTAACCGGATGGAAGATCAGAACTGATTTTCTTTCAAGCAAGCGATATTTGATACGTAACATACGAAATGATGGGAAAAATAGCCATCAGCCACTCACGATTCAAAGTCAAGATACCAGATGTACGACTTGAAACACCTTTAGTACACACCTGTCATTACATTTACATGAAATGAAGTCTTCCTTTGTTGAATAAAGTGGCATAAAGGCCACGACATCTGCCTGGAAAGATAAGTGGCGGTGGTTGGAAAACCACAAGTTTAATACCGGGGTAACATAAGAAATGATTGTCTCTTTCGATGTCGACTCACAAGCTGATTTCTCTGATATGAAGTCAAAAAGAAAGGCAATGCAACTTGAACGCGAGACCTGCAATCACGGTAGTAATTCGAAGGAACCAGGAACTGGTGAAAATTACTTCTCGAGAAAAAATATACTGGTATACGAGTCACGAGGACTATCTACTCCTAGAATGTTATGAAATATTTGTGACTACAGTCGCCTTTTATTAGTCTCGCCCGCAAATATGTTGATTTCATCCAATTAGAAGTCATGCTTAATAAAAGTGGGTACAATCATCACTGGCTCTTCATCACAACTTTCTAGCAGAAGAGCAGGCGAAAAACAACGATACAAAAACACCGACCGTGTTCGTTGCTAAAAGTTTTTGCTAACGATGATCACCAGGTGGGATGTAACCTGCAAAGAGCTTTGCAGCAATCATTGCCACAACTGACATTAAAACTTATTTCCAAATTCCATTTTTGAGATTATTTCCTTAATTAACCAGTTTATTAGCAGATAGATTCTCAAAAAACCAACATAACATTCAAGTGCACTTCTTGTAAACCAAAAAACTCAAACTAAGAATCTGATTAAACTAAAGGTCAATGTCAATTTTTGCTCCTCATTATTTTTAGTAACTGTACCATTCTTAGTTGACCACAAATATCTGACATTGGGTGAAAGATGTGCTGAGGCGTGGATGGTTTGACGGATACATCAAACCAGATAGATTACAGTTGCCAACTCTCAAACACATCAGCACTATTACTATCAGTTCAATGAAAATATCGCTATCTATTCAAAGGAATTTTAATACATCACATCACTTCAGTTCTCCAAGTTTGAAATCTCAATTCCCATGCATAGTGATTGAAAGACATCAAATGAATGCATTACAATAACACATGCAAAAATTTGCAGACATGGAGCGTCAGTTTTTGATCAGAATTTTTAAGCATCTAACATATGTGAATTTTGTGATTTCATATCTTTTTCTTCTAACTCTTGCATATGTTGTCGAAAAAATAAGATTCTCTGTTCCTGCAGTGTGCTCTGTATTTCTGTTAAACGTACTATTGAGCGTGCTATCTTGAGATCTGCTGAAACTTTAGTACAATGCAAGCTGCTCATTATGAAGCTTTCTTCCATACAACGATGTGCCTAATGAATAAAATAAAAACATTAGCCTTTTAAAAGGTAAAATACTTTACCTGCTTTTCCAAAACATGTGAAGGCCATCCCATGACATGCTCTATAAGTTCCTCTTTAAAATAATTAGCCAAAATTGGAGTAAGTGATGGTAGCTGAGACCTTGAAGAATTAAAGATCATACTTGTTTGGCTTAAATTTGATGGGATCACTTGAGTGTCGGCAAAAGAGAAACCAGATTGCTGAAATTCTAAAGTCTCGATTCACAATACGGTATTTTCATCTAACATTGTATGACCTTTATCTTGTCTGCTGCTTGTACTATCCTGTTCTTCTTGTGTTGGTGTAGGCGGAGTTTGTGAAGCTTGTTCACTGCTGGAAAGTTGAGCACACAAAGAAGTAGCTGTTTGAACTATGCACAAAAGTATACACTATTAATTTCAAAAAAAAATTAACAGGATAGCATTCAACTGAACAGCACGTTCTGAATTATGAATGGCTTTTAATTCCGGATAACTGTATTCCTTGTGTACATTTCAAGAATTAGAAATAAGGGTGATAGCAAAAAAAAACATATACATTTATGCATGCAAGCACACACAAACATGAGTATACACTATTAATTGAGTTTAACAAACATTACGTGAGTATAACAAACATTATTGCTCGGGATTAATTTGTTCAATTATATGTTTCCAGCATTTCACTCCTTCACTTGAAAGAACAAAATGCTCACTTCAACTTCAGATTTCACTTTTACTAGCCAAAAAGAACAGAGCACCATGAAAACTTCTTGGACAATGCAAGAACAAGCGTGATTCACAAAATGTTTATAACGAAGTTGAATTGTCCAGAAATGAAGACATCATGCTTTAACTTTTATTTAGTTTATACGATTAAGAAGTTTTAAGATGAACTCTATAATGTTTTTATTGCTATTCTCAGCAGAAATATATATAGACTTTTTACCAATTGGCTGGAAATATCTACAGCATTAATTATTTGCCCTTTCATCAATGAAAAAGTTAGCAGTCTCCAAACAGTCTCTCCACACAGCATAGTGTAGTAATGTATTACCCACTCTTTCAGTCTCATTACAGTCTATTCCTTTGCTCAAAAGAAACTCTATAATGCTTTTATTATTGTTCTCAGCAGCAATGTGTATAGGATTTTTGCCATAAACACCTTCTTCTTGAGTATTAATTCTAGCACCCTGATTAATAAGCTCTTTAACTTTATTGGGATTATTTTGCCTTACAGCATTAAACAGATCAAAGTCAATGGAAGACTTTCAAGGAAATACATAAGATCTAAGGATAATCTACAGACATGAAATAAAAATAATTGCAACTTTAAAACACTGAGTCTCATGTTGGCAATGTTAAAAGTTGCAAAAGTAACAATAAACAATTTTGCAAACAATTAAACCAACAGGAAAATAGCACACAGAATTCAACAAATTAAATCTCTTGAAGAAAAAATGTAAACTATGAGACCATATTACTGGGCAAATGATACATACAATAATTTTGCAGTGCACATAAACTGTGAACATCTTAATGCATATTAATAAAGGATTTTCAACAGAAAATTAACACAGAAAAACACTGCTACATCAAAAAGCATTGCCAATAGAAGACACAACTACCTAAAAACACAGACTAATCATTATTCAATTTCAAAATTCAGGTTTCTAGTGATAAAAAAACATGTCAGCAATTAAATTGATTGAATAATTAATTTGATCTTCATAACATTCCTGACACATCTCTGCTGATGCATCCTTGGGTACTCAGATATCATGACTGATTTATTATTTGGTTGCTTACTGTTCAGTAAAAATTCACTGAACCACAACGTATTTCAACTAATCAGTTACTCATCAAATATAAATTTTGCTTAAAAAACAAAACAGCCTATTTATAGCAATGTAACAGGAAGGCATCTCTCCAAATAAGTATCCTAGAGGTATTCCTTGCTGATTTCATGAGTATAACGCTATCTTGCACATCCATGATAAATTTTGGAAATGTTGTTCAATGCAGTCATATGAAAGTAAACAATCAAATTAATGCCACATAACATGTGCAAAACAAAACTAAAGCAACCATAAATCATTATGAATTGTTTTTAGTATTAAACATCTGAATCATAAATCTTTATTTTGCCTATGTGACAGCTAATTTAAAACATTTTTAGGGTTATTACTACAGATAAGGACACGAATCTGGGATTCTAAGCTATCAATATTGTTAAAACAATCCTATTTTAATTACATGTATAAATATATGTTTCAATGCAACATGAATGAGAATGCAAGTTACACATGTAGCACATACAAAATGAATGTTTGAAACAGTTAGTAATCCCTTAAGTTAATTTAGCATATTCAAAAATATGGTCTAACTGGCCAGATCGAAAAGGAATTCCAAAAAATGCAAAAAAGTCCCATAAACTACTGGATCATGATGCTGTGTCTACAGTATGTGACATATAAATACTTCACTTATTCCAAATGCGATTCATGCATATCAATAAGGATTAATAACAAAAAGAAAATTAACATTTCTAACAAATCAACTCAAAAGATTGATATTCTGAAAATGATGCTGCAATAAAAATGATTGTAATTTATCATACAGGAATTTGAAATGAAGATCTATATGGCTATCATGTTTACAACCTTGAAATCTCAGACATTGTTAGGCAAACTTTGGAAAGTTGGGAATGAAAATTCATATTCACTGATAATAGCAAACAGAGTTTGAAGAATGATTTCACTGTTACTAGGTCGACTTTAAAAAATGATACAATTGTTAATAAAACGATAAAGAAGGGAAGATTATGGTACCATAATGTTGAATTGAACTTTCAGACATATCTTGATTGACTTGTCACATAACAAGGTATCATTAAAAAAGTTTTCCAACATTTGTAATGATTTTGCTTAGAAAAGCTAAAAATCAAAGCTTGATAAGAAAAATTTGGCAATTAATGATTAGTTCAATTAATGGTAAAATGAGTATAACAAAGCACTCATTTTTTATCTATGCAATAGGGTTGATAGATAATTGCATAAATGCTGGACTCACTGTATATCATGAGCAACGGTTGACAACTTTGGAAAAAAACGACTACACTTTAAGATTCATACTCATTTCCAAACTTCATGGTTAAGTGTATTGAAATTTTATTCACTCTTACCATTTTGGGATTCTTTTCTATCCTTCTCCTTGTCACGTATTTTTTTTTTTCCCATTTCCACCCATTCTTTGGGTTTTTCCCATTGGGAAACTTCAGTAACATAATTATAATAATATATCTTGCCAGAAGAGCTTATATGTTCTGACCAGTCACCAACGCGATGAATTCTTTCATCTTTTTTCCCCTAAAACTCCAACAGGTGTTATACATTTTTATTAGAGTTCATGCATGCAAATATCTGCCTGGAAAATGAACTGGTAATGATGGTTAAACCAGAAAGATGATGGGAAGTAAATTAATGGCTCCAAATAATTAGTTTGTGTAGTCAGTACATCATAAAATTTACAACTGATTACAATGAGTAATTTTTTATTTGTATACAACCAAAAATGATAAGCATCGCACACCACGATTTATGAAATGCAGTCATCACTCACGGAATGCAACTGTGAATAATTATTTCTAATTTCTATCTACCCATGAAAATTGAGCTCTGAGAATAACTTTTGGCATTTTTAGAATTTTAATCAAAACAAAAATATACCGAAAAACCTGGTACTTAAGTGATCAAGATAGATCTGCTGTACAACGAATACAAAATGTTTTCATATACGAATTCTTAGTTCAAAGTACTCAATATTCATCGAAATTCCATGTTTGTTCGGGGAATGACTGGTAAACATACGGGCATACATTACGGACATACAAACTTTGCGAACAGGTTTTTTTTTCTTCAGAAGTTTCATAGTACAACTTGTGTTTGAGAATTTTGCGTACGGAAGCTTGAAACCACAACCAATCGAAAAGCAATCCTCGGGATTTAATTTCCACTCGAATGAAAAAATATGGGTTCAGCATGCTTAAGCAATTAGTTACATCCTGAATTCGGGTGATTAAAATGCTACTACTGTTTATCCACTTATGTGTGTAATATAGTATACAAACAAAGAATTGGTATTTTTTAATTGATAATCCCTTAAATTTTAATTTGTCGATAAGCCTATAATTAGTTTTGAATTGAGTCTGAAGTTAGAATCGCAAAAATCAGTGTTACATACATGAACCATTGCGATTTTCAGAGCCACGTTTGTAATAAAGTAACTCATGGCATGTCTTGCTCTTAGTATTTAAATTATCTTATTGTAAATGATTAGAACGTATTGAGAAAAATTAGTTGAACTGTCCAAAGACAACTGAGCTCTTGGTTTCCAAAGCAAAGAACTTAACATTAACATTAAATTAAATTAACAAAAATTGAATTCAATTCAAGCCCTAAAAACTTTGGTGTGGATAAAATTGATTCAATAAGTATGAGAAGTGAAAATGATGAACTTCAATTTCATATTTGAGATTCAAAGCAGATCATCCACTCGTTTGATGCGTAGGAATTTTCGACTTACTTTTGGATTAATGTTTTCTTCTTTCGTTGGATTATTAACTAAGGAACAATTAGTAATATCAGTTTTTCAATCATGGAGACAAGCCAATGAAAAAATGATAAGAACAAAACGAAAATCTAGGATACAAAAAAAAAATCATAAGACTGTTTTATTTATTGCTCAGTTTAATTATTGCATTTTTATGAAATTCTAGTATGAAAGACTAGTAGAGCTAGTAAAGTACCAAAGACTATCCATTAGCTTGTTTTAGAGGGGAAAATGGATTAAGTTTGCATACGATAATCATGTGTAATTCACCTAGTATAATTGCATTAAGTTTGCAATGATCAAGGACTAAGGCAATCTGAGGAAGAAAGTCAACAATCACAAAACAAATGATTCTCACACATAAATAAGAAACTAAATAAGGAGATAGAATTTAATCTGTGGATAATGATGAGAAATTATTTTTTGATTATTACCTGACTGTTAATCGGATTCCTATGTAGATGAATGTTGAGATAAGAAATAAATCCTCGCAAAGATCAGGATGCTTGGTGCATTTAAATACAACGGTAAGTCCAAGGAATCATCCATTCTAATAAAGATCTGAAATTTATTATTCAGTACTTGTTTCAAGTACTTGGCAGCCTGTTTTGAAAGGAAACCATCTAATATTGCTGTATAGTAGAAAGATATCCTTGATATAAAAAGGAACAATTCATCTTAATACATATTTTCCAGATAAAATTTTGCTAAGAAATACTACTTCTGAACCCATATTAAAAGATTAATTGATGATGAAAATAATGCAGGTAAGTAATTTATTTCACTATTGAAACAATAAATAAAGGATCTTTAAATGAAAGCATTCTTAATAAATACGATGAAAAAGGACTCTTCTGCACTCTACGCATGTGAAGCCGAATATTATTTACCGCAATCCAGCACCGGAATTAATGACACCTTAATTGCTGTTCGGCCGGCATGCTTCCTTCAGCATCACTTTATTCAATGTCCTAAAACAGAAACAACTGAACTTTTAAGCCTTTAAGCTGTTGAAGAATTGCCCGCTAATTTTTGGCAACTTTTCTGCACTTGTATCTTCAGTATCTTCGGTCAACTTTCACGCTGTAGTGGTATGAAGTGTGACTCAGCATATTTTCACTCATTGCTGATTTCCTTTGCTGCTTTTTGTTAGAATTTTTTGTATATTCAAAATTAATTCATCGTTAAGTTATATGACGTCTATATTCAAATCGGACTTGCTTCACTTTTTGTGATTTTATAAACTCTATGAAAGCCTCCTATTCTGATTTCCAATTGCTTTTTAAAGTACGTTTAATTTTAAGAGAAATTGTTTACGTATTTTATCTGAAAACTGAGTTTCTTGTATATTGTTCTTCATTATCCTATCTTTGCTGAGAAAGAACAAACGCTTTTTTTAATGAGGTGTTTCCAATTTTTTATGCGAAGAACAATGACTACCTATTCACTCATGTATTTATGGAAAACTGATATCATCATCATCATCCAGTGTTTTCTGGAAAATTATGGGATCAGCTCTAATCAAGATGTCCACATTTAAAAGAAATATCTAGTCATCCTATCAAAACTTCCAGTCAGAATTGGATATAATTTTTTGATATTCGCATTAGTTTTAACAAGTCTCCAATTTATTCTTCATAATCTTATGATATAAAAAGATTTCTGGAACTTGCTTTCCGTGCCAAAACCTAATCCTGAAAATCTCAATCAAAGTATTTGCACATCTTGGGCATTTTTGTTCGGTATCCTATGTCTTAGTAACCACACTGTTTGCTTTATTAATGAAATTGTTTTTTTATTTTACGGTTACTAATGGAATTATGATTTTCAAATGTAGTGTGTTCAACACTCAATGCGAAGCACCTGTGGCATTAATCATTGTTTACACCAATTTTAAACTATTTTGAATTCCATACGCTTCTTCATTTTATTTCATTAATCTGCCTTGATTATGTCTCCTGCATTCTCGGAATTCAGCAACGATCTCTTACAGGAAATCCTTTCATTTTATGCTTTTGCATTCTGAAACCTGCTTCTTTTGTTATTGAAAAGTTGCTGGCGTGCTTATATCCTAAGATCCTCGACAACATTTGTTAGAAATATCCATGCAGCTGGCATTCTGGAGTCTGTCACATTAATTACCAAGGAATGCATGTCTTTGATGTGTGAAATTTTGATAACAATACTCATGTGATTCAAAAAACTACCGACGCTTGCTTTAAGAATTCAATTCCATCTAAAGGAAACATTGGATTCATGAAAGTACATTTAATCGGAGTTACCTTTTTGCGGATTCCTTAATGGATGTAGCGAAATCTTTAATTTATTCGCATATATCGGTTCATTTAACGATTATGGGATTTAGCTACTTGGCTTTTGGCAAACCAGAAATAATTTGATAATGGAATCGCAATCTCTGTTTAATGTAATTTTGAAATGAAATGGCTTATTTTTTTCAACGGAGACCAAGTTTGTTGTTTTGTTTAATAGGTACTGAAAGGGAAAGTTTTCTGATTAAGGTGTTGCATTTTTCAGAAGTTAAAATTCCTACATAATAAAAGAGTATTTTGCTGATTTTTAGAGGAAAAAAAATATTTTTAGGTGGTTCTCTAGAAAATGTGAATTTTTAGAAAACATGTCAAATAGACTGACAATGACAATGCAATTTGGTATTAATTCTTATTAATGGAAAATGCTTTATCATTGATTTAAAACTTAAATAGTTAACATTTGATCCTCAAAGTTTCGAAAGTACTGTGTTTTGCAACAGTAAATAAACTTGCCCGAGTTTAAATAACTACGAACTACTAAAACATCAAAAATTTCTAATAACGAATATTCTTATTAAACTAAGAAAATATTACTTTTGAGATGACACTTGACATATACTTGGAATTTTCTTAGTTCCGTTATACTGTGCTTGTCAAATTTGAAATGTTCTGTTGAAACAAAAATTACCTAAGTTCAGAACAACGGGAATGATGAACAAATAAATCAATGTAAATTATATTTTTCCCATGATGCGTCCTCAGTTAAAATAGTCAATACAGTCGTATTGATGGCTTTCAATTTATCGCTATGGAATTTGAAAATTTTCTGCTTTTTCATACCATCCTAAGAATTCTATTACTGATCAATCATGAAAAGTTAATTTGCAGACTAGTCGGTTAATACAGCTGGCTCTGAAAAGCAGCTTTGAGATTCCTAGTTGGCCATTACGCTTGAGAAATTGCGGAATTTTGAATGACGGGTAGGGAGATAATCCAAACGTGAAAATTGTTTACAACTGTGAGAACATTTTTACCGAATCAGAGTAATTACCACAGTATGTATTTGGTGTATTGTTAAGGTAATGAATATGCACCTGATTTTGAGGTTAAGTTTAAAATTATGAGTGCTGATTAGAAAGTTTGGGTTAAAACAGTGTTTGTTCACTACTGGAATGACTTTCAACAGAAAGCTTATGTTTTCCGTAACCGTCATCGAATTTGGATTCCCCACCATAGTGATAGAAGTCTATTTTTCAAAACTTAAAGGTTTATGTAATTATGAAGAAAGTTTTTGTGTGTGATTTTGTGGGCTTGCACATACTTTGGTGTTCTTAATAGAAGTAGAATTTTTTCATCATATGTAGCAAAATGGAAGTAACTTAGTGCTTCCAATGAAACAAAAATTAACGAAATGTTACAATGGTACTAAATAAGTCGAAAGGTAAATATCAGTTTGTTTTATGCAAAATAGTATTTTTTGAATGTGGCACTTAAAATAAATGTGCTAAGAAATCAGACAAATAGGAAATAGATATAATGTGTTGATTTTTGCATATTTTGGAATGAGTTTGCGTAACTTATACAGGTACACATACAATTAGATCAGCAGATGTGAATTTCAATTAATAACTTGAATAATTTTTATCTTAAGAAAAGTTCAATATAATTTAAACATCCTTTTTAGCTATAAAAAAAAAGAAAAAGCATTTTCTTAAAGACGCACAAGTTCAAAAGGAAGTGATACCAGAAGATGTCACTTATCACTCATTACAAAGCTACCAAAATAGCTTAAAGTTTGTTGATATCATTATTGATGGGAAATCTTATAAAATAGATGTGAATAAAGAACTTAGAATAGTGACAAAGGTATGTGGCATTATATTGGTGTAATGAGTACGTTTTTCTAAATCTTTTGATTGTATGTCTGTAATGCATGAATGAATCAATGAATGTTTAAGTCTTCATTTTCTTTTTTTTGTAAACTCTTATGTATTTTATATTGTATAATTCAGCAAGTCTTTTTATGTATTTCTGGTATGAATATATACTAATAGTGTTTTCTGTCATAAAGGAAGATTTGGAAGTCAAAGAAGATGTACTTTTATCAAAATGTGATGATTTATCCATAGAGGAATGTAGTCTTTCTGTTGCTTCTAGTACTCGCAGCAAGGGAAGCAAGAATAAATCAAAAGGAAGACACAAAAGTAGAAAATATGGTCAAAGTGATAAAGGAGAAGAACAGCCAGATCAAGAAGAGAAAAAACAGCTTGTTTTACCTGAGTGTATATTTAAAAAAATTGAGTATTCACTTCCTGATTCTTTTGAAATGCCCCACAACTATATTAGGTATGTAGAGGAAACGTAATAAGCAAGAATTCCGTTGTTGCAGATTTATTGAACCTTCCCCTGAACAGTTGGATGAAGAAGTAGAATATGATATGGATGAAGAGGTAACAGATTTTATTTTTTATATGATATGATTGTGATAATAATAGGTACCAAGTGGTTCATTCAATTCATAGATGGGATGTAACCATGTCTAGAAAATGTATGCACAAAAGTGCATTATGCAGAACATCTATTTCAGTAGTCTTTGTTCATAAGTTATTTATGTTCTTACCTTTGGGTCTTTGTGTAAGGAATATTGTGGAAATAAATTTTAATTACAGTTGGATTTTTGGTCTGAGTGATTCAGGAATCCTATTTTGCCATGGCTGGACTATCTTGTTGATTGTTTTCAATAGGTTTTTTCATATGCGTTGTCTGTGTTGCATTTTAAGTAAACGTTAAGATTTTCACAGATGCTATTCCATGTACCCAATATGTTTAGTTGTTTTAGTTTCTCAAGTTCTTATCACTATTATTTCTTAGGAAAAAAGTTCTGTTTGCTGTTTTATGTTCTCTCATTGCTTGTTGAATGATATAACTGCCAAATCAAATTTTTTCCCTGATCACTCCCTGAAATTTAAATCAAATATACTATCCCAATGTTCAGTCTTAATAGAAAAGTATGCTTTAAATGTCAGCATTCATCTACTGTTTCTTCTTACAAGGTTCTGTATCCTGTCAGTTAGTGCACTGCTCAATTCAGCATTTGCTTCATTCTATTGAACTTATTTATTTAATGTGCTTATATACACATTCTAAATAGATTTTTGTGCTTCTTTTAGTCAATTCTGTAACAACTACGAAAGGTTCATCCACGTTTGAGCATGCATGGCATTTCATATTCATTTATTAAAGTATTAATACTAAACTTAAGCATGATTCGAAAACTGTTGCAGGCATAGGTGTATGAGGTGCTTTTTATATTTTTTTTTGTATTTATATATGTCCAACGAAACATATCTTGTAATCAAAAAGTAGAAAAAGAGCAGAAAAACGAATTCATTTTTAAATATGAACTGTGCACTTTTTACTGTTGTATACTGATAAACTCTCAGCACTATACATGCAACATATGGTTGAGGCAATTAAGAAAATTTCATTGCAAACTCATATGGCCCTAGAAGTGGAAAATAGGTTTCGTGCTATTTAAATATTTTCTTGTGAGATAGAAAATGGGCAAAATTTCAATTTTGTGAAATATCTATTTTCTCTGTTGAAAGCACATATTACATTTGTAGATTCAGGATACTTGTATAATGTATGTTAATGTCTATTTTTTTGTAGATTCTCCTCATTCTTCTTGGCTTTTTTTTTGTTTTTTTTTGTTTTTTTTTTGTTTTTTTTTTTGTTTTTTTTTTTTACTTTAAAAAGGCTGCCCTCTGGCAGTTTTTGAATGAAAATTTGCAAAATCAAAATCTGAACATGCATATATTCTAGCCTTTATTCCCTTTTAATAGTGCTTTGCATTAAAGTGAATTTTCTTGGATGTGCCAGTGGATACAGAACATCTGCATGATCAGATAAAAATAGGTGATTTGCAAATCTTACAGTTGTTGGCAAAATCCACCAACTAGTTTAATTATTTGTTATTTTACATTTTTTTTGCATGCAATGTTTTGTTTTTGTTTTTTGAATTTCCTGTTGATTTGTACTGCAATACTATAGAATTTGATGTTGCTTGGTGTTGAGATTTTGCAAAATAATTGTCTGTTGTAGGATTGTGCTTGGTTGCAACTGATGAATAAACGGAGGTTGTCAGAAAATTTACCACCTGTGAGCATGGAAAACTTTGAGCTGCTCATGGATCGTTTGGAGAAGGAATCCTTTTTCCAGGTATAAGGGATTTCATGGGATCACTACAAAATGGGAATTTAGATGCATGTAAGTGGGAAAGATCCTACCCTGGCTATAGATGAAGAGGCTGTATGTTGTATTTGTATGGACGGTGACTGCCAGAACACTAATGTCATTCTTTTCTGTGACATGTGCAATTTGGCTGTGCATCAGGTAACTTGAAATGAAAATAGTGGCATCCACTGGAATCTATGTGATTTAGGAATGTTATGGTGTTCCATATATTCCTGAAGGCCAGTGGCTTTGTCGCCGATGTTTACAGTCTCCTTCTCGTTCAGTTGACTGTATTTTGTGCCCTAGCAAAGGGGGTGCTTTTAAACAGACTGTAGATGGTCGTTGGGCTCATGTTGTATGTGCTTTATGGATCCCCGAAGTTATTTTTTCCAACACAGTGAGTAGATAATTTTATAAATATTAGTCATTGTGTATTAGTTATGATGTGTATTGAATATTTAGTTGAAAATAATTGTAAGGGGATTTCTATCAGATTTTTGTTTTGATGATTTGGATACACCTGAAAAGGATATTCATGTTAGATCTTGACTTTGAAATTATTTAAGAAATTTGTAGTGAGTGAATTTAGTGAAAATGTACAGAAGCAAATGTGTTGTTAATTATGGTCATCTGTTAATTAAAGAATATTATGTTGTGCTTGTAACATAAATGTGTTCATTTCAACTCAAGTACATTTGCTACTAGTTATATGTGACAGAAATAGGAGTTCATATGTGATTTGATTTACTTGCTAACTGCAACTGTTTGTCATCCACACACATGGCGTGGGAGTAATGCAATTAATAACATGATGTAGATAGTGCAGGTAGACCAACCTTAGCTTCATGGGGTTTATGGGTTTGTGCAGTGACAGTATGTTTTTAAACGTTTACAGGAAGGGATATGGATGAGAATCTTAAAACAAGCGAAAAAGAGTCTATGTTAATTTGTGTAATTTAAAGATTATTTAGTCAGCAGCATCTTTATAATGTTATGAAACATTGTATTGAGGTGTACAGTTAATCTCAACATGTACTAAAGTCAGCCTGATTAATGATGTGTGTTCCAAAGTTGACAATGAAACTGCTTATTATTTATGCTTATTAACTTTGGGATTTCGTACTTGGTTCTGAAGTATTATCAGTGCAGATTGTAATAGTCTCTTAATTGTAATTGTAAATGATGAAGAATTAGGAAAAATTGAAAACTACGTAAGGAATGAGAATAAATGAGAAATCAGTCTGTGTTAGCAAACTGAATGAAGGATACTCTTTCGTTGGAATTATTTGTTTGTTTAATTTCCTAAAGCTGAGAGCACTGGAAATTGCTTGCTTGCGACGTTCATTTGTAATTGAAATGTTTGAGGAACGGTTATATTCTCAAGGACATCACAGTAACCCTATGGAGTGACCTCAGTGAAAAACCAATTTAATTTTTTAAAATGAAGTAATTCTAGTGCTCAGCTGTGCTTCATGTTTATTGGTGGATTCCATAGAATATGCTGATTGGGTTGCAATTATTGAGAAATTTAAGACTTAAAGTATGCTCTTGAATTGATCAGTGAGGAAAGGTTGCTGTGACCTAAGTGTCTCACTAGTAGTGCTACATATTTTAATGGAAAAATTGTTATGTGATCGTGCATCATTATTGTATGTTTTAGGTGTTTTTAGAGCCCATTGACAATATTCAGAACATCCCACAAGCTCGATGGAAACTTATCTGCTACATTTGTAAGCAGAAAGGAGTAGGGGCTTGCATTCAGTGTAATAAAACTAACTGTTATACTGGTAATGTAATTGTTTCCGAAAGCATTGTTAATTTTTTGCAGCATTCCATGTAACTTGTGCACAACAGTCAGGTCTTTTTATGAAACTGGAAGCTATCCGAGAAGTTGGTGCTTCCAGTGTCACAGTTAATGTGAAAAAGCTGTCGTACTGTGACACACACACACCAGCTGATTCAGACTCGGTGGGTACTGATTTGATTAAGCATAAAGTGTAACCTTCCT
The DNA here is from genome assembly GCA_036172245.1 of Raillietiella orientalis. Lineage (NCBI taxonomy): Eukaryota > Metazoa > Arthropoda > Ichthyostraca > Raillietiellida > Raillietiellidae > Raillietiella > Raillietiella orientalis. The sequence continues at coordinate 1,073,021 of JAYWIR010000003.1, read as the reverse complement.
TATTTAGCATCCCATCTCTGAAGATGAAGACTCTACTGATAGTGCAAAGCACTCTGCATCCAGGATTTCTTCACAACTCAAAGATAATAAGTCCAAAAAACTTCTGGCTGACAAAAGATGTGCTGTACCTGTGGTATCAATTCCAACTTTGCCAATGGATAAGTAAATACAGGAAAGAAAACTTAGGATGAAGGTGGTTCAGATTGAAGCAGATAGCTGCCACAGTATCAGATATTCCCAAGAAAAATCAATTTATTCAAAGATTAATTGCCTACTGGAGTTTAAAACGTCAATCTCGAAATGGAGTTCCTCTGTTGAGACGCCTGCAGGCAACCCATATCTCTAGAAAAGGGCCTGACAAGGAAATAATAAAGGTGACCGGAAGATAAGTATTTGGGATTTCATGTTGCACTGGGAACAGCGCATGGGAGCTTTGTTTGATCAACTACAATATTGGCAACGTTTAAGGCAAGATCTAGAGAAGGCTCGCCTGCTTTGTGAGCTGATTCGTAAACGTGAAAAACTCAAAAGAGAAATCATCCAAACGTATGTAGCTGAGAAGCTTATGTAATCTATGTTCTGTTTAGTAAAGTTCAAGAAACGGAAATCAAGCTTTTTCCATTCTATCATATTCTACATCAAGTGGTGAATATTCTTATGGATAGAGACACTAATCATGTGTTCTGGGAACCAGTAAACCGTCAGGAGGTAAGAATCTTATTCCAACAGTCATTTCTTGTTGGGTTTCTTCATGCGCTTTTCTGTTCTTGCAGCCTGCAGGCAGTTGGTCAGAGGTAATCGCGGGGGGCGGACCTCAGTCATGCCTGACAGGAGCACTTTGCAGGTTCCGGACTACTATGACGTTATTCGGAAACCCATGGATTTGTCTACTATGCGCCAGAGAGTTACTGTCCACCAGTACAATGATCTGGAAGAATTGCAACAGGATTTCCAGTTAATGATCGCTAACTGTCTGGAATATAACAGCAGAGACACTGTGTTTTACCGAATTGGTGTCCGAATGAGGGAGTTTGTATGACTACAGAGCTAAAGGGATTTTGTTAATATTATTTGATAGGGCAAAGTGCTTTTTGACATGGCAAAGGCTGAGATCAAGGGCCAGCAGCTTACTTTTAATAGCACTTTACTCACATTGAGTCCTTTAAAGAGCACTAGAAGTACAAAAGAACGGAGCAGTCAGGAGGAGAAAGCACAAAAAACCATTCAGTCACCCGAAAATACTGAAATATTAGGAGATTCAGTTAATCCAGCCACATCATTAGTTGAATCTTCTGGCAGTGGCAGCAGCAGACGAAGATCAGCAGGAGGAAAAGATGCAGGTTCTTTGATTGAAACTCGCAAGCGCTTGGTAAACATGGAAGAGGAGACCTCCCTTCCATCTTGTGGAGGTGTGAACCGCCGAACTGCTGTACTTTTCAACAAAAAAGCAGCTCTTTCACGAGTGGTAAGACAAAGTTCGAAGAAAAGCAATCAGTGGTAAATGATTATAGAATATTTGTCGCGCTGTTAAAATGGAACGGGATGGGCGTAGTACCACCAGTCGCAGTAAACGTTATTCCGATCAGCTTTCCAAAAATGATGAGAAACAATCAAAGAAGGATAGAAAAGATGTAGAAGACCCAGATGCATTAGAAGGAGAGAGTTTTAAAACATACCGTGAGCATGAAGGTAATTGGGAGACAAAGGAGAGTAATCAACTGGTATAGATGTGCTATCGGATGATGATCCGGGCTCAGATTCTTCATCCCATCATTCCAAGGAATCATTAGAAACTGCACAGACTGATAGGAAAGACAATGATGTCATTTTGGAACCTCTTGACTTGGTATGGGCGAAGGCAAGAGGATTCCCTTGGTGTCCCGCCCTTGTAAGATAGTAGCCTCTCTGCAAGCTTTCATCTTTATGGGAATGTAGATTGTAGATCCTAAAATGCCTCGTACAGGCTATTTTCATAATGGAGTGCCGATTCCCGTCCCTCCTGAAGATGTTCTTAGTTTGGTGTATACCTGTGACCAGCCTGTTTATTTGGTGATATTTTTTGATTCCAAGAATACCTGGTAAAGAATATATAACATAGGGCAATAGGACACTTTACGAGAATAAGCATTGTCTGTTAATTTTAGGCAGTGGCTGCCAAGGGAAAAGTTGCAACCATTTGGTTTCAGCCTTAGTATTGATCGAAGAAGGCTATTGCAAGCTCGAAAAAGAAGTGACAGGAAGTTGGTGGAAAAAGCTTATCACAGAGCACTTTTTCATCATTGTAAAGTGACAGGAGGAAATATTGGGTCTTCACTGATCGATCCGGAAGAATCTAGTGCTGATGAGGACTGTGAAAGTTTAAGCTAAGTCAGCAGAAACCCAAGAATTCAGATTGAATAACTTACAAAAGCCATGCATTGTGGACCTAGTAACTTATGCATGCTGCTACTATTTTTAAACATAATCATCGTATTACAGAGAATATAAGAATTATTTGTTTTGTTACAGTTGGAAAAGTTTTGTTGGCTGTAGAAAATGGTGTGGCACAAATGCTAAGATTTTTAGTACATGCATTGAAATGTGAAACGCCTAAACATCCCCAGTATGTCTTTTCAGTCTTCGAAAAAACAAAGTGCAGCCTGTCATATTTTGACACATCAATATGATAATGGTGCAAATTGTATTAAAAATGCATCACTTGAAGTCAAGTAGTCATTGAATCTAAATTATATTTGCACAAGTAACTGCGACAAAAAAAGATGCAGTGTGCATTTCAGAGATTCCAAGTTTGTTTTCCACCAAAGTATTTGTATCCATTATAAAATTTTTAAAGTGATATAAAAGTTTCATGTTCGTAGTTACCGATTGCAAGTAATCTGTAAGAAGTGAACGTAGCATGTTCGCGCTAATTTAGAAATGGTGAAGCTTTCAGTCAGCCAGAACAGGAAAATGGTTTGCAGAACTAACCAACTCTGAGGTCGCTGCAGAGTATGCAAGAACTATTAGCTAAAACTAGAATGCGTTAAGTGACCAAGTTTGGTGCAAAAGTTATGCAAAAGTTATTTTGGAATTAATTCTGTTCCGAATCATAATCATGAACAAACAGAGAAAGACAAAAGTTTAAAAACGATTGTTTGTGCAGATCTTCCAAGAGAATTTTGGTCTAAAAATAAAATACCTAGTGATCACTAATTTCGTTTAACAGTAATGTGATAAAATGAAGTTGCATTTTTATCAAAGTAAACGATGCTGAAAATAAAAGCTTAAAGCTGCCACCGTAAACGTTGTGAAGCATAAAGATCCTTATGCCAGATCATTTGGCAAGCCCCAAAAGTTGGTTTGTAAAATGCACAGTATTAATTGAACAGTCGAGAAATCCTAAATACATCCATAAGTGTAATATGCAAATGAGACCCTCTTCCCCCCAAATGTTCGAACACGAAAGGAATAAAACAAACTTTGCAAAAAACTGAACCCTTAAGTTTTTCTTTGGGTTTCTCGTTTGACTCTTTTTTTTTTTTTTGGACTATCAAACAGTGCATTGGCCGCAGTAAGGATGTATCGAATCGAAATGAGTGCATCCATTAATTTATCAAAGAATGCTATAGTTAGCTATGGCAAAGTTCTCTGTGGTTTTCCATTCCATCTGCTTGCAGTATAGGGGTGCTTTCTGTGATAACGTTCAACACAAAATCTTTGGTTTAGCTAGAAATATATCCCAAAACAGTTCCAATGACTCCAGAGTTTCGTTAGATTAACCATTACAAATTATTCTAATAAGTGTAATTTATGTATAGGTATGTTTTACTTGAAGTACCAATGTGTCTTTCTAGTTTCTACTTTTGCATTCACCATATAAAAACAAAATCCTCATTTCGGTGTAAAGTGGCGATCTTTATATTGGCTTCTCTGACACTTTTAGATTCAGTATACAATTTGATACTTGATTGTTGTACTTCTCTCGCTTGTACTCTGAAAGGGCTCAACCAATTATCTGGAAAATCGTTTCCCTTTCTAGACAAAATTTTGATTCTTTTTATTTTTCCTTCAGCTCTTGCTCATTTCTCGTGTGGCAGCATTGCAAAAGCAACAGGAATGGAAAGATTTGTTACCCTATTGTTCCATCTTAGCAGCAGCATTGATGAGTCGTTAGCAGAAATAAAATACAAAATATTGAAGAATGGTAACCTTTTAACTTATTTATCATCTTCCCAGAAGCTTTCGAGGTTGACTTTGAAGAGTGGGAATGGAAACTTTCTGTTTGATCAGTACTTTATGTGTACTGTTTTTATCACTCAGGAACATTGTTTTTAAACAGAAATCCAAAGACTCCAGAGTTTCGAGTTTCATAGAACTTCATACCAATACACCGTTGAGATAAGTGTACTCCTCATGTTGGAATATGGTTGACCAACCACAAGTTGTCCCTGATCACTAGAAAACAGCCACAAATTGATAACTTTGCTACCTCATTCTCACTAAAATTAAGGTGTTTGTGACCTCCAGAAAAATAACGTCCTTAGTTTTAGAGAAAATCAGCATTTAAGTTAAGATTGTTCGTAACATGTCTGATTTCACTCAAGAGTTCGTCTATGAGGAAGCTTTCAGAAATAAGAAAGAACAGAAGCGTACGGTCATGGAAGCTACCGTGCAAAAGTGTCAGACTTTCAGTCACCACTATCCTTGAGTGGGAAAAGAACAAGCAGCTAGCAAAATCTAGGTACAGGCTCGAAAACAAAGTAGAAGAAACGACAAAATCACAAAATTTACAGAGAAACCTAATTTCTTCGTGAATTCCAAAACACAAGCAATTTCTTCTGAATGCTATTGGAACAGCTAAAATTAGCAATTGCTGAAAATGCAAGAAACGCGCCTTCTAGGAATTGTTTTTTGAAAACTTTTTGCGGCAACTCCTAGTAAAATAGACAATACGGACCGTGGAAACATGGATACCTCTAAACAGCATGGGAATTAGACAATCACGATGCCAAGTGGGCATCATTACCCATTACGCCTGCAAGTTATCAATACTAGGTCTTCCATCATAAAGTCCCAAAATGCATTTGCATGAAGAGTACACGTCCATTTTCAGTCATCGTAAGGAGATTATAATATAATTTAAGTGTCAATAAGCAAATCATTAAAAACGATTTGTTTGCTAACTCATTCTTAATCCTTGAAATAGTTATTAAAAGCCTAAATTAGCCATGAATTTCTAAAAGAGTTCGTTCAAAGCAATTTGCTCATAGTCCGTTGTAATTAGTGTTACAGAATTCATGGACAATATTTTCCCTCAAAAGACGTTACCGAGTCACAATACATATTATTTCTTCAAATGAAGGGTTTGTAAACTGCATTTCTGCTAGTTTTTCTGTGAATATTGAGGATCAGGTAACGAAGGCTTAAGATTAGCAAAACGAAGAGAAACTTAAACGACAATCAGAAATGAAGGAACGCTAGTATTTGTCAATGGACAACATGGTTGGAGAGGCATCTTATGTAAAATCGTCCATCTCTCTAGATACTAAAATTAAAAAAGTGCTGAAATAAGATAATATTAAATTGAAACTTTTTTTCAAATAAAACATTATATTTAATAAGTAGGCTTTCAATGGCTCCCTTAATATGCCCATTCTTACTAGAGAAACATGTGTTCAGTTATGAATCAAGGATCTTTATTCAGTACTGCGATATTAGAACTGCGGATCGCTAATTAAGCATTCAAGATATTACCTGTGCTGTTCATAACAAATTCTCAGAAGCTTGAAAGTAAAGTTAGCTGACATTTGAAACTCACTGTTTGAGTACTCTATTTTATAATCCTTAGAATTACGTTATCTCTTTTATCATATTCGGCCTAAGTTTCACTTGGCAACTCATCAGATTCCTATGAAGTAATTCAAATTGTGTCAGCTTGCATATCCAGTTTATTTCATAACGTTTATACGGACCATTCTCTTTTGAATGAAAAAAGAAGCATTTTCGTCGAAAAAAATTAGATCTCAAAAAGCATAGCTTCACTGCCACACACAAACCGAGAAAATTGCCATTGTCGTTCATTACTCCTTACCAGTATCACTATTAACCATCCTTTACATGCATCTCTTTCCCCCGAGTCATTCGTTAAAAGTTTAGACCTTACTATGCAGTTACTTAGAAAAATGTTTCGCGTGATATTTATTGGCCTCATATCATTTCTATGCAGTACTTTGAATTTGAACTCGAAGAAATCATACATACAATTACATATAACTGAAATATTTTTCTGAATATTGGGCTTTCTGAAATATCGACAACTTTGTTGTTGTTGTCATAGACGAAACATATTGCCAGCTTTGTAAGTCAGCACAGTTCCGCGAGATGCCAAAGATATGCGAACATCATTCGAGATAAATATCACACTTCTGTTTTGGTACTCTGGCTAAAAATGCTCCTCTCTACCATAATGATCCATAATGTAAGTATATTAACCATCGTTCATCATTTCTGCACACCTTTGCTTTTTGGAAGAAGTGATGTGCATTTTTCGAAATAGTAAGGAAAAGTTTGCTGATTTTATCTTTGTATTATGCTAGTTATTTCTAACAAAACTAGAACACTATACAAAAATGACGCTTGCATAATCAGAATCACTTTTCTTTGTTTCTGAAAAGAAATTTGAAACCATGAAATTTTCCTATCCTCCACGTTCAATGCTATTAAATTATGCTAATTTTAGAAATTATATTACTATTGTAAGTACTTAGACTAGAAAATTGTATCTTTAAACCTTCCAGGTCAAATCGACAATGGTGAGCAATAATTTTGAAAATAACCATGTTTAAGATGACTGTGCATCATGTACTAATTTACTAGACGAAAACAGTGGTGGTTCTCAAAGATAAGATTTCATGCATAACTACCAGGAATATTTGCCGATTAACTTAGCCGAGCTACTTTTATCTTAATGAACTTGGACTCGTTCGAGAATTCAGGATGTTTCTGATCAAGTACTTTTCCAAAAGGATATAACTCCGATTTCGCTCAGAACTCATAGTAGATTTACTCATGTAAACTTAAATCCCATCATTTATTGCTTACTTTGTACCTCGTACGCTTTGTATAAATTGTTTAGGAATTGCTTTTAAAGATATGTCTGTGTGGGAGTAGAACAAGAAACAAAAAATTTTTAAATCTGGTTGGATCTGTGAATCCAAATCCCAAGCTCGGAATCCAGCAAATGACGCGTAAATTGGCGCATTATTATTACTACTATTATTAGTTTGGTTATTTCTGCTGGGATCCTTGACTTCTGTGAAAAGGCGCACGAAAATTAGAAGTCACATGTGGGTTTGCTTCAGACAATCATTCAAAATTTTCGGTAGTGCAACATCTGAAGTTTTGTGTATGAAATGTTAGCAGTGTAACTTTCATAGAGTTGGAAATATCAATAATATTTTCCGAGTTCATAGATATTAGTTGCGTAAGTAAGAGTATCCATAAAGTAATTATTTATGTGCTAGAATATTATATTTTACTCACTATCGTCACATGCATCGCATTTTTTTTAAAGGTTTCGTGATAAATATATAAAAATGAAAGGGTTGATCACAATTACTTTGCTCATCGTTATTTTTTCCCTCCTTATCCTTGGTTTACTTATTTTCGTTTGCCATGTCCTATGGACCTTTGACTCTGATGAAACATTTCCATAACTTTAATGTAAATTGTAATTTTTGCACATGTGTATTGGAATCTACTACTACCTATGTACTTACGCATGCCCTAATGAAAACATTTGTATTATTATTATTATTATTATCTTTTTATGAATAAGTGTTTTATTGTCCAGCTGTTGAGTACTGTCAGTTTCAAAGATATTCATCAATGTGGTGTAGGAAGAGAACTATGCACGTAACTTTGCATGGGTTATTATAATCCAGAGCAAATTAAGTTGATGTGTTGGTAGTATAATTTTTGTTGCCACTGGAGAATGACAAACATTTGATCAAAAATTACCTAATTGCGATTTCGTTCTTTTAGGAAGTAAGAAATTCCTAATACACATTGGTGAATTTGCAATAATGTTGATAATGTAATAGGATTGCTTGAGAAAATTGCATTCTTAATATAATTAGCAACTTTTTTGCAAGGGATAGCAAGTGAAGTCTCATAAGTTTTATGTTGTTGAATGAAGTCTCATATCACATTGGTATATTCAATTCTATGCTATTAAAGTTGGATAAATTCAAAGATAATGGCCCGTTCCATGCAAAAGATAGTGCAACAAAAATTGAAAGATGCATTCAGACCTATGTTTGTGGAAGTTATAAATGAATCAGGCATGCATAATGTTCCAAAATCCTCTGAAACGCATTTTAGAGTTATTGTTGTTTCCAACGTTTTTGATAATATGAATCTGATTAAGGTAAATCATGTTAAGTTTTGGGCCAGCTAGATTTCAATTTTTAGAGACATAAATTAATATATGATACGTTAAGTAAAGAAATGAGTTCAGGAATTCATGCACTCTCCATAATTGTAAGTATTACATTGCAAAATTTGAAAATGTTTTGAATATGAATGTTAGGCATTCACTCCTGAACAGTGGGATAGCAGTAGTGTTTCAAGAAAGTCTCCAACTTGTAAAGGAGGTTTTGGTAAATGATTGATGTAATGATGTGTATGTAAACCTATACTTTCAAGTAGACTGCATTTGATATGTGTTTTGTTTTTATAATTTTTTTTTTTTTTTTTCTAACTTTTCTGCCATCTTGTTTACTCATTTAAAATCAGTAAGGCTTTTTCCATTCAAAAAGCATTAGTTTTTAAAAAGCTATTTTGCCATTGCCTAATGAATTCCCATAAAGTGTAATTGAAGTTTTGATCCATATTTCACAGTTGAATCTGTTTTTAACTTTCCAGGGAACCTTTTCATGTTACAATATTATGTCAATAAATATTTAGCACAAGTGATGGAGACTACTTGATGAAGGACTTTTTCAGTAATGTGTTGAGATCCAAACTACTAAATGCACTGCTGCCAATCAGATGCATCATAAGTGATGATATCATGATAAACGAAGGAGATCAAAAGGAAAAATTTGCTATTTTTATTAAACTTATGATTGTAATTCATAAGTTTGGACACTTTTATTCTAATCAAGCATTTATAAGAATCATAAAATACCACTACAATACATGACTGGTAGTTCCACATCTGAGTATGAACAATGAAAGTATCCAAAACAGATTCTCTTATAACAGGGAACAAATTATCCGATTTATCCATTCAAATAAAACGTTTACTTTAGAAAAATGAGGCCTTGACATTTTTGCTATTCAAAATTTAAATTGGGATATCATTGGATATTTGAATAAAGTGATTGGAGGGGCATGCAAGTTTATATGTGTGAGAATTCTGATACAGAATCTGCAATTCAGCCGTAGGTACCCTACCGAAACCCATATTTCAAGCGGAAATTTAACGCATAAAGACCAAGTATATTAAAGTACTTGTCACACATTCGTGTGTTACGTACTGCTTTCTGTCGGGAGAATCGGGAAGAAATGCTTTGCTCGGCAAGGGGATTTCCGCATCCGCGGGAACGGAGTTCTCTTCGGACGAACGGCCTCCGAATTCGTTAGAATTACCTTCCTTTTTTGTTTTCATCATCCGACTGGCACATCCATTTCCTAAGGGACCGTACAGCTAAGGACGCTGCCGTTCGCACCTCGTGTTGCGCGCGTGAGCTGCCGTGTTGCAAGTGCGCCGCAGCGTTTGGTGGCGTGCGCGAGCTCACCTTTGTAAAAGACCTGCTCGCGCCGTTGCAGATATTTGCGTAGAGCAGTGTGCTCTTTGCAGTTGTGCAAGTGTTTTTTGGGGGAGGATTTAAAAAAACCTTGCCGTTCTGCACGTTGGACTTTACGCGTTTCCAACCGATGCAACTCCGCAGTTTTCTAAAACATGTCGGTTGCTTATACACCGAATTTGCTATTGCATTTCCATAAGGCTTGTATTCCTTTGCAGTTTTTTTTTTTTTTTTTTTTTTTTTTTTTAAACATGTAAGGATAGGACTTTGAAGTTTCAATCGAGTAGCAATGAGGAGTTTGCAATTCGGTGAGTACACAACCAGCTGTTCGGTGAGTTATTCATGTTTTCCTCAGGTTCCTCTGCCAGCATTTCAAGCCCACAAACTCAACATTTTTTACATATTGTGTTACCTAGTCTAGATGCACTGCATACCCGATTCCCGGATCAAAGATTTTTCCGTGAGATTGGTTTTTAGGTGATGAGTTCAAACCAGTCAGTCTCTAAACACAGCCATTTTCAAAAGACCTCAATAACTCAGATTGGGAAATTTCTAAATTATTCTGGAGTATCAAAATAGGCTGTGGGGTCCAAAATTATGAAACAGCTATTTAGTGACTTCGGATCCCGAAACAAAAATCCTATTATTTCTCTGCTCTTTTTCGTACTCTTGAAAAACAGTAAGGGCATGATGTCATCGCAGGACCGAAGTCGTTTATTGACATCCTTAGTGGCCTTTTTAATGCTAACCTTACAACATGCACTAGTGTTTCCAGTTCTAGATAATTAGAATGCCACTGAATTAAATACAATTAAACCTCATTGCAGTACGTTTAACTGCTTAGCCAATTACAAATAGTAATTTAATACGCCTCTACTTTACGCGTGCATAAAGGCGCGAATATATCGTGCCGCTATTTTCATAGGTTTAATGCTTCATTATATACGAATAGGTCTTAAATTGGAACTATGGCTGCAATTAAACAATTCGTCAAGAGGTCAAGCATACTCTTTCTGGTGACATGTAATTATATGATCACTTGAAGTGTCAACTCATTCGGAGATGCAGGATATGGTGATTTATTCTAATAGGAAGAATTCCTCGGTAAACGCAACTGTAAAATGATAGGAGAAATGCTGAGGATATCTCAGGATTAAGAAATAAAGTTTCTTTATCAAAGTTAAATATAAGTCAGCAATGTTTGCAATCTATATTTTGTATAGAATGAAATGCAATGCATCTCACATGAGTGATGCTACAATTATTTTTTTTTGCGAGAGCATCGACATGTTGAAAAGACATTTACAGTTTGAAAATGTTTCAACACATATACACCAGTTCTGTGTTCAGTACTGAGACGATGCGAAGAATCGATTCATGAATTCATATTACGTAAGGTAATTTAAAGCTCTATTGCTGTTGGTAAATTTAATTTACTGATTGTTCGTCAGTAAATGCTCAATGTTTCGGTTAGTCATCTCACAGAATGAGAGAAATGAGGAAATGATTTCGTGATGGCGTCTGTGCTTTCTAAACCTAATTGCATCCTCTTTTTTCCACTGAAATTTCTGAAAGATGAAAAAATTTCCTATGCATGAAGGCGCGTAAATTCATTTTCAATCCACTTGTTCCCTCATTTATTTTTTAACAAAATGCTAAGTTTGAAAAGTAGTGAGACGAGTTGAAAATTTTCCCCTCCTTGACTCTATGTTATTGTCTCACTTATTTTGGATGCAATGCAAAGACCTCGAGATCGGCCATACTAATCAGTCCTGAGTCTCAACAAACCGGCCAAAGATTAATAAAGTTAATTTCGTACAGAGTACTAAACGCAACGAATATAAAGTTGCACATTTCTTAAGGAAAGTAAAAAAAAAATTCTGCTACTAAAATGCATCGAAGCAAAAAGATGTGCCAAGAAGCCAGGAAAAGGCCTACACCCTAGTGATTATTCAAGGGACATGAATATGTGAACCATCCATAATTTCATCGAGCATTCGTGTGTTCATGTACACACCGGTCAGTATCATATTTTAATGGAGCGTAAATTAGTTTCCTAGATAAGTAGGAGTTGGACTTGAAGATTAAGAGATGCATTATTCCGGTAAGTATGGTTATGAGCAGAACTCGAGACTTGATAGCCTAGGCAAGAAAGAGAACTATATAGATGATAATCAATGGATAGATCATAGTGCATCGATAGGTATTGGTTCAAACACTAAAGACATTGGAACATTTTTTTGGATTCACAAAGCGAATATTGTGCTAGAGTTGCTAGAGTCAAAGAAATATCCAGACTCATGGAAGGAGTTTGTGGCTAGCCAGTCAAAAGAACATCGAAATGTTCATCTTTTGTGTAGAATTGGATTGTCAGCAGAACCGTGAAATTTCTAGTGGTACTCTTCATCATTCACTATAAACTGTTCTCGATTTGGTTTCGTTGCTTAAAAGCTGTTTATTATTCTTTTACCATCGCTAATGCAGCGTGTTATACTCGCAATATCCTCGTCAATGAGGCAAAAAAAAATCTCATCCGATTCAACCCATCACGCTGATTAACTCAATGACAATCATTTAACTTTGTTGTTGTTTTACGATCTCCGTACTTTTTCGAAATATTGTCCCTATAACGGTTTCCATTCATATACATATGGGGGTTTTCCTTCTTCCTGATGCCTTTCTTTGTTCCAAGTTTTGCCGACCAGTTTTTCATACGAGCTTTTACTCCTAACGTGTTACACCCACCCACCAAACCTTTTCCTCTGCAAGCATGCAACTGCCAACAAATTGAAAGTTTTGCATAAACTCTGCAAAGCTTCGCTTTAAACTTTTCAATCAAGAAATGATGACTCGACGACGCTGTTACTGATATTCATTTAATTTATATTTATTTGCGTACTTTCATTCAGTACCTTGTAAATACGTCACTTCGAAATCACAGATTACTTTGTTTTGGGAATTTAGAAAAATTCGGCGCAGAGAAGTCGGAAAAGCTCGCTGTCACACAGTTTTATTTCGGACAAGTGCAGGAGAGAGAGGGAAGGGGGAAAAGGGGAAAAAAAATTGCCTGGATCCTATTAATTATCTTATTATCAATCTTTCAGAAACTGAATAACCGAAACACGCCACTAACTCCATGTTTAGTTTTTTACGAACTCTTCGCTTGATCGCGTGGTGTGGTGGTGGTGGTCGGATATGTGATATTCCGTGTTTTCATGATTTCAGCCTTTAGTTGAGGTTTCCATCAAACCAATTCTAACGGCTTACTATGAATCAATAGTGTAATGTGTGCAGCAGATGTAAGCTTTGAGTGCTTGTAGCAAATGTGGTATTTTGTTCACTTGCAAATTGGCGTTATCTGTAAAGCAAATATGTCGTGATTTGTTGCTGTAGAAGTGTTGCGTTTTGCAGTTTCAAAATGAAAATTAGTAAATATAAAAATTTTGGTTTCGTATGAAGCTCACAAAAGGAATCAATAACATGAATGGAGCTATGGATGCTATTGCAAATAACATTGATCCAAATCAGCAGAAACCATCGGAAAAATTTCATGTTCCCAAACATTACAAGTAAGTTGTGAAATTTGATAAGGGAGCACATTTTGATCCCGAATATCTCGTTATAGTTGGATTTTGTTTAATGTGTTTTCATTATTTATCCATTGTGTAACACGTAACAAAGTTCGATGCAACACAACGATTTACACGTATATTCATAAGCATAAATTTAAATAACGTGAAATTCTGTATGAAAATTTGACTCGTGTGATTGTCCCAAAGTACTTCGTTATCCTTCGCATGCAGATCTTGCAATCTCCGTCAATCTCAAATCCACCAACGTAAACGTATCAAGTTTTGCGATTTATAAATTGAAATTTTTCTGTAATGTTTCGACTCATCTTTAATAACATCGTCATCAGTGTGAGTTATCGTATGGCTTCGGAAACATACTACAAAGTATGTATACCCCTTTTTCTTGGTGATCTTTTAGCCGCGTTTTTAGCACTCCTAGAGATGTGTGAATAAAAGGTGTGTATTAGTTTCAGTATCATGAGTTGTTGATATTTCCTGTGAGTATGGTAGTAGTTTGGGAATGTTTACTTCACAATTTGCAGAATTTCAGAACGGGCAAGAAGGAACAAGAATTTATGATAGATCTATTTCACATTAATATTTTAACGAATGCATTCGATAGAGAGTTTTGGTATTGCATTTACAATCGTGCTATTTTGTGTTATGGATACTTTTTTCAGTTTTTGTTTTGAAATTGTTCCAAGTTAGCACAGTATCATCCATGATATCATATTTCATTTTATTTTCATATTCATTATGAAACACAGCTAGTAGCGTAATTATAATTGATGATGGCACCTATTTAAATTATCTCAGTACATTAGAGTGCTTAAGAACAAGACTTTTGTTTTCTGCAGGTGTGCAGATTACATGTAACTAGTCTTGAAGCCACAAGAAGATTCCAAGCTCTTTTGCAATCTGATTCAGTATTTGTGTTTTCCCTTATTCAATAATCCTAATAAAAGGTAGTATTTTAAAATTCTCACTTCTAAATGCTGGAATCGTATTTCCGAAAAATTTGGTAAAATTGGTTATCCAGATGAAAAAGGAACTTCCGTTTTCAAAAAAACTTTTTGATATTCAGGAATACTTTTAGATTTGAGAGGGCTCATCATGTTTCTCATGGAACAAAATGCAAAATAACAATATTGGATATTTACAGAAGCTAATTATTGTGAACAAGTAATCTGTTCATTTGTCTTTTCATGTGTTAATTCATGTAGGATTCTTTTTTTTAGGGAATCCATGATGATTAAATGATTGCTTCTTACAAGGTCTGTTTGAAAAGATATCCAGAGAGTTTTTTTTTTTTTTTTTTTTTTTCATTTTTTAAACCTTCTCTCCAATCACTTGGATTCAGTTACAATTAAATTGTGTAGAATAGCTGATTTTTATGTTAGGTTCTATTTTTGACTTTAAATTTTGATTTCATTGGAAGCTTTGTACAAGTTGTGTATTTATTTCACAGTTTTTTAATATCCTGTTGTGCATTTGACAAAATTACATAGCAAAAATTTGTATCCATGAAATTTTGTAGCTGAGGTACATTACATCATATATTATGAATTTACTGCTGATTATAGTATCATCATCATCATCATAATATGGTATATGCTTTGGAGTTATATTAATTAGATCATAATTTATTACATATGAAAATCAGTCTTTGCATTTAAGCCTGATATTCATTTTTGCCCCTTTTTTTTTTTTTTTTTTTTTTTTTAAATTTTCAGACAGTCACAAGCTGAAATAAAAATGATTATGAAAAAGTTTTATCATGGTTTCAAATTCACATCCATTAGTTTTTTTTTTGTTTTTTTTTTTCCAGCTATCCCTTAATTCATTTTTCATTGATTTAAATGGGCAGTGACTTTCGTGTTTATAGAATTTCATTCTTCTTTGTATCCATTTGCATCATGT
Source organism: Raillietiella orientalis (assembly GCA_036172245.1). Lineage (NCBI taxonomy): Eukaryota > Metazoa > Arthropoda > Ichthyostraca > Raillietiellida > Raillietiellidae > Raillietiella > Raillietiella orientalis. The sequence continues at coordinate 1,057,738 of JAYWIR010000003.1, read as the reverse complement.
TTGTTTGTAGTTTTAGAAATAAGTTTTTCAGTGTATCTTCATCACCTACATTGACCAAAACTTTATATGCAAAGTAGCATGGTAACCCACAAGTGTCACTTCTTTTAGTGGTAAATTTGATTGTAAGATTTTCAATACTTATCTAAAACAACTTTTAAATTTTCGAGTCATTTGCAGCCTTTTTGGAAAATAATGGAAGTAATCATGAAAATGAATGAGCCAGAAGATAAATAACTTATAAACAGTTTATTAACATTTAAGTGTCATAAAGGCATGTTTATGCTAGGAAAATAGAGTTTGCACACATTTTGTGTGTAAACTTTATTCATTCTCATGCCTAAAGCACCCATCTCCATGACAGATTTATGTATGCTTTTGAAAAGCATAAGTGAACTTGTAGATAAAGATCAGTTTGTTTATATATGTGAAAGAAGCTTTAGGCAAGTAGACCAGGTGCAGTTCAGTGGAAATTTTAATGGTGAATTGATTACATTAAAAAAACAAGAATTACTATTTAACGGTATGATTGTAGGTGTTTGGTTATTATCAAGAAGGAATTTTTCATTAATTCTGTTCTCATTCAGTGTGTGGTTGTCTAGTTTTAGTCCATAATATAGTGTCATCATAATGAGTTTTTTTTTGCATACTTTTGTTAATCAGATTACAGATTGGTTGTTTCAGTTGATATTCTTGATCTCATGTCCGAAGTTTTATGTGAATGAATAAAAGTCTATAAAATAGGCTAATGTTTTGTTTGTGAAGAAATTTGTTATCTTTCAAGGTTACAATAAATTAATGATTTAATTTGATTTGCTTTATTCACTTAGAAAATAGTTTAAAATTCTTTTATATTGCAGAGCTTGGAAACTACTTCAGGATCCATTGCTAATAAGAGATAAAGGAAAACTTAAAATATATCGTTATGATGGACGTGTTTTGAATGATCCCACATATCCTCCAATACATTTGCGAGATCCGCGATCCCATCTTACAAAAATATGGACAAGATCAGAAATTCTTGAATTGCCTGTGCCCAAATTCAAGGTATACCTAGGATTACAATGCAAATCTTTGAATTTTCTAAACCTTAGATTGATGCTAATTATGTGGGAATCCCACCTCCAGTTGAAGTAACCATCACAAATTTGAATGACAATGTTGATAAAGGTTTCCTTACTGACTTAGTAACAAAGTATGGATCAGTAGAAGAATTGCACATATATTACCATCCTATGACCAAAAAGCATTTGGGACTTGCTAGAGTTGTCTTTGAAACTATCCAGGGAGCCAACAGTTGTGTGGAAAATTTGAATGAAAAGTCGGTTATGGGGAAAAAATTGGATGTCTTCCTAGATCAGTTTGGTAAGGAGAGCTTAATATGAAACCTAAATAAGTCTAAGAAGAATGTAATAAATTATAATGAAGGGTGACACTCTTCTGGGTGGCAGATATGTGCTGTTACTCCATTTAAGTGCTGATGTTATTGCACGTAGTACAGATGATCTTTGTTTACCTACAGGTGATGAATGCAGGAAAATATTTGAAAGCAAATCAGAATTGAAAAAAGTTACTCCTTTGGTGGATGGGGATCATGAAGGTGAGAAAGGAACATCTTCCAAGTACAGCACCAGCTCCACCCCTGAAAAAGATGGAATAAAGTTAATTGAAAACTCTGAGATTAAAACTGAAAATGAAACCAGTGATAGCAGGTCGTGTCGAAATTGTTTATCCACACCTGTCTCAGTACTAAGTGACAAAAGCTATACTTATAGTGAAAAAAGTTATTTAAGTGTAGATCGAAGCAGTTTTGCATCTGATTTTGGTTATCACTCAGCTTCTTCAAGAGTAACCCCTGTATTGGATTTTCCTCAACAGTTTCCTCCACCAATTCATGTTCCTCCCCCTTCGCTCAGTCATTTGCCACCCCCACATCCTCTTCGGATAGCTGATGGTTATTCATATACAATAAACCAATACCATAGCTTCCCCCCTCCCCCTCCACCACATGCTCCATGGCCCCCTCCAGGATGGGATAGGGTACCTCCTCCGCAACCACCAAGTTTAGCTGGCACCCCTGTTTTGTGGGATGCAAATTGTCCTCCACCAATGGCTACTTGCAAAGTGTTCCCAGATTCTTGTGTGAATTATGAAAAGCAGATTTCCGTTTATCCTTCTGCAAGTCACAGCAGAGAAGGTAGTAGCAGTGAGGACAGTGACTCTGATAGTCAGAATAAAATGAGCCTGGACAAGAGAATTGAGTTACTTCTGAAGGGAAAAAGTGAAGGTGGGCTAAGTTCCCTTGTCAATCTAGGTCTGAGTGACTCAGGCAGTGAAGAATTGCCTGCTGAACATCCTGTAAGTGAATTATCAGAGGAAGACATTTCCTCTTCATCCAGTCATCATGGACCACCTTCCAGTAGTTTTTGTTCGGAAGTGTTGGATAGTGTGCCTGCTGAGCAGGATTCTGAACCTCTTAGTCATCCTCCATCTCCTTTTTTAAATCACGAGTTATATTTGAAATGGCATCAATTCACCAAGGACAGAATTTTGCAATTAAAAGAACAGGATCAACATGAAACAGAGATGATTCTGGCCAATGTGGAGAGTGCGCTGAAAAACATCCAGACCTGCAAATCTATTGAAGATTCCATGCGACGTGAGATTGGCAGGAAGATCCAAAAGCAAAAACGTCGCCGATGGCATTTTGAAGATCTCAAGCATGAAGCATATGCTGAGAGCAGCTCTTCTGAGCAAACAAATTCTGAGAAAGCTAGCTGCGTCTCGGAAGACGACTGCATGTCTTTGTCTAGTCTGAGCTCAGGAGAGGAAAAGATTCTAACTTCCAGCCCTCCTCAAACTGGCATGCCCTTAGATCAGACCTCCAATGGTTGTACTGGTTATGCAGGGTATGCACATCTGCCAGTTCCTTCAGGTCTTCCATCACCTTTTCATCCTGTCAATTATTTCCGCCCCCCTCCATACATGCTCCCTCCCCCTTCTGGAGTTTATGGGTGGTATTATTCTCCTGTGCTCTCCGGAAGACCAATGTACCCTTTCTATTCCAACATCTCAAATCAGTTTCCCGTGTATTCCCAGCATGCTTATCCTCCTTTCCCTGTTGCAGTGCCACGTTATCCACCTCCTCACTCCTATCCTGACAGTGTTGATGATGAATCCAAATGTGATACTGTAAAGTAAGTGGGATGGTGCACTGGCACTGGGTTGATTGTATGCTGCCAGCTTGGTGATAACGCAAATCATAGCAGAGCTTAAGCAGATTCTCAAGAAGGACTTCAGCAAGAAGATGATCGAGAACACAGCTTTCAAATGCTTTGAGAATTGGTGGGATGACAACTTGAGGCAATTCAAGGTTCAATTCTCGCATATTTAATGGGCTTTTTAGACCCATTTGCAGGAGACGGATCCGGGAGCCACGTTGGAAAAACCAGCTAAGCAGGAATTCAATTCATTGTCTTTGCTCTTAGAAGCACGTGACCAGCTGGGAGTAGAATGCTATAACTTCGAAAATTTTCGTCTTGGTTTTCGTGCCTCTTTACCTAAACTGCCGTCCTTTAGGGTAAACTGGAATATGTATGCGCTGTTCACGATTTGCTATGTATTAACAGAAGAAGATCAAACGTCGATCTCCTTCCCCACTTCACATAGATGAGGATTCCTGGCCTGATATGGAAGAGAGTGATAATGAGCAAGATACATCTGTGGCATTGCCCGAGGCAGTTGAAGACACAGAAGCTAGCAAACCAGTTGTGGAGAGTGATATTGAAGAAGAGGAAGGTGATACTGATGTTTAGTCATAAGTTTATTCTCATTAGATCCTACAGCTGCTACATCATCTCCAGAATCCGATGATGAGATATCTGACAGTTCAGCAAGCAATAGTTACAATGCTAGACAACCCAGTCCTATTTGTGACACAGAGGAGGCAGCAATGTCATCATGGCCAACTCCTGGTACTGCAACTGCGGCTGTCGAGGAGTTAGGCAATCATTTGTCCGGTTAGCATTTGATAAGTCCTTTGTGTCTTTACTTTGCTTCAGCAAATGAGATCAAGGGCCGCAAGAAATCGGCTCCAGCTCTACTGGACCATGGCTATTGTATACCTTCTAATAAGCAAGAAAATGCAGTGGTCGTGGAAGATGCAGAAAAGCCATTCCTTCCTGAAAAAGCTATTTCCAGCCATGATCACAAATATGGACGGCGGCCAGCTTCTAGCTCTTCTGGTGCTAAGACTTTGTTTCTCAAAAGAACACTGGTTCAGGAAATGGCCATTTTATTTGAATTCCTGGCACGTGGTATTGATGCTGAAGATGTGGCATTTTTGCAGAGAAGTTACGAAACTTTGCTGGCCGATGATGAGAACAGTTATTGGCTTAATGACACTCATTGGGTGGATCATCCAAATATCCTTTGCGTTTTTGCTTGTTTTTAGAAATGCTAATTGCTTCCTTAATTGTGCCATTCACTGATGTGCGCACTCCACAAAAAAAAAGGAAACATGAAGGCATCCGAATCCATGAATCTGGCTGTGCTCGAACAGAAGGCTTCTACCAGTTGAGCTCCTTGGAAAAAGCGCGTTTCCGGGTATTTCTCTTTTTATGTCTGGGATTAATGCGTCAACCAACCTTTTCAGCATCGCTATGCACATTCAGCTATGGAAGCTGCCATGCAACCGCCATCCAATACCCTGGATGTTTCCAAAACAGTGCAAGCAATGTTTCGAGAGGCACGAAGTAACCAGCGTCGTTTGCTAGCTGCATTTGGCAATGAAACTGATAGTGATCTTTTGAAATTCAACCAGCTTAAGGTTTGTTGGTATTTGCAGCTAAGTTCAGCAGCATAGTTTTTTTTTTATACAGTTCAGGAAAAAGCACTTGAAATTTTCACGTTCTGGTATCCATGACTGGGGCTTGTTTGCTTTGGAGCCAATTGCTGCTGATGAGATGGTCATTGAGTATGTGGGTCAGATGGTTCGCCCAGTGGTAGCAGATCTTCGAGAAAAACAATATGAAAAATTAGGCATTGGTAGCTCTTACTTGTTTCGTGTCGACACAGATGCCATCATAGATGCCACACGTTGTGGAAATTTGGCCAGGTTCATTAACCATAGCTGCAATGTGAGCCTTTTTTTCCTCTCTCTCTCTTTTTTTTTTGCATGAATTCAATGTTTTGCCTTTTTTTTTTTTCTTTTTTAGCCAAACTGCTATGCTAAAGTTGTAACTGTTGAAGGTCAGAAAAAAATTGTCATTTATTCCAAGCAGCCAATTGGTATTAATGAAGAAATTACTTATGATTATAAGTTTCCTTTAGAAGAGGAGAAAATTTCATGTTTGTGTGGAGCTCCTTGTTGCAGGGGATCATTGAATTAAAACTTTAGACAAGAATTTCAACTGCAACTCCTTCCTCTGGATTACCATTGTGATAAGTTATTTGTACACAATTTACCTCCATTGAATATAGAGGCTGAGATGAAATTGAGCTTTCTTGAAGATTCAATTAAATGTTACCTTTTTGATGTTTTTTAATTCTGAAGGGTGACTTACAGATGCTAGTTATACAACACATTGAAAACCTGTGGAGAATATGTATTTTTGAGTAAATTTTTTCCATCATTTGATAAAAATGAATTTATTATATATTAGTATAATTCTGCACTTATCTTGTTACATATTATGTGAATGACCTTTAAAATAAGAAAACTGTCTATACTCAACTAATCTGATATCATGTTTCTTATAAAATTGATGTTAATCATCGTCAGTATCATCTGCTAAAGCTATTTTCCTGCATTTAGATAGATGTAGTACTTTTAAGTGGTACAAAACGCTAGATAAGCCAAAGTGTATCTTGATTGTTCCAATCTTGTTTATAATTCTCTTGTATATCGATCCATATTAGTAACCAAGCGAATTTGCTTCGTAAAAACAGCCCAGGAAATTGTGCAGCCATAGCATAAGTGAGCTCTTGGAAATAAAAGTTATGTGGTCTATTTGGAATTTTGTTGTAGCGTTTCACAAGAAATTTGCATAGCATGCAAGTTTGGATTTTGTTGATACTGTTATGTTGAAACAAAATCCAAAGAGAACTGTTGACATTTGCAAGCTTTATGCCAGTGTACATTTTAAAACAGTGAATATCATGAACAGAAAAGGTCTTCTGATTATAATTTTGCTTGCATAGTTAAAACCTCATTAGTGCATGCAAGTTATGTTAAACAATCTCAGATGTGACTTTTTTTTTTATTTTATTTTATTGAAATCAATTGATTGTATAAAACGAAGTGCTTTCAATGCAAAAAAAAGAGAGAGAGAGAGAGAAAACTTAAATTCGTAGGTAAGTATCGAAGCAGAACGTGAATAAACTGATGATTTAATGAATAAGGAATATGGTTCAATTTTATTGGAATTATGTGTAAGCGCGAACAGTGATTCCACAACTTATTTACATAAAGGGCGAGTGCACGAGGTCATGTGGGGGATCTCTTTCGTTGTGTACAAGATTTGATCCACCGCGCTGCTCTCGCTCCCCCAGAACTGTACAGCGAGGACTCTGGGAAAATCCAGAATCCAAGCTTCCAGGGAATCAGCAGTTTTCGCTGCCTGCAAAAGCATCGGTGTTTTCGACATTACATCTGTGTTCGTGTTAAGTGTTCGAGGGATGCACTGCAGGTGCCGGCGGGCGGCATGCAGAGCGCGAGTGAGGGTCCAGTGGTTTCGGTATACAAAAGGATTGATACACAGGATTCGTGTGAAGCTGCTTATTGGAGTGAGTGGAGCGGAGAGTTCACGACAAAATGTGCTCTTCAGCAACACGTCTTGGGTCAGGGAGTTGTGTGGAAACTCGACTTTGCTGGCAAAAACTGCGATGGATAGCCAAAGGAATAAGAAAGGCGTCCAGTGGTTGGTAGGTTTCCCCACGATCTCCACCTCCCACGATAGGGGGCAGTTTAGAGAGGGGTGCGGTACAGAATTCTGTACACGAGTGCGGGATTCAACCAATCATCCGGAAAGTGTGGTCTGACGGTGTCTCGCCTTTGGGTGTGGTTTTTTCATCTGTGGGTGTCCACCACGAAACGCTCCGGAACGTGCTGAATTTCTCTTCGTGATCCTCCCAAAAGTCTGAGGAAGGAAGGCTGCATTGGCCGAAACCACACGGAAACGGTCAGAACGCCCAGCGCGTCCCCATACAATTTCTGGGAGCACTTTTCCACCTCATCATCTCGCACTCCGTTTGCACCGGGGTTTTGGCGAGTGCACACGGAAAGGCAAAACTTTCAGTATACCTTCCCCCCCCCCACCGCTATTTGGAACTGGAGTTGGATGTGGTGTCATCAGTTTTCGGATCTCGTTCCATGGTGACCATGTTCCTGTGTACGAGGATGTGGGGATTGAACGGGAGCCCGCTGCGATGCTCGAAATCCCGTGGACCGCATTCCGTCATTTGGTACTCGTGGTGCTTTTTTCTTTTTTAAAAGAAAAGGGTTGTTAATTCGTTTCGTGCTTTTTAGTTGGAGAATAAACTTCTCTATGATTCGAGCGTTTTTTTTTCTTCTTCTTCTTCTTCTTCTTTTTCCTTTTTTTTTCCGTTTTCGCTGTATGAATGAAAGCTTAACCATTCTTCTTAATATTTCGATCCTTAGGAGTTTTGTGGTTCCCCACCCCCCCTCTCCCCGTGTGCAACGATTTGTTTTTCCAGAATTGCATTTGAAGTGGATCGCGCCTGCGTCTGCACATTCCGAGTGCAAATCCTTCAAAGCCATGGTCGTCCATTTTGGGGCGAGCTGCTTTCAACCCTCGCCATCACATCCGTGGCATTATTTCGAATTAGTGAAATCGGCTTTTGAACATATCGCAAGAAGTTGAAAAAAAGGGGGGGAGGACATCCTTTGTTGTTTTTCAGCCATACTTTCCAGCCACTTTTTCTCCAAAACAGAATTCCATCGTTTCGATTTTACCCAAAGGTTTTACGAAATAAATGTTTTCACCGGGGAATTCGTGATCGTTGCAATGTTTTAAGTGTGTTTTCCTTCTGTTCTGTGCAATTGAACTAAGACATGTCGACTTGACGTTCCTTTGCTGCTGTGCTTTCTAGAGTGGTGTTCAAGCATCTACGTAATTCAGTACCACGTGATTTCATTAAAAAGTACTTCCATACTAAAAAAGAAAAGAAAAGAAAATATTTTTCCCAGTGCTTAAACATATATATGGATTTTGTCACGCTGAAAGCAATAAGCTGATGGAATGCAAACTACAGTTTCACCCAAGTGAAATCTCCGAAGCTACGCTACATCGAATGTCGGAGAATTTGGTTGTCACCATTTTCTCTGTCTTCAGCATTCCCCATGCTCACCACAATTCCAGTGCTTTCCCCTGCGAGAGCCCCGATTCCTTATTTGTCACGTTGGTAGTTTTCCTGGAGATTTCACTTTGTCCTGGAAAGTGTCGTCTCCAAATTCATTCGCTCCATTTTTTGGAGTGGAAAGCCAGGGAGGTGGCAGAGAACCAGTGGCCAACTCGTTCAACGCCACCAAAATGGCCGAATGTGGTCGCTCACCGACTTCTATATTCTGCACTCGTTTTCTTGAGAACACTCGAATCAAATACATCAGTTCCAAGTTGGTGAAAACAGTTTACAAATAAAGATCTAATGAATAAAGATTTTCAAGTGATAAGTATGTTCCTAGGTTTCCAGAAATTTCCTTCAAATTAAATACTGCATTTGAAATGTACAACAGCAAAGTGCTTGGTTTTAATTTCTCCTTCAGGATCAAAATTCAGTGAATGCGTGCTAAGCAGCATTCTTCCGGTCTCTTACAAAAACGAAGCAGTGTCTTTTTAGGATGAGTCCATGGTTAAGTAAGGGGATTGCCGAAGGGCATCAGGCGCGCCTTATAACAGTGTGCACTTTTTGTGGCACCTTGCTGCATGAGAAATAATTGAAAATTTTTTATTAATTTGTGTGTCATTCATTCCCCCTGGAAATTCTCTGAGCCATGCTGATTTGGAGCGTTTCGTTCTTGATTAACTTGACAGTTGAAAAACACATTCAGGACTCTGTGATTTCAATACAAATCAGGGTCATATTCAGTATATGTGAATCATAGTAAAATAAACTGCCTTAAGATATTCATAATGAAGGAACCGAATGCAGTGTTCATTCTGATAATGATGTATGTGCATTTTAGTCAAGCTAGAAAATATTAGCAGATATATCTCGAAGATCCGAGGAAATTCTTGCCATAGTGCAGTGGTCAAAACGTTGCTCCTCTCTTCGATCTAAAAGATAATAAAATCCTGCACATTACGATAATTCTCCCAAAATTCCCAAGAGGTTCTTTTAAAGTTAGGAACTTCGTTTATTTAATTTAAACCAATAACTCCTCATAAATCATAATCTGGGGAAATGTAATGATATTCTTAGGTGGCTTCATCAGTCGAATAACCCTTTTCTTTTTAACTGTGATACTTCACAAATATTGTCCTCTGTATGCATATCTGAGACTTTATCACAAAAGCTTCTCCTGAAGAACCAAAATCTGTGTTTACTGATTGCTTAATCCAGTTCTCTGGTAGGTGCATTGTAACTAGGCTATCTATTCCTATTAAAAATCGTTTCAGATGTTAAAATAATTGGTTTATTCTCTATAGAACACTTTTACACAAGCTTTCAGATGTATTTTGTAATGATATCTTTCATCATAAAAATAAAATCCGGGTCACAGAGTATTCCAAGAAATAGAGAATATTATTTCAATTTTGTTAGCTGTATTTTGAGCACAGTATCCATTTACGTAGTTAGAGTGCAAATCTGGAACCATACAAGTTTTTGGAATCATCCAAATTTGCACCGTGAAGCGATAGTACATCTTGATAATTAGCATGACATTTAGCGGAACATTTTTTGGAAGCAGAGTTTCATTTGTCCTCCATTTTTCTAGAAGAGTGAACCAGAGTGTACAGAAGCAGCCTTATTTATGTAAAATTGATTATGAATTTTGCTGATTTCAAAGGCCACTGTATTCAAACACATAACAAAGACTGTTCAGTTTTTGAAATCAACACTGACACTGATTTAAAAGAAACAGTGATGCATTTTGACTAAACAAGTTGAATGCCTTGGGTTCTCTTTGAAACAGATATAACAATCTCGGTAATACCATTGAAAATCAGTCCATAATCTTTAGACAGTAATTGAAAATAAAAGAAAAAACCATTCAGATAATCTATTAATAAAAAAACCATTTGCTAAAAGAATAATTCGAGTGTATAACTCTGAAATGTATATGAAAACACATTTTGCATAATTTATACTTTATAGAATCCAAATTAACGAAATTCACAAGTAATATTCTGTAGCTTTGACTCCATTATATCAGGTCACCGTTGAATAATAAATGACTGTTCATTGGAGTAATTGCTTCTTTTTTTTTTTCCTAGTTCATCGAATTCTTAATCATATTCACAAAATTCACAACGGCTTGTTATGCAGTCACTGCTGCTGGTGACTTCGTATGGTTTTGCTGGTAATTATGATGTACTGATGTTGATATACGTAATACCATGTTCGTGTGGGATTGGTTTACCAGTGTATTAAATTATTTAGGTAATCAGTGTTTATTATATATTTCATTAGACATTCTGCTTGGATAAACTGAGAATTAAAGTGTGTTTGTTTCACTGAAATTTTATAAAAGCTTGATGTTGCGGAGGCGAGTTACTGAAAAGCTAAGTGACAGGGAAACCGTAAGATGTTACAAGATCTTTTAAGAAATTTGTATTTGCATATGTATTGCTAAAATGTTTTCATAATGCAGACCTGCTAAAAATTTGCATCATTAGGAACCCTCGTGTATAAATCTTGACAAAAAAGTATTGCAAATCATCTTACAAACAGAGCGAAATCGTAAATGCTGATGCCTAATGTTAGACAAAAGCATAAAAAAGAACTACAAATTTACCATCAGCTTTCGAGTTATTTACCATTTTGACTGACACTTCAACTGATCGTAAAATTTTAGCGAATAACCAAGAAAAATATTTCGGATTGCAATCGTAGTGCTCTCATTATGATGTTTATGTAAGTTTCAATACCTATTTAGTCGGTTTATTCAAGTTATTAAGCAATTTTAGAAGTACTGCAGCAAAGTAGCACCTTAAAAGAAGCTACAGTTTGAATTCCAAATAATGTTCTGATATGATCATGCTTTAAGTCAGAAAATGTTTTTTAGGCTTATATAAAAAATCTGGCAAATTGTTATTCCTTGGCTTGGATAATGCAGGAAAGACAACACTGCTTCATATGCTCAAGGATGACAGAATGGCACAGCATGTACCCACACTGCATCCAAGTTTGTATTAATTAATTAGTCAAAACTTAGTTTTCCATGTTTGTTGTATAGCTTCAGAGGAATTGTCCATTGGCAACATGCGATTCACTACATTTGACTTAGGAGGTCATCATCAAGGTAACACAATGTGCTTCATTTTCTAAATTGATGGACGATGTTCAGCACGAAGAGTGTGGAAGGACTACTTCCCAGCAGTAGACGCCATTGTGTTCCTGATAGATGTGTGTGATCGTGCCCGGTTTGCAGAGAGCAAAGCAGAACTTAACAGCCTTTTAACTGATGAACAGCTGTCAAATTGCCCTGTTCTCATCTTGGGCAACAAAATTGATCGGTCAGGGGCTGCATCTGAGGATGAGCTGCGCCATGTGTTTGGATTGTACAGTGTCACAACTGGGAAGGTACAACTTTACAGTATTCAGGGCACACTTATGTTTGTAGAATAAGTTAAGCCGAGCTGAATTACCTGGCCGCCCCTTGGAATTATTCATGTGTAGTGTGCTTAAAAGACAAGGATATGGAGAAGGATTTCGTTGGCTTGCCCAATATATGGATTAGTGCATATAGCATTAAATCATTTTATTGCTGCTGTAAGGAATAACAGTATTGATACTTTTAGTGAGCAGATGCTAATGAATAAGGATTTCCTCTTTCACCCAGCCAAATGTCTTTCCATGTAATACCATGAGATGAATAGATACTTCACTTAGTTTTTATACATATTTGAACACTGCATCACTCTTATCAGCAACTGTTTGTAGTTCCAGTTTAATGGGACACTGCAGCCAGTAACTAAGGAGATCCTCGGTGTATCCAATAAGAAAGTACATCTTCATAGGTTTTACTAACCGGTGCACCAAGGCACCGATGCGAATCAAATTCCACTGTCGCTTGATAATCACTTCCGACAGCAACATGTTGTGCCATGTGCCAAACATGAATTTTCTAATGAATATGTCTTCCGTGATGCACTCGCTTTTCCATATTCCATCCAATAAATTGCCTAAAAGATAATGAGAAAACAATAAATCCTTCACCTAACTTGTATTCCAAGAATTCCAAGATTTGCGATGTGCTAGCTGACAAGGAGGATTAAACTGTTCATAAGTAAGTGGTTTATTCTGCTTATTTGTTCTTCGATACTTTCCGGAGGTCTTTTTTAAGTTTACAGCAGATGCATAAAAATTTCTGTGTTGAAGTTCGAATACGTGTGCAAATTTGATCATCCTTAAATACGTTCTACAATGTTAACACACAAGCCGCGATTTTGTGAAATTCACCCAAAAGTTTAGGGCTTTCCCTCCTGTTATGATGTCTAGAGTTTCTATATTTTGAAAATATGCTCCCCGAGCTACTTATCAAAGACGTAGAAAACCAAACAATGGAAAAGCATCCCTCACAATCGCTCCTTGGACAATAGGACTCTGTGGCATCAAATTGTCATTACATTACAGGAGTTACTGCTATTATATTACATTGGCAAGCCAACTGGCAGTCGTCCTCGTATTTTCAGTAGCCAGGATCTTCACGTGACTGCAATGCTAGGGAGAAAAAACACACCCCTTGCACAAGTTCCACTACTATCCTTCGTTGTCACTGTTACCAAAGTGGAAAAGCTGTAATTTTCGAACAGGTGACAGATTAAACAAAGTCAATTCACTCAAGTGATGTATGCTTACTAATACAAAAAAAAAAGGCGTAAAAAGTGGGAAAATAGGCACGAGCAGCTTCTCATGATCAATATCTTAATCCAGTGCTGGAAGAAAGTTCACAGCTAGCGCATGAAGATTTCCCATTGGCCATTACGAAAGATAAGTACAAATAAATAAAAGGTAAATAAATTAACACAGAGGTGGGTAGAAAAATAAATAATCAAATCGAGCAGTTCTTATTTTGGAATGTTATAAATAAAATATACTCAATCTCAGCAAAAGTGGGATTCATGTAATCATCAGCCTTCGCAAAAACTGAAGTTTTCAGGAGAATTCTCAGAACTATTTTTCCAGCAATAATTTCTCCGTGGGAAAGTATCGGTAGAGCTTGCTAAGAGCCATTAAGTGATAGAATCATGTTTCAATATGGATTTTGCTTTTCGCATTCCCATTTCATTCGAAACTTTTCAGTAATGATGTACGTTTTATACCAGAAGGACTTTTATGCAAGTATCCGTTCTACACAACGTCTACAACCTGAGTAATAACTCTTATAAATGTTCACGATTTGTCTTCAGATAAACTGTTTGGTCGGAAATTTTTTTTAAGTGGGAATCGCTGGAATAAAACTAGGTCTTGTGCTGTTGTAACTACCAAGATCGTGTTATTCATAAGGCATACAGATATTAGATTTATGCTTTTAGTGTCATCATTTCATAACTTACATTCTCCAAAAATCAGTCAGTGTTAAAACTCATAATAATTTAAGTCTAAACGTATAAATCCGGCTAGCAAATCCGGTTCGAATACCTTTATTTCAAAACAAAATATATAATCCTATCAGCACAACTTACTAGAAATGCAGAATCAAGATCGACTTGTTTTCCAAAATTCGGCATCTTTTAATTCCAATTGAAATTGTCGAAACAATGAAACTACAATAGAGGATTTCGAAAATGTATTTTTAAACCGTTAGGATCATAAGTGCACGTAGAGAATGGATGGGGAAAATAAAAATTTGAAGTTTGAAACTCCAGTTCATAATCTATTATTTATTTGAAAAGAATAAGTTCTAAGTGGGCAACTCTGAACCACATTTTCATTATCCGTGCGCAAGAGATGCGCGTGTGCCTGCAGAAGAAGGTTAGAAATCATCAACAAGGAGGACTGTAAACTAAATAATCATGAAGTCCGTTTCGAAAGAGATTTTTGAAACGGACAGTTCTGCCTCTAAGTCACTTTTGAAGATATCTGAAAGAGCTGGAAAAAATGATGGATTCAGAGTAATCGCCTATGATGATAAAAAAGGCAATTGCCTTAGACAAGTCTAAATCTCTCAAAAGGTAAAAGGAAAAAAGAAAATACCTCCTTACGAAAGTATGGATGCTGATTGTAACATATGTTGAAACCCACGCCGCAGTGTTTACGTAGGAACTTATAGATTGAGAAACTCATCTTTGGGCAGTTTGATGTTAGACTGACACGTACGGAAGAAGGTCAATGGCATAATACCACGAAGATGGGAATGATGGGAGCGTACACACCCTTTGAAGGAAAGGAACTGTGCGACTTGCAGGTCGAGGGATCCAGAAACAGTTTTCGGACTTTTGAAAAATATCCTGCGTTATATTCCATATTTCTGTTATGAAATCATTCCATCGAGTTTCATAATTAGTGCTCAGAAACTGAACAAATAACCATTTTGAACAAAAGCCATTCTGTTGACAATTTTTCCACCAGTCAAGTCAGTAAGTCGGTGTGCAATGAGATGATTCATATGAAAGAGGTGCATATGTTTTTTTCGAAAAGAATTATTACAAGTGTGAATCCTAACCTAACTACAAAGAAAAATACTAATCCTGCACTAACGACTGAGTACGTTGAAAGTTATGCTCGTAAGGAAATGCAGTTATATGTGTTCATGAGAAAGAAATCGGTTAATCGGCCGGGACACGTGTACAACTAGCAAGGAATCGTGAGATGACTGGCAGCAGATGTAAGTCCATTTGCAAACAAACACTTAAAGAGTGCGACAATATCAGCAAAACCTGCATGAACTTGGTTTTTGAAAGAACACGTTAATCCCAAGGAAAACGTCGGAAAATCATTTCTTCGTGAGCACACAGCATGCGAACCCTCGACTTTTCCCTTTATATCACAGTCCGGCACTACACGAAAGTCGCAAACATTTATCATGCATGCACCACATGATCATCAAGATCAAAGGTTTCGACGATTTCTACATCCAAATTTCTGTGTATCTTCTAAAGTGATGCGTTTCCGCACACCCCTCGTGAGAGAAAAGCGTCATTACCCATGGAAACCCAAAGACCTCCGAAAAGTTTTTCCCTTTCAGAGTCTTGCGTTTGTTTTTCGAGAAAGACCCCATGAGCAGCTGGTAGCCCAGATTCCCACTGCTGGCTGTTGCTCTGGGTAGACCAGGGAAAGAATGGATGAATGACGGGTGATTCCTACATTTGAAGCCTCAGGAGCTCTGCTGACCCAGCTGCCTTGATACTCTGAATTGGCTAAGCGGCGGACAGCTCTGGTGAGGCAGCTGAACGTCGGCAATGGATCGAAGCAGGAGCACTTCCTTTTTTTTTTTTTTTTTTTTTTTATATATATATATAAGGCCAGTAGCGACCCCCACGAGGAGATCGTTACTATTGGCCTAGGACGATGGAGAGATCCTTGGGTTCTTTTTTCGCTGTTTTTCTTTCAGCTTTTTTTTTTTTTAAGGGTTTTCTTTGTTTTTGGTTCGCTAAGTACCTCAGAGCCGGTCGCGTGCCTCGCGGCGCACGTGGCTCTTTTTAAACATTAACACACTGTTTTGTTTCCACGCCTCTCCGCCCGCGGCAACCCGCAGGGGGGCGTGTAATTCTTCAGGATAGGGGGCACCCCGGGATGGGGGTCCGCCCTATGAATCCAGGAAGGGCTCGGAGTCCGTTCCTCTCACGCTTGGGGAGGGATCCCCCCGGACGGGGGGATCGCACCTCCCACCCTGGTTGTCTCCGAAGGGGAACCCCGAAGGGAATCTCCTTCCTCATTCTCTCCGGAGGGACACCCCCTGGGAGGGGAGTGGTCCTCTCCATTTCAGCTTCTCCGAAGGGAACCCGGAAAGGATCCGCTTCTAGGAATTTCTTCTCCGGAGGGAACCCGCAAGGGACCGCTCCTTTATTCACTCCTCTGAAGAGAACCCGAAGGGACGCTTCCGAAACTCAGAAGGGGCGCTGCAGCTTCCCGCAGGGGAATCGCTCTCGCTTGCTTCCTTGCACTCTGTGAAGAGGCGACGACTCGGAGGGTCCCCCCCGCAACAGGGGGGGTCCGCTCCTTTGAACAACTGGAGAGGTGCCCCTGAGGGCTCCTGCTCCATCTTGAAACCGGAGGTGGTCCCCCGGTGACGGGGGTCCGCTCTCCGTTGCACGACAGGAGGGGGAACTCCCCACTCCTTGATTCCTGGGAGGACCCGAAGGTCGACTCCCATTGTTCCGGCCTTCATCGGGAGGCCTCCGGCTTTATCCACCGCCGGGGGGCCACGCCCGAATGTCTCGGCCAACCAGCGCCATCTTGCAGGAGAAACTCGGAACCTAAACGACACAGTGGCGTCAGTTATCTGCCGAAGTATTCGAACCCGCGACGCGTGGTACCACACGCGGAAGCCTAAACCACAAGGCCTCCGACGCGGGCAGCACTTCCTTTTTCGGGAGCGTCGACTGCCCGTGGACTGCCGTCAGGAACCACAGGGTGGGGCGCAGGAAAGATCCCGCATCGGGGAGTCGGATCCTTGGTCGGGGGTGGGAGAAACTTGAATTGGGCCGAGAAAAGGAGGTAGGCCCTCAGCTGGAGGCTGCGGCGACTTGTCCGTCTCTTGAAGACGACATCCTCTCTCGGATTTGCCCCTCTTTCAGGCAGAGGATCCCAGGGAAAGGGGGGAGGAGCGATGGGTCATCCGTGTGCTTGTGCGGTGGGACAGGGCATAGGTCAAACGCTTTCCACGAATGTTCCCCAGGCAAAGGGAGCTTCATACTACTGCTCATGCTGGTGGTGATTCTTAAGAGTGAGATCCCAGAAATTCTGAACTCTGGACACCGATAGGAGAGTCCAGCTGCTCTCCGTAAGGAAGCAGGTGAGATCTGTTATGCAAAAGGGGGAAGGAAAGGATTCAGGGAGATCGAGTGCGAAGGTCGTCCACGAGGCTGCGTCGACTATAAGAGCAAACCAGGAAGCGGACTGCTACCCGTCATCCGTCGGCTTCTCCGAAGCTCCAAAGCCGTTGCTGCTGTTGCTTTCCTCTCCGGTGAGTCACGGGTGCTAAGAGACCGTGGACACGGGACCAAGCCCACGGGTCGCCTTCCTCGAAGGCTCCTGGTCGAGCAGGCTGCCTAAAGTCCCCCTTCCTTGACCTAGCCCCCCCGGGTCAGTTCGCTGTTGCTCTTTGGTATCCTCGGCAGACACCGTGTTGCTTGTCTCTGCTTCCAAAGGAGTGCTCGCAGCAGCAGGAGCTTTCGTCACGAACGGCGAAGAGATGCTGTTGAGAAGACCGAATGCCCTTAGGATTGGCGAAGAGATGACGTGCTTCAGCATGCAGCGCTCCCGGGACACACGCCGGAGGCATCTTCTTCGTTGCGGCCTTCTCAAGAGGATGAGGTCGGAGGGGGTAGTTTGATTGTGCGGCTGTTGGGGTGGTCCCTCTTCCCACACCCCACTTGCGGATGAGACCCGAAAGGTTCCAGCGCACAGAAGTCCGGCACCAGACCTTTTTCCGTCGCATCGGGGTGTGAGGAAGGAGGATGAGCAGATTGGATCTTCGCCACTCACTTCCCCGCGGAGCTGCTCGTATGGAGGGGACTCGCGCGCTCCTCCGTCCTGGAAGGAGCAGGCGGTCCCCCGTAAACCAGATCGGTCCGACATCGCAGCCGCGTGCTCACCTCCCCCTCTCACCCTCTAGATTGCCTCTTCTTTAAGGCATCCCAACTAGTGCGTGGCCATTTCTCCCGAGAGGCCCGGACTGTATGCGCGGAGTAGACGCGGTGCAGCACCCATCGTCGTCCGGCAGATTTCGTGTCTCGGTGGTCGCGACAGAACCGGCTGGGAAAGGGTCGGTGCGTAGCGATACGGCTGGAGCCCTAGACGAGGCGGCCGCGTCTGGCTCGGCGTCCAGGAAGGAGGCGCCGAAGTCAGCGCCACTCTTCGGTGGGGCAACCTGGGGGGACACCGGCCTCAGAGAGTGGACGCCTCGGAAGAATCGGGAAGTTGCGGTGAAGAGGTGCCGACAGAAGCGAGGGACGATTCCGGGGTCGTTGCCACCCATCTGACTCGGCGGAGAGGCTTCAGTGCGGCCGTGAGCCTGTTCAGCCAGTGCGAGAAGGCTGCGAATCCTGGAGTTCCTGAGCAGGGGAAGCTCTGGAGGCACACGCTACCTGACCTGCTGCTGTGGCTGAAGAGCACCGATTCCGAGAAAGGGGACGGTGACGAGGGTGGTGCGTAGGAGGAGGGGGAGGAGGAAGAAGGGAGGGACCGATGGATACGAGAAGGAGTGGTCATTGCGGACGCGGGACCCTGGAGCTGCAGCTTCGGTTGATGAGGACTGGAAGGAGGAAAAATAAAATAAAAATAAAATGACAGACGCGCGGGATTCCCGTTACCAAGGACGAAGGCGCGCAACGTGCGCGTGCGTGCGCGATTAGACAGCCGCTTCGCGGCTGACCTTTGAGAGCAGCAGAGGTAGGGAGAGAAATCTCCTGGAGCCTCTCTTGAGGAGCAGCTCGGAAAAAGCTGAGGAAAGAAGCAGGTGGTCCTTGCAGCCTCTGTAGGCGGGCGGCAGCGGCTCCGCACCCGCTTCCAGGAGACCGAGCCACGATGCGCCATCGCGCAGCTTGCAGAGAAGGAAATTTCTTCCGTTTTATGCCCACGGCGTTTGTTATGGTCCATTCCCGCTTCCGGGATGGGTTCCTCCAGACGGGTTTCCTCCGCGAGCGATAAAAATCCGAATGGCTCTGGGGTTCGTTGACGCGGGCAATGAAAAAGACAGCTGCCGACCATCTCCGAGTAAGTACGCACTTAGACGCAGATGCGGAGAGCCGGGCGCCATCTCGGGCGTTGATGGCGCGAGCTAACAGCGTGATCCCGGTTCACACCTGAGCTTTCATGGCGGATCCCGAAAAGCCGGATGGGGTCAGAAAGCGAGGTGCGTGGATTTGATGGCGGCTTGCAGGCGTGCTGGGATGCTGCGTCAGAGGGGGGGAGACGCCGCCGGCACTTAAACTTTATACTAAGTTCATCTTCGCCTCGAGCCAGCCTGGTCCAGCTGGAATCACAGCCAGCGTCGGACTCCCTTCCGCCTAGCGGAGAAGGATCCATCCCTCACTGGGAGAGGGGAACTGATTGGCATCGCGACGCCGAAGGGAGGTCCGGCCGCATCCTCACCGTGGGGTTCTCCTCTCGGCTTAACACCCGGTAACATCGGGACTTTTATTATAAAAAAAAAATAAACGTATATGTGTAGGGCCATCGACCCTACATCGTCCGAAAATGTTGGGAACCTGTTGAGTGACCGGCACGCAGACTGGCGAGGTTCGCCTCGGAAGCGGAGAAACAAACAAACAAACAAAAATTAAATAAAAATCAATAATGAAAAAAAAATCTGGGAGTCACGGGAGGGTACTGCTGTCCTCTGGAGGGCGTCTTCTGCATCCTTCCTAGGATGCCGGCAAGTTCCAGGTGGGACCATCTTGCTGCCGTCCGCAGGAAGCGCAGGGCGAAGTCGATGGAGTCCCTATTGCGCCGTCCTCCTCCCGCGTAGCTCCAGGCCGCCACGATCTCGCTTAGTCAGCAGCAAAGGGCTGCTGGGGATGAGCCAGGCGAAAGGGCGTCCCTCACGAAGAGGTGCCTTTGGGATTGTCCGTGGGTGCGCCAAGGACAACCACAGGAGTAGGTGGGCGACAGTCTATGAGCAGATGTGGGAGGGATTCCCATTCCCCGTACTTGCAACAGTTGGGGTCCACAGCCTCCGGATCCAGTGAGACCAGCGGGTTCTCCTATCGTGGTCGAGGTGCGTGTCTCACGGTATCTGGTGACTGCACGGACGCGGTTCCAAACCCTCCCGGCGGCGAAAACAGTATATAGGTTGCTCCCCTTTTGCGAGAGAGCGGGGTTTCAATAGAGGACCCCACGGGCGTCTACATGGCACCTTGAAACGCCTTCAGAAGTTGTGTGTGACCCAGGACCATTTACCTATCTCCACGAGCGAGGCAGAGGTGGTCCAGTTCCGATTCGTCTCACGCGCACTCCCGTGGAAGAAAAAAGCGCTTCTCATCCTGTCAGCCGTGGCGCGGATGGCCCTTTCGCGGAGGTTCCGAGGACGAACGCGGCGCTGGTCGCCCGTCTCGGGAGACAGGCGACCCAAGCCGCTTGCGGCACTCGCCTTCCGAGGACCGCAAGGTCAACCGGATGCCCCGAAATGAGCCGACCTATTCTCAAGAGACTTGGTCCTTCGGCTCTCGGCGAGTTCATGGAGCCATCAGTAGCCCGTATCGGGGACATGCCGGCGGCGAGTCTTTGGGGATCAAAGATCCCTCGGGGACATCGTGGACACCCTTTTGAGAAGCGGAACGCTGTTCAGGAGGCCACGGGAGAGTTCGGATCCGACGAGGAAGAGTTGGAGGAGCTGTGAAGAGAGGATGTTGCAGGGGCAGTTGGGTACGAGGTCCGGCGTGAAGATGGCGGATAGGGCGTCGAAGGTGAGGTTGAATTTGCGTCCGGGATCTCCGGGGACGTTTGTTGCAAAAAAAAAACAGCATTAAAAAATGGTAGGGCCACTGATCTCATCAAGTCCTGGCATAAACATGGCTTGCCGAGTGTTCGGCGCCCAGACCAGGGGAAGGGTGTCCTACACAGCAGAGAGGATGGGAGAAAACGAAATAAAAAAAATGTAAATATAAATATCCATAACTCTGGGGGGCACAGTAATGGATCACAGCCTGATGGAAGGGAGGGCGGGGGGCATCCTCTGCATCTCCTCGAGGATACCGGCAAGTTCTCCAACAGTTTTCTCCAGGTGGAACCATCTCGTTGCCCTCCACAAAAAAAAACAGGGCAAAGAGGATGATGTCCCTAGCGCGGTCTCTCGGAGCCGCTCCAGGCTGCCATGATGCCGCGTAGGCAGCAAAGAGCTGCTGGGGATGCAGCCGGCGGCAGTGCTTTGCGCGCGCGCGAGGAGAGGTTCCCGTGCGTCCCTGAGGTTGCCACATGCGGTCCGGAAGGGGGTCGACCAAGCAAGATATTCCCGCAACGGTGCGGGCGACGCTAAGCAGCCCACGAGCAGGTGAGGGAGAGATTCTTGTTGCTCGCACCTGCTGCCATTCGGGTGCGCACCCCCACCCCGCCTGGGTGCAACGATGTCGACGGGGGTTACACAGGAGGTCCCAGTGCAACGGTAAAAGCGCCGACTCCCGCCGCTCGAAAGGAAGGGTGCGACTGTCCAAGAACGTTGGGGGCCACATGATCCCGAAGAATTGTCAGCAACTCACCCCAGGGGCAAAATTCCTTTTCGTAGTAAACTTGCGGAGTCGCTTAGCGTCTGTGAGCTGAACCGAGGATATGAGCTGGAGGCGCGTTGTAAGCAGTCGCTGAGTCACAGAGCAGTTGCTAGGCTCAAGATTTCAGCTGCCTTCCACACTGCACACCACCACACACAGGGAAGTGCTTCTCAGCCTCCTCGTGGAAACAGAGGATAGTAACAGCTTGTTGCAGCATTTGCATCCACAATGCAGGCATCACTTTTCGTGTCTTACGAGTAGCATCTCGAAAGTAAGAGCCGATCGGATACAAGGAAAGAACAAATGAGAGAAACAAAACTGTGTTGGCGGTTTTAAAAACATGCGTCGACATGTCATTTTTCTACGTGGTCACCATTCTTTTCCAAACAGTTTTGATCCCGTGGATGAAGCTTTTTGGAACCCTCTGCATCAAATTCCTCCTCCTGTGGGTTCAGCCGGTTCAGCAGCACTGCAGTTTTCAATTCCTCCCCTTCCCCCTCGCATCCTCGAGCCACTTCTTGAGGTGCAGGAAGACGTGGTGGTCACTGGGTGCGAGGTCGGAACGGTAAGATCAAAAAGTTCCCATTCGAATATTCGAATTGTCTGGAATGTGAGGACGGCATGTGTGTGGGACCGAAAGGGTGTGTGTGCTTTTGGTGGACTTTACGGATCCTGGAACAAGCATCTACTGTGTGCAAGTCTACTGTGCAGAAACACTTTCAACACTGCGGCGTGCCGCTCAGAACCGACGATGTGGGATGCTGAGATCAGGAAAGACTTGTTCTCCTCCACGACAACACGCGCCTTGGCAACACATGCTGTCCACACATCCCAGACAATTCGGAAATGGGAATGGGAACTTTTGGATCTTACCTTTCCGACCTCGCACCCAGTGACCACCACGTCTTCCTGCACCTCAAGAAGTGGCTCGAGGATGCGAGGGGGAAGGGGAGGAATTGAAAACTGCAGTGCTGCTGAACCGGCTGAACCCACAGGAGGAGGAATTTGATGCAGAGGGTCTCAAAAAGCTTCCTCCACGGAATCAAAACTGTTTGGAAAAGAATGGTGACCACGTAGAAAAATGACACCAGGATGCGTGTTTTCAGAGCCACCAGCACAGTTTTGTTTCATTTGTTCTTTCTTTGTATCCGATAGGCTCTTACTTTCGATATGTCCCTCGTACATATCAAGAATATAATCGATAGCTTCTTAATTATATTAATAGAATGTGCGTCTCTGAATCTAAATAAATGTATCCGTTCCGGTAATATTGCTGTTCAAAATATGCAGGTGAGTAAATCTCTATGCGACATTCCCCATGGAGGATCTTTCTGGTGATTTCCGCGGCAACGGGAGTTTCGCAGGAGAGTTTTGCGGCTCGAATCCGGGCTGGAAGAGAAGACCTGCGGGCGCAAGCCTTTCTCGCATGGACCGCAGACGACTCGGCTTGTTAATATGAATAACTATGCATGTTAAAGTAAATATGTGTATCAATCTATGTAGAATAAGTCTACATGTTTGTTGCCTTTTTTAATGATTGTTCAGGATTTTGATCGGCTCCGCCGTACATGACTTTCGAAGATACTGCTGCCTTTCCTGTGTGACCACCCATCCCGCCTGGAGCCGATTTTAGCCTTTTCTTGGGCCGCAAAAAGGAGCGAACGGAAGAAAAGGAAAAAGGAGCGCCCAGTGCCCAAGCAAGTGATGGCCGCGGGCCGCACACCTTAGCTGCTGTCCGCTTCACTTGAAGTAAGGATCCCAGTGAGAGGCTGTGCTGACATCCTCCTTTCCACGCAGACTCTTCCACATGTGCGATACTCTGTACCATTGTTAAACACTCGCCATTCTGTTTCCGCATTCGTAATTTATGCTTTCGGAATGGATTGTTTGTTTGGTGTTTCATTTTCCTTTTTATTTTTTTCCTTTTTCTTTTCTTTTCTTTTTATTTTTTTTTGTTGCCCTGTTAGGATGCAGATCTGGCATGTGCACTTATGACGTGAATCGTCGGACCAATAGAAAATGATTCCTGGCATAAACGCTCATTATGCATATAATGAGAAAGGCACCCAGAGCACCATGAGCATCGTTATCTTCACGCGGAAAGCTGTTCTGTGATTCTCTATTGCGAACCAATCACCACTGCGCGCGAAGGCTCCGGGAAAATGAATCTTCAGTTGTTCCTATGGTACCTCTTCCTGTTCCAAGGACCAGCTCTGAGCGATGAGCAATCGAGTAGGTGTTTTTTTTCTTCTTCTCTTTGTTTTTTTTTTGCTCCTTTTTCCTTCTCCCCTCGAGTTCCTCGGGTCGTTCGAGATCCCGCCGACGAGGATCATCTTCCACAGAAACTCGCTCTCGCCACCACTGTCATCCTCATAGAGGCGACCACAGCCACGGATGATGCCGGGAGGGCGCGGCGGCGGCGGCGGGGCAGCACGAGAGGGAGTGATGGGTCTCCGTGACGAGCGGGCTGGGGCGTTCGAGGTGTGCCAACACCGAGAACACCGACAACACGAGTCCCTACGAGAGAAGCTTGCGCCCCAGGCTTCTCTCTCCCAACCTGGATTCGAAGAGCAAAGTCCCCCCGCGAAAACTCGCGTTGTCACGGGAACCATGTGAAACGTTCCCTCCACGGGGGATGCCGCTGTTCGGAGAGGGTTGCCTGAGGGCGAAACCACGATCCCACGGGCGGAAAAAACGAAAAAAAAAAATAAACAAATAAGTAATCACGTTGTTTTCTCACATCAGCACACCTTCACACGGGATTCAGAGGAGATGCTGCGGGGATCACGCACGCCACGAAGAAGGCAAGCAAGATGAAGATGACTCGAAGTTTCACGCCGGCAGGCATTGGAGGAGACCCAGAATCCACGGAACTGTTCCATTCGGACGCGAACTGGGAGGGTGCGTCGGCGAGGGGGAGGCCCCCGAGGCGACCTCCGCCTCCCGGAACGAGAGAGAAGAGCGCCTCCTCAGCCTCGACGGAGGACAAGAACTCGCCGACTCCCGTCCCTCAGGTTCAGCTGGCGTGGAACAAACTTCTCAGGTCTTTGGCGGACCCAGAAAGAAAGGTTCCTTCCACCTCCAAGGAGGGATATCTCCCTGGGACGCTGGAGGGAACCGGAACCTCCGATTCCAGGAAGAACGCGAACCAAAGCGATGTTACGCCCAGAGAGTCCGCGAAATCTCCGGGTCGATCCTCAAGGAGGAAGGAAAGTAGCATCCTGCCGAGAAGGGCGGGCGGATCTCCCGTGGAGGCTGGTTCCAACTCCACTACCCTCCGGAAGCTGGAAGCGCACTCCGTCGAGGATGCCAGCCGTGCCAACGACACGCTCGAGGGGCACGGGGTGACCAAGGAGCGCAAGTTTTACTCGGAAACCCTCTCCGATTTCTTGCCGACCATCCAACAGCCCTCTCCGGAGCAGCGGCAGCTGCAGACTGAGCCCAAGCCCTCACCACTGATGGGGAAGTGGAGAAGCGATCCGCAGCATCCGTTCTACCCCAGACAACAGGATCCTCTCACACCAGAGCGAGCGGAAGAAACGACGGAATCCTCCACCGACCAAGAAATCGATAGGAAGGGTCTCGGCACGAGTTCGGAGAACCTGCCCCTCACGGTCTTCGAGACGCCGGACTCCCAGAGGAGCGTCCCCAGCACGGAGAAGATCACTTCGAAGACAAATGAAACGGGGGGTCCTTCCCACAACTACAAGACCGAGGACGTCGGGTCCGCGACCCCCACGACGGTGTCCCGGGTTCCGGCGGCTACGAAAATCCCTTCCTCTGACTCGCTGACGGGTCTGGGCACGGCGGTGGCTTCTTCCTTGGAGGAGGAAGCCGCCGCGACCAAGCAGACCGCCGCCTCCACGGATGGCGTGGCTGCGGACTCTACGCTGGAGCTCACCGAAGCCTCCTCCGAGGTCACAGAAAGCCCCACCAGCCTGGAGACGGACGTAACCGTGGTGGATGTGACGGTCTCTATCCCCGAGGAGGAAACAGACTCCTCTTCGTGCAACGTTACCCTCTCGACCCAGTCGACCTCATCCACGACCGCGGTTTCCACGCAGATTCCGAGCAGTCCGCTCCTGAATCACGTAAGTTCGAAGGAGGAGGAACATTCCGGAGAGACGACCACTGCCTTTTCCTTTGCAGGTGCAGTTTGTTCTGCTCGTCTTGATGTACTTGCTGTACTTCCTGTTGGAATATCTTCTTCTGGTTTGCTTAGGTATTCATTTGTGGGAGTGAATGATATCAATGCGTCCAACCCTTCCCTGCCTCCGCAACCTCCAAGATCTGCTTCCCAACGGAAACGAACGCCCCCCCCAATGCGCCGCCGTCATCCGCACTTTCCCTTCGCTGGTGCGAGGGCTCGTTCCCTCCTTCGGGAAATCGGAACGACGCCCGCAGGGACGAACGCAAAACGTGCCTTCTCGAATCACGTGATCCACGAGTTTGGCGAGCGCATCCTGGGCGAATTCGTGAAACCCGGGGGAGGAAGGGGAGGGAGGGGCAGGGGAACACTTGTTCCCTCCCTCCCCTCGCACCCCATCTTCGGATGTTTCCCGAGCGTTGGCCGGAGTACTTGACTCGTATGAGGCGCGGACATACGTTAGCAGATCTTTCGACGCCTTACCCTCCCCAGCGTCATCCTCTCACTCTTCTCCTCCTCCCTCTTTAGCGTTTTTCTCATCCACCAATCCTGCTTCCCGCTGTTTCCACCTCTGAAGAAGGGAAAAAAACTTTTGCTTTCGTTTCTTCAGAAACGTCCCCCTGCGGTAGTTCCCCCCAGCGAGACCGGCGTCTCTGCGAAGGGTTTGTTGACATCATCGGTTTGAGTTGTTGGTTTTTTCTTTTCCTGTGTTCCGCGGATCGGCGGGAGATTTGGGGGGGGGGGGGGGCTTCCCAGCTCTCCCGGTTACGGAATGTGAGGCGGGAGACGATCGCAAGAAACCATTTGCCCCCAGTACGAAAACCTTCAGCACCGAAGTGGTACGAAAGAGACCAACTGCCACCGTGTGCGGAGGGCGCGCTCGCGACTTCCAGCTTAGCCTGCGAGCGTTTGGCGATTTCTAGCCGTCTGGTTCCCGGAAATGTTTGATGGGCTCAGTTCGAGGTTACAGGAATACGAACTTCTAGCTCCCATACGGTGCTGTCTGTTTACTCACCTTAACTCTTACACTCCTCTCGGTTTGTGAAATGCACCTTTGTTCTTTTTTTAAAAAAAAAAACAGCAATGCATTTTATTTTCTTTCGAAAAACACCTGCGAAAACTAAATGCACTGTATGTTTCCAGGTTTACTGTGAGAGCCGAGACTGCAGCAGCCCGCAAGGAATCCCAGTGCGTGGAAGTCTTATTTAAACCCAGTTTTACATGAGCCAAATAAAGAAATTGTCAGAGGGGATGCATGTTTATATGTGTATACACACACACACATACATACATACATATATTTTCATATACATGTGTGTGTGTGTGTGTGTGTGTATTGTCAAGCGTTTTCCTACTTAGTCTCCCCTACTCTGATTGATGTCCTTAACAGGCGGCGTATTCGAACGCTTCCTTCCGCCATTCTTGTCAACAACACGTGGTTGAAATCATGCCTGGATCAGACAGCGTCCCTACTAGGATTTCTAGTTGCTCCCTTCAGGAGTTCACAGACCTGGGAGCTCCTTGAGGTCGTTCGGGAATGTGTCACGCAATCAGTCGTGTCTCCGACAGAAGCGTCGCTCGCGCTTTTCATTCTTTCTTCCCTTTGGCGGACTTCGCAACGTGGGGCAGGTGTCTTCCACAAACGGGAAAGCGACACAAACAATACGTAGGGATCGGCGTGCCTCCCGCCCCCCTGCCCTCGTTTTTCCGATACCCAGGGACGTTCTTTTCTTGCTGCTTCTGTTCTCCGGTTCCACAACGTTCCTCTGAGCGCGCGTGCCGAGTGGTTGACGCTCATCCCAACCCCGCCCGCATCAGTCGGTGGTGCCGAACTATCGAAGCAGGAATGACCAGAAGCCTTTCCTGTACCAGGACGAGACGGAAGAAACTTTTCAGGTGGCGGTTTAAGGTTCAGGAGCACGTCTGCTCGAGGCGCCGCGATCCAACAGCTTGGAGTGGAGGTACCACCGTTTTGTTGTTGCCTCTGTTTCTTGAATCCGCACTTCGCAAAAAGGTGGAGGTAGATGATAGGCCGTCAAAGTAATGGACTTACCGTGGGAGGAAACGGGAAGCGGCAAGTTGTGGCCTCTTTGAAAAGAGGCTCTGGCGCCCAATAACCATCAAGAACGCATCCATGGATCCTCGAAGAGCACGGAGGCTGAATGGGTGAGAGTCGCTTAGGACCATCTCAGTTTCCACGCGCTCCTTCCTATCTCGTCAAGAAGGAAAGTTCCATCCTGAAGACGGGAGGCACTGAGGTGGTAAATCATCCCTGTGCGTCTCTCGGATGCAGCTTGCTCGCTTTACGGCTGTTTTGCATCCTGCAAAGTACCCATAGGGAGGAGACCTCTGCGTCGGTAGACCTGGTGGACTCCCTGATATTATCGTCGTCGGGTAGGTCGGAGGCTCTGCTTCCGGAGCCGCGAACTCGAACGGCTCCCGTCGCTCGAGACAGTAGGTCCTCCCCTGAGACGTGACCAAGGTGATCTCTCGCTCTCCTCCTCCTTTTTTCTCTCGTTTCCTTCAGAAGATCCGGTTTGCTCCCTCGACGGGACGCCCTCCGCGAATTCGCTCGCAGGTCCTGGGCAAACCAAAGCACGGGATGGAGCGATCCCCTAGAGAGAAGGGGAGGAAGGAAGCAAGAATGAGGACCAAAGGGAGGGAAGGAAGGCGGAAGTGAGCCGGACGACCCATTCCCTTCTATCCTCCTTCCCTTTCTTCGAAGTCGCTGGCTGAGGAGGATGAACTACGGCGACGGGGAGAAGGGAGCGCCGTTCCCTTGAGGAACTCGCCACAGGAGGCCAGCAGCGTGCATCCACCCCCGATCACCCGAGCTTCCTCAATCGCCCGGTTTCCCTACTCTGCTGCGAAGGTCCCTCGACTCGACTTTTCCTGCTCAGGCTTCGGGCTGACCTCTGACTTCGAGGGCGTGCCTTGGTGCCTCTCAGTGCCACCGAAGCGCGCTGGGATTCAGCAGGATCAGAATGAGGGTGAGCAAAAGGACAACGGTGGGAAAAACGGAATGGTCCTCACCTACTTCCCAATGGAAGGAGAGGCATGGGAAGAGAACCTTCGCTTGTTTCCCGCTTCCCTGGCCCGGTGGCTGCTAGGCGGAGAGCTATTCCCGGTGACTGCCTTCCACACATCATGGGTCCCTTCCACACACAGTACTGCGCCGTCTCTGCCTCCTTCCTCGAGAGAACGCAACTCTCTGCAGTGGAAACAGTTTCCATGACTCTCCCTAGGGGTGATTTCCGGAGGGTTACATGCCCAGGTTTGGGAATTTTTTACCTCCGCATGAGTAGAGGAAGTGCAAAGTGGCTGATGATGGAGGAGGAGGGAGAGATACGCCAAGCCGTGCCCCACATGTTCCCAGGTCAAGATCCTGCCGTGGATCGAAGACGATGGATGGAGACTCCTCTCCTCCTTCTCCAGAGTCGATCAGATTGCAGGATGGTGGCAGAACGCCCCTCTCCCTTGGCGCTGCTTTCGGCTGGCGAAGGGGGAGACGGTGCGCAGGCCTGCCGCCCTCGTCGCGTCCTCTTCCCACAAGGAGAGCCGGCGGAGAACGGGATGAGAGGGAGGGGGAGAGAGAGGTTGGAAACTCGCCGTGTCTGGACGTCATGGGAGCTGAGGGTGGGTACCCTCTGTCTCTCGGATGGAGATCAGGTCGCTCTTTCACGGGTCTTCAGGCTGCGGACGTTACCATTCTTACCTGCTCTGCGTTCCGCGCAAGATCCCTTGGGGTAGAGGAGGGGCCCCTCGGGAATACTCATCCCAGAAGGCGCTGGCTGTGAATCCCGCTTCTCTCTTCCTCCTCTCCCCCATGGATGGAAGAGGCAGATGTCTCCCTGTCTTCCAGGAGATCCCGGACGAGGCTTACGGGAACCCGAGCACTCCAGGAAGCGTGTCGGGGAAGGTAGGGGTACGCGAAAGAGCCGGAAACGGCAGAGGAGGAAGCCTGCGGTAAAGGAAAAACCCTCGAACAAGTCTCACCCGCTCCTCCCGAGTCTCCTCCCGAGCAGTAAGTCGGAGGCGGGAGAGGATCGTGATTTGCGAGCTTCTACGGTACTCCCTCCCTCTTTAGTACCTTGAATTCTCATCGGGGGAAGGATATCCGGACTTCCAGAAAAGGCTGGAAGAGTGCTCGGCTTGCACTGCAGGGAGTAAGAAGGGGATGGGAACTTAGAGGAAAAGGGAAGGATGGGGATGAGGAAAGGCGACGGGAAGGAGTTTCGAGCTACATCGCTCCTGGTGCACCTTCCTCAGGCTTGAGAGGACCGGCTAAACGGCTAAGCGCTTCCTGGTCCACTTACAATCTTCTGCACAATCCTTTTTGTGGAAACTGCAAACTTTTCCCTGCAGGAAGCATCTGTTAGTGGGAAGAAGGTATTTTCTCATATGCATATTGGACTGGGAGGCAGCACTGGGTGAGGAAGAAGAGAAGAGGAAGATCTCTGGCTGTCGGTGTCCGAAGGGGACTTTTCGGAAACTGGAAGATGCCAGACGGGGAATTCAAGAAAAAAACAACAGTTTCTTCGTCCATACAGCTGATGGTGGACGGTGGTTTGCGAACGGGATTTCCTTGCAGCATGTGGGATGCATGCATGCGAAAGGAGGACAGGCGCAAACGTAACGGATCTCTTGAAAAAGCGAAAAGTCGTCGCGAGGGATCGGATCCATTCTTCCACAGCCACCACTTTCCAGGGATTCACTGAGTTTTCATACAAGCGTCGACAGAGGAAGAAACTGTAACGGTCTGGAGAACTGGAGGTGCCAGGCAACCGCCACCACTGCCACAATTCTTTCTAGTTCAGCCTTGAGAGTACAGGAAAGAAGGCAAGCAAAGGCAGATCCATCACCTAAAGTCAAGACCGAACGGGTCAATGAAAGGCTCGGCGTGTCCTGGCTTCAGTCTCTTTGCAGTTGCCTCTTCAGTTCGTAAAAAAAAAAAGACGGAAAGAGAAGAGATCGGGAAAGTGACAAACGAAGTGTTCGATAGAGGAGAGAAGAAAATATCTGCATGTCAAAGTTAACCAAGGAATACCTTAGTCGTCGCAACCTAACTCTCTATTTTGTATTTTATTGTATCTTAATTTTTTTTGAAAAAAGGACTCAGCATAGACTTTTCCAATAAGGACAAGGTTTTCTTCTTCCTACCCACATGCAAAGGAAGATTTATATACCCACCCTCTTTGGAAATGCCTATGATTTGTGAGCAAACTTTATTTCTGATTCAATCTTAGCAACAAGTTCTATAGTATCAAGGCAAATCAAGCTTTGCTTAAGCGAAACTCCCGAGGATTCGAGCTCATACAGGAGTGGATACATGGCAGATCTGTCTGGTAGTATTCTAATTCACTCATCTGAATTTCAGAATAGATTTAAGGCAATGCAGAATCATCGATCCATTAATGCTATTGGAAGGCGAAATTTCAAAGGAAAATGTAATCTTGGCATTGATTGATGGCTGGATCGAGGAGCAGAATGAAATCTCACGAGACCAAAGTACAGAATAGTACGATTTCATTTCAACTTTGTCATACGCTAATTTGGTCACTTTGAATTTTAAACACTAGAGTGATAAAATGCACATAATTTTGAAAATAAACTTTTCATCATAATGACAAGCTCATGTATTTGGCAAACAAGAAACTTTTTGGGCAAAGATGGATTTGACTGTAACATCAGAGCGTACTTCCTAGGCAACAAGACTCGCCATTCGAAACTGTTAAAGCTTTTAAAGAAGAACACAACATAACAGAAGCAATCTTAGTTCTCATTTAGTTTCTGAGATGAGCCTCAATAAAGAGATTTTAAGTGTTTTGAAGTTTGGATAAAAAGTTTTAAACTGTTTGCAAAATCCATTTCCTTTCCTTTTACGCTATAAATTATTAGGTACATTCCAATAACATAATGGCATACCTACTAATTATCCTTCTTTCTCCTGAACTTTTTGTTTGATGATTTGAGAAAAGTAATTAGGATGAAAATAAGCCATGCATTGACGCAAATGAGAACAAAACAGCAACTTAAATCTAATGTTTTATGTATCCAAAAAACTCTACAAAATAGATAAAAGTAATTTGTATAGTTATATATGCAATTATATGTGTCGTAGATATGAATTTTCTTTTTGCATAGTCTACTACCTTATTCAAAGGATTGGTGAAATTTGTGTTTTATCAAGAACTTCTTTCAAGGTGCATTTCTTACGAAATGCAGTCAGCTTCACGAATCTCCACATAGAATAATTTATCCTATTTTATGGGAAAATTCAAGACCTTCGTTCGAAATCGTAGATTCCTCTTAGAGAAAACTCTATTTGAAGAACATTCAGAGAAATAGGGTGAAAATATAGAGTTTTGATGCACAGGTTTGAATTTTCCCAAGCTGCTGCTTAAGAGTGTGGTAATCCTGGATTTTTAAATGTGATTGGCGGGTTTAAATATTTTAAAGGAATATGCACTTGGAATGTTTCTTTGAGGTGTGTGCATTTATGGTGTGTCTGAACGAACGGATTTTTTTTTTATTATTATTATTAAGTAATCAACTACGTGTTAGTGTATTTTTAACTATGTTCTCAATCTCTGTATAACAGTTTTTTCTGTATAACCTAGTTCATTTTCATTTATGTTAGAATGCTTTAATCAAGATCAGTGCACTCAGTTTTCTCGGAATATTTTTTCTGTTAAGGAATTACTCACCAGGTCACAATGATCGATTATGTTAAAATTGAAAAAATCGGAGAAGGTTGGCATTTTTTTTTTTCTTGGAAGTGATTACGATATGCCTCTTTAAATTTCAGGAACGTATGGTGTAGTCTACAAAGCCAAACAACGATCCACGGGTCAGTTTGTAGCGATGAAGAAAATTCGTATGGATAGTGAAGACGAGGGTATACCTCCGACAGCGATTCGAGAAATTTCACTGCTGCGGGAAATTCAACATGCAAATGTAGTTCGGTAAGTCACCAAAAATACTGCGTTGTCAAAAAGTACTATTGAGCTGATGTTTATTTGAAGTTACTATGTGAATTTTTGATATTCACATCAAAGTTATATGTTTTTTATGCACAAATAGCTGTAAGATACATAATTTAATGTAGATATTAAAAAAAAAACATGCAATAGCTTGTTGGATGTCTTTACTGACCCTCAAGGAAGGCTCTTTCTAATATTTGAATACCTCTCCATGGATTTGAAAAAATATTTGGATTTGTTTCCCAAAGATGATTTTCTGGATCCAATGCTCGTCAAGTCATATGTGTGCCAGGTATGGTATGCACCGTGAAGAGTACGGCAATGTTAGTATTTGTGGCAGATTTTGCAGTCCATTCTCTATTGTCACCAACGACGCATCTTGCATAGGGATCTTAAGCCACAGAACTTACTCATCGATAACAAAGGGATCATTAAAGTCGGAGATTTTGGTCTAGCACGCACATTTGGCATTCCCACTCGGATTTACACTCATGAGGTGACCGTAAAATTTTAAAAACGCCTCCAATATGGATATCAGGTGGTCACTTTGTGGTATCGTGCTCCAGAAGTCTTGTTGGGGTCTCAAAAGTATGCCTGTGCTGTAGATATATGGTCTATCGGATGCATTTTTGCGGAGCTGGTAACTAAAAAGCCTCTATTTCATGGAGATTCGGAGATTGATCAGTTATTTCGCATATTTCGGTAAGTGATGGGTCAAGTCACATGATTGTGTATTGTTTTAGAACTTTGAAAACTCCCACTGAATCACTGTGGCCTGGAGTGTCTGAACTTCCAAACTACAAGAGCTCTTTCCCCAACTGGACTACCAATAATTTGACTGACAGTGTTCCTGGCCTATCAATTGATGGACTGGAACTAATGCAGAAGATGTTTGCTTACGACCCTGTCCAGCGTATTTCAGCACGCAAAGCCCTGCAACATCCCTATTTTGCTGATCTGGATAAAAGTTCCCTCCCAGCCCCACTAGAAACAGCCATCCAATGTTGAATAGATCGTTTATTGCTTTTTTTCCTTAACAAAGGGTGCTGCTAAGTGGTCTTTACCCTGTGCTTCAAGAGCCAAAATCCATTCATGCATTTCCTGCTGATATGAAAGTTTAGCCTCGTGACTTTTTGCAACATAATGTTCTCGTTCAGAATCATGAAGCTGATTCCACTGGGAAGCTAAGTGTTGAATGAAATCACACACTGAAACATCTCCTCTTTCACCCATATGATCTTTAACATATAATCCAAAAGCATTTACAGGCCTTTTGGGTTTCCCTAAAGCTCTTAATTCCTAAACAAAATAGTTATCGAAAACTTATAAGCTATACAATACTTTCTTCTCTTGCCGGAGTTTAGCCAACCTCTTCTTCTCTTTCTTTTCCATGGAAAGCTTCTCTTTCATTTCTGGGGTTAATGTTGCCTCATAAGCACATTTTTGTCTTTGAAATTCTTGGAGTGCTTCCTGAAACTTTCTTATATATTCAGTTTTAGTAGTTTCATCTAATCTTTGCCAAGACTCAGCTAACTTGCTTACAAACTCTGAGCAAATATGAGCTAATCTGTTCAATATGCCTCACCCTTATATGGTAAGTTAGCATACTCAGGAAGCAGTCGCAGTTTTTGGCTTTCACGCACAAAATACCACAAATATGCATTACGAGGAAAACTTGGAGGAGGTGGCACATTTGTCTCTTTAACTCTTGAACCCCATAAAACTAAAGATGGTACAAAAGCTGCTGCAGGCTGAATACTAAACAAACACAAACATTTGCAATAAGAGAATCATATGCCTTACAACAGACTCTGTGGAAGTTCCAATGCATTTAGATGAGAATGTCCACCTGAAACAGCCAGTCTATGCAATTTATGCATCACGCTATACAGGGCCATTTCAAGCTGATATCATCCAAATGAAACTTGTATTTTTTTTCTGTTGTTAGGCATTCACTTTACATTTGTATGCTGCCTGTTTACAAAATGCTTTAAATACACTGTTAACCCCTTACAGCTCGATCATAACTTGCAAATACAAAAGCATTACTACAAATTTAGATTACATGTAATTTTGCAAGGCTACGGGCTAAGACTTTCAAACGATTAAACATGAACAATCATGTACGGGTACGTGATGATTTTGGTCAAAGAAATTTTATACCACTACGGGAGAAGCGCGAAGTCAAATAATCAGAAATACCGTGATTTTAAAGGATCTGTGGGCTTAAAATGCATTTTGAAAGCAATCCGCGCTAGGTGTTTACTTGCGAATCGAAACGAGTACGTTTCCACCTTGTTCACCCCGATATGCGACTCTCGCGTCCCTCACTACAGCTCAACACCGCGCGCCTCCGCAGCAGCCAAAACTTCAGTGTGCCCATTAACGAATGTGCGGAAGATGAAAATATCTCTGAACGTACCTTCAGGGTTGTACACTTTTAGCAGTAATTCATGATAGTGCACAGTCATATATTTACTTAAAAAAGTAAATGAAGTTGGAACAAGGTTAACAGTTCCATGAGAAGTACAGAACAACATATGAATTTCTGTTAAGGAACAATTTCTGACGATATGGCAAGATAACTTTGGTTCCTTTGGATAAAAAAAAATCAAAGAGGAGTGATCTATTATTTGCAGCACTTTTTGAATACCGAGTCCTCATATCACTTTTCAATTTATCTATTTCCAACTACAGATTACAATTAATTTATCTTTATTTTTATTTCTTTATAATATAATTTCCACGACAATAATTTCATAAGCCAGAGAAAAGGCATTACATGTTACATACTGTTTGCGAGAAGCATATACAAAATAATTTTGAATCTGACACTCGACTGTAACAAACCATCATCCTTATTTAAAGACTTAAAAATGATAGATAGAAGGATCAAAAAAAAAAAAGAGTAACTTCAAAGAATAGAACCATAGGTTTCAAATAACTTCGATGTCTTAAGGACACTTCTAATCTGTATGCCTGGACTCGATGCTCTTGAGTTTCAACAAAAATTCAAGATTCCTTTACATTTCCATGCAATCTAATGAAGTGATTTGCGTAAATATGTATAGGATGAATTTCAGATAATTTTCAAAGTAATTACCAAAGATTCACTAAATTCAGTTAAGTAAAATTAATTGAAATCGAAATAATGAACGCCAAGAGTTCATAAAGATCTATTTAAGAGAACAGCTTCATAAAGAATGTGTCAAAACAATCATAATTGTTTAATATAGGAACATATCCATGCGAAAATCTGAAATACTGAATTACACATGAACGGTAATCATCCAGTGCCATCAATGAAAGAAAAAAAAAAAAAAAATTTTTTTTCAATACTATCTCCGAATTCTGATGCATGTTTAAGAAGCAGGATACTCGTTCAGACTTTGTATTAGAGACTCATTAAAAGACATGCTTTTTCCTATAAGATGCGAGTGGTAACGTACATTGATTCAACATTTGTTTTGAAGTGTGCAAATGAACCGGTGACATTGGAACACCTTCAGCAAAGAAGAAAACATGAAACAGGTCGAATTTTGTTTAGAAAATGCTTGTCTCTTTTACACGAAAAGACTACACCACGTTACAAAGAGTAACATATCTTGAAAACGAATGCAAACTCCCATCATGCGAGAAGTAGAAGAAATAAATTATAATTCTGTAGGAATCTGAACTGATTAAGGATTGCACAGTTTCTAAAAAGATGCGGAAGTCCGACAACTGCTATAACAGCGCACGTATGAGACTGGTATATTTGGCATGCAAGAAAGGCTTGCCAACCTATAATTGAATTCAAGGAACGTGCAAAATTTAAAAATAATCGATTGGAAAAATAAGCAACAAATGCAAAGGTGAATAAGAATGCTTGAAATGTTTACGGGATGAATAGCTAAGATAAATTGTCCTTTTTTACGTAGCTTATACGGTAAGCTAAGAGTTTGGGGGACTTCCGCAACACATCCACTTCCGTCAACTGCCGTAGTTTCACTTAACTATTCAATCTATTAATTAAATCAAAGAATTATTTAGTGATTTATCTTGCTTGTGATCGAAAATGATTGCTCTTTCTTGTTCATTTACACTTGTGATGCAACCCTATGTAACATAATTGCAGTTTCAGTTTTCAGTTTCTTAATTTCGGTTTAAATTTCCAAGTAAATAGGTTTTCATTCGGCTAGTTAATCAGAATTATTACCACACACCTGAATTCCAGCCAGAATCTTTGGAAGTACTTGTTCGAACAAAACAATGCCAAAGATAAATCTTTATCCAATTAGAGGATTTTATCACATAGATGGCACATAAGACTATTAAGATTCTCATATTTACGCATCCAGCTAACATGTGAAAGCACAAAAAAACAATTACTGATTTTCTTATGGAGCAACCATTTTTGTTGAATGATAAAAATCCCACACACATGAATGCGTGGTGCACGTTTGTAAAAAGAATACAAAACATATATTTTTATAGAATGTTTCCAACACCATTTAGAGTTCAGTAAATGATCTTTTCAACCAGCATATGCGGCAAATTTATGACAAAACTGACACAAAAATGATGAAGCCAAGAACAATGTAGGTTTTTATCTGGTAATAATTTTTGAAATTGAATAAAATCTTCCTCAGCACTGCATGTAATGTATGAAACAACTTGCTTGTTTAAAAACTTCAGTCTTGTCAGTTCTGCATGCAACGTGGCACAGAAGGGGGAGAAAAAGAATCCAAATGATAATAATTGAAACAAACTGGATGATTCATAAACAGAGACATGTCAAACATTACAAAATTCCATGCAGTAATTTGATGTAACCAGTGATTATTGCTAGTCTACTGAGATGTCATTGATCTCTGAGAACATTTTAGGAACTACAACCATTAGAATAGTTACATTTATAATATGCTTATTACTTTGTACCTGAAATTAGCAGTTTAGTTTTCTGCTTACAACATTCTTGTTCGATATTCATACACAAACTTGGCCGAAATTTCTCAGAAGAATTCAATTTAAGTAGTTTAAATTTCATATTTAAAACGATTACTTGTTACAAACTCAGAAAACGTCCTTCTGATTAAGAAATTCCGCTGGTAACATTTATTTAGCAAACTACCTCATTTGTTCAACTATAGAAATGCAAATTTTTTTTTCCCTACATAGGCATTCAGTTTTATACATCAGTCCTCTTCATCCACACAATTTGGTAAAAAACAAATACATATCAATGTATGTATACAACTAATATACCCATCAACAGATTTATATTATCAGGAAGTAGCTAACAAAACTTATATCTTTCTGACTATTGACCCAAGAAAAGATCAGTTTTCACATCATGCACAATAATCAGGTTTTAAACTCAGTGGGTCAAGGTAATTTTCAAAGTGATAAACTGTTGGCTGGGCTTTTTTTGTTTTAAAATACAAACCAGATAATTGAACAAAAAATCTTGGTATCAGCTCAGCTTGCCTATGTCCCATTTTTGAAACAACCCAGATGCTGTGAAGATGAAAGAATCCACAATGCCAGCTACCGTGAATGTTCCACCAATGATAGCGCAGATCTAAAACAAGTATGACAACCTTTATGTTCAAACTTTCCCAATTACCAAGGTAATAAAATTATACAGTGGCTGGATCTTTTCCTTGTAATGGACTGTGAGTGGATTTAGATCATAACGAAACCACAGAGCTGGCATGCTGGGCCCCATTAAATTCAAAGTAATATATGACTATAAATGGACATTCCAACAGTACAAAGTAATCATACTCACTTTATAAGCATATGTGTACTGGTAAGTCACTTGTGTTGGCATGTTGCTATGATCTACTATGGTAGGTACTAACTTGATGACATAATCATGTGTCACCAAGTCTGCAAAACATCACCACACTAGGCTTTGAAGTAACTCACCATTCTTATCCAGATGGCTGCATCCTTTAAGAGCATTAAAACTACCTGGCACTTGAGAAGATGTTATTATATCTCCAAATGTTAATTCATGAATTTGATGAGCAAAGTCATACTTTTTTGGTTGCTCTTTGGTTGAATGGGTTGACAGATGAAAGTTTCCTAAATTATCTTGTTGCAAATTTTGCAGTAGAAATGAAGATCATTTCACCTGGTAACTTATTGATGTAAAACCTGGCTTCAAATAGGCAACCTGTTTCACCCAGGGGAATTAAATTAGTATTTTCCACAAATCCTACTTCATGTCTGCCCCGATCATCTTGAATATCTAATCCAAGGTCTAATCACAAATTACCAACTTTTAATAATGCTAAAAATATAATTACATGTGCATTCCATATTTAGGATGCTAACATTTAGACGTACTGCAATCTTTTCATCACTATTTGATGTGCTTACATAAATTTCTGATACACTGAAATTTGTTAAATTGAATTTTTTTTCAAATATAAAATAAGTTACATTTCTCTGGTTATAAACTGCCTGAATTCATACAAAAAAAGAATAGTCATAAAAAGAATACAGAATAGAGAAACTATTGCTCCAGTAACGGTAGGCTGTGTTAGATCTTTGGGTATTTTCCTATAAATATCGAATCTGAAACAATAATTACTAAAACATATCAAAAAACGAAAAAGGGACCTCTTACCTTTTAATATCGATTCTCATAATCTACAGTTCTTTCTCTATATATGAAATTCAGTGCAATAATAACATGACTAGACAACACCACTACACTTCTTGGTTACCCGCTTTCAAAATTGTAACATCATTTCTATAATGAATACATGAGAATTCAATGCATAATATTCAATATTCAACTAAGAACATCACAATTTTTGAAAAGAAATACAATTTTGAGCGTTTTGGTTCATTACCGTTTACGTTTTACTAAAACGTAAATGGTTCGAGGAAACTAGCCTCGAAACCAAACCAGTTCTGTTTTAACGCAAAAATTACTAAATAAAAATAATTTAACTTGAAATGTATATGGCTGAACGGATGGTTCCCACCGAAAACGTCATCGTCAGATCCAAGAAAAATCATTGAAATGACATATGTGTTCGTGAGCAATTCACACCTCATGGCGAAGGCGGCACAGATACATCTGATGCATCTGCACCGATTGCTCCGACTCCGAGCTCAGAATTTCATGGCAGAAGAAAAAAATTCAAATAAATCATGAATGAAAAATTAAGATGTCTCGACAGAAATGGCATTATTTAACATTTGTAAGCATTTGTTCCTGTTTGTTTCTTTGTCAAATTCAAAACACTGGATCGAAGTTCCACAGCAAAACCTCTATAAAATAAAACTTCCAGTCCGTTTTAAAATTCTAAAACTATAAACACATTTAGATCTGCACCCCAAGTTTTTATGTCTGCATCTTTATTTGTAAGAAAAATTTTCCCGTGATTTAATATTTCGTTGCAATTTTGCTTATTACGAGATTCGACTTTTTTATTTGATTTGAAACGGTTTTAGCATTTCCGGCACGATTTGAACGTGCTGCAATGTGTGCATCAATTATTTTAGAAGTTTTTTTTTTTTTCCATTATTTGAGACATCACTAAAACATTGACGAACACCTTCAGCATCGAACTCTAAGTTCTTGCATGATGGCATTCTAAACCTTAAGGAAAAGAAATGAATCGTAACGCACTTTTTAGGGATTTAAAGGGAAAACAGAATTGTGCATATTGTGAATAAGTTTTTTCCAACAAATTACGTCTTCACTTTTTGTGGGATTCTGAGAACACATATCATAGAACAATGTGGAGAATGAGGTTACGCAGGGTTGCGGTAGAAATCGTGCTGCCAAGTGTGTCTTGCACAAGGAGGCAACCTCCAGAAGAAAATGAGGGGCAAGCAGGAAATAATATTGCGCTTTATGGAGTTACAAACTAACATCTCAAACGTTGCAAGGGGAGCAGATAAAACGCTTCGTGAATCGGAGTTGTTCGGGAAAAATGAAATTCCATCGGATGGAACTTTCCAGCGAGATGCTGACTCCTTTTAACTACAAATAGTGACTGATGAGCACATTTTCTGATGAGCACTGATTGGAATAATTTGTAACCACGGAGAAAGGGACAGCTAACTGAAAGTGTGGATGTAAATAATCCACCTTTTTACAAAAATAAGATTTGTGAAAAGTTCCTTCCTTTATTCTTAAGATTCGCTTCCAATCGGAGGTTACATTTCGTTTCCATTATGCAAATCAAATATTTTGATTCGAGGCTGTTGAGGAAAAGTTAGTGTTTAGGGACGTTTGTCATTCTGGTAACGACTTCATGGAGAACATCTCTTGTGAGCTGCTAAGCACATTCCTGTCTCTGCAAGAGTACATGACCATGGGGTCCCAGGTCATGAGACGACTTCGTGACGAAATTAGCTAACTTCATTTGCTTGGGGCTACTTCCAAGTTGATGCACGCATGATTCTATGTGATCACCGGGAAAACCATGGAATGGCTTCCAATATGTAGATTTCTTTCATCAGCTTAAAATCAAGACCGACTTGGAAACTGACTGAAAGTGAGAGTGAATTGAGCGTTTTCCATTTGCGATGACCATTGTAGACAACTCTACACACTTTATGCTGTTCCAAAGGGTGCTTAAGATGTAAGATGCTGCATTTCACATAGATGCAAATATAAGGCAAGTCTTTGTTTCTCGTATCAGCAGTCTTCATATGCACACAATTGTATAATAATCTTCAAATACGGGATGGAGAGCAAGGTTAAATTGCACATCCTCCATAAGTTAAACATGCAAAGTTTGGAAGTTCATATCACTACCAGGATTCCAATTCCATTCACCATGTTCATTCCATGTATTATCCAAACATCCTCTTGCCAAAATTTCCTGACAACTTTCCCCTTCCCTTTAATGTTTAAAGTCTCACAGCATTAACAGCACACGTAGCAACACAAACCAAACATTCTCAACAGCCCACACCAGTTTTTTGGTTAGAAACCATAACCAAAATAATCACTCCATTTTCAATAGTACTGCTCCAGTTGCAACAGCAGTGTCCACTTTCAACCCTCATCCCACTTTGTGCTAACTGGTACAACAAATTTTTAAAGAAAAACAATTTTCACTTTATCTTATCCATCCATATCCATATGCTTCCTTAGTGTTTTCACTCCTGATGCCAGCATCCATAAGCATCAAAATCTACAACCCTCCCCTTCTAATCATATCGTAATCATTTACAAATATTATGTGGAGATCATCTTCAATCTCCTCTTTTCATTAAAGAAACACACGACTATTTAATTGATGAATGTGGCATGCAACATTGTTTGTATCAAGAATTGACCATGGTGCACGCACATACATCAATAGTTTGTTCCATGTGACTCAAACTAGGTAACTAGTTGACAATTTGCATAGTTCAGCAACCTATTTATCAATTCGTGTTGAAAAGATTGTGCTAGACACAATGAAACAAAAGTTTTTAAATAATAATTCAGCACTCAATCACCAGGAAATGGTGTGTCTACCAATAATAATCTCCATTTATTATTTTTCAAGTATATGTGGTCCTCTGTTTAATGTGAAATTCCAAATTGGAACTTTGGGATCCATGGATTGAAGAACTCAAGTTAAAATATTACTCCATTAATCAAAACAAGTTATTTCATGCATTCAGTTTTGACATAGTGCCATATGTATCCCCAATATCAAGTAACATGACAAACTTTCAGAATGTAAAAAATAGCACAAATTATCAGTGACTAAACAGGCATAGTGTTATACAAAAACCTGCCAACATAATAATATTTGCAGCTACATTTTCATCTAAAAATCATACTATATTGCAAAACAGAGGATAACAGAGTTTCTTTGTTCTCTGCACATCTATAACTCCAATTCTTGGCATTAAATTTTGCTAGAACATGCTGAACTAATATTTTAATAACTTGCCATAAAAAATTTTATGGCCTAATTTAAGATTCCATCTAATAAAAATTCAATTATTCTCCTGTAAAGATTGGAGGGCGTTTTTCTTTGAAGGCTTTCAAAGCTTCAGAACGATCCTTCGAAAAAACAGTAGAAGAATAGGCTGCCTCTTCTAATGCCAATGCTGTTTTCAAATCTATATCATAACCATGATTGAGAACAAACTTGGCTAATTTAGTAGCCATTAAAGCATTCGCTGTAATCTTTTTTGCCAAAGAGAGAGCTGCTTGGAAAGCAGCATTTCCTTCACTATTCTGAGAAACTGCACGGTTCACTAAACCCAACTTTTCTGCTTTCTCGCCATTAAACACTTCTGCAGTCAAAACCAATTCCTTAGCTTTCAGTGATCCAATGAGGCGGGACATTCTTGCACAGCCCCCTGCACCAGGAAATATACCTAGACTGGTTTCGACTAACCCCAGTCTGATATCTGAGGCACAGATTAACAAATCACAAGACATAGCAAGCTCCAGTCCTCCTCCTAGTGCATGGCCATCCATAGCAGCAATGGTAACAGGTGTCAGTTGCTGGAGTTTAAGAGTGAGTTTTCTCAGTTTTCTAACAAATGGGACAACATCACTAATCTTCATTTCTTCACGTTCTTTCAAATCTGCACCAGCACAAAATATTTGGGGGACCACACTATGCAACACAACTACGTGCACTTGAGTGTTCGACTCAATTTCATCTAAAATATCGTCCATTTCCTGCACAAATGCTTTGCTTATAGCATTCTTCCTTTCTGCTCTGTTTATTCCCAGAGAAAAGATACCTTTATGCTCACCGGCTAGAAGCTCTGTTTTGAAAACACTTTTGTTGATGATATTCTGCGTGTATACCGAAAACATGCGGTTCATGCTGGTGTTGCAGAACTGTTGCAACATGTTAGTTACAAGAGCGGGAATTCCAATAAGCACCTGTCACATAAATCTGAACACCTCTTCGTAAAGACGGCAAAAACAACTACTGTGCAACATTTCATTAACACAACATCAGCAGCTTTGTCTGTGCTGAGAACCACTGCATAGTTTATCACAGCATC
The DNA here is from genome assembly GCA_036172245.1 of Raillietiella orientalis. Classification (NCBI taxonomy): domain Eukaryota; kingdom Metazoa; phylum Arthropoda; class Ichthyostraca; order Raillietiellida; family Raillietiellidae; genus Raillietiella; species Raillietiella orientalis. The sequence continues at coordinate 1,014,074 of JAYWIR010000003.1, read as the reverse complement.
CCACTGAAGCTGCTAGAAGAACAGTCAAATACACGGGGCAGCGCGCTTACGTGGTGTTCGGCAATAAGTACCAATATGGATCCAAACACACTCTGGCTATAAAATACTATGGAAAAGCCAGGCTCGTTCCAATTTGGTTGGGGGGGGGAGGGATTCACCCTTGATCGAGAAATGCATATTGGCAGCATTTCGGGTGCATTCAACCATTGGGATCGTTGATTTTACTCCCTACTTTACTGAAGGATGTGAGAACTGCACATTCCCTAAGGTTAGCTGTTCTCAGAGGGTGATTGCCTGAGGAAAGCTATGGATATGGGAAAAAATAAAAAATACTTAGCATTTTCATTCCATCACTTTGGTATGGAGAAACATTCTCTAGGTGTGCAATGTTTACTCAAAACAAGACTTATGGTATCGACATGGGATGATTGGGATTCGAATAGGACTTGGTTCAGGAATGGGAGGGGACACAGAAAGTATGTAGTAGGAAGCAATCAGAAACATGCCTAGAAGCTGTCCAAGAAAGGATTCTGCATATGGAAGATCAATTTACAAGTGATGAAATAGAAATCCAATCGAATACGAAGTAGGAGTTAGCCAATGGCTGCAACCAGCGGTAGAGACATGCAGAGGAAAATACATCTTAAGTATACGTAGGATCTGAAACTTGCATTGGACCGATAGAAAGTCAGGAGGCAGATGCCACTATAAGTTCAACAGCCGTCTGCAACGATTCGAATACTCGTATTCATTCATCTATTCATTTAGTTTCCACTCCCTCTGCTCTAAGAATTCAAAGCATTGCCTTCCTTCTGGATAACAGATATTCACACGTCTAAGAGAATGCGACCCAAGTTTACTTGAAAATTTGCGAAAAACTCTCTCAAATTAACTCGCAGACTGGCAAATACTTGGCGGGATTCTTCGCATGCGGTAGTGAAGAACTCTATTTTTCGTCCCTTGGGTTCAAAGTAAATAAATTTGTACAAATTGCTTTAAGTAACTAAGTAAACATTCAGATACTCTTGATGGCAAGCCCTCATTAATAAAATTATGAAATCTCTTCAAATTCATTGCAGTTGCGTTAAGTATGAAAGTGCAATATATTCACCCATTTTGAGCAGCTGACGTTGATACATAGAGAATGCCATTCGTTGCAAATTCTATCAATTCGACTATGTTTCTTGTTTTACATTTACAAAGAAATATACAGCAAGGACTCCTTGAATTGTTTAAGGCCTTTAGAATTCATGTCCACATATGCTACCATTTCGTTGTTAACAACAAATCACATACTCGAATATGTGAATGCAGAACAAGTCTCTGTATAGAGAAATATGTATGTTAACCAAATGTTAATGTAAAATAGTTTTATTTCCACTTCAATGAGAACCTACATACCCTGAATTCTTAACCAATATGCACGTTCATAAATGAGAAAATTTTCACCGAGTGAAAGAAATGGCATAAGGTAAAGAAACCTTACTAGTTAAATGTCCACAATTCCTAATGTCTAAGTTGAACACAAACTTAAATGCCATGACAAATATCTAAGTTCATCGGAGATAATCTAACGATAGAGTTCGAAATGGAAAAAATGAACATCAGATCAATATTATCTGGGGCTCATTTCAAAATGGTAACTGAAAAGTTCAACGATTCCCCCCCCCCATTTTGATATTTTACATTTTTTAGGGATATAAAAAAAAATAGGTATGGACTAATTGTGAATATCTCTAAGTTTTTTCCAACAAATTACGTCTTCACTTTTTGTGGGATTCTGAGAACACATATCATAGAACAATGTGGAGAATGAGGTTACGCAGGGTTGCGGTAGAAATCGTGCTGCCAAGTGTGTCTTGCACAAGGAGGCAACCTCCAGAAGAAAATGAGGGGCAAGCAGGAAATAATATTGCGCTTTATGGAGTTACAAACTAACATCTCAAACGTTGCAAGGGGAGCAGATAAAACGCTTCGTGAATCGGAGTTGTTCGGGAAAAATGAAATTCCATCGGATGGAACTTTCCAGCGAGATGCTGACTCCTTTTAACTACAAATAGTGACTGATGAGCACATTTTCTGATGAGCACTGATTGGAATAATTTGTAACCACGGAGAAAGGGACAGCTAACTGAAAGTGTGGATGTAAATAATCCACCTTTTTACAAAAATAAGATTTGTGAAAAGTTCCTTCCTTTATTCTTAAGATTCGCTTCCAATCGGAGGTTACATTTCGTTTCCATTAGCACAATCTTATGCAAATCAAATATGTTCTAGATAGCATGAATAGTTTTCTTGCGTGATTGATTGTTTTAGTACCTCTTGATGGGAGTTCGTTTTTATCATACCTTTAGATAAGAGTTCGCTTAGTGGATTCTTTGCTATAGATAATGCGAAAGATGCACTATCTGGAGCTATAAGGGCTCCTGTCTAGACGCTCCTAATTAGATAATGGTTTTCCTTTTCTCATAGAAATGAAACTTAAATTGCAGAAGGATTCTCTCATTTACTTTGCGTCTCTCTGTCTTTTTTAATCACAAAATAGAATGCATGGAACGCATGGAACCAAATGACTTCAGAAATGCGAATGACGGAATAAAATTATTTATATTATGGTTTATTTAAATTTACATTCATTGATGTCTTCGTTGGAAAGCAGAACGTCTTGTCATCACTATTTTATTCATGATTAATGACTTTTTTCTTTTCAAATAATTGCGCTTTTCCATCACATTGATATTTTGTTAACAATATTTTTCCTTTTATTTAGAAATTTCCGAGTACCTTTTGAATACTCAGACAAGATTTTAATAGTTTTTATTTGCTTATATAGATGATTTGGGAATCCTTTCAATGTCTATGTGGTTTTCTCATCTCATGTATTTGATGAGAGATAATCGTTGTTTGCAAAGTACTCACTGATTACAGAGTATCTTGAAGTTCAGGCTATTAAGCATATAAGTCAAATCTCATTGGGTCCTTTTTGCTTTGTTCCATTAAATTATAGAACCCTTTGCACCAGCACGTTATGCACGAGATCGGTTTTACACTTCACATGCTTAAGATAATCTTACAATGTATTTGCACTGCTTACTGCTCTTGACAAATGAGACTGAACATTTTTTTTTTTCCTCGATAGATTTGCACCTCTCTTCTACTGCTTTTGGTGTTGGATTGTTGTTCTCTTATACATTTCTCTTGAAAGTAGTATCATTTATCGGTAGGCTCCTACTGTAAATTGACACATATTCTGAATATCATTTACTTCTTCAACAGGACCTCAGAAATATTATGACGAAAATCCTCCTGAGATTCCAGCGACTCTCCGGCTGCTGCCATACCTTTTATCATGTTTTTCTTAAAAAAGAGCCTCAGTGAAGTGAATAATCTTCTAATTGATCTTGCTTAGTTGTTGTCTAAGGCTACCTAGAGTTACTGCCTGTAGAAAAACTCTTCATTTTTCTCTTTGCGAGGATTGAAATAGACGTCTAGGTACACGTCTCCAGGCGGAAGTCTTTCACATTCTTCGATTATATATCAGACGCTAAGGCTGAACCATTACGAAAAAGATACAAAGGGATTCTCTCGAGTTCTCCTTATGCATCCTAGTTTGGGAGTTTCCTTTAATTGAAAGCGGTAGCGTAATCTCCGTTTTTGTTTCCAGATAGGGTTGATAATTTTTTATCAGTGCAAGCCGACTTCCGTAGCTTTCGCCGACCCTTAGAGAAAACAAAATGTCATTGAAGTATCAGTTTTCCCAGCTCTCTATGAGTTGCGAAAAGTCACTTTTTCCATTTTGATGTTTAGTCGATAAGCTTTTGATGTTTCAGATGTTCGGACTTTAGGCTATATAGGCTATAGAACTCCTCGTTGCTTTGGAATTGCGGACTATACTGAACATTTTTTGTTTAGCACTTGAAGTCTCCCTAAACATTTGGCGAGCATCTTTGGATGCAGACACTTCAGGTTTTTTCTCGTATCTGGTTTTGATCATTTTCCAATTTTTCCAATAAATCTTTCGAAAGGCTTTACCTACACATCTACAGAGTTTAGATATCGATTTGTTTTAATATTTTTTGGAGAACAGTTTTTTGATTCAGTAAGTGCATGCAATTTTTTTGTAAATGCTACAAAAATGCTAACTTGGATATACGTGTACTTCAAAAAACAGATTCTCAAATGAAGCATCATTGGGAAATGATTCTATTTTAAAGATGGATTGGTTAAGAAAGTTTTATAGACTACATTTGTAGGTCCTAAAAGAATAACGAATATAATGAATTTTGTAATCTTTATGTGACTGGACCTCAATGGTACTTATTCTTTCAGTAATGCAAAAAGATTAAGAAAATTCATATTTGGATGAGAAGCGTTTAGCAAAATTTTCATTTCAAATTCAGTTTTGTTTATGCACAAATATTATTGAAATAAATACTCTAATTTTCGGGAGCAGTGTACAACCTAGGGGCAACTCCCATATTAATAAGAGTTGCCAATGATACTCATCCGTTACTGAAGATATATTCCTCTTAAGTTACGTAATGTATCAGAACATATCTAAAGTTTTCACAGGAGCATAGTTTTTGCTAGAACTTTCATTAATGTGATTGCATTGCTTGACGATGGATAATGTAGTAGTAAAACTTGCATTATTTATTGGAAAATAATGGCCAGAACAATTCACAGTTTTACCTGGCCAACGTCGAAGTTTGCAACTATTGTTAAAACCGTTTTCCCATGTAATGCTTGTGATCTCTAAATTCTTTTGCATAATTACATGCAGATTAAGCACCCTGTCGTACTCCACTTTTGGAAATGGTAGATCAAATGAATTGTTGGGGCGTAATTCGGAATTCGAAGTTTTAACTTCTGTCAAAGAAAAAAAACCTGCTTATAAATAATTTTGCATGTGGCAATAGTGTGTGTATTTTGTAAATAATGTGTAACAAATGTGTATGTTTAATCTATTTGTTTTACAGTCTTCTTTGCAAGCAGAGTAAGTAACTAATTATTGTTACATTTTATTCAAACATTAGCATGATATCAATTCATTAGACATCCCAACGCGCAAATTAATCATGTGAATAACTTTAATGGTGAAATGAAAAATTTGTGGTGCATCAATATTTGCGCTCAAGTTTGAATAAGTATCAACAGTGAAACCGATTGTAATACTCAAAACAGCTGTAAATTTTCACTCAGTACTATATGGATTTGAATTTTTCATTGTGTAACTAGCGCTCAAGTACAGCCATTGTTAGGGTGTAAGATTATCTGATAAATGGTTTGTTTATGTTGTTCGTTCTACAATTTAGGTTCTGCAATACAATGTTACCAATGTAATAGCTCATTAGAGTGCACCGAATTTTTTGTGGCAACTACAGATTTGATGCCCATGGACTGTAATCATTTGCATGATGCAGCATACTGCATAAAAATGACAGGAATATCAGGAGGTTAGTTTCTGATGCTATTTCGTTCTTTGAAAATTTATGCATTGATCTTTTAATGTGATGATTTTAAAAATATTACTGCACTTAACTGGTCGTTTGGCATCTGCTTTCAAGGTTGTGGTCTTGGATTTCCTTGATGTACTTCTATATTAGTCACATAACATTTACTTTTAACTGTACTTGAGTGTGATAGGTATGTTTCTAAATTACCTCTGTTGCTTTTAACCTGGGATTACAGTTTTTAAATTATGTATGCCCTAGGAGATTTGGGAACAAAACGTTTCTGCTCATCTCGCAGTTGGGGAAATTACTGTGAATACTATAAACGACCAGGGGACACCTTAGAACAGCGGTCCTGTGTATACACTTGTTCTACAGATGCTTGCAACAGAGGTCATCGGATATCTTTAGCAACATTATTTTTCTTGTTGCTACCAATTACATTTATACTCATCAGAATTTGAAATAAGATCTCCATAAATATCAGTTCTGTTTATTGATTTTCTTGCTGAATGAAGGGGTTGGGAATGCTCTCCATCCCGTCTACAGGACAAATCAGAACAACAGCTGTACTTCGACATACCACTAAACCTAACTGTCTGGAGTCTTCTGTTAACTTGTATGGATCATCAGGATCTACCCATTTACTGAATAATCTGTTTGCTGGCAGTGATCTTACCTCGAAGGTATTCCACTGTATCATCTAAAACCAGATTCAAGAGAGGATCAAATCCTTTGAGAATACCAGATGCTTCTCTGCCACCAGAGAACTTTACACGGATGGCTTTGTCCAAATACTTTGATAAATCAAGAATACTTTCTTTTCGTTTCTTCTCTTTTTGATCTCCTTGTCCCTACAAGATTTCATGTAAGTGAAGAAACTTAAAATGAATTAGATTTTTACATAGACAAGTGATTTATTGAAGAACTACAAAGAATACATATTAGCTTTCAAAATACAAAAAACCAGTTACACTAATTTGTATTTAATTTGAAATTCATCCTTGAATTGTTTCAAAATTAAGGTAATCATGAATACACTTAAAGGAGCAGATGAGGAGAAACGAAAATTGCGTTTTTTAATAAAAATGGGTTTGAATTTTGATCGCCATTTGGTATGTACACTACCAAAGTATTATCTGTAGGGTTTCTCCGTATGCTTTTTAATCTAATTCAGTGGTTACACGGTTGTGAAAACTGAAATGCTTTCATGCTAATTTTCACACAAATAGTTTTGCGGTTCATCATTGGGGGCATCAGGTGTTCAAATAAATTCAAACTGCATTGCTCCAAATTGAAAATACTCAAATGGAAACTGCATTCGTTTCAACTCACGAGAGTGAATGACGTAGAATCGAAGTAAAAGCTTTATATTGGGGGGAAAAAATTACGATACAAAAACTAAATTACTATTCGACAACATTACACATGCATGAATATATTGCAAATTATCAAACTTCAGATTCAATACTCACCACAGACATGCTACCGTTCACCGCATGAAAAAGTACAAAGAAACCAAATGTTCTGCAGCTTGTGAAGGTGGCAAACGTATCACACAATTTCTGCCTTATTAATTAAGTTTTCAAAAAACCACGAGGTACGGTGTGGTATACTCAAAAGCGAAAAGCAAGCACGAAAATGTCAAAAGTTTGTGAAAATTCGAACTCCATCCATCCCACTAGTACCATCGCACGTAGGACTCGGATATATTTACCAAGCTTCTGACTGGTTGCTTTGGACCTCATGTTTTATTTGAAAGGTGTCATTACCAAATCCAAGTTAAAGTCCAGTTAAAAGATACACCTGCATTTTATTTTGTGACGAAAGAATTGAGTGCTTTATAAAACAATAGCAAATTTTTCTAATTATGAAGAGCGAGTTTAATGTTTCTGATTCCGGATGCTTTATAAGTGTACTCATATTCTTTATTGACCTCTTGGTTCTGTGTACTGGAGATTTCTCAAATTCGAAGTAAAAAGACAATGAAGGCGTAAAACTGACTGCCCTCTCAGGATCTTGTTTTATATTATCTTGCAAATTAAATTAACCCGATTTAAAAAATTCATCTTTCTAAGAACTTTGATCGCTGTTTCATAGAAAAGCAAAGTTTTAAGGAACGTCACAGTTAGTGCAAGACAAGATAAGAGTTTCTCTTTGGGACTGTTTAAAGTAGGCTCGAATTCAGGCATCGTCGTTAAGCTTCAAGGAGTTCATAGCACTTTTGTTTTACTGTGATATACGTCATGTGATTACGTTTTCATTTACGTAGTCACTACTTCAGTTTTAAGCTTCTTTTTCTTTTTTTAAATACAACTAGTTTCGTTAGTGTCTTTGAAAATCATGAAAACGAGTCTATAATGCAATTCATTTTGGAAATTACTTTAAAATACAAATACAGTGACTTCCAAAACAAACATGGTTAAAGTTATCACTCTCCAAAACCAATTGCTGCCAAAATCTTCCGAGGAATCCACAATACAAGTCCGCAAAAGCAATGTAAAGTTGAGTTCAACTTTGAGACAAGAGAATTCAATGGCAATAAATGATTTGTACTTCAGTTCATCAATTCTTGTCTTAATTCAATCATATTATGAAAGAAATCAGACGAGGTATTGACCAACATATTATGAATTCAAGTGTAAAGTTCGTTATTTTGATTTTGCTATTGAGAGAAAAAATAAAATTTCGACTTGTTTTGATTTGATGGAGCGTTGCATAAAATATATACATCTAGTTCTTAGTTTTTTGCAACCCACGTAAGAATGCATAAATAAAACGATCCCTCCTTGGACATGCGAATCATTAGATGAGCATTTTGTAATGAGCATTCTAACTGATTTGGTGCTTTTTTTTTGAGATTATTCCAACTATAAGTTAGCAAAGTTTTATAGACACGAGCAGATTTGGTTGATATTCGCTTAAGATTCGAATAGATTGAAAGATTTTAAATTTCATGTGCTGTATGATGAATGATACCGAAAACCAAAATCATAGCTACCTCGATGTCGAGGTGATATTCAGCTAAGGATTAATGCAGATACTACCAAATATATGTTGAGAAATTGATTTATTTTCGATCGGTATTACCACAATGTGCAGGCATCCATCCAATCTCTTGCTTCGACGAATGCTATTTCAAAGGATAAGTCTGCAGTAAACTTTGCAACACACTGTCATACGTGATGCAGAGGATCATTTGGTTGTAGTAGATACTGTTGGTCGACAATCGTAGCTTTATGCAAATGCATTTTCTCATTCCCTAAAATACGAATCATTATCCCAATAATCTCATGCATTTCTTGAAAATCCTTAGACGCAAATTACATTCCATCTTTTCTTCTAAAGATGCGTTGAGTCGTTTTGAACTTGCATTCAGCTTCAGCAGCGTACATGTGTACATTACTAAGACTTTCCGAGATAAAGAGGATCGAAAACTGTAAGTTAGGAAAGTAGATGCATAGACAAAATCCCAAGAAAACATATCGATTCAGCTTTCTAAAATAGAATTCCTTCTTCCTTTTCTCGTCTTGGATGTGGGGTAAATGTGGAACAAAAGAATTGATTTTCCGTTTTAGTATTCAGCCTGGAGACACGTACTTGTAGATAGACCATGAAGATATTAAGTATGCAAACATATTTAAAGAAAAAAAGTATGAAACAGTGACTATTTTTCAATGATGGCATTATTGTGGTTGACTGAAATTTGAATTCGAACATAAATCTGAAGCAATTCGGTTTCACTTGATCACGAGAAGGCATGGGTTGAAGAAGCACGATCTTTAGACATCGCTGTGGTAAGGAAATAAATGCTCTCTTAGCAATCATAGGAATACGGCCTCACTTTTTGAAGACCATTACTATAGTAAGCTCTATCAGCGAGTTTTATCCTCAAATATTCCTTTCGAGGAATGTCCTTCTTCAGGTGTCTTCTTTTTCTCCTTGCTTGCTTTTAGAGTATGTGGGCATATTAACACTAGACTTTGTCTGATAGCAATATAACAAGCTCTGATGAAACCTTCTTCGTTTAATGGTGTGGAAACAAACTGTTTCAGTAAATACAATTTTATCAAAATGACAGGAAAATTAAATGCATGGATAAGAATTCTTCGGGGAAGTTTTTCATACCAGTTGTGAATTCTTTTGCAAGAAAGTCAGTGAAAAACATACAAATGAATTTAAAAGTTTGGAGATAAAAAGTATCAAAAGAAAGTAACAAACAAAAAGTGGATCTTCAATAATGAGTCACTTAGGAATTCCGAAGGATTCAAATTTCTAGGACGAACACAGATCGTAGTATTTTTGGGCTGATATTCTATTGGAATAAGTTTTCGAAAGTTTTCTGGAAAATGTATTCAGTCCTTAAGGGTCCTTTATTCAAGAGTTGGTTTCCATCGGTCCGAATATTTTATTTAATCCGCCATTTCTTTTAAAGTATTATTGGTTTTCCATCTTTTATACAACTTATGTAGTCAAAGCAGGAAAGAATGATTTCCAAAAACAAATGAAAAGAAAACGAAGCTGAAAGGAAACGGTGTTCGAGACTATTTCGCTTAGAAGATGAATTTATCTGTGGAACATGTTGAACATTAAATTGTAAACATGAAATTGATTCAAAAAAGTTGATCATTAAGTAACTTGTGCAAGGAGTGCCTTCCTTTCAGCAAATTTCAGCAGAAACTTTGCCACTAAAGAAAGTGTATGTTATGTACTATAGAATTCATATTTTGATATAGTTGTTTCTGTGTTTCATTTTATTGAATTCTAGCTCTTAGTTTATTAATGTAAGCGATGCCTGTGATGCGTAGATTGAGTGTGACTGAAGTTATTTTTTACTGGTAGTGACAAGTATAATAATACGATGCTTGTATTAAAAACTGAGTACCTTATCGCTAACTTACACATTAAAGAACAAAATTCTAGAAAATATGCCCATAAGTGTGAATATATTGAATTTTATTCCAATTTTAAATAATTCAGAAGACAATACCGTCCAAAGCTAATCTTGAACTATGTTTTTCATAATTCAGTGAGCCCTTGATCTCATTAATCAGAGCGACAATAGCAAGGTAGTTTTTTCTCTGAAAAGGAAGACATCACATTAAATGAATAAAGATTACCGTGCATTCTTAAAACACAAAACATGTATTATTATGAATAGTGAAAGGTAAGTATTGTTTGATTTTGATTAGCAGGCACAACAGTTCTAATGTCATAAACTCTCATGGTCTTGGTATTTCTGCAGTGCTGGTTTGGTGCGCAGTGTTGTCCCTGTAGATTGATTTGTCGTGTATTGTGTATTTCTATAATATTGTCTATCCATTATATATTTAAAGAGGAGCTAAAAGCTGTTATTCATCGAGGAAAATCAGTGTCATTTGATATAGTGTTTACGGAGCTACGAAACACTGTATCAAATCTGCTTAATAGCTAACGGTATAAGTAAATATTGATTTGGATCTGATTTTATCTTTTGATGCGCGGTGTGTTTTACTACCACTCATGAGAAATACTTGAATTGTTTTTGATTTTGGTCTCTGTAATGTTTTTCCAACTGGAAGCATTGTTGTAATGTTCGTATTTTCTATCAGTGTTTATGCTGATGTTGGAATTTACAGAGAAAGGAATTGAAAAATTGAATATGTATCGTCCAAAGAAAGTGTGTAAATGAATCGTGAAAGTCAAATTTTATCGCCATCAAAATCGATTTTCATGAATACAGACCTGCTAAATTTACAGCGTCTAAGCACACTGGGAATTATGTATTTTCCTAATAAAAATCGATCACTAGGTGTATTGAATTGTCTTTAAATTATTAATCCGCGTTTCTGTAACTCAGGAACAGCAAAACATTTTATGGTACGAAATGAACAGTTTATGTTCAGTTATCAATTCACTGATGTACAGAAAATAATCAGTTTCCAGCATTACTTACGCTTCCATACATGGATATCAGCTTCAGATGCTGGACCTCATTGTGGATAAAGTCATTCAATTTGTCAGCTTCCGAAACTGTTATGGGATTTCATTGAAATTATGCAAAATATTAGAATATCCACGAAAGTGTATGTCCTTGTATGCAATATGAGTGCAATATCTAGGATGAGTTTAATAGATGTAAATAATGTAAATGATCTTATGAAATTGTTTGTTGTCAAATGTCTGTTGAATATTTGCAGCCTGTATTTAAAAATTACAATAGCTTTTGCAAGTGAACAGTAGTTCATTTTGTCACAGATCATGTGACAAAATGAAGTACTAATGAAAAGAGTTGAGAAAAGCAGTTCATGATGCTACAGTTCATCAGAAAAAAGGAATGTCTATTGAAAGTTCTATAGCGATTATCATTACTGAAGCATAATCAACATGCCAAAAAAATTTGTTTCATAAACTGTAAACATTGCACTTGAAAGTGCTTTCCATATCTTTTCAATGCCTTGCCTGTAAACTGCCAACTATGTGTTCAGATTAAACTCATATATGCATCTAGCAAAGAATGTCTATGTTCTTACCTGTGTTCTTGTATATGTTTCGGAAGCTGATAATTGAATGACTTTATCCACAATGAGGTCCAGCATCTGAAACTGATATCCATGTATGGAAGCATAAGTAATGCTGGAAACTGATTATTTTCTGTACTTCTGTGAAGTGATAACTGAATATAAGCTGCTTGTTTCGTATCCCAAAATGGTTTGCTGTTTCTGAATTACAGAAATGTGAATTAATAATTTGAACACAGTTCAAACACACCAAGTGATTGAAGATTTTATGAGGTAAATACATGATTTCCAGGTGCTTGATGTTTCAATGACTTTTTTTATTATAAAGAAGGAGCAGGCTAATGCCTATTTCCATTGGAGAAATCGTGATGGTATTGATTTAAATGCTCTCTTTGATGTAATTGTCATTTTACTGTTTCTTAAACATTAGTTTTACCTTCCTATGAAATTGTTCCATTTTATTGCTAAGTTGTTTTAAGCATTCCTGCGATGATTAATCCTGTTCACAAACATTCGTATAGTAATGGTATCTAGCCAACTTTTTGTTCATCAGAATCCAAGTATTGTAATCCAAAATTGGTGAATGCTGAAATTTGTATTTACTGATTTATTTTTGATAAAGTAATCATAGGTTAAATGTGAATATAAAATATATAATGGATTACATAATACATGGATTTTTAATTTAGACTTTTTGATGCTGTCATAGAAATTAGTAAAGAATTGGTCTGGGAGGGTATCAGTTTATTTTATAGCTTTGATGGTTTAATTTGGTAGTGCTTCTTGTGTTTCAGTTTTATTTGCTAGTAACATTCAAAAATGTATAATGGAATTGGATTGCCTACTGCTAGGGGCTCAGGCACAAATGGATATGTGCAGCGTAATCTGTCATTTATTAGAAAGCATAAAGAAAAAGTAAATTATAAGACAGAAGAAGAAATCAAAAAGCTAGATGCTGTTACATATAGACCCCCAAACCCAGAAATTTTGGATCATGAAAGAAAGCGGAAAATTGAAGTTAGATGTGTGGAATTAGAAGAAGTCATGGAGGAACAGGGGTATGTATGTGAGCACTGTAGGTTTCAAGTGTATACATCATCATTACAGCCTTTTTTGCTTTTAAAAGAAATGTTTTCTTGTTAAATTTTTGAATGTCTTCGTTTTTCGTACATTTCTTTTTGTTGTACACTTACTGGTAGAATGAGCATGTTTCAGCTGAATCCTCAAAACTGATTTAATTTATGCATTTTCAGTAATAGAATCATGTTGAATGGTTTGGTTCATGTCGGATATGAAAGTAATATATGGGATGTGTGTGTGTGTGTGTTCTGTTTATACGGAGATTCAATTGAAGGTGCAGTTCGTGAGAAACTCAAAACAAGATCACCGTTGGTATGAACGCACGCCTTTTATCTTAAGGACGTAAATTTGATGATTTATCTGTTGTGTTGCCTCATATTTATCATCAAAAATTCAGTTTTTGATTGCAGATTCACATCAGCCACGTACTTTGCGAGGTTACTGCTCGTGGTACATAAAAGCGTTTTGAAAATCCGTGTATTTAGTCATTTGCAAGAATTTAAAGTATTTTTTAATGAAAGATAAAAAGTATTTACTACCTTTCCGTAATGATTTTTTAGCAGTGTAGGATGCGTATGTGTGTGTGTGTGTGTGTGTCTCAATTGTATCTGTGGGCGCATCAGTTCGATTTCGCGATGGTGATGAACTTTGAGGTTTGGAGAGCTGGGTTCATTTTCGACGGTCCTCACGAGGTGCACCATAGTAGCATTTCCCCCCTATTTTTCTGGCGAAAACTGCCCATTCTCTTTCCCGGAATCCGATCGTGATTGATTGTCCGGAATTTTTCATTCCCCGTTTATTCCCCCCCCCCCTTTTTTTTTTTCTTTCCTCTTTTTTTTTTTTTGGCAAACCAGTTCGGGCTGACGCCGCGGTAGGAGCCACGCTCCTGTCGGTTTTCCTTTCGTTCCCTATTGATTGTGTTTGCATTCCGAATTGGTTTTGCCGTGGGTTGCGCCTGCGTCGGTCTGCTCCTCTGCGTCTGGCGTGCAGGCACGGGGGAGTCTATGTAGTTCGATAGAGAGTATTGTGCACTCGAAGAAACATGAAAGGCATCTCACAGAGTTGGTTCCAAGAGTGGCTCACGCCTTGTAAACAGTGATGGTTGGTTCCCCTCCCCCCTCCTCCCCATCCTTCCCGAATCTCGACCGTCAGCGCTTCGAAATCGCTAGGATGAGGGTCAGGGGCTCGAAAGTTCCGGGCAGTATGAGAGCGCTACCCTTACCTGCGTGTTGTATGTGTGACTTGTTGAAATTCTTCCATAACTGCCTTTCTATCTGTACAATACAGCTTTTCCGATTTCTTTGTGGTCCACTTGCTTATACGTGAATCAGTGCGTGTTTACTAACGGTGGTCCGATCTCGGTGTGCGATAGGTGGCACTATGGAATGAAAAGAGCACCAAAGAAAGTTCAGTAATTCGTACTGAATGTAATTTCAATACTCTCCGATGTTTAAAGACGATTCAGTTGCTCAAAAGTGGAAGCACTTTTTGAGAGCACTTTTTCACTTTTGAAATTGCAGGACAAAACCTCTTCTATTTGTTTACGTGTTTTATATACTTACAAAGTTATTCGTTTGTTGTAACACGAATCCAAAGCACTATGGAATGTAACACGAATGTGCACCATTTCATTTATATTTGAAGTTGCGTGTTTATTAATTGTGCGAATCTTATACCATGTGAGTAAATATGTGTACATACACGTGTGTGTGAGTTCTTGTGTTTGCTTTTAGTTTCTCACAAGAAGAAATCGAGAGGAAAATAATTGCATTCCGTGAGATGTTAATAGAAAAGGAAGATGAAAGGACCACCATTGTGAGAGATGAATTCGGGCGTCCAATGTGAGTATTCAATCAGGCGCTTCAACCCCTTCATTAAAGGTTGTCGTGTTAACTGCTCTGTTCCCGATTGCCCTCCTTCGTTAGCAGCAAATGGGTTTTGTAGCTCGGTGTGCCGATTTTTAGACTTTTTTCCTGCCACGCGATGGCTTTGTGACGTGGTTTCATTATCATTCGAGCCCGGATCGCCTCGGTGGTGCTTTTTCATTACCCTGTGGTGAGGGACCGTCTGTATGTCGCCTCCCCCCTTCCCCTCTCCCACCTCTCCCCCGTTTTCGGCGAGGGATTACCGTTTTGCGTCTCCTTTTCCTTCGCAGTAAGCTCCCATGGTGGATGCGTGGATCTCCCTTCTTCTTCGCATCGGATTCGCGCGTGTCAGCATCCAGTTTCCGTTGCGTTTGCCGTTTCCATTGACCCATACCCGTGGTATCACGGATCAGCATGCACGTTCGGTGTCCGCCCCCGTCTTTGTCTCGAATTTTCGTTGGTGGTGGCCGTGGTCGTCATGTCTCCAACTTGTCCTCAGCGAGCATCGTTCTTGCGTTTCAGTACAAAGGACCAACTTCTTTGTATATAGCCGTGCACTGCGGTAGGGCCAGAGTGCCTTGTTTGAACGTTTGAACTCCGTGTTCCGTTCGGGTCAGTGCGGCTATAGTGTGTGTAGTCGTAAGATTTTGATTTTTTCCTTCTGCTGGCCATTATGTCTTGTCCTCCGACGATGGCACTCGCACGTAATAGCGTCCCTTGCGGTGTCTCCCCCCTCCCCAAACAAAACAAATGCTCGCCGAAGCAAGGGATCCGGCAGTGGAACTTTTGTCGCTTCTTCACGTCTGCTGATGATGATCAACAGGAAACTTCAAAGTTCGTTTTGCGCGCACGAACCGTTGTGTGACTCCATCGACACGATTTGTTCACACCTTTGACAAACAGCTTCCCGTTTTGGTATCTCTCTTTCCCGATTATTGTTTCCCACTGCTTTCTTATGTGGTGTGGCCTTGCCGTCTCTGCTTTTAGCTTTGCCGTGCCATTTGCTGATGCGGTTGCTCACCGTGATGTATTTTGTTATGGAAGGGATCGTTTCGCGGCCGGCACAGAGATTACAGTCCATTCATTCTATCTTACTGCGTCGGTGTAGAATTCCCGGCAGACCCTTCGAAGGTCGTCCTGGTGCGCGCATCTATTCTGTGACTTGCGCCAGGATGAAATGTGTTCGCCGTAGCTTTAGCTTCTTCTTGTGCAGTGTTTCCGTTCCGCATCCTTCATGGCAGCTTTTTAAGTGTTTGAATTGGCGAATGATGCAACCGTGTTCTGTGCACTTGGAGTCTGCCCGACGGAAAATGGCGATGCGGATTCTCTGCGGATACTGTAATAGCGCCCTGATCTTCGAAGAAGGTTTGGCGAGCCTCCGATCACAGTTCAGGGAAGTTTCAGATTGCATCGCCCCCCCCAAAAATAAATAAATAAATAAATAAATAAATAAATTTCGAAACATTCCTTGCACTGAAAATCGTGTCTTGCAGATGTTCTTGCCATTGTGTTTTGCAGAGGGAATTGCCGCAAAATTCGCCTGCTTAGAATGCATTACGAGGGCTGTAATTGTCTTTAGGCGTTACAGAAGCACTTTTATCCTTGAAGTTGCTGTTTCTCCCGTAGGAACTGTTTTCCGGAGAAAAAATCATCTTTTGTTGCTGCAGAAACAAAAGGTGAATCATCAATTACGGGAGAGGTACAGAATTCTGTTTGTACAACCTTCTACAAATTAGCGAAAAGAACCCCCCGGACATCAGCGAGGATTTTTTCTTTTTTCCTTTTCTTCCGGTCCAGGAAAGGAATCAGTGAAATGAATTAAAGGATAATGTGCTTGGAGCATTTAAGTTGGAAGAAACCGAGGGAGTGCCGTCATTGCTGTAATGTCTGTTACATGCTGGTGTGTAGGGAAGAATTTGTTCATTTGGAACTTTCTTCTGAAGCGAATCTTTGGAACGCAGCGTCCACTCGGGATCTCTATCCCTTAAGCATTCACAGTTTCCGTTGTGCCACTGCAGTTGGTTTGTCTGTGGTAAAATCCATAACGCATCTGTTTGGCCTGTAATGCATGGTTTGCCCTCTTTTACGTTTCTTGGGCGGGGTGAGCCGACGGCGTGTTCCTTTCCTCGGCGGTTTCACAGCGTGTTCTCCTGATAAAAACATTCAGTCAGAATGATTCCCAATGATTTTTACGGTCCATGCAATCGCAAGCGTGCAGCCACCACTCCTAGCACCCGTGCTTTGTCGCACCATCGGAGTCGGTGTGGATTTGCGAATCGAAATGCAGAAAGATTCTTCCGCCTTGTAGTTGGCTCGCGGAGCGGCGGAATGCACAGAAAAACGAATAGGTGGGCGGAATCTTTTCTCCGCGGGTCCAGCTTCGAATCCGGATGCAGATCGGGGGTGAGGAGAGGGATGGATGCAAGCCGGCTGGAACCTGGGACGATCGTCTGGGAGGGATCTTCTTTCTCAGTGCAATTCGATCCGTGCGCACAGATATGGAATTCATCTCGAATGTACTACCCGATGTGATTCGTCTTCGCGACTGGAAGTCACCTCCGAAGACTGTTGATGACTTCCGGTGTTCAGAGGTGGAAACGAAGAAGGATCGTTTCTTCGTTTCCAGGTCGAGCTGGAAAGTGTTCTCGTTTTCGATGCACCCAACCGGTTAACGTGGGCACTTGGATTTTGCTTCGTCAGTGCACGGGCGAATCGCGTCCATGCGAAATAAGCATCCGTTCCGTCGTTTGGGGTCGGGTCGTGTTGCTGCTCGGTATTCGTGGGGCTTCGGTTTTCTCATCCTTGTTTTCTTCATCAGCATCCGTCCACCGTTTAATCATGTGCCGGTGGCTGGAGAGCAGTGGAGGTTACATGCGCAATAAATCAAGCATATCTTTTGCCAGTACTTCCCGTAATTTAGGCCGCCCGAGTGGATCCGAGGTCCAGTTAATCCGCATAGGTCGTTTCTTCGCAGGCAGGGACTTCCTCCGCGTCGGATCTTCGCTCGTTGTAAAGAGTCCGGAAGCGACTGTTGTTCCCGTGTTTCCCGATTTTGCACAGCGTGGCGCCTTTCCCGAACCATAACTTTTCGGCGGGTAGAAAGATTACGAAATCACGCGAAGTCGTGTGAAAGTCCATCTTCCGTTTCACCACTCCCACGTGCAGGAGTTTTCCTTCGGCCCATGAAAAGGAGAGATTGGCTGACGTGTGCTTCTGCGATTAGGATTTACCGTCCGTAAGCCGCCAGTTGTTCGTCTGGCCTTTTTTCTTGGCCCCCAGCATCGGGGGAACACGTTTGATGTGCTTTCTTCTTCTTCTTCTTGTAAACCTCTTTCGATTTTGCTGCTTCATTTTGCTTTCATCCTTCCATCTTTTCGCTTAACGATCCTTTCAGTGATTCTTTTCATTTCGATGCGTATGTGCACGCATACATACATAAGTGTGAGCATACGTGCATATTGGAATTTTTTCTTTCCGGTAAGATTGAGAGTTGCAACCGTTTCTGCGTTGCCATCGCGGAAGCTGTGCTTCGACTGGTGGTGCTCGGCAGACGCTTCCAGAAAATCCCGTGGACGGTGTGCCTTCCTTCTTCCGGCGAAGTGAAAAATCCGAGTCGCTTCACAGTTTGTCGAGTGTGTGTGTGTGTGTGTGTGTGGGAAGGGGTCGTGCGTGATTCCGATCGATCCCACGTTTTGTCTTCCACCCACCCACTCCCTTTCGTTGATTGTGGGGTCCGCGAAGTGGGCAGCTGCCCCCGCGCGCGTTTGCTGCGAGTCGGGAAGTGCTTGGAGCACGTCGCGTTTGCCGGGCCAGCGGAATGCACTTCCAGAATTTCAATTGATTTTTGGAGGAGTCCTGGACAGCTGTCCCCGAGACGGGAAGTGGATGCAGTGAAAATGCATCCAAATAAATCGGGGCTCCAAGGCGCACGCGTCCCGGTCGTCCCGGCTCGCGGACCCATGCAGCAGTCGAGATCACGATGAGATAAAAATTGGTCCACGGTCCGATCCCCCTCGTGTGGGAAGGTGTTTTCAACCGAGTCTTCCATATTTTGTTGTGTACCGGAAATGATTGTGAATTACCCATGCCTTATTGCAATGCTGTCTTCCATTAATTCATGGTGCCTGCATATCTGAAAAGCAGACAGAAACCGCGCTTCAATGCCATCCAAATGAGTGTTTTCGAACGCCTCTGGCGTGAAAGCTTAAAGGCAGTTTTTTCAGATCAGCATTCACGCTCTCGATCTCGTGTCGGTCCTTTACGAGTTCCTAGGCAGACACTGCGTTCAGTAATAAGGTATTGTACATTATATCATAATTGCGAGATCTGGGCGCCTGTATTGATCGCGTCCTCTTTTGAGCTGGTATCGATCCACCGCGCCTTCGGGAAGCTTTGGGATTTCATCCCCGCCACGCGGACATGCAACGTGCATGAATTGATGGGGGGGCTATCGCTGAGGATGGTGTTGGTACATTCTCTCTCTCTCTTGTCTTTTCTTTTCGTTTCTTTTCTTTTTTTTTCAAAAAAAAAGCGATGCGGAATCGTTCGTGATGAAGGAACGGGATTTGTGGGGGGAGGGGGGGGACCTCAACTGCACATGTCTTTAAGGCTGGGTGGTGCTCTCGAGATCCAATATGCTCGCGGTCGAGGGGAACCTCTTTCCGTCGGTACTTGTACACCGCGCTGGTCTCATTCGTCTTCGGCCACCTCTTTGTCTGCTTTGAAAAGAAAGAAAAAGAAAAGACAAAGGAGACGCCGAAGTTGCGGTTTCCCTCCCGCCCCCGTGAGTTGGTTTGCTGCCATCGGCCTTTTCACGAGCATATGCAGCTAACTTCCGTCTCGGTCGTGTGTACTTGTAGTATCAAAGAAAGCCACCAGGCGGCGGAAGCCCAACAGGAAAAGAACAACCGCTTAAGAGAAGCACTAGGTATCCCGGCGTCGTTCGTTGATGGAAGTAGTTTCGATATAAGCAGAAAAACGAAAGAAGCGTCTGCCGTCTCGCGTTGCCCGGAAGAAGCCGAAGTCGACAAAAACACCAGAAAGAGGAAGAAATCCCGGGAGCGAACCAAGTCCTCGCGTTCTTCGACCTCTAGTCATGAGAAGAAGAAGAAGAAAGACAAACCGTGAGTTGACCCGCCGCGCTAACAGCAACGTCCTTAAACGGCTTCCAGTGACTCGTCCGTCGCGAAAGACAAGAAGAAGAAGAAGAAGCACCACCACAAAAACAGGTAAATGCAAAAAGAGCAATGCCTCCGCGTTTGCTGACTCGCGGGTTCCGCAGTAAAAAGCAGCGGAAGAGTGTCAAAGACGCTGGACAGAAAGCCAAGAAGAAGACCAAGAAGCGCAAACGCAGCTATAGTTCTTCCGATAACTCGACCTCGTCTAGCAATTCCGATTCCAGGTAAATACTGCTGCGATCGTGCTTGGACTGTAGGCTCACGCCGCGCATGCGTTGACGATTCATGCCCGTGGCTATGTTCTTGCCATTTCTTGAAGTACGAGCCCTCTGAAATAATAAAATGTTTTTTTGTGCAATTCAATTGTGTTCATTGAATCCATTCTGTTTGTTAAGGGAATGATTTCTTTTGTTAATGTTGGATGGGGATTACATGAAGGAAAGAAAAAAAAAAAATTTTTTTAAAAAAAAAAAAAATAAAATAAAAAAAAATAAAAAAAAAATTCTAATTAGTTGTTGAACATTAAACATTTTCTTTGATGCCATATTTTGGGCTATGCCCTATGCTTTCTAATGTCTCTCAGGTGAGTATAAAGCTTTCTTCAGAATCATTTATGGCTGGTTCCTATGTATGTATGTATATGTGTATACGTATATATATGTGTGTGTATGTATATATATATATATATGTATATATATGTATAAACAAGAGTTCATTGCCGCTGTTTCAGTAAAGAAATAAAATCATTGAGTACTTGTTTACAAAAATCTCTCGAATTTTTCGTAATGTGTTAATATATTGGTTGTGTTACATGCATTTACAGGTCATCAGGCAACAAAAGGTAGCTGAGAAAAGGTACAGAATCGTTCTTATCACGATTTAGTTTCTTTTATAGATATTTTTTGCTTTTATTCTATTTTTCACTAATATATACCATTTGTTTGCTGTGTGTCAAATGCATATTAATTCATCGTTCTCTGACAGTTGCGTGATGAAGAATGCGTTGGTGTGAAATGAACGTCTTCCAGTGCTTTGCCGGGCGACTTCTCACTCTGTTTTGCTTTGTAGCCTTTCCGTGGAGTGCTACAAATCACGTAAAAAGAGCTGCCAATCAACCAGCGCACTTGGCAGTTCGGTGCCCGTCCTGCCAAAGCCGTCGCAAGAGGTAAGCAGCGTACAGTGTAAGTGGAATGGACTATGGCACGCAAAAAAGGAAACAACAAAAAAAGGAAAAAAAAGGAGGAAAAAAAAAAACGTCCGCGTGGCGCATGCAAATCGATAGGGAAGAGGTCCTCGTCCCGGCGACAGGATGCAGAGACTCTTGCCGGCGCCTCCTTTCCTTCTCCCTAACGAGATCGCGCTTCGAACAGCCGTGGTGGTGGTGCGCAACTTCTTTCCTTACCACTTGGACCCATTGTTTCCCCACTGTGCCCCCCATAGGTCGAACAAAGTCGGGTCGACTTCCCGACTTGGCGATCTTGTGCTCCCCGAGAGCGGCGCCCTTTAGCCCGCAGCTGACCCATGGAGCGCTGCTGCTTCACTTTGCCCAGGCGCTTCCGTAGATGCCGTCTTCCCAGCGGAACCTCTCGTCTGGACTCGCAAACCCCAAACTGTTCGTAGGTGTGCTCCGTCTCGCTTGTGGTTCGTCGGTTGCAGTGACCGTGGCGTGCACTCTGGGCATGCCTTCGTTCCACGTGGGGCACCACGTCACTGGGAGGCGTGCACGTAGTCCATCTTGATGGTTTGCCTCTCCTCGAGGGAAACTGCGGACGCAGTATCTGCTTCGTGATGCGCTTCGTCCGACGAAGACCGCCGATAGGAGGAGGTGTGCGCGCGTCGCGAAGAGTAAAGAAGCCTTGCAGCACTGATGTGAGGCGTCCTCCTGCCCGTGCCCGGAAATCCACGTTTCCGGGGAGGTTCTTGGGGTCGATTCTCCCGCATCCGCGGTCGGAGGTCGAGGCGGGAAACGGGTTGCCCATTTTCGTGCGTCTTTCAAGGCCGTGCCTCCCGTCTCGTCGTAGGTGGTGCATATTCATCCGGGTGCGGGGTGCAGGGCTCACCAGCTTATGAAAACGACATTGGCTCGTGCACTTCACGGTGTTTGCCTGGCTCGCGCAGTCTGCACTGCGTTGAAGAGGCTGCCTGCGTGAATCTTTCGAAGATCCTTCCGCTGCCCTGTGCTCTTGCAAACGGTCGAGACACAGGACGCGCTCAGCGATCGCGCGGTTGGCTGCTATCCTAAGTACCTCGAGTTAGCCAGGAACCCTCAGGCAAGCTGGATGTGTTGCGAGCCAATGGAACGGAGCATCGGAGGCAGGCGAAGGTAGCAAGTAAATGGCGTGGCAAGTAATCTGGTCCTTGTAGCTCGAGTGCTCGTGGCGTGGTCACCGAGGTGGCTCGTGGATTTCGCTGAGGGGCGAATCTCCGAAACGCGGTCTTCTCTTTTCCCATGTTTTCGACAGAACGGCACCTAGGTTCCCGGAAGGAAGGGCCCCACGCGCGGCTGGAAGCCCCCGTCCCTGGCGGAAAATGGGGGACGAGCGGGCGGGGATGATTCGCGCGACTCGACGGAGGGATTCAGGACCTCCTTTCCTGCCGCGGGAAGACTTTGCAGATGGTCACTCTGGTGCTCTTAGACTCGTCGCGTTGCGCGCCATCCGGATTGGGTCTCTGGCGCGCGTGCGCATGCGTTTTGTGTCTTCTGCTCGTGGTGCGGCCAATCCTTCCACGTGTGCTGCGGCGGTCAGCTGCTGCCCTTCGACATTCTTGCGTTCTCGTCTCGCATGTCCAGAATCCAGAGTTCTTCCGAGCTTTCGTCTCATCCCCTGCTGCATATACGCAATACGGAAACTTCTGTGCAGCTCTTCAAGCAACCCCGCTGTTTCTAGAGTGGAGAGGTTGCAAAAAATGGCGTACCCGTCTACTCCGTGTCGATGGGTGCTCGCAGGGATCCTTGCATTGCGTACTTTGGGTCTAACAAATCGCAGTTTGTCGCCAGCAAGGGGCTTTCAAACTTGCCCAAGCGTCCCCATTATCCGACAGTGCAGCAGGGATACGTCATCGACATGAAATGTGCAAACATCTAAAGGGAACTTTCCTCTTCACAAGAAAGGAGATGGCAGCTGGCGCTCTTATGAAATTCCGTATTGTTCCCGTATTTCATTGCTCCAGTCCGCATTTCTCTCGTTTTATAGCGAGCCAAGGGGATTTGGAATTAAATAACCCGGATTAGCAGGAATCATTCGGATGCCATGCATCACCGTTTGGAAGCAGTTGTGGTCCGCACACCAAGTAATAGGGCATTCCTGTTGGGGTGCCTGTACCTTTCCAGCCTGCGCACCCTTTCGGGGGGGCCCTTTCCGTGGTCCCCGGATTGTAATCGTCATTGTGCTGGTCCAAAAAAAAAAAAAAAAAAGAAGCCCAAGCCGGTTAATGATTTCCTTGTGGAAGCCGGCCGTCGTCGTGCTTGTGCAGTTGCGCCAAAACAAACTCGGCTGAAATGACTTCCTGTATTTGAAGGGTTGACATTTCAGTGCGTTGGTGCGGCTCTTCTTATCTCATTTATCGAATGCATTTGTTTGTTGTTTGAATAATGATCTACTGCGAATGCGGCTTTGCATATATATTTAATGCTTGTTTTCTGTTTGTAACACACCAAGCATCATGTAGAAGGAACGTTTTATGAGAGTAAGTATACTGTTTTCTTGAAAACCTTCACTGTCCTCGGCGGTAGAATTCTCTGTAGTTCCCAACCTTGCATGAGCGATGTATAATCAATTGATCAGGTGCTCCCCTTGTAGTGAGTGTCTGCTTGTCACGACCTTCCACGGTTTATTCGTACGACGGCGATGGTGGTCGTCGTCGTCGTACGAGCAGCAGCCTCCGATGCTGCGGCTCCGACCCCGGAACAGGGTTTTCCCTCTTCTTTCCTTTTCCGCTCACGTCCGCTCCCATGGACCCGCCTTCACGTACCTTCCTTGGTCTCCTTTGTGGGTTTTGTTTTTGTTTCGTGTTTTTTTCACAGCGTGAACCCCGTGAAGAATTACGGCAGCTGAAAATGACTGAGGAGTCGGAAATCACACGGAGCGAATTGTGTTCGATATGGCACTGACGGTTCGGTGCCCCCCTCCCCCTCCTTCCTCTCCGCATTTTCATTCCCCGTGGCTTTTTGCGGAGGTTCCTAAAAAGCACCGCGGTCTGTTCATTCTTCCCGATTCGCTCGTGGCATTCGCGTTGTGTTCCTTTTGCTGTCCCGCGGCGCGTTTGCTCTGCAGCCCGGGGGTCCCTCGGGGTTTCGAGAGCGTTTCCGTTTCCCGTGACCGCACATGGATGAGAGGTGATTGGTGTGCTAAGAAAACGCCGTACTTTGACAACACATCGTTCCATGGCACATCATTGTGTCGATCCCGTCTGGAGGAGCCGATTCGGGGAACTTCCCCCAGGGAGAGGGGTAGCCGTAGTCACGTTCGCGTACGTGCCGCACTGTAGCAGCGTGTCCAGGGAATCCTCAAGTAGTGAGGACAAGGGCGAGTGCCAGTAAGTTCGCTGCCCTATCAAGCCGAATTCGGGGCAAAAAACCCTCAGGGGGGTGACCGGTTGATTTCGTTTTTTTGTTTTTGGTAGCAAATCGGTCCTTACGCGGGGGGCTGACTGCCTTTTTGTTTTTCGGTCGATGTGCACTTTCGAGTAGTCCCTCTGAATGTTGTTGTTGGTTCGTTGTTGTTTTTGTTTTTTGTTGTTGTAATTGGCATCTCCCTCAGGATTGTGGGAATCAGCTTGGCGTTTATGCCGGGATGCTGCTGTTTCTAGCGTGCACTTTGTGGGAATTTCCTCTCTCTCTCGCTCTCTCTCTCTCTCTCTCTCTCTCTCTCTCTCTCTCTCTCTCTCTCTCTCTCTCTCTCTCTCTCTCTCTCTCTCTCTCTCTCTCTCTCTCACGTGTCTTCTTGTATTACTAAGGGAAATGATAGTGTTACTTGTTTTTGTATTTGATTGCGCATTAAGTTATAATCATTTCAAGTTCAATTTTGAATTATAGAATGCTTGCTGTTCTTCCATTCATGATGTGGTTGCCAAGACCGACGAGTAAGTACTCTGCTTAGAATATCTATTATTGATTCAAGTATTCACTTAATGAATGAGATAAAGCTGTAAGCGATTCAGCTCTCCTTGAGAATCAGCGAGTGAAATTATCTTTCAGTGATAAGGCTGCTGCAGGACAAGAGTTCCTTTCTGAAGCAGCGAAAACATCAAGGAAAGAAAAGGCTGTGGAAGATGAGAAAGAAGCGGAAGTTATACTCAGCATCAGTTCTCGCTCTTCCGCCTCTAGTTTGAGTTACTCGCCCGTAGATCGCCATCCCGAGCTTTACCACGACACACTCTGTTTGAACAACTATGCTTCCGAACACTGTCAGGACACACCCATTCTGATAAATTCTTCCCCGGAGTTGCCACGTCAGTACAATTTCCGAAGGAGTCCTCGTTACGGTTGCTATTCACGGAGCGCCTCCAAGTGCGTAACTAAAAGAACTAACGGAGTAATTGGTATTTTGGTCTGATTTTCAGATCCCTGTCCTCGCGTGTGTCGTCCCGCAGTTGCAAAAGCAGGAGTGTGTCGTCGTGTAGTGGTAGTAGGAGTAGGAGTAGGAGTAGGAGTAGGAGTAGTGTATCTGGTTTCTCTTGTTACTCTCATAGTAGCGTCCTGTCCGGACGTTCGTCTTATCGCAGTTCTCATAGCTGTAACTCTGTACGTTGGACTTCCCGTGTACGCAAAAAAAAGGCCAGCGGTTCTCCAAGCCACAAAATGCATCCATACAAACGCAGTAGGGACAGGACAAACAGTCGCTCCGGAAGCTGGAGAAGAAGCCTGTCACGAAGTCTTTCAAGTTGTTGCAGAAGCAGGTCTCGGAGCTTGTCCAAGGACAGGATGAGGAACGACTCTTCGACTGGCACCAGGAGCTGGTCAGCCAGCTCCGCCAGAACACGGTCTAGCAGACCGAGCAGCTCGTGTTCCTCTTGCGGTCGCTCAGATTCCTTACCAAGGCGCCCCGGCTCGCCCTCGTGGAAGGAGAAACGTCGAATCACCAGGTAGCATCAAAAAATCATTGATTTTCGAAATTGTCGACGCACTCAACGTCCAGTTTGTTCATTTCGCCTTAGCGACATTTGGAACAGTACTATTTTAGAAGCAGTCCATCACGTTTTCCGCCTGCAGTGTGCAGGCGAGATGCCTCCTCCACCCACCCACCCACCCACCCTCCACTTAACCCTTTATGTTTTCGTGCTCTTCCCGTTTTGTTGGTATGTTTATCGTTTACGTTTTCCACGATGTTAGAGTTCTTCGTTTGAGTTATCAGCTCTTTTTCTTGTTTTTAAGGTTAGTACATTTTCAGTTGATTTTCATGTGTGTTTTTTTTTTTTTCCTGGCATTGCAACACTTTTTTTTTTTTTTTGTTGTTTTTCTTTTCTTCTCATGGAGTGGTATTGTTTTATCCTTAAAGACCTTCTTCACATGCAAATAACCGGGCTTCACTTTTCAATATTTATCAGTACATGCATTCTCTTAATAACTGGTTGGTCACACGCCACTAACAACCACGGAATCCGAGTCTTAACTGTCGCATTACATGCCACATGTACTCTTGCAGCGCCCGCAAGCGGCCCATTCCATATCATCGCCCGACTCCGTCGCCCTGCTCCAGCGGCAGCAGCTGGATAAGAAGCCCGTCGTCCTGCTGCAGGTTCCGAGGACTCCAGAACCTCAAGTTCCCCAACGGCGTGAGCTCTCCCAGTGAACAGTTTTGAACCGCACGCGCGGGCGTCGATCTCGCCATGATCTCCACACGTTTCTAGGCAACTGATCTAGTCAGCCTGTAATCATTTAGCTTCTTTGTTATACATGGTTTGTGATTTCAAATAATTTGTAATATCATTTTGCTAATAAATGTTACCGTCTAGAGATTTACACAGACGATTCGGTGCTTGAAGAGCGGCTCGAATTTTTCAGAGCTGCCGGCAACGCGGGAGAGATGCCGCGTGCGTCCGGGTTGGTTTGTGGATGTTTTTTCTGCAGGGGTCACGCGGCGGGTTTTCCTTTCTGGTGCGTGGTCATCGCACGTGAACCACCACCACTGAAGATGGTCACCACGTGTGGCAATAGACGGAAGATCCGACGACGACCCCTGGGCAGTTTTCCGTCCGGAAACGAGGCAGCGCAAGACTCGAAACCTTCTTTCACCGGCGTTTCCAACGAGACGATTTTGCAGCTGGAAGACCGTGAAGCTCGTAGGAAGAAGGGTGTCTCGCCCGAGGGAGAGAGTGTCCCATTTGCGGTGCTCACCCCGCGCGCGCTTCCCTGCCGAAAGAACGCTCTCGAAATTCACGGCGCCGTTCCACGGTCTTTCCTTTTTCTCTCCACTGAATTGTCCTGAAGAGTTCCGAAGTCCACAGTTGCAGCAGCTCGAATCGAATGGCTGTAGGGGAATGAAAATCCGAATTCTTAATTTGAGAAGGGGGAAAATAATCGTGCATGTGAAATTTCTCCTCGCTTTCCTTTCTCCAGCTATGCACTTAAACGCTGGGAAGCGAAGGCACCTCTCCAAGATGTATCGCGACTCAGCTCGTAAACTCCAGAGGCTCGCGTTTCGCACTTTCGGATCTTAAAAAGATCGTGAAAGATGAAAACTGCCAATACTCAAAGGCAGTCCTTCCGCACGCCTTGGCAGACGCAAGTGCGACAGGGTCGAGTCGGTTTGGTGCTGTCGCCAACCGCCCGCTGCTCTCTTCCGTGCAAACGAAATCCCAATTCCCCGCTCTTCGGTAGCCGTTGGGGCTCTGGACCATTCCTCAGACCCCGAAGAAAAGCGCCAACTGCAGAGATCAAGGAAAGGATCCCGGAAGGGCTGTGGAGCAAAAGTGCAAGCCACGAGAAACGTCTTCGAGAGGCGCCAAGTCGGGACCTGGAAGGTACCCGAATTTCACTGCCTTGAATTCGGCAACTGCATTCGTCAATTTGGGATACCCATCTGTAGTAGAAGCCGATCGTGTTTGTGTCATGTGCGGATAGCAAATGATTCGGGAGAAGGGTTGTGAGGAAACACTGATCAGTAAAAAAAAAAAAAAAACGGAAGCTTCCGGACATGGGCAAAACGCGACGGAAAAAACGGATCTCTAACGGATTGGAGAAAGAGACGTGAATTGAAAAACACACACACATACACAACAGAAGAAATACTGCAACGCATTGTATATGTTCAGTCATTCACGCCAATTACTCATGTGGAGCAATTCACGCGTCCACAGTTTGGAGACCCATAGCATTGAACTCATCCGCATTCTTATAACACGAGTAGAACGGACACTGTGGACCACTCTGTCAGTTAATGTGGCCACGTCTCTTCACATCTTTCTGTAATTTCAGTCCAAGCTGGCCATTCTCCATATGCTCGGCTTGGACTTGGCCATCTCGCAGTGCACCACTGCAAACTAATGCGACACGCAGTGCTGCAGTCAGTCAACCTAAGGTGGGAATTGGTTACTTAGGTTGGCGGGAATTTTGGTCGAGAGCCTTTTCGAAGTCTTCGCTAAGTTTTCTTGAGCTCCACTTTCATCAGTGTATCCAAAGATAACGCTGATCTCACAATCAGATCTCATTCAAATGGATGCCCTCAGCCAATCTCTCTCGGAATGCAGCATGCATTGCATTACACTGATGAGATCACACATGCATTACACATGATTTTCCACCTTGAGCTACTTCTTCATTAGGTATCCTATGTAGATGCGAAGCAGTCTTCTCAAGTCTTCCACTCTGGATTGAAATCCGGGACACAGTCTTCACATCCATCCTTAATCTTCTGGTTTTTCAGTGTTTGCTGCATCTGTCAACGAACTGACCATCATCCTGTCCCTTACAGAAGAGAACAAAAGAATGAAGTTCCGAATGTTCAATAACCAAACGATCCTTCGTCATTCCGTATGTCTTGGCACCTATAGTTATCAAGGTTGCATGGTCTCATATCGTTATACATAACTATGCAGGTCTCGTATCTCCTTTTGAATTCATAAACTGGCATTCATTTGCATTATTGTAAACATTACAGTTTAAGATCCAACTCCACTAGCTTTCCTAGAACTCTTGCACCTTTAGCTAGGTTCAGATAGAAGGCAGACCTCAGCTGTTTCCAAGTTCAACCTCTCTTCAAATCCATGCCATCATCAAGGCATGTCCTTGTTTCTCTAGTTCATTTCCACACCCAAGTAGCTGAGTCATCGGCCCAAAATACTGATACTGCAATCTGAATCACTCTCTTTGGGAAAAAATTCGCCAACAATGAAAAGTATCTCGGAATCTGAGGCCAAACCTGGAACAGCACTCTCAACAAATGAATACGCATAAACAAGCCTCCACATTTTTTGGATATGAAGAGTAGACCCAATCGTTTCATCAAGATAACTAGGTTAGAAAAGAGGAAAATCATTATTGCTCTTCAACATTTCCTGAGATTGGACTGCTGAGTGTCACCCATGCTGCAATACCTCCTGTTTGCATAAAGTGGGCCTGTTTCCTTGAAGCACACAATAAAGCTACTCCTCTTGCAATCATTGCTTTAATGGTGTCTTTGCAGATAATTATGCTGAACTTCTTCTGCTATTGCTGCATCATACTGCTCACCATAATTTCCTAAAGCCAATGTGCACTGGGTTACCTTGTTATCGTCAATAGCAACCAACAGCAATAACAGATACCACCTATCATCAATAATAATTACCATTATTGGGGTATAGATTCAGGTTGAATTGATACACCATTCAAAGAAGCTTAACGTATTAATGGAACCAGTGTATCACTGGGAATAATAGTTTTCAAATTGACAATTTTCACTGCACCCCAACCAGCAATCATAATGGATCACCACCATGTTGCTAACATATTTTCACATGCAGTCAATGCAGTTAAACTTTAAGCACACATTTTTTTCTACAGTCACTCATAAATTGAATATTTTCGTTAAATTCCTGATACAAGTTCAAACATTTGAATGCGCCAAATGCGAAATTTAATTTATTCTGCAGCATGATGTAAGGCAGCTGAATTCTGACTTGACTAGATAGCCTAGGATATGTTTATAAAAGATAAGCCAAATTGGAAAATGAGGAACATTCTCCAGTAGGAAAGCTGATGACAACTCACTATTGAACAGTAAAGACATTTACCGACCAATTCGTCTTGCCTTAATTCATTTTTCTTTTCCTTAATTGGCCATTTCCATGTTTGCTCCCTGAAGCCCGGACATTGCTAAAGTTGTACGTCGTTTGTTCTGTTTTTGTAGTTATTAGCACACAAAAGTGAACCTGAGGACTTGCACAAGTTTTAGTCTATGATTTTCTTGCTAGAAATGGGCCATAAAAAACAATATACGGATTTTGCAACACTTCAGTGTGAATGCTACAAACACACTAATGATCGTTAATATAATAGTTAAACGAGAAAACTTTCCGAAATTAGCAATGCACACTTCTGATTGAATGTGCCCATCTTTTCTTTTGCAGTTATCTTACGATTCCAGCATTTATCCTAAAAACATGCACAGCAAGACAGCCAGGTGGAACTTACCGGCCAAACACAATGGGAACACAGAAAACTGCATTTTTATTGGTATTAAATATAGCACAAATCGTAAAATTTAATATGGCAAACTTTTAAGCAGAGAGATTCTCGACTGAATATCCCAATGCCGAAATCCAATGAAAGGAAGAGTTTGAACTTGGCATATTCAAGGGCAGGAGGGAAGGAAACAACAACTGAATGCCTGTGAACTTGATGGTTGAATGTAATCTTTTTACTTCAGTGTCCATTAAGTAGCAAAACTGAAAGAGCTGAATTTGCCGAAGCTCTCTTGCACAGGATTTAAGCAAACAGTTCTTTTGTCAGCTGGCATAGCACAACTAAGAAATACTTGATGGCTGGGCAGTATAGGCCAACACTGAACGTCTTCCAAAAGATTACGAGGGTTTAGAAAGTCTGAACCCCTTCTGATTCGCTGAGATGCACATGACACTTGCATTCCTAAACACATGTGCACAGACTACTGCGGATTAAACCTTCACAAACAGACTCTCGACTCTAAAAGGAATTCTGAGCATCCCAGCGTCCATGTTTAATGCACTTACCGCCATCAAAAAGCAACACCTTCAATTATTAATGTACAACTGAATGCCCAACCACGCCCAGTACCACAAGAACAAAACGGTTGGTATTGTAACAGGGATGAGTAAACTGTAATAGAACAATGGGTGCTCCGTGAAATCTACGATTCCATTCAATTACATCACACCCACTTATCTACACCAACCTTTCATCTCTGCTTATTTTTCGCTGGCCCGCATGAAGATTTTCTTCTTCTTGCTCCGAGGCAGGTGCTCCGCGCACACCTCTCCAGCTCTTGCGGCTGAGGTCGTGGCGGCGGCGGACGGCCCGCGGAGGACGTGCGCATCGCTCGCCCCAGTCGACCACCGGAAAACGGGGCGCGCAGGCTGACGGACTGACCCCGGCCCGCGGTTTCCATGTCTGCGTGTTTTTGTTTTTTTTTTTCCCTCCTCCTCCTTTCTCCTGAACACTTACTCGCAGCTTACAAAACGATTCGTGCGTTTCGTCCGCTTCGGCGGTCGGTGAAATGGCGCCACGGGGGGGAGATCCCCCTCCCCCTCCCGGCACGGTTCCTTCCTGGAATTTCCCGGGAGTCCCCGGCTCCTTTCGAGCCACGGGGAGGAATGGCGGATCCACGCAGGCGCGCTGGAGGGACCACGGGATGACGTTCCGAGGGATCGAGCACGGACGGGAGGCGAGTCCACCCCCACCCCCGTCCTTCGACCCAACAATCGATCCGCCTGGCGACCGCTGCCTTCGGGCCGCCGCCCCCGCGGAACGTCGGGATCGACCGCCGCGGCAGCCATGAGGAAGGGTTCGGACACCCTCCGTGACAAATTGTTATGCGATTCAAAGCCCTCGTTGACCCGAAACGAGAAGCTGATTCTGAACATACTCGACACGTGCATTCGAAACATGGAAATCGCCATCCTGCTGCGGGAAACCCCACGGCACGAGGAGATGGTTGGAGAACTGTTTGGTGAGGACGCCGCTCGCAGGGTGAGTCGATGTGCAGCAGCAGCCGTGGATGCTTCCCACGATGACCCCCCCGAGGAAACGCTCTCGTCTTACGTGGTCTCGGACTCGGAAAAGATGAAACACTCCGGGTCCACGGAGGGCATCCTTATGGTTCAGGAGTTGGCTCCCTTGGGATCAAAGGCACAAACTGATCTCGATCCGGTTTCGGCTAAAAAATGCATTCAAGAACTTATCGATCTCTTCAGGAAAAAATGGACAGTTTGGGAATATTTCAAAAAACACTCCAAGCTGCTCGTAGAAAACGCACCGAATTATGATCTGCTAAGAGCCATGAAAGAACTGAGAGAAAAATTAGTAACCAGGCTTTACATTAAATCAGAAACAATTAAATCCTGGATTAAGCACATGGAACAGGTTTGAAAATTCCTTAGAAAAAAATAAAAAAAAAATTAGCCTGAACATTCTGTTAGATGCAAGGAATCGTGATAAAAAATGCCGAAACCATTGGAAATCTGCAGACTGAAATGCAACACGTTATTTCCTCGAAAGAACAAATACTGATGGAAAAGGAACGGAAAAGGAAGCAATTGCTGCAAGAGACTGAAGAAACAATCCTTGCTGGTAACAAAATAATCTTTGAAATGAGGTACTCAAATTCCTGTATCGATTAATGAAATCACTGAAATCATTCTTAGAGAAAATGCTAGTAATACATCTGAAAACAATGAAAAAAATAGCGCCATCCGCCAAGGGCAGCTGATGAAAGAAAGAAATGCCATACTCGAAAAGCTGCATCAGTTGCAAAAACAGAATCAAGCAAAAGAAGAAGAACAGAGAAAAAAAAGGTTAACTTAACTTGCCAATATTATCTGCACTCTTTACAGATACAAGCTAAAGTTGGAAGCTGCCATGTGGATAGAAAAATATGATGCAGAGATGTTTAAAAAAGACAGAAAAATACGTCAGTTGTTGGAAGAAGAAGAGAGAAATGAAAAACTAATTGCCCACAAACAGGTACATGAATAGAAGTAGTGGTAGAAAATAAAGAAAACAGAATCACTTGGTGCAAATTGATGCTGAGTATCTTCCCATGATAAAAAAAATGCAAGAAGAGGAGGAGCTTAAGAGAAGCAAAGAGGAATGGAACAAAAAGAAATGGGCTGCTGCTATTAAAATTCAAGTAAGCAGCATTCAGTTGAACACAAACTGTAGCTGTTTGCTTAGGCAGCCTACAGGAGCTACCATGTTCGTAAGAAATACCACAAACGATTGGTTCACATGCGCCACAAAGTGCGGCTACATTTAAAGCACCTTGCAGCCATCAGCACTGTTGATACAGAGGATTTAATCTAAGCAAGGTTTCAAAAATAATGTTGCCATTTGGACTCATTCAATAAAAACCTGTCCTTTAAGCAGAAAATTCATTTATTTGTTTTCCATCTTCAGTTATATCTGTAGTAGCCTTGGGCTGTTTAACAACTAAAACAAAACTATACATGCATGCTGTCGGTACGACACTTACTTTTTGTTGCATCAAAATATCTATGGGTGTTCTTGCGCAATGTCTCAATACTGACATTTGTGTCTGCCCATTCTAACACTAAACGGCGTCCATACAAATGGGTACTCAACCCAAGAGCCTCAAAAGCACTCTGAAGCCAATAGAAATACAAAGCTTTTTGTTGTAATGCTTACCTTAGCATTACTTGCTGAACTAAATTCCACAAAAGCAAATCCTCTGTGTGTGCCACCTAATTTCTTGGGCATACGCACATTGAGAAGTGGACCAAATGGTTGGAATAGGGCCATTAGCTCCTGACGGGTAGCCTCAAATGGAACATTACGCACCAAGATCTTATCTTTTGCATTTTCATTTGCATCTTTCTTTTTCAAAGCCACAAATTTCCGTAACCTACAAACTAATAATAAGTTTTATTATTATAACTCACCTGGAAGCCTGCTTTGCCAGCTTCAATTCTAACTGATGGCCATCCAATTCACTCTGATTGAGTTTCAATAAAGCTGTCTGTGCAGCCTCTTTGGTGCTAAATCGAACAAAGCCATATCCTAAAGAAAGGCACTTCCCTGAATTGCTCTTGTTTTTACTATAAGCTATAGTAACATCAAGCACTGGACCATATGCTGCAAAATGCTATCCCAAATATAAAAAATACTGACTTTCTTCCTACCTGTTGCAAACTATTTTCACTGGTATTGAAATTCAAATTTTTAACATAAAGTGTTGTTCCTTCTGGTGGTGTAAATGGCTCAGATGTGCATTCACTTTTAAGGTTGGCACTTGAAATTGACTCCTTCTTGAAAATACCAACAGGAGCCCATTCCAGAAACAAGGGTACATTCCCAAATTTGGTGTAAGCTAACTTAGAAAATGCCACACGAGCCTCTGCTGGATCCAGAAACTCCACAATTGCTACCATACAACAAAAAATACTGCACCATTCTTAATTGGAATGATCTTTACCTGTAGTACCTGATGGTGGTAATACCACACGACCCAACTCACCAAACTTCTGAAACAGTTGCCATAACTCCTTAGCTATGGTATGTGCTGGAAGGTTCTTAACCAGAATGATAGTAGTTGAGCGTTCAGCATCAGGCTAACAACATTAAATATTATCTGCATATGCACTTACTTGCTGAAAGGCATCTAGACAAACTCCATTACTCTCCAGAAACTGGCGCATCTCGAGCACCAATTGTGTCTCTCCTAAAGCAAGCCTAACAGCAGCACTGCCTCCTTCTTCTCCTAAAACTTCACGTTTGGAATGTCCATAATGATGAGAAATCTCATCTGCTACAGAATTTGCACCAAGAAACAATGGGTTCCAGTTGTGGTCACAAAAAGCATGAGATTTGTCTTCCAAACGCTTGCGAACTTTGTATGGGATCCCTTCTACAAGCAATCAAATAAAAAGAAAACAATATAATAATTGCTACCTAAATGCATAGGGTTAAAATCTGGCTTGGTCACAGCAGGCAGCAAATGAAGCAAACGACCATGAAAAATGCTGCCATCAAGCTGATTAAAAGCCTGCAAAGCATGTTCAGGGAACATGAAAGTGACAAAGGCAAAGCCTTTAGAATGGCGTGTAAGCTGATCCACAGGCAAATGCATTTCAGTTAATGGTCCTATAATGCAATCAAAATGAAGACACATAATGAACTCACCAAACGGTTCAAATAACTGTCGCAGGGCAGTTTCTGTCACTGTATAGGCCAAATTGCGTAAGAAGAGACGTCCGGTGTCTACAATAGGTTCTGCTTCATGTGAAGGTTTTTTAAGCTCTTTCCACTGTGCAGCACTGATTGATTTCTTTGACAATTCTGAGCATCGAACTTCAATTTGATGATCATTTAAGAAACTGTGATGTTTATGCAGGGCCATTCGAGCATCCTTCTCTGAAGCTACTCCCACATATGCAAAGCCATGTTGAGATGGTGGAAGACGTACTGACAACAGCTTGATGGGGCGGAAAAAATGCTTAATGATGCGTCGATTGACTGCATGAGGAAGCCCTGAGACTTTCAGAGTTATCAGTTTTCGAAAATTTCTGCATTTCTTTCCAAGTGAAGAATCTTTCATAGAAGTAATCTCTTTTTGAGAAGGATCTCCAAGTGATGATGGTATATCCTGCATTTCTTCTGTTGACTGAATATATTGGATTCAACTATTAGGAAAGGAAACTCTACCTACTTCTTTAGGTTGAAAACTGGCTGCATTCCTTGTCTTAAAAGCATTGACATCCAGCTTCTGCTCTGGATCTTGAATTCCATCTTCCTTCAGAAGCAATGCAAAATCACTAGCTTGTCCATTCTTTTGTTTGGCTTCCCAAAAGAGGGAAAAATTCGGGTCACTCTTGAACTTTCGGGAAAAACAATATTTTTATTATCATTTGAAAAACTCATGTTCAAGATTACCTTGGCTTTCAACTGATCTATAACACCAGGATCTTTGTGATCACTCAATAGAATTCTCTTACTCAAAGGTGCATTACCAACATCCTCAGAATGCTGCTTTTTCTTTGTTACTGCTGTTTTCGTCGTTTTTTCACCTACATCAATGATCTATTTTATATAATCTAATGCAAATTTATTCACCTAAATTATGGCATAATTCTACGTGAATTTTACTGCCCATAATGAAAGTAGTATGAAAATACTCTTTAGCAGACTCTGCTTCTGATTCATGTTCAAAGCCAATGAATGCAAAATGACGAAAAATACCATCTTTCGTATATTTCAATTGCACATCAGTCACTAGACCTTTGCTGCTAAACAGTTCTGACAGCTGGCTCCCTGTGACCTTGAAACAAAATTTACCTCTAGATAATTGAGAACACAAATATGTAAATCCCCCTAGTTCTATTGTGAACCGGTTGCCTTACATCAAACACGTTAAAGGTTACACTACCCATTTGTTTTTCGAAACGCATTGATCATGGAATCGAAATCAAGCCGCAGTGCAAAATTAAAGCAATGTTGAAAAACAAAAAGAGCTGAGACTTTTAAAAAACACCTTTTATTTCAAATATCAATAAATGAACCCCGACATACCACTTTCCGTAAGTCTGATATACTTTTAAAAACCACAAATTACTGAAAATGCAATTCAGTTTGTTTACAAAAGCGTCAAAATTTGACAAGGGCAAACGCATACTGGAATCACTGTTTTCCTCTTAAGGAAACATCAAATAAATTCAAAATTTTACCCCTGGTGGCAAGTTCTTCACAATGATTCTGGACATTTGTTTGGCGATTTGCAACTATTCAGGCACGAGGGGGAAAGAACTTGCAAGAAATGTTGTCTCCATGCATTTCATAAGACTAACATCCAAGTGCAGCATGCCAATTTTTTCTACACGACAGCGCATGTGGGCACATTATTTCAAGTCTTCTTCTGCAAAACAAGTAAAACACTTTCGTATTTTCACTGATGTGAACAGGTGCCGACCCCAGTTTCCCTGCCTTCCGCTTCAGGTGTAACGCCTGTGCATGTTCCTTCGCGCGGAGTTCGCCATATTTTAGGGAGAGCGCACAGAATAGCAATACGATTTCACGTTAAAAGCACTTCGAAATCTTTTTCATTGCAAATCAATACTTCTCACGCCTATCCACACATCATAATTATCCAAATGAATTTGGAAGCTTTCTACGCATTCAAACGTGTCCTTCAAGAAGAATAAGAATGCATGATGATTAGCCAATTTAGATTTGCTGGCTTTTAAGCCAACTGCTTTCAAAACAGTGGTCAAAAAATTCCTCTCTAAGACATCAAACCGATACACAGGGGATTCCCCACAAGTCGAAAGAATTCCTCCGAGGACAACGCTGTGTCGGGTGAGTTCTTGATTCTTAGAGCAGCATTTCATATAAATCTCAATCACCTCTGATAAAAAAAAAAAAAAGCCCTCATAGCTCACGTAATCCGACGGTTAATTTAGTAGGGTGTCTTGCAACTTATAGACATGACAATTTCTTTTTCAGTGTCCAGATGAATTCGTCATGTTTCAAAGTTACCCAATTTGATATTTTAACTTCACTTCTTAAGTGGTTTATTTCCTTGTTTGGGCAGATCATTTATTCCAGAATGTAATTCAGTGACATGAAAATAGAATACCGAGAAAGAAAAAATGCAATTTTCACAACGAGGAAACTAATCATGATAAAGAAATCCAATGCTATCTAAAGATTGTCTCAAAATAGAAGAAAATAATCAAGAAAATCAGTAAAATCAATTCCAAATGCCGTTGTTTTAAGAAGAATCAGGAAATATGCTCGGTATTACGAAGTGCACGACCACCAAAAGTTCACTTCAAGAAAGAATAGCATTCGTGCCCAAGTTCTGTGAGAAACGTGCAAACAAGGAAATTGCAAACAGAAGCCGTAGAGGAGATAAAATTTCCAGGACACAGGATCGATTTAAGAACACATTTCTATGAAAGCAGATTATTCTAACCAATGATCTGTGGAGTGCTGTCTGTAAAATTCTAATGAATGGCAAGTAGAAGATTAAGTGTCCTAATAATCAGCTTAACAAGTACAACAATCTTGAAACCACTGAGCACTGCAAATACCTCAGTTTTAAATAGTGATCGAAACCGTGAGCTTCAACTACGTGAGGCTCGCTCTCAAATGTGATCATATGATCATAAGATAGCTGAAGCACCTAACGAAGAATTTAAATGTATTCTGAGTTTACTTGGATTTTTCTTTTACTTTTCAAATACATGACTTGCGCTGTTTTTTTGTTTTTCGTTTAGTTATAAATTCTTGCACTTGGGCATTACATGGATTTAGTGTTGTTCCGAATACCAGTTCTCGAAACTGCTGCCTTAAAAATAACTGGTAAGTACACATTGGGCCATGTAATCTTGAAAATCGATGTAGCTTTACGAATCCTGAGATTCAGTCTAAGATATTTATGACAGTCCGTGAAGACTGATTTTGTTGATTGCAGAATCTGCGGAAGAAGTTCCCCTTAACCTGAAATGAGAAATGCATGCCGCGAGCAAATTAAAATAAAAAGGTGCCAGCCGTGAGTCTGCCAAAACACAACAGCAGTTTAAGCAAAAAAAAAAAAATTCGTGTGCACTGTTTTAATTAAGAGTGAGTGTTTCTTTGACATGTTTCTTCTGAAGTTTGCAACGGTCGTGCGTTTGCAAGAGTGCAACGCTGGAAGATTTCAGATAACATCTTCAAAGAAAAGTGACCTTTCTTGAGCGACCTTTCACCTTGTATTTGTCACATGCCCATTTGATGGCTGGACTTCTGAATTTCGCTTTGTGGTAGAAACTTTTTCAGTCATGGGCATCAAGACTTAAAACTCGCAAATCCTCATGAGTGGTGATTGCAGCATCTTTGTCATCTCAGAAACTCTCTCTCTTGGTTCCAAGTGGCAATTGTCCTTTGTAAACAGTGATGCAGGATTCGCTTTTCCTTTCTAATTTTTCCATTCCTAATGGCAAACTCAGTAATATAAGCTGTTCTGTTGCTGCTGGTTCCCAAATGATCAATCAAATTATAATGTTCCCTTTTGAACTGTGTTATTCGTTCCCTTTTCCCCACAGAAATTATAAATGAATATCAAAGGAAACGAAACAGAGATCGTTTTCTGTGCTTGAATGCGTCCGATACCAAATGTGTAAGCTGGACAACCGAACGTAAATCATGAATGGTCATACATTTTTTTTATTTTTTCAAGCTTCAGTTACATCTTATCGTATGACATACATCCCACTTAATAGCAATAAAGCTCCTGAATGAATTCTTGCAAGATAATCTGTTCGTCTTCTGCAACACGAGTACGTGCGCATAAAGTGAAAATGAAGTTTTTGTAGAAAGGTAAACTGCCAACTAGACGGTGACTACCCAACGGAAGATAAATACGACATACGTACGGCACATACGAAAACTTTATCTGAAATGTAAAAAAGGGTTGTACAACTGGTTTTCTTGGAACCATTTTCCAGTTCCAATTTGAAAGACACCCTAAAAAGTTCTGCCGTGTTTCACAATTTACTTGATACGTTCAAATAATAAAAATTAATAATTCCTCGATGTTATGAACACACACAGTCCTGCTGAGGCTTCTGTTTAGAAAATTAAAATCGAACTTGAATGTCAAGGCATGAAATTGCATAAGCATTATGCATAATTAGTCTTCACTGCAACAGGACAGATTAAGTAATAGCCAGGATCATCAGGATCTACGTGAATCCTCAAATCAGAAGGATGCATGCTCTTTGTTGTTGAACTGCCTCGACTTACATGAACTCTTTCAACCAATGTGTCCTCATCTGATGCGTCTTTTTCGAGCCTTCAAGGAACACGTATTTTGTTAAATGTTTCTTATGTTTGCCCTGTTGGTTCCCAGCCCATCAAAATTTCAATTATGTTTCTTCATGTAGCACAGAAAAGCTAACCAAAGACGACTGACTGTGTGGAACGTAAAAACTTTAAAGATTAGATGATTACTTGTTTTAACACCGATACAGCGACTGGTTCTGAAGATGGTCAATGGTAAAGCCGACTTTTAGGAATGCTTTTTCGCACTCCCATCAGTACGTTCATCCGAAGACGCAAAATGTAAGATGATATGTTTCCGTAACAAAAATTAGAAATGACAAGCATTTTAGCCACAAACACCACCTCGTCTGCACATAAATCCAAACTTTCTTCGTCTCTCCATTACCATGTACCTTGGCAACAGTGACTCCCCAAAGGAAACACCTCTGTTCGCAAAGAGACAGTGCTGCCAGCATCTTAGACAGAAAGATGGCTGCATTTTCGTGTTTTCTATTTCAGATCACAAGCGGTTGTGCTACCTTCAAACAGATGAAATGCTCAAGTCGTTCATTATATATTCCATGGAGATATTTACCAATGTTCAGCTCATGGCTCCTTTTTCTCAGATGACAGCACAAGTACTTGCCCAGCCCATTATCGAATCAGAACTTTCGAAAAACGAGAACTAAACAACCATCCAGCACATTCCATTCCTCTGCCTGCATGCTGCATCAACATAGTTACATGATCTCCAAAAAGCATGAGTACTTTGATAAAAATGCCGCTCTTCAATATGTATACATAGATTACCCAAGCAAACATTTTTGCTATTCGAACAAGTACTTCATCAACTTATTAAAGTAGCATGTTTGAGTGTAGATATGTGCAAAATGCACGCTTTCGTAGAAATTTCTTTCTTTTTTTCTTTCCTGCCTCTGGCACGCTTTTAAGAAACCGTACTGGTTTTTATCTACGGAGAAATCAAAACAGCTGTAGCAAAATGAATTACTTTTGCCTGGGCAAAGATATTGCTTAAAGTCCTCCCATTGCTTCTTCTTTTTTTTTTAATAGATTGTTATTACATATATTAAAAGAAAATATTACATATATTAAAACATTATTATTACATATATTAACTTTTGCCCCCATGTAGATAAGTTTTCAGCTTTTATG
Organism: Raillietiella orientalis; assembly: GCA_036172245.1. Classification (NCBI taxonomy): domain Eukaryota; kingdom Metazoa; phylum Arthropoda; class Ichthyostraca; order Raillietiellida; family Raillietiellidae; genus Raillietiella; species Raillietiella orientalis. The sequence continues at coordinate 972,896 of JAYWIR010000003.1, read as the reverse complement.
GTAAATGAACATATGATTCAATCTACCACATTCATCTCGAGATAACGCTTCGATGAGTGAATGTAGAAACCTTGTAATTCAAAGAGTCACGAGATAAATTGTTTGCTCGGTAATGTATCCACTGGTATGTATTTTCACAAGCTGTGTCTTACTCGGAAGGATGGGTGGTTAAAAAAAAACGGCTCGCTTTGCTCGGGTCCGAGTGTTCTCCTCGTAGGTCGAACCAAGCAATTCCAGCTACGTGTGTCCCTAGGAAAACACTTCCTTGATGGATGGATGCTGTCCTTTGATGATCAAGAAATGAACTCAAAATAGGACAACGCTCTATTACGCCGCTGACAACACAACACTTTAAACGTTGCACTCGCTTCAGAGGCGTTTGGATGGGAACTGTAATCAATTACAGTCCAGAACTATGGATCGTGAATGCGTGGATGTAAACGTAACCCATCGTTCTGAAAAAGAGAACAACATAAAAGGGAGGGGATCGAAAGCAACGAGACGCCACTGCTTTCCGAGAGAAACCGCTCCTGGTTAGAGCAAAGGGCATGTAACAGCACACACAAAACCGGGGGGTAAGTAGTTATGCATTCGTAAACCCGTCATAATGTGCACGGATTTGAGGCAAAACTGCAACGCAAAGAAGAAATGTTAAAGGACTTGGAAAAGACTCGAGAAATCTTGAAGACTGTTCACGCTTTTGCGAAAACTCGACTTCTTCCCCATGTTGGAAGCACCCGCTCGCAAACAGGAACAGAAAAACTTCGTCACGCCTACGTCAAAGAGATTCTGAAGACCTGTATCACCAGATCATTTAAGAGCTCCAAGTGGTTACGTGAGAAATTCGGTTCCTCGGAAAACGCTTCCCCCCCCCCCCCGCTTTACTCGAACGATTCTAATCCGTCGGATGCCTCACTTTGGGAGCTGTGACAAAGGCTTCTTGCAGACGAAAATTCCTGCTCAAGAGCAGATATGCTTTTAACGACGGACGAAAGTGCAAACCCATTTAATGTGAATCTTTCGATGGCAGTGCTGTGTGATTTTTTTGATACATCGATAACAGTGTTTATCTTTTGAAAATATCGCGACTAATCACTATTTGCTGTCTGCAGAAATACCACCAGAGTCTTTTCTTGCGTCACTCCCCACGCTACCCGTTTTTACATCCCAAAATTGCGTGATCTATCCATTACCTCCAAGAAAAAGCGGAGACTTTAATTATCAAATACTATGGGGCATTCGGTCACGTGAAGGGACTCTGGCACTGCCGATTCTAAAACTGTCACAGTCATAGAAAGGAAAATTATTGCAATGAAAGGAATGTCCTTATCCTTTCTTCCACATGTCGCAGTGGTTCAGTAAGCCACCTCGAAGGAAGTCGTGATGACTAAGGACGAATTCCCAACTACGAAATCTGCCCTTCGTTTCAAAAAAAAACAAAAAAAACAAAAATTTCCGTGTTGTCCTACGTTCTCTGTGTCATCTAAGTGACCTAGGAACTTACTGGACTTTTCCTAAGAAACTTGGCGCAACAGGTCTTTCCGTACATTAAAGTATCAGCGCACTTTTGTTCCGGTTTTTTGATGTTTTGGCAAAAACTTTGCTATCTGGAAAATAAAAGTTACTATTATTCTAAATCTTTCATTTTCTGTAAGTGTCGTTTTTACAGATTTGTATTCAGAGGGTATTCGTGTTTCCTCATTAGGCGTCGTGAACGAAAAAGGTCTTTCACGGAAATCATCCATGTGCTCTGAGATGCTACTCGGAATTCTTTTCGGAACCGAACATTCGTCCACTATTTGCCATTTAAATCCCCGTTCAAAAAAGTTCCTACAACTTCAAATTCGTGTAACATTCGTGCGCCAGAGCTTCTTGGGCATCTCTGTTTGCTCTCTGCCGCATCCATCACCGCAACTTCAAGATCTCTCCCCAGCTCGCATCCTGCTTCCGTGTGCGGGATTTTCCAATTCAACGTACTCTGCACGCCGTGGAAAAGCAACGCTATATATCACACCGCAGTAAGCCAAGCAACTTGGTTTGAAGGTATGAAAAGCATTACATACCACTGACCCAAACTTGCTTTGCTTTCGCCACTTCTGTGGCCGCGGTGAAAAAGTGGACGGTTCTGAAGCAAAATGTGCGTTTGAAAACAACCCGTGCCGACGGATGGTTACTCCCTTTCCCGGAGACAAGCGACGTGTCTTGGGAACGCCTGGCATCTGCTACACAGAATGGAAGCTGCGTTGCTGATCCGAACACTTTCGGCATTGTAACGTATTCCACAGCAAGCACACGCAACATACGGCCAGAACAGGAATAAATAATGGCAGCACTCCAAACAAAGGCACGTTGATTGTGTATCTTGACCCCTCGGAAGATAAGCTGTGCCTTGAATCACAGAAGAAATCTAACAGAGGCAAAGACTGTTTGCTCCACGGCAGGAACTTGTCTTGCCTACTTACCAAGAAATCACGTATAAACAAAAGTCGCCAACGCCATCAACGTGCTGATGCACAGATGCAGTGGAGATGTTAAGCAAAATTAATTGTTTTAAAAGTTGCGAAACTTCGGCGGTTTGTTGAATGACCTCTTAACGCCACGAAATCAAAAGGCCCCAAAATCACACACGCTGCACTCTAAAGTTACAAAACAGTAAATTTAGCTTCGGCAGGATTTCATTCACTTAAACTTGCAATTTCTTCAGAAAACTTCAAGCTTTCACGTCTAACGATTTCTCGCTGCTTTTTTTCCTCTTCAATTAATAACACCACCCATGTGGTCAGCATAAAGGTCTCTCACACACAAAAAAATTCAACACTTCAACGCAATGCACTTTGCTCAACTTCAGTGTTTTGTTGAACTCATCAAAGTAATTCTTTTAGACTCAAAGGATTTTCGCAATTTAAGAGAGAAAGGACTGTATGCATTCATATAGCCACTGATTGCATTGTGATGATGAATGAAACCTTCCATTAGCTCTCTAGCTAAATACATGGAATAACATTCCTTTTGCTCGCCAAACGAAAACACCAAAACTGTACAGTTGCACTTTAACACCACATTTGCAAATGCTGGAATCGAAAACTGAACACAAGGAAAAAACAAACCCACAAGGAAGTATTTTATCTACCTCGAAAGGGAGGTTTGGAATGCAGAGAACATTTTCAGCACTGAATGCTGCCGTCAAGACAAGAGGAAACGAGTATGACTTTCAAAATCTTCATTTACAAGATACAAGTAAACACTTGCACATATATATATTTCTCGAAATATGTCAATTCACACAAAAAATGGAATCTTTGAGATTTACAAATTCTGCTACCATGTTACTATTCTACATGAACTTATTTGCAAGCAAAATAAAAATTTTTGGTTCTGAAAGGTCAAAACATACCATAAAGTATAAACCAATTTCAATTACATTATTTAATATTAATGATGAGAATGATAATAATATACAGGTTTTAAAACTGATCCATACATCCAGGCAAAATTCAAAAGGTTCAAAAAAAAAAAAAAAAAAAGGGTAATGCCAAATATGCAATAATCTTTATAAAGTTTGGTTCAACATATCTGAATGCTTCAAATCATACTATACTATACTTAATTGAGAATTTCACTTTATCCGAATCAGGCAATAAATCAAAGATTCGCTGTAATAATTTGAGCAATTCATGACATCTGATCATGTGATCTTTGGTTTGTGTAATAGTTTCAAATGCTTCATTACTTTTCAAAGAAAATTTTAATAATGAAAAATTAGGAAAATACTTTAAGTTCACGAAAACATTTAATAAACTACAATGTACACTTATGTAGTCTTGCATATTATCCAAATCTACATGCATTAAAAAGAGTAAAACGTACATTTGCCAAATACGTGATTTTGCAAATATTCATGGCAGCATAGCATCACATTTGATAACATAAAAACATGCCTACAATAATGGATACTTTGAAAATTTCATATACTACACAGTAACTTATCTTGCATTTGTTAAGTGCAATACATCAGTGACTGTATGCTTGTCACTGCTGTACTTTTTAATAAACAGCATTAAACATTTGGCACAGAATGTGATCACAAAATAATTTTAATTAACATTACAAACTTCACCGTGCTTCAACACAAAATTTAAAATATGACCACAGTGTGATATACTCAATACTGTCAGTTTCCCACACAAGGCCTGATTCATATTGCAACAACTTTTAATAGCTTTACAAACTGCCGCTCATAACAAACTACGTAAAAACCACATCCCTCTTCATCATTTATAAATATAAAAAATTTGAAAGCTATAATAAGTATCACTGGTTTGTCCATTCACAATTAGTTTAGGAAGGGTTCGCTGCCCCAAAATTGAAAAATCGAGAAAAAAATACGTTACAGTGTGTAGTATCCATAAATAAACATGTTATCAGATTGCACTGCACAGGGCAAGTTTCACAATCACAGACAGCACTTTTCTTCACTGGGACGAACTGGGCAGCATGGAATTAAAAAGGCACTCCCCTCCCATGAGAAATGAAATGAGATGGGGATATTGGGAGAGGAACTGGTTGGAAGCCACTTCTCATCACAGTTGGAAGGTCGCAGTAGGGGACCACGACCCAAGTCATCTCAACAACAACAGGTTAAAGCAACAATGTGAATCAGATATGATCCATAAACCTTTGGCATGGGGTAAGGGTGTAAGGGTGCCCACATGTATGAGAATAAACTTTGCAAGGCATAATGAATAAAGGCAAGGCAGATGCTCCACCAGAAAAAGACCCTCGAAGCAAGCCTGTCTTGCCCAAAATGAGGGTGAGCTCCCACACCCATATCACACAGAATTTCCAGATAAAGCTTTCTGCCCAGGGAAGTGGGACTTCCCAGCTCCAATGAGAGCTATGCAATAAGAAAAAAAGAACAAAGAAAACTGAAAAAGAAATGGGAAGAGAAATCATCACGATTCGCCTTTTGGCTGCTCGATCACATATCCCTGTTGGCCCGAAAGTACCCTGTGTGAATTAGGAAGAGTGTGATGCCTCAGGAGGGAGTCGAATGGGAGCTAAGTCAACAGCCCCTTCTTCAGAACTTTGCCCTTCCACCATTATCTCTTCGTCATCCTCTCTCATGAAAGACCCTTCATCAAGTGGTGGAGCCCCACACAATTCGGATGCAGATGAATTGCTGTTGCAACACCTGGGAGGGGCTTCTTCTTCTGGCCGAGCTGGACATGAGTTGAATGTGTGGTTCTCCAGACTCTGCTTGGACACAAAACGGTGATCACAGAAGCGACACTCAAACTCCTTTACACGGCTATGGGTCTTCATGTGCACCTTCAGATGATCGGGACGGTAGAATTTCTTGGAACAAACAGTACAGGCAAAGGGTTTGACTCCACTATGGATGAGGCTATGCCGACGAAGGTGTGTTTTACTGGAGAATTGCTTCTTGCAGATGTCACATTTGATTTCTTCTTCTGGGCCACCAGTATCAGACATGTGTTTGGCACGCAGATAGGGAGATCCACCTCGGGATTCTCCCATTACAGACAAATATAGTGGAATGTTGTGAGATGGAGAGTCAACTAGATGTCCCATTGGCAACTGCAAATCTTTCTTGCAGCCAAGAACTGAGAATGGAAGACTTACCCAACTGGAGGATTGGCTGCGGCACTCATCCATACTGGTGTCCAGCCCACAGGAAAATACGTCATCTACACTGCTACAACAGTCATCTCGTCGTATTTTTTTAAATGCTGTCTTGTGCCATGATTCCTCCTCAGGCTCCTCTTTGATAGGCTGAAGCCAGTTGCCCCAGTGAGCAACCCAGGAAGCAGCCAACTTTACCCAGTTGTCCACCTGGTTTCTGACACAATCAGCTGGACAGGTGGATGGTGGATCAATTTGTTTGGCATCATTTTCTGCTAGAATTTTCCGACGTGACAAGATATCTGCAATATCTTTGATTTTCTTTCGAGAAACACTCCGGTTTGAAATGGGAGTACTAGTAATGCAGCTTTTGAATTCTGCCTCACTTAAAGGTACTGTCTCTTCATCGTTTGTTTCGGGTTGCTGTCCATCACGCGGAGCATTCACATCAATAAGACCCTTGACTTTCAAGCTTTTAGCCAGTGTCAATAAGGATCCCAGGTCCTCTTGTCGTATGTTCACTTCACCTTTATATAAGAATCTCAGTAAAGCATCTAGATCTTTGCTATTGACATCTTTCAAGAAGATGACCGGATGGGCACAGGGATGCTTGAGAAACAGTTCCTTAAAATAGGAACTACAAGCAGAAAGGATCATTTTATGTGCTACAAAGTTCCTATCTTCACAGGAGAGGGTAACATCAACAAATGTTTGTTTCTCCAGCATCTCATCAAACACCTCAATGATGCTGGACTGATGACTGTTCCACTTTAAGAGAAATTCCTCTGCACTCATTGTTACCGGGCAGATTCACTTATGCATGCAATGCACATAGCATGCTGCTAGCACCGGGCAAAGTTGACTACTATTCTAATTGGAAACAAACACATAAGTGAATTACAATACCACTTACATCTTCCACCCCAATAGATACACACAGTGAAAAGTCTCTATCCCTATGCTAATGTAAGCCTGTATAACTTATGGAATAAATTCAAAATGTAATAATGCCTCTTATATGTTAAAAGCAAACACAAGGAATAAGGTTGGCAAGTGCAGAATGTTTGCAAACACTAGAGGAATACAAGTGCACACATAAAACATAAACACACTTGTAGCCTTCGTCAAGGCAATTATCCCATAAATTTTAACCCTGTATATTGAATCAAAAAACTAATGTGTGGTAATGTAAGAGCCCACAGATATGCATATATGGCACAATATTGGTGCAATCTTGGCAGAATTTGATATTTGTGTCCTTGGAAGCTTCTCTGTTATAGAAATCTCTTTTGAAAAGATTAATAGGTACTAGTTACTATCAGCACAATAGGTACTTAGTAAATGTGAGCATGGACACTGATTTCAGCAAACAAATGTGCAGGCTAACATTCACTTTCATTTAATGTGCCTTGCTGTGCACAACATATGCACAATATAATGGGGGGGGGGAAAAAAAACACTTGCTTGCTCCGACTTGAATGGGATGTTTTACAATTACATTAATTAACAAACAAGTCTTATGCTTAATGTGTAATTTATCTTGATTCACTGAAAAAGCATTTACCTTTTTTAAAGGTTCTATGTTTAAAATCATCATGAAAGAATGATGCAATCTTGACACTAATATTAATTCCATGAACATCAGTAATCAAGAAAAAATGCATATAAAAAGAATTTTGTATTTACTCTTAAAGTATGATTCAAATTGACACAAATTCGAATTGACTCTAAGAAAAAAGTGCTCAAACTAGGGTGAACTTGACAATTTTTACATCTCTAAAGCTTTCATTTGATCCTGATCAAGTTTATGTGCTGAAAGTATTACTACTTAGCTATCTAAATTACCATCAAGAGAATGTAAAACTCGCAATCTTTGCCAAAACATCAAACTTTTAAAAATTCAAAACAAATTTGCCATTTTGGGGGCTCCCCATATTTATGGGTTGCAATATTGTTCAGATTTGGAGTAATAATGGCTTAGAAAGATCTGCATTATCTTTTATTTCCTTATCTGTATTGTAGTTGCCTTTGTGCTCCTAATTGTTATTGTACTGAGTTACGGAATCAAAATGCTCATTAAAATGAAAACGTAAACATCGTTTACTTACCTGCTTTAAAGCTTCTAAGGAGATACTACATAATGGAAAACTAATTTAAGAATTGTTTTTTTTTCACCCCCAAAATCGGAACAGAAACAATTTTTTTTTAGAAACTAAAAGTATCCCAACATTACAAAAATTAATATTAGGTAGTCTGATGTAATGATTTTACTTTAACAATCAATGTTTCCTTAATCACCCAGTGTAAAGTGAACTGTAAATGGAACTACAGATGGTGAGTAACCCATACATTGACATGATCTTGCTTAACACATAACAATATGCGCATAAATATTGTAACTCTTTTACTAGGATAATGAATATCCCCTATGCTGCTTCTTTTGCAACAAATAATACACATTCATTTGATGCAAACAAATCCACTAACAAGGAAATAGACATTACACTGAATAAAGCTTGTTCATAGATATCAAGTGTCATGCAATGAAAACCAAAACATTTAATCTTTTAGTCTTAATCCACTTATCTTCAACCACATCTTTCCATTAGAAATCTAAATGAATGTAATTTTTTTACAATATGAACTAAGCCACGAATCTTTCTTTTTGTTAGAATACAATGAAACATGCACACTGTACACCAAAGTCTTGATTACTAAGCACTCTGCAACCCTTAAGGCAATGCATATAAGTCTTTTCCTTTTTCAGAAGCTCTAATATGAAATGAGTTGTAGTCTATTTCATTATTTAATTAAAAGCAAACTTTGAAAGCTTTGTTGCATGTTTCTGCATAATTCTATGATGTATCATGCGTTTAATGAAAGTAAAGAGGAATCCAGATCCAATGAATTGTATCGATCATTTAAAAATTCTTTTGCACAACATAAGTATGTACCAAGTAAATAAAGCACATATATTTGGATCTTAAAACGAATGTTTCAACCTAGAGACTTTAAGATATCATACTTGAATTATATATGAATACTGCGGAATTTTCCGGAATGCAAACCATGAAGAGTGAAGAACACACATCCACAAAGGCATGCAAAATGTTTAACACCCATCACAAAACAGCCTGCATCAACAGAATGCACACATAAACGCATTCGTAATTGTGCAAAATATATTATTTTAGTATTTTTACATGCAGCTTACATTATTTTCATGTCTGAATACCAAAAATTCCCCATCGATATATACGGGCATTATTAGACTCTCACCTCTGTACACACAAATAATTTTTGAAACACTTATGCACACATGCACATTTCAGCAACGCCTTTGTTATTTAGATCACCTCAGTCTAGTACAAAACATAACCGTTTGGTACCTTTCATGTTACTCTTTAACTGATCCACAAAGTACTTAGATGAAAAGCAGCCAGTGATTTTTTAATCATTGGCAGTTTACATTTCATTGAGACACATTAAGTATTATTGATCTTTAGCATAAACAAACTCTCTAAATTAATAAGATTTCTTGAATACCTTTTTTTCAATCATTTTCCAATTCGGTCAACATTTATTTAAGCAAAGAAAGCTTTTGATAAAACAAGAAATGCAACTGTTGTGGTGATACCACAGCATATATATCTATAGATGTATCTATCTATAAATAAAGAAATACATGTACATATATCATAATTTTTGATCCTTGTTTAACTTACAGAAAAATGAAAAATTTAATACACAAGACTCCAAATACTCTGAATGATGTAATTTCCAACACTCTAATAACACTTAGACTTTGAGAATCTTCGGCAAATTACAGTGAACAGTGCTTTCTCAATTACATTTTTGTACATTCATTCTTTTCTGAATTCTTTTAGGAACTGGATTCTTCGATAAAAATTTGAAAACTTGAGTGAAATAGTGAACTTTCAAAAAAAGTTACAGACATTAATGATTGTGTATATTAATCAATCACACAATTTTCCAAATGAAATAATGTTTTTTAAAAGTTAAGGCGTCAAAAGTTTTTTTATGGCATGAAATGGGCAAACACTATTTATTAAGTCTGACTCAAAAATTACATATGATTTGAGATCAAACACAACGACTGGAATTTTTTTTTAAGTGCATATAAGTACAACCACAAATCCTTGTGAAGCAATCCACTGCAACAAATAATAAGTTTTACATGCTACAGTCCGGATTTGCTACACTGCTGGTGTTGCATAAGCAACACTTCAGTTTATTTGAACGAGAAATGATGTTAGCAAAGGGTTCAAAAAAATTACACACCTACAAATCGAAATATCACATTTTACCAATGCTTTACACTTCTGGATCTACGACTTGTTCTAATAACTACGAAAAAATTTAAATTTTGAAAATAATTACAATTTTTATTTGCTCTCTTAATTAATTTCAACTCCACTGCACGCAAAATTCATGAAAATCAGATTCGTTAAACAGATACTCCAACGAACAAATTACATACTGGCCACGAGGGTGTTTGCACTTGGTTTTCCAGTTTTCATCGGTTAAAAACTAAGAAAAACCAACTTATAAAAAACATGGCATCAAAATGGGAATTTTTCAAAAAACATCCTATATACAATAAACAAGCTCACCGTGATAATGCAATCGAGATTTATGTATAGAAACAGCTTGCAGTATTATCAGATAAATAAATTTCATAAGACCTACACCCTTCAATATGACATTTCAATAATTGGAGGAGCAGAAAATTATTAATCAACCACATATTCGAACATAACATTGCACTAACGAAATAAAATAATCGATGGCTTTTGCGAAGTAATATGCTTTAAGTGCACATCTAAGCACTATCAAAATAAACACACCCCGCCATGTCCCTTCGTTAACCCTTAGGAAAGTTGAATGACACGAGGCTATTTTTCCCACCTTCTTTCCCACAATGCATTGCAAATGACGAAAAACTGGTATAAGAGCGAGTTGGTCATTTGAACGCATAAATGAAAGTGTTAGAAGGCATTCTGGCATGCAATTACATGCATTACGTTTCAGCATTAGCAAATTGCTACTGTTTCTTTTTCTTTCCTATTTGTTTTCTTGTCGTTTTTTTGTTGTTGTTGATTAAATTTTACTCATCTATGGAACTACAACTGTCAAGTTTTTTTGTGGATATTGACATTATTTTAGGAATCGAAGATACTTGAGCGGCCACTTTTTATGAGCAATTGATGATGAGCTGATGGATTACGAAATAGTCCAACACTGTTTGGAGTGAAGAATTACTATTCCAAATATTACATCAATCTCCAATGAGCTTGCATTGCTTCCCAATATTTTAATAATCTTACAGAAAATTGAATTCATGTATATGTCAAATACGAGTTTTGCATAGCTTCCACAGTATGAAACTATCTTCTCTTACTTAATGGTTTGGTATTTTTTAAAAATACAGAAGGAGATTCTTTCAACATGAGTAACTTTTATTACAAGCACGGGGGTGCTGAAGCTTGTTATCTGTTTTATCCGGAATGGAAGATTCATTTGTCCATTATCAGAACTGTACACCTGTCAGGCAAAATGATGAGTTTACAAGATCTTTAAATGTGAATGACAGAAACTTTGATTTTGGAACTCACTTATGTAACCATGGACCTAGGCAACTTGTATGTGTCGTTCTTGAAATAATCAAAATCAGCACAGTAGTTGTCACTGTATACCTCTTTTCCTCAGTAATGGACCCTGTATCTTTAATTTCGCCCATTTACAGAGAAAAATGTTCTGCAAATAGGTGGTCCATCATAAGATTATTTTACTTTAAAAATTACAAAGCCGTCGTAAAACACTGCTAAAATTTTCATGGCATTGGAATAAATAAGTTTCAGTTAAAATGTGTGCCATCACCATAAGTTCACATAAAGACTCATCACCACTTAATGGGTATGGTAATCTTTTAAAGGTAGTTCATTTTTTCCTGATAATGCTCTTTAAACTTCCCCAAAGTTGTACCTCCAAATTTTGCTTAATGTGTAACTTGTTCCTGGCTCACATTGCAGATTCAGAGCAAGCATTTGGTTTGCAAACAATTTTTGGAATGCTCATAATGCCTCCTCCTAAACTTTTGGTTTCAAGTTGCATCGATTGCTTCTTCAGAAACCTCCATCTCCGATGAAATTAAACTTCCTTTTCAATGTTTTCTACTGCTGTTTTCTTCATCGATGGATGCCTTAGGAACCCGAAGGGAATCGTTTGCATTCTCTGTAACTATGTGCGGACAAGACAAACTGGGCTCCCAGATGTGTTAAGCTTATCGATATAAAAACTGAACGACAACGTGGATGTTGAAAATTCCAGGATGATGTGCCACAAAGGATAAATGAAAGCATGAATGAAGTGACAGTTTCCAAGAATCCATTGATTACATTCTTCATATCGAAAATAAACAAACAGCACAAAATGGAAATTAAAGTGCCGTTGAAACTGAAAATTGTGCTTTTAAAGGAAGCAATTTCCAGTTTTAAAGTCACGAAAAATGCTGCCCACAGATCTCCAAGAAAGCTTCTGTGAATCATGAAGATTCTAGAATGGCCAACTGTTACGCCATTTGCAAGAAGCTGATTAAAAATAAGAATGAGGTGCTGGTTCCATGCATGCAGAAGCTGAAACAAAAGCACCAGCTTAATAATCTACCGGGTGCTGCTCAATTTTGTAACAAAAGAACGAAATAACTTCAAAGCAATTACACTGCTGTACACAGATTGATTCTGTTTCGACTTCTCTTCATACCTGCATATAACTTTTGTCTGAACTCCACCCAGCTTCAGAATCTTATTTCTTATTCCTTGATTTTACATCGCTCTATCATTAGCAGAGAGAAGTTACGCTCTTTGTGAGATCAGTTAAAACATAAGCTTTGTCTTGATGTGGGAATATTGCAGCCTATTCGTGCTTCCTTCGAAATCACATTAGTGGACCAAAAGAAATGCAGCCTAACGAATTTCATTATATTTCTTACATCTGATGTAACCATAAAAGAACCTTTGAGTCAAAGCGTGAAAATCATTTGGAGCCCTCATGTGTGGGAAACGTGTATTTGTGAGAAGTGAGTGAAAATCCGGGAAATGTAAACTTCATGCGTCTGTTTCAGAGTCAACAGGTGAAACACATTCTGGACAGATGAAGACTTGTACTGGTGTCATGTAAGAACAGCATTCTTTTCAAGTGGAAGGCATAACGTTTTGTGGATGACTTTTTATAATGCTCATGCTGCTAGGAATAACGCCGGCAGTTTTAGTGGAGCTTTCCAAATAAGCCGTGGTTTGGCACCTGACTGCGGAGTCAGCAAAGGCACAAAAGCTAAACCGGAAAGAAAGGACTTCTACGACTTTAGAAACATAAAAGGAAGCAAGGAACCGGTAATCATTCAGTTCTTCCTTTAATTTTTCAAGTCGATGAAACAATTGTGGATCCATCAGGAACATGGCAAGTCGAAAATTGCGATTCCCCGAGGAACAACCCAAGTCTGGTATTCGTGTGCTTTCAGCATCGGCAAGAGCAGAGTTTCAAAATCACTGAATCCGCTGAAAGAAGTACTCTGACTGCAATGATTTGAATTCCGCCGGCAAATTGCAATCCTCACTCCCTCCAACGATGCTTGATGATGAGTTTGGATCAAGGAATGGGAATCTTCCATCCCGGGGAATAGGTTAGGCTGTCGGCTAGCGATCGAAAGATACCTTGATTTATTTTGGCTGGGTGTTTGGGAGCCGCTCACTTCCGTCAGACTGCAAATCATGCGTTTAGGGAGAAGGGCTCGCATCTTCCGTGTTTTTCTGAAACGAGGCTTCCTCGTTAGGTATGTGATTAGGCAGTCCTGCGAAATGCTGGTCACACACACATGTTCTTCCTAGACAGGCAAGGTTTGTATCAGAGGAATAAAGCTGGCTGTACCGGAATCCGTCGTCTGCGGCCCAAGGTGCAGTTGCACCTGCCTGAATGAGAAGCCGCTCCTTCCTTCCGGGCTCTTCACTCGTCACCGCGCTGTCCTCACATTTGAAATCTTCACCGTAATTAATCTCTGTGGATCCAATGAGAACTTCGTATCTATGAAATCCATATTGCTATTTGATGGGCGCACTTGTAAGTTTTTGAGCGGATCGTTTTTTCGATCATGAGCAGGAGGAAGAACGAGAGCCAAGCTCAAGTTCCGAGTGGGAAAGTTGACTTCTTTGGAGGATGGGTACTTGTCAAAAATCAAACGCGCCGTGTTGGCTTGTCGTCTCGTTAGCGTAATCATGTTTCAAATCGATCGAAAAATGTTTATATATATATATGATGGCTACCAGGTACTACTACTACTACTACTACTACTAGTTCCCGTTTAAGACTTGGTTTAGCCAACATTCCCAACAACAAAAACTCTTCCGCCTCTTTCGCTCTCATGACAGCACAACTTTTTCGAATAGGTGCCGATGCAAAGAGATCACGGCATTCGTAGATCGATGCTCTGAGGGGTCGCGCCTGGTGCTCGGTGCCATCACTTCTGGTTTCTTTCTAAACACCGAGTACAGGTCTCACTCGCTGGCATTTAAGCTTCGATGGTTCTTTGCGAGGACCGTGTTTGTTTAAAACATCAACCGAAGGATGTTCCTTCCACAGCATGGCTCGCGAGCTGGGAATCCTAGGGACTCACCTAGTAACGAAAATCTCGGGAGCCAGTTCCCATGTGTTTGGACTACGAATGGATGGATAGGATGCCAAGTTTATCCAACAAATAGAGAGACGGATTAAATACGGAGCCTCAATGTTTCTATGCTGCATTTAGGCCTTGGGAAAATGAAACCCCCATTGTCTCACCTCTTCTGAAATTGATTGATGATTTTTTTTTTTTCCCTACTCACTTCATTATATCCGTACTCCCCCTCTTCTTTCAAAAGAAAGAAAGAAAAGGAAAAGGAGTGTATTCCAAAAGAGTAGGTGTACTGATGGAAATAATTACATTTTTTTTTTGTTTTTTTTTTTTTTTACTGATTTATGGGGCTCGAGAGGGAGTTTTTCTGTAATCATGGGTCTGGGCAGTTGCTTGAACCTGCCTCGGATAATTCGACCCTGATTAAATATAAATAAGTCGAACGAGAAGGGGGAGGAGGGGGGAGGGAAAGGATCTGTACGGGACCTGTCCGTACGACATCGGAGCGGCAACCGCTTGCTCCGCCGGAAGTCCTCGTCCCGCCCCCCCACACCCCACGCTTGCCTCGCCGAGTTCTGTACAAAAAATGTACACTGCAGGCTGTTGTTTCCGTACGGTTGCCGGCCCCTCGCGCTAATGTCTTTTATTTATCAGATACACAATGCAAACGAGTTCCTGGCATAATTTCCGCACGGCCGTAAATCAGAAAATGCGCTTAACATTCCGCATTTATCTCCGATAGAGAAAAGTTTTCGGACTTTGCAACTCGGGAGAAACGAGTCACGCATTCTTCGTACATGCTAATTTACGTCCGCACATTTACACGTGTACTCTATAAAAATTCGTATTTGGCGAAGATATCCCGCTAAGAATGGACCATAAAATTTGTGACGTTTTAAGGATTCGAGTATGTTTTCTTGTGAAAATAAAGATGAGTGTTGCCTTTTAACATCCAGCGTGCGAGGCACTGATTTGTTGTTGTTGTTGTTGTTGTCATCTTTGTATGTGTGTACGTGTTTCGGTTTTTCTTTTCCTTTTTTTTTTTTTTTTTAAAAAAAAAAAAAAAAAACTCGTTTGAATCTGGTGCGAGTAATTACTAGTGGCAGAAAGCAACTTTTTCGTCATTACTATTTTCCCGAGCCTGGATCCACGACTCGTCATTTCCTTATCGGATAATAATCTGCTGACAGCAGTTGCATCCGAGCAGACGAAGTACACAAAAGAGGTGGATTCTTGAGTGGGGCCCGGAAAAAAAAAAAAGAAAAAAAAAAAAGAAAAGGAAAGAAAAGAAAAAGAAACTCGGGGCTGTCAGATCTTTTGTGGCCTCTAGCACCAGCTTGATTTGGAGTGCGTATCCTGGAGAATAGGAGTGAAGATAAGCTAACCTACGGGGGGACTACGGAAAGAAAATAGGGAACAAAAACAACCGAACAAGCAGACGAATTGCAACAGTCACCGGTGGCCGGTTGACACGATCCACTCTAAGCACGAATTCTAAGAATTCCAACAACTATTCTGAGCATTAATTTGAATGGGGAAAAAAAAAATTTTCCTCGAATTTTTCTTATTTCCTTTTTTTTTGTGTGTGTGTGTTTTTTTTTTGAAAAAGCCGGCAAATCTTTCCGTACACTTTGCTTAGTTACGAGCGTTCTTCGGTTCGTAACCGTACGGTTCTCCAGTAGGTCTCTCTCGAATGCTCCTCTCACAGGGTTTGGCTCCTGCATTCTCGCGAAGAAAACGCACCTCTCGGCAGCAAAGGGATGCCTGAGCGGCAAAAGTCCGATCTTTCATTCCCCGAGGCGTTCAGGGAGACGGAAGGCGAAACCGAACCAATAGCGTTCGTCCCAGAAGGAACACCAGAAGCGAAATGCTCATCTTCCTGAGTGAGTCTGCGGGTCGCGGAAATCCCGCGGGCCACCAGTCGAAGCGGCAGACTTCCTCCTCCTCTCCTGCGTGCAGGCGCGGAAGTTGTTTTTTTGCCACCCCTCCAGGCGAGCTGGCGGGTTCCGTCGTCGCTCGGGAAGCTTTTGGGATTCCTCATCGGTCCCCATTCTTATACACTTCCATCGCGGTTCCTGTCGGCGAACGCGGGGACGTGAGAGGGAGCCCAACTGATCCCGGACGCAGGCAGGCAGGCAGGCAGGCGAGGGCTGCTGCCGCCACGTTCCTCCCTCCGCTCAGCCGTGTTGCCTGGCGCTCCAGCGGCGGCGAACGCACGTTGTCATCGCTGCACGCCGCAACGCCTTATCGACCGCACTTTCGACCGATCGCTGATGTCTCCCTCCCTTGCGTGGATGAGCCACAGGTGGCACTCGCATGCGACGCACGGCGGCCCGCAGACTGCGGAGGAGTCCCCCCCCCCCACTCACACCCCTTTCCTCCCCATTTTCGCTTCGCGGGGTTTCTTCCTGCCCGCATCCACGTAAGCAGCTTCCCGGGAAGGTCCGCGCCAGCCACCAGCAGCAGCAGAAGAAAGTGGGCTGCGCGCACGTTTGCAGGGATCCTTCACGCGTCTTCTTTCTCCTCCTCCTTCCCCAGTTTCGCTTCCTGTACCTTCTGGGAGATCCACCCAACCTTCCCGTTTCTTCACCCGAGTCCATCCCAGCGACACGGGAGATACCCAGTTCCAACTCCGGGAACTCGGCTCCAGCTGTTCTGGGGATTCCGACTGCTCACAGAGATCCACAAGATAGTGGATCTACAGGGTGGGTATCTCCGTTTGGCCTAGGATGGTGGAAATCCCCCCCCAGTTCTTCCGTTTTCGCTGCTTTAGTTTGTTTTCTTTTTGGTTTCCATGGGAACCTGCTCGCCTCCTCAGGCGAGCCTCCCGTTCCCGTTCCTCCCATCCTTAGGAAGGGAGGAGGGCCACGAAGCTCTTTTCGCACTACGTCCACGTCACCCGAGGATCCACGCAACTCTTTCAGTTAGGGGGTAACCCGTAGGACCACCCCATGAATCCAGGAAGGCTCCGGAGGAAGGAATCCGTTCCTCTCATGCTTGAGGAGAACCCGTAAGGAACCTCTCCCTTTTCCCTCATCTGGAGAAACCCCCCCGAAGGGACGCTCCCCATTTTCTGTGAAGGGTGCTTCCCGAAGGGAGCAGCGCGCTTCTTGCATTCTGGAGGGGCGCCCCCCCCTGAGGGGGGTATCAACCGGTTCCATTTTCACAGCCGGAGGAGAACCCCGAGGGGACTCCTCGATTCCTGGAAAGATCCCCGAGGACCAGATTCCAATCCCAGCCAGTCGACGGAGGCACCCGAAGCCCATGGACCAAGCAGTGTCATCCTGCGGGGGAAGGGGGGAGGGACTCGAAACCCACGACGCATCCCCCTCACTTCTCGGCGTCAATGCCGGGTGGGATTCGATGACGCGACTCTCGGTGCGGCGCGAGGCGACCGCAGCGGCGCGACCTCCAAGGAGGGTGTGTGGCTGCGAGCTTGCGAAACCGTTCGGTCCTCGAAGATTCCTCCGGTATTTCGCCTCGACTGCCTTTTCGGGATGTTCTTCTTCTTGTTTCACTTTCTCTTTTTGATGTTCACCTGAGCTCACTTCACACCCTTGAAGAGGAGGAAACCAAACCCGATGAAGAACACGAAGAACACAGTTCCCCTCCAAGATTCCCTTCAAACAGGGAATGTTGGAGGGAGGGAAGGGGACCGTGTGTGTTGCGTCCCAACGACCGTAAACGCTTCGTCGGCAACAGCAACCGCAACAACTTCTCCAACAGAGAAGGCGCGAAGGCAGCAGCAGCAGTGCAAAAGAAGATGGGGGGAGAAGGGTCTGAGTTAGACCGCATTGCCACCGTCCCGACACTGGGGGGAGGGGGGGGGGTAAGCTTCATTACCAGGAACGTACGATGTATTTTGACAGGGGAGAGCAGGCGAAGGGAAAACAGCAGAAAACAACGATGGCCGAATGTTTAGTCTGCAGCCATGTTGGCTGCCAAACTCGTTTTCCGTGCGACCAGCGCGTTGCTGTCGTCTCAGGTGAAGGCAAATATTTGCGCCGACTTCACGGTGATACGGAATCCCGTCTTTTCCAGGAGGCCGAGCTGAGGCGTCCCCATCGGTTTGTTTGAATGGCGCTTCCCTGTTGGTAAACACGGTTGGGAATCTGATAAATGATCTCTTACAACCAGAGGATCGCGCCGGAACCTCTGATGAGAAGCTCCGGCGCACCTTCGCTTTTCGACTCTCGTGGACGTCCCTTAGCCCTTCGTCCGGCCGTCGTCCTGTCCAGCAGCGACAGCCAGCCACGGGAACCTCTGCTCTTCCTGTAACACAGAGCCGAACAATCCGGGAAGGGTTCACCCTTTGGGAAGGTGCCTTGTGAGAAATGCTTCACCGCCCCAAGTTATCAGCTCTTCCGCCAAGAAGGTGTTTCCACGGAAGTGTTCTTCGAAACCGCAGTGCCTGCCGTCCATCTTCCGGAAACGAGCCTTCGCCCTTCGTTTCACGTCCACCCCGACTCCTCCAGTCCGACCATCCGTGGACGAGGGTTACGTCCTTCCTCGCATCAGAGGAGGCAGAACTGGAACTGTTCGCCCAGCGGCGCTGCCCGTCTGCTGGCTGACGGTACCATACCCCGTCCCCCATCCCCAAACTTCCCTCAATGCCTTTTCCGTATAGACAGACACCAATGCAGGGGGTGATGGTGGCAACACTACATGCCAGCACTGAAAGTTGACTATAGGAGAGGCACCGCGACCTCTTGGAATTTTTCCTTTTTGCGTCAAATGTGGGCAGCAGGGAAGAATTCCCGGGTACATTTGAGGAATTTTCGCGACTTTTAGGCAACCAGAGCCAACGGCAGAATTTTTTGGTTCCCATCGGGAAGTTCGCGGGCGGAACCTCTTGTTTCCCTTAGCGAACGCGATCCTGAGAGAGACGTTCGTCCTTGCAGCCCTGAGACCAGAGCCTCTGTCTCGAGATCCACAGCTTGCGTGGACACCACAGAAGCGAGCGAACTCTGACTTCCCGCAGGTCGCATGCCTGCCCTGCAGCGGCGGCAAGAGCCGCGAGAATCTTCCCGCTTCCGTTTCCGCTGGTCATAATCATCAGATGAAGGAGGACGGGAAGATGACCGTCATGCGCTCGGACACACGGTGTGCTCTGCGAGGTCCTCTGCTTTCCCCTTCTCGTCTCTTCCTCGGAAGGAGAGCGGCTGCAGATCTCCCCGACGGCGTGCACCGTACCGAAGGCGGAGGAGCGTGCACCGCGACTCGAGAGCCGCTGGCCAGACGCGTCGCCAAAGTACCCGCAGTCGAAACTCGAGTCGCTGATGACCTGCAAAGAGGGAGGAAAGGAAAAGGAAAGTGTCAGGCTCCCGGGAACGCAAAAAGAACTGTGCGTCTGTGACGAAATGGACCAACTGCACGCAATAAAAAGTGTGCGGCGAAACGTGCCTGTAAGGTTTGAAAGAATGACGGCAATGATCAACCGATCAACCTCCGATCGCCCGCCCTCCTCCCACCCGCTCTGCAACGCGGGGCTCTGAAACTTCTCTCGCGCCACCGGGCCGAGGGCAAGTTTCATCCTGGACAAGGAGAATGGGCGGTGGGAGGACGACGGGGGGAAGGGGGATCACTGGTAGCCCGCCAGCGCGTGGATCGATCGCATCTCTGGGCCTTGTGCCGTTCGCCTGCAGATCCAGGAGTGTCGCCAGGAGAGGCCGATGGGCTGATCCTCGAAGGGCAGCGGTTTCGGACGCACCCGACGCCGTCCCACTTCCGGCAGCGACCCCGGCTCGCGCGAGTTGCTCCCGAGGCCGCGAATGAGCCGCAGGAGCCGAAGACTCGAATTCTCAGTCTCTCCACAAGTCGCTACCGCATCGGGGAAGGAGGCGGTTGGCGTGCGCCTTGGCAGGGACGAAGATGTCGGTTCCGTCAGGTTCCCCGCAGCTCGTAGCACCCTCACCCTACGTGGAAGTACAGAGGTCGTGGTGGATTCCGATTCCAGAACGTCCCGGCGCACCCACCGGGGGGAGTGGGACGCTCCGCGCTGACAACCGGTCAAGAAGAGAGGAGGGGAGGAAAGGACCCACCGCAACCACCTCCATGCGATGCCGGGTGTTCAGCCGCCCCCGCCAGTCGAGCGGGGAACGAAGACTTCCACCAACACTCCGAAGTGGACTTCGGGACATCTTGAAGCGAATCCCGCAAATTCTCGAACACCGCCAAACCTCCTCTTCCTTTTCCTCTTCCTCCTTTCCTCCTCCTCCTCCGATCGCGGCCAACCGATCGCAGCGCCCCCACCACGACCAGCAAGAGCGCGTCTCCAAGTCTCTCTCTAGAGCTGCCATCCTCCCTTGGCCTTCCCTCCGTTCCGGGCTCAGCGGAGCGGGCGGATGCGCTCTCCCCGAATCCAGGGCAGAGGGCAAAGAGAAGGGGTGTGCAGGGAGGATGGCCGCTCCGTCAGCCGAACGGCCTCTCTTCTTTCTCCTCCGATGAGTGCGCCCGTGCCCTGCTCTTCCTCCAATGGACACGGTGGACTCCCCCTTCCCGATGGAGGACTCTCGTGGTTGCGTTTCAGGGAGCTCACCCCGTGCTGGTAGAATTTCGGGAGCCGGAAGGTGCGAAAGAGAAAGTGACTGGTAAAGCTTGAGGATTGCTTATCCCCCTTCCTTTTCCTTTCCCTCTCCTCCTTCCTCCCACGTCTTCCGCACGTCTTTCCGCCTCCTACAGCCGGGTGGAAAGATGACCGTCGGGGGTCTTCCCGAGCTCGGGAGAAACGTGCCGCAGTTAGGAAGGATCGAAGGACCGTGCCCGCCTTGGAGAGGGGCCCATCTGCCCGTCCTGACGCCGTCTCTCCTCCACAACTCTCAAACCTTCAGTAAGGGCAGGCGGGCCGCCCGATAACAAGCGGGAAGTTCGCGCGGCAACGGCGGCTTCCGCTTCAGCAGGGGGAAAGGGAAAACGGAGGGTTTGCGCCTGCGCGTTGCGAACCGCCGTCCCAGACGGGATCCTCTGCAAGTGCGCGCTCCCGGGCGGGCTCTTCTAAAGACGAGGCGGGGGAGGAAAAGGGACAGAACAGAGAGCAGCGGAACCCAGGAGGAAAACTTCTGGGTGTCTCCCGTGATCTCCCGGGGGAGCACCGACAAGGGATGACCAGAGAGAAAGGGGATGGAGGGAACCTGTCTGCCCACGCGAGGATGCGTCGCGGCTTCCCTAAGAACGCCCGAAAGGAGAGAGCGGCAGGGGAGAGACCCTCACTCCCTGCGCATCATCTCCTCTTCCTCTCCTTCCAGGAGGCACCACTCCGGGGCCGCTTCGCAGGCGGCAGAAAAGAGAGAAGGAGGAAGCGCAGAAAGGAGGAAGTGAAGAGCGGGGAAGAAAGGTAGATGCCCTCCTCCCCCATGGAGAGCTTCCGGGAGAGCGGCGCGCGCCCGCGGGTCCGAGAAGAAAAGGTCTCGGTCTTCGGAGGCGGCAACAACAACAACTCCGGGCGCTCCCGTAGCGGCCACACCCTTCTGCCGGGGGACCAGCAACCCCCTGGACCTCTTGGGGATGCTTCCACTCTTCCCCACGCCCATGCAGCGCCGTCTCGAGGGTGGGTCAGCAAGGCGGAGACGGCGTCTCCTTCAGGAGAGGAAGGTCGGAAACTGCAACGCGGCGTCTCCCGATCGCTCCCGGGGAACCCTACCCTACCCCTCTGCCCATGTCGCCGCTGTTCCCTTGGCGCAGGAGCACGTCCACGGCCTCTGGAGGAAGCCGCGGATGCCCCCGGCAAAAGGTCGATGAGCGAATGAATGATCCGTGGCTCTTTCCCCCCACGGACCATAGAGAGGCACAAGCGACCCCATCGGACCGCTTTCCTCCTCAAGGCGGCGGCGCTTGCCGTCGTCGTTTTCCTCGTCAACGAGGCATCCTCCTCCGCGGGAATGGATCGGATAGTCCTTCGAGCGCAGCAGCTTCCTCGTCCCCGTCCTCCTCCTCTGTCCGAGACGGAAGGGGAGGGCGTCCAGTCTCTTGCTCCAGGGAGTCCTTTTCTCCCGTCTTCCTCCCCCTCCCCTTCCGAGTTCCAAGATGGCGAGTCTCCCCGCGTCTTCCCCTGGCAACTCCTGGAACCCTCGCGCCTCTGCCCGGAATGCCGGGTTCATTCCCGCATCCCGGGGGAGCAGGCGGACGTCGTCTCACTGACCTCCTGCGGCCCTCCGGCTGCGCGTCAGAAGCGACCCCGCGCGCGCGTCACTCCGCTTTCCCTTTCCTCGGCGAAAAGGGGAAAGGCCAAGTGGGTGGGGAGGAGGAGAGAAGGCGGGAGGGAGGATGCCCCCGGGAGCGCTCCCAGGGAGACCTGTGTCGAACGAGGACGCCTGCGGCCTGTGGCGCCCAAGTCCAGCAGCAGAGGAAGGAAGAGAAGAAGCAGCTCCCAGCTCGGTGTTCCCGTGGCGAGCATCTGGCGCCGCTGGAGGCGGATCGCGGTCCCCTCCGGCTGTCGGTCCGCTCTCCCACCCCCTACCTCCCTCCCCCACTTACAAGCCGCCGGCGCATCGGACGACGGCGTTCTCCCCTTCTCCCCCCGGCAGAGTGGCACGAGACCACCGCTCAGGACTCGTCGCACCCCCGGGAGGTCAGGGGTCGAGACCAGGGACCTCAGTTCGCGCCGAACCGGGGGCCCTCGGGCAGGGGAGGGGGCTGCTGCTCGTCTTCCGGAGGATCTTCCCAACCCCTTCCCTCGTGACCTCCCGGTCAGCCCCGCGAAGACCCTCCACGCCCCACCTCCACATGTGATCCATGAGACCCGCTGGACACCACGGCGGAGACGACCGCTGCAGGGCGCTCCGTGGAGCAACGAACGCGGGGCACATCCAGCCTCCGCGGCTCCGGAGGAGCGCGGCCGCGCGCCGCGGGCGGGGACGACCGACGCGCAGCAGCGCCCGCTCCGGCGACCGAGAAAGGTGTACGGTACAAGTGGCACGCGAGCGTACAATCCGCACGAACTGCAGGCGGGGCCTGGTACCACCTGACGGATCGATGACCCGCACCTCGGGCGTACGCGACGAGACGGGCGAGAGTCCGCCCCCGAGGCTGCGACACGCTTGCACGAAAAGGAAACCATGGTGATCGCCGTAGTGTTCCTGGGAGAGAAAGCCGGCCGTCGCCCCGGTTCGCGGCGCTAGCGTTGCGGGATGGGCGAGGGCGTGGCCTTTCGTCTCGGTCACCTCACTCGGCCGCTTGGTCGCGTGCCTCGCCGTCTCGTGCAACTGAGATGCGCTCGGATGCGAGGGAGACTGCGGGGAGCATCGAGTCCCTTGATGGAGGCGGTCAACCACCCCTGCAGGCACAGAGGGGACTCGAGGAGAGCCCATCCTCCCTCCGCGCTTGGCTGCTGGGGGCAGCGAGTGGAGCGGAGGACGGCAGCCGCATCACCATACTGCACCTCCGGCGGCGCCAGTCCCGTCCCACGTCCAGCCGCCACCGCTGGCCCCGAGGAGCTCCCGCGGGTGCCCCGGATGGTTGCACGCAGAGGGCGTTCCGCGGTCCTCTCCTAGGATGCTGCGAGACCTTGGCATCACCCCCCCTCCCTTCGGTCGACTTCCGCCCCTTTCGCTCCTCCGTTTCTCCTTGGCAGCAGCGAGCCTGCCTTCCCGCGCGTTTGGATCCGCCGGTCGTACAAGGACGCTCGGCTCTTCGAGTGCTCCACCCCCTCGGATTCCCTCGGGCTAGACGCCTCCAACGCAGCCGGGCACACTCCCCCCATTACCCCTGCTCTTCGCATCCCCCGGGGCAAAGTTTCCGACCAGCGGCAGTCACGTCTCCGTCCTCGGCTGAGGCACCGCCGCCCTTGCGCGAAGCTCCACGTGCCTCTCGAGCTCCGGGAGTAAGAAGAGTCCCGACTGGGAGTAGGTTGGGTCTCAATGATCCACGATGTAGGAATGGACGGTCCGGGACTCAGGCAAGGAAACGCACTCAGGGGCCCTCAGGCTCTCCCCGCGGGCTGCTGCCCACGACGCTGCAAGAGAGACGAAGAGTTCTGGCAACGGAAAGGAGACGAGTCTTCAGGGAGAAGCCGGAAGGTCATCCGTCCCCCCCTCCACACTGGGCATTCCCGATCTGAACGGAGGAAGGAGGGTGCCGCAGGAGGACCAGGAATCGTCGAGGGGTCTTGAGCCACCTACTGGGAGCATACGACTTTCTCTGGTCCTCCAGGAGCTTCTCGGACAGAGGAGCGACAGCGGTCCTGAGGGGATGCTGCTCTGCTGTCCAGGGACCCATAGGGAGAAGCGGTCTTCTTTCTCACCTGGACCATCCCCGCTCTTCTGTGGATCTTCCTTTCCTCCTGCTTCGGCGTTTCCCTCCTTACCAGCCGGGAAAGGTCACGCGTGATTTCTCGCCGGCACTGCTCGGTCGGGGAAGCGCAGCGATCGTTCCCGTTGAGAGGGACGTCCCCAGAAGAGCTCGCCTGAGACGTGCCTCCTGGAGCTGGCGGAAGGGTAAAAGGGAAGGGGGCGGGTGAGAGGAGCGAGCCACTTCCCGAAGGAAACAGGTGGAGACTAGATAGCAGGTTTCTGGAGCAGCAGTGCCCTTTTGACCGAACGCCGCGCCGAGTTGACGCCTAGCACGCGCTTTCGAGAAGCGCGTCTTCCCGGAGGAACGGCGATCCACACGACCCGTGCTCGAAACCGCGTGTCTCTCGGAACGAAGGGATCGGGGAAAGGGGATCGACGGAGACCTGAAGCGGAAGAAAAACCTCGGAGATCTCCCTCACGTGTCTTTCCATGGAATTTTCCTCCCTGCGTGCATCGCACTTTCAAGAGTCGAAGAAGAAAAAGTTGCATTGCAGGATTTAATTTTGGAAAGCGGGATCAATAACAAGCCTAGTAGGAATCGTTCAGCCAATGGGAGCAACGAGCAGGGACACGGCGAACTTTTTAAAAATGGAAGAGGGCGAAGCAGCTAACAATGTGCCTGTGATGACGTGGCGGAGCAGAACACAGTGGCACCGGCGAGATGAAGAGAAGAGCTTGATCGCAGTGCGCGGAACAACGTGTTCTGCAATCCGGTTTTCGGGGAAAAGGATGCGTGTACAGTACAGTACACTCGTCCGGATCTAGAGAATACTGCCCTGTCTCGGGTCTGGAAAATCTGAAGCGGCAGTCACGTTCACGTGGTGCACTTCTGCCAGATCTTGGAAGCGGGGGGATAGAAGCAGATCCACAGAGTCTGAACACGGAATCGTCTGATCCTTTTTCGCTCCCCCTCTCCCTCCCTCCTCCTTTTGCAGACTGATGCAAACTGACCCTTTTCCATCTCTGGCTGTCCACTTTGGATTTCACTTCCAGTTTTGCAAAAGCCCGCATCCTACTGGCCTTTGGTGCATATTCAGAAACCCTGGGACACGTACACTGAAACGGCAGCATGCTATTCCGTGGTTTTGGAGAGGTCATGGAGACCGTAGGAACGCCAACTTGTGAACTGAAAGCGACTCATGCAAGCTCTGGAATCATGGAGCCTCTGGAAGACCGACCCAACGTGATGCCACCATTAGTCCAGATCGCAAGCAGATGCCCCAGACGGTGCCCATGCGCATTCAAAGGCTTAACCAAAGGTCGTGCCAAATTTCCTTTCTAGTATTGTTCGTTCCTTCTCTGAAACCGAAAATTCGCGTTCCACATTTTCTGGCACCGCCCTTCTGGGTCCAAGCAAAACCAAATAAACTGGCCGGGAAGGAATGCGTTTGCAGATCTCTGCTGCCAGGACACGTGATGCCTGTAGAGGGATAGGGTGCACTGGAGAATCGATTTTTCAGGGGGAGAGGGGGGGGAGGTTGCCCTTAACTTTATCGTAGCTTGGAGAGACGCCAAGAGGCGGGAGTGCTGGGGTGAAGTCATTTCCGAGGAAATGCGTTCCCTTCTCCCCATCCACATTCCCCCTCCCCCCCTCTTCCCTCCCGACACGTTCCGTTCATCAAGCTCTCCGCCGCAGGATTTCAGGGGACTCTGTTCCTCCTGTTCCACGTGTTTTTCCCACGTTCAGGTCCAACGAGCACCATGGTCTCCGGGGCCATTGGTGTGAGAAAAATCACAGCAGCACTTTCTCTCGAAGTCTTCCCCCACCTCCCCCACTTCCGCTAGTTCACGCCGTAAAATTCCCCGCTCTGTTCAAACAAAACGTCCGTTTCCCGTCACCTCTGCACTCTGCTTTTTATTGGATGGTTTCTGAGACGTCCCATCTTTCCCGGTCTCCATGGGGAGTTGGCACTTCTGTTTACAATCGTTTCCGAGATTTCGCATTCTCTCTCTGCTTACTTCTTTACCTGCGTAGCCTCAATCTTTGTCTTTCCTGTGACTTTGCGGAGAAACCTGAGCAACATCGTAAAAGACCTCGGACATCGGAAAGGATGCTTGGAGCGCCATTGCGAACGTCCACCTATTGTGTTGCTAACCGTGACGCTGCGGCCTCGCACCCAAAGGTCGAGAAAGGTCATCCATTCAGCAGCGAGCTCTGGAAAAAAAAAAAAAAAAAAAATTCCCGTCAGAGCCTTCTTGGTTTCACTTGGGAGGAAGCTGCCAGGACGTCTCTCGAGGGTTCGGCTGGCCTGGAGATTTCTTCTCGACGAATCCACGGAGAGGCGGCGAGCGAAACGAAGGCGGCAGCTCTCGTGTCTCCCACCGTTGTCCACAAAGATGACCTAACAAACCTTCACCTGTAGCTTCTATGAGTCACGAGAAAAGTGCGACCTTCAAGCAGACCCTCTTTGCCGACGGCAGGGTCGCGTTGGGCCAGGTCCAGATAGATCCTGATTAACGGCGCCGGTCCCGAAAGCAGAGTTTTTCCGAAGATCCGAAGGTGTTGCGGACGGTCGAAGCAGAGACCGAGGCAGCCGCAAAAGAAAAGAAAAAGGAAAGCGAACGAACGGATGCCTGCGTTGCTGCTCGTTCAATCGGGGAGGAGGGCAGCTGGAAAAGAGCAATGCGAGAAGACTGGGAGAAAACGAGACTCCGCGCTACCTCTGCCGTGTGCACCTGCTGCGGCGGGAGCCGAAAGGAACAGGTGGGGCTGCGTTCCGAGTCGCGACGAGAACGGGCGCTCGTGATTCCCTACAGAGCGGCGGCTCGCCGTCCGCCTTTGCCCTCCCCCTACGCAGAAGTCTCTCCATGTTCTTCTCCGAGAAGGAAGATGATGGTTGCAAACGATGGAGGGGGAAGCCGAAGGAATGGGGCACATAGCCCCTCGTATCGGGAAGTGAGCAGCGTTACCTGCTACTACGCTGTGTGTGTGGAGGCTGAGGGGTAAGCGAGGGGGTTCTTGCCGCTGCCGCCGCAGTGACGGGTCTCCTCCCTCTCCAGCCTCCGCGTTCCTTCAACAGGAAGACTTCGCTCCGGGTGCCTCTGAAGTGAGCAGAGCGATAACCGGACTCGTATCAGGAGAAGGCTGGAAGCGTGAGGAGGCAGAAGTGGGGGGAAGGGAGGGGGAGCACTCTCAGCGCTGGTTCCCGGCCGCTGGAGCGTGCAAACGCGAGCGGACTAGCGAGAGCCGGAAGAGATAAAAGGAACTACGATGATGATGGCAGTGACCAAGGACGACGATGGCACGGCCTGTCTTGAATATCGTCGTCGTTGGTCCTCGCGTGGCGCAGCAAGTTGGGCCAACAGGGAAGGGGCACACGGATTGCGACGACCGCAAGACGCAGTGAAAGGCGACCCAGAATGGAGAGGCAGTCGTCTCCCGGTGCACGAGCAGAAATATCCTCGGGGGCGGCGGCGGCGGCGGCGAAGAACGGCGGGAGTGTACGGGACAGCGAGGGAGTTCCACCCCTCAGTCAGAGGAGGAGGCCGCTGGGAAAGCAGGGGGAATTTCGGGGGAAGACTTGCCGTGCAACCCCGCCGCGCGCCCGATTTCGTGAGCGCGGCGCGGACCGCACGGGAGCCGTGCGCAGCGGGAAGCGAGACGCGTGCAAAAAGACGCCGATGACGAGCGGTGCGCCGGGGCCTTGAGCAGGCGAGGAAGGAGGGACGCTCCCGGGAAGGCGGTCACCGCGGGAACGAGGGGGAAGCCGAGAGGGGGAGGAGGTCTCCGCGCGCGGCGTTGCCTGTCAGGAGCAGCTTGGACTGCTGCGTGGAAGAGTTGGAAGAGACAAAAGGATGCTGCAGAAGCGGCGAGAAGACGCCCGTAAAAACATGGCTGGGTTTTCGCGTTTCTTGTGGAGCCACCCGAACCCTTCCCGCCCCAACAAAGCCTCCACCCTCCATAGTGGGTCGCCACCGACTCCGCTAAGCAGGAGGGAGAGGCACGGAAAGGGGGAGGGGGGAGGAGGGCTTATGCGTGAGTGGGATCGGGTTGAGACCTGAGGAGCCGTCATCTCAAGGGCCGTTCCAAGAGCCGGGGGCTCGCACCGTAAGGGGGAAGGGAGGAAGAGTGGCGAGGAGAGCCGTCCGCAGCCGAGCGTGAGGCGCCGTCTTGAGAGACGTCGCCCGAGACGGCGGAGGCGAGGGTGGCAGCAGCGGAGGGTGGCAGCCTTGCAGCGTCCTTTCCGGGGCGTCCGTCCGGAGGCCGCGGCGCGCCTCGGAGCGCCGTCTCGCACAGACCGACCGTTCAGCCTTTCCTCGCCAGCCTTTGCGCGCGGGCTGTCGTGGCTGTCTCCGAGGAGACGACGCGCGTGCGCAGATGCGTCGTTTAGCGTGGTCCGAACGCTGGCCTGCCCGCTCGCGCGTGGGCGGGGTGAGCCAGCTCTCCCGCCCGTTTCCTCCCTGCCTGCCGACGCGCGCCTACGTGCGCGAACCCGATCTCTTTGCGCGTGAGCCCCACCCATTTACCCCCAGCCCCCTCCCCCCCCCCTTCCCCCATCCCTACCCTTTGATGCGTGCGCGCGCGCCACGGCGAGGAGGGGAATGAGGAAATGCCGGGCGCGAGCGCGCATTTTTTCGATTCGAGCCAGCGGGCTGGGAGAAGCTTCTGGCTCCTCCGCTTCCTCTCGCGTCCTTGACGCGCACCTCAGTCAGGAGAGGGAAGAACGAAGAGCAGATTCTTCCGATCCGGAGCAGCACCTTCCCTGGGGGGAAGAGAGAGGGCGAGAGCGCTGTTCGGACGGGTCGCTGGCGAGTGGTCCTTGTCGGTTCGCGTGCTGCCGTCTTCGCAGAAAGCCAAAGAGAGGGGGGAGGAGGAAGGAGGCAGGGAGAGAAAGAACGGAAGGCTGCAGAGCTTCGTGCCGGCTTTCGTGCTCTCGGCGGGACTTCGGTGGTCCCGTCGGCCCGACGTTGCCAAGCGAAGCACCACGGAGCGGAAGAAGTGACGACGACGGCGACGACGACGGTTGCGACCTGCAGCGACCTGTCCGAAGATGTGCGCCTCCCAGATGCGAGCAGGGGGCCATCCTCGTTGTAGGAATCGACGGGCTCCGGATAACCGATGGGTTGCTGACCTGCAGCGTCGCGGTGGTGGTCGCCGCGGTCTCGTAATTACCTCGTTTGGAATCTCTTCGTTGCCTTCGTGCTTTGCGGGATCCCTGAGTCGTCAACGGCTGCTCGCCCTGGTGCCAAGCCACGTTCCCATTCGGTTTTTTTTTTTTTTTTGCAAACTCATTAACTTCTCAGGATTCACCCCTTACGCACATCCCTCATCCGCCCATCTCTTTCTTTAAGCGGCCGAGGATGCGAGAGGAAGCTGCAACACCTCGCGACCAAGAAACCCGAAGTTCTTCTCGGAAATGGGGATGTTGCCTCGCTACCCTCTGATTGCAACGATTTCCGTGCAGTCTCCAAGTTGCACGGAAACGAGTACTGGCAGAAGAATGGCAACTCATTTCCAGACGGAAAGCCTCTCGAGCTGCAGGAACCACCCAGCCGTCAAATGCTGAGCTCATTGTGACCACGTGGACGACTCCGTTTCTGTTGCTGCCATTTCTGAATGCTCCTTAGACGTGGGGATTGTTCGTACGCCCTTTCATTCGCTTCGCGCCGTTTCCCATTCTATTCTTCCTCGTTGGGAATTCTCTCTTTATCACCTTTGAAAAATTCCTCGATTCCTGCTTCCAATAGTGCAACGAGGGAGACCTGCCTTTCTCTGAAAGTTGCATGTCAATTTGTGGAAAGGAAACAGGCGCACACCATCACCCCTTATTATATTTATCTACAACTTTGTTCCTCTGGCGCTATAAATAACGATGTCTGCTGCTTGTGATTTCATGAAATTTAATTCCACCAATTTTGCCCAAGCAGAAATGGGGTCGTTTGAATTTCGCATATGAGGATGAATCATGAATGGCAATTCCGTTTTCTTTTTTTTGCAAATGAAGCTGTTTTCGTTACTTAATCTGCCAAGAAATACTCATTGAACAGAAAGTAAAATCGTGGAAGCTTTGATGTTTTTTTTTTTTTTTGAAAACCAAAAACAAAAGTATCCCAAGCCTTGAATTTCGCGAAATCCGGCGAACCTCGCAATGGGTCTTTCCAGGGGTACTTCCAAATTCACTGTAATGCCCGTCGCGTGTAATGAGAACGCTAAATCTGTATTATATCTCTACCAGAAAAATTCCTTTTATTGAAGATGTTCTCTTTCCCTAATCTTGACACATTCGCTGGATTTAAACGCATTATCTGTTCACTCACTAATGCTAAAAAGAAGTTGGCCATCAGATGCGGAAAGAGCGCAACACTCAACCCATCGGGGAAGAAGCATAACCGCCATTGCCTATTACGGTCGCATTTTTCATGAACATAAAGGTTTGAAGCATAAGTGTGAAGTGTTGCACTGAAATGACTAAATTTCCAAGATACACACCAAGACTGCTTCAGAACATGTTCCGGTCCTGTTTGCAAAATGTCTCTTTCAGCGATCACACCCGCTTTCATTTGCGGACGGATAAGGTAAATAAATAAGTGTCGGAAATTAGCATGTGGGTTCAGTGGAGCGATGTCTTCTGCAGGGAGGAAAGAAAAGAATCCGAAAATTCTGAGGCCTCGCTGTTGCGAGCAGTCCTTCCGGATTTGCTTGCGATCATATGTTCATGCAGCTGGATGCAGCACTCCTCTTCTCACCTCTCATTCCCTTATGAGCAAGAGCGCGATGACCGACCCTCTACGTATATGTGTCGCTGTGCGCACGTATGAATGATGATTTTTCAGCACATGTGGAATCGCAAACTCCGAGCCCTGCGAGAAAGAAGGGATGCTGCTTTGCCATTCTTCGCAGGAGCACAGGCAGCTCATAACGCCAGCAGTGTTCCCATGTCGTCCACGACAGACGTGTCGACTCTTTCAAGTTCAGTCGAAAGCGCGAACAAGCCGTTCGGCCATGTAAGCTGCTTCGGGGGTGCCTATGCGAAAATGGCGGCGGACCGAAGGTGGGGAGCAAAACTCGGGTTGGAGCACGCGGTCGTGAATCGAACCGGTCCGAGGCTATCCAGCAGCTGGAAACTTCGCCAAACTTCCCCTGCCGACAGGCGGTCCGTACACACGTACTCGTCGTCGTGTACACTCGTTTATTCGTGGCGCGCCTGCATCCCGGATTCGCCAGCGCGCGGAGAGGTTCCTTCTTTCGGCGAGGGGTTCGTGGACGCCGCCGCGTGCGTTCCCGTCCACCGCGCTCGCGTGCCGGTGGCCGGGTTGGCGCGCGCGGGCAGCGGCACCTGTTCCGGCGCGAACCGGGATCGTCCGGGGGCGTGACCGAAGAAAGCCTGCACGGTGAGCGTGGAAGGGAACTTCCCGAATGCAAACAAGAAAAGTTCCCACATCGACTCGGATGCAGCCGCCGGTGGAGCGAAGCAGCTCGGAAACGCGCGCTCGGCACGCGGGCGATTCTGCTCCTGGAGGAATTTCGCCCGTGGTGACATCACGAGTTTGGGTTGGGATCGTCCCTCTCTCTCTCCCTCTCTCTCTCTCTCTGTTGAAATATTTATAGCCGCGCGCGGCCATTGTTGACACAGTCAACAGTTCAGGAAGCCGCCGGGAAACTGTGCAGCCGTGGCAACCATAGAGATCCGAAAGAGCGTTTCCAGATCGGATGTTTTATACGTTTATTTCCTTCAAATGAAATTCACAGGGAAAGCAAAATCCGTACACGAATAAACTAAATAGCTGCGATCATCCATCGAGATGTTTATGATTGCTAAGGTATTTTTCGCATTACATAAGCAAATATCTTATTTACAACTGGGGAAAGGAGCGGGGAGGGAGAGGGGGGGGGGGGGTAGGAATCGCCTTCGCAGGAAGGCATTGGAGTTTTAAAAAGTTTTGTGTTCTGAGTTTATGTGAGGAGTGAGAATAATGTTTCACCAACGGGGAAACGCTCGGTTATTGTTCCCTAATGTTGTCGAGGGTATTTCAAAGATATCGCAATCTTAAGAGCAGATCGGTGGTGAGTAGGAAGTGAAATGGTCAAATTGCATATGCAAGCTCGAATTTGACATCAACCGCCGACAGAAATTAAGATGGTAGTGAGGCAATGCTCGGGTAACCTGCTCTGCTTTGCATCAGCGTCCCAAGATTGTTTTCTCGGAGATGGGGATGGGTGTCGGCGGAAAAATCACCGAATCGAGCACACAGCGGCAAGGGGAGAACGCGAGTCGGAGTCTGCAGCAAGCGAGACGAATCCGACGTGCACGAAAACTCATGCCGATCAGGTAAGGGCGAATGTGGTCGGAAAGGGTTGGAGGACCAGGTGGGAGGAGACAGCAGTTTATCCCATCGAGCCCTCCCGTCTTTCCGGAGGCTGCAAGAAAAGAGTGGCAGGAGCAGGCAATCCGCGCCTCTCTCTGCCACGAGGTAGCCCAAAAAAAAAAGGGGCGCCACCCTCACGAAGCGAGAGGGACTGAGAGAGCAGTAGGGCGTTTCAGGTTGGATGTTGATGGCAAACACGTGCAGCCAGGAGCACGGGAGGAGGGAGGCGCGCAGCCGGCGTGCACCTGCTGCGGAGCAACAAAAATCCGCAGGGCAGCACTTTGCCGCTGCGCGCGCGCGCGCCCCCCGAATTCTCCCCCCGGTGGGGTCGCCACCGCAAAACCGCGCTGCTGATGAGCACGGGGTCACTGCGTCCACTCGGTTCGGCGGGTAACCGTCATCGACGACGAGCAGGTAAACACGCAGACCTTTTGACGGGGGAAGAGGGAGCGTACCGCTCCGCGCGCGCGCTCGCCTGCATGGGTTGATAAGGGTGCGTGCGAGCTCGCCCCGGGGAAAAACCCTCCGAGCGCGGGGACGGGC
This sequence comes from Raillietiella orientalis, assembly GCA_036172245.1. NCBI lineage: Eukaryota > Metazoa > Arthropoda > Ichthyostraca > Raillietiellida > Raillietiellidae > Raillietiella > Raillietiella orientalis. Next base: position 939,431 of record JAYWIR010000003.1, on the reverse strand, counting down.
GCTTGCGTGCGTGTGTTCTCGTTTCCATGCTGACCGCTGTTGGAAAATGGCGTCGGCAGCGCGTCTCACGCGCCTTGTTGCCGTTTGCGCGCGCAGACGACTCCGAGTTTCTCGAGCGTTTTCCGCCGCGCCGCGCACGTCTTTCATCGTGGTCCTCCCACACGCAGGAGAGCGAAACGGTTCGCACGCACATCCTGGTTCCCCGACAATTGTTGGGCGTTCCACCGGATTCGAAAGGGGGAGGAGGAGGGTGCTGCTTTCTCCCTTTTCCTCCTCCCCCTTTTCCTTTCTGCGAAACCTGCCGCTCCCCTTCCGTGTGCGGCTTCTGGGCGCCATTTTCCTGGCGTGCACCCGGAAGGTTTTCTTTCCGAAGGCGTTCCCCGACCGTTCCGCGGGAAACCACCACCCTCCGTCCCCCCCCCTCCCCGCCCCTCCCCTTCCTCCCGCACGTTCGGTCGCGTGACGACAACGGCGGAGCGGCCGTCAGTCCGTCGCCATGGCGACGAGGATGGCGGGGGCGGCGTCCTTTTCGTAAGACGACTGGCACCGAATGTGCGTGGTGGTGCTCGGTAGGAGACGTATGGTGCTGGACCCTAGTGGTCCTGTCTCCCCTCCTCCCCCGCCGGGATTCTTTTCCTTCTGACGCGCGCGACTTGTAGAATTCCCGTCCTCTCCAGAGTCCAACTGCGGGAAAAGGTGGTGGTGGTGGTTGGTGCTTGGTGGTGGTGGTGGTGGTGTGTGTGTGTGTGTGTGTGTGTGTATGTATGTATGTATGTGGGGAAGGGCGGGGCGAGTGTCGGGAAACGGGCGGAGTGGCCTCTTCCGAGCACTGCATCGCCACCGTCCGAAGGCGAGTGGCAATCCTTGATGCCCCGAAGCCCATCGCCCGGGGCTGCACGTGTATCCATCCTAGAGCTCGCCAAAATATGCGGCGGCGAGGAGGAGGGGGAGGAGGCGGGAAAAAGAAAAAGAGGATGAGAAAGGAGCGAGAAAGGGCAAAAAAAAAAAAAAACCCAGCAACAACAGGAGGAGGAGGAGGAGGAGGATGGAACGAAGGTCGAATCCGCTGCGGTGATGCCACGGTTGCTCTCCTCCTGCGGAGATTTTTCGTTTTCTCCGCTGCCAGGTAGAACTTCCGCGGCGGAAAGACTGGGCCGCACGCGCGCGTGGGAGGAGGGGAGGGGGAGACCCCGCGTGTGTTTCGACACAGACGACGTGCGCGGCGCGACCGTGCGCTCAATACGCGTCGAGTCGCCGCCGCCTTTTTTCCTTTTTTTTTTTTTTTTTTTTGTTCCCGCGCGCGGTCGCTCCAAGGTCGTCGTCGTCGTCGTCGCCGCCGCCGCCGCCGCCGCCGCCGACGCAGCCGCAGCCTCAGCCGCCGTGCACCTTGAGTGCCGCTGCTGCTGCGCGTGCGCGCGAGAGCGCACGCAGTCTGGGCCCCGGCGGACGGACGCGGTCCATCGAAAGAAAAATAAATAACTTTCTCCGATCCTCAGGTGCGCGAGGTCTGCGTCATCGGTACGCGCGCCCATGGGAACGGGGCTTGGCAGGCGCGGAGCGAGTCCTCCTCCTCCCCCTTGAGCATGAAGGACATGACAAGGCTCGGACCGCTCTTCTGCAGGAAGTTGACGCAAGGCAAAGGAGACCGCGCCAAGGGGTACGGGGAGGAGGAGGACTCCTCTCGCCAGTGGCACCTCCCGCGAACCGTGGCGTGCGCTCTCGCTCGCTGGGGGCACGGGCCGATCCTTCCGAGGGCGGGGCGTCGGACTTTTTGAAAAACTTCGCAGCCAACGTCCGTCGAGGCGCACGGCACGCCATCTTCAAGCGCGCGCGCTTTTGGGAGGAGAGGGATTACCGTCCCCACGACGCGGATGTGCATGCGGGGAGAAGGGGAGGAGTGGGCGGGGCGGGGCCGCTGGCCGTCCGCCGGTCGGACCGGATCCGAAGCAGCGGCGGCGAATATCCGTCATGCCAGGCGCGCCCGTCTAGCTTTGCGGGGCGCTGCGCCGGCGAGCGCAACCGGCGGACGTCTCGGCAACTACTCGAGCCGACGCCCCTCGTGTCGACGGGGATTTCCGCCGCGGCGTGCGTGGCGCGCGCGCGGTGGTTGCGGCGGCCTGAAGGGGAGAGGAGCGCCGGCTCGCGGTTCCGCGCAAGGGGAAGCCAGCCGCGTTGGTGTGCGCGCGCGCGGACGAAAGGTGGGGCTTCTCTTTCGCGCACATCCGCCCGACGTGCTCGGGTGCACTCACTGGCCTACGCGAGGGGGAGAAGGAGGAGGAAAGGGTGAAGGCAGTGGGCAGCTATGCCCCGGGGGCGTGCGTCCCGTGTGTGGCACGCGCCCCCGGGGGAGGAAGGGAAAGGGAAGAAAGGAAGGGAGAAATCCGGGTGACTGGGGTGAGAAGCGGCGGCATTCGAGACAAGGGTCCACCATTGGGTGTGTCCGTAGGAGTGTGCACGTGCAGCACGCAGGCGCAGAGATAGGAGGAGCCTCGCCTCCGCCCTTTGGCGGGTGCAAAGTCTGAGGAAAACGTCCGGTGGGAGTCTCGACCGGCACTTGCTAGCGGCGCCGCCGTCGAAAGAGCTCCGGGAGATCTGCCCGGGTAGGGAGAAGGGCGGTCCGTCCCATCGACGGCGTCCCCCGCTCGCTCCCACCCCTGGTGGGAAAGAGGCCCTCGTTCCCCCCCCCCATCTTCCCTCCCTTACCACCGCGGCTGAGCACGCAGCACGACGGCGTCGATCGCCGATGCTGCGCTGCTCGCGCGAGCGCGCCGGCAGCGGCGGGCTGCCGTCGCTCCGTCGGTTGCCAGGGGGAACCGGCGAAGCGGAAGTAGGGGAGAAAGGCGCGCACGTTGCCAGCGCTACCTTCCAGCCGATCCCGGAAGCAACGTGTCCGAGGCCTCGGGAGCGGAGGCGCGCCCGCCCGCATCCTCCGCTCCCGCGAGGGCCGCTGTCGCCGTCGAGCGCGCCTCCCCAGCCTCCCCCTTCCTTTCTTCCTTCCCTGGAGCCCGCCCTCCACGCGTTGCGGCTCCTCCAGCATCACCGTGGAGACGAACCTTATCCATTCGCTGCTCTCTTTCGCTCCCTTCTCCCTCGTCGTGTCAAACCGTGAGGGATGGGGCTATGGCCCTCGGGCCCCTCGGCCCGAGGGGTGCGAAGATCTCCGGGAAGACGGGACTGTCCGAGTTCGGGGACGCGAGTCTCAGCGGGAAAGGTGGGGAGTGATGCTGCCGACGGGTCGCCTGCCGAGGGGGGAAAGCACCTGACCGTCCTCCGGGTGCGTTTCCGGGAGGCGAGCGAGGGAGCGGGAGGGGAGCCGACGGCGGGGAGGAGCTTCACGCGCGCCGATGCGGGAAGAAGGCAGCTGAGCCGGTCCCTGCCTGTCGCCCCGGCAGGCACGGGAAGCGCACAGGGTGGCGGTACGCGCGTCTGCGTCCCTCCGCGCCTCCTCGAAGCGCGCCGGTAGGGGACGGCCCGGGATGTGGAGGCGGCTCGAACCCGCGCGCGTCTTCCCTGGGGAGGAGGTTGGGAAATTCTCTCAGGACCCCGAGGAATGATGTGGAAGGAGTACTCCTCCCTCCTCGCCGGCTTTTCCTGTAGCAGGCAGGAGAGAGGTCGCGGCGTCTTCCTTGGAGTGCGGGATTTTCGGGACGGAGGGAGAGGACGCGGGCGCCTAGGCGAGAGGAGGGAAGGAGGCGTGCTCTAGGGAGAGAAAGAACCCTCTTCCTCTTCCTCCTCGGCCCGTCCCCAGTCCTGCAGCGTCAGCTGCGACGCTTTGCCTGAGGGGGTCGAAGTCTGGGGTCGTTGTGGGACGGGACCCCCGCGAGGACGACAAAAAGGTTAGCCTGGCCAGAGAAACGGCGACCTCGCGGTCCTCCCTCTTTCCAGACCGGCTTTTCGGTCTGCGGAAGCCTCCCGGACACCTCCAGGCTGCCGGAGGAGATGGTCCGGCCCCTGTGGGCAGGTGAGGAATTCCCGTTTCGTCTCTTCCCACTCGCTAGGAAGGGAATACCAGGGGAAAGTGGCGCCGATCTCTCCGCCGGATCTTCCTCCCTCCGAGAAGCGGGTGGACCTGAGCGGGGCGCGTGAGCGTTCCCGGAGCCGAAGTCCCGACAGGCTGCACCGCGTCGACTGCTCTCCGCAGAGCTGTGGGGAAGCGCCCGCGGGGCAGGGACTGCCACGCCGGCTGCGGGGAGGCACCTGCTGGGAGGGCACCTGGCGGGACAAGGGGCCGGGAGAGGCGATTCAGCGATCTCCTCTCACGTCAGCTCCGGAATCATTGGTCGGGGTGCCCTTTCACCTCGGAGAGGTCCCTGCGCCCGAAGGCAGGAAGGGTAGGTCATCCCTTCCTCTTCCTCCTCCTCCTCCTGTCTCCCTCTGGTGCGCGCGCGCGAGGTTCCCGTTTACCGCAGGCCTTCCTCTCCGCGGGGTACATCCGCCCTCTCTCCTTTCAGCTCCGGGAGGAGGAGGACTGAGAGTGTTCCCTCCTCTCCTCTGAGGGGGTGCCGTGCCCGATCCAGGTAATCTTCCTCCCCTCGCCCAGGTCTACGGGAGAGTCGTAGCCCCTCTCCTCGTCTCCAGGGGAAGCAGGGAGGAGGAGGAGAAGGCGGGTGGGCGAGAGCTCTGCTGGCCACCTCTGGAGCAGGTGGCGGCTCTGCACTCGCTGCCGCAGCCACCAGGAACTCTGCCTCGGCTTGCTCCGCGGCAGCCTGCGATGGGAAGCGCAGAGAGGGAGGAGGAGGCAAGGAGCGCGCGGCCTTCGAGCTGCCCGTTCCGCCCGTCGGCGAGGCGAAGCGGAAAGCAAAATGGCCGACCCTCCCCTCCATCGGCACGCGCCCGCCCGCCACCACCGCTGGAGGGGCCGCCAGCGGCGGCGCTGGTGAGCAGCGAGCGGCGCCCCGTTTCCCTTTTCCCTTTGTGCGGGTGTGCAGTTCTTCCCGGCTCCCCGGGGCACCTCCACGCTGATCCCCTTCCCCCCTGATCCCGTTCGCGAATGCGCTCGCCGCGGGGGCGGTCCCGTGGCACGGCAGCATCCCGGTGTCATAGGAGCACGGCGAGGCGGCGACTCTCCGTCGTCCTAGGCGCGAGGTGTCGCCGAGCCACGGGGAGTCGCTGCTACCCTCTCCGGTCGGCAGCAGCGGCCGCTCGAGGTGGCGAACCACCCTCACCGGCTACAGGCGAAGGGAGAAGGCTGATCGCTCGCTCTGGTCCTTGCGCAAAGGGTTTCATCCGGGGAGAGCGAGCTCTTCCCCCACCCTCCAGTGGTCGTCGGGAGGAGCTCCGCAGTCGCATCCCCGGGAAGTCGGCCTCGCGGGCGAGAGGGAGAGGAGAGAGAGGCAGCCATTTTGGCCTCCTCCCAGGCGCCTGCTTTTCGGGCAGCGAGGTTTCTCGTCGCGGACCCCCGTCAACTGGGTCGCGTCATCGCCCCTCCCCCTCCTCCTCCTCCTCCTCTTTTTTTGCCGCTCCTTTTTTTGTCTTCTCGCGTCGCCGCGGCATCCGTCCGTCCGGATCTCGAGAGCGTCATCACGCGCGGATGCCCTGTGGCGACGAAACGCGGACCGAATCGGCCACCACTCGCCCACCCCCGCCCCCGCCGGATCAGGCGGCGGGGATTGGCGGATGCAGGAGCCGCCTCGCCTCCCGCTCCCTTCTTCCGCACGGCGTCGTTCCCTCCGTCCCTCCACCTCCCCCCTCTGTCCCATTCCCGGCGCGGACTCCCTCCTGGGCCCCGCTCCCGTGCTCCATTTTCGAATCTGCACGCTCCTCCCCTCGTGGCTGGAGCGGAAAGCAGGGGCGGGTCGGGTGTCTCTCGTCACCGTCGCAGCCACCCCTACCCCCCGTGCCGATGGGAAGGAAGGAATGGCGGACGTCCCCTTGAATCCCTGAGGGTTGCGGAGGAGCGCCGTCGGCCCTTCCGCCTCCCGTGCAGCAGTCCGCTCCGGCTGCTGGGCGATCAGCCCCGGGAGCGCGGATGGGCACGTCGAGGCCAGCGAGGGGCGCTCCGCCGTCCTCCCGGATGAACTGCTGCCGCGTGCAAACGAGGAGGAGGGGGAATGCACCTCCCCGTGCTCACTCAGCTGCCGCTGCCACCACCACCACCACCTCTCGTAGAACTCCTTCCTCGGCGGCGCGTGAGTTCACGTGATGTGACCACCACCCCGCTCCGAAGCTCTGCGTGCCGTGACCCTTCTCGAGGGCGCTCTGGCGATACCCCCGGGCTCGGAACAAGACCTCGCCGTGCCCGCGAGGAGCGAAGGCCGGTCGGCCCTCCCCGAGGGGACCGCGTGAGCCTATCTGCAGTAGCTCCGCGTTTTCCTCCGCCATCTTGAAACTGCCTCTGTCGACTGACCCCTCGCGCGTGGGTGATCCGTCGGAGAAGGCGGCGAGTGGACCGCGGGGAGGGAGGAGGGAAGGGGGGGGGATGAGTGCCTGGTCCTGGGTTGCGGGTCCACAGCGCCGGTCCGCCCGGGAACTCGGCCATTCGCCTCCGGCTGGCGTCCGTTTTCGTTCCCCACGCCTCCCGTCGCCTCCGCTGACGGAGACGCGGCCTCGAGAGCCTACTCGTTGCCAAGGAGAACGAAACCACGAAGGAGACCCCCCTTTTCTGGGGTTGTGAGTGCGGCCACTCCTCTCGAAAGCTTCGTGTCCGTGAAGCATCTCATCCTGCGGAGCTCCTGGACCGCGTCCGCGGGGCGTGCGCATTCCCTGAATCTTCCCGACTCCGGGTCTACTGCATCCGCGCCATCCCAGCGGTGGCAGCGCGCAAGCCTTCCCGGCCCGGCGTCCCCCCCCCTTTCTCTCCCCCTTCCCTGCTCCAGAGGCGACAGGGGCTGACTGTCCAGGCACGCGAGCGGACCGGGAGGCGCGGCCCTCTGTACGACAGAGCCCTGGGGAGCGATAGATGCAGGAGGGCGGCCCGGCCAGGCGAGATCCGCGCCCACTCCTGCCGCCTCGACATCCTCCCGGACACGCGGAAGAGATCACCGCGCCTCCGTGCCCGCGGACGGACACGGAGGCGCGATGATCCCGTCCTGCCGGGCGATCCATTATTCCCTCTCCCTTCCGTACTTTTGGGGCCTCCGCAACCGGGTCAAGGCACGCGGCCGTCCACCGGGAGCCTCCGCCGTTGTTGCAGTTCTTCGCATGACCTCCGGAGGCCCTGTCCACGGAAGTGCTGCAGTCCCAAGTCGATCTCTTCCTGGCGCGCGAACTGCTGGCGCGGGGAGTCAAAGGTCGTTCCCCGCGCGTTTCGCCTATGCCGGTCGCGGCCCTGTCGCCGCGGTCGCAGAGGAGGAACCGACTGACCCGCAGCTCCCAGGGTGGTGCCGCGAGTGTGCGGCCCGCCCCGCGAGCCAGCGCCGGAGCAGCCGCCGTGGGAATTGCGGGTCAGTCGACTACGGCGCCTTGGGCAGCGTCAGCGGTGCGCACGGAGCGCCGCCTCCGGCAGCGGCTCGGCGGACTACCTGGTGGCGCGCAGCCCCATCGCCCTCAGCGCCATGGGGTCGAACGTACGATGGGGCCCTTTGCTTCATCTCTGGAGCACCCGAGAGATAAGGCCCAGAGAGTTCACGCGGGCCCGCCCCGGGCATCGGGGGGAGGCACTTCTGAAAACCCACGCGGCGACGGACGCCTCTTGCCCTACCCGGACAGCGCCGATAGCCGGAGGCAGACCCAAAGTCAGAAGGCGGTGGCGGCGAAGGAAAGGGGGGGGAGACAGGGAAGAGAGTGCCACTAGCGCCACCCGCAGGAAGGGTTCGGGGCGCTCGAGCGAGTCCGCAGAACCCAAGCCAGAGGTGGCGGTGGCGTCGATGGCCTTTCCCCTCGCACCCGGCGGGCGGCGGCGCTGTGCCTTCAGCGCCTGCGGGAATTCCCCGCCGAGCCGGAATCCGCCTGCGAGATAACGCCAGGGAGGGCCATTTCGTTTCTCCAGGCCTTTTCCCGGCAGCGGGCGTGTCGCAATACGAGGCCGGCCGCCTCCTCAGGCGCGCCTTCCGCTGCGCGCGAGCGACTTCCCGCGGGAGGATGGTGGGGGAGGAACTTCCCGCGCATCCCAAGTGGCAGGACGCGAGCGCTGTTGCTGCCGCCGCCTCCGCCTCCGCCTCCTGGGATGACCCCGGCACAAATTCCTCCGGGCCTGTCCGTCCTTCTCCCTTTCCTTCCCCGCTCCGGGAAGTTTCCGCTCCTCCGGGTCATGGGAGACCTCCCGGAGACTATCTACCGCCCCCCCGCGATCGCCGGGAAAGGTTTCTCCCACGGGAAGCTGTCCGCTGGACGTTTCTCCTGGGGCGAAATCGATGGTCGGTCACCCGACGGGTGTGGACCTGCCTCCGTCTGGATGGCTTCCGGGGGTCGCGCCTCTTTCCGGGAAGCAAAGGAAATTGGGGAGGAGGGAGGCCTAGGCCCGCGGTGGACACGCGGGCCTGTGCGCTCGATCCGAGTTCCTCGCAGCTTCCGGACGCTCTGAGAAAAACCCCGCGGCGACAATTGCGCAGCTGACGACCGCCAATCAGCGAGCCGCCCGGCGCCGCACCCGGGGTCCTCGAACGGAAAAGCAGAAAAAGGAAAAAAAAATCATCTTCGCCCGTATACCTGGAAAGACCTGAAGGCTGTATCCCCCGCGTCCCTCCGGCGGCAGGTGCGGCTCCCCCAGCCCGTGGGAGGAACGGCGGTCGCCACCCTCCTCCTCGCTGGCAGGGTAAAAGTCCAGCATGAGCTCGGCCGAGACCCCGAGGCTTGAAGACCTTTCGATGGAGACGTTCGGCCCCGGCGCGCGCGGCTGCCGGGAAACGCGGAACCGATTCCCGGAGAGACTTCTCCGAGAGGAGGGGATGCTGCCGGTTCCGGCTGCAAGGGGAGGCACGTCGCAGCGAAAGGCGCGCGCGCGTTTTCCATTCATTTCTTTTTTTCCTGGTGGCACGCCTTGCATCCAGGAAGAAACGTGCACACGTTCGCAGTTCTCGCCGCTTCTCGTTGCGTGGAGACCGAACACCACGCTGCTGCGCACCCGCGGTGACCACTCTTCCCGGAGGGCACAGCAGGAGGCTGGTGCTCGCAGGGAGGAGGCCGTTCCTCGCAACGGCCCGAAACCGACCATCGACAAGACGCCATCGACCGCCACCAGGCGCGGCTACGGCAGGCTGGCAGTGGCGGAGCATCCAAACGCGCAGGCGCGCGAGAAAGGCATGGGTCTGCCTGTCACCCGAGAGGGTGGCATCGTATGCTCCCGAGGGTCCTTTTCTGCCGACCTCTCGAGCGCTCAGGCCAGGCCAGCCAGTAGCTCGGCTTCCGCGAGTTGCAGGACTCCGGGGCAAAACAGGCATACTCACGTCCCTTCATCCACCCTGGGGAGCATGCAGAAGGGAGTGCCCGGTGTGACCTCTCTCGTTCTCCACAATCATCCTTCCCCTCCCCCCCACTCCCCACGGTCGTTCAGGTACGCAGTATTAATGGCTTCGGTCTATGCGGTGCCTTCAGCAGACCTCCCAGAAGCAGCTCTCGACTCTCACCAACTCCTTCCGGACCTTTTCGGACCACCGCAGGACCTCTCTCTTCCACGCTCCTTGCGGACAAGACCGGTCTCTTTCTGAGAACCACCACGAGGGCACGTGCTAGACTCCCTCCTTTATCTGGATTCTCCCGGTGGCGCTGAGCCGGTCCACGCGAGCACGGGGGCAGGGGGCATCGAATAAGCGGGAGTGCGCCCGCTCTTCGCTTAGCAGCTCCGGGTCAGGTCGGAAGGGAACCCGCCGGCCGGAGGACGGTGTCCCCGAATGCTCAGCGGCCATTCTTTCCGCACCTCGTCCGCGAGAGGTCATCATGGCATTGGGTGGTGGCGCCGTTGCGGAGTCCTCTCCCAGTCCGCGCGGCTCCTTCACTCGCCGTTGTGCTCTCTCGAAAGGCGGCGTGGATCCAAGCGCGCTCTGGGCACCACGAGGATGCTGAACCCAGCGGAAGAGTGGCGGTCGGAGACCTCACCCTTGGGTAATTGCGTCAGGCGCAGATCCGCCGCTGGCGTGCCGATTCGCGCCTCGCATCCGGGAGCGCTCCTTCGCCGGGATTTCAGAATCGGGAAGGTTTCCACAACAGGAGACCGCATTTCTTCCTGACAGTTGGCCCATTCTTCCTGTGAACTGCTTGAAACCGAACCGAAAAGTCCCTGCGGATCCGCGGCTGGTGTGAGGTTCGCGCCTAGCGTCCGGGAGCACTCCTTCTCCGAGGAGCGACTGCCATCAGGAGAGCGAGAGATGTGTCCTGCAAGGGGCGGGATCGGGCGACCGACCACTTCTTGCAGCCGGGGATCTCCAGAGGTTCTCCGACTGTTTGCTTCGCGGGTGCTGCTCGATTCAGTCCGTTGCGCATGCATGCAGCAGCGCGCACAAGGAACGGTGCGGGTCGAATGCGCAGGAGGCACCTCGATACGGGAAGAAGAGTCCTTGACGTGCATCTTCGGTCTCTGCGCACAAGAAACTGGCTCTGGCTGCTAAGCGATGCAGCCGCGTGGTCAGCAGAATCTCTGGGGATCAGTTCTGGTTTCCGCGCAGCGTCGACCTGATGAGTCCGCTTGCAGCAAAGGCTGGAACTTTGGTTGGGACGGGGGGGGGCTTCCAGGAGTTGTCTCGGCTGGGGTAGTACTGGCCAACACTTACCGCGTTTGACGGTCCAGCATCTTTGACTTTCGGGAGTCAAACTTTCGTCTCTTTGGAAGCTGCTCATCTTGCCGAACATATGTTTTTTTTTTTTCCCTCCTCTTTTTTTGAGCTATAAGCGAGGACGCTGAAGCGCAAAAGCACAGTCAGACAAACTTGATGCGCCTGTAGGTGCTGAGCCTCTCAGCATCCGGATCATCATTTTTTCCCAGTTTCCCCACGAAATTCTGCCTGCGATCTCATCTTGGCGCGGTCAATTAGGAGAGCTAAATGAGAACCGAGAAGGAGTTTCGGTTCGCATCCTCCATGTGCTCCCAACTTCTGGGGGAGGGGGAGTTGCGGTCACCAGCGAAACTCCAGAACCGGGAAGCGAAGATCGCCTAATTGAATCCGACGCCCCCGTTCCCTCGAGGTAGCGGAGTCCTTCGGAGGAGAAACTGAGAAACTTTCGACTACCCGTTCCGCGAAAATATTCGGAAGCCTCATGAAGTGGAGCAGCATTCGGAAAAACAAAAAAATAAGAGGATCTATGAACCGCGCAGCTCGCGTCTCCAACTGTCCAAGTGACTTCCGAAGAAGATCTATGCGACGGACAAACTTCCTAGGAATTCGGAAAGATGCTGCAGATGCGGCGGGGCTGCTGCTGCTGCTTGTTTCCCCCCCCCCCCTCTTTCTCTTTCTTGTGTTTCCTCGAGGTTACGCAAATCGGCCGAACGTGTAGCAAAGAAATTCTTCTGAAGACGCACCACCGCCGGGTGTAAGTCCGCGATGTCGAGAGGATTTGATTGACGCTATCTGAAATCAATCACAACGTCTCTTTGGTTAAGAGGGGACCAACCAAACCGCATCGCCAGAAAGAAATACTGAACTGCGATGACGACAAGACGATCGCGGAATAACAGAACGAAAAGGATCCTCCCCCCCCCCCCCCCAATTCTTTAAAAAAAGGAAAAGAAGATTGCAGTTCTGCGCTACCACCGGCGGATCCAGGAGATGACGCGTGTTTGTTTGGTTGGCAAGGCGCTCTGCAATGCGCGGAATGCAAGGAGAGAACAAAGGGTTCTCTGGCTGATTACGGCTCGTGGACTTCAACCAGCCCGAGCGGATTCCCTAGCCGGTCTTTTGATGAGGTTCCGTCCGTCGGTGCCAGCTTCCGCCACCGTGCCTCTCGCACCACGCGTGACTTTTCTGACCAGCCGTCCCGACCTCACCGGGGCCGGAAAATTCGCCCTCCCCGCCCCCTCCGCTTCTGCACGCCATTCACGAACTCATGGTGTGCTTCGCTGGGAAGATTCTGGGTACATCAGAGCGTTTGCGCGGTTAATCCTTCCGTCCATTGTGGCTGGTTATGATCACGCCCCGAGGAGGCACTTGGGTTCCGTGCATTTTTTTTTTTTTTTTTTCCTTTTTCTTTCTGCTTTTCGCAGAGGTCGTGCAGCCTTGGGGATTCGAACCAGACTCGGCAAGGCACGTTGCGTGGAAATCTTCTCAGGCTTTCTCATCCCATTGTGTCCCTGTCATAAATACACAGTAAGAACTGCAATCGGCCAGTCGTTAGCAGCTGATTACTCAGGAAGCCTCAGATGGCTCGTAACAAGAGCAGCAAGCGCTTAGCAACAGCATCAAGTGGTTGGGATCCGGGAAGGAAGGAAGGAAGCGAAACGCTCCCGATCCGAACCGACAGGACTTGGAAGCGCGCCCTGACCAGTCGCACATCTCGCGAAGATGCTCTTCTCTGTCCAGCAGGCTTCATTGGAATTCTCCCTTGTTCCGTGGTTTCCTGCGGCACATCCTTGCACAGCTATGAGCTCCGTGCACGGCTCATCAACGTTCGTCCCTTCCGCCGCGGTTTTCGTCTCCGCCACCGCCGCTCCGCACGCTTTCCCTCCAGCTTTGCACTTTGTCGAGGCGGCGAAAGTTCGAACCATGTCATGCCTCGTGTCAGCAGCATTTCTCAGACGCAAGGTGCACGGTGTGAAGCAGACCGTAAGAAATCGTGCTTCGCCTCTTCCTCACTTCCCAGAGTGAATCTCATCGAACCACTTCATTGGTCTAGGACTTATCAAGGCCATGCTTCAAGAATAGGTCAACTCCTAGGAGCGGACTCCTGAAATGAAAACGATCCGTGTCAGGGGATCGAATTACAAACGATTCGTGATCGGCAAGGTCACGAGTAACTTAAGCCCTCGACTCCTGCAGCACAATTCTTCATACGAATCGAGGATCTTCAGCACTGGGAGCAAAGAAACGAGAGGGAGGGAGACGAGCGCAACGCGCGGCAGCAAATCTCCCAACTTGCTTTCGGCAGTCAGTATGCCTGTATACCACTTGCAAAAACAACAACAACAACAACAACAACAATTCTGCTTGCTTTTGGCAGAACTCAGTGAACGTGCAAAAGAAACGAACGCTTTCGGTCAATGTCCATCCATGATAAACCGCTCGGAGGGATTTCAGAATCGGGAAGGTTTCTGCAACAGGAGATCGCACTTTGTCCTGACAGTTGGCTCTCCTTCCTGTGAACGGCTTGGAACCGAGCCGAATAAGGCCCTATAAAAAAGTCCAGTAAGACGGCGCCCAAAGACAGGAGCTACCCTGAATGATGGGGTCCGGCAGCTAGCAAACTTGCAGCAAGGTGGCAGAAGGTGAGAGAATGATGGACTGTCTCCAAAGGGGCAGGGTGCAAGGATTCTTCCACACCGTGCTGCTACACAACGTGCATGTGTTTTCCTCCACTTGGGGTGTGTTTGTTCAGCCACAGGGCATTTTGGATCGGACATGACGCAGCAAAGGATCATCACTTCGACGACCGGAATAAAGTGCACGCTACAAATAAACGGTAGCCTCCAATTTAGGATCCAAACAGCTTTGACCGCTCGCCATGTTTGATCTAGGCTAGCAGCCTAAAATTATTGCTAAATATACATCTTAAGACTATGTGGAAGTGGTGGCCGTTCACGATGGATGCAAAAATTCTACGAATTTACGGTTTCCCAAAGGAATGTGATTTGAATTCGCGTACGGCAACACTGATCGAGGCATCTTGAAGCATTCCTTGGGAATTCGGCTTCTTCTTGACGCAATTTTTTGCACGATGAGTTGTGCGCGGTGCAAAATACGGGGAGCCGGAATTTTGCAACCAAGCCTTTTTTTTTGTTTATTAAAATCATCGTATGATTTGCGTTATGCCCATCGATTGACACGATCTGTTCAATTAGGCTGTTGCACCTTCGTCTCACGAAGGCGTCAGGGTTCCCACGTTCGCAAATTCCCTGCTCTCCCCAGTTTCGTACGCTTTCTCCCGGTCCCAATAATGTTCCAGCAGCAACCTGGACTTCCTGTTTGTCACCAGTCGTGTCTTTCATCCTCAGGTATGCGGAGTGAAGTTCCTGGATTTGATTCCAAATTAGTCGAATTTCCCACATCGCATTGAATACCGGTGCAGAAAAGGATTTCGTAGCCTCTAGGCAAATTGAAAGGGATGGGAGTTGTAGGATTCGGGAATATGAGGAGAGCAAGCTAATTGGGAATAAGCAGAATGCCTTTATTAATGCGGGTGGAAAAGCGGCAGCACACGGAAAAGCTAATGCGATTAGGAGTAGCACAGAGGAACGGGAAAATACGCAAACGGAAAAAAACTTGCAGCTCCAGAAAGAAAAGAAACGCCGGTGATACATTGGTGCATTTCTTGGCTTCAAAGGAAAACGTGCAAAGAGGTGCTTTTGCATTTGCGAGACAAATTAGTAATGAAAGTGCATAACCCCTGTTTGAGAGTGTGTCACTGCCGTTCACTGCCGATCAGTGCAGTTCACACGTGAAACGAATCGCTTCCTATTTTCAAGGCTCTTGAAGAATCTTGCCAAACATGCCAAGTAGAATATTTACATCTTCACAGCGTTGTGGATCCGGTTGAGAATCCGACTGCACAGAAGAGAATTTTTCGAAGCAAAACTCCGCTATTGTCTGCGTTCATAGTGGAGTAGCGAAATGAAAACATTCTACGGGACCGTTCAGGAAGACTTTGCAGCCTGCATCAGGACCCGAGGATTGCATCTTAGGGCGATTCACTGGGGTGCTTGTGTCCTAGCTTTTGGGTAGACAAACAAACAAGGAAGATCAGAAACGCTGCTGGTTTATTATGGCCCACACGTGATCTGTCAGCTCGCAGGAACACAAAACTGCTCCATTGATAGATCTCAGCATCTAGGATGATCGCCGCTTTATGCCATTTATGCCAACAGCTAAGCCCTTGAGAAATCAGCCGGTTTCATGGAGGCTTTCGAAACGTATCCAACGCATAAGGAAAGGATATGGCAAAAACCCTTGACCCTTAACCTTTCGCTGTCGAACCCTCGGCTCTTCTAGGAAACGATTGGTTCCGAATCTTTTGAATATATGCATCTGCAGCGTACATAAACACGTACGTACAGACGCAGGTTCGACATCGGCAACCTAGAAGTGTGTTAAAGGACTGCATGCGTTTTCAATATGGAAGATGCACAAATGCCAAGGCTGGCCTCAGACATGAGAGCCTTTTGGTTGGAAAAGGTTTGGGCGCCTGCAGACGGTGCATAGGAATCATGGCAGGCTGCCCCCTCTATCTCATAATGGATTCCATTAATGAATCATCCCCAAGAAAATTATTATCTGATAGTTTAATAGGTTTAACTGATAGAACTGCCAGGTAGGAACTCCAGCTTGGATAATACAATGGACTTATCGGATCGTGAATTCGATGGACGGAGGAAGTTGAACGGGAGCGAGAACTCTGGATAAAAGTTTTCATTCTCTGTAAATCGACGACAGGCATTAAATGTTGCACGAACTAGGAGAGACACAAAAGTCTCAAAGCAGCACAAAAGTAAGGGGATGTGTGCTCCTCCTCCCGAGGCGAGAAAACACAAAGAAAGAAAAGAAAAGAAAATGGAGGACATCGGAGAGAGACGCTGGAAAGTTATAACACTATTGATGTACGTTAGAAGGTGTTCATGAATGTGCAGCGAGCAGCTGCTTGCCGATGGAAGAAATCGACTAACTTTTGGGATATCTCCCACCTCATCCCCTAATTCGGTAGGAGAAGGTTCCTCCCAAACCTGCATTCCAGCCACCTATGCTAGATAGAATCAAACGTCATAGTAGTATCGACTACAGAAAAAAAAAAAGCATTTTTTTTTTCCTTTCCTTTTCGTGTGTGTGTGTGTTACTAGGAAGAATCTTTTTAAAAATGTTTTCAAAGTTTATTACTTCGTGATAAAGGGTTAATAGATGCAACTACTTTTCCAAATTCCCGATTCGTTCTTGCTGAGGCTTCCGATGCTCAGTTTTTATTAAGAATTGTGCATAATGCAAGAAGAGAGGCACCTCAGCAGCAGTCCATATTTCAGCGATCTCAGATGCCATTTTCGATAGTAGCGCCCAATCAAAGCAGTAGGGCGTGGGGGATTTCAAGGTGTGGAATGATGCTCGGAAGTAGCACTTTTTCATAACGATGCAAATTGTTAAATGAAGTAAAACATTTTTTGTTTTTTTTTGTTTTTTTTTTGGAGGGGGGGGGACTATGTTATGCCGAGCGAAAAAACCGTGAAAATCGTGAAAACCCCATTCACCGTGGCTCATTATTTTCCCGTGCAGCAGCGTTACCACCTCCTAGTTAGGAAACGTGATTTCAAAAGTTTATAGGACACGGGAGGGAGTGGGGCTCGAAACTTTCGTAGGGATTTCCGAGGAGGGAGAGGAGATGCAAAGGGCCACCTCGGCTGGCCACGAACAAGGTTGTGTGGGTTTGAAGGTACAAATAGGTGCTTTGCCTAGGCAGAGTTTCGCGTTTCCCACCGAGTGGGTATCCTTTCTCGTTGCCGCGCTGCCATCTACCCGAGCATCCCCAAATGTGCAGTTTCTCGAAAGTTCGGGAGACTTCTCGCATTGCGCAAGCTCCTGGGAAGTGTGCATTGTGGCCGCGACGGAAAGGGGAGAGCCATGCGGGACGGATGGTGGGTCACGGAGCAAAGCGCGGGAAGAACAGGGAGGGAACCTCCGGCTGCAGGGCAAGCTGCTGCGCCCGGAGGCCCGCGTGGTGGTTTTCGAGGACACCAAGGATGAGCGCGCATTGGATGGACGAGAAAAATCCCTCCTGGTCTTTGTGCTCTGCGTTTGCGTAAGAGCAAGCAGACCTGAACAGGTCTTGAAGCCCCTGGGGTTTGAGCCGGTAGCCTGCACTGGGATGAAGCGTTTGTTCGAACAAACACTTCATCCCCCCCCCCCCGAAGACTTGCTCGCTCCAGAGCGACCGGAGACCCGCGGGAATCAGTGGACACGCGTTGTCTTTGGGGAGACGGGGCGGAAACAGAGGATGCTTTCGAGAGTTTCACCTTCAGTTCCAGAAGAAGTCTGTGAAGAGGACGCGAGAGTTCGTCGTTTACGGGATCAAAGGAAGAGCTTCGTACGAGTTTTGCCCTTTTTTTTTTTTTCCTGGCGAGGGCCGCCCCCACCTGTTTGGGAGGCGCCTGCGTTGGCGAGCAGGATGGACGACGTTTTCAGGCGTGGGTTCCGTATTTTGCTGCGCGCGCTGGCAAAGTTCTGGCTACTTATGGAATGCTGTAAAAGAACTGCTATCTCCGACTGCCTTAGAGTTTACTTTTTATTACTGAATCTCATTGTATCTCGCCGTGGTGTTCCCTGGGAGCTGGTCCCGTTTCTAAAGGACGAGAGGAATTCCAGTCATGCTCGGCGCCTTCGCAGTTCCACGACGAAATGGGGTTACTTTTTTCTAGTGGGGGCGGCGTCGGCGTTACCCCGTTCTGCTGCGAGCAGCGATTACGATTGCAGGTTACTGTACCACGGCTCCGCGGTGCTGCAAGCGCCCGTGTGCCGCTTTCCGCGATGCTGGGGCCAGCGCGGAAGATCGAGGAGAGATGGAATGCCGAGATACATGGACCCCGTGCACATTGGTGAAGAGGAAAGTAGGCAGGTGCGAACCTACCAATGATGCGTCGACTGCTGAAACCTTCGGACGAACTTTTTTTCTTTTTTTATGAGCTCTGGATGAAATGCTAAAAAGAGTTGGGCGCATCGCGCGAACTTTTTAAACACTCGAAACGACCCACGGCAGTCTGGCAGAGGAGGTCACGGTCAACCTCGACGGGGAACTGTCTTCGTCCGGAGGTTCTCTCTTGGCAGGGAGGAGCAGGATGTCTCCCGCGTGGAAGGAACCGGCGGAGGATGGGGAGGCTTGTCCTCACGTAGCGAAGGCGGTCGGTCCCAAGAGGGGGAAGGAGTCAGGGAAGGGGAGAAGGGGGGGGGGGGGGAAGAAGGTTGTCTTGTGGCGAGGGCACACCCCGTCGGCGCGCTAAGGAGTTTTGCTGGCCTCGAGCGGCCGAGTGCGACCCGTCGGAAGCGCGGTCGTCGTCGACAGGGAGGAACCGGGGACTTTTTTTTCCCTAGCAGGCATCCTGGGACGGCGGGAGGTCGGAGTAGCGTTCGACGGGTGCCCCTCCTCGGGGAATGCCTCCGGGAAACGGAAGGGGGGCGAGGGAGAACGGATCGAGGCTGCGCGGACGCGGAAGAGACCTCGATTCGCCTGCGAGGTGTACGTGCGGCGCGAAACCGCGGAGGCTGGCGAAGAGGAGAGTGCCGTTTTTCCTCGCAACTGCGTTGCCGAGGTGCAGCCTGTCGGCATCGGTAACGGTCGAGGGACGTGCTGAGAGCTCAACACGGTTGGGTGGGGAGTGTGGGTGGCGGAGCGGACCGGACGAAGGGGACCCGCGGGGCAGGTTTCAGTGGACCCCGAAGAAGGCTCAAGGACCTCCTCGTTTCCGTCTTCAGACTTTTCTTCGGCGTCGAGCTCCCATCCTAGCCCTCCAGGGGGACTGTTACGGGCAAGCACTCGGAAGGGCTCTTTAAGTACCAGAATAACTGTTGCGTCCTTGGCGGCGGCTCATGCAGCTCCTTAATGCTGTTCCACGTCACCCGAGGGTGCGTGTGAACTCTTCAAGATAGGGGATACCTTGGGAGGGGATGCCACCCCATGAATCCAGGAAGGCTCCGGAGGGAGGAGTCTGTATCTCTCTTGCTCTTGGTAAGGTACCCCGGAGGAAACCCTCGCTCTCGTTGCCTCCGAAGGGAATCTCGGAGGGGAACCTCTTCTTCCTTGTTCTCTCCGGAGGGACCCTCCAGTTTGTGGGGGGTCGCTCCTGCCTCAGAGGGGACCCGCAAGGGAATTATCCCTGGTTTCCTCCTTCGAAGAGAACCCGAAGGGAGCGGCACAGTTCTCTGCGTTCTGGAGAGACGTCACCAATCCACCAGCTCCACGGTCTCGCAGAAATGGAGGGGAACCCCGAAGGGCTCCGTGGTTCCTGGAAGGAACCCGGAGGGTCGGATCCCAGTCCCGGCCACTCATCGGGGTCATCCGGTCTTTTTTTCATCAGCTTCTACCGGTGCCTCGCCTGGTTACGGGTCAACCAGCGTCATCTTGCGGGGGGAACTCGAACTCGCGGCGCTGCACTCCCTGTTCTCGGCGTCAATCCTTCCCTGGGAGGGATTCAAACCCTTTGGGTTCAGCGGACTCATTCAGACTCTTGGGCTCCGCGGCGGAGACCGTGGGCGGGCGCGTGGGAGGAGGAAGCCTTTGGCTGCTATCTCTCGGCCTCCCTACGAGTCCACGAGGCAGGACCACGGCCGCTGCAGAAGGATCAAGTGAAACGACCGCGGAAGGCATCCAAGATGAGTGCAGTGCACGGCCCGGACCTCCAAGCCGGCCCGGGAGACCGGTCAGAAAAGCGAAGGGCCTGAGGCGAAACGCAAAGGTCGCTCGGTCGGTCACAGGAGGCCGTGGGGACGACAGCAGTCGCGGGTGGGCTCACCAGAGCGGGAAGGACGCCGCCATCTTGATCCGCGCGCGACCCCTTCCCTGCAGAACTCGGGAAGTCACCCGACCGAGGGAGCATTCGGGAAGAGAGGGGTCCCCGCCCGTGAGAACCGCTGTCGGAGGCGCGCCTGCTGGGGAGGCGGAGTTTCCTAGACCAGCCAGCTGTGCCCGTAGCGCTCGAGTTCGGGTGGGGGCGCCACACCATGCTCCGTGGTGCAGGCGGAGGTCTCCACGGGGTGGTCTCGGAGAGGTCTTCTCTAGAGACGGATGAACCGCGGCGGCGTCCCTGAGGATCCGCTCCGGTGGGCTCAGGCTGCAACACTTCCGGGAGACGACCCGGAAGTGCCCTGGGGCCTCTACGGGTGCGACCGCTGGCGGCTCCTGCCCCTTCCCGAAACGAGAAACTGGCCTTAAGGAGGGGTGGGGTGGTGGCTTTTCCAGGCTCGGCCAAGGCGCCCCGCGAAGGAGGGATCGCCGTCCGAATTCGGAGAGGTTGCCACGGTTTTCCGGAGCTCTCTCTCTTGTGCCCTCTGGCATGAAGCGAAAGGGGACGACGTCGCCTGCGGGCGCGCGTGGGTCTCGGAAGCACTCTCTGGGGGAAGGGAAAGGGGGTGGTGGAAAAAGGTCTGTGCTCCTCGTCCCTTCGAGAGCCCTCGGAAGGAGGAGCGGTCCCGCGGCAAGCCGCCGGGTGGAGTCGTCCCTCACGAGAGGAACAGGCGAAGTCCTGCCACCCTGCCGCGGCAAACCGGGGGCATCGGCGCTCGCGTACGCCGCCGCTCCGGAGGGGGCGTATCCACGGCAACCCGGCCGCCGGAATCGCTCCCGGCGGAGCGGACAGGTCGGCGGAGCCCGCGGAAGGGAGAGCAGAGAGAAGGCGGCGGCGACAGTGGCGGCGAGCGGCGGGCACCCCACGCAGTCGCCTCCCGCCGCGAGAGCGCATACGGAGGGGAGACAAGCCGCACCCGGGGCAGGGTGGGTGCCCGCCTAAAGCAACGGGGGACCCGTGAAGCGGTGCGCGCGTGGGGGGGGGGAAGGGGTGAACGCGCCCTTCGGCTTGGAGAAGTGGGCGCGACAGTGGCATCTCTCTGCGACCACGCCCAATCATTTCGCGTCAGCGAAACGAAAGGCCACTCTTTTTTGTTTTTTTTTTTTTCCAGACCACAATGGAGGGGTGCGGAGGGGGAGTGGAATATGGCGCCGGGGTGCTTTGCTTCCGAACAGCACTCCCTTTTCCCAGGGCAGTGCCCTTCGACATCCGGAAGGAGGATGGGGGAGGAAGGAGGCTTCCCCTTTCGGCAGGAGAAGGTGACGCTTTCCCGCCTCGGCGCGGGTGGGTCTGCGGACGGCGGCATTCTGCTCCACGGACGCCTCCTCTGCATCCATGAAGGCAGAGGGAGGGAGGGGAGGGACGTCTCGAGCTGCTCCACACCCCCACCCCGATCTGGAACCGAGGGGACTCGGGGGAGAGTGGCTCAGGGCGTCCCTTTCGTCGTCGGGAGCATGCAGCGGAGCGCCTCCTCTGAGACTGCTTCTCCATCTACCGGCCGGAGGCAACACTGCGGGACGTGTGGAACTCGTTCGCTCTCCGCTGGGGAGCAGCCTGCGCACACGCTAACGACGGGCCGTGTCCTGGACGAGGAGCAAGGAGAGTCCCAGGGCCCGAAGTAGGATCTCCGCTGCACCCTCCCGCCGGAGGTCTCTAGTGATCGCCTCCTTGGGAGGGGCTCAAGGAGGAGGAGGAGGAGAGGTTAAAGGCAATTGGCTCGAGTCCGGCCGTCCCTAGGGGGAAGAGGGAGTGCTCGTCCTTGGACACAGGAGGAAAAGAGGTCCATGGAGCAGTCTTTCATGGAGCGCACTCCTTTCATCAGGCCACCGTCGCCTTCCACTCCCCAGCAGCGGGGCGCGGTCCCAGGAGCGACGACGCGCCGCCTCCAGACCGAGATAAGGGAGGCGCGCGGGGGCGAAAGGCGCGCAGAGGGCCACTCCCATTCGAGACATCCGTCCGCCCGCGAGGACTCCCGGAAACAGGTCGGTCGAGGTGACTTGCCTCCCACCGTCCTTCCCTGCTGCGATGTCTGGACGCAGAGGTGCCTCCGGCTCCATCCGGAGCGCTCGCCCTCTCGCGGTAAGCATTGGCGCCCCGCGTGCCCTCTCGCGGTAAGCATTGGCGCCCCGCGTGCCCTCTCGCGGTAAGCATTGGCGCCCCGCGTGCCCTCTCGCGGGGGGAGAGACGAGAGGGGGAGGAGGAAGCGGGCTTGGGGCGACTGTCCCTCCCTCTCGACACCATCCACCTTTCCCAGACGAGGAGCCACCTTCGTCCTGCTGGAGGAAGGTGTTCCCTTCCCCCTCCGGCGTTCGCGTAGGGAAGTCTCCTGCCGAGTCCTCTTCCTACGTGGAGACGCGCGCTCTGCGTCTGCCGTTCCGGCAAGGAGTCCCGGAAGGCCGTCAATGGACGACGGACCCCGGAGGACGACCACCAGGGGCGCCCCTGGAGACGAAGGAATCTGCCCCCTGTCTCCGGGTGCGCTCCGGGGAGTCTCGTGGAGAACACGGGTGGCCGGGAGAGGAACTCGGCGTCCTCTTCCAGCCACTTCGTCCTCCGGGGATGGCGGCGGTGTGTGGGGGGGAGGGATGCTTCCTTTCCCGTTCCCGTTCGATCCTTTCCCCTCCACGTCCTCCCACTTCCTGCGCGTCCTCTCCCTGCCCGTGAGGAAGTAGCGGTGTGGCCCTGGGGGGCGCCTCCAGCGGGGAATCTAGCGCAGCAGGCCTTCCTTCTCCCCCTCCGCCGACGGACGGACCAACCAGACGAGGCTGAGAGATCCTCAGCAGAGGACGTGCCACCCCCATCCACCACAAAGTCCTCCTTCTGGAGGAAGTGTGGAGGGGATGCTTTTGACCCTCGGGACTGAGAGCCGATGCCTCGCGGGCAGATGATGGTTCCAGCGGGGGTAAGCCTTCCCGCCAGAGCGGCGGGAGGCAGAGGGAGGGCGTCCCTCCGAAGCCGCGGTCCTCCCAAGCTCTCAGAGGGCGCATTTGGACCCTGGTTCTCCCTTCCAGGGAACCGGGGATGTCGTGACGCGCCGCCGCCTTCTCCCGGGGCCGCCGCGGCCTCTGCTGCTTCTGGTGCTGCTGCTGGCGTGCGGCTGCTGCTGGTGCTGTTGCTCACTGGGGGTGCGTCGGGGCCTCTGCCATTCCCGGAGGAACTGCACCGAATGCATCCGGCAGCCGTCGTGTGTGTGGTGCAGCAACCCGGTAGGTGGCGCCCCTCTTCCCGGTGTCCCAGGGGGGTCCGTGCTTCATGCCTGCCCTGCTTCTTCCCCGAGGACTTGCCCGAGGCCGCGGGCACCCGCCTGCACAGGTGCCGGAGGATAGACGACCTGGACGAAGACTTCCGGCGTCAGTGTGGTAGCAACTTTTTCGTGGATCCGGCGAACCTCCTGGAGGTCTCCCAGGACCTCGAGTTCTCCGCGGACGCCAGGAGCGGCGTGGTCCAGCTGCGGCCGCAGAGGGTCTCTCTGAGGCTGAGGAGAGGTGC
The DNA here is from genome assembly GCA_036172245.1 of Raillietiella orientalis. Classification (NCBI taxonomy): domain Eukaryota; kingdom Metazoa; phylum Arthropoda; class Ichthyostraca; order Raillietiellida; family Raillietiellidae; genus Raillietiella; species Raillietiella orientalis. The sequence goes on along the minus strand of JAYWIR010000003.1, from coordinate 916,390 downwards.
TCCTCCGGGGGGACGCGCGCGCGCGACTGACCTCCAGGTCAGGGGTCCCCCTGGATTTCCATTTCCGATACTCGGCGGCAAGGGACCACCCGGTGGACCTCTACTACGTCATGGACCTCTCGCAGTCCATGGTCGACGACAAGGTTAAGCTGGTGGAGCTGGGTGATCTCTTGGCCAAGGACATGACGCGCATCTCGGCCAACGTCCGCCTGGGATTCGGCTCCTTCGTCGACAAGGTAGCCATGCCCTACGCCGACATGCTACCCGCGAAGTAGGAGGGGTCTGGGGGTGGTTGGGTCGGAAGGGCGCGCCCTGTCTCGCCGTCGTTCTCACCCGCAGGCTGGAGAGGCCCTGCAGCCGCTGCGTGCCCCCCTACGGCTTCAGGAACCACCTGCCCTTGACTGACAACCTGACCCGCTTCAAGGTAGGCCCGGAGGCAGCGTCTCGGGAGAGCTTCTTCCCCGACCCAGGAGGAGGTCGACCGGGCGGAGGTGTCCGGCAACCTGGACGCCCTGGAAGGAGGCCTGGACGCCGTCATGCAGGTCATCGTCTGCAAGGAGAGCATCGACTGGCGGGACGAGGCCAGGAAGGTCGTCGTCTTCACGACGGACGCCGGGTTCCACCAGGCAGGCGACGGGAAGGCAAGCGACCCCCCTTCCTCCCTCCCTCCTCCCTGGGCCCCCTATCCTGAGGCGAGAGGGGTCAGGGGCCTTCTCCGCCGCCGGAAGTCTTCGTCCGGGTCGGCGGCCGGCTGTTCCCTTTGCTCCCGCACCCACTCCCTTTGTCGATCCCTGGGGTTGCCCAGCGGGAGTGGACCCGCTGCTCTCCTGCGCATTCCGAGCCGCGATTCCAGTTGGCGGGAATCGTGGAGCCCAACGACGGTCTGTGCCACCTGGACGACCTCGGCCGCTACACCCACTCGACCCTCACGGACTACCCGTCCGTGACTCAGGTCGGCCTCCAGGCGAAGGCCCACTCCGTGAACCTGGTGTTCGCGGTCACGGAGGATCAGAAGGGAGTCTACGACCGGTTGGCGGAGGTCATCGAGGGGGCCAGCACGGGCACCTTGCGGGAGGACTCCTCCAACGTCGTGCAGCTCATCCGGGAGACCTTCGAGGTCGTGGGGACAGTGGGGGGTCGAGAGGTTTCCGAACCTGCGCCCTGCTGCAGAGGATCGCCTCGTCGGTGGAGATGCGACACAGGTCAGGAGACCACCTCCAGGTCAGCTACAGGTCGTCCTGCGCCGGAAAGGAGGCGTCCCGGATCACCAGCCGATGCGACGGCCTCAGGGCAGGGGATGTCGTCGAGTTCACGGCGACCGTCACGGTAAGAAGAGCCGTCGTGAGGGGGGCGTCCCCTTTCACCCCCACCTTGACGCTGCATCTCTCTCCTCCTCCTCCAGCTCCTCGACTGTCCCGAAAAGGTCGAGTCCTCCGATAGCACGCTGGTCATCTACCCTGTGGGCATCAACGAGTCGCTGACGGTGGACCTGGACCTGCAGTGCGGGTGCGCCTGCGACGAGGAGGGAGACGCGGTGAGGAGGGGCGCGAGCGCCTGCGGGTCTCAGTGACCCGCACCTCTCTCCCCCACTCCCCGCAGGGGTACCAGCCCAAGGCCGAGGCTTGGAGGTGCAGCTACGCCGGGGACCTGCGGTGCGGAGGCTGCGTCTGCGACGGGTCGCACTTCGGACGTCACTGCGAGTGCGACGACGTGCAGTTCCAGGAGGCCGACCTGGCCGGCTGTCTCCCCGGCAATGGGACGGCCGTGCCGTGCTCCGGGAGGGGGAACTGCATCTGCGGGATCTGCGAGTGCTACGTCCGTGCCAACCCCGCAGAGGTGGGAGGGAGTGGCTGCTGCGTGTGACGACCCGTCTTCCCCCGATCAGGTGGTCAGCGGCGACTTCTGCGAGTGCGACAACTTCTCCTGCGATCGGGGACCTGACGGAACCTTCTGCTCCGGGCCGGCCCACGGGAGCTGCGAGTGCGGGGTCTGCGCGTGCGCCCCCGGCTGGACGGGCACGGCCTGCGAGTGCACCACCTCGGACGACGCCTGCCGGCCGCCGAGGGGTCCTTCCGGTGGCGGGGGGAGGGCAGGACAGAAGGAGGAGGAGGAGGAGGAGGAGGAGGAGAGGCAGGTCTGCTCCGGCAAGGGCGCATGCGTCTGCGGGCAGTGCGTTTGCGAAGAGACCAAAGAAGGTCGCTACTCCGGGAGGCACTGCGAGAGGTGCCCGGTGCGTGCGCGCAGCGCGCGCGCCGCCGCCACCACCGAGCTGCCTGCCTCTTTCCAGACCTGCATCACTCGCTGCACTGAGCTGACCCCCTGCGCCACGTGTCACCACCACCCGGGAGACGCTGCCTGCTCAGCCTGCGGCGCCCACGTCTTCGGCAGAGATGGCGGCGGCGCCGGTCCCCCACCTGGTAGGGAGAGATGCCCGCAACCCGCGCGGACCAAAACTCTCTCCCTTCCCGCCGCAGGACGGCAGCACCTCCTCCGAGGGAGGAAGGACTGCGTCGTCATTGACGACGGCGGCTGCAGGTACAGTTTCTCCTACGGTGAGGACCCCCGAGATGGCAGCACCGTCGTCGTGGTCGACTCCCACAAGGAGTGCGCCGTGAAGGTCACCAAGGTGCTCGGTAAGTGCCTCGCCGCCCTTCCTCCTCGGTCGCAGTCCCCCGGACAGGACGCCAGTGGTCAACCTGGCCATGATCGTGGGGACCCTGGTCGCCGGGGCTGCGGCGCTCTGCGTCTGGAAGGTCGTCACGGTGATCAAGGACCGGAAGGAGTACTCGCTCTTCGAGAAGTCCCTCCGGCAAGACAAATCCCGCACGGTACGCGCACACCTTCCACCTATCCCGGACGTCCACGTCCTTCCCCCTTTCAGGAGCAGCAGAACCCCCTCTTCCGGCAGGCGACGTCCAGCTACGTGAATCCCCACTACACGGCGCGTCACTGACGCGGGGGGACCTTCCGGAAGCGCCCCAGGGTGGAGCCAAGCAGGCGAAGAGAGGAGGATCGACGCGGCGGGCGGCCACGGGAGAAAAGGAAGCAGAAAAAAAGAGAGAGAGAGGGAGCGACTGGCCTCCGTCTCCTTCCCGGTCTCTTCCGCGGGGACGTCCTGCGAGGAGGGGGGGGGGTAACCGGGCCCGAGGGCGCTCGCTTCTGCGGAGCGGATCGCCCTGCTCCTCCTCCTTCCCTCGCGCCCTCAGGGGATGAGGATTTCTCGGCCGACCTACAGAGAGCAACCCCTTTCTCTTCCTCCTCTGGACCATTCTGGGACGTCCACTCCAGTGAGAACTGAGAAACGCGTGGGCCGGACGACCCACTGCCGCCCCCGGATGTCCCCCCGTCTTCCCCTCCTCCTCCGAACCTTCCCCCCTCCGAGAATCCACCTAGCCGGTGCCCGCTCATCCGCGCGGCTCTCCTTGCGCCGCCTCCGGGAAGGGGAGGAAGGCCGCCCATCTTCTCCGTCGCCATGGCGTCCGCGGCCGGGGAACTCGCGTCCCCTCCCCTCCCGAGGGAGGCCTAGTCGCTGCCGAGGAAGCTCGGGCGAGAGCAAGGAAGAGCGCATTCCTTTTTTCCCACGCCGGAGCGATGACGCACCTTCTTCGGCCCTGCGGTGACGCGGCGGATGCGCCGTCGGGACCTTCTCAGCCGCTGCAACAGTCACTGCGTGCCTCGAATTTTCGTACAGTACCGTGTACATTGGGGCAAATACGACGACGTCGCTTCCCGTGCAAACCGGCTACGACGCGGACAGGGGACAGGAGGGGGGAGGGGGCTGCGGCGCTTTCTCGCGTGGCCGCCGGCGCTCCGCTGAATGGCGGCCGACCATCTCACCGTGGGTCTGTCCGCTTCCACCGCCTCGCCCGACAGTCGGACCCGACTATTCAGTGGGCGCTTCGCAAGACGTGAAAAAAAGGAAGAAGGAAAAACGAAACTTTTAAATGTTAAGACATCGACATTCGTTATTCTACAACGTGGTGGTTCGAAGAAAGCGCATCTCTTCTTTAACAGAGGGTTCCCTGCCACTGATCCACTCGGCCACAGTTTGCACATTGCAATTTGCGCTTGCAATATGGAGCACAATGCAATCGTCCGCAGATAGCCGTGTGCAACGAGGAGCAAATAAAGAAAGAAAGGAAGAAAAAAAGGAGGTGCATCAGTGATGTGCAATCCTCCCCTCCCCCCCCCCCCATTCAAATAAGTGCTTCCGACCGCACTCTCATTGGACAGTTCAAAAAAGTGTTTTTGCCCGATTGCCTGCATCGATTTTTTTTTTCGGCGGCAAAAATGTCAAGGTTTGTTTAAAACTCTACCGGACCTTCTTACTGGAATATTCTACGGGCGTGCGTCACTGTTATATCACTGAACACGAAATATTATCATTTAAGCGTAATTTATTCCATGCAGTTGTGGTACCCTTGAAAAAAGAGGCCATGCACGATTTTGTTTTTCGTTTTTTTTTTTTTTTTTTTTTTTTTAAAAAAAAAAAAAGAAACCTTCTCCATAATACAATTATTATGTTGGTGCCGGGTGTCACGTTAGTATTTCGCATTGCATCCTGCTTGCTCACATATGTGCATTCATGCTACATGAGACAAGTTGTACCATGACCTCTGAAATTCAATTACGCTCCCGTGTTGTGCATGACCATTTCACCCTACGAGACAACAACTCCATGTGCGTCTTGCACGCACCTTCGAGAGAAACTTCATCTTCCGTGCGAATCAACCATGCCTTTTGCCATCCTTCCGTTTCGCTGATCAGGGCTTTGGAACGTCATTCCCGGAGGGCCCTTCGCCGTTCTTCCCGCCCGCTGCCGCTCCTGGTCCCCTCCTGGCGCGACGCACCTGGGGGCCGGGAGAAAGAGGCGCAGACTGCAGCTCTCCCTTCCCGATCCTCGCCCTTCCCGCCCTCCCGCCTGCTCTGGCGTTCGCGCATGCGCAGCCAGCCATGGGGGCGCGCGCCGGCCACCCCTCGAAGAGGGCAGCCGAGGGTCGTCCACCTACCGGAGGCGAGCGTTACTACTGGCGCATCCGCGGGAGGGCGCGCGCTTCTCCTCCTCCCTACGAGGACGACGAGGAGGCGGGCGTTCCGTGTCGTCTGCTGGCGGAGGAAGCTTCCGGGTGCCAGGAGCGCGCCACGAGGCACCCCTTCTTCCGGGTGGGGGGGCGCTTGACGACGGGGCACGGCGGGTGGCACGCGCGCGAATCCTCCCACGCCCGGCGCAGCGTCTCCCCGACGTCGTCACTTCGCAGGCGCGCGCGCACGTCGCGGCGAGATGGCTCTCGCGATCCTGGAGGAGGGGTAAGAGGAACGGCCGCGCCAGCAGGGAAAGGAATGCCCGCGGCGAAGCGAACGGCGTGCCAGCTCTCCCGCGAAGCGGCGAGCAGCAGGGCGCGGACCCTAGGACGCAGCTGCCCTGCCGCGCCTGCGTCCTCATCGCCTCCCCCTCCTTCCCTCCCCCGGAGGTGGAGACGCTCGCGGGGCGAGCGAAGGATGCTGCGCCGCCATCCGCCCGATTGTGCCTCCGCTCCCCAAGCGGCAGCCTCGGCGGCTCCGTCTCGGTGCGAGGAGCGCTGCCATCGCCGACCACCACCTCCTCCGCACCCTTCGGACAAATGGAACGTGTCTGCGGGGCCATGCGCTGCTCGAGTTCCCTGCCCCCCTCTACCCTACCACCCCGGATAGGGAGAACGGGCCTCAGGAGCAGGACGCCCGGTCCGATGCCTAGCGGAGAGGAGGAGGCTGTCGCCTGGCAACCTCTCTGTGCTCCGCCTGCTCCGTCGGGACCGGATCGGACCTCCTGGAGGCTCGTCGTTCAGGGGTGGTCTGCCTGGGGACTCTCCATCCCGCTCCCCTGTCTCCTTCTTTGGAGAACCCTCCCATCGACAGGCGGGTCTTCCTAGACCCGGGACGCCATGTCATGGGAGCCCCCCGAGGATTTCCCTATGGCGGGCGGTCCACTCTCGAAGGAGAGGAGGGGGGACGAGAGGGGGAAACATCCGGCTCTCTCCCGGCTGATCCTTGTTGCTAAGATGCCGAGCGAACAAACCTCCTCCTCCTCTTCTCCTCCCCTTTCCCAGCGGGAGAGACGCGGGCTGCCCCGGCACGCCTTCCTCCTGCTGCCGCCGCCTCCGCCTCTCCTGGAACTTGGAAGGAGTCCAGGGGCATCTTATTTTTAACCTCGGTGCGACTCGGCACCCTCCGTGCAGCAGGGAGCAGCCTCCCGGGTGTCTCCTCAGGCGCGGCCCTCCTCCCCGTCTGCGGAGGAAGAGGAGGGAGGAGAGAGCTGGAGCGGGCGGGCAAAGATACCCTTGGCGGCCGGAGGGGCTGCTGCTCGGGCGGGGTCAGGCAGGAAGGGGTCGGGCGACCCGAAGGAGCGGTGTTTCGGGACATACCCCTCATGCCCTGCCTTCCCGGAACCGCCGACCCTTGCCTGGAGCACGCGGTGCAACCCCTCCCCCCTCGCCCATTGCCTTGGACGCTCCCGTACTCCTTCGTTGGAGGCTGCCATCTTCGCGCGGCTCCTCCAGAGCTCGCCGCCGGCGTACCGGTTTGTCTACTGGGGAGCGTTGCCGCCGGCAACGGACCGCCGCCGGCCGTGGAGGCTCCCGCGTACCAGGGGGGAGGGGACTTCAGAAGGAGATAATTTCCTGCCGTAGGGGAGAGGAGGAGCCATCTTGTTCCCCACACTCCCCCTCCTTCCCCCGACAACGCTCCTGGCAACACAGCTTTCCCGAGAGTTCCGATCCGGCTGCCTCCGGAGCATCCACACGCGCCTGCGATCCCTCGGAGACTCTCCCCGCGCTCAGGGGACAGCTGGGAGCCGCGAGGGCAGGGACTGAGCAGAGAGGGGGCGGGCGCCTGTGCAGATTCAAGGAGTGCCTCGGTGCTCAGCATCCCTTTCGTGGACCATCATCCGTCGTCCGGTCGATCTTCCTCTTGGGTGCCACCAGAGGGAGCAGCGCCTCTTACGGCGAGGCGAGGGCGCCGCGAGGGCGCCGGTTGGGAGGCCGCCCTGAGCGTCGGGGCTTCGGGCGTGCTGACCCGGGTCTCCCCTATGGACACGAACGGGCCGCCTCCCTTCTTCTCCTCCTCCTCCCTGAGCCTCCTTAGGGAGGATTCACCCCTCCCTCCCCCGTACCCTCCCCCCAATGCGCGCCTCATCACCCCAGGGGAGGATTTCGGGGCTGGCGACGCGCCCAGAAGGATCCACGGAGAGCCCCTCGCGGCGGACGAGATCTCCGCGCGCAGCTACTCAGTGAGCAACGCAGGATGCCCGGCTCTGGAGGAAGAGACAGGGAGATCTGCGGAAATCCAGGAAGAAAAAAGAGGTCCGGAAGGCGCTCTCCGGGAAAGGGGGCCTCGAAATCTCCCGGCGCCCTGGGCCGCCGGGGCAGCAGCTTGCGGAGGGCCAGGGTAAAGCCATCTTCGGGGCGTCGCGGGAAGGCGGCGGGGGTTCCAACGGGGAGCTATCAGAGGCGCTCGTATCCCAGGTGGTCCTTCGAGCTGGCAACTCTTCGGCGGCGGGCAGAATGCCGTCCTTCCTTCCCGCTCCCTCCCCTTCCCACCCGCTATGGTTCCGACCTCGTCACCCCGCGCAGCACGGGAGCGCTCGGCTCAAGCAAGATCCTCCCGTGCGGCCTGGGTCCGGAGGCTGCCTTCCGGCCCCAAGGGCGAGGCCACGATGCTCATACCCGCCTCCAGGTGCGCGGCGTGAAGCACGCATCACGCGCCCTCCCGCGCCCGTGACGCGTAACAGGTCTCCAACCATCCGCGGATCCTCCAGTCAGCATGAGTCCCTAATGGCAGAACAGACTGCGGAAACTCCACTTCCCTCTACGTCTGCCAGGCAACTCCCCATGTCCTTGAGGACTGCCGGAGGCTGCTGCAAACGTTTTATCCATTCCTAGAGCGTCATCGTGACCTCAGCCGGGGAGACGCCGGCACGTCTCTGGAGCGTCTCTTCTTTTCCTTCCCCTGGAGTATCCCAATATCCAGCGCTCGTTCCGTAATCGCCCGTTCCGGTGCTTTAGCCTCCGGGAAATCCCGCCGATCGCGAGTTCCCGACTTCGCGGGACGTCCTCTTCTCCTGCGGACGCCGCCGTCGATCCCGGCTAGCGGAGCTCCTCCCTCGGGCACTCCTCTCCGGGGAGAAAGCCGCGAAGAGGAATCCTCGGAGGCTCTTCAGGGAATGGAAGGACACTGGAATGATTCACCCGTGAGCTGCTGATGCTCGGAACGCCTCCGGCAGGGAGAGCCGTCACCTCTGGAATCTGGAAAAGGACGGGATCTCTTGTTCTCAGATCGCCCGGCCGTTTGCGCAAATGGAATTTGCATAGCATGGAAGGAGCCAACGCGTGACAGCCCGAAAGGCAAGGGCCTGCTGGGGACAGAAATCAGTCTGGGAGGAGAACCGGCATATAAATAAAAGTGAATAGGGTGGCGCAGGGCGGCTGGCATGGTCTTCCTCGGGAAAGAGGGGGGGAGACGGATGATGGGGAAGGATGGGAAGCGGTCACCGGCATCGAGCCGGTCTGGCCGCAATCGCCCTGGACTTCCTCGTTTTACCCCACCCCGGCGCAGACCGCTCCCTTGCATTTCGCATGGAGCTGCCGGCCGCGGCCTCCTTCCGGCGAGGGGACGTTGGTTCCTGGCAGGCTCTTCGACTCTTTGCGGGGTCCGAGTAGCTCCGGGATGGCGCGTCCATCCCTGCTGCAGTTTTTGGAGCGATCCAACAGCATGTGTAGGGATGGGTCCTCTCCCGTGGGATTTTGAAGAGAGAGGGAGCGGAGGTCCAGGGACCCGGGAATCCACACGCAGGAGCGCGCCTTCTCAAGCGAGGGGGATCCTAGCGCTCACTCCGAGCGGGGGAGAAGAAATAGCCCTCTTCGCCCCACCCCTGGGCACTCTCCGGCAACGTCACGGCGGATCCCCATCACCCTCTCAGTAGGCCCGTGGAGTCTCTCTCCCAGGGCAGCTCATATCCCTCCTCTCTCGTCGCCGCTCTTCCAGCGCAGGGTCGCGCGAGCCGGTCGGCTCGCCACGGATCTTGCGGGGCGCCGCTACTGCCTGCGGCACATTCCTTGGCTCAGCGCAATTCGGGTCGCGGGAACTGAAGAGGAAGAAAGGGAGGAGGAAGCCGAAAGGAAGGACCTCGCGTCGGTGGATTTCCCCCTTCGCTGGGGTGGGGTGACCCCGCTGTGCCCGCCCCAGCACCCTTCGGAAGGTGTGGACTCGTAGCGAAACCTTCGTGGAAGCCGCCTCGGACCGCTCAGCGACTGCTCCTCCTCCCCTGCTACTTCGTTCCTCCTCCTCTGTGCGGATGAGGGAAGGGGGGGGGGGGGTGCCCGCGCCACGCCTGCCCATCTGGAAGAGAAGCAGAGGACACGCGCGCTCCCCTCCGAGAGTCGCGAAATTCCTCCGGCCTCGTCTCTGAACCCTCCTGTGATCCAGGGGTTCCAAGGGTAAACCGCCGCCGCCTCGAACCGGGGAGCTTCGCGGAAGGCGGCGGCACGAACGGGGCGCGCCGTCCACCGACCGAGCGGACCCATCGAGACTGCCCGGGAGCACGGCGTCCGCCCTCCATAAATCGCAGCTTCCCTTTCTGCCGGCCACTCTCGGAGGCCTTCGAGGGAGAGCCGTGGCCGCCCGGCCTGCGTGGCCCGGCGCGCGGGAGGGCGTGGACTGCGGACGGGTGGCCCTTCGCTGGAGCGCAGTTCCGGGACGTGTGACTGGTCGTGTGCGCGGACCAATCACGAGAGATTCTCTTCCCCCTTCCCTCTTCCCTCCCCGATGTTGGAAGGGAAGCCACCGAAACGGCCGAGCGCGAGGGTGACCGAGCTGCCAAGGTGACCACCTGGCGGCGGGCCGACCGTGCTGCGGAGGAGACTCAGGCACTGCCCGGCTGAAAGATGGCACGTGCGCTGAACTGCCTCCGGGTGCGCGACCAAGCACGCGTGTACGTTTTCTCCTTGCATATGCGCCTTCGCTCGGGTGTTTACGCACACGTGTGCTTTCCAGAAGCGGTGCGTACTGCGCACTCATAGCGAGGAGAACATCGGGGAGCCAAGGGGGTTGGTTGACCAGGAGCAGCTCTGCATGCCACGAGAACTCGTCCCTGCTGGAATACCTTCGCCCCCGAGAGCCCCGAGCGGAGCCGGTGGCGCGCGCGGTCACGTGCCAACCGCGTCCCAAGGAAGGGCCAGTGAAGCGACGGGGGAACCTGTGACCTTGAGGCAAGGATCCCCACAGGAAGAGTCGCCGGCACGGGACCGTTTGTAGCAGTGTGTATCCTCCCGTTCTCCCGCCTCCTGGACTCGGCCCGCTTGACTCGCCCGGGACGACGGGATTTCGCCGAGGCCAGAAAAGTAACCCGTCTAGAAGGGCAGACGAACGGGGCAAGAAGAAGGGCAGGAGCTGATCCCTGGGCGGGATGCGGTCGCGATGGCGCAGCAGCGTGCCGACCGCAAGGGAAGAAGGAAGAGGGGGACTCCTTTGGGAGAGACGGAGGAGGAACTCCGGGGTGAACCAGAGAACCCAGAAGGTCACCATGTCCCTCGAGCGAGCGGAAGAGTCCAGCGGCCCAGCAGCCGGCCGAGAAACGCCCAAAGACTGTGGCAACGCCCGACCAGCACTCCGCGGCCACCGACAGAGAAGGAAATCGGAAGAGGCGCCCATCTGGTGGCCGGCAGGGACCCCACCTTTCAGCGGGCTCCAGGTCGCCTGGAAGCGTCGCGCAATGGGCACCAGGCGTTGCAGTGCCGGCGGAGCTGCAGAGGAAACGGAACGGGCAGACCGAAAACGCCCCGAGGCAAAGGAGACGTCGCAGAGGTGCAAAGCCCGGGAGTCGGGGATGCTCCCAGTCGGCGCTCCGGGACTGCGAAGGGATGCAGCCTATTCAGCTAGGGGAACCTGGAGTCCTCCGCCGCTCGCTTCCACCTTTTTTGTGGGGTGAGAAGGGGAGATTCCAAGGAGTGCTGAAGAACCGCTTGTGTCCTTGGGGGGGGGGGGGCTAAGCTCTTTGACACCACCGTCCAGGGGCCACCGTCCAAAGGGACCATTCCACGTTGAGAGGGAACCTGGAAGCGAACCGTTCCTCGTTTTCCTCCTCTGAAGAGAACCCCCCGAAGGGACGCTCCCCGTTTTCTGTAAAGGGTGCTCCCCGAAGGGAGCAGCGCGCTTCTTGCACTCTGGAGGGACGACCCCTTCCTGAGGAGGCTATCAACCGACTCCATTTTAACAGCCGGAGGGGAACCCCGAAGGGCTCCTCGATTCGACCCTAGAAGGACCCCGGAGAGCAACTTCCATATCCCGACCGGTCAACGGGGGCATCTGGCTCCCAGCAGTGCCGCACCTCGAAACCTGCAGGCCAACCAGCGTCATCTTGAGGGGACGGGGGGGGACTCGAAACCCACTCGAAACCCTCCACTTCTCGGCAAAAGGGAAATCTTCCCGCACCTGATAATAGACTGTGCCGATCTCCGTGCCCATTGGGATCGACTCTCGATCCTCAAAATCCCGGCGGGCGACTTCAAGAAGCTTTTCCAGCTCCTTCATGCGTTACGCTCTGCCCCAAGCCGCATCTCTGACTTCTCTGCTGTGTAGCGGAATCGAGGCAATGTCGAACGCCAGAAGAGGCCACAATAGCAGGGATGCCATCCACTGGGAACAAATATTCTTGAAGACCGCTTCCCGATGACCCCAACTTCCAGGAAAAGATGTAGAACTTGTCAGCATCCGGGACAGGATACAGAGGACATCTCCAGGCGAGCAGTGATCCCTTCCCTGCCCTCCCCTCCCTTGTTTCTCTCATTTTTTGTTTATTTTTTGGTTGGTTTTTCCTCCTCCTTCGACGCTGGAGAGGACTTCACCGGTCTCCGTACCGGTTTTGGGCAAGTCTTTCGCGCAGAGTAGAACCAAGTGTTCTAACACGATATTGTAAAAATACGACTTTATTATGAAATTTTTGAAAAGCATTTGGTAATTAGTGCCCCGGAAAATCCGGGTGACAAACTTCTCGGCTGCGAAGGACTGACCTCGGTCGTCGTGGCCACCGAGCGACGTCTTGGCCATCTTGGCCCCCAGTTGCGACACATGGTTGCCTTTGAGCAGAAGAGCCCCTGGATCACCGTCCTTCCCGCGAACTGGACTGCCTGGCTGCGAGAGCTATGGGGAAAAATCAACGGCACGGGCGAAGCAGAGTTCATCTGCCTTTGGGACAGCAGATAGGCTCGCCAGCCGACAGGTAGATACTGGAGAACACCAGGAATATGCTGTGGGCTTCGTTCATCCCCCTCTCCCCAGTTCCGCCCTCCCTCAGAGGAGTATTGAACTGCCAGCGAAGTGGGAAGTGACCTGAGTGATAGGAGCAGGAAAAAACATCTGGGTGCGTGGACAACTTGGGAGCTGGCGCACGCCGCGACCCCGAGTGTCCCACCCAAAGGACTGCTACACCGGGAAGAGATGCTATAAACTCCTCCGGCGGAGATAGGGTGGCCCCCAGCGTGTTGGAGCGATGTTGCAACCCTCCCTCTAAAGTGGCACGAGTCGGCGACCTTGCTATTGCACTGTGGCCTCCCGTGCAACGCCCGTCGGCATCACTGGACGCGGAGGGTAGGGGTGAACCCGGAGTGTATCAGGATGCGAGGAGCGTGGACTACCTGCTACCTACTAGTGGATTGTCTTGCCCTCCACCCCATGTAGGGAACGCTTCGCCGCATCCTTGCGGATACCTAAAGGCAATCCCAGAGACGTTTTGAAGCGCCTCTTCCTGTGCGACGCCCTCATACCAGACGCATCCCTAGCAGAACTTTGACGTCTAAGCTTCATTTTTAATAAATGAACGCCCTGGCGTGACCGGGCGTCAACTCCATTTCTCGACGCCTCCCTGCTCCCCCCCCCCCCCGGGAGGGATTCGAATCCGCGACTCTCGGTGCCGCGCCCAAGGACATTAGGCATGCAGCTACCAACACTGGCTTTCTCTCTCTTCCAGCATCCTCTTTGCTGCTGCTGTTCGCGGGACACCGGCCGGACTCTGCGAACGCTGGATGGAGCAGCCGCAGCTATCGAGTCGGAAACCCGGGACGAGGCCTTCACGGGAGCGGCGCCAGAAGGTAGACCTTCTTCGAGGTGTCTCCTTGGCATCCGATGCGCGTCCTTCTTGACCGCATGACGGGCGAGAGGTAGAGGGTCCCAGTTGGCCTTCTTCCGTGGATCCTCCTCACTGTGCCAAGGATGCTGGGAGGATCCGTCCTTGTGACTCCGCGGATGCAAGCGTCCTGATGGACGAACGAACCGCGGGGGCAGCGTCTCTGGCGGTCCGCTGCCGTGCCCTTTTAGCGCCGTGTCTCGCAGCTGTCACTGTTCCGTGGAGGGAGGGGGGGGGGGCAGGCGACCTCCTTCTCGCGCGAGTCCACCGGGGGACGGATGGCAAACGATCGTTCCCGCGCCACTCCGGAGGGCCGTGCGCCTCATTAGCAGGTGCGCGCGTGGAAGGGTAATCCGACTTCAGTCACCGCTGGACAAGGAGAGTTCCGGCCGTCCGGCGCAATAGCCTGAGACCAGAATCCCCCTTGTCCAGTGGTGCGTGGGACTGCCCAGCGAAGGCGAAGTGGGAAGGCCACTTGCGGGTTGCGCGTGCCTCTCACGCTAGCTCCTGAGAGACCTGCCCGGAGGCGAGGAGTTCTCCGAGGAGGGACAGGAGGGGCTGCGTCGTCGTCGTCGAGGCGAGCCCAGCCCATCCCGGGGTTTTTACCCTTGTCCCCGCGACGTCGCTGGCGGCGTCTCCCGCCTCCTCTGCTCTCCGCGAGAGGGAAGCGACGGCCATGCCAAGGGGAGCAACCCCCCTGTTCCAGGGCAGGATTTTTCAAAGGCTCTGCACCTGGATGAGAGGGTGGGGTGCAGCGTGGGGCGATCTGCCTCCTCGCCTTCCATTCGGGACGCGCTGCCTCCCCATCCCGACCAGACTTGGATGGAGATTCCGAAGCGGCCGCTGGAACCGGGGCAGCTGCCCCAGCAGTCAGGGACGCCTGGACATCCGTGCGATGTCGGCAGGCGTCCGGGAGGAAGGCATCGTCTCCCCACTGCTGATTGCCACGGGATTGCAGAACTTCCTTGACAGAGGGTGGGGAAGAGGTTTCATCCCTCAGGACCCCGGATGGACGTTTAGTCCATCCGTCCATCCAGCTCCATCGCCGTGTCGAGTCTCCGTGAGCGCGAGTGAGCTCGTCGGCCTCCAGAAGGCCATCGGGCAAGAGGGCAGAGAAGGGCACGGCGCGGTTCCAGAATAAACAGAACTTTTTCCGGGATCTGCCCTCTCTCGAGTAGCGGTCCTCGGAGGAGAGATGCTGGAAGTGGAAGAGGCGAAGTGGCACCTCCTCCGAGCTCGCGTGCCCTCTTAGAGCCTCCTGCGGCGAGAGGTCCCGCCCTGTGTGCGGCGTGACTTCTTCTCGGGACGCAGCTGGAGACGGGACCTTTCGCTTCCTGCCTCCTTCCCGCGCCGGGTCCGGAGCCGGGCTCCATGGCTACCGGTTCGCTCGCATCCGCTGGAGATTCTCAGGTCCTCTCCAGCTGATTCGAAGTGCAGGGCGCGCTTCCAGAGGCGCTTCCGCGTCCTCCTCTCGAGAACGCGCTCCCACGTGTCCCGGAGAAACACGAGGGTGCCGCCCGACTCCAATCGGTGTTATCAGCTCTCCTGGGATGCCGTTCCCGCGCTGACGCCTGCTCGCCTTCGGAGCCGCGGCTCCCCTGTGCGTGGAATAGAAATACCCGAGAAAGGGCCGTGGACCACCCTCCAGATCGCATCGGTGACCTTTCGAGGCGTTTCTGCCCTCTTCTTCAGGTTCCGAAAATAGCTCCAGGCACGAGCAGTCACGTCTCCATGGGAGCCGCATTGGCGAGCCACGCCTGGGTGGCAGGTCGCGAGGGGGGGACAACGGTAATTCGAGCCTTAGAGTGCACATGCACGGCTCCGTCTCCTTGGAGATGACCGCGCCAACGATCTCAGCGCATCTTCACGAGGAGGAGGCAGCTACGGCAGCACCACCCTTCCTTCATCCCGGAGGTGGTGGTGGGCACCCGGTAAGAAGAATCGGTGGCATCGGGACAGCGAATGTCCCGGACATCGCGAAGGAACGTGGAGCCGTCGGTTGCGGAAACCGCGCTCGGGGAGATCAATACTCGCGCGCATCTGCTCCCTGTTTCCATGGAGATTCGGGCATGAGAATCTTCCACGGCAGCTTCGCTGCCAGTCGCCGAGTGCGCCTCCGTATCCCTCGTGCCTGGCTTCCCGCAGTTCGCGGTTCCTTCGCTTCTCCCCTCTGTCTCCATCGCGTCTGCTCGGTCTGCGGGCACAGACTCCTCAGCAGGGTCGTCGCGTCGAGGATTCGCCCCTTCCTGGGCGAGGATGAGAGGAGGGAACGGGGGGTGAGCTGCGAAAATGGAACTTCCCTCCTCCCTCGAACCCCTCCTGCGCTCGGCGAAGGGACGAGGGAGAAAGCGAAGAGTCGGTAAGAGCCGGAGAAGGAGGCGTCGGCAGGGGCCGGTAGCGGTTAACATAAAGCCCCATTTCGGGACGTAGGGGAGGGTCGAAGAGGACGATCTGCCGTCGCTTCCCAGCGACTTCAGGGAAGCACCCCAGGGTCCTCCGAGGATGCAAGGGAGTCCCTCTCCGTGCTTCGGACGGGGATCGCGTGGGCCAGGAGGCGCGGGAGGGGAAGCGGCGGAGGAACCTTCAGAAGCGTCCGCGGAAACTGCAGAGGAAGGCGGCAGGCGGAGAGGGATGAATCCCGCAGCCCCCGGTTACGGAAGGGCGGGATACGCGCGGAGGGGTCGAAGGATTCGACGTGCGCGCGCTTTAGTGGGGAGTTCATTCATTCCGGGACCTCATGTCGGAAGGAGCAGGCGGAATCGGAAGTGGTTTATCACCAGGACACGCCGGGACTTTTCCTATAAAAATAATACATACATGTGTGGGACCATAGGCACTACGTTGTCCGAAAATGTTCGTGACCTGCCGAGTCACCGGCACGCAGGCCGGCGAGGTTGGTCTCGGCAGAGGAAGGGCCAACAAAAATAAAAATCAATGATAAAAAAAAACTCTGGGGGCACGGGGAGGGATCACTGTCTCCTGGAGGGTGTCCTCTGCAAACTTTCCAGGATGCCAGCAAATTCCATCTGAATATGCCCAGGTACATGCCATCTCGCTGCCGTCCGCGAGAAGCGCAGGACAGAAAAGATGGCGTCCCTGTCTCGCTGTCCCCCCCCCCCTTGCGTAGCTCCAGGCCACCACAATCCTGGGTAGGCAGCAGCAAAGAGCTTCTGGGGATATGGAAGGCGAAAGGGCGTCGCGCACGAAGAGGCACTTCAACACGTCTCTGGGATTGTCCTTTGACGCCCCAAGGGTCGTTGTGTGACGCAATCACAGGGATCGGGGGGTAACACAGTCTACGAGCAGGTGTGGGAGGGATTTCCGTTCCTCACACCTGCAACAGTTTGGATCCACAGCCTCGCGGGTCCAGTTGGAGTGGAGAGCGTTGCACGGGAGACCCCAGTGCAACAGCAGAAGTGCTGACTCCTGCCACTTCAGGGGGAGAGCCCTGTTGTTCTTCAGTTCTGAAGGAGCCATTCGAGGTCTTCCAGAGGAATTCTTAGCAGCTCACCTCAGCACAATAGTCCTTTCGGTGGGGCAATTGAGGTCTCAGCGCCCGTGAGCTGGCCCGTGGGATCCAACTACCTAATTCCTTCGTCCGAAGACCTATTTCGCAACTGACCTCCCATTTGGCCAGCTGGTCACTGCCCAGGTGATCCTTGAGGAAGGGCAGTGCTGCGGCTAGGGAGTTCTTTGCACCCACGCACACGTGGTGGGCTGCACGATGACGCCCTGTAGAGAGCAGTTGCTGTACAAGGAGTGCAGCAGTCGCTGCCACGTCTCCGCGCTCGCTTCGTTGTTCTTGGTCCATGTGCGAGCGGTTTCCTGTAACCAGGCACTACCGTTCGCGGGCCTGCGAGGGATCCAGTTGTTGGTCCTGGTCAGCTTGGCCACCCGCCGGAGCTCCAGTTTGCAGATGGAATCGGGAGTGGTGTTGACTCTTTGACCTTTGCAGGACTCCAGTCATGTCCCATGCAGTCCACTTTCTCGGATCGGGCGGACCTGATGGCGCGCGCGCGCGCGACCGCGAAACGGTTCGGTTGCCTCAGCAACGCGGGCTAGTCGCAAGAGCAAAGGCGGCGGCAGGAAAGGGAGGAAGGGGGGGACGACGATGACAGCTACAGCTACCGGTCGTCTTGATGGCAGCGACACCTTGGCTGCAGGCTGCAAGTCGCGCCGACGGGCGCCCTTGGCTGCGGTTGCCTCGCTCGCCTCCCTTCCGCATCCTTCGGAGCAGCCCGATTCTTTGTTTCCCCCAAGAACCGTGACCTTCGACCGGGAAGGAGAGAGCGTGGAGGCTGTAGACCGCGGGGAGCGACCAAGGAGGAAACCAGCCGCAAGATGAGGGCCCGTTGCCGCCTCCATGACTTTCGGGTCACGAGTGCACCTGGAATCTTCCCGGGGCGACGCAGCCAGGAGAGGTCGCGCCACGAGCCCTGGCGAGGAACAGTACGATAGGGGGCGACACCCTGTCTTCTCCTTCCCATCCCTCCTCCTGCCATCCGGGACGAATTCCCCGTGTTCCTTCCTTCCTTTTTTTCACCTCTTGTGATTGTCGGGAATCGGATCTCGGTTGCCGGAGGTCCTTGACCTCCCGATCACGGGGTGGATCCTGCCAGCCTCCATCCTGGAAGATTGACGGGTTTGCTCCTTCTCTCGGGTCTGGCTGAGGGAGCACGCATCCGCGAAATCCGTTGAGGTCCGGGAATTCGGAAAGGAGGCGGGAGGGACGCGGTGGGGGTGAAGAAAGGAGGAGGAAGAGGACTCAGGGGTGCTGATCTTCAGGGAGCGCAGAAGAAGAGGGCGAAAGAAGAGGGTGAAACCTGGGAGTTTGGGGAGGGGAAGAATTCGGCATGGATGGTCCTGGACTCCGCCGTGGAGAGGGGAAGGCGCGCACTCTCGATCCCATCCCTCCTCTTCGCGCGGTTTCCTGGCAACCGGAGAGAGCCCGAGCCATTCCACGGAGCGTCCCTCAGCTTCAGAAAGGGGACAGTTCGGGGGTTTAAATGCTCACGCCCGTTCTCCCTTTTCTCTCCTTTTCCCGCGGGACCACGGCGGCACGAAGAGGACTGCCATGGGAGTCCCGAGGCATTGCTGCTGGCAACCGCTCAGCCTCCTGCGAGCTCCGGTAACGGTAGCAGTAGCAAGAGCGGAAGAGAAAGGAGTTCCAGAGTCTTGGAAAATTTCCGGAGGACCTTCGGAAAAGGCCGTCTCTCCCGCCGTCGAGGAACCCGCCGCCGGCGACCTCCGGCAGTCCCGCCGGGCTGGCCAGCCTGCTTCGCGCCCGCCGCGCCGCGGAGCAGTGCCCCTCGCTGCCCGCTCGAGAGGGGGCGCAGGCGAGGCGGCGAAGCGGAGAAGGGAGGAATTCTTGGACGATGTCCACTCGACTCTAGGGACTCCCGTGGAGGCCGTCCGGGGGCCCCACGAATTCCCCCTCCCTTGCCGCAGGGCTTTCCACCCCCACCCCGAGCTGCAGCGCCTGCAGGGATGCAGGCGGGGAAGTGGCGGCAGCGAGCCCGACGAACCCGCGGCTCCCCAACCCGCAAGGGGACAGTCGCCTCCCCGGTGACGGCTGAGACGGCGTCTGGGCAGAGGAACCCCACGGCCCGTCGTTGGACTCTTCCGCGAAGAACGCTCACGCCCTCTCGCTCTTAGCCGGGGACTGCGGAGGCTGAGGTGACCCCCGGAAGTCCCTTCCTGACTTCATGAGTTTATGGGTTTCCAAGATCTCCGGCGGCCGGGCACGAGGTGTCCATGGCGTCGCCTTCATGTCAGTGGGCACTCAGGTCGTCGAGCGCTCCTCTCCCCTCCACCCTCGAGGGCCGCCTCCTTTACTCCCTACTCCTCCCGCTGCTGTCCCATCTTGGGCCACATGGGGGTCTGCGGAGCCACTGTCTCTGGGATGGGAGCAGCTCCAGGAGGGCGCTCTTTCGTGATGCGTGGCTTTCTCCCGGAGAGTTCCAAGGTTAGGGAGAGGGCCCTCTCCGATCTCCAGCCTCACCTCTCCCCTTTCTCCCCCCCTGGTGGCGTGGGAGGATCTCCCGTGTTTCTCCGTTCCGCATGTCGGAGGGCGTCTCCGTATGACTTTAGGAACCACCCATGGGCTCGCGGCGTGACCCAGAAAGACCTTTAAGAAGGCAGGAGAGCAAGCCTCACGAGACCGCCGCGTCAACCTCTAGTCTCCGAAGCTGACTCTGCTTCTTGCATCGTTCCACGGGCAGATGGATGGTGACAACCTCCGGCGCACGATGCCGGAGGGCACGTCTTTGCCCCCCACCCTTCCGCCGACACGGAGAGTGTTGTCGCCACCACCACCGTCCCTCGAGGCGCGAGTGTACCCTGTCCCGGGGAGTGAGGCTGGAAGGGTCCGAGGGTGGAGTTTCCCTCCCCACTCTTTCCGCGCGTCCTCTCCTGACAAGAATACCCACCCTCTCCCTCTCCTCCTTGAAACACCCGGAAGCCTCCGCCGCGTTGCCATCCTCCCTTCGGTGACCACATCCACGCACGCTCTCCGCAGCTTCCCGAACCTACGCACGATGGAACTCCGGATCGGTGATCAGGCTCGGGGGAGGAGGTGGGAATACCTTCCTGAGCATCCCTTTAGGAGAATGGCGCTGAGCAAACGCAAGAAAGGATGGGAAGGTGGGATGGGGTGGTGATCCCATCTTCCATCCCGCCCGAAAGAGTCATGAAGCAGAGCAGGGGGGTGAGGAGGTAGAAGGAACAGACGGGATTGGCACTCTCAGGGGAGAACGCTCAAAGGAGCGCAGGTCCGAGGACCTCTGGCACCCTTCTGGTGTGGTCCCGATGGCCCAGTCACTCGAAAGGAGAGGCTCCCGGTCTACTCTGTCAGTCTCGAGGACCTGCGTCCCGGTCTGATCTCTCCTCTTGGGTTCCCCGCCGATCGCCGGACGGCGACGCCTGCGGGTGGCCACGCCGTCCGGCGGCGGAGGGTCGGCTGCAGGTCGCACGCGGAGGAGGTGCCTCACTCGGAGAGCGGATGGAAGGGCCTCCTCCTCCTCCTCGCGCTCCCCTCCCCCGCCCTCGAATCTGGGACTCCTTCCGCTCCCTGCTGAGCTCCTTGCCGGTGCCGGTCCGCCTTGATCCGGCAGAGAAGCGCTTTGTCCGCTCCCTGCTGGGCGGTGGCAGGAACTACCGCCGCCCAGAGGCGCCCCCGTTGGCGAAGGGGCGCGTCCCGTGAGGGGAACGAGGTTACATTGCCTGACCCTCGATCCTGGGAAAAGTCGGTCCCTCGAGAGTTCGTATTCTCCCTCGCCTGAGGGGCCGCGTGCTTAGCGCGCTCCCACTGACCGGGAGGTCAAACCACTGAATCGCCTCACGGGGGATGGTCTTCGCGGAGGACACCCTCTTTGCTTCCATGCCTCTTCGGCGACTGCGCTCCTTCCTTGTCCCATGCCCTAGGGAAGGTCATGCTGCATGCGCACGCGTTACAAGTGTCCCCTCTCCCTGACCCTCCTTTCCCTCGCCGTCTCGTTCGATCATCCCTGAGGGCGCATCCTATCTCCCCTGAACCTCCCCTCCTTCTGCAGAGGCGACGGCTTCCTTCACAGAATAGGGAATTTTGCCGCTCACGTTTTGCCGTTAAAGTTGCCAGCCCACGTTCTTCCAGTGGGGGAAGTGGGGAGTGCGAACTTCGGAGTGGGGCCCAGCTCAGCGTAGCCACGGTCCAAAGAGAGATAGGGGCCGGCCGGCAACGGACTCGCTCGGACCACGCGAGTTTCCTCCCTCACGCTGGAGCGTGCGATGGCTCTCCGCCTCCGAACGGCAGCCTCCAGCTCGACGGGTTTCCTCCACTCTTTGGGTTCGCGAGAGCGGATCGGAGGAGAGGGTCCATCGATTGATGTCCTTCCGGATCTCCGAACACGGTCCTCGTTGATTTTCCACGAGCGCAAAAACCCAGCGCCCGTTCGTCAGCAGCTCTGGGAGTCCAGGAAGAGTGCAGGCGGAGGAGGAGCATCTGTCCCTCGTCCCAGATAAGGTCAGACGTAGCGGTAAGCCGGCCACACTCCTCCTCCATGAGATCCGAAAGATCGCGCTCTGTTTGACGGACTCTCCTCAACGATCCGTGGCTTCCTGCCTTCGAGTGCTCTTCTCTAGCAAAACACTGCAACCTCCGGGGGTTTACCACGATGTGTGTGGGTGCGCACGTTACAAGTACCAATGTACAATGAGCACGAGGCAACTTCTGCCTCGCACACCCATCACTCCTGCATGCATCGATTTTTTTTTTTTTTTTTGGGGGGGGGGGGGGAGGGAGAGAGAGAGGGGGGGGACGAAAGAAAGAAAGTCAAAGTCCTGACTGAAAGTGTGCTCCAAATTCTGGGATCGCGCCCCTGGGAAGAGTGACGAACCATTCCAAGGCAAGGCATCGTAAGTTCCGAAGCATCCGCTGACACAGTGCGAAATGGAACACCATACGTGATGCGTGGGGTTTCATGCTGAACTTTACAGGTTAGATAAGAATGAAATGCTACTGGATGCTGCGCTTGTCCTGGAAGCACACACGGGCAAAGCGATGCTCGGAGTGGGAAAAAAATTTCAGCTGAGTGTGCAAACATCTTTGTCGAAAGCTTCGTGCAAAGAAAGCGAGGCTGCGTCTCCAAGTGCGATGGTTCCTTCAGGCAAAGTGGAGCAAACCAGGAAGAAGTGAAAAAGAGGAGGCAAGTTAGGGGATTAATCAGGTGATGCCTAGGTAGATGGAAGACAAGAGAGCGAGAGAGAGAAAAGGGGGGGAGGGGGAAATGGAAAAAAATCTTACCACGAGAAGGTTCCAGAGTTTCGGATGCTGCCTTCGAAACTTGCGAGCCGCGTGGAATCTTCTGGAGTGGGATGGGTGCTACAAGGCAATCCGATCAACGGAAAACGCCTTCCTTTTCCCAAACAAGCGAAAGATTTTCTGTGCGGCCTTTTCTGGATTTCTGAATCTCACTCTCTGCTACTTGAATTTCGTGTTTCTCCAAGTCCACCTGGAAGATTCATTAAGTCGAGTTTCCTTGAACAACTTAACAACATCAGAGATCACAATTCTTTTCAAAGTTCTAATGGGAAGAGGAGATTTTGCAGAATACTTTTGGTGGACACTGCAATGTAATCCGCTTTGATAGATTGATTTTAGAAAATTTCTTCAGCAATTGGGATGCTGTTTATGCAAGCGGATCCTTTCATGTTTGTGAACCTCGTTGTTGGGAAATCAAATCTCATTTTGTAATCTGCCCATTAAATACTTTGTAGGATAACTTGGGTATGGATGCACGAGAAGGGAAGAGAGAGAGGCGTTCCCTCAAACTTCACACGGAACATCAAAGTTCGCTTAGGAAAGTCAGCACAAGCAAATTAGGTTGCACTTCAACAACTTTTCCTCCTCACAAGCTGAACACGGCTGAGCTTGAAGTCGCCGTCGTGGTGTACAACGGAATCATCATTCTATATCACAGTGATGACGTCCGATCAATTTTCCGGTCTAGACTGCTTTTGTGTGTTTTGTTAGAAAGGGAAGGAGGGGAGGATAATGGAGGGGGGGGGGGCAGCGTGAACTTCTGCTTGTGAAGTGCACAAATTGAAGTCTCAAGAGAGAAGAGCTCGAGATCGGAGGATGTCCATAATTCGATGGAGCCAATGCTTCATTTTGAAGACGAGACCTGATCAACCTGATTTTTCCTCTCTCGGGGAGAGGCAGGGCCGGGAGTTGTCCGAGCAACGCAAATTAGGTGATTCCCCACACCGGTGGCAGGTCATGCCCCGAGTTCCCGCCCCTTTCCTATTGTCCCTTTGAGCCTTTAACCCGAGGGTCACGGGACGGCCGACCCAAGCTGGGCAGCTTGCTGCGAATGCGAAGGCGGCGCTCATTGTGAAGAAATCGCGGGAAATGCCGTCACAGGTTCGAGTTTCTGACTCCGTCTTGATCCCCCAGCGGCACTCGAGGTAAGTTCTAATCAGATAACTTCTTTGCTCCTCCCTGCGGAGGGAGTCCCCGATGCGAGGTGCCTGCCGGATGAAAAAGACCGCTCCCAAGGTCACCGAATCCTGACTCGTATCGGAACCCGCATCTTAGGGGGGAGGGTGCAGTCGGCGAGCGGCGGGATGGAGAAATGCTTGACTTGCTAGGAGTTCTCCTCCTGCTGTCTCCGCTGCTGCAAGTGGTGCCCTCCCTCCTCTCTTTCCTGCCCCTCGGGATAGGGAATCTCGGACATCTGTGCTTCCTCTCTGTCCGCCTCACAGAGTGCCTCGAGAAGAGGACTGTTTCTCGCCTCCCCAGAGAAGAAGGTTCCATCTCGTCGTCCCCCGGGACGTCCTCGACTCCTTCCTTTTTATCGGAAGCGTGCGATGTCCTCGAGCGGCTAGACTTGCTGCAGCCAGAAGCACCCGCTCGCTTCCTTCTCCCATCCTCTCTCAGATTCGGACTCGTCTTGGCGTACGATGGGGGCTGGTCGAAAGAAACGTGACGCCAGGGACCGAATTAGGAAGATGCAAAGTTCCGGAAACGTATCCAGGGTATATTAGCCGTCCCGACGCAAACCTACTCCCCCTTTTTACCGATTTTCTTTTCGAGAACGTGAGTTCGCTCGGAAAGAGGAGTCCTCAGGGGACGCCGAAGCCCCAGCAAGGTTGGAGCTCCCGTCAGAGCCTTCCCCTGATGACCCAAAACAAGAATTCCGAGCTCGAATCTCTCACCCTTTCCTCCTGTCGGAGGCTCAGCCTCCTCGCTCTTTAGGGAACGAAACCTCCCCTGTATCCTCCTGTATTGGAACCCTATTTCTGTCGTTTTCCCGGGTATCCTGCCCCTCCTTCCTTTACCTCCTTTTCCCCTTCATCTCCAGGAAGATGAGCTCAGCGACTTTCCAGGGGAAACCCTCTCGAGTGCCACTCAGGAAGGCAAGCATATCTGTCGAGCGGGCGGGAAAGACAGGCAACCAGGGCGGCATAAAGGGGATACCTTAGTTGACAAACAGGAGGGACTGCCCCATTTCCAAGGGAATGGAGGTGATGCTGCAATCGCGACTGTCAAGGGTTCGGAAATGCTTTCTTTCTCTTCGATTCTGGGAAGATTGCTCTGCATTCTTGTATCAAAGGGTCATCCCAGGATGTGTTGGGTGCCGCTATAACCGTTGAAACCCGAAAGAATCTCACCAGGGATGGGCAAGCACTGCCCAAAAGCATGCATTCACACTTTTACTGTTTGCTTTTGATTCTCGCTGTGAAGAAAAACTCCTTGGAGTTCACCTTTCTACGTCTTTGCAGGAGTTCCTTGCAGAGTTGGTGCCCACGAACACACAGCTCTGGATGACCACATCCTTTACCTAGAAGAAGGACAGAAAAGCGATCCGGAGCTAGAAATGGAGCATTCTCCGATCCAAGTGAGGCGCTCATTCTGATGTTCCTTTCTTGGAAATCGAAGAAAGCGTGACAGTGTTCGAACGGCAAACTGAACGGAATGTAGGAGGGAGGGGAAGACTGCAAGGGAGATGGTCGATCCGCATGCAGGAAAAAAGATTCGCCTAGTGTGCACTACCATCCGTTCGTATGTCGGATGCCCACGCTTGCAGAGGCTCCGCTCGTGCCGAGGTGTTTCCTATACTCTCTCGATGGGCCATTCGGCTCAGACTACGTGCATATTCGATGACGGTGCTTAGCAATCACACGTGCTCGTCGACGTTGCACTCATCGAGACAATCACGCCGCGGATTCCCTGAGAAGATGCCGGGACTCGTGCTTCAAGCCTCGATGAGCAGAAGCTGGTTCCCGGATGCAGTTCCCAGCGAAGATGCGTCAGGAATGGTAGGGAATAGTTGAAAACTCCCACAGAGCCTTCCTTACCGCCGTGCTGTAAGCAACCAGCGCTCAAGGAGACCTGTGTCACGAGTGCTTGCAGCACCGAAGAACGGGTGGTTTCGGCAGATCGAATCGGTTCCCAAAACCACTGGACGCGGCCTGCCTAGGGGCGGCGATTCCGAGCAGCAACTTCCGGAGAAGGAGTGCTGCTGCTTGAAGAGAAGCCACGTCGATCTTCGGATGAGGAGGAGTCGTTCGAACGGCGCCAGGAAGGCACCGGCAGAATCAGCATCAAAATAAAGGCTTCCTATAAGGAAAAAGTCGATCTTCTCGAATGGATCATTCACTCTCGCAAATCTTGGGATGAGGAAGGCGGGCAGGTGTGACACTTGGATTCGGTCCCTGCCAGAAGGAGGCGCCCTCCTCGAAGCGCCGAAATGAGGAGAGCACAGCTGCGTGGTTGTCGCTCCTTTTATGCCGGCAGATGTGAGAGGGCTTTCCCTCTCACATCAAGTTCCTCAGCTTTTCAGGTGCTACTTCCTCGAGCGGGAGCTAAGATTCCTCTCGTCCCTTCGCCGTCTTCACCTCGGCAGGTCGTCGAGTTCATTTTGTTCTCTCTCCCTCTTCGAATCACCGACTTTCCTCTTTGACCACATCATCCGGCGTCAAAGAAGCTGTCTAGCAGGGAAGGACCGTGAGGAAAGGGCCCGGATAAGCAGGACCTCTGCGGACCTCCCCGCCCTACACCTCTTTTGCTCTCCTTTCATTCGACAGGAACGCCTCTAATTTAGTTTTGGAAGAGCGTGCGGGTTCACTCTTTCAAAAGGCGACAAGGAAGTCACCTTGAAGAGGTGTCCGACTCGTGACAACCTGGTGCTTTTCCTCAGAGCAGAAATCGAGGAGCTCGGCATTGGCCGGTCGCTAGGGTCGAGTGAGTTCCAAGGAGGAACAAGCCATGCATCCTGCTTTCTGCAAAGAGACTTGGGGGTCTTCTCAGCCCCAGTGTTTTTATCGTAAGGTCCGGTCTGCCTTGTCAGGATATTTTTTATGCCAGCAGTTCATCCACAGAAAGGGTGGGGTGGCGGAGAAAGCCCTCCACCCCTTGGCGACCGCCATAATCTCCGTTGCTGCGCTCCGATCATGATGCCCTGGGGTGGAGCCGGAAGCCACGGGTGACTGGCCGCCATTAGCAAGCAATCCTGGGAATTGGCCAGAGAAGTGGGTCTACTCTCGGCTCCCTCCGAGAGCTGCTGGCTGAGGAAAGTCATGAAATACCGTGCCGAGAGGACGGAGGGAGATCTCAGGCTGGATCTCTGCGGAGGACACTCGAGGCACAGACAAAACGACGGAAGACGGTCTCCTTTTTGGAACCTTCCGGGTGATTGGCTTTAAGGAAAATCTGCAATCCTAGGTGGCATGGAATTCCAGAGACAGCGAAAACCGGTAGACAGTCCTGGAACGGACCAGGAGGGAATAATGTCTGCAACCGGGCAAGGAGGCGGTAGAGAATGCAAGCAGCAGCAGCAGACGACGGAAACGCGCCGAGTGGGCCACATTCCCCTGCCTTCCGGCTGGTCGCAGCTGCTGCTGCAGTTGCCGAGATGTCTTCCGGTAAGCATCTCCATCCTACTCTCCCTCCATGGACATCACGCGCTTGCGGGTCGCTTGAAGGTAGGGGAACCTGGAACGATCTTTCAACCACACAGCTTCCTCAGGGTGGATGATCAAATACTTTCTTGGCACGTTCCGCGTCATGGGTGGAACGGTAGGGTCGAGTCCGAATCAGATGCTTCCACTTCTTAGAAATGAGGGCGCCACACTCGTCCAGAACTCGTGGGTGGGACAATCACCGCCTGGTCGGTTCTCCAAGACCACCCACTCACACTTGGGAGCTTTCTAGGGCGCACTCGAGAGCGGACTCGAAGGCTCTCCCTCTCCCATGGAAAACTGCGGTTTCCGGGAGCACGAAACACCTGACCGAAGTCCCGTGAGAGTTCGCATCAGGTCGGCCACTGCGTGAGGATGTGGTGGCTCTCGCGGAGGCGCATCCTGGAGTGTCCGAAAGGCCCGATACGCCTGCCAGGAGACTCTGCTCACCTTCCAAGAAGGAGAGCTCTCGGAGCAGAGGGAAGGAAAGAGGCGGCATGATTCGCTCTGTCGTGCATGACCTTGACCCGGTCACGTTCGCTGGTCCCGGAAGTCTTTCCCACGAGAGCAAATTCGAAGGGTGCGGTAGGGAACATGTTTCCGGACGCGGCCCGTGCAAATGTCTGTCAGGGAAAGCCGCTTACCTGACTTCTGCTGCTCCCGACTTTCCGTAAACTCTTCCCGCCTTTCCTCGACATTGAGAGGTCCCACTGCCTCCGTTGCAGCTGCTGCATGAGCCGTCGCTGTGCCACTGAACCTCTGTTGACTGTCGTGCTCCCTACCCCCCCGCCTCGTTAGACAGTGGGATTCGTTTCAACCGGCGAGAGCTCAGGTCTTCTTGGGTCCGCCGCTCTCCTTCTCCTTTTCTGTACTGTGGTGTGAGTGTATTTGTAGAAAAGGAAGGAGAGGATGAAAACTGAAAGGAGGAAGCTGCTGCAGGCTAAAGAGTTTGGCGTTGTCCTCCTGTCCATCCAGTAACTCGATGAAATCTGCATGCGACCTCTCGCTCCCCTTCCCCTCCCAACCACGCGGCAGCAGTGAGGCTGTTAAAGACTTGGCATTCTGCAGAGGCTCCACAATTGCTCCTATGGCAGCGCTGCAGAAAACGGTCTTTCGTGTACCCTTGCTGGTTTCCGGTAGGCTGCGCTCTCTCTGATGCGTGGGGAGCCTCCATAGATGAGATA
This sequence comes from Raillietiella orientalis, assembly GCA_036172245.1. Classification (NCBI taxonomy): domain Eukaryota; kingdom Metazoa; phylum Arthropoda; class Ichthyostraca; order Raillietiellida; family Raillietiellidae; genus Raillietiella; species Raillietiella orientalis. The sequence continues at coordinate 888,616 of JAYWIR010000003.1, read as the reverse complement.
TCTCTGGCGCCATTGCTCCACGAACAAAGCATTCGTTGTTGAGGAAGGGAAGAAGGAAGCAGGGGAAGGAAATACAATGAAGAAACCTTGCTTCTGGAAAGACTCGCCCTGGATCACGAACGCACTGCTAAGGAGTATCATGCTCTGAGGTCCTCGGACTCGGAGCATGCTCCCCTGTAGTTCTTCGAGTGATCTCCACGCCTATGACATCACACCTCGTCTTCAGTCGCAGATGCGGGCAAAAATCGACTCTCCATGTGGGGCAGGAGGTGAGAAAGATCAACGGGAGCCAAGGCGATGTGCAAGTGACATGACGCTCCGTGAGTTTCAAAGAGCGGAGGATGCCGCAGACGGGAGGAAAGGCGCTGATGACGTGCAGAAGAATCTTCATTCAGACCAAGAGGCTCAGAGAAGGTATCATCTCCTGAGAGGAATATGGCAGATCGCACACATAATGGGAGAAAAGACTCGGACTGGAACAGTGGTCTGCGGAGGATATAGGTGGGATGCTGGGCGACACGGTGCTCGAAGCAGCCTGGAGAAGAAGAGTTTGGTGAGAAAGACACCACCATCTTTGGGACTCTCGTCTTCTAGTTTGAACGGGCTGCGCGCAAAGTCCATCTACGAGGGTAAAGAAAGGAGGAAAAGAAGAAAGAAAGAACAGTTACGAGAGGACAGTGATTTGGAGGGGCTGGACCGTAGTCCTTAGGAAGACGACGAGAGTTTCTTAGAGGTCAAGCAGCAGAGATGAAGAGTAGCCGAAAAGATCCGTGCCTCCCTTCTGGCGAGAGCTTGAAGTGCTCTCCTCTCCGATGCAGTCCGGAGGCAGAGAGCGTCTCCATGGCAAGCAGGAGCCGACGGGCTGCTACACGCAACTCGAGGCACCCTAAAAACGAAGCTGTAGCGAAGAGCACTCCTTCTTCTCTCGTTCTCTTCCCGGAGTGGTCCCAGTCAGGTCATTATCTCTCGATGATGTACCTCGACGCGAAGAGCTCCCATGAACCCGCTGGATGCAGACATTCACGCTGACTTGGTGCCTGAAGAAAGTCACCGGAGTGGTGCCATGAGATCACCTGGTGGGGATCTCCAGGTGGCCGCTGCACAAAGTAAATTCGAAACCAGTTCTTCTCTCCCAACTTCCTATTATGGTGAAAGGGCGGAGGAGATGCGCGGGCCTTTTGCCCTGGACCTTTGCCCCTCCCCTTCCGTGCAACTATTTGGCCTCAGGCAGGGCCCATTGGTTGCGTCCATGTGAGAAGCATCGTTCCGCCCCCCTCTCTTTGGAAAGCTACGACTGATCTCACGCTCCGGGACGCAGGCGCACACCGGAGTGCAGAGGCAGCGCTACGGCCCACCGGACGCTTCTGGACTCCGAGCGGCCGCCAGGCCACCGTGGCTTCCCTTCGCGAACGCTCTCTGCGCGAAGGTGTGCGTCCGTCCGGAACAGACTTCCCACATGCACACATTTCGGCGGATGGCATCAGTGTGAGAACCTGCGTGAAGACAACAGCCCGCGAGGGAGGAGGCGCCTCCGAGTGAGTACCCTCTGAGGCGGTGAGGCAGCACCGACACTGTTTCGGGATCACCCGCGCCAGTATCTGCCGCGCTACGAACACTCCAGCCGAACCTCTTTGTTCCTCGTCTTCGCCGGTGGAGGGATCGGAAATGCCTTACTGCTTGCGGGGTCGAATTACTGCGTCCTCCGCTGCAGGGCTCGCCCCGGGTGTCTCCCCTTCCCAGAAGCGTCCAAGGGTTCGCTGCCGCAACCGACCGGACGCGCGCGCTATCCTTTGAGACCCTTTGCTTGATGTGCGAGATGTCGGCTCCACCGCGGTCTCCTGAACGCCCCCCATTCTGGACCTGCTGGACGATCTGGAAGCATTTCTGCAGCCAGATTCTTCCTGGCAACGCGCCTGCGTCCCCAGTGACGGCCGTTTTTCCTTGCGGCGCTGCCGTGGGTTGCCTTGACATCCGCGCGGCTACCACCACGGTTTTCCATTGGTTTTTCTTTTCTTTTCTTTTCTTTTCCCTGCGGCCGCTGGTGGTATTCCCTTCCTACCCTATCTTCCTGACCAGGAGACGCACGCACCCCGTCACGCCGCGAGATCCTGTTCTGGTCGGTCCTATTCCGCATCCATCGGCTGTAGTGGTGCAGAAGAGCAGGGCGGTCCAGCCGCATCACCCCCTTCTCTCACGGAACGCCGAGAGGGGGAAGCCGGGACGGCGAGCGAGTGGGAAGGGGCGAAGAGCGTGCCAGGGTCGGGGTCAAGGAAGAGACACAAACAGCGAGAGGAAAGCGCTAGCTCGCTCCCCCTCCTCTCCTACTTCCAGGGACGAGAGATAGCGGGGACTCTTCCGTCACTCGCGCAGCTCGTGTCACGTGACCTTCAGGAGCGATACCGATCTTTGGGGGAAGAGGGGAGCCCGGCGAGCGAGCGTCCCAGACAGCTGCGCGCGCGCTTTGGATGCTGCTGAGGGTCCTGTTGCGGTTCTTCAGTTCGAGAGAGCGAATGGGGAAAGCAGCAGCGACTCTCCCTGCGTTTCCCCATAACCTCCTTCCTCCCTTGTTTCTGTTCTCTCTCCCGCGCCAACTGTGGCCCTCTTTGGTGGGGATCTTCTTCTCTAGGCTGCCGTCTTCGTTTCTTCCACGTTCCGGACATAGGCAGTTGGCTTCCTGCGGGGCGAGGAGGAGCCAATAAAGGGGGAGGATAGGAGGAAAGAGGTTGCAGGAGCAGAAGCGAAGACGACGATTGGAAAAAGAGGGACGGCAACTCCGAAACTTTCGCATCCGGGGCGCCCGCCGCACACCTCCGCTCAGGCGTCCCTTCCTCTCTCAATCCCTTCTCTTCTTCGGGAGTGAGGGAGTGACCGCTGCATGGAAACCGGCGCGTCGTCGCCGGCACCCGTTGCAGCAGCAGCCGGATCCGGAAGCGAAGCGACGCGTCCTTTTCGTATGCGGTGCCTCCGCCACGCAGCATCCTGAGTTTCTTCTTCACGTTCCCCTTCCTCTTTTCCTTTTCTTCTTTTTTTTTTCTTTCCCTTTTTTTGCTCTGGAGATCCTCTGCCTCATCAGGTACTCCTTGTGCCCGCGACCTACTGTGCATCCTTAAGGCGATTTGCGCATCTTCGGAGGGATCATTCGTCAGGTAGGCGTGCGTGCGTGCGCGCGCCATGTGATCGAGCGATAACTCAGGAAAGGGGAGGAGGAGTAGGAGGGGGAGTCACCGGCGGCTGCAGCTACCTTCCTTTGAGGCAGTCCCCAAGGCTGCGCCAGGTTTGCGTCCGCCTGGCTTTTCGAGCCGTCGTAGCCTCTGGACGGAGCTCGCGCGCGCGCGTCGGCTGCGTCGGCAGCCGCCTCTGCCGCCGCCGTCCACCACCGGGCTTCGGTTGCCCCTCCCCCGTCGAAGGTCGGCTCCCACGACGACGAGGTCCGGGGCTCCCTCGGTCTGGAGCTCCGCCGGGAACCCGGGTTCTGCTGCATGAGCGTGGACGGGGGCCCCTGCACACGGGAGTGGGAGCACCCACCTCTACTTGTCCCACTCTTCTCCACGACCCGCCTCCTGCAGAACGTCCCAGAGAGAGGTGGACCGTTGCTGCGCCGAAAAGGCGACAGGGGAAGGGGTAGGGGGAGAAAAGGTGTGTCGCCTCTCTTCCAGGCAGGTCGCCACGTATGGCCTGCTCCCTCCGCAGGGAGTCGGTCGCCAGACATGGCCAGAAGGAAATCGCCGCAAGACGCCAGGTTTGAGGGGAGAGGGTGTCCCCCTCCCCCCCCCCCCCCCCTAATCTGGGTGCCCCGACACGCAAGCACGCGCGGAAATCCCTTGGCTCCTCGCTTCCCGGAAGTCGCAGCCCAACGGTGCTGTAGCGCAGTTCCCAAGGCAGAGCAGTTTGGAAGAACGAGGGGGAGAGCAGAATGCGTCCCGAGTCTTCTCCGGCAACGCATCCCCTCAGGGTGCTCCGTGCGACTCAAAGTCGCGCCATTTTGGTCTCTGCTGCCTTCCTTGCAGGCAGTTGTTTCCGTCTGCTTCGGAAGCACCTTGCAGACGGGATCTAAATATAATTGAGCGCGCGTTCGGTCGTGAGCCGGGCTTCGTATGACACCCCGGAGTGACGTCACGCCAGCATCCACTCTTTCCCCGCGCCGGCTTGCTCCGAATCCGCGAAACCATCCGCCATCCGTCCTTCCGATCTCTGCGGGATGGCGATTCCCACAGCTCCCGTTTCTTCTTCTGGTTCATCCCGTTCCTAGCCGTTCGGCGAGTTCGGCAGGGCGCGCGCTCCCCAGATGTGAAGGGAAGGGATTGGAGGAAGACCTTCGGCGGTGCACCGGACCTGACGACGTGTATCACCCTATCCTCGTTGTCCTTCCGCCTCCCCGGATGGATGCTTCCATTTTTCCTTTTCTCTTCGCAATAACTTCGGTCTCACACGGGACGACCGGATTTCCTTGAGCTTCCTGGAAATCCTGGCTGCCAGCTGGCGACCCATTCTCTGGTGCTCCGTCCGGGAAGTGCTTGGCACTCCCCACAGAGACAGCAGGAAAACGGTTTAGCCACCTCTTTTCGGCCGTGGGAATTCCTCTGCATTTTCCAATGCGCTCCGCTGCTTCTCGCATTCCACTCCCCTGGCCGTTCGCTTCGTTCCTCAGAAAAAGACGAACGGAGGAAAAAGCTGGTGAGTTCATGGAGCAACAAACGATCACCCCCTGGCACGCTTGGAACAGCTTCTCCAGCATCTTGCCATACAAACGCCAGCTTCAGCATTCTCGTGAGCTCTGCCCAGCCGTCATTCGGTCTTGCATCTCTTCCCTGAGAACGCTTCGTCGACTTGTGCAGGCTTTCTTTTTTTTTTTTTCTTTTTTTCCAATCGTGAATGGGCACCTCTTTGGCAGAGGAGAGAGCCACCTTTTTTCAGGTTGCCAGATCTTCCTCAGACTCCAAGGGGCCAGGCCCCTTTCCCTCAGAATGGAGCAGAGTGCAGCCGTCGAACCACAGATCGGAAATCTCGCCATACTCCAGAAGGAGCTTTCAGCTATTCTGATCTGCGACGAGACGTTCGTCTCACGTTTCGACGCTCCGCTCGTACCTTTTCTTTCGCATGTCTTTTCTGTTGAGTGCCTGTGTACTGTGGTTCCCAGTGCACTCGGCCTTGGAATCTTTTGCTGCAAAGTGACCTATAGTCGTTCGCATGTATATAAGTAACCACCAATTCGACACTTTGAAAATGCACAACCACGTGCACGAATGAGGCTTGGATCTGTTTTTCAAAAGGAAAGAAAGAAAGAAAGAGAGAGAGGCACAGTTGGAAAAGCTTGGCATTCTTGCATTTTTACGTGATGCCTTCTTCCGCGTGTTCACATCCTGAGTCAAGGCGCTGTTGTTCATTGCGTAAGCACCGGTGCCTACGAGATGAACGAGAGATGTTCGAGCAAAAACAAAAACAATGGACCCAGCCTGGAGCTTGCTACGAATCCTGGTCTGAAAGCTCGTAATTAGCAGTCCGAATCGTGTCGGCGATTCCCGTAAACGGAGTGTTCCTATTCGTGCCATCCGTGGATAGAACCGGAATGATGTTGAGAACAAATAGCTACAGGCCAGCATCCATCGTATCATTTCCCAGCTCGAAAAATGGATTCAGGGGTGCATATCTGCGGATTTAAGAGAACTCACTCCTTACAGCTGGCGGCAGTGTTGCTTGCTTCAGGTCTTCGTGATGCTGCTAAATGCCATCAAGTGCTGGACGCCACAGCGAGCCAAAGGAATTCCACTTTAGCAAGTTTATTAATTTCTCTGGTTAATTTACTTAATTTCACTAGTTTATCATGACTGTGGCTCCTTTGGTGACCAACTGATTCTTTTCACTGATTCTTTCTCATCAGCATCTGTATCCCCAGAGCAAATCATTCCGAACGGATGAGGTTCAGTGTGTCTCTGATTTTTGGCCCCGTCGGCTGGTGGTCGTAGCCGGAAATCTGTGGCACGTGGAGGCCTGGCGGAGCCTTCATTGCTCCCCGTGTCCCTGCAGTCTTCGGCTCCGTTCGACGGGATGACGAAGGACCGCCAGCATCAATCCCTCCCTGATCAGAGGTGCCGTCCCTGTGAAATCTCGCCAGCGACTTTCAGTACACCGGCAACCGGCTAACTCAGTGGACTCGCCTGACAAATCAATCGGTCCACCAGCAGTCCATTCCGCAAGCACTTCCATCCACCTGCACGCATCAGAGGGGGAGATCAAAGTCCCACTTCCGGTGAGGGCACTCCGGCCACTTCGAACCGCTTGGTCTTTTCGTGGAAAGCGTTTGGGAGGGCCTTAAGCATACGGTAAAGGGCACGGCGGCTTTCGCAGACGGTGACTGCGTCGAACCGCTGCTATTTGGCCACTCAAAGTCGAGGAAACTTCGAACCACGGGCGGCTGACACGTATTGCCATGATTGGGTGAGTGAGGGCTTTCCCACGAAACGTTGAGCGTTTAACGTTATGCTCGTGCGCTCCTCGATCGAAAAGATCATTTTTGCATCGAGAATTTTCATCGTCCACAAAGCACGGCTTTGATGATTCCCCCGTGAGGGTATGAAATTCTTTTCTAATGCTCGCTGCCGTATCTTTGGTGGGCCAGGAGACCGAGATAAGCAGCGGCATACGACGGCTGCTGAACACCATTTCTGGAAATCAAACGGAGATCGCAATCGTGGAACACGGAAACACGGGATGCTCGGTGCTGGGCAACGGAAGAAAAAAAAAAATGTTTTTTTTTTTTTATTTTTATTTTTTTGGCATCATTTGCTACATACTATCTTTCCATGTTTGATTTATGCGCTGTGCATAAATGGATTTTGGAAGGGGGGAGGAATGGGGGGAGGGAGAGAGAGGGAGGGGGAGGTGAAAGGAGGCATCTAACTGCCCTTTGCGATCGGAATTCGTTCCCGTTTCAGCGAATGTTCCATCAGCATCCGACTCTTCTTAGCATGTCTTTGCCTTCGGTTGTTGTTCCATTGTATTTAAGGAAAACCGCACGAGGAGCGCATGCGCGGATCCCGCCGAGTGTGGGTGGTTCGCATGGGAATCTTGCTCGAAGAGCGGGGGGAGGAGGAGGAGGAGGGGGGGGTGCACAGCGGGTTTTCTGAAGGGAGCTTTTGCATGCCCATTTGGGGTTGTACGGAAATGTGATTTATGTGTACATGTGCGCGCCTACGCACGTACATGCATGCGTGTGCTTGCACATACACATGTACGTACATTGCGAGTTTGAATGCCAGTTCAAGGCAGTTGTTTTTCAGATGCATTCATTTGCTTGCAAATGCTGCAGGAGTACGCACGTGCTGAGGTTTCTATGGTTGGATTCGTTAGTTTTGCTTCGATTTGGTTTGTTTTTTTTTCGTTTGCCATAACGGTGGAAGGCAAGGATAGACGAATGGATATGCCTCCAGTTAAATGTGAAATGGAATCGTTCGTATAGGTTAAATTTTATAATGAGCATACTCGATTTTAGTGTGGATTGATCGTATATTGTGGTTCGATTCAGACTATCGTTTTGTAATGTGTGATCCAAAAGTAGGGATAGCCAAGTAAGTGGAATCAGTCCTTCAAGCGGATCCTTTTGGGAATTGTAATTTTTGGCCGTTGAAAATAATCGAAACCGTCAAACTGTATGATTCCACTTTCTGGGATTGTATTGCCGTAGTATAGCAGTAATCCAACATTATCCATCAGTGTAAAGTAACTGAAACCATGCTTAGTTAAAATGTGGAATCGACATTTTCGTTGGTTTGATTGTTAGCAAAATTACACGTGATATCAGAAATGTTTGGGTCGTTTATTGGAAGATGCTAAACTTTATCAAGGTAACCTTTTAGCATGTTATGACATTCTTAACCGTTCTTTATCAAATATCACCTGAGGAATTCGCATTATGAAATGGAAGGGAAATGTAATTCCATGTAGCCGATGTAATATTTACGTTTCAAATACGTGCATAGCTGTGTAGATATAAATGCTCTTGGAGCCCAGGATAGGAGGAGTTCCTTTACAGTCAAGCTCCAGTAGGGTGCATGTTTATATTTACAGTGTGTACGACTGTAATCGTTATCCTTCATTTGAATATGCTTTCATGAAGTGCATAATACACATGAGTGAATGTTCTGTGTGCACCATATTAACATTAATACAATGATTAAAGATTCTTGCATCGTGCGTTTACCAAGTAAACGAAAATTTTCAAATCAGAGAAAACGAAAAACTGTCTCCGAAAAGAACCACTCTTTGTTATGTGCAGTTCTTGTTCCACCTATTCACTTAGGGCAGCTTTTTGTATTTAAAATAATTGATTTAAAAAGGAGGAAAAAAAATCCAAAATGCTATATGGGATATGAGGTTTTATAATCAGAAAAGCATTTCAGATGTTAAGGCATTGGTTTGTTTAAAGTAAGCAATATGTAAGAAGCCAGTGTTTTTTTTTTTGTTTACTCGTAAAGGGGTTGTGGTTTTGAGAAGTTGAAGCTGTGCAAAAATAAAGCATTTCTAAAAGTGCATTTAGCTGTGTGATGGAGTACTTAAGGAGGTAATATGGATATATTCACATCTTAAATGTCTAAGCAACTAGTGGTTATTTTCAGAGCTTTCAAAATTTCTTGTAAATTCTTGACTTTCCTAAATACTTGGAATTTTCTAGTTATTGTTGAAAGCAGAAATTATAAGCAGTATGATAAGCAGAAACTGAAACCAAGCAAGAAGCTCATTAAAGTAAATCCACATATATGCTTGTGTGTGAATAGCAATAAGTGTTTATTGTGCCTAAATAATTTATTTAAAATGCATATCGAGTCGTTCCATAAAATGAACACATTTGAACCCTAATGCATGTAGGGGTGCATATGTGGTGACCTCAATGATTTTGAGGTGGTAAAAATCTGTTTCCTTCAGAAATATCTGATTATCTATTAAGACATGGTCATAATGGTTGATTCAAATAATGATGGAAGTAATCTTAGGATTGTTGTAATGTTCTCTTCTTCACCCTGTGTTATGTCCTTTAAATTATTTATACAATGTTTAGTATCTTTAAATACCCACTGACAATCACTAACTTAAATGTTGAATGTCAGTGTTTCCTGAAATCTGACATCGAAACTTATTAGAGAGCACTAAACCATATACAGCTTTATAACAAAATGAGTTTTTGCTTTTATCCGTTAATTTGTTCAGATTTCTTTCAGTTCGGATGGGGTTTGTTTTTTCTTCTCCTTTTCATTGTGCTGTATTCAAACAATTCTGATGTTTCAAGGGACACTAAAAACGACAATACATTTTCTTATATTTGTAGATCGAAGCGTATTTTACGATAGTGAAATTCGTTTACTGCTCATCTACCTACCATACTCTCCACACAGAGCATCTCCTTAAGCCCTGAGCTGAAGTCGGATGTGGACACTGAACTTCAGGATTTCAGCATGGCGAAATTGGAAGAGAATCCGCCTCAAATCAAAGTACCACGTTTTGAGACCTACTTGATGACCGGTGATCTGATGCTTAACCTGAGTCGCTGTTCTACTGGAGCCCTAAACACCAGCAAACCCCATCAGACATCCAATTTCCTTTTTGAATCAACTTCCATGCCCACCAGTCCTCATGGCGAGGCAGAAATATCTGGTCAGAATTGTATAAGAGCTACTCGTTCAGAAGATACACTTCCTTGTCCTTCTCAATGTGCAACAATAGATCAGAGTACATGTCTGGGAAAGGAAAAAAGAGACGTAATTTCTGATCAGGATCGCATTGTGTGGACTTATAATGCCCCTGTGGTATCATCACCATCTGTTACCTCTGCTGACAGTCCATCTTCCTTGTATGCTCCACCTTCTTCCATCTCTTTGGAAGAAAAAGTATCATCCAATTTGCCAGAAGAACAGTTATTTGGATCTGATACAACCATCTCGTGTGATTTGCAGGATGAAGTTTGGGACCCTGCTGATACACATGTTTCTCCACCTTGTGTGCCAACAGTTTCTCATGATCCTAATGGTGAATGCTCTAATCTTGAAGAAGAAGTAGATCGATCTTGTGGTGATGATGTGGAGTCCGATTCCTTGAAAAGTCAACGGTACAGTCCAAAAGGAGTTGATTTGCCATCAGCCCACCGCCTTGCTCGGCGTCTCTTTCAGTTGGATGGTTTTCGTCCATCTGATGTTTCGCGGCATTTGAGCAAGAAGTTGGTTTTTTCGTTCTTCATTTATTCCAACGTCTTTTGATTTCTTGCAGCAATGACTTCAGCAGAGCTGTAGCTGCTGAGTATGTGCAACATTTTGATTTTGGCAATCTTACTTTGGATTGTGCTTTGCGGCACTTCTTGGAGCGATTCAGCCTTCAAGGGGAAACTCAGGAGCGGGAACGTGTTTTGGCGCATTTCTCTCATCGCTTTCTGTGTTGTAATCCTGGAACATTCAGTTCACAAGGTATTTTGATTTCATTGAGAAACACAGTTAGCCCATTTATTCAGATGCTGTGCATACTTTAACTTGTGCAATACTCTTGCTGAATACTGATCTTCATGATCCAAATGTGACTCGCCGCATGACATGCAGTGAGTTCATGGACAATCTTACAGGACTTAATGAAGGGGGCGACTATCCTCGAGACTTGCTTAAGGCTATATATACATCTATCAAAGCTGAGCCTCTCCAATGGGCAATGTAGCATTGCATAGTAGTTGGCTTTATGTTGGTGCAAATTTTTGCAGGGATGATGCCATATCGGGAGGAGAACCTGAATGTGAGGATGAGCAGTGCTCCACCATAGCACAACCTTCCTCTAATTTTTCCAGCCCAGAAATCATGTTAGCAGAACTCAAAAGGGGCTATTTGATGTGCAAATGGTGTATACAGCCTGGGGGTCGTAGAAGTAAGTGCTGAGCTTACTCACCTGTTAGACCTTTTATTTGTATTTGTTAAAGCACCTTGGGGTCGTCGAGGATGGCGAATGCTCTATACAGTATTGCGAGATCTTACCTTGCTGCTGTACCGTGATGAGCAATCAGTGGCACCAGTGCACACTATTAAACTTCATCATGCTCTGGCTACTCGAGCCACTGATTATCACAAGCGTCCTAATGTGTTTCGTCTCCAAACAGCTGACCAAGCAGAATTCTTGTTCCAAGCTAGGTGGGAATAATCATGCCATGTGTGCTTACTGACTGTCTCACAGTTATGTCAAAGAACTGCAATCCTGGATGGATACCATCAATTATGTCGCAGCTGCATTTTCAGCTCCGCCTCTTCCAGAACCTGTTGGGCTTCAGCAACGATTCCAGAGACCTTGTTTACCATGCACTCGAACAAAGCTAGATCTTGTATGTCTGAAGATCTTGTGAACTTTGCTTGACAGCAATCTTGTAGAGGGAACAACTGGCATACATCTCAGAGAGATGCAAGGAATTGCAGATGTTAATAGAAGAGCATATAGCTCAGGCTCCTCCAGAGAAAAATTTCAAACATGCTGCATCACAAGGAATGCAAAGCCATGAACGACTGGTGTATCTGCAGCATGAATTGGAACGCTTTCAAGTGTACAAGCTGCTTCTGCATTCCTGCATGCCAGCTACCATTCTTTCTTTGGCTGGTTCTCCCATTCAGGAGGTGGAAGAGGCTGAGAGTTCAAACAGGTATAGTTGCCACACTGCCATTCAGAAAGCACTCTGAAATGAGAGATCAAGAGAGCAGTGTTGCATAGCAATTTAATATGATAATTTCAGTGTCTTGTTGCCTACTTCTGCAAAATCAGTGCTGAATAAAACGTGTCTGTGCTGACTGTGCTGCTGCTTGTATCAACTGTGATCTCATCCTTTCCCATGCTGTTAACGCCTTTGGTCTGCTGTTGTGATGGGGGCAATAAAAGTGGAAAGAATTGACGTTTGTACCTATAAAACAAATCTTTTGTCATTTCAATTAAGTATTGCTGACAAATTCTTTTTCCATGCTAACTTTTCAGGATACATTCCTGGACTACATACATCGATATTCTTACTCGACTTTTCAGGTGACCTGTCCTGGATATTCCTCCCCGCCTGTTTTGTGGGTCTGTTTTTGTGATCATCTTGCATCGAGCATTTAAGCACCTTGAAATTTCGCGTCCACGGCATATTTTTGGAAATTTTTTAAAAAATAACAGTAGATTTTACGTTGAAAACACGTATCATCCAGTAAATCTCGTTCGTAAATGAGTAAATAAGGATGAAGTTTGTCTGTTCATTGTTTTTAATATTCTTTGATCACCTCGTGCACCCTCCCCTTTCGTATGCATTTCGTTTAGAGAATTTAACTTGGAGCATGTTTGATGTTTGGTGTCATGTTTTGGCTTAACCGTTTGTTGTATTTAACTTACCAGAGGTTGAGACTCACGAATTTTGCAGAGTTCTTGAAAATGGGATGGCGAAATTCGAATGCTCCCATTTCTGAAATTGCAATACCTGCGTAGGTGACCCATGTGAAATTTAGACCCCATGTGGATGGTAACCAGTTTAAGTCTTTGGCTTTGGATGCAGAATTTGTATTCCCATCTCGCTTTGTGAAGCTGGAAAGCCGCCTTCCTGTGCAAATCCACCCCGCTGCAAGCAGACCATGCGACATGCACCTCCGAGTCGTTTTTCCCGTTGCTGTGACTTCAAGGAGCCTTTCTATTACAAATGCAGACAGCAGCCTCGCTGATAACGGGAAACTCGACTGAAATTCGTGGCAAAAGCACGCTTCAGGATTGGGATGCAGAGTGGGCGTTACAGAGCAGAGTATGTATATTCCTGGGGTATTCCTTCCGCCCTTCAGGCACGTTTGCCTTTCCTGTGCAAGAAGAGTTGGCTCATGCTTGAGAAACGTAACAGTTATAGAGCTTCCGGGATAATCTGCATACGCAAACAAAGTGGGAGGCAAACGAGCAGTTTGGATGTTCCTTCCTGCAACCTCAAGTTCATCCAATACACGATTTACTTCCTTTGGACGCTTCCTCGCTTTGCCGTCTGCCCCCTAAGCGGAGCGTGCAGGACAAGTCGTCGTCGTCGTCAGCATCAGAAACCGATTTTTAGTGTAGTTTTTGCACCTTGGAGGACCGCAGCTGTTTGCAGCAGCGGTTGCCTCTTGGTAAAGAGACGGAGTGCCTCCCTCCTCCGCCCGCTTTTCCCGATTTCTGGTTTCTGCACCGAACCCGTGGAGATCGGTGGAAGCTCCGTCTTGGAACATTAATTCCATTGGAACGATTCCATCTCTGCCTACCGTCGAGTTGTTTCACCGGCGGTGTGCGGAGTAAGGATAAAAATCTTGTCTGGATATGTGCCCAATCTGCCGATGTCTACATGCAAGCTCAGTGATCCACGCGTGCCTTTCTGAGTATTCGAAATACAGCAGGCAGGCACTCGCCTCGTGGGAAGTCAATTTCCGAGTTCCAGCGCCAACCCTTTTTTTTGCGTACGCCATGTGGGTCCAGAAATGCAGTTCGGAGACGGAGTGGACGGGTATTGCGAGGGAAACAGCGCTTCACTATTCATTGAAAATCACAATGTTTTAACAGTATCGTTTTACATGTAAATTGGGCGAAATGGAGGAATGCTGATGTGTTCCACATCGTGACGGTTCTGTGCCGTTCTCGTCTTTCTTCTTTTAGGATACGAGGAGCAGAAGAGAGTTCCCTTTTTCGCTGCTGAATCTTTTTTTCTCGTCCAACGTCCGTGTATCCCTCTTCGGCGATCCGCACATGGTTCTGTAGGTTCTGCTTAGCGAGGTACACTAAAGGAAGCGGCAGGGCAAAGAAGGGTATTCCCCAGGGGTATAAGAGAATTCCAATGGGTAAAGTGGTCAGTATGATCTCCATGTGACTCGCGTCCACTGTGGACTGCTTGCCTTGGTATATCGGTGTGCTGCAGAGGTTCCATGAGCTTGAGGGCAAAAGCAGATCTTCTGCACTGTCGTGCTCCAAAGTTTGCACTCCACTCCACTCGGCGGCTGCTCAAATCAGATGACCTGAGCAGCTGTAAAGTTCCTCAAACAGGTGCAGTTCATGGCATCAGACTATGGAGATTCGTTTCATGCAAATCAAAAATGTTCATAGTTGTTCAACTGCAAAAAAGAGTAGAATTAAGTGGCCCAGATGCCTGAAATGCGTTTATTTCAATTCATAAGGAAAAACATTCGTTTCTCTTAAAAGACTAAGGAAAGAATTGTTTGTTTTTAATTAGCAAGAGTGGTGTATCCTTTGCTGTGCTTTTGTCCTGACACTTTTTGTGGTCAAAAAGTAGGTTGCAGCATTCAGAAATACCTCAGTGACAGCAAAGGCAGCAGTTTACAGGACGCAGTGTACGAACTAGGAACTGAATAATTTATGCACGCTGAATCTATTGATCTTTCCTATAGTCAACATGACAAGTTCAGTTGTGTCACTGCAACACGGTTTCCCGTTGCCTCCAAGTTGCCTTTTGCTGCGTCCACGGAGAGAGTTGATCCATTCCTGCTCTCTGTAGAGATTTTATGATGCATGAGTGCACTTGGCCGAAATGAAAGGACTCAGGGTGTAAATAATTCAATGTTTTCAGTTCAGCTGTGCCTTTGAGGGCGGTTTCTAGACTTGCGTCGATGCCGCAAGCCGGAAACAAATTTAAATATTAAATCAAGCTTCGCAATTTTTTATCACAACCGAAGACATGAAGTTCCAAAGAGCATTATAAAGTCTCCAAGAAGTTATGTATAAGGTAACACTGATTTTCTTTTAACGAGGAACAAAATTCCTTAATCTGACCGTTCGTCCGATTGCTGGGTTCGGTCCATCGTAATCCGAATTTCCGTTTCCTGAAGAAAATTTTTTCCTAATTCTAATTTCTGATATTTCGTTCCTGCGAAAAGCAGGGTGGAGTAACTTCAATAGCTAGCCCGTTTCAACTTTGTTTATTAGTTTGTTTCTTTTCTTCATCTTTGCGAACACATTGAAGAGGAATTCCGATATTAAAAATTCTGCTATCTCCTTAGTTCGTTTATAATTTATTTTCTAATGGATGGTTTTCATTTTGTTTCGATTCATAATTTGTCTTTTAATTCTTTAGTACAGTCCGCGGTATTCCTACGATGGGAATGTTGGTTCTTTGTACGTCTTCCAGTCTCTTGAGGATTGTGGCACCATATTTGTTAGAAGTGCCTTATTAAGAATGAAGAACTTGTGGTATGAAAGTATTATACCAAATGAAATGATAAAGGAAACACTACACCAGCATTTCTCAAACCATATTCCGCAGAATACCGGTGTTCCACGGAAAGTCAATAATAGGTGTTCCGTGAAAAATTATGAAAATTAATGTGTTTTAAATGCTGTGCCAAGTTGAAACATGTTTCAACCTCAGGCGCTCCTCACTTTGCGTGTGAGCTTTCTAATATTTGGACCTGATATCAAAAGAATTTGCAATTCAAAGACCCCAAAACATCCAAGTCATTAAGAATTTAATTTTACTATATACACGCTAGTTTATTTTACTATTTCCATGTGTTCTGTTTACATAATTAAAATTTGAAAATAAATATTTTTTGGTTTTCTAAACTCTTATAGTTACTTGATTAATTTATTTATTATTAATACCTATCTATCCCATAAAATAACCAAGGTATTCCGTTAAAATTTCAGGATTTGTGAAGTGTTCCGTCACAGGAAAAGTTTGGAAAACGCTGCACTACACGATGCAGTACTGGCAACTCTGCAGAGCATACGAGCGCTGCGAAGTGGAAGACTGCAAAATGTTCTCTGTAAGCTCAGCCACAAAAGGGTATTTACAACACTTTTGTGTGTGCGATTTTTCCGTTTTGAAGGAGAGCGTCCTTATGCCTGAATTCATAGTAAATTATTCCTGCTGGCATACAGGATGCCATCTTTGGAGGTATTTGCACCAAAGACGAGGCTCGAGCGAATGTTTCTCTACAGTCCATGTTGTTCCTTAGCTGTTTCGGGTCTTTTCCCGTATGGCCGCGTCTGCCAGGACACATGTTGTACATACGTACAAGCTGTGTTCCCAGACTGCACAGCTTTTGAAAAACCAAACGAAACGGTTCTCTCAGCTCATGGATTTTTGGAAACTGCTGTGGTGTGTTTCGTTCGTTCGTTCCTCTCTCTCTGTGTGTATATATGGGGTGTTTCCACTTGTGTATTCTGTCGTATATTTCCGACACTCCGTTCAGCAGAATGAATGGATGAAGGACCGATCATTCCTTCAGAAAAACAACAGTAGAAGAATCTCCAGCGCATCTGCAAGATTCGTTGTGTGCGATGTAATTGCAAGAGCGACCTCATTCGGAAAGAACGACCCATGAGAACAACAGCGGGGCAACTAGGGGAGTCAGTGAATTGCCGCTGACGAAATTTGATGAAAATTTTGCAAGCAATGTGCTGGGTGGACTGAATCCACCGAATCCTCGATTTCTTGACGCCCACGTTGATACCATCGTGGGGTGAGAGGGCGGCAGTGCCTCTCCCAGCAGTGGGCAGGCTTGTATCCCTCGTGCGCTTGGCATCGTCGCGTGGGAAATCCGGAACGCGTTCTGGGCCTTCGCCCGTCTCCTGCGAAGTCATCCGCGTCATCCGGCGGTCCAGAGTTCTGGAGAACGTTTCGCGATCGCAGGGTAGGCCGCGCGCACTTGGCACTCCTCGCCTCTTCTGTTCGGGACTCCGAGCGCCGCGCTTGCTCAGCACCGTCCCCGGAGCCCATGCGTACCCACCGCCATGCAAGCGCCGCGCCTCCTTCCTGCCACTCTCCTCCAGGATCGCCGGATGCTCGGGAGGGACCGCTGCCGATGCGGTCCATCCCATTCTCCGGGGAAGTTCGCGAGGAGCCCGGCGAATCTGCGCCAGCGAGTTCGGCGCATCCGGCGGGTTGCAGCGGGCAAGAAGCAGCGGATCGCTCCCTGCCGAAAGCATCTCCGGGAGGGCGAGAGAGAGAAAGACAGACAGACAGACGCGTGCGAGCCGTAGAGGTCGCCGCCGTATAATTCTGATTCTTTGCGACTGTGCTCATCCATCATCTCGCGTTCTCTGCGTCAGCGCATAGAAGGGCCATGTCTTTTTGTGTAACGCCGCCTGCGCCTCCGACCGCCGCAGAGGGCCGGAGGGGGCGCAGTGCTCGCTGGGAACGCGGCGCAAGCTTTTGGTGGGGCCTGCTCGGGTCTGGAAGCCCTAGGGTTGGAACAGGTCAAGCGGCGACCCGGGCGACCCGGTCCTTCTGCGGGGGGAAACCTGGTCGGTCCAGTTTGCTCTTCTGGAGGGACCTCCTCCTTCCTCCCCGCTCTTTTCTCACGCCGGCGTGTGTGACCTCGCGGCAGCAGCGGCGGACGAAGGCGGCGGGACAGCCATGTGTGCGCGCACACCGGAGGAGGCGACTGAGGCTGCGGACGGGCCGGTGAGCCATTGCCGCCTCGTTGAGAGGGCATCAGCGCAGAGTTTGACGCGGGGACCGCTCAGCCTCCGGCGTCGGAACCCTCGGTTGGGAGGCATCAGAGGCCTGGAGACGCGCGCGCGCGGAAGTCCAGGGGAGAGGAGGACGGGGCATCTGCCTGGTCATACCGAGGATACGGCACGGGGAAGCTGTTGCGAGGAGCCCGGCATTGGTGCGGAGGAGACCCCGGGGCTATGCCTGCTGGAGGGGGGAGAGGAAGGTCTGTCTCCTCTGGCCGTCCTCTTACCGGAGGGATCGCCTAGGGTTCCTGGGTTCTTGTACGGTTTCAAGAAGTCTTCTGGGTCTACAGATAGCCCCCGGTGGAAGATGGAGGGCAAAGAGTAACGCCGAATTCGAGCGCTCACGTCCCGAGTGGATTCCACCCGATACCCTGCTGCCCTCGCAGAGTCGATGCCTGCTGCCCGGACAGTTCTCCTTCAGGACTGAGAGGGGCAGCTCCCCCCTCTCCCGGGATGCGACGAAAGGGAGGAGCGACGTCGATCTCGAGGTCCCGAGAGTGGCACCGACCCTTCCTCCCGGGGCCACTTCAGGAACACGCGGAGACAGGCCCCTCCCCTCTTCCCGGAGGTCACGGGAGGGAATGCTCTTGTCACCACGAGTAGCGTCATCTGAAGGGGGGGGTCGACTGCCATTCGTGGAGGGAACGGGGAGGGGCAGACCTCCTCCTCCCCTCTTCCCGGGTTTTCCTCCGCTCTCGGCGGCGCTGACGGCAAGCGCTCGCTCTTCCCGTTCTTCTTGGAGAGAAAGGAGAGAGGGAGAGGGGAGGGAGGAAGAGTATCGGAACGAACGAGCGCTCCCCCTTGCGGCTCCATCTAATCATCGGCAGCGTATCCAGGGAAGACGGCTGCGCGGCTTCCTTGGGGACGCAGTGCCTTCCCGGCAGCGTGAGAAGCTAGTGGCTCCCTGGGTGAGTAGCGTGCGGCGGCCTCCCCTCATTCCCTCATCTTCTCCGTTCCTCACCCCTCCCTCATGCCGATCCCTTCCCGGCTCACACCTCCGCCGGAGTCAAGCGCGCGTCACGGGACCTCCTCCTTTCTCCCGGCCTTTCCCGCCTCTGCTCCCGGTGGGCCGACTTCCAGGAGCCCTCCGGCGCTCCATCCGGTGCAGCGACAAGGGTTGGGGTCTTCTGCCGCGGAGAGACGCGGGCGGTGGGAGGCCGGAGGGTTTCCGGACGCGGGAGTTCCCGGGACGGTCGCTCCCCACCTTCTCTCCCTGACTCGTCTTCTCGCAGACTGCGGTCGAATCCTCCGGCGATGACCACGGCGTGCCTGGGACTGTGCCTGGCGTTGCTCCTGCTGGCCGGCGACTTGCAGGCCCTCAAGGTGAGCGGGGCAGAGGGAGCGAGATGAATGCGGGAGGGCGGTTGCCGCCGAGGGGAAACTCGTCTCCTTGGAGGCACCTCCTTGGAGAGACGACGACGCGGCCTCCCGCTCTAGGGAGGCCGGCGGCGGACTGTGGGAAATAGGAGAGAGGCAGTCTTTCTCTTTACCTCCTCCCCTTCTACCCCAGAGGGAGCGCAAGAGGAAGAAGAATCTCACGGAGGAGGTGACGGACTCCATCGTCCTGGATGACGCCCTCTCTTCGCCGAGGGAGGTCGCCGGGGTGGCCGAAGAGCAGTCACCGAAGAGTGAGCCGGGACAGGCCGAACCAGGGACCTCATCCTTGTGCTCCCTTCTATTCCCAGATCCATGCCAGGAGCTGCGCTGCCCAGCGGGGAAGGAGTGTGCCTTCGAGGATGACGGGAGCGCGTCCTGCCGGTGCATTGTCAACTGCCCGGAGGAACGGGATCCCAGGAGGAAGGTAAGGGTCTGCGGAGGGAGCAGGATGTGCGGGTTCTGGGAGAAAGAGGGTACTCGAAGGGAGGGGAAAGGAGGAGGCGAATCTATGGCTACTGCGGAGCGACCACCCTGCCTCCGGTCGCTTCCTCGTGGACTGCGGCTGCCACTCTCCCGGCAAGAGCACCGCGGCTGCCAAGGAGTCCGCTCCCGAGAGCAACCGCCAGGGTCTGAGACCCTCTGCCCACTTCCTTTCCCCCCGCGAATCCACGCGGGCGGCCCTGGGAGGAGGCATTGGGTCCCTCCGTACCCTCCGCAGCTCGGAACCCTGTGCGTCGCCCTTTCCGAAAAGCTCGGAGCAAGCCGACTTGCCCCTCCTCCTACCACGAGCGCGTCTCCCTTCAGGAGGACAGCCCAGGAGCGAGCAGCGGGACAGCCGAAGGTCTGAAGTCGTTCCGGGAAGGGTCTCAGGGGAGAAGAGCTGCCTCTGCCACCCCCTCTTTCCGGGAACCCTTTCACGCCCGCGTCCTGATCTTCCCGGCTCATCAGCCGTCCCTTCCTTCTTCGCCGGGCATCCGTCGACGAGGTCACTGCTTAGGGGTCTCGAACCTGACCTCCTTTCAGGCGTTCCCCCCACGGGAGAGTCCCGCGCGTTCGGAGTGGGGGAAGAGGATGGAAGAACCGACCGGAGAGGAGGAGAAAGACGTCATGGGCGCCGCCTCGCCCCTCATTCTCCTCTTCGCGATCGCTGGCTCTCCCGAGACTCCACCGGAAAGAAAGGCGACCGCGGGAGGGGCGTATCGGCTGCCCTTTATCGCCAGGAGAGCGTAGGGCGCACTCCCCGTCGCATCCCGGGAGCGCTCTGGAGAACGCCACGTGCCGGACAACCGCAGGACCGGGATGCTGGCGGCGGTTTCGCTCCGGAACCTGGCTGGGAGCCCTTGGAGAGCGCAGCGCTCGGCCTCCCTCGACGAACAGCATGCGCGCGTGGGCGGGGAAAGGCGGGCGCTCTCTCCTGGAATCCGATCCGCTTCCGGCCCAAGCAGCGCGAAGTAGGCCGGCGAGGGGAAAGTGACGCGCGGAGGGGGGGGAGGAATCTGGCAGCGGTTCCCTCCCCCTCGCTGATGCCTCCGGGCGCACTCCTCCCTTGGCCATCCACCCTCTCCTTGGCCTCCACCTTCCCACCTCGTGAGCAGCGGAGCGGAAAGGGTGGCGCGTTCCTCCTTGCCCTCCTCCCCGTTCCAGGAGGGAGGGGGACGCGCGCCTTCCCCCGTTCTCTGCGACCGCGGGTTCCTGTTCCTGGACACTCCCAGGGGAGAAGGGGGTGGGAAGGGAAGTTCTCCTCTCCTCCCTTGTCCCCTTCCAGGAGCGAAAGTGCTTCTCCGAGCCCCCGAACGGGGGATGGTCGCTCGCTCGCTCGCCCCCCGCCACCTCCGGCGCTCCCGTTTCTTTTTTCCGACCCTCATTTTTCCCCCCCTCTCCTGCTCCCTTGACAAGGTCTGCAGCAACCTGAATGACACCTGGGACTCCGACTGCGCCCTGCACCAGATGCGCTGCCTCTGCACCTCGGGCGACGAGAGCTGCCCCGATGAGAGCTTCGCCCACCAGCACGTGGACTACTATGGAGCCTGCCAGACCCTCAAGGTGATCCTCCATTCCTTCCTTCTCCGCGAACCGGCGCGGCTCTTTCCGCAGGAGTGCACCCGCAGCGAGATGGAGGACTTCCCATTCCGCATGAGGGAGTGGCTGGCCAACGTCCTGCAAGACCTATCCGAGAGGAGGGAGCTGGGAGAACGCTACAGGGGCGTGGACACTGATCCGGGGAAGGACCGCAGCCTCCGCTGGGCCGATGCCGTTATCTGGAAGTGGTGTGACCTGGACGCCGACCCGACAGACAGGTGGGAACGCCCTTCCCGCCGCTCTCCTCCCTCCGAGCAGCACCTCCCGTCCAGGACGACCCTTTTCCGGCTGCGAAGAGGGCAGCGTTCGAGGGTTACCGGGAAGACCTCCAGGGATCAGGGGCGCTCCAGGGAAGAGAGAGGCGAAAGGGGTGGGAGTGGGAGGAAGGGAACGGTAGAGTGCAGGGATCCAACTGGGGGGGAGTTGAGGCGGAAAGTCGTGGTTAGCAGGGTGGGGCTGGGACCGTCAGGAGCAGGCGGGACGGAGCCTGGAAGGCCTTCGGGAATAGGGAGGGGTTCCCGGCTCCTCTCCTTGGAGTGAAAAGGAAGGGAAATGAGGTGCGGCAGGGGACAGGGACAAAGTTGAGGGGAGCGGGGCTGCCAGAACTCAGGTGGTGCGCAGACCCCACTGCCTCCCCACGGCGAGTGAATGCGCACAGGGGAGACGGCGGGATGGATTACGGAGGTTCTCCCGCCCCTTCTCATTCCCCCTCCCCGTGGAGGAGGTGCTGACGGACACTCCTGGCTCCTCCCTTCCAGGCGCGTCTCCCGGCATGAGCTCTTCCCCATCCGGGCACCTCTCCTCTCCATGGAGCACTGCATGGCCCCCTTCCTGGACCACTGCGACACGGATGGCGATCACTTCATCACCCTGGAAGAGTGGAGCGTCTGCCTAGAGATGGAAAAGGTCCGTGGAGCTGGGAGGTGGGAGCGGGTGGGAACTGTCCCTGTCCTTGTGACCCCTCAGGAACTGCTCGACAAGAAATGCGAGGCCCTCGTCGCGGGATGAGCACCCGAGGAGGAGGGAATGGCTCCTCGCCGCTTTTCGACGGGGGCAATAATAGGCGCTTTGCTGTGGCAACCGCCTGCTGGCTCCTAGAGGAAGGGAAGGGGATGCACTCGGAAACGTCCCCGGCCCGCGCGACCCACCCCTCCACTTCCCGGAAGACGGAGGAGAGGGAGAAGCCCCGCTCTTGAGGAGGTCCCTCTGGCGATCACGGAGAGGGAGCACCGCGCACTGGAAGTTCCCTCGCATGACCCGGGACTGCCGGAGGCTCCCCTGAAGGAGAAGGCAGGGAGGGAGAGGCGTACCGGGAAGCCCTCGTTGGCGATCCTGGCTGGGCCCATCGTCTAGGGATGGGCGGGCGGCTCTTTCCAAGGTACGCGCGAGCCTCCCGTCCGTTGCCCTCTCGGACGTACGCGCGCCCGCCCTCACCAGCTTCCTCCTAGGGAAAAGGAACGCTCGCTCCTCCTCCCCTCTGTGTCGAGCGGGAGCAGCGGGCCTGCCAAGCCCGGAGCTTCTGCCAACCTCGGGGCGGGGACCCACCTTCCTCCTCCTCTTCCTTTCCCGCGAAGGGCACCCCGAGAGCGGCTGCGGCCAGGTTGCCCGCGAGGCTTCCGGAGGAAAGAAGGGCCAGGCTGGGCAGTGGCCTCCCCATCTGGAGGAGCCGATCGTCTCGGAAGCGAGGGGGAGAGGGTCCATCGATTCCGAAGCCCCATCGAGATCCAGTCGGGCGAGGGAGCGCTCGTGCCCAACGCCTGCATCTGCAGTCCAGGTCGACCGAGTGAAGCACTCTCTGGAAGTGGTCATCGACTGCCCCCTGGCGCCTCGTCAGGTACCACGGCCTGCTCTACCGCGGGGACGTGCCTTTCAGGTGGCCTCAGGAGACATGGCCCTCAGGAGTGGCTCAACAGGGGGAGAAGGGTTGTCCTCTGCGCTCAGGAGTCCTCGTTTGGGGGCTCACCCCGGGGGCTCGCAGTCACCCTTTCTGTACTGCAAGGATCACCTTCCTTGGCTCCTCGACCCCTACCAGAAATAAAAAAGAAAAAAAAAACTCAGGGCTATTTCTCCGCGCTTCCCAATTTTTCTCTCCGCCGGTGCAGGTCCCACAAACGCGCGCTCGAGGTCACTTCCAGATCATGAGGTCAGTCAGCACCGGTGAAAGCTGTCGCCGTCTCGTTCCAAGAGGCTCCCGCGCGACCTTCTGCAGCTTCCAAAAGAAATCTGCCCCTCCTCCCCGTGTTGCATCGATGCGGTCACTTTACTCCGCAACGCGCAGCGTCACGACGCCATGGTGATGTCGGGAAGTCCTCCCTGCGCGCGCTCAACTCCCCGTAGAGCAGACACCTCAGCTCAGCACTTCTGAAGCAAGAAAGGCTGCGATGCAAAGACGAGCCCGCTCTGCCGTCCCCGAAAGAGCCTGACAAAGGAAGAACAGGGCAGACAGACTCGCCCGCTGCGACGGGCCTCTCCAGCCAAGGACCAAGCCGAGTGACATGCCTGGGTGCCTAACGCCCACTCCCTTTTCTCCCTCTGCGTTCCCTGACGTCGCACTTGTGATGCCTCGTAGAAACGTCAGATTTGCCGAGTCTCCAGCGCACCTGGTTGCTGCGGCAACTTCCCAACCAGCCTCCAGGAGAACGTGTCTCGCTTCCCGACTCAATGAGTCTTCCCGTTTCCTAGGCACGGATGGTTGTCATACGGGGGGATTCCGGAGTGATGCTGCGAGTGGAACCGCACTTGTAACCACGGGCTGGCTAGCCGGAGAGACACGGTCACCACTACACACCGTTCTTGAGAGGAAGGGTGGCGGCCATAGCCAGAGGCACAACTGCCCATGCCCATAGTGGATCCTCTACAGAGAGGAACGAATGCTGAGATTCCATCCGATCTGTTTCGGAAAGGAAGCGATACAGAAGGGGAGGGCACGAGAACTGTCAGGCTGGCATAAGCAGCCGGAAACCGTACCGCAGGTGAAGGAAGTGGCAGAAAGGACCTTCATCCCCTACCAACCAACCACCCTGTGTTTCCATCCGATCGGTAGAGGGCAGACCTTTTTTCCACGATTTTCAGCAGGATATCAGAGCTTTTTCCAGAAAAACAGATTAACGATTTCCTCTCGAAATCTTCGAATTGAGGCGCGCTCCCGAAAAACCGGGACCGGAAACCATACACCCGGAAGAGAAGATCTCCCTCGGTTGAGGAATACTATTTAGGTGGGGAAGAATATAGAGGGCTTGGACGTCCATGAGCTCAGTAAAGTCGACAGCACGCTCGGAGTTCGATTTAATTTGAGGATGCCGTGCTGACTGGTTCCTGTCTGTGGCTGTAGGTCAATGAAGAGATGGGATGGGCGCTCTCTCTTCACTGGTCAGTGTCGTCTTCGGGGAACTCTCGTTTTCTCTTTTCCGGCTCGAGGGAACGGACGATGCACGGAGCCACTCCCCGTTTCGTTCTTCCCTTAGCGATTCCCGGTAGTGAATCCCCTCGTTTCCGCACTTGCCAAGCAGGCAACGTCCTCTTGCGGAGGAACAGAAGAGGCACTCGCAAATCGCGGGGCCACACGACGCGTCTTCACTTGATGCACACACTCCGTGCAGCGAGCGAGAAACTCGAGGCACCGATCAAAGTGCGATGCACCGGGGTGCAATCCACCGCTGCTTTCCCTTTTTCACGAAACATGTGAACACCGCACTGAACCCTCTCGTCCTTGATTCATGGGAGCCCTGCCGCGCACAGGCCATGTGCATGGCATCTCGTAGTGCATGCGGCAAACTTTCGCAACTCCTGACACAGAGATAACGCACGCATCGTGGTAAGGACCGAGAGGATCTTTCCGTACTGGGGAGCAGCCAACTGTTGCAACGTCATTGACACACAGGCTGCCTTCCGCAGAGGAGGTGCAGGGAGCAAATCCTCTGCGGTTCGATCGGAAGTCTGCATGGAATGGCGTCTTAATGCGGTACCGTTCGGTCGGGCAAGATGCCATCTTGTTGCCCCGTTTTGCACCGGAGAGGAAAGCATGCGCTGCCTTGCGGAAGATCAGATTCACACGGTCCGCAAGCGAATCTGATCTTCCGCAGGGTGGAGAAAGGCACGCTTCCCCGACTCTGGGAAAACTTCTTCGTTAGGGCACCCGACGGCACCACCAAACAATCTGCGGATCGCCTCTCACTTATTACGGAGGGATGCGAGCGACATCCGGTTGCCTCGTTGCTTTTCCTTTTTTAGCATCCCGAACGTGGAAGAAAGCTCTGCTATCCAAGTCGCGGTTCTGGGAACGCGATTTACCCATCCCGGCGGAATTTGAATCCGGAGCTCGCACTTTCATCTCGCGCGCCGAGTGGATCCCAAATCCCCAGAACTGACTTGACCTTGAAGCTTGACCAGTGACCTCCGTGCAACTGGTTCCGCAGTCCCTTTCATTCATCACCGAACCTTCCATTAGACCTTGCGGACTAGGTGGCAGCTGCTTGCAACGTGCTCAACCGTTTTCCTCGAAACCCTCCCTCTCCTCTCCGGAGTTTCATCGTCAACAACGAACTGCTGAAAACAAGGGCGAGGAACGCTCTTCTGGCTGGCATCATTACATCTCAAGCTCATCGACCCCCACGCTCCAAGTATCGTTGCTATGACTGGTATAGCTTGTAGTCTCTTGCTGATAATCCGGCACTTTGCCATCTTTAACCGTCCCCACAGTGTTTTGAGTACAGTCAAAACCACCTGGGCACGCAATGCTTGCGTCCGAGATGATTTCTGACTGGAGACCTTAACAAGAGCCGCTAAAAGACTTGGGACTATGGCCTATAAATCCTTAAATAACAAAAGCTGCTGCCCATAGCTCCTTCCCAGAGAACAATCAACGCTGCTTTCAGTTGCTCGCATTCATCGGGGTCCACCGCTCAGTGCTTGCAGCACCGTGGAATACTTGCATGCTGCAAATGTATGCATGCACTTTTAAGATCCAAATTAATTGAATGAACCCTGTGCCTTCACGGACCGCCTTTCGAATGCTGACATCGCGTCAGTCATCTCCGTGCCATCAGCACCCACCAGAGCTGAAAAATTGTCCGCACTCCATCCAGTGGAATGGAATGGAAGGCCAAACTTCAATCAGTTGTCTCCTAACGCACACATACGCCGTCACTCAATAAGGGTGCGACCCCAAGCCTCAAGACGTGCCACCAGCTCCACAATGCATTTTGCTTGGTGCTCATTTATGCAGGCATTGGGATCTAATAAAACACAAAAACGCATGACAAAAATTTTTTATTTATTTCTTTTTTTTTTTTTCATTGCAATCTTATTCGTTCCGGGCTATGAATTATTTAACAAATCAAAAGGCCAATATTATAAAGGAAAAATATAAATGAAAGAAAAAAAATGAATTTCTGCAATGCCATTCCCCATCTGTTCTTCAACATCAAATCCTTCACCAGACATGATTGCTGAATCTAAATTATCCGAATCTTAAAAATTTATTATTGATTTGGCGACAAGAAAAATAATTGGAGAGGGAGCGATAACTGGCACAAGTATCAAAAGTTCTATGAATTCAACGACGGGATGCTGCGAATCCTCTCCCATTCCCTCCTCCTCGATTATCGCCACGATTTGTATAAGAGCCTCGTCCTCCACGCATGGAAATACCAGCTCTTCCAGCCCCTCGTCCTCCGATAGCTCCTATTCGACCACCATCACCACTGCCACTGATACGAGGACCATCCAGTCGGTTCCTTGTCTTCTTTTCCTCTACATTCAGTCGATGGTTCTGGTAAGAAATTGGTTTGCTGTCCAAAACCACCTGGACCACACTTGGATCCTCAAAGACAACAAAGCCAAAGTTGGGCACTCTTGTTCCTCCTGGACCAATCTTGTTGGTCTTGGAATTAATGCGGAGGTCAAGAACAGTGCCAAATTTTTGGAAGAATTCTTTCAATTCTTCCTCTCCTACGCTATGTGGCAGATTGCCAATGAACAGCTGATTAGCATCAGGGTATTGCTGGGTGCCACCACCAGCAGAGGCATTAGGACGCCTCCTTTCACTGTCATTTGCAACTCCTAAAAAACCAAAAAGGATTTTTTCTTTGTAGCCTCATCTGAATTATTGCAGCTCAGACAAAAAACGATCATAGCCTCATGCTCTGACGCAAATTACATCATCATTGCTGCCGAATAAAGATTCTTTACTTACCATTCTCCTCAGGGAGACGCTGTCGATCACGTGGAAGAGATCGTACAACACCACCACGAGGTCTACCTTGGTAGCGATGTGGTGGTCCACTTGATACATCTTTATTTTCCAAATTTTGTGTTGAACAGGCCCACTGAGCCCGATTAGCACCTGCCCAATTCTCTGATGTTGGGGCTGATGTCCAACTCTTCTGCCCATTGCTCGTGGCTGAGCCTTTGAATAAATTTGCAAAGGTACGTGGCTCATTGGATGCTTCAAATCAGTTAGTATTTATCCCAATCATGCTGGAAGTAGTACCTGGGGCTGCACTGGTGGAATCTTGCTTATTGCCACTGGTATCTGCACTTGCATCATTCTGTTCAATTTCATTGGCTCCAGCATTCTGACCACCATCTTCTTGCTTGGGAATCAGTTCTTCATTTTCCAAATTTATAACAGGGTCTAAGAGATACGGAAGATTCAACTCAAACTGGACTACAAATTAATACCTGCTGATTCTGTATTTGCACAGCCATTTCCTTCAAGTGGAGGAGAAACCTCGTGAATAGGGAGGCATCCCATCATTTCTCCAATGGTGGATGGACCATTTATAGTTGTCATTGTTGAATGATGCTGCAACTGGTCAAAATACTGGCCTTCTCCCTGTAATATTGGATGGTCATCTGACCCCATCTCTTCTACATCAGAAGGTTCACCTTCATCTGTATCCTCCTCTGTTATGTCATCCTATTAAATCCAAAAGCATGCAAACAAAAACGGTTTGCAAACTTACCAAATAACGAAAGATATCATTGTGAACATAATAGCTTTTAGGTGGCTGGAAACCCAATACAAAAGTTTGCACAAACCTTCTCATGGGGCATCCATTGTTAGAAAGCTCACCTAACACCTAACAAAACTTGACAAATCCCATCACGGTGTAACACTGCCTACCTGTACGACTAGACCATTTTGCAATGTTTCATATGAATCAACTTGATGAATTTTAGCATGACAGTTGCAAAAGTTCAATTCGATAATCTTTTGCAAAACCTCTTCGGGACCTATAATCGGTTTTGCTTCCCTAAATGGACGCTGAATGCACCCATGAACAAAACTTGAATGTTCACTATAAAATCTAAAAACAGAAGAGTTCACATACAAATAATTTTTTGCAATCATAATACTTGTGAAGTTTCAAGGGTTCTTTGTTGAGGACAGTATAATACTGTCTAACAAATTCTCGTCCCACACTTTGTGCGATAGAGGCTTCCATAACCATGTTCACTTTCAGGTCGTTAGCAAACTTGTACTACTACACAGTCTTCTTGTGAATAAAATTTAAATGGAAACACATCTTTAGTTGAGATAAGTTAAATCCATTTAATTAGGGAAACTTGGACAAGGTCAACTTAGTACTAAATACTCTAAAAACTGAAAAAAAAAATAATCACACTAAACCCTGTTATTTGCGAAATTAAAGTTGTATAACTCGTACAACATTTTTTACACGTATCTCATAATTTTTGCCTCAACGCTGGGCTTTCTGCTTTAAATTCGGTAAATTCACGATAAGAAAATTCGGTAAATCTTGTATACACCTCAACGAAATGACACGATTTTTTTTAAAAAAAACTGGCACTGATAAAGACAAACATCCGAAACAAAATCTTCAGAGAACGCATGATGGGAATAACTAAAGATAAACTTTGAGCAATGAACAGAAACTACACTAAATAAAAACTCTGAACACTCACAAAATATGCAGCGTAACTGTTCAACGCAGCACTGACAAGCATGCACTCGAAAATTTAAAATCCACGGTGGCAGCCATATTTCATGGCAATCTGAGAGATGCATGCGGTAAAAACAAAATAAATAGCTCAATCCGAAACATTTTGTTCACTTGAATTTCCATATTAACATAATTTATAAATTGATATTCCTTGCACAAATTCCTCATTAAAGACGCATAGAATTAAAGAAATTTAAAATTTATGATAACAGTCAAATTCCGTCGGATATTTTCAGCAAATTAAGAACCAAAATCACTACGTGTGTGTAAGCAATTAACAACTGAATAATCCATATCCTGAGTACGATGAGTAGTATAATTCAATATTTATTAATTTGATGCGTCTTCGGTGTTCAATAATTACAGTTTAATAAAATAACTTAATTAACTGCAAATAGGAGACTCGGAAGATTTCAGCATCCCTAATGATGTATTACTTGGAAAACGCAGAATACGTTGAGTCTCAATCATTTCAATCTGCGTGTAGATTCGTTACTAACATTTGTTCATGAAATTCATCATGCAGGGAATATTTTAATAGGAAATGAACAAATTAATTAAATCAGTTCTTCCTTTCGATGCTAACAAAATTCTGCGAGGAACTCAATCTATGAAAGCATTGAGAGACTTGAAAATTCCTGGAACACACTGGAAAAATTTTCACGTCCAGATTCTTTCCAACCATGAATCCACTAGACGAAAAAAAAATAATTGGACTGAAATCCATTGTGTTTCATGGCATTCAACGACGAAGTAAGCTGTAGGTTTGTTTTTAACAAATTGATCGTAAAGAGCCTCTCCTGCCGTGTTACAATCTTAGTTTCTGAATAGTTTGCACTATGAATGTTGGACTTTTCAAGGATGGGAGCCAGTACTTTTCAGTACTTTTTTTTTTATAAGGACGTGTTAACGTAATAAAAAAACAAAACAAAACAAAATGGAGAGTTTCTCAACATTCAGTATTCTCATCATTTCACCTTACTCTCTGGATGATCCGTCCGCAAAGGAGACTCTGCTCTTCAGACAGAAAAGGCTGAAGGAATCGACGAAACGAATCAGTGTTTTCCCTGTTTGTACGTTTCCAAGTTTTGCAGTTGTACGAATTTCATACAACATCGAAACTCATAGGATTTTGTGTCACTCTTTCGGAATGGGAAATGAAAACCACCGTACTTAATAACTTTTCGGGAATCTACATATAACTGAAATTTGTTCAAAATTATTGTCCTCAATCAAGGGAAATCTTTGAGAAGGATTTTGACATCTGAAAGCTACTATAAGAGGAATGCAGCAAAACGTTTGAAAAGCCTATAAGTGATTTTTAAATGTGGTGAATGCATAGCAAATTTGAGTTTCAAAACAACGAAATTCGTACAAAATAACTACATAGGCATGAAAAGCACTATATGGTGAATTCACCAGAAGTTTAAAATTCGAAGAAGGTGTGTGTATCTTTTTGCTTAATTCTTGTTTAGCTCTTCTGATTTGAGACTGCACAGACTAACATTCGATCTACGTGAACCGTGAAAGCTGCATTACCACATTATAAATGAATAGAAAACATGCACATGTGTTACACACATGCTCACAACATACTGCACTCTAGAAGCAATACTCTAAATTAAGTAATTTTCTTCGAGATGTTTCTTCTATTCTTCGAGCTATTTCCGTTTCCTCGTAGCCTTTTCTTCTCTCCGTAGTTTCAGTAAACGGAGCAGGCAGTCGTAAAGGATTCTTTCTCCTCGTTCACCGGGGAAACCCGAAATGTTTGTGAATGGAGGACAAGAGAAATTCCCTGTCTAAATGATCTCGCAACAGGAACATTTGTTCTGGTCAATTGGAAGCTTCCGATGAAGGCGAAATTAAACGCCGACGGGAACAGATAGCAGCAGCATCTACAGGAGCCTGCACGGTATCATCTGAAGTACTGCACTGTGCTTCACGGTATGATCCTCATACTCCAAGAGAGAGTTAGGCGGAGTGGAGATGAGGGGAAGCCCAAAGATGCTTTACTTGTGGAACGGAGACCTGAGCAACAGCGAAAGCAGACCCGGGAAGAATCAGGGAGCGTGTGATGGCTTGACAGAAAACCATTTTTCAATTGCTTCCTGTAGGATGGGCAGAAGGACGAAATCTGGAATCGAAGAAGCAGTGATCCAAGCTAAGTGTCAAATCGAGTAAAAGTAGAGGATGGGGACTCGTGAGGGTCTTCAGGAGAAGAGGACTGAAGCCAGAATGCCCATGCAGCTGCAGACGGACAGCAATAGAGGGCTTGTCGGAATACGAGAAAAAGTTCCCTAGCAGATGGAAGTGTTTGTTGCTGAGAACAAAGAATGCCTTGGGCGCATGCTTCGGACTCTAGGATGCCGTCATGCGGAGTTGCAGGACTCCTCCTCCTGCTCCAGGTGGTGGTGGATCGTAATGGTACCTGCAGGAAGCATCCGCACACGATAGACGGTTCCTTTCCACGCCCTTCGTCTCCGGGAGTGGAGAAGCAGGGCTGCTATCAGCGGGGATCTCCGAGGAATTCCCCGGAAACCCGAACCTAAGAGGAGAGATTACTTTTCCTTCTCTCTGAAAGCCGAGGGGCAGCGCAGTCTGGAAGCTCTGGAGGTGGAGTGCCTGCCTGTTCGGAAGGACGACAGCAGAGTTCCTCCTCAGCAACGACCTGCTCCTCTCTTCAAGAGGCGGTGATGCCACTGGCAGAGAGGCTGCATGGATGATCAGGAGTGAGGAGTTCCTGAAACTTCCTTTTCACTTCCTTCCCAAGAACCTGTTCCCTGCATAGTCTCAAGAGGAGGGAGGGGGGAAATCGAGGGAGAAGTCGGTGGCCAACTCCCGTGGCAAAATTTTTATTATGAAAAAAAAGGTAAGCTTGCGATGCAGCTCAAGCTCCGCATCCTCCTCCTCCTGTCTTCCTGGGGGCGTCAGTCGACCCATACCATCAGCTGAGCATCGGTCAGTCCTTGCACTTGACAATTCACAGTCCTCTGCTCCCCATTCAGCACGAACACAGAGTCCTTGGTGTTGGTCAGCAGGAAGGGAGAGAACATGTTCGCCCCCTGGAGCTTCCTTGCCGTATGTCCAAACGCCATCTTGGCGGGAGTATCCATATCAGAGGTCTCTCCCACTCCGGCGATCATCTCGACTTTTCCTGGGGAAAGAACGAAAAGGGTAGCAAAGGGGAGGAGGTGTGGCACGTGGTGGTCTAGGAGCTCTGCCTCCGCGCCTATCGGAAAAGAGGCAGAAGGAACGGCAAGGTACAAGGAGAGAGGGGATCGGGTATGAGCGCACCTGTGTCCAGGTTCAGGAATAAAACGTCGGCCTTGTTGGCGGCGCTGCAGTAAAGGTCGTAGCTGTGGGAAGTAGCCGATGGGAAAAACTCCAGCGAGGTCAGGTTGAGGGTGGTCCTGACGTCGAAGGCGAAGCGCAGGCCGTCCTCTGTTATCGGGGGGAGGGAACAAGGAGGAACACTGCCGCTGAGAGAGAGAAGGGGGATGTTGGAGGTGGATCAGCAGACCTTGCACTGTCTGGACGACGAGGATGGTTCCTCCATCATCCTGGGAGCCTAGGGAGACGACCTTGCGACCGTCCGGCGACACGAACGGTTTCCCTCGAATGGAGGCGCGGTGTTGCAGCACGGTGTCCGTCAGCTGATCAAGCAACAGCTGCCCCGTGGGCTTTCCCGTCAGAGGCTCGGTGCACTCGACGACGGAGAACCCTCCTGGAATGGGACGAGAAATGCAAGGGAAGGGGACGGATGGTGATGGCGCGCTTCGCCGTCGCCGACACACGGCGGCAGCAGCAGCAGCGGTACTTACGCAAGAAGACCATCTCCAGGTTGCGGGGCACGCAGTTGTAGGGTGCGAGGTCGACGTTGCGCGTGTACTTCATCTTGGCGAGGGACATCTTGTAGAGACCTCGCTGGTCACGGTGCGCGACGTAGGCGTGCGGGTGCGCGTCAGGGGGCTGCAGCACACCCACACCCCGAGGCAAGAAGAGGTCTTGCACTAGGTCGAACTTGTCGAGGACCGGCTCCGGGTGCACGGCCCGGTGCTTCCTGTAGCGGGAGGCGTCCCGGATCACCTGGATGATCCTGCGACCCTCCTCGGACAGGGATCTCCAGCACAGAATCCATATCTGGTCCAGGTGGGGAACGTAGAACAGCTGGACGGGCAGTTGGTCGGAAGCGACTGCCTGCTTGGCGGAAGGGACCGCGGTTTCAGCCACCACAAACCCTTCTCTTCCACCCCTCCCACCCTCTTCCTCCCGCTTACGTCTACGACTATCATTTGTTCTTTGTTGATGACCAGCACCCTATTCAGTGTGGGCTGGGATACGTACAGGTAGCGATCCTTCGCACTGACCGCTTCTCCCCAGAGGCACTGCGAGCCGGCGACTCCGCTCCCGCCGCACACGTGGTCCTGCAAACCCGTGGATCAGCCTCCTCATTTCGCTTCCGTCTTCCCCCTGCCCTCTCGCTCCCCGAGTCACCTTCGTTCCGGGAATCACGTCGGAGGCGAAAATCTTCTTCAGAGCTTGGCAGCTGTCCGGTTCATACGCGCTGCATCCGTCGCCGTGGAAGACGAAGAAGATGTCCTTCTTCTTCTGGTCTTCCAGGACACGGGAGGCGTGTTTGATCGCCCGCCTCTCAGGACTTACTCATGACCTGGGACGACGGCTCGTCGTGGACGACCAGGGAGGAGATCCCTCGGGTCACCCCCGCGTCGTTCTCGGCCTGGCAGGTGTACGCGCCGGTGTCAGCGTAGCCCGCCCTGGAGACGAGCAGCCTGGAGCCGTTTCCTGTGGACCGCACGACGCGACGCGTGCGTGGGCACGGCATGAGCGATGAGGACGCGTCGAGGAGCGGTAGGAAGAGAAGGAGGAAGGAGGAGGAGGCAGGGGGACAGGAGGGAGGAGGAGAAGTTTTGGCGGTTACCGGAAATTTTGTACTTGGAGTTCATCCACTCTGCGCGCAGGGGCTCGTCATTCTTCGTCCACCTGACCTCGGGGAAGGGTTCCCCGGCGGCCCTGCACTGCAGTAAGGCGTCCCTTCCCGGGCGGAGCGACTGGATGACGGGATGGATAAAGACCTGCGGAACCACTGAGTCCCGTGGTGAGTGGGGGGTGCCGTCCGGGAGCGTTGCCGTGGCTTACTGTGGACCCGGAGGACATGGGTCTGGGATACGTCGTAGTTCCTCTGTGCGTGGCAGGTGTAGTTTCCGGAGTGCAGAAGCTGCACGTTGATGAAGTAGAGGGAGCCGTCGGAGAAACTCTGGGGGCAGGTGGTCGAGGATCAGCGGCAAGAAGAAAGGGAAGCGCCCTCCCCTGCCTTCAACCCTCCATCCCGTCCGGTGCGCACCCTTGCACCTTCGGGGCCCAGCGGGCTCACCTGGACGTTCTCTTCCACGTACGTGGCGAGGTCCACTCCGTTCCTCCTCCAGATGATGGGAGGCCTGGGAGAGCCCGTGATGTCGCACTTGACCTCCACGTTGTCGCCCACCCGAGCGGAGACGTGATTGATCTCCAGAGACTTGTCCAGGGTCACCACCGACACGCCTGGTGGTCACTCTCGACTAGTTAGCGGTCCGTAGGGGGGGAAGGGATCGAACCCACTGTAGAGCTTGTTGAACGCCTCATAGAACTCGTTGATGCTCAGCCTGCCGTCGTGGTCCATGTCTTCGTACAAGAGCAGATTGAGGAGGTCGCAGCCTTGAGAGAGGTCCCGCAGCTGCTCCTTGTCGCTTGCCTGCGTGGAGACGCGCGTGTGCGCGGCGTCAGCATTTGCCGAGCGCGTCTGCCCGCCGCGCCGCGCGGCCCAGCAGCGAGGCGAGGCCGAAAAGGTGGGGAGGGATAAGGGAGAGGAGGGGGAGAAGAACTCTCCTGACCCATCTCCCTCGGCAGCGGAGGAGGGCCCTTCCTGCCTACCCACGCGCTCCCTGGGAGCTCCCCGTCCATCGTCCTGCAGCTTCCCGGAAAAACGAGCGCAAGGGCCTTCCGCGGGTCGGCGAGAGGCTGCTGTGCGGAGGCCCCTCTCGCCGCGAAGCGCCTGTAAGGGAGAGGGGGGGGCAGAAGCGTCCTCTTCTCCAGACGGGTTTCGGCAAGCCTGCTGGACGGACGACGGGCGGGGGAGGTGGGAAAAGGAGCCGCTTACCAGGAGGACTACGCCCTGGGACCAGACGCTGACGGACGGAAAGGAAACTGCACACTGCCACCATCCCGGGTCTCTCCGGAAGGCGTCTGAGGTCGAAGCATCCCGAAGATGCCGTCCGCCTGCCAGCCTGGTCAAGCGGAGGTCGCAGGAAGCGCGCCAGATCCCCCTCCGATGTTTGCAGACACTTGATCCCAGATGGTCGTCGACCTTCATCCCCATTCCCCCTCTTCCCACACAAGGACGAGACCCTTCAACCTTCATGATCTTTTAGAAGGGGAAGCGAGGCCTTCTGAGTGTGGGGGCGGCTTAGCGACGGGGATGCAGCTTCAACCTCTCGTAAGCCTTGGCGTCGTGATCTGCTGGTTTGGGGAGGTTCAGCATCCAATAGGGGAGTTCTGCATGGCCGGTCGCGCGCTCAGAAGACATCGGCGCTCTTACGCGTCCCCCTTTTCTGCACGGCTCCTGGTTTATCAGTTCCCTCCCCTCCAGATTCTTTCCGGGATTCCAGGAAGGCGCTCGAAGAGCCTGGATTTACTCCGACCTGACCTTCTGACCAAAACCGTGTGGGTACCCTCGATAGAGCCGCAAACGGGGGTCGATTTGCAGGGAGAGGGAGGAGGTGAGCTCGCCATGCGCTGCTGCCCAGTCTCTTCTCTTCTCGCCTGACGAGTGGCGCCCATCCTTTGGGTAGGCGTTCTGCCGCTCCCCCTCCTGCCCGTGATGGAGGATGCGCCGATAAGGACCCCGCCATGGAGCGCCCGAGGAGAGCAGAGCCATGGAGCACTGCACTTTCTCCCGGCTGAGTTCCTCTTGGTGCTCCCTCGCGGCTTTTCCCGGGAGCGCCGGCGTCTCCAGGTCGATCGCATACTCTCTCCTCCCGCTGGATGTGAGGAGAGGCGTTTACCGGAGGAAGGTCTCCCCTCCCCCTTTCTCTGTCTCTGGTGATCCTGCCTCTCCTCAGCATCCCTGTGTTGCCGTCGAGAGATACTCTGCGACCGGAAGGAGGTGATGGTGACTGGTGTCCTCGCGAGTGCAACCGATCGGGACCTCTCAGACTGGGGCATCCGAGGAGGCGTAGCAGCCACGACAGGTGGATGTCCGCATGCGAAAAGGCGCGTCGCGGCTTTGTCGACGGTACCTTCCTCGCCATCGCGGGCTTCTTCGGAAATAACGCACACACGTTCTGACAACACTGGCGCGCGATCATGGGTGATGAAGGGACACCCTGCGACCTTTAACGTTCACCCATTCGCGAGAAGAACTCAGGGGCGCCGTTTGAGGAAGGGGAGGGGGGTGTTAGAGCACCGAGACCAGGGGAAGGCGCACGACGGCGCGCTCAAGAGTAAGAAAGAAACGCTTACCTTCCTCAGCTCGCCTGTCTCCAGGGAGCCATCGTTGTTCTCGTCGTAATGGCTGAACATCAGACTGAGCAGGTAATCCTTGCCGGAAGTGATCCCGTCTCCCAAGTAACGCTGGCCGAAGAGGAGGAAGTTGTCCTGGAAGCGAGAACGCGACCTTGAGCCCGGGAAACCTTCCGAGGTACTTGCTTTCATGATCTCGTACTCCTCCAGGGTGCACAGGGAAGGAGGGGTCAGCCCTCTGACCAGGGTGCTTTCCGTGCTGCTGATGACCTTGGACGGAGGAGGAGAAGCATCCGCGATGTCCGGCGCTGCATCACCTGCGGGATCTGCGCAGCCAGAGGGATAAAGGGAGAACGGGCGGGGCCGGCTTGTCTCGCGCTCCCGTTTAACACACCCATCCCACCCCACTTTCCCCCGAAAGGACGGGATATCGGGAGACCTCGTCGCTCGAGAGAAGTTCTGCACAAGCCCAGCGTCTCGGCATCCTCCAGCAGGGCAACAGGGCCGGCGCTCCTCCTCCCGTCGGTTCCAGGAGAGGCGCGAGCGCGCCGCGGAACGTGCCGGTAGGTTATTGCGGAGGTTCCGGCTCCAAAGGAACGGGGAGGGTCAGGGAAGGTCGGAGAGGGCAGCCCCTCTGGCGGTGGCTTCGTAAAGTCCGTCGGGTGGCCTCCGGGGCTACGACGGCTGCTGGTCCCGCTGCCTCCCGGAACGGAGAAAGCCAAAGAGGATAGAAAAGGAGAAGGGACGGTGATTTCAGAGCGGGAATCTGGACCCTGAGGTTCATAGAAGGATTCCTGGACGCCGGTCGCGCCTCGCCAGAGATTCGTCTCGTGAAGCGAGGAGAGGGATGCCACCGAGCGCTGCCATTGCCGGAGGAGATCGCGAGAACGACTTCCACCTCCCAGAGATCTCAAGAGGCGGTGGAGCAATCTCAGCGCCTCCAAAGGTAGAAGGGCGGTGGAGCGGAAGTCGTCGAGAAACCCGCGGACCCCAAAGGTGCCGCCGGGCCTCCTTTCCCCGAGGCCTCGGCACAAAAGGAACGAAGCGAGGGAGGGACCAGATGATCCGTCCTCTAGTGGGTGAGGTAGCTCCCGTAAAGGGCGCATAGCAATCGCGCGCAGACCCGCGAGCTGGACTTTCTCTCTGTTCCTCACCCCCGAAAGGCCGGGTAGCCGGGGGATGAGAGTGAGGGCCGAGTTCGGACATCCCTCTGCTGCTGAAGGGAAGGAAGTCAGTCGAGTGTCCTCTTGACCGCGTTCCCTCCCCCACCCCGTGTCTCGGGTCACTCAGTCGCTGCCGGAGAGCGGACAAAGAAGGCGAGAAAAGCGCAGCAGTGATGTGACAACGCCATGCGGTCGGCCAGCACCCGCCGCTGGATCCTGATCAGGCTCGAGGGAGAGAAATAGAATTGCTCCATAGGGGAGCAGATTGCCACAGACGTCCCTCCCTCTTTACCGTCCGACAGGAAGGGAAAGGGTGAGGAAACCGGGAGGACAGTGGTGGGTTTGAGTTTAGCCGGTAGTCCACGCGACTTTTCCAGCTTGACCAGAGGTGAGCCTTCCGCAGGCGTCAGCCCGCGAGGATCCAGGACGACCCCTCGACGAGGTTGACTGTGTGCGGACGCGACTCCGGAGGTGAAGGCCACTCCATCGCCGGTCGGTCGCCTCCCTTGGTTGCCCTTGCAAGCGATGCGTCGCCGCCGGAGGGGTTGCTTTCCCTTTGCTTCCGCCCTTTCGGCACAGGAGCCACCTACCCTGTCCCTCCCTCCTCTGCAGCGGGCCCAGCGCCTGCACGCGCGCGCGAGGTGCTGGCTTTACCATGCGCCTTGGGGCTGCATGCGCTCTTCCTTCTGGGAGTTATGCTGACGTTCTGCAGGCAGGCCGACCGGTGAAGCTCGCAGTGGTTGGGGTAGAACTTGCCGTCGGAGCCGCACACCAGGTGGTGTCGGTGCTTCCTGCACTCCCCGGCGCAGACGCACCGGGGTTCCCCAGATGGCACGATGGAGCACATCTCTCCTTTCCTACAGGAAATCATCAGGCACGCATCTGGGGATACAGAGAGGCGAACGGATGTCAGGCGTGGACGGAGGAAACGCGCCGCGCAAGGACGTCTCCGCGGAGATGTTTGCCCTGAGGACGGGAGCTTCCTTGAGTCTCCTCTGCGTGCGTTCCCTCCCAGGTTGCGCACGCTCGGGCGCTGCTCTCCGAGAAGATGAAGGGAGAGGGGGGGAACTCAAAGGGACACAAGAGACCCGGATTCTCCTGCTTGTCAGCTCTCTTTTCGCTTGCACCTATTTTCACCCCCCACCCTCAGCGAGCACCTGACCCTCGGAGCGTGCGCGGATTTTCTGTCGACATCGCTTGGAGGCTCGAGCTGCGTTCTGCGTCCGATCGCTAATGGCTGCCCCCCCATCGCCCCGTCCTTCAGTTCGAAGGATCGGACCAAAGTGTCCGGCTGGTTCCAATGGACTTTTCGTCAGGATTTGCGAGCATCCAAACTGAGGGGATTACAGGAAAGCACCCTCGTCAGTACAAGAATTTGTCAAATGGTGACCGCGGCACGGTGTGGTCCTTCGGCAGTCCTGCAGGAAAGACAAACGTTTCTAGGGAGTCCTCCCGTAATCTGGAGATCATCCCGATTTCAAAGTAACGAAGACAAGTTGTGAAGGAAGGACTTGACGGACCACCCCCGAAAAAAGCGCACTTGGATCCTGCACCATCTTCCCCTTTTCGATAGATTCCTTGTTTTC
The DNA here is from genome assembly GCA_036172245.1 of Raillietiella orientalis. Lineage (NCBI taxonomy): Eukaryota > Metazoa > Arthropoda > Ichthyostraca > Raillietiellida > Raillietiellidae > Raillietiella > Raillietiella orientalis. Next base: position 849,469 of record JAYWIR010000003.1, on the reverse strand, counting down.
CCTCCCTTCTCAAAAAAAGGAGCAGCTGCTTTACGCGCTCAGAAGGGAGGTCACAAGAGGAAGGGGTAGGAGAGTAGCAGAGGCTGCTGACGTTTTGAGAGCCCTCCTGGAACCCTTGAAGAACGCTTGAAACCGCGGGAAGCTGCTGGTGGTGAGCGATGCTCAGGGAAGATGAGACAATAACAGCCGCTGGTGAAGCAGGTTCCACCTAGTAGAAGAGTTCCTGGAAAAGGGGAGCTCGGAGGCTGGGCGACGAGACTGTCAACAGCAGCAGAGGACCGCTTTTCCTTCCTCCTCAGGGAACCGAGGGCGTCCCCAAGTCCACGCGCGGCGAAGGAGAGCGATCTGGCTCCGCTGGTGAAGGGCCTTCAGTCAAGAGCTCAGCCACCCATGCCAACGCGGAGACGGCAATCCTTGGGCCCTCCTGGCACACTACGACCTCGTTGTGGCTCGCAGGACGAGGAGCGCTGCGATCTCCGACACCACACATCCTAGCGACGTGGAGGCCCTGCAGCTTTCCGTCTCCAGAGCCCAGCTTCCTCAAAGGTCCTTTGCCTTTCCGACGGAGGCGATCTGCCTTTTGCCGCCGTGTCATCGAGCGAAGACCTGTAGGGGGGGGGGGGGGATTCGGCGCATCCGCCTCAGCAGTGCCGACGAATCGCCAAGGTCACGGGGTCGCTTCGAGTTCGGCAGGTGCGGAAAGTAAAGGGGGGATGTGGGAGGCCCTTCCTACCGGGAGAACTCTCTCCTGGGAGAAAAGGACTCTCTAGAAGCGGTCGCCCTTTTGCCTCTAGTCCGCCGTCTCCTGGCAACTCTCCTGCTAGCCACTCGCCCTGGATGTCCTGCCTCGGCGCACGCCCCGTCCGGAGGTCGGAGAGAAAGGCCACTAGGATGGAAAGTCGGACCTCCTGGAGAGCTCTGCAAGCGAGCTTGCCCAAGTCCCAGGTCATCCTGGAGCGGAGGGATCCGAGGAGCGAGGTGCACCGAGTCGAGGGACGGGGTCGTCGACCAGGCGACGAAACCTGGTCTTGTGGGGCGCCGGTAGGTCTGCCGGAATCCCTTCGAGGACGAGATCGATCGCTCCGGGCGCTGGGGCATCCGGCGTTCAACCCTCGCTTCCACCGACGGATCAGCCGCATCCGCCCACGCTGCATGCTCCTCCCCTTCCCCTACGTTTTTTCCCACTGGCACGCGCAACACGCAGAAGAATCACTGGATGCCCGTCTTCTTTGACCCGCAGCGGAAGGCGCGACCCGCGCAGGGGGCTCTCATGGTGGATGCTCGAAAGGTGCGGGACGAGGCGAATGCGGGGGAGATCAGCGCAGTCTCGAAGGACCGGCAACTCCGAGGGAGCGGGCAAATGTTCCAGATCCCGAGGCGCCACCCGTCCATCGGCAGAATCAGAGAGGACTCGGAAGCAGCCATCACGCTTCGCAGTGTGTCACTCACTTCTCAGATCCACGCCATTGCTCCGCCAGAGGAGAACTCCCGGTATTCCGAGGGGAAGAACCTCCACCGTTGCGGAAGACGGCATATGCCTCCACTTTCCGCACCTGCTGAACTCGAAGCGACCCCGTGACCTTGGCGATTCGTCGGCACCGCTGAGGCGGATGCGCCTAATCCCCCCCTGACAGGTCTTCTCTCGATGACACGGTGGCAAAAGGCAGATCGCCTCCGTCGGAAAGGCAAAGGACCTTTGAGGAAGCTGGGCTCTGGAGACGGAAAGCTGCAGGGCCTCCACGTCGCTAGGATGTGTGGTGTCGGAGATCGCAGCGCTCCTCGTCCTGCGAGCCACAACGAGGTCGTGGTGTGCCAGGAGGGTCCAAGGATTGCCGTCTCCGCGTTGGCACGGGTGGCTGAGCTCTTGGCTGAAAGCCGCTGATCCGCTTCAGCCGACAGTGGGTAAAGCGAAGGAAGGACGAAAGGGCCGCAGGACGAGGCGGACAAAGGCAGCGAGCTTCCCTTTGTCCGCAAAGAGGCAGATGAAAGAGACAGAATGAAGAGGGCAGACAGAGCTGCGATGATCGGGAAGCGCCATCTCGGGGACTTCCCGATGGTTGCTCCTTTCGCGCACTGGCAGAGACTCGGGGCCCGCGACATGAGCAGGTGGTGAGGCAGGCCCTTTCCTATCTTCGCTGGTGCGAGGATAGAGAGCCTCAGGGAAGCTGGAGAAATGGGCGCGCCGCCGTAAGTGCAACCCCGCCGCAGCGACCTACCGACCGAGGAGAGAGAGGCTATAGGAGCTGGAGACCGGCGTTCAACTCTCGCGCGGGATCGCGGACGCGTGGATGGGTTCGCCTCCCTCCCTGCCCCTCCCCCTTCCAGGGTGCTTCTGGAGCCGAGAGCTGATCCCGGAGAGAGAAGGAAGGAGAGGGAGGTTGGGGGAGGGACACTTGGCGGCGTTACGAGGCTCCCTGAGATGCAGCCAGCATTCGCCTGCCAACAACGCAGGAACCCCCGACGCCAACCCTGCACCCGACAGGCTCTGACCTTCAGCGGGAGACGGTTCGGTGGCGCTTTGACCTTTAGAAGGAAAGAAAGAAGATCCAAGATACCCTCGAGAACGAGCCTCCTGATACAGTCGCTTCTCGTTACCACTCAACTCGTGTGCGTCCAAGGAAGGAAGGAATGGCGGCAGCGGCAAGAAAGGCAAGGACGAAGACGAAAGCAGCGGCGTTGGCTGGCAACGTTCCGTCCGTCAGCATCCGTCTACATCAACCCTTACGCGCCGATGACTCCCGGTCAGCACAGGGAACGGAAGGAGGTCGCAGTTGAGAATAGTACGAGCGTCCAGAGAACTCCTCGGGAAGGACCAGGGGTTGGGGGAGGGGAGGAAGGGGAAGCCCACGAGTCTCTCAAGAGGTAAAATCCGGGAACCGGAACGCATTCCATCTCGGGAACGAGGAATCGGGTCCGGCGCAGACGGATGCGAAGGAAGGAAGGAGGGGGCCGGAGAGCGGGGTACAGTTTCAGAGGATCGGGAGGTTCCGCCAGGTGGCATCGTGGGCAGCTCGACAGTCGGCGCCTCTGGCCAGGGAAAGTCTTCGAAAGAAGACGTCCAAGTGAAGCGAAGGAAGTGCTAAGGGGCTGCAGGTTGAGGCTCAGAGTGCGGAGACCGGTGCCATGCGGGCACAGAAGGAGACAGCGCCATAGAATGCTGGGTGAAAGGCGCACGGAGCGCGACGGGAGCTGAGGGTTCCCTCTTGTCCCAGAGGGAAGGAGGGAAGGGGTCCCCGATTTGCGAGGCGAGGTTGGAGAAGACAGGGGAAGAAGCGGGAGGCGGGAAATGAGCTCAAGAGCAGAAGCTCCAGCAACTGAAGCTCGCGTCTCTGAGCGCGAGAAAGCGCCCTCTGGAACTGCCCCTGAGGGAGGAGGAAAGATCGTCTCCGGGAATGCGATGGTGAGGTCGGGGGAGGGTGAGGACGGGAAATCACCATTCTTCCCTCTTGCTAGGGCGAGGTTTTTTGCTTGGCGGAGGAGGCCGGGAGAGAGAGCGCGAGTGGGAAAAACTCCACGGCGCGGGTTTGAACGGACCGTGAGTCCCCATGGAAACAGGAGGAAAGTCGTTGCGAACATCTGCATGAACGAGCGGGAGGTTGAGAGGAAGGACCTGAGAGTTCCGGGAAGATGAGGGGAACGTTGACTCTCCCGAAGGAACACTAACACCGCCGTGGTCATCCGTGCGAAAGTCCGTGGGTGCGGCAACGCCTGTCAAGACGCGAGGCTTCCAAGGGATCAGCTTACGCTTGACCCTTTCCGGGGTGTGCGCGAGCGGAAGGAGGCGAGTGGGGAGGCAGCGGAGGCGGTACCAGCAACGCGCCCCCTCGGCAACCGCGACCCGGGTCAGCAGCTCCGCGTCCCTCACCAATCCGTTCCCCGAAGCGCGAAGCCGAAGCGCCGAGCTCCCGCACAGGCACACAGCGCTCCCGGCCGGCCGGCAGGCAGATAGGCGAGCGTGCAATGGGGGAGCGGAGAAGGCTGGCTGCCCACTGGCTGAAGGGAGGGGAGGGAAAACGAGAGGAGGAGGGAGCGCTGTCGCAGGCGGCGGCTCGGGAGCCCCAGCGGGAGGCGCTGCTCGCATCCCGGCAGACCGACCTGCCTCCGAGCGGCACTGCAGGGGGACTTACGCCCCCGCCGGTCCCAGACGGAGAAATCGTTCTCAAGCAGCCCTCGTGACGCTCGCCCCCGGATCCCTCCAGTGCACTTCGAGGGGAAAAAAAAAACTCTTCTGTCTTTCTTTCCTCCCCCCTCCCCCTCCTTCCTCCTCCTCGATGCTGCGCGCCGTCGCCCTGGTCGTCTCTGCGAGGAACGGAGCGTCGCCTCCCGGCTGGAGCGTCACAGCACGGCAACGCCCGTGCTCTGGAGAGGAGGCAGAGACGAGAACCCCCCCCCCTTCCCCCCGAGGGGAAAGCTCGCAGATCAAATCAATCTGTGGCTCGCGCAGTCCTCCTCCCTCTCAGTTAGTTCGAGAACACCAGAGCGGTGGAACGTTGGAGCACAGAGGTGGTGGAGCAACAGCACAGACTGCCGTTCTGCCCTCTGGCACCTGGTAGCCATAAATGAGCTCAGGCGGTGTGCTGGAGGCAACGCCGCCCGCCCCGCTAGGGAACGAGCTCAGGAGGAAGGAGAGGGGCGGGTGGGGGTAGAGACAGCTCTCGAGCTCCCGGGAAAACGGGACGAGAGGGGTGAAGGGGCGACGGATAGCGACATCTCTTCCTCTTCCTTCCCCCGGAGATCGCGAAATTTTCCTCCAGGAGGCATTTTTCGGACCTCCCTTCCCTGATCACTCTCCCGCGGTCTTGTCGTGCGCGTTCGCAGCTTACGGGCTCCCGGCAACCCCAGGCGGCTTGACTCGTGGCTCGCCACCCCGCCGCGCCAATGGAGACGCTCGCAGGCGCTTCCGGGCGCGGCGAACCCGCTTCGGACTACCGAACGCGTCCTCTTCTTCTCCTTTCCCGCACGTGCGAGTAGGATCAAGGAGGGCAGAGTCTCCCAGGCCGCCGCACCGGCGATTGCATCTCCCGGCGGGGACCTGGACCCTGAGCATCCGCGGCCGTCGGCACCCGCGCGCTGCCAGGCGGCGGCGGAGCGAACCCGCCGGAGAGAGGAAGAGCGCGGCCCCGGTACCGTCTGATCCACATCTCCTCGAAAACTGTCTCACACAGTCCTCCCCTCTCCCCCTCCATCCCGTTTCCCGTGCGGGCGCCATCAAGGTGCGCCCAGCGGCCTCCTTCGAAGGGGGAGCACCTGCGAGCCAGAGGGAAGCGCCTCCTCGGGAGCATGCTGCACGTGAGGGTGCCCCCTCTTTCGCAGCCTAGCTGCTGCGGCTGACCTCCCCCTTCCTCCCTTCTCTCGTTCTGGGCACGCTGCCTCAGGAAGCTCCCGGGAGTCTGTCGACTGGGGAGCTCAGCCTCCGTAGCAGCGCTGACGGACGGGTGGGGGATCATCGGCTTCCTGGGAAACCCGGAACGGAGGGCGGTTTTGCAGGCGCCGGCGGAGGCGAACCAGGGCACCAGACCAGACAGACCATCGGAGACGCCAGTAGGCGGCAGAAAAGCCGGAGAGACGCTGCTGCTGTAGCCGTTTCGCGATCCACCTCGCAGATCGCCTACCGACTCGAATTTTCCTGCTGCCACGGGAGTGGGGGGCGTGCGGCGGAAACGTTCGGGAAAGGGATGGGGAGGGTCTCGGAAATCCTGTGGCTCGCCCTGATCTTCCGGGAAGCGCTCCCAGTCTCCCTCAGAGAGGACTCCTGAGACTCCGACTTACCTCCCCTCCCCTCCCCCCTCCTCTTCCCCCTGACGCAAGGCCAGCGCCCCCTGCAGGTTGATGTTCTCTGGCGACTCCTTTCTTCTCTCGCAGCGTGGACCCCGCCAGAGAAGCCAAGAGAGCCAAGTCCTGCCTGCCCTCTTCCAAAGGCATGACCCCGTGCGCCCCCCACGTAAAGGAGCGGATTTCTCCTTTCTCTCTCTCTCTCTCTGTCTCCCTCTTGGCGCGCGTTTTCGGTTGTGAGCCGTCGCCACAGGAATTCGTTCCTGGCACGCGGCGTGGATCTGCGGGCTGCAGCGGTGGCTCGTGATCTAAGACGTTCTTCCCGGAACTTGGTGTGTGCGCGCCGGATGCTGAGCGCGCTCCTGGAGTCGGCGGCGGGGGAGGTGAAGCGGTGAGGGCGCAGCCGACCACGAAACCGGACAGGGGGGACCCCCCTACACTGTAAGCTCTTGAGCACCCCGCGAGCCGTGCGTGAGGGGAAAATAGAGGGGAAGGGAGTGGGCCGCCGTTTTTCGCTCTCCCTTTTACGGAAGGGGCCGCGAGCCGATCGTCTCGCGCCCTCGGATGCTGCGCAAGCGGGCTGGAGAGCTGCCGTCCTCCCTGCAGGACGCACCGCAGGCGGGTGAGCAGCCCGCAGTCTGGGCCTGTGGGCAAGGGAATGGGGAGGGGACGAAAAGGCTCCTTCCGGGATGGGAAAGGAGCGATCACGGCGCGAGAGGGGGTGGCACCGACGGTGCGCAGCCTCCAAGCGCGGTCGGGAGAGGGACGGGGGGCGTGATCGCGTTCTGGTCGAAGCGCAAGAGGAAGGGGGGGGGGGAGAGGAAGAAAGGGCGGCGCCCGAGGAGAAAAGGAGAAGAGGAGGAAGGAGACGACAGGGTCATCAGGACGGTAGACTGCTGTTGGGAGGAGGGGGGAGGAAAAGTGGACTCGGCACGCGAGCACCGCCGCCTCCGCCATCATTTGGTCAGCGAGAGGTAGGTCCGGAGACGGAAGGAAGCGGCGGGTGGATCCGAGCACCCGAGAAGAGGGGGGCTTCGAGTGCTCCCGCTTTCTTGCATTCGTCTGGATGCGCCAACTTCGAGACACTCTCCCTCCACGGCCGCCTCGCTGCCCCGGAGAGTGCTCAAGCGTGGTGCCGGCATCCTTCCAGCTGCACGCGACGCCGCCGTTGCCGCGGTTACCGTTTGGGAGGAAGAAGGTCCCTCGAGGTCCGCGTCCGCCTGGCGCCTTCGGAGAGACGGGCGCCTCGCTCGTTGGAGCGACGCGCAAGCGCGCCCGGTCGGGAGTTCTCTAGGAAGGTGCGCTTCGCCAGGGATAGACGGCCACCCATCACGTACGGTGGATCCCTCCAGGAGCGGAGGGGCAAAGGGGCTATTCCGCAAGGGTGTGCGCCAGAGCCGCTCCCTCCCCCGCGAATCCCGGAGAGCCACGGCGCCTGCGGCCAAGACTACCAGCCCCGCCCTCTGCTCCCCAGTGCGCGAGAGTCGGGCGCTCCCACGAGAGTACCTGGGAAGCGAATTCCCCTCGAAACCAAGGGGGGAGCAAGGTTGGTCGAGGGCGGGGGATGGCAGGAGGATGGGAAGGCTCCCGTTCTAAAGACCTGCGTCCGGGAGCAGCCACCGTCTGCCTCCTCCGGAAGCGCGGAAGCGCTCTGGCAAGATCCGTTCCAAGGCGGTACCTGACCTGGCCCTGCCCTTCCGTGAAGAGCGCGCGCTCTCTGAGAGAGGAGTCCTCGTTACCCCTTCCCTTTCAAGACTTCCCCTGAGCTTGCACACGCGGGTCTCGGAAAGGAGGGAAAGGATGAGATGGATCGAAGAGGAGCGCATGCGATCCTACGCGGGCAGCGGCTCGACTACGAAAGGACTTTCGATCCCGGTGTCTTTCGCCACGGATCCCTCATCAAGCTCCTCTTCCTCTTCTTACACCCTTTCTTGTCGTCCTCTTCTCTTCCTCCTTTTCCTTCCTTCTTCCTCCTCTTCCCCTTCTAAGGCAATGATCCGCTTTCCGTCCCAGAGGGAGGAAGAGGAGACGGAGAGGAAACTCGGATCCAAGCTGAATGTGCCACCGCGAAGCAACTTTTTTCGCGAGTGGGGATGAGCGAGGGCAGGGATGCTCCAGGCCCGACAACAGCCATCGGAAAGGGGATGAAAAATGGGATTACCGATGAATCCTTCTTCCACGCCTTCCCATGCTGATGTGGAGGACGGGCACGAAATTGAAACGTCAGGTGTCAACGCGTTCATCTCCGGGATGCACGCGGCGGCTGGGAAGCCGGCACGGGCTGCGGGAGGGAGACGAGGACAGAAGAACCAGGGAAAACCGGGTGGCTGCTGCCTCCCTTTCTCCTCCTCCTCGCTGCTCGTCTCATCTACTTCAGGGAAGAGGAGCAGCCGAGGAGTCGAGCAGGAGGAGGTCAGGAGCGAAGCGCTCCCGCCCTTTCGTCGCACGGCGCGCTGAAAGAGGAGGAGGTCGCGATTCCGCAGCAGAGTGCCTGGTCGCCATTCGCTCTGTCCGCTCGTCTCCTGGACCGCGGCGCGGCCCCCGGGAACGCACCCGCGAATCAGCCCCAAGCTGCTGCTGCTTGACTTCGGCAGGAAGGCCAATGGCAGCGCTCACCCGCCATCGCCGCGGCCATCGCCGAGGGGAGCTTCATAAAAGGCCGATGGCGAGAACGCCCGATGCAGAGTCGGCAGCGCGGGCACTTCCGTGCCGGTGCTGCCGCCGACGAGCGCCCCTGAAAGACTGGGAACGCGAGGATTGCTTCCCTGGCTGGTCGGAGGATCGGGAGCAGGAATGTCGGAGCCGAGCGGCGTTTGCAGGCTGGAGCACCAGGTGGAGGGGATGGGATGGGGTAACTCCGGGCGACCGTCCTAACGGCTCTGGGGCGCGCGCGCCATACCGCCTGGACGACGTCCGCTTCCCTTGCTGCGGATCCGCGAGATGGATGGGCGCTGCTCCCGTGAGCCGGGGTGAGGCAGGCTGTCTCCGCAGACGCAGAGCAGGGAGGCAGAGGAGGGGGGAAGGGGTGGAATGCATGCCAGCCAGGCCGAAGCATGAACAAGCGATCCGAGAACAGCATCCGTCCCCGCGGGCGCTCCTGCACTCGTCCTGGCTGAAGGAGCGCCCGTTGCACGCCCCGGCCGTCCGCAGCCGCCATCTGTTTCAGCGGTCCCGAGCTTCCCGGGTGCCAGTCAGCCAGCCCTTCGGGGACCCCACCTCGCGCGCGCGCGTGCGAACGCAGGGGGGGAGGGGGCAGGAGACGCCTGCACTCCTCTGGAGGAGACGCGGAGAGGCAGCGTCGGGGCTTGCCCCTCCCCCTGCCGTGCTTCCCTTTCTTCCAGCCACAAGTCCCCAGCCCTCTCGAGCACCGGGATCAGCAGCACAGGCTCCTAGCCGTTCCCAGGGACGGTATCCCCGTATCGAAGGCTCATCGGCCCTCGTTTGTTCCGCGTCTCCTCCCAAGCATGGCTGTCCAGACGGTTGTGCCTCCTGGCCATCCGCCTGGGATCCCTCGCGTGGCTGCTGTCATTCCGCGTAGCCCTTTCCCCCCTCCTCCCATCTCCCTCTCTCCCATCGCCGCCAGGACGCCGGAAGAGACTCATCCCGGCCTAAGGCGAACTCGCCGACTTCGTTCCAGATCCCTGAGGCGCTTCGCTCCTTCGTTGCCCGTCCCCCTCTCTCTTCCCCTCGCAACTCTCTCTTCCTGCTCCCTCGTCTCCTATGGAGGAAATCGACGCCGGTCGCCGGAATCCCCGTGGCCCGTCCGGCCGCCATTAGAGCGGAAAGGAATTCTCAGCCTCAGCCACTCGCTCGTTTGCAGAGACGCCGCCAACGCGCCCGCGCGCGCCGTCCGGCGGGCGGAGGTCCGCGGGGCTCCCGGAGAGTTCGCGAGAAGCGCTTGCGCTTTCCCGTCAACGGGGAGGAAGGGAGGAGGGCGGTGTCCGGTCGTCGCCGACCGGCTCGAGCCCGTTGGCTCCGCCGCGCCACCAATCGGCGGCGTCGGCAGCCCGTCCTCGCGTCGGCACCGGCGCATTCTCGGCTCCCTTCCTCCGCGCCCTCGCCGGCCGCTGAGGGAGACGGCGCGCCCGCGTAACTGACGGAGCGGAACGGCGCGGGAAGGAGGAGGAAATCCTGGAAGGGTTTACGATGGGACGTCGATGGGCATTTGCATAACTTCTTGGGCCCGGAAGACGCAGCTGCCAGTCCTGACAACGCGCGTGACAAACGGATCCGCGTGCTGCTCCGCGCCCGAGGGAAGCACCCTTGCCGAGCTGGGATAGGAGTGCGAGCGACTGCGCTCGTATCCCGAAGGATGTCAAATAATCGGGAAATAATGACCTTCGGTTCGCGAATGAAACGGCAGTTTGTCTTTCAGCGGCGCGCATCGAGCGAGAGGTTGGAAACTTCCGGAGAGACATCCCGTTCGACGGGCGGCGGGAGGGTTCCTCGGGAGACTTCGGGACTTCCCGCAGCAGGGTTCTCTTCCCCCCCCACCCCCACCCCAGTCCCTTCTCCGAAGGACGGGGTGCACTGTGTTGCGGGCGAGAGGGCGTGTGCGCGGATTCGCATTCCGCGCGCGGGCCGAACTCGCTCCGAAGGGGCTCAGGGAACGCGGAAATGCAGGATAGGGCGTCGCTCCCTCAAAGGCAGGCGAGGTGGGAGGGGGGGAAGGGGAGGGGAGGGACGAGGGCTGCCGCGAACCGCTCGTAAAGGAGTCGGGATTCCGAATCAGCAGCGCGCGTGGGGGAATGCTGGTCCGAAGCCGCGTGGGTCTTCCTCCAAGCAAAGGAAGAATAGCAGGTCGTGAAACGTGTCTTCTGCAGAATAAGGATGGTCGTTCCTCCGCGAGAAGTCAGCTGCCCTGCAACTGAAACTCGCGGAGAGAAATCTAACAAGGAACTTCTTGATTATTTGTTTTTTTTTTTTTGCTGTTGTGTGTGTGTGTGTGTCCCCAAAGCAGCATCTCTTCATCCGTAAATTTATGGCACTGCAGCGGTGTCTGCAATGATGAGATGCCGATTCTGCTTTGTGATGGGATGCAAATGATACGCTTTGTTTGTGTGCCGAAATGACTCACAAAATAGAGAGGAGAGCGTTCCTTTGGGAAAATGCCAGATAACCCTTTTGTTGGTCAGGGGAAGGAGAAAGAAAGAAAGAAAGAGGGAAAGAAAGAAAAAAAGGAAGGAAGTAATAAACAAAGGAGTATGCATTCAGGATATGCGCAAGGAGCGCTTATTGAACGAGTGATGTTTCTTCACCGGGCTCTGCACCTCCCCATCGGGGAGAGCTTCTTGCCCTGCGAGTGCACGCACTCACCGTGCACGCCCTTGGCTGTCGGGAAACGCCGCCGCTTGCTGCCGCCAGGGAGGGGCACGGTGCTCCACCGAGATTTCTTCCGCCTCGCTTCGCTCAAGCTCGCGGATCCACCGATGTTTGGGGATTTCCCACTTTCCCCCATGCGGGTGCAGCGCAGACTTGACCAGTGCCTTGATGGCTTGAAAGGTTCCCTTCAGAGCGCTCTATACACCGCAAAAGCGAAACAGGATGTTGGAAAGGATGATGGAAACAGCGAAGCAGGGCTGACAAGGAGTAGGAGGAGGAAGTTTCCCGTGGGCCGAAAAAAAAGCACTCCTCCGTGCGTGGGAGAACGCGCAACGGGCACTGCAAGCCAGGTCAGGGCGCTTCGCCCGCAGACGACTCTGGCAAAGCACGCTTCGCAGCCGGCCGCCACACTGTGGTCATGCCGAAGCGGAAACACGTGTGAGAAATGACGGAAGAACAGAAGACAGCGGTCCCGAAGATCGGGACCGGCTTGCACGAGCACTCACCGTCGTAATCGGAAAGGAACTCCTCTCCCAGCGTGGAATCCGATCCCTTGGTAGCAGGGACTCTTTCGAGGAGCAAGACGTGCTGAAAAGGAACGGTCATGGTTACCACGAATACCAGTGCTGTAGCGGAAGCTGTTGCACAGTTCGGAAGAGCACACACATTGTTTCTGTTGGACAGTCTTGGACAGATGGAGGTGACCTCAGACGATAGGAAAGTCGGAAACGACGCAGGGAAAACCAGAATGGCGATTACTAGCTGATAATCGTCACGCTGAAGTTCGTTTCGAGCGCGGCGTGGAATCGCAAAGTGCTCAGGCAAGGAACAGTGTTTGCCAGTGTTTTCTTCAGCCCGAGGGAAAAGATGCACCCTGCGTCCGGACCGCTCCAAGACGGACCTTACTGAACAGGCAGCGGGTGGTCTCGCAGCAGACCCCCAAGAAAGGCGACTCGGACAACAAAAAAAAAGTGTGGGGTGGCTTTTCAGCTCCGTTCGCGGATGCCGTCGAAAAATCACAATGCGCCGCTGCCCGCTGCGGGAGGCGTGCAGATCCCTCTTCAAAGAGACCGTTCCCCGATTCCTCACGAAATCGGCAAATTGCAAATCCTCTTCCTCTTCGGACCCGCACAAGTCCAAGAGAAAGATCGTAATTCGACATCACCAAGTGAAAAAGTACTGACGACGCGCTGAAAGACGCTCGATGCTAATGAGTGTTTAGGCAACGAACACTTCCATAAAGAGCGAGTTGGCACGCAGTAAATGGATTTACTGCTCCCCAATTCTGCTGCAGTGCTTTTCGTCAGCTATGGTTACAAAGCCCCTCGTAGCTGAAGAAAAACAGACGCGGGTAGGACCTGCGTTGGCCAGGCGATGTTTCGAGGTTGTCTGTTCGAGCACATTCCGAAGACTTGTGAGAAGCACTGGAATGTCGCATTATTATTGTTATTATTATTATTATTATTACTTTTTGCCACGGCCTTTTTCCGGACATGGCTGAACGCGCAATAGGAACAACGGAGAACTCTTCATGCACTCAAGTGCATTCTGAGAAATTAGTGAAAAAGGAAAAAAGAAAAAAAATAAGATCAGAGAAGATCACACGATGATGTGAAGTTACAAAGTCTTATTATCATTCGGATAGACATCTGCTTTGGAACTGTCGTTCAAAGACATTTTTCAATTATGCGGGTGATTTATGACAGTCGGAATTTGTCCTCTCCCTCAAGATGCAGCAAGCCTTGCACTAAGGTTTACAGGAAACACAAAACCTCCGAGCTCGTGAGAATTTTCCCTTCCTCTTTCCAATGAGGATTTTTTTCCTTTTTTTCAGGATTCGCCTTCGGGTTGTCCTCGGTTTGCGTCTGTGTGGATTCGCGCCCGCGTGCTCTTCTCTTTGCTTGCCTTCGCGCGGGAGAAAGAGTTGCTCCATCGACTGCCGCTCCTTTATTCCCCAAAGGCGTCGCTGGTTCCACCAGAAAGTCCGGTGCCCTGCGTGAACTTGCCCTGTCAATTCGAAGCAAGCAAGATCCAAGGTCTTCTCAGCTTCCCGGAATTCTAATAGATCGGCCGCTGCATCCAGGAATCTTCTCCACTATAGAAAATTGGAACATTTATTGCTGGAATGGAGCAATTTCCAGGGCAATTTCGAAGCTGGGGAGCTTAATTGAAATAATTATCCCATAGGCTACATTTGGTAGATTTCCAGTGCCCCTTCTGCCCATCTTCGTGCTTTATTCTGTGCGAAGTGCAGCAATCTCGCCTGTAATTCCTTCAGCTCAGCTCAGCATGCATTTCCCGTACCGACGATCACGGTGGGTGCACCGGGGGATACGGTGAGCATAATGATCCTGCTGCTTGGCTGCTTTTCAGAAAAGAATTTTCCCGATCCCCGGTTGCCCGTGCTCTCTGACTTGGAAGTCTCACTTGGGAGACTCACCGCGCGCCATCAATGCTGGCAGCTTTGATTAGGTACGTTCCGGAATCTTCTGATTGACCTCAGCATGTGGATCTATTAGGAAAATGGAACCTAATTCTGTGAATACAATCTTCACCGTAAGGGAGGGGAGGGGAGGGGGTGCGAACGGAACAGAGCTTTTTCGACGATCGAAATCTGTGATTTTCCCTGGAAACGTTCAGCTTTTCGTATGCTCTCCGAGGATCCGAGCGCAAACACGTAAAAATTGCAAAATAATAATAATAGTAATAATAATCTCAGATGCAAAGAACCAGGTGACATTCTTATTACGTGAGACAGGGAAGAAATTCCGATTTATTGCAGGATTTGCTCTCGATAAGGTCACACATGAATCTTTTTCCCGAGCCGGCAATACGTCTTCCACATTTCAGATTTTCTCTCACAACGCAAGCCGTTTCTAAAACCCATTATCTAATGAGTCCGCCGTCTCTTACGGCGATTTTCATCTCGCCGTGTGCGTTTTTTCTTTCTTTCTTTCTCTCTTTCAAGAAAAGATGCCTCGCTTTTGCAAATGCGTTCACACTTTTCACATGGAAGTGATATTGTAATTTTCTCATTATGACAGAAACGATCTTCCGAGAACAGCAGAACATCCCGAAACGCTCGCGTGGCTTTGCGTGTACCACCACGTGCCACTTCCAGATCGACGCCAACCACAAAGTGGTAGCCACCTTGCGCGTACGTTCAAAAACGCATTTTTTCCATTACAGTGACGACGATATAATAATAATAATAATTGTTGTGAAGTGCTGCTGACTTCTTAAACGTGCTTGAAGCTCTTCACGCTCCGTGCACGAAAACCCCAAAGGGATGAAAGAGGGTGGCTGATGCCCGGGGCCGAAAATTCAGCCCCATTCACTTTCGGCCACCACGAATCCAGCGTGCGATCGCTTCACTTTGAGAAGGAAATCCGTGGGGTGCGGCCCCGGACGCTGCCGCTCGTGACCGGAGTGCTGTCCCTCAGCTCCAGAAGGGTGAAACGACTGCAAGAAGAAGCAGCGAGAAGTGTGGGCCAGGAAATGAGAGCGGCACGCAAGCGTCCGCGGGAAGGAAGCGTCGGACTGCCTGCGCTGACTTCGCGTCATCACTCGGCGGTGCTGAAAAGCGCCGTCGACGGATCTCTTTTGAACAAGCAATAGGGACGGAAACCGAGACGTCCTTACCCCTCCCCCCCTCTCTCTCTCCCCGAGCATGTCGCGTAGCTCGTGCGCACGGAGAGCGCGAGGGAAGGCTGCAACCTCCCTTTGCATCAATTTCGGATGCTAATCGGCGTGTAAACAGTGCGGTGAGCGCCAACCTGCTCACATCTTCACCAACCTTTTGTGTGCTCGTGCGGTGGCACGCGAATCCCAGCTTGGGAAAACGGAAGCTTTACCCGGGCGGGCGTCAGAGGGGGAGCTCCGGTGACCGGGCAAGTTGGGCTCCGGTTGCCCTCGTTCGTTGACGGTTCTCGGGCCTCGGGGGAGGCTGTTCTTGGGAAGGGGCCGTGGGCGCCCTCGGGGGAGGTCACCTGGCACTCCGGTCGGTACACGGGCTCTGCGAAACGAAGCTCGGTTCAGCGAAGTTGAGGGACACGGCCGTCGGATCCTTAGTTCAAGACTCCGACAGCAGACCCTCGCTGTAGCCTTTGGCTCACTGTTTCTGTTTTCTCCTATCAAAACAAGTGCTTTTGAAGATGTGATTAAGCTGGATGCTGTGATGAACCATCCTATACTGGAGCAGCAATTGTCCTTTGTCATGCACGGGCAAGTACGAAATTTCGAAAAGTATCTCGAGGGAAACTGTATACGCGAAGTACACGTGGAACTATTGGTGCATACATGGGTGTTCGTTAATGAGCGGGGAAATGTCCGCCATTTGCACGAAGCATCGATTCTTAATAAAAGAAGTTCGTCAAGGAGCAGCCTCAGCTCAGTTTGTGCGCATTTTTTTTTTTTCGGCGAACGTTCGTGGACATGAGGTGGAAAATGGGAACATCCTTCTTAGGCTTTTGAATATCTTCTAATACCATCGTCCGTAAGGCGCAAGCTGTATTGATGTATATCTGTATTGATAAGAGAAAAAAAAATCAAAATGCATTTCGACGACTTTCATGATCTACTTTTGTTTTATTTTTTTATTTTCTCTACAGATCCTCGCTTCTTTGCAGGTCTCTGCACTCTCCTTCCCGCTCAAGCTTTTCAGATAAGTGCTGGACCCCCCTCCTCCGGCTTGATCCGTTCTACGATGGCGCTGCCTCGTTCCTTCTTGCATGCCAACGCGGAGCGTGCTTTTCGCAGGTTCCGTTCCTGACCCAGAAATCTGCTCTACTAGAAACCATTATGATTAAATGCTGTGACAGCGATTTCACAGAAATTTAGATTTGCCAATTTAGAGATCCTGAGAGCCGCTTCCTTGAAGTATCAGGAAAGGATGAACATTAAAAAGGAAATGAGCTCGGCTGCTCACTCGTCCGCGAAGTGGCCACACTCCCAGCGTGCAGTCCACATCACTGATCAGGGAATCCAACTTTGTCGGTGCATCCGAGGAATCTCTTGCACGAGACGGTCCCTTCATTACTTGCTTCTTAATGCCATTTCCGAGTTTCGTTCATTTACGGGAATGTCTTCGGTGGAATGCCCACATCCGAGCGCACGAGAAGGACTTCGGTCGTGATTTCACATGGAAAGTGACGGCCACTTCTGTACGACATCGAGAGCTCTCCCTTGACAACGATTCAAATTTAAGACCGAAAGGGAAGTCAGCAGATGGAAAAAGGAGGAGAAGAAAAGAAAAATGCCCTCATGTATTTTCAAGTCGTGTTTGTGATGTGCGAATTCAAGTAAGTCTCCAGGCATTCAGGTGATGCCGGGGAATCCCCAAGATCGACCGAAAGCACGAAGAAGCTTCGAGAACGATTTCAACAGCATGCATTTCCACGAAGTGCCCGTAGTGTTCCTTCAGGTTTCGCATCATGGGCAGATAGCCACGGAGGTCCTGGAGGTTTCTCCCTCAACTTATGATCATGCACACGAAAAGTACCTGCATTTCCTGAAATTACTGGCAATCATTTCCTTTTTATGGAAAGCTGATTCCAACCCCTAACCACTGTCTACTACGAAGCAGTACGCTAGAGACGATTTACTGTGTGCATTCTGTAGTTTCGCCCTTCCTCTGCCTTCTACCAAGAAAAAAAACAAACAAACAAACTGCTGGTGATGAATAAAACACATGCTTCGTACTATTCGTTTTCATTTGCATTTGGGCACTTTTCTCATCAAACGGACCACCCCCCTCTTTTTTTTTTAGGAAAAAAAAAAATTAATAAATGCTGAATCAGAAGGCAAAAAAAAAAAAAAAGGAATTTTCTTTTTTTTTTTTGGCTGATACACATTAGTTCAATGTGTCGGAAGCACTGTCTGTGCTTTCCTCCCATAATAACGGAGGAAGATTATCTGTTCTCAGTTCATTGATTGAATTCAAATTACACAATAATCGATAACTGTCTGTACAAGTCCTGTGCTCATCATGGCTGCTAACAGACGATTGATTTTTCCCTTGTTTATAAAATCCGAATGAATTGGAATAGAATTTGTTACTCAATCTTCCCATCAGCTCTTAAAGACCAAGAGAAACCATTTCCTTCGGTTCGTGATCCGCGTACTTCAGATGCGTTCGGTACAGCATCCTTCGGATGCGTAGTTTCGTTTACTTTAATGCAACTGGTACAGCGTCTTGAATAACGTAGTGAGCCATTCATTATTCATGTTTCTTGCATTCCAAGGACGAATTCCTACAATTTTTTCCCATAAAGATTCATTGGGCATTGAATACGTTGATTACAGTGTTTATAGTTTTGGTCCCAATTCTGCATTTTGTGCATTCCCACCGCTCCGAAAACTTTCCGAGGAGACTCATGCTGTTGAATGAAACTCACGAAAATAGGCTTTTGGGCTAATGTTCCAACCTTCCAGTTGGTCCCCACTTTCGAATTCAGTGTTAAGTGTTACGACCAATAACACTTCCAAAAGACCGCCGTGATTTCGTACTAAAAGTGCGACAAGTTTCACATTTTATGGGGACGCTTGCATCGGAGACTTCCCATGACTCCATCTACTAAACACACTTATTTACAGAGGCTGCGAATTTGCTAGACCCTCATCTCAATTTTTATTGAATTTTTACAATCAGCCAGCGGACTAAAGTGATTCCTTGTCTGCCTAAAGTTTGTCTGATGGGGGGGAGGGGTAAACGCAAACAAGCGAACATCGGTGTTTGTGCCTCCCAATCTCATTTGCGAAGACGTGCCCATCCAGCTTCAAAGCAGTTTCAGCCCGCGTACCAAATTACTCCCGGGAAGGCACCTATAGATCGCAGACGAAACCAGTGTACGGTACGCCACGGCTCTCGCCGACCTAGACATGCCTACTGGGAAGCCTTGCTGTTCTTGGTCACAACTGCCTTAGAAGACGTACCGAGCCTTCTGAGAAGGACTCGCAAGTTCAGCTGGCTGTGCACCTTCAAGAGCCCTCCCCCTCCTCGTTTCCTCTGCCTGCGCCATCCAAAGTCGGTTTCGTCCCACACACCACGCTCTTTTCGGTCTTTCGGTATTCTTATAATACGCATTCCCTTTTTTTTGTGGTTGTTCTTGATGAGACGTGCTATGCTTTTAGCACTTCCGTATGAAAAAAAGACAAAAAAAAAAAAAAAAGTTGACACTGTGCTCAAAGACGTGACTTCTTGGAAGACTGTGCTTGAGATTTTTCATATGGTGCAGAAGAAGCACATGCGTTCCGCAGGAGCACAAAAAGGAAAAACCACGAAGGTGGCATTATTTTTCGCTGTACTGCGAACAAATGCCGTTTGTACTGAGCATCAATACTGGTGGTCGTAAAAAAATTGAAAACTGCTGCGTACATCGAAAATGCAAGACACCAAGTACGTGCACGAGTTATGTACGTTCACTTGGAAAACGTTGGGCCCGGAAGGCAGAGCCGCAGACTCCCGAGATGTGGACCACTAGCGGACGCTGCTTTCAAGAGACACACACAGACACACACACACACAAAAACACGGGGAGTACTGAAAAAATGAGCGATGGAGGGAGGGATACGCACTGCATCCCTTGTGCCACTCCCGAACTTCCCGAACAGGAAGTTTACAACAGCTGCTACGCTCGCCGCCGTTTTCCCGTTACATGCAGATCGGGAACGTTTCCCCGCATTAGTTGTATCAAATAGCAACACATCTTAATGAGCTTCCAACCAAATACCCCTTCAAAGGGGGGTCACGGCATCTTTGCATACACAAAAACGAGCGAAAAAATCCCAATTTAATACTATTACTATCGTTCTTCGAGCAATGATTACACACACATGGAGGAAACGAGCGAGGTCTCTCCCAAGCTTTCCTTTTTAAAGGAAGAAATCTTGGAGATTGGAGCTTGGATTAGCAAGCACCTTGTTCGAGGAAACTATGGTCCTTTATTTCGAAAGATCTTGGGGTGTCCATAGGGTGTAGGAAATATCCGGATAAAGTCAAACTCTGAGAAAGGCGAACGCGCATCCCGGATCCCTCCTTTATGAAAAATTTGTTACTAAAGCCACATTACTTTAGTTTATGCATCGAAACTGTCAACTAGGTCGGAACTGGGATGCTTTTTTTCTAACTACAATATTTTATTTTCGGATTACCAGCTGTCCAAAGGAACAACATTTCAAAGAGTTCTTTATAGAAACGTTCTTTTGAAAAATGGCATTTCTTTTTTTTTTTTTTTACATCTTTTCTTGAATTGTCCTCTATGACCCGTGGAAATGATACATGCGATTTTTCACAAAATGCAGGAGCAAAGCACTTTTTGCAGATGAGGGCTACAAGACAGCTTGTAATTTTTTTTTTAAACTAGGATATCTGCATGTAGAAACAAAAAATTAACTTGTTCACTGTGTTTCAGCAGCATCTGCTTCTAAACTGCAAGTGTATTTTCAGGTGAAGAGGCAATCCCTATAACATAACTTTGGAGGTTGAACCTGCTGAAGAAGCAAGAAAGGAGACTGGAAAGAAAAAGGCTGCTACCATCACATCTCATTTTTCATTGACCATTGGAACAAAGGTAATGCAAAGAAAAACCTTTACTGCGATTACAAGTCATTGATAAAAAGCCTGACACAATAAATTATGCAATGTTGCATCAGAATAACGATTTTGGGAGCACTTAAAGAGTTGATGGCTCTCCTTTCAGGCCAAGTTCACAAAACTATTAATTCATAGGAATTAAAGTGTGCAATTCAAAACTCAGCAGACAACTGGCAATTTGATGGATGTGTGGAAACAAATGATTCCGATGCATAACTTTATCATATTCTCTAGAACAGTCACAAGGTTTCACAGAAGGATTTTTGTTGATGTGAGGATGAGGTTCTCATTTTGTACATCAATAACAGAATTGGATTCAATCAGATTTGGTACCTCCAAGGCACAACATAATGAATTAACAGTTCTACATCCTAAAATCATGCTTCTCATGCTTATATGTTTATATGAATTCATATGACTACCACATACTTACCACATACAGAAATGAAAGGAGAAAACGATGTATCATGATGAAAACTGGTTTTATAGAACAGTTTTGTAAAGCAAAGTGAACGCTACACTCACAAAATGCATTTTTGCAACACAAAAGGTGCTACTTTGAAAAGTTTGGCAAAAAAACAGGCTCTACAAAAGCAAAGAACTCGCTCATACGGCATCCGTACTGAAAAAAGACAAAAAAACCGCACTCAACAAAAAGAGCAACTGAAATTCTGCATGGTCCTAACAAAAACGAATAAAGCTGCACACAAAAGAAAACATGAAGTTGTGACTCTAAATGAGAGGAGGAAAAAAAAAAAAAAGGGGGTCGCGTCGCCCGTAATCTCCTGGACGTCCACTGCCGAGCACCGCACTTCCCCGTTGCACTGACCGTCCACACGAGAGCAACCACTTCCACATCGCAGTAAGCCTAAGTTAGCGTGTACGCCCGCAGCGGGACTTCCAAGCGCGCGCGCCTGTGCGACACGCCTGCCAGAGCGCACAGCAGCCGGGAGAAAGGAAGACTCGAGGGAAATAAAAGATTCGGGAATTGATCCAATTCCGAACTAATCGCTCTTCATACCTTTGTCTATTACCCAGGCATCTTATTAGAACTCGTTCCAGAATTGTCTGAGGTAAAGAATACCGAAACTGCTGCTTTGATTTCCAAGTCGAAAAGTGCATTCGGCGGACCGTCAAGGAAAAATCTTTGACAAAACAAACTGGAAGCCTAACAATTCTTCCTATTTTGCTTGCTAATTGCACGTGCGTGTCGGCGTTGAGCACTCAGCTGAAGTGGGAAGGGATCAGTCGAAGAGGGGCTCCTTGGTTCTTGTAAATGAACTTTATCCATACGCAAGGTGCGGTTCGAAACAGAAACAAAAGCATCAGGGCCACATCCCAGAGCCGAAACGAATCGTAAATCATAATCATGTGTTTGATTTACAGTCACTAGTCTTCGCCTCTGGTCCCTGTGCCTTCTGATTAGTCCAGATGTCTTCTGTTGAGATGAAGGTAAAACCAATAAGGCCATAAAAACGGATTTTTGTTCGCATTTCAAGATACTGATTGAAAATTACGAACGCATCAGTAATTTGAAGCAGGAAGAATCCAAGTCCAATCAAAGGACGCTGTGAGCATCCACATCCTAGAAAACCCGGAGTTGCTTCATTCGGTTTTTCGTTAAGAGGGACCGTTACCAAAGCAACGGCCTCCATGAAAGAAGGAACATAAGAGATTATCTTCAAGCACCTGGCTTCCTGATTAAGAACGGAGTTGGTCGTGATGAGTCCGAAATGGTATCGTCATGAGGACTGGTTGACCCACTGCTTCCGAGCAAGGGTCACTCTCTCCATTCCTGCTCGCACTTCGCGCCTTGCCAACCCGGAGCGCTGGATCTGCGAATCAGATCTTCTCTAGTTCCTGGTGAGGCGTTGGGATGTCCCATCTCACAGGTTGATGGCACCGCATACTCCCCTTCGCTTCCTGTCCGGAGGCGCTGCTAGCTGAGCACCCTGCCATCTCGGGAACGTCCCCGAAGCCGCCAGCTTACTACTGAACCCCACGGTAGACGGTCGCGCAATTGGGCTCCTTGGAAGGGTAACGGCGTGCGACCAAAAAGAGGCAACGGGATCCGGGAACAAGAGTAACGAAACGTCGCGAAGCTTTTTTGTTGCTTCCCCGGAAACGGTTGTCCTTAGGGAGGTGCTTCCCTGTAGCTGCGCTATTCGGTGGATGTAAGAAGTAAGATTGAATCCTGGCACCTGGCGTTTGTCTTTTCAGGTGGAGGAGAGGTCCACCATCCTCGCGGCGACTAGCGTGCCTCCTGCTTCAGGACAGATGAACTTCCCGTGCAGGTGGGCGGAGGTGGAGAAAAGCACCAGAGGGCAGCTGTCTTGGTGAGATCCGGGGGTGATGGTACAGAGGTGATGTCCGGACTCCCTAGGGAGTGTTCGCTCCCCCCTTTTCTCCGAGGCTGGGAGCGCAGGTTGACGGAAGGTGGCTTCCCCCGAGGTTGTTCGCTCCCCACTTCTGACCACCCCCTCAGTCCTGCCCCGCAGAGGGGATGACGGTGACGACCTTTTCTTTTTCCTCCTCCTTCTTTCCGTTGCCCGAAAAAGGGGACTCCGCGTGGATTCAGGGAGGTAAAAACAGAAGGAGAGAGAGCAGGAGCGGGGAAGCATCCTCCGGATTCATTGATGGGTTGAGGCAACCTTCGACCTCCAACGTTCACGAGCGTGGCCAGAGAGAGTGGAGGAACAGATGCAAAGAAAGGATCATGAACAACGGCCAGTAGGGCAGGGTGATGCAGGGAGGGGAAAGAAGGGAGGAAAGGGTGGGGCAGTCCCGTTCCTCCGTCGCCCCTCCCCTTTCCTGCCGTTCTCCGCCTTTTGTCCCCTCTTTCGCGGAGAAGAGCCGTGGACTACCTCGTTCGGTTGCGTGAGCGCTGGGGCGACGACTTCCTCCTCCCTCCTCCCCAGCTGGTCGAGAGGGTGCCGTGGTCCCGTCGAAGCAGGGCACCGGTCTGAAAGGCCGAGCCCGACCCGCAGCTTCCTCCTGGAAGCTTCCCTCAGGGGTCGCGCCTTACAGCGTCTGTGCCTTCCTTTCCTCCCTACCCTTCCTGCCTCCACACTGAGAGCGGGAAGGGGAAAGAGAGAGCGACGGGCGTCCTGGCGACTCTGACGTCACCACCGGCTGCTTGAGGCGCCGCCGCTGCGCGGAGGGGGGCGTTGGACTCCGGGATCCCCGGTGGAGAACGCATGCGTCCAGAAAAGGGCGGCGGGAGAGACGGAAGAACCCGTCGCCTGCGGAGGAGTTCCCGCACCTTTTTTCGACAAGTCCATCGTCCTCCCAGAAGACCGACAGACCACAGGCCTCCAGAAGGAGACAGGCAGAGCAAGGGAGGCGAGCTCCCAGTCGAACTCTCTCCTTCCCTCCTCCCTCGCCTGGCGGTTCCGATTCCTGCTGCGTGTGAAGCCACGTGGAAGCTGTGGAGGAGTGGGGAAGAGGAAGACGCGGCGTCCCTCGGTGCTCCCTCCCCCTTTCTAAGAGGGAGGATCGCGCGCTCCCGAAGGGAGCGCGCCCGTTCGATCCCCCCCTTCCGGAACAGTCCCATAAAGACGTGCGAGCGCCCTGCCCCGCCCGCGCGAGCACCGGGAGGGGAAGCTCACGAGGGGAAGCGAGTGCACCCGGAGGCACTCCGGAGAGGGGGCGCTCCCATCGAGGCGCTTCGTTTCGTTCCGCCTTCTTCCCTTCCATCTGGCTCCCTCCGCCGCAGAACATCCTCCCACTGACCCTGGGATCTCTTCCGTGAAGGGGACCCTTGGAATCCTCCGCGCTCTCCCCGGTGTCTACTCCAAGGGACGGGTGCGGGCCGCCAAAGGGTGGGGCTTCCCGGTGGCTGCCACCGGAGCCGCGGAGAGACGGGCGCTCTCCCCGCTGGAGCCTCGGCTCTCCCTTCGGGGAGAGTTGGCGCTCTGGGAGAAGGCAAGCAGGGGGAGCTTCCGGCATGGGTGCGGTGCTTCCCGTAACCTTTGCGAGGGGAAGTGCGGTCATTCACCTCCGCCTCTCTCCTTTCCTTCCTTCCGACTCCGGTGGGACACGGAGGCGCGCGGTGGACCCTTCTTCCAGCCACTACGCGTTCCCTCGACAGCGCCAACAATCCCGGAACCTTCGCCTCCTTCCTGCTCCGGGAAGAGGAGAAAGACCAGCTTCCAGTGGGCGAGCTGGGAAGAGAAGGGGCTGGCTCCGGCTCCGGGGTACCCTCAAGGGCCACTCCTCCCCTCTCTCTCCCTTCCACCTGCCAAAATTCTTAGAGAAGGCCGGAGCAGAAGGAAAGAAAAGGTGAAACTATGAAAACTGGCAGTCGGCCCGTAGCAAGAAGGTCGGGGAGGGAGAGGGATGCGCGGAGATGCCCCACCTCCTCCATCCTGCACCGCTGCCATCAAGGGGGAGACGTGGCTGAGCACGTTGCACGTCCCCTCAGCTGGATCGCTGACCACATGCCCCCCTTTCAGGGTAGATGGGACAAGCAGGGGAGGCCCGCGCTCCGGGAGAGCAGGGAGCCGAAACGGAAGCGTAGTGAAGGCCGATCCGCGCGGAATTGGGACGCTGGTCCGGCTCCCCCCGCGGGGAGCGCGGTAGAGTGACCCCGTGCGGCCTCTCGGGGAAGCAGGGAGGCCGCCCCACATGGCACGGCGGGGGATAGGGGTAACCTGCGCGTGAGGTACAACGCGTGATTTGCGTGGGATCCACCGCGTGTTGCTCGTACGAACTCCTTCGGCCTCGAGGGCCAACCCTCCCCTTCCCTCCAGCTCCGTCTGGAGTCCGCCGAGGCTGTGCGTGCTGCATCGCTATCCAGGGGTCCCCCTTTCCTCTCCCGGGGTGTGTGGCGAGGAGAGGAATGCGCGCCGGGACGGTTCTCTCCGCTCATCCTTCTGACCTCAGGGCGGGTTCCCAGGTGGGCGCGCCAAAGGGCGACCAGCTCTCTGGACGGCGAGGAGAGTCGGCGCGCTCGCACAGCTGGGCCGGGAAAGGGGTGAGGGGGGGGAGGAAGATGGGAAGAAGGGATGGACTCGCTGGAAAGGGGGGTCGTTGAGGAAACGGGACGACTGTCAGAAGGGGAGCAGGAAGCGCCACCACCGGCGGCTCCTTGGCGACGCGAGGGGGGGCAGCGCCACAAATCTCTGAAAGGAGGAAAAGGAATGTACCCGGGGCTCCAGGAGCGACGCCGATGGGGCAGAAAGCAGGGCGGGAAGCGCGCTGATACCTCCCGCGTAGCCTTCGGTGGCGGCGCGTTCGCGCGGGCAGGCGTGTGCATGCATGCACGTGTGAGTGCTCAAAGGAGTCCCTGAGCGGATGCGCACGTGAAGGCGCTCCACTTGGCACACCTATCCAGGATTCGCCTTAAAGATTTGGCTGCTCCACGTCGGGATTTTGGTTTGGGTATCCTGACAATGGAGCGAATCGGACTGCAGGTGCAGTTCCGACTGCTGGCACTGTGTGCCCGGCAGTGGACATCCAGGCACACACAGGGGTGTGTGTGCCTGCACGCATTCTCCTGCGGAGATGCGCCGGCAGCGGAGGACTGCTCTCGCTTTTGCCGGGCACCCAATACACGAAGCGAGGTTTTGGGCTTCCATTGCGGCAGTTGACCGCACTTCTGGAAGCCCATTCGTGGATCTCCTGCCGCCCAATGAACTTCGAAGCTTGGCGGCAGGAGTCTGTTGAATCCTGGGCGGCGTTCCAAGGAATGCGCCCTGAAGATCTTCGCCCCCTGCGCCATCTTCTTCTGCGATCTTTGGAAGAAGTACTGCAGGACGAGGTGAAGTTTTCTACCCTGCCTGCCACGCCTCTCGCCGCAGCGCTGTCTGCCCTCAGGGCAAGAAGCGACAGTTGCCAACCGGTGAGGTGGGAGGTTTCCTGCACGATAGCGGGGAAGACGAAACTCCTTGGCGCCTGGAAGATGAGTGATTTGGCGGACGCCGCCACTCCTCGTTCTACTTCAAAGGGACTCCTCCGGTGGGCAGAAGAACTTGCTGTCACCCCCGAAGAACTTGTAGTCCCTCCACAGTGTGTTGACAGTTCGCTGTTCCCTCTTGCTTGGAAACAAGCCGTGCTGCTTTTCGTTCACTGGGGTTTTCAGTGCAACGAGCGTTGGCATCGAGACTCCGGGGGACTTGCATCTGCGAACTGCGTTCGGTGCGGGTCGACGGAGTCGATCCCGCACCTACTTCTGGACTGCGGTGTCCTACAAGGAACGTGGCGCAGGCTGACAACAGCACTAATGCATCCCGTGGATACCGCAAGAGACTTGCTGCGACGATTCTTCACGCCGAGCGGGCTGTCCCTAAGCGCAAGGATTGCAACCATCGGTTGCATACGCGCAATAGTTTCAGTCCGCCAGGCGTTGGTAATAAACGGGCAGCACCAAGAGGTAATCGGCAAAGCATCCCTCTACATGGAAGCAGCCGCTAGATGGCTTCATTTGACAGAGGAGTCAAAAAGGAATCTCGCCGAAATACACCGCCGGTTTACACAAGCTCAGCAGCGGCCAACCCGGTGATCATTGCCCTACCCTCCATGAACTGATTTTGTATTTTCTTTTCACACCCGCCTCCCAATAGGCTCCGGAACATTTCAGGTGCTCCCTGTTTGAATCCCCGTGAGTACGGAGCCTAACCAAAGACCCGTTACCCTTCCCTCCAGTTTTTGTATTTTTGTTTGTTATCCCCTTATTCCTCCCACGTTGCGAGCGGTTTGTTTACCAGGCCTGCGGGCCGGGAATTTCTCTCTGTTCCCTGTCGTTCTGTTGGTTGGGGACATTGTCCCTGACCAGTTTATTATTATTAATAAACGCCCCGGCGTGACCGGGTGACAAACTTGGCACACCTGTGACGTTCCCGGCATCGACCCCACTGCTTTCTGTGCCCACGTGCGCCTTTCCTTTTTCCCTCTTTTTTTCGGACACGGGATCGTGTCCTGGCAGCACCTCGATGCAAGGGAGGACAACGTCAGTAGGTCAGGCGGTCGTTTCAACGCGCGGTCGAGTTTCTTCCTACTCCTTTCTTTCCTTCCCCTCCCCCTTTCGGTTGCCTTTGGACTCTTCCGTCTCTCCAGGGTCTCCTCCCCTGCATCACGGAATGAGCGCGGGTTCCACAACCACAAGTCGACCTTCGGGAGAGACGGAGCAAGGTGTTCCCGTCCCCGTGCCCATCCCAGGCGCGGGGGCGCCACGATCGGCCTCAAGCAGCTGCTGCTGCTGCTCATCTGATCACGCCCTTCCCCCTTCCTTCCCATCTCGAGGGAGAACTCCGGGAAGACGCGCATTCCTTGGCATCTCTGGTAGTGCTTGCCCGCCGAACATCCCTTCTTGCCTAGCAAGAGGGGTCCCCGGCGCTTCACGGCGGCGCCATCGCGTGATACCGGCTGATCGCCGCCGCAGACTGGGATCGCGTCGCCGGTCGTCCCTGGAAACCGCCTCGCCCTGTCGGACGCTGTTGGCACCCCTCTCGGAACCAATCCTGCCCCCCGTTTGATCGAAGGGTTCCCGCGACCCACTCCCGCTTCCTGCTCGACCGCTTCCTGCAAGACAAGCCAACACGCCGCGTGAGAGCGCCACCTGCCCTGGGAACGCCAAGCAGTCTAGAAAATTCTTTCCCGGAAGTGCTCTTGGCAGGGATAGCAAAGCAGACGATCAGGGAAGGATGGGGAGCAGGGAGGAGAGTTACAGCTCGATTCTCGCGTGGCCTGGAAAGTGGTCCAAGGCCGCAAATGGATGGGAACACGGAGGGCCAGCCCTCGTCCAGTGGGCGGGCCTTGTCGTTGCCCGTGCGGGAAAGTCGCTGGTCCGCGGCGTCAGGGGAAAAACTCGCTGTGCCCTCCGCTCCTGGACGGAGCATGACCACACCTCATGGTTTGGCAGCTGTAGGCGGTGCTTTCTGTTGATCTCTGGCCACCGCCGCCTATCCGTGGGGCATAGCGGGGACGGAGGTGGTTTCCCTCCTCAAGTGCTCCACGACCCGCCCGCCCTCCTTCCGCTCTCTTCCATTCTGCCCGGGGTGGGCCCCGCGGCAGACTCAGCACCCCGCCCTCCCGGAATCCTCCGGAGGGCCAGTGGCGGGGCCAGTGGCCAGTTCCCTCTCCCCTCCTCCTACGGGATGGAGCCTCGTTGCTGAGTTTTGAAGGGGCACTCCCGGCAGACTTCACGCATCCGTTCTCGTCTAGCTGTGAGAAAAGCGGGCCAAGGGGCCGCAGCATCCGGTCATTCGGCTCCCGCACCCATCCGGAACCCCGCACCGCTTCCAGCTCGCCGGAGTCCTGGAGGCATCTGCGTCAGGACTTGCGCTTCCCGAAAGATCGCTCCAGTACACCCTGATTTCCTCCTCCTCGACTGCCCTCCTGTCTGCCCGGACCTTCCCTTTCGGTCGGTGTCTCGGAAGATGCTGGTTCCACCGCCATCCTGGGAGTCTCGGAGTCGCAGGGAAGAGTCCTTACCTCAGCCATTGCGCCCTAGGAAGCGACACGGCGAGCTTAGGAGGCGGATGGAGAAGACCACGCAGCAGCAGTGGGAATCCGGTGACCTCCGGCTAGTCCAGCCAAGGTGGACGCTCGATTTGATGCTCCCGGGAGAAGGGGGGACGCCAGTGCCCTTCCTCCCTTCCTTTACGAATCCTCACAGCACCAAGAGCACAGGCCCAGGGAAGAGGGGAGGGGAGATCGTGGTCTGGATCTCCTTTCCTCCTTGGCGACGGCGAGGGGTTGGGGTCCCTGCAGGCGTCTGCACCCCTTCGGCACAAAGAACGCTGACAGTATCGGGGAGGCGGTCTGCGCCACACCCATGCAACTCTCTGGGACACCTGCCAGGGGTGCAGGGAGTAGGTCGCTGTCCGAATCGACAACCACACCCTGCAATCCGGCACCGTGTGAAGAGAGGAGGACCTTCCGTAGGAGAGGGGGAGCATGCTGCGGAGGCGAAAAAAATCACCTCCCCTACGAACGAACGCTGCGTAACACGAAAGTTCGCTCCGGTAGCGATGGCAACAATGGAGATGATGGTGGCGGATGCACAGGGGACCACCAGAGACGCTAGGCGCCCGGGGGCCGCCCCATCTCCGGGCTTCTGGGCCCCTGTTTGGGGCAGAGAACACCCCCCCTCGGACCGCCATCGGCAGAGGGGCGCGACAAACGCTCCAGACGGAACTGCCTCGCGTCATACTCCCCTCCTCTTGCCTTTTTCCGGAAACGACCCGGCGGGAGCGCGTCTGCGGGGCGGACCTCCCGAAAGACGGGAACGTGCAGTTCCCGGATTGCGGTCGGAACACCCCTCTCAAGGCGATCAGCGCGCGGCTCCTGTCCGTGACCGTTCGCATGAGGCTCTTTCAGGAGCACCGTATCCTGGACTCGACAGCCCGCTTGTCCGCCCCCTTGGGGAGCCCCTGTGAGGGTTCCGAACGCGGAGGCCGGTAAGTCTCTCCTGATCTCGGGATCCATCCGCGCTTCACATCCTTCCGGGATGGTGCTGCCTGCCCGAGGGCCGCCTCCGAGCGGAATGGAAAGCAGGTTGACCTTCCAGGTCGCCACGCGCCGGGTCCGAGCGTCTCCTCTAGGAGCTCTTGCTGCGAGAGAGCGCCAGCAGTAGCAGCGTGGATTCGACTCCTCCCACTCGCTCCCCCGTCGCTAGGGAACGGCCCGAGGTCTCTCCACAGACCGCATCTGCCTCCCCTTTTCCCGGAGGGCCAGTATCCGCCCCCGTGCTGTACAAGGAACACCGCGTTCCTCCCGGAGGAGTGCCTCGTCACTTGCAGACCGGAGATCCCGCGCAGAGGCGCTTCCGGGAGCATGCAGGCGGTGGCAGAGCCGGAGGATCCATCGAGGGGAGCTGGATGCAGGACCGATCGTGACGGAGGCTCCAGCGCACGGCGGATCTGCTGGGAGGAAGCGGCTCAGATGAAGCAGCATTAGCGGAGCTCGCTGCTCCCTTCCTCCATCTCCTCCTCTTTCCCCCTCAAATATCTGCAATGCGGATGACAATCCCAATTCATCTCTTCGGCTTACATCACCCCGCGGATGTTTGCATTTCACTCGGGCTTTCCATGTTGACGGGTCATAACCACGCGCAAATGGAAAACGCGGATGCGATGAAACTCGGTCCAGAGGAGATGATAAAAGCGAGAATCCGAAGATTTGGCAACGGCAGCGGAATCGATGCGAGGCGGCGGAAGCGCCGGGAGCGCACGGGGACAGCCAGACTCGCCCCTTACCCCTTCCGCCTTCCTGCGGAAAGAACTCGGCTGCTGCAGCGCGCGCACGCGCAGGAAGCAAAACGGAAACGCGTCTCTCCGACGAGCGCTCCCGGGACCGAGGAACGGTTGGCCGCAGGGAGCGGCGGCAGCGAATTCCGGAACTCTGAGAAAGAGACGATGGAGTCCTCAAGACGATGGGGTGCTCCCATCCGAAGCCGCCCCCGCCTTGCGAGCGGCATCCTGCTACCCGGGGAAGCCTTCAGGCAGGAGTCTAGAGGGACGCTCCTGTCATCCCGGAGGGGGGTGGCAAGGAGCTGGTTGGCTCAACCGTGAAAGGGAAGGGGGAGGCGGAGGCGAAAGGAGCGTGGGGCCTTTCCACCAATCCAGAGAAGATCAGCGATCTTCCCTCGCCCGCCACTGCATTCGGATTGTTTGTTTTTATTGTCTCATGAAACGAGGAGTCCCCTTCTCCTGGAACCGCTCGCGGAAGGAAGGCAAAAGACGAGGAGGTTGAGACGGGCATATCTGTCTGATCCCTTGCTCGGATTGAGCGTTGCTCTCCCCTCCCAATCCCCGATTCAACAATCGCCTTGACGGTGCAGCCATCGACCGTGCAGTTCAGTGATCACCGCTTGGTTTGCACTGCTCTGCTTTCGCAGATGAGAGATGCCGGGGGAGACCCCAGTCCCGTCCGAGCTCTCAACCCCCCGCGTCTGTCATCAGGACCGGTCCCGGAGGCGATCTCCCGGAAGCGGAAGCCCTCTGCCGTCCCCTCCCGAAGGGGTCATCGGCCGCGTCCCCATGCCGAAGGGAGGAAGGGAGAGGGAGAGGGACTCTCCGGGAAGGGAGAGGACGGGACGGAACCTCCGTCACGTCGGCGCGACGACCAGCGCCAAACCCTCCTGAGCCGTTTTACGGGAACTGGCGTGGGAGCTCTCGAGGCGGAGGGCACGCGGAAGGATACGCTCGGCTCACGCCTCGGGCGGAATCTCTAGGGGATCTCCCCCGAATGGAGGGCTTGCCCGCGATAGAGTCCGCACCTTTCTCTAAAGGGTCCCGGATCAAGGACCCCGGCACAGGCTCCTTTCTTCAGCGGCTCCCTGGAGCAGCAGGCGGAGGGCGCCTACTGCTCGAGGGATCCCCCTGAGGCACCCTCCGCCAGCCGTAGGGTCGTGGCCACCAGTTTGCCTGGTGCCATCTCCCGGAAGAGGCTCCCATCCTGGCACCGCGGCCGAGCGAAGCGTCCGGTAAAGCACGCGACCTTGTGGAACCCTCCCCCCCTCTTCCGAGGAAGGAACGAGGCGTAGACGAACTTTTTCTCCTGCGGTCCCGTTCGATATGAATCCCGGAATCCCCCGAAGGAACGTCCTCCAGGCCTCCCCGCGCGCGTCGCGGGATGGGCTGAACAACCCGGTCGTCGAGCCGCACAGGCTACCTCACGGAGCGTCTCAGTCTCTAAAGTTCCCGCTCCTCGGGACCCACTGATGTGGAACGACCCCATCCTTTGCTTTCTCCCAGCTCGCTGCCCACGGATTCCGCAAGGGGGCGCCTCTCCCCGATCTGTGAGAAACCGTGACCCAATAATGCGGAACGCCCCCTCCCCCCCCAGCTCGCTGTCCGTGTATTCCGCGAGGGCCTCTCCCCGATCTGCAAAAGACCGGGTCCCTTTGTTCGGCGAGCCTAATGATCCCTTTGATGATCTCTAAGAGAAAGGGGGACGGGCCCCTTCCGGGTCTCTTTCCCGCCGACTCCAGGCGAACGAGCCCAACCGGTTAATTGGAAGTTATCGAACTCTGGCTCTGGAACGCCTCGGGAAAAAGGCGCGTTCGAGTCGGGGAGCGGTTGACCCCGGCCGGCGGCTTCTGCGGAGACGCGTCGCCAGGGAGGCCTGCCGAGCAGTCCCTCCCCTTCCTGAGGAAATCGCCCATGAGGAGGGTCCTTTCCGACGAGCGACGCGAGAAATCCGACCAGGAATCGACTCGTCGGCGCGAATCACCGGGAACAAAAGGAGGCACCTCGGAGGACGGGCGCGGCGGCAGGCGGATTTTCCGCGTGTTCGCTTCCGGTTCATCGCGTCCGTTTCCGGCTCCGGAGCCGAACTCTTGGAGCCCCGAGACGCTCCGGCAGCTGCCCAGAATCCCGTCTCGGGAGGGATCGGACCGAGCTCCGGCGCGTCCCTCTCGGGGCGACTCGGGAGAGGAGCCGTGCACGCCTCCTCCCGTCGGCCGGCCGCTTCCGCCCACCCGCCGTTCGACGGTCATCGGACCCGGTCCGGCTGGCCATCTGCCCCAGACCACGCCCAAAAGACAGGTGGCAGGAGCCCAGGGAGCGATCCTCTTTTCCCCAATTCCGCATCCCCAATTTCCCCTCGCATCCTTGAGCCACTTCTTGAGGTGCAGGAAGACGTGGTGGTCACTGGGTACGAGGTCGGAACGGTAAGATCAAAAAGTTCCCATTCGAATATTCGAATTGTCTGGAATGTGAGGACGGCATGTGTGTGGGATCGAAAGGGTGTGTGTGCTTTTGGTGGACTTCACGGAGCCTGGAACAGCCATCTACTGTGCGCAAGTCTATTGTGTAGAAACACTTTCAACACTGCGGCGTGCCGTTCAGAACCGACGACGTGGAATGCTGAGATCGGGAATTGTTCTTCTCCTTCACGACAACGCGCGCCTTGGCAACACATGCTGTCTGCGAAGGAGAAGATGAGGAGTTGAAAACTACAGTGCTGCTGAATTGTCTGAACCCCAAGGCGACGGACTTTTATGCAGAGGGTCTTTCAAAAAGGATCTTCCACGGTATCGAAAGTATTTGGAAAAGAATGATGCACACGTAGAAACATGACAAGGGGATGTAGGTGTTTAGGAGCACCAGTGCATTTTTGTTTCTCTCAGTTGTTCTTCCTTTCTATCCGATCCGCCCTTATTTTTGAAAGGCGCCTCGTAGTACCAGTCCATCCTTGACTGATTTATTTACTCTCTGATGCTTCCATTTTTCTTCTTCTCATCCACCTCAAGTGCCTGAACTACATGAAAGTCGTCTCCGTTGCCTCGGAAGCTGAGGGGCACATTTCTCTGGTCTGACGACTGTCGTGGTGCCATCGCCACCATGGAGAACATGGTTCCATTGTCGAGCACGGGAGCCGGTGGGGGTGGAATAGGTGGTGAATGCTTCAGCCGGTGAATTTCAAGTAGCAAAGAGACGAGTCCGTGGAAATCTGCAGTGGAAAATTTGCCCGCGAGCTGATTGATTTCAGCATGCAACGGATGTAAATGAGTGTTTGATCGGCATCCCTGGATCTTGCGAAAGCATAACCACGTCTTCTGGACCTGTTCTTCAACTGCTTTCGTTGTTCGTCTTCGTCCGACCTGCTTTGGTAACGAAACGGCTTCATCCCATCCCGCGAGGCCGGACACCTTCGATCCCAGTACGATGGGCAACCCTTTCGTCGCCATGGAGGTTTGCTGAGCCGCAGATCCGGAAAGAGGAAAGCCGGAGGTTCCGCTTGGTTTCCTCTCCATCTGTTTGGAGGCACAGGAATGGATGATCTGCGAAATATGTCTCCGTGAAAACCGTCTCTCTGTCTCAGTCCTGTTGAGACTCGCTTCGACCACGAAGGACGGAAGTCTGCTGGGGAGATAAATCGCACGCCCTGCCCATTCCCGGCAACGCTCCATGAAAGTGCACACCACTGTTGCAGTGCTTAGCGGGAAAGTGTTCGGCAACACGTGATTTTACGAGTAATAAAAGCAGTACGGTACGGTAAAAAAAAAAAAAAGAAAAGGAAAGAAAGGAAGAAAAAAGCACGAGCCATGGTTCGTTCGATTTCAGAGCACTTCACGCAGGAAAAACAGGCACTCTTGAGTTCCAGCGATTTCCTCGACTCTAGAGATCTTTGCACTTGAGGACTGTCGACGGTCCCATCAGGATGTTCCTGGATGACGTTGATACAGTCCTCCGAAGTTTTGGACTCCCTCCATCCATCCATGAGGATGCTTGGGATGAGGGGAGAGGTAGCAGCCCGTACTCAGAGTTGCACTTTGCGACGTATTTATAGTCGTTCTATGAGAGTTTCTGGATTCATGCCTCCCTGGAGGCTGGTCGCTTGCCCTGGAACCCCCCAGTCGAGGACAAAGCTTCGGCAGATGTGGAGATGGAACCTGTTTTCGGTGGCACCGCGGACTGGACACTGTCTCGCCTTGGGTGCTGCCTATCCAGCGGCATATCGGCGTGACTCATAGGATCCCTCCGTGTTGAAGCATTGGAAGGTCTCCTTGGACCTCCAGAGGCAGCTCTCCAGGTGGTGGTCCCAGTCGCGAATGGATTAAGGAACGCTCTTCTAAACCTGTCCCCCGTTGATTCCAGAACTTATTGATGTTGTGATCTACGTGGCCCTCCAGGGTTCTGAAGCTAACTTACTCTATTCCAAGCTTCGGTCCCGCCACGTCTCCGAGACTTGCAAGATATCCATCCCTGCATCCGGGTTTATACATCGGAACCTTAGCGTCTCAGGGACATTGCCGCTCTTTTCGCGCTCTCTGGCTGTAATACGAAGGCTTCCTTGGAACCATTCCCGTAGTGGGGCATCTACGAAGGATGTCATTACCATGGCTAGCACCTTGTCCCGGATTTCTGTGCTTTGGGCTACCACTTTCAGCCCCACGAGGCTTTACCGACGAGGCCGTTTTCTCGGCCTTCTCGTGTCCACTTAGTCCGACCGTAGAGTTTTTCCGGTTAGGACTCTGTCGCCACGCCATCCCTGCCTCAAGTAGGCTCGGTGGAGCGCGTACAGAGAGTCCTCCGGTCATCGTTATATCCTCTTGGAACCTGGTGGCTTAGGTGATCCGCGCACTCCAGTGTCACTTCCGTCTGCGCAAGACGCAAGAATCTCAGTTTTGCACGTGGCTTTCCCTCCTTCCACCGAAGGTACTCAGAGACCCCTCCTATGGAAGCATGACAGTTGCTTGGCATCCTTCCCGGGTACATGATAGAAGGCCGCAACCGAACAAGAAGTTGGGTGCCGACACCCCGTCGGAAGCGTTCGGCCCTTCTTGAGTGCGAAACTGCGGTGCCTAGTCGCTTTTCCTCAGTATCTTTTTCATGGTTTCACCTCCATGTTGGCTCGGACACGTGTCGTCTCCAATGTGCACACCTGGGCATGCGATGCTGTCAGCTTTCCTCGAATCCGTTGAATTCCAGGGTAGCCACCCCTGGGATTTTCTCAGTGAGCAGTTTGGACTTGTACAGGGTCGACTATCAGCCACAGTCCGGATTCCACTAGTTCAGCGATGGATAAAAACGTCTTCCAGTCCTCGTCGGTCATGATGACGAGGAGGAAATCGTCGGTGTACTCCAGGAGCGCAACGGATTCTTCTAGTCGAACGCCCTGAAGCGAGCTGGTCAATTCGCTTGCCACCTCTGCCTCCGCGTGAGGTTTGACTTTGGCACACGATAGTCAGAGGATGGCTGAACGTTGGCATGCGTGTACATGTCTGCCTTGGTTGTACCAGTTAACAGCTGCCGTATTTGTTGGATGTTTTTGGCCCTGCACACATTGCTGCCAGCAGCAGAGACTGCCACTGTCTCGAGATTCTGAAGCCTCCAAGCACCTCCGCATAAACCAAAAGCTTCGTCCGTGATTCTGTGATAAGGTCTTGTGTGTGTGTGTATCACATCTTAATGGATTTCAACCCTTCGTGTCATCCCGAATCTTTTTGGTCCGCTTTGTTGAGCAGGAAATTTTTTTGCTCATTGCCGGAAACCGGCTCAGTATCTGAAGCTCTTCCATTGCTAGCCATCTTCCCGAAAAACCGTCCGCGGAATGCGCACGTCTCGCTTGTTTTCCAGAGAAAATTCTCCTCCCTGTGAAAAAGCGAAGCGCGAGCGTTCGTAGGGAATCGTCGAAATCGTCGAATGGCCAGAACGGAATCGTCGGAAACTGTCCAGGGAGCCTTCCCTTTCCTCGAAGCAGCAGCTTTCCCCCCGAACGAAAAATCAGTCACACGATTCGTTGCAGCGCAGATTCATGAGGGAGCGCGGAATCAATAACGCCGGCAAGAAACTTGCATGTTCGACATATCCACCTTGCACAATCCACCTGGCATCTGCATATCTATGTATCTTTAGGGCGCAAGTACCTCCCTGACCACCTATTTGCAGGAGGCGAGGCAGAGGACGCGAGCAAGTGCCCATGAACTGCAGAAATCACGGTTGGTTTCATTTACCTTCCGTAATGGAGACTGTTCTTCAGATGAGGACGCTGGAGCAGCTGCACCGGAATTTTGGCATGGCACACGGCAGTTGGTTCGATCATGTCGTGCTGCTTCACCCGTGCCGGGGAACGCTGATGGGAAGCAACGCAACATTGCAGGGGATTTCGGTGCCCCGAATGAATTCCCGGAAGTAATGCGTACGTTCCAAGTAGACCGTCCCGATAATTTGATCTTATGAGCCAAATGCTACTTGGTTGATTTTTTATTGCTTTTCCGACAGAAGACAGCTATAACGTAGATGTTCAATCGCTGGATCAACTTTTCTCTGCAAATACAACCCGACAAACAGTTTGTACCTAACAGCAAACTGAACCCACTTTCTCTACAAGGAAAAGAAGGGGGAAAAAGGCAAGAAAGAACGAAAAACAAGAGAGAGGAAAAGAATGAAAAATAAATTAGGAGGCACAGCGTTTTTGGTTTCTGCACAAAGGCAAGTTGCTGCTAATAAACGCAATACTCGTATTGAATTAAGGCTAACGATAGCAATGACGACGTTGGCTTAATAATACAATAAAACACAATAAATCATAAATGTAACAAAAGGAACTCTCCCAGGAAGAGAACACCACCACAATACCGTAAAGAGAAATGGCTACTTGAGATTCTGCGGAGGATCGTGACTAAATCTGAATACTTCGACGAACTTGCACGTGTCTGGAGGCAAAATGAAGGCTGGAAGGAAAGAACCTAGTAAACTTCCCGGAAATCCTGTGTGATATCGAGACTGGAAGGCTCAAAGCAGTTTTTCATGGGAACTGTATTGTACTTCGAGAAAATAGCGTTCACGATTTCGAAACACAAGGAGCTAAAAACGTGTGTGCGATGTTTTTATTATTCGTGAGAGCTCACTCTAGAATAACGATAAGAGGAGAGTGATGTAACGGAAACTGGATAGTGATCCTGAGAATTTCGCTCTGCTTAGGAAAATGGAGGCGGTTCGTAACCAATAGCAGCATAGAAGAATTCAAGAAAACACGAAAGCGAAGCAGCTGAAAGACGTTCACAAAACCCATTCTTGTCATCAGAAAGTTGCAGACTTTTCTTCTTGAGAGCACCGAGGTAAGAGGCTGTTGCATTATCACCAGGGAAAAGTGTGAGAGCTTTAGCATTGGGGCTCTACAGAAAACTCCAAGCTGATATTTAATGTATTGCATGATTCTTCTTGAAAAGAAAAAAAAATAAATAAATAAACCTTCTCGCTGCTTTGCTCGGTCTTCTAATCTGTTGACTAATCTAAGGAACTACTGTAACCCTAATTACTGAACAATAATTAACACTCATCCAGGAATATGCAGTGTTGATTTGACACCTATTCATCTTAATACCAGAACGAGGAAGAAGCCATCATTGATGCCGGAATGTTATCATG
This sequence comes from Raillietiella orientalis, assembly GCA_036172245.1. Classification (NCBI taxonomy): domain Eukaryota; kingdom Metazoa; phylum Arthropoda; class Ichthyostraca; order Raillietiellida; family Raillietiellidae; genus Raillietiella; species Raillietiella orientalis. The sequence continues at coordinate 811,960 of JAYWIR010000003.1, read as the reverse complement.
GGAAGAAGCATCAAGGGATAAAAAAGATGATAAGAAAGATAATTCAACGAATTCCTCCCAACTCTAAGACATTACTCCTCAAGTGTGCTGCGGCTTAAGCGTCTCCGAATTCATTTGTAAGCTTTCGAAAAGCATGCAGATGCAGAGATGGATATTGTGAGTTCTGCATCTCGCCCCTTGGCACAGAAATCCTCTTCAGTGTCACAATCGTTGGGAAATCCGCCGTACTTCTGTGTGAAGGAACAGATACTGATGACCTGCTGTCATGTCTCCACGAAATAGAGAAATAACGAGGATCACTCTGAGGATTTCCCAACTTTAAATGAAATCAACTCGTCGACTCGTGTGGAAGATTCCCTGCTTCACTGTGAATCCAGAACAGAATCCTTCCATTCCATTTGAGGGATATCATACTGGATTGTTCAGAGAATACTCTTTGGTGTTTTCTGCCATAAATCTTCATTGAAGGTACAGATCCTTATACGGCTCTTCAAATGCACACTTCTCTCTTCGAGTCATCACAAACGCAATCTGCCGTGCTCTGTTAGGAGAAAACGCTCTCTCCTCTTGAGAAAGATGCGCGATCACGTCGTGATGTGCAGACTCATGGGTGCACGGAAATTTTCGTGTATTCTGTGCGCGATGAAATTGATGAAGAGCAAACAACAGTTTCTATTGCAGGGTCCACTTGCCACAAATCGGCTTTGTAAGGGCTCGGTCGGAAAATGGTACAGCTGCTGTCTGCTGACTCCCTTGTAAAGTGAGCGAGCAAGGACGCTTCATCCCTCGTTTGGGCCTTCTCAGTAGCAGCTTCTTGTTCCTCACCGAAAATGTTTTATAGGAGCTCCTGGGAAGCTTCTCCTTCCCAACTGCATCAAGGCATTGAAATGGTGGCGCATTCTTACGACGCTCTTGACGATATCGTGATGCAGAGTCAATCTTTTGAGCATGCTCAGAGCCATCATTTCATTCTACTGCCTTTTCTATGTAAGTAGCATTCATCCGCACCCCACGAAAGGTGACGTCAAACTACTCTTCGCAGTTTGGTTTATTTCCATCAGAGGTCATGACTGCGTTTACAGCATTATGTGTAATGATGTATATCCTATTGAAGAGTTTGTCTATGGCATCCTGTTGTGAAGACAGGCATGTAAACGTGGATCTCGACGCAGCAGCAGCGCTCCTCAGAGTCAACGCGGACATGATCTCATGAACTACTCACACATCTTTGACGGTCTGAAACATGGCGTATTCCACCTTCACTTCTTAATGATCGGTGATGGCCACTGTTCCGCGTACCAAAATCTCTTTTCATCCACCTACTATATGTCGGAGCTGAGTACCTTTCGGCTCATTGGTGCAACGGAGAATCAGCTCCAGATTTTCAACTTTCTGGATGACAGGAATTTTTTTTAATTCAAGAAGTTTCCTTATTTGATCATTTTGCAAAGTCTCTCTTGAGCTGAAATACCACGGTAGAGGGAAGTTTGTGATGGCAGCCCGACAGCGCGCAGAGCTGCAGTCGACTTGGAGGAGACCAAAGTGTCCATTTTGTTGCTTGCGCGATTTGTCAGCATCTGCTCAGTTTTCCCAGTGAGTGGATCTGATTCAAGAAGCATGTGAATTCAGTTTTCCAGCTAGCAGACAGCTGGAAGCAAAAATTTGCAAAAACAGCAACGGCTGCATTTATGAGAAAAGTTGGAGGTAATTTCCAGAACAAAGTCCCTGGTTCATACGGTTTTGTTACCCTGGAAGTTAATCTGTTTGCATTTCGAAAGGCACGGAAAAGGCAGGCATGGATGGACTGACCCCCGCGGAACCTGCTGCGGACCGCAGACGGAAGCAACCTGCAGGTCTTGCAGCTGGGTGGAAACCTCACTCTCAACATGTCCCGTTTGGCAAGGGTTTGAGGACCTCAGTAGGGAAAAAACCATTCTGCGGATGCAAGCAACTTGGAAGGTGGACGAGGTTTCTCCCGGTTTCCTTCGGGACTGTGAAACAACCGATGTCCTCAGTGCAACTGTTGGGTGCAAAGCTCAGGATCGGAATCACCGGCTCAATCTCGACTCCAATGGAAAACGAAAATTCAGGCAGAACGGATCCCATCTGTTGAAAGTTGTGTCATGCCGATTGCAACCTCTGAAATTGTAAAACCCCATGCACTCATTTGAAAAAAGGAAAGGCTAAGCGATTTGTCGAGAGCGAGTCCTGTTGAGAAACACGAGGAAGGCTTCCTCCCATATCAGTGATCAGCCATTCCGGGTAACTTCGAAAAAAGGAAATGACCGGTGACCCAAGTTACTCAAGAAGTGCAAGCGGTGGCGTGGGAAATCCATACCAACATCTTCCGAGAGGCAGAGGAAAACTACGACTTCCGAGTGTCAGACATGCAGGCGCTCCCCATGCCGTTTACAACAGCCGCATGGTTCAGCTTGAGAAATGTAACTTCGTACTATCAACTTGCCGTAATACAAATTATGGAAGTTAAGCACACAGAGAAGCTGTCGTTGGGGGCGAAGGGGAGGAGAGGGAGGGAAAAAAATGATGCGGTACGAATTGGAAATTTCCCATCAACTCCACGGTGGCGTACTTTGTTATTTTAACCCCTCATCGTTTTTCTGTTGGATGCCTGCATGAAAAGTTCAGCAACTGGCTTTTTAACTTTATGAACCATATGGGTATGGTCAATTATTGTGAGGTTAATGGCTGAACATGGTTAATTATTATACATAAATCCTAACTTGTGAATTGCGATTCCTTGCATGTACATAATATTCTCCTGGTAGCATATGACCCTACATGTATGACATGATGAGTTCCTTGTTGCGTGGTGATGGGACGCAATTGAATTGCTAATCGGAAGCTTTCGTTGAACAGTTGCGTATAGTGCAAAAATGGAGACGCAACGCATCCAAAATAACCTCGAGTTTTGGTACCACGCATCACTCAAACATTCAACACAATGTATGCCTCGATGTCTTGTTGCAACTCAGCTGTTAAAAAGATTGATTTTGTGCACCTGATAGGCCGAGTTTGAATTGGTTTCAAAGAGTTCACACTATGAAACACACTGTTTGCCTCCCCAGTCAAGACATATTACTTTGAAGGCACACTATTAAAAAATCAAAAAGGGGGAAGCTCGTCCAAAAAAAATATCTGAACAAACAAAACAAAAAAGGGTTTCCATATGTTGGCATATGTTTACCACAGTGGGTTGGACAGTGGTTAATGCTGCCAAGCAGTTCAACTAAAATTCAAACCTATGCAGATGGCAACTGGATGAAAAACAGATGAACTAAAAGGAAGAATACCACACTGTTGCTTCTTCTTGCTTGAATTGTGCGCTTATTTTCACAAAGAGCGTGGAAAAAATTCTCCTCCTCTCTCCCCTCCACCCCCACTGCCCCTTCCCCCCCCCCCTCCCAAAAAAAAAAAAAAAAATTTGAATAGACACATTGATTATTTCTTTGCTGCTCCGCTATAGCAAGGCAGCAGGGAAAAACATGCTAGATCTGTAGTACTATTTCCAGTGGTTGGCCCTCCACTTTCACAAGAACAAAAAACAAAACAACTACTGTCCTGTTATAAAGATACACTCACTTCTACTGCAATATTATTAATACTCTTACCCTTCAAGTTTCTATTTTCTGTATTTTAACGTTGCTTGATTCCCATTGTAAATACATGGACTACTTCACATGAATATTCAAGATCATATCCTGATAAAAAGTAAAAAAACTAAAGATCAAGTTCGTAATAAAACTGGTTAATCAAACTTTGGAGTTTGGAATAGAAGAATCCCAATTATTCATTTTACTAAATAAACAAGAACAAACTCAATAATGCAGTATAAGTGCTAATGTTTCTTGAGGTATTGACATTATACTAATGTGTAATCACAGCTACAATTTCAATTTTTCTATTAATGTGTGTATTCCCATTTGTTTGCTGGCTTATGACAAAGTTCACCAATCTACAGAGCATCTTACTGGATGAGAACACTTGTTTCCATTAATTTTCACAGTAAATCTCAAAGAGACTAGTACATTTGAACAAGTATGACGTATCAAGATTGTCACAAACTTTCCAGAAAGCATCCGGAAAGACCCCATGACTAAAGTGGTGTCCATCCATCATCTTGTTCCTATCAAGGGCTCAAGAACACTTATATCATCATCATGGACAGGCATGGCAAGAACTAAAGTAAATACAAAATCATGCGTTAAACACTAGCATTATTCCAGAGTACACAAGTCATTCAAATGAATCATACTCTAAACATTACAGAATCTGTTTTAATGATACAAATAAGATTGTCACCTTCAAGAGAGATTGGAATCTGCTGTACTCCTATTTGCTCCAAATCATCATCAGTGTCAACAGGCTTTCGTAACCTCCAGAAATTTGTCAATTGTAGTAAATCTTTTTTCGAAAAACGATATTTCTCTGGTATTACATTTTCAAAGTAGTCTACAAACAGATGTAAGGAAACCTGCTTAATCTTGCTTACATATCAACATTCATGATTGACAGCAAATAACAGTAATTACCAAAATTTGGATTTAAGTATTTCAAAGCTATACACAGTAATTTCAAACAGATGCTTACCATCAAAGGAATTATATTCTTCTGTAAAAAACTCTGGCTCGGGATAGTCTGCATTTTTCGAGGAAGGTTTACTTTCTAAATTTGCCGACATCAATTGGCTCGTAGGCGCTTTATTTGTCACATTGTTCGCTTTTCCTTTATGCGATGAAAACACATTACTTATGTCTATTAAACCTTGATTTTTCAAGCACAAATTGGCACTCTTATGGTGTTTCCCGCTCATAGGTACACCCAATAATTCAGAGCCATTCCACTGGGTAGACATCTTGAAACAAGAATTTGGAAACGTTACGCGGTGATTACAGAAACTTTTGCTCTTTCACCTAGGCACAACCAACTTGACCAAGGGTGCTCCAATGGAACTTTTTCCTCACTCAATTTTCGATAATGCAAATATTGGGCAAGCACCTGCTTAATCGTTTGCAGACCATTCTAAATGAGTGTCAGAGCATCACGGTTACCACCTTCAAAGTCAGCGTCATTTACAGTATCGTATACTTTCAGAAAGTTCGGACACAATAAAGAATTTCAAACCACAAATCAAAATACAGCCTTGCATCTCTACTTTCAAAATTTCGTTTCATCTGGAATTCTCTATAGTTTTCTCTAAGTATGAATTGGAATCTATTTACATTCAATCAAAATATTTTGAAAAATGATTATATTCATAGGGATGGCAATATTTGATGGTGCAACCAAGATGACAGAACTTACTGCACTTTCTGTTGAATACACTTCTGATATCATATTTAAAACAGCAAAAATCTCTTTGGAACAATGCCTCGAAAATGAAAGTTCAAAAAAATTGGATCAGTGGATCTAAGGAGGAAATGGTTTCAAACTCCCTTTGATACAATGTCTTCGTTATATTTGAAGGAAATAAAGGGAACTCCTGTGGTGAATATGCAGTTATTAACTGAGAGTTTACGAAGAAAGAATTCCTTTTTTTCACCACCAGCATTTAATTTTCCACAAACTAAACAGATCATTATATGTCTAAACTGTCTTATTATAAGATTAAATAATTTGAGAAGTATCTATAAAGTACGTTATCCTTCATGCCAATCTATTAATTATAGGTTCGCATTGTAATCAGTTATTAGAATTGTTAGTAGCATTATTAGCGATGTGGGATATTTGAAGTGATTATGAGAAATCAAGCATTTACAAACAAAAGTAACAGAAAGAAGAAAAAATGTATCTAAGTGAAAAACTGAAGTTAATAAACTGAGAATACTTGACAGAGCATGTTTTGGAAAGGGAAAAAAAAAAAAAAAAAAACTGCGTATTGAATTTTCTGAAGCAAAACTTGTAACTCTGTGACTGAAGCTGGGAAATGCAGAGGACAAAATAGTTTAGAAGTCACAAGGCATTCTGAACAGCTGACAAGAACACTATCTGTACAAATTTCATCGCAGAAACTAGTTAACCATCTTTACATATACCAAAAACCATGCATTTTCTGCGTTGTGACATCCTCTGAGAAATCCGGACTAGCAACATGAAGAAGACTTTTCAAAGCGCTGGCTTTCCCATTTAATTCACCGTGCAGACTTGGCGTGTTGAGTTGATTACTCTTATTCGAGGAGGATATTGAATCGAATTTTGTTATTGAGAATCGAAAATGGATCAACTGAACGAAAATCTATTTTTCCATATTTATATGAACGTACGTAGAGAGATGTTTGTTCACGCAAACGGATATCTGTCGTTAGCTGTCCCATAAGAAATAATAAAAACCAAATGAGAAAACAAATTAACTGTAGGATCGTAAAAATGCAAAAGTAAGTAAATTTTGAAAGGCAAATTCAGAAATCGTCTTTCAACCTAATTTTTGAACTGTCGTCATAATTTCTAAAAGAAAGTTGCGCGAAGGTAAAGGGAGTGGAACGTTGTCAGGATGGAACATTTAAAAAACTGCATCAAGTGATGATTGTAAAAATCCACCTTAAGGTCCACGGACAGCTGTGTGTCATTTCTTGTGTTTACATCCATGGATCAATGCGTTTAGTCTGATTTCGAATTCCTGTCTTACGCACACCAACACCTTGTGGTAAAACCAAGCCAAATGGAACAAAGGCGTAATTAGTGAGAATCTTAATTCTGGATGTTGGAGATGTGGAAGGTTTTCCATCTTATCCGTTATTAAAAATTGCCAGTATCTCAGGCGGGATCATTTTAGAAATACCTGCGTCTCTCTTTCATTTTCAAGAGCTTTTTCCTTGGTAAAAATCCCCAGATACTACACTGCCGCTCGTGTTGCGGCCCTCTTCCCGGATCTGTCATCTTCATCGCATGCTGAGTGTCGGGAGCAAAGGCATGAAAGCGGAAATCGCAGCAAACGTCAGTTGGACCTTGTCGCGTATTCTTTCCTGTTCGGACTCGGTGGGCAGTGGAACAAAGACGGGAACCGTGGCCGAGGCCCCGAAAGAAACTGTTGGAGAAGTTGGCCTACGCGAGAGTTGGTACGCCAGTCGGAATCGCGACACCAAGAAACCGGATGCACGGAGGTGCATCCGGTTTATCGCCGCTGCAAACTGGTACCTCACCCTGCTCCGCTTGCTCCAGCCTATGTGACCACAAAAGAGTCGGTGCGATACGATCACTGGGTTCCATGGCACACTGGAGGTGTAGGCGTTCCGTCTTGAATGGGCCGGATGCGCAGCAGAATTCTGTAGAGGTGGCCCTTCCTTTTCTTTTCCCTTCTCGAAAGGCTGCTGGATTTTCGGATGATCTCGAGGAACATCCTCTGGGACGTGATGGGGAGAACACCGGTTGTTGGGGGAGTCTGTCTCCCTGTTGCCGTTAGACGACGCCGTTCCAGCGCACATTTCCTCCTTTCTGACAGCCTGCGAGGAGAGACCGGGAGGGAAGAAATGCCCACCAAATGAAGCGCCAGGAAAAGCGCAACAAAGCGGAAACTCTCTTGGAGCAGGAAGACTCCCCGTGCGAGAGATCCACGATGACCGCAGCGTAGAACCTCCTGTGCCTTCTCGTTCCCCCTCCCACGTTTCTTTCGCGAGAGCAGCTGGAGGGCCAGTCGGTTTTTTTTTTTTTCGGACCGTTCCAAAATCTTTCATCCTGTCCCAGAGCCACTCTTCAGCATTCCGTGCCCTCTCTTGTCTCTTCTGTTCACCGATGGCGCCGGTCAGAAAGGAGCACTTCCGTACAGGCGAACGAGCGGGGAGAAGAATAAGCGACCACAAGGCTGCAGATGGGGAACGCTGGTTGCAGCGCACAGAGGAGGAAGGACTGAGTGAGCTCTCTCAGAGGCTGGTCTCCGGAACTTTAGCAGGGCGGTGGAGATTTTCCCCTTCAGCGCTCCTCTCCCTGGGGAGATCCATCTCCTGGGAGGAAAGGGTTAGGAGGAACAGGGAAGAAACGGGAATCTTGCAGCGTCCACCGGGTCGGAGGTCCCGCCGCAGAGTCTTCCTCCTCAGGAAAGGGAAGAGGGGTATAGTAAGTAGTCCAGAAAAGGGTGGGCGTGCTCTTCTTGGTGGGTGTGCTTTTCCTGCTTTTTCCCAAGCACCGAGCTCCCTTCCTGGCACGCGCGGGTTAACGGCATCATGAAACGGTGAACGCTCCGTCGTCGCACGCCTGGTTCACTGCCGCTCTCTTCAGGGCCCTTCGCAATTCGCTGCCTCATCGGTGCGTATCGCTTGGCAGATGGGAGGAGGAGGAGAGGGAGAGAGGGAGGGAGGAGGGAGAGGAGGAGAGTTTTACTGTGGAGTGAGTGACCCAGTTTGTGAGGGATGCCGTTGCTGCTGCTACTGCTGATATCCCACTGAATCCGGGGCCTCGGGCCAATTCAGGAATCGCCGGGGACCCCCCACCTATTTCCTGCGTTCTTACTTTGCGTCTCCGTTACATGGAGTTTCGAAACCCTCGCAGATCTCCACATATATCGGAACGCAGGATCGCAATGATGCTCGTAATAATACGTGCACATACACGGATTCGATTGCTTCATCCGCACACTAGTAGGGTGTGTGTGCACATGTATACGGGCGAACGTGAATGCGCCCACGTATGCACACGATGCAAATTTATGGTATACATACATACGTGCATGTATGTATGTATATATGTGTGTGTGCGCGTGTGCGTGCGTGCTTTGGCACCCAGAGTTTTCCACGAAACAGGCGCGTACCGTCGCTGTGGCTTTCCTGGGAAACACAATACCGTGAAGAAATACAATGTTTTAAGCAGTAATACGTCACAGCACCATCCCCGACGGTTTTCTTAGACACTTCCGCTTGATGAATGCGTTAGTACCGCTCCGAAACGAAGCTACCAGACGTGCGAAGCCAAACAACAAATTTCAGAACATCTCCACATCTTCATCCCGCGGATGCCATCACAGAATAACGACTGTCAAAGTAATTTCCATTATTTACCCCCACGTACAACTGAGAGAACCCACGGTCAGACGCAACAATCGATACACACGCACTGCGTCACAGCAACCGTTGCGCAAGATGATGATTTAGGGCCGTTGGAGCGTCCATTTTCCTTCTTCTTTCGAATCGTTTCTTTTTCGTTATGTAACGGCTCTGAAGTATTTTAATAAAGCAGTTGCTGTGAAATGGCTGCGGAAGTTGCAAAGGGATCGGCCAACCACCTGCGTTCTCGGAAAGGAGATCTCTCAAAGAAACGGTGACCGATGCCTTCGCACTTGCATCCTTCCCTTTGGAGAACAAACGAACAACTCGCGATGTGTTGTTCTCTCTGTCTGTTCCAGGAGCGGTTCCGCCTACCGTTCCTAGGGATTTTTCCTCTAGGCAAGAAAGGGGGGGGGGGGGGGAAGAATTGAAAAACGTCTTCCGCAATAAATTGGTGGGAAAAGCAGAAAGGAAGACCAAGGATTCGCAAAGCTCGAGAAGAGATGGGGACAAAGATGTTCCCCCACGTTTCGAGAATGTGTGAAGCAAGGATACTTGGTTCGGCCGCTAATCGGATGCCGCAAGGACACCCTCCAGACTTTCGTTCCCTAAAGGTAGCTGAGCAGAGTGTGAGCACGCACGCAGGTATTGCTCTCCTAAAATTTGCACGGATTCGGTGCACCTTTCCGGATGCCGTCTTCGGTCTTCTTTGCTATTTCCCGATAACATTGGTATTTGCTCTCTGAGGAGAGAGGGAGGCAGAGACGGGAGAAAAAAAACGTTCTTAAACGAGACGAAGTAGGTATTCCCTAAAAGAGACCGCTTCGGTTCCCAGTCTGGTTTCGCGAAACACCGGCAGCAGGAAGCTGTAGACGAGGGACAGCTTTGCGGACGGTGTGTGTGGAAAGAATCGAGCAAATGGTAACCGTCGCCTGCATAACACGGGGGAAAAAAAAAAAAAACGCACACACACACATACACTGGCGGCGTCATTCAGCGTGCAGCGAAACGGTAGCGTTTGTCCCGCGAAAAGCCGGGCTCTCCGGTGACGTAATCGTATCTCCGGTAAATAAAACCTGCATAAAAATAGGTCTCACTACGAGCCCGTGTTTACGCTTTCGAGGAAATCTACGCAGCAAAGCCGCGTCGCTACGTCACCGCCTGCTCGCTACGCATTAGCTCGGGAAGTTTCGATAGCGAATCTGCAACTCGTCAAATCTCTCCATGAATGGATCGGCTGATTCCTAGTTGAGGAGATGCTGGCGAGCGGTGAGCGGGAGCTTCCCGCGTCTTGCTGTCACTGCTAGCAAGAGCGGCACTGCGAAGGGCACGTACCAAAAGAGAAGCGCAAGAGGTTCCTCCTCGGAGGAGGAGCAGTTGGCGTTTACGTCGTAATTTTTTTCCTTCCTTCCTCCTCCTCCTCCTCCTCCTTCCCCCCCCCCCCTCTGCAGGAGAAACCGCTCTTCTCGTGGAGTGCTGCCGTCGATTCTGGCATCAGTCCGAAGTTGAGAAAGAGACGAACGGAGTGCGGACCGCGCGCGGGGAGGAGGTCCGCTGCTTACCAACGAGGACGCTCGTAGAGAAGGAAACTGCCGGCGCCGCCATGAGACCGTTGTTGCGTCAGACGCAGTTTCTCAACCACGGTTTCGGGCTGCTGGCTTTCGCAACGTTGGTGGAAAAACGCGGGGTTGGGGGGGGGGAAGGGAGGGGGAGGAGCGGGAGCGGGAAAAAGGAAACGAGCAGGAAAGCAACACCGGGAGGCGAAGGAAGTTGAGCGCCAGTTGGGAAATCGAGCACCGGCGTTTCCCCTTTCGGCATCGGATGTCTTCGAAAACAACGACCCGGATGTTTGTCGTCGATCTCGGAAATAGCCAGATGGAAAAGAAGAAAAAAACACGAGAGCGCGCACCGAATGGCGGCGATTGGCCAGCAGGAGCAATGACGTCACCTACATCCGATGGAATGCGGCGTAAACACGCGAATGCGTGAGGTGCCGCTGCTCTAGGTGCCTCTGTTGCGTCACCGCGGGAGAGCCAAGGTGGCAGGGAGGGCGTGCACTTCCAACTCTTCCTCTCTCTTTCCCCTTCGCCGGCGGGTCCGGCCCCTGTTCCGTTCTCCCGGGGGAAGCAGTCCCCTTGGAGCTGCTGCGACTCGGGGGTGAGCGCACCGATGGGAGGGGTTGCCCGCGGAGCGTGCGGGACGAGTGAACCCCACATGCTGCCCTCCCCAGACTCCACCCTCCCTCCCTCCCTCCCTCCCTCCCTCCTGAGCGCATATTCTCCTTCATGCGGTTGAACGGCGACGAGGAGGGACGGGAAGTGCGCAGGAAGATCGGGAGAGGGTTGAACTTGGAGCCCTTCGAATTTCCGAGCCAAGGGAAAGGCACCTCAGCCCCCGGAGCGATCCTGCGCGGGGAGGGAGCAGGTTGCGCATCCAGGAATCGGGCGTCCCACGAAACCGGTGCGTACTCCGGAAGTGGGGGGAGCGACCGCTTTTGAGGAGAGGGCGGAGCAGGGCGGGGAAGAGGAGGAGCTCGCCGCGCGATCGCGCAGCACCTTCGTCAGCTGGTTCCAAGTCCCGGTGGGGGCGGTGCTCCCCCATTTCCTTACTTCGCGTAGGAGAACGCTGAAGGATAGGAGGAGGAGGAGGAGCAGGAGGAGGAAAGCTGTTTGATGTAGAGGGCGCGGTGCGTTTGGCAAAGGAATCGAAGACGGAGAGAGCTGCGACCTTACCTTCTGCGGCCAGGTCGCGAAGGTGGGTCTCGCTGGGGTGCACGTCCATTGGTGGGCGCGGAGGAGGCAGTTGAGCACCAGTGCGTGGGAGGGAAGAGAGCTGGGAGCCCCGAGCGCCTTTTCGAGCCCGCTCGCAGGGGAGAAACCCACTCTTCCCTCACTCTCTCCACCCAAAAGTTTGCTTCTCCTGAAACAACTGGAGATGCTGTGCGAGGGATGTCCGAAATCGCCCGTCCACCTCTCGCGCGCGCTCCGGCAGCCAGACTGTCGTCATAGGCCCCGGTGGCGGCGGCATTTCGCCGACAACAATGCTGTCGTCGTTGCGTGACGACGACCGGTCGGGCCGCCTTTGCGAGCACGCAGCCACCAGTCCAGCAGGCTCGCTGCTGCGGAACGTATCGATCAAACTTTTCCCCCTCCGCGAGACTACGCCGCTGTTCGCATTTCGCGGAGCGCCCAGAGAGCCTCCTCGTTCCTCCGCCGTGCCCGTCCCCTCCATCATCCCGAGCCCCATGCGTGCAGCGCGAGCTAGCGTGCACGCTCGGAGGTGGTGGTGAGGACAAGGAAAGAGGGTGGAAGAGAAGCCGATTTCGCTGGCTCTGCTCGAACGGTTTCCCTCGTCTTTGCATCTCTCTACTACCCCTCACTCCTCCCCCTCCCTCCGTTCCCCCTCCCTTTCCTTCCTCCTCCTCCTCCTCCTGAGTGTTTTCCCGCTGCCCATCTACCCACTCGGCTTCGCGTTCCCCCCATAACGCCCGCCGCCCGTCCGCCCTCCCGCCCGCCCGACAATCCTGAAAAGCCTTTTTCCGTACGGCGGCGAGCGAAGCGTTACCGACGGCAGTGACGTCACCCAGTTTCTTCCGTGCTTCCATTGACCCCTGACGTCAGAGACGTAGTAAGGACGGAACTCGGCTGCCGAGCGCAAGCCTTATTGCGACGCCAGCTTCCTCTCGGATGTGTCAGCAAAGACGCGTTTCGTGCGGGTAAGTCCATTTTTTTTGTCCCTTTCGAATTTGCATTTTCGGGCGAGCAGCGGTCGCTGCGGCTGGCCTTTTTTGTTTTGTTTTTTTTTTTTTTTTTGTGCGTGTGTGTGTGTGTGTTTTTCTTCTTGTGTGTGTTGTGTGTGCATGTGTATGTGTGTTGTGTGTGTGTGTGTGTGTGTGGTGTGTGTGAGTGAGTGAGTGAGTGTGCGTGTGCCCCTCTGTGTCTTTCGCCCCCTTCCTTCCTGGCGCCCGCGTTTGCGGTGCGTTCGTACGCGCGCGCGCGCGTGTTTATGATGTGTTGGTGTCTGTGTTTTCTAGTCATTCGCCCTCATTTCGCGTCTTCGGCGGTTGGGTCGGGCCGCGGCCGTCCGATCGCGCGCGGTCAAGGGTTGCCCTCGCTCTGGGGTCCCTTGCCTTCCCGTCCGATGGGCGAGGGGGAAGGGAGGGGTGGTGAGGGTGGAAAGTCGTCTGTCTCCCGCCTCATGTTCTTCGCGCGGCCGGTGCCAGTAGCGGCGCCCTCCGCCTCTGGAGCAGTTCCCCCCCTCCCCCTTTTCTTCTTTTTCCTCCTGGCAAGCACGCTCGTGGGGTGGAGTGGGACGGGGAGGAGCTCGTGGTACCGGGAAGACGTGCGTGTGGTGGATGGTTCTGCCTCCGGATGACCCGTCGTCGCCTCCTCCTCCGCCTTCCCGGTGCCTGCACGGCCAGGTGCGCGCTCTGCTCTTCCCTACCGGAACTCTTCTTTCCCGTGTCGTTACCTTGTGGCGCCGGCCCCTCCGGTTTTTCCCCTCCCGCGTGTCGAGTCGGGAGAGTGCGTGGGAGGGAGGGGGCGCGCTTTTGTTGTCGTCGTCCTCTCGGCGCGCCTGCGCACGCTCTCGCTGGCTCCTCGGGCGGGCCCCTCGGGGAAGAAGAGGGGGGGGGGATTTCCTTCGCGCCAGCCCTCTCCCTCCTGCCCCATTGACGGCTGAGCGGGGGGACGAGGCGGGAGGATTTCCTTTTCGTCTTCGCGCCTTCCTCGGCTCGATCGGCTTCCCCTCGACGTCCCTCCCTCCTCCCCCTTCCTATTTCCCGCCCGCTCCGCGAGTTTTTCTCGCGTGCGAACAATTTGCTTCTTCCCGCGCTCGCTTCCCGACGCGCGTCCCTCGCTCCCCGCTTCTCCTTTCCTCTGCTCTCCCTCCCCCTCTTTTTACTTCTCTCCCCCCCCCCCCTCTTTTCTTTCTTCCCCTCCCCTTCCCTCCTCCTTCCCGCTGACTTTGCGGGTGTCGCCCCAAGAGAGCGCCCCAGCCGGCACGCGCGTCCGCGCGCGCGCTCTTTCTCTCCCTTCTCTTCGGGGGTTGTTGCTCGTCTTCGTCTTCGTCGTCGTGGCCCCTCTTCCCTGTCCGCGCGTCGCGCACGACGTGGTTTCACAACATCCGCCGCCCCGCGCGCGCGTGCACGCGAGGCGGTGCTCGGCGCCTCCCCGCTGCTGAAAAGGCCGAGGAGCCGTGTGCAAAGGAACGGGCGAGCCGAGCGCAGAGAGCCCCGACGCAAAGGAGGGAGCGCGCGCGGGGGTAGGTAGGGGAGGACGAGGTCGCCCCGGCGCCGCCGCCGCGAGGCGGCGAACGTTCGGGGACGAGGGGATTGCCGCCTCACTCCCCTTCACCTCACTCCGTCCCGCAGGGGTGAACGCCCTCTCTCGCATCCCGCGAGACGCGCGCGGTCGCTCCCCCTTGCGCTGGCTGAGGGCAGATGCGTCGCTGTGGCCTCCGGCAGGGGGTTCCCCGCGCTTGCGGGTTAGGGGCAAGCGGCCCGCCCCCTGCCCTGTGCCAGCACCACCCGCGGGCGCTCTCGGTCGAGCCCGAGCAGCGCGCCGTCCTGCTTGTATTGTGGGCTCGAGGGGGTCCCTCGGGCAAGGGGCGGGGAAGGAAAAGAGGGAGGGAAGTGGGGGCGCACGCGCGCGCGCGCTGGCTGCGTTGCATCGCACAGCCTCCCTTCTGGTGCCTCTCCCGCCAGGTGGTGCGCGACCTCCTTTCTGCCTGCTGCCGGCGAGAACGTCCTCGCCATGAAGACGGAAGCCCCGCCGACCAGCCTGCCGTGCGAGGAGTGCGAGCCGGGCCGCCTCCGCTCGGGCGGCGGCGGCCCCTTCGCGGAGGAGCCGCCGTCCTCCCGGCCGAGGGAGGCTGACGCCAGGTGCAGCCAGGGCGGCGGCCCGCCTGCGGCGGCCGCGGTCTCGTCCTCCTCGTCGTGCTCGCCGGACCGCGACGCGGGGGCTACTGCCGGGCTGGCTGCCTCCCTAGCTTCCCTTAGGGAGGAGATCACATCCCTGGACGCGACCTCGGTGAGTGCCCCTCTCCTGGACCGGTCCCGCTCACGTCCCTTGCAGATGGAACTCAGCTTCTACAATGACGACGGCAACTACCAGAGAGTCCTGGTGGAGAAGGGGCTGCGGGCCGTCGACCTGTGCCAGCTGCTGGCCATGAAGAACAGGGGTGCCAAGGACCCCAACTGGACCCTCATAGAGGTCAACAACGACGCGGGCATCGGTGAGGTTCCGTTTGCCTTCCCCTCCTCCCACCCCTCCCATCCCCCCTACGTCCCGCTAGAAGGTCTCCCTCCCCCTTTCTCTCTCTCTCCCGGTGCCCCCTTCTCGCCCCCCGCCGCCGCGCAGAGAGGATCGTGGAGGACCACGAGGAGGTGCTGCCGGTGTACCTGCTCAACAGGACTGCCGTCAAGTTCTTGTTCAAGAAGGAGTTCCGGAAGTTCGAGTTCTTCCACAGCCCCCTGGTGAGTCCGCAGCCCTCTCCCCTGCTCCCGCCCCCAAGAATCCCCGCATCACGATCCTGCTCCTCCCCCACATCCAAGCTTACTTCAACGGGCTCTGTCTCTCCCTGCCAGCAATTCTTCCCGCCGGAGCTCTGCGAGATCAAGGGGACCACGGACGCCACCGCGGACACGTTCGCCCTCGCCAGGAACTTCGCCCTGCAGGTGAGACGGGAATCAAGAGGAAAAAGCGCGCGGGGCATAGCGGGCAGCGTGAGCTACGGCGACGGACTGGCGTTTCGTTCGCGCTCGCATTCCCATTGCGCAGTTCGGGAACGGAGGAGGAAACCGCCTGGTGGGGGACTGCTCTTCTCCCCACGGGGGCAGTCTCCAGGGATGGAACCGGACCGCCGCGGTCTCCTCCAAGGGAGATGTCCCCGCCCGCGGGCCTGCGATCTCTGCTGAAAGCGCGGCTCTTGTGCGTTCGAGCCTCCCGGGGAGGACCTGGACCCGGGGGGAAGGAGAAGCCTTTGTTTGTCCTCTGCTACTGTGCGGAAGAGGGAAGAAAGAACGTACGGGCCCTCTTTGTGTGTTCATCCGTCCCACTGGGGCCAACGTTTTCGCCCCCATCCCCTCCCCATCAACCCTTTTCCTGGTGTATATGCGTGTGCGGGAGGCGATATCCTCGCTCTTTCTTTCCTCTCACCCGCCACAGCTCGCTCTCCACTTCTTCGTTTTTTTTTTTTTTTTTTTTCTCACCACGTTGCTGTATGGGGTTCACAGGGTTTGTGCACCGCACCACCCTACAGAATCGAGAAGGGGAGGAGGAGGATGGATGGTCTGCCGGTCGGGAGGTAGCACGCCTCAGCAGCCATCTATGAACTTGCGAGCAAATTACCCGAGTTGTGCCCGTCGACGAGAGAGGGCGCCACTCGTGAGCGGAACAGCTGTCCGGTGGGAGAAAAAAGGGGGAACGTGCGTGCCTTCGATGGGCTCATGCCTTCATCACATTGGAGAGTCCGGCTGCTTGCAACGGGAAGGGAAGGGGAGTTCCACCACGAGGAAAGAATCGATCACATTGGCTGGTTGGCCTCTTTTCATTCTTGGAACGTCTCCATCTCTCCTTCCCCCCTTCTTCCGGTGCAGGAATGTGGTTCCTTGTGAAGAATAGGGGGAATGGTTGGTGGTGGCGTGGGAAGTAAAGAAAGGGACGAGGTCTCCGTTGACTCTTTGCGGGTTCCCAAGAAGAGTCTTATTTTCTTGCAGATCTTCCTGCTGGCAGTCTGGCCTCCAGCCAACGCTGGTGCGGCGGTGGGTGTGGTAGTGAGTGACGCTTCTGCTACGAGTCACCTTCTCGTCGTCTGCGTCCTCCGTGCTTTGCCGCCGCTCTCCCTTCCTCCCTTCTCCTCCGTCCGTTTCCTGGCTCGCGCGCGCGAGCCCTCGCACTGAGCACCCGGAAGCCGGCAGTGGGCTGCCTGCCCGCGAGGACGGTGCGCGCGTTCTTGCCAGCTCGGGAGGGGGAGTTTCGCGCCTTCTCGATCATCGCTGGAGCGGAGCCCCGTTACAAGGTCACCTCCTCCTCCTATTACCCTATCTATCCCTCCAGGAGCCCGTTCTTCGAACCGGAAATGCTTCCCGTCTTCCCTGTTTCTCCTTGCACGCGGGGAGGCTTCTGTCCCTTCCCTGTTTCGTTTGCGACGGAGGAGGCTTTGGCTCGGGGCTCGGCTGGTGTAGCCGATCTCTCCACGCCTTTCCTTCTTTTTTCTCCGATCCCCGTTAAGGGAGGCCCCACTTTTTCCCATCTCGGCACGGTAAACGATTGTCCTTCCTGCGCTCCTTTCTCTTCAGATCTCCCCCCTCCTCCGCCTTCGGTCTCTCCCTTCTTTCCGCTCTCCCCAGGAGGACCGGTTTCTCCCCGCTCAGCCTTCGCGGACGGGAGGCGCGAGGTAGATCTCTCCCCGGTCGGCGTGGAACGGGAAGGAAGGGATTATCCCTCGGGGGGTTTCGTTGTGTTTCCGCCCTCCGTCTCGAACGACGTCTCTGGCACCGGAAGAAGCTTCTTGCATCCATCCCCCGGGGGTAGAGGGAGAGGTTTCCCTCCCCTCCTCCTTTTCTTCTTCATCGTCTCCTCTGGAGACCCGGGAAAAGCACAACGGGAAAGGATGCGGGCCATGAGCCAAGTGTGGCAAGGACAAGGGCAAAGACCCGGAGCACGAGCCTTGCTGCTTCCCCGTTTACTCGTAAAAGGAAGAGGAGGAGAGAGGACGGCAGGAGGGTGCGTCCCCGTTGTCGAGGCATTCCTTCTCCTGCCGTCGTCAGGAGAGAAGCAGGAAGCAGTAGTGTGGATCCTTCTCCCGGCGGAACCATTTCCGTCCTCCAGGGAAGCCGATGTAACGGGACCTCAGCGAATTTCCAACAGAAGGGGTCGAGATTATGGGAGCTGCTTCGAGGCGAAGCCAGCGACGGTGGCAGCTGGAGCGAACTCTGGTTGGCCTGGTCCGCGTCCCACTTGTAAGCGCGAGCGGGTCCACAATCCCTCTTTTCCTTCCTCCTTTCCCCCCACTCTATCGCGCGGTCGGTGTCGGTGAACTCGTGCCCGTGGCGTTCGTGTGAGCGCGCGAACGTGCATGCCATTTGCATGTTTGCGAGCGCAACTTTTTCCTTTTTCGCCCTCCAAGGTAGAGAGGGGTTGCCGCCTTTTGCTTTCTGGCCGCCGCCTCCCGGTCCTTTTCTTGGAGAATAGGTTTGCTTTGCGCCCGCACACGAGATATCTGCGGTCCCCCTACCCTTTCTCCCTCTCTGGTTCCGCCGCGTGTAGTCTCTTGGTTCGCTGATTCGCGAGTAGATGTCGCGACGAGTGCCAAGCGCCCCCGTACCTCGTTCGGGGCGCTCGCGTAAAGTCTCCTTGAGGCTCCCGAGGTTCAAGATAGCGCTCCAGAATGGAGACTGGGCCGTTCACCGATCTCTCCCGCTTCCCTCCTCCCCTTCCTTCCTTCCTGCATGCTGCGGTGCGCCGGTCGTCAGTCACATACAAATACAAATCGATCGTCCCTTCGCTGTGCGCGCCTTTCTCGCAGTGCTCCCGAGGGAAGCGTACGCGCGTCAGTAGCGGGAGGCACAGGCGAGGTCCCATGAGCTACGCCTGCTTGCCCCGGGCCGTCGCTCATGACGCAGGTCGGCAACTTTGGGTGGACTCGCGAGTACGCGTTGCCGCCCCGGCCGAGGGGTGGGGGCGTGAAGAAAACGATTCTGAGTGTACCTCATGCGCTGTCTTCAACGCGAATGTCCCGTGACCGGCTGCCGCGCCGCCTTATCTTGACGGAGGATATCGGCACGGACGCACGCGCCCTTGTGGTCGCCTACTACCAGGATGTGCCCGCTTGCGCTTTCTCCTTGTCTCCTCCCTTCTGCCTCCTCCTTGAGCGCGCCCAGCACGCCGTTTCGTAAACGGGAGTAGCTCCCGCGATCTTTCTGCCCAGAGTGTGCTGTTGTTCCTGCGCTTTCCTGCCGCCACGCGCGCTTTGTAAGCAAAGCGTGGAGCGCGCCAAGCGGTGCGGCCACGTGCAGATTTGCCTGTGCGTGCTGGCCCGCCGCCTCCGTTCTGTCTCTGCGGGTTCTTTATGGTGGCACTTGGACTCCTGGAGTGTTTTTGCTTTGTTCGTTCGTCGGTGCGTCTTCCCACTCCCGCGCTCGCTCGCCTTCCGGTAGCGGAGCGGAACGGAACGCCTTCAAAGAAAAAAAGATGAGGTTACGATGGGTGGGTTTACGGCTGGTCCCTCCGAGCTGCGGACCGGCAGCCGCGTGGGCGTTCGCAGCTTCACGCGCGCGCACCGGTCTTTTGCGGAGCGTTCGGGTAGAGAGCCGCTCGCCGGGATGTGCTGGTTGGTCTCCGGCGGCCTTCGCAACGCCGCCCAGATACTGTTGAGCCTTGTTGCCGCCTCAGGGAATGGAGGAGGTTTTTCAGTGATCGGGTCGGTGCCGGGCGCGTGGGGTCCCCTTGGATTTCCTTGTCCCGCGGCGGTGGCGGCACCTGTCGGGGAAGCGTGGAGCGCCTCTCCTCCCTCGCGAAGTGTCCCAGACACGATGAGAGGATGCAGTTGCCGTCCGCTACCAGGTCTCCCCTCGGTCCATCCCCTTTCGGCCCGCTGGTGCTGTGCCGAGTGCATCCTAGCGTGGAAAAGGAAGGGACTCTGACAAGGCTGTCCTCCTTTCCCTTGCATCGTTCGGTGCCTGATCCTTCCCTCCCGTTGCCAGCGACGTTCTCCCTTGCGATGCCCATGCGCCCGTCACGTGGGTCTTCTCGGCCGCGGAAAGGGCTGCCCCTCATCGCGACGGTCCAGAGGGACCCGATCGCCTCTCAGAGATCCCGGCCAGCCCCTCCGGTGGAGGTCACGGCCGGCGGAACGTCTCTTCGTCGAAGCGCACATTCTCCGTCGTCTCGTCTTTCGCTCGTGCCTCGGCAGCGGCCAGGCCACCGTAAAGGGAATCGCCCGAGAGACCTGGAACAGTCCCTCTGAGGCCGATGTTGCCGTGCATGCTTACTTCGGGAGGAGCCGCAGGGCGCCTCGTCCGTGCACGCGCTTTAGTCAGTGCCATCTCCCTTCGCACGCGCTGCTGTCTGCGGCGTGTTGGGTCCGTCGTCTGCCCGCGCCTGCTCCCAGAAGCGCTAGGGTATTGGCGAAAGAGGGGACGGTGGACGCGGATCTTCGCCGGTGGCGTGTGCTCGGGGAC
Source organism: Raillietiella orientalis (assembly GCA_036172245.1). NCBI lineage: Eukaryota > Metazoa > Arthropoda > Ichthyostraca > Raillietiellida > Raillietiellidae > Raillietiella > Raillietiella orientalis. The sequence continues at coordinate 791,788 of JAYWIR010000003.1, read as the reverse complement.
GCCACGGTTGCGATTCTCACGCAGACGCGAGCAGCTCGTCGTGGCGCCCCGTGGAGCGCGCTGCCCGACGCCCCATTCTTTTTTTCGTTCTTTTGTTCCCTTTCTCCCCCGTCGCGCTCTCACTTTCTCCTCCTTCCCGCATCTCATCCTTTTCTCCCGTTGCAGAACTCCTTGACGAAGCTCGGAGAGCCACCCCCCATATCCGGGCAGCTATGGTACCGGGAGCCCAACAAGCAGGTCTGGAGCAAAATGCAGTTCACCCTCAGCGACAGGATCCTCCTCATGCACGCCAAGGTAACGCGCACTGCGACCTCGTCCGCCCCCCTTCCCCTCCCCCTCCAGCGACGTGCTGGTCCGGAACACGTCTCCTACAGGAAGTCCCCGCCGAACTCCACCCCTTCCTTCTCCGGTTTCTGGTCGAGCAACCTGGGCAGAAGGAAGGCGTGCCATGGCGACCTCCGTGGAGGAGAGCGTGGGCGGGTGCGAAGAGTGCAGAGGGAAGGGAAGGCAAGGGAAACATAGAGGGGGGAGTGGGAGAGAAGGCTGTGCGCACCCCGCACGTGCCTCTGCTTGCGCGAGGCCGCTCGTCCTCGAGGACTGTCCCGCTCTCCGAGGAAACCCGGTAGCCGGGAGCTGCGAGGAGAGAAGGGACTGGAGGAGGAGGACAAGGCGCAGGGACAAACGTTTTTATCTGGAGCGCTCCCGCGCTGTCGACACCCTGTCTCCTCCCCCTTTCTCGGCGGCTGCAGCCGTCGGCTACACGCCCTTCGCTGTGCTGGGCGCGCTGCCTTCTCCACCCCTTTTCCGTCGCCATAGAAGGGGGGAGCTGCCGGGCAGAAGGTTCCGACAAAGAAGTGGTGCTCTCTCCTGTGGAGAGATCTCGGGGAGGGGGAGGAGGGGAGGAGAATACGCGTAGGTCACCGCGTAGGTGCTCGAGCACCGTGGCCCTCCCCCCCATTCCCCCGGATTCCTCGGACGCAGAATTTTTGCTGACGGCGACTTGCGGGGGATATTTGGGAGGGGGATCCAGGGACATCCTTTTGGCCGCGTGCCGAGCGAAGAGGCGACCTCGTCCCGCAGAGGTCCCTAGCGCCGCTCGCGGACCCCTAGGGCAAAAGGCAACCGGCTCCTGCATCTCGCAGCAGCAGCAGCAGCAGCTCCTTAAAGGATCTTCAGAAGGGGAGAGTTAGGAACGATGGCCGTGGCCCCTCCCCTCCCTCTTCATCCCTCCGGGCTGATTTTGCGTGTGTGGTGCGTCCGCCGATGCGATGACGGCGAGCGAGCGCTCGCAGGGGGCGTCAACCGCACTTCTTCCTCCCCCTCTTCCCGCCTACCTGCGGCCTCCTCGAGCTGCCCGCCAGCGCGGATCCCGGGACTGCACCCGTTGCGACTCCACGCCGCCTTTCCTCCTTCTACCGCCGCTTTCAGGAGGGCCAGGAGAGGGGCGGAGGGCGAGGCGGCCGCCTCTTGCCTCTCTCCTCTCCTCGTGCATTCTCTTTCCCGGGCGCAACAGGATGGAGGGCTTGGTCGGCCGCACGCGGACCTGTGTGTTGGCTGGAGGCGGACGGGCGGGGAGCCTGCCGGGAGCGCCCTCCTCCGGAATGGGTGGATCGCCTCCGCAGGCGTCGTCTTTCCAGTCGCTTTGGGGGCGTTTCGTGTCGAGCCGCACGCCTACCGGAGCCTCCTTGGCGCCTGGAGCTCAGCCCTTTCCATGGCGCATGCCGGGAACCGACGTGCGCACCTCTGGGACGAGAGCCGGGGTGGAGCCGCCGCGGAGGGTTTCCCCTTGCAGGAGGCGCCCTGTTTCGTCTGCCCCCTCCGGTGGGCGGTCGCGGTCGACCTCCCCCATCCGAGGTGAGCGCATCACCGGCGCCTCGCTCTCCGGTCTGCTGCGCCGCCTCAGGCCCACCCGCCAGAGGCGTCCCGGAGCCGCGCGTGCGCTGGAGCTCACCCACGGCGGAGGGGAGGGGTGGAACGTCCGTTCACGCTGCCGGCGAAAACGACACGAACCGGGGGTGGGGATGGGAGGTCACACGCGTCGTAGGTCAATCTTTGCCGTCCCCCTTCTGTTGGCCTGCGAGGGCGCGACCGAGCTTCTTCTGGCGAGTGGTCGTGGTCGCCCGCGGAAGCGTTCTCTGCGCGCTCCCGATTCGTCCTGGGGCACCTCAAAGGCTTTGGCGCTTCCCTGCTCGCAGCGCGCAGGCTCCGCCATGGGAAACGAGGAGGAGGTCCGTCCCGCTCTCTGGAACCGCCCACCGATCTGTTTCCTGGACCCCTCGGGGTTCCCTCCCTATGGGTGGAGCTCCTCGACAACGTATGCTGCCCTCGCGGCCGGAGTGCGTGGTGGGGGAATGGGAAGAGAGAGAGGCTATGGGCGCGGACGGATGACCCTCCCTCCGTTCCCGTCCCTCACACGGAAGCTCCGGTCGCCATTTTACTCGCAAGGACGCCCATACCCTCGCCGGAGGTCCCCCAGCCTTGCTCAGTGGGGCTGGCGCCGCAGAGGCGGCCGATCGGTGCAAGGTGCGGAGGCGTCGCCTCGGGGCCGGAGGGCGGCGTCGCATCTTCTGGGTGCGACCCCCCTCTCGGACGCCTCTGGTTCCGCTTCCCGTCCAGCGGAGCGTCGTCGAGGTCGCCGCCTCGCCCCGCCGCGGTCGAGCGCGCGCGCGCCGCTGACTGAAGGCGGAGGAGGAGCTGCACCCGCGGTCCCCGGTCATGCTGGGTTAGTGCAGTCTTGAAAGGGGGGGGGGGAGAGAGGGAGGCAGATCCTCCCGCTTCGGTTTTCTTCTGGACGCGGGCATCACGTCTCCGATCCCCTCTTCTCCTTCGGAGTTTTCGGTTTCCGTATTTCCCCGGAGTGCGAGGTAGCCCTCGAGTGAAAGCGGCACCCCCGCTGCCCGGCTGGCTGCTGCCCTCTCGGACAGCTCGCCCACCCCGTTTTCCCAGGGGGGGGGGGGGGGACGTTTCGCAGAAGGTAAGGCTCGCCGAAGCCTCCGTCCAACCCCACTCAAGCGAGGGGCAGGCGGCGGGCACGCCCTCGGGTCCCGGCCTCCAGAAGGACCACGCTCTCTGCTTCCGAGTCGCGCACCTGCCCTCTCCATACGACCCTCCTCTCGGCCACGGAGCGGGAAGATGGGTGGCCCCCCGGGGCGCGGGGCGGCCCACGCTTCTCCCCCGTCTTCTTGCCTTCTGCTTTCCCTCATCCGGTGGTCGCGTCGCTGGAGCCCGGCAACTCCTGCGTCTGGCGAGCATCTTTCGCCGGGCTCGGGGAAGGAGAGAGGGAGGAGGAGCGCGGGTTTCCGCGTAACGCGATACATCGCGACGAGCCCGAGCCCCCGTTTCCGGGATGCGGCATTCGAAAGGGGCGGTCCTCGGGACGTCCGCCGCTCCGCAGAGCGGCGGTGCCGGCGGTCACGCGCTCCTCGCCGGCGTTTCGCGCGCGCCTGTGCGTCATCTGTGCCGAGCATAGCGCGCGCGGGCGCGGAGGCAGAAAGCGAGAGGCGGAGCGGGAGTTGCGCGTGTTTCACGTGACTGCCGGAGGCGGATGCTCTCTCGTCGCCGTGGGAGTTGGGGAGGGTGGGGTGGAGGTGGGAGCTCACCTCCGCCACGGGATCGCCTCCTCACTTCCTCTTGTGTGCTCGGGACGGTTTGGTGGGCGACCGGAAATCGTGCGCGCGAAGGTCGCACGTTCGCGACCAGCCTTCCGCCCACATCTGGTGCCGGGGGAGAGTGAAAGTGGAACATCCCGGAGGACGAAGGATGGTTGCCGACGGGAGCGCTCCGCGTGGGGAGGAGGAGGGGGGGAGGAGAGGAGGGCGCCTGGTGGCGGGGTCGCTGCATTTCCGTCGGCCTTCCCACACCAGCGTATTCCCAGTCGGGCGGACGGAGCGCCCACCGGCGCGAGCCCGCAGAGCGGAGTGCAAGCGCCAAATTCGACTGGCGCCGCGCGGCGCTTGGCCGAGCGGGCGCGTGAAGAGGAAATGGAAAGGTCACGTGAGCGTGCTGCCGCCACGTGCGTGCGGCGTTCTCGCATGCGCATACGTCCATCTCCGATTTGGCAGAGTGGCGTCCACAGAGGCCCGGTCGCTGCTGCGGCTGGTGGTGGGGGTGAGGGCGAGAGGGGTGCCACTTTCTCGATCCCCTTGGGAAGAGCGCGATGGTCCCTTCCTTCCAGGATCGCTGCGCCAAATTTCCCTGGTGCTGGTGAGCGCGCTCCCTGCGGGATACGGCGGGGTCTTCTTATCGCAGGCAGGGCAAGGAGGCGAAAGCTGCGTCCCGGTCTGTCGTGGGAGGAGAGGGAGGGGAGGGAAGCCGGACACTGTGACCATGCTGGGTTAGTGCTGCTCCCCCGTTCCGCGGGTCAGCAGGACGCGCGCGCGTGTTTTCCCGTGCCACTTGCTCGCCTGCTGCGTCGCCCCAGGAGGTCGCCATGCGCCCCCTGTCCGTTTGACCAGCTGCCCAACGTCCACTTGAACTCTCCCCACCGGGCCGACGAACATCCTCCGGAGGGGGGGGGGGAGAGGAGGAGGATGGTGTTTACCTTCCGAATCCGGGCGCGCGCATGCGCATGCACGCGCGCGATCTGTCCCGTACACCGTGCGTTGATGAATCATTCGTCATGGCAACATGGTGGCGACGGCGACGGGGACCCTCCTCCCCGCGCGCGCTCGGGAATGAGCGCGCGCCCGCCGAACGGCGCTTTCCACAGGAAGAGCTCCATCCCGATGGTGTTAGCCTGCGGTAGGCCGGGGCCGGCAAGAAGCTGAGGGGGCAGCGCGGTCGTCTGCACGCTACGGGCGCTACCAACCACCCTTGCTACGCGCGCGGGCTGCCCTGGCGTGGTTTTGGGGTTCCTTGCGGGCGTCTCTTCCTCGCTCTTTCTTGCAACTCGAGTGGGGGATTCGGATGGCGACCGCCCAGGGTGCGGTGTCCGTTCTTCACGTCTGGGGCGCGCGCTGCAGTCCGCTCTGGAACCACTCATAGAGCGGGGGAGAGGGGGATTTCGGGGGTTGCGCGCGCGCCGGGAACATGGTTTTGCGCGTGCCATAGTGTCGGCGGGGCGTCTCCCCCCAACCTCGCTCCAGAAACCGCTTCCTTCTAGACATCTGCCAGACTTGGAATTGGAGCCTTGTCGAAGAGCTTTGGTCTCTTGAAGGAAAGGGGGGAATTACGCGAAGGAGGGAAGCGCGCGCGAAAGAGAGCGCGCCCGCGCTGCTTGGTAACCTCTTGCGTTCCTCCATCTTTTACGTCAAGCAGCTGAATCTGTGTGCGCACAGCAGCATCCGCGCGCCGAAGTGCTTACTCTTTCGTTTCTTTTCGTAGAACAACTCCAAAAAGCCCCTTGGGTTCGTCCAGTATGCGGCCATGGAAACGTACAATGTGTACAGTATTTTTCGAAGCGACTTCCGTACCCCGACAGACTTTGGCATCTGCTTGATGCCCGCGGAAAATGCCGAGGACGGCATGCCCAAGTTCTTGTTCTGTGATACAGAGAAGATCAAGTCGTCGTGGGTCGCAGCCCTACGGATGGCTCGCTACGGCGTGCAGCTAAGGGACAACTACTTGCAGTCTCGCCAGAGGCTGCAGGAGTCTTTCTCGCCGTCTTTACCGGATTACTTCAATCCCCACAAGGATTCTCACGTGAGTGTTTTGCGGTCTCACGTCCCGGCGCGCGTCCCTTTGCCCGTTGCGTGGGGGGCTGCTGCGCACGCAGCAGCGAATGAAGGGGCCGGTCTTTCGCGCCGACCGCAAAAGCGGGCACCCGACGTGCACCGACGGCCGATGGGATCGGGAAAGGCGCGACGATTGCGGGCCGCCGTCCGCGGAGACGGCGGCAGCAGCGCGATCTCTCCTCCGATCGCTTCCCAAGGGTCCCCCCCCCCCCCCGCCAGAAATGCCCGGCCGTGTTTGTTCGCGCCCCCCGAAAAAAAGGACACCCGTGTCGCCGCCCCCTGGGGGCGTACGGATCGAAATCACGCTGCCTGCCGGGTGTGTGCAGCCTGCCGCCGTGCCTAACGGTACACGGAGATTTATTTTAGCGGAGTGGCTGCTTGCAAGCGCCCGCGTGTATTTGGAGCGCATGTGCGGTTCACTTGGCGCGATCGCCTTTTAATTCCTCGTTTCCGCGTTTCCAGTAGCGAACGAGAGCTGTTCGTGTGCTGCCGTACTGCGCGCGCGTGCTCACCCGGTCAACCCGCAGTGTAAAGGGCAAAAGGCGTTCCCGGCAAACCGGTTGCTCTCGTCGGCACTCGCTGCGGTTCGGAAGCGGGAAGCTGCATCATGAGAGTGTTGGTCAAGTTCGCGAAAATGGTGCACTTGCTGAAGAAAAGTGTTCACTCCATGGTGATACAGATCCGCGAACGCCGTGCGAGCAGCAGGCCGCAAGGGATGAAGGAGATCTGCTTGAGAAAGGTTTTCATCTTTGTTGCATTGCTCGGAGACGGTGTGTGGTGATCGCTCGCGGTGGTGGCGCGGTGGTTGTCTGCGCCGCGCGGCATTTGCTTGCTCCGCGTCGGCGTTCGAGTGCTCTCGCCGTGCTGCAGGCGTTCTTTGGGTCACTCGGGCATTGTCTTCAACAGGAGATTCAGAAATCTCGCGTCGCAATGGACTTCACCGGCCCTAGCGGTCGCATCGTGGAAGATCCACGTGAGGCTCTCGCCATCGCCGTGGCAGAAGGTCATTCGTGGAGGAAGCGGCGTGGCTTGAACTCCTTGTTGGGAGGTTCCCGTAAGAGCCCATCCTTGGATCTGCATTCTGTACAGCCGTGGTTTCATAACGGACTGACGAGGGAAGCGGCGGAGCAGCTTCTCAGGAAACACGGGACTGTGGATGGGTAAATGGACGGAGTTTTGAAATTTTCTCTGTGATTTCCTCCTCCTCCTCCTCCTTCATCTTTCGTTTTTCCTCCCCCCCCCCCCTCATCTCTCTCTTTTTTGTTTTTTTAGGGTTTTCCTCGTGAGAAACAGTCACAGTCGGAAAGGCAGTTTTGTCTTATCGTTCATCTACGACGGCCGTATCTACCACTCGCAAATCTCTGTGGTAGGTGTGCTTGTTGCTCAAGATTTGAAGAAGCGAAAGTTTTCGTGATTTGTCGTTCTTTGTGTCGGAGGGAAGAGGGGGGGGGGAGGAAGGGGAATGCTACCAACATAAAGTATAACTTCGCGCGCTTTTCAGTGTGCAAAAAGTGTTGTGTGTTTTGACTGTTCTTGCGGATGTTTGGATGGAAACGGTTTTTTTTTTTTTTTTCTTTTTTTTTTTTTTTTTGTGTGTGTGTGTGTGTGTGTCTGTCTGCTTTTCACTCCATTTTCTTATCTCAGATAACAGATCGATTGAAAGGAGTGAATTGCTTCACTCTGGACAAAGGCGATACCAAGTTCTTCGACTTGATCCAGCTGATCGACTTCTATCAGCTGAACAGAGGATGCCTACCTGTTAGACTGACGTATTACTTGGTAGTCAGCGCGACCAAATGTGCTCTGCAAACCGACAGCCTGTACGCGTCCAGCTGCTGACCAGAAACCAACTTTAGTATGTGTGTCATCAATACTTTGGAGTTTCCCCTTGGAGTCGGTCTCGACTGTTGTATTCTGTTGGCGTTGGAAGAGGTGAAGGGAACGTTCTGCGACGGGGAACGCAGCGCTTGATCTCAAGGATGCAGCAGCAGCAGCGAGGAAGAAGAAAAAAAGAAACTCTTTAACGTCCAGACCAATTTGTGATACCAAAGAACGCTCAGGTGGCCGAAACGCTGAGGAATTTTGTTCAAATTATCATTAGCTTTGCATGTTGGAATGTGTCTATGTATTACATTATTATTCTAATTCCAAGGTGGTGTTATTATTAGTATTGCTGTTTTTCCTCCCTTTTCCCCTTCCTTCCTGTGAAAAGAAATGAGCGAAATAAAAACGGGAAGAAGTCGTTCATCGAACAGGAATTACGTTACAGTTCCAGCAGTGCGTACGAATGAATCTTCAGGGAGAATATGCGGTAATAAAACGACTGTGAATTGGTCGCCTACGGGGACGATTGTGTCGTTTCCACCTTTGGTCGTGCTTTCCCTGTTGCTCGCTTCTTCCCCTTTGGTTCCAAAGTGGTGGAGAGGACGCCCTGTGCGTCCACAGGAACTTCCGAAGGCGAGGCGAAGCGCCAACTTCGGGCGTTCGTCTTCGGCACGCCTCCAGCTGCGCTCCGACGAGGTGGCTGCGAGTGGACGGTCGTGGATCAGGAGCACCCTCTGCAGCCACTGGCAGTTCGTTGCCGTACGCCTTTTCAGATAACGACCTCTTTCCCTCGCGCAGGCTCTCTCGTCGGCAGCACTTCAGTCGGTGATCGAGAAATTGGATTTGCAGAGCTGACGCTCCCTTCCTTCCGTTGTAACCGAAGCATCTTCTTGCCCACGGCCGGAATGCAGATGCACCCCACCGTCTGCGTTTCTTTTCTTCCCCCTCCCCCCCCCCCATCCCTTCCTTTCCTCCCTCCGCCAGCAGCGTGGTTCTTCGCGCGTCGCTCGAATATTCGCTCGCCTCGCTGAGAGGATCGCGTTGGAGGGCATGCGTTCTTCTCGCCGTCAAAGAGCCGATTCGCCGGACCCCTGTCGGGAAAATGGGAGGGGCGGGCTTCGAGGACTTTTTTCTCGACCGTCCACCGTTACGCAGAGGCCCATGCGACGACCGCTGGTCGCCACAGGGAAGGGAAGAGCGGCCGCGCCGAGTGCAGAAACGCCGCGGGAGAAAGTACCACCGGAAATCGCAAGGCGAGGCCTCCCTTTCGTGCACTCCTTCCTGCTGCCGGCTCTCGTCTGGCGCTTGCCCTGCTGCGCCCTCGAGTCCGAAAGGCGTTCTCCGTCGGAGCGCCCTTTTTATACAGCCCCTGCGGAAGCGGATGGTCTTCGTCTCGAATGTACGCTTGGAAGGGAGCATCCCAATTGCTGCTGAATTCGGGACGGGGGAGGGGGGGAGATTCCCTCAAGTTCCCGTCCGAGTGCTGGCGTTTCCGTAGGAAAGTGGCAGTGATTGATCGGCGCGCAGATCAGAGTTCATCAGAAACTCCGGGAAGAAAGTCCTGCGGCTGGTGACAAGGCAACGACAGATTTCTTGCTTGCGGCTCGGGAGCAGCCCTGCGAGCGCGCTGCTCGCTGGATGTGTGTGTCTGCGGGCTCGGCGGCCAACTTGGCAATCCTGCGGGGAGTGATTGCCGATCATGAAATACCGTGCTGTTTTTTTTGTTTTGCCTTTTCCTCCATCCCGTCGCTTGAAGTTTCGCCGAGCGACAGGAGTGATTTATTGCTTTGTTTTCGCCTTTTCTTTGTTTTGTTTTGTTTTTCGTTTGTTTTCGCTACTGTTCTGATTTTTTCCCCCAATTCTTCGCGATTTCTTTGCCTTCCGGCCCGTCACTCACCGTTTCTGTTTCCTCAAACCGGTTTGTTTTTTTTTTTTGTTTTTTTTCTGTTTTTTTTTTTTTGTGTGTGTTCCCCATTTGGCGGTGGTCGCGTACGATCTGCCATCGGGAGAAACGTGAAGACGCCCATCGCAGTTTGAGCGATCACAAGGAACACCGTGTTTCGTGGCCAGCATCCCCAGAGTTTTCCGAAAAGTCCTTCTCTCTGCGCTCGCGATGCTCTTTGCTCCTTCCTCCGGGACGCATCCTGGAAACCAAGATGAAAGTCGTTCGCAAGATGGGTGCCGCAAAGTTTGTTTCGGCATGCGGCGGAAAGCCGCATCTTTAATCGCATTATTAGCATATCATAAACACGCCTGATGTTCGAGTCAAATAGGGGAAATGTGGGGCCTGCGGAAATTTACTGCTCGAGCTCGGGTACCGGAAGAAATCAGCCACTCTTCCCCGGAACTGCCTCTTCATCTCGAGGAAGCGAGGCGTCTTGAAATCACCACCGCCACATACGGACGGGCACTTATTCGATTCTTTCCCAAACACACATTTTATCGTCTTCCACCTTTTGTGTGTTTGGACACGAGAAGCAGAATTGCTTTTATTTTCTCTCTCTCTCTCTCCCCCCCCCCCCCCCTTGCCCTGCTTTTCAGTGCAGGCTTGCGAATGGCCCGCCCTTCCTTCCGTAGCCACTCAGGGAAGCAGAACTGGTTGACTCAGCAAAACCCATCACTGAACAATCTTCGCCGTTCCCATGCGTCCAGATTCCCCGCTTCGTCCAGGCGTCCCGGGTACCTCGATAAGGAAGACTCTTTGCAACGGAGCGAGGAGGTGCCTGAAGCAGAGCCTCACTCCGTACCCTTAGGTAATCACCCCGTATCCTCGGATGCTGGATCGAGTTTTCTGGCTCCATCCGTACCGGGGGGTGGGAAGGGGGGCGGGGGGCACTCGCCGCGCGCGCGCGCCGTGGTTTGGTTCGCCTCCGACGAGAACTGTTTCCTGCCGTGTCGGAATTATCACCGCGGGCATTCCTGTCGCTCTCTCTCTCTCTCTCTCTCTCTCTCTCTCTCTCTCTCTCTCTCTCTCTCTCCTCCTCCTCCTCGGTGGTGATGCGTTCACGCCTTCCTCGCGCGTGCGCAGGGATCTCTGTTCCCAGCTCTCTCGCGCTTGATCTCGGAGGGTTTCGATGCTGCTGCTCTCCGGTCGCTGACGCAACCGTAGAGCGTCGTTGTGCTTATCGTGTCCTGGGCGACGCTTCGTTAGGCTAGGGGTAGGTGGGTGATCCTCGTTCTCCCGCTGTAGGCAAGTCGCCTCGTTCCGTTCCGCTCCCCCACTCGAGAGCTCGCCGTGAGCCCGGCGATCTCTGCGCCGATTTCTGCGGACGGACCACTCGGCGGTCTGACGGAGGGCGTTCCGAAGGGGAGAACTTTTCCTGCCGCCCGAGGCGTGTCTTCCGAATTCAGGCCGCCGATCGGCACAGTATTCCCGCGATCCCGGAGGAAGGAATTTCCATTCTCCTGTTCAGGAACGGAACAATTTTCCCGTCAGGCACACACAGGGTCCATCTGAACGGCTAGGCGTTGATCGAAACGAACGCGAGGTCAGGAGGACAGTTCCGGAACAACTCGTTCCAGGAAACTTGCCAACGGCGGCTTCCAAGGCGGCGGACGGGAATTCTTCGAAAGGAACTTTTGGAACTCCGCCTCTCCCGCGGGTAGCGGGGAAGAATTCAAATCGATAAGAATACCTGCCGTACGGCCAACTGCTCTCGGAGTGTGGGTTCGTCAGGTGTGGCGCACGATCGAGACGAACGAAGGAGAGGAGGACGAAGTTCAGACAGGCAAATCCGCCTGATGCAGCCTCATGTACCTGTTCCGCGCAATCTTCGTGCGTTGTTACGTGGCACCGCAGCACCGCGTTTCCCCGCTGCGCGTCACGCATCCCGAAACCCTCTGCTTTGCTCTCGACCGCTCACGCTCAGAAAGACCATCAGAAAGAGCGACAGCGGAACGAAGAACGACGGAAGCGGATGCCCAGTTGAATCTGCGTCGCGACACGAATGGGACTAGTGGACGTGGAGACCGACCGACCTCTGCACCCCCAAGTCGTCGTGTGACGTGACACGTGTGTGCTTCGGAGGAGAAGTGACCTCTTGGTCCATGGCTCTCTGGAAGCGAGTGGGGAGGTGTCCGCGAAGAGATCGAGGCGCTTTCCGCACCGTGGCGAGGCGGCGTGTCGCCGTCGGGAGAGGGAGCGACCGCCCTCTCCCGATACTGACCGACGCCATCTTGCGCCTTTCGCGTCGCACCACGCCTGAGAATGTGGCAGGCAAAGATGGTCTTCAGAATTCTTCCAGTTTCCCCGGAGAAGAATCCAATTTGTTCCAAGTGAACTGCTCGAAGGATTCATGGATGCGGAACGGAAGTTGTCAGGAGAGGTTTCTTGAAACTGATGTTGAACGATTCGGGGGCATTTGATTTGTGGAGTCCACCAGGCGCGAAGAAGGAGGAGGGGAGGAGTACGCTGCTAAGCCTTGGAAAGAAAGAGGCTTGTAGGCAAGCGCAGCACGTGGAAGGTGGTTCCATCAAGAAGAAAAGAGGGAAACTCGGCTGCTGTTAAATTCGTAAAAAACCACCCGAAAAAAGGGATTCGTATGAGGCTATGCTGGGTCCGTGCACCCAGCATTTGGTTTACTTCCCTGGAATCCTTAAACTGCTCCGGCTTGGCGCTTCCTGGTCTCTGAAGCACCACTCTTTTATCGGTTTCCAATATCGTTCAAAGCAGCCATCGCTAAACCCTGCTTCCGAGGAAAACAAACCCGCAATGACCGAAGCACACTTCCACCTGGAGGTCAAGAAGGGAAAAAAAGGCAAACCGATCTGACAGTGTGGCTGCTGGACTAAGTTGCGTCATCTCGTAGGCGTGCATGCTGCCGTCAGCCATCTTCCTGTTTCCGAGGTGCATCGGATTGCACGAGTACGGCTGGAGCGAAAACGGCAGCAGCGTACCGCACGCCTGTGTCGCGTACACAGCAGGCGCAGTGCAGTGTTTGTAGGGAAGAACCTCATCCCGACCCTATCCCGCGGAGCTCGATCCGCCGTGGGGACGACCTCGAGGTTTTCTTCTCCTCTCCCCTTGTGCGTTTTTCTCCCTCCCATTGGCTGGCGTTACTGCCGAAGTTGCCGCTCGTATCTCGAGATTTCCGAGAAGCGGCGACACCTTTGAACCTTCTGCGCGGTGCGCGCAGCAGTGGGTTGCTTTCGGATGCACGAGGTCAGGGTGGTCCTTCTTTTCTCGGCAGCGCTTCCTTGAGTGCTCCGCGATTCCAGTTTTTTTTTTTTTTTCTTCTTCTTCTTCCTGTCCTTCCCTGGGTGTTTCCCCGGGAAGTTCGAAGCCTTTCACTCATGGAACCGTTCTCTTGTGGTCGAATGGTCCGGGCACCGTAATTTAGAATCCCAGAGTGCGCATCCTCTGCAATTATCCTCAGCAGTCTTCGGAAAAAGCCTCTTTTTTTTCTTCTTGAAGCCCCGCTCACAAGATACGGAACTTTCCCGCGTCGTGCCTCTCATAATCGGCGTCTCCACGCAGTGACTGCGAGATTCTGCGTCGGCAACCCTCTCCACGACCGGAAAACTCCAAAGCACTTCCGCTTTCCTCATTCTAGGATCGCAGGCTCAATTTTCGCGGGTGTGGATGTTCCACGGATAGCGATGCGAGACGAAGTGCAGCAGGAACAACAGCTGTCCGAAAGCGAATAAAAGAAGTGGTCCCCATGAAAGCGTGTTGCCACTTAATTAATGAGACCTTCATGAAGAATTGAGCGACGCATGCCTTTTCCCGATGGCAGTGTCGTCACGAAGGCTACTCTGCCGATGACCACTGGTTAAGCAGAAGGCAGTCCGGGTAGAGCGAGTGCGCATTCGACCACCGTGCTGGTCTGCAAGGTGCGAGGCGGGACGCAGTCCAAACAGGGAGCATGCGCAGGTCAAAATGTAATTAATGGCCTGGGAAGCGCGAAGCAGCAAATCACACATGATCCTCCTATTCGATGATTGAGACGTGGGACGTCTTCATCGTGTGCTCCAAGGGGCCGAATCGGAGCCGGCAGCGAGCACGGGAGTTTCCTCCGACAGGACGCGAATTCAGCCCGGAGAAAGGATGAAGAGCGAGGAGGTGGACGCGGACCGTGCCGTCCACTTTCCACAGGGAGATGCGTGTTGTGCCGATGGTCAATAACACATCGGAGGGATCGAGCGCCTTCTCGCAGCGACTCTCCCTTATGCGAGAACGCGGCCACGCTTTCGTCACGTCCCTTCCGCCCCCGTAGGGGACGCAGCTCTTTGCTGCGCGCTGGCTTCCCCCTACTGCAGCTGCACCCCCACACACAAGCAACCGGCTCGTGGTCCTGAGGCAGCAATTCCTTTTTAATCTGTGGAAGAATCGTAGTCCACTTCAACTGCTTACGCTGCCGATTCCTCAGCGAGCGTTTGACCCGGGGTTCAGGGATCGAGGTCACCCTCAAGCGGTATGAGTAAAATAGGCACTGCCCTTGGGGATGTGCACCGGGTCCCGCCTGCCGGCTGCGGTTCGTCGGATGCGGGGATGGATTGGGTCTTCCTTCCACCGTTCCCGTTCACTGTCCACAGACTGCGGTCCGCGCTGCCGGCGAGGAAGCAGCTGGGAACGGATCGCAGCGCCCTGCTCTTTAAGCAGGAGAGAAAATTCCAGGTGACACGGCGACGCTCCGTGGCAGGGATGGCGCTCTCCTAGCAGAGGAGTGGGTCAGTCGAACGCGTTTGCCAGTTCCTCGGGCGCGTGCAAAGGGAAGAATGAACGAGAACGCCATGGGTCGCAAGAGCCAATCAGGCGGCCAGAAGTTCGTTTTTCAAGCGACCATCCCAAGGCATGGAGCGCTGCGCAATCGGACCCCCTGCAACCTCCCCTACCTGTGACTTCCGCACTTATTCACGCGCACCCTCCGAAGAGCGCTGATCACGTGCATGATGATCCGGGCTAGGGCATCGGATGGAGGGGAATCATTGGCCAGTCCGCGGTCACGGAAGCCGAAGACGCCCCTCTGGGTGGCTCGCTACTTCGCGTCTCGCGGATCGGCGCTTCCTCCCCTCCGTTTTTCCTCTGCGTGAACTCCGGGTGGTGACAGAGATCCGGAATGGCGTCGTTCAGCATGTGAGGTGAAGGTACTGCCGCAAAGTTCCCAGCTCCTCAGCGCCAACGACAGCGACGTCCCCGCGGATCGGCCGGACGGAGTCGCGACCGAGGGAATAGTTGGGAGGAGGGAGGGAGGATATTCGATGTGCATCGTCCAGCTCGCTTCGGATGACCGAAAATTTCGAACGGTTCTGCAATTTGTCTCTGGAGGCGGTGGTGCTGGAGCCGCGTCGTTGTGGTGCAGAAGATCATAGCGATGCTCTCTCGTTTATTGCATCTGGAGATGCAGGAATCGATTCCGGCATCGCCAGGGAGGGCAGTGACCTCGAGTGTTTTAGAGGTAATTCGAAATTTGCCGCGAGAAAGTGCTCTGCGGCTGCTTCTACCTGGAGGTCACTCATCTGCCGTCTGTCTTCTGGCAAGCCGATCGCGCCAACGCAAATTGTGCACCTCCTTCCGCTCGGAATTTGTCTCTTCGAAGGCAAACAGAAGCTCGCGTTGACCCCTCTCCCCTGCGGTCCAGAGGTGCTCGGAACGGTCTGCGAACCGGTGGCTGCTTTTCCTATGCTCCTCCTTCTCCCCCCCTTCTCCCCTTCTCTGGACCAGCGCTTCTTCTCGAATCGGCTGTCGACCCCCTCCCCCCCTCTCGTGCCTCGTGGTGGTGGGGGGTTGCGTCTCTGGGCTGAGTTACGTGAGCCAATGGGCATCTACTCGCGGCTGCAGAGATGCAGTCGCCGACTCCCGGGAGGGAACAGGCGAGGAGCAGTTCTGGCACGCGCGGCGCGTGTGCCGACACGTGAGGTGTCCCTGTGCGGCTTCTGACTGCGGGAGCGGCTCGGGAGGAGTTCCCTCTCGTTTCCAGGAATCATGTTCGCCATTCCCGTCCTTCGGCGGCACTGCTCGGACGGCGGTTTCCGTCTCCTCGCGTGGACGTGTCGAACGCGATTGGTCCGGCTGCGACCTTGAACTCTGTCGCACCCTTTTCGGTTTCTGTCGGAGCTGTTGGCACACTCCTGCGCTGTCCAATCCCTGTGGCTTTCGCGCGCCCGCGGAGGAGGTGCGACAGATTCTTCTCTCTCCCCTCGTGGGCACAGCGTCGTCCCTTGACCACTTTCGCTGCCCTCAGAGACCCATGGGCAACGGCCGGAGCCGAACTGGAAAGGGGATCGCCTCCTCGCCCGGGTGGCCCCTCTCCCCCCTTCCCCAGTGCGACCTCGGCCACCGAGTGTTCGTGCACGGAGAGCATGCAAGCGATCGCCTCGGCAGCCGAACGCCTCCAGTTGCCCTCAAACGCTGTCCTGGAAAAGAGCCTGCAGGCTAGGCCTGGTCTAACAGGTTCTGTCTCTGCGGCCGGGGACCGCTGCGGCAGCGCCGTCGGCTCACGGAACCTCTCGCCGACAGGAGAGCTGCTGCCCCGCGGCGCGGGAGCCCGGCGTATCCGATCGGCGCGCCGCGGAACACCTCGGGCGGTTTTCCCGCCGGCTGACGAACGGTGAGCTTAGCTTGGGAACCGTCGCCGATCCTCCTTGCTCGGGAGAGGCCGCCGAGCTCCCGGCGTCCGATCGATGGTGGCCTCTTTCCCTCAGCGCCCACCCGACTCTCTCGTTGGTTCTCGGGAGCTCGCGGTCCCTCTCGCCGATCGTGGGGACGTGAGGGGGACGTCCGGCGGCAAGGAAAGGAGGGGGGAGGGGATCTTCAGCGCCCGGAGATTCGCCCAAAGCTCTCGAGTTCGTGTGACGCGGGACTCACCCGGTGAGGATTCTCGTTTTCTCGTTCCTCAGACGATCGCCAGGGGTCGGGTCTGCACTCGCTGCCTTCGTCGCACCTGGGGGCCGGCGACGTGCACCAGTAAGCTCCTGTCCAAGCAACGACTGCTGCCTGGATCCGCGTGCAGGATGTCTCCTCCCCCTCGTTCCATGACGCGTGTCCCCGACGACATCCGAAGTGGCCCGAGTCCCCCTCCCCCGCGTTGCGCCGGGAGCTCGCTGGAAGCGGAGGGCTGGGCAGGGGAGGAAAGAACTTGTGCCGGATCCGCACGGGAGGACGGGCTACCCGTCGCCTTTCCCCGAAAGCTTCGTGCCCGAGCGTTGCACCGGTCCTTCGGTTCCCCGAGGCGATCCTCGCGCGCGCGCGGTTGGCGCGTTTCTTCGCTCTAGGCCTCGCGCGGAGTTCCCTCCGGGTTCCGGAACTGGAAGGCATCTGAACGCGGTCCTCGCTTCCTTGGGAAGGCGGAAAGGCGGCGGGCACTCCCTCGGAAGGCAAGGGAGAGGACGCGACGAGCGGTACGGGAACTCGCAAAGGAGAACCTGCGTGACGTCACCGGTGGAGCCCGAGAGCGTCGGATGGGGCGGTGTTTCGCCTGATGGGCGCTTGCGGGGGATTTTGATGGGGAAGAGGCGGGAAAGGGGAGTTCGGTGAGCGTGCGTTCGTGCCTGCGCGCCATCCTTCGTCCTATTCAAGTCCTCGGAGCATGAAGCCTCAGGGTAGTCTATTTTTTTCGGCAGAGTGCCCAATAGAGTAGCTCAGAAAGCGATTCCCATCCCCTCACCTGAATCCTCGTCTTTGAGCGCGTTGAGTAGGAGCCTGAGAATCCTAGTTGGGGGTGTTTCTTTGGATGACCCGGAAGAGAAGGTGTAGTCACGAAGACACTCCCTCCGGTTCCGTCCTCGGGCGCCCGGGGCGTCTTGTGCGGTTCGAAGAGACGGACTCGCTTCTCGGCGCGCTCGGGTCCGCCACGGGGAAGGTGGTGTGCTGCCGCCTTTCCCGCGGCGGGCGCCACCTGACCTAGCTGGACCAAGGTGCAAAGGAAGCGAAACGGACCGATGAGGACAGACTATCAGCGTAGCAAAGATCACGGGACGAAGATCTGCAATGGATGGCTTGGCTAACGGGTTGGTTGCTTCGGCAGAAGGAGCGGGACGACAGGAAGGAGGAAGATGGAGCAAAAAGAGAGTCATCCGCGCAGCGGCTCACGTTCTACTCCTTTGCGGGAAGCGCAGGGAGTCCGTATGGGTTCCGGCGTTGCCTGCTTTTTGCTTGGAATTCGTCGAGGGCAGCCAAACGTCGGTTCCGAGGAAGATCGCAACGGCATCTCGTTGGACTGAGGTCGGACGCGCTTCCAGAATCCTCTATTCCTCCTCCTCCTCCGTCTTCGCTTTTGCCTCGCAACTTTAGGGAAACCGCGGTTGTTTCGACTCGACTGGAAGTCTGCCGCTCTGCGTCGGTTCCTCTGAGCGCTGCTTCGGCCGCTGCATCTTCGGAGGTCACTAGCGAATCTCCTGCCACCTCAACCCTTTTGCCTCTTGAGAAGAGATAGGCGCACAGCGTCCAGAGGCATCGTTGCTACGCTGCAGCATGAGAACAGTGGCCGAGCGACCCTCGTGATGTCGGCGCGCGACTCAATCTGACTGCTTCCAGTAGCCCCGACAGCCTCCAGCTGGAAAGTGGGCTCCAAATTTGGTTGTCTTCCCTCCCCACGCGATCTGGGATGTCAGGGACTGCTAGAGTGCGACGCTGGAGAGCCTTCCATCCAGGAATCCCTTCGTTGTGCTCGGGAGCACCTTCTTGAACCCGGATCAAGTCCTCTTGGGGTTCTACCAGTGCGGTAGCGAGGCAGCTGCAAGAAAAAGCCATCTCAGCGAGCGCAGTTCGCGACCCGTCTTGGAATTCCCCTCTGTCTCGCATAAGACGAGGAGGAGCATCCATCCGGCTCGCGCCTGCAAGGTGACGGATGTAGCACCAAGGAGACGACAGCACGCCTGCTGCCATCGTGCCATGCACTGTGTTGCTACGTTGTTGCACGGTTTGCTCCTGCTTTGGTGTGCCTTCGCCTTCCACCCAGCGATGTCATGGCACTTTCTCCCGTGTTCGGACCGTTAACGCAGCAATGCCGCCATACCCCGTCCTGGGATCCTTCGCAGCCTAGGTTTCGCCTATCTCTTTGGCAGCTCCTTGTTGCTTTTCAACAATGGCTCCTCTTAGGCTCATCTTGCATTCCTCAGGAACTGAAGGGCGTGAACCTGGCTGTGACCGATCCATCCTTCATCAAGCAGGGGCACCGATTTCTCTCTTTCGGACGGGATTCGTGCAGGCCGACGCTCACGAAAGATTCTCCCCAGTGCTCCTGCTCTCTTCCTCCACATAAGGCGAAAGCGAAATTTTCCTCGGGGAGCAATTCCTTCGCCCTCCCTAGCTGGTTATCTTCTCATTCCTTGGTTGCCCAGCATCATTTCAAGCAAAAGGTCTGTTTGCCTTTGGGAGACTTTTACGACGCTCAGTTGAGCATCGACTTCCGGAAGACAAGAATAAAGTAGCCCCTAAAGACCTAAAGAGAATTTCTCTTCTCCAGGATCAGCTCCTCCCCGCTTGGTCGCTGCTTGCCCTAATCGGGAGGGCCTCTGACCTCCCCTGTCCTTTCTGGGTAATGGGCATGTTTTGTGTAATGAGCACGGGCTGCTCGATTATGGCCGCGCGAAGGGATCATCCGACAGCAAGCCAGAAGAACCTCCAGTCAGGAAGAGCCCCTCTTTGCACGGTGCTATGCACATCTCTGCATCCGGTGAGAACCACATACCCTATGAAAGTTCACCCATTCCGAAAATTGCAGTCCTTTCACCGTCGTCACTTTCACCACCCCACGGTGATGAGATTTGTCTGCTTGTGATTCTTATTATTCTTATTCTCCTAATCACTCTTGGATCTTTTCTCAACGCTCAGTTGTTTTCCCGCGTCGGAGACCGTGTGTCTGCCGCGGTCTCCGCGCGTGGCATTACCAAGAGTCGCGGTTTGAATATTCGGGAAGAAATCCGACGCAGTGCGTCGTGGGTTCCCAGTTCCACTCTCAAGACGACGCTGGTCAGCCTGCTTTCATTAGGGTGCGCATTGGTGGCGGTTCAAACCGGATGCCCCCCAATGAGGGCTGGGACATTGGGAGTCGACCTTCGGGTCCTTCGAGGAATCAAGGAGTGAGGATTTCCCCCTGCGGTTGCGCAATGGAGAGAAATCCCCATTCCGGGGGGTCCCTCCGCGTCGTACTGATGAAGTAGGTGTGTAACCACCTCTCCCGAGCGTGCAGAAAAGCGAGCCGATCCCTTCGGGGAAGCAGCGTCCTTCTGAAATTCGGAAGTATTCCTTCGGGGTTTTCTCCAGAGGAGCAAAAACAGGAGCGGATCCCTTGAGGGGGATCCCTCCGGAGAAGAAAAATGGGAGTGGAGCCCTCCGGGAGTTCCTCCGCAGAGAGGAAGGAAGAAGATTCCCTTCGGAGACAACCAGGGTGGAAGGTTCTCTTCGGGGATCCTTTCCCCAGGCGTGAGAGGAATGGACTCCATGCCCTTCCTGGATTGCGAGGAGCCGTAAGAGGGTCTCTTAGCCTGATTACGGTTGTTGATCTTTTTTTACCACATAATCCTCACCTGGATGACTTGGTATTGCAATGTGTGTGGCACCCGGAACCATCTCGACTCCCAGGTCAGTAGCACCCTATGGTAGCAATTCCCACGGTCCTTATTGTTTTGAACATCTCCGTTTCCAATTTCCGTCTGTTGGGTAACCCAGAGTAGGCCCTCGAATATGCTGTTATCTTTTCGGGTGAAAGATATAATGAAACGGAAAGATTTTCTCGTAAGTGAACTTCACGGTACACGTTGACCGCTGGTCAGAGGCACATTTTGGTTCGAACGTTCCTATCGAGGACGCAATGGCTACAATGTTTCCAGCTGGTATCCTGGTTTCGCATTCCCCCTCAGGGCAGACAGTCTCAGTTATTCCGAGATGCAAGGGAGATGCGCGATTCCTATCACTATTTTGGGTCAGAGTTCGCTCACCTGTTGTTGAATGAGCGAAAGCGGTCGCTTCTCTCCCTCACGAAAAGAGTTAATCATGAGATTCGCAAGAAAATAGTGAACCGATCAGATATGAAGTGCAATGTCCCGCATCTTCATTTGTGGGACCCGCCGGCATCTCGGCGAGGGATGTGCTTGCGTGAACCAACACGACGTTCTCACGAACGGCGAGCTACATCTGCCTTCGCTTTGTCTTCACAAGCCGAAGGACCCTTGCTCTCCTGGTGTGCCTGCGATCGGAAACCTCCAAAACGCTCGCCCGTCTGTAGCAGCCAGATGAATTCGTTTCCCCTCCGAGGTCTTCATGGCTGTCCGGTTTTGCGTGTCCCGATTTTTATTCCTGTGTTTGGAAGGGTTCCCACGCGAGGGAGTCACGGGCGTTGAAGGTTCGATCCTTCTTCTATCCACACTCGCGGAAACGGAACTTCGCGACTGGAAGCGGGGCGATTTCAGGGCCCGCAGAGAAACCTTGCTGATGTGATTTCTGGTGGAATCGGAATGGTGCAGCTGTCGTCGAACGCTGGATCCCTCAGACTCAGAAGTGGCAAAGACACTTCAATGTACGAGACCACGGTACGACCGCGCTCCCAGTAGGTGGCCTTGCACCACGCATGGGCATTTTCTCTCGGAACAACGTGCCGAAAACAGGTAGGATCTTCTTACTGATGTCCGGGAGATTCTCGGAACACGCCTCGACCTTCGGAACAGAAAATACATGCTTATGGCGCCGACCGCTCAAAGAGATGCCATGGTCTTTCCAGCCTTTCGGACAAGTCCGACGGCTTTGACGATGAAAACTGCTTCAGAGCTGTTCGCGTTTCGACCAAAAAGTTCTAAACCCTCTTCGGGAGATCCGGTGAACGGTGGCTGCGAAAACAACGCATCTGAGAGTGTTCGTTCCCGGCGCAGTAGGCGGTGAGATGAGCAAACCGGGACGGGACATCATGGGGTATGCGAGAAGTCGGGAATCGAGCCTCCGGCTGGAGCCAAGCACATGGACCTTCTGGTAGGGAGAGCTGAAGGCGACAAGTGGAGAGTGCGCGTTTCATCGCCACATGAGACGTACAGTTGACTCCCGGCGCGCATGGATCCTAGGGTGCAGGGAAAGCACCCAGGAGCACATCCATGCCCAGCCTTGGACAGCATCTTGAATTTGGAGCTACCCCTTGTCTACTAAGGATCACCCCGGTTACCGTCTCATACACGCCTAAGCTCGTTGGAGTATTGTCCACTGGAGGCAAAGAGGGTCTCTTTCGCTGGAGAAGGTTCGGTACGCATATTCATGCGCATTCCCGGCAGCCGCGCGAGGGACCCCAGGAGGATTGCTAGGAGGTACCACCGGCTGGACAGCCATGCCAGGGAGGAGGTGCATGGCAAACGAGAGCCAGTGAGCCGCAGGGGCCAGTGAGCCCCTGCGGGGGCTCCGTCCCGGAAATCGGCTAGGAGCCCGTGCCTCCGATCCTAGCAAGGGGTGGAAGAAGGGAAAGCACGACAGGGGGAGGAAGAGGGGCAAGCCCCGACGCTGCCTCTCCGCGTCTCCGCCAGAGAATTGCTAGCGCCTCGTTCTCCCTCCCCCCCTGCGCTCGCGCGAGCGCCGGAGGTGGGGTCCCCGAAGGGCTGGCTGGCATCCGGCGGCGCGTGAGGTCCCGGGTAGCTCAGGTCTGCTGAATCGGATGGCTGCTGCAGCCAGCCGGGGTGCACAACGGGCACTCTTTCAGCCAGGATGCCACTAGTGCAATGTGACCACTGATGCATAGCATCGCTCCTCCTGTGATGGAGAATTCCCCAGGGATTTATTTTTTACGTTCCGAAATTTCGGATGGAAGCTCCCTGGAAAACTGTTCGCTTGGAAACTGACGCATCGAGATGAGCCGCCTGGTGAACTTCCCACCGGCTGCATGCGATGGTTGGACACGCATCTTCCAAAGGTCTCTCTCATACTTCTGCTGGTCTTCCCGTGCTGAACACGCACATGGCGAGGAGTTTTCGTCTGGGAAACCAAGCGGGTGCTTCGCACGGTCTGCATCGGTGTCTGTTGCCTTTGCAACGGAAGCTGATTCCACGAGGAAGGGTGCTACCTTGGATAAGATGGTGAGGATGTTCCTCTTTATCGTTTCCAAAGCTGGATGAACACTTTTAATCCCACACCTTTTTTTCTTTCTTTCTTCCTTTCTGTTTGTGCGTGATTCGCTTTCTTTCAGTTATATGCCATTGAAAGGTGCTCATCGTCATTGGCACAAAAAGTCGGTTGCTGACTTTTATCATCGTTATCTCCTGTCGTGTTGCCTCAGTGTTTATTTGCTTCCTTTTTTCTTCAAAACCAAGGCCTCTTCCGTAGTAGCCGGAGGGAAGGCGGTTGTCTCCGAGTGGAGAGAGCTCGGAAGGATTGCTTCCTGTCGCTCCCGGAAAGGTCTCGACTGACCGCTCCCCTTGAGGTAACTGCACGCGGAAGACCTCCACCCCTTGCCTGCAGCGTCTTAGAAGTTCGCGTCCTTTCCCTTCCGACAGTATCTCCCAACGCTCCTCCTCTTCTCCATGGTGTCTTCCTCCCCAGAGGAGCTCCACCGCTGGATCGGATGGCTGGGTAGAGGAGAAGCTGGATTCCCTGGAAG
This sequence comes from Raillietiella orientalis, assembly GCA_036172245.1. NCBI lineage: Eukaryota > Metazoa > Arthropoda > Ichthyostraca > Raillietiellida > Raillietiellidae > Raillietiella > Raillietiella orientalis. The sequence goes on along the minus strand of JAYWIR010000003.1, from coordinate 768,783 downwards.
CTTGTGGTGAAACAGCCGCGAAGAATGCCTATTGCGAGCTCATCAGCGATGGTGTTGGAGCCTACTTCTAGAAGTGGCTGGAGACACAGACTGTCTCCTGCTTCCTTCTGGGTACAAAAGCGAGGCCAGTCCGTATCTCCACCCACTTCCTTAAGAAGTCCCGGGAGTTTCCCTAGCAGTCATTTCCGGACTCCTAGAAAACTGGAGGAAGGTAGGCGGTAGAGAAGCAACTGCAGGAGCTCGGCTGCGCGCTTTGGTAGTCGACTCTGACGAAGACTTCCTTCTTGGGGTGGCAGCATGGGCGGGTGCACACATCTGAAGCTCCGAGGAGCCCCTCCTATCATTCCACTTCGATTTCTCGGAAGGAGAAGAAGGAGAAGGATGGTGGGAGGGCTGAAGAGTTCTCTCTTCATGTGCTTGTTCTCTGGAGTCATGGCCGCGGTGGCGGTCGCTCGACGATTAGTCGGTCTCCCCGTAGTGCATCCATGGCTCGACTGCTCCGCAAGCTGGTAGAGGGAGTTGGGGAGGCCGCAAGCGTTTCGAACGTTTTCCGCGTGGGATCTAGGAAGGAGAGGTCATTGTGTTCCTTTCTGGATGCCCCTTAAGTGGAGGGACACTCTAGTGATGCGCGATTCACACTACCAACGAAGAGAACCGTAATGATCGCGATGGATCCCATGGAAATCTGGCTCACCCCCTTCTCAACCATCGTCTTCCTCTACTATCTTTCCCAAAAGGTCGTTGGGATTCCCTGCGGCCTGCTGGCTCCTCGGATCCTGGAGCGTTCCTCAAACTGAGGCGGGCGAGGTTGGAGGAGCGTGACCTCAGTCAAGTCGTCAGGAGAAACCGAGGTAAGGTGGATGACCTCTCTGTTGGATCCGACTTCCTGAGAAAGGATTCCCCTGAGAGCAGGGCACTTGTCTTGGGACTTGTTCCCTGAGAAAGGAACAAGTCCCCGCAGCACCCGATGATGGTCAAGAGGAAGAGAGGCTCCACCGGTGGCACTCACGATACTCCATTCGTTGGGTGATGGCGAGGTGTGGATTTGTTCTACCTATGTGGGCAGCCCCGAAATGCTCGCTGGCTCAGCTCGTCCATCTGCCTTCGAAGAGGAGGAACCAGCGAGCACGTCCGAAAGCCTCGTCTGAATGACCTTCAAAAAGTACTTTCATTCCCCTCGGTGAGCAGCGCAGCAACAAAGGGAAGCTCTACTCGGAGACTCGAGAGGTCTCTTTCGGGGTGTGTCCCGACTGACCACGCGCACCCTGGCGCATCTCCGCCGAAAGCCAGTCTGGGACGACGCGTCTCATAGGAGCTTGCAGTCTGCTGCAATTCAATGGACCGAAGAGGCCTTAATAAAGTGCCGAATGCTCGAAGCGCTGGGAGTTTCACATAGGGGAGGACGCGTTTTCTTCAGGAATCCGCGCTTGATCCGAGAATGAGGGGGAGAGAGGAGAACCTAAAAAATGAGGAGAGGAACCGACGACTAGGTGGGAGAGGTTGCTTGAGGAGTTTTGCCCGTGTTTGCGGAAGGAGATCCGTGCGCCCCGAGAGTACGAACTCCTTGGCTACTTTTCCTCGGAAGGCGTCGACCAAGAGGGAAGCGGCCCAAGAAGATCACATCTGCCAGGAAGCGAATGCTTTTCTTTTCTTTTCTCATGGTTTGGTCAACAAAATAACAGTTTTCACGATTTCGGTGCACACCAACAGCGGGACTCCTGATAGGTGGCAGTCGTTGTCGTCGCATGACCAACAACTCTTGCCTGATCATTGGTTTGAGAACCCTTCCCTTTTCCAGAGACCATCAGTAGACATCCCTTTGACAGAGTAGTTGCCGTTCAAGCTCGTTGGAAACATCAGATTTTTGTCAAGGAAAGATTAGGTCATTGCCTGTTGTCCAGTTCACACTTGGTCCCGAAGCAACTATCTATCTAAAAGTTGCCTTAAAAGGTGATTGCTCTCTCGTCCCCCCCCCCCCCTGCTGCTGCTTTCAAACTGCATTTCCAAGTATCCTATGGGCACTTTTTCCATAGATCTCTTCCATGACCACCTGCATGATCACGTAGCTTTTCGAAAGAAACAATAAATGCCATCAAAGAATCTTTCGCATTCTCCATCTTGTATCTCTTGAAATCGGATCATAGCTCAAGGATGATTCAGCTCGCCTTGCATTATCTGATAAGCAGTTCAGCAAAGATTTCAGCTCCTTTTAAACACTCGTCTGATTTCACATGGGAACTCTGATCTATTTGAGATACATACTCATTCCTTCATGATGACGTGATAGAATTTCTTATGCTGGAGGTGACGTGGTCAGAGTTTAGTTATGAGTTTGGCTGCATGACTAACTTGGTGGCATTTCGTAGACCATTTCCATTCTTGCATGCACTATGATTTTCCTTTGCCAACAAGCAGTTTTACCAGGCAATTTGACACTTATCTTCTCTCACGAAGTTCTCTTAAGGGCTTTAGACAACGAATCAGGTGATTTGCACTTCGATGGAGTGCGAATCTGCTGCAACATTCATTCATGCAATTTAGTATGAACATATCATCTACGAAACTTCCAAAATGATGAACCATTATCTCTCTGGTACTGTTTCTTTCGTGGGTAGGCTTTGGTAGTGATGCATTTAGCTTTCCTTCTTCACAGAAGCACTTTCACACCTACTGCTTCCATCTCCACAATTTCGACACGCTTCAGGGCAGCTAATGCAACAAAGGCGCCTCAAAAATTCTCTAAACAGGTTTTCTTGGTAATCTATAGTTTGTTTTTTCATGGATGCGACGCGATTAGCCGTTCTCACTGGAAGACTAGAACAACCAAGAAAAAGAAAAGAAAAAAGCTAATGCAACTCCTTTCAAGCGTGAATCATCTAGATCGGTAAATACGAGCATTAGATATATCCTGTTTTTGGTTTTGGATTCTGAATAGATATTTCAAGTAGTTGGAACTTTTCATAGCATATTGGTATTTCATCTGACTATAGCACTTTCATGTTTCTTCCGATATCTCAAATGTTTGTGAACTCTGAACAAATAAGAAATTTCCTACTGACTAATCAGCACGTCCTCATGTAAAGGAACACCATATTTATTTTATGATAGCATTCCTTCACATGCTTTTCTTGAGAAAGCATTCTTAAGAAGATCAGACTATATAATAGCAAACAATTTTTGGCTTATTTGTAAAACAAAGAAGAAATCTTCAGCTCTGTCAAAGGATTTCGTATTTTACACAGAGCTTCCATCATAGCATAATTTTCTTGCATTTATCACCAAAAACATATGAATTTCACGGATTACATTCGGCTGCCCTTTAATGTCTCATCTACTTCTCAATAAGGCTCTGGATTCCATGGATTTGTTCCCAAAACCAGTCTCAAGAGACAGAACTGAAGCTGCTTTCTTACCAGATGTCAGTAAACATGACACATACTTGTTACTTGTCCATCTCAGCAAGGAAATCAAATGGCTTCAAAAGTGTGATGTTTCTTCAGCCAATAATGTCTGTGCATTTGGTAGATTTGGTTGCGACTCTTAGTTTACTCTGGCTCTCGGCGGACATAGGATTGTGACTCATGATTTCACATGCAGGAAAAGTGATTTTAACAAGAAAAGAACCTATCTCAAGACGTTTACTGACTGCGAAGCTTGGACTACAGAAGGCCATCGAATCTGAAGAAAACAAGTAAGACTAGTTTGATTTCAACGAATGCCTTTTTTTCTGTTCTTGGATTATGCACTGCTGCCGAGAGTAACACAAAATGTTCCTGGGTTCAGAAAAGTCCCAGATCAGGAGAGACATCTCACAGTACAAGTGACATTCAAAGAGGTGAATAAATGCATGGGCACTGCTTAATGGCTGGTGACACCCAAAACTCTTTGGGTATCGCCTAGATTGAAACTACAACTTTAAAAATTGAATCTTAGTTAATAGTTACTCCCAGCAATGAAACATACGAAAGATTGCGTGAAAAGATCAGTTTGGTTTAATAGATAGTTCCGATGCTTTTTCCAGGAATTGTGTTTAAGAATGAAGCATTTGCGGACAATTTATTCAACACAAAGAACAGCTTTCGGAAGTCACAACTTTAGAAATGTTTTTCGGAATCATACTCAGCATATTCGAAGTATTCATTACAAAACAAAAAAAGTAACAGTGCTCTTAAAAATCATCAAACACGGGATGAACACCTGTCGCTTCCTGCTCAAAATGTAGATTTTCTGTTTGTGTACGAGCGTCTTTTCGATAGACAGCAGAGAATTATTATTTAAAGGAAAAAAAATGAAGACATATGCCGAACCCTGAACGCTTAATGAAGTTCCTGACAACAAAACAAGCGATTGAATAATTGAACTGTTTCTTCTTACACGCGGAAGCACCAACTCTTCCAAGTCATTATCATCATCACAGATTACGCGAGAATGGCTTTAAAAAGAGGAGCAATGAGAAAATAGGAATAAACGAACTTTAAAGCAATGCTCACGTATAAGAGACAAATACGTTTCAAATTTCGTGGTTTCCTGAGAGAAATGGAAAGAGACACGTTTTGAATAATCGAACCTTCGGTGAATTAACAGCACAAAATTCTTTCCGTTCTGGTATCCTCGGTTCAATGGCTGAACAAGGAAGGTTCCGATCCTGGAGCTTGCCGGAAAGATAACTGTGGCTCAACATCCAATAGCCAACGAATCACCAAATCACCAAATCTAACCAAGTGTTCAAAGAATGACCGCGTGTCATTTGGCAGAACAGTTTTCCAGTTTCTGAAAGATTGCATGTAATTTTTCTCGTCTTCCAAAATGTTGTTTGAATCGAGTAATTCATAAAAGACACGTATAATTTATAAATTCACTTCATAGTAACTTCACCCTCAAGATAAAGTTAGGATGCTAAGTATTAAGTACTCGAAATTTGTATGTTCAGGGCAGTGGAAACAAAATCAGTTTCTTGGTATTCTGTATTCTCATAGGGACATGAAAACCTAATGTGATTGCGTGCATGAAACGAAAACTTATGCGTTTCACCCAGAAAAGTTTCCATTTTTGAAGCTTAACCTTAGTCAACAAATTGTAGTTCTAAAAGCAGGACAAATGTGGATTCTGGTCAAATAGCAGCAACAAAAACATACACACACACCAGCATACATTGTCTTAAAAATTCTAAGTTAAGCATCAAAAATCAAGAAAAACGGTCATATATGTGCACTTTGTTGATGTGTTTCCAAATTTTATCTGTGATAGGATCATAGTTGCATTACAATAGGAAAAATACTGTGTGGAAAATGCATAGCAAACATTAAACAGAATGAAAATGCCAGTCATACCCGGTCCCCAGCATGCAGTAAATGCCTTAGCTAGTGATTGGTAAGGAAAGAAACTGAAATGAATGCAATTGTGAGAGCAACTTTTCTAGGAAACAAGCCTATTTAGCATATGGTAGTTATTTTACATTAGCTGTTATTGATACCAGACTGTTAGAACTCATACAAACTATTGATGCACATAAATCCTACATAATATGTGTAAGTAATCTTATTTTCTAAATGTCTTATCTGCAGAAACCAATAAATTTCAAGTGAAACTATTATTCAGTAATGCATCATGAAATTTTGTGTAGCAAAATGATGAAAAAAACTCGTTTTTGTTGATCAGGGCAAATGTTTCCCACTGGTGCATGTTCCACAGTGTCAATATGACTGAATTTTAGGTGAAATGGAAACCTTCAACAGTATACAGGGAAACAGAGGATTTATTTGAATGCATACTGGGTTCAGGAGATCTGACTGGTCATATTTTTGTCTGGGATTTCAAAAACTCCAATTCCGTGAATTTGTTTGATTGCAGCAAACCTGTTATTGGTATGAAATTAATACGTTTTTAATAGTTTGTATTGGTGTGAGCAAAAAATCATTATAAATGTGGTAAATGGTAATCTTGGACTAATCTCATCATATCTCATTGGATGAATTAATAAAACTCGGTTTGCCAGTTTATTTTGAAGTTTGTCAATAGAATCAATAATTAATGGATCAGAGAATTTCTTGGAAAATAAACGGATCATTGCTCACGATAGACTCTTTTTTCATTATGATGCTTGAGATGATTCATGCACGCTTTCTCCCAAGAAAATAATAAAACTATGTTCAAATAAGGCATTTGATTTGCTGGGATATTGACCATAAGATGATGGTCTTATTTTAACTTTGTTTCCCAAGCTGTTTCTCAATCATTGCAATTATTCTATATACGCATATTCTCACTGTCTAATGTTTGTGTCTGTCATATGTAATCTTGAATATAGTGTGTATTCACATTTTGTCATTCAGAATCATGTGAAACTTGGGGTATTGATTCAGATGAAGAGGAGAATTTTCCACCGTCTTTTCAGCCTTGCATGTTCTCTTGTCTCTGCTAGCCACCATTTCAGTTCATCAGTAATGAATGTTCTTGATTTTCTTGTTTAATTATTAAATATCACTTCTTCAGACTGTAAACTTTGAGGGAATCAGCATTGTCATGAGTGTAAGGTTTGCCATCTCCAGTGTGAGATTGCATCCATCTATTTGTTTACCTCATAATGCATTGAACTAATTCCTATAAGCTTGAAGTTATTGATTTATCATAAAAAGCTATATTTATATTAAAAATTTCCCATCGGTTGATTTGCTTATCTCAGATTTGCTTATCTCAGATTTGCTTAACTTATTTTTTGTGTTCATTCAATAGTAGAAAGGATTATCATTTACATTTATGATACTTGTATCAATTTCCTTATCATCTGCAGATCTTAATTTATTAAATAGACAATTTTTTTGTTTTTATGATAATTTTGTTATACCAAAGCTGCTCATTTGATATTTATTGTTTACAATATTATGTCATGATTATGTATGTTACTGATGGTATTTGCCTCTCCGAAAAGTGACACATTGCTATTGTCAAAGTAATTTGCTAGATAGAACTGTGTCAAAATCTAGAGCTCATGTGTTTGTATGTGTTTTGGGGGTCAAGCATGTGTAATCAGGAATGGAGAACGAGAAGCATTATTTCAAAAATACAAGATAGGATTTAAAATTTCGACTCTTATTTTGTTTTGTTTCTTTTGAAACGAGAATTAATGAAATGAAATCACTTTATTTCAAATGTGTTTCGATAGTTATAATTTTAGTCACTGAATCTGTATTGTCAGCAGGGGAAATTAATTCAGTGTGTATGATTATTGCATTTATTTTGTTTGTTGTAGACATACAGTGGTATTCCAATGTTGATGTATCCCATTACTTACTGTCTCTTCAAGCATCAGGTATTTTCATTTTATGGGATACCATGCAATGCTCCAAGTTATGGAAAAAAAGCTATGAAGAATCTGTTTATCAGTTTACATGTAATCCATTTAACAACCACGAATTTCTTTGTAAGTATGTGTAATGATGAGTGGAGTTGTATTCAGTGAATTCTTGTGCCCTCTATCCCGATACACATTACTTTTGATGTGATTAAAAATTTTCAGTAATAATTGTTTACATTTTAGTTCTTTCTAAAGATAACTTGACCATGGTAGAAGATTGCAATGTGAGTAGTAGTCCAGAAGGCAATGGTTTCATTGTTTTGAATCGAAGTACTTATGTGTCAATGTGTAGTTCGTTTAGTTCACATTGGGGAACTACAGGGAATCCTACCACTACTTCTGATGATGCAGAAAGATATTACGTTGAATACTTCAAGATGCTCTCTGATGACAAGTATTATTCCAGCTTTAGGTTGCTCTTATATAGTTAAATGCATTAGCTTTTGGTAAACAGATGCATGAACATGTTTATTTGCATTAAATTTGTAGAAGTGAAGTTCCTAAATTAAAATATACTTAGAAACTTTACTAAGAAAATATATAGGCATTCGATCACTTACTACTTACTGCTTTACCATGCACATTTGTATCTTCATTGCCTTGTCAATTTTTCTGATTTCCAGAAATGATACTCCTCATTTGCCTCTGAATGAAATACTGAATGTTGCTTATCATACTTCTATCCGAGATTGTGTGCTAATAATTCGATTATTCTCCATATTGACTGTGAATTTGCAATCTCTGCAAATTATTAGCTGGATGTATTTGGGCAATTCTCAGTCACCACTGGTGAAGGTAAGACATACAAATTGTTCTTCCTTCTACAGGATCGTTTTCAAAAAATTAAACTCTTATCTCTGAAAACAGCTCTTATGAATTTCGTTTTTGTGCCCTTCAAACACCAAGCTTCGGTATTCTTTAATAAGGTTTGGAAAGGATAGGAATGACTGTAATTTGAAATTTTGGTATTATCCAATACGAATCATCGATGGAATAGAATTCCCTATTAATGGTGAGAAGAGACTGTAGAAGTTGATGAGAAATGTGAGAAAAACGAGCAGTATAATGTAGATTATTTGACGTTCCAATAAAAACAAACAAACTTGAATAGCAAACTCTGAATGAAGATGTATGTTGTTACAAAAGGAAAGTGTTTTAATGTGCTTGAACTGCCAACATGAATATGCATACCTATATCAAGAATCATCATAATGAAGAAACTCTATTGTAAGACATTTATTTCTCAATCTTTTCCTGGTTTCTAAACAAGCTTTTGGTACCAAGCAAGGCATGTTGAAGACTTTGGTGATGGCTGTACTGCAGTTCACAGTCTGGTAGTTTCTTGTCTACCACACAGATAAATAATAGAAATATTAATTCTTTCCATCTCTAGTCATCACACGTAGTGATCGCTTAAGATATATTTGAAGTAATTTTGATATAATTCGATTTTCAAAACAGCACGTATGAGAACACAATGGATGAAGACAAAGTGACTGCTTCCTAGCATAATTTTTCTGCCCTCTGCTAAAGAACTACATAGATTGTGGAATGTGAAAGTCTGCGTACGAATTTTGGCCGGCTTCCATACAAAATGAATGCTGCCGGACCAAGGTGTGCTCTATTCTGATTTAAGCATTCTCGTCAGCGGATAATTCTGTCCTAAATGTACTGAACTCGGGAATTAATATTTGAAATTTTCGTTTGTTCCATTTGTTTTGATACGTTAATGCACCTTAGTTCTTCTATAGTTTTATTTATTTATTTGGTTTTAATGTTACTCTAAATGTGCGCCTTTGTTGGTACAAGGTATTGACAACTTTAATTATCCAAGGATGTTGAAATAGGAAATGCTTCCGTCGACATACTGTGGAAATGAGCTTTTTTTGGAACTTGGGTGGCCTCTTCGGGGTCGCCCCCCAAGTGAGTTACACGCACCCTCGGTCGGAATGGGCAGTCTTTAAAAGAGTCTCGTGAGCCACCCGAATTCCCACCTAAAAGACCAAAGAGCTTTGTGGCGGCATCGTCGAGCCCCTGCGATGCCCCTAAGGAAGAGAACGGCTCTTTAGTACTCAGCGAACCCCCCCCCCCCAAAAAAAAAACAACGCAAACAAACAAACAAACAAACCTGGAATTTGTAATTAGTGGGATGAATGAATTGCACTTTCAACGGATTTACTAAGGCGGAAGTTTTTCATTACAAAGCATTCGTTTATAATTGTGTTATTTAAAACTTCTAATGAAATTGGATTTTGAATGGTAGAATCCTAACACTTATTTAAAATCGTTGTTATGCCTTTTTTTGTTCCATTTCGAACATTTGTCTTTGTAAAAGTTCCTCATGTTTGATGTGCATTTTTAGTGTATTCGTTGTACATCCATCCACATTGCTTGTTCATAGTTTTTGTGTCGTCCCTTGTCCCTTTTATTTCGAGATTTTACGTTCACTGCTCTGAATATTTCGAAAAAACTGCATTGCTTTTTCGTTACAAACACTTTGTGGCTTTTTAAAACAAAGAATGACTTACACAAGTCAAGGTAATATGGCATTCTCAGCCTCATATTGTGAATGCCGGCATTCACATAACGTGGAAAAGTACACAATGTGCTTTTTCTTGAATTATCGAATAGTTCGCTCAAATAAACTTATTTTCTTCTGGTGTGTTTATACTAACATAATACTGTCTTTACTCAATTCTTTTTAATAATTCTTACATATTGATTGTGAAACCGTTTCTTCGTTGCTGTTGGCTGATAATCCATGAAGCAATCATCATTTCATGGATTCACATTCTACGGTGAAGAAATTGATTATTAATTAAATCAAATATTCAGAGCTCTTAATGGTAGACCATTAGCCCCCTTTTTTTTTGGGGGGGGGGGGGGCTACCATCACTCATTAAAAAAAAAAATTGCAATAGGATTTAAAACATATGGTAAAAAAAGTACTGTTTGAAAGGATGTGTGCCTCGAATGGTGAATTTTCGTAGAAGATTCATCGATCATTAAATTGTATATTTAATCGGGAAATGGTGCTTCACGAGGAAAGCAAATGACACCGAAAGTACAGCTGTAAGCCTCTTATTAAGCATGAATTAGTTTTTAGGTTCATTGATAGTCAGAGTTGTATTAAATGACCGTGAAAATTGGAAGTTACGGGATAAAGTTGGTTACCAGTTGCAATCATTTCCCTCAGAAATATTCAAATGCTTGTTCGCCAAAGTTCTGCAAACGTGCGTTTTCCATGTACGCTAAATCCTTGCTCGTCCGAAGTTTTTTTTCCGCATTTCGCTTCCGGTTTTCAAAATGGTCCAGTGCTGCTGCTCAGTATCCCGTCTAACCAACGGCCTCACACCTTCTACAAATGGAATGCAAGATTTCTGTGAAGTCATACTGAACATGGATTCCCAGCCTGGCAACTGAAAATCTGAAACTGCCCATTAATCATGCATACTTGACTTCGTTTATTCTTCACAAGATGATTTCTGTGTAAATTACTTCATACGTTATTTAGTACTTACTCTGCGAAACTGTCATTGAGAAATGTGTTGGATCCTAAGTATGTTTGGGAACGTTTTGTCAACTGAATTTCCAGTTTCTGAGATCAAACTTGTCGGCACCGCATGGTAACAGACATTTTAATGTGTCGATGCAAGTGGAAGTATAAATTAAAAAGGAAACAGTATAAAAAGCCGAGGTGTGGGCAGCGAAAATGGAAGTACTTCGCCCCGGAAAACACACACAAAAAAAATACGATCTCTCAGTCATAGAAAGCAATGAGTCAATCTTAGACATGTGGACACCAAGAATTGATAAATAAGTATAAGTGATAAATCGATAGGCAGAATAAATTAGAGTGTGTTTTAATTACAAGAGCCTTCAGATGAAATCATACCATTCTTGTGTACCTGCAGTTCAATTTTCGGCAGTTTTTTTCGTTTTTCAATGACTTTCCACATAGTTTTCGTATCAAACCGTTTCAATGTGCTCTTATGTTCCTCCGGGCATTGTCCTTAAAGAAATTTACGATGCACAAACGTGCACGTTGACCTTCCATGCCGCGTGCTCAGTGTAAGCTTTCTCTGCATGGCGTGTGTTATTATTTTTCTTAATGTAGGACACTACTTAATTTTCATGAATTAAAAATCATGGAAAATATTTCCTTTAGGTGCACCAGTGCTCTCAGAGAGATGTCCTCTACTGCATACATCAAAACGGTCAAGTATCCATGAAAACGAAAAGGTACATAGCATCAAATCGAAACCATGGAACTCCCAATCAGAAGACGACTCCGTCAACCCCTCAAGCAGAAAAGAACTTTTGTGGTAAGCCATGCTTCAGCAGGTCTCATCACCATCATCTTGAGAATGAATGTTGCCTGCACAAAAATTCTGCACGGCCTGAGAACTGCAGCGCCATGCCCGTTGCTGTCTTTGTCCACTTTTTCCTCCAAAGACTTTGTGGCATACTGACGAATCACGCAGCATCAAAGGATAATTATGTGACGGAGATGAGGAAAAGTTGCGGAAAATGTCGGGACTTTTAGATGTTCTTCCGTGGTAAATCTGAAAGGCTGCTCTATCCCCGCTTCGAGTTAATTGCAGTAAAAAAAAAAAAAGCTGTCTATCAATGAATTTTTTCAAATTAAAACGGGAAGTTTTGCTTTCCAAAGAGTCTGCGAAAACAGATTCGTGGCACGGGATTAAATATTATGACTCCTTCCGGCAAAGAAAAGCCCAACACGGGGAAAGCGTATGAAATTGTAAAGGTCTTGACCACTGCTTCGCCAGCTGTTTCGTGGCTTCTTAAAAGCCAACTATTCGCAAGGAGTTTAACCTCAGCAGTCTTTTTTTTCTTTGTTCGTTTGTTTCTTGATTCCGAGTTCCAGATATCTTGTGCATTTTCTCATCGAAAACTTTTCCTGCTTTCTTAAAGGAAGCTCTGTTGTATCCCATGTCCCTCCTTCTGTGTTTTCTTGTATCAGTAATCGCGGAAGAAACAGCTGTTGCATCCATGAGGAAGAGCAGATATAGAGTAACTTCGAAGTCATCAAGTGCGATAAAATACTTGCAGTAGAAATGTTGAGGAAAAACGAACGTTCTGTGTAAAGGAAGCTCTTTTTTTTTCTTTTTGAACAGAGGTTTTTTTTTTTTTTTTTGTTCGCATTTGAGATCCGTAGGGAAAGAGAACTTGGTAAATTCGAAAGCAGTAAAAGTTTGTGTAGTCGAAAATTCAATTTTCAAAACGGAAGTGATTTTTTCCAAATGTATGCAACAAGAGTTTTGGAACACATCCCCTTTGATGCAATCACAATTCTACGAAATGCAGCAGCAGTTTCGTTTTGGCTCATTGAAGATAAGTCATTGAAGTGCACCACACGTTTGGATGCAAGCGAGAAGAAGCTGCGAACTCGTGTGTGCACTGTGCAAATATCCGTGTGATTCGATCCCAGCAGCATCTTCAGTTTCGTTTCCTATTCTCGTTGCCGCGCAACGAAAGCACGGCTGCTCCTGAAATCAGCGTTCTTTATGCCGTCTTTTTTTTTCCCCCTTTCTTTCTTAGCGGTACGGAACCTCCCCTGCATCTACAACGTGCATTTTCTTTCTCTTGCGTTTTTCCTCAACATATTTGCGTAAATCTTTCAAAGAAGGTGAACGAATCATTCTTATGGGTCCAACCGGCAGTCCTACTGAGGTTTATTGGACTGTTTCAAACCAATTACACCGTAATATGCTCATCTTACTAACGTTCATCCTTTCTTAAGCTGAACGTTTAAAATAGTGGATAATCGTTAAAGTGAAATGGGGATGCCTTTTTTCGGTGGTTTTCATATTACGAATTGCAACCATTTTTTTTTTAAAACGGATCTCACGTACTGTGCTGAGTGGAGAGTTCTCGGGAAGAGTCCCTTGTAATGAGTGTTGGTGGGTTATGCCCTGACATTATTTCCAGATTACATATCGTAATGCAGCAAGACCATGTTATGTTTCAGAGGACGATTGGCTCCATCATTCGTTCAGTGAATCATCTGCCTTGACTGAATGTTATGTGCATATTGCGTCCTCAGAAGCCATACGTTCAGGCAGGAGGAACATGAGACCTTTGAATGTCTGTGTGTGTCCCTTTTCCGAGACCAGATTAGGTAAATCCTCCAATTAAGTCAGATTATAATGAAAGATGGGCATTTGTATACATTGCAGTGGATTTCTGTTAAGCTTGTGGGCAAATGTGATGTCAGAACGATTTACCAAAGCTTCATGTGTTTTGCAGCGATCTTTTTCACCAACGGGAAGGTCATCTTTTATGATGTCAGCATCATTCCTGATCAACAAAAAGCCATTTCCATCCAAAAAATACCTTTCTATTCAGTAAAGGTATTTCCATTGAAGTCTCTGGATACTTTGCTGTTTCCATTTTGGATGCAGGATCGAGAAGTACTCAGTTCTTTGGTATTTTCTTCAAGTAGTTTGCACGATGAATTAATTAGTAGGCAAAATATAATGAATGCAAACCACAGTGCGTCGGGCTGAAAAAGCATATGTATATATACGTACATATACATATATATTTCGATCAAGTTACCTTGATTTTTCTTAAAAGAAAATGCATTTCGGCATTTTGTTCCATAAGCAAATGTATGTACGATAATTTGTATTCGACGTAACTGTTTAATGGAGCACATATGTGAGCGTACCATTGTGTTTAGAGAACCATGCCGTCACTTCAGTTAAAAATGACAGCATTACTGCAAAACTCATCGGCAACATCCCATGTGGTCAGAATATGTCCCTTTCTGAATAAAAGCGGGAGCAAAGAGTTAATGGTCACGGGCTGTGCAAATGGACGTATTTGTGTATACAATGTACCGAACGCATCCCTGGAAAGGGAGTTCCATGTTTTTCCCTGTGCAGTAAAGTAAGGAATACAAATTTCTTTCTAACAAGTGTTTATCCACACAGGAATCTAGAATGGATCGATTCAGGAAAGCTGCTGTGCCAGGGAAGTCTGAGCATGAACTCTCAGGGGTGCGTGCGTAACGAGTTCGCCGTTGTCGACTTGCACAGCGGGAAGATCACTCAGGGAAGGAAGAACCCAACCTACGAATCCGCGGTTGTTGGAATGTTTGTGTCTCATTTAAGGTGCCCTCGCTTGCTGTTCATTCTTTGTCATGTCGTTGGTTTTTTTTTTTTTTTTTAGACAGTATTTGATAATACAGTTCCAGTCAGATCCTCTAGAGCTGTATGATATGCCGACCTTCAGTCTGCTCAGAGTGCTGCCCAAAAAGTTTCCTATGGTGACTGCTTTGGTAAATAAGATGCTCGTTTTCCACGTTGACGCTCAGCGTTTGATCCATCATCCACCGTCGGGCAAATCGAGTGATGCCAGTGACCGTTGCTCTTAAGGGTGCAGGGGGGGGGGGGGATACGTGCTGTCCTTTTCCTTTTTCCATCTCAACGTTCTGAGTAAATTCTTGGTTTTTCATCCCGTATCATGAAAATGAGGCGGCAATGATGGGAGAATAGGCACATTTCGCGCATCCGACAAGGAGCAAAGATCACATGCGTTGGTGGCGTCTTCGCAGCTCCCATCTGGTTCGTGTATCTTTGTTCTTCAGATCACCTTACTGCATAAATCGTCTGAATTGCAAGATTTTTCTTCCGTGTCGGATCAACGCAGCAGCAGGTGCAAAAAAAAGGAAAAAAGAAAAAACAAGGGTTGTGTGGGCTCTCTCCTGCTTTTTCCGTCGTTCCTCTCCATGGATAGTCGGCTCGCACCGTACAGCCACAGCCGCCGCGACTATGTGGAGTGAACGTCGAACGTACGCTGCTCCTCTTGATTTGCCTCTCAGGGTCGCTTTCCCCTGAACCCGTTCTGCAGTGATTTCCAAATCTGTGCCCGACATAATGTTTGTATCTTTCCTTTCATGACAAGGAGGAAGAAGTTGGATGGTTCGGCCCAGTTTTTTTTTTTTTTTCTTTTCCCCAACCGAATGCTTTTGGTCTGAATCTCTCGTGCTTTTGCGTTTTCCTGTCGCGAATGGAAGCGTCACCGTGGTAGCCGATTTTTTGCATCCGTTGTTTGTACCATTCTTTCTGCCTTTGCAAACAGGCCTATGCAGTTAGATTACAGGGTTACCTTCTTTCTTTCTGAAGTAGTCCCTTGCATCCTCGTTTTGGGGCTTCAGTGCTATCTCGAAAGGAAAGTCCAAAGTAGAAAGTGGAAACTTCGCGAAACCCCGACAGATTTTAATAGGTGTTGCAAAACTTCTAATAAGAAGTTACGCTCTTTGTGCATTCTGAAGTATTTGGATATTTTTTTTTTTGGAGACAAATCATTTCCGCTTGTTGGGATGTAAATTCTGCCTTTCTGAAGGCATTCCTTAAAACATTTACTGTGCGCCTACTGTTTACGAGTGTGCGAGTGAAAAAAAAAAAAATAGATGTACAGTCAATCGGAAACTCCGTTCTCTTTCATTTTTCACGACCGAGCGTGAAACAAACCAAATAACCACAGCATCCTGCTAATTACAAGTATGCAGATTGCCTTTTTTACCCCATGATTGATTCCTAGCTCTGTTAGCGTTATGAGTGAAAACATCATCATTTCACTGATCTGATCTTCAGCTAACTCGTGGTGAATGGTACTAGCAACATAGTCACTGGCATCTGTACAAATTCAGGAATTCGAATGTGGTTCTCCCAAGTTGCTCATGATCTGCCTCAGTAATCCCGCTGCACCTCATCTGTGCTCTTACATCAGTGAAAATTTTCAGACGTGGTCTCCGCTCCGGAACGCAAAGTCGCTGCTGGCGAGTTTCGAAAGCAACGCTTACCTTTACCAGGAACAGGCTGTTGGTCTTCTGGATCGCAACCATCCTTCTGCGTGTAAGTAGGGAAAAAGGACTCCTCGGGATTTTCGAAATTGCCTGCTCCTTCAGCAGGTGAAGGCGCAAAAACCATTGCTGAAAGTTTCTTGACATTTGATGTTGAAGGTAACTTTCACCTATTCACGGTTGATGGAAATGCTTTAAAGGATGGGTTCAGGGTGCCCTTCACGGTAATGTAGCAGTTATTATTATTCGTTCAAATCGAAATGTAATCCGCCTTCATGTAAGGAAAGTTCCAAGCACTTACAAACTGCGTCGTTTAAGATCTTTGCATGCAACGTTCTTGCGTTGGGTGTGTCGTTGGGTCCACGCGAGACTGCACCCCGGAAATTAAAAGGAAATCAGACCCGAATGCTGCAGAGCCTAAATAGAATCCGAGTTGAAGAACTAAATCAAGAGTGTTTGGATGGAATCGTTTAGGACATTTGGCTTTCATTTCGGAACGTATTGCTAGTGGTTTTCGTCGTCATCGATGACGGGGCGTCATTCCTTACAGCAAATGCCTTGAACTTGTTAGATCCGTTCATTCTTAGGGCTAACTGACCGGGCCGCGTAACTGACCCTTACTTGTTTTCGCACGCCACACGGTTTACTGATTGCCTAAACTCACGTCTAAATCGTGAGTAATGGAATCACTTCGTTATCGAATGATCGGAACCACATCGAAAGCAAAGTGCTACCGTCCCTCTTATAGCGCCTCTTCTACCACGGTGCACAAGAATTGGGGTGTATGGCTGTGAAAGCAGTACGGTTGTCTTGTCCCCATGTTGGTAAACCCCATCTTTCTAGTTTCGTGTTAGTAACTTGGTATCTGTTTGGTGGAAACAGGAATTCCTAATTTGGTGCGATAATGAAGGTACCCTGTTGTTGTGGAATTTGGAGACCAAGAACTCTTCGTATGCTAATCCGCAGAGGTAAGTCAACACTCAAAGCTTCTCCTGTCCACGTTTGAGCAGCTATTAGCGTTTTTTTTTTTTTCCGGAGAATATAGTGATATGTGGTCGCACGTTGATTGCAGACAACTTCTCCGGTTCACACGTGATGTTCGCCTTAGTGATGGAAGCGAGCACACGGCCAACATGACCGATAATTGAAAACTCTTTGAATATAAATGTTTTCCCCAAACCGCTATGCAATGTACGTGCTGTGTTTTTTGTGATTTTTGCAGGGGCAGCATAGTAAAGGTGGTCTTTGCGCGTGAAGACACCAGTTCCCTGATGTGTTTGCTGTTTAGTGACGGTATCGCCATCTGGGATGCGAATAAGGTGGGTGTGCTTTGCTGCTCCCCTCAAAATCAATCTGTTGCACGTCGTCCGTAATGAAATTACCCCGCGAGGCTTTGTCAGCCTGCCTTTATTGTATGGTTTTTCTGTTAGATGATACAACTTTCCAAACTTTCGAGCCCCAAAGATATTGTGAAGATTGCGGATGTCGACTGGATCAATTCGAAATCTTTGTTATTAGCAACTGCGGATGGCTGTTTTAGAATCAGAAACGTAGCCCTAAAGGTCAACGTTTCCTCTGTATCTGATGGTAACCCAGGTAATGTGTCGTTAATGGACAAACTACTATTCGAGCAATTCTGTACGTACATCTGTGATAGAGCGTTTTTTTCACATCCTAGAAAGCATCGTCGATAGCCCGACCTCCATGTTGTGTCTGCCTTCGACAGTCGTATTGCACTTGTATCACTATTTACTGGGTTATATCCGGAAAGAGAAAGGCCGCCTGAGAGTTTCTCAAGGTCACTTCAACTCGGATGGTGAGTTCCGCCAAGTTTAACATTCAAGTGATCGACATTCAGTACAGTAAACCCAAGGGTCCGTTCATCTTTTGTGAATTTTTCGTTCTTTCACTTCTTTCGTACAAATTATTTGCCATCAGGCATTTGTAGCAAGTTCCAAAAGAGCGTCGTTGAAAAGGATGTAGGTTTTCCGACGTATGAGATGTTTCCTCTCGTCCTCTGATGACAGTTTTTCTTAAATGTCTTTCTTTTTCCGAAATCTTCGCTGCGTTTGCCAAGATTTAGGGTTCACCGAAGCGTGATTATGTTCTGGAATATCGGGGAACCAAAGGCTTCCGTTTCTGAGCCGGAACTCACTGACGAATCCGTGCGATTTGAAGAAGAAAAAAAAAAAAAAAAAGCGAAAACGGAAGAGGTCTAATTCATCATTTTGGACACTGGCGATCCGGTCACATCGGATGGCATCGTAAAGTTCACATGACTGTGAACTTTGCAACATCCATGCTTCAGCATGCTTCAGCATGGATGTTGCATTCGACAGTCAACTTTGCTCTCCTCCTTTGTGCATATTGCCTTCAGGGTGGGTGTTTCGTATTTGGGTTGATCGGAGTTTTTTGAAAGTTGCATTCAAATTTGTTTGAAGAGTAGAGCATTTCGAAAGCATTCTTATGTTTAAGTATAATGTAATTTAGACATAAATATGTAATAGAAGCTGATTTGGGGATCTCGTAGGAAAAATAAATGCATCCATCGAAGCATCCCCAGCTGCAACGCTCTCGGACTCGTTTAAAAACTTCGTGTTCTTTTCTTTTCTTTTTTTTTTTTTTTTTTTTTTTTTTTATTTCCAGTGATGGAACGTTTGTCATCGAAGATTTCATCTGAGATATCTGAAATGCTCGACTCGCCGTCACTTAGCTTGGCCGAAAGATGCATGCTGGCTGCCGAATTCTGTGGTCACGCGGTCACCGCGAAGTTTTGGAAAATGGTTTTGTTATTCGTGAAATTCCCAGCCATGATAAAAGAGGTTCCTAGTTGTCACTAATTATTACATTCAAATAAATTCGAGAATTTCTCCTCTGCGTGTTCGACCAAGGGGACTGGTGTCATCAGGAAAAAGTCCAATCTTTTGTTCTTTGTTTCAGGGATCATTAACCGACGCCGAAGATGTTTCATATGGACTCGCCGACCTATTTATTGAGGACAGCTTGAATTATCTGTTGTCAAGTGATGCCTATAAGGTACTTTTGCTGTTTTTCATATTCTGCTTCCAAGCGAGTGTATTTTTGAATCCTCTACTGCCATAGAAGCGTACAATGCATTGAAAATAGAAATTTATGCGTATAAGAATCACTATTCAGTGATCGCGTCGTTTATCTTGATGGTTATCGTGTTGGGCTATGGTGCTATTCCATCCTTAATCCCTGTTGGAACAACGCTCTGGTGAAGCATAAATTCTGTTCTTTCTTTTGCACTGAAGCTTCGGTTTGCAGATCCCACTGAAGATTTGATCGTGATAATCGTAATTGTACAGGGAAGGGGAGGGGAAGTAAACAAGAAACTTGCGATATTCATCAGAGCGATCAACGCAATCTTTCTGAGGTGGTACCTTCGTGATGCCACAATTGCTGGTAACAAACCGTCTGTGGCAGCTTCCTTTTTCGTCTGTGCAGCACGGACGCGCCTTTGCAGCCGCCTATCTGCAAACCTGATTCTGCTGCTCTTCCGTTTTAGTCGTTTTCTTGCAACCACGCCGTCCCGGGACGATAGCGGTGAGGGAGCATGCTCGTGTTGCGGTGCTACCACCAGCGTGCTCGTGTGTGTCTGGTAGAGTCAGTGTCCTTGGCGGTCCAGCGTAACAGCTGAGACTCTCGGTTTCGTGAGAATCTTATTTGGGAAACTGATCAGAGTTCAAGACTGCCATGCCTTGCAATGCAGGGCCATTTTTTACGCCTTCCCGCGCCCATGTGTAGAATCTAACATTATCTGGCGTAGACTCTTTTTTGAATATTCAAAGGAATGTCTTCCATCAGCGTGCTGAGGTGCTGTTTGATTCCGATCTTTGTAAGGATCGCGGCAGCGTTGTCATCTGACTCGGATGAAAAAAGCTCGTGTCGACGAAAGCACCCTGACTCTGGGGTCATTCCTTCGTCATCTGAAGCTCTTCGTTTTTCGTTAGATTGTTTATCGGCTGAAGACGCTTCTGCATGAGACCCAACACGGCGGGGGCAGCGTTCCTGACTCCGTGATTCGAAATTGGATATTTTGCAATGAACTGGACCGAAGCATGCAGCTCTTGATGAGGACCAGCATCGCTGATGCTAATTACTATACTCATTGCTTGAAGTGAGTATTCAGCTCCAGTTTCCGTGTTACCTTTTCTATCGATCCAATGAATGCATGGGAGTCGCATATGGCGCCGTTCGATCTCGAATTTTCGATTTGCATTGAGTTTCCGGCCTTGCCTTTTGGTGCGTTTCCTCTTCGCCGGTCCTCGTGCATTGCTCGTTGGGTCTTCAGTTGGCTGCTTTATTTCGGTCGTGTCACTCAGCCAGTAACGAGAAGCCTGCAGTTCTCGCGAAATTTTCGGAGGCCATTTTCTCTCTCCTTCTCTCTCACGAATTCTTCGCGGTGATAAGTAGGCAGACCTTCGCTTCTATTCATCGTCTGCTAATCAGCGATGTTGCACGATGGCTCCGGAGTGTGCTCTTGTGCACCATCGTACACATGCAGCCGACGTTTGGGCCGTGTCCGGCCTGTAGTTCCCAACTCTGCCGGACAGCGTCACTTGATGATCGGACGAGCCTTGGATGATGCTCGAGCTTTCTTACCTTTTGGACGGCAGCTTCTGTTACTGTCCAGCCCAAGTCGAGACATCGATTGCCGTTTCCCATCGCTTCGTCCAGCTTGTTCTGTGCTTTCGTTAAGCCTGTCCTCTTTGTCGCCCTTTGATTTTCGTTCCGATCGATTTTTTCCTATTTGCTCAACAGAACTGCACGTGTTGGAAGTCCAAACCTTCACCTAGTTACCTGCTATCTCTAGGTGACTCAGTATTCTTTTTAGTGGAGGAGAATGTTGAGTCTGTGGCATTTTCTTCCCCCCCCCCCCCCTTCCCTTCCCTTCCCTCCATCCCACAACAGCAGAACAGCACGCAGAGACTTGCGTAGCATGTAACCTTCCTTCCGATATAGGCAGAGGAAAGGTTTTCTCCAGAGCCATTGGACTCCGCGCAGCTGGAGGAAGTGACGTGAATTGAAGGCGACGATGCTAATGTGAGCAGGAGGATGATAGAATCTCGAGCTGAAGGATGGGCTACAACGGGCCTGTGACTCATGCGCGCGTGTTTCCGTGATCCGGTACAGAACGACTCGTCTTCTCAGCATCCTCCAGAGGTGAATTTTGTCTTGCTCCCCTCCCCTCCCATTCGAAATTCCCGTTCAGCCCGTGCCTGCAGAGAGACAGGCAGAACGGTAGTCTTTTCATCCTTTAAGGAGCTAGGGTCTCGTTTTATCAGGACCATTTGCACGATCTGTTCTATGAGCGGAATCTCCCTTGCTTCTTTTCTTGCTCCGATCACGTTTCTCCTCCCAGGGAGGAATTCTGAAGCTTTCCAAGATTCTTCGCTCATACGCAAACTCTTTCGTATTTCCATCCTCACACTCCCCTAGAATGGTATTTTGCAAGAATGAGCCGTACCACACGATCCTTTCCCTTTCCCTGCAGGTTCCCCCAAACAAACTCTGCTGGCTCTCCTTTTTACGTCTGTCCTGGCTGCGCTTATGTTCTCGTCTGAATTCGTTGGACAGATTCCGAGGAAGATCTCCGTCCAGCAACGGAGTTCCTCCTTCAGAGCAAATGCCCGCTTCCTTTGCGGGCGACCAGCACAGCGTCTGCAGTCTTGGACTAGAGCGCCGGCAAATTTGTTTGATGCTCTCAGCATGCGCTTTGCTTTTGTGCACTTCGACCCTTTGTCTTTTTCTTGTCCATCTTCGGTGTCCTCTCCGTCGCCCTGACCCTTCCCAGCGTTCACAGATTCCTCGGAGGCAGAATGGGTGAGAAACTTCGGGAATGTGATTTCGTGGTGCGAGAAACGACGCTGCATATCCAATTGACGAGGACGACTGTGTGTTGCGTGCAGAGATTTGCTCCTCTTCCCCCGCAAAAGCCCTTGTGCCATCATAGGATTGTTACCTTTCAGGATACGCCTCAGGGGCGGAGGAGGGAGGGAGGGGGGCGCGCGAGAGAAGAGTTTTTATCGCTTGACAACCTGAGTTGCCACGCAGTCTCGTCTCTGTCCTTGATGGCAAGCCAATCTCATGGTAGCTAAGTTTTTCGTATTCCAGACGTTGCAGGAAACAATTCCTTGCCCCAGTCATTTCGTGGCACATGGTTCGCGGCCGTTCCGTGTACCAAAAGGTCTTTCCTCGCTGGTCTACAGAGCGCATCTGTCAGTATACCTGCTGATCCCCTTTCTCCGCAGAGTCCGAAGCAGCAGGAATTCGTTCAGGCATTCGACAATTTGATCTCCTCGGTGCTGTCGGGTCGCGTGACTCTCCTCCATCGAGCTCGGTTTTCCTCTCTATAGTTGTACGGTCTGTTCGGCAAAACAGCAGCACACTTTCTTGCTCTTGAGTTGCCATGTGGTTGATGGCGAGATCATTCTGAGTGCTGCTGGGTGCTGTGCCGTGTGTTATATGACGTCCGCCTGGTAAACAGTAAAGGAAGGAGGGCGTGACGGCCTCCAAGACTGGTTGGCGAAAGCCGAGGTCTCGGGGCGCAGGTGAAGCCCCGAAAACCATCGCAAAAGGAGACGAAAACAAAAAGCGGCGGAAGGAGAATTACACGATCCACATCTGTAGGGAGTTGAAGCCGATGCACCCGAGTCTCGAGTAAGATCATGTCGATGAGGAGCAGCTCAGTGCAACGATGTCTTCGAGCACGTCTCTGCAGAAGCGTCCCGTCTGTCTCAGTCCAGCAAGCGCGCGTCCATCACCAGCCGAGAGGTACAGACAGCGGCTGCCTCGATGCCCGACTAAGCGCACGTTTCCGGGAAGCACGAAAACGATGACGAAGCACACGAGTTCGAAGTGAGCGCTCCGTGCAGCTGCCATGGCCTCATCTCCTTGCGTGGCCAGACGAGCATCTCCTGGTGCCTCATCAGATGTTCCTATTGCTCCCGTGCCCAACCAAGGCGTGAGTGATCAAGAAGCAGCCAGTACATTGCCCTTTGGGAAAGGGCGCCAAGATGGGAATTGAAAATCTTTTTCCTCATTGAGAAATATTCCCAACGCAGTCTAGGAAAACCCATTCCCAGACTTACATTGTGGAAGACTCCGTTGCGGTTTCACGATTTGTCGTCACCGGAGTGGAGAAGTAATACAGATGCCTTTGTGTTCCCTGGAGGAGGTACCGAGGCATCAGCTTGTAATGAAAGCTCGAGAAAGGAATTCGATCCTTCATATCAGAAGCCGGGAGTTATGCTTCCTCATTTCTAGCTATAACATGCAACGTTGATAAGACCACCCTTGCGGTCATGCAGGGAGATCGTGCGAGTGAGGCTGCAGAATACGAAGATTCTATTCTTTGATTCGAATGCAAGTTTAGGAGCATACGTCCGCCGCTACCCTCACCCGATAGGTTGTATGGAGGACACTTGAGGACCAAATGAATCAGGACTTGAGCTGGAACAGCAAATATAACCGGTTTATGGCATGCGGCGATGTTTGGAAGGCTTCACCGTGAACACCTCGTGTGGATTTGAAGCCCGACTTGGAGTATGTCCTTGAACCTTTAAGCGCAGCTCCTATTGTAATGCGGTGCGCTTTAGGTGTGTTCCAAGTATGCAGGAAAGGGCTTGTGGAGGAAAATGTGGAGAAACTTCTTCACTCTCTGCCTGACCTTGGAACGGAAGACCAGACGGTGTCTGCTTGCGGAAGACCACCTTTCAATTTCGCCACTCGTTCTGTGTGCGCCCTCATCGTGACGAAACTGTAGTGCGTCACCCATTTACGAGATGACGGATGTGCCCAGATGGCCTGCGCATGACTCTGAATAGACATCGTGTGAGAGCGAGTCCCTAATCATCGGCAGGGAAAGGACGGATCGCGTTTGCTCTGCTGCTTGGCGACTCGAAACACGCCAATGTTCTTTTCCCAGACAAAAGTTCTCAGGAAGACTTTGCCTTCTGTGAAACAGGTTCTAGTTCGTTCATCGACTTAGGGTTGAAAAGCAAAGATCGTTCAGTGACCATCGTTTGGTTTCTTCTCTTGAGGGACGAATTGCAGTCCAGTTCTCACGAAACTGAAGATCCAAGGCCTTTATCGAAGCTGCGGGGATGAGCAAGGAGTTGGGGCCGGGGCAAGGTGATGTCTTTCCTGAACTGGTTGCCTGATGGGACCGGATTTGTGCTATCAAAGTCCTCGTCTGAGTGAGAGTTCACTCGAAGATCCTCCGGGAAATCACTGTTTAGGGGAAGCGGGGAGTCGCTACAAAATGTTTGGGAGCAGATGTTCCACCCGACTGCTGGCCACTCCCAAGATTGCTTCGACGTTTAACGTCGAAGCCACACTGAGATTCTGCGCGTTCTGTGCTGCTGGTTTTCTCTTCCCATCTTTCTGTGTAACTGTCATCCTGGGTTCTCAGTGAATTTGCGGTTCTTCCTGGGAGGTTTACCTCCGCCACCCGAATTGCTCAGTCCGACTTTTCTGTCATGAGGTTTCCCTCTATCTGGATGTGGCCGCGGTTCAGCTTCGCGCCTCTCGGATTCCTTGCCAACTCACAATCGGAAAAGGGATTGCTTTCGCAGCACCGTGTCTTGGCATCGTATCACTTTGCTTTTCTGTGGACCGACTTCACGAAACGAAAAGATCTGTCGCGAACTGTTGATGCGTGAAAGTTAAGGAGAATCTGAAACGCCCTCCCATGCCAAGCAATTATCTCCTCGGTCTTTTGACTTTGAAGAGTTCCGGTTGCATGATTGAACTTTTAGCAAATGGACCGGGCAAGAGAAGCAACCGTCTAAGACATTCCAAGAATCACCCACGGTATGGGCCCTTTTGGGAATGAGCTGCGAAATTCTTGCATTAGAATTTGATTTAATCTGATCTTTTTGTGATGGCAGCCTTCACTCTCATGCTTGGAATGAATGGATTCGGCCACAATGCAGATTAGCAGCTGCACTCTCCCGTGGCGATGTGAAATTTCAGCATCATTTGATTGGCACGTAACTCCTTTACTTGTACCTAAAGACGTATTGGGGACGATTCGCCTCCATCATCATGCATCTTCTGAACTGGATTGCCTATGGATACCCGTACATGTTCGTTTTCATGCTAGGGAACGAAAAGATGCGTTCTCTTTTTCCATCTGAGCTTTTCTTTTTTTTCATAGTTCTCTTCATTGGCTAGGGAACATGTGTAGCATCGACAATAAGGTGTGTAAGGACTGTATCTACAATAAGTACTTTTCATCGGCAAAAGTTGTTCTTCATTGAGGTTCATTGCGGCTGTTGAGTTTTATTTCTGGAATTTTTTATCAGCGAGTTCCTGCCTTAATTTCCAGCATTGTCACTAGGCAGCGTGAAGCACGAATGATCTGAGTGTGACAGCTGTTTTTCAAAATAAAGGTATTTCTCGTGAACTTTACGAATCACAGAGTCAACATGGAAACCCTGTGTACTTATTCGGAAGGAGCACCGTGACAACAACTCAATAAGTGTGATAAGAAGCTTGCACTTTTCTCTTCGTCACCTTCTTTCCATTCTCCCTGTTGTTTTCGAAGCAACCTGTTTATTTCATCAAAAATCTCTTTAGTTCCTCATTGAGAGCTTCCACGTTTTGGAATTTCTGATCCTGAATCTGATTGACACCTGAGTTCTGTCTCTGGTATCTCAGATTTTGGTTTTGAAGATGAGATCCCAAGTTCCATGTGTGATCTGTATTTAGGAACGTTTTCTTGTTGAAGGAATTTGCTTCAGAAACGAAATTGTGGGTTGATCTGGAGAAGGAACTTTGTGAGAAATCCCTGAAGACTCTTCAAACAGTAATTACTACGCCAGGGTTGCCTCCAAGAAACGCGAAGGCCCTCGCTAGTATCTCGGACACATCTCCGTAGAATGACATTTGTGTGCATACTCGGGGAAACTGAAAACGCTTCTTTTCGAAGCGCCTCTTTTTGCCTTCTCTACGTGCTCTTTAGTGGATCAGCATTCATGATCTCGAATCTACTCCCTCATCATTCCGAATCCCAAGTGCTTTGGAGATCAGATCATTCTGGTGATGCATTTCAAGGTGCAGCTTGTTGCATCTCCTAGTTTCATGACCATTTTCTTGTTCAAGAGCTAGTAGGGCTCTAGTGTAAGTTGATCGCCCGACTGCTTGTGGAGGATGAATTTCTACGGACCTCAGACGAAGTGACAGTCTGAGGTCTTAGTGGCTCCTTACTTTTGGGCCTGATGAGTCGGCAGCAGTCAGTAGTTCACTCGAACGCATATCATCTGAATCACTGGAGAATTCCCGCTGAGCCGGCTATTTCCGTGGTTTTTCTAATGATTCTGCAAATGGGTGCACGCGGTTGCTTTGTACAGAAAATTATTATCCGGAGGATTCGGCTTATGCTTTCTCATGCTTCTGCATCACACCCAGACGATAGACGACTCTGGAGGTAAACACCTTGTGTTTGAGGCATTGATGGATTGCACATGATTTCTTTAAATCCTTAAATTCCCACTGGATCCCCATCTACGAACATGGAATGAAGACAATGGTTCTAATTATTATTTTTTCTATCGTTTGTATCGTATTTTTATGGAGAAAAAGCATTAATTTATTCGATCGGGTTTTGATACAAAGGTAGAAATTGGTGTACACACACAAAGATTGAACGAAAAATTTCACTGATTTCATATCTGGATAGTTAGTTAGGCGCTTTTTTTTCTGTTTTTTTCTCTCTCTTTCTGTTGTCTTTCTCTCTTTCCCTAGGAAACATTGTACCATCCTTCCAATTGCGCATCTGGAATAATGGCATGTTTAGGTAGCTATGGCATTTGCAATCGGATGGTTAATCAGGTTGGTATGTATTGTCTTTGATCGTGTTTACCTGCGAACCCGGTTGAGTATTACGGGTTTCATTCTGATGGGTTCGATCGAATCTTTCCAAAGCAAGTCCACCAACCCTTTGATAATTTCGTGATAGGAATCCCTTTCACCCCAGAGCTTCGCATGTTTGAACATTTGGTGTATTTTGAGTTTTTGTGAGCTTCCTCGAAAATCATGCTCGAAACATTTGCATGATTTTTGCTTTTGAAGTGTTTTTCCTGTATCCTTTCGTCTTGGGAATTTCCAATGCGAAGGAAAACTGTATCAAAGACACGTCAGTGTACGAGCGTTGTCACCCACCCAATGAAATCAGGAATAGAAAATGCACGTTTCCCTGGAGTCCCCTCATTTCCACTTAATGCAAAAGAGGACAACTGTACACGAATTCGAACTATGATTCGTCCTGTAGTCGAAATGAATTTCAGGAACCCTCATCTCAGGATACCGTCTCTTGTCTTTCGGCGAGATCTGAAACAACAAATAAGGCCTTCTTTCCTTCAAAAGTTGAGTGTCATTCACACGATCACGTCAATTACGATAGATGCTGAAGCAATGCAACATACTTTGCCTTCTTCTTTCGTTCAACATACTTGCGTTCTTTCTTTCTACAGAAACATGCAATTCAAACTTGGGAACGGAAAGCAAAGTAATGTCAACACTTTAGAATCGGAAAAGTCTTAGGAGTTGAGGTGAAATCCAAGTAACACTGAAAATATTGCCCTATTTGTCGAATCCCGGTCGCTTCAAGCCACCCGATAGGTGAGCCTGCTTCTCTTCCTGAATTCAGAATTGGGATCGCACGTGGTGGATATGCATTCGCGCCTGTTATGGCCAGCGATCGTCTTGACTGCTGCTCAGAAACGAGTCGAGGTTTCTTGGAAACAGCCACACGAGAGGGCAAATCTGTGGAGGTGAAGTACGCTTTTTAAAGTGGCGTACGGTTGTATGTATTATGCTGAGACGAAAAGAAAAGAACGAAACTCTGGAACGGTGCGTGTGCAAAGAATGAGCATTCGGGTTCTGTTAGGACTTGTCGATGATTCACACGAAGATACTGTTTACGTGTAGCTTATGGATGGTTTGGAAATATGACATTCAGTTTTTTGCTTTAGACTTAATTCTAAACCTAGAAAGGTGCGCTTTTTTGAAAGAGCTTGACTATGTATTAGGTGCATGTGCTAATGCATAACGATCACCTAATGTTTGTTTTCAACCAGAGCCTGCTTGATCTCCTCTGTCAAAGAGTCCGAATCACCCAGTAATCTTATAAAGATTATTGGCACCAACATGATCGCATCGGGTATGATTTTGCAAGGTAAAAAAAAAAAATACCAACCATTCGTTGATCAATTTCGGATTTCATTTTCAGGTGCTGAATTTTTGTTCTTGGTTGGTAAAGGCCTCGATGCGTGTTCCTATCTTCAAGACCTTGGATACTGGGAAGAGGCGTCTGCGTTAGCCAGATGTGGGTTGGAGAAAACTCAAATGATTGAAGTGTACAGGAAATGGGCAGAACATCTGTGGAACATTGGAAATAGGGTACCTGAAGTGTTTTCTGCGGGAAGAGGGATTGCCCTATGAGTATTACGGGTTTCATTATGATGCTCTTCCGTGGACGAACGGGTTCGATCGCGTCTTGCCAAAGCAAGTCCACCAACTCTTTGATAATTTCGTGATAGGAACCCCTTTCAGCCCCAGAGCTTCGCATGTTCGAATGCGTTTCGTTGGTTGTAGGGAATTGAACGAGGCGTTTCCACATTGTCTGAGTGTTCGTGTTTCTTTGTAGTGCAGACTCAGTAGGAAGAAAAAAGTGTGATAGGCATTCCCCTTGAAAAATAGTGCCTTAGGTTTGAAGATCGATCTGCTTGTGTACCCAATTTGCATTTGATGTTTAAGTTTTCGATGGGAAACGTTGCAAAGCCGTCGGAAAGGCCAAAGTGTCAAATCCTTTCCTCCAGTATTTAATCTGTGTGCATTGGCATTACATGGTTGCAGAATCTACAGGCATTCAAGCGCCGAATTTGCATTCGGACTTCTTTCTACCCTTTAATCTCTGAACGGGTATTGATTCCATCACGCTACATTTATAAGGAAATCCCACTCTTCTCATAAATTTGCGCTCCGACCCGTGAAACGAAAGACATCAAGATGCAAGGGAAAAAAGTAGATAATTAAAAAAAAAAAACTGCCTTCCTTTATTAAGTTGTGTCCCATTGACCTTTTCGTTGCCTATGTCGCTGAAACAAATACGGTAGATCCATATTTTCGATGAGTGCAAATCCGCAGCATTGATTCCGAACTTCCGTTTCTGCATGTGTATTGAAGTAAAGTGAATCAAGAATTCTCGATATTTTCTTCTGAAGCCTATTAGGTCCAAGGAGATCTGCTCGTATGTATCTTCAAGTCAGAGGGAGGAACACACGGAAGTGCCTACTGAACGGAACGCTCTTTAAACGCCTATTTTTTGCTACTATTCGTATACGTCTTACTCATTTCGTGAATACAGCAAGAAGTACTGTGCGAATGATTATTGCCAACGTTTTATAGGCCACGTTGTGGAGAGGAATTTCTAGCCTTTCAGAGAAATGGTTTTTGTCTGCACAGACAGGCAGTGTGTCTTCTGTGGCGAGTGTGTTGCCATGACAAGCTGCGCGTTGTCCTTCGCTTGTGACCATCCGTCGGTTGACCGTCGGAGCGTGGGATTATTGCAATGATTTGCGAGATCGTTGCTTCGCCCTTTTTTGAGGCACCTTCTTTTCTTCTGCTGGACCCTGTTTGAGCTCACATTTCAATGACTCTCGTAATAGAGGATTTCCCCTATTTCCTACCCAGCCTGCTTACCCCTGTTTCATCAAATTTAGCAATGTCATTCTTCCATTTCAGGAGAAGGCTCTGCTTATATGGCTCATGGTACAGGACTTTAGAAAAGTAGTACAGCACTTACTACTTCAGCAGTCATTCATTCGTGCTGCATTTATGGCATGCCATCTGCAGGAATGTGGAGTATGGGATACTCCCGATTCTGATATCCTTTGTTTGATCCTGCGCTTGCGCTTTATGTGGTAGAAATAGCCGTTGCTTTTCCTTGCGAGCTTCGAAAATAAGAGTGGTTTCAAGATGCCAGCATATTGCTTTCGAGACGGATGTTGGTACCCGAGTAAGAGAGCAGATAGCGCGGCATTGCCAGGATTTTTCGTTTATCTCCATTATGGAACGCGTTCGAGAACGGCCACCTTCCCAAGAGCGATGCACTTTGCCTTAATGGAAAAGTCTACATCGAAATGCACTTTCGAGTGTGCAGAATGTTTGAAGCTCAATCACGTCTGATGAATGACGGACTTGCAATTTAGCGTAATCGATACGATTTGAGTTTTTCGAGGCAAACCCTTTTCGTTCAGCCAACTCGAGATTGCTCACGGATTCGCTGACCATTTCGTGGCACCGAAATCGGATTTATCCGCGCTTTCGGTGGAATTGATCTGCCTCGCAGTGAATCCTCATGTACGCGATCTGGATTTCATTTTATTCCGAAAGTATATTCGATCGCGAAAATTTCATCCCACCCCCCCACCCCCCCAGAGAATCTTCACCGAAGCGGCGACTTGTCCATCATTGCATCCTCCTTGACTTTTGCACATTCTCTCGTTCAGGAAGTACATCGAAACTACGAGGCCTGCATTTCAGCTCTCCAGTTTCCCTTCCTACTTCCAGGAAACCAGCATATGGAAAAGCTCCATGGACAGTAGTGTGTACACGTAATAAACAGCAAAGAAAATTTTCGACCCAGTAAAATGAATGCAGTATTAAAACCGTTTCGTATTAAATAAATCATGCCTTTTTATTCACAAAGCATTTACCTAGCCAGTAAGTAGTAGTATGTCACTCACAATCTTTATCGCACATCCGTCTTTTTTTTCATGTGTGTATCCAAAAGAAAAAGAAAAATATTGGCATATTGTTCTGTCCAATGGATTCGTATCCAATTATGTATGCATCTGATGGAATGCCTTTTGCGAATCAAATTATTGCAAGAAACTTATTTCGTTACTTACGGTTCATTCGATCCCTTCTAAAAGTGCGAGTTGGCGAATTTCGAGAGGAACGGTGGAGAATTCGTTACTAAAGATTGGCTCTTCGTTCAAAGATAAAGACGTGTTCTTGCGATCACATTGAAAATGGTGGTGGTGGCTCAGTATGTAACGTTGTGGACTAACGCTCTCGGTGAGTTCAAGCTGCATCATTACAGAAAAAACGGGCAGAACATCTGTGTGACGTTGGAAACGGGATGCCTGATGGTTTCCTGTGTATGGAGCCATCTGCCCCCCCACCCCACCCCCGCTCATGAGCTTCACGATTTTCTTGATGATGATGATGGCGTTCCGTGACCGCACGGGTTAGGTCCAATCTGGCCAAAGCAGGTCCACGGACACGCTGGCAATCTCGCGACGCTGTCTGGTGATTCCCTTTTCTATGGAAACCTCTGAACGACGAGCACTGCCAAAACTGCGTTCGCAAGTTGGCAGTGGACACGCTGCTGTCAGGGATTCGAAATTTGGTTGCAGTCGAGAATCGACGAAGGCCGTCTCTGTCTTCCGTCGATCGCCAACGGAAGCCCAAACGGTGTCGTTTCTGGAAGGCAAGCGGATGGAACCAGCGATTTTGCGATGCCCTATTTCGTGAATACCTGCGGTTGAGCCGTCCGCCGCTTCCCAGTAATTATTCTGATTTTTCTGATTTCACGGCCGTCTGTGATGCTTTTAGAAAGTTGCAGACCAGAAGAGCAAAATAATGCACTTTGCTTAGCTCACCGTCCGAGTATCTGTCGTTTCTGCCAGCCATTTTTTTTGTCTGTTTGTGTTTGGCATTCCTAGTTTACCGAATCGTGAAGATGTTATGATGGTGACGTATTTCAATCATGAAGTGTCACACGCAGAGCAAATCACAGCATAACTAGGGGAAAAAACCCATGTGAGTTTTCTGAATACTATTTTCAACGAGCACATTGGAGTCCAAGGTGCGAGTTGAATTCTGTTGCATCGGCTGGAAACGAAAGTTGATGTCCCAGTTACCGATGAAATCAGCAGCTGTTACACGACATTCATTACTGAGAGTCTGTGTTTATTTTTCGTTAGCCAAATATTTCACGAGCTAAAATTATCAGTTCATTCCATTTTCTTCCAATCTGCTCAAACAACACTACGAAACAGTGCTCCGCTGGGGCTGCTGCTCCTTCGATACTTTGAGGCATCTTTACTAAAACGTTGAAGGATCGACAAATCCTTTGCACTTTTAACACCTCGTGAAAATGAACAAAGGCAGAGAGAGACTCTTCGGATAATTTTCGTTTTCGGCATATGGGAAAAGGAATCACACCTTGAAAACAATCATATGAAATATTTTACTAGCGTGTCAGTGTTGGCACGCTTTTTTTCTTAAAAAAAAAAAAGTCGTACGAGTTTGCAGCACTATTGCATATATTCAGCGAGTGCAGAAAACTGTCGTAATGCCCATCGAAATGATTCAGCAGCTGTTTCAAATGAGCATGCAATGTAGATTGCCACGGAGTTTCCAAGTTTAGCCTTGCATAACGGTAAAGAATATATCAGTTGTACTTTTTTTAAAAATACTTTGATCCATACATTCTAGTTGTGCACGGTCGCTGACGAACCAGCTATGTCTCTCTAGAACTTAATAGTTTCGTGTGCTGATTTCAAGAAAAATAGTAATTCCGACTCGATGCAAATGCAAGTTTCACTTGTTATTCTGATCGGCAGCGGGTTTCACGACGAAATCATGTAAACTTGCAGATGCAAGATTCATAGGAGTGGCTGTTTATATTAATAGGTGAAGAAGTACTCATAAAAGTTCCAGGAAAAAGGTGCCATTCTGATCCCCAGTGTCTACAAAATCACGGCAACCTCATGAGCTCAGATGAGCAGTACTTGCTTAGTGGGTGGTTTCTCTTAAGCAAGCTCAGCACAGTGACACCGGAGAGTTAAAACGAGCCAGCTGAGGATTAAATTCTTCGAAGGCCTATTCGAAGAAATCTCTCGGACCAGTTTACTGTGCAGAAATTGCTATTTACTATGGCTGTGGCTTTCGGTGTACAGTTTTTTTTTTTTTTTTTCTTTAATGGGATTCTCAAAGTTTCGCGACTGTTTTGAATATTAATACGCTGCTGTTTAATGGGTTTTTTCGTCTCTTGATCTCTTAGAGGATTCGGTTTTCATGCACGAACGTCGAAATCTGAAAACGGTCTCAGAAGATCCAACCTTGTCAGAAAATAGGAACCTCAAGAATTGTCATAGAATGTAATTTCCAAAAACGAAATTCAAATTGCAGGAATTTTGTTTTTATTTCCGTCATGAAAATGCTGCTTGCTCAGTACGTCAATATGGACATATTTTATGAAGGAAGTAGCAGTATATGCTTTACCTCAATAACAGGTTGTTAGCTTCTTGACTCTATTTTTCGATAAGGAATTCTCTATCATGTTCGTAGAATGGAGTGGCGGGGTTCGCGGGGACATCTCAATTTATAATTTCTTCTGCACGGAACGTCGAAATTGTCAGCTCGACGTGTGTTGGTACTCGTAATTGTATCAATTGCGTTAATTGCATCAAATGAGGGAATTCAGACGGAGTTCTTAACACGGTGCATCTCGTACGTGATGCGTGCATGTGCCAATGGAATCGTAAATTGTTTCGAGCCTTTTTGCTGCATGTAAATCAAAAATGTTGCAATTGTAGAATGTTCTTCCGCAAGTTTCATTTTTGCATTGGATGATGTGAATGTGTGAGAATCGTCCAAGAATTACGACGTGCTACTAGGGCATATGGAAACCTGTGTAAGCATTTTTTGTCAGTTTCCTTAACCAGGTCGTGTTCAAAGTGTTTCACCTTAGAAAGCACGTTCGTGTTGTGCAGCTCAATTATTTTAGACCCCGTTTCACGAGTGAAAGGCATATGTTGGGTTTTTCAAATTGAAAGACTGGGAGAGGAGAAGGATTAATCACGTTGCATTTTCTGCCCATTCCTGCTGGCATTTTGAAACGATTGTGATGCTCAAAAGCGACGGTATATATCGGACGTAGATTTAGATGTGTGTTGCAAGCAGCATCAGAGGACCGATTTTTTTTTGCCCGTATTCATTTATTATGCTTTGTGAATTGTGGATCGGTAATTTTATTAATTCAGGTTCTTTAGTTGATGCCGTTCTAGTGGAAATTTGTTGACTCAGATCTTGTTAGGGAGTTTATTATTCTGTAGGAGTATAAGGATTTTTTTTTTTTTTTTTCGTCTAGTTATCTACATTCAAACCTGTAAATGGAAATTGTTTTTTATCACAGTTTCTTACCTGGTCTGTTATTTATCTTATTTTGGATGTTTGTAAATGGAGCATATTCGAGTTCAAGCACAACTTTCGTTGTCACTGAATCAGTCAGTTACTTCACGTAGCCCTCTGTACATTTTAGATGTGAAAGAAAATTCAAAAACACTTCCGTGCCAAAGTTACTGGAGTCGAATTCTCAGAATAATATGATTAAAGAAAGTATCCATCATTTTCAAGCTTGTTATTATGTATATTACGTTTACAAGATTTTTTTATGTGAATACTAGAGGAAAGTCTTATGTAGATTTTTGAATATTATAATCCAGCTCATAGTAATTCATCTGATCAGTTGATAAAGTATAGTTCTGAATATTAACATCATTAATGGCAGTGTTATGATTTTTTATTTGAAAAAGTTAACAAAATTGTTTTCAGTGTTCATTCATGGACAGTAGTTTTTATGTTTTCTGAATTTGTTTTCTGGAAAATGCAAAATTTGTGAATTTTTCCATTCATTAGATATATATTTTGTGAAGCAACTGAGGTGATCTGATTGCCAAATTTGTTGAGTACAGATGTCTTGTCATGAAGGTAAAATGCAGTTTTTCACATGTATACATCATAAATATGTGTCATCTCTTCGTAGGAGTAAGCTGTGATGTCTGCTTAAAAAATAATTTTAAAGGACGTCGATATAAATGTTTAATATGCTATGATTATGATCTCTGTGCTTCCTGTTATGAAAGTCAAAGTAATTCAATGAATCATTCTCCAAACCATCCCATGCAGTGCATTATAACAAGATCAGATTTTGGTAAACTTCAAACTTTAAAAATTACAAGTTGAAGACATAAATAAGTATCTTAGACCATGTAGTCCTTCAGTTTTACAAAAATTTCATGTTTGGAAAACTGTAGACAGTCAATATCAAGTTGAAAAGTTTTTTGAGGTTTTTCAGGTTTCACTGGTTTTTACTGTTATATTTGCAATTTTTATATGAAATTACAGTACAGCATAATATTACAGTTTTATTTTGTAAGTGCACCTAAAACTTTTTTTTTAATATTAGAATTTTATTATGGAGGTGAAAATTTGACCACTGAACAACCACAAGCTTTTGTATGTCCGTTGTGTGGAAAAATGGGTTTTACAGAAGCAAAATTTCATGCTCATGTTACTTCAGAACATCCAGTTGATAGCAATTCACCAAGCAATTCACAAGAAGTGGTATGTGGGAGTTACATTTTAACTATTATTTTTTGAACTTGATATTTTTGGGTGAAGTCTTATTTACCCCTCTTGAAAATTTCCTGGTAGCTGTTCAGCTTAGTAACATATTAATTACATTCAGATGTTGACAAACATAAATGTAGTTTTCTCATTCTGATAAATTCCCTTGAGTGAATATTTGAAAATGATCCCTCAAGATTTTACAAATTCATTTGTACTGAAATCCAAAATACTTGTGTGGTAGTTGCCTTTAGGTAAAGCAAACCTTTATGATTCCAGCAGCTTCTTATTCAATTTTTTGATTGGAAGAAGCACAGGCACTTGTAAACTTGAAGTACAGGAAATATACAACGATGCTTTCATCAAAAAAAAAAAAAAAATGTTTCTGACATCAGGCAGTTCTTGTTACTTGTTGACATCTGTGTATGTGTAATTTTTCTAGGGAAAGTAACGAAATCTTAATAATGACTTTTTAATATAATTTACCCAGAAGAAATGCTTGGAAAAGTGAAGAGTAATCTAAGTAATTATTTATTTTCTGTTTATTTTCATTTTGCGTATTTTGTTCACTTTAATGTTATTAATGGTATTCATTCATTTTACAACACATCCAGGCATCTTCCAATTCGTATCTTCATGCTCAAACTTTTGCATCGAATGCCTTTGTGCAGATGCATTAAAAGCAAAGAGTAAGATTTAGGTGATGATAAGTGAGATTTCCATCTTGTATGCATGTATTCCAGATGCATCACCATAGTGATTTGTCATTGTGTTTTGTTCATTGTTCATGAAATGTTTACTTTCATCCATTTGTTGAAAGCCATATATTTTTTCCCAAGGTTTCTAAACTTACCAGTTTTTCCAACATCATTATTTTTCTATTGTAGGTGTGTCCCATTTGTGCTTCCTTACCTGGAGGTGATCCAAACCATCTGACAGATGACCTGTCATCGCATCTAGCCTTGGAACATCGTAATAGCACTAGAGAAATATCCTTTGATGCAGATTAATTATAATTTTAATTTTATCGTATTCTCAAGATTCAAGAAATATTCCGTTTTTTTTTTGTTTTGCCATTCCGTTAATTTATACAAATCCAAAGTGACTCGTTTGGGTTCAGTGTTTGAATGTGCAGGTTACTGTAATTATCAAATTATTTGATGCAACTCACCTGATTTGGCAGAGGGATTTTCTAGTGATCTCTTTATTAGATTATGTTTATTAACTCCTTTACACCAAAAATTTTCTGTTCTTGGTCATAGGAGCATTACATTTAATGGTTTGGAGCACTATACTGATTTTGCTTAGAGTCATATAACATACACTTCCATGCCAGTAGTCTAGTGCTTTATATGTATAGGAAGAAACATACAATGTATGTGTTAGTTTCTGAAATTGCGATGAAAGTTTCTCAATGTGTTTCCTGAAAAGGAAGGAAAGGCAATGTTAACAGGAATTCCTGTTTTTCTTTCTCTAGTTGTGAATCAGTTTAGAAGCTTAAATTGACAGTATTTATGGGTAGATTGTTAGGGGAAATCTAGGTCAGAGCTCTATGGATTTATCGTGTTACTATGGCTTTTCCCAGTCCCATTATTATGGATGGACTTCAAAAGTATTTAAAATATCCACCATGTTATAGTATTAAAAAGTTCTTAGCACTTCTCAAAATACAATTTAAATTATTTTAAGCTAACATACTCCATGCTTTCAAAATATTTTAAAGATTACTTAAAAAATTCCAAATTATATTATTTTTTAGAATGTTTTGTTCAAAAGATGATTTTAAGGGAATCAAGAGATATGTTTTGGATACGAGTTAAGTGAAATGTATAAATGATTTCATGATATTTGAACAGACATGATAGATAGAAGAAATACCATTGAACACTATAGCAAACAGTGGCAAATTTCCTAGAAAAGGTTCTTTTGGGGGGGGGGGGGAAGTGTATTGAAACCAAATGATTAACGGTTAATGAACAACGGCTGTTAAAAGTCATCTACGAGCATTGCTAGGCATAAATTTAAATATTAAAAGATAGGAATTGTAAGCTGAGATAGATTGGGTGTATTTTAGCAATTCGCTGTGAGTGAAGTAAAATCATTTCACCAGAATGGTTCTTTATCCAGTTTCTTGTACATTTGGGATGTATTGGTTAATTAATGTGTAAATTAATAACGTAAAATGTAATAATTCAAAAAACGAACATGTATGTATGTTGGCCTGTGAAAACTTTCAGATGTATTTGTATTGTTCACTTTGAGATGATGAGTTGGAATAGAAAGATTACTTGGTTTTGTAAGCAAAATGATTCATAAAGTAAACCATTTGGAATCATTTGAAGGAGAAAAAAAGTGGCTGTAGTGAAATTTAACATTACTTGTTTTTAGCTTCATGAGTACTTTTAGTGGTAATGCAGGTGAAATATTTTGAAACTTTAACTGAAAAGCAAGGTTTGTCGCACATATCCAGCTACATAGATTAGTAGTTAATTTTATGTAATAATTCATGTATTTACTGTAGGCATAAAGTGTTTTTTGATCATAGTGATTTGAACCTGTGTCCTAAGCTGTATATTCTCTTTTAAGTTTGATCAATTGTTTGAAGTCAATTATAATTCTTTTAATATGTATATTAGATATATTTTTCATCTTTAAAGATTTTTATTCCATTCTGTCTTCACTTTTAATGTTGAATTTATTCATATGATGAAACTAAATTCAAAGTGCTGCTTATTGAGGCGTTAGAGGATCAGAATCCTTTAGATTAGTAATTCATGTTAGATCATGTCATCTTAACTTATCCTAAGATGATCAGAGCAGTGCACGGCATGCTGTAAGGCGTATTTCTCATGGAGGCAGAGGGATATCTTGTCGTACTCGAAGATCGAACATAAATTTTAAGTGAGTAATGTTATTCTTTTGTACACATTTCATTATTTGATATGGGACAGGGAATAATTTTGATGGTGGCATGAAAAGAAATAACCATAATGACTATAATAACATCAGGAATTACATGCTTTATAAACATGTTCAAGTTCTGAGAAGTAATTGTTTTATTTATTCCGTTGTATAGTCGAGATTCAATGGATCCTATTGCAGAACTTCTTTCACAGTTATCAGGAGTACGTCGAACAACAGGTAGATTACTTTCCAAGTAAAGTTTTGCAAAGTCTTAGTATTGTCCTTTGTATTTTTAATTGATTTCTTGTATTGGTTTTAAAATTTTGTTAGGTCAGGGAAGTTCTTCTGCATCATCACAGCTTCAGCAAATTCAGATGCAACTTCAGTTTGAAAGGCAGCAGGTAAAACTTTTTTTCAAGTGACATGTGAAATGTGGTATCTTAATCTGATTGCTAAGATATCTGTAAACATGTAATTGCAGTTATAAGTAACTCAGTAAAATTAAAGTTCAATCAAAATCTAGACTGAGAGTTAAAGTTGTGTAATCATGTTTTTTCAAAAAAAAAAAAAATCCAAGAGCAATACAAAGTGAACATGGTCGAATTTTCGTAATTTTCCTTTTTTAAATTGTACCATAATTTGAAGTTAATGAAAGAAAGTCAACGGTTCACCCAGCTTCATAATCATGGGATCTGTTGTTTTTACTTTTATTGTATTCTTGTACTGCTATCACTTGTATTTCTTTTATAGCTGTTCAGGTAATATCCTTTTCAGTCCAGCCTCTGTAAGAAATTAGTAATCTTTTTCACATGAAGTTGTTTTGTTGAGCAAGTAGGGTAGGATGTTTATGGGTTTCCATTTTCAGATTCTCATTCTTAAGAGTTTTCTAACAT
This sequence comes from Raillietiella orientalis, assembly GCA_036172245.1. Taxonomy (NCBI): domain Eukaryota; kingdom Metazoa; phylum Arthropoda; class Ichthyostraca; order Raillietiellida; family Raillietiellidae; genus Raillietiella; species Raillietiella orientalis. Next base: position 729,347 of record JAYWIR010000003.1, on the reverse strand, counting down.
TTGGAAACAGTAATTTGAAAATTTCAGTGTTATTTTTGATTCATTCAACAATTGCTAATCAATACACAGTGAATATTAGAAACCGCATGCCTGCGATTTTCGTTTTTTTGCAAAGTATGGGGAAGTCTGATTGGAGTTTATGAGTTTACTTTCAGTCGATGTGAATTTTTGCATATCTTTTATTCAAAAATTCTACGCGTGCTTTCGTACACGATACGCACGTCAACTTTGAATAATGAATTGAAGCATTTAACCACGGATGTTGATTTAATTTTGGCGAAATTTCAGCTTTATGTATAACAATCCGGCAATATAGTTTCATAGGACTATTTAAGAAGCAGTGGCAGAGCGGATTGCAGACTATTTATTTCATTGGCCTCCTTGTACTCTGTGATTACTTCAGATTGTTTTTTCCAAGTAGATTTATCAGTTGATTTGTTTTTCGCAATTTTCTTGTTTGCACAAATGTTCCAATTCTTCCGAAATAGTGCTGCCGTTTTCGTTTGGAATACTCAGAATGGAATAATATCAACGTTTCGATTAAAGTTTCCACCAAGAGCATGTGAACGGCATTCTGAAAATAATTTCTCCTGTCCAGTAAAACGACAAAGGTTAATGTCTGTGTACAAGTCGAGAAAAATCATTGATTGTTGATAGTTGTATGTATTAGTTATCGTGTAATCTAATCCGAATTAAGATTCAGTTGGATCCAGTACTGATTTTTGCTGAGTTGAACCTTATATGGATGCTAATCAGAAATTCTTGGAAAGTTGAGCGTAATGATTACAAAGTAAATCAAAGTTCTTAAAGAAATTATTATATCCTGCCCTTGAGTGGTAGTCAGTTTGAACTGATTTATTCCTCATGGTCCCTTGAATTTGTGCTTATGATTTTTTGTTTTTGTTTTATAGGCCTCTTCCAACAGACAGCAGTTTGAAAGATTGCCACGTCGTCAGGGTCAGCTAGCTGTTAGTAGTTCTGTAAGTGGAACAACTACAACGAGTACTACTGTCACTGCTGCCAATACCAGTACACAAAGTAGTTCATCTTCATCTGTTCTTGGTTTGCAAAATACTCCACTTATCTCTAGGTAACGTTTTCCTCAACTTGATATGACTGTGTATGATGGAAGAAAACCAAAAGTCCTTTTGAAAATAAGATCACCTTTCTGGCGTTCTCATGATTGCCTTTTTTTGCATTTTTTGAAGCCCACAATTTTTGTTAACGCTTATCAATTACTTATTTAAAAAATATATATATATATATATCCCTGATTCATCAGGTATTCTTCAACTTGTGTTTGTTCACAATCAGAATACCAGGATGTAACGTTTTCAACATATGCTGAAGGATAATACTTATATCTTCCATTTTCAGTATGGACAGTTAAGATGAGACATTAAACTTGGTTGAATGTGCATGCGGAGCACGAAGTTTTTGAGACAAACAGGAATAGTTTCACATTGCTTGTTGAATGCACATTAACATAAGACAAATGCATATTTCACAGCCAAGCAGTTAAATCATGCTTATGCTATTCTGCTTTGCATTCAATGTTGCTGTGAATCAGTTCCGTCAGTATGCACAGAGGAGGTCGAATCCACCTGGCATGATACTTTAGTGATGTAGATTTGATTCTAAAAATGTATGATCCCAGGAAGAGCCATTCAAATGTTATTTGGAACCGACTGCAGCGTCGCTCTTTAAGGATTTGCGGTGTGATTTCAAGCAAAGTAACGTGCTTGAAATCATTTTGAATGAACCACTTCCCTTCCGGTTCCGTGTTGGAATATGCAAAACTATTGTCATTTATTAAATGGTGCAAGGGTTTGCGTGCAGATGGTCTTTAATTGTGCATAAATCTTCCGAAGAGCGGCCCGGGTTCTTTCCGTTGAATCCTCAGTGAAATTGGATAGCATTTTTTTCCTAAGGTTACGATTTTCGGCATTCTCCCTTCGTTTCATTTCTAGTCATTGCATGTGATTTCGTTTGACTGTTTCCCTGTCCGTGTTTTTAGCGGAATATTAATGAACATTCGTTTGGAATCGGTAGTGTTTAGCACCGAGTGAAGGTGAACCAACATCACGTTAATGAAGTTTTGTGTGAGCTGCGTAGTAACGCACGGTCACGTACAGTGAATCGTTCCTTTCTAATGCCCTCGTTAAAATCCCTGGCTAAAAAAGAATCGAAATTCATAGTCGGGCATACTCGAATATTACTCGAACTTTCCCTTTTCGTATTTTTATGCGAGACCGTTTTCTTTCTTTCTTTCTTTCTTTCTTTTTTCGGCGCGTGATTTCGTGGGATTTTACCATCATTCGAACAGAATCCTTGCCAGGTTTTGCCATTCAGGTTCGGATTGATGTTCTCGAAATCCCAAGTGACCAACGCGACCCCGCCTGCCCGAATGCAAGTCCGGTGCGAGGACAGGCATCTGTGTAAACATATCGAAGTCGGAATAATGAAAATCTTACGTCTCTTATTAAAAGACGATTTTTCTTTCCTTTTTTTTTTTTTCCTTTTTTTTTTTTTTGCGTGTCATTAGGATAGACGTGAAGGTTTACTTGAGAGAATCGGTTGGGTTCGTATCGTACAATGAGTGTGGGAAGACTGAGAAATGCTGCCCATGAGCGAGGAGGTATTTGATGTGATTTTTAAGAAGGAGCAGCCAAAACGGTTGAATTCAAATGAAAGGAATTAATTCTCAGGGATTGCAATTTTTCAACATGGATTGAAAGTAAATTATATTCTGGAATATTCGAGCTCTTCGAGTTGGGATTTCAAAGCGCATCCATTCCTGTATATTTGCATGGTTAAGAGGAGTTCCCCCTCAGCAGGAGGAAATTTGGGTAAAAAATTACTGGAATTTGTCCATGTGGAGCCAGCGGTACGATCTCATTCTGTGCGTTCATTCACATCTTCATGGCAGAATTCTAAAGTATTTCTCGAATGCTTTCCAAGGGTACACCCACGTTTCGGTATTCTTATGTAGGTGTGGTTACACTTCGTTTACCGGTCATCCTTTCGACATGCGACTCTTATCAACCTAAAGGTTTCGGTATTTTGCATCCGATGGCAGCCGGGTCGCAGGAAGCTGTCCTTCTACCGTTAAGCGGCCACATAGTTCGCACGAATCGATATGCAAATAAGTAGTTGGCCAATGTTCTTATGCACGAAATTGCAATTTGGGGAAATGCGTGGAATTTTGTAAGCCTCGACTGTGGAGATTGTGATGCGGAGAATTCGGAATAATAAGCCATCCATGGAGATGCTTTCGACCCTAGCAGCATCCTGGTCTCCGAATCATTAGCGGAACCTCTGGTACATTCACCAAGATCGGAAATGTCTGAAAGTGAGCCCTTTGTGTGAGCTTTCGGAGGTTTTGCGACCTTTGTGACGGATGCGCTTTGGGCAGGTAAACGCGACCACGGCGCGTGACGTCATGGAGACACTCAGGGGCGGTGCCTGCCGGGCAAGTGTTTCCGCACCTCGGCCCGATAGAAGGGTTGGCGAATTTCGCCTCACTCTATATTCTATGCAGTCTCTGTTGCAGGAATCGAGGATGGCTGCCAAATTTCTTGCGGCGGTGGTGCGTTTGCTTCTCTTCAGCACGATCCTCTCGGGTCTCGTCGACCTTTCAGCGTTCCGAGTACACCCACGTTGGCTTTCTTTCACGAAAATGCATGTGTGGTATTTGTGGTCGTGGCGTTCGTGATCTCGAATCCAAGTGGCAAACCCCGTTCGAACACTTGATCAGCAGTTTAAGCGTGTGCCAGTATCGTTTCGCTTAACCGGTACTTTCTTCTTTAGATCGTAAAACTATCCCAGACTTATCACTCTGCCATGTATTAAATGATGTTTTTTAATAGGTGCATCGACTTTCTTACGACTGAAGAGGAACAGGAGAAATTAGAAGTGGAACATGCTAACCGTAGCATATTTGTGCAAGAACTACTACTAGGGACTCTTTCCGACTCGTTTGCGAATTTGGACTGGAGTGACTTGATTCCAAAGGACAGTTCGACTTTTCCATCAAACCGAAATCTTGTCCCAAATGACGGAAGACAGAAAATCGTTACTAAGAGGAACGCTGGTGATGATGAAGTTAGGGTGAATGATACATATCAGAACAACGATCTTGAACATTCGTCGGACAATAGGGTTCAAGGAAGAACCCCACATAGTCGAGAAATGCCATCTGTGTCTTCTAGCAAGGCAAAAAATTTACTTGTATTAGCCAATGAAAGACCTAGTTCTTCTAATTAATCTAGTCGTTACCCCCCTTTTTTTTCTATAAGATTTGTCGAAATTATTGAGAAAAAATATCAATGTTTCTATAGTTGATGATAATGCACTAATTATTCATTATGGTGTTGTTGTGTTTGTTTATTATCTGGCATGCAAGACGCATCGCACGTTTTTCTTTGTCCAAAGGTTCTGATTCTGAAGTTCATCGGAGCCTGAGGTTGAGGGGACTCGTGTGAGCGAACATGGCTCGTCTTGCTTTGGACATGGACCCAGCATCACAAATATAAATGTGTCCATTTCAGCTCGACCGCCCGATTTTGCTTCATTGAGGTTCATTTGTTCTTAAATGCTTCAGACGTCCAGTGGAGGAGGAATGCACTGTTATTATAAATGTTATGCAACTGTGGACTTTCATGGATTCATTTGTTTTTGTTATTGGTTTGTCACACAACGGCAATCGTGAATAAACTCCCAAGATTCGAGATTGGCAACGGGATCTTAATTATTTCGGGCACAGTTTTGAAGCCGAAACGTTGCTTCCTTCCTTCCTTAAACTTCCTTCCTTAGATCGAGGTCGGATGTAGAATCCAGGATTCGTGGCCCATGGGAAGCGAGGTGCTCCCAGAAAACTTCTGCCGTGTAATCAATCCCTCACTCTCCGTGCACGCATCGAAGCCCCAAGGATTTTTGGTATAGAATTTGCAAGTTGTCGCAAAGTGATCTGAAGAATGCGGTCGGAACGGCATCGAAAAGTGTGTGTTCACAGTTCCTCCAGGAAGTGAACTGTGCAGAGTCGGGCATGAAGGTGTGCAGCCGGCACGACACCGCGAAATGTCGCGTAATGGCGAACAGTGGCGAAGATAAGGGACAGAAAGCACATGTCGGAAGTCGCATCTGCTTTCCGGTCGTCGTCAGCAGCATCCACGAGTTGTTCGCTCTTTGGTTTAATTACGCATGCCGACTGCTGAGGTTGGCTACTGAATTCCAGGGGTACTTTAAAATGAAATTAAATATCGCACGAACGCCGGTAATCCGTTCGGAAGCGTTTGCTTTCGAGCCGAACTTTGGCTGAAATGCGCGTTCATCAAGTCGGTGAGTGCCTCTTCATCGCTCCCGTGTTGACTGCCCTGAGGAGGAAGGACCAAGGTGTGCGTGTTGTGCGTGCACATGTTTCTCGTAGGCAGTTGGGATGGACGTGGCATCAGGCAGTGCCGCGTCGAGTCTAGAGAGAAGAGGTTGGGAGCGGACAGCGTAACGGGCAGCAGAGTGATTTGGCGCCTCTGAGGCTGTTCCTCCGCCGTTTGTTGCAGCTCCCGTGATCTCTTGAGGCCATCGAGCAGAAGCGGTCTGTGAGTTTGCCTCTGAAGACCACAGAGCGCTCGAAGGCGAGCTGGGAGGCGCAAGGAATGGATGCGAAGACGGAATGAGATGATCCGAGCACAGGAAGTTGCACTTGCTCGAGAGGAAAAGGGTAGCACGGTGGAGGGGGCAGCGCGGGTCATCTTCGCAGAGAAAGCTCCACTGCGTGTGCCGCAATTCGCTGGAGGTTTCCGAAGACGTGCTCACCGTGGTAAGTGCAACGCTTAAGGCACACACGAATGCTAAAATGATCTTTTGGCCCAACTAAAGAAGACAGTTCCGGTTTTTATGCTGGCAAAAGATTGGCATTTCTGTAGACCCGATAGGCTTTCGAGCATTTCTGTGCGGCTGCACGTGCAGCACGCATGTACGTAGAATTCCAGAATGAGTCGAGCATGATTTCCACGCGAGTTGTGATTGTGCCAGTCGGACTCGAAAAGAACTCACCTTCATTCGAAAGGGCATTCTCCACCTTCTCACTTTGATATGGGTCTCAATGGGTTTTTGCCAGTACCGACTCGACGTATCTGTCATCTCAAAGTAGTCACATGAACGTTGCTCATAAAGCAATTTAAGAGTATGCGTATGTCCCAGATTTATAGTTGCTCGAATTTTTTTATGGACTGACTTTTGTGGGGACTGCTGACTGACTGTTCGCAACTAATGTACCGTTCCCGTCTTCACCTTAACTTTGATGATACGAACGCATTGCCTGTGGCATTCATTTCCTGTGAATGGCAAATGCGTTCCTGATTCCACGTATCAATCCCTGCTTTAAACCTGTCTTATGGTGCAACGTGGTTGGTTCGTTTTTTTTTTTTCTTCCTTCTTCATCACTTCTGCCTTTTATGCATATGAATTGCTTCTTCAATAGACATTTGTAGAATCCTTCCTCGTGTTCTCGTTAAGATTATCAACAGATCAGCAGTTGCAGTGGATGTCTTTTAACGGCCTAATGTCCCCAGGACCCGGTGCTGCATACGGCGTAAAGTCTGTTGAATCGGAAGAGGCATCTGCATCATGCTGAAAGGTCTCACATTGAAAGCAGGAGAGGCATAAACGTGTGGCCACGCGTGCCCATAAGAATAAAGCTGATAAGCTTGCGAGGGCCGGAGAGCCTGTGGCTCTTATAGAGTTGGCAGCCTTTGAACTTGTGCTACTCTTTTTGCTAGCTGGGCATCGACCACCAGAAGCAACCGCCATGCACTTTCCACGATCCTGATCATTTTATTACATCCATATAGTTTGTTTGGTTTACGTAGTTGCTTCCTATTCTCAGAGAGGTCGAGAGTTTGCGTGAGATGAGAACTGCAGTGCTCTCGACGCAATTTTCCCACTGAACTATCAGATGCCACGTGGAATCTTCCAATCAACGTGACGGCTGACGAAAAGTTTATGATTTGTGGATCTTTGATTCATTTTTCACTTGTGCAGATCGATTTCTACTTGTTTCCAATAAAATGTTTATTTTTTCCTTCCCCCCCCCCCTTCCGTCATGAAGAGCTTGCGTCTCATCTCCAATAGGGCGATACAGGGATATATCCTGGCACCTCCTCCTCTCTTTTCTTTTTTTTTTTTCCAGCGATAAGGAACAAGAAGAAAGAAAGTTCCCTAAATTTCGCCTTTGGAAATTCCGAGTTGTGTTTATGGAGCCTCTGACGTGGTCTCATACACGTCAAAGAATCTCGGAGGAACAGTGCCTTGCCTAAGGCTGCAACACGAAATAAAGTAGGGGGGGGGGGGGAGGGAGGGAGCTGGAACCAAGGAGCAGCTCCTCTCCGTTGGTTTCCGTGCGTTCACGCCGCACACACAATGGATCGGCGAGCGTGCGGCCACGCCGCCGGTTCTCCACATGCGGAAGTGCACCACGTCTTGCATCTGATGGAAAGCGAAAGCATCTGAAGAGAAGCTGAAAGTCTGTGCTCGCGGCGATCCGCCGAACCTTTTTTTCGTCCCTGAAGGGAGAAGCAGTATTCTCGACGAACAGTTTCTTCAGAGCCTTTGGGACACCTTCATCAGGCTCCGTGGATCCTCTTATGCAATGACACGAGGTTTCATTGCTGCATATCATTGGATACTTTCACAATGACTGTGAATATTCTATATGATTTTGTCTGGAAACTCACGTTCTTGCTCTTGTCGAGAGCTCTTGGACACGCTGGAAGACGTGATTGGTTCGCTGTACATTTCACATAAACGATTATCGTATCGATTATCAGAATTTGTCGATTTGTTTTAGATTAAGCGTTACGTAGCATCTGCTGCATGTCATCTTTTGAATATCTCCGTGCTGCGAAGTTGCCAGAAAAGGAACTTCTTCCTCCGAACAATTCTGAGCAGTTCTGAGCAGCTCACAGTTCTGAACTCTTTGAGACTTTGTCAGGAAGCCGGAAGGCCTGTACGGATTTTCCGCCTTGGGTCCATCGTACAGCAAAACGGCTGCGTCTTCCGTCATTTCTTGAAGAGCATCGCGAAGAGTTTTTTTACGAGCGGCTCAGTCCGTCGCGTTTCTCTCAGAAAGGAAAGCCCCCGTGTTTTACCAAAATGCACAAAGTGCATAGGCCTTTGGCATTAGAAGTGGTTCGTGGACTTTCAATTGGGAACTGCCAGGCTGCTTCTTTGTGCGTTTCGGCCGTAGGATCTAAATACGTTTGCAAATTATCATCGATTTTTTTTTTTTTTTGGCTTTTTTTTCTTTTTCCTGCCTGCAAGTTACTCGTGCTGAGAGTGACAAGTTTATCAGCTTTCCGTTTTGAAATCATCTGCATTCAGTTACGAAACACTGGATGATAAAAGTGAGCTTATGCAATAAATTTCCAATAGCCATGCTATCGGACGATCGCATTGCTTGGCTTCTGCTCCTCAACTCGGAAAATTCGTAAAGAAACTTCACAGTTACGGTTTTTTTTGTTTTTTTCCTTTCGAGATGAATCCCAAAAGAGGAGCTCAGAATTCTGTGACGAGCAGCTCAAGCTGAGATGTGGCATTAGAAAGCACTCGTTGCAGCAGCTCCTGGGAATTCCTACAGAATGCATATTCTTTCAGGGCAGCGTCCTTGAGCAGAAACGATAAATAGCTGTTTACATCCACGGTAATTTCTGTTGTGAAAATACGTGATTTCCGGGTGTTTTTTTTCTTTGTGCGTCATCATGGCAGAGATCGAAAAAAATTCTGCTCCTGTTTGTTCTTCCTTGTACGTTGTCAAGTAGACTCCGACCGCATGTGAGCAACCCGAATTTGTGAGCAGTAAATTGGACACGAGATTTACGAACAAAGGCAGCCACACGGACTTGAGCTGTTCTGCTGAAAGATATTTTGCTTTCTTCTGCAGAATCCGTTTGCTTAATCCCGACCCAAGCTCCGGATTCGAAAACAGAAAGATCAGATACTTTTCTGATTTCGTTTGAACACGAAGCAACAGAATCCGATGTACGGTACTGGTTATACTCGGGTGCTCTCGGCCAAGAACATACAGATAAACTTTATCAATTTAGAGATTGTAGTCGACTTTGTACTTTTATCTCAATACGAATAGAATTTAATAGCGCTCGTCCATATGGAGTCCATAGCATCAGTACGCGAAAAACATGCGGAATTTCTCTCTCTGGATATCACGTATTGCCGATCACTGTCGATGTTGTTTACGTGTTTTGTGCTACCCATCCCATCATGAATTTTTCATTGCCTCTTTTTCGAGAATGCTGCTGCTTGACGTGAAAGCGAAGAAGGCCGAGATGCAGCCAGCTGTTAATCTAGAAAGGCTGCTGCCGTGTCGCAACACAACTGCATGTGCGGCATAAAGAAGAAGCGGTTAAAAGTTTCAATGATGCACTCACTTCCGCAATCTTTTCTGTAAATTTCCTTTAAAGCGAGTTAAGGCGTTTTCTAAGTACAAAGGCAGCTGACGTGATCTCTTGTCAGTCAATCTGTGCTGCGGGAACAGGTGAATTGGAAGCAATCACTTCGAGCAGCAGCAAGCTGCAAAAAATTCGGATATAAGAAGGCGCATTAGAACGGTGACATTCTATTGACGACTCTACGATCGTTTCCGTCATTCTTAAAGTGTTTCCTACACCAATACCAACCGTGCACAAGACAATCTTGATGCCGAGATGCTATCTGTAGCTCCATGATGGATACGACCGACTTTCTTCCGGGATGATCTCCGACTTCGAAACCCACAGGGGCGAGGACGGTTTGGTGGAAAGACCAACGCGTCCGATTCTGCCTAGAGCCATTGCTTTGGTCCCAAAACTGAAAACGAGTGCTTCCTGCAGCTCCTGCTTCTTCCGATCCGAAACAGAGACTTTTCTTCGTGTGCTTTCTTATCGACGTGGAAGACCTTGATCCGATGAACGGAACTCATAAATGGATGGGTGCGGATTTGTTTTCCACAACTTTGAAAGGGAAAGACAGTGATTTCTTGTAAGCAGGCAGAATTGAGTTTTTTTTTCGTTTCTGAAATCCCGACAAAGTTTCGCAGTATGAAACAGCAGATGTCCTCATTCAAAGAAATGCCCCTGAAACACCGAGGCATGCATCCATCCCTAAGAGCTGCCCGTGTTCTTGATTCAAGTGTTTGCGAGAAAACGAAAAGACAAAAGCTGGAAAAATCAGAATCGTTAGAAATCGTAGATGAATGCAGATGCGTATAATTATTGCTGGGTCGGTAAACTAATTGGGACCTTGAAAAAAGAGAGACCCAACCATCTGTTTGCCCCCTAGGTGTCTAGATAGAAAAAAAGATTACAATACTTGTTTGGAAAATCCGTTTTCGTAATTACACTGGTCATTCGGAGCTTAGGAATGTCCCGGAACAACTCCAAACTTTTCCTGCCAGTGAGCGAAAACCGCTAGCCAGAGGTTCCATATAAAGACGTGTCTTGTCTGCAGTGGTCCTCGAGGTGGCTTCGGTTTCAAATCAGTGGTCTCATCGCCCACAGTGGACGATGGGCGGGAACGGAAATGGAGAAAAAAAAGTGTAGATACGACCCTTCAATCCATGAACCGCAGAAAATCTAATGCAAGCATTTAGAGAACCAGAAATATTGTGCATCTTTTCTAACAACAGAAGGTTTTCAGTTTTGGGACCAAAGTCAAGAGTAATAACCTGTAGTCTTGGAATGAACCCAAGGATCAGCATACCCTTGGAAGGATCCTTCGAGGTAAATACATTCTACTAGGTATTGGTTCATCAGATGAAAAGCGGAAAGGCAAAACTTTTCATTCTTAGTCTTCAAAGATACCATTTCAGTTCACTACATCTTCCAGGCAAGGGACAGACAGCTTCAAACTCGATTGAAAAGGATCTGATGTAAGTATTTGCTTAGAGTTGCTTCCTGTTGTGGGGAGAATACACATGGAAAAATGTGTCCACCTGCCAACCCAACAGTCAGCATTGCTCGCCTTCTGACTGAGCCGGAAGGAGGTTAAAGTTCAGGCCTGTTCAGCACCTACTTCCGGTTCCAAGAGACAGCTCACATGGTTACCGGGGAAGCGCAGAGAGCAAGTTGCTCTTTGCAGTTCTTTCTCTCCCTGAATTGATAATTTTGAAATCAGCAGTGCACCGCTCAAGAGAATCCAGAAGAACAAATTCCACGTGTATTTCTTGTAGCTTCTCTCCTAGAGATGAAGATCGGCTTTCATTGTATAATTTCTTCCTCTTCTGGTCCCAGCAGATGCTCTCTCTGGTATGGAAATGAAGCTGGAACATGGTTCCGAGTATGGTTCCCCCCCCCCCTTTTTTTTTTATTTACAAAGAGCAGTGATTGTTGATTTCGTATATTTTAGTATGACACCTATTTCACAGAATGGAGAGATTTCTAGGAAAACACCATAAAAATTGAGCATGGCATAAAACGGAACTAACCCTTATTGAAATCAAATCTGAATTAAAACTGATCATGAAAGACCGGAAAGAATTTACCTTATAAAGTAGTCAGATTCTTAAAACAGAATAATAACAAAAAAGAATAGGAAAAACGATTTTGTTATTATTACTCATTATGATTTTAGGAATATTTTTCAAGTTTTCAAGAGAGAAGTGGAGATGAAATTTCCTTTTACAAGTAAAATAAGTGAAAAATCAATCCTATTCATGTGCATTCCGTTAGTTTCGTTAATTTCTCAAAGGCGGATTCATTCTTCAGAAATATTTTGACATTATTACTTTTACATGAGACATTAGCACTGGCGAACTCAAAACTTGTCGGTAAGACCTAATAAAATATCCAGTTGCCAAATGAAAGCAGCATTTGTATTCGAAACGAAAGCAGCAGTCGATTTTAATTAGTTTATCAAGAAAATTCAAGTGTTCTGACGTATAATCAGTTGCATTTTCCTAATGTCAGTCTCAATACATAAGATACCAGTTTTTCATAAAATAAAGCACTGCTTTTACGTCTTTAGGACTGATTCAACATACGTCAAGAAGTCTTCATTGTCATCTTGCTTTCCATTTCAAAGATAGAAAGCGATAATACGTTATCACTCCTGCAGTGTTCGCTTCCATATTTTTTCAAAGGCAATGCCTTCGAGATTTCCATTCCTCGGACAAACCAGTTCGGAGAACAAGCTTTCTGAAAACAGGTTCGTAACCTATGTTCCAAGTTGCTTGGATCCCTAATACTGTAGACCTCCAGAATGCAATCATTCTTGGTACTCATATAATTATTTCATCCTTAATGGATAATTATTACTCTGTTTTGAAAAACTCTGGTCGTTACTGATTTAATTTTTTGCGTCAAACAGAAGAAAGTATCAGCTTTGTTCGTCCACTAATGAGGCTAAAAACATTACTTTCGCTTTTTTTCATTTCAACTTAAAATCGTAAAAGTCTTAAAGCATAATAAAATGGCACTCAGCTCATTCCAAAAAATTAATTACTTTCGTAAAATTATGCATTCTCAGTGTAGTTACAAAAGGAATCCCTAAGAGTTTAGTTCGGGTGATATGGTATTATTCCCCAGTGAAGTTTGGTACTTCCTATAACCATATTTACAACTGTTGTGCTTTGCTCAGTAAATGTTGTGAAGTGCGAGCGTGAGAACCGGGGTGCTGCACTTATGTTTGTATATATAGTGTATGATTGTTATCTGCCATTGCAAATATATAAAATATTCAGAATTCAGAGAGAGAATTTATTTCAAAGAGAAATAAGAGAATAACCGTATGTTTAGTTTATGGTTTGGAAATTCGTTTTAAATTATTCAAACAAAGATCGAGTTTGATCCAGTGGTGTACTGTTTTCAGTGGTTTACTATTCTGTAGGCTTGCTATCGTGAGTAAGCCATTAGCAAAGACCAAATGCGAAATATATCTCCACCAAGACATTTGATTATTGTTAATGATTTAGCTTGACTTTCTGTGACATAACCGAGTAATAAATTGAGTCTCCTAAATGCACTTTGTAATAGAACATTATTTCAGTACGAAATGATTATGTTTTCCTTTATCCACAGAAATATATGCTTAAGGCAATTCATAAATAAGAACAATATAGTTGGGCTTAGTTTTTCAAGAACATACCTAGCTGATAAACGATGGTTGTTTTAAAAACTCTTTAAGACATTTACAGTTGTATAAGTGATATATATATATCCGCAAATGGGTATTTATATAAAGACATACATGTGAACATACGAAAATTTGTTCTATGCTTAACATGCATTTAGACTATGATTGTTGAATATCTTTCCTGCCCACATTTGGGAATTTAAGGTTTCCAGCAAAATGGCCTGTTTTCTTATCACCAGTTTGGCATTATTATTAAATTGTTTTGATTCTTTTCATTCTGAATTGGTATTGTTAAATGTGGTAAGTTTTATGATTTCCTTAGTCCATACAGCAGCATTTCATACAAGCTCAAATGCTTATGTAAAATCCCCCAAACATGTTTGCATATCATTTCCTTTTTGTGTTTAGACATGAGTGAGTCTATGTGATTGTAAAGCAAGTCATTTTGTGTGCTCACAAATTGAGATATGTAGTTGAATCAGTAAACAGTGATTTGATTTCCTTTTGCTATGGGTTTCATGTCTCATGCATTACTCAAGTGATGAGTGGATCACCATGACGCACCCACTTTTGTTGCATTTGCCACAGTAATTGCATTCGAATAATGAAGATTAACAGTAATTCTGAAAGTGGATGCATTTGCTGATGTGGTTTTTCTGCATAGGATTTATGCTTTATATGTAATAAATTAAAGATATAGTGATGAAATTTGCCTTTGTTTTTTTTTTTTTTTTTACTTTGGAGTTAACTCATGTTGGTTTTATGTGTTTTAAGATCCTTGTTTCAACAGATATAAACGTTTTTATGCACCAAGTGATACATTTCGTCTACTATAATTTTTTACTAAATCATTATCTTGCAAGTTCCAGTCTTTTTCCAAGCACCCATTGTTCCTTACCCACATTTCTATTGAAACCATGAATTCTATGGTTATCATTTAGAAAGATTTGATTTAAATTTTAAACTATGCAGCAACATATTTTATATGAAACATTTGTTTGCATGGCCATTACTTCAACGTATTAGAGTAGTCTGTGCATTCATTCATTTGAAGTATGTTGGGAAAGCAAACAACTTTCTTATGGTATATGAAATAAGAATGACTGAAAGTTTAGAATCATTGTTATGAACAGGCTACCTCAAAGTACTTGATTAAGTATTTACCAAATAAAAATGCATATTGAGAATTTTAACTTGTATTGAAAGTCCCCATGAAATGTTGGTAATATGAATATTCCAAAAGCTTCAATTTCATTGAGTATAGAACAGCATTTTCAATTTAGTTTAGTTAATTACTTGTCATTTGCTTTGTTTTAACATTATTGAAGTTTATGGAACATTTTATTGCCATGGGGTTTGTTTTTAAAAATTGATTGCTTTATCCAACCCTTGAGTTCTAAGTATTTTTCCATTTTTTAATTCTTTAATCATTAGTAATACCACTTTTTATTCTGAAGATTGCTCGTCATGGAGAAAGAACACCTATATATTTTTTCAAGAACTACCCAGGCAATGATAGCTGGATTCAGCATCCAGGGCAATTGGTTGATGTATGTCTGTCTTAATTCAAATTAGCTGGGTGAATCATTGTTTGTCAGTTGATAATCAGTAATTTAGTAATTTAAAACACCGGAAAATCAGTTGTCAAATTGAAAGCAATGAATTTCTTTTGACTTCATTTGAAAATTTGCTTGTGATTTTTGAGTTTCTCCATATGTGTATTTGAACAGTAATGTATCGTTAATTTATGTAGAGCTATCTTAAAAGATTCTAATTATTTGTTTTATTTTCTGAAGGTCGGAAAACTCACGATGTATAATGTGGGAGAATATTTGAAGAATCGATATAGAGATTTCATTCCTATGATGTATGATGAACGGGATGTCTATTGTCAAAGTTCAGACGTAGACAGGACTATCATGAGTGGTCTATGTGTTTTGATGGGGTTATATCCTGCTCAACAAAAACAAGTTCAGAATAACCTTCCATGGTCTCCCATTCCTGTCCATTCCATTCCACATGAAGGAGATGAGGTACTTATTGTTTTTCAGTTTGTTTTCTCGGTGTAAATAAGATTCTGTTATGAAAACGTAATTATTAATTGGGAAGTTAAGAGTTCAGAATCATTTTTAGTCAGCATTTTTAGCAAATTTTTAGCATGCCAATTTTTCAATACTCACATCTACAAAGTTATCAAGGCATCATGGGATTGAAAGCTGCTAGCACTGTGGATCCAAATTCTTGTATTTGTGTTGGATTTTTAGTACTTATTCTACCCTTTTACATGAATACTTATTGTTACAAAGCTCTTAACCATTCTAACACATTGCAAAGTCATGCTGCTAATAAGTAGGAGGTTGACTTAATTTGGCAATCCTAGCTGAAATTGCTGAAATTGACTGTTCTGTTTGATGCAATTTCCATTACAGTTCTTATAATTGCAGTGTATGATACCCAAAGTTCCGTGATGCATTTCACTAAGATTGTTGTAACATTGCACTACAATTCTCATGATGTCTTAAAAGAATAAGTGGATCATAAATTTTCTAAATTTACTACTCTTTCTTTTATCATAGTTCATGTTCTTATTTTTTCATCTTTTTATTCCTAACACAGTGTTTCCTTTAGTTGATTGGCTTATCTGCCAAGTGCACAGAAATTGATGAAGAAAAAGAGAGAGTATCACTTTTACCAGAAGTTGTCGAGTTTAATGAAGCAAGTAAGAATTTGTATGAAAACCTGAGCCATTATACAGGTGATCCTATCAGCAGCATAGAGAAAACTAAAATGTTATATGATACTTTATCCATCATGGTGATTTAAGTTTTCAACACGAATTATCAGTGTTTTCATTTTGTTTAATAGGATTTACATAATCATTCTCTTCCTGAGTGGAGCAAACTTGTATACCCTGAAAAACTTAGACCGTTTTATGATTTGGGTTTTGAGTTGTTTGTAAAGACTCCACTTTTACGAAAGTTAAGAGGAGGTTTGTATTTTATTGATTATCTGGTAACCATCTAATTTGTCGCAAGTTTTTATGTGTATTTGACAATGAAATCAAAATTAATCAATACCTTATCAAACATTTAAGCAATACTTATTTAATATCAGCGTTTCTAGTTGCTTTAGTGTGTTTGAATTTGTTGAAGAAAAAACATCATTTGAATGTATTTATTCAACATTTACATTCGTATTACTTTTTATCAAAGTATTAATGTAATATTCATGTGCAGTTCCTTATTGCATTCGAGATACTATGCTGCTGTGAAATCTCCTTTGTTATGCTGCGTGATTGACCAAACTTTTGGAAAGAATTTGAAACTTCATGTGGTACTGCGATAAGCCATCCTATATAAGTTTCATTTTAGGTCCTCTACTAAAGGTTATATTGAAAAATATGGAAAGAAAAAAGAATGGTCTTGATAACAGGAAATTGTTTTTCTATTTTGGTCATGATACTACTATTGTCTCATTTTTATCAGCTTTGGGCTTGTATGATGGAGTGCCTCCTTCCTATGGGGCACACATTATGATAGAACTCCATAAAACGGATTCTCAGTATGTTACAAAAGTAGGGGATTAAATGAAATTTTGTTTTAACAAACACTTTCAGTTTGTAGCCTTTTGAGAGATCTTTAGTGATGTTCTTGTTTAAAGATAAAATTATAGAGTATACCATAATGTAATATGGAGTAGAATGTTCTTCTAACTTCAGTTTTTAATGCGTCCTTGTGTATGAATATTGTAATTGTAAAATTGCTTTCATTTGTCTAGCTGTACTATCGAGTTTCAGCAGATCCATTGGTCAACCCTCGCAAATTGGAATTGAAAGATTGTGGTTCTCTTTGTCCCTTAAGCAATTTCACCATTATAGTTTCTCCAGTTATTCCTGATGATTGGGAAAAGGAATGTATGCAGAGTGTACATACAGACACAGATTCATATAGTCAAGGTATAGTTAAAGTTATGTGTTTGAATTTTGACGGATTTTGACAGAAAATCTTTTGTAACTTTGATTACAACTCTGATTAAATATCATAAGTATATCTTTTGCAATACCCTGAATGTGTTCTTTTGTTTTTGAGTTCAGTTGAAGCTTTTATCAGAGTACATGGTTTCAGTTTAAATTAATTGATTAAATAGTTAATACAGTGATTAATGCATTCAAGAATGAACATTGAAGTCGTGAAATAATAGCAAATCTTGGACTGCTCCTATAAATAATCTCAAATACCGTTACATTAACAAAAAGGCATGAAACTTGCATTACTTGTTAGAGTTGAGGGAAAATTGTTTGGTACAGTCCGTTCAGCACAATGAAATGAAATTTTGAAATATATCGGGGTTTATTAAGTCTGTTTGTGTGGGAATGGATCGGTGGATTAAACAATTTGTATATTTGTATCCATCATTCTTATCTTATTGAAAGCATTAGCTCCTAAAGGTCATAACTGCATTGTGAAGTTTCTGTTGCAGTCTTAGGAAAGCGATTCTTGCAGAACTAGTATGATGATTCTATATGTTGATGTTGTAATTGTTATTTGCTGTAGAAGTCGATACTTGATGTGATAACAAATATAAAATGAAACACCAGGCAAGCGCTACCATAATATCATTTTTGTTTTTCATCAAAGGAATGCAGTTGCATCTACAAATGACTAGTTTACTTATTTAGGTGTGTAGGATGGTTTATTTATTTAACTACTTCAAGAATTCCAGGATTTGAAGCACTTTGTCATTTGACTTCCTTTTTTTATAAGGCTTTTAAAAACTTCAATTATTATGCCGTATTTCATTACCTAGATATTTTATTTTCTGATTTCGTTTTCTGATTTATTTTATTTTTGTTAAGTTTTGTATTTAATGATCTCGAATCAAGCTCACAATTATGTTGTGTACACATCAGTTCAGTGTTCATTTTGTTCATTGCTTGTAAGTTTTCAGATTCAAGATTTGAAGTATAATGTGAATGGTGTAGCCTTTTAAATATGAGCAAATTATTTTAAAACTCATTGTATATGGAGGTAGTGCTCATCTATTGTATTAATAACTTGTGCAAGTTTGTTAATTTATTTGTTTTTTTTTTTGTTTTCTCTAAATTTGTTGTATCATACTGAATTATTATTATTATTTTTTATAAGAAATCATATTTAATGTGCTTAACATAATTTTTATTGCCATATGCTTTGTAAGCCTATAATTAAAATGAATTCTTTGAATGCTTTTTAGCTCTTATTATAGCTTTAGCCATTACAATTTCCTGTTTATTATTGCTGCTGCTTGCTGGTTTATTTTATACACAGAAGAGAATTTTTAAGAAGATAATCAAGTGTGAAGCATAAAATGAAAGTTGCAAGCCAATTAGCTTGATGATGAAAAAAAAAAAAAATCTATTAACCTTTACTTTAATAGATTTTTAGTTGAAATGGTGTCTGTGATTTTACTTGAACTTGAGTTTTGGTTTACAGTTGTTTGTAAGAATCGGGATCCTTGTGTTGCAAAATGTGTGATAAATATTTTCTACAGTATTCTCATCATTAAATTTCAAATAAAAAATGTTGCTTTTGGATATAAATGGATGTTTGATTTGTTTGTGTACATTAATGTGGCGAATAGTTCTGCCATACTCATTTAGATTGACTTAGTATTTTGTTTTTTTCGGAAGCTTCTAGTAAAAAAAAATATTTGAAACAGTGCAATTGTATTGTGCAGTTCAGAGATGATTTTATAAGTTGTTGAACATGACTGCTGGAAGCTGTTTGACAACTGATTCTGAGAGGGGAGTTGCTCCTCAAGAATCAGTTTCTAAGGATAAATATTCTTCAACTAAGTTAATGATTCCTGAGTCAACAAATGTAATTATTCTTAAATGATTTTTTTTATAATTCTGAATGTATTGTTATCTTGAAGAAGGGGTTTAGTTTTCGAAAATTATGGGCCTTCACTGGACCTGGCTTTTTGATGAGTATAGCTTTTCTTGACCCAGGAAACATTGAATCAGATTTGCAATCCGGATCCATAGCTCGGTTCAAGGTAATGTGGAAGTTCATTTATTTGTAATATGGTAATTACGTGAATCATTTTCATATAGTTGCATATCCCAACTTCCTGTTCAGTTTCTGACTAATCAATTATATGTTACTTGGATATATTTTGCCATAAATTATCAAAACATTAATGTAAACGCAATCGATTTCGATGTCATTTCAGTATCTCTTTGAATTTGGACATTCATAACCATTTGGAAGCTATTTGATTAAGAGTGTATTTTAGTGTAATTTTATTTTGAATAAATAGTAGTAATGATCATTGTGTTGGGTTTCCAGTCCTTTATGTATGTTTATTGTGCTAGGTCCGTGGAACTTTCGTATACAAATTTACTTTATTCTAAGTTTATATTTGAATGCTATTGATATGTTTTTAAATATGGGGCTTCGTAATGTTGCCTGATACCCCTAATAATTTCCTTAACTTGTCGTTTTATTTTATTTTTGATGATTGAAATTTGATATGTACTGTGTTATTATATTGTGACTCACCGTAATATATTTGGAATAAATTGTACTTGTGTATTTGGACGTCATTTTTTTTTCAATAATCCCCCAAAGTATTCCGTGTGCTTTATTGTGTAAACATTTCAGTGTTGTAAAGCACAGTACCATCTAACTATTATGGATTTCTTGCTGGTTGGTACTTAAGATGAGAGCATTGCTGAGTAGATCTGGTTTTGATTAAAACACTACTCAACTGGTCTTTGCTTAGTTGCACATGATTATGTTCTTTTATTAATGACTGTTCACATTTATGTTGTATCTGTTTATAGCTTCTTTGGGTGCTGTTAATTTCTACCGTTTGCGGACTTTTAATGCAAAGATTATCTGCTCGACTTGGCATTGTGACTGGATTGCATCTAGCAGAGCTTTGCTATAGATATTATCCAAAAGTTCCCAGATTGCTTTTATGGATTATGATAGAGATTGCTATTATAGGCAGTGATATGCAAGAAGTAATAGGATCTGCTATAGCAATTTATTTGCTTTCTAGTCGAATGTAAGTTTGTCCTGGTATTTAATGATCAAAGAGTGTGTTATTCTCAGAATACCACTTTGGGCTGGTGTTGTTATTACAGTGTGTGATACATTTACCTTTTTATTCCTTGACAAGTATGGTTTAAGGAGATTGGAAATGTTTTTTGCATTTTTAATTACTGTAATGGCAGTTACATTTGGATATGAAGTAAGATGATCTTTGTTTGATAAAGAATTGATTAGTGGTTCCTTATACAAGTGTTAATTACTCAAATTTTTGTGAATCGTATTTATGTAGCCTTGGAACTATTTGAAATAATGTTTAAATTATTGTTACTCTATTTGTGGAAAAATTCATGATCAGTAGCTAATATGCTTTAAGATGGAAAGAAAATTCATTTAATTGAAGCCACTAATGTTATTATTTGCAAAAATAATCATCATTGGAATTTTTTATTATGATTATAAACACTGTTTTGTTATTTGCAAATCACGCCTTTTTCTGTAGTATGTAACTGTCAAACCATCGCAGATAGAAATAATGAAAGGACTTTTTATTCCATATTGCAAAGATTGTTCTGCTGATATCTTATTGGTAGCTGTTGGAATTATAGGTGCTATAATTATGCCCCATAATTTGTATCTACACTCAGCACTTGTGAAAGTAAGTTTCCAGCTTTTTGTGTTCCTTTTGCATCAGTTTGAATATTTACTTCATTTGAATCCTTTGCAGTCACGAAGTGTGGACCGTGAGAACAGCAACAAGGTTTCAGAGGCCAATTTTTATGTTTTTATCGAATCCACTATTGCTCTGACAATTTCATTTATAATCAATGTCTTTGTTGTGGCAGTTTTTGCTGCAATTGTATTTGGAGTTACTAATGCAGAAGCAGTGAGTGCAAGTTTTCTGTATCTATGAAATGCCAGAATACTTATAACATCTAAATTCTGATGCGAATTATATTTTCTGTTGTGTGATCTCAGAATAAATATAAAAGAAACTTTACATGTGCATCCCTTAATTGCTTATTCAGTTTAATTTTGATGATCTGTATTCATTGTTAGGCATGAAAGATTTGTGCAGAAAATTCAAACAGGTGTTTTAGAGAGTGAAAGTTTCCTTTTCTACATGTTTTCAAACTTTGAAGTTTGAATCATCCTATCTGATCTTATTGTTTTTGAATTTTCTTGTAGCTGCAGCACTGCATTCGACAGGAAGTTGATTATCAAGACATATTCCCAGTAAGTAGATGGGCTGCATATTTATTAACGTATTAATTAAATTAGATAGGCAGGAATCTCAGTTTGTTTAGTTGAGGGCACATGAAAAACTTTATTTTCATTTCAGAACAATACAGATGTAGTGAAACCAGATATATTTAAAGGAGGTGTTTTTCTGGGATGCCGATTTGGTCACTCTGCTCTTTACATCTGGGCCATTGGAATTTTGGCAGCTGGGCAGTCATCTACAATGACTGGGACCTACGTTGGACAGTTTGTTATGGAAGTTAGTCAACAATGTTTTGGATAGTCAAAATTTATTTGTCGAAATTTTGTTTGTTCGTTTTAACAGTAGACAGAATTTTTTAGTCAGTCTACTCTGATATTGGCAATTATTGTTAGAAAGTGACGATGTTCACTTTTTTTATTGCTTGATTACTTGATTTAACTTTCTTTCCCCATCTATAATTTCTGGAATGGAATCCTAAGGAAATCAGTGCCCTCACGAGTGTTTAGAATTATTAGTTCAGTTCACAGTTTAAAACTAAGAAACAAGCATTTTTATATGCCACTGCTCTAAGCCCAGTTCACATATTGACATGAATTGTCGCACGAAAATTTCCACAAGTAATTTTAAAACAGACACTCTCCATTGTCACAGGACTGTTTTTAAATAGTATAAAGATCAAACGGCATTTCGTGAAATCTTAGAAAAGGTAATCATTTATTTAGTTTAATACTTAACAGAGCAGATGCTTTGTTCATATTAAGTTGTAGACATCCCTTTGATGAAAATCTTATTCATTACCTGGATCTTCAGGTTTTGCGTACTGAAAGTAAATTATTACTGCTATGTACTATGTTAAAAATTCACAATGAAAAGTTAGGTATAAATCTGCATTATGGATTTTTACATTTAGGGTTTCCTTAATCTTGAGTGGCCCAGATGGAAACGAATCCTTTTGACACGAACTGTAGCTATTTTACCAACTTTAATGATGGCAGTTTTTTCAAGTATCGATAACTTATCTGACGTGAATGATCTTCTGAATACTTTGATGAGCTTGCAGTTGCCTTTTGCAATTCTTCCAATGCTCACTTTTACAAGTTCTTCTGAAATCATGGGCGAGTTCCAGAATGGAAGGTGAGAATCCTACACTGTAATCAGACAAATTTATTATTTATTTATACAGATTCAGCAAGATCCTTATTACTTTTCTAGCATTTGTGATTATTGCTGTGAATAATTATTTCATAGTGACTTATTTTCAAGATAAATCCTTGCATATTTTGATATGGATTACTCTTGGAGTACTTTCCCTTGGTTATGTATCTTTGTGCTTGTATCTTCTAGTGCATTTGGGAAGAAGTCTGAAGATACTAAAGTCATAAAAAGTGTTCGTAAGTTGCCATGCCATTTTATTGTGTTTGCATACTTTTATGCATTGACTGTGATCTGTTATGAAATAACAATAACTCAACGTGATTTTTAATCCCATTGAGTTATTCCTAGATTTTAATGGATTTTAACTCATGCAACATGTCTGCAAGTATTAGAGACTTGATCTATTTGAATTGACTGATGCCTACGTTGCAATGGAAGTGCAATTAGAATTTGATGAAGAGAAGGGTAAAGGAACGATATATAAATTAGTTAGGAGCCTTGCATCGGGATTCTGAGTGGTTGTAAGCATTTTTATACAGCATACAGTAAATTATAACTGTATGCTGTATAACAATGCATTTTAATCCCAACATGATCCTTGTCTAAAAACTAAAGACGGTACAATTGAAATATATGAATTTATGATGATGTGCAACTCTGTAGTATGCCACTTGAACTCACGTATTCCCTTGTGATCTGTAGGATTATAAACCATTATTACTAAATGTTGTTGAACGGAGACAAGAAATTGTTTAATTCTTCTGAATCGCTTGCCTTTTGTTTGTGTATTTTTAGTTTCATCCGCCAGATGTAAATTTTTCTAGCAATTTTTCTAGGTGTCAATTCCATATCGTTTCAATGGAAGCATCCTTTATTATCTACAATATCGTATTTGTCTGCAATGTTTTGCTATAATTATTGACCAGCTAGCGAGAAAAAGAGTATTCTGGGTTATTGATATTATGAATGTATTGAATTTTCATACACAGAAGTATACAGCAAGTTCACGAATCCGTACAACATATTCGTGGAATTGTACGTCAAAACATCGGTTGTCGAAAGGGTCGAGCATTCAATTGAATTGAGAGTGAACCCCTGAGTGTTTATTGAAATTGATTTAATGAAAGTCTCGTACATCTGTTGTGACCTTGTTGATTAAATTTGACACTGGCAATCAATCACTTTTACCTCCAGATTTGTTGAATTCCTCATGAACGCCGTGATGTACCAAGACGGTATTCTCAAATACAGTGTTCTGTATTCAGTTACCTATTTATAACCGTACGAACATGAACAACGAAATGCATGGATCGAATTAAGTTTCTAACTGAAGAAAATTTTAACAGGCGGTAAATTTTAATAACATAGGTCCCATTGCCAGCCGTTACCAGTTAACTGCGACTTCTTATTTAATGTGCACTTTTAAAGCACGGGTCATACTTACGATATAATTAATTCTAAACATACATAAACAACCCCGAAAAAACAGCTCGTAACAGCTTGAGGTGCGTTGTTTTTTTCGTCGATAATTTTAAACTTCGACAGAAAACATATACATTATTACAGTGTATCAGCAACTATTGAAGAAAAGCTCTTTTACCGAACTTTTCATTTTCTCTAGCTGATAATTGCAGTTACAGATTATGTTTTACACCGTATCGTATTAGAGTGGAAACCAATGAACCTTATTGCTGTCTATGGTTTGACACTAATTCCGGAATCATTAACTCAAGTAAAAAATAAATCCGGACGTCGAACGCTCAGTGCATATTATTGAGAATTTCAGTATTTCATCTTCATACATATTGTTTTTGATTTCTGCTCCATAGTATTTATCCAATAAACCTTTTGAGGTACTATATTTGAAAAATGGAATTTCCCCATAAAAAATAACTTGAACGAGTCGGTAATGATTGACAAAGATTACAAAGTAATATATCCAGATGTGTTTGTCTAGCTAAATTACCAGGGTTGTAAGCAGCTTTCAACCATCTTACTTTTTTTAGATTATCAAATTAGCCTTCTTTATCGGAGCTACCAAAGTCCAATTTTGCTTCCACAGAATAACTACAATTTGAGACTGAGAACTCTGAGACCATGAAATTACGGTTATTGGTTGATTGTTACAACAGAAGAGTACACATACAGGAAATCATTTAGGAAAAGAGATGCACTTCTATGTAGTGATTGCCCTTATAGTGGGATGCTTTTTGGTTTGATCAATAATGCGTATTGATCAAACGTGCAACCGATTCAAACTATCATTTAGTGAGGAAGCTTCATGCCCGACACACTGTGATTTCATGTACGCTTATTGCAAATTAAACCAATCTTAATTTTGAAATCAAATTTTTGAATTTATTCTCTTATGAATGGCCTT
This sequence comes from Raillietiella orientalis, assembly GCA_036172245.1. Classification (NCBI taxonomy): domain Eukaryota; kingdom Metazoa; phylum Arthropoda; class Ichthyostraca; order Raillietiellida; family Raillietiellidae; genus Raillietiella; species Raillietiella orientalis. Next base: position 704,428 of record JAYWIR010000003.1, on the reverse strand, counting down.
TCCACAAACTCAACTTCAAGAACAAGTTCTTCCAAGTGATAGCCGCTTGGAGTTTATTGCAGAGTATACCCTGAAAAGCCTGAAACAGAAGTCCGAAAAATGGCATAAATTACTTTCTTCGGATGAGAGCAAAGCTTTATTGAACTCCTTTCTTGATCAAACAGATGTGTCAAGTGTTATGTTTTCAGTTAATCAAGCAGGTCTTCTGTTTGTAACGTCTTCATTTCCAGTAAATGCAAAGAACAAAATAGTTTACTTCATCAAAAAGTTTCCAAATGAACCTATCTCTCGTGACAATGTGAAAAATCAGCTAATATTTGGTGATATGGCTATGTCTCCTGTTGACCAGTTGAATGCATTTGTCAATGGAGTAAGTAGTTCATAATTATTAAATGCAATTAAGGCATAATTGTGCGTATTGTAGTAGGGGTCCAGAATCAAAATGTTATCCCTATAAAAATAAGTTCCCAAGTTATGGGAAGTTTTGTGGTCGTATAAAGCATCTAACAATTTGAGAGCTGTTTCTTTTCTTCTTTTTTTTTTAGTCCTCAATTTCTGTAAAAACGTGTAATTTTCAAGGTATATCAGAGTTACAATCCAGAACATATTTTTTTTCTGTAAGGGCATTAAACCCAGATGTTCATGTAGAATGTATCTTTAGGTTCTTTATCCAATCTTGTCGAATCCTTTGAACCACGTGAGTTGGCCCAGTGTTGTTGTGAAAGATGTTGTTAAACAAGTTGAAGAACTGAAAGGTAGTGTTCAACAAATCAAAGGGCAGATTGAAGGAAAAACCATAATTCCTCTTCCTATTAGCACTGAAAGTATAGATACTGCTGAAAGACTTTCTGCTATAAAGTAAGCTCATAATATGTTAACAATCATGCTATTTTATTCATTAGCTACAAATCGGTTGACCAAGATTTTAAAAATTCCATCGAAAATTGGGTAATAAAATGGGTTTATCAGATTGATGGAATACTGAAGAGGAATTCTTCTGAGTATATGAATGATAGTGCCACACCATTAGTAGGTTAGAAACTCAAAATATATCAAATAGCACCTCCTTTACCTTATTTTCAATTTTAGAAACAAACTTCTGGTTAGAGAGAATGGAAAATTTTCAATTTATATATGACCAACTTCAGAATTCTTTAGTCAGAAAAGTTGCACTGATATTAGAACGCACCAAATCTCCATACTTTTCTGAATTCAGGAAGATGTTCATCAGCGTCGTAGAAGGTTAATTACTTTCAAACTAATTGCTTAGAATTTGCATCTACTTTTTAATTGTATTCAGTTTTAATGCATTTGTGAATTGCTCCTTTTCCATTGTTCCTATTTTTGTGGCAACAAGTCCAAGGATTCATTAGAAGAGAAAACTTGACTATAACCATCAAAACTAAGTGTTTACTTGAATGTTTTCCAAGAATTATCCTATTGCTTAAACTTTTCATAACTTTGAATTCTTTGGAAAAAGCATCAAAGTTAATTTTTTTTCAACACTTATTACATTTTTAATCACAGTAATCAAAACAATTTCGGGAAACGCAATATGCAAAAAAAATTTTCACTTTCAGCTCTTGCAGAAGCTAAAGACGTATGCCTCTATCTGAAACCACTTCAGAAATATTTTGAAGACATTGAAGCAGCAAATTTTTCGGAAACAAAGCTTCTAATAGATGCCATGCTTCATTGTGTTTGTCTTTTGTGGAGCAACTCAAAGTATTACTGTACCACATCCAGAGTTACAGTACTATTTACAGAAATCTGCAACCTTCTCATTAACTGTGTATGTAAAGTGTCATTTTAATTCAAATTTGATATTTTGTGTGTAAAACACGAAAGTTTTAAAACTCAAGCCACAGAATCTAAGACAAATGAATACAGAAAATCTTGATTAATAATATGTCCGCAGATTTGAATATTCTAACGGAATAAAAATGTAGATTACAGTTTTGTATACTAATCTAATTGTATATTTAATTCATTTAAATAAAAACATGTTTAAGTGCTCCTCAGAATAATTTTATTGTAAATAGTGCTAGTTTTCTGATGCAAGTTGAGAACAAGGATTGCTTTAAATATTTGCTAGGATAGGGCATTTTGAAATATAACAGATTTTTTGTAAAAAAAAAAAAAATGATGTGAAAATTTCAGGCAAAGAATTATCTCGATGCTCTGTCAATTTTCCAAGGCGAGATTGAGGATTCTCTGACAAAAGTAAAAGTGTCTGTTGAGATTTTAAGATACTTCAAATCAAAATATGAGTTTTATAAAGAAAAAGTCATAGAGTTCTTTCCCAACAGTGGAACAGCCAAACATTGGGATTTTAGTTCAGCTGTTGTGTTTACACGCCTTGATCATTTTATTAAACGTCTTTTGATGATTGAGGTATTTTAAATATAAAACTTGATTATTAAAAATTGCAATTGTGTTCACATTCCGTAGGATTTTTTTCAGACTTCTTTGGAATTTTTTAAGTTAGAAAAAGTAGAAATCGGAAATGCAAGAGGAAGAATGTTAAGTGCGGAAATTGTCAAAATATTTAATGAATTCCTTGAACATTACAACCAGTTTTCTCAAATAACATATGATGCTTTAGAGCCAAGTGATTTACATTTCGACGATGACTTTAAGGATTTCAAAAAAAACACAGTCGATTTTGATTTGAGATTATCTACTATAATAGTTCAAGCATTTGAAGATTGTTCAGACTCGGAAGCGGCCTTTAAAGTAAGCAGCCTTTTTTTTTTTTATTTCATTGCATTCTAAAAATATGTTTCTAACTTGATAACTATCTTATTTACATGAAATCTTTCAACACTACAACATGGTGTAAAAACAAGAATAATAAAACCATTAGAAACATGATAAAAAATTTCCTGTTTATTTTTGAGCCTTTTTTTTTTTTTTTTTGGATGCGTTATATATGTCTCAAGTGACCAAAGACAGATTTTCACTCCTGCACTTGCAGCTTTTGGCATAAATTTTATCCAAATATTTACAATCTGTATCCTCGTAATCTGCCCATGTGTATAAAAATTGTTTATATCTAACTTATTGTATGTATGTGGTAACAAGGATTTCATTGAGAAATTACTTTTCACGATCTGGTTATATCTGTGCTGTACTAAATTTTGAAAATTCCATGTTTATGAATTTTGTTTTTGTTCTGTGCAATGGCAGAAAAAAAAAAATTACTTTCTAATTGATGTTTATGTGTTATTTTTTGCAGTTTTTGCACCCATTGTTTTCTTTCAGACACATCACATTTTTGGAAGTATTCTGGAAAGACCAGCAATAAAGAAAAACATTGAGAGTATTTATCCAAGAATTATTGAAATGGTAAAGTTCGATATCGACGAAGCAAAGGTGAGTATTTAATTTATGGTTGAAAGCATTCTAACTGATGAGTCACTTTATAATGATAGCTACTTTCTGAAAATTCTTGTGTCCATCACTTTATTGAGTTTCAAGATACAATTATGTTTACATTGTTTCAAGAAATAATTTACGATATTCATCTTGAAAGTATACCATAACTGAACTTACTGTTTTATTAATTATAAGGTTGCATTTGATGGGAATGTAGACAGCAGTTTTGCTTCAATCAGCCCACAGTATCCTCCCCTGGCAGGAGCTCTGATGTGGTTAAACGAACTTAGACAAAGAGTCGTTGTTCCAGTTTTGCAGATAGAGCACTTGAAAGAGAAGTAAGTGTTTTTCCTGGATTTTTGAGTCTTTAATTTAAGCCTGTTTCGTTTGGTCAATGTTGAATATAAGCATAATGCTTTCATCGTATTTATGCCTTCAGTTTACCGGATTTTACGTTCTGATCTACATTTGCAAAGTAGTACATACGATCATATCTTTGATTTGGGTGTATGTGTGCACTGGTAAGAAAATCCGAATCTTATGTAGGACATAATTAGGTAACAGGAACAAATTGCATGTAGTTTCTTTGACTGAATTTCTAGCTCAGATTCGAATCTTAAATTTACGAGCCCAAATTATTGAAGCGTTTGTATCTTGAATTAGTTAATTGTTGCAAAATAGCATACATTGTTTTCAGAAAGTTAACAACAATCTTTTAATTGCAAAAGTGAAAGCTTGCATTCAACTATTCATTACAATATACATGAATGAAAAACACATGTAAAATTTTTGATCTTTACACACGTATGTACAGCAGAAATACGTCTTTATTTGTTACAGACTCCTGTTGGTGGAAGAGAAATAAATTACCCATAAAGTAAAGTAGATAACTGAATGATTTTTGGGTTCCTCGAGGTCACTAAATGATTTAAGGGCCTACAAATGACTTACCCAACATTTACATTCACAACATTTACATGAAATTAAATGGTTAATATGAATGCATCTCTTCATGTAATACAAGATTTCTTGCATATTCTACTTTTCTCGCACTTTTATACCAGGTACATTCCTGATATGGAAACCATGATAGTGTTTCAAAAGAAAGAAAAATTAATCGTCCTCATAGAAAAACACGAAGCTGCTATGTTCAGTAATTGGGTTCAAACAGTGGTGAAAATTTCACAAGACAAATTGAATATACCCATTTTAAGACGTGACGCAGTTCTTAATGACGTACACTGCAATTTTGATCCTGAGGTGTGATTCTATCACATATTTTTTGCTTTTAATAAAATAGAACAAGTCCAACAGTGATTAAAGATGGTGCTTTTCAGTGACAACTTTCTCATTTTTCAGATGGAAGTGATTTTACGTGAAATCAAATACTTGAAGTTCCTTGGTAAAGAAAATCTTCCTCCCGAAATGCTCAGCCTTCATGCTAGATATGATGAATTTTGGAAACATAAAAATATTTTAATACTGATTTGTCAGTTGTACAATAAGGTTTGTATACTGAAGATTAAGAAAACAATATGGCACTCATTCTTTGATTCAAACTTGTTTGTGTTGAAGTTTATGCATAAACAGTGCATGTTCTTTTCAGATCACTAATGAAAGCAAACCGGTTGAATATGCATTAATAAAAGTGCAAATTGATTTGATTAATGTCAGACTCAAACATGGAGAAGAACAAGTTACATGGAATTCATCAGGTTTATGGAATTATTTGGAAGAACTGTATGCTTTAGTTTCTAAAGTGAACACAAAACTGCATGAATCTCAAATAAACGTGCAGAAGCTATCAAAAATAATGTCTGCATGGTCTCATACGCCATTATTTGAAAGAAAGGAAACTAAAAAACACCGTCTGCTGAATTTAGACGATAGAAAAGATAAAATTTCCAAAAGATATGAGGATATATCCGATGCTAGCAATGAAATTAACAAATTGGTAGCAGAGAATCTTATCCTTTTTGAAACAGATGCCACTTCTCAAATTTGGAAAGATTATTTAGTCTTCCTTGATGATATCATACTTAGAGGATTTTTTGACACAGTAAAATGCAGGTATCCAAACTCTGGTTGGTTACTATGATTTTAGGGAAACACTTGTGCACATTTGATGTTCTGACCGTTTAGTTTTGTTTAACACATGTAAATTAGGGAAGTTGATCTTTATTTGCGCTGTCCGGAAAGAAAAGAATGACAATGATCGTCACGTAAAAAGCTCCTAATACATTTGAATAATGCTGTTTTATTGAGTAAACGTAAATCACGTATTTGTTATTAAAATGTGATCCTTAGCCCACAAAATATTAACGTTTGAGAACATGAGGTTTTTTCTTCAAAAGTAAAAAAAAAAAAAAAAAAAAAAAAAAAAAGAGGCAAAAACTAAATGCCCTGTATAAATATTAATCTTTGCAAATTCGTCGATCTTGTTCAAGCATGTTAGTACGTAATAACTGTTTTATCCTTTAGCATACACAATAATTAATAGATCCCAAGTGAAAATCGTAAACACTGATTTAGAATTCGAATTTTAAAACTAGCAAGTCGCTAGAGCTTTACACAATCTGAGGGAGAAGGGAAAAAAGCAATTGCCGTAATTGCTCTTATCAGAAAACCAATCCATGTTTCTTACTATGCAAGTGCTTTCCCTTAATACTTTTGAGCATGGTGGATGATCGTTGCGGAAGAGGTCGACATTTGCGAAGCGGGGAAAACGGCGGGAAACCGAGTGGACAAGTCGCTTGCAGGGCTTCCACAAGATTTCAAGATGATGTGTGGTTTCAGTAGCTGACGCATCATTTTGCATGTACCGAGCACCCTCATCGTGTCAAAAACAAACAAACTTATAATCCAGTTTTTAATCTACCGTTGCCGGGTGTTATAGTCAGCACCACCATAATTCAAGCGCTGGTTAGGATTTCATCCAATGGATCGTGTATGTTTTTAAGTTTCCACAAGGAAGGAGGGGGGAAGTAAGTAATCGAATGAAAGCGGTCCTCGTAAAAGTGGATCGTGGGCAGTTTCTGGTGATCCGAAAGCAATTAAAATTCTGTTTTCGTTTCTAGCGAAGGTATGAACCTGCAATTACTCTACACGGTGCAACTACCGTGCACCTTTTTTGCTTCCGGTGAAGTGCTGCAGGTTCAGAGTTTTTTTAAAAGAAAATGCAACGAATTGTTTTATGAGGCATCCTCACAGTCTGTGGTCTCCGTCGCGTTATTGTAGCACTTTTTTTTTTTTTTGTTTCACACGATCACATATCCTTTTGTGTTTAATTACTGGCTGATTAGAGTTGGTTTCCATTTTTGGAAGGTTTGTTTTAGGTTGTTTTGCATGGCATTGCATCTCGATCCCTTGAACGGGTTTCCTCGAACAAAGCAACTGTTCGCGTTTACTACTGTCACTGAAAGACGTGCCTCCACGCACTTTATCTTCGATTTAAAGACGGGGCCTCCTCATCCTTAATCGGCAAGTTTCCAGCTGCGAAAACACAGGCTTATCGTCTTTGCTTGTAAAGCTACACAGCATGTGAATGTGGGCAGGATGCTGTTGATTTGTTTCATCAACCCTTGTGGTGTTGAGTGGAATTTCACATTTACAGTGGACTTTGTGAACACGAATTTGACAACCAAGTAGCGCTAACTGGGAAAAATCCTCGAGTTGGCAGCCTATTCTGACATTTTGTATGCACAATGTTTAAACGGTTCTGATGAACTCGAGGATATCTTCATGAACAGTTAGGCTCCCAACTCTAGGATTTTCCCAAGTTTGTTTCATACACTTGAGAAGTGTGATCAAAACCGTTTTTTTTTTTTTTAAAAAAAAAAATTTTTTTTGGCATGGCTGGTGTGATGTGTGAGCATAAAAGACAAAAAGGTGATTTCAGAAGCCAAATGAGTAGCCGCGAAGGAAAATTTCGTTGTGCTTTAAGTGCTTGCCTCACGATTGCTCTCAAGATTAGATGGATATGAATCTTCAATATTTAGAAACTGAAAGCAGAAATTTCCTATAGTCATAAAACCGAGCTCTCATGCCGAAGGTTACTTAATCAAATCAATCAATTTCGTATTCAGAAATGCGGAGGATTATGCTTTTATTTTCCCGAAGGAGATGATGAATGATGAAGATTGGTGTCATTAGAAACTCATAGCTCTGATGATGTAAGTGCTTGGTTCCGTGACTGAAAACTGAATCGAATTCAGTCGTTCTACACAGATGTGACACGACTCACCCAAGACCCAAGCACAGTGGTGGCTCTCAGGGTTGCTATTTCCGTGAATGGAGAGATTTGTTTTTACGAAATGAATTTGTCGTGTCTTTTTTATTTATTCAATCGCTCCTCAAGTTTTGTTTCCGAACCAGCTGGATTCAAATTCTTTGAATGCTGCGCTCGGTTCTAAACTGCCAGCTCCCTAAAAGGAAAACAGTCTCTGTTTTTAATAAGCTCTTCAACCGTATGTCAAAGCGTAGTCAATCAATGACTGGTTTCAGTAGAACGTTCTATTAAATGACTGTGCACGCTCTTTACTCTAAAAGATGCATTCGCGGATGTTTCCCATTCAGGCTTTTCCAAACCTCATCCTAAATTGTGGACTGACGGAAGGTTTTCGTTCAGTATGAACGCAGACACAATTTCGGGAGTGGGCAGCGGTGTTTATTACATACCTCGGAAGTGTCTGAAGAGAACTTTAGACTGCACTTTATGATCGCCATTCGCTATAGCCCAAACAGCCCATCGATCCGCAACTGCACCGTTGGCCCTCTACTGACAAATGCTCACTTTGGATTTCGTCTTTCCAGTCTTCAGTACTTTCTGGATGAGACGGATCCTGAATTGCAACCTAATCCCTTGTTGCAGTGTGGTTTGGTGCTCATGGAACCAGATATCGTTTTTAAACCACCACTTGACAAAAGTGAGAAGGGAATTGTAACTCTGATGGAAACCATGATATCGGATATTTATCAGCAAACGTTGTACATTCCCAGACTTGCTTCCCATATAGACAAAAAAAGTTATTTGGTAATTTCTAGTTGATTCATTTTTTTTGATGTTTATCCTGCAAATATCCTGTGCCCATTAAATCAGCGGATTCAAAACTTTGGGGAATACCCCAAGATGAAGTTTCTTTAGAATTTCAAGTTTTAAGTTTTTTTAATTCGCAACGCTTAAGGTGATACGTATGCACTGGAGAGTCGTGTATTTTGCTAGCAATCTCATTTACAAGACTCGATTTGACAACAGTATTTGTTACTACCCTTGCATTAGTTTTTGGTTAAAAGATGTAATCTGCATTATAGCTGAAGATAAGACTTTTTTTTTTTCTTATTTTTTTGTCAACATTTACATCGTAGCGGTATCGAAAAATACGCTCCTGGAAAATAAGCGCTCGTGGCGAAATAAATTGTGGCAGCGATGATGCGAGCATGCTGTACCTGGATCCCAGTGTGGTAGTTGGAATTGGTTGGAAGCGTGTAAGCGCCTGACCCTTCCGTTACTGAATTTTTCCCAGCAGTTACCACACATTTCCTTCTATACACGCATGCTTCATCATCATCCTTCCCGGTGGCCAGAAAAAAAAAAAAAAAAAGAAATCAAGTAGAAGGAACAGCGCGGGAAGGCACCGAGTTATGTGCGTCCACCAAATTGATCTCCGTGCAGAGTCCCGTAAAGTTTAAATAATCGGGAATGTCATCGATGGATCCCATATATTTCAAATGTAAATAAAATGGATTCATTATTTTAGGTGGACATTGAAGACGACGAGGAACTAAATGAAATGAAAACAGAAATCTTTGATCGCGTAAACCATGTGATCGTTCAGGCTAAGCATCATAAACAGATGTTTGAGGTCTATTCCTACTTGTGGATTGATGACCGAACTGAGTATTTGCACGAATTTCTCACCTTTGGGCGATCGCTAGAGGACCAGTTGGCAGACGTACCTTTCGATGACAGCACACCAGTGTCACCGTCTTTAGACCAGTTTAAAGAACAAGTATTACAACATGCATTTTTTATTCGTTTAATTACACGAAAAATGAATCTGGTGCATGGTATAACTTGATTTGCATGGGGTTGTAAAGAATACATTTAATATTCAGTTTCCCCTAAAATTTTGGATTGCATCACGTGATGCAGCGTCCTAATAAGTTCACTGTTTAGCAGACATGTTAACCGGTAGTTGCAAAAGAGTATTTCATTATCATCCATGCCTAAATCGCCATTGGTGTCGGGTTTGACATCTCATTAGGCAGTAGTTGTGCAAATGGCACACTGCTACGGTCAGTCCGTTGCTTGGGATGAAAGGAAGGGTCCTTTCCTATCCCACCGGAAACATGGCACGTATCTCTTCTGCAGTCGGCAGTGTGCCAGAAATCCGGACCGCGAAAATGCAATTCGGAATGTTGCATCCGGTAGTCTGCGAGTCTGTCTTCACCCACTCTGGTTGTAACATGAATTGAATTTCTCGGCATTCATCTCCCAGGCAAAGTTTCCACCTTTCGGTTTTCTTTTTCCTTCTTTCTTCTCGCAAATACATAATAGCTGGTTCACAAAGTGGTTGGGAAACTCTTTCCTCCAGCTGTGCCACTTGATTTCCCGTCACCAAGGTGCTTCAAGTAATTAAAGAAGGATGCTTCAGGCGTAGATGCTACCGACCGAAGTCTGCCGCTGCTTGGATACGGACCCTCCCGCATTTGTGTTCCAGCATGCGTTCGCGGGCTATGCAAGTTTGCATCCGTTTTGCTGGCTCTGGTCGCCTGTTCCGACTATATAGCTTTACCCTTCGATGTAATCGGAAGACTCGATGGCATGGCTTCTCGTTTTGAAGAAGTTTTAGACTTGAAACACGCGTAATTGGTTCTTGTTTCCTTCCTGCAAGAAGATGATGCTTTACTTTATAATTCGGTTTGCAGCTCCCCTCTACCTTTCCTCTTTTCAAAATGCTAAAGTCCCTTCCCCCAGAGGTGCCGGAATACTATCACGTAACGCTTGAAAATGTTCAAAGTTGACTCCGAGGCGAATCCGTCTTACACACACAGCAGTTGCTTCCAGTGCTCGTTGATGTTCCAGTTGTCTGCAAACGTCTGCCGGGACATCACATCCTGTTTGCAGCTCTTTCGAGTTTCGCTTGGTGGACGTTTCATTTTGTCCATCCGTTCCTTGATAGCTAAGGTTCTCGCATTGGCACAGCATTCAGCCGCGGCTACCACAGACGTGCTTTTCACTTGGATTGCAAGTAACCCCGTTTTTGCTTCAGTAGCAACCCAAATCGGTACTTTCGCAGTAGGCTATTCATCAAAACTCCTGGGCTGAGGAATCTCTGCTCATCCTAAATTTGATTACGTTCTGCCCACGTTCTGTTGCTCTGGATTTTAATTGATAATTTACGCAAGCAGCGCAAGTCAAGGCAACCACCTTCCGGAGTCTTGGCTGTGTCCATGTCAGAATGCGAGCGTGAACTTTGGGCAACTCGACATAAGCAGTGGAGCGCTTTTGTCGAAATCCAATAAAGCAATCACTTTTCCACTCCAAGGAATACGCCAAGGAAACGTCGCATTTCACTGCTGACGTCATGCAAGACGAGCAGCCTTGCTGTCCGGTGTCTTGAATAGGAAGGGCCACGGTTTTACCGAAGCCTTTCACATTCAAGATGCCGTTCCCCGTTTTACCCAGGAGAGATTCCCTACACAAGCGATCTCCTGGGATCTCTCTCCCCGCAGTGTTTTCATTCCTTTAAAAGAGGGACTTCGACTTGGAAATCAGCTGTTTCGTCCGGTTCGGATGCTGCGTTCGAGCTCTGAATCCCCAAGATGCGATTCCTTCACACGGGGCGGCGAAATCACGTTCTTCTAAGTCACATATGACGAAAAAAAACCTCATCCGGGCTGATGGAATGCGACCGCATACATGCTGTCAGGATTTTCTATGCATGCGCACGCGTTTACTGCATACATAGGCATGTGAGCTGCACGAGTTGCCTGTATGTGCTGCTTCGTGATGGTAATGTTCACTCCGTTAAATCGAAGAGAGACATATGGAGCCAAAAAAAAAAAGACCATCAAAGACCATTATTCTTGAGTAATTCGATAATAATATGCACCATGAAACGAGCATGAAGAGTATTATTATTTCAGATTGCAAATATGTGATGCAAGTTTATTACATCTTCTTTCTATTGTTTAGATAGACAAATTTGAAGCACTGTATGAAGAGGTAGACAGATACGAGCCTGTCATAATATTCCAGAGTTGGTTTTGCCTCAAAATTAAGTTATTCAAGCAAACTTTGTTGAACACAATTAGAAAGTGGAGCCTCATGTTGAAGGACCATCTGGTGAAGCACGTTACCAATAGGTTTGTTGCATTTTGTGCTCTTCAGTGCGCGGTCTTCGTTTCGGCACTGCCTGCTTCCAGAATGCCGTCAAGAGAACGCGTCCCGTGATTCCCGTGGGCTTATTTATGCTCGATGTACAGGGAAACTGCCACGCAAATGCCAGATGCCAGTTTATTTGTTCTTTCCTGTTCAATGCCACGCGAGCATTCCCAACGCACCTAACCTAACCCCACGCGCGCTCTCGCTCGCGTGCCTTCGGACGAATGGCCGCCTCTTGCCAAAAGTGGTGTTCCCTTTGGCGATCCGGCGGCCAAGTTCCGTGGAAAAATGGAAATGCGAAATCGCTGTTATCACATGCTTTCTGCTGCTTCAAACTGCCGTTTTGTTTTCTCGTGCGAATCCTTCATTTGCTCTTCTTACTTCTGTTCCAAGCTTAACTGAACTGAGGGACTTCATTCAGGAAAAAGAAAAAGGCTTGAGCCAAATAGTTGTTGAAGGAGACTACCAAGTTCTGGTGTCCGTCATGGGCAATCTCAAAGCCATCCGAGATAGACAGCAGTCGACGGATGCCATGTTTGAGCCGTTGAAGCATACGGTAGAGCTGCTGAAAAACTACGATTTAGATCTTCCCGAAGAAGTTTTGATGAAACTGCAGGTGAGCCCATTTGTTGTCCACGGGGTGTTTCTACACTGCTTGCGGCACAGCTTTTGACAAGAAACAAGTCGAGAGAAACGAACAAAAGAGCGTATAGGTCCCTACTGACGATTCGCACGCAGTAGTGTGCTGCTTCGATGTCTTCTAAATACGAGAGCACATTCTTTTCTTTTTTCAGAGTATAAACCGAAAGGAGTAGTACATTTATCATCATCATTATATGCGTGACAAATTCGTATTCATGGATGGGCACGTGGGCGCATGGTCTATATGAACCAAAAACGTGGGCTATCGTTTGCAACTGCTGGCACTGCGGTTCGCTCGTCGCAGTGCCAGCTTCAGTTTGATTGCCGAAAACCGAGGTGATCTGGTTCGAGCCGTCCCTTAAAGCAAAGAGAAGCTGCTGCGTGCAGTCTTTCCTAATCGCAGTGTGTCTCTCTGAAGCATCCATCCACAGGTTTTTTTTTGCCGCTATTCTCCCCCCTCCACCCCCACCCCCCCAAAAAAGCGTCAAAGTTGCGAATCACTTTGCCAAGGGCCGACGAGATTAGTTGCCTGCTCAGCTGAACTTCAGCTTTGCCGGTCTCTTTGGTTAAACGGAAAACGAGCTGGAAGCAGAAGCCGCGTTGAGATGGCATGCCAAACTGCTCCTCGGGCGCTCTGGTTCGCGACCTTTCGGAGCGGAGAGAAGGGTTTTGGCGTGGGAACAGAAGCTAACGGCAAACGGACCAAGACGAAAGCAACATCGGGTCCACATGCACCGACCAACTCGCCACTTGGGATCCAAGGGCACTGAGCACGTTATTGACGTTTTCAACGCACTCTGTTCCTTTACTTCCGCCTCCTCCAAGAATTACGTGCACATTTTAGTCAGTCCGTTTTTTCGAAAGGAGGAGATTGTGGGAAACAAGGTTCGCTGCAGGATGTGCTGCCGTGCTCCACCCTGCTAAAAGCAAATGGTTGATGCTGTGTGGGTGGGGGGGGGGAAGGTCGAAGTTGGGATCTGTTTGTTATGTTGGGAACTGGCTTATTCCCACCACCTTGTTGGTGAATGTGGCCGTAGGATCTGTTTGAAGGTTCGCTGTCCTCCCAAGCTCATTTCTGGAGCAGGAAGGAATACCTGCGTATCCTTTCGGTGGTGGAGCGCGTTCAGTGTCTTGCGCGTGGGAATAACTTGAGGTTCCATTCAAACCGAAGAGTTTCCTCTGTAGATGCACTTGTTGGCATTTTCGGTATGCTTCAAGCGGAAGTCTTAGGAACGGCGGCACACTCCAACAGATGCAAATGATGACGGGAATTTTTGTTTTTTTTTTTTTTGTTTCAAAACTTAGTAGCATCTCATCACGTCCTCCCTCTCCCTCATGTTTCAGGATCTTCCAGAGCAGTGGAATAACTTGAAGAAAATGTCAGCCGTTGTGAAGCAGCAAGTTACACCTCTGCAAAATATTGAGGTTGCCAAAATAAAGAGGAAAATCGCCGCTTTTGACATCAAGCAACATGAATTCAAAGAAAAGTTTCGGCAAAACGAGCTCTACACGTAAGACGAGCTTTACGTTGTATTCTGGGCATTTTTTCCGGTCAGTTTTTGCTGGCGTCGGTGCCTCTGCCACGCAGCCTGATGCGCGCGCGTTCTGCGCTTCGCGTAGTGCGCGCCGCGAGCAGCGTGTCCTCCTATGTGAGCATTCCGGGGGAGGGCAGTTCTTCCACCTGGAACAGGGAAAGCTTTCCTCGTCTCGTAGCGTGGCCACGCTGTCTTGCCGCCGACCTTCTTGCACCACCCGTTTTCGCTTCCACCCTTTCGCAACACACTTTCGCTCTTCCGCAATGCTTGAGCTCAGTAGCAAAACAGTACAGTTCCACCGAGGAAGTCAAAATGCGCGCCGTTCCCCTTTGGAATTTCCTTTTCCCTTTCTTCCGTGTCAGACTTCAGACATTCTCCCGATGTAACCCTAACGCCGCCGCCGACAGGACTTGAAAAGGTAGGCAGTCCGAAAGTGTCTCCAGCTTTCCCTTTAATTGCCCGCGTCCAAGTCCGCACTCCTCGATGGATGGGTGCATTCCCATTCTCCTTTCGTTCCCATAAAGAAGCCCAAACTTTGCACAACAGACTTCAAAGTATCGAGAAGGCTGCACTCTTGGACTGCAGCACGAGATCTCTTCGAACTGAATCTCGGTGGATGCACTGATCACTTCCAGGAGTCCAGTCGCGGGTCCTTTCTTTGGGAAGGGTCCCGGCTGGAAAGTTCGTTCGCGACAAGAGCTGCTTGGGTTCCTGACGTCGCTGAGACAAAATGCGTGGTTGAGCGGAACGACATTAAATTCCAACCGTGAGACTTGTGGCATGCACTGCTAACGTGGTTCCCATGAGGGTTTCCCCGTTGACCTGTCTATATGATCCTTGCGTGCAATGTAGTGTGCTGGCTATACACCTGCGACGATGTGGAAGTAGTCTTTTGTGGCTGCTGTTGAACAGGAATGCCCCAATACTGGATGCAAAGAGCGCATACGAATATCGAATACCTCTGTTGGGCGGATACTTCAGTTGATCACGAAGTAAAAAAAAAAAAAAAAATCACTCACGCGTGATCTGACTGAAGTGTATTTCGGGCGCGCGTGCAGCCTTACAGAACATTTCACTCATTACGGAAAAGTTGGTGGGAGCGAGAATTCGAGATGGCGTTCTGAAAACTCGAGCCCATCAAGTACCACACAGAGACTACCCCCTTCCCCTTCCCCGCCCCCCCTCTTTTTTTTTCCCCTTCTTTTCCCCCTCCCCCTTTCTCTTCTCTTCTCTTCTCTTCTCTAATGTGCCATCAACTGATAATCAAAAGCTCTTTTGTGAGTGTTATCATCGGAGGCGATTCTGTTTACTGAGATTTTGTTGTGCATCAAGTCTCTGCTTGTTTGCAAGGGACCAGGTCGGACAAAGTAGAGGATATGCTGAATATGCATGAGAGACGGACGTTTCACAGAAAGGCCCCCATAAACATGTAGAGTATCCCAGAGCACATCTTGGTAATAACAGCCACGTGTTTGCACTATAAAGTGTTGAGGAACTCGGTTCTTGCTGCTACCAACCATCAACGTTTTGAAACATGCGTGTTTATTCTCTTGAAGAATATCCTTGTGGATGGATGACCCACATCCAGCAACGGCATGCCTGTCTTTAGGACACTCTGCTCCCTTTGATGCGGTTACGGAATGATGCAAACAAATTGTACAAAATTCTCATGGAAGATAAACACAAAAGCTCATCATCAAAAATCCTGCATCCCGCCATTCGGAATATTCCACTTGTTTCTTTTTCCTAATTCTTCACTCTTTCCATCCGCAGCTTCCGTATCCCTTAAGCATCACCCTGCCCTGCAACGCTGCCTGCTTCGTTCGTGCTCCCATCCGCAAAGGACTCCAGAGCTCTTTCGGTGATTCTCGTGCCATTAGTTACTTGCAAAAAAGTTCTTTCTCTCAGTCCCGATTTCAATGCTTTCTTATTGTCACAAAGATATGTACTGCTCACCTTACAGCTTCGAATAAAGCTCTTGAATGGGATTACTCCGAAGGTGCCAACCAACTATTCTGCCTCGATTGGCGGAATGATCGGTTGCTCTTTCCTTGTTTTCGGTAATTTTGGTAGGTGCAATGTGCCTCACCATCTCTGCCCGAAACGCATTTTTCGCATGCAAAGATGCAAGAAATTCCTTGCGTTCCAAAGGACACTTGCGATAGCAGTTCCTTTCTGGATGCAGTGTATCCATGATTTCTGTGCAATTCTTTCCATTTTTCGAGCTTCACTTTATTGAAATGTAAGCAGTGGAGCAAAATACTACAGCAGCTCAACGGTGTCTGACAAATATTGGGGAATCCTTAATTACGTACACAATAAATGATGCTGCAAGGGCGGAAGAGAAACCTGTATGGAGAAACCTGTACTTGACTGGTACACGTTCGCAGTTTAACGCAATTTTAAGCAAGGCGAACTTGCCAACAGTTTCATTCATTCATTTATTCTTTGTACTTTTCATGGTGTTCACTTTGTCATCACATGGCGAATTTTCTTCGTTGGTAACGCGCGATGTCGTACAGTCTTTTACGTTTGATGGCCATCGGCATGCACATTGCACATTGTATCTGTTTCATGTACATGTATTTTCTGCCTATCCACAATTCTGAAACTTGAAGATATTGCCTTGCTTATGTGCCACAACGCGTTTCCAGGTACGATTGCCAAAACGTGTACAGCAAACTGGAGAGTGCGAGCAAAGATATTTTGGCCTTCGAAGAGACCATGAAAAGCATTCAGAACTCGGCATCTCTCTTCGAAGTAAACGTTCAGGAATTCAAACAGCTGAAGCAATGTAGGAAAGAATTGAAACTGCTGAAGGTAAGCCGCATTTTCCGAGTGCTCACCACCATCGCAAGTGTGGTCGTTGACCACGAATGCCTCCTGCCTCCCTCTCTTGAAGGGACATCCCGACGATTCTGTCCCTATCCGTAGGTACACACGTGACGTATGTAGGCATCGTTTTCCTCTTTCGCGATTGATTGCTTGGATCTAAATTTAAATTGAAATGGCCCCTACGATCATTGATTTGATGGTGTCCCACTCGCAGTGGAAATCCGTCATGGAATTCTCTTTTCTCAATTGAAGCTTTACGTAGGTCTCTCTCTCTCTCTGTTTCCGGAGGTATGCAGTGATGCGCGTTGATTATACATAATCAGCCCTATTATTATTATTATTATTATTATTATTATTATTATTATTATTATTGGCATGTGCGGCGGCGCAAACGTCTTCCTGACGATCAGGTCTTCCTGAATTTCTCCAACTTTCCAAAGCTCGTTTTCCAAGAAGAGCGAGTCATTCCCTCCTGTGCGCGCGATTCCAGTGGAAAGAAACGCAATGAAATCGTCACTTTGAGCACGGCTGGCTGTACATCTGACGAAGTACTCTGCTGTTGCACCAGCTTTGATATTTTGCTCCATTATCCCTCATTTGAAAGACGAAGGATTTCTCCCATTCTTCCTTGTCTTTCGAGCAGAATTCGAAATCGAAGTGTTCAAAGTGGTATCGAAACTGCGTGCTCGAAGAACAACAGCAAAGTGACATTGCCCGTTATGATCCACGCTCGACGATCCTTAATTCTCAGAAAAAAAAAAAAAAAAAAAAATCAGGGCGCGGATTGAGCTGGGGTCACCAAGGGAAATGTTCCGAAACCTATCCGGTTTTCCTTAAACGACGATGATGATGCATAAGATGACTTTTTTCCAGATAGCTTGGGATTACGTGATTTTGATTCGACATTGCATAGAAGACTGGAAGACTGCGCCTTGGAAAAAAGTAAACATCGATGACATGGATATCGAATGCAAGAGGCTTTCCAAAGAAATTCGCAATCTGGATAAAGAAGTGAAATCTTGGGATGTCTACCTGCAGCTGGAACAAGAACTCAAGAACATGATCACTTCGTTACGCGCTGTGTCTGAACTCCGAAACCCAGCAATCCGAGACAGGCATTGGCATCAGCTGATGGTTGCCACCAAAGTAGGTTCTTCCTTCCGACTATGTTTGGAATTTCTCTTTTTCTTTCGTTTTTGTTGGGGATCCACCTACTGCAGGTTGGCGGCTGTGGAAATAACACTCAGACGTACTTACTTCATGTATACAAACATACATGAATGTTGCACGTAGTGCGCGTATGAGTATACACAAAGTGCACACACACATATATATACACATGCACACATATACATGACCTCTCTGTTCCGATTCTCGTCGGTCGCACTCCTCCTCTCCATCGTTTACTCTAAATTTTGATGGAGAAAAGCTGAGAAGGCTCTCCAAGATTTTGCACAAAGATCGTCTTTACGTTGATTGCCCGCCTTTGAAACTCAAAGTTCCACGTCTTTTCTCCACTGCATGCGATTAGAAAATTGCTTGGCACAGTATGTGTGAATTCATATATGTGCCATCCTTTTTTGCTGTGTGGAAAAAACTCTTGACTGTGCGCGCGCGCGCGTGTGTTTTTTTTTCCCCGCCTGCGTCCGCGTCCACTGCCGGCACTTTTTTCTCGATTTTTTCTCTAGCGATTCCGGTTGCCACTTTTACCGCCTTGATTCCCCTATTCCGTGAAGCCTTTTTTTTTCCCCCCTCCGTGGATCTCACACAGAAATGCTTGGCCCGAAGAACCCTCGGTCGTCGTCCACAGTGCACTCGGCTCGTGTTTTTGCAAGTGCGATGCTGTTCCGACAACTTCATTTCCTCTTTTCCTCCTCACGCCCTCCGAAGGGACGACGCAGCATGCTAACGAAGCAGTCTGCTTCCCCACACAGCTTCCTTCCGCGCTTTGTATCTGCATGATGATGATGATGATGATGATGATGATGATGATGATGCGTTTAGGCAGGCTTTCCGATAAGCGCTTTCGAGGCTTTCCCCAAATGGAAAAGGCTCTCTTTGGCGGTCCTGATAGGGGCGCAAAAATCAAGGCACTGACTGTTTTCCGCGACACGACTCTGAATTTGTTTTTCGTGTGTGTTTCATAAAAAATGATAACTGAGAAAATGATTGAGTATTTCTGTTTTCAATGCATAGAGGATAGATGCCCCGAATGCAAATCTCAAAGTAAGTGTTGCCGTCCCCGTGGGGGGGGGGGGGTCGCATGCACCGGCAATCGTGTGCTTCTCCTGATCGCTCCCTGTGAATTTTAGGTGTCGTTCGTGATGGACGATAAAACTACTTTGGCAGATTTGCTGGCCTTGAACTTGCACAAGTACGAAGATTCAGTGAAAAACATAGTTGACAAAGCAGTCAAGGAGATGTCAATGGAGAAAGTTCTTGCCGACCTGGAAAACACGTGGAAAACCATCATCTTGGAAACGGAGATTCACGAGAGAACAAAGTGCAAACTGATCAAAGTTAGCGACGAGCTCATTGAAATTCTTGAGGACAACCAAGTGCAGCTGCAAAACTTGATCACCTCCAAATTCATAGATTATTTCTTGACCGAGGTTTCATTGTGGCAGAAGAGGATCTCCATGGCTGACCAGGTTATCACAATTCTTCTGGAAGTGCAAAGAACTTGGTCGTATCTGGAAGCAATCTTCATCGGCTCGGAAGACATACGCAAGCAGTTACCGGAAGACTCCGCTCTGTTCGACGCCATCGACGAAGAATTTAAGGTAACAGTGATTCTTCAGCTGCAGAGGCGCTGGCAGTCGCGGCGGCGAATTTCGAATCGGCTCGTTGGCAATCGTTTCCCTGGGAAACCGAGTTGCATGAGTGTCCCGAGCCGTGTCCGGAGCTGATACGCATGGAACTGCTCGTGATGCATGCGCCTGGGTCAACGTGGTTCATCCCAAAGTCACGTTCTGAAGAGCCGCTCTTCCGTGACGTGTCTGACCACGATGTGTCCGTTTCACAAATTCCCACGTATCGATTTTGTCGTGGAAAGTTCGATGAGCGCGGTTGCCGTTTGCAACGAGGATGCGGAAGGGGAAATTAAGACAGCTCTTCAAAAACACTCTCAGCTTTTTCTTTCTTCCTACCTTTAGGTTTGTTTTTTTTCTGTTTGTTTTTTCTTCTTCACGTTACATTGCATCCTTCGTCAGCAAAACAGAATGTACCGGTAGGAACTTGAAAATAACCTCCTTTACCGCTCTGGCCGTTAATGAATTTTGCCGTTGATTTGTTTCGGTGTGGGACAGGCGCCTGCCTCCCCTTCCCTCCCCCCATGAAAGCGACGGCCTTCATCCATTTTGCAGTAGGAAAATAAAGGGTGTGTCAGCAGCCCCGTCTACCAAGAAACTCTGAGGAACCTTTTACAATTTGTCGAGTACTATCCATGCTACAGGCGTAATCGTTACGTCTGCCGTATCCACATTGCTTTTGATAGTTCCTCATGCAATATTTATTATTATTATTATTATAATAATAATGATCTGGTTGTTGTATCATAACATTTCATGTTGCGTGACTTGACTCTGGCATAATGTAACTGCCGTTTTAGAAACTGATAGACGACACGAGCAGATTCACCAATGTGATTGAAGCTACCAATAGAGAGGGTTTGTATGACCAGCTCGAGGCTATTCAGAAAAAGCTGACCGTTTGCGAGAAGGCACTGGCGGAGTATCTCGAAACCAAGAGGCTGGCTTTCCCCAGGTTTTATTTCGTTTCGTCTGCGGATCTCTTGGACATCCTGTCGAATGGGAACAGTCCTCGTCTGGTTGAAAAGTACGCACAGTGTCCCTCGAAGGCGGTGTCGTCACCACCGCCATCTTCACCATATGTTTCAGGCATTTGATCAAACTGTTTGATTCCATGTCAAGGTTGAAATTCAAAAATGACAGCAAACAGGCTGTTGGCTGCTGGTCCAAGGATGGAGAGTACATAAACTTTGATCAAGAATGTAATTGCGTCGGACGGGTACGTAGCTGGAGGGAGTAAATTAAATACGTAAACACACACGCAAAAAAAAAAAAAAGACAATCAATGCCCGGTCGAGCAACACATGCGAATTTCCACATTACTGCTCATTGGGTTGGAAGTGTTCAACATGAACACGTGTCCAATATGATTTGATTCCAATTTGAATGTCTACGTGCAGATATCAAGGCGTGTGCTTGCTTGTATCAACGCGTCGGATGTAGTTGGAAAGCGATTTCAACACGAGGGCGCGCGCGAAGAAGAAATGGGGGGAAACGGGGAAGGCTTGGTGATGACTCCCATGTCGACCCCAGTTCTTTTTTTCTCATCTCACCAGGTAGAAGTGTGGTTGGCCCACCTCTTGGATGTTCACTGCTCAAGTATTCGCAAATATTTCGGCGACGCTCTTTCATCATACGAAGACAAGGCAAGGGACCAGTGGATTTTCGAATTTCCTGCGCAAATCGCTCTGTGCGGAACGCAAATATGGTGGGCTATAGAAGTGGGAATAGCGTTTTCCAGAATGGAAGAAGGTTACGAGAACGCCTTGAAGGACTATTACAAAAAAGAAGTATTGCTCTTTTTGTCTTTTCTTTTTCTCGAGTTTTGCTTTCTTGTCTCGCCTAGATCCAGCAGCTGAACGCATTGATCAATTTACTGATTGGCCAGCTAAGTGCCCAGGACAGGCAAAAGGTCATGACAATTTGTACCATCGACGTGCATGCAAGGGACGTCGTTGCGAAAATGATAAACCAAAAGATTGAAACCTCTTCCTCATTTCTATGGCAGTGCCAGTTGAGGCATAGGTAAAACTTACCGTCGTCATCAGCACCTATTTATAGTATGTCACGCCAACAAACTGCCATGTCATTCCAACTTGCTCCTCCCTCAGTTGACTGATTTTGATGTCGCATTTCTCTATATACGCCTTTATAAGAAACTGATACCTTTCGTAGTGTCAGTGTTCTCCCAACAAGTCTCCAAGACTGTGTAGGTTATGTTGTGAGGTTTCCGAGAGCAGCTCATTTGTTCAGCGTTCTTTCACCTATTGGGTCGGTCTTCACAGAGAGCTGAAGTGAAAGGCGGCGGTCCGTCAAGAACAACCGTTACTACTTGATTGCTTACAACATTAATTTCATTTTCTTCAGGAAAAATGTGGAAAAGCAAACCGTTCTCTCTCTCTCTCTTCTTTTTCCTTTTTGCTCTTTTTTTGTTTCATTATTCCAATAATAGAGCAGGCAGGCTCAGCAACGTATAGAATCACCGTTGCTAAAACCAATGGCTATTGCCTCCACGAGCCACAAGCAACAGGGCCTTGAAGAGGGCGTAACTTTCATCCTCTCTTCGATATCTCGCAAAGAGTGCTTGGAAAAGGAGATGTGTTCCACAGCTTTGCAATTCATCCCACTCCACAAAAGAAAGCATGCTTCTTTTCCGATGTCGGTGACACTGGCGGTGCAAGCGATATAATCAAGGAAATCATCATCCGAGCATCCAAAAAGTTACCAAGCATAGTGACGAAAAGATTAGGCAGTTGGGAGAACCCTACCTGCTTGGTTGCCGCGAAAGAGCTCGCCATCTTTCGCGCGTCTTCGATTTGGCAAGCCGTCCATCCAGCATTGCGTTTTCTTGATGCCCCGATCGTTTCTTGCCATCTCCAAGCATTGCATACTACGAAACGAAGAGAGAACGCATCATCGCGGTTGCTTATGAAAAGACTGGAGCGAATTCACCCATCATACTGATACATTCCAATCGACTATTTCTGCACGGTTTCATAGGTCGGGAAAACTGCTGCAGAGGGGCTTTTCTTGTCCACAGCATACACACGTCGCACACCAACTCCGTTCGTCTTTCTTAAACCAAGTCCATTTATTGCTTGAGTGATGGATGATCCGTCTCGTGGCCGACTCGCCACTCCCTCAGAAACGCTGCCATACTGGAAATCACCGACATTGTGAAGGAGCACATAGTTGGCACACAATGATAAGGATAGGTGTGCCGTTACTACCGTTGCGAGTCTTCCTGATCGGATGTTTTTTTGCTACCTTTGGCAAGCACAGTGGTTCAGGTGCATGAGCTGCCCAAAATGCTGGACGGTTCCCGCGTATCGTGTCGAGCCTACCCTTGGGGATGTGCTGCAAAGCGTCTCGTAAAAGTAGTGCTTTGCAAGCGGTCTTTGTCATGAGTCAGTGGTGCGATTCAAAAGCGCAGCAGCCCTTCACTCTTTTGCAGGAACATCACCAGTTTATCTAACACATCATCGTTATTTCAATTCAGCTCTAAGGATGATCCTCCATTCCGAGATCTGAACGATATCTATGTCTTTAGGTGGAACGATTCCCTACGCCACTGCTTCGTGAATATTTGCGATGCTCAGTTCCGATATTCATATGAATATCTGGGGAACACACCAAGGCTGGTCATCACCCCTTTGACGGATCGGTGCTACATAACTTTAACGCAGGTATCGTGCGATCTTCCTCCCAGCTGCTGAAAGCTTTGCATGAGATTTCTTCCGAGTTTCCGACTTTTCAACAGTGTCCTGCGGAGTGTTCCCCAGGTTTGGTGAACCCTTGCGAACGAGTGTTGCGAATCAAAATGGCGACGATAACCGTTTACTCAGAGTCCCGCGTCTCCTTGAACGCAGGGGAAAAGGGTGACCGAATCCAGTTTGGACCTTCGCCTTACGAAGGCTTCGTAGACTCATTCAATCAGCGCATTCACAGAGCCGACGGATCCTGTCTTAAGCCATGTCTTCGGCCATGTCTTCGACGCCTGCCGTTTCGTTTGCAGCAGCCGGCTGTACGTCGCCCTCCGTGCAATTCGAAATCATAAGGCACGCTAACGCGTAAAGTTGCTCATCATCGGAGAAATGGCAGAAAGGTCAATCGCGCTTTTGCTCATTTGCTCATCTTTTCGTATTTTCGAAATCTCATGCTGACAAAGCACGCGTATCGCCTTTCTGTTTTTCTGGCGAACATTCTATCCAATTGTGTACACTTGTTATACGTGAACGTATGATGCGTTTCTGGATGGGATGATCTAGCAGAAATGCCCCAAGGAACACGGCTTGTATCTCCCCCTTTTTTTTTTTTTTAAAAAAAAAAGGAAGAAAATTAGCAAGTAATGGAATAGTCCATTCGCCGAATAATGGGATGATGGAATGCAGCTGTCGCATCGCTGCATCCCGGTCAGCTTCTCCATCCCGTCGTTTTGCCGCCCCGATCTCGCATGCAAACGCCGCTTGTTGCATGACCCCCCCTCCCATTCCGCAGCCATTATGTGGCGGCATGTGCCTGGCCATCCCTCAGGGGCAGCACACGTCTCGCGGTGTGGTTGATGTACAGCTTGCGTTGGAAAGCTGTAGCGAGCGTGTTTTTTTTTTTTTTCCTTCTTCTTCTTCTTTTCTTATATGCATCGTGAGAACTGAGCTCCCTTCGGTATTCCTCCCTGCTGCCAATTTGAAATGAAACTCTCCCCAAGAATGCGGCGCGATTGCAAGAACGGGCACCATCACAAGCGTTGTTTCGATTCTCCGGTACTTGCTCAAACACAAAGAAAGAAAGGAAGGAAGGGAAAATTCAAAAACCCTACTGCGAGCTGCAAAAAATGAATAAATCGAATGAACTATGGGCACGCACGTTTCAGTCTTTGCATCTGATAATGGGAGGTGCGCCCGCTGGACCTGCAGGAACGGGGAAAACGGAAACAACCAAGGATTTGGGGAGAGCCTTGGGGATGATGGTCTATGTTTTCAATTGCTCAGAACAAATGGATTATAAGGTTTGTGACCACTTGATTGACTTGAGATTCCATTCCTTAATCAACAAATGTAAACAAACACTCGTTTGCTTATCTTTGACATGTCTTTATTGTGAAGTGGAAGCTACGACTCGCTTTAGCTTCCAAAGCGCACTGTTTCGCTCCTCTTCCTATAATCAGGTTTTCTTTCCTTTCTTTGCCGCAGTCCATTGGAAACATCTACAAAGGGCTGGCCCAGTGCGGAGCTTGGGGTTGCTTCGACGAGTTCAATCGCATCTCTATAGAAGTTCTGTCTGTCGTGGCAGTGCAAGTGAAATGTGTACTCGTAAGTAGCGTCTGGATGGGATCTTGGGCAGCAGCATCCTTGTCATGGCCTCAGTCGAAAGGCTTTCTCTCGCTTTCGACCGAGACTTTTCCATGACCAGATGCGCGGTTTCCGCCGATTCAGTTGTTCACTCTGGTTGCTCCTTCGAATGAAGCGCGCTTAAAAATACTGATTGACTGGGTTGAATGGGATTCGAAACACTCGTCTAATGTCGTGAATCTTCAGGATGCTATAAAAGAGAAGAAGTCTGATTTTTATTTCCTCGGAGACAAAATTAAACTCACTTCAACGGTTGGACTGTTCATCACTATGAACCCAGGATATGCCGGACGAACCGAATTGCCTGAAAACTTGAAGGCGTTGTTCCGCCCGTGTGCCATGGTTGTTCCAGATTTCGACTTGATCAGTGAAATCATGATGGTCGCTGAAGGTTTCACGGAAGCGAAGCTGCTAAGCAAGAAGTTTATAACGTTGTACCAGCTCTGTAAAGAACTGCTATCCAAACAAGACCATTACGACTGGGGCCTTAGAGCCATAAAGTCGGTGCTGGTGGTAGCCGGATCTTTGAAGGTAACGAATGAAACCGTGATTTTCCATCCCCTCGCCCCATTTGCCGGCACCTTAAGAACCTCCGCAGACAGATAGAACTTTTCTTCATGCACACCGAAGTTCTTCTCGAATGACGTTGGTCCTTTCCTCCTTTCTCCATTCGCGCTTCATAAAAGGGATTCGCGGCCACTCTTGTGCAAGTCGCAAAACGTACTGTATTCGCACTCCCTGCTCGTCTTTGCAAGCGCATTTTTTCTAGGCGAGCCCTTTAGGGATAAATCTGCTCTGCCTGTTCCATGCTATTGCTGACTGATGCTCTAACGTGCGTACGTGTAAGGATGTACCTTGCTGACCAGGTGTCTTACCTTCAAACAGAGAGGCGATCCCGACATACCGGAAGACCAGATCCTGATGAGAGCCCTGAGGGATTTCAATGTTCCAAAGATCATAACAGAAGATCTGCCGGTTTTCATGGGACTCATAAACGACCTTTTCCCCGCACTTGACATACCTCGCAAAAGAAACTTGGCACTCGAAACAGAAATAAAACGAGCAGCACTGGAATTGAAATTGCAGCCCGAAGACAATTTCATTTTAAAGGTAATGCTGTTTTGGGAAGCACGTGTCTGGCTGTGTGTGTGTGTGCCTTGCTGCACTAAAGTGGAAACTCTGTGTGCTGCAGCATCCTGTTGATACCTGATGCATGCGTTCGTCGTAGTTTATCGGCCTTCGTTGTCTGGAAAAGTAATGCATAGGAAAATCTTCCTAGGTCGTTCAGCTCCACGAGCTGCTTGAAGTCAGGCACTCTGTCTTCATCATTGGCAATGCGGGGACCGGTAAAAGTCAAGTGTGGAAGACGCTCTTCAAGACGTACCAGAACATGAAGCTGAAACCGTACCATAACGATCTCGATCCGAAAGCTGTTTCCAATGACGAACTGTTTGGCATCATCAACCCTCAGACCCGTGAATGGAAGGATGGTTCGTAGCCCACTGCAGATCCTCGCTTTTCCGGCGTCCTGCACACGGATGTTTGTGAAACGTGCATGGAGTGAGTGTTGTGAGTGTTGCAGTACGTGCATGTGTAGTGCGATGATGGACTCTAGCCTGCAAGTACAAGAAAGTCTCGCTGGACTTACGTCTTGCTTGGGTAGGGGAAAAAAAACGTTTGGAGGAGGAAGGGGAAGAAAAAAAAAAAAAAAATGCCCGGAAGAGAACGCGCACCTCCATCGTGTTTATTGGCTGCGTGCGTTACTCGCTACTGGTTCCACTGTGTTATGTCTGCATGCGTGGTACTCATCACTTTCTGCGTAACGATATCTCCGTTGTGCTTCTCACTAGCGAGAGCCTACTGTCACAGGTAGGCGGGCATCCCTGATGTGTTTGGTTCAGAAACGGTTCTCCAAAGTTAGCTCGTAGCAATGATTAGGTTTCGATGGTGACCAAACGTTTCCCTTCTTGATCTCTGTGATTCGTTCTTTTCATCTTCTTCTCGAGCGATAGGGTGAAGGGCTGCTTGCTTTCCATCTCCAGTCATGTCCATCTCGTTGCTTGCCGGGAGTTTTGTCTCTTATATGAAGCAATCAGCAAGTTTGGCTCTATTTTCACCTCCGCAAGGATGAGTGCAGCAGTCTTTCCTGATACGCACGTCCGTATTCTCTTCCGTTCCGCTTTTGACTTCATCCCTGACACTCCTCCTCGTTCTTGATTTGCAATCTTTTCAGAAAGAACAACACAAAACAAAACAACAACAACAGCAAAAAAAAAAAAAAAAAAGGCGCGCGGTTCCTGCCGGTGCTTGTGAGATTACAAAACCGCAAAGAATACAGGCTGAAGCTTCCTTTCATCGTCTGGATACTTTATCTCTTGCCACCGCGTCCTGTTTTCTTTCCTGTTTCTCGTTGCTCATTTCTGGCTGCAGTCCCCATAGTTTCGTGAGTCGTCCATGTTGGTCGGCTGCGCCAACCAACAGGCTGCGGTTTACTGCATTCCGTGCACTTTTTCTTTCCTGCCCATTTCTTTTCATGTACCCTTAAAAGTTTCCAGATTCTTGCTTCCTCCTACCTCTTCTTACTGCTTCGGTGCCTCCTTCTTCCTCAGAAGAACCCAACTGTTTGATATCGAACCGCAATGTCCACGGAGAAACCTCATTGCTGCTGCTTCTAATTTTCCCTTTTTTCTGCTCTGTCTCACTCCTGATCTATTCCCTCTCCTTAGGTCTTCTTTCCGTAATCTTCCGAGACCAGGCAAATCTTCCTGGAGACGGACCGAAGTGGATTGTTTTCGACGGCGACATCGATCCGATGTGGATCGAATCTCTGAACACCGTCATGGATGACAACAAGGTGCGTATCCCCAAAAGTGTAGAGTATGCGTTTTCCAGAACCATCCCTCCGAGGTGGATTTTGGGTGGGAACGTCGTCCCTTTTGTTTGTCGGTTTCGCCTTTCCGAATTTCGTCCCGTCCATTCGAGATTCCGAATGCACAAAGTTCCTTAGGTCATGACGCTTGCCAGCAACGAACGTATTGCGATGACCACTGGGATGCGCCTCCTGTTCGAAATTTATCATTTGAAATCCGCGACACCTGCTACAGTATCCAGAGCCGGAATTCTGTTCATCAACTCGCAGGATCTCGGGTGGAACCCGTGAGTAGCACGGGAGTTGCAGCCGCACATGTGATGCACACCGTCCCATCAGCTATGCCGCCAGCTGGATTGAAACGCGGGACGTGCAATCTGAAAAGGCCAACCTCACGATTCTGTTTGACAAATACGTGCCCATCGTATTGGAAGCGCTCCGCTCCAGATTCAAGAAGATAATACCGATATCCGAAATAGCTCACATCATGACTTTGTGTTATCTCCTGGATTGCATTTTGGTCCCGCAGCACACTCCTGCGGACTGCCCAAAGGAGCTGATCGAGATGTACTTTGTGTTTGCAGCCATCTGGGCATTCGGCTCGTCGCTGTTTCAAGATCAGGTACGATCTGCCCGGACTTTGCTCTTCTGCCCCCTTCGTTCTGGGTCCGTGCCCCTGCCCACCTCCTGCTGACATAATTCAGCAGAGGCGCGCACCCTTTTCCGGTTTATTCCGGGGCCGGCTGTTCCCAGCCAAGCGCTTCATCGATTCGCTCACTCACGCATTTTCGCAGACGCTGTGACAGGTCAGGAGAGTTCGCCTGAGCGTCTGGTCCTTGAATGGAATCATTTAGTACCTTTTTCGAACGCAAGGTCTCGCGGATCAACTCTAAGGTCGAAGCAGCGCGCCACGCCTTGCATCAAAGGCCCGAAAGCGGAATTCTAAAAGTCATACACTTGTCCATAATTTGAAGGGACAAAAAAAAAAAAAAATGGGAGGGGGGGTGTACGAATGGACGAGAAGGGAAAAAAAAAGGAAGAAGGGGAAACGAATCCCACCCTAGAAAAAGCGAACGTTTTTCGAACGAACGTAATAAAAGCAGGAGAATCGGTCACAGTACTTGCGTCGTGAGCGACGACGCCTCCTTCTCCAAAACTTAAAACGGACTAAAGCATCACTCGAGGAAATGTTTGTTTATCTATTTTTTGGTTTTCCATCACACCTGCGGCTGTTTGTTTTCGTGTCTATCCGCACTGTTGCTGCTCTTGGGAACCGAAACCTCATCCAGAGCAGAACAGACACGATGTGTGGAGAGCAGTGAAATGTGTGCAACAGTCCCTTTCTGCCGCACACCTCCTCCTCCTCTTCTCAGATGTCAGCGTTTTCGTACGTGGCTCTGGAAATCTCGATAAATTATGCATCAGCGGAAGAAGTAAGTAACACCTAAATTCACGTGGACGTGGGAAAGAGAGAGGGACATAGCGGGAAGCGCGGTGCCTGCCTGGCGAAAAAGTCCGTTCCCATGAGCACGTGCTCCGAGCTTCGGACTCGGTGCCCCGGTGCAACGGGTCGCAGAGCCGTGCATTGGTTGGATAAGAGCAAGGCGGTGGTGCGGTGAGAATCTATCATCCCCCAGTTCAAGGAGACGCGCTCTAGGTTTGGCCGGCTACTTTTGTTTTCCTTTTGCGTGTCTCGGAGGCGGAGTAGGATTTCTCTCTACCACCCGCCAAGCCGTCCGATGCAGGAACAGCCCATTTCGTATGCCCCTTAGGAATCTTGAGGAATAACGTTTCCGTGTTCTCGGAAATGCACTCGAATGCCGAGCTTCTTCCTCCTCTTTGCCTTGTGGTTCTTTTTTTGATTCCGTACGGAAACCTTGCCGAAAAGCACCCATGCCTACAGACGTGGCATGCATCTTTGCTTGCGAGAGTTTGTTTACTTCTGTCATACCCGTGAAGGTGCTCCGAAAGAACGCAAAAGACTGATTGTGACTGTTGATCGTTAGCTGGTTGATCACCGCTTGGAATTCAGCCGTTGGTGGATGAATGAATTCAAAGCAATAAAGCTGCCATTTTCCGGAACCATCTTCGATTACTATATCGATCCTGAAACGCAGAAGTGGACTCCATGGTCGAACAAAATCACAGCTCAAGAGTTGCCGTTAGATGAACCTTTAGCCGTAAGAACTCTCTAATCCTTCCGTTCCGGAAAACTCTGCGTGCTTTCCTCCAGAGCGTGATGGTCAACACAAGTGAGACCGTCCGGATTCAGTATTTCCTCAATCTGCTCATGAAGTACGGCAAGCCAGTCTTGTTGGTGGGAGCCTCAGGCACAGGCAAGTCCGTGTTGGTTGAACAGACGTTGTCGCAGCTGCCTGACAACTACCTGATTACAAACATTCCTTTGAATTTTTACACGAGCTCAGGTACCGCTCCGAAACTACTCTGTATTCCTTGAATGGCAATTGATTAATCCTGCTTCAGAGATTCTCCAGGGGATTTTAGAGAAACCATTAGAGAAAAAAGCCGGTCGCAACTACGGTCCACCGGGAAACAGGAAGTTGATTAATTTCCTTGACGATCTGAATATGCCTGAGGTTTGTATTACTCAACCTGCGAGCCTTCCCGAAAAGCAAACCATAGCAAAGATTGGGTGCCTTGAAAAAAACAAAAGCAATGTCTCTCTATCCCTCTACCTACAGATGGATAGATAGAGGATATAGATGTGCATTTGTGTGCAGAGTGAGAGAGAGAGCGACAATGTTTGCATATAAAGAATCTATATCCATCAATTTATCTATATCTACGTATCTCTCTATCTATGTATATATCTATGTTGTTGTTGTTGTTGTTGTTGTTTCTGTTCGGCTCGAGTTCGAGGACTGTGTTCGCCGGAAACAACAACCCTTGTTTTGAGTGTTCCCTGGTCATTCACGGGAGATGCTTTCTTCCATTCGATCTTTTTGCAAACTGAAGGCAAAGGCTCTCATGTCCTTAGGTGGACATCTACGGGACTGTTCAAGCTCACACGCTAATCCGCCAGTATTTGGATTACAAGCATTGGTACGACCGCACGAAATTAACGATCAAGGAAGTGCACAATGTCCAGTTCGTCGCTTGTTTGAATCCGACCGTGGGAAGTTTCACAATAAATCCACGCTTGCAAAGGCACTTCTCCGTATTCGCCATCAGGTACTCGAAATGAGCGGTTCGGAGGTGTAACGCTCACTCATGGTGTGCACCCCCCAACTTCGCACTTGTTGCGCGCCCCTCAGGGGAGGGGGGCGCAAATCGCGGGCAATCGCAACTGCTGAGAGCGGGCAGCAAGTTTTCGTTTCATGTCTGGAATTTCAGCTTCCCGAACTATGAGGCATGCTCTACGATATTTGGCTCCATCCTGTCGCAGCATTTTGAAAACGCATCGAATCGGTTCAGTGCCAGCATCAAGAAAATGCTGCCTTTAGTTGTGGGCGCAGCACTCATGCTGCACAACAGGATATCGTCCTGCTTTTTGCCTACGGCAATCAAGTTTCACTACGTATTCAACCTAAGGGATCTGGCCAATGTCTTTCAGGTAAAACGGCAGTTTCGATCAAGTGACCCCGGCTTTAAAGACTGAGCAGACGTTTTTTTTTTTTTTTTTTTGTTTGTTTGTTTGTTTTTTTTGTTTTTGTTTTCTGAATGCAATGGCGGGAGGGGGGTGGGGGTGAATGCGTGTTACCCTTTCCTCTGTGATGTCCGCATCTCGATGTGTTGACACCTGTTTCAGGGATTACTATTTGCCACGGGAGACGGCATTAATACGCAGGTTGGTTTAGTCAGGATCTGGATGCACGAATCGTCTCGCGTTTACGCCGATAGAATGGTCGAAGAGAAGGATTTCGACAGCTTCTTAAAGATCTTGCACGACGTCACAAAGAAAAGCTTTGAGGTTTGTCTTCCTCCTTACATCTGTATACCGATTGCCTGATTGAAAGGGGAAAACTCGCGCCGCCTACATTTGGAGAATGTTCGAAAGCGATGCCCATAGCAAACAAACTTTATTCCGAATCCTATTCGCCAAGAGTTCGAAAAACGGGCGCTGAGGTGCATCCGTCGCACGTGTGTTTGGCGTTGGGAAAGGCGGTGGTGCACGGTGTACAAGGTGACCGTGCGAGAACAGAAAAGCGCGGTTCGGAAGCTCACGTGAGATCCACGCGCGTACAAGCAAAATCAAACTGGATGAGCATGGATGCAGCCCCACACTGATTCTTCACCCGTGGGGATGTTTCTTTCTTCGCACCACCTTTTTTTCGCCCTTCGCGTCCGAGGTCAGGTGGGTGTAGGTGTTCCTTTTCCCTTGAATTCTGCTGCCTTTCAGTGCGCTCCTTCTAGGGGTTTCTCCTGTTCCTTCCCCGTAGTTAAAGTCGCTGCGGTCTCCCTTCCCGAGTTCCGGGCTCTTGTAGGAACAACGCCGCTCCCGGCCCCAATTGGGACACCCTGCCTTGGAACAGGCTGCCGCCACTCTGTGGACGCACTGCTTGGACCCCACGCGGAAGACTGGCTGCTGCCGCCTGGAAACGTCGCTTCCCGGATCGCTTCCTGGGAGTGCACATCATTGTTTGCCACTCCCGGAGTGACCGCGCTCCCATTCAACTCTATCTTCACGAGACTCTCTCCTGAGAAGATGTTCCGTATGACGTCTCTCTTTTCGAGGTTCTGCACCTCTGCGTATTTGGTGAGCAAGTCTCAAATGCCTTCTGGCTCGTGTGAAAGCGATCCCCGGGCAGGAACACTTTCGAGGACGCTGTTGCACCGATCCCTCATTGTACGTACCCGTCGACGTGAATTGCAACCCTATTTTAAACCTTGAATCATCCCTCACCTACGATGTTCGGTCGGCCCCTTCACGCCACTGTCACTGCAAAGTCTTTCTCTCAAGCGGCATCACATGCTACACGACCAAGACCTCAAACAGTTTCCGTATCCTAATCAGGAACGCATTCTAACATCGCCCATAAATTAGGATGCAATCCGTGCTACGTGCTCAATTACTCATAAAGTTTCATTTTTCGTCACCCGCCCCGGAAGGCATTTCCTAATCAGCTCACCTCCTTAGCATCTCTGGGTGCAGAGCCCAGGAAACGCATAGCTCCAAAGGTGTCATTCAGGGTCCGTTGTCCACCGTGACATGACAGGAAAACAAGCCTTACCCAATACAAACTTTCGGTTACGCTATCACTCCAGCAGCAGCCCCCTCTATCAATCCAGCTACGCACGATGGTCCAAACGCTGCAGCTCTTTTGGCCATCGCCGAGCAGATCTCGCTTCGTGCAAACATCACGAGGGATGGGGGAACAAAAAGGGGAAGCGCGCTCAAAGTAAGTTTTAGCCACATTCCTCGCCTTAACCTTCTCCAAGACTGCCATTCTGACATTTTCGTGCCTTCACTCGTACTAATCGAAACATGCATCGCCTTATGTAATTTCTCGTTCGTGACCCTTTATTTTCACATTGACAATAACTCCTGCACGTACGTTCTTCGCGCACAAAAAGCAGGATCCACCGTTCCATCCTTCACTGAGTGTTTGCGCGAGAAGTTTACACGCTGCGGTTGTTCCTTCTTTGGTACAGGGGAGGGACTTGCTCCTCACAGGCAATAAAGTGCGAATGAGGAAAACTGCCTGCCACATGCACCCGGCACACCCATTAGCGTTGTCTTTTCAGGATGTCGACGAAAACGCTGTCTTTCGAAAACCGAATTTGTTCTGCCATTTCGCTCAAGGACTGGGGGAGCCCAAATATCTGCAAGTGCAGTCCATGGCCAGCTTGTATAAGGTGATAGAGGACACTTTATCAACCTATAACGAACTTTACTCTGCCATGAATCTCGTCCTCTTTGAAGATGCTGTGATGCACATTTGCAGGTGAGTTCGGGATGGGGTTGAACTGCTGCCAGGTCCAAGAGTTTGGGAGGCGAGGGGAAGGGAAAGCGGAATCGAGGCGGCTTCCGACATGTGGTGGAGACCTTGCCTACCAGAAATCCTCCTCCTCCTGCTAGTGATGATGCTCCGAAAGAAATCCCACGACGATCACACGCAAGCAAGCACTCCCAGCAGTTCGTTGCTCCCAGCCGTCCGCGTTCGGACCCTGTCTCGTAGGCCACTAGGTGTTTCGTAGAGAGTTACTTGTCTTTTATCTTCCCCAACTAGAAAGCGCTTGTAGGTTCTCGAGCTGTTCCATTTGCTGCAGCTTTTGCTCTTCTTGTCGACCGAAACTCACCTATCCATCCTCAGGGTGTGTCAGCATCCGTTTATGAGCTACAAGTTTATCCCGTGGCGTAAAATAGGTCGTTCTCGGCGTACGATACCTCTGTGGGAAACAAAGTGGTTTCATGGAAAGATGGGAAAGGTGTTGGGCCCCGTGAGAGTCCGCCACGGCAGCACGGCTTTGCAGAGGGTTTTTCCGATATTTCTCGCCGCGAGGTACACTCGTCTGCTCCCCAAAAATCGCACTCTGCACTCTCTGTAAGCACTTCAAGTTTAAAAGAGGTGAAGCTATGGCTCGCCTCCTCAGCGAAAAGGTTGCCATTTGTTGTTTCTCAGTCATTTGTAATCCTTAATCCTTGTTAAGGATCACCAGAATCTTGGAAGCTCCGAGGGGCAATGCTCTCCTGATCGGCGTGGGGGGAAGTGGCAAGCAGAGTCTTTCCCGGCTATCTGCCTTCATTAACAATCTGGATGTTTTCCAAATAACGCTACGGAAAGGATACACCATATCGGATCTCAAAGTGAGAGAGATCCCCCCATCCCCCCTTTCCCATCAGCATCCCGCCCTATGCGTTTTTTGTGATTTCAGAGCGATCTGTCCTCCCTGTACTTAAAAGCTGGTATCAAATCTATGGGGATCATTTTCCTGATGACAGACGCCGAAGTTGCTGATGAAAAATTTCTTGTTCTCGTGAATGATATGTTGGCCTCAGGAGAAATAGCTGGCTTATTCGCGGACGAAGACGTCGAAAACATAATCAGTTCTGTACGCAACGAAGTGAGTCGGTTTTCATCTTCCCACGTTGTCGGCAGGGAATATGCTGCGCGGGGATGGGATTTGTGACTGACGGACTTTGTTGGTCCCAACGACCTTACGATACCCGCTGGACTCTGACATCGGCCCCCCACCCCCCCTCTCCCTGCCAAGTCTCTCTTGGTCGCTCATACTTGCTCTTACTTCCTCTTCGTCATACCTCTTGTTGTTTATCAAAAGTTGCCTCTCTTCCAGGTGAGGAGCGTTGGGATTTTCGATTCCAGGGAAAACTGTTGGAATTACTTCATAAACAGAGTGCGAAGACTTCTCAAGATGATTCTTTGTTTCTCCCCTGTTGGTTCAACACTGAGAACAAGGTGAACTTCCTTTTGGTGGTTTTCACACTACAACAGACGTGCTTTCTTTCTTGTTGTTTTCGCCTTCCACTCATTCACGAACCAACTCTTCATAAAATAACTCCGTAACTTCATCTCTTCGTTGTATTTTAGGGAATCGCGTGTGAGAGAGTAAAAGGTAAATCGATAACGTGCGCGTATTCTGAAGAATGACATGAGAAACCCTTTCCTGTGTAATCTCTTCCGCTATGTACAGACTTTCTGTGCAGCTGTGCTGTATAACAGGTTTTCTCGTTCGTACAACCGGAAAGGCTTGGGCGACAACTCCCACCCACTACTCCGCCATTCGACCAGTGGTGTGCCTCTCGGTTCACCTCTCTACGACCCGCAGGGAACGTGGCCGCACAATGGCAAACCGAGAGCATCCGCTAACGGAGGGCTCCAAAATTGGCCTTCCACTAGCGTCCTGTTGGGACGCGTGCCACGTTGAATTGACACTGGAGTCAGCTTATTATTCATTCCCTTTACACTTGGCTCTGGCTGTACTTCCTGTTGAATCGGAATGAACTCATCTACCTGGATGCCTTCTTACTTAGAGGACTTGCTCCTGCCAGACGATTCCTCTAAAGGCTTCGCAAATTGAGGATGGTTTCCGTTCCATCCATCTGTATATACTTTCCGACTTCGGGGGTCGGGCCTCGTCCCAACCAACGACGATCAGCCTCTTCAGGAAAGACGAAGACTGCCCTTTCTGTCCTCCTTCGCTTCCGTAACGTTCCGAAATGTCGTTTGCGAGAACGTTTGCACTTCCGCTCGCATCTCTCACAGATGCTCCATGGGATCTCGGGCTGAGCATGGATGCCGCCAGCCCAGATGAATGTTTCTTTCGAGTATCGAAGCAAACGGAGCAACGAAGACGCGTCCACTGCACTTGACCACTTTCGGTATTGTGTTCGGATCTGGCTTTGCAGGCACCTTCACCCATCAGCAGCCTTGTTGGTCCACTTCTCTAGAGATGTATCCCAGCTGATCCGAAATCCTAGCGATTGAGAGACAGCTCTACCCTTGCTGCGTGAGAGTTGTTGTCATCCACGCCTTCAGCTTGCGAATCGTCGTTTTTATCCCGTTCGAAACTGTCCGGTAGGGGGGAGGTCATCCATCGCGTATGCGCGAGCGCATAGCAATTCACCACCAGTCACTTTTTCCCCTACTTTTTGTAGTCTTGCATGGCGCGAAGAATGCATCAGACCGCCTTAGCAGAGGCACTCTGTGCTCTCGGAAAGAGTATTGCACACTTCTGATTTCAAATTCACTCTGTTCAGTAGTATGAACACACGCAGGAGAGCATCGGACGCTTCACAAGTTTGCTTTCCTCTTTTGGAGTCCGCCTTCCAAGTTGCTCCTCTCCTTCGTTTTCCACGATGACTCTGCCTTTTGGTCAGTGAAAGGCTCTGATGCAAGTGGTTCTCGATCTTCCGGAGTGCCACAACAAATACGCTCATGAAGTAGACAGGGTAAGGATCGAGATGCAAAGTCGCTTCCAATCTTTTACGGGAAAAGAAATGACGAGCGTCGTTGATAACTGACTTCTCCTCTGCCGCAATCGACCCCATTCCCGTCTTTCGCCTTTTCCAGCCCTCTCTCCAGTCCTCCCGCTTGCAAGCCGTTCCGTGCATCGAAACGTAGGAATTAGTCGTCGTCGACCCTCAATGCGTCTCGGTCGTCGGACAAGCTCGGTTTCTCAAGTGCATTTTCCCATCCGCAGTTTCCTCAACGTGAACACCGTGGCTCTAAAGGCTCCGCAACGTGTCCCGAAAATCTTGTACACCAGCACACGTGTACTGTTGAACTTTTTTGCTTCAGAGCTCGAAGATTCCCTGCATTGATCAACTGCGTGTCCATCGACTGGTTTCACGAGTGGCCGCAAGAAGCCATGATTTCCGTTGCTTCGAGGTTCCTCACCGAAGTGGAAGTTTTAAATGTAAGTGCCGTCCTCGTCGTTTTTGAACCGCCGACTCCAGATGTCCCAACAGCAAGATCTGTGTGCGTCGGTTGCCAAATTCATGGCATACGCTCAGGACTCCGTGAGCGAGGTATCCAACGTGTATCTCCAGAATGACAGGAGATACAATTACACGACTCCGAAATCGTTCCTCGAACTGATTACTCTTTACGGGAAGCTACTGACAGAGAAGCATGAAGAGCTAGAGAGCAAAGTTACGCGTCTGTCTAACGGACTGGAAAAGCTTCGCAGCACGGCCAACCAGGTCGACGAGCTCCAAGAAATCCTGAGAGAGCAGGAGATCGTGGTGAAGGAAAAGAACGAGAATGCTGATCGGTTGATGAAGATCGTTGACATGGAGATGCAGAAAGTTGGGAAGGAGAAGGCAATCGGTTAATGTCAAACGAGTCGCGATGTGTTTCGGCCGATAAAAGGCGATTCGTTTTCAGCCGATGAAGAGGAGAAGAAGGTCGCCCTTATCGCTCAAGAAGTTACGAAACGTCAGAGAGACTGCGAGGAGGATTTGCGCAAAGCAGAACCAGCCCTCATAGCGGCAAAGGAGGCACTCAACACGCTGAACAAGGTTCTCTTCACCCAATGCTCATTGCTGCGGGGGTGACCTGCACCGCCGACTTGCTTCATTGAATTGTGTTGTGCGGAGTCTCGTGAAAGCATCACGCAGGCTACTCCATTTCAGGCAAATTTGACCGAGTTGAAGTCGTTCGGATCTCCACCGGCAGCGGTTACCAACGTGACGGCTGCCGTCATCGTTCTGTTGGCACCCAAAGGTAAGGTGCCGAAGGACAGATCGTGGAGAGCATCCAAGGTGAGGACCGAAACAAAAAGTCATCCGTTATGGTCGCTTGGTTGCGCGCATGCATGTATGAAACGAAAGGAAACAACAACGGTGTGTGTGGGTGGATGCTGCGGACGGTTTCGGTAAACGAAGGTTCCATGTCTTTGCCAGAGTTGTGAGTTTTCCCACGCCTGTTCTCATTCAATCTGTAGATCATGATGGGCCAGGTAGACAAGTTTCTCGACATGCTGATAAATTACGACAAGGAAAACATCCACCCTGACATTATGAAGGCCATACAGCCCTACCTACAAAGCGACGAGTTCCACCCGGATTTCATACGGTCCAAATCCGTTGCAGCCGCAGGTGGAAGCAGTCCTCTCATCGCGCCACAAGTCAATTCCCCCTTTCAGGCCTTTGCGCATGGGTCATCAACATCATCAAATTTTACGAAGTCTTCCTCGAAGTAGACCCCAAAAGACAGGCTCTCAACGCAGCCAATGCCGAACTCAAAGCAGCCACGGACAAGTTGAGCGCTCTCAAGTTTAAAATCACGGTGAGCAACCAGGGGCGCCGTAGAAGGGGGTTGGTGTCCTTGTTTCCATGGCTGAGCTGTCCCACTGTTTGTGCCTAGCAACTGGAGCACACTCTCAACAAGCTGACTGCGGATTTCGACGACGCTGTCAAGGCAAAACAAAAGTGCCAGCTGGATGCCGATAACACTGCAGAGACCATCTCCTTGGCCAACCGTTTCATCACTGGGTTGGGCTCGGAAAACGTGCGTTGGACGCAAGCCCTCACCGAGTACGTTGCGCGCGCTGCGTCGTGTCGCCGGGTCAAGCGACCATTCATCGTTTTCCGCCATCCGCAGATTTCGAAAACAGTTCACAACGCTTCCGGGAGACGTGCTTATGGTGTCCACCTTCATCTCGTTCGCAGGCTACTTCACACGCACCTATCGCCAGGATCTTCTCTTGAAACACTGGATCCCTCAGCTGAAGGCCTTAGACGTACGCCAGTTGTTCACGCGGTGGTCGAGTGCTGTGTTTGCATGTGCCGTAGCCCGTGGTGCATCTCACGCAAGACGTGGATCTTCTCTCGCTACTCACCGACGATGCACTCATCGCAAAGTGGAACAATGAGGGACTGCCCAACGATAGGATGTCTGTTGAGAACGCTACGATCCTCATGTACTCTCAGCGGTGGCCCTTGATGGTCGACCCGCAGGTATGTGTTTTCGTCGAGGAATTCGGAAGCTCGAATCTGTTTCTCCTTCTTCCCAAACCAAGTTGCAAGGACATAAATGGGTGAAAAATATGTATGGCGATTCCTTGCATGTGCTGAGACTTGAAAACAAAGGGTACCTGGACGAAATAGAGCTCGCCATCTCGAACGGGGAGCCGGTGCTGATGGAAAACATCGAGGAGTCCATAGACCCGGTTCTGAATACGTTACTTGGGCGTAATCTGATCAAAAAGGGCAAGTGAGTATGAGGAGTGAAGAAAGGGAGGAGGCGGAGCAATGCTGAACGCGAATGATTCCCCTCTTCCCCCCCCTTCTTCCTCCCGTAGGGCCATCAAGATCGGCGATCGAGAGGTGGAATGGAATCCCACATTTCGATTGATCTTGCACACGAAGTTGGCGAATCCACACTACAAGCCGGAGATGCAGGCGCAGACGACGCTGATCAATTTCACTGTGACGAGGGACGGTCTGGAAGAGCAGCTGCTGGCGGAGGTCACGAAAGTGGAAAGGCCGGAACTGGAAGAAAACAAGGCGCAACTGACAAAGCAGCAGAATGAATACAAGATCACTCTCAAGACGCTGGAGGATGATCTCCTGAAACGTCTGTCGGAAGCGGTGGGAAACTTCCTGGGAAACAAGGAACTGGTGGAGAGCTTGGAGTACACCAAGCGAACAGCAGCAACTATCGAACAGCAGGTGGTCGAAGCAAAGGACACGTCTCTTCTCATCGACGAGGCTCGAAATCTGTACCGTCAGGCTGCAGTCCGAGGATCGCTGCTGTATTTCATTTTAACGGACTTGAAGAAGATCAACAACATCTACCAGTTTTCTCTGAAAGTACGTGTGTCGTTTCGGAAAGCGCTCGCGCCCTGCTGTCTTTTCTTAAACTTCTTCTGCCTCAGGCGTTCAGCGTCGTGTTTCACACTGCCATTGAAAGAGCTGAGAAGAATGATGAAGTTCGCGTGCGCGTGCTGTCTCTCATCGACTCGATCACGTACATGGTCTTCCTGTACACAAGCAGAGGCCTTTTCGAGACAGACAAATTGATTTTTACCACCCAGATGGCATTCCAGGTAACACCATCTTCGGTGCATCAACTCCTTTCCTGGATGCGCTGCCTTCTCAGCAGTGGATCGCTCTCGTTCTCCTGTCTCTGTCTTTCAGATTCAACTCCTGAGCAACGAAATCAATTTTACAGAACTGGACTTTCTGCTGCGCTATCCTTACGCTCCGAACGTGACCAGCCCCGTGGAATTTCTGACGAACGTCAACTGGGGAGGCATAAAGAGTCTGTCAAATCTGGACGAATTCAAGTACTGTCGATCTCACCCATGTGTCTTCGCTTTTTTCGCCCTTAATTCCGTCAGCTTTCCTCGCTCTCCCACTACATGTTTTCTCTTACTTTCTCCGCAGCATCCTTCTCGATAGGAGCGAAGGATCGGTGCCCTCCCCAATGCATATCTAGATTCTTGTGAAGGTTTCATGCCCCCGCTGGTTGTCGCTTGTGAGCTCCAAGCAGGGAGCGTCGCTTCCCCGGCTGCATTCCTTCCCACCTTTCCGTCCCATCTCCAGGCGTTGGCTGAGAATTCCATATGCCAACTCTCGCGCTTACTGCAGTTTGTGGTGAGCACACGCCTCCGTCCTCAAGGCATTCCTCTCCGTGTCCCTTGTCGTCGTCCTATTCCTCCTCCTCCTCGTGCATCGAGCGACACGACACCTTGCGTGGATCTTTTGCCCAAGGCTCTTTCGTCCTGAACGTGTGAGATACATCATCTCATGTGGTGACTGTTCTTCTGGAGACGAGCTGCTGCTTCCACGCTACCGAAGTTGGTTGGATACGCGGGCTCCATCCTCGTTCGCATATGCGTGTGTTGTGGCTCTTGTCGCGCTGCTGAGACATGGACGATGTGCCTTCCGCATTGTCTTTTCGGAATTTCTGCTGCCAGCATCGGAATTCCTACCAACATCTTTCTTCGGATGCTCGTGCAATCACAGGAGTCACGTACATCTTAGGCTTGATAAGGGATCCCTTCTCCCCTTCCTTCCATTGAAGGCTTGCTGTTGTTTTCGGAGAGTTTTTTTTTTTTTGTCTCAACCTGGGAATGAGTATCCGAATTCGGCGGGTGTCTCTCCCTACAGAGCTGCCGAGTTCAGGGCACGAGCTTTTCCATCGCTTTTATAGCTTGGTTTGTATCGGATTTGGTCCTCGCGATCGAGGCTGAGCGTCCTGGTCCCGTGAGAAGCACCCTGAAAGCGATTGCAATATCCTGGTCGCAATATGTAGCGAAGAAATTCACAAAAGTGGGGGGAAGGGAAGGGGGGGACAGCGAGCCCTGGTCGGGTCTGGGCCAACAAAGTTCGCGTGTTGCCGCCGCAAGTCTGTAGGGATGGGCAGCATGCCTCTCCGTTTTCGTGTCTTCACACTCACAGCCGTGTGCCAGTCGCGGCGATGACTGGAGATGGATTGAGTAGCCTGTGCGTGGGTCCTGCAAACTGAGACTCTGAACAGAGGGAGATCCCCCCTGGAGCGTGCTTACTCTCCCCACTGACATCGGAACGAAAGTCCTCTCCGTCACGCCTCCTCATTTACATTATTTGTCCGCGTCAGCATCGCATCGTATCCGGCGAGGTGGGGAAGTGTGGCAACTCTACACGGCTTCACGCACCTCGCTCGCTTTTAATTTTCAAGAAGACGGTCTGCTAGGAATCGTGATCGGAATCGTTTCCTTTCGTGGTTCCAGGAATCTCGATCGAGATATAGAAGGAAGCGCGAAGCGTTGGAAAAAATTCGTGGACTCGGAATGCCCGGAAAAGGAAAAGTTCCCTCAGGACTGGAAGAATAAGTCGCCCCTGCAGAAGCTGTGCATGATGCGTGCGCTGAGAC
Source organism: Raillietiella orientalis (assembly GCA_036172245.1). Lineage (NCBI taxonomy): Eukaryota > Metazoa > Arthropoda > Ichthyostraca > Raillietiellida > Raillietiellidae > Raillietiella > Raillietiella orientalis. The sequence goes on along the minus strand of JAYWIR010000003.1, from coordinate 662,340 downwards.
CGGACAGAATGATCAACGCTATCCTGTAAATATGACGTGTTTGCACGTTGGGTGGGAGTGCATTCCTTGTTCACCTCTTTGCGCACGCACAGGCATTTCATCGAAGAACAAATGGGATGGCAGTACGTGGAAGGGAAATCCCTCCCATTAGCGGCTTCCTTCTCGGAATCAAGTGCGGAGACTCCCATTTTCTTCATCTTGTCGCCAGGAGTGGATCCCCTGACCGTAAGACAGACGCCGCATTGCCAGATGGATGATTTCAGCTGTTGGCTCCTCTAGGATGTTGAGGCCTTGGGGAAAAAGTCGGGATACACCATCGAAAAAGGGAACTTTCACAACATTTCCTTGGGCCAAGGTCAAGAGGTGGTAGCTGAGGATGCCTTGCGTTTAGCCGGTGAAAAAGGGCACTGGGTCATTTTGCAGGTCAGAGCGTACGTTCGCACACCAGCATGGGAATCCACGAAATGCGCATGCCGCTCGCTGTTGAACGGGATTGCTTGCCTTTCCAGAACATCCATCTGGTTAAGAACTGGTTGCCGTCCCTGGAAAAAATCCTCGAAGAACTGCAGCAGAGCGCCAGCGCTGACTTGCGCGTTATCATATCCGCTGAGCCAGCGCCCACTCCAGAGCTACACATCATTCCCCAGGTTGCAAGAAGCGCGCGCGTTCGCCGCGTGCTGTCTCTGCATGACATGCATCCTCAGGGGATTCTGGAAGCATCAATCAAAATAACCAATGAGCCACCTCGCGGCATGTCGGCGAATTTGAAAAAGGCCTTCTCGCAATTCACCCAGGAGACCCTGGAAATGTGCTCCAAAGAAGCAGAATTCAAGAGCATCCTGTTTTCTCTGTGCTATTTTCACGCAGTTGTGGTGGAGAGGAGGAAATTCGGCCCTCAAGGGTGGAACAAGTCCTATCCCTTCAGCCTTGGTAATTCCTCCCCCCTCCCCCTTCCTCCATTCCTTCCTGGCAGAGCCTGAAGACTCATGCTGCTGCTCCCATTAGGAGATCTCACGATATGCGTGAACGTCCTGTACAATTACTTGGAAACCAACAACAAGGTTCCCTGGGAAGACATCAGGTACCTGTTCGGTGAGATCATGTATGGCGGACACATTACGGACAACTGGGACCGGAGGCTGTGCCGAACGTATTTGCAGGAGTACATGCATCCCGACCAGGTAAAGTGGGGTGGAAGCGAACTTTCACCACGCGGAGCGGAGCGCGGAACTTTCTATCGAGACGGGCATTCCCCATCCAGTTAGATGGAGAGCTGCAGTATGCTCCGGGCTTCTCTTCGCCCCCCAACCTCGACTACCATGGTTACGAGAACTACATCGTGGAGATGCTTCCTCCAGAATCGCCGTATCTGTACGGGCTGCATCCGAACGCGGAAATCGGGTTCTCCACGACGACCTCAGAGCATCTGTTCCGAACGGTTCTGGAGTTGCAGCCGAGGGACATTGGTTCTGTCAGCGGACCGCTTGGCACGAAGGAGGAAAAAGTAAGCAAGACCGCTTCCCTGCGTGCCCCGCTGCATCCGTTTTGGTCTTCCCTTCAAGGTGAAGCAGATTCTGGACGAGATTATGGAGAAGCTAGCGGAGGAGTTCAACATGCTCGAGCTGCTAGGCAAAGTGGAAGACAGGAACCCCTACGTGGTGGTACGTGCCGGTCACGCATCCGTTACCCGTTGTTACGAGCACCTTGGTTGATCCACCTAGGTCGCTTTGCAGGAATGCCAGAGAATGAACTACCTCATTGAGGAAATCCGACGTTCTCTCAAAGAGCTGGATCTGGGATTGAAGGTGAGCTGCTGGACGGCCGCTTCGTATCCTTGGAAACGTGCCGAGGAGGAACCTGGGTTTCCGTTGCCGAGAACCACCGGGTTGCTCCGAAAGGACATGCGGAGCCGTTCTACGCTGCGTTGGGCAGCAATGGGCTCTTTGGCTCGCTTCCTCTGGTTTCTGCTCTTCAAATGCAGCGAGGTGGTCACTCGTTGGGCTCGAAAATATGTTTCGGAGCTCACGACGAGTGAGAGACGCCCGCGGCATTCAAGGCGCGCTCGAAAGCTGAAATATCACTTTCGCATTCTGAAAAACCTCAACCAATGCAATCGATGAAACCAGTGTGTATGCGCTGTCTTTTAGGGGGAACTGACGATGTCAGTGGATATGGAAGACCTCATGAGTTCGATATTTCTGGATTCGGTACCAGAAAAGTGGACCGCTTTGGCGTATCCGTCCCTCAACACGCTTGGAGTCTGGTTCAGTGATCTGCTACAGCGCATTCGAGAGTTGGATCTATGGACCTCGGATTTCACGGTTGGTGAAATCTCAGTTTGTGTGGCTTCCTCCCATACGTAGAGGTCATGTGAAGGGATTTTTTTATTTATTTATTTTTTTTTCGAGCTTGTGATACGGCAAGCTGCTTTGTTGTTGTTGCCGCTGGCCATGCTGCTGCCGCTGTTGCTTCAGTTTCCCTGCTTAATTTTCCACTGCTAGCACGTCCTAGTAAAACAGGTGGTCGTCTCAGTGCATTCGTGGCTTCTAGGGTGCCGATCGCTAGCACGCAAAGCTTTGCATTTCGGCAGCTGCAGGTTCACTCCACCGGGTTGTCACCGAAACGGGATGCTCGCGGGGAGGGCTGTTTCCATACCGACTGCTCCTCCATCAACCGGAAGCAGTCAAGGTGAGCACGCACGCGGTGCTTGCGGCACACGGGTTTTTCTCCAAAAGTCCCTCCTCAAATTGCTTGCAGAAGCCGATTGGCAATCGCCATGCATTCAGTTGAACCAGCAAAAATGAGTCCTCTATGGGTTTCCCTTCGCAAGATGGTGGCTGACATCAGAAAGGTCCATCTCTCGGCCGGACCTGGAAGAGCGCTGCATGCACCCAACGTCGCGTGCGAAAGAGACAGAACGTCGCCCTCGCTTCCCTCCGCAACGCAGATATGCATGCACTGCTTTGTGCGAAAGTGTTTGCGACACCCCTCCGGAAATTAGCCACTCCACGAATCGTCTCATGCCACCCATTTCAGCTGCCAGCAGCTGTGTGGCTAGGAGGACTGTTCAACCCTCAGTCCTTCTTAACAGCCATTATGCAGGTAACAGCGCGGAAGAACGAGCAGCCGTTGGATAAAATGTGTCTGAATGTGGAGGTCACCAAGAAAAGCAAAGAAGATTTTTCGTGAGCATTGATCGCGCACATATACTCACGTTTACTACGCGGATCTGCTGGTGGTCTCCTCAGGGGTCCCCCACGTGAAGGTGCCAACGTCTTCGGCCTTTACTTGGAAGGCGCTCGCTGGGATTACGTCAACGGGACGCTGACCGATGCCAAGCTGAAAGAGCTGTACCCACAGTTGCCAGTCATCTTCATAAGAGTGAGAAATCACATGTTTCACCAGTGCATCAGTTTGCCTCGTGTTCAGGCCATCCTTCAAGAAAAGCAAGACCTTCGTAACGTGTACGAGTGTCCTGTCTACAAAACGCGGCAGAGAGGCCCCACGTTCGTGTGGACTTTCAACCTGAAGACAAAAGAGAAGTCTTCAAAATGGGTGTTGGGAGGAGTAGCGCTGCTTTTGCAGGTTTAAGCCGACGTGATGGCTCTTTTTCATCCTGCCTGTAATCTCGTTTGTGACAAAACACCAAGACAAACACTTTTTTTGTCCGCGTGTTATTATTCAGCGAAAATAAAAGAGTGGTCCAGCGAGTGATCGTGCATCGGGGATTGTTGCAGATGGTCTTTGGTGTTTGTCTCTTTTCCAGCTTTCCCCCGTAGGCTCACGCACCTCCGTGTATCTCCCTCGCTTGTGTCGCGTGTCGCGAGCTCTATTTCAGAAAATTTTCAGCAAAGGCGTCCTTCTTCGACGATCCAGGGGATAAAAACACTCCTGCATATCCTTACTGGACAGATCAGAAAGAAAAGGGGAACTTTCCTACCTCCTAGATGCATCTACAAGTCAACCTAGCAATCGACTGCGTGTTACTTATGCTGCTGTTGTGTCAGCTGCCGCCGGATAGTGACAACAATTTCTGTTATATGAGTACAGTCGGTCAGCACACTTGCTGCCTTGCTGACCAGCAACAAGACGATAACGAATGGGTCCACCAGCACTGGCGCACCGGTTGGCTCGGTCACACATCAGCGAATAATCACAAAGGGATTCTGACCGATTAAAGGGCTGCGATGCGCGAAGCGGAATGCCAACCAAACCTCCACCCCACCCACCCCTCTTCCCTTTCGCGAGCGTCCCACGAGAAGAAAGCTCCTCGACGGTACGACGTTGAATCCATGCACTCACGCTGGTCAACCACGCAGAAGCGCGCACGGAGAAATCGACGGCAGAAATCAATCGGCCTTTGCCCCGAGTTTCGGGAACTCGGTAGGCCAGCTGCCTCGCACTACGACTCGGAGAAGGTTCCTGAAGAAAATGCAGGGAAGCGGAAGTTTCGTTGCCATGACCGCGAGTGAAAAACACAGACCATGAGATCTGAGAACGCGAACTTTTGAAACCCTCGGAAGGAAACCCATGGGTTTTCGAGGACGGTGTTAGTCTCTGTATCACCCTGATGATGGTAACGATGAATCGGACGATGTTGTAGAATGCGAATTGCTGGCCGCTTAAGAACGTCGAAACAAAGAGGGAAAAGAATGAATGAGAAGGAGGTAAACGCACACACGGCAAAGCAAAAATGCACTGGACTGCAAGATCAGCAAAAGAACGCTGACCAGCAAGGTAACCATCCTACTGGATTTGTAAGTAGGGAAACTTATTAAAGGGGAGGGAAAACAATCTAAGCGGACTCTGGAACCCAGATGGGGTCCCTGCAAAGGTGCATACAAGATAGCAGCACTCAGCGGTAACGAGCGAGCTGCCGTCGCAAGACTCGCCAGAGAAAGAAAGCCGAAGCCTGCTTTCTGTGGTTCACGAAAATGGGGCAGCTAGGAGAAGCGAAAAGGATCCAAAGTGGCCAGTGCACCTGCTGAGCCCGCTTCCGCATGACGGCTATCAAAATGTCTTCGGCATGAGTGCTTCAGCTGCTGCCGAAGCTGGAAAAAGAGATGTATGTAGAACAAAAAAAAAGTACGTTGCAGGACACCACTACCAATTCGATATGCTACTCCGGGCTCCACAAAGACACGCAGGCGGCAAAGCATCTACAGATGCGAATCTGTCACGAAACAGTCAGGAGTTCAGAGTTCAACTCGTCTTTTGCGAAAACGCTGCTTTCGCTAGCGACCGGCTGTCCTTGCAATATCGGAAAAGAAGGCGCTAGCAACATCCAGTGCATGATGCCTGAACGAACGCGGAGACCAGGAAGTCTCCGAGAATACGTCGCCCTTGGACAACGACGCCGTACCCGCACAGAGGGGGGCAAGAAGGCAACAAAAGGGGATGCCTTTCTTATACTTCAGAAAAATACTGTTTTCTCTTGAGACCCATGTTTTCTCCTCTTCTGAAACTCCACCTAAAGCTTTGCTCGTGACGACTTTCATGTTCGAAGGGTAGTTTAGAAGGGCTCACAAAAAATGCAGCTGCTTTCTCTTTTAACAGCTGGGTGAGTATTCCAGCACTCTCCTTTATTGGCTCCTTTTGATGAAGAATGCTTACTTACACTCGCATCGGACTCAAGGAGAAGTTGCCTTAGAAACTTTTCACGCCCTCCCTATGGACTCCAGCACACCATGGTACGAATTCCACACCATGGTTGACGAAGAGCAGCTGAATTTTCCCAAACCTAGCTTGCGAAGCGTGTGTAATGTTACTCGTCGCAGGCTGCAAGGAAAGACACGGATCCAAGAGTTTTGTGAAGCCTGAGGAAAAAAGACATGAACTCAACGTGTGTGGAAGGGGAACTCGCTGTTCAAGCTGGAGCCATTCGGTCGCTTTGCACTCAAACCCTCCTCTTGCAAGCCGCTTCTAATGAAGTCGTGGTTAACGGTACTTACAAGATGCTCCACCACTCGAAATTTGAAATCATCAAAGAAAAATCATCTTTTCATTTCCCCCATGAATTCTCGTGTGTGTGCCCATGAAGAAGCGTTCTTCGTGGTCGCAATCCATTGGAATCAGGAAACGCATGGTGAGAAGGCTTGCCACTTTTAAGCTCTTTTGTTCTCGCCTTCGATGAACTTTGGTGTCTTTTATCCCCGTGAAGAAGTGTCCTACGTCTCAGGGAAAGATGAATTCTTTACCGATAGCTACACGTCATGTAGCTACACATCCGCGGAGCGTGGCTGTAAAGACATGCATGAAAAGACGAGCACCTTGAGAAACCCAACATTGGAGTGACCAGCGCAATCTCTTTCCATTTTGCTCGAACACACAAGTTCCAAAGATGTCACCCGACTATTTTGGGGACCTTTCCTCATTTATAGGTACCCTCTAAATATGAAAACACTTGCAATTGATATTTGTAGCGCTCTACAGAAACTTTGGAAAATCCTCAGCAGAGATTCTCCTCCTTTCGCAAGCTTCTTTCGTTTCAAGCCTGGGGAAGAGCACTTCCTTTCAATGTTCCCGCCTCTCACACATCTCTCGGAGTCTCCGGGTTCGTGCGCAGCTGCTCCGGATACAGAGGAGGTTACTTTCACCGACTGATACATCCTACCACCATCATCTGTCGCCTGCCATCTCCATCCCATCATCGCTGGATTTCTCGTTTCGCGAAAACCTCTCCCGATTGCGAGATGGCGGGATGCTTCGGTGTCGCGTCGAAGCGGGAAAGAATTTCTGACAGGCAACTCTCCATCCTACCCTCCCTCCGGAATAGAGTCCTAAGCAAACAGATGCATCTGTCTCTCCATGAATGTGCGGGAAGTCCTCCCGGTCTATAGAAGGCAGGCAGGAAGCAATGCTGAGCATACATTTAGGCACAGACTCCACGAATCTGTGCTCAGATTGCAATTCGCAATGTGGAGATTCTTTGGCGCACATCTCTTCCTAGGTCCTAGGATACCAAGCTGAGGTTAAACTCCTAACTCCACCATAACGTGGGAAAAGATATTTAGGTACACGTGTGCGCGTAAATACGCATAAACAAGGAAACAGTTCCTGGTTATTTTGCAAGGGCACGTTGCTCGTGTGTGAAAGGAAGAGCAAGGAAATTCTGGAACCAGCAAGGTTCCAGAAGTCGAATAGACAATGATGACGATCCTCAGGAACTCTGCGAGACAGTTCAGAGAGGATATTTGGAAGAATCATCACATTACGTAGAAAGAGAAGGATGTGGCAGTATGATCCGCTTTGGTCGAGATCAACTTCTTAGGGATGCAAATATCACTTCAGCAATCTCTGGGGATCGGGAAGTTGGGATAGAACGGGTGGCCTGAGGATCGGCCGCTCCTCTGATGTAGCATCAGCTCTCGTTTGAAAAGGAAAAAATGCCTTCAAGAGCTCTTCAGGTCGGTTTCTAGGATGTGTGGTCCGCGAACCTGAAGGCTGGCACCGCCGGAAGTGGAAATGAAGCACTTGTAAGAATATCATTTCCAAGGAGAGGGCGTGGAAGTTTGCATATATTTCGCTTGCGTCACATGAGATGAACCAGTTTGTGCTGTATTCGATATCTTCGCGGATACCTACTGCATTCCCTCCACGGGAAGAGCATAGCGCAGACCAGGAAAATCTGTCCGTCAGTGATGGCGCACACCTCCTTTGACGACTTTTCAAAAGACCATCTGCTTCAAGAATTCCGATATTCTTGCAAACTGAAAAGTCCCTGAGCAGAAAAGCGAAGCCAGGGAGGGGGCAAGGGGGTGGGGGGGAATGTCATGCAAGTTTAGCCGGAGGAGCATTTCCTCCGCTTGGGTGCGATCCCATGTTTTCCCCACGAAGGACCAGCCCCCTTTGCAGATGGATGTGTAAGCCGTGTAAGCCGTGCGTACACAAAGCAGCCACGTTCAGCAGTTTCAATCATGCGACCCGCGGCACCGGCTCTTCTCTGGCGGGGTCGGGAACGAACTGCGCCGGTGCTGCACCCACGAGCTCGTTCGCGTCCTTGGCGAGGGGGGCATGTGCGATCACTACGCGACATAGGAAGTGTTCTGCTTGCTACCTTCGCACAGGAACGCCAGCTCCCGGTGAAGCGGTTTGCCTTCGGATGACAAAGGGGCACGAGAAATCAGGTGAGGAACTTGTCTAGAGAAAAATCTCCCCGGCGATCACCTGAAGGGAACTTCTTTCCTCCTATCCTTCCTTCCTCTACCCGGTCTGAACGTTGGCCGCTGAGGGACACGGGTGGTGACCCGTGTCTTGAGGGAAGGATTCGAAGCCTCATGAGATCCAGAGAGAAGTCACTCAAAAGATATGATTCTTGAGAATCCAGCCGAGGCTGACCACAGGATGCAGAGAGAATTTCTGCGGAAATTCAGGATTCTGCAAAGCTACTCCCCCAGAACCTCTCGTGGGAGCTACGGGATGCCCTCTCTAACGCGGCCGAACTGTTCCGAGCTCACTCCAAGATGTCTGCGTTCTGGAATCTCAGAAATGGGGAAGAGCAGAGAGCTCAGTGAAAGCTCAGAGCCCTGGACAGTAGAGAAGAGCGCTCTCAGTGGCACTCGTTCAGAGAGGATCGTCTTCGAAAACTTCTAGGATTGCCCCGAACCATGGGGTGGATGGGAGCCACGGGGGAGGGAAAATCCCATAGTCGAGTTGCATGGAAACGGTGAAAGCATGTCTTCGTTTGCCCACTCTTATCCTTCCGCTGATTCCCTTCGGTCTGCCAGTGCCCCCTCTCGGAATGGAGTTTTTCGTATGACCAATGGACTGTTAAGTATTCCTGGCTTCGGGAACTGCTCCTCATTAGAGGGAGGGAGGAAAAAAAAACTTTCAGCACCACACACTTCGCTGTTGTGAATTGCCTTTAAAGCATGACTGAGTCACGTAATTCCTAATGAACTAAGGTGCATTAGCCATCAGTTCAGCAACAACCACCAGTTTGTCTAATCTTCAGATCCACCCTCTACTCTTGTACAGATCCCTTTTTCTCTTCTTTCGCTTTTGGATTCACCTTTCGATGATCACTCAGGAAATAGTGCTCTTGATGGCTCAGCGAAATGCCGTCCGGTCCATACCAAATCAAAGAAAAGCTCAAGCGCTTTCAGAGATATCTTTTCCAAGCTGCAACTATTTCTGCATCGCCTCCGTTATTATCATCGTAATCATCAGAAATGCTCTGCTTATATATATGAATGCTGATGGTATGCTTATTATACTTGTCATCGCAACAGGTCATCTTGACTGTTGTTGTGATTTGGAAAAGTATTCATTCATCAAGGTCATGGATGACATGATAATTATTGTGATCACTGTTCTTTGTGCTGTCAAATGTTACTTTGAATTCGACTTAAAAGATGCTAAAAAGGCTGCGGATTACGCGCAAAGCGTACAAACCTCACTGCGTAAAGCTCACTCTCATCACAACATCCTCCCAAGAAACACGAAACAAGAAAAAAGTCGTTCGCTTCCCATGAGCACTGGCGGGGTGTCTTTCAGCAATTACCCCCTTTGTTAGGATTTGCACGTCGGAATGACGAAAACGAAGTTGGCGAAATGAGGAAATGGAAACCCAAATTTGCTAAATATAAATCTAACGGAAGTCTTCGGAAGAAGCACTGTGTTGTTGTGTGCCGGGGAGAAGGATTGAGAATCAGTGACGCTAATTTATCCGTGATCAGTCGGGTTCCATTACAATCTCCCATCACACCTGCGTGGGATGAAAAATCAGAATTACATTGCGAGGAGAGTTCCCCCTTTGCATGCTGCCTGTGATCACAGATTGTTCGTTCCTGATGAACGTTCCGTTGTTAGTAGCACTCCAGGACTCCTTTCATTTGCAGCTTCCGGAGTGGACCATCACGGTATAGTATCCACAAAATGAAACACTGGAAGAAGGCCTAGGCAATTTAATGTAGGCATTCGTGACCAATCATCACTGCTGGCCACGCCGATGAATTGATGAACCTTGGTTGCCAATGTTTTGAACGCATCCTTGGATTCTTGAAATGACGATAGATTCATTGAGTGGCCCTCAGGACAAAGCTGAAGTGTTTGGGGAGTTCATCCTCGCGCGATGAAAGACTTGAATTGAAAACTGGTCCAGAAACTTGCGACTACATGCAGGTGGAAACACTAACACTTTTCGGCAAGAGGAGGAGTCTCGTATATTGTGACTCTCGTATACTTATTCATGTGCGATGCGTCATGGAGTTTCAATTCATCATTCCAGACCGGGGCTTCGGACACTCTGATCTTAGCCCAAAGGCCCTTTCAATTATACCTAAGAATCGTCTTGTCGCTTCGATGAAACAAAAAGCATCGAGTCTTTTCTTTGTTAACGCATTGGATCATTTCAAGACTTAAAATCATATAATTTTTTGATTTGTCGTATTTTCTCATCAGTGAAGATGTTTGTAGGGTGACCTTTCGATTATCCATAATTAAAAATTGCTTTCTTAGCTAGATGATTTACTGATTCATATGCTTCCAATTCCGTTGATAATTGGAACGTTCAAATTCAAAGAATTTTGGTTGATTTTTCTATCAGGCAAAAGTTCGTCAACCTAAACTTGAACACAGATTTTCTAACTGAAAATGAATCGGAAAGATTCGAGTCAGTGTGCACTTAATAAAGAAAAAATCCTTAATGTTAATTTTTCTAATGTCGCATTGCACCATTCTAAAGTAATTGACTCAGAATTGCCAATGCCATGACACGTAATCCTTGAAGTGCGAGGTACGGTGTACGAGTGTGGAGGTATGTTTTGCGAGCTGTAAACCATGTGGGAAGTATTACATTAATATTCCCATACAATTGTATGTAAAACGTCATTTCACTGTTTATCTGAAGTTTTACTACTTGTTATTGGTAATTGAAAGTCGGTTCAAGTTTTCTGCCTGGATCGTGCTCACTCGAGTTCCAAAGTTAGCAATGTTTTAATTGAATTCTGTAAATGACAAGGACACATGTCCATGTTTCAAACGGGACGTTTGTCATTTATATTATTTCCCTAAAGCGACGTCTTTTTTGTATTAGCTCTGAAGAAGATGCTTAGCATTTTATGCTAAAGGCTGACCATGCTGACCAAGTTCGAAACAAAATCTGCACGCGTAAAAGGTTTAGCCTTTCATCCCAAACGTCCCTGGATTCTTACAAGGTTTGCGATCATTTGTATTTAACGTTTTTGAAGGATTTTAATTTTTACCAGTGAATCCTTAATTTTTGAGGTTTTTGCCCGTAAGATTCAAAAGTAATGCAAAACTGGTGTATAATAGTTTTTCTCCCCTTGTCGGTTTCCTGTTATTTATATTCTGCAAATTGCTTCTCTAAACGGTGTTTTAGGCCAATATTATACCCACCTATTATACCAAAAGAGCATGATAGGTGTGGAGTGTCCTGAAAATGAGTAATACATGCTTCCAAGTGTTAAATGACCACAACTCCTAGCTGTTGCAGTACATGCTATTAATCATGAAGATTTATATATATAATGTTCTAGTGTAAAGATGGTTTGGTTTCTTTTATTTTTGAAGTGTGCAGTGTAACTTGAAATTCTTCAGCCTACTCAACAAAATCTTTGAATGATCATTGGTAGGAAAATCGAAAAATGCAACCTAATGAAAACGACCAAGAAAGTAGAAGACAAAGAAGAGAAACTTAAATTTGAAATACTTTTCATGTTTTGTTGAAAACATTGGATGTATATAATGAAATATGATGTGAATATCAGTTAGAGTAAACACAAATTGAGTATTGATTCATTCATGTTTACATCCAACCCTGTAAGGTGCGATTTTTAATCATTTAGCTGCTAATTAGATAAGAGATTTAAGAATCAATCTGGTTTTGCTAGAAAATGCAGTGCTTTATTGTACCAAGGTGCTAATATTTCAGACTTCTTTTACAGCACTTGGGTGAGAAATATATTTAAGTGTGTTGATTTCTGACTAGTATTGTTACATTTATTATTAATGTTAATTGCTAATTTATTAATATATGTTTAACTGAGTAAGGTTGAGTCACATGAAAGATATGAAATAACCAACAGCAGCAATATTTTCATCTGGTGATGAATAACCATAGTCTTCAGATTGAGTATTTTTTTCAAATTGAAGATTAAGATTTGCAATCCTTATAAGCATCTGATCTTTAGAAAAAAAAAAAAGTTGAGTGCTATCAGTATAAGAGAAATCTTGATGTATGATCCAGGTTCTTAAACAGAACTTCCAGACTTTTGTTTTTCTCCAAAAAATGGTATTGGTGCTCTCCCTTTTTTTATGGTGAAGTTTATGTTTCTTTCTTATTAAAAAAATTAATATATTTAAATCCTTATTATATTAATTAGTTTGTGAAAACTAGCATCGTGCTATTTTTGTTTTGTTTTCACGTGGTGGACAATCCTGTTCTGATGCCTACATACGTCTACAATGCACTTGCTTGCCAGGGCTTTCAGAACGAATTTCCATGCTGGGCACTTTTGTTTTTTCTTTCTTTCAATGCAAGACATTGGAATTATGTATTGATTGGATGTATTAAAAGACTTTTTATAAGCAAGCATTTGCTCAAAAGTGCAAACAAAACCATCTTGCTAAAACCATCAGAATATACTTATAAAGGACTGTTGATGTAAAAATAGGAACATGCTAAGTAACTCAAGTGATTATCTAAACTATCCTTTATCATTGAATATCAGTGCAACCTTGCAGGGAAAGGTTTTAACAGAATATTTGTCTCTATATAGTGTGTTTTGTGTGGATTGCTGCATGCACTTGTAAGGAAAGGGTGAATTTTGATGTTGACAAAAGTTTGAAAGATAGCTTTAGTGTTTTTTTTTTTAATGATTACATTTGTTTTTGCGTAAATTTACCTAATAATAAGATTGTTTGTAAACTGCATGATAAATGTTAAGACTACAACATCAAGAAACCATATTCTCTCAGTTGTTGAATTATATTATCTGTTAAGAGAAAACGCTGATTGAGAGTATTATTGTAAATAAAAATTGTTTAATCTTAGTATTGTTGTTGAATTCTGATGCATTGCTAATGCTTTTTTCTTGTTGCATTTTGTGTGCATTAGTCTTCATAGTGGTGTCATTCAGTTATGGGACTATCGCATGTGCACCCTTTTGGATAAATTTGAGGAGCATGATGGACCTGTGCGTGGAATTGCCTTTCACAACCAACAGCCTCTGTTTGTCTCTGGAGGAGATGATTTCAAAATCAGAGTGCGTTATTTTTCATGACATATGTTTTAAGTGGTCATATTGTTCTTGGAGTTTATGTTACTATATGGAATTGTAGATAATTAGTTAGCTCCATTAGTGTTATTTATCTTTGGGTGATTGTTGTAGGTATGGAATTATAAGCTTAGAAAATGTTTGTTTACATTACTTGGCCATCTGGATTATATCCGAACTACGTTCTTTCATCATGAATATCCTTGGATTCTATCAGCATCGGATGATCAAACTATCCGGATTTGGAATTGGCAATCTCGGAATTGTATTTGCACCCTCACAGGGCATAACCATTATGTAATGTGTGCTCAGTTTCATCCTTCCGAAGATTTAGTTGTCAGTGCATCATTAGATCAAACAGCCAGAGTGTGGGACATATCAGGTAAGGAAGGATTTCAGCCTTCATCTGTTTCATATTCATCCTCAGGATTGAAAAAGAAAAACATTTCTCCTGCTTTGAGTGGCCGAGATGATATATCAAGATCTCAAGGAGCTATGGAGCTTTTTGGGCATGCTGATGGAGTTGTTAAACATGTCCTGGAGGGGCATGATCGAGGAGTAAATTGGGCAGCCTTTCATCCTACACTTCCTTTGATTGTTACAGGAGCTGATGATCGTCAGGTGAAACTTTGGCGAATGAGTGATACCAAAGTAAGTTCCAAAGGACTCCATGTAACTAAGCATTGGACTAATGTACCTCAGGCATGGGAAGTGGATACATGTAGAGGTCACTACAATAATGTATCAAGCGTTATGTTCCATCCACGCCAAGACTTGGTACTTAGCAATTCAGAAGATAAAAGTATCCGTGTATGGGATATGCAAAAAAGAACATGTTTGCATACATTCCGAAGAGATAATCATCGATTTTGGGTGTTAGCAGCTCATCCTTCTCTAAATTTATTTGCTGCTGGACATGATGGTGGCATGGTGGTGTTTAAAGTATGCAATTCAGTCGCAATTGCGATATATTATTTGGAATTATTAGCTGGAACGTGAGCGGCCTGCATTTGCTCTACATGAACAACTTCTGTATTATGTGAAAGATGGATACTTGCGCTGCCTTGACTTTAGCACCAATCGTGATGTCCCTGTGCTGAAAATACATATTAGTCCTCGTGGACCTGTGTTTAGGTATCATTAATGCAGTCTTTGAACTGTACCAGAAATAGATTGTGTACAAAGTTTACCTCAGCATGTCTTTCAATCCTGCTGAGAATGCTGTGCTGTTGTGCACAAGGATTAACAGTAATCCAGAGAGCAACACTTATGATCTGTACATCATACCCCGAGATGCTGATGCCCAGTGTCCAGATTCTGTGGAAGGGAAACGGTCTGTGGGTTTAACAGCTGTATGGGTAGCACGCAACAGATTTGCAGTCTTTGACAAATCTCATTCAGTAAGATGCCTTTTTCTTTTTGACCTGATTGGCAAATTTTTGTAGTTGCAGTTAAAGAACTTGAAAAATGGAGTGACCAAAAAGATACCTGTTCCTAGTTGTGAGGATATTTATTATGCTGGAACAGGCATGCTGCTGCTGAAGGATTCTGATAATATTACTTTGTACGATGTACAACAAAAGCGCACCTTGGGAAGTGTTGCAGTGGCCAAGTGTCGCTATGTAGTGTGGTCACCTAACATGAGCCAAGTGGCATTGTTATCAAAGCATGGTGTAACATTATGCACACGTCGTTTGGAACTTTTATGCAGTATTCAAGAAGGAGCCCGTGTTAAATCAGGAGCATGGGAAGAATGTGGAGTGTTTTTGTATACAACTAGTAATCATTTGAAGTATTGCTTGCCAAATGGAGACCATGGCATTATCCGTACTTTGGATTTGCCAATATATATCACTCGTGTTCGAGGAGGATCCTTGTATTGCTTAGATCGTGAAGCACAACCACGTCTGCTCACTATTGATCCCACAGAGTATCGTTTCAAACTTGCATTAGTTAATAGGCGCTATGAGGAAGTATTACATATTGTGCGCCATACAAGGCTGGTGGGACAGTCTATTATTGCCTATCTGCAACGAAAAGGTTATCCAGAAGTAGCTTTGCATTTTGTCAAGGATGAGCGAACTCGATTTGGCCTGGCTCTGGAGTGTGGAAGTCTTGAAGTAGCTTTAGAATCTGCTAAAGTGCTAGAAAACAAATGCTGTTGGGAAAAATTGGCTGAAATGGCATTGTGGCAAGGTAACCATCAAGTAGTTGAAATGTGTTACCAGCGTACCAAGAACTTTGATCGTCTTTCTTTCTTATATCTTGCAACTGGTAATTTGGAAAAGCTCAATAAGATGATGAGAATAGCTGAAGTTCGTAAGGATCGCTCTGGTCAATACCAGGCTGCTCTTATGCTTGGTGATGTAGCTGAGCGTGTTAAAGTTTTGAAAAGTTCAGGCCAACTTTTGTTGGCCTATCTTACAGCTGCTACACATGGTTTGCACGATACAGTCAATGATTTAAGTGAGCAGCTTGGAGAAGTTACTTTGGAAACATGCCCTAATGCCCAGTTTGCATGCCCACTTCCTCCCATTTATAAAGTGGAGAGCAATTGGCCTTTACTGACAATCTCCAAGGTGAGTCACTAAGTTCAATACCACATCAGCATTGTCAGCAGGGATTTTTTGAGAAAACCATTACTAGCAAAAGCAAGACAGATGTGCTAGCTGAATCTGAAGAAATCCTACAGCAGGAAATTGGACAGGCATGGGAAGAGGATACTAGTTTGCAGCTAGAGAAAGATGAACAAGGAAATGATGTTGTCCCAGAGGAGGAAGGAAGTAAGTGCTGATATGTTAATTTGTTAATGTTATGGATGTTTTAGAAGGAGGATGGGATGTGGATGATGACATTGTGCTTCCTGTAGAACTCAGTTGTTCTAATGGGCAAGAAGAAGGCTACTTTGTTGCTCCTTCTCGGGGTCTACCACCCACACAAGCCTGGGTGGCAAATTCTCGATTAGCCATTGATCATGTTGTGGCAGGCTCTTTTGAATCAGCATTTCGTCTGTTGAATTCGCAGCTGGGTGTGGTGAACTTCGCTCCTTTTCGGCTCTTATTTTTATCATCTTTCTTAAGAAGCAGAACAAGTTTTCTGGGTCTTCCTACTTTGCCACCCTTAGCATCATTTCCCTCATGTGATCACAAAGAAATAGGTGCCAAAGGCTCATTTCCTGCTGTAGGCATTCAGCTTCAAGATTTAGTTACACGACTACAATTGTGTTATCAACTGACTACAGCAGGAAAATTTACGGAAGCTATTGAGAGATTCCGTACATTGATGCTTTCCATTCCTTTGCTGGTGGTAGATAGCAAGCAAGATATAGCAGAAACACACCAGTTGTTATCAATTTGTCGGGAGTATGTGTTGGGATTGATGTTGGAGATAGACCGCAAAGCATATTCTAAAGAATGCCCTGAAGATCAACAGAGAATCTGTGAAATGGCTATCTATTTCACTCACTGTAACCTACAACCAGTTCATCAGATCTTAACATTACGTACAGCAGTACAACTATGTTTCAAATTAAAAAACTATTTTACAGCAGCATCCTTATGTAGAAGACTATTGGAACTTGGTCCAAAACCAGAAATAGGTCAACAAACAAGAAAGATATTACAAGCATGTGACAAGAATCTTGTAGATGAACAGCAGTTATGCTATGATGAGCATAATCCATTTGATTTGTGTGCTCAAACGTATACACCAATTTACCATGGAAAGCCTGTAGAGAAATGCTCCTTTTGCAAAACTTGCTACTTGCCCAAATTCAAAGGCACAGTATGCAAAGTGTGTACTGTAGCTGAAGTAGGCAAAGATGCATCTGGACTGCGTATCTCCCAGTCACAACATAAGTAGAAACAAAATGAAGTTTTGGATGTAAATGTAAGAAAAGTGGATTGATCAATTCCCCTTGATTGTCAATGATCATAATTGTTGACTGATTTGATTGATTTTAAACCATGTTATTGGTATCACAAAATTAACATCATCATGTCAATAAATTACAGCCTTTTGCCAAAATGATTTGCTCTTTGAAACTTTGCGTATCTCAAAAGAATATTTGTCATGAATAGTTATAGGGTTTTATGAAAGCAAAGCACAAAGCTGTTTTAAATGGATGTCATTTGTAATGTAAGCAGTTTGCTTTGGGACAGCATGTTTATTTTACATATGTATAACTTTAATGCTCATTAAGTTCTGCATACAAAAAAAAAAAATTGCATCTAGTGTTGAAAATTTTATTCTCATCAACAGGGAACACTGCAAAAATGATTTGCAGCTGCTTCTACAGTTCGACCTCATAGCAACTATACTTCAAATTCCTTTTAGATACAAGTTCTTATTTCTACATCCTGGGTGAAAATTCTGCGACTTAAACTATATTTTTGTCAGTACAAAGAGTACTTTTTTAGAACTGCAAATTTCCGATAAAACACCTAATTGTAAACAGTTCTGAGAAAAAGTATGACACCTTTGTTTTCATGTTTATTCCTAGAAAGCCAAAAAAAACAAACAAATCCAATAATTCCAAACAGGGTTAATTGTATACCTTCATACCATAATGCTTCTGAGTATCCAGATGTTCCAACATTTCACAAACAATAAAAAATTCGCTTATCAAAATCATAAATCTTGAAACAGTTCAAAACAATGTGAAGTCCTACACATACTAGGAGAAAACAATTCTTACATTTATTATTTGTGAACTTTTAACCACAGAATTCTAAGATTCTTTATGTAGAAATCTTTCTGGCAATTGGTTTATGCATCTAATTGTGCCTCAGTTAACAGCTTATCATTCTTTTCAGCCTTACTTTTGAAGGACAAACGCAACAGTTTAAATAATACTCTTCATGGTTATATACAACAGACGATTTCAAGTCATTTCCTTCCAGTTACAGGCCATTAATGAGAAGAATTCCTATTTGTTTCGAGTTTTCATTTTGAATTTTTTTAAAAGCAAGCAAGACAAAACCTTAATGCCTAGCTGACCACATTTTCAACAGTCAGTAACTTACCACCTACCATGATCTTTTGAAGAATGAAAAATGCAATTTCCAAATAATCACTCAATAGTTTATCTGAACGACTGGGAAAATGATGAAAACATGTGTGCCACAGATTCTTAGCATTGCCTGATGGAATAGCAGCTCTACGTATAAACTGGCATACATGCAACTGCTATAACTAACATTCTTAAGTCTCTAAAACATTAATGTACCTGATACATGCTGAAATCCGTTTTAGACTTGAAAGACTATGCTCCGCTCCTAGGTGTTCAACGAAACACCTATCATTTTGAATTTTTGGTCAGTTGATTTTCGAGATGAGTTTTCTCGAAATATCGAAAAAGGGGGAAGAAAAAAAATCATGTTCTGGGCAGACCACTAAATTATCAAGAAATCCATGTGATTAAAGAAATAAATTCTTCCAGAAATGATTACGTTTCATAGAGAAATCACAAAAGGAAGTCGAAGGATGGTTTGTTTTGCATCAGAATACATGTGACACGAAACATAGGAGTTTTTGCAACGAAATAGTAATTCCGTAACCTCAAGGAATTGCTACAAGTTCACTAGAAAGCAATTCAGAATAAAGATGCTTTGATTTTTTTTTAACCAGGTTGAAGCGCTCATACACAATGCTCTCATAGCATAATGTAATCCTTTAATTAGTGTCTTTATTTAATGTACTCAAGTGCTCTTCCAAAAGTAGAGGAACAGAAGTACAAAACCGGATGTCAAATCAGAAACAATCAAGTTCTGCGTGCGTCCTAATAGGGTAATGCTACTCTTTTCTTTCACGTACTTATTTCGTGTCCCACGCAGTTTTATGTCTAAAACCAGACAGCAGCAGCTGCAACTCTACAAGAACAAGGTGTTTTGATTCCGCGTGGCAATCGTTTAAATCAAACGGTAAACAGAGTAATTCAATGTATGAGTAACGAAATAGAAGTGTGGGTGAACAAGTTAATGTGCATAAGTACAATTCCGTCAGTGATGATAACACTATTATTAATCACTTAAAACTGCTACAAATCTAACGTGACAATATTCCTATAAAACTTGTCATTTCAATGCTTTATAATCCGGGAGAATGTTCTCGAAGACATTCCGGTAAAACATGTTGTACATCACTGGTGCCAAGGTTTTCAGCAAATTTTAAGCAATCGTACATAACAAGTCTTTGGGAGAGAACCAACCGCTTTGGAAATGAATATGCATCCAACTATTTTGTTCTTTTTTTTTAATTCATTAAGAAAAATATTACGTCGTGCAGTCTTTATCGTCTACCACATTATGGTGCACCTTGGGATACATTCCGAAGGTACTATATTTTACATTTTCACATTAATTTAGTGCCATTACATGATTATGACTCGAAACATGTGAAACATCGTGAATAAGTGGGGGTATTATTAGATAATTCTCAAGTACATAAGTACTGTGAACAGTATTATTTGTAGGGAAGAAAGAATGAAAAGGGGGAAAAAGAGGGAAGGGTAGGGAAGAAAAAGAAAAAATTCCACAGTAAAAAGAACGAATAAAGCATGCATAGCAACTTTACATACTTGATTTCACTGACATTACAAACAAAAGGTGCATTCTTGTGACAAACCAGAGGCTCGTCATAGGCCTCTTTATAAACTCCCTAAGTAATTTTTCAAATGTTTAGCGCTATGAAGAATGACAAATTGAATAAAGAGGGGATAGGATGAGGATGAAGTGTACCAATGTGTCTAAGTTCATTACATTGTGTCATGATTAACTCTGAAAATTTCATTAGGAACTAATGTGCCTTATCTTGATCTTCTACAAAAACAAAAATAAGGAATAAGCATCTTCGAAAAGATACTCGCACGTGCTCACGTATTTGGTATGGACATAGAAATCAAAATTAATAGAAGAAACTCACAAAAACATCTTGAATTTCAGTATGAAATAAATGGTTTGGTACCATAATTTATTGCGTGGTTATAATATTCGATGTTTATCGGTATTCGGGTATATTTAATTGCTGTAGTTCTCTGTCCGTGTGTTATCCTGTCAAAGCATGCATGCGTCGAAAATGATGTGTTTCAAACTCAATGTAGTGCTTGCTGACCAAGGTTACGTATGTAAAGTAAAGGATTTATAAATTAATAAATTACATACAGTTGATGCGTGAATACTTTCCAGTTTTACGGTGTTTTTGTATGAATATTGTTACTTTGCAATGGCTACGGATTTGGATTGGGGGAAGACCGCAAGTGATCAAGAGAAGAAACTCCTTAGAAAGGTATCATTGTTTATTATCTTGGGATCAAACTCTGGTTGCTTGCCGAACCTTATAAGTTTTGAAGTGTATGTCGTGTTTATTTAGGAATATTTCTATTTTAGTTTACTGGTATAAGGAGTTTTTTTTTCTTTTTTTTTTTTTAATATTTCTGATTTTATTTTAACAGTTAATAGAGGCATTTGAAAGACAAAGTTTTTTCTTTCAGTGGAAATTTTTGTCTAGCAATTTTTTTCTCGGATGTAGCAAGCTTAATTCACTTGCAAGTAATGTCTTTGGGGAACCTCTATAATGACGTGAATGGAGAACGTTCAGAATGCTTAAGGTTTTTTTTTTAAAAAAAAAATGCTATAGTAATGAAACCTCCATATTGCTTATGCAAAGTCAAGACTGCATTAAAATTAAAATAATTCAAATGACCTTTTTTTGTTTGGTTTTAGCTGAATTCAATGCATATCCTAGGAGACTCCTTCCATGCATCAGATGCATTAGATGCTTCCAATAATGATGACGAAATCAGTCCAGCAGAAAAATCTTTGTTACAAAAAGTCATTCGTACTCGGCTAGTCGGTTCTAAAACTGATGTTGAAGTGCAACAAAGGGATCCAACCAGTCCACTGTATTCTGTCAAATCCTTTGAGGAACTCAATTTGTAAGATGAGTGAACAAAATTGTCATGTATATACATATATATATTTTTCCATAGGAGACCTGAATTATTGAAAGGGGTGTATGAAATGGGTTTCAATACCCCTTCAAAAATTCAAGAAACTGCTTTACCAACATTGCTTGTTGATCCGTAAGTCTTGTGTATACTGTGTAAATAATTTTCAAGGTTTCTGCACTAGACCTCAAAATATAATTGCACAGAGTCAGTCAGGTACAGGAAAAACTGCAGCTTTTGTTCTAGCAATGCTTAGTCGTGTGGATCAAGATAACAATTACCCACAGGTGATAATTACATATTTTATGTCCTGCAGAATTTTGGTAGGCTATTTGTTTGTGCCCCACATATGAATTGGCACTGCAGACAGGGGAAACTGTTAAAAAAATGGCGAAATACACGAGAATCAGAATCCGATATGCTGTTAAAGGAGAAGAACGTAAAATATTCATTTGGTTTTCTGAGTAGTTACTTGGAGATTTTTTAGTTCTTCGTAATACTCAGTTAGAAGAGCATGTTTTAATTGGGACTCCAGGCAAAATGCTGGACTGGGGTCTCAAGTATAGATTCTTTGATCTAAAAAAAATTTGCATTTTCATTTTGGATGAAGCTGATGTAATGATTGCTACACAAGGACATCAGGATCAAAGTATTCGTATTCATAAGTAAGTTCATCTTATGAAATCAGGATCCATAATTTTTTTGAGGAACCTCAACCCAAAATGTCAAATGTTGTTGTTTTCTGCCACTTATGATGCAAATGTTATGGATTTTGCTGAGCTTATTATTCCCAATCCGGTGATCATAAGATTGCGACGAGAAGAAGAGAGCTTGGATAATATTAAGCAATATTATGTAGTTTGCAAAAATCAAGATGACAAATACAAAGCCATTGCCAATATCTATGGCACAGTTACTATTGGCCAAGCCATGATTTTCTGCCAAGTAGGGCTTGAGAGCATTAATAGCCGATTGTATAGGCAATCTTCAACAGACAAGGAGAACTGCATCCTGGTTGTCTTCAAAAATGAGTCAAGATGGTCATGCAGTAGCCTTACTATCTGGTGATTTATCAGTAGATCAAAGAATAGCAGTCCTCAATAGATTTCGAGAAGGAAAGGAGAAAGTACTGTTGACAACAAACGTATTGAGTCGTGGAATTGATATCGAACAAGTGACCATTGTTATCAATTTTGATTTACCTGTTGACATGTCAGGAAAAGCAGATTGTGAAACGTACCTGCATCGCATTGGTCGAACAGGACGATTTGGCAAGGCTGGTCTTGCTATTAACTTGGTAGATGGGGTAAGAAGCATGCACATCCTCCAGCAAATTCAAGAACATTTTGGTAAGTATGTTTTGGAATAGGATTAAGACACACATATTTGAAGGTCGTACAATTGACAAGCTTGATGCAGATGATGGAGATGATGTTGAGAAACTGAACTGGGACTGAGTTTTCTTTATTCAAAGAAAATTGTAAACTGTTCCCATTTCTGCTTGATAGTTCAGCAGGCTTGTGTATTGAGCAGATGTCTTTCAAAGTGGTTTAAATAACTGAGGATTCTACATAGAAGTACAATACTCATAAAGGGGATGATTCAAGTGCTTTGGAAGATATAATGTATCTCTTCAGTAACTGATAGATCTACTTGCAAACAATGTATCGTGAACAAAATGAGAACTGGTTTACAGAAAGTAACGAGTTTGTAAAGTGTTAATAAAGGATTCCATCAGTAATGATCGGTGGTTATTTTAACTGTTCCTGTAGACTCTTTTGCTTGTGTTTTTTATTTTCAATTTTATACAGAATAGATTTGATTGTAATGGATGCGAGTTAGTACTTAAATCATTAGATGTGGTAGGAGGCAATATAACAAGGGAAGACACTAGAAGAACTCGATTGGCGTTCGCAATGGTTTAGGCCGTGTTGAGCAACAAGTAGGGTTTTTCCTGTAAGTTTTCAAATGTACTTACATAATAAAATAACATATTTATAAGTGCATGTTTACATTCCAATTTACATCACAACCATGATGAAGCTCACTATTGCAAAAATACTCCTGAAGTTTCAGTTTTCCAAGATACCCGTAGATCATGCACCTTGGGAAATTTGCACATCATCCCTGTCAGCTCTTGTTTTCCCAGTTAAGTGGTCTGATTGTCAGTGGCAAACATATGATTCAAGCAGTTCGTCAAAGTGATCTTCAACTTTCAGTTTTCTTGGAATCCTACATCTTTTGAATGATTTCAATCATTTTGGTGTGCAGCCAGCAAAAGCCAATCTCCGAACGGAGTGAACAGTACGAAGACAATTTGATCAGCAGTCAAGTATTTCATTCAAGCCTGATCAAGAACTGTAATAGAATCAAAATCACGGACAAAATTCAAGTTAATTGCAGTGAAAGAGCGGACAAGAGAAGTCGTCATCTTTTGAAATGAAGTATATGACCGGAATGTTTCCAATTGCACCGATTTTTTAACTTGGAAACTCAGGTTGTTCAGATAATTAACACTCGAATGAAAAGTTATGCTGTCTTTATTCAAGATCCATAAACCCATGGGCAATTCAACGAATTAAGGAACTAAAGATGAAAGTTGTGTGCATTTGCTTCTTGCTTGCAGCCATTGCTCGACTTTCGAGCTTCGAAAAGTAAGCAGAGGCAAAGCCATTTTTGTCTGGTTTTCTTTTGAGTACAAATTGTTAGTAATTTACTATCATGAATTTTCCTTCCATAATTGTATTGTTGGGAAAAAGAGTGTACAGGATTCGAAAACCCGATTTTACAAGGCTGAATCATGTTCAAATCTGAATTTTCATTTTTTCACTTGTCTCAATCGTTATGAGGCGTAAGCTCATGTACCCAAATCATTTTGTAAGTTGAAAACATACGAATGTAAGAATCTATCAAGCCAACCACACACGAAAAAGACTTTCATTGCAGCAATACTTATGATGGCGATCATATGGTGATAACTTATGGCCGTGATGATGTGGTTATATTCCAATTGTTCGAACTCTGTTTACTCTATTCTACGGAAATGTGAGCTTCGACTTTATTTCATGGAGAATTAGAACAGTTATATTAACTTTTACTGGACGGATCCAAGGACGAGAGTTTAGTGTGCTTTTCTGTAGAGAAACTTTAGCCTGCATTCGAAAAATAGGGCAGCAGTTTGGATGTACGGATCAACTTTTTCTATCGTCTCCTTACCTCTAACAATAATGCATTTCAAGATTTTTAATCCCCCCCTCCCCACGTTTCCCATTAGAAATAATCTAAATTTTACATATCCATACTTTGCTCTAAAGCCATCACTTTTCGTAAGCTTCACATTATCAGCAAAATCACGGAGAATTTCCCAGTCTTTGGTTGAAACCCCTTGTACATCGTTTATAAAAGGCAGGCATAAAACTTTGGCGTGTGACGTTTGGTATCGCAGCACGTGTTCGCTGGCTCGGTGCAAGTCGCAGGCAAGAAATGTTGCAACTCCAATTTTGTCAAGGGAAATACCGAAATTATTTTATCGTTTTCTACGTTGAGTGTATTAGCCAAAAACCCTATGTTACGTCAGCATTTCTATAGCGATTCGAATTGTGCTGTGTTGATCTTTGTGAATCAGTGCACGTCGTTAAAAGATACGAATACTGGAGTGTAATCCATCGGACAAACTTGGACAGACAGAAATTCCAGGAGGCATTTTATTGGACTTAGCTTCGTGTGCCATCCGTGTGCCCTCTTGTCACTGCTAATGCAATGTGTGCCCTCGATATGTGGGTACACATCGTCCATGTCAGAGAACTCTGAAGCACTTTGTTGGGCATAAGTCCAGGATTTCGTTGAACTTAAGGGGAAGCTTAGGGGATGGCACACTTATTACCGTCTTACTGGAGAAATGCGGATCGTGAAGCACTTCGTTACCATAAACTCTTACAATCTTTCGTTATCAACAACGCGGATGTTGCTAGAAGTGGAGTCATTCCTGTGTTTAATGATGATTCTTGCAGCTTTTTTTCCTTTCGTGGAAAGGAAAGTGCCTTTCCCTACTCATTTAAAGGTGGATTCCCGGGTTTTCCATATCCCTGCCTGCCACCCGCGAAAGGTATTCAATTCTAAATAAGTATAGGGTTTCAGTTAGAATTTTTAAATCCTGAAGCCAACTGATTTCATATCTTTGCGGTTGGACCTTGAGTTAATGAAAATGTTTTTATAGGCAATTTTAAGAATTTTCAATTAGCCATTGAGCAATGGTGGGCCTGGGAAGCATACATTGGAAGCTTGAAATCAGGAACATTTAGCAAAAATGGTGGTGATGTTTTGAAAACAATTAAGAAGTTAGCACATGAAAACAATTCTGGGAATTCTCTGACTGTACCAAATTATATCTTTCAACTTATAAAGCGAACTCCAGGGATTCCTGAAATTGGCAGTTTCCAAGTAAATAACAGTTTTATTTTCTATTTTTATAAGTAATCTTTATTTTTTTTATTTCTTTGTCTGCATTAAGGATGTGTGTTTCTAGTGTGGCAATAGTAGTTTTCAAGATTAAAATATTATAATCCATGGTTAAGTTACATGTAATATCCCAAAAATATCAAAAAAAAAAAGAAAACGAAATTTCTGTTGAAAGTATTGTTTGGGTTTTACTTATTCATAAGGTTTCGTATTTGATTATAATTACATACAAAGAATTCAGAAGCCTCATAAAATACTTTCGTTATTGTGTGCTATTTCTATTTCATTGTTTCATGTTATGTTTGACTACTTTGTTATTCTAAAAAACTTTGTAATGCCAAGAAACGAAACCTAAAGAAAACAACTGATTTCATTAGAATATAGGACATTCTAATGGCATCAGTTGTTGTGTACTCTGATGTGTATTCTAACAGAGTTAGTCAAGTTTTCTTTTGATTTCAGTTTTCCCCATTCCAACTCGTGGTGGGTGAATTTATTTAGCAACTTCACAACTTCACAAAACAACAACACATTTACAACAATTAACAGTACAACAGTCCATTGATCACTTTCACTTTCACAGGCTTTTGATTTCAGTATGCAATTAATAAGAGTCCACTGTAAGGTATTTGGTGATGTTGTTAATAAATCCACAATAATTAGAGGTGTTACTAATTCATGACTAACTTTCTGTTCATTTTCTTACAAAGGTGCATTGTTGGATTTTTTTTTTTTTTTAAAATAATCATAAATGTAGTTGGTGAATTTTAGGCAACCACAGTTATTCATTTGTAGTTGATGCTTCTGTAATTATGACTCGCTTCTTGGCCTTTTGGCTAAGATCAAAGTGAACTGCAATTGCATTGCAATATGGGAATGAAGTCATAACCAACAATAACCAGGACACTTGCTTAATATTACATAAATTTTTCCCTAATGTTATCAAATAATTATTAAATCCATCAGAGTTGATGAGCTTCAAAGATAAGCTTCAACTTTGTTTTTTCTGGTAAGCTGATTTTAAAATGAGGAAAATTTCTGAAATGGAGGCAACAAACTGTACTACTAGCTTTGAAAATAGCTTATGAATTTTCTTTGATACTTATTCCTTTTTCGAATTTCCACTATTTTGAAAATAGGAGGAGGCAAAATAGTAATTGTGGATATGATACATAAGAGAAAAATATCAATGAGGACTTGGGGCTATGGTTGATCACTTTGCATAATAAAAAATGTGGTTTGTGGCATGTATTGGTAGCTGTGTGTCTCTGGTCCTGCACTTGGCACCAAGTGTTGCAGGTTCCAGTACCTGTACATGATCAATGCTGAGAAATGGATACATTGTGGGTTTCAAGTGTCCCCTGCAGGATGATGCTTGTTGGCATATAGACTTCAGGTGTGGCATTAGTGGAATCTGGAAACCAGATGTCCCCATTGACTGGCTGGGATTGGAAGTTTAGCTACTAAGGTCCTTCCAGGAATCCAGGAGCTGATTCCTTTTGGTGCTCCCCTATGGTTGGGAAAATGATGCTGTTTGACAACCCCTAGTGGGGCTGTCTCTCCAGATTGTAAGAAATGTGCTGCTCCCTTTGGGGCAGTGTTTAAAGAGCTTTGAGAGCCCCTCCCCTCCTTAGGAGGTCAATGGTTCTTGAGTACTTAGCAAACGAAAAAAAGTATTTCATTGAAAAGTTCACTAAGCATAAATTGGAAATTTGTTTTACAGATTTGTAATACTTTGCATGCTGGCAACCTTTCTGTGGTTTCTATTGGTGGAGAGTCGCATCTTCTGTTGTCAAACAGTACGAATTTGAGTCGGCTAGGTAAAATAACCTAGTAAATATGATTAGTTACCTATGAAGCTGTTAGAATGTGTAAGTTTGGCTAAACAGGAACACAAGGATGAGATGCTCCAACTTCAGAATGGTTTCAGACTTCATCCGTTATCCGCAGCAAAGGGAAAGAAGATCTACCAAATAGCCAGTCGACCAGAACGCCCAGGTAAATCATCAGCTTCTATCCCATGCTCTATATGTATTATATTAGCAATGTGCTTATGCAAGCATGAGAAGCGGACTTCGCTGGTTCTGTTTGAACTCAAAGAGGATCTTGTGGCTTGCGCCCATAGGCTACCAAAGAGCTCTCAACTTCTGAGTTTTGTGGATGCTAGTCCTTTCTTAGAATCTGAAATGTGCCAAGTATGTCAGGATGGCACGCTGAGCATTATAGACATAAATAAAGGCAAAGTGTCGATATCTGCACAAGTGCACCCCAAGCACGATACATTGGAACGTTGGTGCAGTTGTCACTTTCTCTCTCATCCACGAGCTGTATTGCAGTGCGATAGGAGTGCAGCTCACATTCTTGATTTAAGAGTCAGTTATACAATGGCTTTAGAATTGATTTAAGCGATCTGTAGAATACCAATCCTGTGACCTCTTCATTTGTACCTTGTGATGATCTAGAATTGTTCACAAAGGAAACAGAAGTGTATTGTGCAGCCCCTGGAAAGGCAGCTCCATACTCCATTTATATTGGCACTGATTCATGTTGTTGCATGCTGGATGTGAGGCAGATGCAGCATCCTGTTGTTATATGGCAACATATGCTGGAAACACCTCCAACATATCTGACTACCAGCAAAGATTCTAATGAACGAGAAACTCTTTTGTTGGGTACACAGCTTACCGCTGATCTGTGTATGCTGACTGTGTGTGCTGATTCTCCCAAACAGACAGCTTGCTTTCCATTTGTTGCAAGCAGTGGCCCTTTGTACAGTTTGCATCCTCCAAGAGGACTTTATTCTTACCGTCATCTGCTCCGCTTTCTTCAGCAAAAGGGCTTTTGGCTTGATCCACTCTTGGAAGCTCGTGTGTCTCAAGCATTGGTCGGTATACAGCTTGTGATGCACTTGCATCATGTATACGTTTTTTTACTGAACGGTTTTGGGGACTTGTTTTGCCTGAATCTTTATGAACGTGCATCAAAGCAAGAAGACGCGCACAGCTCACGAAGTTCAAAATGTTTTGCGTATTTTGAGGAGTGGGGTGAAGAGGCTTGCCAAACATTTGAGAATCGCACACTTGCAACCGGATTGCTGAATTTAGATTCACTAATGAGAGGTGAGCAGCTTAATAGAATGGATGGTTGAGCAGTGAATTCCAGATTTGTCGGCTGCCGACAGCACTTGCCGGATGACAAGATCGTCCGTTAGCAAACGACTATGGGAGAAACTAAGAAGGAGTCAAGAAAACGAACCGTACGATTCGTTCCCGTTAGAACGTTTATGCCCCGACCTTTTGAGTGATTCTGGGCCGCTAACGCAATTCGAGCAGCACGTAGCAGATCTGTGGAGGAGCGTCGGTACAGATGAGGACGACGACGACGAGCCGTCTGCACTCGAGA
The DNA here is from genome assembly GCA_036172245.1 of Raillietiella orientalis. Lineage (NCBI taxonomy): Eukaryota > Metazoa > Arthropoda > Ichthyostraca > Raillietiellida > Raillietiellidae > Raillietiella > Raillietiella orientalis. The sequence continues at coordinate 633,297 of JAYWIR010000003.1, read as the reverse complement.
ATGCATCACGCATACCCGTGCCCGACGCAGTGGGTTCACCGGTGCTGCTGCAAACCGTTCCCGAGCAGCACTTTTCATCGACTCCCCTGATGAAGCCTCGGTGTGGACAGCCCAAAAGAACTTTTTTGCCGGGATACTAATGGGAGATCTGCGCGCCGCATCGTTTTCTCCTTCATTTTTATCGCTCTTGGTCGATTCGTTATGCAAGAATTTCGACAGGAATCTGAAAGAAAAATCGATTTGGCAAGCAGAAAACGAATGCGTGCCGTGAAAACGGACGTGCATTTTTCTTCGAGGCAATTAAATCGGCGTATGCGTCTTCGGGAAAGGAGGCAGGTCGGCGCATGGCAAGCCGGTGCGGCGCCAACCCGACCCGATGTGTGGGACACTCGGCGACACGGTTATTTTTAGTGAGTGGTGAACCAGATCGTGTTTCCTCTGGGGATGAGCATTGGTGCATTCCAGCGTCAAAGTGCTTGCTTGCTTGCTTGGTGGGCTTCCATGATAATACACGTGTGTGTCGTTGCCCGCCCATTTCGACATTTGGCCTTACCGAGCACAACAACTGTGAATGCTTCAGAGCGGGGAACCACGAGGACACCACGAGTGAGCGATGCGCTGTGATTCGGCATTTACTGTGCACCCGTGGTGTCGAGGCGGAACGGCGGGTGTCCTGCAGCGGCCACACCAGAAGGTGTGGCTGGGCCGACTCGTGTGCGTGGGTGCGCGCCAACTGTTACGAAATTTGTCGTAACCGTCCGCAACTTTTCTTCTTCTTTTGTTTTCAAACAAATGAGAAGAAGAAAAGTCACTCCGGAATAAGGACTTTTACGTTCGGTTAAGAATATCCCAGCCGAGAAAAAGCTTGGGATCGCAGCTCCCACAGAATACATAAATACCCCCAGCCCTTCATTTGCTAGAAGTCTTCCCAGGATGCCCAGAATGTACTGCGAGGGTAGTCCAAACAGGAAAAAGCTGGCCTTACACAATCTTATTTGTCCATTCTCCACTCCCTAGATTCCTGGATCTTGAATCGCACCATCATCATCGGCATCACCAGCCTCTTGTGCTGCTCCGTTGATAAAGGGGGGCGGCGGGGAATCGCCGTTCTGGAAGGTGCTTCCGTAGGGCCAAGATCGCGTACCCCCGACTCGGTCGTTTTGATACCCCCATGAAGCCTTTTCTTCAGAACAGTTCGTAGTTCGACTTGCACTGTTGTCGGCTTTTGCGTGAGCTGGGAATCGCAAGGAGCAAGGCTGTTCTTGCACCCCTTGCAGTTGGAATCCACAAAGCATCCGTTTCACTATGGTAATGCAGGATGCTTCCGGTCCAGTGATGGATTCTGCTTTTCTGTGGCTCGCGACGGTGGTGGGTGGATCCGAGGAGATGTGTTAGATGACAAAATCCCCTTTGGCTAGCGTCAGCTTGCGAAGCTTGGCCAGGCGACTGACCAAATCAACAAAGTTCGTCTTCGCGTACTCCACCATTGCATTTTCAGCCACGTCTCCCATATTTGAGCAGCCGTTCCAGCATTGAGCTTAGCAAAAAGCCGAGCGTGAATCGTAAGAGCATTGATTTCCATTTCTCATTTCGACCAGTTAGGGCGACCGGGCTGTCCATGCTGAAGGACAGTAGGAAGGTGCCTTTGAAACTTCCTCTCCCATCAGTGCTTTTGACTGGAAGTTTACTGCTTGGAATCCGGCGCGGAAACAGCTCGTTTTCACGAGTCTTTCGTCTCATGGGCAAAACCTTTTGGAATCCGAGACGAAACTTTGGCAATCCATCAATCCTCCTGGATCGACATTTGTTTTTGAAACTTGGTTGAGTTGAAGTTCCATCTTCCACATATTCCGTTCTTGCATGGAAATCAGTACTTGGACTGGTTAGCAACTTTTTGCTACGCAATATCCGCTGGTATTTGATTGCTATATTTGAGAAAAGCAGAGCTAATAAAAGAAAAAAAAAAAAAAAAATTGAAGTCTTATTGACTGTTTTGGATGAACACTACAAAGGAGTTATTCGCTACATTCGAAGATTTCAGTTACTTTATCTGATTCTGGAAATGGCTAACTCTAATTAACATCTGGCTCCATTTTTCTTTTTTTACTCAGCTCTAATTTTTTCTCTTTTTTTCCCCTGTTAACGCACGTTGGGTCTCATACATAGTACCACAGCTCTGTAGCAAACGTCTCACAGCGTGGATCTTGTCCACGCACGTCTTTCTCGTAGTGGTCCCTATGTACTCGTTGGATCGGTATTTCGGAGGAAAACAAATTAGTCATTCTGATCAGCCTCCTTTCGGGGCCATAGGCTGCTGCATTGATACTGTGTTCGCAAGACTTCCCTTTGGCCGTTCGACATAAGAAAAGAGAAAAAGAAGAGAACCGGTCCATGGGAGATCGGTTTCGCGCTGTGCTCGCACTATATGGAGACGGTGCAGAGGTGTGCACCGCCCGCCCGCCCACGCAGTGACTCGGGCAAACGGCCTGTTTGAGGAAGCCTGAAAATCTAATGGAATGAGGCGATTTGCATTTATCCCGAGTTCCTTGGACCAATCTTCCGCTCCCGGGGAACGGGAGCGAATCGCGGCTGTGCGATCGACCGGACGGGGCAATTAACCGCCATGCAATTAGGTGGAGTGCACTGTACAGTACAGGCCAGATATTTCTGGATGCTGATTTAAGATGGGGAATTCCCGATAAGCATAAGCTGAGAACGTACTCAAATGCAATTACCCTGTGAATGCATTGCAATGATTTATGGAATAATCGTTTAGAAAATTTCTTTTCATAATCAGTTTATGGGCATGAGGAAAACGTTTTTTTTTTTTTTTCTTCTCCCCCCATCGTCTTGGCATGCTTGATCAAGTCAACAACTGGTCTTTACTTCTAGCTTATATTTACAATTGGCTTTTTCTTTTTATGGCCTGGCAAAAGATCTACTTTGAGATTTTATTGATCTTTGTGTGAACGATTCACATTCGACGAAGATGCAATTTTTTCTACATGAAAAGAAGATCGAAAATGTAAACAAAACCGATTGGTGGGTTGTCGGGTGGAGACGAACAAATTCGCTGCAGAACAAACGCAGAGTGCAATTTTATCCAAAATACCAAGCATACACGTACATGCATCAAGCATTTCATGTACACAGATGTACATGAATGTGTCTGACACACCAGGAGCTTCTGTATCACGAGATGAATAACTTTTCGAGATTCCCTGCGTGTTGAGAAAAAAGACGTCAGTGAATTTAATAATTAGTTATCATTCTTTTCATTTTCTTGCTTTTAGATTTTGTCTCAGAATTCACAAAATCAGAGAGCATTCGAAGCTGCAATAGCGTGGTCAGATGACCGGGTTGTTGGGGTTACACACCAGTCATTTGAAAAGCGATACTTTCAATAAGCAAAACTCTATCCATACGAGGAAACTGGTACGAGGACTTGATATGCATAAGTAATAAATAGAATTGATTTTTAATAATTCTTTAGATATTTTCCCACATTTTGGCTCCCCTCTTTAAACTCTGTTGTTGTTTCCTTGTCCCCCCCCCCCGCCCTTTTGGAACTGTTCGTTTCCCCGGCCTGAGTGCCGGTGGCTCCTCTGTTTTTTTCTGTTGTTTTGTTGGTTGAGGACTTTGTCCTCGACTGGTTTCGAAAGAAACGCCCCGGGGGCGCGACCGGGTGATAATCCTTAAACTTTGGAAATTCTCGATTATTCGGAATTCACCTGCGGTATCGGAATCCGCGATCAATTCGATTCCGTTCGGATCGGTCACTCCGGTGGCCGAACGGACTGGTGATTTTCCATATGCAATTCCAAGCGGGGAACATCTTCAGTTTCTCAACAACACTCGGATGCTGCTTAAACGAAACAAAAGGGTTCCTCTCCGTCGTGGTTCCATGCAAAATGAAAACACCGTTAGAGTGTGAAGAAGCACACTCGGATAGTAAGAAATAAGAATCTCCACGGCATCCACGACGGCCAAAAATTAGCCCTTTTTTTAAAACTCGATCTCACGATCTCATGCCTGCTTCGGCTCATGGAAACCTTATACTTAGCTGATTCAAGTGGGAATCAACTTGATCATTCATGAGATCAGTCTCAATTCGTAACAGATACGCATTTATGGTTGTCCATTGCCGCTCCATTTTTTCTGGGGGGGGCGCGTGCCCGGCAGACTCCGCATGACAAAAATCGCTTGCCTGTCCTTACTCTCTAACATTTCGAAGCGAATGTTTCAAGGCTGTGCTTGGAATACACAATGTTGCTGAGTATGGAACAAGAGCGTATCCCGCTGTGTTGCCTACTTTTGTGCACGTTTGTTGATCTTATAAATTCCTTGCCAAACTCAACCGTACACGAAATCACAGATGCGATTGAAAAGCTCCTGTGATTCATCTCTTGAATAAGTGGGGATTGGATTCTTGCGCCTTTCTTTTTTTCTCTTTGTAATTCTTTAGACGTCTAAATCAAAAATCAACACAAAAAAGTTTTGTTATCACCTCGCAGTTTGTATGAGCGATTCGTTTCTAGGAATCCTTTTGCTCTGTGGGAACGCGTTTCTTGAAAACCAGATCACGATTATCCCACCACATTTGTTATCTTTTACGGCCAGAGGGGAAATAACCATCGAATTTACTACACATGCAAATTTGTTTCCAGAGCACCACTATCCTGCCGCAGTTTAAAGAACACACCCTGACCTCCCTGAAGTCAGGTTTGCTTGCAAATTTGCATGGACTCCATGCAGAGAGCAATCGGTCGTTGCTCTCCCTACAGCATTTCTCCAGTCTGCCATCCCCTTCCCGGGTGCTTCTGTAATCCATGTCTCCACTTCTGATACGAGGACTTGACTCCGATGACTCGGTTACGAATATGATGGTTTGATCTCGAACATGCACCAGAGATTCGATCGAATAAAGCACGAACGCTTTCAGGCGATAGGGCCTGACCCTACAGCACTGCTCCGTGTGATAATGTGCCACTCGATCTGACTCCGTATTAGCAGCGAAAAGCGTGAAGCCTGCGACACAAGCCTTCTCCGAAATCCAGAACAAATTCTGCAGAACGCGTTCGAAAGCCCGCATTCCTGATTGCCCACTGCACAGTGATACAAGGGAGACAACATCCGCTCCCCGCGATCCTTTTGCAGCCAACACAGCTGCGTCGGTTGGTGGTCTCTTGGTCGTGGTTACAGTGGTCTCCGCGCGTGGCATTACCAAGCGTCCCGGGTTCGAATACTCCGAACTGAATCGACGCAGTGCGTCGTGGGTTCTGAGTTCATCCCGCAATATGACGCTGGTTGGCCTACATTCATCCGGGTGCGGCACTGGTAGCGGCTAAAACCGGATGCCCCCGATGAGGGCCGGAACAAATGGGAGTCGACCTTCGAGTCCTTCCAGGAATCACGGAGTGGGAGCTCTCCTCCGGTTGTGAAGGAGCGGACCCCCCGTGACGGGGGGACCCTCCAAGTCATACTGATGGAGTAGGTGTGTCGCCACCACCTCTCCACAGAGTGTGTACAAGCGAGCCGATCCCTTCGGGGAAGCAGCGTCCTTCTGAATTTCGGAAACGCCCCTTCTGGGTTCTCTTCAGAGGAGAAAACAGGAGCGAACCCCTTGCGGGAGATCCCTCCGGAGAAGAAATTCCAGGAGCGGATCCTTTCCGGGTTCTCTTCGGAGAAGAACAAAATGGAGCGGATCCCTTTAGGGGGTCCCTCCGGAAAGAATAGATAATAGGAGATTCCCTTCGGGGTTCCCCTTCGGAGACAACCAGGGTGGAGGTCTGATCCCATCCCCCCTTTCCATTTCTTCCCCGGCGTGTGAGGAACGGAATCTGAGCCCTCCCTGGATTCATAGGACGGATCCCTCCCGGGCTATCCCCTATCTTGAAGAATTACCCACCCACGGGTGGCGTGGAACCGTGTCGAAGAACTGCGAAGGCAGAAAAGAAAGGATTTCCATCATCCATCATTTTTAGTCGGCACCGAAATTTCGGGAAGAAAATTCTGAAGTTCAGAAATCGCCGCCCCCCACTAAGTCTCTTGACCAGACTCTCTTGAATTGAATAAGAAACCGCCGCCCTCACTCCGGAACTCGCTTCCTCTTCCTCCTCCGCCCCACAGCTTCCACCTCTTCGCCCCCTCAGCAGCCGTTTGCAGAGTGCGAGGTTCGAAACGGAAGGCCGCACGCCCCCAGACCTCCCGTTCGCAGGTCGGGGCGCCCAAGCCGGACGAGAGAATCTCTTCCCACGTCCGCCCACTGAGGCATTGCTTCCCTCCTGGGGACCTCAGCGGCACCTCTGCCGAGCGGCATCTCTCCCCACCTTCCCGCGTTCCTTGTTCAGCTCTTTCCTGAGACATCGAGGGGAAGAGGCTGGACGTCCTCTTCCCGTCGGACCGTTCCGCAAAGACCGCAGACCCGGCCCACAAAAAAGACCAGCCCTGGACCAACTGACCGCAAGGCGACCTTCCCGTCGCCCACCCTCTCGTTCCTTTCTTTCCGGGACTCTCGGTAGGACCGTCTTCCGTTTCCGTGAGCGGCGGCGAGCGCGGCCTCCGCAGGACACTCCGCTCGCGCTTCCCCGCCACGTGACACGCCTTCTCTCGAAGAGACGCTGTGGGAGAAAGTGGGGCGCGCGATGCCTCCGCTGAGAGTTGGAGGGGCATGCCGGTCCAGCGTGCAGTCTTGAGCGCCGCCTTTTTCTGCTTGGGATGCGGTGAGTGACTTGTGGAAGCATCTGAGCGTCGTATCCCTGCCTCAAAGAGACGCCGCTGTCCCTCGGTCTCCTTGAAGAGGAGTTTGCATTCAAGGCTTGTCAACACGGACACTCCGGTTTCATTGAGAACTACTAGGTGGACCCTGTCCAAATCACAGGGAAGTCCAGTGGCGGGTGGCGACGTCCCTTCTATCGTCTTCTCTTCTCAGGCAACCTAAGTGCTTAAGACTTCATTTTCGACTGGTGGCTGCGGGGAACTCGTTGGGATAAGTCCAAGTCAGCTTCCGTAAACGAAGGAAAGCAAGCCCTCCAAGGAGAAAACCCTCAGAGGAGCCTGCCCAACTTCCAAAGGATCCCTCCTCGAAGGCAGCAAGGGAAGACTACCGTGGATCTATAGCTCCCAATTCCAGGGACCGTAGACCTCTCCATGGGTAGGGACCGCGAAGTGTAGAGGAACAGGAGGAAGGAGGGGAGGTCAGAGAAAAGCGCTCCAGTGCCGGCGAATCAGCAGAAAGAGTGCGGAACTTCGAAGCACTCAGGGAAGTAGATCCAAGAAGGAAGCAGAGAATAGGGGGACCTGCTGCAGTAGGAGACCGTGCTTACCAGCAGCCCCAAGACTCGTGCGGAAAAACAAATTCGGATAGGATCGGTTGCTTCTGAGAAGGAAGGAAATCCTGAATGGAAGGGAGGAGCAGAAGGGCGTCTTCCTCCCTTCCTTATTACTCTCTTCCCTGCCCTCTTTTGCTAAGACACGCGAGGATCCGCCTGGCTGGCGCCTCTCTTCAAGCTCCCAGAGAATCGGTCCGGGGAGACACACCATTTGGGTAGAAACGGGTGGAGGAAGGAAGAGAGAAGAGGCGGTCGGGCGCCGACGCGGCGCGTTTGGAGAAGGAGGGGGGAGGGGAGAGGAGAGGGGGCATTTCCTGACAAGCCCGGCGGCGAGTGCGGAGGGTGCATGGACAGGGAAAGGGAGAGCGGTTGAGAGTCCCGCGGTTCCTGCGCGTGTGCCTCCTCTTCCTCGTCCTGGTCGGCCGGGCCTGAATCGCCTCCTCTCCGAGGCACGGGAACCTGCTTCCGCGCCTCCTTCCGACCGCGCAGAGTCTCGAGATGCATCGTTTCCATGGCGACCGACGGCCGTAAAACGCGTCCGCCAGTCGGCTTCGGGATGACCGTTAAAGAGGGTATACGTCCGGGTGTTACAGCGGTCCCGTCTCGGCATTACTGACGCAGACGCCGGGAAGCCGAGAAGACGGGCGGGGACGGAAGAGACGGGAGGAGGGGGGAAGTGGAGGGAAGGGAAAGGATGCTCCCAGAATGATAAGCGGGAGAGTAGCTACGGCGATGGATATGTCCTCCTGACGTCCGCACCTTCTTCCATCCTTTCCTGAGAGGTGCCCCGAGGCCTGCCCTCCTCTGTGGGAGAAGGGGAAGAGGGTCAAGGGAGGCGGGGTGGATAGCACACTCTTCTCACTCCTTCCCGCCATGGTGCCTCGAGCATCCAGGAGCCGCATCTGCGCCTCTACAGAACAAGAAAGGAGAGAGAAAGGTGGCGCTCCCAAAGGGTTCTCTCTGAAAGCGCTCACGGTGCCTGACGAGGTGCACGCGGGACTCCGGAGGCGGTCAGTCAGAAAGTTCTCGGGGCCTTCCCTCCGAAAGGGGGAATCCCTACGGAGGGATCGAAAGGAATGCCTTTCCTCCATCACATCTCCCTCTCTCCCCTCCTCTGGAAAAAGAAAAACTCCAGTCGTGAAGCATGGGCAGGGACTCCATTCAGGCGATCGCCTGCTCCCTGGTCCCGGCTTCGCGGTTTCTTCTCGAGTGCACGAGGCGGAAGGAAGGAGGTGTCTTCTTGGATCCCTAATCCTTCCTCCCTTCTACTCCTCCTTCCCGTCCTCGCTTTTCCTTGCGCACCCGAGCGACCGGATGCCCCGCTCTTGCCAACTCTCCTCGGGGGATGGGCCTCCAGAAGGCGAGAGGAGGACTAGCGCCGGCGCCGGCGCCTCTTACGGCTTATTCCGTGTGCGCAGGCGCCCCTTGTTCCCTCCTCCCCTATCCCTCCTCCTCCCCTTCCCCACCGCAGAACGCGCGCGCCGGCGGCGCCGGACGCGCATTGATCCCGCCCGCCTTCCCGCCGTTCGGCGGCGTCCAGGCAAGAATTTTCCCCGGCCGGTCCATTCCGCGCCTCCCGGGACCGGGAAGCGTGCGGGGCAAGTGCGTCGTTGGGAAAGCGCACGTCCCTGCAGGAGACGGTGCGCGCGCGAGCGGCGGGGCCGCGCAGGAGGAGCAGCGGAAGCGAGCAGAAGGGGGGAGCCGACAGTGGACGTCGGTGCTCCGGGACATCGTCGGTGCTCCGGGACACTGTCGGGGCAGGGGAGGAGCAGGAAGCCGCTCCTGCTTCTCCACTTTCTCCCCCCTCGGGAATGCGGGGGAACCGCGGCCGGATGTGTCCCGGAGCGGGTCCCCTTCCCCGTTTCCCGCCTTCTCCCGAGGTCTCGCGCGGCGAGCAGCCGCAGAGGAAGGCGGCGCGCCTGTCCCCTTGACCCGCGCCGTGGGTCCTCCCAGTTGTCCTTCCCGCCCTCTCACCCTCCTTCGTCCTGCCCGCCCTCCTCAAGAGATGCCGGAGGATGCCCGGAGACAGAAGGGGCGGACTGCGACCGGCGCCTGCTGCAGAGCCCCCTCGCTCCTCGGAGGCCACTCTGCCACCCCAAGGTGGTCCTGCCTACGGAAGGGACGCAGGCTCCTCTCCAGGTGGCTCTCTTCCCGCAGGAAGGGTTCCCACGGAAACGGCGGCCATCTAGAGACGACCCTTGCCAGGACGCCACCCTCTCTGACGCAGGTAAGAGAAAGGGAAGGGGTGGGGTGAAAATGGGCACAGGAAGGGACCCGTCTTTAGTTGACCTTCCCACCCATCTCCCTGTCTTCCCGGGGAGGCGGCACCTGCATCCTTCTGGAAGGAGGGGAGGCGCCCGCCATCTGCCTCCGGTTGAGGCATCTTCCGGGGCCACAGGCGGTCTGCCCCCACTTCTCGAAATCCACCCTTCCGGGCACTGGTCGAAGTCACTCCGAGTCCATCCCGGTCGGTTTTTCATGAGCAAACCTGCCCTCTTCCCGGGAGGGTGGGTGTCTTCCATCCTCGAAAGCTCCCTTCCTGGATTATCGACGCCCCTCCATGAAGGGAGTAGCGGGTCCTGAGCTCTTCTGGCCCCGCGGAAGACCTTTCGTAACGCGTTCGCTTCTCCAGAAAGTACGGGGAGCACCTTCGCGGGACGAGCTCCTGAAACAGAAGAGCGGGGGAGGAGGGAGGGAAGGGATTGCGATGCTTCCTAAGGCGGGGTCTCGAGCTCTGAGGGACGAGGGGAGTGGGTGAGGAGGAGAGCGTAGCAGCCCGATCCGTTCTTCGCTCGCGGAGGAGAGAGAGGGTCAAGGGAGAGCAGCTTTCTTCATGAGGCCCTCCACATCGGGTAGCGCGGATGGCGCAGCAGTTGCCATGGATGGCGGATGGCGGAGCAGTAGCTCAACTGCTGCATCCCGTGAGTCGTGGCGACGGCGCCGAAGATGCCCCACGTCCATCCGGCCCGACTGCCGGGGCAGCGGCGTCGGCGCTTCCCAACGAGTCCGGCTTCTCTGCCTTTCTGCTTCCCAGCCGCTGCCCCGACGCACAGGATAACAGCAGTAGCTCACATGACAACCGCTCCGCCATCCGCGCTTCCCGGTGCAGCGGGCCTCATACCACTCCGCTACTGCCCTCCAGGGAGATCAAGCGCAAGAGAGGAGGTACTACCGAGATCCTTCCGAAAACTCCCTTCCGTCTACGAAACCAGGAATCCCCTTCCCTCTCTTTCCTTCATCCCTTCATAGGGCACCGTTCCCTGGACCCTCAGCTCGATGGCCGTCTCCTGAGAAACCACGCGAGCGTATTCGCGCGATCGGACCCTGACAGGCAAGGCAGATGACGCGCCCTCTAAGTGGCTTTCTCCGCCGTCACCACTCCGGGATCCCTTCCTGCTTCCCGAAACCGCCGCGACCCCCATCCCCCTAAAGCCTGCCGTCCTTCTCCCCAGAGATTCCCGTCCCTTCTCTCCTGTGGGCGGCTTGCAGTCGAAAGAGAAACCTTCGCACCGCCTACCAGCAGCGTCTTCCCCCCTTCCCCGAGAACGCAGCGTTCGCGGGGACGAGGGGAGGGGCCGGTCGACATCCCAGCGGGAGTGCAAAGCACACCCGTCCCCATGGTCTCTTCCTCGTCCACTTCCCCTCCCGCTTTGATTCCGCACTGGGGGGTCCAGGAGGAGGGGGAGAGGGCGACCTCGCGACCTCCCTCTGCACGAGTTTCAAGAGATCCTCCGCGACCGTGGCACCCTGCCAACTGGCAGGGATCCCAGACCGTGCGGGTACCTCCTGCGGAGGCAGCAGTGCTGCCGTGCATGATGAGTGCAACGTGGGGGCGTGGGTCGTGTCGCTCAGAGAGGTCGCGATCTCACTTGCTCTGCTCGGGACGGAGAGCAGGGTAACCCAATGGAGCCCGTCGCTCCCTGCTCCTTGCAGGTCGAAGGCGCTGCCGAAACCTCGTTCATCTCTTCCTCCCCCTCACCCGCACTCCTTTCCCCCCTCGTCGGTTTCGTTCCGAGACGGCGGTGCCGATATCCCCGAGGGCACCCCGGCTGCCGGTCGAGCGAGACTAGGGACTCCATTCCCTGAGAGCGCAGTAGGTCGCATCGAGCATGCTGCCCCGCCGCTGCTTCGTCGTCGTCCGATGGTGCCACGCTGGAAGACTCGAGTGGGCGCGCGCGGGGGGCGATTGGGAGCGCCGTCGTCGCAAGTGCAGCGGGGCGAGGACTCGAGAACAAATCAAAACCGAAACGCAGTGCTGCCACCACCACTCTCAGAGTTTCTCTTATACATTTTGTTTTTTTTCCTTTTTCTTCTCCCCCCCCCCCCTCCTGCCGTCCCTTCCAGTTGGGGACGCGGAGGGAGGGGCAATGGAGGAGGAAGAGCCGCCGTTATGCAAAACGGAATGGCACACCCAAAGACCGTCCTTCTGCTTTCCTTCGCTAACGGCCTCCTTGGACCCCACTCGTGCTACCGCCACTACTGTCCCCTTCGTTAAGGGAGTGATAATGCCACAGCGTCATCACTACTTCCAGCTGCTGTCATCGGTAATGAAAACTCGGTAATTTATCAATGGGAGCGGGTCACACGGACATGGTCGTCATCCGCATGCATTTTTTATCATGCTGCTAATCGATGCAAGTAATAACGTTTCGTTTGCATGCGTGCAAAAAGTACGCCTTGCGGTTTTCATGCCAACGGCACTGCGGCAACTTACCAAAACAGAATTTTAACTTATAAACACGTTTTTTGTCTTCGTAGATGCTCCCAGATGATGTTTCGGTTAGTCTCGTCCTATCAAAAGAGGATTTGTAGGAACCTTCCAATGCTTATCTTTTATTCACGAGAAAGACATCACCCCACACAGCCCTTTCTCCCCTTCCCCCCGTCCCCAGTCAATCTGTTGTTCCTCATCTCGTCCTTGCCATACCGGGTTCTAAACAGATTTAAATGCAGAATACAATATTGATTTATTCGCCTCTCTTTGAACAATTTATTCGTCTTCAGAAAAAGCTAAATTTTGCTTTTATGTTTCCCCTTTCTACAAGGAAGGCTACCCAAACATAAGGATCAAAAGCAGCCAGTCAAGGTTCCAAAAAAGAGGAAGAAAAAAAAAAAGGACGGAAAAATGCTTCTCGTAGCACCTTGCTTTTGAATACGATACCAACATAAATTACGTTTACAACTCACTGGACTTCAGTCTCTTTGGAACAACAACAAGGAAAAGCATTTATCCAGAAAATGGTTTCGAGAATTCTTCCGTTCCATACCATTTCTGTCGCTGTCTCTTCATGAGATGGCGTGCCGTTCGACTCGCAACGTGACATGACATTTCCATTAGTTGCCATACTCAGGGAGATTCGATTGCAACTGATTTCATCGGGAGAGCCTGTTTTCGAAGCATTTTTTTTTGCAACACACACACACACACACACATACACACTGAGATTTCCTTGGGAGATATGGCAAACCGGAACCGCCATTCGAAAGCGAATCCTTGGAAATCGGCCGGAAGCGGAACTGGCTCGTGGCGGCCGCCGAGAGCGACTTCATGATGCTTAGCCGGGACACGTGACCCAACAGGCGGGCAGGGCGAGCGGGCACACGCGTTTCGCCGCCGTCGTCAGGGACGACGGACGACGTCGAGCGGCGACGCGGCCGAAAGAGCGTTTCGTCTGCGTCTCTCCTGTTTTTTTTTTTTTCTTTTCTCCTCCTTGAAGGAACGCTTCAAGTTTCAAGCGTAGGAAAGAGAGGAAAGCTTTCCGGTTTGGCTTGAGAAAAGGTGAGCGAAAACAAAAACAAAAAGGAAAAGAAGAAAAAAAAAAGGGGGGGGGGGATTCCGTGGCGGTGAGCGTTCCCGCGGGAGCGTGGGCGCTGCTAAGTTCGTCTGTCAGAAAAGGACAAAAAAGCGAGGGAATGCCACACGAGGATCTCGTGCGCCTCTCGAGCGCAAATTCCCAAATCCTGGAACGAATCCTGGAATCCGAGCGTGGAGATCTCGGCCTGCCCGTGTGGCCCCCCCGCAATGTTGCAAGATGTTTTTCTCTCTCTCCCTCTGGACAGGAAAAAAAAGAGGACGAACAAACATCTTCCGCGCTTTCTTTGTTCCTTTTCCTTGCTCGGCAGCTCGGTGTTCGTGCAGTCTCCGTCCACCACCGCCAGCAGCATTCCTCACCCCGCCCGAAGCGCTGCTCCGCTGTGCCTTTTTTCGGGAGGTTGGGGGCGGGGGGAGCAGAAGAACTCGGAGAAAGGAAGGCCGGGGGTCGTCCTTTTCCGCGTATCAGCAGGTGCCAGAACTGTGCAGGCGACGGGGGACTTTGCGTCTCCTGCGCCCGGCCCGGTCGACGCTGGGCAGAAGGCCGTGCGAGTTCTTCTGCTCGGTCACCACCTTGCGACCCTCTCGCACCCAGGCCGGATGTCCTCCGGCGGCGGGAGCAGTAAGGTGAGCGTCCTCGTGGCAGGTAGAGCGAGCACCTGGTCCGGAATGGAAGAGGGAGGGAGAAGGAGGACGCGACACGTGTATAGCCGCCTCTCCTGGGTACCGCGCGGATGGGGTAAGCGAAGGGAAGCGAGGACATCGCCTCTCCTCGTCTGCCGACCCCTCTCGCCTTCTCGTCCAGGTACTGGACGCCTCTCCCTCTCCTTCGCTCTCCCTGGTGGAAGGAGGGAGGGAGGAGGAGGGCGCCGCCGGCGTTGCCCGGAGACGAAGGAGGGGACGACTCCTCTTCTTCCTCCCCGTTCGGCTAGCGAGCGCGCGACGGCGTATCGACTGCTCTCCGTCTGGGTGCGCGCGCCACCCTGCTGGCGCATGCACGGGATCGGGAGCGGGCGGGAGGGAAGGAAAGCTGGCTGCCTTGGCGAGAAGCCCGTAGCTTCCGTTCGATCGCAGTGAGCGGCACGCCCGTCCGGAGAGCGGTGTCTGGGACCAGCCAGAAGAAAGAGACGTGCCGCGCCCTCGATCCCCCCCCCCTCCTCCTCTTCTTCCCCTCCCACAGCTCGCTCGAGAGGACCGCATCTCCTGCCTCCTCTAGGACCTCTCCGTCTCCCGCCACCATGAGTGTGCGGTCCGCAGAGGACGCCCCTCCGGTGTTCCCCCCTCCCCAGCCCGCAGCTCCGAGTTTGGGAAGCGTCCCTGTCGCTCCCGCCCGAGGGAAGAACGACGGGACGTGGCCCGGCGCAGACGGGAGATGAACGCGGGGGTGACATGCGAGGCCGCGGAGAGAAGGACGCAGAGTCCGTCCGCGAGCGCCCGCTGCCCGGCGCGTCCCGGGGAGTGACGGGACACCGTCGCACGTGGAACGCTCGCCTGAGGATGCGCCTGCAGGAGTATTTCAGTGACATTCCCGAGGGAACGCTGCGCAAGGCAGAAGGCATCCACACGGTCAGTACGGGAGGGGCAGGGAATATTCCTCCGCCCCACTGTCCTTCCCCTTACCACCCCTTCCCTTCAGCTGTGCGGCAGGATGGGAGGGTAGGTGGCGGATCGAGTGAGGGAAGGGAGGGATGCTGTTGGGCAAGAGGGATCGCGGTCCAGCGCCTTAGGGACTGCTCCCCTCTAGGTCGTGGTCATGGTTCAGCAGAGGGGAGGAAAGGGGGAGATATGCCGATCTCCGAGAGAAGGGGGGCGCGAAGGCAAGCGGAAGGGTAAGAGGATGTCCCCTTTTCCGGACCGCTCTTTCTCCGGAGAAACTGTTTGTCCCTCTCTACCCCTCCCTCCCATCGGGATTTGCGCCTTGGGGGTGAGGGGAGGGTCCGCACGTGCCTCTTCCATCTCCGCTCTTCTGGAAAGCGCATCCGGTCGCAGACTGAGACTTTCTGCGTCAGGAAGTGCTCCCAGTCACCTTGCCTTCCTCCTCCTCCTCCCGAAGAGTTACGAGCGGGCGGAGGTGGGGTGACAAGGAATTTGTCTCCCGCCCTCGTGTCCTTCATCCTCCTAAGGTCCTCCTATCTTCGGGAGCTGCTGTGCGCAAGCGATCAGGAGGGACGCCGGCCCCTCCTCGCGCTGCTGAGGTTGTCGGGTAAACTCCAGAAGTGGGTCCCGAGCATCGAGCTCTCCCTCCTCCCCCGCTTGCGGATGCGGAGCGCCTTCTGTGCCGCCTCAGGGCATCTCCGCGGCGGCGCTGGCGGCGGCCAATCGATATCTCCCCCCTGGAGGCACACTCCGGTTTGGGGAGGAGGAGGGACTCCTCGGCGTGCCCCTGGGAACGAAAGAGGTTCTCTCCCTTCCCCCTTCCTTTTCCTTCCCAGGAACGGAAAAGGGAGCTCTCCCGAGCCTCCCCCTTTGAGTGCGACGGCGTTTCTGACCTTTCGGGGCAGGGAGGTGCGCAGGTACGATCACCATGGCCACTATCCCTCAGACTCCCTCGACAGGGATGGAGAGCCCGAAGCGGGTAGCAGAGGAGGACAGGTGGCAGCTCTGTCGCTGGTGCCGTGGATTCCGTCCTCCCCCCGACTATGGGGGGAGGTCCTATAGGAGGCATCTCGGTGGACAAGGGAGGGTGAGTTTGGGTACTCACTCCCCCAAAGAGTCGTCCCTTTTGCGCCCGCTGAAGCGAGCAATGAGTAGGAGGCTCTCGGCGACCGTGTCTCCTCTCCCCTCATAGGTGCTGCTTACAAGGGGGTGAGACAGCCTCTAAACGGGCCCGGGGGGCCCATGCAGCCATCCATGCCTTGCGCCCTTCCCCACGCGAAGGTGAGTGGGAGGCAAAGGCGGGGCTCCAGCTGAGTCGATCTTCTCCCCACCTCCCTCCTCGATCCCCACTTTCTGGATTCCCGTGGACGGTTCCCGAAAAACGCCAACGCATCTTTCCTCGCATCCTGGTGGTCGCATCTTTTGAGAGACTATCCGCTCATTAGTCCTCCAGGCAGGACTCCGGAGCTTTCCCAGGAGACGTAGGCGCGCGCGCACCCGTGAAGGGGAGGGGGGGAGAACCTACGGCCTCCGTGCCCTTCCCTCCTTCTTCCCGGGAGGAGCAGGGGCATCCGAGGAAGCGGCTCCGCATGGGGCCTTTCCCGTCTTGGCTCTTTCCCCAACTTGCCTGATTGCGGGCTCCCCGCAGGAAAGCGGAAGAGTCGGTCTCCCCTCCCATTGAGGAGAGAACCGGAAAGGGAGGGAGAAAATCCCGGCGCCGGAGAGCGGTAGTCCCACGAAACAGTCGGTTCCGCTCCTCACGCGAACGGGAGGAGAGGTCTCCTCCTCTTTCCGTGGCCACGGAGGGCGCGGGAGACGGCGAATTGCAGCCGGGAAGAGATGGAATACCGGTGTCCCCTTCCCCTTTTCCCATTCCCTCTTCCCCACCCCGCTACTGTCAAGGAGAGAGAGCGGGATTCGTGCCTGTGCTCCGCCCCTACGGCAGTCTTCGGGCACTTAGTGACTGGGAAGAGCATCCGGGAGGAGCATCCCGTTCGGCTCTTTCCTCTCTTCGGAGAGTGGGTAGGGAGGGATCGCGGTCCTGCACGCGCTTCCCCTCCGAGGGCAGGCAGGTCGCCGCTCGTCGCCTTCCTGAGATGACCTTTCCTGAAATGCAGGAGGTCTGAGGCTCGTCCGGCCCGAGGATCTCGGGAGGCAATCGAGAGCGAGGAATAAGGTTTCCCCAATAAAAGGGGGGAGGGAGAGGTGAGGAGGAAAGAAGTCGCTGGGGATTCGGGTTCCTCTTTCCCGCAGGTCCCGAAAAATGGGGATGGATGGGGAGAAGTAGAGCAGAGATTGATTTTTTCTTGGCGTTCATCCAGCCAGAGATTGCTGTGATCACACCACCCATCGTGGGGGCGGTGTGACTTCTCCCTGTTCGCGGGGTCAGCCTCTAATCTGAATACATGAGGAATGCCGCTCCTCTTTCTTCTTCTCTCCCTTTCCCCTCCATCCCCCCATCCGACCGCGGCTCTGCACTTTACAGGGCTACGAGGAGCACCCGAGCTGGGAAAGACGGAGAGGGAGGGGAGTCACCGATGTCTCCAGTGGAGGAGGGTCCTCCCCCACTGGCTTCCTTGGAGAAATCACTTGCGGACGCTTCTTCTGGGGATGCGGGTCTCAACGGCCTCCCTGACGCGCGCCTCTCCACGAGCCGAAGGAAGCCTAGACTGCTGATTCCCTTCTCTCCTCCGTGGGGTCACCTTGCCCAGGGCAGCAGCACTTTTGCGAGATGCACGCGCGCTCACCTGGCCAGGGAAAGGCCTCAGTCCCATCTCTCGTGACTACCCTTTCAGGGGCAAGCGCAACGTGCGGCATCCAGTGCCGGCCGATGTCCCAGGAAGGGTCGAAGGCGGGCGACGTTGGTCTCCACCTCTCTCCGGCTTCCAGTGTAACGGGCGCCAGCGGCGGTCGCTCTGCGAGGCGAAGCCAGCCAGCCAGGATAGCCCGGCATCGTGTCACTCTTTCCGTCCTGGAAGTGCTTCACTTGTGGATCCCCCGGGAGTGCCGCCTTTCTTCCTCCCGAGGCGTCCCTCTCTGCTTGCGCCCGACAAGCGGCTTCTCGCCTTCCCAAGCTGCCTGACTGCGCCGTCTCGCGGGACCGACTAGCACGGGTGCCTCGGAGCCATCTCTCTCGGCTTTTCCGGAGTAGGCGCTCTAGGCCCCTGCGAGCTGCTCTTAGGCCGCAACCACTCCGCAAAGGAGACGTGGCTGGACAAGCGACCCTTGCCAAGCCGGGTGGTTGTAGGAGTCCCTCGCTCCGCAGCTCCTGCTGGCAAAAATTCCTTGCTTCACTTCTCTGACCAAGGAGAGTCCAGGGAGTTTTCTCCGAAGCTGGATCTTCCGTAGGAGGAGTGCCAACCTCATCTGCGTGCGCGTTGGGGACCAGCCGATGACGTCGTGCGTGACGGTGAGCGTAGACTGCGCGTTTAGAGAACCAGCGTGGAACGTCCCGTTACCTAGGGAAAAGCGCTGTTTTTCAGCAAGGGGTGCGAACAAACGGATCCACTCCAGCCTGTGGATCCGAAACGCCCCCCGGCCGCTTTTCAACGACCCCAGGGACACTCCCTCCCTCGTTTTCTCCTCAGTAGGTTCGCCCATTTCCCCACCACAAGGTCTTTCCTTCAGAGCAAAGGAAGGCAAAACGTCAGAATTTCCCTGTTGCTCCTCTTCCCTTCCTCCTCCCTCCCTTCCTCCTGCAAGTTCTCTCTGTGTTTCTTGTTGTGACTTTCTCTTATTTGTCGAAGGTCTTGTCTCTTGATTCCAAAAACCCTCAAGATTGCAGGCGTCCGAGAATACACAAGTGGACGATTCTACATTACAGCCCCTTCAAGGCGGTGTGGGACTGGGTCGTCCTACTTCTAGTGATCTACACGGCCATCTTCACTCCCTACGTGGCCGTGTTCCTCTTGAGCGAGGGTCAGAGCCGGAAGCAGCAGAAGTACCCCAACGACCCTCTGGCGATTATAGACATGCTAGGTGAGTGATCCGGAAAATCCGTCTCTCCTCCTCTGTATCTCTCCCCCGTTCCCTCTTCCTCGAGGCCGGTCTGCAGTCTTCGCCTGTTTGATCCCCCCTCCTTCCTCCCTTTCCCCTGGATTTCTTCTTCGCTTCGCCCCTGGGGACTCTTTCTGACATCTTCCTCTTGCTGTTTCCGAGGGACGCTAAGTCTCCGCTTAGGGAACGCAAAGAACTCTGCGAGCGAAGCCGAGATCTGCTGGCCCACTGCGCCCGTGCTGAGCTCTGCACCGCGGGTCCGCAGTCACACTCCTTACTCCTCTTCCAGCCATTCCGGCCGGCTCCCGCATGCCCGGGAAGTGCCGGCCGCGCGGCAGCATGAGACCATCCCCTGCTCTTTCGACAAGTGCTTTCCCCTCCTCCCTCCTCTCTTCTTGCTTCCGTCCTGCCCCACGTCTCGCTGAGTGCGCGTGTACTCCGGAGACGCCCGCCAATGCTCGGCTCACTAACCTTACCGCAGGTGGACGCGCCGCAGCCGGGCGTACCGTTGGAACTCCGCCGACAAGGGGAGCAGGTGAAAGGCTCTTTCGTCGGGAGTATCGGGCAGCCCCTCCCACTGCAGGGGGGAGAGCAGACTTTTCCCGCGCACACCCTCACGGGACCAAGGCTTCCGCTGCTGGTGGCTCTCATGTGCTTCCACGCATCCAGCGCACAACAAAGGGGTTTCAGGATTCGAGTTGCCTGCTTCGCATCCCCGCTTCCGTTCCCTTTTTTCTATACAAGGAAATGTCAGCAGGCTGGCTGCCTCCTGCTCTGAGGCTGCATCCCAAAGGGAAGGATCCGCGGACCCGCCTCCCTCGTTTTCCCCGATGGCGCTCGCGCGGTCGAGGGGCGCATTCCGTCAGGCACACTGCCCGACGGGATGTGCCCGCAGGACTTTTCGTCCCCGCCGCCTGCGACCTTCGATCCGTTGCAGCGCGAGAGCGAAAGTCATTCATCTCTGATGTCCGGCTGCTAGTGGAGCGAAGACCATCGGAGGCATCCGGACTGTGATGTCACCCGGCCCCTTCTCACCGCTCTAAAGATTGTGTCGTAGAAATCGATCTCCTTGATGTCGGCAGGTGTCTAGACCCCTCTCCCCCCGCCCCCTCACTTCTCACCCGGAACACGCCTCCTTGCCAGAGGGAGAGCAAAGCGCTCCTTCTTCCCGCCACCTGGAGCGAAGATGGAAGACACGATTTGAGGCGTGCCAGGCCGGCCGCACGAGGACAGCAAGCCGGGTGCAGAAGAGCCCTTGGGAGAAGGCTGCGGCTGGCCCCGTGACTCATCCACGGACCAAGAAAGACGACGGGAGGTAGTCGTTCGAGGAAAGACACGTCACTCCCAGATGAAAGTGTCTGAGATCCGCAACTCTCGTCGGGCGGGAGCGGAGGCTGCATCTGCATCTTTCCCCACCGTCAAGAGTCGGTTGGTTGCCAAGGAAACATGCGAGGTGCCTCAGCACTACTGTGGCGAAATATCTCCCTCCAAAATCCTCGTGCAAGGAAGAGGGAAGGAGTTTCTCTTCCGTCTCTCCACCTTTGTCCTTCTTGCTACCGAGAAAGCGAAGCCCCAGGTCGTGACCTCTTCAGGAGGAACTCCAGTTCCGAGAAGCAAAATTTTCTCTCGGAAACGGCAAGCGCCAAATCAGGCTGTTCTGGGGGACGGGATCTCCAGGAGGAGCGTGCAGGCAAAGGGATGCTTCCAGGACCGTAGCCGGATGAGAGAGTGTCCCTTGAGGAACCAAATCCCCGCCAGAGAGCGAGGATGCGAAAGGAGTATCCCTGCGAACGGGAGGATCGCCTGGAGGGCAGTCCCAGCGATGCGGGCGACCAGGGCAAGCAGAAAACCATAAAACGGAGATGAAAGACGAGAGCTGGAAGAGGTCGCAGGGAAGCGCTGACAATCGACACGGAAAGATGGTTCCCAGGAGCCGAGACAACCACCGCCCGCGGCTCTCGGTCAGCCTCCCCCCGGCACCTCCTCCAATGAACCTGCTGCCCTTCCTTCCCGTCTACAGAATCCTCTCGGTCGCTCCCTACCAGGGAGAGGAAACCGCCACATGCGAGGGAGCCGGACACTCGTTCCGCTCTGCATCCCCGACATCCATCTTGCGTCTCTGCCCCACCAAGTCTGGCTTTTCGCGGGCGCAAGGACCTATCCGCGCGCCAGCGCGACTTTTGCGGGTCGTACGGGCGTCGGCAGCACGCCACGTCAACCTCGGCTCGTTCGCGCGTCTCTGCCCATCCAGGCAGATCAGGAAGCTGCATCTGGATGGGGAGATCCGGAGACAGGACGTGCTGCCCTCTCGAGTCGGTGTTCTCCACCTCTTCCCCTTCCCTCCTCCTCGCCTCCTCCTCCTTCCGGTGCTCAGGGGGTCTCTCTTGCGTCTCGCCCCGAGGCGGGCTCCCGGTCCCTCTTCCGGCAGCATCCTCTCTCGCCACTGCGGAACTGCCCCGCGGAAGGTCCTACCTTTCGTTTCGCTCCGAGCGTTCTGCGGCGGGGGAGCAGCCGGTCTCCGCGAGCTGCCACTTCCCGGCTGACTGAATCTCGAAGCAGGCCGAGCGTTGCCACGAGGGCGTTCTCTCTTCTCCTGAGGTGAGGTCGCCGCGGCCGCCCTGAAAACCCGGAAGCGCGCATCTTCCCGGCTCGCACGCTACCGCTGCCTCCGAGCGGCGGTCGCGGAAACAGCGCTCTGACGCTTCCCCCTTGCTCCTGCGTGCGACCATCCTCCCGGGACTCACGCCGCCCACCCTCCCGGCAACATGCACCGGCAATAGGTTCGTCGCGCGCGAGCCCCTGCTTCACCCCCCCGATCCCCGAGGAATCCGAATTTTCCACTCGAGGGGTGGTCGCTGACCCAGTTCAGAGTCTGCTTGCTTGTCCCTGCCCATCCTTGCGAAGACGCTATGAAGCCCGAGGGGCCGGGAAGAGCCGACTGCTACTCTCTCTCGAATGTGCCCCGGACACACGTGTTTCTCCGATTTCCGGCGTGGACATATTTGCCCTTTTCCGCGCCCATGCAACCCCGGCTGCTCGCGCGCGCGTCGCTCTTCAAGTCATAGGGGGCACCCGGGGAAGATGATCACCATGTGAATCCAGGAAGGTTCCGGAGGGAAGGAGGAGTTCCTTTTTTCTCACGCTTGAGGGAGAGACTTGGGAGAGGCCCCCTAAGGGAACCACCTCTTCCCCGCATCCTCTCCGGAGGGGCCCCCCGGGAGGGATCTGCTCCTGGAAATTCTTCTTTGGAGGGACCCCAGATAGGGAACTGCTCCTCTTTTTCCCTCTTCTCTGAAGCGAACCCCGAAGAGGCGCTTCCCTATTTCGCTGGAGGGTGTCTCCCGGAAGGGAACAGCGTGCTTCTACATACTCTAGTGAGGCATCGATCCACCAGCTCCAAGGTATGAAATGAAGGGTCTCCTCCGTTTCCACAACCGAAGGGAACCTCAAGGGGCTCCTTGATTCTTGGGGGGAATCTGGAGGGTCCACTTTCAGTTCCAGCCAGTCAGCGAGGGCGTCCGAGAGTTTCCGGCTGCTCGCACCAGTGCCGCCGCACCCGAGTTGGCCACCCAGCGTCGCCCTGCGGGGAAAGGGGAGGGGGAACTCAAAACCCACGACGCACCACCGATTTCTCAGCGTTGGTCCTTACCACCCCCCTGCCGGGAGGGATATTCGAACCCGCAGGGACTTCGTGCTGCATCACTGGACCCCCCTGAGCCCGGATCTCGGGGGTCACATCTCCCTTGGAGGAGGCTGCCCTGCAGGGAAGACTGCTGAAACTTCCCTTCCGAACATTCCCAGGAGGCCCTTCCGAGGGAGAGCCAAGTCAGACGGGGAAGAGGGAGGTCACGGGCCTATTGCCCAGGCGCCGCGTTACTCCCGCGAGCTCGCCAAGGCCCCGGAGGACTGGAGCGCTCCCTCGCGTCAGAGGGACTGCCAGCCCCGATTCGTTCTGTTGGCGGGAAGCCTTTTTCCCCTCCCGAGGGGGCGTATCGGCGCAAATGCGGGTGTGCGCACGCGCCGCCTATCCGGAAGGGAGGGGATGAGCGCGCAGGGATGCGAGAGCACAAGGAGGATGCCGGCAGGAACCGCGCCCCAGGAGCCTCGGGCGTGACGACACGGTACGGCACCACGCAGCTTCCTCCCCGCCCCGTGAGCCGCGAGGGCTCGCCCTCCCTCCTCCTTGCTGTGTACAAGGGCTGCGGGGGCTCTCTCCTCCCCTCGTCGTCCGGAGAGGCCGCGGGCGGTCCGGCGTTGCTAGCGCGCAGCGATCGGAGGGATCTAAGCTGCTCTTCTTCGTGTTCCCAGTGGACGTCATGTTCATGATCGACATCCTGATCAACTTCCGCACCACCTACGTCAACTCCAACGACGAGATCGTCTCCAAGCCGTCGAGGATCGCAGTGCACTACCTGAAAGGGTGGTTCATGATCGACCTTTTCGCAGCCATCCCTTTCGATCTGATCTTCTTGGCCCTGAAGATAAACACAGACGAGGTAAACCTCTTGTCGGGGCTCTCCCGTGCTCGCTCGTCGCTCGCTCGGGACGAACGGAAGTGGGGGAGGAGGTGCTCGTCGCCACCGCCTCTGGAAACTCGGACCCACAAGCCGTTCTCCCCGCCCGAGGAGAGTCCTACGTGCTTGGCCAGAATTCCCGACGGAACAGTGCGTGCCCCTCATCCCCTTTTTTGGTGAGGAGGAGGACGAGGAATCGGTACTACTCCGCAGCTGCAACGGGCAGGGCGGGAGCCGCTTTGGAAAGCATCGCCGCACGCATGCGTTCGTCACGGGGATGCCCCTCTCCGCCGCTGCCGGGAAGAGAAGGAGGGAGGCGCACTTCCCACTCCCTAGAAACCCTTGTGGGACGCCCGAAGCGGGTAGCTCGTCGGCTCCGTGGACAGGTGCTGGAAACTCGCGCGATGAGCCATCTGGGCAGAGTCATCCCGCGAATAGCCTCTGACCGTCCTGGAGGCTGTGTGGGCGAAAGGGACAACCATCTGGCTGCAGATGAGAGACGGTTAATCAGCAATCGATACATCGGGAGCATCGGCTGAAAGATACCACTCTTTGCTCTCTCTCCCTAACCAGGAAAGATCCCAGAGCACAGCTGTCCCGCTTGCATCTGTCCAGTCAGAGCAAGGGACGTCCGCGTCTTGAGCAACTCGAGTGAGAGTGTGATCCACTGCTGCTGCTGCTAATGATGATGACTGTTGGCATCCGGGAATCGGCACTCACGTGGCAACACGTCTTCGGTGGCGCGACCAGTGCCGAGATCCTTGCGGCCGCACCCCGCATGATGCTCTTGCCGAATCTCTGTCTGCCCATACCAATCCCTTCCCTTGATTAGGGGGCTCTCTTTGGTGCTTCCCTCACTTGCGCGCCCCAGAGGACGCATCAGAAGTCTGGCCAAAGCCCACCGCGACCTCGAAGCACCCGAGAGATGCTCGGGTACTTCGCGGACCTCTCCTGTCTACCATGGCCCTCCTCTTGTGGTCCTTGGAGTAGTTGATGACATTGTCCGCCCAGTAATGGATGGGCAGGTGCTGCAGGATGGCCCGGCTTTCGTGCAGGCAGAAGTCCTCAGCATCGATAGTCGGCTGGAGGTTCATCTTCAGGAACTCCGGCTGCAGCTGTTCCTCCTTGGTCGACAGGTCGGCGTACTTTAGCTCGTAGGGTAGGCTGGCGTGCTTCTGCTTCTGAAAGAACGCCACCGAGCGTCACGAAGAACTCGCCATATGCCGTAAAGAACGATCACTATGGTGACGACCGCAGAAGGGGAGCAAGACGCTATGAGGGTGGCGGAAGGGGCGACGCGCAAACGCACGCACCAACTAACGCGGCAGGAAGGCAGCAACGAACTAGCTGTTGTTGTTACGAGGCAACGGCGACACGCTCGCTCTCTCGCTCGTTCGCACGCACCGTTCCGCCCACTGACCGACTGACGGCTCGTACGCCACGAGGATCTCGATTCGACCCTCCCTCGTCGCAGGAAAATCCTCTGCCAAGGGGTGCACGCGCGGCGTGCCGGGAATGCACTTCCAAGGAAGACACCGAACGGAAGGGGGGCTACCATTTCCTTCTCCTCGGGTTTCACCCACGGGCGGCAGAAATCTGCCTCGTGGGCGAAACCGCGGACTAGCGGGTTGCGCTTTCGTGAGGGTTTCGAGCGGGATAACTTCCGAGCTCCAGGAAGCACACAGCTCGTACTTCTTGGCCTGGAAGAATTGGTTTGCAATCCGCAAGCTCGCACAGTTTGCAATCCGTCAGCAAGATAGTGCTTTTTATTTTTTTTTAAAAAAGAAAAGAAGGGTTGCAGGGAAGGGTTGCAGTCGGAAGCGCTGGAGAACTTCTGGGGAATTGCGATCCCCAGGATACGACTTGGCAGGGGTGTCTTTTTCGACTTCCACCCGTGAGTGCCAAAGGCGGAAGCCGAAGAAGGCCCATCGGTTAGGTGCCGACATCGTAGCAATATGCGAGCAGGAAACAACTGAGCAACTGAGTCCAAGGGACGTGGCCCGGGGGAGGAAGGGTTGAAAGCCACTGCACACCCACTCTTTCCTGGACGCGAGAGGGACGATGAATGGTTCGTTTTTCTAGTTGACCCATCCTCGCTCCCGTGAGCAGAAGACTTTCGAATTTTTTCACGACAGTTCAGGACTGTCGCATCTTTGGTGCTCGGGTGCTGTGGACCGCCGCTTCCCTAGGTAAGGGGAGACGGGACCCAGCAAAAGCGATTGCGTTCCCACTGATCTTCCTGCGATGGGAACGGGAGGAAAGGCTGTTGTCCGAACGTCGACGGGTCATTGCCAGACAGGTGGTGCGGTCGCACGGAACATCGAGTGGCCTGTACTGATAGGCAGGAGGATAACTTGACCTGCAACTCTTGGAAATGACTTCCGCCCGATTCCCTACACACCCAGCAGGCGTGACGGATAGCAGATTGTGCAGGTGACAGCGGGTGTCCCCTCGAGTGGCGGCCCGGGGAACCTGTCTGGTGCACCATCCGGAAGCGCGTGACGTCCGAGTCCACGTCTCTACATTCGGAACCTCCTGCCCTAAGCGGAGGTTCCGAGCGCTTCCGGCTGCAACCCTTCCACAGAGAGAGGACGCTGTTCCAGCTAAAAGAAGAGCTGTAGCCTTCCAGCTTTCCGACCACTGTTGCCATGGTTTTCTTTTTTTTTTCTTTTCTTTTTAAAAAAAAATAAAAAGCACTATCTTGCTGACGGATTGCAAGCACTGCATCCCGAGGGCTGGGCCCATGCAAGCGCGCTGTTCATTCGTGCTCTCTCCGGAAATAAGGGAAACTTAGGAAAAGATCCTTTTTCCGGTATGCCTTTCAACCTTCCCAACTTTTGGCATCGAGACGAGTCCACTTGAGCGGCTGTTGTGCGTTCCCGCGGTTGTGGCGTCCGCATCTCCAAGCTGCCGAAGCTGCGACCATAAATCCTCGGGTGGATCAGCCTTTTCCCTCGTTACCGAGCGGGATGCGAGTCCAGGGGGATCAGAGAAATCCTTCTGCACTTGGCTGCTCGGAATCCGCCGCGAGTGGGTCGTGGAGGAGGTGGAGGCTGCTGCACCGGAAAGAGCGCGCGCGTGCGCAAAACGGGCAAACCTACGTGGATGTTTTTTTTTTTCGTTTTTTGGTTTGTTTGTCTGTCAGATGGGACCAGGAGCACCAGGGATTTTAGGGACGCTGGCATCAGTTTCGGAGAGGGAAAGTTCCTTGGACGTCGCGCGCAGTTTCGCGATCGCAACCGTTCAGTCAGACAAGGCAGGCGGCTGACGGGAAAAGAACGGCTGACGGAAAGAAATGGGCACAGGGGGGAACACGACTTCGCCCATTTTCTACCCACCCAGTGACGATAGGCAGTCTAGGAGGGAGTGGAGATTCGCCGTCCATCTCACTCACTCCAGAAGGGCCATGTATCGTTCTCGAAAAGAAAAAACAAACACAAACACACACATACAAGCGAAACGGATGCTACTTCATCCGTACCGCCGATTTACGCCACCTCTCCCCTTCCCTATTCCCTAGCTCGACGCGTATCGACCTGAACTTTGAAAGGGGCTGGAAAGCGCAAGCCTGCTCCTGGCGTCATGTAGTATTTTTAGAGCTGTCTCTTCGCTCAGCCGGATCTTCGCGCTGTCGCGCACAGATGCGGAACGTCACTCCGAGCAAGCGAGCTGCCGCCACATCAATCACTCATCCCTCTTCCGCACGGTACTCACGAGGAAGGGGGAGGGGGGCGGGAAGAAGAGGACATGCGACGTGAGGTCCCCGTTTGGATTGTTCGGTGGAGTCCGGGGAACCTGTCTGGAGTGGAGCCGGCCGTACGGAAAGAGTCGTTGGGACGTTCCTTGGGAATACGGAGCGGTAGCCGTCCGGACAGCTCCGCTCGCGCGCGGGCAGGTCCGCTACCCAACCGCCGCGACCTTCGGACGGGGAGGAACAGCTGACTGGGAGTGCCACTTGGGCTTCTGCAGACCTGGACCGAGCAACCATGGACCAAGCACACTCTCCCGAGGAGAAGGGGGAGGGACAAGCATCCTCGAAGGTCGTGTGCTCTGTGTCCAAACAGATGAGGAGTGAGGTGCGCTCACCACACAGGGCCTGTTTCCTAGGACTCGGCAGCTCTCGTGGAGGCTTGGAGAGGGTACCAGGGAAGAGGAAGCGGTAGCCAGAACCAGGGAAGAGTCTCTGCTGCAGGGAGAGATGAAAGTTGGTTTTGAATCGAGGAGTGACCAAAGGCTACCGATTCTCGGGAGAGTGTCTGACGGAACTGCCTCGGAAGCAAGGCGCAGGCGGCAGTGTTCCTCGTGCAGCCGGGTGGATTCGGTCCTCTGAAGGCTCGGGGGAGGAGGCCAACCCGAGGTTCCTGGATCTTTCGCCGTCACCGACAAAACCTTTCCGGGAGTGGAGTTCGGGAGTTCGAAGGCTACGTGCGCGTCTGGAAGGCATCCATGCGATCCCACGGCGGTCTCTCAGGGAGGAGCTGCTTCGCCCCGAGGGGAAGTTTTGCGTGCAGTGACAGAAGAAAAGACGGATATTCTCCTCAGCCCTGGAGATCCTCGCGATGGTGGCCACCGATCAGAAAGAAAAGGGGAGGACAAGCGCATCCCTGCGAACAACTCCTGTGTGTTTCTGATCCCGTTCCTCCTTCCCCTCCCCGCTTTCCTCCTCCATCGTTTCCCCCTCCTGTACTTTACCCGACTTCTGCGAAGTGAAATCCCGCTCATCACGGTCACGAACCGGGAAAAGTCTCCAGGAAGAAGGAATGCAGGGCGGAAGACAGCGAACGGAAGTTAGCGAGCAGAGCTGTTTCTCATAATAAGAGAACCCCCTCTTTCCCTAATGTCCTGGACGATCGTGATGACGTTCTCGATCCTCAGGGACCAAGCGGATTCGAAGGTCGCTCCGGGCGCTCCTGCGTCTCGAGATCGCGTTCACGGCGAGGCCCTCTTGGGTAGCGTGATGGGAAAGACTCGCGCAAGCGTGCGCGGGGGACTTTTTGATCGTGGAGCTGACCCCGACCTTCCATTGCTGTTCCAGACGACGACTCTCATCGGGCTCCTGAAGACAGCACGCCTTCTCAGACTGGTCAGGGTCGCGAGGAAGATAGACAGATACTCGGAGTACGGGGCGGCCGTCCTTCTTCTGCTCATGGCCACGTTCGCCCTCATCGCACACTGGCTGGCCTGCATCTGGTAAGACCAGCCCCCAACTCCCTCCGTGCTCTTCGCCCGTTTTCAAACCAGGGGCCGAGGGCCCACACGCATGCACTCACGCACTGCCGGTCGTCTTTTCAAGGCCCGATAAAACGCGGCACTCTTTCTCTCCTTCCGGAACGAGCGCCTGCAGCTTCTCCTGCAATGCATCCCTAAGAAGAGTGGCGGATCGTCGCGCATCCCCCTCCTCCTTGGTATCAGGTTCTGCTCCTTCCATTGCTGCTCCTACGCCCTTCCTCTCTCTGCCCCCGTTGCATTTCTTCTCCCTTCGAGTGAGGGGGTCCGCGATGCTTGTCCGACGAGGTCGTTCGGCTGCGGCATTTCCTGCGTTTCCTCGTCTCCGCTCCACTCAGCTCCGTGCAGTCCTCCATCTTCATCCTGCTGCTGGTTTCTTTCGGGTCCCGGCCGTCGGCCGTGGAGGTCATCGGGAAGCGCGATCTCATGCGTCGACCTTCAAGAGAAAATATTCTTCGTTGCCATCATCCTCCATCTCACCTGCCTCGTGTTTTCTGCTCCTCCACGAATCTCAACGCCTTCTAAGAAGCCTTTCGGTTCCAGAATCGGAAATTCTGAATCCCTCCCTTCCTGTCATCGACTGTGTCCAAGATAAAAAGGACTTCTTTTGAAAGCCGCCCACCTGCCAACTTTTTTCTCTGCTCAAGGATGAGGGAGGAGGAGGGACCTTTCGAAGAGATCGGCAGGGAGATCCCCTCCGGATGGATCCAGGGAATTCTGGGTTCGTTCTCTAATGAGACCGGATTTGATCCCGTTTGCGACCGACTTGGATACACTGATCCCCTCGCGAAAGGTCCCGCCTCTTTCCTGGAAGCTGATCACGGTCATCTGCAGTATCCCACTGGTCAGGTGATTCTCTTCCACCCCTCCTTCCGCCTCCCTTGCCGCTTCCTGATCGAGCTCCTCCGTCCTTCCTTTTCGAGTCCGGTCCCGCTTATATCCCCTTCCTAACCTTCGCTTCCCTGTCCTCAGCGCAAAGGAGAGACTCAAAATAAGGCCGGTCTTCCTCTCCGAAGGATTCCGTATTCCTACTCCCCATGCGGCCTGCTCCCCTAGAGAACGCGTGGAGCGGTGTCTGGGCGTTCTCGTGTCCCGCCGTCAACCGAGGTAAGGGAGCGGGAGGAGGAAGCATCACTGTCCTGATCACGCATCTCTCCTTCTCCCCTTCACCTAACGGACCTGTGGCGATTCGCCGTCATCCCGGCAGCACGTCCCTTTTTCCCCTTGCCTTTCCCCCTCTTACCCTACAGAAAAGGGCAGGCACGATCTCAAACTCCAGCGGTTTCCACGTCCCGGACGACTCCATTCTGATCCCTCCTTTCCATGAAGCTCCTGGAAATTCTCAAATCCTACCATCAACAGCCACATCGCGATGCTGGCCGCGGAAGATCTGCAAGCACGGGAGCTGTGTAGAGGCAGCGTCCCCGGGATCACCTGAGAGCAGCACCGGAACCATAGGTTTGCCACCACCCGCCCTGTCCGTCCGCTCCTTTAAATCGCCTGGATGCATTCCTTCCTTCCTCTTGGTTTTCCTTTTCCTCTTCCTCATCCTGTTCATCCCCCCCCCCATCCTTTGCCCTCGCCGAGCCCCACGACGGATGGCCCACGTGGCGCCAGCATCCCTGCTTCCGAGCCGAGGAGGAGGAGTCTGTTCCTTTACGACAATGACCCCCAAGTGTTGCGAGGAGCTCGTGAGCTGGGGCTCCAGCGAGCGCCCGCCCCCGCCGCCAGGGAAGCGCCTGCCGAGCCGCAGCGGGACCGCGAAGGAGAGGATATGCATGGATCCGTAGTCTGCGGAAGAAAGAGATTTCAGCCCCCGTGGCTTGGCCACCTCCGAGGTCTCCAAAGTCGACGGTTTCTGGGTCTTGCACTCCTAGTTCACCCCTTCTCCCAGTGCGGGGATCGGCGGGATTCGCCCTTCAGTGAATCATCTTGACGGAGAGACTGTTCCTCGCCGCACCGGGTTGGTCCTTCGCGTCCGAGGCCGCGAGCAGCACTGGAAGCTGCTCCCCTGGGGATGGAGGGGGTCCTCGTATCTTTGAGATTCCCTTGGGAATGCTTCACGTCTTCTGCAAGGCGGAAGACATCAGTTCTTGCAGACGTAGTGCGTGCTTCCCTGAATCCTCCCTCCAGAGGAGCAGTTCATCTTTCGCACCCGACTCTTCGATTCTTCCTCCCGGGAAATCCCGTTCGGTTCCCCAAGGCATCCCAGGTTTCAATGGATTCTGGCACCGCGAGCTGTGATGCGGGCTGGGGAGGGGGATCTCCGCATTGCTGAAGACGCCTGCAGCAAGGAGGAAACGCATCTGAGCAATGCAGGGATTTCTTCCCCTTCTCCGTCCTCGCCTTCTTTGCAAAGAGTTCCGGCAGAATTCACAGCTCTGGAGCTCGCGGAATGGGAGGGGGTGGGGGGCAGAGGAGATCCTTAAGGTCTTTCGGGATGCGGCTGCTGCTTTCAGAACGGCAGCTGTCTCGGCACTCATCCTGGAACTCTGAAAAAACCTTCGCCTTGTGGACGACGAGTCGTCTCAGGGGAAAAAGTGGACACTTTTGCTTTCTCCCAGGCACACCGCAATCGTCATGCGACCTTCCCTTCTATGATCCCAGAATTGAGTCGGCGGCGTTCCCCAACATCGCTGCGGCACTCACGGTGGGGCCACACGCGTGGTGGAGGAAACTCTCGACAGCGCCCGACCCCTCGAAACCTCCAGACATCGCAAAGGCAGAAGCCACAAAATGCCACACAAGAGTAGAACGGAACGCTTCTGGAGACGTTTCCGGAACGTCGGGGATCCACACCTTCCCAGGATCTCACACCCGAAGCAGGATGAGGATCCGTTACCTAGGAATGGATGCCTGTTTATCAGGTCTGCTGATGCTCCTTCATTTCTTTTCTCCGGGATCAGTCAGCAGGAAGCGAAAGGAATATAGAATTAACGATGCCAACTGCCCATCGAAAGCATCGAGGGATTTCCCTTCGCGTAGCAGACGAGGAGTCCTCGTCTCCCCCTACAATCCTTCGCTCCGTGGACGCAAGCAGCTGCTGCGCTCGGAGCGGGACAGGAAGCGATCAGAGAGCTGCCTCTGATTGCTGTTGACACATGGCTTGCTCTGGGGCCAGAGGGTCGTGTTCCATTAACCAATCGAGCGAGACCCGCAGGTGAATGGCATCCCACTCTTTCCTCTTCGAGGAAGCGGCGGAGAGAAGAGAGGCACTGCGCACGCGCAAAAAGGCTGAGCTGGCCAAGAGGGGGGAAGGGTTCCCTGGCTGCGGATAGCAGCGCAACGCTGCGTAGGATGAAGAAGCGGCAGGTTCCCAGGAAATCTGGGGACGGAGTCTAAGAACTCCATGGGGGTCACGCACGATCGTATAGTGCTCTGTCACGAGGAAGAAGAAGGCTGGAGAATTGACCATCGGGAGATGAAGCTCCAGAGCGGAGAAAGACAAGGAAAACAGTAGCAGCAGCAGCAAAGATGGCGTGAGAAGACGGGGAGGGTCGGAATCTGCTAGCACAAGCACCGCAAAAATCGGAGAGGAGAGAGAGAGAGAGAGAAAAAAAGAATACTGAGGAAGATCAGGATGTCCACGAGGCGGCTGCTAAAGCACCGGAAGGATGAGCACCGCTTTCCATCGCGACGTTAAGCTGAACTCTGAGAGGAAGGATCGCGGCGAAACCGAGTAATCTGGAGACGCAGCCATCTTTGGAGAATTTCCTACGTCGGAAGCTGGTGCCAGATGCTCGGTGGAAGAAACAGGAAGATGATGCATCCAGACGACAGCTGAAAGAGAACGGATGAAGTGGAAAGGACCGAGCTGACTGCCCATGGAAATGCTTAAAAACCAAAGAAAAAGTCTTCGTCATCGTGTCCTTCCATCTCCACAGAAGATGGGAACGAACTGGATGTTGAGCCAAAGATTTTCAAATCCGAGAGCACCGTCCCAAATTTTCCGACACCGAAATTTCCGAGAGGAGGTGTTAGGGAGAGGAGGGAACAAGGGGAGTCGAGTGAAGGAACTGAAGGCCACGAAAAGGAGCGGTGAAAGGATGAGGGTCACCCACCCCGAACGGTGGGTCTTCACAAAGAAAGGGAAGGAGGAAAGTCCTCGTGCGAAAAGCCACGTGGCGACCACGGAGGAGCGAAGGACCAGAGAAGGCCGGAGCGGAATCGGCTTCTTCGATCGTCTTCTCTCATACGTTTCGGAATTTCCGCGGTAGGCAAGGCAGCGGTGCAGGTGTTGCGTAGGTAACGCCGGAAAGTGCCATACTCCCTATTGATTTGAAAACGGGAGCAAAACCACACACATAAATTAACGCCGGCACGCAACGGGATCGATCGGTTCAAGGTCATCGGAATCCTCCTCTCCGATGCTCTTCCCCTTCTGTGAATGGCAGACGGCCGGCTGTTGTCGGTGCGTCGCGCCCCGCAGGCGCCTTCACAACTGTCGCGAAAACGCGCCAAGACGGGGTTTTGCCACTGAGCGTGTCTTTTGCCAGGTATGCGATAGGAAATGCAGAGAGACCTTCCTTGAAGCACAAGATTGGCTGGTTGGACCACCTGGCCAACAGCACACACCAGCATTACAGCTTTAACAACAGCGGTGGACCAAGCATAAAGGTGACGTTCCATTTCCCTTGCTTTTTCATCTCGCTGCTCTGATACCTCGTTCTCCTCTGCGTCGGCTCCTCTGACCTCTGACTCCAGGAGGCACATTCCCTCCCTCGCGAGCTTCTCCCAAGCACCAGCCGGTCCCCCCTAACCAGCTGGCGATCGTAGACTCGCAGGCCCGGGCCCATTTCGCTTTCCCCAAGAGGATCTTTCACTCTCTCCCTCTTTTTGTCGTCTTCCCCTCCCTTCCTTCCTCTACTCCCCCATCCCCTTCCTTCAAACAGCAGCAGCAGCCCGCGGCGAGATTCGTTTGGTGTCGCGTCTCGACTACATAAGGTATGAAGGAAAATAGGTATGGAACTCCTGCAAGGAAATGCGTTCTTCCTCGAGCACAGGGGAGCACTCGATTTGGAGGAGCTGACCGCCAGGTCGGCACGACCTTCTTGAGAAACCGCGCTCGCACCCAGCAGCCGCTGGGCGGCTGCTGGGTTCACAAAAAGAGGACATCAGATTCTTGAGGGCAAAGAATCAGAGGAGATCGACTCGGGTGGGGTTCGAAGGAAGAGGAGGGGGGGGCTTGGTTTCTGGTTTCCGGATGTGCCACTTCCGTGGAGCACGGATGGCTTTCTAGTGGACGGACAGTGTACTCGAGTCCTCTCGGAGGACTTCGTGCTCCTTCCCCCCCCCCCTTCCCACTCCCAAAGGCACCGTTGCGAAGAGATGTGAGCCCCACGACTCTCCTCGAGGGAGCGAGGAGATCCTGCAAGCAGCGTCCCAGTTCCTTCCGAGCCCCTTGCGGGTCTCTCTTCGGGTGGTTCGGCAACCTGGCGGAGTAGAACCCTCAGGGCCAGGGGTCGCAAGCCGAGCGCTCGCCAAGATCCTTTCCCCGATTCGCCCGAGCGCGAACGGTCTTTCCGGATTTCTCTACAGGATCTGGAGAGGCTCTGGCCGGGAGAGACAGCGATTCGGAGCAGCGCGGACGAGGTTGACCTTGCGGCGCGAGCCCTCTGTCGCATTACCTCACGCCTTCCGCGCGCATTCGGGCTGCGTTCGACGCGCGAGTGCGACCGCCGTCGGTGGAAGGAAGCTCGCGGCTGACTGACCCCTCCCCATTCGACGGCAAGGTCCTCCTGGCCCATCCTCGGGATCCTCCCAGCTGATTTGGCTCCGTTGCGGGCGCGAAGAGAGGGAGACTCGGCGGAGCGGAACGTCCACGCACGTTCCAAGGCAGCACGCGTCGACCCTGCGGGAAGCCCATCCGCCCGCCTGACGTCATTGTGGATCGCGAGGCGACCCGCTGCCGCTTCCTGAAATCCCCGGCGTTTTCGTGGGACCATCGCTCCTTCATTGCATTTCTCGGAGTGATCTCGGAAGGCGCCGGCACTTTGGCTGGCCGTTGGCGCCTCTTGCTAGGCTTCGGTGGAGGCTCCCCAACACCCCCTTCCTCTTCCGTTCCGCAAGTTCCCGTTTCTAACCGGATTGGATCAGTGCCACCACTCGTAATCGCCCGTCGAGAAGAGAACGAGGGGCGTCCGTGAAGCGTCGTCGCCACGGCGACGACTGCCCGCGCATTGCTTTGGAGCTCCGCACGGCCGTGGGAGCGGACGGGAAAACACCTCCGAGAAGTACCATCCTTTCCTGTGGTCCTGGGAGCTGGGCGCGGGGATCCCGACTTTCTCGTGGTTCGACACCAGCTGGTGCCGCCGCCGCAAGCCCTTCCCCGAGGAGCACCAGATCCGGCGGCGCAGGAACTTTGGACGCCCTTCCGCAAAAGTCCGACTGGCCACCACCAACTGCCGACCACCATTTCCTTGCAGTGCTGACCTCCTTGGTTCGGACGCCCACCTCGTCATCGTCATCGTCGTCTGGTCCTCCCCGTCTGATGAGAATGCATTCCGGCGATTCTTTAGCCAGATGCACGGCTTCAGGCGGAAGGGGGTTTCCAAGGTCTAGGTGCACATGAAAGGGGAAGCAGAGGCGAAAGGATCCAGGAAAGGGATGCGACTCAGGGAACCGGAGAGGTCGTCGAGGGACCCTCCGTTGCTTCCCGATAGTCGTCCCGTTCTCTGAGGGGTCCGTTCGCTGGTTCCGGCCGAAGAGCCGGTCCGTAGCCCGCGACCCGTGACGACTCGGTTGGGAGAGCGCGCGCGTCCTGGAGCTCTGCCATGCTTCTCCGGTCTCAAGGCTAGAAGCTTCCGGCCCCACGAGCGCACGCGTGCTCCTCCCTTTCGTCCCGTCGCTACGCTGCGAGCCAGCTGGGAGCTGTCCTTCGTTCGGCCAGTCTCCGCACACGGAAATCCGCCAGGGCACTTGAGATTCATGGCGCAGCTTCCGCAACTTCAGGGAGCCTTCACTGCGTGCTCCCTTGTCGCATCTCTCCTCCTCTTTACGTCCCTGATCCTCTCAAAGGACGGGTAACGAGGGACGCGGGAAAAGGCAAGGAGGCGAGCCAAGGGGCAGCTGAGAATTCCAACAAGGAAGAAACGTCACAGGGGTGAAATCAACGAACTTCCAGGAGGGACAGAGAAATAAAAGTCTGGAAGGTTCTGCCCTCCTCGTCCCTTGATCCGATGCTTCCCATTTCGATTCATCTTCTCCGCCTTCCGAAGAGCGTGGTCGGCGGCGGGAAGAGAACTGCAGGTCCTCCGCTGTCCTGCAGAAATCACCGCATGTCCGCGGCTGCTACGGTTCCCGCGCGTGGCATTACCATGCGTCCCGGGTTCGAATACTCCGAACTGAATCGACGCAGTGCGTCGTGGGTTCTGAGTTCATCCCGCAATATGACGCTGGTTGGCCTACATTCATCCGGGTGCGGCACTGGTAGCGGCTAAAACCGGATGCCCCCGATGAGGGCCGGAACAAATGGGAGTCGACCTTCGAGTCCTTCCAGGAATCACGGAGTGGGAGCTCTCCTCCGGTTGTGAAGGAGCGGACCCCCCGTGACGGGGGGACCCTCCAAGTCATACTGATGGAGTAGGTGTGTCGCCACCACCTCTCCACAGAGTGTGTACAAGCGAGCCGATCCCTTCGGGGAAGCAGCGTCCTTCTGAATTTCGGAAACGCCCCTTCTGGGTTCTCTTCAGAGGAGAAAACAGGAGCGAACCCCTTGCGGGAGATCCCTCCGGAGAAGAAATTCCAGGAGCGGATCCTTTCCGGGTTCTCTTCGGAGAAGAACAAAATGGAGCGGATCCCTTTAGGGGGTCCCTCCGGAAAGAATAGATAATAGGAGATTCCCTTCGGGGTTCCCCTTCGGAGACAACCAGGGTGGAGGTCTGATCCCATCCCCCCTTTCCATTTCTTCCCCGGCGTGTGAGGAACGGAATCTGAGCCCTCCCTGGATTCATAGGACGGATCCCTCCCGGGCTATCCCCTATCTTGAAGAATTACCCACCCACGGGTGGCGTGGAACCGTGTCGAAGAACTGCGAAGGCAGAAAAGAAAGGATTTCCATCATCCATCATTTTTAGTCGGCACCGAAATTTCGGGAAGAAAATTCTGAAGTTCAGAAATCGCCGCCCCCCACTAAGTCTCTTGACCAGACTCTCTTGAATTGAATAAGAAACCGCCGCCCTCACTCCGGAACTCGCTTCCTCTTCCTCCTCCGCCCCACAGCTTCCACCTCTTCGCCCCCTCAGCAGCCGTTTGCAGAGTGCGAGGTTCGAAACGGAAGGCCGCACGCCCCCAGACCTCCCGTTCGCAGGTCGGGGCGCCCAAGCCGGACGAGAGAATCTCTTCCCACGTCCGCCCACTGAGGCATTGCTTCCCTCCTGGGGACCTCAGCGGCACCTCTGCCGAGCGGCATCTCTCCCCACCTTCCCGCGTTCCTTGTTCAGCTCTTTCCTGAGACATCGAGGGGAAGAGGCTGGACGTCCTCTTCCCGTCGGACCGTTCCGCAAAGACCGCAGACCCGGCCCACAAAAAAGACCAGCCCTGGACCAACTGACCGCAGGGCGACCTTCCCGTCGCCCACCCTCTCGTTCCTTTCTTTCCGGGACTCTCGGTAGGACCGTCTTCCGTTTCCGTGAGCGGCGGCGAGCGCGGCCTCCGCAGGACACTCCGCTCGCGCTTCCCCGCCACGTGACACGCCTTCTCTCGAAGAGACGCTGTGGGAGAAAGTGGGGCGCGCGATGCCTCCGCTGAGAGTTGGAGGGGCATGCCGGTCCAGCGTGCAGTCTTGAGCGCCGCCTTTTTCTGCTTGTTCCTGTCCTCTTGTCGAAAAAGCCACCATACCGTCCCTAGCTCCGGGAGAGGTCACCTGCGGAAGTGCGGCGCAAGGGCAGCCTCAGCGTAAGGGAGAGCCGCCGGGAGCCGCTGGAGTGCCGCCGCTTGCTTCTTCCTCCCCTGAAGAAGAGCTCAGCTCACCCTCCCTGCAAAGAGGCCGGAGGAGGCGTCCTGTGGGAGAGTCTTGCTTGGAGGAGTTCTTTTCTCCATGGGTGCCTCTTGATTCGGGGACCGATCGCTGCTGGGACCTCCAGTCCTCAGTTACGGAAGTCTCCGTGAGCACTGGCACCTTCCACCCTCACTCTCTTTAGTCTGCGACCTCCCGCGACCTCTGCCGGAATTACTAGATCCGCCGCTCGCCCGGGATTGCGGTGGATTCGGCGGGAGCGGCTCAACCCGAGTCCAGTGGGCTCAGCAATTCGACCAGCTGGCTTACCAGGTGGGAGCCAGCTCGACCGCTCGCGAGGAGTCGCCTCCCTTGGGTTGCTCCAAGGTCACTCTGCAGCTTGCGAGAAGGTCCCCAGTTGGACTTGTCGTTCGTGATGCCGTTTCTCCTGGATCGACGGAGGAGGCTCCTGCGGTGTCTGAGAAGTGCGGTGGGATGAAAGGGTGGGGGGAGGAGGTGGGTTGTCCTCGGGGAACGTCGCAAGAAAAGGACTTTTGCGGCCGACAGCGGCATGCCGGTGGATTCGCGCCCTTTCGGCGAACCTCGCACCGCCTTCCTCCTCCCAAGCTACGTCATCGTCCCCACGAGGGGAATGAAAGCTCGAAGCTCAAGGGAACGACTGGTGCTCCGTACGCATCCAGGGTGGAAGAGACAGCAGAGGATCGATGCCTCGCCCTCTCATGAGCGAACTGCTGCTTTCGAGGGAGACCGATCGCTCTCTCCGAGGAGAACGATGACGACCCGACCTCTCTAACGGAGGAGGAGGCTGAGAGAATGGGCCACCCTTGGGTAGGAGGGGTGACTTCGTTCCTCCTTGGAGAAACCGCGCAGTTTCATCCCGACGCTTCTTTCCGACGCAGAGGAGGCGCGAGAGGACTCCGTTCCCACCCTCGTCCCAACAGTTCCTTACGGCGAATGGTCTCTTTCCTCTCCAGAGCCGCTACGTCACGGCCCTCTACTTCACCTTCACCACGCTGACCTCGGTGGGCTTCGGCAACGTGGCGCCGTACACGGACAACGAGAAAATCTTCACGATCGTGGTGATGCTGGCTGGATGTAAGTGGTCCATCCCTCCACTCTCCCAACGGGACCTGCCGCACCATGGAGCGAGAGCCGATCCACGTGCACAGCCCGGTAGCGTGTGGACTGCGGAGTTCGCCGACGGGAGCGCGTCGCCTAGGGTGTCTGCTCTCGTGTCGAGAGCTGTCCTGGAGGAAGGAGGGGAAGGGAGGGGGACCGTAACTTCGGCTCTCCCGGGGAAAGGGGACCTTGTGATCGTACGCCGGTAGCTGCGCTGTTCGTTCCCGGGACCTCCTTCAGTCACCCGGGGCGTCCCTTTGCCTCCTGTTCATCTCCCTGAGGGAAGCGTGGACGGCGCGGAGTTGCCTCCTCCGTGTTGCGCTAGGGGAGCGCCGAGCCTCCTCCCTCGCCGCTTCCTCTCATCCCTACACCCGTCGCCCGCCACAGGGACTGGACACCCGCGCTGCCTCCCTCCCTTCCCCTTCCTCCATACCGCCTCGATCTACGGACCCTGGTCGGAATCCCCAGGATCCCCCCGTTTTCCTCCTTGCCGTCCCACAGGAAAGTTTTTTACAGCGCTCATGTACGCCAGCATCTTCGGCAACGTGTCCGCCATCATCCAGCGCCTGTACTCTGGGACCACCAGGTACCGCACGCAGATGATGAAAGTGAGGGAGTTCATCCGCTTCTACCAGATTCCCAACCCCCTCCGGCAGCGCCTGGAGGAGTACTTCCAGGTACGCTTCCTCTTTTCCTCTTGATATGAGAATCTCACCCCTTTCCTCCAGCACGCCTGGGCGTACACGAACGGGATCGACATGAACATGGTCCTGAAGGGGTTCCCGGAATGCCTCCAGGCGGACATATGCCTTCACCTCAACAGAAACCTCCTCAACAACTGCCCGGCTTTCGAGGGAGCGTCTCCAGGCTGCCTGAGGTGGGTTTAGGCTCTCCCCCTCTGCAAGCGGGAAGGAGGGGGACGATCGCGGACGGGGTTTAGGTGACCGTGGGGAGGAGAGTCGAGCCGCCTCGGGGAATGCACTCGCTAACAGAGAGTCGAATTGGCGGTGTACTGACTCCAGGAGACGATGTTTCCTTTCAGAGCGGGAAAGGGTGTCCAGGGTAGGGGTCATGCTAATCTTCGTTCCAATTTTAGTATACGTATAGCCGAAGCGTTCACAGGGTAGGGGCTGGTGACGGTGGTGCGGCTGATCTCGGTCACCCAGAGTCGAGGCGACTACGGGATTGCCTGTAGTCCCAGGCAGAATGGAGGGCTTTCGCGAGCGAAGGCTCCTCTCCTTTCACAGGCGCCGCTATGAACGAACGGCACGGGCCCCGTTCCCGTCGCCCTGGAGGCGCACGGAGGCCGAGCAGCCCGGGACCAGAGAGCAGTCTTCTCCGCCAGTGGTCGTCAACGGGAGCACGCGGACAGTCGAGCTCCGGCACAGTCCAAGCTCTCTCGGACGGGGCGTAGACCGCGGGCTGCAAGAAGTGACTTTGGGAACCCACCTAACCCTCCGTCGGGACAAGCAGCGGTCGCCAGCATCCCGCTCTCGTCGGGCAGTGTGGTGCTTCGCCTGCCGGACGTCGGAAGGCGTCCGTCCTCCACTCTGGGGGCAAGCGGGGACGTCTTAGATCCTGTTTCCCGCAGAGAAACGGCCGGAGCATTCCCCTTGTACAAGGGACGCGTGTAGTCCGTTCGGGAAACACTTTCATCTTTCCCGCTTTCGCTCCAGCAGCATCCGCAGGAGGGAAGGAGAACGGGAGGAAGAGGGAAGGACGCTCGTCGGGCAACGGACCTCCTGGGACCCGAAGTTGACTTGCGAGGTCCAGCGGGGATCTCCCGTGGTGGTGAGCGCCTTCGGATGCGTAAGATGAGCGAGCGACACGTCGCATGCACACCGCCCCGTTTCTTCGCGCCCGCGACATACGCGACTTGGCTGGAACGCGCTTGACGCCGCGCAGATGCGGCGGAGCGCCACTCGGCACCCCGTGCACGTTCCTCCCCCGCAATTTCTAGACGCTGCTTCCCCTCCAGATGAGGCGGCATAGCAGCTGAACAGGGGACAGAAGTCGTCTCCCGAATACCTTTCGCATCACCACGGTCATCCGGAGGGGAAGAAGGGTGGAGCAGACACCGTTTCTGGTGACCCTTCCCATCTTCAGGATGCCCTGAGGCGCCCTTCTCAGGGTGGCTCCTCCGAAGTCGTCGCACGAGGAGGTTGCGCGTCTGCGCTTCCGGATGCCCCCCCTCGAATGCCCCGGTGTTCGTTCACCGTGGGATGATACGCTGAAGCAGCTGCAGTCGAGACGGTGCGTCCCTCGGGAGATGCTGCATCACGGAGTTGTTGTTGTTGTTGTTGTTGTGGGGGGAAGGGGAAAAAATAAAAATGGGACTTTTGTTTCCGACTTGCAGGTCGGAAACAAAAGTCCAATTTTTCTTCCCCAGGAAAAACTGCGCCCCCTCCTCGCAATTTCTCTCAACCGCTACGAGCCGCTTCTCCTTTCGTGCCAGTGCTGCCGTGAAAGCATGCGAGGTGTGGGGGGATGATCACGCCAGGTTTCCCTGGAAACGCTCCTTCCCGTAGCTGGGAATTGCGCATATGAGGGGGCAGGTCGCATCCTTAGTCCGCCCTCTCCCTCTCGAAGTTCCGACGGCTTCGTCCGACGTGCCTGTGAACGCATGGCAGGTGTGAGCGGTGTGCAGAAGGAGGATAGGCTACCCTCACTGCTTCACTCATTAACCCCCCTGCCTGCATCAAGGAACTCTGGAAAATGCTGGGTACGGGGAAGAAAATTTGCGCCTCCTGTTTCATCGAAAGGGAGCATTTTCTGCGTCACCCCCCGCTCCCACTCGCAGCTGGATCAACTCCCAGAGCTCCCCCTCCAGGATGAACCTCTACCTCAGGGTGCCCATCGAGGAGATCGTCCTTCGCGCAGCGCCGCTCCTGCTGTCCTTGGGGAGGAAGGGAGGCTGGGACGAGCACCCTGGGGGAGAGCCTCTTCGTTCTCTCGCCTCATCTCGTCCCCCTTTTGGACTCATGAGTGATCCAAGGGGAGAGGAAAAAGAAGGTAGAGGGACCTTTTTTTCCCCACCTCCCTCTATGGACGAGGGGAAGAGATAGGAGAGGATAGGAGAGATAGGAGTGGGTCAGCGGGAAAACCTCGGATGGCAGAAGGCTGCCCCACTAAGGGCCTCACAGATCCCGAGGAACTCCTCTGTCGGTCCTCAAAGAGCAGCAGGGACCTCACTGGAAGCTGGGAGAAGAAGGAGGAGGCAAGGAGGAGAGGGTTGCCCCGTAACTGCTTCTCCCGATCTTCGGCTCCTGGAACTTCTTTCGGCGGTTCGAGCGGACAAGTGGGACTCTGAGGACACAGAGACATCGGAAGGAGAGCAGAGAGCGATCCTGAGCGGATCCCCTCCTACCTACCCCGGATTTTGGTGTTCCTTTTTGCTTGGTCCGGAAGGAGGAGGGAGGGGTCTCCCTACGCATCTGGATACATTCCGGTGGAGGCATCGTCGCCGTCCCAGTCCCTCTTCTCTCGCTTCTGGTGACCCTCCCTGCTGCTCCCTAGCTTCTCTTCGGAGCTCCTTCGAAACCAGCGCTCCCGATGGACCGCTCCTCGGCCATCCAAGGAGACCCGTCCTCGTTCCAGGAAGCGCCCTCGAGGGAGAGAGGGGAGCGGGAACATCCCCGAAGAAGAAGCGTTTTCTCGGGCTGCCCCTCGAATGCTCTTCCTTTCGTCTTCCAGGGCCCTGTCCATGAAGTTCAAGACCACGCATGTCCCACCCGGCGACATCCTGGTTCACAAGGGAGACGTCCTAACCTCTTTGTACTTCGTCTCCAGAGGATCCATCGAAATAATCAAAGATGACTGCGCCATTGCAATAATAAGTGAGTATCCTGGCTACCTTGGCAGGCGCGTCCATCCTGGGATGCCACCTGACGGCTCTGGCGGGAGGAGTTCCCGAAGCGCTTCAACGGATTCACCTCCTGGTGCGGTCCACCTGGAGTGCAAGCGGTGCAGCCAGGAGCTTCACTATCTCTTTCCCCCCTCCTCGAAGCGCCTCGCGTCCTCCCGCCCGAACCATCTTGGAGGCAGCGGTCCCTCCTTCAGGAGAGAGGAGGCGTCCTGAGAGACGTGCCGCACTGTGTGCCACCCGAGAAGGTGGTTCAAAGACTGTAGTCGCCAGTGCGACACGAGGCCGAAGGGCCTCTGTCACTACGGCGCGTATCTCCCGCGCTCTTTCGGCTGCGGTCCTGCCACTTCCCGGAGGAGGAGACGGTGGGAAGAAAAGCTTCCAAGATCCCGGGTGGACGTCTCGTGGGGAGGAGCAAAATCTCCTCTGCACTTTCCGCTTTCCCCGCTCCCGGACCAAACTTCCCCTTCCCATGGGATTCTCTCGACTCTGCTCACCAGAGAAGAAGCTCCCGTCTTTTTCCTTTCGAAGGGTTCTCCTGCTGGCTGATCTCGGATCCCGGACTCCCGGCCCTCTGATCTTCTCTTCTCTTACAGACAAAGATGACATCTTCGGAGAGAACCCGTGTCTGCGTTCTACGATCGGGAAGTCATCTTGT
The DNA here is from genome assembly GCA_036172245.1 of Raillietiella orientalis. Taxonomy (NCBI): domain Eukaryota; kingdom Metazoa; phylum Arthropoda; class Ichthyostraca; order Raillietiellida; family Raillietiellidae; genus Raillietiella; species Raillietiella orientalis. The sequence goes on along the minus strand of JAYWIR010000003.1, from coordinate 590,227 downwards.
GATGTTCGTGCCTTGACTTACTGTGATCTCCACAAGATTGTGAGGGACGATCTGCTGGATATCCTTGAGATGTATCCCGAGTTCGCGGAGTCCTTCAAGAGGAACCTGGAGTTGAACTACGACCTTAGAGACGTGAGTACCGGCGGCAGCCGCAGCGATCCGTTTTCGCTCCCTCTCCCTCCTCACCACTACCTCCTCACCAACACCCAGCCCACACCATCCTTTCTCCTCTTCGACGCAGAACTTTTCCCCCCTGAACTCTTCCATTCAGCCAGAGCGTTCCCTGGAAGCAGCTATCCCAGCAGCGCTCTGCGGATCGCCGTGGGTTGACTTCCGCTTCCCTTCTCACCCTGCCCCTCATTTTTGCGCGTCCCCCTGACTCCGGAAGGCTCTCTCGAGGCACCACCGAGCCACCTCCAAAGGCACATGTTCGAACGCGCCGGTGTCCCGCTCTCACCCAGAGGAAGACACAAAAGTAGCGGAGTGGTGAGGACAGAGGGGGAGAAAGGGGTGAGAGCGAAGGCGGTGGACGCGGGATTTCCGTCCGAAGCTGCACATGCGACTTCGCCTCCGCCGCTGGCACATCCAGAGAAGACGGTTGGGTGGTCCTGGAGCTGGGAGGGAAGAAGGCAGGTGCGAACGCCAGCATGTGGGGGAGGAGGGGAGCCCAGCCGTCGGTTCCCCGACCGACGTTTCTCCCGAGCGCGGTGTCCCGGAAGCGATGAGGAACCTGCCTTGACGCCGTCTTCCCTCAAGGACGAGCCCACTGACTGAACCCTCTCGCCTGCCTCCCTACTAGCAAGGGGGAAGGGGAGGGAGAGAGAGAGAAAGCTATCCTCTCCCAGTGAGAATCTTTCAGGAACTTTTCCCTGTCATGGACCCGACACGGGGTTAAAGTCGAGAGCCGGCAGAGATGACAAGGGGAGGGCGCAGAGGTGGGTTGGAAAAGAGGGAGCGGAGGCGCGGTCCCCCTTCCTTTGTCCATCCCTTGCGGTTCTCTGCACCCGTTCTGAACTGGATTGATCTCCTCGCTCCGTCTGGAACCCCCAGATTCCCGGACAGGGCACCAAACCGAAGTCGAGGGGTTGACGCCGTTCCTGAGAAGCGCGCGCACCTCAGCGGCCAAGTAAGGCAAGAAACGAGGGGGAAAACCTCCCTCTTCTCCTTCAGGGAAGAAGAGGGAGGGAGGGAGGGAGAGGGAAGGAGGTGAAATCCTCTGGGACCATGCGAAGAAGGCATCCGCGAAGAAAGGAGGGAGTCCTGAAGAGACCTCCAAGCCGGGGATCAAGGCACCCCGAGACGGGAGGGATCCGCGAAAGCGGCTGCGGCGGCCAGGGCCGAAGTCCTGAGGGGCAGTTTTAGGGGGTTGTGGGGATCCCCCGTGGGGGTTTCCCGTACCTTCCTCTCGGGAGAGAAGCGTCCCATCCGCCGCGCGGTTCAGATCAGCGGGAAGACGGCTCCGCGAAAGGACAGGAAGGGAGGGGAGGGACGAGGGGTCCTGGTGCACCTGGGGACGGAAGGCGGGAAAATTGGGGAGAGACAGGGAGCGCTCGGCACGCGAGTCGTTGGCTTCCCCCCTTCATGCCCTCCGTCCTCTTCCCTCCTGGGATGGGAGAAGAGGCGAACCGAAACCGAATGCTTCTCCCTCCTCCAGGAAGACCTGCCCGGAGTGGATCCGGGCATTATGAAGAACCGGTCTTCCTACGGGACCCGGGACTATGAGTTCAACGACGACGGCGACATCGACGTGCGGCGGCAGGCGTACAAACTACCCAGGGACAGGTACCGCGCCTTCTACCAGACGCAGAAGGCCATCGGGGACGCCAGCTCCATAGGCGAGGGCCTACAGGACGGACGCGAGGACTTGTAAGCACCCCCTTCCTTCCTTCTTCCCTCCTGTCCCTCCCGCCCCTCCCTTGGAACGATGGCCCGCCCGAACGGTGGACGCTCTCCGACGAGCCAACGGAGGGTTCCTTCACCCTGCCGCCACCGCTCGCCCACGCGGACTCCGGAAACTGCTCAAAGGTTGCCTTTCGCGCACTTCCGGTTGCTCCCCCCCCTTTCGGCTTTCTCTCTCTCTTTCCATCCACCCGCCCATCCATCCCGCTCCCTTCCGTCTCTCCCCTGGATCCGGGCGTTGTGTTCAGGATCTCGGCCTCCTTCGGTGCTCTTCGCCCTCTTCCGCCCTTCCTCTCGGCCCCGCACAAGCACAGGGAAGCAGGCAAGGAGAAGCCACACCTCTGGGATCAGCAATGACGTGCACGCGGTCCTCAAGGTCGCGAAACCTAGAAGTGCATGCTCTTCCCTTCCCTAGGAAACGACGGCGCTATGGTCTTTCGGGTGAACCAGGAACTCTTTCACGCGAGGCCCTCCCTGAGACTACCCTTGGGATGGAACGAAGCGAAAACCGCGTGGGGTCACCAGCGCACCCGTCTCCCTTGTTCTTCCATATCGTTCCTCCTCCCCGTCCCGACGGCGCTCCAGGAGGAAGACGGGCCGCCTCCTGAGGTCCTCCTGCCCCGCCCGAGGGGTGAGCACAGAAAAGCGCACCCTCCGAGAGCGGCTCGTGTGCAGGAAGATTGTCAAGGTCCCCGTGAGCGATTCCGAGGAAATCCCGTTCTTCGTCCTCTCCCAGTTGAAAAGGCAGCAGCTAAAGGAAGTCCTCTCCCTCCTCCTGGTCCCCCCTCCCCCCAAGAATGGGGTGGTCCGTTTCCCCGATACGCAACGCTCCCGAGGTTGCTCCGCGCCGCTTCCCACCTTCGCCCACTTGACTGACCTGGGGGACCTTGGTCCATCCGAGAAGGAGGACTATTCCTGCTTTCGGGAAGCGACCTCAGAGACACCACCACCGCCACCCTCACCCGTCCTTCCTTCTCCAAGCAGCGAATCCTTCTCCCCCTACTGGGAGCGAAGCAAGAAGACTCCTCCTCCTCCTCCCAGAGGGAGACAAGGGGGGGCATGACCTGCTCCTGACCCCTCTTGACCTCTCTCGCTCCTCTGACTGGACCCTCCCCCCAGATCGATCTCTTCTCTCGGTCAGATGCCACGGTGGTGGTGGATGGCGAAGGTTGGCGCCAGTGGGCGGCCGCTCCGCCCCGTGTAGGGCCGGCGGAAGGCGAGCGAGCGACCTTGACCTCATGCTCGCAAGGCATCAGGGGGTGCGCGGGCGCTAAGGCTGTCCTCATTGCAGCTGCAAAGGAAGGACCATAGAGCTGAGTCCAGAAAAGGCTGGCCAGGATGTGACCCCGCTGAACCTGGAGTTCAGGTCGAAGATCAGCAACCACTCTGTGACAGGTCAGTCACCGCCCTCCTTCCGCGCGCCTTCGCAAAGCGATGCATGACTGCGCTGCAAAGGATCACGTCCACTTGCACCCTCTTCCACCCACAAAAAGGGCAGGGGAGGGGTTCTCCGAACGCTCCGTCTCCTTCGCGGGCGGCGTTGATCTCGAGCTCAACGCGCGCCCAGAGCGTGCGACGGCAGCAAGTGGATCGCGCCGGGACGGATACGCTGGAGGGGAATCTGTCCCGCATCCTTTCCTCCGGGCCTCTCTCCTGCTTCTGCTTCACTTCCTCCCACTCCCATTCCCGCTCCTTTCTGAGAGACAGTCGGTTGCGCCGGGTCGTCTTGGGTGGTCGTCTCCCTGTGTTCCCCCTCCTCTTCCCCGTGCCATCTGTTCCGCCCGCGCACACGCATGGAAGCGCCGCCAATTTGCAGCGATCCGTTTGGAAGACGAGCGGGCGCCGGCCATGCCATCCCCTCAGCTCTTCCGGCCGCTCGCACGAAGATCAACGGCGCCACCTTCCCTTTTCCTCTTTTCCCTGCCCATCCGTATTCTTCCGTGTTTCGGAGCCGCCCACACTTCCCGCTCCCAGGAAGGAAGGGCTGAGCACGAGGGCGCGAGCCTAGACGCAGAGCGGGAGCGGCGTGCAGCACGCGGTGCGAACCTCCCAACCCGAAGTTCCGCCGCTCGGCAGCGGAACTTGCGCCATGGCCGCGCCGTCCCAGTGTCAAGGAAGTGGGGAGGGGGCCGGGGAGAAAGGAAGGGGAGCGTCCAAGGCATGCAGACCTCGTCTCTGACCACCCTGTTTGCTTTCAGGTATCCTTTCCAACCTGAAGCGAAGCATCACGGACCTGAGGCCCGCCAAGTCGGACAGGAAGGGAAACGGCAGTGACGGCAAGCCAGGTACTTGGAAGGCTGGCGGCGGGGCGCCTCTCCGGCGGGTGACTCTCGGGCGGTCCGAACGAAGGATGTTGGCCGGCGCCTCGCTTCGCCCGCTCCGGGGGAGAGCGAGCAGTCGTGGAAGCTGCCAAGGTTCCCGAGGACCTCCCAGTCCTTTCGGGAAGCATCAGCTGCTACCGATTCCGCGGTACCCGCATAGGAGACTTCCAGAGACCAGCAGAGGGACGCCCCGTAGCGGCCGCCGCCTGCCGGGAAGGATGGGTAGCACATCCTTCCCGGAAGGCGAGCGTGGGACGGGAAGGAAGATGAGGGACCGGCAGTTTCTTGAATCGGGGGTGATGAAGGGAGAGGGAGATCGAGCGGGGAAGATGGAGTCTCAGTCCCGGTTGGTAGCCGCGCTCGCGAGGCTGTCCCTGGGAATCGCCAATTTCCGAAAACAGCGGAAAGGAGGAAGGGAAAAGTGGTGAATGAGACAGCGAGTGGCTTCTTCCCTGGTCATGGACCAGCTGACGTCGCCAAGGTGGGCGCACCCTTTTTCTTCGGATGCTGGCGAGTGCAGTGACGAAGAGGGAGGCGGGGGAGGAATCTTCCCTGCCTCTCCCCTCCCCTGATTTTCGCACTTCTCCCTTCCTGCTGCCTTCTTCCTCTACGTGGGAACAGGCGATGTGCAGTCCGAGCAGGCGCCAATCGCCACCTCCGGGGTCGCGCGCCCACCACGGTGCTCCTGCAAAGAAGGGGGCGGGTGAGTTGCGCGTACCCGAGACGGAGGTGGGCAGCGGCACTGGCGTCATCTTGCGAGCCTGCGCTCCACCAAAGGCGCCCTTCCTAGGCCCCTTCAGCTGAAGCCGCACACTCTGTTTCCAGGGCGCCCAAGCCCGAGGGAGGCGAAGGTCTCGCGCCAAGAGACGACGAAGAAGAAGAGTTTGGGCGAAAGGAGGAAGACAGAGGCCACCAAGGAGACCGAGGACGGTACGTGGTGAAGGGGAAAGAAGGAGGGACGACAACCCCTTGGCCTACAGCTGCCCCTTCCTCTCCGATGCCTTCAGCGCGCATTCCCTTGCCTACAGGAAGAAGGGGCGTTCGACGGCGGAGGGGGAGCGCACCTGCGTTAGAGGGAGGCCGTCTGAGGGAGTGGGGCGGTCTCTGGGGAGGAGAGCCCACCCGATGAACGGGTAAGCGCACAGAGACCCTTCCCGCTCCCGGAGGATGATGCCGCGGGAGCTCGGGAATTTCTAAGACCCGCGGGAGGGGCAATCCAACCGACAGGGGTGCGGGCGTGGCCCCGCAACATGGAGCGCTTCCTCACTCGGATGTCACGTGGGATGGTGGCCCTAGAGCGACGCTCCTCTACAACTCCCTACCACGGGAATTGCCTTTTGCCAGCGGGTGGGGAAGCTCCTCCTTCTGGAACGGTGGGTGGGCGGTGGAAGTGGAGTCGGAACGGTCATCGCCACCGGGGCGCCATTGCAAGTCTGCGCTCCTGGAGCCTAAGCTGCGCTGCCTCTCCTCCTCCTCTTCCTTTCCTTCACCTCCTCCTCCACCACCTCTTCCCAGGGGGCCTGCCCATGCCCCTCGTACGCCATTGGCCGGCGACCTTGGGGACTCCGCTTCCCGGTGCACTCCCGCAGAAAACTTGAAGAAAAGCGCCGCCCCTCCCCTCCCTTTCTCTTCCGTTCGAGGCATTCTGTGAGCCTTCCAGGGGAGCGTGAATGAACGCCAGGGATTGGGGCGTTCAGGGAGGGAAGAAGCCGGCGCGAAACTCGGAAAGAAGGGGAATGGAGGGCCAGTTGGCCTCGAGGAAGCTCCAGCAAAACACCGTTGGCTTCCAGGAGGAAGGGACCTTCCCTTCCTCCTGGTGGGACGTTTTCTCCCACCTCTGGAGGTGGGGCACGAAAAGTGGCATCCTGTGACTCGTCCTTCCCCAGGAAGGGACTCTGGACTTCTCAGAGGAGGGAGGGAGGACTGAAGGGAAAGCAAAGGTGAGGGAGAGAAGCAGGAAGCAGAGGGAGCGGGGAAGCGACGCTGCTGCTCGAGACTGCCTCTCGCGAGGGAGTCGACTCCTGGGTCGTTGAAGGAGACACCGCGCGCGCGAGAGGGGTGACAGGAGAGGGAGAGGAAGGCAGGGAGAAAGGACAGGGAGGGAGGAGGACGGTTGCGGAGTTTGGAGAGGGAGGAAGGGCGCGCCCTCCATCCAACTCCCCTCCGGGTAGGGTCCCTGACTTCATGCGGGATCGGCAGCGCGAGGAACCCTCTCCCTGCTCTCTTCCAGGAAGGAAGCTTGCGGAATCCCAGAGCGATCCCTTGCGCCCGCACAGGAACATCGTCCCCAAGAATGCCTTCTCTCCCGGGCACAGCATCTCGTATGACGACCTGCAGGTGGGCCATGGCCTTCCCCTATCCAGGGCTGGTCCACTCATTCCTCCCCCCTTCCCCGAAGGCCCCGTTTCTCCAGAGCAGCGCCAGCCGGGTGGACGTTCCCGTCATCGTCATGGAGTCGGACGCCGCAGCCCGCATTTCCGGGATCAGGGAGACGGTCCAGGCTCTCTCCAAGTGAGTGGATGGCTGGGGAGGGGAGAGGAGGGAGGACGGTCCGGCCCCTGCGGTGGTGAGAAGGGCAGGAGGAGGGATACGGGTCTCCCTCCGGCTGGAAGCGGGCAACTCCCTCCTCAGCTTCACCCAAGGCAAAGGGGAGGGAGGGCCTCCTCCCCGTCGCTGTCGTTAAGGGGGACCCTTCTCTTCCCCCCGATAGGGCAGCAGAGGGAGGGACTGTCCCGTCGTTTCTTCCTTAGGCGAATCGACGTCCTGGAGGAGGGGATGAATAGGAAAGTCCAGGTCATCCTGAACGTCGTGCAGAGGCAGAGCGCCCTCCTAACGGCACTGCTCATCGCCAACTCCCAGGTGAGCGGAGAAGCCCTTCCTCCTCTTCTCCTCTCCCTTGAACCCCCACCCCCCCTTCCGAGTCTCTGCTGCTCACCTGCGGGAGATCTTTCCAGAACCAGCCCCACCAACATTCAGAGGGATCTTCGGACCTGGAGAGTCCGGCTGATCTCCCCTTCCAGGGAATCTCAGCGAGCGACTGGTGGTTCCCGAAGCAGCAGCAGCAGGAGGCGGTCGGGAAGGAGACATCCGCCATCCCCTTCCGTAAGGCAGATCCGGACGTAAGTGCCCCCTCTTGCCTCCCAGCGCGCCGCAGGCGGTACGTCTCCTCGACCCCTCCTCCAGCTGCCCGGAGGCAGGGAGGGACGTCTCGCCGGGAATTCATAGGGATAGAGGAGCAGAGAGCCCCCCCTTCCCACACCTGCAGATCGCTACAGGATCAGGAAGAGGGGCGGCTTTCCAGAATGCCCCCTCCCCCCAGGGGCCGGACCCAGGAGGCAGAAGCCGACGCTGGGCAAAGGAGAGAGAGAGAGCATCTTCCCCACACGCCACCACGAGGAGCAAAAAAGGGGTGGGAGTGACTACCGGGAGAGGCGGAAGGCAGCGGGAAGGGGTCCCTCAGCCCCGTACCCTTGAAGACGTCAGGAGGACAGGAAGACTGAGCGGGCCGACTCCGAAGAGACGCATCCCCCATCCCCATTCCCAAAGAAGGCTACAGGAAAGGAGGTGACCCCAGGGAAGAGACCCCGGTGGGAGGAGGACGCGCGCTCATCCTTAAACGAGAGATCTGAACCGGGGAACAGGATCTGGGCCATCCCCCCAGCAGCGAGACGCCGCAAGGGATCTCACTCCTGGGGCACGTGCGCGCCACACGCCCTCCTCCCTCCGCCCCCTCGAAGAACCTCTCCCCAAAGAGGAAGGTCCCGGGCCGCCCTCCGCGTCGGGCCTCGGGGAATAGCGGCGCGAGGGCCGCAGCTCCACGGCTGTCCCATTAGTCACGTTTCGCGGCAGCCCGTCTGCACATCTTCCTCCTCCGGGATACGTGACGTCTGGATCGAGACGGCGGCGGGATCGATCCGTCCTCCTCGCGTGCGTCCGTCCACGGAGGCGGACGTTCTCGATGTTGGGCCGGCTTCCCCTTCCCCTCCTTTCCTCTGTCCTCCCCCTCCCTCCCTCCAGAGGGCGGAGAGGAGGCGCGCCCGCTCCGCCCCGCGGGGGGCGCTCATATCCCCCCCCCCCCACACTAAGGCCACCGGAGTGAGCGATGGGAGAGGGCACGTGGAAGGGGCCGAAACATCCGTCGCAGGGCAGTCCGCGGGGAGGGACCCGCGCTGTCACAGGGAGGGAGGGAGAGGAAGACTCGATAAATCGACGCCGACCCTTCTCTCTCGGCGACCCTATCCTTCCCTCTCTGCCCCCCTCTCCCTTTTCCAGCCAGGAGAGCTGCCTCAAGAGAAATCAGGGAGAGAGGACCCCGGGAACGGGGTCGCCGCCAACCATTGCCCCGCGTCGGACGACCGGCAGCACCCCTCGGCGAGGATGCAGGTAGGCAGTGTGGGGGTCGCGCTATCATTTCCCGTCCGCCCCCAAAAGGGGAGGCGGAGTGTGGACAGGGAGGGTCGGGCGATCGCCAACCGCCCAGAGTCCGAGGGAAGCGGCTGGGGAGCCCCTCAGGGATCACCGTCCTCTCCGAACCCCCCTCTCCCTCCTCCCTCTCCGGGTGATCCCGCCCCTTCCTGTCGATACCGCCATCTCCCTCCCTCCCTGCCTGTCTCCTCCCGGTAGAGGGGCCGGGAGAGGAGAGATTGAGATTCCGGGAGCGCTACCCCGGGAGGGGGAGGGGTAGCGCGCGACTATCCCGGGAAACGGGAAAAACTAGCGGATCAAGGACTCTCCGGGAACCCTGGGAAGGGAGAGAGAAGCGGGAGGAGGGCCGGAACAGGGATCAGGGGGCCGGAGGACTGCGGGGAGGGCGGAGAGAAGGGAGAGTTCCGGTTTTCCCTTAGCTCCCTGCGCCGCCCATTCTGGAGGCCGCCGAAAGAGAAGCGACGCCCTCGCCCGGTCTGCCAGGGCCGGAATCGGCACAGACCCGTAGAGTGAGGGGGCGAGCTAGGGAAGACATTGCTGTGAGCGAAGCTCTCCCCACATTCCTCCACTCCTCCTCCCTCCTCAGGCAGGAGGAGACCTCCAAAGACCCCTGGAACTCTTCCGAGGGAGCCGGAAACCAGGCGGTTCGTCCCAGGGGCGCTCTGCAGGAGCTCCTACGGCCCCCGAGGAACTTGACCGCCGCCTGGAGGAAGTCGCGGAAGTGCGCGGCTCTGCTACGGGAGGCGCGCGGGATGGAGGCGAGGGGGGGTGCCTCGGAAAGCGTAGAAATCGGGACGGCCGGCGACCCCTTGACCGACCCCTCCCTCCCTCTCTCCTCGAAGGCGATCCCGCCCCTTCCTCTCGCCAGGTTCCTTTTCATCCCGCCCCTCCTTTTCGGCGATTCCAGGTAGCCGCCAAGGGGATCCCGTGCCCGGCAACTCGCCAGCCCCCGAAGTGCTCGTATGTGTGAAGGTGACATCGGGTCGCGAGCAGGCGCATCCGGGAAGGACGCTGCGCGCCGAACCGCCTCGGGGTAAAGTCTCACGGAAGAGGCGACCACTTGCGGAGGGGCATCCCAGGAAGCCGCGGACAAGGGTGCTCCAGAGGAATTCGCGCTGCCGCCGCCGACGTCCCGAGACCCCTCAGACGCCCAAAAGGGAGGAGGAGATGCTGCCCGACCCGCTACGCGTTGCCTGGACACCCGGACCAGGAAGCGCCCTCCTCTGCCCACCGGAAGCCTGCGAAGTCAACCGCCTACCGTCGGACCCGCTGGAAGAAGCGAGGGACTTCGCAACCCCTGCTTGACTCCCGAGCAAGCGTCCGGGCACTTCCTTCTCATCTCTGTCTCGACCGGAAGGAGGAGACCTTCTGGTCCACCATCCTCCCACCCTTGAAGATGACGGAAGAGATGAGTTGACTTGTGACTGAGGGCGGTCCAGCAGGCGTCCTTTAGGTGAAGCGACCCGACTACGGAAGAGACGCCAACGCTGACCCCTCGGGGCTTCCCGAAAGCCCCCTTCCCTTCTCCCTCCCTCCGCATCCCCCTCTCCCTTCCCGCCGCCTCCCCGCCAGGAAGCGAGGCCTGAAGAAAGATGGGAACGGGAGATTGGGGGAGGAGGGGGGGACATGGATGTTCCCTTCACGGAACCCTCTCTCCCCTTCTGCGGGACCCCCCTCCCGCCCCGCCGGCCGAGTCCGACGGGAAGAGAACAGCGGAGCCGCCTCCGGGCGTCCTGGAAGCGTGGCAACGGGTAGACGAAAGGCTACCCCTCGGCTCTGCCCTCTCTTGCAGACCCGGAAGCCTCGAGGTGGAAGGAGGAGGAGGAGGGAAAAGGGGAGTACAGAGGGGGGAGACGCAAAACCGGGGGAAGGCGGGGGCGTCACCCCTGACAACCAGAAAGAACAGCTCCAGCAGCAAGGCCCCAGGAAGGCAAGGGCGCACGTGGGCCACCACTTCTCCGAACCGGCTGTGAGCGTCTCGGTCTCACGAGACAGGAGCCGCCGGCTACAGGGTAGTCAGGTCAGCTTGGCCAACCGGAAGGAGGAGCGGCTACAGGCGCTTCCTTCCTGAGGCTGGAAGATGAGCGGCGTGAAGATGGTGGCGGCGGCGAGGCAGGGGGCTCTCTCCCGCGAGGTACCACCCGCCCCCCCGTGTTGGCGACACGAGGGTCTCCGGGTCATTCCTAGGACCGACGCGTGGGGACGTGACTCACACTCGAGGGAGACACGATGGGCTGTCCGCCCGCTGAGGAGGCGGAGGTGCCCTCCTTCCAGCACGATGACAGTGCCTCGCCGCGCGACGCGGCGAGGCACTGTCGACGCGCGCGGATGGTGCCGGGGAGCGCCGTCCTCTCCGGCGACGCTCCTGACCTCTCTAGGAACAGGCCGAGGACCCTGAAGGTTTCCTCACCGAAAACAGGTGCTGAGGTCTGCCGTCGCAGCATCACGGGAAAGCCTCGCTTCCATCCCTCGCATCCCTGAAACACCTGTCCGAAGGGAGGGAGCGAAGGAGGGGAACTTCGGTGGGAGCTTCTGCTGATGCTGTTGCTAAAGAGAGGTCACGCTGACTCCCTGGGGGCATCTGGTGAAAGGGATGCACCGAGCCTGCCGACTCCATGAGGCTCCGTGAGCGAGCAAGGGGTCAGTCCCTTCCCAGTCCTACGAGGAGGAGGTGCATCCGCCCTCGAGACTTTCCGCTGATCCCCGGAAGAGAGGGGGCATCCTAGGGTCGTTCCAGATCCCGGATCCGCTTTCGCTGCCTCCCGCGTGCCTCCGGCAGGTGGCGAGCAGTCGTGTGACGCGGGGGGGGGGAGCGTGGAACGGAGGGAACGCCCGCCGCCTCACCCCCCTCTCCCTCCCCGGAGGTCATCCTCTCCTCGAAGGTCCGCCCAAGGATGCAACACCGCCGATCGCGCGCGCAGGGGAACGGAAAACTTTTTCTCACAGCTTTTCCCTCCCTCCCTCCCCTTCCCTCTTTTCCAATGCGGAGTTCGAAGAACACGGAGGGCGACTTCGGTTTGCCTTCGGCCACACGTTTCCTTCGAATCGTCGGTGGGTCCGAAGGATCCTGGAGCATCCGACAAAATCAGAGACTGCCACCACCCGGGGTCTCCCATTCACCCGCCCCCTCGTGCAGAAGTTCCGTTCGCCACTCCGGGAGTCGGCGCCTCTTTCACTGGCACCCCGCGTATCGAATGTTACCTCAAGGTCGCGAGCCCAAGCTTCCGGACTGCCCGAGTGATCCTCTGGGGAAGGAGAAGGGAGAGAAGAAGGGTCAAGGAAAGGGGGGGAGCAAAACGGAAGCTGCTTCTGTTAATTCAGAAGGTGGTGGATGTTCGATTGACCATATAAGCGAATGCACGGGGGAGGGGGGAGGGGAGGCGGAGGTGCACCGCACCTTTTGAGGGAATGGCGGGCCACCCGCATTCCGGCGATTTCTTCGGTTCCGCTCCCCCAGAATGACTTCGCGGGTTTGTCATGGCAACACCCACACCGCGGCGAGAAGAGGAGGAGGAGGAAGAAGAAGAAGAAAAAAAACACTCACACGGTGAGAAGTAGCCCGTGCAGTCGCAGCGGAAGCGAAAAAGCAAACAAACGGGCACATGCACACACGCGTGCAGGCGCGCCACGCAACCTTATCTCCTCCGCCGTCCGAAACCAGGGAAACATGACAAAAGAGTCCCAGATCTTTCCGACGGAACAAGTGGAAGCGCTGCTGGAAGGAGAGCACACGCAATTTGGTTTTCCTTGACGCTTCTTGTCCCGGAGCCACGCGCTTTTTTCCCCTCCCATCCCGTCTCCTTCTCCCTCTCTCCCAGGAACCGCTGCATGCTGAGCTTCGCGTGGGTCCCGGGGAGGGGAACTGCCGCCACGACGAAGGGAGGGGACCGCTGACAATCCGGCCTTCCTGCTGCTGCTGCTGCTGCTGCTGATCGTATCGCGCGGCTTCCGTCTCGGGCGCACGCACACGCATACGCTCGTGCGAGTTGATGCATGAGCGCGGCAGGGCGACCTCGCGAAGGGAACCGGAAAACGCTTCACCGCGGCAACCGGTACCGAACAGTAAGAGCAATCCTCCCGGAAGCCGATACGCACTCCTGCTTTTTTTTTTCTTTTCTTGCTCCCCGACCGCTGCCTGCACTGCAAGCGTCCACCTTCGTCCAGCCTCGGCGAGAGTGCACGTCTTGACCGAGGGAAGGCCCGAATCCCAGGAATCCCGGAAGGGAGGATGACCTGGCGATGGGCGGACGGTAAGCGGATACGGCCGCATGTCCGGGCAACCGCCGAAACCCGGAGCGCGTCGTCACTACGTGAGCGCCGTCACCCCTGACGCGCTGGCAGGGCGGAGCTCACAAAGGCGGTCTCGCCCGCCCCAGCACGCTCCATGTGCGCGCCGAGAGATCGGTCGACGCGCAGGAAAATCCTCCAGAGGCTCGCGGAACGGAAACCAAGCGTTTCCGGCTGCTCCATCACTCCGGGTAGAGTGCGCGTGAAAACTTTCCTGCACAGGGAATTGCACGTGCTGCTTCCCAGGGGAGAGTAGAGCGGGGTAGCAGCGGGCGGCAGGGGCGAAAGGGTCGATGAAACGACGAAGATCCATTCCCGGAGGGAGAGACACCCCTTGCGCGTTTAAGCATCGAAGGCACATCGGACGACCGTGAAGTCCGAGAAAGACGCGCAGCTGGCGCAACCCGTAAGGGGGAAAAGCTCGACCGGGACCCTCTCCCGGCTTAGGTGTCCCAGCCAATGAGGGAGAGGCACTGCCTTGAGGAGAATTCGGGAAAACGCTGGAGAGCGGCACCTCCTCCTGCAAACCTGTCGAATGGTCTGTTGCACCCGCGACCTGCCCTTGCCACAAAGATTCTTTCCCGAGACTCGCGTGCCCCATTTCCTGTAGTCTGGAAACCCGAACCTGGGGATGCCCTCCTTTGCCCACCGGCCAGCCAACAGTCGATCATCGAGCGCCGTATCCGCCAAGGGAAGTGAGGGATGCGGGAGGGGGCAGTAGGGGTCTCGCAAACTCCACCTGCGTCTCTGTCCAGACCCTTCCCGGTTCACCCCCATGCAAGAACTACACGTTGCAAGAGACAAATAAACAATAAGCAGCCAAAGTCCTCTTTTTTATTGACTCAACGCCTTCGACGGAGCATGAGGGTGGCCGTGACTTCCGCCGGCGATTCTGACTGGGAGGAATTCCTGAGCGCGTTTTTGCATCCGTCACCCTTCCTCCGTCCTGAAACCGCTTGCCAGCGCTTTCGAAGTCCCCGAGTCGTGACGAACGGCAACTTGTCTTGGGCAGCACTGCAGATCCGGCGGCGACTAGCCGTCAGCTCGTGGCGACTACACGCAAAACAACGAAACGGCATGAAGAATGGAGCACTTTGTTTCTTCGGAGGGAGGGGAGCGGGGAAAAAACGACACGTAAAGGCAGCACGCCATTGCCTGAAATGCAATCAGTTACAGCCTTTGGGTGAGGCAGCAGAATTGGAAGAAGAAGAAGAAAAAAAAAAAAAAAAAAAAACACAGGAGAGGGAAAAGGATGAATAAGCACTTCAGAGATCAAAGAAAAGAATTCTTTGTGTGCCCTTCGTGGATGTCCCGGTTGCTTCCTGAGGACCGCTCCCACTCGCAAGGTGCTCGCTTGCCAGGCACTTGGGTTGAGTGCTTTTACTTTCGGTGACAGTGGAGGTCCTCTCTCTCCCCCCCCCCTCCTCCCTCCAAATTGGCATACCACCGTGCTACTTTCCGGCTTGAAGGCTTTGAATTAGTACCGCGCTTTGGCACAGGACCAAGTCACGCATTTCCGCGTGACATTCTCCCAACGCCACGACTATCCTATATGACCCGTGCTAAACCTAACCTCGTGCTTTTTTCATGTGACTGGGATTTCACGAAACTCCAATCATTCCACAGCCTCCACCTATTTCATCTTCTCTTCCGCACATCCGGCAATCATGAAAGAGACTTTCTTTGAAGAAGGGAGAAAGAAAGAAAGAAAAGGGAATGAGAAGCAGTTGTCCCGTTCGCTCTGAGTTACGAGAAGGCAGTGATGCAGCACGGAACTCCACGGCGGCATTCAATCTTCAGAAAGATAGCCGAGTAAAAGGGAAATACAAAACGACCACGCGAGCACGACGGGCGCCCATCGGGCTAGTCAATACGGCAGTCCGAACATCATTAGCGTTCGACAGGGAAGTACGCGGCTGGCACAGGAACGCGCGTGCAAGCCAGGGGAACCCAAACCTAAAAAGTCACATCTGACTGCTGCCGGCGCTCGGAACAAACGGAGAGAGTCTCAACAAAAGACCACATCAGACAAGGAGACTCCTCAGCAACCACGCTCCGTAGTTCCCTGAAACGCACCCACCGGGAAGGTTGCTATGCCTCCAGCCCACACGCATCTTTCACCCACCCACCCCCCGATAACACGAGCAACACTCGTGTTATTTTTCTCCACTTGAGCTCTCGCTAGGCCATCGACTGCGGTTCTGCATGCTCCCACTAAGAACCGATTCCAAACAAATTTCCGGTTTCTCCCGCATTCTGTGGATGATGGTTCCAGCTCGACACTCACCTCCAACAACATAAGAGGTGGGAGGGTGGGCTCGTGTACACTGAAATGTCATGGTACACTGAAAACCCATCCCGCATGTCTTTATGAAACCGCTCCAAGGTGGTAGCTGTAGTCTTCCAGCTATCCAGAAGACTGTGATACACCTGGAACACATTCAGGTCCCTCATGGCATGCTACCATGCCGCCCGCAGCTTCCACTTTTACGCTCTAAGCACAGATGGCGCTTGCAGCGTGCCTCGGGATGCAGGCAGGCTCATCCGGCGCCCCTGAATAATCCAGCAGGACAAGTTCCTGAGAAGCCGACAGCGTTGTCCGTGCTTTGCGTAGTTGGTCCAGCACGAGCACAACACCAGGGGCACCGACTCTCAGCTCATTCCCCTTGCCAGGCGGAACTGATAATCGCAAAAACAACCATGAAGAGAATTTTCTGCGAAAGTAAAAAGATTCCGCTTTGGAAAGCGAAACAACCAGAAGTGTCCTACTGAAAACACAATTCAAGGTTCAGGTCACTCGCCGGGAAACACCAACGCAACACCTCTGGAAGTCCCCTCGTTGAATGTTCTGAACGGACCGGTAGCAAAAAGCACAAATTGAATCTGTTGCCCTTCCCCTCCCTATCGTGTCTTCCCATGACGACCGAGCCTTTCTGCGCCCAGGTGCTGCACGTTGGTCACCGTGCGACTGCGGAGCGTTCCCCCAACTTCGCACGTCGCCTTCCTGGAGCTTTTTTTATTCAACGTAATACTTTCCAGCGTGTACGTACTGCTCTGCAAAGTACAAAGCATTTTTTTAATGGAAACGGATTTCTTGAAAATACACTCGGAAACAGAATCGTCCGTTTCCCTTTACCCTTCTGCGAAGACGACGGGCCGCCGTTGAAGTCCGTGCACGCGCGTCCTCCACTGAAAGAGAGCACAGTGCCCACGCGAACTGCCCTTCCGTTTTGTGCCCGTGTGCTCCACGGATAGAAAAACGGGTCCATATCCACCAGAAAATCAAGTGCGAGTCCGGAGGACCGGGGCCCCCCATTCGGCTCCCGCCGATTTCCGATCGTGCCGTTTGAACGGAGCTGACGAACCGCCCTGAACCTATTTTCCTATTTCTCCCCATCTTCGAACTGCCCACCGCAGGATGGAAGCTCCGAAAACTCGAGGAGGACGCCAAACGAATTCCTAAACCCCAAATATAGTGGAGAGATGAACAGATAAATAAATGCGGTCCTTTTGTTCTTCGACAAGTTCGCAGCTCCCTCAGCACTCGGAACCAAATTAGCCCCTACACGTCCTGAAAGACGACGGAATGAGATGGATTTGACAAGGGGCAAAGCGAATCAGTCATGGAGCGTGGCGTATCAAAAAGTGTCTTCCGAGAGAACGGCACCGGGGAAAAAGACACGAAAGTCGTGGAAACGGAGCAAAAAGGAACGATGGAGGCGTTTGCATTTTCCCGTGCCTCCGACTGCGCGCCTTTCCGATGCGTTCCTCGGCCGAACTGCCAACGGGAAAGGGAACGGCACTTAAATCTGGGCTGGCAGTGGGCGTTTGCGGGATTGGAATTTACAACAGGCACCTGGTAAACCGTACACCCCCGTATTCCCTCCCGAGGAAGACGCCGAAGTACGCATCCATCTGAATTACACCGTGAGGACACGTGCGGAAACGAACCCGCACCAGCAAATGCCACAATCAATATGGCAACGAAAAGATGTACATTCTACATGAAGAAACGGAAGTTGCTCAACATTATACGGTACGGAAAACGTCTCGTCAGAAACGACAGAATTGTGTACCCAGCTGTTTCTGAATAAAAGGCACACTAGGGGTGATTTTTGTCAACGTGAACCGTTAACACTACATTGATCCCAAGACACGGTGCCGCGTGCAGGTATGGTGAGAATGGGGGAGGAAGGAAGAGGGGGGTGGGCGGGAAGGGCAAAAATCATCCACTGCAAACTTCCGTGAGCCTTAAATCAATGGAAACGCGGAAACGAGTTGACGTTGAAAAAAGTAACTTTCACTTCATTTGGAGAACCGTCTAGATGTCCTCTTAGCAAAATTCCACGCATCGACTAGAGGGGGTCTGCGGAAAATATATCACACGCCTAACGAATAATTCTACACTGTTTCAAAATAGCTCATAAGATTAGAAAATAGGATGTCGCTAAATCCATCCCCATGGCGCAAAATGACGATGTTTGCCTTCGAGGGTTGACACTTCGTGAATACCATGAGCACAACCATCCGTCTCGCGTGGAAACTGTTGAGCGCAATAGGTTCACGAACAAGAACTTGCAAAATACATACAACATACAGCTTTTGGAAACGAAAAACAAAAACAATAATAATAATAATAAACCCAAGGGTGGAGATCTCAGCGTCAAAGACTCATGCAAGCGCCTCGGTTCCTGTAAGCACCACATCACAGACCAATTCAAGCACCACCTCTCCCTGTGTGAAGGGAAGGAAACCTCGCCCGGCATGCTGGTAACACACCCAAAGCAAAGAAATAGGCCCGAAACTCTATGGGTTGGCGCACCCAACTGCTGGTCAGACCATCCGTTTCGTAGAGGTCAAGCATTCGACTGAACGGAATGGGAGCAACGTGGTGGCGGTGCAAAGGGTTAAAAGCAGTCCAAAGGATGCACAGAGGCTGCTCACAGGCAAAGGACCTTTCATCACCGACCCGAAAGGCAAAAACAGCAGCAGCAGGAGCAGCAGATGTTAACACGGAAGACCCCCACAAGTTCTACTAAAGGACGATAATTCGGAGCGCCTAGCGACGTACGACGCTTGATTTTCACAAAATCACTTAAGCTTCGCAACGAACGGATTTCGCAGAATATTGTGAAATCAAATTGAAAAATTCAATCCCAGGAAAACAAATCAAAAACTGCATTTTGCTCATAACCAATCGATGAAGAATGCATTTAGAGGAACGTATGTTGTTGAGCCGTTCTTACAAGATCCAATCATCTGTGACCAAGTCATCTTCATGCATGCGTTTTCCTCTCTTTCATTCTACTGCTTGCTTTAAAATCTCGCAAAAACATTTGCAGCCATTTCATCCGACACTTTCGGAGGTTTTCGGAATTTTTCACACATTCATCGCAATGCCGTAAACGACATACACACTTAAGAATTACTTCACGAGTGTGCTTTTCAAAACAAAATCATGTTTTCCAAAGGTCTTAATTTGATGTTTCACTATCTACTTACTCAAGTTACAACTACTTTGGTCATTTATAAGCTATTGCTTGCTGCTCTACTGCACCAGTTTTGGTTCAAAATGTGGGCATGTTGTATGCAGCCAGCGCATTTTTGTCAAATTTCATGTCACACTTTCCATGTGGTCTGAAAAACAATCAATCTCTTTCACGTGCTTGTAAATGGCATTCTTCTATCATAAATCTTGAAAGAATTTTCTCTCACAAGCTTAAGGGCATACTCTCACGTCTCATGTGCAAAAGTCTTGCTTCAGAAAATTTTTTTTTTTTTTTTTTACATTCCGTAATTGAAAACACATATGAAAAAATATAAGCAGAAGAATTTTGCAAACTTATCAATGGTTTATCATTTCCATTTGTTTTTTTAACAACACTGGGACAAAGTCCTTAATTTAATTCCTTGTAATAAAATACTGAGCAAAGTTTTATAAAATGAATCTGAATTACCTTGAAGAGATATATATAGGAAGAAATTCACAGTCACCAATACAAATAAAGTACTCTAATCATGAGCACCATTAAACAGGTAGGAGGTAGACTATTCGAAAAGTTTGTATTGCATAGTTTTTTCACTAGCACCTTTCCAACAACTTGAAATCATATCTCTGCATTTCAAAGGAAGGTAACTAATCTGAACAAATGCATCTGGAAGGCAACAGGCTGGTAACACCACACATGCTGTAAATAACTGCACTAGAATTTCAGACTGAAACCAGTAGGTTTCTGTTCAGCACCAGTCAGATGAAATCCCATCTCATCATCTGTCTCTCCCAGCTGCTTGTATTGCCTACCACCAGATGGTGCTTTGGGACTATGAGCATGTTTCCTGTGTCCTTTAATCATTTCACTTTTTGCTGGAAATGTGGGAAACATGGAAGGGTCTTTTGGGAAAGGTTTCTCTGTGAACCACTCATGTTTGAGAGCATCTTCAGCAGTTATCCTCCGATTAGGGTTGTATGTGAGAAATCGATTGATAAGATCGAATCCAAGGTCTGTCAGCTTGTAGTCAGCAAACCTGTTTCGCAGTTTGTTGTAAGGGTAGTCTGAGAATTTAATACTCTTTGTTTTCGGAAGACGACTATAACCAGGCCAAATCTTTTCATTAGGAGTCCCTAGGTCCTAGAGTAACTAGGCATTAAAAAAAAGAAAATGAAAAAACACCTACCATAAAAACTTTGTTGAGCTGCTCTATTTCTGACTTTCCAGGAAACAATGGATTCATGAGTAGCAGCTCACCAAAGATGCAGCCAACTGACCACATATCAATAGGCACTGAATAGAGCTCCTGACCAAGCAGAAGCTCTGGTGCCCTATACCATAAAGTGACTACCACAGGAGTGTATTGTCTTAAAGGCGAACCATATTCACGGGCCAGACCAAAATCGCCCACTTTCAGGACCCCCCAATGGCTAAGCAGTAGGTTGGAAGTTTTCAAGTCTCTATGGAGAATCCAGTTGTCATGCAAGTGTGCCACAGCACGCAGCAACTGCAGAAGGAGGGTCTTGACTTCACTGTGGACAAAATGAGTCTTTTTCTCTCTCATAACTTCCATGAGAGACTTGAGATCATGCTCAATGTAATCCATTACAATATAGATTTTGTCTAGATTACTACCAACTACAATCTCACGCACTGTCACAATATTGGGATGCTGTGCTTTCAGTAATGTATTCACTTCACGAAGAGAAGTAATCGGGAAACCTTCCCTTTCCTGTTCCATCTTTAAGCGCTTCAATGCCACTATTTCATTAGTACGCTTATCCCTGCCTCGGTACACAACACCATATGCTCCCTCTTCAATTCTGTAGAAAATGCAATCAGAGCTACATGACATGTCACTTACTTGTTGAGACAGTGGAACTCCTCCACACTACGACAGCCCTGCAAACCTGGATAAAAGTATGGCAGCTCCTCCTTGGGAAGCTGCTTGGGAGAGGATACAGTAGATATGCTTTCCCCCTCTTTTGCTTCATCTTGCAAAGCTACAGGCAGATCTACTTGACCAGACACATCACCATTGCTTCTAGGATCCACTTCTTCCTCATTGAAGTGTCCACTATCTGAACTGTGAGAAGATGGCTGTTGGTCTTCCTCATCACCATCCTCTTCCTCCTCCTCCTCCTCCTCTTCCATATCTTCCTTATCGCTTCTATTACCTGTTATTCCTCATAATGATGAACCACTGATCCTATTTTTGTTTAGTTCTCACCTGAGTCATCACCCGATGGCATGCTGCTTCTGCTATCTGGAGAGCTGGGCACAGATGCATCTTCATCTTCTACTTCACTAGCTTCATCAATCTCCACCACATGGACATTTTCAGCACCATGCAGTCTTTTCTTGACTACTGGAGTAACTGCTAGAGCAGAGTCATCAGCAAATGCCTAATGCAAAACCACTAACCTCTAAGGGTATCTACAACATCATGCTGTGAAGTAAAGGAGCCCAAACTAGACCTCAAAGGAACTGAGTCTTTCATGTGAACAAGGGATGCCACCTTTGCATCCAAGCGGGTGGCTTTTTCTTTTTTCCTTTCCATTTCCCTTCTCCTCCTCCTATCCTCAAGCTCTTTTTTTGATTGCTCTTTGAGTTTTTTCCTTTCTCGTTCTGAAAAGTATACATGTAGAGATATTTTAAAGAAAGTTTTTTTTTAAGTATTCTGAATGCAACGCTTTCAGTATACTTTCTCTCTTTTCAGAGAAATGGGACACAAGGAAAGAAAAAAACTACCACAGTCTGGGAAAACAGCCCCCAAACACTTGCTTACTAAAATGAAATACCTGCTTGAAGAAAACGTTCCCTCCTTTTTTCTTTTTCAGAAGTCTCCTTCCCGTATTCTTCTTTCCTTTTAGTTGTGTTTTCCCAATCATGTTCTTTCTGATCCCGAAGTAGTTTCTCACGAAGGTCTTCTACTTCACTGCTATCCCAATGCCTCTCATGCACTCTGTGACGCTGTTCATCCCGATATTCCCTGAAACAAATAAATTAATAAATAATGTCACTCAAACCAAACTTGTACATTCTACAAAACCCTACATGTCAATACAATATATATTCCTTTTTCCATGCCCAAAGGAAAGGGGACAGGAGCTGATCAACAACAGTATCCTGATACATCAAAAAAATTGGCTTGGAAAAGCTACCTTTACAAAGATTTCAATTTTCATGTCACTTATTTAAATTACGTTCTCAAATGCAATTATTTTCGTTTCATAAAAAATTCGCATCATTTAGAAATTAGTAATATTAGTATATATATGTATGTATGTATGTATGTATGTATATATATATATATGTGTGTGTGTGTGTGTGTGTGTGTGTGTGTGTGTGTGTGTGTGTGTGTGTACAGGTACACATGGATCTTACTCTTTGTAAACTTGTGCTAATTTGAGATTTACACATTTTTCTTATTCTTCATGAAACACACTTTTCCCACATCCTTGCTTTATCTTTATTTTATTGATTTAGACTTTAGTCTCATTCATTCTTTTTCTCTAATAACTGTCCAGTTCTGTGGGGACAGGAGAATTCAAAATAAATGCTACACACCTATAATGCTTGTAGTAGTCACGTACTCTTTCCTCACGAATATGATTTCTGTGTCGACTACTTTTAATAGAAATCACACTTTTTCTATTTTTCTTTTCTTTACGATCTTTTCTATGACTTTTATCCTTGAGTCTTTCTTTCTTATGTTTTTCTTTAATTGAATGATGCTGAGGTGGCTTGATGTCCAATGATTCATTGTTTTCACCCTCAGAAGACACATTACTAAGAACTACAATGGCAACAGTGAAAATTAAATCATCAGTACCTTAAGTCACTATGTACATGCTGGAGCAAAACTTTTTCATCAGCTATTTCACCATCTTCACTTTGATCATCAATTTCCATTATAGGATCTAAAAGATTTAAGTTTCAGGGGAAAATGGAATACCTCATGTTTAAAAACAATACAAACAAATTATTTCAGAAATGACACAATATTTATTTATTCAAATACGCATTCTGATATTTGGACAAATTGAAATACATGCAGCATAAATTTAAAAAAGGTATCAACAGCATTTTCGTTCATTACATTCTGATTATAGTAATTGATAAAACTTGGTATTAATAACAAATGGTTCACTGAATATAATACCTGAGTTCATGATAACATGAAACCTGGAAATACTCAATTAGTAAAGCAGAAATTTTGTTAAGTGGGGTATTTGAGTAGAAAACAATATACCTAATTTTCATAATTATAAACGCGCAATGATGCATATTTCTCTAATCTCGATTTTTGGTGATTTCATTGCGTGCTTCGCCTGTGTGATGAATTAACCAAATTAACTTACAATTGGAATTCATTTACTGCGTCCTTTTGGCATACTTCAGGAAACAAACAAACAGAAATTTAAGGAAGTCGATTCTAACACATATACATGAAAATATATGCGATAAAAGTTAGGCTTTGCTTTTCAAAAATGAAACGAACGCACTGTCGCAGTTATAAAAAGCACTGAAAATTCTCAATTTATTGAATGCTAAAACAAAAAGGGAGTTCACAAATTTAGAAAGGCCTTGACACGTAAACTTGGAGCAAAGATTAAGATCAAATAGCCTTCAACACTACTATCTTCAAATTGCATTAAAAACCAACACAGCCTGCACCACAGAAAACATCAAACCTCATGATAGGAATACCAAACACATCTGGATGCAATGATTATAAAAAGCATCCAAATTTACAGAACCGCAGTTTAAGAGTATAGGGATCCATATAGCCACTTAAATTTATCGTTATTTTCTACCTGTAGCAGTGAATATTTGGATTCGTTTGAAGAATATTAAAACTAATGCCAATAAACACCATTAAGTGTACACGATTTACAAAATTTATTCAAGCGAAAATTAGAATTTAGAAGTTTGTAGATTGCACTGAAATTACAATTTGCAATTCTTAGAATAATTTATTGGATATGAACCTATATTGTACGCAAAATGATTAGTCAGAAAATTGAATTTACAACAAGTCTGTGAATATAATAACAACCAATGAATATCGACCAATGTCCTCTCACATGTAAACTGACGAAGCAAATGCAAGCATCAAATTAAAAAAAAAAACGCCAATTTTTCAAAAGAAGTTAGTATTTCTATTCGTTCTTCACCAGTTTCAGTGGCATCTCTTGATATGGGGATCAAAAGATGATGAATTGTAATTTTTATGAATAATTATCTATAATAAACTAATCAGATGCAACTGACGGATAGAACTCAAAACCTAAATGAAAAAACATTAAAAATATTCGCCGTGGTTTCCGTTTTTGAATTTCTTTTGCTATGTAGTATTTAATGTGTGATTAAGCAATCTACTCTTCATTCTTTCCATTTCTCGTAAAACATATCCACATTATCCCAGCCTTTCGAAGCAATTGATAATTGAACGAGAAAAAAAACTTGTATATTTCTTGGATGAATCTCAAATTAGCTGAAGGAGTCTTCAGTCCTAAACGACGTTAGCTTCATAGAACAGCGATGTCTAATGGACACACGTAGAGAACTCAATCTCACAAGTGCCATCATTGTTAAAATAAACTTTGCACTTATGCTCATTAAACAACATGCACAAGCACAAGGAAACAACTGGAAAAAATTTTAAATTGTGAAGCAATTTCTTAGATTTCTTATAGAAAGATTATGATTGGTCTGCACATAATAAAATAAAATGGTCTATCAATATTTGCCACAATTGGAAAACATTGATGTACCAAATGATAACTGAAGCAGGGACAGCAAAGTACTATTATGAAATCTGATTTTGCGGGGTCGATTTTTCTTGCAATCATCAGGAAAGGACACGTTTGTGTTCAAATGATCTTTTAAAAAAAATATCTTGCGTCAAAGTAAGATCTCTTTCCTTCATCGCAACACCGATTTTTCCGTCCGGTACTCAAAAGATGGTTTTCAATTATTATAAGTATTGAAGTAAATTTCCGACATTGCCTTATCTTCCTCAACCCAGTCTGTTATCAAAAATAAGATCAGCTCAGCTTAATAGCTCGGCTTAATTACTTTCGTGGTTCACTGACTTCCTGTAGGAACTATCTGGAGCTTCGGGTTTAATCACGAGATCCCAGCCTTATCCTTTATCATTTCATAGAATTAACTGAAAGTAGTTCGCAGGTGTTTAATAAGAACTATTTCATATTTCCAAACAGCAAAGCATAACTGGATCCCTTCAATGTGATGAAACAATTTGTGAACAGTTTATAGTCACATACTATTTGATACTTTTATTTTTCATAGTTGGTTTTATTTTCTAATAAAAAGCTGTATGCTTTCAAAATGACTCTTATCTTGTATAACATACTGTCGAAAGATCTGTTAATTTGTTATGCTTTGATGATCCAATCAGATTTGGGGAGGTTTCATCCGAGGATGCTTCCAAGTATTCGGTGGTCACCATAAGCAGATCGTCCAAAGACTGGACGTCGAGATATACGTATGTTCATATACTGCTTATTCGTTTTAACCTTGCGAAAACGAGGCTTCTTTCTGGATTTGTTACGGACAGGGCATACTGTTGCATCATTTTAGGGAAATAATTTTTAGTTTTCGCTATTTGTTTTGCGTAGTGTGTAGGCATTATCGTCTCATTATTCCTTGGACAAAGTGAGCTCCTTTGTTTTTGTGCTCCTACCAGCTTCCCCTTTTTTGTGAAGAAACGGATGTTTCATATTCACGGTTACGAATAACGAGTAACATAAATAAACGAACTGGCGGTTTTGGAAACTGCCGATTGTTGAAAAGTCCAAATAGTCACCTCCAGAGAACAGCTTGATATCGTGTTGCTTTGGTATGTAATTATAATTCACAATAGGTCCAAAATGTATTCAGTGTTCGTAAGTATTGTGTAATGAACAAAGCGACGTTTTTTGTGGATATTTAAATGGATAGCTTGAAATCAACAATGTGAATGGGTTTATTCTGTATATAAGTGGCTATAGTTATATTCTGCAATAATATCGGAAATATGTTTGCATGGCACAAAACAAATCTGCAAGAAAAATTTCGCCATTGATAGCAAAAACTTTATGTAATGTATAATTTTTGAATCCATGATAAGGGCTAATAAAATAAATTAAATACAATATGACTGACTGGACGGCATCAAAGTATCACTTTTCGTTAATGAAACATAAGAAGGCTCACACAGATAGTAAGCACCAGGTGTGTTGGCAACACATCTAATCCACTATCAAAATCAAATACTAAAACTTGGGTTTCTAGAGCTTCATAAGGATTAGATCCATCATCAAAATAAAGTGGGCATTGATCCCGTTCTCTTTCATATACAACCATATGTAGAGCAGCACTTGCACCTTCAGTATGATTCCAGGACTGGGCAGTTTGCTGAACACTACAAGATGACCCTAAGGATTGTGACATCAATATTCTGTCCAAATCAGCTCTTTGATACACCCAACAGCGATAACTGAAGGCATCTCGTACATCATAAGTGATCAGATATGACTTAAGATTTTCTTTCCAAAAACCTAAACAGGTAAGCTTGTAATCAGGACGAGCTGGAAAAATCTGCATCAACGGAAAATCATTAGCAAACCATCTTACTATAAATATCAATAGGCCGACCAATTTTATCCACAGCAACACAGTAATCAGCATCAATAGCAATTTCCTTCTGATTAGTGTCACATACACTGAAATCCGATATGTTTTCTTTGCAGTAATACAAATCAATGGGATTCTGTGTCACACCATCCAGAATACGACTCTCAAAAGGGATTTCACCATGCTGGGTGAAATTGAACTTTCCAGCTATTGGACAATGTATTGGAACACGTTCTTGAGACACCAGAATGTCATAGAGCCAATCCTTGAGACTTGGAAAGGCTAACCATGCACATACAGTGCTGAAATCATCCACAATGAACTCCTGACTCTTCCTAAAGCGAATGATATTATGATGTCGTGGAAGAAACTCAAAGCAAACGTACTCCTTTTGACTGGAAAACAGAGCATTAAATATATGATGAAACTTAATTCTCAACTAACCAGCCTAGTATTCCAAGCCTGACTAACATGAAACGAGTCCCTCTCTGCTCTTTGCAAATATAAATGTTTTCCCTGTATCTTCCTTCATCAGGATAAAATCTCTCTACCATGTGGGTTTCATTTATCTGTACTTTTGCATCCAAATTGGCTGTGTTAATCCAAGTTCCAGTGAAATTTTGTGGGAAACGACATCCCGGAACCACGGTTTCAGGCTTTGCTGAGTTAGAAAATAAACCTAGACATAAAGTGTGGAGGAGAGTACCAGGTGTTAGACGAAGTCTCTCGGGACTGGATTCAGGTGTCTTAAGAATATTACATTCAGCTGTGATAGACACACCCATAAACAAGTCGTCATCACGATTGCGTAAGAAACATCGATATCGTTCATCTGGTCTGGACTCTCTTGTATTGGCAACAGCAAAAAAATGATTTTTACCGACTAGCCAGTCTCCCAAACAACTATATTCAGTAACTTATGGTTCTATGATCAGTGTTGTTCTATTTACTTTTCTTACCTTTGTCTTCTGCTCCTTTCATACCAGGACAGTGTCTATAACTTATAGTAAACTTCTGATTGGTAATAAGAAATTGATTGCCAGCCTCTTCACAGGAAGTGATCAATGCTTGTGGGTGATTACACTCCCCAGTAAAACGGTATCGGTTCTGGTAAGCAAACTGCCAGACTCCCTCTACACTAGAGCGACAATGCTGAGCAACATAGTTTTCATTGAACAAAGTAATCATTTCAGTATCATACTTCAATCCACCACAGACATTCTCCATTGAAATATTTTTTTCGATATTAAGGCATCCAGCTAAAATATACAACATTAAACATTTATAGTTATACATTCATTAAAAAGTTTTACTTATTGGAACTAATGTGCACAACAAAAATAACAATACCTAATAGATTTCACAAACATATGACTGCCTATCCTAACATGGTATAAAAAAGCATTCACATTTCAGTCACAATAAAATAAACTCTTCCATACTGAAGCACAAGATTGCAAGTTGATTGGACAATTGATTAATCTGATGAAATTTGTGTGCATATACCCTTTCATAATACATGAAAATTGAGCAGAAAAAAAAAAAAAAATTGGAACATCACCGATTTTAATAAATTAAGAACTCAAGGAAAAAACTGTTTGCATCAATTTTTGGCATAAACTCATACAATATTTAGAAAACCGATAATATTATACCAATGCTTCAAAAACTAACAATTACATTTAATCATAGCAGAATTACATATACAAAAGAGGAAAATATTTCAATACAGATTCAATGACAATAAAGTTGCTAAATACCTATGAAACAACAATTTGGTATAGAAGGTTCAAACATTGTTAATCTCAATCACTTGCTATCAGGAGACAAGCATCACAACAGTTTCTTAAATTATGCAAATAAGATTACATTAGCATAATTTATGAAACACATCAAATTTTTGGAATTTACAGCTCTGATAGCTCATAATTTTCCTGATTTTGTCAACACAGCAAACAACTGCATTCAGAGATACTAGACTTTGTCAGTTTCTCTGTTTTCATGAGTATCACACATAACAATGCACTCCTCTACATTTAATGGATTGTATTGGTTATGATCACCACAGGCAAGGTTAGCCATCTTTCATTACCACCAGAGAACTTGACAGTGACTCAAAGTGTACTTGAAACTCATGGTATCTCATAACTTTCAAAAAGGAATCTGTGAAATTTTGTTTCATAGTATTGATGCAAAGCTTGGGCACACTCTTAATGTATGAATACCATTATTGAAAAAGCAAAACATCTTGAAAATATGAATATGATCAGAAAGTATCAATAAATCACAAGGTCCATTTAGGATATCCATGAGAGATAACTCCATTAGAGTGGTCAATTTTATTTCATAATAAGAATCATTAAAATTTCGGATGTCATTTGAGCACATTGGTAACTTTCATGAATTATGCTACCTAACATTCAATACCTGTTAAGTCATTCTTAATATAACTTTAGGTCACATTCCCACATTTGGGCAGTCAATTTGCATTTATAAAACAGACAAGAGATCAACAATTTATTCAATCATGATTATCGCATTTTTTTAATTTCATATCCCTACAATCTTATTTATGACATCAAAAAACCCCCTTTGTAAAATACCTAATTCATTTTATCAATCAAGTGTTCATCACAAAACACTCTTTAGAATTGCAGTCCATTAAAATTTTTGAGCTACAATGTAAGTTTGCACTTTTTAGCATCAAACAAGATTATTCAAATTAATTTTCCATTAAGGACATTATACTATATGGACTCTCACTAGCTTCTTTTTAAGTTTTAATCTGATTTCCCAACTCCTAAAGAATAGAAATTTGTTTAATTGCTTCCCAGTTTCAGTGCACATGATGTTTTTTGTTTAACTTCATTTATGTATATCCTTGCACACATTCAATTCACTAAATAATACAGTTTAGTGACTTCAATTAATTCCTATATTTGCCAAGTTATAAAATATTTTTCCTGATTGGAATTTTTTGATTTAATTTTTTCTTTATTTCCAGAATGCAACTGAGCCTTGTAACACCTTACTCATCTTGTAATACCTTTTGTGTACTCCATGAAATTTCATCCATCATTATACGCTATTCCTGCTCTATCTTATAACTTTGATTATTTCCTCTTGAGTTTATTACTCGTTTTTCATCTCTGTGTTTTTACTAGGTAGCTTGCATACCTTCACATCAAATTTTCCAGTACATACATTCAGCAAAATAAATAATTATTTGCTTTCATACACATACTGAAGCTACTGTTAGAATAATCTCTCTTTCCAACCTCAATTACTTTTGGCCTATGTTTTTAAACAATAACATGAATCATACTGTACTTATCAATGAAGGATGCTTTTGTCTCTTTATTAACAAATTCCTCATTCAACTCCACTAGTTCATCAATTAATAGAATCATACTCGAATTTTCGATTCCTATTACTCCGAGAATCCAATCCTTGGGATTCCTGTGCAGCCCTGACTTGCTCAACATACTAATTACAAGCTCATTAAAGTTCAGTACAAGAATCCGATTCTTCATGTCCTTCCCCAAATTTTCTTTTTGCTACCTTCCAGGATTTTGAAGTTTAGACACTTATATTCCATTAGTTGGTGAGAGAGTTTTTTAATTGTATTCCAAGTATCTTCATTACAGTGAATTCTATTGTGATCTAAATTTTTCATCTAAACTGATAATAGATCTCCATATGCATTCCATTATATTAATCAGCTGTTCTTTGTCCCAATACCAAAGTTCTGCTATGTCTTGCTAATTCCCCCTCAATTAACATGTAAATGTAACGTCGATCAAATCTTTTGGAGCAATCAATTTCTTATGGACTTTGAACAAAAACCTATTTGATGTCATTTTTGTTCTAATTTACAATAAATTATGGAACTGTGGATAATTTTCCTGTGTAAGTACAATCAACTCATCAGGAGAAGCCCAATATTCTTATAAAAGATTGTTTATTGATACATCTGACAATCTTTTGTTATCTTGAGATCTTCTCACCAAACTTTTGTAAATTATGTTTCCATTCATTAGAGAACCAAAAATTCCTTGTCCAGTATACGTATCTGTTACTGTGAATGCATCCACAACTAGGTTTGCATGTACGTATAATACATGATCCTCTGCATGTTTACACAAAAATTCAAATAATTTCCATAAACCTTTTCTACCATGACTTCTTGCTCCCTACTTTCATCATCAAACAACCAATTTAGAGCAGTATCAAACTATTAAATGACTTTCAAATTCCTCATTTTGGGGGAACTCAACAGTTCAGTGGTCACATTTATATTAAGCCTGTAGTCTATTAATTTTGGGGAAAATACTTACAATATAACAATGTAATTGCTTTTTTTTCATATGCCTGTGAGATGATCACATTTGGTATATATGAATTAAAAAAATCAAATATTCATACAATATGATTCTTTTATTACTGGAACTATCTATCCCAAATATGTAAAATCAAGCTACATTTTTTTTATTTTGAATTGTAATTTTTCAGTGTTTTCAGAAATCTTCTACAACTGATGTAAAATTTCACTACTGAGATTTTCAAAAAATCCGAAAGATCATAGTTTACATAAGTTTTAATTCAGTTCCTTGCATCAATGGGTTCGGAGCACTTACTTCAATTCCTGCTTATCAGACCATAAGGATTTTTTGTATCTTTTTCAATTATATGGAATTAATATTGAACTCTTGAACACTTAACCATTTTACATCTTATATAATTGAGGCTCATACTTCCATTTATTTTTCAGACTTTCAGACTTGTTTTTGGTATGTTAACAATCTCAAGACTCATTTACTCTGAAAACTTTCAGTTATTCATGAGTTGAAACTCTGAATTTATTATTAATTCACGTTCTCCTTAATTACGGCATATTTTTAAAAGAATTTCATGTTCTCCTGCCATGCACAGTCTCAACATAACACTGAAAACTGCACACGTTTGCTTCAAACTACTTAAAATATTCATTTTCTGATTCTATTTGCAAATTTAGACTACAAATTCGATATTTCATATATCAAATTCAATATTTTCTATATATTCATTTTAGAATCTGCGATGTCATTGCATTGATAGTATGGCATTTTAATGAAGACCAAGCTTCTTTACATCACAATACAGCCATGTATACAACCATCTATATTCTCAAATAAGCTCACACATATTCGGATAATTCAGTAATTTTTGAAAAACTTTCAAATACAGATCACTGGAATTAAGCAAAATATCAAACTTACTTTCAATTTTTTCTAACACATTTGGAGTTCGAATAAGTACTTTGAGACAATGAAAGCATGGGCTATTTTGAAATATAAACGTATAATTATCAGGAGCATATCGTTGCATCAGAATGCACTTTCCCCTCTTTGTCATATGTGTAGCATCAAATTCTGTGAGAGTATCATTTCCATTTTCTCTTGAAAACCACGTAGCTCTCATAGTTTTAGGAATCACACAAGGTTCTGAAGTCAGCTCTGAAATATTACTCGAAAACAAACTCTTATTTCATAACTTTTTTTACAATTTCATATCAAAAAAGATCTCTCTCTAGAAACACATGTCTGCATTATCATGCAGAGAAACATGATCTAAACACTACATCAACAAAAAACACAAGGGAGCTTATTGATCATCAAGCAAGATAACTGAAAAGATATTACCTTGATTGGATTCCTTTGACATTAAACATAACCAGGCCAAAATACGAACTGAAGTGCTTAGGACCTCATTCATCATCAACAGAAGGTAGCTCAGTTACATGAGACTTTTTGTTAAAAAACATTGGTATTTACATTGAAACATCTCTGGAAAACACAACTTTGTTATTCTCATAAAGCCCAACATTTCCGCCATATGGAAATTCGATGTTTGATAAAAAAACAAAATACAATTCCAATCTCCTTCTATCCAATCTTGAAAACTCTACAGACTCAACTTTCAGTTACTTTTTAATTTTCATATATTTTTGTTTTTTAATTTCGAAATTCTCTCAGTGTCGCCTCCTATTCCAGGAGGGGGGGGGGAGGGGAAACGTGCAAATTTGCTAACAAGTTCGGCAGATTTCAACGAGAATTACGAGAATACCGAATTTCAGCATTTTTTCTGTGTGTGTGTTCTCCCCCAGCAGTTGCTAAAGGATGTTCAATTAGGTGATACACATCAGCAGTTGCAACGAATACGCCTTCATTTGCGAAAGCATCCACTCTGGACTTCTGCCAAACGGCCGGCAGACCTTTGAGGACCAGAAAAGGGGGCAGCCAAAATGTTGGCCTTTTTCTAAAATAGCAAGGCTGCTTCTTTAGGTTGCATTGAAGGCGCATTTCCCTTTGTAGTTCCTAACAAGAAAAATTATATATGTATATATATGAATTTACAAGTTGAGACCTAAAAGGAAATAGAAAATGATACAGTGAAATAAAAAAAAGAAAATGGTTTATACATATACATCATTTTCATTTCCCCAATCCCACGGGGGGTGGAGTAAATTTATTTTCTGATCATTCATACTACAATCTCATTCATTCCATTTTGATCAAAGTTCATGACAATTTTTTTTTTTTTTTCATTCAGGTTTACTTTGGGGAGTCACTGCACTAAGGTTCTGCACTAGGGTGTGTTTGGGTGTGTTTGGACAATGTCCTCAGTCCTTTTCAGGATATATCAGTATGTCCGTGCTGGCACCTTACCACAATTGCGTATGCCGATCTCTCTTCGGATAATCCCTTTCAGGATTTCCATGGGAGATACGGCCGTTCCACCGGTCCTCATCTTCCACCATCTGATTAGGATGGCCTTAATGAACAGGGCAATCGTCGTCCTAACCATGGGATTGTAACAAGGGACGTTACTGGTTCCTTGATACATTTTGGCCAGGACTTCCGTTGGCGAATAGTTCTGCAGCCCTGTGACCCTTTTCAGAGTCTGCCAGTCTTGATGTAGGGTGGGACAGGTCAAGATATGAAGTCTTGTGTCTACATCCCCGCATGCTTTGCAGTACTCGTCTTCTCGTGCTCCTGTGTAGTATTTCATCCCAGACTCGCTCAGGATTCCTCCATGATGGAACATCAGTAGGTTGTCCTGGGTGTCCGGTGGTAGGTCACTCCTCCAGAGTGTCGTCCCTATCGCCAACAGGTTGAGTATGTCAGCCCCGTAGCGAGGAGCAGCTTCTTGGAGAGCACTGATGTCTTTATCTTGTTCCCTTATGATGTGGCGTGAGTTTTTGTTTACCCTGGACCACGCGTAGTTATTGTGGTTCTACCACATCGCTGCCTAATTTTTTTCATATTTCCAAGTAAAACTGATTCCGATCTCTGAATGTATTGCTTTCATTTTTTTATTTTTATGGAGATCCATTCTCTATACAACTGATTGTTATCTTTTCTATGAAAGAGTCGCCGTATTGTCATTTCTTTAAATGTAATCTCAGTCTGACCTTTATCCTTGAAATTCTAACGTCTACTGAATCTTCTTTTAATGAGTCCTGGTCTTTCAGAATCTTTCCTTGATCTGTCTCTATTAAAGTAAAATGGTATGTAAGTATGCCCTTCTGGAATACTTTTGGAACATTTGTTTTGATGAAACCAGTTGGTTTGTGAGCAGTCACTGCCACTAGAGGCTTTCTAGTGAAAAGGAGAGCAACAGATCTGTTGGTCATTTCAGTTTCCACTACAATTCTTATTATAAAGAGGCACTTTGGTTAAATAGTCGTGAAATTGGTTGGTGTGTCTTAGGGGTCCTTCACTCAGGAATGCTGTCTGGTAAAAGGCTCTACTTTTCACTGTACTGGTGGAGAGAGTCCATCTATTTTAGGTCATTTCCAAGCTTTTCTTTCTTCTTACTGTTTTCAAGAACTTTATGCTTGTATTTATTCCGTCATTATTCCTTTTCTTTTGTCACATCCATTGAGAGAGTTGCAGGCCATGCAGTTCATTTTATTACTTGAATTAATTTTATTGCTTAGGTCATCTCAACACCTTGGCAAATGAACCAGGAAACTACTGAAATTTGCTTCAAGGACCTGTAACTCCGAATGGTTCTCGGTTTCTTGCTTTCTTAACTTCACGTACATAAAACAGGTGTATCTTTTGTTCAGTAGATGTCTCTGGAATGCCTTCCAGAATCGAAAACGAGAGAGACGAAAGAACACGCAGATGGAATATTATATGGAAATGCGTGCACTCGAATGTTCGAGATGGATTTCGTTTTATCCCACAGAGGACATGAGAGATTTGGCATTTTCTTTCACTGAAAATGCACATTGCTTGAACGAACGCTTACGAACAAAAGGATACTTCAACATGAAAGAAGCTTCAACATGAGGGCGATCTTCTCAGGAAGCTGGCAGAAACGAATAGGAAAAGAAAACGGTGATAAAGAATAAGTTAGCATTAGGAATAGGTAGTAAATCGGCTGTCAGGTGTTTAGAAGGTAATATTTTTCCAATGAGGCACGTAAGGCGTTAAGGTTTCGCATCTGCACTTCAAGAAACGTTAATGGAAAGGGTAGAACTGCCTTATGATGTTATCTTATGATGGTTAGACAAAATTAAATTAAATTGTGTTCGGAAATGCTCAGAAAGCAAAGTTTACCTCCAGACAAGAGGAATTCCAGTTAACTGAATTATTCAGAGGCGCACGCAAGATACAAAGTGCTAATCAAATCTGGATCTACGTCTGACAATTAAAAAAAAAAAAGAAAAAAAAAAAACAGAAATGCCCTTGGAGGTGTCCGAATGAAAGCGACTCTTTATCATGCTGCGAGATAATAATGAACAAAATCTGGGAGGAACGCGACCACAAGAGTAATTAAAAAGATGGCTGCTAAGCCATTTTTTAACTACTCTTGTGGTTTAATGCCTTGACAGTTAACTGAAGAGGAACTGGACGTACTTGACAGGAGTATACTTGACAGTACTCGATATTATCAAATCCCGAGCTAAATTTGGAACGCCTGGCCTCTAGGTGAATGACAGCAGTCTTTTCCATCACCACCCTCCAAACTGTAACAGGAGGTAGTGGCTGCCCTCTAGAAGTAGAAAACAACGGAAAGGCGATCACAGAGATATTAGGAATTTTTATGCCTTGTTTCCTCCAGCAGCTTGTGTAAGATTTCTCTTTCAATTTGCAGGATGAGCTAGGAGTGCCACCTTCTCACCTTGTTGGTCGTGAGTTTCTTGCCGAATACAGAAGGTGAGTATATACCAGATAGAGTGCTATTCGGAAGTTAGGAGTGAATACTCCTAACTTCACTTCCACAGGTTCTCATTACAAAATGGAAATACCTCCTATCAACATCCCCACTGCTTGTATAGTTTCTGCAAGAAATCATCTCATCTCATCAGTCAGGATGAGAAAACATCTTTATGGATTTGAAAAAAAAAAAAATGAACAGAATGTTTTTGTACTTTTCTTTCTCTTGAAGGATTTCTCATTACTTCAAAAATGAAGGCCGGATGATGCGATTACGTGTAAATAAAATTTTGGACAAGTGCATCATAAATCAATCGAATGCTGTGGGGAGCAAGACTCTGAGTACACCCACTCTTCTAGTCCTAGATGTGTCATCTCGAAAGCAGTGAAATCCGGGTGTTGTATGCCAACCCAATATCCTGTTTTTCCAGCACGTGGGAGACCATAATATAAGTGATTTCAAAAAGGAGCTGACGTGCATTAAATTTGAAAATCCAAAGCGCTCGGGCGGCAGCTGCGAAGTTCCATAATATTGGATTCTGGTTTCCAGCATTTTCACGGAATACCGAATCTTTACAGAACCCATCATCTGACCGGATCCCGTTACGCGCTTCATGTTACAGCAGCCACCTTTTGGATTTGTTCTTGACGCAACCAATTTCAAGATCTCTGTGCATGAATGGTGTTAAGCGAGGGGCGCTCCAAGAGCGTTAACGCTTCTTTGTCACCTTGAAAGAAAGAAACCGCATTTACAGGTGGTCCCGTTGGCAGAGGAACCTTTCACACTGCTTCCATGGGAGACAACAAGCAAGCGATTGCACAGTATGGGGATTTGCGGATGCGGGGAAAGGAGTTCGGAGATCAACTTGACCTATTGCAGATCTGCGAGGAAGGAGCCCCGGAGATGGTGCATCAAGGTGAAACAGGAGCAGGCAACGCTGCAGATCGCGTTGCACGACGATGCTCCTCTGCCTGCGGTCATATGTGATTTGCATCTCGGAGGAAAAATGCCACACCACCTCACAAACAGGTGGAACGAATCGATCCTTGTCGAGGGCAGGGCAGGGCAACAGACTGCTGACGTGCGGGAGTCGAATAAATTTCCAGCCCTGCTCCTGAGATGTGCGGTCATGAAAAATTCAAGTTTGTCATCCTTTCTAGTTAGCATGTTGGAACAATGCCGCCATCAATCAGTGGTGGAAGCAGTTTATTCTCTACACTATGGATGCGTCGAACACGCAACCACCAACAACATAATTCACGCCCATCAGAGGGCTGACACTTTCACAATGCCGGAAAAGAAGGAAAACAAATGCTCTCCTGAAATACCCTGCGTTCCCGAAACCTTGGCTAATGATTCAAGACTTCACCTCTTTCCTGGGAAGGTTCTGCCAGGTTTCCCATGTTGAAAGTGGGCAAAGCAAAAGCATCCCCTGCCTAAGGGAGAAAAGCACAAGAAGCGATTCCTTTTTTCGAGTGAAGGATTTTAATGATCGATTTCGGGGAAGCCAAAGTGGCCTCCCGCTTTTGGGCAAAATGGCAGAAGGGGATCCATCGCCCATGCGAGAGCACTCCAAGTAGTTCGATGATGAGTGAACTCCCGATCTGGAAGAGGTTGATTTCATGCAGGGGAAGGAGGAACAACTAACTGCATTGCTGGCACAGGAGCTTTCCCAAAAACCTTCCGTAAACTTCAGCTTTTTTCAGGACACGGAGATTCTGCGACTGTGCGAACTAATAGGGAATGTGCTGATTCCAGCTTCTGATATGGCATCCCCGTGCAGTTCCCTTGGATATAGTCGAAATTCATCTCTACAAGAATAAGTGCTGATTACGGAAACGTAAAGAAAATATAAGCACAAAGACTGAAGATTATGAGAGAGTTGTTGCTGACACCAAAGCTCTTCCAGTGATTCCACTTTTATATGAGAATCCAATGTTGACGAGCTGAGGCGATAAACAGTCCTGAGAGCCAGTCGTTAGCAGATCTGAGTTTGTTTGCAGTGGTAACGACCATCGTAGGACAATATTTACAGTGCAGCCATCCGTCGTAACTGTCATACCTGAAACTCCAAGCAGACGCCCATCACCTCTTCTTTCAGAGAAAAATTGTCTTCATCCGTAGATTCTGATTTGTTTACCCTGAAATAAACTCTTTCTCAAGGGATAAACAAAACAGCGGGCTGTTGTTTTGTGTCCCTCCGAGGCTGAAAGACACCTTTGAATCTAGCGGGATGCTAACCGAGGTTATGGTGAAAGGAATATCAGTAATACTTCAGGAATAATAATAATTAAAAAAAACTGTGGTGGTGCATGATGTGGTACCACACAGTATAAGATGTTGACTTGCTTTTTCCTTTCCACGTTGGGCCCATAAAAGAATGAGGGGCATTTTGTGATGGATTCGAGCTGCGTGGTAATGCAATTCTCTTTATAGCACGCACGCACACATTTATCACTAGAAAATGCGAGTGTAATTAGGAATTGTATTTTTGAATCCGATGCTGCAGTGCCGGAGCGACAGAGGATTTGGTGATCTTCAGGAAACTAGGTTTTTGAAAAAAAAACTGTCTGCAGGAGGCTTTACCTCACGGATCTGAGACATCTGTACCTTGAATGTTTAATCTGAGGGACATATGATTCCCAATCCAAGAAATCCGTTTCCACGGCAGCAAAATCAGCCCGACTGTGTATATATGTGTGTAAAATAAATACGTCTGCTGGAGGTATCAAAGTCCAAAGTCTAGACACGGATTCGCTGTATTGCAATCGAGAGAAAAACCAAGTGTTCACTCTATTTATCCTGGCGCAGAAAGCATAAAGAGATTTTTCTCTAGATGCAGGCTTTTCCTCTGTAGACTTCACTGTCGAGCAGGCGAGGCAGGAGCGAGGAAGGAGTGAAATTCACGAATGTTGACGAAGAATCGAGATCGAATCTTCCCAAGTCCAGTGTGTCCCGAGGAAGCCGGGATGTGTCTCTCGTCACATATTATTCATCTGGACTAGCCACTTCTCTCTCTGCACGGTCCACCCAATCTCCACTCAGTCGAGGATGCACTCCGTGTCTCACGAGATCGCGCGGAATAACGAAAGGGAACGAGACGGTGTACCAGATCCACATCTGACCAGCAGGGTAACTGTTCTAATTCCACGTTTGCCTACAGAGTTTGTGGAATACCTTCATTGGTTTGGATGGATGGTGTTCTCTAAGCTGCACTCCGGGGCGTCGATAGAGAAAGAGAACCTTCCACCCTACGATGGTGACTACAACCTTGCCGTTGCCGTTGAGTCGCGAGAAAAGATGAAAGGAAATTGTTCTTCACTTCACTACAGCAATCCCAAGCCTGTCTCCATCTTTGCTTGGACGAGATTCTAAAGATTCGTCGCCTCCAGAAGATTTGAAAACACATCCGGTCCGGCTCTGCAACCTATCTGTGAAGCTGAGGAATAAGAGTGATCCATTGCTGTCGGCAGCCTCGAATGCATGCGAGAAAATGGACAACGTCAATCCAAAAAGCTCTGAAACATTGCATTTCAAGTCGAGGAGGAGGAGGAGTCCCATCCTCGACCCCATCAGCTACATGCCCCCCCACTTGCGCCGACTCCGCTTCGTTCGAAGCTTCGAATTTCTCGACACCAATGGAGCAGATGAGAGAGATAGGCGCAGTCGAAGAAGACGTCTTCCAAATGATGGTGAAAGGGTTAGGAGGGCTCCCAAAGCTGTGCTGCCGATTTCATGCTTAGCTTCGCCCTTCACCTTCAGCTCAAGAATTCCCGAGCTCTCCCTTATCTGTCCTCTCTCTTACGGAGATCTTGTTTCACCCCTGGACAGGAAAAAGAAGGAAAGCTCCCTTTCCCGTTCCTGTCGCTTTGCTCCCGCTCGCTCCCTGTCGGTCATCGCGTCTCGCAAACAGTTTTCCTCTTCATTTTTCCTTTCTCCATTGTTCTCCGTCTCTGTTTTCTGCTCGTAAAGCAAGCTGCTTGCACGTAGCGATTCGTGTTCCTTAATTGCAACGTGCCTTTCTCAGCGACGGGTTGTGTGGATGTCGTCTGAAGGCTGTCGCGATGCTGCCC
The DNA here is from genome assembly GCA_036172245.1 of Raillietiella orientalis. NCBI lineage: Eukaryota > Metazoa > Arthropoda > Ichthyostraca > Raillietiellida > Raillietiellidae > Raillietiella > Raillietiella orientalis. The sequence goes on along the minus strand of JAYWIR010000003.1, from coordinate 550,879 downwards.
TCAGGTCATCTGTTCTTGGACTTGCACTTTGTCTCTCGAAATGAGTTTTTCGACACTCAGAGCCTTCCAAGCATCGACTTCGATTCTTGTTTACTCTGTTCCTCCGAGGTCCCCCCCCCCCTCCCCTCCCCAAACCGTTTCCTTTTTCCCGAAGCGCCTCAATAAGTGTCTTGTTTTCCAAGAGGTTCCGCACCCGCGTCACGTTGTTGGCAAGCTCTTCTGAAGATCCGCCCCTGCGAGTGCATGGTTTACTCATCGGTTCCATTGTGTTTGCGATTCCACATGCTGGGACACCCCAATCTTTTTTTTTTCTCTCTCTCTCTCTACAATCCCTGCCACTCAAAACGTTGTATGTGGTCCCTTTGGAATTCGGATGCTTTCTTCGCCCGGGACGTGACTGCAGACTGTCTTGCTTTTTCCAGTTTCCACAAAAGGAGGAATTCGATCGACGGCAATAAAAGGTGACTTGCACAAATCACGCGCGCAACAGTGCCTTCAGCCTCTTCCAGAGCTTCTCAGCAAAGAAAAGGAGAACCATCAAAGAGCAAAAAGGCAGAGTGATGGAGATGCGGAAGGAGCAAATAAACCTCCACCCCCCTCCCACCCACCCCCAAAAGAATCACACGATCAATAGATGGACGTGCTCGAAATAAGGTGAGGACAAGGTCGAAAACGAAACTTCCACCTCCTCCCAGTTTACCATTTCTCTGCATTAGGCGTAAAGATGCTGCATCTGCGCTAAACCGCAGGGAATCTCAGAACTAACACAAAAAACATGGGGGCAAAGAGACTGGGGACGTTTTGTGCTGATCGGAGAACCGGAAGCGCACTCAGCGCTTTCCTGCATCCGGCAGCTGGCACGGCTGTGTTACGGCGGTCGCTCGCAGCCTACTGGTTTAGCAACAGATCAGTTACCCATGCGCTGACGTGGCTCCAGCAGCAGATCAGTGCCATTACGTATTTTAGCATTCCCGATGACCAGCAGCGCTTCCAGATGGGCTTCCCCGGATTGCTCTTTTTCGGTGTCGTTTATGTCCTCTTCAATGAACCAGCAGAGGTGTCATCTGAATGGATCTTCGAAGCGGAGGAATCTGTTTAGAATTGACTGCATTGTCCCCTGAGGGAAGGGGGTTCTGATCTGCGCGTTCCCTGGCTGGTTGGTCGGCCGAAAAGGATTCATGATCCTGGAGACAGTGCACAGGCTGATTCTCTGAAGCGGGAGACGTTTGTGCATGCAGCGAGACGGAGGAACAGGGATGCATGCGACAGAGGGACTTTTCTCATTGCGGACGCCTACCAGCTTCCCACTGAAAGAGGATGCAGAGAGAAGAACATCAAGTGTATTTCCACGAGTCATCGATCGAAGGCATCTGACTCAGTTGGAACTCACATTTCATCTCGCATTCTCCGGGGACTCAGAATCGAGTGGGGATCGTGCTCAGAGGCTGTTCGCATGGGAAACCTTCTAGGATCTCACTGGAGTATTTGCTACTACCACCAGGATCTGCGCCGACGGCGGCTCCAGGCGAGCTCGCGCCCAAACCCTTCTGCGTGCACTGTCGCGACCCTCCTACTCGCCGGAACCTGACCACCCAGCCGCTCGTGGGAACGCGTCCGGAAGGCAGGGAAAGCTCCGTCCTGGCTCCGTCGAGTATGCTCCGTTGGGAGCATACTCGACGCTTGATCGCCACCCATCTTCAGGGTCGGTTGATTCGGCATCCTTAGCGGATCCCAAATTCCACGACCCATAGCAACCAACCTACAGCTTTCATGGAATCTGATGAGTGTCGTATCGGGCACCATAACCCAACGTTTGGTTCATCCCACAGTGCCAGTTCTGCTCCCCAAAATGGGTGCTCATGGATCCGACAGTCCGAGCTCAGGCTTTCCAGCAAGCCGGACTTCTCACCCACCTCAAGTTTGAGAATAGGTCGAGGTCATTTCGACCCCCCAAGGTCTCGAATCATTCACTTTACCGGATGAGACTCCTCTTCCTTTTCCGCTTCAGCGAGCGCCAGCTATCCTGAGGGAAACTTCGGAGGGAACCCGTAGCCACCAGACTCCGATTGGTCTATCTCCCCTACACCCAACTCTTACGACCAGTTTGCACGTTAGGATCGCTGCGGATCTCCACCAGAGTTTCCTACCCTGGCTTCGTCCTGGACAGGCATAGTTCGCCATCTTTCAGGTGACTAACAGTGAGCTCTGTTGGAAATCAACAGAGCTCATTATGAGGTCAACCCTGAGTACAAACAGTGCCGAGTCGTTCGGAAAGGCAGCTGGCTACAACTGGCACGTGACCACTGTTGTCGAAGGTCTAAATGGTCACGTCAAGGGCAAACGAAAGAGCGCGAAATAATCGCACCCCTGTATCCGATTCTCGAGAGCATGTGGCGATAGCCTTAAAATTTTATCTTCTGCATCCTTATCTCTCCTTTCGAAAACACGGAGCCTAATGTTCTGCATGAACTGTCTAAAGGTCGGCACCGCAGCAACGGCATGGTGCGAATGCTTCAGCTCCTGGAGACGGATGAGGTGGTCCGTTCCGCAAATTCCACACAGGAACCGAGACTAAATGTTTGCGGGCAATCCGAGTTTTCTCTCTTATCCGATCTCGAACTTTATCTGCTTCCGCCGAGAGTGCTTTCATCGGGCGCCGCTAGCCCCGTTCGCGGCGGCGAACGCGTCGCCAGCAGGAAGATCCGAAACTCGGGAGACTTCGTCCTCTGCAGGCTCCGCTGGCCACGCTCAGAAGGCGGCGGCGGTGGAGGGGTTCCGTCTGCTTGGATCACACTTCCATCCGCCCTCTTGCTTCCAGAACCCGGCAGCTCAGGTAGCTTGGCAACCCGAAGGCCAGCAGGGGAGCTCTGCACGTTTCTGGTGAGAGCGCGAACGGATCTCTGTCCGGAATTCCCCACGGCAGCACCCGAGAGGGAAACTTTCCCCGGAACTCTACGAGAAGTCGGCACGGCAGGCTTGCGAGCAGCCTGAAACTGTTCCCCCGAGAGCTTCTTGGTTTCCGAGAGTCCGCCCTCGTGGAACCAGGGATTCTCAAGGTCACTGTCCAGGAAAATCTTCCTTTCTGTCTTTTCCCATCCTACAGCGGGGACCGGACCCCACGGCTCCAAGAGTGGGGGGGTCTCCAAGCCGAGAGGGCGTTCCCGCTCTCCGTACCACTGCCGCGTTCCCTGGCTCGAGAACGTCACCCGACGTGCTTTTCGGCGACATCATCGCGTCTGCTCACATCTCATAAAGTGGCGTATGAAAGGCTTCCAGTTGCGTCGGGAGGCAAATGGAAGGATCTGAAAGGAGAGAGGAAACACATTCACACAAAAAAGACACCTTTCCGAGTATTTTTAGAAATCCAAGGGCAGAGCATGTTCCGAATCACGAGTATCTCCTGTTTCCGCTGGTGCTTCCGGCGGTTTTCGCAATCTCCTTTCCTTTGTTCTCGCAGACGTTTGTTTGACATTTCGACCAGAGGAGCGTTTGGCTGGGAAACCTTCACGGGAAGACGCGGACGGTCTCCTGAAGGAGAAAGAGGGAGTTCGCCAGAGAGGATTTCCTCGACCCGACGCAACAGGGACATGAGGAGGAGCTCCGGACCTTTCGAGCGGACGAGGGGTCCCCCACTTCCGGGGCTCGCAGCCGACGCCGGAAAGAGTGCGGCGACCACGTGGAGCGCGCGCGCACGCCAACGCAAGGAATCCCTTTCCTGCTTCGGGCGTCTCTCGCAAGAAGGCGGGACACCCCGCGAGTGATGGCTTCTTCTCCTCTTGTTTTCCCACTCCCGTAGCGGTGACAAAAGCTGCGGGGACGAGAGCTTCCTTCGTCCAAGGACCCGCCGCCCGGCAAGTCCAAAACAAAGCCGTCTTCACGGGTCGCCTGACGGACAAACAGCCTCGGCAGCCGTAGATCGGCGTATGAATAGGGCACGCGCACGCAGAGGGGAGGAGGAAGAATCGTCCATGGAAGGTATTTTGGTCGTGGTTTCCCAAGAATTTCCTCTTCCAAACAAATCGTCGTGTCTCTATTTGTCCGTATGGCACCCTAGGTGGAGACGAGCGCATGGTGACCGAAGAACAGCTTCCGTTTCGGTCCGCGTCGGCCCGTCGAAAGCGAAATCCTTGAGGCTGGACGAGGAAAGTGCGCGCGCGAGCGGAATGCGGAAAGCTGCGGAAGGTGAAGGAAAAAAAAAAAAAAGAGGTGACGAAGAAGAATCGAAACGCGGGGTCTCCGTTTCGGGGGGAAGGAAAGGGGGAGGGGGAAAAGTGCTTTCTCCCACCGGTCCGGGCGGAAGCGGAGCGCGGCTCCTATCCTTTCCTAGCTCTTCTTGGAGGGGATGTGACGAAGTCCGAACGGACGCAGAAGGCAAGGACGGAGCCAGGCGACGCCTGTCGGGTGGAGTAGTGTGGAGGCAGGAGCGGGTGTAGGGCAGGGATGCAGACCGCAGACTCCGCAAGATAAGATGCGTTTTGTTCAAAGCAGTCGGATCGGAGAAGATTGGGGGACCCGGGTCCAGATTCAAGAAGGAGTGGATGGCTATGGGGTCGGGGGTCTCCGGAAAGAATAGCAGCGCAGGAAGAGATATTTCGACCTCTCCTTGGCTCAAGAGGTCTCGAGACCCTCTCCCCCAATCCTTCATATCTGCTTGCTCGGTCCCGCTGCCGACCCGCACCTCCGTCCCATTAATTTGGATTGCGTCCCGAAGGGTGTCTGCACGCATAAGACAAACTGCCATCTCCTGCGTAAATCCGGACGGAACGCAGGCGGCGCGAGGCCACAGGAGACCAAGTTGAGGGATCTCCTTTCAAGGCCTCCCGCAATTCGACGGCAGCGGATGAAACCGGAAGTTGCGTGTGAAACGCTGGGAAGATTTTCTGCATCTCCGCCTGCCGGCTGACTCCGCAAGCGGGAAATCTCGGAGCTGACGTCGCGATCTCGGAGGGCTGGAGATCTCGAGAGGCCCGTACGATGGGAACACTTGCGCACTCCCCTTCCAGCTACTGCAGAAGCCCGGAAACCGCCTCGTTGCAGAGCGAGACCACTCGCGGGCGGTCTCGTCCGCTTGCCGGTCTCTTCCGGGGGAGTTCATCCCTCGTCCTTCTCACCTCGGATCAAGGGATGAATTCTGGGCATTGAAAAAAGCAGCGAGGAACCAAGGACGACGGCGTAGGCAAAGACAATGACGTGTGGCGGCCTCAGGGAGCAGACGAGCGAGCGGCTCCTTAGTGTTGCGGGAAAGCACAGCGGACCCTTCGTGCAGCACTCTCGAGGGCAAGATCGGAGCGATCACGTGTATTCTAAACGTGCGCTTCCAACAACTCGACCACAGCAGGCTCGGGTTGTCACCTGTCGGGAAGTTGCTCCCCAGAGAGGCAGCATCTTCACTTCGAACCCCACGGAACCCATTCGAAAGAGGGGAAAGTGACGAGGCGCAGTCGCACCCGTTCGAAGAAGGTGCCAAGAGGGCTGCGAGCATCATCTCTTCCTCGCGAAGATCCCTGGCTGCGAGAGAGACGGGTCGAAGAAGATTACAGTGGGATCTTTGTCCGATGCTTACCGAGTCAAGAGTGCAGCTTCCCGCTTGGGTCCGCTGCGCACGGTCGGGCTCGCGGACTCAAGAGCTCGCACTCCAGCCCCTGCGGCGCATCTGAGTGGAGCCGAAGGGACGAGTGCATCGCCCTTAGAAACCTGCGGCTCCCACGAAAGAGCCAGAAACCAGAGACGGCAAGGAAGAGCAGCAGCAGCAACTCAGGAATAAGTTTCCTCAACATATGCTCGAAACCAAGGAGGAGGACGCAGGATCTTTCCCGAAACCTCATTCAATTTTTTTCTTTTTTTCCTCGTCTCCCCGGCAACCTGCCTCCGGCCCTCGTAGTCCTCGTCCGAGGTCCTACTTCCCTAGATCCCGCAGCTTTCTGACTCGGACGCCTGGCTCCCGCGGCCCTCCTCGGTCTCGGAGAGCAGCGCCTTCCAGCTTACGCGGTTCTCTCCACCTCCTCGAGCTGCTGCTCCAGCCTCCCGAACTCCAGCAACGACGAGGGGGGAGGGGGTTCCGCAGGTGGCGCCGGTCTGCGGCGCCGGCCCTCGTCCGCCTCCCCTTGCCCGCGTCCGGGACGCGCGCACTCTCCCGCAGCTCGTCTTCCAGTTCCTTTTCCGGCTTCTGGAACTCCTGGAGCGAGCCCGCCGAGAGGGAGTCCTAGTCCACGTTCCGGGGACGCGGTTTCCTTCCCGGGAAGACGTCCTAGGGACTGGGGGATGTGCGCCATCCGTGCGTTGTTAGATCGCTGCTCCAGATCGGATCAACTTCCCCCTCCAGGCTCAGCATAAGCTATCTGGAGGGCTGATAAGCGGAGACTGAACCGCACTCTTCACAGGTTGCTACGCGGAAGATCGATCGAGGAAAGTGTGGAATAGGATCCAATCCTTTGCAGCGGCTCTTCTCTTTCTTCCGTTTTTTCCTCCTCCCTTTTTTATTTCGTCGGTTCATCCAAAATCAAAGAAACGAGAGGATCAAAAAAAAAATGACAAAAAAAACCCACATGACAAAATCCGCATCTTGCAAACGTTCACTTTGCCACCTCAGAAACGCCAACTCTTACAACGGCCGCGCGCAATCTCAAGACGCTTCGCGGTCCCCTGGAGATATCTGGCGGCGCCAGATACCACGACAATATCTGGCGCGCGCAGCGTCGGGAGCTCGCGTGTTTCTCGCGAGCGAGCGCGCGTGCGGGAAGGAAAGGGGGGGGGAGAGGGGAACCTGCCTCCTCCTCCGCCGCACCATCGCAAGCGCCCACCTCATGCGGTGGTGCCAAAGCAGCGCCTCCTGCACGCCGCCGCAATAGTTCGCTTCCTCACGGAACCCCTGACGGCGACCGGAAAAAGGGAGGGATAAGCGAAGAATTGAAATGGTGGAAGGGTGGCAGTCTCTGAACCTTAGATCCAGCGGAATCCCGATTCGAGGGGGAATCTGGACAACCTCCAGAATGGAAAGGCCCTCGGCAAGCGCTTCTGCAAGTCGAAAGTAGGGAGAGCGCCGCCCGTAATGCTGGAGCAGCCAGCAAAGACCGACTCCGGTTGCGAGCTGTGAGCCAACCGGAGAGCAGATCGCAGACGCGAGAAGAGGAGAGAAGAGGGTTGCATGAAAGTGTGGCAACGACGGCCAGGGACGGCGTCCCGACATCCTTGCCCATCGTGAGAGAAAGCCGAAGCCGCCGAATAGACATGAAAGGAAAGGGAAAGCGACGCAGATCATGGGAATAGGAAAGCGGCGCCGTGGATGGGGGGAAAACTTCGAACCGGAAAGCCTCGTCCACGCTCCATGGCATCCGGAGACGCGACCCCTCCCCATGGTCCGTTTGAAAGACGGATGGTGGCGCCTTCGACTGGATTGCAGTGGGCGGGCGCTTCTCGGTTTGAAGGAAGCCCAGCACCTCTTTGACGCATGACCGGAGGTAGCTGCTCTCTGGTGAGACCCCTCTTCATCACCTTCTTCTTCTCCTTCAGTGCATCCCTTCATTCCCCTCCTTCCTTTCTGTGGAGAGGAAATCCCTGTGTGTGGGATCCTCCGCGTCGTACTGATGGAGTCGGTGTGTCGTGTTTAAGCGCCTCTCCAGAGAGTGCAAAGTAGCCAGCCGATTCCTTCTGGGAAGCAGAGCCCTTCTGAGAAATTTCGGAAGCATCCCTTCGGGATTCTCTTCAGAAGAGGAGAAAGCAGGAGCAGTTCCCTTGCGAGTACCCTTCGGAGAGGAAAAAATGGAACGGACCCCTCCGGGAGTCCCTCCGGAGAGAATAAGGAAAAGGAGATTCCTTTCGGAGACAACCTGGGTTGAGGTGATCGTCACTCCAAGGATCCCTCCCCAGATAGGAACGGGCTCCGAGCCCTCCCTGGATTCATAGGGCGAACCCTTCCCGGAGTACCCCCTATCTTGAAGAACTCCACGTACCCTCGGATGCCGTGGAATAGCGTGAAAGAGCTGCCGAGCCGCTGCCAGGCGCGCGACAGCTCTTGAGGAACTTGGCGAACCAAGAAAAAGAAAAAAGAAAACCCGAAAACAACCAAAAAAATGCTGGGAGGAAAACAGCGAGGACAGAAAAAGAACCCAAAGGATTTCCATCATGTCTGAAGCCATAGGCAAGGCACAGTCGATGTATGGACTCTGCAGCTGTGCTGCCTGTAGTTCTGTTGCAGTCAACGTCCCGTCACCGTTCGTCACTCGGCGCCGTTGCCACGCTCGGCAGCGGCATCTAGGAAGCCGCACATGTGAATGGGCTAGAACACTTGATGTCCTCTGGATGGCCAAGTGTCTCATCAGGTTTCGGCAGCATCCAGAGGAGCGTTCTGCATCGATCGTTCGATCTCTTTCGGCCTAGATTGGGATCCGATCGGATGTCTGTCTCCTCCTCCGCTGGCACGATGCTGCTGCTTCCTCGTCTGAGATGAAGTCCCCAGCGCCGATGGGGACGGCATGCTTAGGGAAGAGCCCTCGGTTCGGAAGAGAGCGGTCCGCGACCAAGATGCAACACTCTACCAAACAACAAAAACGAAAAATAGACTAAATATATAAAAAAAAAAGACTTCCCGAAAGAATGCTGAAAGACTGGTGACCTGGGAAGCTCGATTGCAACTTTGCCGCAATGACGACGGAACGCGATGGCGTCCCTCGAGAGAGGTGGGGTGCGATCAGGGAGGCGGGAGGAAAAAGGTGGGAAGAGACACACACAGAGCTCTCACACGTGACTCCCGTGCACCTTCCATGGGAAGGTGCACGTGAAAAACAGGTAGATTTTTCAAACCCTCCTTGTTAGAATTAACAGACGTCCCTAGCTCTGACTCGGCATCTTCATCCGTGGTTTTCCGGATGTCGGGATGTCCGCGGCGAGATGCACATGCAGGACCTGAGAAGCTGAGGACTTCAATTTTGGACGGTCCAGTAAGCGAGAAAATAGACATCCTCCCGCTATTTCCTCAGAGAATTTCCAACGGAGGGAACGGATTTCATTCGTCCGAATGGATGCTCCAGGGAAGCGTGAAAAGGCGCCCTCTTGGCACAGGCGAAGCATGACGATCCTTGTCCTGGCGCGCAGTCACGTGCACCTCTGCACATGAACGCGTGCGGATACACATACGAGAGAGCGCGTGTTTTTTTCGAACGCGCGATTCGTTACACGGGGCAACGTGTGCTCGCACGCGACCCATGCGTGGGATGCGTGTTCACCCGGTCTGTTCCCACCCGAAAGGAGACATGGAAGTTCCCGCTAGCCAGATCGGACTCCGCAGGACACTTTTCCCTCCGCAGAAAACTGCAGGCTTCTCTCCCAGCATTGTAGCCCGCCACCTCCAACCCTTTGAAATTCGGCCTGCCTGGTCCTGAGGACTCCGTGTGCAGGATCGTTATCCTGCAGAAGAAGAACACCGTCGTTTTTTCAGTCCGAGGACCGAACAGTGGAAAACCGTTCCTAGAAAAGGAAGATGCCAGAGGCAACGGGATCGTCCCTCCTCCCCCTTTTTTTCCCTCTTCGTGTCTGCCTATTCGATCAAGTCCGTTCGGCGAACGTGTTGCTGTCGGTTTCTTCACGTAGGGGTTGAAGGAACGCAACAGCTGCAAATGGACCAGCCTTCCTGCTTGTCTCACACAATTCTTCAGGACAGAAGGTTCACTTTCACTGCTCTTTGGAATGGTTTTGTTTTTGTGTGCCAGAAGGGGATTCACAACTCGAGAGTTCTTTTGACTGCTATCCCAGATTCCTGAATCTTGAATAGACGGAAAGGTGGGTCTACACAGGCAGCAAATTCCAAAGGATTCAAGGAATGAAGCTCAGTGCCGACTAAGGTGGATGCAGAGCGCATTTGGAAAACGGAATGCAAGAGAATCCGGAAAGATTTCTGTGCTTTGAAGAGTCTCTTGCTCGCAGGCGCGAGCAAGTGCTCCTTCGAAGGAATCGATAGAAGCGAGGAAGAAATTTCTTTCCCGAGGACTTTTTGCAAGGGCTGCTGCATTCAGCATTGCCAACGGTCCCCACTCTGATCCTCTCATTTTCCTCCGAGGTTCAGACTGGATCTGCTAAATTAGCACGGACGTTGACCTCCATATCTCTATGCAAAAGTTGCATGGTCTTTGCCGCTCCTTCCACTCAGGCTGAACGGAGTGTGGTTCCAGCTAAAAGCAACGAAGCGCAGGGACAAAAGGGAATCGTTCCGGAAAACTGGGTGTCGATGTCGCACGCTTCATTTGGTTAGAGATAGCCTGGAAAATTACATGAATCTTTCCATAACATGGGATCCCAAGACTGTCTTCCTAATTATACGATTGCGTTCAAGAGGACCATTGGGAGAGAGGACATAGGAAAAAGGACGAATACTTTGCAGAAGAATTTAACCCAAGGATATCGAATTCCTGAAAATCGTCTTCACTCGTTGCAAGCTTAGGTTCCTATAACGATTTCAAGTGCGACAGGCGAGGAGGCACCCATTTCCTCGGAAAGCTCTAAGGGAGACGAGACAAGAAGTGTACGCACTGAGTCTTTCCAGGCTTACTGTAGAACTGTATTCGTGCATTCATGAGAGCAGAAAGAAGAAGACGACAAACTGACGAGAATCAGAACGCTCCCTTCCTACTGCTTCGAAATTCGGATATCACGAGGGAGCGTTGCTTCGGGGCGTCGGCAGATTCGTAACACAGCGATGGCTGCGTTACAAATCCGGCGCAGAACTTTCGGCTTCACGTCGGGAATCTTTCCCACGTGTGGCCAATACGATGCGATGAAAATGCGTGGGTGACATCTGCAGTACGCATCGATTCTTCTTAGCTACAAACGCACTTCAGATGCAACGAGGCTTTGCTCAGGACCTCGAAAAGAGCACGGATGTAAAATAAGTGAAGGACAAAAGAGCTACCGACAGATGCGGAAGCGTGAATTGGGTTTCCATGTCATCTGTGGATAAGAACGCGTGGACGACAGACGACATCTTCTGACCACTGGACTGGACCGCCGCGTCCCTACAAAAAGCTCCACTCTATCCTTGTCCTCTCTCGGAGTCCCCTCGCTGTGCAGTTCATCGAGCTCCTTTCGAAAATCAGTTGCGTTTTTTTTTCTCGGCAAAGAGAAACTCCAGATGTGGAACCCGGTCTTTACTTGGGAGAATTAAATAGCTAAACAAAAACGGCATGGCGAAACAGAAGAAAGGAAGGTGGTGAGATAAAGAAAATGGTGGAAACATTTCATTGCTTGGGAACGAAAAATAGGCATCGAGAAACGACAAAGACGCGGGTCGAAATGTTATTTTCGCGGACTTCGTCGTGACAACGGCAGGAACGAAATGAGCCGTCTTTGTCAAGGACTAGCTGCGAAGACCCAGGAATACGTATCAGCACATACAGCATCTATCAACAGCATCAGCCAAGAGGAGGTCCGAACCTCTGGAGGGAATCTCTTGGAAAGATTCAAAAAACTCCTGTCAAAAGGAGACTCATTTCCGGTTCCTAAACTCTGAATATGGCTCGAATGGAGGAAAAGTTAGCGACTTAGATGGAAGAATCAGGCACAACACAACATGGAGGCTACCTGGAAACTGAAAAAGGGATGAATAGCGGAAAAATGAACCCGGATTTCAAGCTGACCCACTAAGCTGAGCCCCTTCCTTCCCCAAGACTTCCTTTCCCCTTCATCTCCCACTTTCGAGCGACTTCAAAGCCATTGGGAGGCGTTCGTTTCTCACCTCGATCTGGCAAAGAATTTCCGGTTGATATGGTGATGCACTACACAAAAAAATAAAATAAAAATACGATGATGAATTTTTCATCCAGGGAGCTGCGATATCCTGTACACAATCGTAATTGGGTGAGGTTGCTGAGGAATTACATGAAACCGTACGCTGGAGAAGCCACGTGTGTAGGATAGGCGTTTTTTCTCTCTCTCTCTCTCTTTCACAGTTAGACTAATCCCTTAGAAAAGAGCATGTGGTGAACTCCATTTTCGGTTCTCGATGGCTCTCTCAAGTAGCGACTTGATTGATCTTTTCTTTCACCTTTACTCGGAAAAAGTATCGGGAAGCTTATCTTCCGTTTCCTTATCCCATAGGCACGTGAAAAAGGGGTCAGCTGCTTGTCTCTAGGTTGGGAAAATCCGTCCGAGGAACAGCAGCCCTAAACAATGTTAGGTGACTAAGAGAAAATCCCAGCCTGGAATCCTTGCCTCGTCACCGCGTAAGCCACAGTTCTTGAATCTCGTGAGGCCATCGATTCTGTGGATACAAGATTCCATCCGATACTGAGCACGAGCAGGGTTTGCAGGCACTAGGATGCAAGGAAAGAAATGGAAGGATCAAAACCATGGTTGAATCTTCACCCAACCTTGACAGGATGGCTGCTTGTTTTCGAGGAGAAGATTCTGGACTTTCCTCTCTTCCTCTTTCCTCGTGCAATTTTCTCACGAATCCTTTTGGCAATCCCCAACTCCCTTTCAGGTCCTTACATGAATACATTCAAGCTCTTGAACGGGAGCACGAAACTCGAGGGGGCGAAACCAGCCCTGAGAGCCCTGATCTCTCTTTCCGCCAGCGAAGAGATTCGCTTCAACCTTCTGTGACAACTCGTTCGCACTCATCTGACCAATAGGAGCCGGAAGGATAGTAGTTTCCACCAGCTGCTGGCGCGCATTCCATGCACTCTATTCTATAAGCATAGCTCGTTCGTCTAAGTGTACATACAGGTTGTCACCAAGAAAAGTGACCACGCACGTACACTTGGGCGTAGTGCTCCACGATTAAGACCTCGATCCAACTAAATCGCAACCAGGATAAGATCGGCCACTAGTATCGACAGACCATGTCGACAGTTTCAAGGAAAATTTCTAAAGAGACAGAATTAAGAATGTGTTTCCTCAGTGATGCAAGAAAAGCTACCAATGACAGTTCACATGTACTAAAAGTTTGTACGAGGAAGGTTCTTTGTGTGAAACCACATGACTTCCTCGAAGATACCGATGCATATTTTTCTTATACACCCAGTAGCTCTTTGCAGGAGTTTCCTTCTCAGTTTGTTATGTCATGACCTGCTTAACCCATTTCGGAAAATTCATCGTAGAAGCCTTCTGTAACGATTTCCTTAGAAAACGTATGTTTTTCTCCATGCTGAAGCTACGACTACTCCTCTGATGCTTCTGTCGATCTTATGTATTCACATGGATAATACAACATAGAACTGTGCTGTCATTGGAATACTCATTATTCAGATACAGCTGAACATTCTTGCTGCTGCCTGACTATCGAAACAAAGGATTCTACGAGTGCAGTGTCACTGGACCATGCATTCTCGGATGATGGAAGTCCTCGACATAGTCTTCGCCATACCGTGAATCTTCCATCCCTTGATATAGCATCATTATACCTTTGAACCGAAGTGAAATGGGCTTTTGCAATACTCGTTTCAAGAACAAAAATCGAACCTATTGAAAGAAAAGATTCAGCACTTTGCTTTCTGGCGTAGCAGTTAGTTTAGTATCCGTGTCACAGCTCCTGATTTTATCTCTCGCTTGATGACGTCACAGAGCTGCATCAAATAGTGACGAACGTAGGAAAATTATTTCCACGTCAAATTTGATGCGAATATTATGGGTAACAAATTTTAGGACGTTTTCACTATTGAAAATTTTGGTGCGCCCAATGGCAAACAACTTGAAGCTGTTTCTTCCTTTTCCTTTCAATTAGGAAATTTGAAATAGCCATTGGGACTTTTAATGTTTGGCTCTTTTAAAAGTAATGAAAACACGGGTGTGCATCTGAATTATTGTGTCTTTTCTTGGACTTTTCGTTTAGAAAGGGCTTCTCCGAATATTATTCTTTTCACCACTAATGGTAATGCTAAGCATCCTCACCGATAAAAAGAAGCGAGTGAAAGAAGTGAAAGTGGTCTGCCGTACTTTTCCTTTTGTAAAAGAAGTCCCCAGCAAACCATTAATCAAAAGGAACACTGCCGGCATCTATTCTTGAAAAAAAGACTAGCAGAAGTATCAAAATAAGCATCTGAAGGTACTCATAATACTAAAGAGATGGTATAGCATCAAGTAAAAGACAGAATTAAAATGAAGGAAAGTACAGTATTTTGAAAGTATCTCGGTGTACCGTACACGCAGTGGTGGTGATGCGACAGAAGCACGCAAATGAGACTGCCAAGGACCGTCAAATTTACCTTCAGCCCTCGAGTGTGCGCAGAGAAACTTGAAAGGTCGATCTCACTCGGTCCTCCTTTACAGTAAATATTCCACCGTGATTCACTTTTGATAGATTTCTCGTGCTCAAGGCAGCCTCAACTGTTGGGTTCTTTATGATGCGACAAAGGAATGCTGAGGAGACTCTGGAAAGAGCAAGCTGCACACTGCATCCTCCCATCAGGTTCTTTAGGCTTTTGAAGCATTGCCCGCGGACAATAAGAGAGACTTTTCGAACAGGAAACTCTATTTGCTGTTTCATTAACTTGGAGAAAGCATGCAGCGTGGGTCGTGACTTTTAATGCACGGGTCACGATGTCTTTTTATTTGCAAGCGTAAAGCCATACCCGAATATAGGGTAGTGACTGACTTCGAAGGAGATTCAGTCTTTTGTGTGCGTGCGTGTGTGTGTTTCGTTATTTTTCACATTCTTTCCGTTCCTTACCTGCAGCTCTTCTCGAACTGTTCTAATGATAACCACTCCTTATGAAATTTAGTCCCTTCACTGATTTCCGCCCCGCCTCACATTCGATATACATACCTCTGCTGCAAACGAGCAAAATTCGCCATTCGCGTTTTCTCAGGTCCGCAATAGTCTTTTTTTTTTTTTTTTTTTTTTTTAAAAAAAAAAATACGAACCAAGACGAGCTAACGGATAATCCGAGTTGCCCCGACGAATTTTTTTTTTTGCACGAATTCTCCGAGTGACACTGCGCAGGCTACCTCTCCAAGACTTCGATTAGCTTGACCCCGTTGGCATCCTGCACAACACGGGCTAAAACAGCAGTTGTCCAAGAGATCTTTTACTCATGCACCTTGCTAGCAAGCAACCCGCACAGAAATTTTCGACGAATGCTCCTGCGGAGGAAAGCTTTGGGGAGTGCTTGGAAACATGCATTTCACTGCAGATGCATTTACGCCAGAGATGACACTGTCTACTCCTCCCAGCACACGCTTGGTCACCTTTTCCGAGGCATCTCCGCGAGTTGGAACGCTTGTTTTGCCGAGACGTTCATTTTTTGAAGCAGCCACGTTGACGTCCCGAACTCTTCTCCGTACCTCCGTCTGAAAGCTGCGGAAGACATGGGTGAGTCTGCAGCTTGCCGCCGTCTCTTCAAGTTGCGTCCATTTACGGCACGGTTGTGATCCAGGAGACCCGCGTCTTCCTGCTAGGGGAGGTCGCTGGGACTTTGGGATTTGCTTTCAGCTGTAGTTCTACGATCCGTCGTATAGTGGGGAAGAAACGGATTCGAATTTCACTCGATGTGTAGGGAACGTCTGTGGACCGTCGATCGGTGAGACCGTAACACGCGATCTGAAGTAACTTTCTTGAATGGACGATGCAAATATAGGGAAACGATTTGATCTTCTGAAGAAATAGGTAACCCTATACGAGGCTTGATGCGAGTAAGATGCTTTTCTCCCCTCAAATTGAATGTGGATACGGCATCCCGACAAGCTGCAACGGCCCTTTGATGACAAGGAAGAAAGCTTCCTTGTCATCATCAATCTGAGCTTTATTTTCCGTCCAGGTAGAAAATATTCGACGGTCTGGGATTTCGTGCTTCTTTGCACCGTATAAAAAAACTAGATTCTTGAAGAATCATCTCACTCTGGGGATGCGAGCATGGACGGAATCCTCATTTCATCACCTGCGTCCTAATATGTGACATGAATCACACATCCAAACATTTGGGCTTTTGTTTTGCATCCAGGAATTTACCTCCCCAGGCTTCCAAGAATTCCAAACAGAATCTACTTATTTACGAAAGAACTACTTTGAAAATCACAATGGATGTAGAATGCATGTAATGGATGCTCTCGTACTCGCCTCAAAAGAAAAAGAAAAAAAAAAACTGAACACCTTTATAGCTGCAACAGACACAGCTTTTAGACAGGGTGAAGTTCACCACACAACGCATCTCACGAATATTTGTTTCCTTTATCCTGTAGTCTGCTTCCGTATCCTTGGTGCAATCTGTTTATGGAAAACGTATTGCATGGTTTCTGGTCTCAAACACAGAATTCAAAAGATATGGCATCTTTGATCGCGGCAATGTCTTTATTATTACTTGTTTTAATCGCCTGCCGTAATTGCCAAGTTATTCTCGAAATTACATCGTGCCAGCGTCAATTTACTTATTTCCTATGAGCCCACGATGTTGCGCGCAATTCAAAGCTGTTGTTCTTTATTCCCAAAGCCACAATGCTGCTCCCGTGTTCAGCCACTTTCCTTCCAAACCGAATATCTATCGCATTTCAAGGTCAGAAATTCAAGTTCAAGGTTTCTCAAGGTCAGGAAGAAACTGAGAATCTGCAAATCCCACTTCAACCATTTATAAGTTACCTTCTGGAAACAAACCCAACAGAAAGCTAAATTTGCATTTTCTTTTCCCCAAATCGCAATTATTGGTCCGACATTCGATATTATCCAACATCTGACTAAAACCAAAAACCCTAGCTATTTAAACTGTAGCATGAAAACAACTGAAAGAGAATCTCATTTGAGGTAATGAGGGAAGAAACATTATTTACGTTTTAGAAAGAACAGGACCACATCAACTGCTGGTTACACATTAAGTCAGACAACACAAAATTCAAATAGTAAAACTTGAAATATAAGGAAAATATTTCAATCTTTTATTTTTAGCAGGAATACAAAGTAAGCTCATATAAAAATTCCCATTATCAAAAACAACTTATGTCAGTGTATTGGGCAACAACCAATGACCAAACTTTGTTGGTTTGATTGGTGGGTGACTGCTGGATTGTTACAGGGAACTAATATTTGGAATTTATAGCATGGAAAACTGTTTTAACTCCATTTGAAATTATTTTGAAAATCTTATGGTGGAAGAGGTAGAATTTTCACCACAGTCATCTTTGTCACATGCACACTGTTGCTGTCAAGATTTCTTGAGTTGAGATGCAATCCAATCCAAGCCTTCATACAATCTACAAGGATTTCTAAAATATGAATGACATTTTCTCACCCTTCTCCAGATAAACCACAGCATCCTTGTATTCTCCATAAGTGATTCTTTATGGAAGTTAGATTTAATTCTCTGGAAATTTCCGCAGCTGACATAGCACCATCTAAATCCTGTTTGTTTGCATAAATGAGTAAGGCTGATTTAGTTAAGTCATCATGGGCCAATAGCTTATGAAGTTCACCTTTGGCATCTGGTAATTTCTGTCTGTCCATTGAATCAATTACCATTATGATAAACTAAACATTGTAACATCAAGAATTAATGAGACTGAAATGATTACTTTGTTCTAGATAGCCCATGATCCCATACAAATCACCAATATGCGCCTACTCATAAATCAATTAGACATCAATACAAGATTACGCCACATTGGTTAAAAAGTATATTTTCACTTTGAAACACACTTGCAAAATATTATGACCCTATAGCAAAAAAGTTATAAGGTCATGATATTTTGCAAGTGTGTTTCAAAGTGAAAATATACTTTTTCACATTCTACTGAATATATGACATTTTGCAAAGAATCAAATTTCAGTGAACACAAAGTTCTGCATCCATTAAATACAATACTTGAATTGTTTTCAACCGATTATCTTATTGGAGAAACAATATTCAGACTCATGTTTTCTGTTTCTTTTTTGATGGCAACACAAACATTGCATTGAATCATATGCAAAACATTATGTAAAATTTATTACAACTTTAATCAGGATCCTGTGCCTTGCTTACTGACATGCATGCACATGTATATGACTGCCATTATTTTCATGAAATGCTTTGGACTTGACATTCAAATTGCATAAGACATTTGGTGGTTTCCAACTTTACAGTTACATTTCAATTCTAGTCTTATTCATCATGACAAACTAAGAGAACATCTATATGTAGTCTATGTTCTCCTCAGTCTCTTCACAGACAGCAAAAAAAACTAGACACATCAACTCCCAAAAGACATACACATGAAAAGTAAACAAAAAACTGAGCACAAGAGATTTTCAAATGGTATCTGTGGAAATAACTGATACTAAAACCTCACTGCATTTTTACAAGTTCTGACTAAATGTTGAATAATATGACACAATACCGAAAGTTCTTATTTGTACTGCAAGTTATGTTCAGTTGTAATGTTATACATAAATGCATCAATGTCGTCTAATGATATTTTTGCTTCATATTTATTTCGGTTGAGTAAAGATTTAGAATTCCGACAAATCTTTCCAAAGCCACTCAGTCAAACAGCTGTTCTCTCTTTGCAATCACAGACATGAATCACATACAAAAACAAAAATATGCAAACCAAACAAAAATGAAATTGTAATAAATTATCAATTACATTTCACTAACTGAAGGAATCAAAATCCTCCTGCCCCAAATTAGTAGTGAAAGGCGTATGGACCGCTACAAAACATTTGCTGTGCACTGCTCATCAAGTTTTAATATCCAAATATTACTAGATTTGTCATCTGATTTTTTAAGTGACTGCTTAGTTTACTGTCTATGAAAAAGTTAGTGACCATATTTCCCCAGTTTTCATGTTTAATCAAAAAGAAATGCCAACCTGCCATCACACCTCACAGATTAACGTTTAAAATCAACAATAATACTACAGACAGGTTTAAAAAAAAAAAATTACTTGAGTAGCTGGGCAAACAGCTAAATAAAAGAGGAAAATTTAAGTTGCAGTATCCACTGTTTTTCTTCATTAAAATACCGTGTAATTTCCCGTTTTGCATTAACTCTGGTAAATTTACAACAGCATTAATAAGCACATTTGCAAAACCACAAATGCATTTCTAACTGAGAGGTTAGAGTTTGCTGGGGTGAAAACGTAATCAAAAGTTACAATTTATATACGCACTGACTTAAAATTCATTTATGAAATTCACTACATGGAATGCCAAAGAAAATTATGATTAGATTTTTCCTATAATTGGGTGATGAATAAAAAAAAAAAAAAAAACAGACCTCTGTGCTGGAATAATACGTATTCCAAGATTTTCGTAATGATTCTTGTCCACCAAGATCCCACATAATAAAATAAAAATTTTTCCATTCTATTTCTTCCACATTGGACCCAATAGTTGGTGATGTGAATACAGCCTCATTTAGAAGCAACTGATACAAAATGGTAGTTTTTCCGGCATTATCTAGTCCCACAATCAAAACTTTGTGTTCTGAAGTGACAACAGGAAAACAGTAAATAAGCTATATCGGAAAATCTACATGAAACAAACATTATGAAAGTACATTGCACGACATTTACTACAGCTTTTTTTTTTATACAATGAAGCTTGGTTCCAGACAAATCACAAAACAAAAAACTGCTGCTGCTTTCTAGATCTTACCTTCTTTTCCAAATAAAGTCCACCAGGAATACAATTTGGACATTAATATACCCATACTGTAATTCGTTATACCGTGAGAGCCTGACTTAACATTTTGGTGAAACCCGTGCCTTTCACTTATTTTTAATATCGAAGAGGCGATTTAGGCCTATTACTATCGCAGCAAACATAATGTTTTAATAATTTAACATTAGCTTCCAACTAAAACATCGAAACACGAGAATCATCTATCATTTACAAGATCCATGTCACAATTGAAAGTTTCGGCTCACTGACGAAAGTAATAACGTGCTACATTTGCTGCATTTTTAGGTCACTGGAATACGAGTGGCCAATAAACAAAAAATTTCCCCCGAAGAAAACGTTGGACCGCGGGTCGGATTTCTATGGTGCACCTCTCGTGAAGTGGCTTGTCACCGAATTACGATGTGCTAATGGAATTTGTCAAATTAGAGGTCCACGGTTAGAACATTGAACATTTTAGGTTTGACAAAAAAACAAAAAAAAAATTGAACGGATTTTCAGGCATAGAGAAAAAAAAAAAAAAAAAATGGAAACCGAGGAAAAACCGGATTACAAGTGTGCATAGCCATCAAATCTGAAACAGAGCAAGAGGAATTCATCAGCAAAAAGAAAGGAAGAAACAATTTGCAGTCCGGGACTCCCTCGGTATGTGTATGTAGATAGGTAGAATGGATATATGTGGATGTAGATGCAGATTCACACAGTACAAGTCCTCGTGTTTCTCTCAGATCACGGTATAGGAAGCATAGAAAATTATGAAAGCACAAAAAATCTCAACGTTGACATGAAGGGTTAGTCCCCAGATTTTCAGAATTTTCTGTGTTCAAAGTGTTTACCCCTATAAGCAAGATACATCGGCAATGAATTGATCTTTTACAACTCTTCGAATGCATAGCATCTTTCACATGGAGAGAAAAAAAAAACTTGATTTTGGAGAATTGAAAGGAGACTCTTTCCGCAAGGCTGCTCTTAAAGGTATCACATATATTAGCACGAAAAAGTTAAATCGAAAGTTTATTCCTAATTTCAGTTTAGATTTTGATATGGAAATGTCTGAGAATCCGTGTAATAATTTCAAAATTTTGTGATTTTAAGGACATTCCTTAACTGCACATGCCATGACTTCGACTTTGATAAAGGTTGTGAAGAAATTTAGAGCTCTCTGCTCTTCGGGAGCCTTTCAAAACAGGACAGTTTTCTTATTTGGAAAATCAGAAATCATATATTCCATGTGCGTGTTTTCCCGCTCAATGAATTCACCTAAAAACGGTAGAAAATACATAAGAAAGTGCCTGCATTAGATAGATAGCGCAACCGGTGTCTATTTTTGTTGGTGTGGTGGCTCCATTCAACAGTTGACAGTACCTTGCGTTTGTACAGTCGTTTCATATACCTATAATGTACCCCTCTCAGATGCTTTTACTTAGCTCTTTTAAAGTTCAAACGATTTAATCAGAACTTGGCTGCCAGCTGTAAGTGTGCAGCAATTATTCAAATTCTTCTTTGAATGTTTTCTTGATAGCTTGCCTTTTCTTTTCATTTTCATTTCCTTTTTTTTTTTTTTTTTTTTTTTAAAACAACAACTATTGTATCCATTCAAATGCTCATACCTAATGTTTGATTGCGATTCGTTGCTAAATTTTCATCTTTTACAAGCAGATAATCGAACAATGATAGAACTGGGAATGGAAAGTTTTTTTTTTTTTTTTTTACCCTTCATCGGCAGTAAACTTTATTGTATTTCGGTCTTCATGGCTGAGAGACTTCACAGGTCCTGGTTCTGTTACTTTTCAAGCATGAAAATGACAAGTAAAGAGAAATGGACCACAACAAAAGATGACAGTTTATTGTTCCTTGACTCAGCCGTGACAGACAAAAAAGAAAAAGCTTTATTGTTGTTTCTTGCTGAAAATTGCTGTGTGCTTGCATTCGATTCCCTGGTTTCCGTGATAGGTAATTTAATGCGGTAACTACTTGAATTTTTTCTTTTTTTTCCCCTCTGCGTATCAGGACGAAATCCTTTATTGGCAATCCTGTATTTCGCAAACACATTCAAGTTTTCGAAGAGTTACGGAACATACACGTCCCTTGTGCTATTTAAGACTGTCCCGCGTCTTCGAGGCAATCAAGTTTATTGATGAGTCACTTTTCTGCGATGCTTTTTCTGTGGCTCATCCGGGGGAGAGCTCGGACTTGCTCCCTTTCTTTCCATTTCTTCGTTTTCATTTCGGGCTTCAGCCAGGAAAAGTGTTATGAGTGATCATTCCGTTCCTTTCGTTTTAACAGAAGCACGAAGTGGTTTATTGGCATGAAAGGGTCGTCTACCAATTCCACATCGGAGGGGAAGGGGGAACGGAGAAGGAGGAGGCTTGGTCGGTCCCTCGAACCTCATTCCTTGAGGCTTCCCTCGAGCACCAAGTTATGTGCAGGGACGCAGATAAAATGGTTCCTTGGCGTTCACCAAAGAGAATGCAGCGAGTGCACGGAAACGGGGAAGCGCTCCGGCTGCCCGCAGCTGCTCACGTTCGGGACGCCACACGGAAATCCATGCAGTAAATCTGGATGCGATATTAATTGACTTCAAGCGTAATTATACCAACTTGCACGTATCCTGCGTCCCCGTTTGGCAGCTGCGAATGCAACGCTTACACGTAACGACGCATCTTTTACATGTTGGGATCACGCACGCAGGTACAGACAATCTGTGCACTTGGGTGAGTGAACCGAACCGGGCAGTTTGGTGGGAACTCACGCGAAGCCTCTCGTCTTTGTGTGGTTCCCTCTGTGTACGCGACGACGGGGAATCGTGAACGAAGAGGAGAGGATGCTCTTTCCTCGACCACCTGCCGATGCGCCGTCCAAAGGTTGCACCGCGTTACTGTCGCTGTGGCAAACTGGGGAGAAGCGGAAAGGAGCCGGACGTACTTGTCGTTACTTGGAAGGCAGATGATTGAAAGGAGAGGAAGGGGGATATACCCCTCCATGGTCTCGAGAAGGCGCGCTGTGACCAAGAAGAAGGAATAGGAAACGGGGATCAAGGTTGGGGTTCTGGTAGAGGATGGGGGTCCACTAGATCTCAGGAAAGATGGCTCGAGACTCTCTCCAAGCTTGCTTCTGCGTCCATTTTTCCCCCTGAGACACGGGAGCGCCTGGTTTTTTGAGCTTTTCTGGGGGACCAGCAGACCTGTGCGGCGAAAGGAGGAAGAAGACGAAATGGACAGGAACACAGAGTGGAGGATGGAGGAATCCTCCGGGAAAAGGTAGGCCTGCGTGGAACAGGCAGGAGTTGGTGACGCCACCCGCGGCACTAAGATGCAGGCGTTCGTTCTTCTGCTTCGTCGAGGAGGAGCGAAAGGAATGTCGCGGCGCCGTTTCTCGGCGGTCCGCGACTTCCCCTTTCCCCTGGTGCCCCCTATCCATGCTGCTTCGGAGTCTGGATTCGAGGAGGCTGTTTCGTGGACCGAAATCTATGTTGATGCCTGTCTCGAAAGCGCTCTCGTGGAGGCATGCCTGGGGAACAGGGGAGCGCGCGGGCAAGAGATGGGAATGGAATGGAGTGCCAGGGAATCTACAAGTAGAAGCGAGGAGCGTCGGAACTTGGCGGCGATGGTGCGAAGGCTCCTTCCGGTTTCGGCCGCGCTTCACCTCGATAGGACAGAGGCACGTCTCCGGGAGGAATGTGGGGGACTGGATCTGTTTCTCTTCTCTCGTCCCGTCTCCTCCTTCGTCATCTTCGACGGCGACTCCCGTGGTCGAGCCCTCAACAGGCCCTAAAGCGGAACTTCCGTCCTCTGAAACGGAGGGGTAAACGGCAGGCAGGCGCGAGACGGTTGCATCGGAAACAGCGAGAGACGTCGCTCCGTATCGCCTCCAAGAACACTGCTCTTTCCCTGCTCTCTCCTTCCCGCCTTTCGCGCTCCTCGAAGAGCTCGTCCTCCCTGCAAATAACCCGTTTCCTTCAGTCCTGATCCTCCCGGAAGGTTGCGGCGGGTCCCTTCCCCGTCCTGGGGAGGGCGACTCGTCCTCCCTTTGCAGTGACCGCTGGCCCTCACACTCCGGTAAGGGGAAATGGGTGGGGAAAGCGATGACCCTCCTGACGACCCTCCCGAAGAGGGAAAGGAAGGAGGAGGAGAGCTCCCGAGAGGGCACACAGCCGCCGCCGTCGCGCCTTCCCGCTTGGATGCACGGGGCGTGGCGCGGAGGCGGCGGTGGGCACAGCGCGTCCTGCGGCGGTGGCGGTGGTCTATTCGCTCGAGCCGCTGCGCGCCTAGACGAGCCGCCGACCAGTTGGCCGTTGAGCGGGGGCGATGGCGTCCGGAGAAGGCGGCAGCTCCAGGAGACTGGCGAGTGAGGGTGGTGCGCCCGACCCGCAGGAGTGCGCGGCATTGGAGAGGGACCCGTACCAGAAGCTGCAGATGTTTCGGTGAGTGGTGAAGGAGGAAGTGGTAGGAGGACGCTGGAGCGAGGCGCGGTGGAGCGGCGGCGGTAGAGGGAGAGGTGGATGGCGGGGACCAGTGAGGGAGTGGCAGGAATGAAGGGGGGAGGGTATGGGGACTCCGAGGGGTTGTTGGGGTTACCCTCTCTCCTGATGGAGGAGTTTTGGTGTCGATGGAGAAAGGGTGAGAGCAGGAAAGCGTCAACGCTCCTCTTCCGGAAACCCACTCTTCTCCCTCGTTCCCTTGTTCCCGTCTTCCGCAGCCCGCGAGCTGCCGCCATCCGCGGCGAGCGAGCGCGGCGGCGTGAAGCACCCGCGCTTGGCTTTAGCGCCTCCGGGGTGGACGCCCGACCGACCGACCGGTAGGTGCGGATTTCACGCAGAGCTGGCTGAAGAAAAGGAGGAGGAGGGGGAGGGGCGATGGAAGGAAAAAAAAGCGTTGAGAGGAAGGGGGAAGGAGGGGAGGAAAGAGCCATTTTTTAGAGAGGGAAGGAGACACCTCCCTAGCGCGTGGGAGTTGGCGCGCGCGCATTGCCTCACACAAAATCTCACTTAGGTCCCTTTTCCGCTCCCCCGCCTCAAAATACCCCCCCCCCCTCCTCCACGTCCCCTTCCTCCGACCGTTCAGTGAACCTTCGCGCAGCTGGGGATTTCTCTCCAGTTTGGGGAAGGGGGGCGGAGTGCCGGCAAGCTGCGCATGCGTTGCCGAAAGAGCCCTCGAGACAGGCCCGCTTCCCCTGTCTGCCCACTCTCCAGCCTCAAGAAGAGGATCAGCAGCTCCTGATCTTCCGGAAACCGGATCCGCGAAATCGTTCCCTTCCTCGTCATGTTAATAATTCTCCTTCCCCTTCCTGCCCCCTCTTTTTCGGGACATCCTATCACCTCCTAACACAAGTCCCAACCCCATTTTCCAGGGAAGGGATCTTCCCTGCGCAACCTTTTCCATCCCGGAAATCCCTCGTCATCGTCATCGTCGTCGGGAGGGACTCTTCCGTGGGAAGACAGCATTTCCCCTGAGAAGCGCTGGCCAAGATCGCGTCCCTCCAAAGCTCCCGACCACCGCCGCCAAGGACCCAGTGGACCCTCCGCTTTCGCAGGATTGCTCCTACTTCCCCTCTTCTCCTCCCCCTCGCACCTCCCCTCTGCCCTCCCGGTCTTGACCATCGGTCTTTCCCTTAGTTCTTTCATTCCCCCACGGTTGCCTCGGACGCACCTCAAATTCATGTCGGGACTCTGGGAAGATTTTTTCCTTCCGGGAGGGGTCCCATGAAGCGACAGATGTGGCTGTCATCTCGCGGCCAGACCGAATCCAGTTCGGAAGGGAATGAAAAAGGAGGGCAAGTCCGATGGACCAGGAGAAGGAAGGGGAGCCAAGGATGGACTGTCCTCCTCCCCCCTCCGCGCCGGATGCAAGGAGCGACCACTTCCTCCACCTCCACCTCCTCCTCCTGCAAGGATCCCGTTCTTTTCCACCCCTCCCCAAATCCTGTCTGGGGACGCCACTGGATCATTGGTCCCAGCATGCGGCTTCTCCTCCTCTTCCGCCCCCGCCCCGAGTAGTTTTTCGCTCCCTCTGTTTCCGCGTTGATCCCCCTCCCTCAGCCCAACGCTTCCGCCCAAAGCCTCGTCCCTTTCCGGGCCACGCGGACGACGTTGCGTCCGCTTTCGCCGCCTGCACCCCCACCCCAAGTGACGCGCTGCGAGGTGGAAGCGAGGAACTGGGCTAGGGGGAGGATGGGGTAAAGGGGAGAGAGAGAGAGAGAGAGAGATGGACCCAGGAAGTCCCGGAAGGGCCGGAAGGTCACGCTCCCCCCCCCCTCCCCCTTTCGGAGAGCCAGGAATGCACGTCACCTGGCACGAGGGCCGCAGTCCCTCTCCCTGATCTCCCTCCTTGCCTCAGACATCCGGCAGGAACAGTCATCAGGACTCCCTCTTTAAAGAGTGATCCGGCCCTGCCTCCTGAAAAGCCCCCAGAGGGGAAGGGAGACAGACGGCAAGATTTCCCATCTCCCCTCCTCCTTCTCGGTCTTTTCCAGAAAGGGAGCCTAGGAGGGGGGGGGGGAAGAAGGAAGGAGCGGATGCTCCTTCCTTCTTTCGTCCCTTGCCGGAGGAGCTGACCTGTGACCCCCGGAATTCCACCCGCCTGCCTCTCCCCCCTTCTTGACCTCACTCCGACTCACCTTGCCCGTGTCTCGGGAAATGAGCTCTTCCATTGTTCCTTCGCCACTTCTGAAAGACTTGGGAGAAAATACGATGAAGGAGAGGGAAGAGGAGGAGCAGCTGCGGCAGAGGCGCGCTGAGCGACGGGGACAGGAGGATGAAGAGAACGGGAGGAGCTCCTTTCCCCTCACCTCCAGCGAGGAGCAATCCCAGGGAAGGAACTCCTATTTACTCCCATTCCCCTCTCCTTGCAGGAAAGAACGAGGCGGAGTGCGGGGAGGGCAACGGGCCTCCGGCGGCTGCTTCCCGGGGACGGAAGAAGGGAAGGATCGGGAGAGAAGACATCCCCAGCACAGGGAGGGTCCCTCCCTGCTCGTGGGGAGGGCAGCAAGGGACGCGCAAGGGAAAAGAGGAGAGGCGCAAGAAGATCCCCTCCCTACGCCTTTGATGTCCCCGTCGCCAGCAGCGCTGTTCCCCCCTCCCCCTCCCTCCTTCCTCGAGGGATCCGGGAGCGGACTGCCCTGCTTCCGCAGGGGTTCCCCCCAGCGGCGGAGCTCCCCTCTGTCATAAGGGGGGAGAGGGCTCTCATGGGGGGCGGCTGTGAGCCTCCCCTTCCGAGGCGGGACACCGAATGCGCGGTCACGGTCCGCGGAGGAGCAGCCAGTGCGACCACCCCCTCCCTCCACGCTCTCCGTCTCTCCTCGGCGTAGGGAGGGGGAAGGCAAGGACGGGGGCGCGAGATCCCGCCGGCGGCTTCCCTTCTCTCCTTCCGGGCTTCCCTTGTCGGGCTCCTCCCTGCCGCAAACAAAGTCAGTAGCCCCCTGCTCGCGCGCTCCGCTGCGGCTCCTTCCCCGAGCGAAGGACGCGCTCCGCGAGCGCGTGAGCCGTCCGCCGCCGCCGCCGCCGCCGTCGCCACTTCCGCGTCCGTCCACCCTCTCTCCCCCACCTGACGACCTCGCCGGCTGCCTCCTGTCCCCCTGGTCCGGAAGGCTCCCCGGCGTCGCGCAGACGAGAGCGCACGCGGTGTCGAAGGCCGCCGCCTCGAGCGCGCGCGAGAGCAGCGAGGAACACCCGCGATGCTTTAAAACGGCGCAAGAAGTACCTGCCCGATAGCAGTCTCTGCGCGGAGGGGTCTCACGCTGCGCGCGCGCAGCCGCCGCCGCATCGCTCCGCCCCCTCCGCGCGCCTCTTTGCGTCCGCCGCCGCCGCCGCCTGCTGTCCCGAGGAAAGGTCACACACGAAGAACCCGGTGTCGCAGACGCCGCTTCCTTCCCTCCTCCCCCGCTCCCGCGCGAGTGCTCCCTCCTTCCCTTCCACCCTCACCCACCCAGCCGCCTCCCAGCGGTTGCCATGGTGCTGCTGTTGAAGAGAAATTCCGACCCCGACTGTTCTGGTGCGGGCAGAGAGGCCTCGCGGCGCGCGCCGCAGCCGCAACAGCCGCCGCCGCCGCTCCACCGACGGAAGCCGGCCAGGAGCTCACGCTGCCCACCGGCCGCTCCAGGAGTCCAGAATGAGTGGGCAGGGACGTGGCCGTAAGTCCTTCCTCCCGCCTGCTGCCGCGCCCCCGGGACCTGGAGAGCGCCTCCGCTCCCTCCCCTCTCCCCACGGCAGGCAAGCACGCCTTTTCCCCGCGCACTTCCTCCTCGCTCCCCCGGAGGGACGGCTCGCTCCAGAGAAAGAAGGGGGGAGAGTTGTCGTTGTTGTTGAGGTTGCTGTTGTTGTCGCGGAGGGAGAAGGAGGCGACACCTGACGTGAGCTCGCGCAACCGTGTCCGCACGATACGAGGGTGCCCCTCCTCTCTCCCTATGCTCTGGAGCAGGGATAGGGTGTCCGCGCTCGAGTGCACGTGTGCTGCGTCATGGAGTCCCGCCCTCCCGATTCTCTCCCTCCTCTTCAGCTCGCGCCATCCCCCATCAGCACGGAGCTCTCCTCCCCGTCGCCGTGGGAAAGGAGAGGGGGGGGGGTGAGGGGAGGGGTGTAGAGGAGGATGCCAGCCGACCAGGAACAGAGGTTTCGCTCCCTTCCTCCATCCTCTTCCCGCCTTTCGGACCCCTCGGCCACGGAGGGAGGGAGGGGGCGTTCCTTTCTGGCCGGCGGCGGGCTTCAGGGAGAGAGTCGGTTCCTCCTCACCCGTGGGAGCGGGCCCCGAGGAGGGGAGAGGAGAAGGAGGGGAAGTGTAGCCTGCGGGTCGGCGCTGCGCTTGGAAGGGCGGAGGGGAGGGTCTTTGGCAGCGATTGCGCAGCGAAGGGACCACCGCGGCCATCGCCTCCCTTCCCTTCCCCCTCCCTCTCTTCCCTCCCCCCTCGCTGATCCAGGTTTTTCTTTCCTTCTTTTTTTCAGGAGGGCTCGCTCCCTGAACGCCCCTGCGCCGATCAAAACGTTCGGTCCCTGTGGCACCGTGTTCAGCAGCGCCAGCACGTTCATGTAACGGCCGCACGCGCGCCCCCGCGCGGGGGGTCTCACGGGCGTGTCTCTTTGAAGGACCATCGAGGACCCGGCCTCCCAGAGGCTGAAGTGGTTCAAGCAGCCCATGACGGTGCTGGTCATCAAGAAGGTCCGCGACACGAGCGTGGTCGAACCGTTCCTGAAGCTCGTCCGGTGGCTGACGACGGTAATGTCCGCCGCCCCTCGCAGGAGGAGGATCCCCCGGGAGACATCCAGGTGGGGGGGGAAGGGGAGGGGAAGGGGGGGAAGGGGCTCGACGAGAGACCCTCCTCCCCCGGATAGGAACACCTCCCCGTGGACTCGGGAAGGCAGGCGGGCGCGGCGGCAAGCAGATCCTCACCTCTTCCCCCACCCCCTGACCCCTCCTGAGGCGGACGGGAGGTCTGGACGGAAACAAGGGAGGGGTGCTCGAAATAAACCCAGAACGGTTGACTTCCCCTTCTATCTCCCCCCCCACTTCCCCATGCTGTCCCCGTGCAACAAATCTTCCAGGAAAAATTGGAGGCGCTCCCGGGTCTACCTTCGACGCCAAACCCCGCGGTGTGCTCCT
This sequence comes from Raillietiella orientalis, assembly GCA_036172245.1. Taxonomy (NCBI): domain Eukaryota; kingdom Metazoa; phylum Arthropoda; class Ichthyostraca; order Raillietiellida; family Raillietiellidae; genus Raillietiella; species Raillietiella orientalis. The sequence continues at coordinate 521,716 of JAYWIR010000003.1, read as the reverse complement.
CGCCATAAAGATCCCAAGAGGAGGGGGGAGGGAAGGGGAGGAAGAGAAAAACACCCACATCACTCCTCTGTCCATGCCCGTCGGACACCTTCCGGCGGTTCCCTATCGCCCTCCCTTACTTCCCTTCTCCCGCGAGTGCGCTTTCGCCGGCGGGCACGGAACCTACTCAAGGGCGGGAATACCTCCTGGGGGAAGGGGGGAGGAGGTCGCTGAGGCGCTGCTGCTCCTCAGCGACCCTGCAGAGATTGCGGGGAAGGATCCCCAGTTAAGGGAGGAGAGAGAGAAGACATGGGGAGGTGATCACTCAGGACGCTCTCATCCTTTCTGATCAAATTTCCTTTCCCCCGGGGCCGCCTTCCTCTCGTGGTCCCCCATTCCTCTTCCTCTCGTTACGGTGGGCGGGAACCGGGCGCTTCTGGCAGTATGCACAGCTCGAAACTGGGACTCCCCTCCACCCTCCACCTTCATCCTCCCCTTCCTTGCGTCCCAACCATGCGGCCAAGCGGTCCCACCTTCTTCCCTCGCGTTTTTCACATTGTTACTGCTGTTGGTGATGGCGGCGAGCACATTTGGACCAGGAGAATCAGCATCCTCCGTGCTGAGGTTCCGAGAAACGGGATCCTGATCTCCTCTCCCGCACCGACCCTCTGCTTTCCCTGAGGGCATCTACCCGATTGAGGGAACAGTGTTCCTTTCACTCGAAGAGGGAACCGGGAAAGAGGTGAGCGAAGAGTCAGGACGAGGGAGCTCCTTCATCCAACTTCTGTCGCCCTCCTTCTCCTCTCATCTTCCTGTCCTCCTTCCTCCTTCTTCTCGTTTCCTTGATCTTTCTTCCTCCTTCCACCTCGCTGTTGAGTCCCCATTTTCGTGCACAGCGGCTGCGCGACGCCTGCTCCCGGATGCCGTCTCTCGGGAGTGAGCCTGGGAGGAAGGAGAGGAGGAACTCCCTACTTGGCGAGGAAGTAGGAGAGGCTGAAAAATTCACTTTTCCTCCAGGAGGGTCGTGCAGGGAAGGGAAGTGGAAACGGAGGATGGGGGGAGAGAGCAAATGGGGACGCGGAGAGGTGGGAGTGGGGCGTGACCAAAGCCGACGAAGACCGCTCTCGCGGCTCTTGCAGAAGAAGAAGATGGTTGTCTATGTGGAGCAGTCTGTGCTGGAGGACCCCTTCCTCGAGAAGAACGGGATGTTCTCCGGTATCCGGTCGTGCCTGGCAACCTTCAAGGAACACAAGGACAACATCTCCGACCTCATCGACTTCATCATCTGCCTGGGGGGCGACGGAACCCTACTGTACGCCAGCTCCCTGTTCCAGGTAAGCGGCGGAGCGCGAGCCCCCTCCCTTCTCACCCCAGCGGGCCTCCTCGCAGAAGACGGTTCCTCCCGTGATGGCTTTCCACCTGGGGTCGCTCGGCTTCCTGACGCCTTTCGAGTTCGACGACTTTCAGAAGAAGATCAACCACGTCCTGCAAGGCACGGTATCCCTTCCTGTTCGGCCCCCCTCGCGCCCTCGGCCCGTCCCCTCCTCTCCCTTCCTCCTCCGACTTCGCCTCTCCCTCTCCCTCGCGCGCCCTCCTGCTTCTTCCAGGCTGACGTCTGTCCCTCAGGACACGCGGCGCTGACCCTGCGCAGCCGCCTCAACTGCGTTATCGCCAAGGCGGCGGAGGATGGGAGTGCCGCGGGCAAGCAGCAGTACAACCGGAAGTTCCTGGTGCTAAACGAGGCCGTCATCGACCGCGGACCCTCGCCGTACATCTGCAACGTCGACCTCTTCCTGGACGGAAAATTCGTCACATCCGTGCAAGGAGACGGTATCGAAGGGAGGAGGGAAACGAGGGAGCAGGGAGGGAGGAGAAAAAAAAGGGGGATGGAAGGAGGTCCTCCTTCCGCGCGCGTTGCAGGACTCATAATCTCCACTCCCACTGGGAGCACCGCTTACGCAGTCGCTGCAGGAGCCTCCATGATCCACCCCAGCGTCCCGGCCATCATGGTGACGCCCATCTGCCCGCACTCTCTGTCCTTCAGGCCCATCGTCGTTCCTGCAGGGATCGAACTCACGGTATCGGGGGAGGACGGGAGCGAAATCAGGACCGCGATGAAGAAAAGGGGAAAAAATCGGGGAGAGAATCTCGAGGCGGATTGCCAGGGCGCTCCATCGCAATTCTACTGGAGAGATGAGGGATGCATCCCTACTCGGGGGAGGAGGACGCCGTGCTTGCTTTCGTCCCCCCCCCCTCCCCGTCCCGCGGGATGCTCCGGGAAGAGAGGGAATTACGGTTGCGCACGAGAAGGGATGCTCTTTTTTGTACCGAGGGTTCTGGGAAATGCCCCTCGGTTCCGACTAAGTCCCCCCACTCGTCCTGCTTTGCCCCCGGGAATGCAGACGGCAGTCAAAACAGGAAGGGGGGAGGGTGGGGAGAGGACAGATGGTCCCCACCTCGGGCATCCCCGCTGCTAGTATTCCCGAAAGATCCGTAAACCTCCTTGGAGAATTCTTTCGTAGAGAGAGAGGGGACTTCTCCCTTAGAAACTACGGCATCCTTACAGCCCCCCCCCCCCCCTGCTTTCGGGAAGCGGGTCGAGCAGTGGGCTCATGGAGAGAGCGTGGATGAGGAACGAGGAGGGAAGGAAATTTCGCCGACCTGGGGATCCAGCAACAGGAGAAGAGACGCTATCGTGGCAACGCCGACCATGTCGAGGACGGTGCCTCGTATTCCCAGAGGACAGGAACTGCCACCGAGGAGCCGTCCCTCGAAAAGAACTCAGTTTCCGCCGAAGGGAGAGCGGTGGCGCCTTGATCGCAGAGACCCTCCGGGACCTGCCAGTAAGACCGGGATGCGAGGAGCGGGATGCGAAGAGAAGGGGAACCTTTGCGCACGAGCGGACGACGAACCGAGCCTGCCAGGAAGCCGAAAGGGAACGAGAGAAAAGAAAAAAAAAACAGGAAGAGCGAAATCCCGCAGGGAGGGAGGAATTGCTGCTCCCTGGAAGCCTCCAAGGGCTTCCAGGGCGCAGCTGCTCGCGATCAGGGAGCGACGTCCCTTCCTCGTATCCAACGATCCCACCCAATCTCGAACAGCACTGCCCAGAAGCTAAACGAGTAATGGGAGACGCGGGGATGGCGAAAGGGATAGTCACGCTCGGAGTCCAACCCCAAGCGGTGGGGAACGGGTCAGGGGCCACGAGCGCGAACGAGTTTCCTGGTGTTACTCAACCATGCGTCCAGATGTCCCTGAATTTCTGATCCGGCGAGCCGAGGGAGGATGAAGGGAAGGAGGAATGAGCGACGAGTTCCCTTGAGCACCGGTTGGAAGATGGGAGTCCCCGAATTTCAAGAGAAGATAGGTCTGCTCTTTTCCTCCAGTAGTTCCCTTATTCCTCCCACCAGAAAGGTGCTTGTCCACCTGCCACTCCCAGTGGCTTGCAGCTCTCCTACTTCTCCCCGTTCTCGAAAAAGTCTTGAACTTCCTCGAACCCACTGTGGTCACCCGGACGTTACTGTTGCATGTGCCGGGAATCAAAGGGACAACCAAGTCCAATGCAGAGTCTAAGGCAAAGGAAAGGGGGAGGGGCAACCCCTTCGTTTCTTTCGCACCTCATGGATGATTCACTATCCACGAGGACAGCATGTACTCTAGAGCTATGGGTTCCCTACGGAAGTAGACAAAGGATGAGGAGGCGCGGGAGGCAGGAACAACAGGGGAAGGGATGCAGCGTCCACTGTGGCAGGCGTGCGTTCCATTTCGTCCCTGGAATGGCGAAAGGGACGCTGAGGGAGAAGGGAGAGGAGGAATTGGCTCCGGAGAGATACAGATAGCAGTGTCGCCTCTATGGAAGAGAAGGAAGCTGGAAAGCGAGAATGAACCGAGACAGAAGAGACATGAGGGAACGGGAGCCGGGAAAACAGCGCCAATCGACTCCGGGTCTCGAAGTGTAGCAGGATGGGATGCAGGGGGTTCGGTCGAGACTCTGGGAGAGCCTTGCATCGCAAGGAAGGATCTCTCCTCACTCGAGAAAGTCAGCTCTTGTTCTTACTGCGCCTCCCTTAGGTACGACATAGCACGTTCTGAAGACTTTTCTTTCCAGGTCAGAGTCAGTCCGGACGCAAGGAACAGCACGTGGGTCTCGTTCGATGGAAGGCACCAGAAGGAACTCACTTCGAGGGACAGGTACGAGAACACTCTCCTTCTCTTCTCCCTCTTCCTCTCCCCCCTCCTGAGAGAATTCTCACGCTCCTTTCTGGAGAGGGGGTTTGGCTGTCTGGAAGACTCCACCTTCCTTTTTGCTGCAACTCTTCTTTCCGTTGAATGGAGGGAGGAAAAGGTGGAGACCAACACAGGAAGCATTTTCGATGTCCTGCTTCCTCTTGTGTCTCCTTCGGATGCGAGCTGCCCGCTGGGCAATGGCGGGCAACTCCCACTATGACCTATGTAGCACCCGAGTCGTCTTCCACTGCCTTGATTCATAGTTACCAAAGAGCGAACAGGGAGATTGCTCTAATGAGGACTCACTGTCCCCCTGGAGCGAAGCAGGAAGGCTCCTTGAAGACGTGGCTCTGTTCCTGCCTTCTCGGTTCCGTCTTCTTCCCATTTTTCTACTATTATCTTGTCTTCTTATCCTGCCGCTGCTGATGCTGAGATCCTTCCTCCTCCTCCTCCTCCTCCTCCTCCTCGCAACTAGCGCCGCTTTTCCTCAGCCTCTCCGTCACGACGTCCATCTACCCGGTGCCCTCCATCTGTGCCCAGGACCAGATCGCTGACTGGTTCGACTCTCTAGCCGAGTGCTTGCACTGGAACGTCCGCAAAAGGCAGAAGCACTTTGAGGAGTTCAAAGAGGGCGGCATCCAGGCAGAGGAGGCGCTGCGCTACGGCGTGGCGGCGTCTGCTCCGGTACATGAGCTTACTGCCCCGGGCGGGAAACCGAGTGGCAGCAAGAGCGACTCTTGCAGCGACGGTTATGACAGCGAGCCTCGTGCTTGCACAAACAGCTTCCAGAAGCATCCGTCCGCAGCGTAGGACAGATGAAGAAGGACTTCATCTGATATCTGGGGATACTTCTGACCCAGAGAGTTCACTCTCTTCTTCTTCCGCATATCCAAGAAGTATACTCTCCTCTTCTTCCCCCGTCCTCTGCCCACTCCTGTCCCGATTCAGGGTCGCCTCTTCTCCCCCATGATCCTGGAAGAGTAGCACTTTCCTTCCGCGTCGCTCTCTTACGATCTCAGAACGCTGAGAGAAGGAGAGGAGGCGTTCCACCTGGAGACGAGACGGTGTTGCCGGTGGCCATCACGCAATCGCTTGGAGCAACCGTGAAACAATAAAAAGAAAAGGGAAAAGGTGCGGAAAAGGAAAAAAAAAAAGTGGGTGTTTCTCCTTCCGTGAGCCCTGAGGGACGTGATCTTTCACGGAGCGGTGGGGAAGGGGCGAACAAGCATGTCGACCCAGACACGCGAACACACACTTCCCACACGCCATCTCAGCTATGATAAAGGAGAAATCAGGAAGAGAAAGAACAGGGAAAGGCAGCAGCATCCTCACTCGTCTTGAGGGGAGCGCGGTACTTTTAACGCTTTTCTTCGAGTCTTCTGATGATCCCGAAGGATGCGTTACTGCCCCTGGAGAAAAGTCATTCCTTTGGAAGGCGAATTTTCCTTGTGCTCTGTTTCCGGGAGCGTCCGTTGCAACCAAGTGGGCCCGAAACTAGCTTTCCTTCCGTTCGGTTGCCGGAGATTCCAGGCTCAGCACGCGTAGTTTCGCAGATCCTTAAAGACAGCCATTATGGATGTGCCACCTTCCCAAGTCAACTTCTGGACAGTGGCCGGCTGCTCTCCGAATTCAAGCGGATATTAGACAACGCAAAGTACGAGGGATTGGCGCCAGATGCACTTCTCCCTCCACGAATCCGTCCCAAGTGCTGCTCTGCTTCCGTCACCAGCTGATGATAGCAGATGAGCGAAGACGACGGATGCATGGCACCTCGCTAGTGACGCACACGGACCGCCCCTTGGAGCGGGCAGGAAGGACGACCAAACGAGCCTTTCAATACAAATAAGTTGTGGAAGTCCACTGACTTTTTCAGGGAAGAAGCGTTCATCGAGATAGCATGAGTGTGCGGTCCCTTGCATCCGGTCAGTACTGCCAGTTACTCTGAACGACCTTCCGAAACTCTGTACGTCTCTGAAGACCGAAAATTCCACCAGGAACTCACGGACCCTCTTTTTCTGAGAGCACTGCAACCCTTCATCCCCGCAGAAGTGCGGCTCTTGCGGAAGGAAACTTGCTCGCTCCAAATCCGTGTCGCCACGGCTGCAAACGAGAAATTGACCTTGGTACTTCCCATGCTTCCTGGTAGTAGCTCTTGAGACCTACGTGCTCTTCTCACGAGAGAGGAAAGATGGTACCTTTCAAGGAAGGTAGCTTGTGGAATAGCAGCGTTGACAGGAAAAGGCATCTCTCGTCTCATCAGCGTGCACAAATCAAAGCGAACTCCCTGGTCTGTTCGGAGGCAGACGCTTCAAAGATGACCTGGTCCTCGTCGGGCCATCTTCCCGAAATCTGACTGCCCGAGATCCTTGCCAGACCTCGAATGCCGTCCTTCTTCTTTTTCTCATCGTATCTACCACTCTATTTTTCTCAATCGCTTGTCGGATGAAGAGTCGAGCCTCCGCCTGAAAAGTGAGCGCGCCTTTGTCGAGCTTGGCGTTTTTTCTCTTTCCTTCTTTGCTCCCAGCTTTCATTTTCATTCGGGTGCTTCGTTACGCTTTCTTTCTTCCCTTCTTTTTTTTCGTTCCCGTTGCCTTCGACGTCCATCCTTGGCTGTTTCAAAACGAAGTTCTCCATTGTGTTCGCTGGGAGTCGGGAAGACACCCGATGGCGGCACGACATGAACGGGAAAGAGGATCTCTCCCTGAAACTGAAGCTAGACACCTGTGCTACCTGAAACGTCCAGTAAGGAAGAGGAAATGGAGCAGAAGAGTAGTCTGTGAAAGACGGTACGACAGTGAGACACTGCATCCAGCAGCAGCCTCTCGTGACTCCTCCCGATCCGATCTTGGAACGGCAAGGAACAGCAAATGGCACCCCCTTATTTGCTGCGCACGCGACTCCACAAACTGCCTCTAGGGGATGGACTCGGGACGCATCCTATAGCTGGCGTGAGGTACTGTCTTTTTCCGGAAGCTGCTCTTAGATTCTGCTCTTTCTTTCTGCTCTTTGGAGAGCGGTGAGCTCCGAGCGTGTCCGTGAACATGGTGAAGGCTGCTGTACCAGAGAAAGCATTGGAGAGTCATGTGAACGGCTAGCGGCACCGCTTGTTCTCCAATGCACAAAAACTATTGGGCAGTAGAAAACACCAGGCTCATGAAAAAAGTCAACAGAAACACAACGAAAACGAACTCTGAAATAAAGAGCACGAACTCTTCTGGGACTCTTCTCGTCGCCCTTTAGAAGAAGGAACGAACAGAGTAGTGGGCTTCCTAGCATTTGGTGATGCCTCTACTCCAAACTATTGCGGAGTTGATGACATGCAAGCATAATTGGTGATGAGATTCCTCTGAAGGGGCTGTCGCGAAAGCCCCCTCATCATTGGTAAAGACCCGAAGGTCATGCCCTTGCAAAAACAATTGCGCACACCCCACTAACGGCCCAGAATCGTGAGACTTGGGCAAGAAAACATCCGCGTGGCCTGTCCTTGAAAGCAATTGGCGGCTATCCGGGTGGAAGACGACTAACAGACTCAAGAAATACCACTGGGACTGGAAAACTGAACGGAAAGAAACAGTACATAATGCCCTGAGACCCAGTTGATACCTTGGAGGCCTAGCCTCCCGCATATCCAAGAAGAAGAAGTATACGTGCTGCAAAGTGTGTCAAAGAACCACTCCACCATTGGTCCACTGCTCGATTGGCTACATACTTCGCGAGTCGTCTGGTCTTCCGCCTCCTTGAAAGCCGGCAGCAGGAATTCATCAGGCCATTGCTTTGGCAAACATTGAACAAGTTAGTTCGCATTCATCACGGAAATGGATGCATGAAGAGGACTTTTTTCCACAGAGCTTCATTTCTCTTCTCATGGTGCACGGAGAGGAAAGCACAGACATTCACTCCAGGTTCGCTGAAATGTTCAACAAGTCTTCGTGTGCACTTTTGGACGAAGTGGTTGCTTGTTTGAGCACGGACACGCACAAGATTTCAGGAGCGTACATCTTTAACGCATGAAAATCATGGCAAACGCGTGATTCGATCTACATTTTTACATTTTCGGGTGTAGAATAGCTTGATGTACACAAACAACGAACTGTCATAAATTGAAAACCAGAAACAAATGCAAATCTGTGCAATGCAGGAGATCGTACACGGGCTCACCTATCTTCTCACTGAACTCCGGAATCACTTTAACCTCCGAGGACCTTATATTAGGACTCCAAACACCTGATCGTCGGGTACTTGAGGTCTTCCAAGACGGAATTTCGCTAACCACACTCTGCGTTCTGTTGATCCCCAGTGCCACTAAAAAGTCACGTCCCATCCCTGTCTCTGAAACACAAAAAGCAACCGAATTAGAGCGAGTTCGAAGCTTCATCTCGCAAGTCTGGCATTGGTAGCTAGTGACTGAAGTTCCGCGGCGCAAGGCCATCTTTCGCCAGCTGAGGATTTGGCTGCATCTGTTGCAGTTTCCAAAGAGCACCATCAAACCACCTCAAGTCAAATGACTTGAGTTGGTCCATCATGTGAACTCGGTGGCTAACGAGGACACGAAGTGCAATGGATACCTGCGCTTGCAATTCTCTTGCAAAAATTTTCGAAACAATTTCAACCATGTAACCTCAAATGGTATTTCGTTTCGGAAAGGAGCACCTGCCTAAACTTTTCACCAGTTCTAGGGCCTCAACTACACTTTACCTGAGCGCGTTCCTCTAAAGTGAATCAGGAGGTATACCCAGGCCAATGCAGATAGGCGTAATTCGCAGGAATACTTACTTCCCTCGTGCTCATATCCTCGATAAGAATATTCACAGAAGGGACCGTATTTAGCATTCTGGGTAACATGGAATACTACTTACTTTATTGGCTTATAAACAGCCAAGGTACACAATATGTGTGAGAAAACTCAGCACGAAATCCGCACTTCAAAAATCTCCATACTTTGCATTTGTCAATTTCTCAAAGAGAAAGAAAGAAAGAAAGAAAAAAAAATTTTCCACTGGATACTCCCTGTCTGACCAGGGATCACGACACGTTCCAACAACGTGAGCTCCTCCTCCAGTGACGCGATCCTTCGCCATTCGAGGGCACCTCCCTCCTACAGGGATGATTTTAATCTCGCATCCTGTTGAAGATTCTCTGAATTCCGAACCTGCACAGTCAAGCTGCCCTCGCCGGATACAAAACCATAAGCTAAATCATAACGTTGCTCCATTTCACTTTGGATACTCCTAACTGACAGCGCTGATGGCACCAATGTTTTTTCCCCCGCTTTCGGAGGAATTAAACGAAGCAGCTCTCCTTGTTCTTCTGGCTTTGAGTTTTCTGGTAGAAGCTACCAAGCAAGCACACACACAGCTGAGTCCGGAATTTGAGGATCCGGTGAAAACACTCGTCGCCACCGTCTGCAGTTTGCCTTGCTACATGCGAAACGTAATTCTCGATCTGCAAGAAAGTCCAACTCAGACAAAAGTGCGAAACACTCAGTTTCTTTCACATCCTGCCTTTCTAAGGTTTTTCGGGCTGCCTCTAAAAAGCGAAAGCACAAGTCAGAGCCTGCTGAGATTAAGATGGTTACGAAGCTATTCCATCACGAATTGCGGTTGGCGTTCCATCCCGATGCTCCCGGAAAGTTTGTTGGTCTCTTAATAGTGTAAGAAGTATCATCAACGTTTTTTTTTTTTTTTTTTTTTTTGAGCGATGAACATTTGGAGATCTTGGAACTTTCGATGAAGGAATCCGAAAGTTCGAAATAGTTGCTCACATCGCATCGTTCACGAGACTGAAACAGCGAGTCTCTTGATGCAAACCCGATCGGATGACGACTTCCTGATGTGATGACCGTCGGGCGGGCTGAACACCTGACACGCTACCAAAAGAGTATCACGGCAGTATACTTATTTAGCAGGTGATTTTTTTTTTCTCCCCCCCCCGGAAAAATGCCGCATTTTCCGAAATAAACTCTGTGAGCTCCACCTGCGCTTTAAAGGAACTCGATTGTACGTGGAAAGATGGCTTGGCAAACCTACGGGGTTCCGAGGTCGACTCAGTGCACTCGAAGGCACCCATGGATTCTGACGATTCTGTCAGAAGAATCGGGAATTCGCACTGCTCTCAGAATGGTGTTCCGCATTGCTGAAAAGTGCCAGATGCAGAACGGCTGCTAAACACAGTCGAGCCAAACCAGCAGCTGGGTCATGTCGATCTTCTTCAGTCATATTTAAAACATACCACCCGAACGAAGAATCAACCTGACGACCCAGACAGATCTCCAACCTAAATAGGTCAGCTGGTACGGAAATGCGTTTTCGCTACGCGTTTCCGGATGGGCAGCAGAGAGATTACTACGTAGGCCCCCCACCAGTCGAATCACATGAAGACTTTCAAAAATTTAGCCAAAATTTTATTTGTTTTAGCACCAGTCCCCGCCTGCGAATTCTCAATTAATTACGGAGATCACAATAGACTTCAGAATCATTTGCGAACGAAGTCTGATAGAAGCGCTGGATAGCATCACAGACAAATTGATATTGACTCTAAAAATGAAGTCATACTGGCTTATATAACATGTAACTCGTGTTCACTCACAGAATTCTGGATCATCATTGCACGTTGGTCTCGCATGGTTTTCAATATCTGCAGCGGATATACTGGCTGCCCAGATTCCATGAGCGCGAAAGAAGTTTCCATAAGCATCAAGACTCCCGTACGGCCTATGCCAGCTGAACAGTGGACAATAATCGGCCCGTCATCGCACCGCCTGCGCTCTCTAACGTGGCGTACAAAGTCCATGAATTCCACGGAGTCCTCTGGCACTCCGTGGTCGGGCCAGGACGTGTACTGCAACTGCAGTATTTTGCGCTCCTCTTCGCCACACTGTAGTACGAGATCACGACGCACAGAACTATTGCTGCATTGTTCCTGGACCAGAGAGACTTGCACATTTGCACACTGCAAGGTTTCGTTCAGCTGTGGCCAGTACTTGAAGCATTTAATCCGCCCAAATTCAAATAAAGTAGTTAGCATCACTACAGTTAAACTGTGACTTTGCCACACCATGTGCCAAAAGTCGGAGCTAGTGTTTGGCAATGGACCTGGAGTTATGGAGTTCACACCCTCTTACACCATGATTCCACACCTCACCTTGGCAAGCGATGTAGCGATTACAAACATTAGCACCGGACACTTCCAGATCCACATGGCTGGCGTTGATGTAATCACCAGTGGGGAAATCAACCAGAATCACTCGAGTTTCATCATCTGCATCATCAACAACAACAAAAAAAAAAAAAAAGGGGGAGGGGGATGGGGAATGAAACAAAAAGAATATGCCGAGCAAAGAAACCACACCTAACTGAAAACAAAGCAATGCATCAACGGAAAAGGTGTCCACGGAAAGCATCCACGTTACGTTGGAAAGCTGTTTCATTATCTCACGAAACTCTGCATACTGACCAAGGTGGAAGAAACAAAATTGAAATGAAGACTTTAACTCAAAAGATATGCATAATAACAACGTCACTCCCTTAAAACACACACAAAAAAATGGGAACCACCATGTAAAAACTCTTGTATAATTGACCTCTTATTAGGTGACTTAATAAACAAGAGCAACATGACAATGCAACAGAAACAGCCAAGATGACTGCAACCAGGAAATCACTACTGAATTCACTGATGAAATGAAAACGAGCATCAGGAGTTGGGGTTAAAGAACACGACGGAGAGAATCCAAAACAACGCTTAAGGAATTGGATTGCAGTAATAACATACAACGGAATGGAAACAGAGTAACGAGTTGACACAAAAAGTGCTGTACGAAATGTCGACTCTGGGGGGCAGAGTACCAAACTTTGGAATAATGAAACCACAGGGGAACTGCAACTTCCGCTAAAAGCATGAGAAGGCTCAAAAAAAAAAAAACGGATGCGCACCAATAGTGGAAAGAAATGAATGCGAGAATCAATCGAAATAAACAAAAACATGGAAAATGGAAAAGTTGGCTTATAGCTTAGATGGAAGTCAACAATTTCTGAGCCGGTTCACAGGATAAAAGCCGAGGTACAACAAACTCTCTGCGTCAAGGGTTTACGAGGGCTGCAATGCCAAGGATTTTGACAATTCTACGATCCGAGGGCTGGTCTGTCCACTGCAGAACAGGTCAAGTCATTAAGCAGTCCAAATTATGAGATGATGCTACGATCATAATGGAACAGAACCGCAACAAATAGTAAACAAATCGGCTGAAACGCCCAACTGTAATCAGTCCTGTTTTTCGGGAGAGAGCTCCGACCTTCATGAAGGAAATTTCGGAAAAACGAGATTTCGTGTTTTCAAGCAATTTTGTGAGAACTAATGAAATGTGCCAATACAATTCACCCGTGCAAACCATTCAGGTTATCCGCGCCATCGATCCGTTAATACGTAACGATCTTTACCACACACTGCATGAAATCATAACATACAACGCACCTCATAATCATCGTACACCATAAAACAATAAGGAACATTACGAAACACCACCACGAACAATTGCAATGTCACTTACATGGGAGAATATCATTGTATCGATTTTTGGCGCGATTCTCTGGTTTGGTGGCTGCGTTAAAGGTGAAATCACTGCGTTTCCGGTACAAGCAGTTAAACTGCTTAATCAGAATATCTGTTGATGTAATTTCCGCCAACAAAAGCATGGACTGATGCAACAAATTGATGTTCGCATTTCTGATGGGAGTAGGAACGTCCAGTACGTATTGGCATGATGGCTCTTCCTCCTGGATAGTTTCCTCCTCAGAGCATGAATAGGCTGTAATTCAAGTTATGTAATCCGTGAATTATACATTCCAGTGTATCATTTACCATTGCATTTCACTTTTATTGCCAATTCTTCCTGACTATTGGACGATTTCAGAATTAAATCGATGACCTCATTGTGATTCCAGGAAGAAACATCCACTCGATTTATTTCATAAACTCTATCCCCTGTCTGAAGACGTGGCAAAGAGTTATACGCCGGAGTATTGGGAGCTACTTTGGTTATGGTCAAAGGGCTTTTCTGATCAGCTCCGCCCTTCAGACTGAAGCCATAAAATCCTTTCTCGTTGGGGTAAATGTGAATTTTTAAGCAAAGTGCATCCTGTCCGTCTAAACATTCATATCTCTGTTTTTTCACGATCTCACACCTATTTTCTGCCTGTAAAAGCCATTACAACATTACTCCTGGAAAGCCACAAACTCACCTTGATTTTTGTATCTGCAGCTCGTATCGGTATCGTATCCCAATTTTCGTCAGCATAAGAGATATTTTTTACAACCAAATGTGGTGAAGCACATGGGCGATCTTCCCTCTGGATGTCAGCAGACTCCCAATCTTCATCAACGTAAGAAATATTCTCCATAATTAAATACGGAGAGAAAGGTCGGTCTTCCTCAACGGATACGGAATCCATAAGCTTTTCGTCACTAAAAGAAACAAAGAATAACAAAAGTTTCGATATATATATATGTATGTTTTAAAAAAATGAAATACCGAATCATGTAAAAACTTTCGATTTCTAAATACAACTCTATAGAGGCTGCTGCACACAAGAACACATGGAAAACGCAAACAGAAGTACCAACATGGATGTAAATATTGTGTCCCCTACTAGAGGGGATACATTACACGAATATGCAATTTTGTGCACTTTGTTTCACGGTCACTCCATGAGCTTCATACGCAAAACTTGACGACCTCTTTTACTTACAAAAGACATGCACAGCAAAATTGATAAAGAAGTGAATCATCATACAGATGCCACACTTCATCTAAGAATGAGATCCCCAGATTCATGAATACTCGTGAGTTTGCTATTAGACAAACGTGACATTTAGATGCATCTTCCTCACTGCCACCCAAATTTCAAAATGGAAAAAAAAAAAAAAAAAAAACACACACACACACACACACATTTCAAGACACTTATACGTAAACAAGCAAGCAGTCAGAAGCAAATTTCCCGTAACATTTGCATAGTCACCAGAGGCGTAACTCACCATCTCACGTAACATGAAGTACAAAGCTGGATGCTTGTAAGAATCCCATTCGATCTTCTCACCGAAATTCAAATAATGCTTTTATAAATTTTGTAGAGTCAATACCGACTTTAAAGGAATTTTATTTGCATTTACATTAAAACACACGCGCGCGCGCGCAGATTTTTCCGGGAAAGTTAAGACATTGTACAGGAAATAATTTCGAACCACAAAAAGAACATTCTTCAAAATTCCACATCAGATATTAAAAAAATTAACAAAAGTAAACAAAAAACAAACATCAGGGTTTGAAAACGAAGCATCTACGCCAAGACTTTTGACTCGAAAAGTATCAAAATTTGCAATCACAAGACGTAACACCCTTTCACTTTCTGCTGGCACGTGAGGCGGAAGCTATCAAAGAAGAACGATTCACAAAGGCAATTAAGTCCAAGACCCAAGTTAATTACGAAATTGTTTTCTACCAAAGGTAGAAGATACGACCGATAAGCGTGGCTATTCTTAAGAAGAATGATGAGGTAAAACTGTACAACGAAACGGTGGACTTTGGCGTTTACCATGCACGGCATCAATTCAAGTTCATGACAAAACACTCGACTCTAAAGCCCCACGTAGACATAGGCTGCTCTGCCAAGAACTTTCTGGAACACACAGAAAACCGTTCTCCTGGGAACTTTCTCTTTGAAATCGCAATTCGAAATGACTGGAATGAGCAGGAGCAAGCCGGACGTTAATCATGACTAAAAACAATCTAATTTTCTAACGAGTGAATTCTGAAATGGCAATGATTATGGTGGCTGAAGTGAAATAGGCTCGTGTATCGAGCCGATTTCACAGACCAAAAAATAGTCGAAGAGACATGTGGAACAGCACAAGCTTTCTCTAGGGACAAGGGTATTCACTAGCCATGTTGTTTTTATTCATGCATGAAAACATCATTCCTAAGCAAAAAGGGACTGTAGGTATTTTTATGAGGAAAAAGTTCATGCACATCATGTCATCCAATTCTCAATTGTGTTAATAACATTAGCAATGAATAATTTCGATGAAGAACATTATAAAAATTTGAGTGTCCGGTATTCGACTTCATAAATTTCTTACCCAACGAATTGCCTCTGAATACAACGCTTTGAATCTTTCAAAGTTTGGTAGTGAGTGCGTCCAATGTATCTATAATTGGAACGAAAAAACAGGAATCCATGTTTTAAGGGAGAACAGGGAGGCTGATGTAATCGAAAGAAAGTATGATTTTCAATGCATGCCTTCCAGAAATTTTTACAGGATCGGTAGGCCATGAGATTAAAGACCAAACAAACTTTGTTACTACGCTCCTAAAAAATAGATAATTGTAAACTCTGCAAATTTCACAACAACATAGAAAACATTCATGACATCAACAAGCATTCCATCGCGCTTAAAGATCTTTACTGCAACTCTGAACCGCAAAGAACGTGTGCTTTAAATTGAGAAAGCGAACCACAAACTGACATCGTGAAAGCGCCATGAAATGCACTCTAAAAGTTCTTGCGGGGTAGAAGTTTTCACAGTTTAAGAGTTTGGCAGAAAGATGCCAAATCAATAATAAAAATTAAAAAAAAAAAAAAAAAAAAAAAAAAAAAAAGTAAGAAAAAACAAACAAAATTGAAAGGAAAAGCATCCCAAACCAAAGTATCAAATATTCTAGGATGACGGCAATATGAAACATACTTCAATTATTACAAGGCTTATCATTACTACTCGATATGAATCTAAACACACACAAAAAAAAAAACAAGCTCCTCCTTATTACATCAATAAAATACAAAAGAGAAATGAAAAATGGCAACTAATTCTTTGATGACCATTCTGTCCCAAACAAAAACTACTTTCCTAAAAGGAAAGCTGGAGTCAATCGGCTGACAAAAAGTGAACTCAACGTCCAGATCATCGAGTCATGCAAGTTCTGAGGATTCGACGAAAAAGGCCATTTCTCTAAGTTCACCTAATTTAAAACTGCAATTCCGTCTGAGAAATTGCAGTCTGTCGCAGGGAGGAGGGAAAATGACCATCGTTTATTACTTCATTTCGCGAGATGTTTGGTTTGGTGCACTGCGTCGACGCAGCAAGTTCCTCGCCCTCTTTCACTGCTCCTGCATTCCTCACCAGTTTCGCTGCCATGTTTATCCAAAGCCGACTCAATCCAGGAGTTAATGGGAAATAAAATACCTCTTTTCAAAAAAAGAGAAATCCCTAAAGAAAAACACTTTAGCACTTCCTATTCCACACCTCGCCAAAAATTTAATTCAAGATTGTGAGGTGTGAATGCATGTTACAAGTTCCTGCAACACACTACTCTCCAATTCATCTGTCTCCTCAGCAAAAGCCTTTCAAATTAATTATGAATGACTTTCGGCCCTTTGGCATAAACACTTCAAAAGGCTGAGCAGCTACTTTGGATGGTGCAACCTGTACGCAAGAAAGTCTCTTGTAAAAACTGAACTATCACTCCAACAAGGGGTACCACACCAGATGAAATCTTTCGCAACTGAATCCAGAATGGAATAGAAGCCTTAACCGCAATGAATTGCGGGTTAGCACACATACGATGCAAGAAAGGTATGCACAAAATGGTCATGCCATCTAAATCACATTTCCCGTTCTGGGGCTTCTATTCTCAGCATAGGAAGCCTCCTTCCGAAGGTTGATTGCTGCAGAAACGATTATCACACAACTGGGTTCTGAAAGGTACACACAGTCGTGAAAAACCGATCACCTAAAGCAACAGGATCGCGATCGACAAAACCCGTTTTGTTCCACTGAAAGAAAAAAACTCCAATCATCCACGACCACGCGCAATACCGAATGCAATTTTCAAAACAGTTATAGTTGGGCAGTCAATCCAAACATCGCACACAGAGCAACATGAAACGGGAAGTAGAACTACGAGAAAGCATAGAAACAACTCACCAGCCCGCCGTTAAGGCGTATAAAGAACTCATTGTGACGATAAGAAAAATTGCTGATTCTGACCCATGGGAAGTAATGCTGGCGCTGGGCGTTCCTGAAAACAACCAGGCCGTCATACGAAACTCCTATTTGCACGTCCAGATCATCAGCATCTCGAGCTGCACAGAAGTGGACGCCGTACACTTCCAAACTTTTGACGTGGTCCAAAAAGCAGTATTCCGCGGACGCGGAGGCAAGACCGCTGAAACAACAAAGTCGGATTAAGACTTCGAAGCTATCTCCAGAGAGACATAAAGAGATGTTTCATTGCAACGTGAGAACGGAACTAAATAGCGACATGCACTTCAAAACTGCTCTTTAAAACGGTCCACTGTCCTTCTGGAAGAGAAAAACTTCAAAAGTGTGAGATCCGATATCCCCCCGCTTTCCAACAAGTCATCCTCCGTGTAGAATGTGGATGCCCATATTAGCGTTTCTACGCAAATGATTAAGAGTATGCCTTTCTAAACCAATTTGCAATGACAACCTCTCAATGTGATGGAAAATATTGGGATGACCTCAAAAAGTGGGACACGAAGAGGGAGCTTCAAAACTGCCTTCCTTTTTTTAAAAAAGATATCCCAGCATCGGACAAAATGTGAAAGAACAGAGATCATGAGTGCTCAGGTGACGCTAGAAGCTGCCCCCTCTGATCACGTGCTTGTAGTCCTAAAAGGACCATGAAGATGGAAAAAACACACGATGTAAAATGTTCCTTTCCACGCACCAAAATTCAAGCTGGGCAACAGCTAGCAGACAAAGGACGATGTAGCCGTCAACCACTTAGAATCCCACGAATGCGGAAGCAACTGATTTTGATAGTCCTCTTAGAATCCCATGCAAACACCAAGTCCAGCTGCAATGAACCATACATACAACGGGATGACGCTGTTGGCTTCACGTACACCGGATCAAAGGATCATCAAGAGACAGACACCTTTTCATGCCTGCTTCGCAGACGATCGTCTTCGAATTCGAAGACTCGTTCACGGAAACGAAGCTCGCTTGGTAATTCAAAGACCAATGGCTGTCCCAACAGACACAAACCAACAAATACGGGAAAAAAAATACCTTCTCGAAATGCTCTGCAATGTTAAACACATTCTATGTTGAATACACGCTTGAATGGCCTGTGGCTAGGTTTTTCTGAAAGTGACAAAATGTGTGTCTATTCTCGGTGTAGCTGCTGCCACTCTTCTGCTGCATCTGATATGCACGATAAAAAGCACCGCTTCAGTTAAGACGGCAGCGAGACTTCCACGGAATCCTTTGCATCAGAACATGCTTCCCAGTCAGCCATCTTATCCCATACTTTCCCGTAACATGTAACAAGTGGTAGGAAACAGCACTGCACCGATTGGACTGATAGGGACGCATATCCCGTCCGCACTGCAATAGCGCTGTTCGGTGGACGTCCACGATGGACATGGAAACGTATCTCATAAGTGCTTAGCACTGGTGTCGGAAAGCGATGCGCACAAACCGATTGGCCTTTCGTGATTTGATGATGAAAAACAGTTTTTAGCCTTGGTACATGGATAAAGCGAGCACATTCAAGTTTCAGAAGAACCAGAAGAGAATCTGGCAAATGAACATGTCTGATATATTTCGCGAAGAGAAGAATGTGTCTGTAATGTTTCCCCCGTTCTGTGAACTTAGTTCTATCTGCTGAGATGTGATGGTCGTAAAAACAATCTGTCATTACAACAAATGGCCAGCACAAACAATTAACCAGCATTTGAAGCATCACAAAAAAGCTCTCTTTCCATCTTCAGTGCATATAAACCGATACACAGGGATAGGGAAAACACACTTATGACATAGAGCAATGAATGGTAACCGTAGCATGCGAATTTTTAAGTCTTTTCAATGAGTAACCCATCTTTTTTTTTCATCTCATCTTTTTTTTGCCACTAACAAGAATCCAAAGATAAACAAATAAATTGACTAGTATGAATCAGAATAAAGACAATACTTAACCATCAAAGAAAGATGAATCTGATTCCAAGATTACTGCGAAAACTATAACCAAACTAGTTTGTTTTAACCATCCTCAACTAACTATCACAGCTATCCCCAAATATGAAAAAATTTGTATAGAACATTTTTGGGGGTTAAGAAAAATCTCATCAGAAAATATATACAACAGTCAAAGTCGCATTATCTGGAGATCTGTTTCGAGCAGCGAAATGAAAAAAAAATTGCAGTATACAAACAATCGTAATTTCATACAATAAAGGTCTAATTTCATACAATACAATCAATAAAAATTGAACTTTATGTGATAAAACCTGCATTGATTGCACTGCATTAAAGCACATATGATAAGCATTCAAAATCAGCATTAGGCTCTATTCTAGATATTTAAAAACTGGAAGGGAAAAATTCATCTAAC
The DNA here is from genome assembly GCA_036172245.1 of Raillietiella orientalis. Classification (NCBI taxonomy): domain Eukaryota; kingdom Metazoa; phylum Arthropoda; class Ichthyostraca; order Raillietiellida; family Raillietiellidae; genus Raillietiella; species Raillietiella orientalis. Next base: position 502,101 of record JAYWIR010000003.1, on the reverse strand, counting down.
AACTGACTGGAGAATTATCATTTGAGGCAACTCAAAACTTACCTATGCGACTTGTGAAATTCCTCAACTTTTTCATAGAAACTCTGGCACGGATTAGGTATTAGCTGCATTTGAGAAACATATTCTTGATGTGATTGGAGATCATAGTCACCTATCTCAGCTAATGCAAATACAACAGTGAATAAGTCCAAACTTGTAAGAAAGTTTAGAAAATTTCGAAGATATGAGAATGATAAGCGCACAAGATATTTTTTGAACTCTGGATTAAAAAAACATTCAGTTTATCCGAAAAAAAACAAAAAATATTTACAATTATTATATACTATTTCCAAATCAAAGACTGAATTAGTTCGTGATTGCTTCTTTTGATTACCAACATGTACATGCACATCTGCTATTGCTGATACCCATTCCTCAAATACTTCAATACAAAAGATTTGAAAACTTCTAAAAATCTGTTTTAAACTGACATTCACTAGTAAAATACCAAAATAATCATTTTTTCAATCAATCCATATCTACTTAAAGGCATTTTGATAAGCACACATTTTCGATTTGCCACAAGGTTTTTTAATATTTGCTAAATTACGTAATTTCCTTGACCAGAATAAACAAAACATATACGTATTGTCTTCAGAATCCTAAAACAATGCTTTGTATATCTGTAGCTTTCTGTAGTATTTTTACTTAATCAAACCAAATTCCACAATCAATTCAGTGGAAAGCAGAGATGATGTGCTATGAATCGATTTATTTAAAAACTGTAACACTGAAATCTGCTTAAAGTATTAAGTTCATTCAATCACTAAAATTTCCAAGATAAGTATTGAATGTTTGTTGAAAAATCATTTAATTTCCCATTTTGATTAAAAATTATGCATATGTTGCCATGGTTCTATTTAGCATTTCTGTACACAAAAACCACATTTTAATTATTATTTCTGATTATATAAAACCACTGACAGGGTCTGACTCATGAAAATCTTGTCAGAAAATGGATTGCATCTACTCAGATTCTCCACTATTTCAAATGTGCACAAAAATAAATAACATCTAACACTCTTGGCAACAAGCCTACAAAAAAAAAAAATTAAAAGCGTATTTCATAATGCATTCGTGAAGGCATTACTATTACCGAAATATAAGAACTGATATCATAAGAAATGTGGAAATTGGGAGATAAATACCAGGCACCAAAAGTGTGACATACCTTGCAAAACATAACTGGCCAATAAGCAAGAAGTTTCTTGGGGAATCATAAGATGATACTTAAAAATATCTTTTTTAAGTTGCAAAAAATATTGGCAACGAGTAAAACATTCAAGATCAGTAGGATCAGGAACAAAGAATTTCACTCTCAGGTACAACTTGTAAGGCATAATGGCTAAAAATAATGAAGTGAACAGGATAAGCCATTTTGAGATAATCTTATTAGGTACAAGACTTACTAAGGTTCATCATGCTTAAGACTTACACAAATGCAAATTTAATTGTCTAAAGAAGCTAAATGCAAGTTTTGCATTTTACATACTAAGATCACACTTATCTTTTAGTTTTCATTTTCTTACCTCTACCAAACTGCTTTTTGACCGATTTTGATACATCTAGCCACTTCTAGAAGAAAACAAAAGTATCACCTCGGAATTAAAAAACGCTCTGACCTTTGGCTCATCTGCATTCTTGTGATGGGGTGAAAAATTGCTACTATCACAATAAGCAAGCCCAAAATAATCTTTTTCTTTCAAATCTAAATATTGAAAAACTAAATATTCTAATTGGTGTCCTTTAGCATTTTTCTACATAAAAAGCTCGAATAAATATCACTTATTGAAAGAAACATTCGTATTATGTAATGAGCATTATCCTTACAAAAATGTTCAATGCATTTACCTGTATCTCGAAATTTTGAATGGTATCATCTAAAAACTGAACTTGACACTGAAGCATACTTGTTTCATTTCCTTGAGCTGCTTCAGATTTCCTCACACTATAAAGGCCAGTTGATCTCAGGAATGTTTTTGAAATTCCATCAAGCATGCTAAAAAACGGTTAAGTTAGAAGTTAGAAGGTATAAGAAAAGAATCCAACAAACAAAAATGGAGAAAGCCTCAAAATCGGGTGGATTTACATCTCATTAAGCATGTTAAGTCAACAAGTCAACTGCTTTTTATGCACTCAGACTTTATGTCAGTTATATTATTCACAATGTTTCTTCACTACTTTCCGGTTCCAGAATGTCTTTTGATAGGAAACGGAATGCCACAGCTTCCTTGATGCTATTTATTTTGACATTATGACTGATAAATGAGTTGATGCAATTAACTACACAGCATCTCAAGTACCTTTCCTGTGTGAGAAAACTATTTGCTATGGAATTGCTACTGGCTATTGTTATGGAACTTATTCCTACTTTAATGAAAACTTTCAGGTACAAAAATTTTTACTGAAAGACCTGAAATTCACTTGTTCTATGTGGAACTCCTTCGCATCACATCTACACTGGCATATATGTCTAAAATTAAGTTACCTCTCAAATGACACGTAGGCAAAACTGATTAGGAGGAAAATCACATCCTTTCAGGTATTCATGGATAACATATGATTCTGGTACATGGCGAAAGTACACTGTTTTCGATGAAATCTCAGTCTACACAGACGCACTGCCCAACTTGAAATTTACATATAATGCATCTCGTACTGACAATTAGATTGGGGTATAGTTGCAATGGTTTTTTTAATCGAACAGTTATCTGAAGAAAAACATGATATAACATTCATAATGTCACTGTGAATGTAAACACTGATAAAGGTATACGTGAACATCACCACGCTCTTCACACCATGAAAGTGGACTCTGTTACTTGAGAGTTTTCGCTCGTTCCGACTAGAATAACCAGATCAAAATGTAATATATTGCACCTCAAAATCACAATTATTTGTTTGGATAAGCCCAAACTCGTAAGAAAGCGTAGGCAATTTTAAAGACATGAGAATGATAAGCACACAAGATATTTCTTAATATATGCATGAAAGAGCCGGAATTCTCTCGGTTCACCCTTTCTCAAACACATTTGGAAAAATGCCCTAGGGTTTTCAATTCTAAACAACGATGATAACAAAACTATTATTAAATACATCAAATCTCACCAAACTACGAACTGTATCAGTTTTTCATTCTATCTGATGTGCAGTCAGCAAAACTGATTCATAAAAATCTATTACGAAAAGCTGAAAGTGTCTTTGTGAAGTTTACATAGCAAAAAATAAAACACGGTACTGTTTGCAATGTTTTCATGGAAGCTGCCAATGCTTCAAAATTAAGTAGTCACACTGCATGGATACAATTCGTGTCGGTGATTGGGAAATTTCTTCTAAGCATTTGATACTCGAGTTTACAGTATCGTATTTACGAGGCGGTTTTTTCGATTTTCTTTTCTTTTTTGGTAGTTTTCTTTCATGAAAATTAATGTGAATTCCAATGAGTTTCCATCAGATTCAGTTGTCAGTATTAGATCTTGCTACTCACTGGAAAAAAAGCTCATACGACAATACCATATACCTACAAAGATGAATTTAACCATAAAGTGGTTTCAGATTGATTGAAAGGTTTCGAAAAAACTATAGGCTTTTTGCATCCAATATTTTACAAGTATCCAACAGCAAGAGCGAGCAAAATGGTACTGTCAAATTTGACAAAACAGTTTTCATTCGATCAAGATTCTTGTCTCGTATTTAATGCTGGACAGAATTCCTTTCAAAGGTAAAGGATGAAAAGCGAAAAACCTTGACAGAGGTCTAAACTGCTTTTCGACGCATTGGATCGTGTCCTCCCATGAAACCATTTCAGAGAAAATATTTCCCTAAACACCACAAAGCTTGGATTTCGCATCATAGACTTCGTAGGCACCACAATGCATCCAAACATTGAGTGCAAAACTGCTTAGGTTTCAAATGAAGCGAGCACCCCCACATAGCATTGCATTCTAGTTACGACTGAGTATCCATCTGAATAAATAGTGAATGTTTTCAAGATTGGATTTCAATTTAATTAAGGGCGCCTTAATTGCTTTATGTAGAATGCATCTTTAAATGAAAGTAGTCATAGCAGATGCATGATCTTCCACTTCCGCAAAGGCACTTCACTTCAATTATATAATCAACCCTGAAAACATATTAGAAACTCCGGAGCTTGGCAATTTTCCGTTGAGTTCAAAAGAAGATTCCATTGCCAAGCTCCGTGAGTATAGAATGTTTGAAATATTCACTCGCGAGACTGCCAAGGCAAACTTTCACGAAAGGCGTATTGCAAACACCATACCAAAATCATATTAGTCAATAGAAAAATTGCACAAAACTTTCGGACTTTGAAAAGAAATTCATGGACACTATAGATTTGCAGATGATGTGTAAATTTCTTTCCAATTTGGATAGAATTCTGTGATACATTTGGAAACTTGGAATTTTTGCATAACCTCTTTGAACAGAGAGAAGATAATCGTTAGATAAACCACGATCAAAGAAATTTTTTTTCCTACCTTTATTTGTTAAGCTCGATCTGTAAATGAAAAGTAGAATTTCGTGTAAATCTAGAAAAGGAAAATGAAATGATTCAGTGTGCTAATGTGCACAGACCAATGGCTGAGAAATTTTCTCCCTGTGACTCCCCACAGATGCGACAGCTATAGCCAACTTTGGAGCTGCTGCATTTGCTAAAAATGGATGCAGTTTGATTACAAAGCATAGCTGGTGGTGCACGATATGGTATGCGATCTACTACTGATTACTATTGAGCAAACTACGATTTCAATGAAATGCTCTCCTAGTTTCCTAGCTGATGTACATCCATCACATTTGCTTTTAATTTGTCTCTATTGCAGAGAACCCCAAGGATGGCTAGTGCAATTTTATTTGGAGAAACCGTAGTTCCCTTTCAAACCATTCCTCAAAGGCACCATGCTATTGGAACATTTTCTGACAAAGTACGCTAACGTTGTATAATCACTTATTTCAGGAATTTGTTTTCTGATATTGAGAAAGGAGCAAACGTACTGACAGCTGTACACTTGCAGACATTGCAATGGTTCCCCAAAAAGAAAACTGTGACAATAATAGCACTGAAATTTGGTGACTTTAAAACACATGAGGTGCTTTGCCATTACACATTGAAAGCAAGAATACCCTACAAAACATTAAAACTGTGCACATATTCACTTACATAGGTTGAGTATTAATGCTGTCGATAATCAAGAAGATTGTCAAAAGGCAGCAGTGAATTCACAAAAGTGCTTATTAAGCTGCACAGTGAAATCAGAACAGGCATTCCTTGTAGCTGTCTTCTCAATTTAGTAGTAATTGCTATGTGCTTCCAAGAGAGGACAGCTCATCTGTTTTCATGACTTTGTGGATACATGATTTGAATAAATGAACAGCAGATACTCAGAGCAAGAAATCGAATGATTTCGTTAAAAATTTACATTGCATTATTGATGTGTAATAAAAGTTCAAAAGTCAGTGAGTTGGCATAATGAATCAATCATTCTTCTAAAGTAGTAGTATAAATATTGCTACGAGATCATTCACAGAAAGAAACCTGAAGTTATAACATCCATCGTTTCATTTATTCATATCCATTTGTACTTATTGATGCTATGTTGCCACTATATTTATAAAAATAAGTATACACCCCGAGTATTTTAATTCAAGTCAGTTATGTGAGCAGATAGTATTTCTTAATCATGGTTTATTAAAAAAGCAACATATATGATTCTGAAACAATTTTGAAAGTTTATTAGCATAAACCTATCATAATCAATACTATATCTAGGACTCTGGAATTGGAATCCCTTTGATCCAAGGGGATTGCAAGCCCGATCATTGAGCAGTCATTACAACTTTGCAAACTAACGAAAATATTTTTTACACTCTTGCTTCTTCGGTCTTTAACGAATGTAGCAACGTTTGTTGTGGATCACGCAAACAGTAAGTTCATGAACCAGTACTGATCTCAATATGACAAATATGATTTAATGTTTCGATAAGCATGAACAATTGCTCCGCCGAAGTAATTCACTGTAATCAACATAATGTACCTCACCTTGAAACATTTTTATTCTGAAGGAAGGCATATCCTGCTGTTTTTCATTGCTTGTACAGATTTCATCTAACAACTAAGGAACATCTAACAAAATAAAATTGATGGAATTTCTTGAAAACTTGAATATATTTAAGTTTTGAATATATTTAGAACAGTTAGAAAAGACGAAAAGTGATTATAAAAAAGAAACTCGAGCTTTTGCTGGATGAACTTCTTGACTGCAGAGATTAGTTTGAAATCATCGCTGCTATTTCTGAGGTAGTAATGGATACAATTCTTTCTTTCAGGATGACTGTGTGGGTTTCCATTATTTGCAGATATCATTAATGCTATTCTTCTTGAGCAGCTGGCTTTGGAATGCATTAAGCCTTGCTAACAATTTATGGAATTGCTTTCAAACAATATATTAATTATGAGCATTGCTGACTCAGGCTTGTGCTAAGTTATGAATAATCCTTGGTACTAAATTCATGAAAAAAACTGATTGGTTCCCTTGTGCATCTTTCAGTCACATGCTTGTAGAGATACGCTTCCATTTGCATTTGCATACTTCTGTACATTCTTGTTCGTTAATTAAAATTTACTCAGAAAAATCTCATTCCCTCCGAAGATATCCAGGATGCTCCTTTAATATCTATTTATTCCGCTTAGATTAGGAAATAATGTAATCCCTCTAAAACCTTGTATTAACGAGTCTATTATCTCAAATTGTATTCTCTTCAGAACCCACTAAATTTATTAATCTTTGATACTTTTCTTACATTGACACGTTTCCTTTTGTGTTTTATTAACGTGTTCGATCTTGAGAATCTCTTCCCACAATCTTGGCATGTGAACGGACGCTCTCCGGTGTGCGTTCTCTTGTGCCTGGTTAAGTCATTTGAACCTAAGAATCTCTTCCCACAATCTTGGCATGTGAACGGACGCTCTCCAGTGTGCGTTCTCTTATGCTTGGTTAAGTCATTTGAACCTAAGAATCTCTTCCCACAATCTTGGCATGTAAACGGACGCTCTCCGGTGTGCGTTCTCCTATGCCTGGTTAAATCATTTGAACCTAAGAATCTCTTCCCACAATCTTGGCATGTGAACGGACGCTCTCCGGTGTGCGTTCTCTTGTGCCTGGTTAAGTCATTTGAACCTGAGAATCTCTTCCCACAATCTTGGCATGTGAACGGACGCTCTCCGGTGTGCGTTCTCTTGTGCCTGGTTAAGTCATTTGAACCTGAGAATCTCTTCCCACAATCTTGGCATGTGAACGGACGCTCTCCAGTGTGCGTTCTCCTATGCCTGGTTAAGTCATTTGAACCTGAGAATCTCTTCCCACAATCTTGGCATGTGAACGGACGCTCTCCGGTGTGCGTTCTCTTGTGCCTGGTTAAGTCATTTGAACCTGAGAATCTCTTCCCACAATCTTGGCATGTGAACGGACGCTCTCCAGTGTGCGTTCTCCTATGCCTGGTTAAGTCATTTGAACCTGAGAATCTCTTCCCACAATCTTGGCATGTGAACGGACGCTCTCCGGTGTGCGTTCTCTTGTGCCTGGTTAAGTCATTTGAACCTGAGAATCTCTTCCCACAATCTTGGCATGTGAACGGACGCTCTCCAGTGTGCGTTCTCCTATGCCTGGTTAAGTCATTTGAACCTGAGAATCTCTTCCCACAATCTTGGCATGTGAACGGACGCTCTCCGGTGTGCGTTCTCTTGTGCCTGGTTAAGTCATTTGAACCTGAGAATCTCTTCCCACAATCTTGGCATGTGAACGGACGCTCTCCGGTGTGCGTTCTCCTATGCCTGGTTAAGTCATTTGAACCTAAGAATCTCTTCCCACAATCTTGGCATGTGAACGGACGCTCTCCGGTGTGCGTTCTCTTGTGCCTGGTTAAGTCATTTGAACCTGAGAATCTCTTCCCACAATCTTGGCATTTGAACGGACGCTCTCCGGTGTGCGTTCTCTTGTGCTTCGTTAGATTATTTGTTTGAGAAAATCGATGTACAGTATTCTTATACGTACAATATTTTCTTATATTGGAGTTTTTCTTTGTTTCAATAATCAGATGCTTTGATCTTTTATAACAGTACTTCTCAGTACTGAGATAATAGGAAAATTGTTTATTTATATTTTCATTGCGAATCTTTGTTGATACTCTAAGATTGTTTGGGCAATCTACAGCTTTAATAAGAATTTTTTTGCTTGAAAAATAATGTCTGATGTCCTGAGAGGAACATAAACTTAGCGGTCTTCTCTTTAGCTCCATACAGTGCCTTGATGTAACGCAGCTCTTTCTGCGTAAAACTCGCCGTGATGTTCTTTTAGATGGATTGAAACATTTACTATTAAATTGCTGTGAATAACTTTTCTGTGGAAGTGTGTCATAGTCTGTATTTGTGGGCTGTTCTACGTAGGACAATTGCTTTCCGAATGCTTTGATGCAACACTCTGGTCTTAACTTTTCATGTGGGTACTGTGGTTTGCTAAATCCAGGAAAAGCTGCAAAGTGATCAAGTATCTGAATAAATGCCCTCAAGTTTTCCAAATTCTTTGTTAGCGTGCAGACTCGGAACATGTGGTCAATACTTTTAGACAAGAATTTCTTATCGCTAAGAATTTGTCGTATGCTGGAAAGATCTAAGCTTCTGCAATATCAGAAAACCGACTTAAGATGGCACCGAAGAGCAAAACTGAACTTACGTATTGACTGACAAAGTAGGACCATAGGCACTTTCTTCGTTAGCAGTCCTGATGTGTTTTGCGTTAGCTTTAGGATAACCTTTTCTGAAAAAGAAAAAAAAAAAAGCACTGTGTGACCAAGAACCTGAAATTATTTACTTTGTATTGAAATGCCACCAAACGAATACCTTAAAGTTGCGTTTGAAAACTACAGTTTTAAAAGATTCTGGAATAGTGACAACACTTTTGCTTGCACCGGCATTTTGCACCCCATCAGGCCTCGTGTTCTGGAATGACAGTTTGAAGACTGTTTTATTTCTTCCGATGTTAAGTTATACAATTACAAATTGACAAAAGATAGAAACACTAACCGAAACATTTTTCGGATAAGAACATAAATCTGCAAGAACATCAATTAAGCTTTCAGAGTTTGTGATTGTGACGTGATTTACCTACCGACAAGGTTTCCCAGACGAGAACGATCGAAGCATAAGTGATTGTGAACATGGCGACCTTCTAGAAAATATGATGAGCACATTTTGCAAGCATGTGTAGGACAACTTTCTGGGTAAAGAGAAGAATGCATCATTTCAATGCTCTTTTTGAACGAGATAAATGAATGATTTCAAAATTTGGGGATTTATCAATAAGATTGATCAATCTATTTGTGAAATCGATTTTAAAGTTCTTTAGTTACATATAATTGCTATCCAAAGGTCGAGAGCAAGCGAACGTTTCTAGATCAAGACCATAAAACCGAAATGAATGACCAACTGAATTAAAAAAATGCATGTGGAAGATTGGCCGCACCTGGAATTTCCCAGGGATTGAAAGATGAAGAACTTCGCACAGTATAAAAAACAGATTAGTTATTGGATTGGATTACATGAGATTTAGATTATCAATGATAACGAAATGGAAATCGGTCGAATCGGATATTGTTAGTCAATTTGTTTTTAGCAAATACATAACTTCCGGCATAAGTATATTTGAATTAGTCTGACAGTACCAAAATGTCGGTTTTTTGTTCTTTTTTATTGAAAATGATAAGTTAAGCATCGATTATTGTTCTGATTCACTTTGCGAGTTTTGTATTGAAACACACTGAATTTGAGCAATCGCTGTTCCCTGTTGGATTACGAAGATATCACAAAGTACTTTACTTGGATTCGAAATTCTAAGGTTTTGCCAGATGAAAAAGGTTCTTTGCACCTCGAAGACAATCTGTTCGTAGAAGGAGAACTATGAAGAAAACCTAACAAAGAAAAGACGAAATGGACGAACTGTGATCGTTTAGGAAAAAATGCAGGATTTCGACATTTCGAAATGCTACGAAAGCTAATCACATGGCTATCTAAACTATGAATCACAAAACCTATGTTTTAACTCACAAAGAAATGAACTCTGATAAAAAATCGCAATTTCATTTCACGAGTTCGTAAACCTCATTTTAATAATACCACTCGAAAAATAGGGTTTACTGAATTAATCGTGATGACCGTATAAAAATTAAACTCACACAGAGAGATTTAGACGAACAAGCGCAATCTGTTCTAAGTCTACGAGAAACTTATCCATAAGAAGATCTGAATATGTTCAAAGAAACAAAATGATTAAATTTAAGTTGCAGAAAGTAGCGCTAACTGCAAATTGCTACATGACCCAAGTATTCAAGTTTCTCGCTGGCTATGATATAACTGAGTTAGAAAAGCACTTCACTTGGAAATATTTTCAAGTTTATTCACAAAGTTTATACTTACTATCGTGGAGGGATTGATTTTTCACATAGCCTTGGTATTTTGTAATCCCCATAAACTTTGCATACGCTTTACCATACCACACTAAAAGTTCAACATGAGGAGGAATAACTTTGAAGGTCCGGTAATAAATTTTGCGTTTGAATTGAAATGCTATGAGATTTTGTTCTTCAGAGTATCTAGCACAGTTGACTGAACGCATCCAATTGGCCTTGGAAGTGTTCCAAGCATCAATGTAATAGAGTGTTTTTTTTTCGCTTTTGATCTGTACTGTTATATAGTTTATTCAAGCAAATGAATAACTGTTTACCTCCCAGGCATATCCATGTTCTTTGCACATTGAAAGGTTCTTGCTGATTTCCCCTCTGTAAGGTCCAAAGACAATTCCAGATGGCAACGCTATTTCTGTCCATATACCATTTCCGGCTATGCCGATTTTCGATTTACACAGACGAAGAAAACTTGGCATTGTATCTTGGAATGTTGGTTTTCTATCTTTACTAATCATCTAAAAATGTAGAATGAAAAGGAAACATGTGGAAGCAAACGAAACGGAAAACTATTTGCAACTCACACAATTTGCTTTCCTATCCGGAATGTGCACCAAAAAATGGAAGTCACATCCATGGTAATATTCCTTATCACAAGTATCACAGTCTAAAATGTAAAATATCTATCAACGCATGCTTTGCATTTTTATACAGAACACAATTAGGTGTTCCTATTGACTTTTTTAAGAAAACATACCCGGCGAATAATGAAATAAATAGATACTAACAAACTTGGTTTTAAATCTACGAATAATACGAGCGTACATAGTAACACTACACATAACAACGAATTCTAATTGTGCTTCAATTCCATCTTTCCAGGATAACGAAAAGGTTTTTCTGTTTTATCGCTCCTTTTTCCCAAAGATAAAGGAATACATGAACATTTACAACGGATACATGTCTCCAAAGTTAAAGATCTCACCATATCAAATTTTAACGCTTAGGGATGAGAGAGATTAACTCTCTCTAACTGGTAGGTGAATAATTTTTTGATAATCCTGAATCCCAATTAATTTTCAGTTTTTCATAAGTGCAAGGATGAAAACGCTAATCAAATATTCTTCAATTCTATTAGTTAGTATCCACAATGTAATTGTTTTCCCCTAAGAAAATTCAGTTTGAGGATAGTCTTTTCTCCGAATTGTCTACATCAAGAATCCTTCAGTAGATTCCAGATGAAGATTTGTCAACAAAGTATAGAAGATGCATTTTTTAAACATAAAAAGTGTGAATAAATAATGTCTACTAACATATGTAATCATCGTCATCGGGAACTTCAATTTCCTTGTAATTTGGTGTGCTCTGTTTTCTTAAGAAATATTTTCGATGACAATTAGCTGAAATAGAAAGGCAACAAGCAACATTTCACAAAGACAATTTTCCAATAAATATGAAATGTATATTCGCAGGATAGACTTTTATTTTAAAAACTGAAGGCATTTGAAGTAAATTATTAGAGAAGGATTAGAAATTTTGCATAAAGTAATTAATAGATTGCAATTAGATTGCTCAATTGCATATAGGATCACATGATGTCGCTTAGCAAGCTTCATTTTAAGAAAGATTCAACTATTCAAATGGTCTTAGAAAATCCTATACAATGGAATGTGATCACAAATTCAACTACATGTGTAATCATTTTCACACTAACTTTTAGAGCGACTTCAGAGATAATTTCTCTGAAAATATCAGAGATTATCCGAAATTAGCTTAAAGGCCTTTTTCCTTGTTACTGATGGCTTGGAAAAATATAAGTGTGGAGGGTGGAGGACTTCAGTTTACCAGGGTTCCCTGGCTAAGCTTCTCTTTGATTTTGTATATTGCTAAACTGTTTGACAGCTGTCCCTTAGATTTAAATGTGTTCTCTGTAATTTCTAGTTTTAAATTAAAATCGAATTGGGGCACATTTTGTGAAGAATATTCTAGCTATGCTTTTATCTAGGAATTAGGTGGTTAACAATTATTATTATTTAAAGTGTTTCACCGATTGAATTTCCTCGTCTTCAATTGACAAAGGTCAGACTGCCATACAAGAACAGCATACAATGAATTGTTTTCTTAAACAGACATGTAAATCATAATTTTTGATGAGCAACCGCAAATAAAATTGCTTTGCATAAAACCCAGGAAATTTTTCTTGAAGAATTAAGTTTTCACCGTTTATTCACTTAGCGTTGGGTTACCGATTTTTCGAATCGAATTTTTGGGCACTGTGACCTATTTTTTTTGTATGTAATATTATTTGTGGTTTTATTCTTCAGCATTCAATTAAGTCGACCATCTACATTCGGTTTGCAAGTTTTTTTTCTTCTTGTTCAATCAAAGATTTAGCTGCTTTGTTTTCTTCGCATTGAATAATTGCAATTTCTGAGCAAGAAAATTTTTCAAAATCAACGAACATAATAACTGCTCTACTGAAAACCTAAGGTATCTCAAAATTAGAATGCAATTACGAAAATTGATCACGCAAACTGACCACACCAGTATGTTGTTTGCATTCCCTTGAATTTGAGTTCACTCAATGCACTGCATGTGCAACGAAATTTTGATTGATGGTTCTCGCAATTGTCCTTGCCGTTCACATGTTGATTCTGCAATTCCTTTACGCGAACGAGTTGAGATCACACATGCAATTGGTTCATAAATCATGTGCATCTTAAATCTTAAAAGAAATATACGCTGTCATTAAGTTAAGAAATCAGATGATACCTAAGAAGTAAAGATACGCAAATCATACGATTGATGTACATCAAGGAAGTACACCTTAGCACTAGATATGCCTCTCAAACTTGAAATCTATAAATCCACCAGTTTTCTTCAAATCACAGGTGAAGATTGAATTTTCACTAAACATACAATCATTTTCATTTCTCAAGGAACAGGATGTTTTTTTTTTTTCGAATGAAAAATCATTTATCCCTGATTTCTTAGAAAATAATCACCGACAACTGCAAACCTATTTTTTCAGTCATAAATCTTATTCGTTTCATCCATCAGTTTTTGGTTTCATAAGTTTGATCTCTTTCACTTCAGTAATCAAACATTGGTTTGAATAATGAAACTAAATTATAAAACGCAAAAGTTTTAAGTGCACGTTCACTGAGTTAAAGGTCAGCAGCAGCATCTTGCAAATTCATGTCTAGAGATTTTTGACTTAAATCTGTTATTCACTGATGCAAAACATTAGCATTTACTGAATGCACTCAGTTTATTAAAACTTGAAAATTTTTGAAGCATGCTGAAGAGTCCGTAAATTGAAAACAAGAAAAAGAACTTGCTCATGAACACGTGTTAGTTTTACTGATCACGTATTTGTTGCTAGTCAGTACCCAGATAAAAGAAACTCTGGTAGCAATTTTACAGAGATGTTATGGAATGAAGTAGGAATCGGTTCCATGGGCAATTTTATTGCTTTGAAAACAATAGTTTCTATAGACAGAAATTAGTAGTTGTGACTATACAATTAGTGCGTTAGGTTATCTTCGGTGTAATCTTCAAGGTTATTTGAATCCTCAAGTAATAATGCTGCATACCAATCCAAATGAGTAAAAACATTGCTTGCCACTGAAAACCAGTGCTCCTTTTTAATATAGGCTGAATCTCGACTTCATGTTTAACTTGCTAAATAGCAATTTTCACAAATCAAAAAGTAATTTATTATCTCGTTTTCTTTAGAATTACCAAAACTGAAGTAATTTGCATCAGTACACTAGGATTCATAAACTACTATTATAATCCAAGGGATCTCTTCTGTTGGGATGTAAGAACCTATTTGTTTTTTTTTATTAATCTCACTTCATCATGAGTGTGAAATTGGAACCCAAACAGTAAGAATTGAAAAAAATTAGTATTTGGGATATATTCTGAGCTAAAATGAGCAACCTTCGAAAATCAAACAAACAAAAGAGTTCGATTCATGATTTTGTTTCCTGTAATTCTCGTCTTTGATCTGCTGAAATTTGCTTCTATACGCTTCGGATAGCTAAAACTGGACAGTATATTCCATTTTTCTTGTTCTGGGATGATCCTTCTTTTTCTCTCTTTCTCTTGGATGTAGCTTGTCTTCGGTATTAGTACAAAATGCTAATATTAACTTGTCACCTCTTTTAAGAGACTTTCCTCCCTAAATATCTGTATGTACTTTCCATACAGTATAGCGTTGGGTGCATCTACATAATAATAGATTGAGAATTTTTACTAAAAAAATATAAATCATTGAAGAGTTTGAACATGAGTGGTCAACGATCTTTCCTTAAAGTACTGATCTTCATTACGTTGCCAAGTAAACAGAAGAAAATAATTGCTTACAACTTGAAATCTGCATATTATCCGTTAATTTCGACTCCCGGTTATTCAGATCACAGAGCATGGTTCGAAGTCTCCGACGTATTCACGATCTTGAAAGAAGGCACGCTGAGAAAATCCATTTTTTTCCGTGTGTGTGTGCGTGTGTGTACATTCACATACATATTCTTATGCATTTGTTCTTGGATTTATCTGCACTATTTGAACAAAAACTCGATAAAGACATTGAAACACTGTACAGGAACAGAAATGATTCACAACACTGGCGACGAAAATGTGCCTACTCTGGTGAGACATCTATTGAGATTAGTTCGTGGAATTTTAGAATGAAACCACTAGAATGTGTGCCTAAAAAAAATGAAATTGAAAATGTTTACGACACAGAAGCTTCAAAAGCAAATGCAGCTGCAAGTAAACAGCTTCGAAAGCAATGTTCATCATTCATCATCACATCAAATGTTTGGTTTTGCACCAAATCAATTTGCTTCAGGAATACACGAATGCCTTGAAAGAGTAAGGGCAGGGACACAGCGGTGAATTTGTCTGCAGAACCTAAAAAAACAATTAATAAGCATAATTTTATTTCAGGGAGTGCATAAAATTATCCAGTGTTTCCCTATGAAAATGTAAGTTTTTATATTTAACCGCGTTTCATGCACAGTTCAAATATAAGAGTTCAAACAGTTCAATCATCTAGTCAGGTCCCGGTTTTGTAGCTTACACTTGAGATTTATATTCATAGAGAACAAGTTATTTTAATGTTTTCTATATGCTGGTAAATTTGGTTTTAACTGACTTTCGAATGATTAATCTTACTGATTTAAAAGATGTTTATACTTTCTATACATCCTCTCTGAGAAAAACGTGAAGGGGGAGTGTCCTTGGGACACGCTTTAGAACTTCATATCTTAGATTCCATGGTGATTTATGAATAGTTTCAACTTATTAAAGCAGAATTCTCTCAGAAACGATCTCCATAGTAAATCAAGGATCATACACTAAACGATTTTCTTCCAAAACTCTGTATTATTTAAGCATGAGACCAAGATAATGGTACAAAGATCAGGATTTTATAAGGATTGCTTTAAAAAAACAGACAAATTTTGCATACTACATGGTTCACAGATAACTCCATACAACTGAACACACAATTTTCTTTGCTTTCTGTGGCCGAGCTCAAAAGTGTCTCTTCATTATTCAGAGCTTCCCTTAGCTCCTTTCTTGTTGTTCTTGTCCACTCAACATTGATATACTTGCAAACGGAATAATTGATCGTAAGCTCGAAAAACAGTAAAATAATCACAGAAGTGCTATGATTTGAGGAGATTATGATTTCACGATCAGTATCTGTAAAAAAAATGAAAAATTGATTTTTCGTGTACTGCTGAAGTGGATGCAGCAGAACTTGGATAGCCTGCAAGGCCATATCCGCTTCCCCTCATCTGAAGTACGAATGGAGAACGCCATTCCATATTCTCAATGAGAATGAGACATCGCTGATGTAAACATCTGAGCGCAATCTAACATCAACCGCCTCCATTTCTTCTTCCTCATTCCAATTTTACATGCTCCAAGGTTTCCAGAAATTTAAGCACTTTAGCTTGAAAATTCACCGAGGTGCCCAACGGCCACTAGGACGGCTCACTTTCCGCAGCAGAAAAGGCAACAGCTGTTAAGTGCAACTTGCTCGACGAAGTTATCCGAGACGTACTCGTATAATTGCAAAATAATGTAAATATCAGCCAAGCCAGGAACAAATAATGTATCAGCAGCATGCGATAGAACATCGCAGAAATGATCTCACAAGGTTCTTTCGGAACAAAGCCACTCAAAAGATTCACTGGCATTCCTTTTCAAACCTTAGCGCACGCATAATCCCGAAAAGCAAGAAATCATCCCTTTGCAAAATATTTGAGTAACAAAACCTCTGTCGAAGATAAAGTCTGAAACATTTTGCTGTGTTTGCAGCAATTCCAATTTGATGTGTTTCAACTGTAGAATTTGGGACGTTTAGGGGAGCAGTCTTGAATAACTAAATGAAAATTCAAAGCTCTAAAAATGTCTTGAGAGTAAAAATCGAAAAATTGAATGCTCCACTGCATCTGCATCAGTTTGGCTTTTAGTCAAAAACAGCTGACGTAAATTTACTTTTTTCTTTCTTCCTGATCCTACATAACTGTGGATCCTGTATCAACGTTGAGCCGGAAAAAAAAAAAAAAAACAGTAACTTTTTATCATATTCTTGTCCATTAATTGCTATTTCGCTTTCATGAAATTCCTTAATACCATCATCATTGTGCATGGAGAACATGTAACTCTGAGGTATACAACCATTTAGGAAAGTATTTAAGGCTAGGAATATATATATATATATATACTACAAGTAATGTATCTTTCCAGAAAGCGTTTCTTACCTTTCATATTTTCGAAAGTATTACAGTATTTTCTTTGTGCTGTCGCCAAGGAAACAGCAGAACCAATATTTGTACTTAAAAAAAAAAATTATTGTTGTCACAGCACTGCACAAAGAAAGAATTCATCAAATGACATCAGACCATACCTTTATACCTCTCGGGGATTTTCCTTAACAATGAAGCTGAGGAACTGCGGTTCATTATTAATTTATATTTATCATGTGGAAAAGGTATATATACTTGTTGTTCGGTTTCTATGGAAGCGAAAGTTCCCAGGGATTCAGATCCTAAGGAAAATGCAGCACGAGAGGATGGAAGCGTGATCTATCCATCGGCCTTCAAAACAAAGATGCAAATAGAAACGACACTTGCCAACGTGAGGGCAGATCGAATCTTAGGAAGCTGATTATTATTGGTATGTTTGTGTCGAAACTAGAAGTTTGTTGAGCTCAACTTGAGAACTGTCCGATCTTGAGACGCAGAGAAAACAAAAGAGAATTTTCCCCATAAGATCCATCTGAGCCAAACTGGCAAGCCCACATCACAGAAGCCTGATGAGCAATACTGCTTCCAGTGAATAGGAAAGTAAGACAGATGTGAAGAGGGGATAGTTTGAAAGTGTAAATATCCAGTGCTCTTTCAAATGCTCCATGGAGCCGTTACTATTCAGAGCTTTACTCTGCTACCGATGTTACGATAAATAAAAAATCACGATATTGGAAAATTATTGGATTAAACTGTGTCGAATCATAACATATAATATCGGACTATATTTCCATCAACTGTTACGCAGTTCTTCCTCTATAAAAAACTGCATCCAAAATGAGTACGTTAGGTGCTTTTTAAAACTTCCATTTTCCGTGATCATAGGGGATCTGAGCTCATCAATTTTCATGGGGAGTACACAGAGTTTTGTCGCAGATTCTCTCTGCTCCTCCTCCTCCTTTACTAAAAAGCTTTCATGCAAATTGAAAGCGTTTATCCATGCACAACTTCTGAACGCTATCATCCAGTAAAACATTGCTAATATCATTATCAGTCCTCCCTATTCCTTCAACAGAGTATTTCGTATGTGCACCCTGGATTCTAGACGTGAGTGATTCTGGCAGGAGGCATCATCGGCTTTCGATCTTCAGATATTCGTCCTGGTTTCTCGGAGTTCCCCAGCAGTCACAACATACATGCATTTCTCGTCTGGAACCGAGCATTTCACAATGACTATTTCGTTTGCCTTCTCTTGAAAGGGTCCTATTCTTCTCTTTTCCATCACACCTACCGTGTGGGGACTTGTGAGAATATGCTGATTTGCCCGGCAGATCTGTGATCTGATCTGGCGTGCACGTCCGCATCTAATTGAGTTCTTGGGGGAGAGGGTGCTTTCCTTCGATCGTGCAGAGATCCTTTCTCCTGTAATGGCTCTGAGCAGACGCTGACTCCTGGTATCCACATTACTACATCAAGCCACACTGACTCCTTTGACACTGCGACTAGGCTTGCCGAGACCAATGAGAGACGAGTCCGTGTGTTTGAACACTATCCATGGATTCCCTCGATGCAGCTCTATTGAAAAAAAACGAAGCATTTAGAACCAAAGATATCTCTGCTTCCTCTCTTACTCATTTCTCTTGCATGTGAACAGACGATCACATAATTTTACATCCCTCAGAGTTTTGGAAACTCCTGTCCTTCTTGCCTTTTCGCGCCTTCCGTATTCTCTGTCTGCCACTTTTTGTAAAGGTTTATCTGGAAAACAACCCACTTAGATGTCTCGGAACGAAAACAGCACATGCGAGCATCGTTAATGATGACTATAGGTCGCGGGATAGTCATCCGTCCGCTATGTCCTCGCATGGAGGACGTCGCAGTTGCAACCTGACCAAGAATGGTTTGTAAAGGGACAGAGGTGGTACTCAGAGGAAGCAAAAGAGATGGACGTGTTAGGGAGTTCCTCTCTCCTCCGAACTGTTTTGCTAGCCACCTCACGAGTCAAGAAAGTTGTGCTTTCTCAGCCGTTTCCTGGAGCGTCGCTGTCTTCTGGCAGCAAGAAAACGCAGTCCCAGTGCTCCTATCTTGTTCCAGGGAGGTTTAGCGTAGCGTAAATCGTTAGCGTAAATGAGAGGGATCTTCCAGCTGCAGGATGGCAACGAAACCTCGATCCGTTGCGCCTTCTGTGCACTTACTACTCGAGGTAGATCCGCCTTCTGATCCTGTCAGCACAGCATCGGAGCACAGATGAAAGCTGGACGAAATACACGACGCCCACCATTAACCCTCCTCTTTCCTCCCCACTCCATTCTCATTACTTCTCTGCCTCTCACTAGAAACTCATCAATGCCTTTTGAAAAATCGGGAAGGGATGTTCCTCCATCCTCTTCCATGAACGGACCGGGAATGGGTTCTTGATCCCTATTCCCCCCATTTCCACGGTTTCCGGAGCCTCAAGCCCTCCTCCTTAGTCCTTCAGAACGGGACTGATGTTTCTGTCACCCTGTCCCTGTCTTTTCGGAACAGTCTTCCCCTCACATGCTGCTCCCAGATCTCTGGGAAGGACTCTCTACGCGCTACTTCACCAGCCAGGTCAGAGGAGTGTGCCTCTGACTCATTCTCATGGTTGAAAAGGAAGAGCCTCGTGTCGTCATCGTCATCTCTCTCCTGTCTTTGGGGCCCTTACCGACAATCGTATTGTGAGAAAGGGGAAGAGGGGAGAGATGAAGTCCATAAGTATTATTTCTCTTTCTAGCTTGGCGAATCCCCGAAGCTGGACCTCACTTCCTTCCCAGTGGGTTCCTCCTTTCAGGTCCCAGGTCACAGATGGTAGGGTCGACTCATGTACAATTCTAAATCTTTCCGTGTCGCAACTACCGGTGCTTAACGAAAAACTGAGCCTCTTGAGCCGGTTCCCTTATCTGCACAACCGCCAGCCCCCTTCCCGTGCGCAACCCTATGGCCTACGAGGAGGAATGATAAAGCGGCTACGGCAAATGAACACCGTGAAAAACCCCGTCTCTGGGAGCTCATGTCGTTAGCGCCTCTCGAGACAGCCGCGTGCTCAAGGAAGAACAGGTAGCCTTCCATTCTTTCATCTGCTCCCTTATCCAGTTGTCCTCATCCCTTTTCTCTCTCCCATCAAGAATGTACAAACCTGGGCTACTTGCACCTGGGCTTCGCACTCTTCGGCTCGAGCGACTGCTTGCAATATGCCTACGACATCCTTTTAAAGGATACGGGTTCTATTGTTGCGTCACTCCTCCAAGGTATAAGCCCACTTGTCAGATCCTCATTGGCTTGTACGAAGCGATCACTCGAAATCTCTGTTTTTACGTAAATGTTTTTTCCTGTGTGTGTTTTGATGAAAGGTGAAATTAGGTAAGCCATCATCGTGTAGCTTCTCTTGGTTCCTCTTATTGCAATTTCTAAGCAGCGGAAAGAGATGAAAATTCACTGAGGTGATTTGCGCATGAGTTAAGCGGAAAAAAGTATTTTGTACTATTTATTCTTCGTTTGACCAAGATACAGCAGTTGGGTCGGTCTATTTACCTACCCTTATTTACTTTACCGAGGACGTATATGTTGTTTCTTCCATCAATGAGTGAACGGATCATTCGAAAATCCACTCAGAAAGGTGACGCGCACCAAACTGTGCTATTGGTGCGATCAGTTCCTGGAGAGGAAATTCTTTGTAAAGCAATCACCACCTGTGTTCAGTGCTCTCCGTTGTCGGTATTTCGCCTTCATTCTGTATCGAATTATGCTTTTTTCCCCCTTGTTATCATTCCTCCAAGCTGCAGTTGATAACTTGTTCATTTTTCATTAGTGAAACTTAATATCTAAGCATTTTTAGTGTTTTCCTTACAGTTCAGAAGTTCAGCATTTGTGATGTCACTAGGCTCCCCCGTTATTTTAGAAAAATTCTATAAGGAAGTTCCTAAAGCGGCCGTTTTCTAGAAGTTCCGAAATAGACAGGATATAGGCTTGGTCTTCATCACGCAAATTGGGAACTTGATGTTGACATTTTGATAATATTCTGCTGCAACACTGATCAGTAGCAACGTGATTTCATTATTTAAGTCCATTTCATTTTACTTTAATAGGATAACTATTTTATTTCTGGGGTAGATTCAATTTCGAAGTACAATTTCCATGTTCAGAAAGGGCGCAAGGTCCCGTTTTTATCAACGTTCTGCGAATTGTCACCTAGCCGAAATTTGCATCTCTATTAATGGATTGCTATATAACATATGTCCAAATA
Source organism: Raillietiella orientalis (assembly GCA_036172245.1). Lineage (NCBI taxonomy): Eukaryota > Metazoa > Arthropoda > Ichthyostraca > Raillietiellida > Raillietiellidae > Raillietiella > Raillietiella orientalis. The sequence goes on along the minus strand of JAYWIR010000003.1, from coordinate 480,561 downwards.
TCCGAAACAAACAAGATATAGCCCCATGTTCGAAAGAATGTATTTGTAGAAATGAGAAAACTTTCGACAGTTAAAAACTACCTCATGGACTCTGAAAATCACGAGCGGCTTGGAGATCCTTCTGTATGTGGTATTTCAGTTAACCAAGGCAACAGGGTCGGACAAAGGCATGTTTATGATTTTTTTTTTAAAAACAAAATTCATCACTTTACAGTGCAGTCATCACCCTTACAGCAGTGTTGTACATCAATGGAAGCTGAAAAAAATGAAAATCTGAGCAGGTCCTAGAGGTTTGGAAATTATCAACATTCATTCTGTTCTGTGCAATTTATGGTGAAAGTTTTATTCTATTTCTAGCTCAGATGCGTTGTCTGTTTTGAAAACCAATTCCTAGCACAACACTTATTAGAACACACTATCGCCCTTATGCTTAGTTTTGCTTGTGCATATTCTGCTTAAGAATGCACAGATGTGGGTATTGTAGGATTTTTTTCAAAATTTTTGCACACAATAATTCTCGAAAATAAATCTCAAAGGGAATGAACCTTTTCTTCTAGTTCCTTTCTCGATTAGAAAATATGATTCATGTCTTGAAGCAAAAACTGCTGTGAATATAGAAGCTTTTGTGAATCATGTATAGTTGAGAATGGACAGTTGGGTTGAGGATGTGTTGATATGAACAGAGAACTGTAAGTCAAAATGTAATGGTGGTGGAGTTACAAATATTCCTAGCTTCAACTAAAGTATTGATGATGGAAATCCTTGGGTTCTTTTTTCTTCTGGCTTCACTGTTTTTTCCTTCCAGCTTTTTTTTTTTTTTCGGATTTTCTTTTTTTTGGTTTGCAAAGTATATTAAGAGCCAGTCACATGCCTCACAGCACACATGGCTCTTTAACACTGTTGTTTCATGCCATCCCACCTGTGGTCACCTACAGGGTGTGTGTGTAATTCTTCAAATAGGGGGCACCCCAGGAAAGGGGTCTGCCCTATGAATCCAGGAAGGACTCGGAGTCTGTTCCTCTCATGCCTGGAGAGGGATCACTTTGTTTGCTCTAAGATAACAAGAGTTGAAAGCCAAGAGTTTCTATGTAGATTGTCAACTTATGCCAGAACTGCTTCCTAGACTACAATGTGTCTTCAGAATCGATTCATTTTTTCTAATTCCTCTTTTTGGAACCTAAGAATGCTTCTTGGATTTTGCTTTGATTCCACATTGGTTTGCCTGCACTTTTCTTCATACATTTGCATAAATGACTGTGTGCACTATTATTCATCACTTTTACCTTGATTGTAAATCTGCTTCACCCTTAACAATCTAAAATTAAACCCATATCTCCTAATACTATATATAGATGTTATTTTTTTGTAAAAAATAACCAACACAACTAGTAAAAAGACAGACTCTTATACTAGCACTCATAAAACAGTTAGTACAATTGTAAGAAATCCACTTTCTACTAATACATTTATTGAATAATGAGCAACCCCCATAGTTTGAAAAATGCATACATGGTAGTGATCAAAAAATTTTACTATCAAAAATATCAAGATACCCAGGGTGTATATTTTGCAGGATGAAATTAAAAACAATCTGGTTTATTGCAGTCCAACTCGAACTGAATTAGCATTAAGGGACTATGGCTTGCAAGCATCAAAAATACAATGTAAAAAAATCGGAAAACAACTTCGAACTTAACTTTTAGAACAAACATATGGCACTTTCAAAGACTAGGGTTTTGACTAAGGAAAACTTCCTATAATTAATAACTAATATATGTGAACACCATGAGAAAATCCAATCCATGGTGAAGTTTATTCCAAAAAATGCAAGGAACACGCTATATTAACATAATTCATATATGTAGCAACAGGATTTCTTACATTTTTGCACCTACTCCTTAATGTATTCACTTTGAACTACTATGCATGTGAACAGTAACATAACAAAAATGCTGGATTGACCATTGCAAAATAACAAGATTATGTGATAAACGAGCATAATGCTGCTTTACTTCAAATAATTATTGCTAGTAATTTTTGCTAGTTGGAAACTTCAAATTATTGTCAATAACATTGATACTTTATGAGATTAAAATCCATTCCTATCGCTATTACTCAAGGCCAAGTCTTTATGCCCCCACATATTCAACAACACCATTGCATTCTTGTTTCTACATGCTATTTGTGTAGCAAATTGAAGCCAGAAAACTTTACTTTCACTAATGCAATATTTCAAAATGGAAACAACGGTCACTGTATAATACTCAATTCACTGAAAGTTACACTTTTCATTAAACAATTAATTTCACTCACTTCAACAGATAAAACTTTAGAACTCAGGCTGGATGCACGCTTACGTTCACAGCTGATGTGATAATTACCCAATCAAAGTTGATGCCAAGATGGTATGGAAGTGTATCGATTTCAAATATCCACTACAGTACACCTCTTTTGAAAAACACAGGTCTCACTAATATTCTGAAGCACCATCACTTTAATGTGAGAAATCAACACTAAAGATCTCAGTAATGGAAGCAATATTAAACACACATACATGCTGTTTAAGCATATGGAACACGAGAAAACTTGAAGTCGAACTTTGAAAAATGAGGCAAGAGTTTCACTACATATTGCACTGATTGTGAAATCAAGTTGTTAGATTCATGCAATTTGGAAGGAAAGAAAAAAACACCCTGTTTGTAATGCATGTTCCATGATATTACATTGCCAGGCTGAGGCTTTTTTATAGGTCCAGTGCTGAGGACCTTTTCCAAAAATAACCACTCCATCCACAAAGCAATCCCATTACATTCCGTTGGCCTAGGCAAACAATTGATATATTTATCCTACAACACACTGTGAAACTCACTTGGTCAGCATAATACTTCCAACTGAATCCAGCCCATTCTGGGGTATGCACTGTGTAAGATCACAATTCAACAATAAAGTAGGCTCTGATAGAGCTAAAGTCTTATATTCCCAAAGTGGTTGAGCCTCAATTGGTGGATCACAAGAATCACATGCCTCCTGAAAATTGCTGAAAGATGCTAAAAGCTGCTGAAAGAGGATAACATACTTGAATAACATGATCAAAATGGTGCAGATTAAATCCTTCCACTTCATGCACAGGAGCACGAATTTTCCATAAATTTTCAAAATGCACTGCCATGGCCCATATCTGGGCTTTACACGGTAAAATAATAGCATTCTGTCGAATAAAAGGATCTAAGATGCTCAACTGATACCAAAAATACAGATTATGCCAAGGAAGAAAACTGCTATTGTAAAATGGTTCCCCAATAATAATGTCCAGCTATAAAGCATATTTCCATTAACGTACAAAGCAAATGGCAGTTACCTGTTCTTCATCAAAATCGAATCTTGTAATATCTTCAATCTTTTTGGGAATAATTTTAATTTCTTCTTGAACATTATTTGCCTCAAAAATCTTCTGAAGAACAAATTCACATGTAGGCTTACTTTCCAAAATGTATACTTTAGAAGCTCTCAATTTTGCAACAAGAACAGTCAACAAAGATGTATCACTTAGCACCAGACATCTTTTGGACCAAATATGTTTATCCAACAGTTCCTCAAAAAATTCATAATAACATGAATCAGTCAGCATGGCCAAACGCATTCGACTGGTGGTAACATGTAACATGCAATCACATAATGGTCTTGATACTTTCACAACTTCGTTTGATTTACAAAGATGAAACCAAAAGCTATACTCATCATGATTTGCATGCAAAATTATTTGGTCATTCTGATTTAGAGTAACAGGCTGTGTAAAATAATATACACCCTGCATCCAGTGGTCTCTCCAAGGCTGGGATTTTGCTTTTGGATGTACCCAATGGGGTGCACAGCTTAAAATGAGATCACTTCCATAGAGCATATTCAAATCCCACCACATAAATAAAGCATGACATGTACCTTGTTTCTGACTTGTAAGGCACATTTCAGAAGATGAATTCAAATGTAAAGCACTATGTTTCGTAAAATCAAATCTACATCAATGAATAAACAAGCATTCTACCAACTTTAATTTCATACTTAAAAATGGGAATTGGCTCAGACAGTACAGCAAACATGTCTTCTGGCAACTGACTCAACTGAATATCATGTACAGCAGGAGAACCAGCACAGTTTTCCATTTCATGGGGAAACTTGATGGTTTGGTTTTTCACGTTAAATTCAACCACTTTATTCCACTTCCACAATTTCTCGGATTCCACAAGTTGTACATAAACAGTTGCAGCTGAAGGGATCACTACTGCACAAGGCTAAAAAATATAAATCCACAATCTTCAAAGTCACGTAATACCTCCAATAAATATGTCAAGGCATGGTGGATAGTGCTCAAAGCACCTTCACCAATAAGTTCTGTATCAAAGATTTCCGTGATCAAAATATTTGCTTTTTTCTTCAAGTCTCCATCTTTTCCAACTTGCAGATCAGTGGAACGTTTTTTCACTAAAGTAATTTTATCACTAAGCTTATTATCAGAAATAATCCTTTCTGCACAATTTGCCATTGGATGAAATGTCTACAGGAAAGCGAATCAATTGTGAACCAAAACATAAAAGTGTTTGTACTTCACATGCAGTAACACTATCAGCTCCACATCTGGCAGCCATCATAGCCAAAATTCCTGTTCCTGTTCCTATGTCCAGAACATGAACATCTTTGGACTGATTTTTTAAATTTCGGATAGCCCTTTTTAGTGCTTCATAATATTTCTGGTTCTAAACAATGAACATTCAGCATTGAATATCCATTATAAACATAATGCAACACAGCAAACACAATAAAAATGAAAACTGGGAGAAATCAGAAATCAAATCAAATAAATATGATCACTAACAGTTTACAAGTATCACTTTCAACCATTGAAAACTTGAAGCTATCTCTAATACCAACAATTGATTATGGCATTGCAGCCGACAAAAATGTAAACCTTAAAAAAATTCAAACTTTTACCAATGATTATTTAAATTCCTAAATGTTTTTAATTTAATCATTTATCATCATTCAAATGTGTTTGAAACTAAAACTGTCCTAATAAACATGGCAAAATTCTTTACCCGTTCTGTGTCATGTAGCATATCAGCAAATGCAGATCTGCAAGGAAAAATGCCATTATCCACATGATTCTCACATATGCATAGCATAATACGGTTCTTCATTATAAGCACAATTCAGTTGCGTAAAAACCACAAAACACTGACATGACTTTTATTGAATGTCTGCAAAATACATTATTTTGGTAGCATTTTCTCATAAATGGTGAATCTGATTTCTAAATTATAATTGGAATGTGACATGGATTAGATACTGGGAATGAATTACTAATTTTGGGATATGAATTATTTGCTCACCGAATTAATGAAATATCAGTTTATTTATACAGTATTCAAGTCCATCTCAAATCTATCATGAACTCATCGATGAAGTCATTTTGTTCACGTACACATCCTGCGACCATAATACAATCTATTTTGCGAACGGCAAGATACATAACATGTATTACTTATTTATACGGAATACATAAATTTCACATTCACTGTTTCCATAAAAATTAGTGGGCACGTGCATAATTGGAAAAACATGTACTATACAGAAGCAACAAATAGTTAGTTATAAACCCAAGCAAATTAACAGTCAAAACACACAAACACTTCCATACCTTGCCAGTTCGTTATAGTAACTGTACAACTCACTCTCAACACACCACTCTGATTCTCCCTTGGTGGCACTATAGTGCTGTGAGTACACGGATACCTTACTCATTTTGAACACACTCGCATACAAATATCTTCTTGGAACATACTGAAATGAAACTTAAAAAGATCAAAAAAATTCATGACGTCCGAACAAAATTCTATTCTCTTTCTTGTACGTGCGTGCGACTGTTCACTTTGCTTATTTGCTAGTTTGTTGACGTCGGTGTCATTCACCCCCGGGCACTCTTTCAGTCCGACTTGCCAGCCGTGCAGCGGACCGCATGCCGACAACCTCCACGCGCACGCGGCTTCGCTTGCAGCTGAGCGACTTCTCGAAGACTGTCGCATTTAGGAGCGGGAATCACTTCAAGGAATGCCAACATGAAAAAAGGAAAGAAGTCGCGGTTACTCCGTTCTACTTCAATCGAATCCTTCCAATGAATAGACTTCGTCTTACAAGTTTCTTCTAGTACAGACAGCAGGCATAAGTGCCGTTCCTATGCTAATGCTAGTGGAAATAGTAGCCAATTGATCGTGACAACACCAGTTGCAAATTCCTCGTCACGAACATTAAAATGAACTCCAGGATTTTTGTACATCTCTCTTTTCTTTAAAACTGCTCATTTTCTATTCCACTTTCCAACGAGTTCCTCGGAATTCGCTACAGTTTTTCACTGACGATGGGGTAAAGTCGGAGAAACAGCTTCTAGGAATTAAAGCATGGATATAGCTATTTGATTACTATTTATGTAGAAGAAGCATGAATATAAACGCAACTTACTGAACCTCTTACATACGTAAACTTAACGATATTTAAGTAAATAATAAAGCTATGATAACAACCACAGAGGATGATGCTTTGTTTTTTTTAAAAAAAGCCAACGATTCGATCGTTTTAAATTTTCACTATTTCCACTTCATTTAACACTACTTACGCCCTTCTGTTTATGTATTCGACAACAATATGAAAAGTTCAAGGATTCTTTGGTCTCATGGAGGTCATGCATTTCAAAAAGCAATGTAACAACTACACGCTTTTTGTTCATCTTGGTGTAAGTCTGGAAGAGATTACTTCGAGGTTCTCCTTATCTTCGTGTTTGCATATGTCAATATCTTCTTGACTGCATGCATTTGGTTTCCGATTTCTTTAATAATTCATTTCCCACTGACTTTTGAGTGAGCGAAGCATTATCACCGATCATGCTCAAAATTTACAAGAAGCTTTCACATATCTCTAGTGCAAGCACTTGCTTGATTCACTTGAATTATCAAAATAAAGGGACTATTTCATCAGAAACTCTCAGCTCTACTCTCAGCTCTGTTGTCGTGAAATCCATCAAAAATTTCAATTTAGTCGTAACTTGTAGCTGCCATTTTTATTCCGGAAACAAAGTCACAAGAAGTAATGAAATAAACAACATCTGCAACTTATTATGGATCTCACCCTAATGAACACAATTAAAACATACCAAAGCCAGGCGAAAAAGTGTCATCAGGATGCAATTTTGAATTTCTTATGTGTATTTTAAATTTTATCACGCGTAACATTCGGAAGAATTGATCGACGACGGCCAGGAACGAAACTCACTATGCCACTTTCAATCGTCATCCTTCTAATCAATAGAATCCAAAAACTCTTCCTCCATTCCAGGAGTAATTTTTAAAATGAGTTACATGAAGTTAAACAAAATGTTTTGTTGATTTCCTCGAGCAAAAACTCAACTCTCAAATCTTTAAAGCAAGTAGAAGTAGAGATTGTGAATCATTATTTCACACATCAGTTAAAGAGCCGTAGAAACCCTTTATACCACTTTACTGTCTCTCATTTATCACAAAGAATATGAAAATTAGCTGGTGAATGAACTATTTCACATTGATTGTTTATCTTGTGTGGTAAATTGCATATATCATGTACTTGCTTGTTTGGTAGATTTGGATTTTTGAGCAGTCGATTAACCAAGCAATTTTTTTTACTGAACGATAGCGATAAGGTGCAAAATAGGAGTCTAATAGATCTTCCACATTTATCGCTGAAATCAAAGTCATGTGCATCATCAAAGTCATTTATTGAATTTGTTCAAAACGAGCAAGGTATCCGTATAGTCACAGCGCCCTATGGTGCCACAATAGAAGTCGAATATTGAAGTTTTCTTGTGAACCGTGAAAGCGCTGTTAAGAATTCTTAAAACTTCCAGTCAATTCCCAATAAAATTTATGATTTCACTGACTAAATGGAAACTTTGAACAGTAGCTTAATGAACGAACGATTTTTTCGTCAGCAAATAAAAATGAAGGAATGTATCCTATTGCAGATTTAAATGGGAGTTCTTTAACTCGCATTACTATTATCGTCCTTAATAATATTCCTTGGGATACTGTCCCGTTACTCGAATTTAGAACAGACAATACATTCATTCAAGACTGTGCATCTGAGAAGGCTTCACAAAGACCTTTCTGCACGGACGAACAATCCACCCTGTTGGCACCCACTATGCAGCAAGGACTCGAGAAAAGACATATTTCTTCAACAGAAGAAATTGCAGCATTTTCCGGATTTGGATATTGAAAGCAATACGTCATTGTGTTTCATTTCAAGTGGTATCAGTGTAGATTTTATTTGCAAAACTCTCCGGAAAAAACTGTGTAAAGTACAATGTGTTTTTAATTTTGTATTCTTAACTGAGAAGCAAAGCTGTATAGTTACGGAATATGTGTGCCACTTGAATTCAGCCGTTGAAAGTGAAATTTTACTACGTCCACTCTTCAACATTCAGCTGTGTAAGCACTGCATAAGATTATGTGCTCAACGATCAGTGAGTCTTCCGATGTTGTGCGTCCAGTCGGTCTTGATATCACATTTGCTTTCGCAAAGTCACTTCTCCAAACAAGGAATTTGTGTTTTTTTTTCCAATTAAAAGATTTTTCACTTGAAGATTCACGTATTATTATATCACTCCAATTAGGAACTTGTTTTTCTGTCTGATGAAAGTCATCTGCATTTAATTACTTGCAGTCATTAAATTTCAGACCAGCAGATACAATTCATGTTTATTCAGATGACATGATATGTGTATTTGCATCAGTTACTAGAGTTGACCTAGCACTCCTTTATTCCTTCATTAGGAGTAAATCTCACTATGAAATGGGAGATAATTAAATTAACCAGTTGGCGCTCACATTTGGTCTGTTACCTTTGGGCCACCAGGTAACACCGGAAGGACGAAAAAGTGAATGTTACGTGAATATCGGAATTTGAAATGCTCTGTTCAAAAACGTGATTTTGGAAATGATCACTTCGTTTTAATGCAGACAATTAGCACTCGTAATGTCTTCACACAGTCTCGCAATCAGATCAATCATCCCTTAATTAAAAATATATTTTATTTGTTTGGGAATGCAATTGAAAAAAGCATTACAGGAGGGGCTCTTCCTATTCTTCCGGCCCTCCTCTTGCGTCCATCTGGGGCGCTCGTTGCCCCCTGTTCCGGTGCACTTTTAGCATCTTGTTCTCCGATGCGGACATCTCGCGAGCGCAGTTCGCTGGTCTTTTCCGGCTGCAAATTGCCTTCAGTTTCTTTCGGTATTCTCCTTGAGACATGGGGTCACGTAGATACCCCTACTGTATCGGATACACGAGGCCACCATAAGGTGCTTCATCTTCTCTTCGTACTTTCTAGGGACTGCGAGATCGTATAGTACTAGATATTCATTTTCTAGATCCCGGGCTCCTAGTGGACCTACGATAGGGGCAGGAGTCCTTGGTTAGCTGGAGGGCCACTTTATATTTTTCCAGCTTGCTTTTCCTGGCTGTGCTGAACGTCTCCTTTGCACCCTCGAACAGGCAGCAGAATCCGAGTACTATCATGCGATTACCCTCCTGCAGGTACCAGGTCGGGTCGCAAGGTTGGGAGTCTACCCTCAGATCCTTTCTGGCTGATTGACAAAAGAGTCCACTTCGCTACATCCACCACGGCGTTCTTAATCCTTCCCAGGATCAATTTGTGCCTCTCAATGAACAGGCGAGAGTGCCTCTAGCAGTGATTTACGATGAGGCAACGTCTCATCCCGCACCTCACATCGCTGACATGCGCGATGCACTTCCTACATTTGCTTCAAAAAATTATCAAGTGATATTTGTAAACTAACAAAGGGTAGCACAGTATCCTCCTCATTTTCCATACACCATGGGAATATCACATGTGTCAAATATCGTTCTTTTAATATACATACGAACCATCGAGTAGTTACGATACCTATTTTGTTTACTTCACGTTCAACGAAACAAGAAAGACATTTTCACAGTTATGCCAAAGAATTGTTTATACCGAATTCGAATATAAATCACTTGTTAAACAAAATCTGCCTTTACCTCGCCTTATTAAAAGATACCTTTTTATCCAGGGGATTTGTACATTTTCGGGAGTTTCATGTGGACTGGTTAAATAGACTTCCAGATTTGGAGCAATTTGAAATTTTGTACTGAACATACCTATTAGGGTACATGTCATCTGAAGGCAATGACGAATAAGTGATGCGCAATTTTCACTCCTTTTTAATCAGAAAGTGGATCAGAATTTTTGGGTGATAATTGCAAATGATTTTGCTACTTCAAGGGCTTTCAAAACTTGTAGAACCACAGAAAAATAATAAATGTGTTACTTGGACTCACAGGACAAACTATAAGACCCATGAGGAAAATCCACTCAGAGACATGGTGTTTACTTCAATAAAAATAATCTGTATTCTGTAATAAGCAACTATAAAACTTCCTACATGCATCCAGGGTTAAAAATTTCAATAATATGCACTAAGTGATTAGTTATCTCTGATGCTGCTTCCTCCACTTTTCCTGATAATCCTCTGTTTGCATTTCATACAAACGAGATACAGTACGCTCTGCTGCATATAATTCTTCTTGCCCAAACATGCATTCCTAAAACTCTTAAAATCAAACTGCAATACTAAAAATAACATACAGATCTCTGTATCTGGAGATCATCCATCAGTTCTCTCTGCATTTGATTAGGTTCATTACTCAACTGAATGTGTGTAGTAATGAGTTCGGAGAGTTCAACCTGTGCTAAGCAAATTACTCGTACCTAAAAATGTCTAAGAAGGCACTCCTAATGATCAAAGTAACACCTTTTGATCATAAAATATGTCAATGAGAGTAATAAAACGACGCATTGAATTTACTGAATATGCTGTCATCTGAGGGATGTCTCTAATGATAACAGTATGAAAGATCTGACACAGATGCAAATAGTCAATTGCTCCCAAAGGCTATGAACCAGATGCTGTCATCTGATTAAACTTTTAAATCCTTACCTGCTCACAAAGTTCCGCAAATGTACAATATGCAAATGCACCACAACATTGTTGCAAAGTGACATGGTGCCCACAAACAGCTAAAGTACGCTGACGAGCAATATCATTTTCCTGTGATACAAGGAAATGCCAAAGCATGTTTAAGTGATGTTCACTGGTTGGACTTTTGCTGTAATCGTAAGGACTTAAAATGCTAGTCATTCTAATACTCACACAAAATAAAACTGCTGTTTATCAGTAAAACGACGGCGGTAATCTATTCCTGGTTCCAAACTAACCACATGACAATGTTTTTTGAGCAAAGGTATAAATGGTAAAAATTGACTGCGTTGGAGGCCATGCAAATACAGATCATCAGGGACTCGGTTGCTTGTGGCTACTAAAACGACACCACGTTCAAACAGCAGAGTAAAAAGTCTCTTTAAGATCATAGCATCTCCAATATCTGTAACCTGGATGCACTATGTGAATAAATGGGCAATCCTACTTACTTGAAATTCATCAAGGCATAGAAGCCAGCACTGAGCCAGTTGATTTACTAATTGAGGGATAGGGTCATATCCTCGAATATGTCTGGATTGCATTTTCATTTGATGGTTCATTTGATGCACTTTCAGCATGAACTGATTAAAGTGAGTGCGTTGTTTGGCCAATATGGAAGATGCATTGTGAAACAGATCCATCAGCATTGTTTTTCCTCCTCCAACAGTTCCATGTATATAAAGTCCTCTTGGAGTTTTCTGTTTCCATAAGGATAAAAAGGTCTTCCTGAAGGGTGATTGCTTAGAATTGTAAGTAAGCAGATCTTCATGAAGCTGCTGCAATAGATGTAAAACCTTTTCTTGCTGCTCATCCGGAAGCAATTCTCCATCAACAATTCTTTGCTTATAAAGAGTCATGGGACCATCTACTGAACTTTGCCACAAGATTGGGATATAATGCGTCTTACATATTTTCGTGAACCCACAACGTAATCTATGTAAGTTATGCATATCTCACACGATGTTTCTGTTTTTAACGTGATCACAGAAATTTTCTTAAATGGTGATTACAATCTAGAGTTTTTCCTTTTGACAGTGATTATGTTCGATGTTTGACTTTAGACAATGAAAACTCTATGTACCTCGAATAACCGGAAAATAAGTTACATTTGGAAAATAAGTTACATATCACCCAGGATGCACACCAATGAAGTTCACATGCATCAGAAAACTCTAAAGAATAATTCGCTCTCCACTGTGATCAACACCGTATTTTCGTTTCATATTCATTTGTTTTCAAAACAAATACAGAGTCAGTTGTCTTGATGTGCTGCATGAATAATGGATGTATTGGAGTTAGCATGCAACTTCCGTACCAAAACTCCCGTGGTGTTTCAAGCAATTTAAGGTACCACACACGTTCCGACATTAAGTAGCTGAAACGGTTTGGTGGTGGTCTTAATTTTCGAGTTTCAATTTGCTATTCGTGAACAAACAGGCATATTCCCTTAAACTCAACGGATTCTGAGTGCAAATATTTATGCCCACTGCTTTCCTATTCATGAACAAAGCAGCCGCGTGGGTCCAACGAAACACACCTTATGGCGTGGCCAACAGGGACGGCAGCTGGGCATTGAAAATTATCCGTAGTACAATGCCCACATGGCAAGTTGGTCTTCACCTATCGGCAAGGTTTTTTTTCCTGTGGTCACGGAAAATGTAGTTAGAAATCTGAAGGCAAAAGCACTCACGATTCCAGGAACCTTCGCGATGGAATGCATTACAATTGGCTTCCCAAGTTATTTAGAACTCTTACAACCGTCATCCTCGTGCAAATTTCCTCCGCGTGGATCAGAGTTACTATTATTACGGTTTCCACAAACACTCCAACTAACCGCGTTGATGCTATCATCAGTAAGGTCTGATGAAAGCATATTTGCAAAAAAGAATTGATGATAGTTCAAGCGTACATCATCAGTAACTTCCCATCAGCTTTTTGGCTTCTGTACGATCCATGCGTGGAGGTCTTTTTGATATCTACACATAGAGTTCTCATGCTATCTTATTAATAACGAATTTCATTTGTCAGTGGACTGCAAGACTTTGTATATGTGTAAATAAGAATCGCACCCTTTTTCTTCTGATAGCATTGGACTCCAGTTGAGATGTATGCGATATTAGTATACTCAAGAACCACATATTTTTTTTATTACAACACATCATATTGTAACCGGTTATGGTGAAAGCAGTTAGTTTCGAGGTTTGCTTTAGTTTACATATTGAGGCATGACACGTTATTTGGAATTCCTAAATATGGTAGCTCCATTAGAGATAAACGTTCCGACTTTGACTTCATAGAGAACTCATGACAAATCCGATTTGATTCAAGAAAGACTAAAAAATGAAGTATGCAAGAGTTTTAGCAATTTGCGGTTTCTGTAGTATATTCATCATCATGCTTCCTAAGCTTGAATCTTTACTGTAAATCATTCAGAATTTTCATAGGTGCCTCATGTGACGCTTCACCACATTTAAGATTCTTCAAACTATTTACTATAGTAAATAGTTTACTTACTAGATACTACTTCCTATAGATAGTGTTTAGTGCTTTTACTTATTAAACGGATATATTTTTTCAAGAAAAAAGTATGCTTATTTGGAATTTAATTGGATAATATGCATCGATCTCTAGGGAAAAAAAGGAAAAACAAAAAACAAACTAAACGGAAGTGTTCTTATAGATCCGTCTGCAAAATTAAAGAATACCAGAAAGTTCGCTGAAGACGAGGTTATAGCTAAAAGGAAAAAAAATGGCAGCTGGTGCATTGCTGAATGAAAAAAATGACTCCAGTGTTTACGACGTCTTAAACACTGAAATCACCACCATGTATAGAGACAGATACCCGTTAGCCGTTGCCTTTAGGAACATAGGATGCCACCGTCTCTACTTAAAGAAGGAAGAGAATGGTGTCGGTTATCTCACTGGAGAAATCCTCTCTCCATGCTGTTATCTTTTGTTGCTTTATTGATGGCGAGTTCAAAAACTACTTCTTTCAGGATGACTTCCACACAAGCTAGAAATTTTCCTTAGAATTCCATTTGTCGCAGATCCTCGCAAGTATCGTGTACTTCATAGAGTAGAAGGTCTTTTCTAAGTAGGTGAGATCTAGCCAAGGAATCTGTTCAATCCTAAGACCTGGGATTATTTCATTATTCCACATGTACCTCATAAACATCGCATGTTTGTGAGGAAGAGGTCACCGATCCCACGTATTTTCGCAATCTGTTTCCCAACATTCTTGCCACCGTCTAAATGAGTTCCACTTGCGAAAGTCTTATCCTACTCTGATAAAAAGACTAGCAGTCTTCCATCTTAACTTGATCCAGCGGCTGATGGAATACTGTGCTGACGTACTGCTGAAAGTGTGTAGTGGGAGTGGTATCGGACTCCGCTGTCACATCCTTGCAAAGTTCCGGAAAAGCTGTCCTGATTTCCTACTTCATGAACTCTGTACCGAGGTTTTGTTGCGCGGGGTCACCTCTTCCCGAAGTATTGGAGGAACTGGTCCTTGTCTCTGACTTCGATGTCTCTTCTCGAGAACAACAAATGTTGGAATGCCACCAATATTTGCTCTGAGTTCCAGCAGTCTGGGTCTTGATACTAAATGTGGAAATGTCCGCGATGAAATAAGGTAAGGTGTCTTTCCAGAATCTCAATGTCCTTCTACACATAGTTGTCCGGGTACTTTCTGTGGTACTGTTCCTAGTACCCAGTCACTCTGGGAGGGTTGCTGCTCCTCCGACACCACCGGTAGGCTTCCTCTCGCAGTGCTTTGTCATCGAGTTGCAAGTATGAAAACAATGCACATGTGTCACAGGATCCCAGTCTTCTACGCCGTTGATGCTAGTTGTAACCTGGGTGTTTTCCATAACTCGCTGGTAGGCAGGGTGATTATCCGAGAGCACTTGGGAGCTACCGGAAACCATGCAAACAGTTGCTTACGTTCTCCGAGTAGAGAACGTAGTCGAAATGCGTATAGGCAGCAATCATTGAAGTGACACCAAGTTTTTCCGCCTTATGCTCGGCTCACTGGATGTCCCAGTGCCAGAGTCATCGGCTCTTGCAGCTAGCCCACAGCTAGCAGCCACTGTATTCTTCGGCGCACTCTTGCTGATAATGGAAATGTCCTTCGAAGTTCAACTTGATTGCATCGAATGAAGTTTATGTGCAGGGAACGAGTCACCAGGTAAAATGAACCCTTCAGAAAAAGTGCAAAGTATTCCTAGTGAACTGAAGCCACTGATCCTATTTGAAAATCCTCTAGCAGCTGAACACACTAACGCAGAGCATGAAAATTGTGATGGAAATGAAAAGTGGAGTGTCATCAAAACAATAAACGGAGGCGGGACGGGGAGCCCTTAAAACCTAAATAGACAAAATGTTGGGTTCTACTGGGATGGATCACACAAAGATTGCATTGCCACTCATTAAGGCACTCACGATTAAGACAAATTTTTACTTTTACGAAAAACAAAATGTTCGTTATATATTCCATGGAACATGTTTCCCTTTCATATATCCATTTCATGAATCACAATCTGGAATCAGGACTAGTGTAACTCGATAATATGAAAGAAGCCAACAGTTTCATAATATAGCTCAAACAAATCATAAGATTGGTGGCGTAATACTTTTTACTTTTATGAAATGATTAATAATAACGCTACTTACACACATACTATTAACACAAACTTTTGAACTGGATACGAGGGTACAAAATTTCCAAAGGGAATTTTTTACAGAATTTGAAAAATTTCAAAAAAAGAACTTTTCCTTCGAAACAGCCTACGATAATAAATATAGGGAGCATAGAAGACTCGAATACGAGGAACTCCTTAGCATGAAACATATCTGATTAGGGTAAACTACCACCCTAGAAAAATTTAGTGTTCGAAATTCGCGCTGGGATCTTCTGCAGCAGGTGGTACATACGCAGCCTAAGACAAACTAATTAATTTTCTTTAAAAAAAAAACGAAATTGGAATTTTTGAATTTCAAGTAAATGTTGAAAGCACAATCATTGTTGACATGTACTGATCTGCCTTAGGGCAATACCGATACAAGGCTTAAATGGGGAAAAGTAAACAGCCGACAATGAAACATTACACGTATAGATAATCATTACAGCAATTAAGTATTCAAAGTAAAAAAAGTTTTAGTTTGTTTGCCCATCTAACAATAAGAAAACTACGGTCACTAAGATGCATCTTTTCAAAAGATTCATCTTATATCAATAGAAGTGAAAGCGATTCTGCGGGGATCACCACCGGTGCATGTATGAAAGATAGAAATAATTATATCCAGTCCAAATTTACCAATCTTCAATCTAAGGTAATTGATATCAAGTCACTCCTGATACTCACTAGCCTTTTTACTGGGACACAAATCTAATGATTTCAGGTAAGTTTTCCATTTTCTTTAAGTGAAAACTTCTTTCAGAACACATACATTATGTTGGTCTTTGTTTATGAATATTTCATTCAAAGGACTACAATTTTAGATGCAATGTGGGTTGGTACAATCTCAAAAGCAAAACTTCTCATGGAAAGAAAGATTAGAGATTTGATATTGATTTAGTACCAAATCAAAAATGAAAAACAAGGAGGTATCAGCAAACAAAAGTTTTACTGTGAATAAAGGAGCCACAAAAATAATTTTCAAGAAAAGTCAATATTCTGCAAATCTGCCACATTTCTTGGCTAATGTTCTCCTTCTACATCGTACTTCATCCCAATCAATGTATGTGCCTTGCATGTGACGCTTATTTCCAGAAGTGAGTTGACCTCGCCCATGAACCACCCTTGTATTGTCAAATGCAAGCATCTCTCCTACAAGTAAACAAGTGAATGCAAGTGTAAGGACTTTTCATGTTACCTGGCTTCATCTGAAAGGAGATCAAGTTAGCAGGATCATGAAGAAGGTCAGAGAACACTTTGAATGCCTCATACCAAGATTCAACATTTTCAAGTTTTGTAGTGAAAAAGGAATCTCTTTGTGGCTGACTGAAGCGTACACATTCCACTTGATCTTCATCATTTACACTGTTATAATGTGATATTTTTTAAAATGATCGATTAGATACTGACCTTAAGACAGGTGAACAACATATTTTATAGAATGGTATATTATTCTCCAATCCAATATCTATCCAATCAACATCAGTGTTGACCAAAACTTCATAGTGACTAAGATATCTGTCACGTAGCTGCTGTGCTGCCTGGAGACCATCAGATACAAGACTGTGACCACTTGATCCAATATCTTGCACAATGCAATGAAGAAGAGTCACTCCTGGTACATATAGATAGTATGGAAGGTCAGTATGAAGTTGCAGAGGACCATCTGTGTAAGCAACATTGCTAGCATCAGGTCTGGCTATAACATCAAATATGTGTCTGGGAATAAACAATAATACACAACTGATGCTGCTAACAATACAAGTTATCCTTTTGAACACTCTCAATTTCAATCTTATTTATGAAATAAACAACTAGAAAATCTATCCATAAACAAAATGTGAAATTGCAAATCAACATGTATGGAATCAAAACAAGTTTTTATGCTTTGTTTTCTTTTAAACTTTATTTAACAAGTAAACAATAAGAAATTTACGGGAAAAAATTGCCTATGTAATTTATGATAATCATAGGAATATAAATGATTTTTTTTTTTTTTTTAAGTTGCATATGTACTCTTTCAATTGTACTAGACTTAATAACTATATCTACTTTGACATGCACATGAACATATCTTAACATCAAAATGCAGTTCTTGTAGAAGTTTAAGTTCTTGTTTTGAAGTTCATGCTTTTCAAGACCCCTAACAATATCTAAGCTAATTAACTTTTATCTTAATCTTTCAAAATGGCCTTCCATTACTGTTACAAATCACAAATTATCAGGTTTTCCACGACATTCAATAAATCCGAATGTTTGAGAAAAGTGTAAACTTTTGCACTAGTGTGATTAATGAAAGTATTGGACAGTGTAAAAAAAATTACTTGATTTTCTGACGTTAGTTTCAATTTAAACCTCCATTTTTGCCTTTTTGAAAATCATATCAAAAGGAAATCAAACACTCATTAGATCCATTTCCTGAAAAAATGTAGTTGGCTTCCACAAAGACTACAGAAGTATTCAATGTGAATTTATGATGCTGTAATGTGACACTTATGCTGAATACTTATCAACGCCTTCTTAACATGCTAATATCAAAATGGTGGTCTCAAGATATACAAATCATTAAAAATACTTTAAACCAGCAAGGAAATTGTTTCCTAGCAATTACTTTTAAACACTCACAGCCAACATGTCAAACAAATTACAATTTTTTGTTTACTACCTACAAATTTTTTAAAATCTTTGGTCATTTAAATAACACAACTTTCATATCATAAAAATAAATCTGGTTACCAAATAAGCAGATTCTGCTTTTTGAGGAAAACTCATACTGACAGCAATATTCTGTCTAGCAAAGATCAATTTATGATTGCAATTCAGTGAACTATATAAAACAAGTACAGTCAAAACACTGCAATGTTAGAGGCCTGTCCGCAGTTTTTAAACATACTTTCTGTAAATCCAGGGGTCCTTGTATTGGGAATCACACACATACACACTGATTCCTATAGCGGCTACTTCATGCTTAAATTTCAAGTTCAAATAAGCCATCAGAATGTTTTTTTCTTGGTGAAGTGAAAGAAAAAGAAACAAGAGGAGAAGTTCAATGACTTTTGCATGTAAACCTTAAAAGTCACTTACAATTTTGCAACACGAAACACTGAAAATACAGCTCAAACTCTCATAAATTGACATATTATCTACTTCAATATTACAAATACAAATAATATACACAATTTTTAGTTGCAATCTCTCAATTATTGTTTTTATAAAACAACTACAAAGAATAATATTCATAAGAAACAGTTGAAACACTGTTTGAAATATGGCTTTCAATGCACAGCAGGTACTCTCACATATGCTTACTTGTGTTGAACCTCAGTGCACTTGAATATGCTATCAAGAGGGGAGAGGAAAGGGGAAGGAATTTTTCAAACTTAAAAAGAATTTCCATTACACAATTACATCAAGGAAAGGATAAAAAAGTGGTAGCATTCCAGTTCTAAGTATATATTTATTTTACCCATAATGAGTTCTTTTTGAATATTTCACCCTATCAGCCAAAACGTGCACCTGATTTGGTTTCACAGGAACACCACTCAGCAATGATATACCATAAACATCAAGATCACAAAGCCAATCATAGAGTTTATCATCATCTTTCAAGATGTCTTCGAAACTGAATCTAATCAACACTTAGAATGCTTGCATACAAGATTGCTTTCAAATTTACTTAGGTAAAATTTTCCAGAATTCTTGACCCCACTTCTGTTTTTGGGGCTTAATGAATGTCTTCCGGATTCTCTGATTAAATCTATTAAAACTTCTGCTTTGCAACCAATTCCAGCTGAACACAGAAACATGGCCATCACACCAGCCAACTTCCAGTTTCTCGTTTTCCAACACCTACCATGAACAGAAATGTAAAACTGAAGTATACTTACATCGTTATATTCCTAGCTATCAAAATAAACAACTTGAAGATTAAACCCCAAATTTTTTTTAAATCAAAATTCATTTTTTTTAATCATTAAAAAGTATCATTATTTACCAAAAAGTATCAAAATTCCGGTTGAAAAAACCAAAAAGCTAAATCAAATTCAGCACAAGGAAATATTCTCAGTACATCACCATGGCAGCTTATGTAACAATTTCTAGTGAACTTCCTTTTATCTTGCTATTCTGCTGATTACTTTGTTAACTCTCATAATAATCGTGTATCACTTCAAAAGATCTATTTCCAAAATAATGAATGCTTTTCAAAAACTGTCACATTAGTGTAGCTATATTTACAAAGTCTGAAGTTCCATGAAACATAATGTCAACTGCTACTGCAACGTAATGATTATATAATTATGAAGTTCAGGAAAATGCGCCCTTCAAAAAAAAACATTACGATCTTCTCTTTTGTTACGAAACACTGGAAAAGTTCTTTTTGTTCGGCTTTGGAAGCTCGACTACGATTTGGCTTCAGCCAATGCCCATGTTATGTGTGAAAATACAAACCTGATACCTTTGCTTTTTTGCAATTCACGCTCCTGACAAAGGTGTTTCAATAGCGCTATTGAATTTCCAGCACAGATGACGCATCTTTAAATGATAAAGCTTAAAAAAAAAAAAAAAAAAAAAAAAAAGTAACCTACATCTAAATTAAAATACAACACTGCGTGATGATAAATTATGGTAAAATTAATACACACGTAAAAATACGATAGAAAACCAGTAACAACATGCACAATTTTGAATGAAATCTTTTGAAAATTTCCTTAGGGAGATGTATTAGATATGGCTCTTATAACAGCCTGTTATTGACATTGCAATTAAGTATTCCTTATGTCAACGAAATTCAATCCTCTCGTTACCTGAATTTGGGAAGGAATTTGGCCTATTTTTAATTGATCAATTCGTAATAGCCGAGAAAACGTTTCTTTGCTGAAACACTCAGTGCATTGGCAGTTATCTCTTAACCATGTTAAGGGATAGCATGAATATTTTTCATATTTGAAATCTGTCCAATACAGTTTTACCAACTTCGTTTCGAGTTCAAGCTCAGCACTGGCAATTTTATTTTGCACTAAGGTTCGAACCGAAGACAAACTCTTTTCATAGGGCTGTACCATAAGACTAATGGTCCACCCATTCTTTGGTGATCTTCTCCAATGAACGTTAAGAAAACCAACCGTATAAAGCTTTCCCAAAACTGAAGAAAGCATCATATCTTCGAAAGATACAACTCCTTATGTGGCCTTCGGCACAGCAATATCGGTTAAAATGAAACTGGCAGAAACCAAGAACAATATTCTGCCCCGACGCATCAGATCAAAGAGAAGTGGCGGATGACTTGTTCAGGAAGTAGATCCAGTAAAACTTTTTGCTCAACATATTGTTTTTTTAGCATATAATACGGAAAAATTTTAGTTGGATCTCATTAATGACCCAGTTAATAAATTGCTTTCTTATTTTTCTGGCTGATTCTTTTCTTAAACGAAAATCATGAGGTAGTTCACTTTGCCCACAAAAATCGGACCCTTTAGAGTCTGCAAACGATAATGCTTGCACACTGTGTATGATTTCAAAGGGAAAAAGTCCAGTATGATTGAAAATCCAACACTCGTTTACACATTAAATGTAATTACACCAGCATCAAAGTATAGGATGCGGAGCAAACTCGAAACCTCCAACACATTTGTTTTTTAAATATGCAAATGAATGATTTCTTTCTTTGTATTTTTAATAGTTTACATTTAATTAAGTTTTCAAAGTTCATATCCGTGCACAATTACTGCGCTCTAACCACAGTTTCATCATTTTGATTTTGCATTTTGATTTCATAATGCTCATTTTTGTTATGTTCACTATAAAACATACTTTGAATTGACCAGGACTTATGCCAAACTATTTGAAAGGTTTATAATCTTTAAAGGTGATCTTATTTTACTAATTCTTGAATATGGATCGTAATTAAAATAGTTGATGGATACAGATAATGATAAAAGGGATGCAATGAGATTTTTGGTATTTTTTTTTGATACTTAGAATTAGGGATTTATTGCCTGATTAATGTTTTGCTTCAGGACCGAGTGCACTAAGTGATACTGGCGCTGTTTCACTTTATTTCCTAAATGAACAGAAGCTTGAATGTTCAAAATTGGTAATGCACGCTGTTTTCCAAATAAATAAAGCATTCAGATCGTAGGTGAATCGAAGTAACGATAATGTAGATAGTGCTCGTTGAAGATAATGATAATTTAAAGTGCTACAGCTTAAAATGAGTGAGGTCCTTATACAAATGACTTCCAAAATTCAGTCAGTAGTTTTGAGGACAACTTCAGTCGACTACAACCATAAGGTTCATTACGATTTTTATCGTACATGAAAGGTGAAAATGCTTATAACTTTCAACATCATGGGTCAGTGCTTCTGTATACGTAAACAAAGCATAACACATTGTGACTCTCATGAACCAAGGTTGAATAATTCTTTGTCTGGAGTTCCAAGCATTCATAGCGAACATGGAAAACCAACTAAAAACATCAGGAGTAGTCTAAAATTTAATAAAGAGAAACAAAAAGTAGATGAGTTAGTGCTGGATATTCTTTTGGTCATAAAAAATCTTTGTAATAAGTAAGATTATTATTTTTTATGAAACAAAAATAGAATGTCATTTTCCAGAATTTTAATTGCCCTATTTGTTTAAATTCAGTTTGCCATTAGATTCAGTCATTGTTTTCATTATCAGCCTGCATAGTGAAAACTATCGGATTGGAAATAAATCCATATAACCCATTAAAATTTAAAAAAAAGAAAAAAAAAAAAACCTCGCGTTACAGTTTAAAAAAGAGCATGATTAATGTCTGTATGAATGGATTTATTTTGTTTTTGAATCTGTACCTTTGGTGCTTATATAATGTGTAAAATTACCCAAAAAGAAAGTGACCAATTAAAAATAAAGTATTACTTAGTTAAAAATGAAAAAGCATTAGGCGAACTCTATATCACACCACACAGATAAACAAGCTGTTCATCCATTTTCATAATTCTAATTTGCACTTATATTCATTCACCAGTGATCAAGAAGCCCCAGCATCACTGATTGAATTAAATAAGATTGCAGATAATGAAAATGGCTGGTTAATTTTAATTGATTCTTTAATTGATGTGATTCCATTGTGCCATCCATTGGGGCCTGCAGTTACAGTTTTGTTGCTTGAAGATTCACCATTACCATCCAAGGTTCTGCATTTTTTTCGAATTCTCTTTTTAATCCTTTTGTAGGAAACTCTTTGTAGGTTTACTGCTTTGTTCCAATTGGAACACAGAAAAACATCGCTATCTAATTTGTCTCCCGTTGGTTGTCGTAATATGTGTCTAGTGCTAGGTTGCTTAGCAGAAAAACTAGCTGGGCCATATGCTTGTTTGCTGCTAACAACAGATGTTCTAGACTATTTAATTGACTGTCTAGTGAGTGATACATAAACATATAAACTACAATAAAAAACTATTTTGCCAGCAAGTAAACAATCATGCTGCAGTTATTTTATTTGCTTTGTTGGCTTTGGAAAAATTTGCTGAAGGAAGTATGTGCAACAATAAATTTTCAGGTTAATTAATTTATGCTTTGTGTAGGTGAGAACAGAAACATCATAAATAAAAGACTGCAGCAATGTTCATCACATCCTTTGTTATTACTAGAAAAACAGCAGCAACATGCTGACGCTCAATGGCAGCAAGTGATATTCTGTGCTCAATGGATCCTTGACAATCTGTGTAAATGATAACAGTTGATAGATATGAAAAAATTCTGATTTTTACATAGTCTTAGTACCAGAAAGGACTTTTACTTATGAGCTGGTTGATCTCACTAACATTTGGGTTATGTTAAATGATTCTGATGTTAGTGAATATTTAAAGATATCTCCTGATGGACTGCAAGTAGGAAGACTGTTGGCACATCATTTAAATCTTGAGCTTTTCAGGCTCGTTCAGATGCTTTCTCTTTTGAAAGTGTGCGCTCTACCTCTTCAGTAAATGCAGGGTGCTGGTTTTATGAAGTGCGTGTTTTGACCGAAGGCATCATGCAGATTGGATGGGCTACAAAGGATAGCAAATTTCTCAACCATGTACAGTAACAACCACAGCAGAAAAAATAATCTCAACTGCAGGATGGCTATGGCATTGGTGATGATGTGTACTCAATTGCATATGATGGCTGCAGGCAATTAGTATGGCATGCCAGTCAAAGCTATCCTCATGAACATGCAACATGGAAAGCTGGTGACATTTTGGGTTTGTTAATGGATGTAGATAATAAAGAAATTTTTTTTTATCTGAATGGTAGTAGTCTTGGACCATATAATAGCATATTTACATATTGCAAGTAAGTAGAAAAAGAGAATTAAAAAAAATTCAATTTTAATTATTTCTAGAACAGGGTTTTTTGCAGCAGCAAGTTTCATGTCTTTTCAACACTGTCATTTCAATTTTGGATCCCAACCATTTTGTTATCCTCCTCAGCACTGCAGTTTTCAGTCACTGAATACTTCCAATTGTTTGTCTGTGAAGGCACAACATGTTTTGCCAAAAATCAGAAAATTGGAAGCAATGCATTTGAATCATTCAACACCTGAGAGCTGTTGCACTTTATGCTGTGACCGGCCATCCCAGGTTACTCTTCAAGCATGTGGGCATAAGTAAGATCAAGTGATTTAATAGCAATTGATAACTTTATTTATTTTTAGTGGATTCTGTAACATATGCGCCAATCAACTGTCAGCATGTCCCATATGCCGTGTTCCTATCAAATAATTCATTCTTGGCCATGATTTTGTATACAGCTTCAAAATAATCACATGCACATTCAGCAAGTACATGTATCATTGGAGGGATTTTTCTCATGGTTCAATCTAATTTGGTCAGGGAACTCATTGAATAGCTCAACTTCAGATTCCTGAGCCAGAGCATTGCGTGCAATAGTTTGAAAGGCAACTTCAACATTTATAGCCTCTTTAGCACTTGTTTCAAAATAGGGAATGTTGTTCTTTTGCTGGCACCATAGCTGGGCACGTTTTGTGGATACCTGCACATTTCAATAAAATTGCATTAACTATCTAAAGGACTGTTGCACCTGCTTACCGCTCTATTTTCTAAGTCAATTTTGTTTCCCAGCACCACAAATGGAAAATTGTGTGGATCTTTTGGGGCTGACTGAATTAAAAACTCATCTCTCCAGCTGTCCAAAGACTTGAAACTGGTGGCTGTTGTTACATCAAATATGAGAACACAACAATCTGCACCTCTATAAAATGCTACACCTAAACTTTGAAACCTTTCCAAGCCAGCTGTATCCCAAATCTGAAATCATTAATCATCAACGTAAAAAAAAAAAAAAAAATTGAAAGCCATTTCCGGAACCCACTCACTTGTAAAGTAACAGGTTTATCATCTACTGTCACTTCTTTTGTTAAAAAATCTGCTCCAATTGTTGCTTTATATTGGTTGCTGAACTTTTTATTTACAAACTGATTCATTAGTGAAGTCTTGCCCACTCCAGTATCACCAAGTATAATAACTTTTAAAAATATTTTCCGATTAGACATTTTGAATATTCCTCTTAAAGAAAACCTATCACTAAAAATGTGCTTCTATTAACAATAATAAAAAGAAATGCCAATTCCATCAACAAATCAATTATTCATTCATGTACATTTTCGTGTGATGTATCTGTTTTCATTACGATGTTACCAACACATCGCAACACAGAATACTGAAGTTTGCAACACCGTTCACTAAGCATACCGAGTGAGATGATGGAACAATATGCCAGCCAATGGTACTACTAAACAAATAAGATCGAACTGTTATTGCTTAACAGTTCTCCCACACCAAGTATTATCTGGCAAGAAATATCCTACGAATTAGAAAAAAAAACTCCAAAATTTGCATCATAACTAGGAAAAAAAACACACACACATCGAGCAAACTCATTCTTAGGGATACTCATGCTCACCCATGATTTGAACTTTACGAATATGTATACCGATTTTGGAAAAATTAACTGCAATAATATACGTTTATTTCACTTAACACCATTCAATACTACCTCATTATGAAACAAATACGTAATTTTGCAACAGAAAACAAGGGAAATCAATATTACCAATTCCAGTGATAGCAATATTTTACCTTCTGTAATTTATCGCAAAATACATGACATGCGGTAACTACTTTCAGGAAAAGCAGTCGTTATTATTTGACCTCAAGCACTTTTTATTTTTTATAATAAAAATAACGTCAAAATTTACAGGCCTTATGAGATAAATAAAAAAACTATATACATAACAAGCCGAGTTTATGCAATCACAGTTTTAACCCCTTTTTCAAAATAAAATCTACATCAACAGCCCTAAAACAAAAAATCAAAATGCGATTGTGTCGATATCATGATGCTGGGGTGTATATATATATGGTCGTTTGAAGCAAATACATGAAAATCTACGAAATATTGAAACTTTTTTTTTCCGAAAGAAAACACCATATCCCATGTGTGAGTAAGCAACTCCCTCTGCAAAATGGTCATTTGAGAATGCTGAACCCTTTCTGAGAAGAATAGACCTTCAGTGAATGCAGTGCATGTATGATTCATTCTCAATTCGATTAATAGAAAAAGTATTACAAGAAACGTTATTGAGAGTGATAATAGATAGTGATCAGAGTCATAGAACTCACATTCCATTATTCATTAGGATACATGTCTGTTAAAATAAATCATTCTTTTTTTCAATTTTTGTTCGAAGTTCTCTTGTTTAATCGCCCTAAAAACATTAATCGCATTGGCGGAATTGATGATGGGGATTTAAGAGAGTATCAGAGTTCAAAGGAAGACCTTGATGCTGATAGTGATGACAGACTTCAGAGGATAGTTTTGAATTTCAAGAAGATTCAGAGCGAAAGGCAGGATAGTTCGGAAGACCTAATGGATTTCTACTTTTCAGGGTTCCCTTTGGGATGCAACAGTAAGAGAGCACATTGTGCTCTGAATTTCATGTAAGACTTTTATATTTCTCGATCTTTGAATGGGATTCTAGATTTTTTTCAATACAATCACTGATTGGTAATATTCCAACTCCAGCTGTTACATGGCTTTTTATTTTTATGAAGCCAATTTTTACCTTGTATGACACGCTCTTTGACGATAAGTGTCAATTTCTACTTCTAACTCATAGTTAGATTCTGTAGAATAAACTTTAACTTTATAAAACATCGGAGCCCCTTTTCACTGATTTACTTTGTATTTGTATCACATGGTTTTGCACA
Organism: Raillietiella orientalis; assembly: GCA_036172245.1. Taxonomy (NCBI): domain Eukaryota; kingdom Metazoa; phylum Arthropoda; class Ichthyostraca; order Raillietiellida; family Raillietiellidae; genus Raillietiella; species Raillietiella orientalis. The sequence continues at coordinate 453,530 of JAYWIR010000003.1, read as the reverse complement.
TGTTGAGAAAGGGAGGAATTCCAAAGAAAGAAGTTGGAAATAGTATAATTTTAAGCATAGCTTGAATTTTTTTTTTCATTTATTAGTTGCAAGAAAAAAAAAGACACATACATTTAGTAATTTATTTGTAAATCAGTATAATGATGGAAAAGAAAGTTGTTCCGGAAGAATTATTTTCAAAAATGGATTCATATGCACATGGTTATTAACAGAAAATGCGAAAAAGAAAACATGAATTTAATAAATAGGAAAAATTACTTATTAGTTACATTTGTTATGAGTTTTGAACAAATTTCATGTAAAATATAATTCTTCATTTTGTTGGATATCCAATATCTGATAAATAACCTTAGCATTTCTTCACTAACATAGATTTTTGAGAGTTCTCTATATTAAAACCAGGTGAGCACATCAAGCAGATATATACCGAAGTTATTGAAAGTGACCACAAAATGCATTGTTTACGTATTAGTTTCTGTTTATGCTCAATAATTTGTTTGAATTTTATGATTTTCAAGAAAAATAGGGACAATGGATTTTTGAAGTCCTTTTCTTAAATTATTGTTCTTAAATTAAAATATGAAGCTAATGTTTTTAGGAGCGATAGCTTGATACCCCAATTTGTATTTGGTTTCGAAGCAATATATAATAAATGCTAGTCGAGTCACAAATGCAGTAGTATGCGTGAGCCCAGAATGTTCATGACTTTTTTCTTTTACTTTTTGTTTTAGACTAGTTTGAGAATCCTGGTTTGACTAGGAATGATCGTCACTAGCTGCAGTGATGGGGAGAAGCAATCCCTGGATAGGTTGCTTGTGACCGTGTTGGAAGTGTTAGTCAGTTTTGGTTTCTTGGAAAACAATTGTCCCCAATGATTCGAGAGGCATCTCATTGTATTATTATTTTTTTGATCTTTAAATTAAGCACGACATGTGGAGGTCATCTAAGTAAGTACATACAATAGTTATGCGAGAAGAGTTTCGGCATGTGCATCCGAATCGTATAATCTTTTCACCGTTTTGTGCAATAGCAGCACGTGGAACCTATCCGTGATAATAATGCTTTATACGTTGTTAGTCATGTGAATATGGAAGAACTACCGTTAAGCTCTTAATCTTATTTTGGTTGATTAACTTAGTATAGATTACAGTGAATCCGAAAGCATTCGTAGTTTTAATACTTCTTAATGCTTTGTAAGGAACATAACATTAATAATTTTCACCTAACTCCAAATTACGTTTTAGCGTGGGTAATGTGACGGGCAGGCGGTCCTGTGTCAGGTTTCATGAAGACGTGGATTATACTTCATGATTCCATAATCGTAAAACAGTTTCCTTAGTTCTGTAGATACGGTGCTTTTGGTTTGTGTGGCAGTGTCATCACGAAGCATTTTTAGCGCTCTTAACTGTATTGCAAAGGTTGCTAAATGTTTTTGTTGCTTTTTACCATAAAAATTGACCATGATTTAAAAAAGCAGCCTTGGACTCAGCAGTCTTTTATTTCTAGATAAAAAAATCAAATTGAGAGATGTTGAGACCCTTACCTTGCATAAATACCGCTGGACAAACGGCCGCCGTTCCCCTAGCATACCTCAGTTAAAGTGTGTAGGTGGGTCTGCTGGTTGTGGAACATATGAACCAGATTCTGTGCAATGTTACAATCGAGGAAGAGATGGAAACGATGCACAGGTAACTTTTGCGGTCTTTTAGAAATCCCATATCGAAAATTTCAGTGGGAGTGCAGAGCAGAGCTTCATCAGGGTGTCAAATTTGGCAGAATTGATGTAAATTGTGAGGGCTATGATTATCCAGAGGATAGCTATGTGCTAGTGGATTCCTGTGGAGTGAGTGAAATTTTTCTGATTGCATTTTGAAATTAAATTAATTGAAAGCTTTTTTGTGCTCTAGGTTGAATACACTTTGGAATTTTCCAACAAAAAAAGTCATGGACATTTGTTTGGTAATGTAGAAAATGGTTGGACTGCATTGCACTTTGTATGGCTTTTGGTTATTGTTGGTCTTATGTACTTTTTGTATTCCAATTGCCTGCCTTCTGAACGGTAAACATGAATGTGACTATCAAGAATATAACTTTTTCAATTGTAGTTATAATGTATTCAGAGGAGCTCCTCCACAACCTGGTTTTCGTCCTGAATTATTTGATAGTACATATTACCCATCTGCGCCATCTAGTCAAGGAAATTTTTGGACTGGAATGGCTGCTGGAGGTGCATTAGGTTATCTATTTGGCAGAAACAGGTACATATCTTGTGAAGTGAACTTCTTGTCCTCACTTGCATACAGTTCGCATCAACCCACGGGTTTTTCTGAAGTGCATCATAGAGGGAATAAGGAGGAAGAAAAGGAAACTAGTTATGCTTTTGGAAGGACTACGCGAAGATGAAATCAGCTAACTTTGAGGGAGACCATTTTCTTAAAATTAGGAGACTTTTCTTTTGTCTACAAGAAAGTAGAAGAATGTCAACACCATATCTCTTGTGTTCTGCCAATGTCACATGCGTTGATAACCATTGTTCAGTTAGCAGCATTTTATACTTTGCAACCTATACCAGCTTTGCTGGTAAATGTAAGGATTTTGAGAAGGAATGATGATAGAATGAGGTGAATATAAGTGTAAGACTGATAAAAAACAAAAACAAAAAATGAAGCATTTTCGCCTTTAAAATTTGAAATGCTGTTTGAGATAACTCTGTGGGCACTTGTGTTGTTTTGCTATTGGGAAATATATGAATTCTGAATTCATGATGCAGTTATTAGTTTTGTTAGATGTTAACTTAAAAAGGAATTGTTGAGATGCCACTGTACCTTGCATGGTTGGTCAACTACTAATCCCAAGGATTTGAGTGCACAAGGATCATTTCAGTTGTGTCACATGTTTCGGAGTAAAAGAGTGTTCAGAATTACTAGTGACCAAATGTGTGCTCTCAACAGTGCAATTGTTTACAACAACAGCAACAACAAATGAAAGTAATCAATTGAGACCCTCATGACAATGTAGCCATTAATGTCAGAGTGGGTTAATGGGTATTGATTGCTCCTGCATCTCCCTCATAAGATTGTGTAAGGGGTTCGGAGGGGACTTGGATCTTGTCATAGGGCAGTAGGCAGTGGTAGAACTACAAGGAATTGTGCATAAGTGTAATGCAAAGCAAGAAAGCCAATCGATAATTGGTTTGCTGGTAGTGTTCCTTGAATAAAAACGTTCGTTTCCATTCAGCAGAGGGTAAAAGTCCCGAGATATCACGCATACTTGTAGTGAATGTGTACCTAGTTGATTCGTCACAAAGGTTCGTATATGCCACTTACATACGATCTGGCATCGAATTTAGAAACGACAAAGCAATTATTCCAATGCCAACTGTATGAAAAGGAAACTTGGGCAGCCGAGCACCGTTACAAAAGCAGAACTGAAGAAAAACGGGCATGTTTTCTAGGGGAATCAGCTCGGATCTTAGCAGCTATTGCATGAAGATCTGGGTGGAGTTTATGTATTTAGAAATTGTGGGAATAAAATAATGGATGGACATTATAGCTCATCAGTATTCGTTGAGCCACGGATGGGGATGTAGAGCACGATATTATGGGGCGTGATGTAGTCAGAAAGGCATCCAAGAAAACATGAAGTTCGTGAGAATTGAAGGAAAAACACTAAATAGCACACAATTTAACGTGACTACTACTAAAATCTAATCCGTTGCAGAATAAGCAAGAGATTAGCGCAAAAAAGAGTACATAAGCAACTCTGGAGAATTACTTGCACCACATATCTTTAATTAACGTGGGTTCGTTTTCGTGTTCTACGGGCCCGTTCACTTCCACAAAGTAGTTCAATGTAATGGCCACCAAATGGGTGGCCTATCAGATGTTCAGCTGATAAGAACAGAGTTTTATTCAATAGATAACGAATACGGTATGACGTCTGTATTAAAGGGGATAATGATTTTATATTCTTGGGTAATTCTAGCGTTCGTACGTGTGCAATTAGTGTTTCCCACACGAAGAAGCACGTGTTTTCCGAATTTACAATTGGCTGCTGCAGCAGCCACAATTCCCAACTAAGATGGTCTTCAAAAAAATGTTCACCCCGGTTGGAAGTTCATTCCTAAATATGTCATTGAATGATTACGTGATTTCGGGAAGGGGAGAAAGCAATTTTTGTCCTGTTGACAGCAAGGTACAATTGCATACCTCGTTAGAATGGAAAAGAATGTGGATTGCATCCGAGCATCAGGAAAGTTATGCTTTTCGGGAAGAGGTGTGCTTTCATCGGTGTCAAAAGCCTCACCGAATTGACGGGAGAGTTAGAAAACCATACTTGCAAGTGGCTTTGGTTATATACAGTGAAACTGACGAAACACAATTGTGCTCAGGTGTTTACTGTACAGATGTAGATTCTGCAGGAGTATATTCCAAACAACTCTTTATTTCGTGGTCATTTTTGGAACCCATAATTTTAGTTTGCTCCGCATGCTCAGATTTATTTGAGGCAAGCGGTGTTCCACTATCTCCATTGATCTAGAGGTCGAAATAGGCTAACAATTTGGTTTGCTTAATTATATTTTCCTGTGTTTGTTCTATAGCACTCGTGTGAGATAACCATACTAGTGAGCTATCTGAATTATTACTGTATAAAGTATTTGCTGCATTATTGACCTCGCTTCGATTTGTTGTAACGTTGTTTTTCGATTTGATAAATGAACATCAATGAAAGAATTCGTATCTTATGTTTGTGTGTACGTATATATAATCACTATTGCTTTTGGAATGGCATCAATTCATGTTAGGCGAGCGTGCTCCATAGCAATGTAAACACAACCTTGTACGTGCTGAAAATGTGTGTACAATATGTAACATTTCTGTACGTGTTTGTATGTTACTAAGAGCAGTAATGATGAAATTGGGATTCAGTAAATAAGTGACGTTTTTTATTGATATCGGAGTAACATGAACGTGAAGCTCTTCATGAATTTGTGGTGCGCAGTACATTATGCTGCATACAACAGTGGTAAGTGCGGAGTATTTTTCAAAATTCACATAGTGTATTCTTTTAATTTGAAAAATCGGAGAAATGACCCTAAAGGCTTCGGTTGACTCGTATTGTTTTTTGCAGTCATGGTTGCATCCGATCCTGGGGAAATTGACATCTTAAATAGGGAATCTGGCATTTTAAATCATGATTTTATTTCCGGACCACATCTTGAAAGAACATCAAATAAGACATGTATGCGAGTGTTGTATGGTCCACAGAGGACAATTTCATCCGAGGAAAATTCGTTGGAGCCAGGATTCTATGAAAACTGTACATGGTATATACAGCTGAAGGTGAACGAAAGAGTCATAATTAGGTAAACGACTGTGGAGATGGGATTCATGCTAGAGGTGTTTTATGCATTTTCTTAGTTTTTCTGACTTTGATATGATAGAAAATCCTCTAAGATGCAACAATCCATCCTGTTGTTCGGATTCTTGGTTGTATATTTACTCCATTTCAAAAAATGGTGCCGTTCATATGTTGAAAAAATACTGTGAACAGAAAACCTTGCCTCCTCCATATGAAAGTGTTGGTAAAGATGTTGTCATCATGTATCAGTCAGCTGCCATGACCAACAGTTCCAAGAAAAGCAGGGGATTCCTGTTTAGCTACTTTAAAAGTAACTGTAATATGCTAGTGAAATTTCTGTTCAAGGAATTTTCAGGTAAACTGAATGGGCGACAGTGTGGAAACCATAGTTTTCGTTGTTCCAATAATAAGTGCATTTCCTCCGCATGGATTTGCAATGGTCAGACTGAGTGTGGGGACTACAGTGATGAAAACTCCTGCCAGAGTAAGTTCATTTCTCAACTGCACACCCTTTTCAAGTTTTCTTTCAGGACCATGCTTGGAGCCACTGCAGTCTTGTGGCACTTTGGAGGATAGCTGTTACAACCTTTACACCCAACGTTGTAATGATGTTTGGGATTGTATTTCTGGCCAGGATGAGTTGGGCTGTGGCTTATGTGCAAGTGACCACTTTCTCTGCTCTAGTGGGGATCAGTGTTACCACAAACGCCACAGATGTAATGGACATCCTGACTGCAGGGATTTGTCAGATGAGATGAATTGTGGTAAAGTACATAACAGGAGATTGTTAAAGGAGTTTAGAAATAGGCAACTGCCCTGCCAACCACACCTTATGTGATGCAAACACTCCAGATTGTTTTCATTCTTATGAGCACAGATGCAACGGGATCTTTGAATGCAGTTCTGCTGTAGATGAAATGGGTTGTGGTAAGTGATGCAACCACCTAGCCTATAACACTCTGCTGCTGACTCATTAGTTGGTCGATGCGGTGATGCCATTGCATGTCGTGATGGCCATCATTGCTTTTCATTAATTCAGCGATGCAATGGAATTGCTGAGTGTCCTGATGGATCTGATGAGCAAGGTTGTTCCCACAACCTTTGCAATGCCAACCTTGGCAGCTTTTTATGCCGCAATTCTCAGTGCATCCAAGCATCATGGCATTGTAATCAGAACTATGACTGCTCTGACTTAAGTGATGAACTGGGGTGCAACCAGGTAAAAATTTTCTCAACACATCTCTTTGATCGCCAATGTCAGGCTTTTCAGAATTCCCTGATAATTGGCGCAGTGCTTGGCTGCTTACTTTGTGGTTTGCTGATTATGGTGGCAGTTGGGTGCTTTATTCATTGTTGGTCTTCCCGAACATTTGCTCCTGATCGCCCTCTTGATAGGGCTAACTTGACAGCATTTGAGGAAACTCCAAGTTATGAGCCTCCTCCTCCATATCATTTAGCTGTCTGTGATCCTGCCGGAGTCTTCTTTGATCAAGCATTTACTTGGGGACACTCGCCTGTGGCCCCTCCCCAAACCTTTCCATCCAGGGACTTGGTGTCTAGCTCCAATCGTGGATGCCCATCACATCTGCACAGATACAGAAGAAGATCTGAAACCAGAAATAGAGTGGAGAGCAAAGAAACCCTCATCAGTAAAACATGTGCCACATCAGTGGTTCCCCAGAATTCCTTTCAAGAACTTGTTCCCAATCCTTCCAAAGTCATACAGGTTGTGTAAATGCTGGCCATGCAGTTGCCCCAGCAGATTTCTCCTTGCTGAAAGTGTACTTTGCAATTATGAAGGTACCAATCTGTTGGTGTTGCCAGACCTTTCACAGGTGTCAAATTTTATCACCAGTGTGGTTTGCAAGCAATGAGACTGGTATCCAGCCAAAGCAGTGGTATATGGATGCAGAAAAGTCAGCTGCTGTGATCGGCAGGCGAAGCATGTTCCCCCAAGAATGTAGAACACATTTCAGTGATTTGGTGTACTCAGGAATCATTCCTGCCTAGGGCACAAAAAGTACCATAAAGGTGACATGCATAATCCTACTGGCGTGGATATGTTTTGGTGGTGCCCATGGCATTTGTTCGTAGCAGGTTCCTGTAGTTTTGTAGGCTGATGAAAAGTACTTTTGCATTTGCAAGTACTTCAGATAGTTTATAGTACATCAATTGTGCACGGGATGGTATGTTTGGAGGACTCCTGACAAAACACAAGTGTTGTATTATAAGTGGTGAATATGGAGTACTGATTACAAATATATTGCATCTGTTATGCCTATTGCAATCTCCAAGTTATCTTTTCATATAAGTTTCTGCACTTGTGTGCACATACATCCGTGATGAAACGAACTGTTTAAAACCTGCACCTCAAATTAATATGGAACAATAATGCAGCGGAATTTGAAGTGGTGATAACGGGAATGGGCTCATTGACGGTGGTCTCCCATGCAATCCCCCTATAGCAATGCATGGAGCAAACTGATTACGGCAGAAGATTTTCGTGTGTGTGTGTGTGTGTGTGTTTGCTGTTGGTGTTCGTTTGTTTTTCGATCCTCCTGCGTTTCTCATGTCTGGAGACTCATGGCCTGCTTCCATGAAAACGCATGCCCTTCATTAGCAAGGTATGATTGCAGTCGCGTTCCTGTTTCCCACCTGAGGAAAGAGGCCAATGTCCCGCTACGTCTCTACCGTTCCTGTCTTCCCGTCGTCCCCCTGACGGGAAGACAGGAAACGAACTTGCCTTTAGGAGGACGTTCTCGCTATGAAAGCTTCCGCTCTGAGAGATAGGGCGCCTACCTAACAGTACCCCAACAAGAACGCCGCAGGTGTTCACCACTGACCTTGGGCTTTTCCTAGCAGGGCGTCGGGACGTGTCAGGATGCAGAGGTTCTTCACCAAACTTTTCCTGGGAGCGTTCCGGGATCGGAAATCCTGTGCACGGCCTTCCTCCTTCGTCTGGTGAGGGAGATCCTCTGACTTCCTCCTTTATCCCGATCGTTCCCGGTCCTTCTTTTTGTTCCCTCCCAGCGACGGTCACAGCGTCTCTTGAGGCGGTCATGTTTGCAGCCCCTCAGCGCTCCCTCCTTTGCACCCTGTCCCCTCCGCCTCCTTGTGATGCAAACAAACACTTTGCTGTCTGACTTGACTTCGAAAGGCTCTCTCTGCGAAAGCAGATCTTGCCGTCTTCGTTCGGCGGGTCTTTGCTTTTCCAGGGGCATCTAGGGACTTTAGAAGAGGCATGTTGGAAAGGAGAAAGAACAGTAGGGGCGTGGCAGAGCTTCCAGAGACGGGGAAGCGTCTTCACTGCCCCCAAAGGTGTCGCCCCCTCTTCTGCCCTGCCCCCCCTCTCTCTCGTCCTCACCCCTGCGAGAAGAAGGCTGTTCATTACACAGCAGCCGCACGGTCCGATCATCGTCCCCGGGGGGTTCCCGCGACGGAAGACGTGCCACTGCCGTTAGTTCCGGAGGAGGGAGAAGGAGATGTGCGCTGGAGACCTCCTTCTCACCACGCCAGCCCACCCGCCCCGCTCCTTCTTTCAACTACCACTCCATCGCTCCTCTTTCTCCCGATGCTTTCCTACTCCTTTCCTCCCTTATTCTTCATTACTGCCCTACTCCTTCGGCTGCCAATTCCCCTTGATCCTCTCCCCGTGCCTCCACCCTGACGCAATCAATTTCTCCTCTCCTGTCTTCTCGGTTCCCGGAAAGTCTTGGCCTCCTTGAGGACTCCGTGGCATTTCTCTTCCCCGGGAGGACGCTATTCTCCATTCCTTCTCGAGGCGACTGCTCCTTGAGGTCCCGAGGCGCCTTCAACTCGCGAGACTTCGGCAGCTTGCTGACGCACTCGTAGCAGGGATCGAGGCTCCCTTCCCCTCGGTTCCCGAAGACTCTCCCGAAAGGCGTTCTGAGGCTCCGCAGCGCTTCCTTCAGCACCATGGACAGCTCCCTCTTCCTCCTGGATTCGGGAACCAGGCAGAGGTACCCTTCCAGCTTCCCCACGCTGTCCCACTTCTTCCTCTCGATCTCCTCCCAGTCGGGGTGCGTCACCTCCGCCCGCGCGACGCCCTCGCCGCTGTCGCTTGCGTCCCTCCTCTGGAGGGCGGTCTCCAAGAAGATGGGGATAGTCGCCCAGCCAACGACTTCGGGGGCGGTCACCTCGGGATTCCCGTACCTGGGGGAGAGGGCAAGTGCGAGAGGCGAGGAAAGTCCTCAGGATCCTCCTTCCGCGGACACTACGGCAGCTGATCGAAGGGGGCGCGAACGAGGCTCCTCCCTCCCACGATCGGGAGCGATCAGGATCAGGGGGTAGGGGGTTCCGCCGTAGCATCGTGAAGGAGACTTCTCATGGCTCGGGCTAGACTAGGAGGTAACGTAGAGGACACTGGGGAATACTCACAACTGGCGAGGTGCCGTGACGTTTGGACAAGGGGATAAAAGGGAAAAACACCTTCCCCTTCCTTTCCCCTTCCCCTGCCCTTTTCTCCATTCTTGGTTGCGGAGCGCAAGAGGCGGAAGAAAACGGGGAGGAGGGAGGGGAGCCGTGCGTGTTCCGGCTGTTTCCGCAGCAGGTGGACGCGGCAGCAGGGCGTCGTCGGCGATGCCTCCCGGTGAGGGGCAAGCAGGGAAGGGAGCGAAATGAAGGGAGTGGGAATGGGGGCGGCGGCGGCCGCCGTCCCCTTGGCAACGAAAGTTCCCTTTCCCCTCTCGTGGCTCACCTCTGGACGATCCGCATGCAGAGTTCCAGGATGCTGCGGCGCACGCAATGCTCATGGATTTCCGGGACGCAGCTCCAAGCCTCCGTGATGGGCACCGTCAGCACCACCAGCGCCACCAAAAGGGCTTTCAGCATGCAAGGGCACCGCATGTACAGCTCGATGCTCTGGACGACGACCGGAGACCGAGGTCAGTCAGCCTGCCCGGCAGAGAATCGTCCCCACTTCCCCCACTCCCCTCTTCATCCCACCCGCCACCTCCTGGCCGGAAGGTCGGGAGATTTCTGGGAGATCAGAAATCCGCAGAAGATGTACAGGACTTCCCTCTCCCAGAAAGAGGCTCCCCTTCCCTCCTTCTTGATCCTTCCCCGACTCCGGGGCGCGTCCTCCGGCGGCGTCCTCTCCCTCCCTTCCCGGGACGAGCGTATCTCCTGCCACCGTCCGCCGCTGCTGCACTGGTCGGCAGAGGGGAAAGAGCGGGGGACGGCAGGAGGAGGGAGTGAGAGGTGCCCACCTCCTACCCTACCGCTTCAACGGCACCCCCAGGAGGTTCCGGACCCGGTGTTCTCTCTGGACGCGGGAGGCACTGTGAGAGGAGTCCTTCTTTCCTCCCCGCGCGCGTCTCCTCCTCTCTTCTGCTCCGCACCGCCCCCGTTTTTCCCTCGGAGCTCATCCCCAAGGGCAAGCTGCTCCCCACCCACCTCAACACCACCACCACCACCCCAAGTGGGGGGCGGACACTGCCCTTGCCAGCCGCCGCCCTCACCTTGAGCAGCTTCTCGGCCAGCTGCACCCTGCGCAGCAGCAGGGCTCCATCGGTTGTGCCGAAGCGCAGCAGCAGGATGCTGTGGACCACGCACTCCTCCAGAACGCTTGCGTAGTTGGTGCAACCCGGGGGCGGCGCCGCGAACATGCTCACCCGTCCCTGCAAGAGAGGATTGGGGGGAGAGAGGGCGTAGCTCTTCCCCGGCAGGAGACCCCTCCTCCTCGCCCTCCCCTCCCGAGAAGAGATGCCCGCGCGAGAGAGCGGAAGGAAAACCGCGTCCACAACGGGGGATCCTCCCCACCCCTCCCCTCGTATGGGGCGGCGGGGTCGTCACGCGTCGAAGGGATGTCGGGTGGGGTGACACCTGACCAGGGACCTAGAGCGAACCTAACTCCACCCCACCTTTTTTGTCTCTTCCCTGAGTCGCTAACAAGCAAGCCCCCTCCTGCTCTCCACGAGGTGCCCCTGACGGGGTCGCTCTCCGGTGACGCTTCCTAGGAGGGTTGTGGGGTGCCTGCTCGCGAGCCGGCGGCCTTCCGAATCTTCTTTGCGGAATACTGGAGGACGGGAGAGACGGGATACGGACTGCACGTGTCTGTACGCGAAATAAAAGGGGGGGGAGGCGGAGGGAACGATGAATATGAACGGAGGAGGAAGAGATGACGGCGATGAGCACAGAAAGTCGGGAGAGAGGAGGCGGAGAGGCTCGCGGAGGGCAGGGGTAGAGGTGAGAGGGACGAAGAGGCATCCCCTCCTCCCACTCTCCAACTCCTTTTCCCGCGGAAGTGGGGATGGGCTCCTGCATATCCTCAAAGCGCGCCCCACCATCTCGCTTGGACGGCCTGGGTCGCCCAGGTGGCACCTCTAGGACCAGCTGACGAGCAAAGCGAGGGTCACGGAGGGAACAATGGCCCTGTCTCGTGGGTCCGCTGCCAGGCGCTGATGATCTCCTTCTCTGGGTCCTGGATTGGGGGGAGATGCCGACTGGAGACCCGCGGGAAGAGGTCGCCAGCTGACGGGAGGATGGAGGAAGAAGACCGTAGGGAAGGCCGGGTAGCAGCGGAGGGAGGATAGGGTGGTGGCAGGGGAGGGAGGAGCTGCACCTGGATGGTGGGACTCGCCCTCCTTCTAGAAAGGAGGAAGGCGAATCTTCGGAGGCCGTCCTCCTGCGGAGCGCCCAGGGGTCCCGTGGCTAACCAGGCGGAGGCCATCTGCGCTAGCTGAGCTTCGGTCGGGGCGAGCGGTGCGTAGAGTCGGAAGGGGGCGAAGGCGAAGGAGTGCCCACGACGCAGGGCGCGGTCGGTGGGCAGGAAGACTGCACGCTCTCGGGTGCTCTGCGCGCGCGCGTCTTCGTCGCGAGAAGCCGTCGCCTTCCCTCTCACACCCTTTTCCTCCTCCGTTCCTCCCCGGAAGGTCGCGGGACCCTCCGGGGAGTCCCACCGCTTCTCCTCGCGCGCCTTCGCGGACGAAAGGGTCTCGATGCTTGGGGCGCAGGGGTGGCAGGCGCCCTCGCTGTCAGAGGGTTCGAGCAGCCTCGCGAGTTGTGTCAAAGGCGGCATTCCAAGGAAGAAGAAGAAGAAGAAGAAGAAGGAGGAGGAGGAGGAGGAGGAGATAGTGTTGTTGCTGGTGGTAGAAAGGAGGAGGATGAAGGGCGGAGGCGGTGTGTTGTGGTTGGTGGCGGTGGTGGAGGAGGAAGAGGTCTTCATGTTGGTGGTAGGAAGGAGGATGAAGGGAGGAAATAATGGTGATGGAGGAGAAGAAAGAGGTGAGTGGTGGTGGTGCCTTTGAAGCTGTTGAGCTTCCGGGAGAGGTTTTTCTTCTCCGAAAATTCCTGGAGAAGGCGGCAGGGGAGCGAGAGATCGTCGGCATCCGCTCCTCCGCCCGAGCGGAGCCAGGGGAACGGGGAAAAAAGCGAGGGCTGGTGGTGCCATCGCTCTGCGCGCCGCAGCGGCATCCTCGCCCGCGGAGACTCACCTTGACGAACAGTCTGAGCAGCTTGGGGTTGCAGTCCAAGAAGTCTAGCAACGAGCTGATAATGCGCTCCTGGACCTCAGCGCTCTCGATCTTGGCGGACAGGCAAACTGCCGTGCATCCGTCCTGGAAAAGGGATAGGGAGGGAAGGAGGGTGCGCCACCTCGCCCTCCCGGGATCGATTCGCGCTCTCCTCCCCTCCTCCCGGTTTCTCGCCCACCCCTCGTACCCTTCGACCGGGAAGGGCGGACGTCGAGCATCAGGCGGGAAGAGACAGGTGGGCAGCTCCTCCGCGTCTCCGCGGCCCGCAATTGGGGGTGGGGGAGACGCGGCTGCGAGATCGCTTCGGGTTCGCCCTGGGGCGCCTCTCTCGTTCCGACCCGCCGGCCCACCTTGTTCTCCCTCAGGAGGTCGGCTCCGAATTTCAGCAGGGCGTCCACCATGCGCGCGTTTCCGGCCCGCACGGCGTGCATCAGCGCCGTGAATCCCTTGCCGTCCTGCACGTCCTTGCCGCATTGGGAGATGGGAGCAAGGAATTCCACGCAGTGGTCCCAGCCTCTCCGTGCGGCCAGCATCAGCAGCGTGGAGCCATCCTGGACGGAGTAGGTGCCTGGAGCCGGCAGGGGGGAGGGAGCGGTCCCCACGGCGGACACGCACCTGGTCCTGCGAGTCCACGTCGAAGTCCTTGGCGGTCCGCACGTGCGACCAGACGAGATCGAAGATGGCGCGGTTCCTGCTCTCCACGGCGAGCATCAGGGCGTTGTGTCCGGCCCCGTTGGTGAGGGTGGTGTCGGCTCCTCTGCTGAGCAGAGTGTCCACCAGGTTCACCTGACTCGTGGCCACGGCAACCATCAGCGGGGTGTTCTCGTTCTGAGGAAGCGGCGAAACGGTGATCGCCCCTTCGTCTCTCGTAGAGCCCGGGCGACGCCAAAGGTAAAGCCCTCCCCCTCCTCCCTCCCTCCCAAGTCGCAGTTTCCCTTATCGCAGTTCCGCGTCGGCGAGGCGTGGCGCGGCGGTGCGCAGCCGGAAAGGAAGACAACGTTGGGGGGTCCGCTCCGTCCCATCTTCGGCGTAAAGCCGCGTGCGTCTTTTGCACTGCGAGAGATCGCACGGCGAGTGGAGCGCCAGCAAAGTCGGAAAGCCCGAGGGCACCTCGGACCGCTGGAAGGAATTCCCAATCCAGCAAAAAGGAACGGCAACAGGACCAGGAAGAAGAAGAATGAAATAAATAAGATGATAAAAAGAAAAAAAAGAACACGAACACGAGTGCAGGCGACACATTCTATCCAAGTTGCCGATGCGCACCCATCCACACGCGAGCAGATGGAGAGCGAGCAGGGCGGAACAGAATCGTCGAACGTTCGCCTTTTTTCGCTGCGTCACGCACGTCGCCGCCACGCCTGCCCTCCGCCTCCGCCTCGCCGCCGCCGCCGCCGCCGCCGCCAGCGGGGTGGAAAACCAGCGGAGCGCGCCCAGTGCTGGCAAGAGACTCGGCGAGGCGTTGCCGGCGGTGCTGTTACGCCACGCAAGAGTGGCGTGGAAACTTTCAGCCAGAGGAAGCCGAGCCCAGGAAAAGTTCCGCCTCCACTTGGCGGCTGCCACGTTCCGAAGCGATGAGGTGGAAAGAGCGAGGCGGCGGCGATGCAATGCAGCCGACCTTCGCTGTTTTCCTTTTTGTGTGTTCTCTGCGGGAGATGCCCAGGTGGATGGCACGGCGCAACGCAAGCGGGGGCGGCGGAAGAAGAGGCACGCGGACTGCGTCGTACGCCCTGGACGACGGTCTTCGTGCAGAACGGGAGCCTCGCGTGCCCTCGGGACAACGAGGCTGCGTGTTTTCTGAATTGGGCACGTCCGCTTCTCGTCTTCTCCCCCGCTCGACGAAGCAAGTCCATCGTCTTGGAAAAAAAAGAAAACAGCAACAAGTGGTTCCGCTGGCCGATGGACATGTGCGGCGGTGGCTTGGCAAGAGGCGGCACGCGAGCCGTCTGAAGCTGCTGCACTCGCGGGGATCACGGCGTCGGGGGGTGTTCGCACGAAGCGGTTCCGAAAAACGGACCCGGCAGGGACGGAAAAGGAGCAAAGCGAAAAAGTGAGATGAAAAACACCTCCTCCCCCCCCCCTCCCCCGCGAGGAGGGAGCGGGGACTTCATCCCTGCCTGAAAGTTACGCTACTTTTGTGTTTCTGCAATTGATGTCGGACCCGTTCTCCAGGAGCTCTTCCACCGCCACTTTGTTCCCCAAATACGTGGCGAGCAGAAGAGGAGGAACTTCTTTCTGGAATGGAACGTCCTCGTCAGCTCTTCGCTTCTCCCGTTGGTCACTGACCAGGATGGAGTGAGGAATCACTCTCTGAACGCTGGCCTTATCCGTGGTGCTTTTCCATTCATTTATTAAACGTGCGGACCACTTGGCGTGGACCGTGCCGTCCTTCGAGGGGATGCGCGGCTCGGTCGGTTTTTCACTCCTCCACGACTGCCTCCTCCACTTTCTGCTCTTCATCGTCTTCCAGGGTGCCGTGCAGGGCTTCTTGCACGGTTTGTACAAACGGTTCGTACGCATATGCCCAGCTCGCAGGAAGCAGATTGTTCTGGCAACAATGACGCGGTGCCGGTATTGTTGGGGAGCGCATTCGAAAACGAAAGCGAGTGCTCCAGCAGCACGTGCCTTTGCTGCCGGGCATCTTTTCGCTTCTTCTTCCTGCTCAAGAAGGAGGAGGACGAGGAGGAGGGAAAAAAAGATGTTGGATGCTCTTCAGCATCGGCGGGGCCAGGACGATCTCGTACGAACCGGATGCGTTCTTGGGTTGAAGCATCGGCTCGCACTGGGCGAGGACGACGGCCTCCTGCTGCTGGTGGGTCCAGCCCGAGATAAGACCTCTCTCACGCCTACCAGGTCGCGCGGTGCGTGCAGAACCGGACAGCTCCAGATGGGGGATGCACCCGGCGCGGGAGGGAAGCAGCGCCAGAGGAAAGGCGTCGGCCTTCCCGCTGGCGCTGCTCCTCCTGCTCCCACATCTGCGAGCCCACATCGCCCGAGGCGGCGACGCGTCCGTTTCGGAAAGCGATTGCTCTTCCGAGTGAGCGCATGCGTGCAGTCGCGGGTGATTCTCTTTTGCCTGCCTTGCAGCTGGTGAACCGTCGAAGTAAATAAATGATGAGAGGTGCTGCCGCCGCATCACACACGGGAAAGTTTATTGAAGAGCGGTCACATTCAATCATATTTCTGCCACAGGTCCCTTTTTTTTTCTTTTTTTTTGGCTCCTCGGCTAGGGAAACTTTTGTCGGGAGCTTTCTCCGTCGCTGAAGAGGTTCATCACCTGCTGATCTTGGCCGTCGTGTTTTCTCGGTTCACATGCGTCTGGTTAACGAACAGCGACTCGTAAGAGGGCGGGAAGAGATCCCCCTCCTGCTTTTCCCCCCCGTATTTGTCTGGTGCCAGGGATTTCGTCGAGGAGAATTCAAGGTTGAAGATGGTCGTCGCGCGTTTCTTCCTCAGCCACCGGAATCGCATGATGATGGACAGCAGCAGCAGGACCGCAGCGATGCTCCCGATCAGCAAGAAGACGTGAGTGAAGTTGTACCATCTGAGCCACAGGAATATCCCGACCACATCCTCTGGAAGGATCGGGGGTTGGAGGGAAGGGAAGGGGGTGGGGTCGCCGACCCCCGCGAAACTCGTGTTTTCGTACCTCCTTGGAAGTACCTTTGTGACGCGCACTGGAGCTCGTCGTCGGGGAACGGAACCGTGGCGCAGTTGACGTTGCCGTCGCAGACCAAGGACGCGTTGATGCAGTGCATCCGGCCGTAGCTGCTGCACAGAAACTCTCCTTCGGAGCAGAGCACCTCTGAGGAAGGATGGATGCTTCGCGAACGGGAGACGAAGGATCCGAGACACCTACGGTACTTTATAGACGTGAACACCAGGATGAAGGGGGACTCTTTGCGGAAGCTGTCATCCTTGCCATCGACGAATTCAAATTCTATGGTCAGCGAGTTGCCATAGCTGTAGTACAGGTCGTAGTAGACGAGGGTCCCGTTCGGGGGACTAGTGGTCACTCGGGAAGTAGCCGCATGAGTCGCGGAGGAGGAGTTGCTGGGAACGTCGCCTGTCGTCCCGTTCGCAGGAGCCGCATGCGTCGTCGCGGAGGAGGAATTGTGGGGGACTCCGCCCGTCGTCCCGTTCGCAGGAGCCGCATGCGTCGTCGCGGAGGAGTGGTGAGGGACTCCGCCCGTCGTCCCGTTCGCAGGAGCCGCATGCGTCGTCGCGGAGGAGTTGTTGGGGACTCCGCCCTTCGTCCCGTTCTCAGGAGCCGCATGCGTCGTCGCGGAGGAGTTGTTGGGGACTCCGCCCTTCGTCCCGTTCTCAGGAGCCGCATGCGTCGTCACAAGGAGCTTGCGAGCGGTCATGACGGGGGTTTCTGGAGAGATTTCCTATCCGCGCCAGGGTTCCTGTCGGAATGTCACCATACCTGCTGCTGGAGGCGGCGGCGGCGCAGCAGCAAAGGGAGAGCGCGACTGCGACGAGGACGCATGCTCGGTCGGCGTCGGAATCGTGCCTACCAATCCTTCCTGGAAGCTGTCCTGCCTCCCTCGTGCTTCCCCAGTGCCTCGGGGAGAGAAACCTACCTTGCCGACCGGAAACTCGTCTCCAAAAAGACTGCACGCTTCCTGCTTGACGAGGGACGTTCCTGACAACTTGTAAAACGTGTCGAGGGAGTGCAGTTGCCTCGGGTCGATCGCCGCTCCCGTGTATTCCGTCTTGAGGATCTCTCTTTCCCTCGTCCCCAGGTCCACTGCCTCCTTCTTGTTGTCCAGGCGTACCTAGCTCGAGGAGGAGCACTCGGTCAGAGCCGGGAGGGAAAGGTAGGGGGGGAGCAGAGAGACGAGTACCTTCGCTGCCCATCCCCGTGTCAGCTGCTTATGCTGAAAGTACTGGACCGCCAAGGACACGTGGCAGTCCTCCTCCACGAAGACGGTCAGGATGCATCCCCCGGAGCGGATCTTGTGCGTCGCTGTGACGATGATGCTACTCCTCATGAGGGAATGCAGGGCGTTCTGGGAACCGTTGCAGAGATCCGCCAGCTCATCTGGTAAAAGACCAGCGGTTCGCCTCGTTTCCGCCTTTCACAGGTAGGTTCCGGTTGTTCAGAAAGGGCACCCGGGATCGCATTCCCGGGAACATCTCTTCCGCGCACTATCCCCCTCTCTTCTTTCGCGCTAGCGCCGGGAGGCAGGAAAAGTCGGTCCCTCGCCTTCCTGAAGCATCCCTTTCTGCTTCATGCGGCGCGTGGGACTGCTGATCGGAGGCTGGACGTCACGCTCGAATCCAGATGAACGCGCGCGGAGACAATACGGTGGCAGGGGAGAAGGGAGACTCCCCATCGGAGAAAGGCTGCAGGAGCTCCCGGTCGCCTCTAGGGAACGCACGCCTTCCCCTCAAGTGACGACGCAGCCTCCCTCGAACGGATTCCAGGTGGAAACTCGCAGCACTTCCGACCTATTCCCTCTACTCCCTTCCCCCGCCAGATGACGCATGCTGGAGACATAAAGGGCGCTCGAGGGAGGGGATGCCGGTCGCCTTAGAGGTGGGCAGTGGGTTCAGGGGTCAGGAAAGGGGTCAGACCTTGCCAGCGGCAGGTCTTAGCCGAGAGCGCGTCATCGCGGCTGAAGGAAGGGATCTTTGCTTCTCCCATCCTCCACGAGGCTTAGAAGGTCGGCCGGCCGACCTTTGCTCAGCGAGACTCACCCGCTCAAAGGCGCCGCTGGGCACCGTGCCGTTTCGCACTCGGAGTACCCTGCAGGAAGGGTCCAGAGTCATCGGCGCCTCCTCCGGTCCCTCACCCCATTCTTCTGGTTCTCCTGCTTTCGCTTGCAGCATTTCGCTCTCCGGGGACACCAGGAGGGTCGCTGCGTCTCGCTCACGACCCGCTCTCGCCCCCTGTGCGTTCGTTCCCTTTGGAATCCGAAATCTCGGGAGAACCATCTTCTCTTCCTCTTGCTCCCTTCCTCCTCCTTCTCTTCCCTTCCTTCTTCTCGTCTTCCTCCCTTCCTCATGTTTTCTTCTTCGGGCGACTCGCGACGTCCACAGCGCGCTGCGCTGCCTAGGCCCAGCGAGTCACCCCCTCCACCATGCAGCACGCACGCGTGGGGAAGGAAGGAAGGGGGAAGGGCGGCGCGAATGGGCGCTCGCCTCAAGGACATCCTGCCTGGTTTGAGATGCGGGGAAGCAGAAAGTCAACTAGGGGCCCCAGCTGCGTTCCTATCAGATGCCGTAGTTCCCGGGTTCCGCCCAGCGGATGTATTCTCAAAAGGCGACGGGTCTTCCGTTTTCCCCACATCCAACGCCCCTCTCCCGGGCTCCCGAATCTCCATTCTCCTTCTACTCCTCCTCAGGACTCTTCTCTTCTCCGATGCTCTGCTGGGAGATTTTCTTGAGCGGCGGCTCCCCTCTACTGGCTGCAGCCTCTACTCAGGGGAAGCCTTCTCGCTGGGTGCACAAGATGGCTGAGAGTGAAGAGCGGGTGCTTGGGGAGGAGAATGAGGAGGAGGAAAGGTGAAGGGGGGAAAAGAATGGGTAAGAGAAGAGATCCGCAAAGCCCCCTTCCAAGGATGGAAGGCGGAATAAACCAGGATGAAAGCGCCACCTGCGGGGCGTTTCCCCCGTGTCGCGCGACCGAGGTTTCTTGGTGCTTCGAGAGGTATGCTCGGCTTTTCCAGGCGGTTCCAGGTGGTCTCCAAGGAACATCCTTTCTTCCTCTCCAGAAGAACCAGACTTGATTCTCCGCAGACAGCAGGAGAGGAGAAGGGGGAAGAGGCAACGGAACATCAGGGTGGGGCGGATGCGAGGAGGCGTATCCTCTGGAGCCATCTTGCACCTGCAGGCGCAAGCTTGAGCTACCTGCAAGCGTCCTGGTCTGCCTTGGTGTCCTGGAACCCATCCTGGCGGGGTCCGCGGATGCTCCTCGATTGGCACACCTTAGGGTAGGGAGGGAGGGCGAGACGCTGGCTCAGAACGCTAATTGCAGACGTAGAGGATGGAGGAGCGCTCTCCCTTCTCTCCCTCTTTCTCCTCTCCCCACGAGAGGGTTAAAGGGGAAAGGAATGAGGAACTGCAGCACCCGCCGCCTTCCTCACCCCTCCATCCCTTCCTCGTCGAGCGACCCCGTTCGCACCCTTCCCTCCTTTCGTCGCATTCCCTTCCCTTCCCTGCGGCTCGACGTGGCGACGGGGATGCCGTTGATGGGGAGTTCGATCACCTGCAAGGCAGCGTCCCTGAACTTCTTTCCTCCATCACCCCTCCCCACCCTCTGGGAAGATCCCTTCCCTGGGACGGGGATACTCGCCCGTGGAGGGACCATGGAAACGAGAAGGGGCAAGGCTGTCCCAGGGACCCAGGAAAGCCCACCAGCGGAGGTTGGAGTGAGGGAAGGGGTTGGGAGGAGGGGGAGAAGAGGCAGGCAGGGGGAGGAAGGAAGGGGCAATGGGAGGGGAGGGGAGGGAAGCTACGTCGAGCTCTTTCCTTCTCCCCTTCCACCTCCCCTTCCTCGCACTCCTCCTGGCTATCCGGGAAGCTTAGATGCAAGAAAAGGGATGCTGCTCACAGTAAACGTATCTCCCGCCGTCCGAGGTCGTCCCGCGTTCCACCAGAAGCACCCACGACCACCACAGGAGCAGGGCGGCCGATCCCATGGCGAAGACATCACCCACGGCTTTGAGTGCTCCGGACGCTCCCTGGTCGCCCGGTTATCGTCGGCCGCCCCCCCTCCTCCGCGCACGGAGCGATAAGCTGATAACGGTGAAACAGCCGCCGTGGGAAAAGGAGGGGAAGGCAGGAATAGGAGAAAGAGGAGGAGGGAAAGCGCCTCTGCCCCTCCCTCCTCTCTTCCCGATCGTGTCGCGCCCGGATGCACGCGGCGCGTCCCTGAGCCCCACGCGCACGCCGAGCCCTTGACTTTACCTCTCTTCTCCTCCCCGCCCTCTCCTCCCGATTCCCATCCTCTTTCCGGGATCCACCTCTTCCGCTTCCAGAAAAAGATCCTCGATCTCCCGCCACCTCCGCCCCCCCCCCTCCTTCCCTTCCCCGGTGGGAGCGCCTCTGTGCCTCCATTCCCGCTGGAGGTGGGAGGAGTCGTCGTCACCTGGAAGAAAGCAGCCGGGTGAATCATCTGTTGTCATTTGGAGCCGGCCGCGTGCGCACGCGCGATTCCCCGGTGACTTCGGAGGCGTCGGGGACGTGAGAAGAGGGAAAGGGGGAAGGGAGGGAATTTTGCTAGAGGACTACAGGGACACGTGAGTCCCGGGAACGGCGAATGCGAGCGTCGTCCTCTCCTTTTCATTCTCCTCCTCCCGCTCTCCTTTCCCCTCTCTCTAAAAGACTCGGATAGGGGTCATGAGGGTCGGTGGAGGACGGGGAGCGGATGGGGGTGCTGCAATCTTCCCTCTCCCGCGCGGTGCGACCACGAGAGGGGAAAACCGGAGCGGTGGAGAGAGCGCTCTGGTGGGCAGCGTCCCTTCCCCCTTCTTCCTCCGGCCCTTGTCACCCCTTGCCTCGTTCCTCACCTTCCCGAGCCTATCGACACCTGCCAGAGAAGCTGAAGGGCACCTTGCGCTCTCCGGGGAAGTGCAAAGGCGCGTGAGCGACGTATCCGTGGATCGAGGAGCAAGGTGGAGGCCCGGGGTAAGGCTCTGCTTCTCTCGCATACAGGGAAGTGGCAGGATGCGTAATCCTGTCACGTTATATGAATATACGGAAGGAACTTGCCGAGAACCGGCGCGCACACCGGCGAGGTTCGCCTCGGATGCACAGAGCAAGGGGAGACAAACAAAAAGAAACAATGAAGCAAAAAGCATACAGTCAAAAAAGGGGGGAAGGGGTTCGGGAAGGGGTCACCGCATGCTGGAGGGTGTCCTCTGCATCCTTGTAAGGATGCCGGCAAGTTCATGTTTCACGATTCCCAGATGGGATCATCTTTTGACGCTAACCTCAGGAAGAGGATAGCAAAATGGATGGCGTCTTTGTCGTCGTGGCCTCCCCTTGCGTAGGTCCATGCAGCCACGATCCCGCGTAGGCAGCAAAGGGATGCTAAGGATGCGGCCGGCGAGAGGGAGTCGCTCAGGAAGAGGCGCTTTAAAACGTCTCTGGGGTTACCCTCGAGGATCCTCAGGGACACAGCAAAGCGTTCCCACATGGGGGGCAGGGCAACACACTGCATGAGCAGGTGCGGGAGGAACTCTCTCGCTGCACCTGCCACAGTTCAAGCTCATACTTGCCCCGGTCCAATGGTGTCGGCGGGAGTTACACGGGAGGTCCCAGTGCAACAGCAGGGTCGCCGACTCCTGCCACTTCAAGGGGAAAGTCGCGCTGTTCCAAACCAAAAGACCCACTGAACCTCCTCCAGAGGAATAGTAGCTCTCCCCAGCATAGCAGTCCGTTTGGTGGGACACTCGGGGTCGTGGCGTGCGCCATCTCCCGAGTTGTCTACGCACCCAGATTTTTTTCCTGGTCCTTATCATGCAGATCACTTCCCACCTTGCTGGCAGTTGGCTGTCCATTGCTCCCCTTAGGAAGGGTATCACTGGAGCGAAGGAGGTGAACGAGGCCTACGAGACCTGGTGTTCCCCAGTATCTCCCTCACCGGCTAGAGAGCGTATCTGCTGTTCCGAAGGCACATGAATCTCGCCTGTGCCGTTGATTTTTCCCAAGCGAAAACGGACTCCTGCAGCTAGACCGTCGAGTTCGCGGGGAGGACGGAGATCCGAGGTTTTTCTGCACAAAGGCAACCATGTTTCGGGATTGGGGGCCAAGGTGTCCCAGACTCCGTTCGGTAGCCACGACGACCGAGTTCAGTCCGATTGCCTGTTTAGTGAGAATTCTTACCGGAGTTCACTACGGCGTATTCCATGGCATGGACTCGAGGACCAGTCTGCGGAATTGGAGCTGTCGCTCCATTCCGCAGACTGGTCGCTCTCAGCGTAAGGAGGCCTAGTCCACCATCCCTACGCGGAGCACAGAGGTCTTTTAAACGGATTCGGAACCTCCCTTTGCCCTACATAGCTTTTCGGAGGAGGCCCTTGGTCTTTTTTTGAATGGTCGCAGGGAAGGGGCAAAGAAAAAGCCGGGGACGAAGCAGGAGGGTCGCGAACGCGTTCCATACCGCCGCCCGTTCCGGCAGGTGAGACCTGCCATTTTGGAACGGACCGAGCGCCAACTCCATCTTTTGAAGGCGGCCGAACTAGGCTTCTGTTACCCAGAGGCTTCCCGATAGAACGCATCTCCCCAGGTCTGGCGGGACGGGAGATCGTTTCCATCCGAGAAGAAACGCGAACTGGGGAGGGAAACCGGTTCTCGCCCCCTGCCCACGCTCTCGCCCGTTCGCCGCCATAATGAAAGGGCCAACAGGAGCTCCTTCCTTGAGGCTGCTTCCCCTGGGAGGGCCCCTCGACCCTTCTTCGTCCGTAAGCGCCGCCTGGAAGGAAGGAGAGGAGGGCCGACCCCCTTACCTTTTCCGAGGCGTGAGAGGCGACCTCGGGGCGGCCACGTCCCTTGAGGGCACCGACATGGATCCCAGATGTAGGAAGGGTGTCCGTTCCTTATCTCCATCCCCGAACCCCTCCCTCTGAAACCGAGAAGCGTGGATGACCCCCCGAAGAAACCCTTGCCCTGCGCCCTCCTTCCTGGAAGGAGCTCATGCAACCCTTCCCAAGGACAAAGTCTAGCTGCCTGCAAGGAAAAGGGGGAAGGTTCCGCTACCTTTATTACTCTCCCGTGCTCCCTGTCCCCTCTCTTTCTCTCGAAGCAACCCGATTCCGTGCGAACCCCTGTTCATCAACGCAAAGCGCGTCTTCTGGAATGGGCACAGCAGCAGACGACTAGAGCCCGGATGCCATCCGGGAACAGAATAGAGACCTTCCTGAGTTGGGGGAAAAGGAAGATGTCCCTCTTCTTCGCCAAGGAGGACACTCACGTGGGTCCTCTCTCGACCTTTGACCTTCTCTGCGGCGGTTGCTGGAATGGTCCGCTTCCGGCGAGAGGTTCCTCTGCATGGCTGACCTCCTTTCGCGCCTAAGCTTTCACGGTCGACAGGGGCGAAGAGCGCACGAGGGGTTTCGAAAAAGGAGGGGAAAAGGACGCTCTTCCCGGTTTCCGGTCGAGAGTCAGGGCTGCTGGCACGACTCGAACAGGGGTTGACTCTCGTGAGCTCCGGGCGGCGCGCAGGGGAGAGGAGGAGGAAGAGAAGGAAAGGAAGAAGAGAAGGAAGGGAGGAGGAGGAGGCTAGAGAGGTAGGATCGTGAGGATCGTGAGGATGTTCCGGAGGGAGGGAGCTGCGACAGGCCTGTAGGTGTGCAGCCGCGCGGTTGCTTCCATCCCGACCGTGCAGCCGGGCTGCGACGGCCATCGAGCCACATCTCGCCGGCGGCAGAGACGGACTTTGGGATAGCACAAACGCTCAGCCTTCGCAACTCTTCCTCGAGCACACGTTCCCATGTATCCGCAGAAACTCTTGGATCGGTTTTTTCTGACCGTCCGTGTGGAGGGAAGCCCCCCTCTTCCACTTTGAACTGCGCCTTTAGTTCCTTTTTTTTTTTTTGGTTCTCCAGAAGTGCTGAAGAAATCGTTCGCCTTCCTGAGGAGGGCATCGGAGCGACTCGATGATGCCGTTAAAGGGGGGGCTCACAAATCTCTTCCACGCCACCCAAGGGTGCCTGCAACTCAGCTGGAGGGAAACCCCGTCGGGAGCGCCCTACTTAATCCGGGAAGGCTTTGGAGGAACAAGTCCGTTTCTCTCTGACTCTTGGGAGGGATCGCTCTTCCAAATTGTCTCTGATTCCCACCCGGACATGCTGGAGCGTTTATTGAAATTTAAAGTAAACTCCAATATTGTGGTCGGACACGTGGTTCTACCACAGTCAGTTTGTTTATGGACCTTCCGGGTCGTCGGTACGCAGACCGGCGGGGATCCCCTCGACAGCAAAGGGAAAGCAGAAAAAAAAAAAAAAGCAAGTGTAAAGAAAAAAATAAAAATCTTTGAGAGAGATGGGAAGGGATCACAGCCCTCTGGAGGGAGGATTCCCGTTCTAGTGTACCAGCTAGGTCCATCCGAATAGATCCCAGGTGGAGACAACTGACCGCCCTCTGCAGAAAGTGGACTGCGAACTGGACGGCATGCCTCTCGTTTCTTCTTTTATCGGCTTCGCTCCAGGCGGCCGCAGTCCCGCGGATGCAGCAGAGCGCTGCTGGGGCTTCGGCTGGCTGCAGGGCTTCCCACACAAAGAGGAGCCGTAAAACGTCCCCGGGGTTGCCAACCAGGATCCACAGGGTCGTCCCCCATAGTTCCCCTGAGGGCCGGAGGGAAACGCAGCCCAAGAGCAGGTGCGGGAGGGATTCCCGTCGTCCGCACCTGCGACATACTGGGTACTCTCTCTCCAGCGTACAGTGGTGTTGACTTGCGTCGCAGGGAAGAGCCCAGTGCAACAGAAGAAGTGCTGACTCCTTCAGAGGAAGAATGGTGCTGTTCATGAGCCACTGGAAGACACTTCAGGTCTTTGGAATGAATGTCCAGCAGCTCGCCCCAGCGCTGTTATACTCGTCGAAGGGCACTCGGGTTCGTGGCGTCTGCCAGCTTTCCCATGGTCCAGCCACTCAGCAATTTCTGCCTGCCCGCGATCTCGCAGGAGAGATTCCACAGGTTGCTGCCAAGTGCCCTCCTCAGAAAAAGCATCCCTGCAGCCAGGGGGGTCGTCTCCGCTCATGTGCTCCTGCTGGGACATTCCAGGATCTTTCGATACGAGCAGCGGGTGTTGATGCCGGGTAGCAGGCGGTGGCATTCTCCGGAGCTCGGCTCGTTCAACTTCGCCCATGTGTCAACTGTCTCTTCTAGCCACGTGCTAGAGTTGCCGGGGCAACGGGTCATCCAGTAGTTCTTCTTCACCAAGGTGGTCATGCGCCCGAGAAGGAAACCTCATCTCTCCTTTCAGCCGGTTGTCTCCGATGGGAACCTGGAAAGGGTACGCTCCTCGCTTTCCTCCTCTGAAGAGAACCCTGAAGGGGAGCTTCCCAACTTCTCTAAAGGACGCTTCCCCGAAAGGAGCAGGGCGTTTCTTGACACTCTGGGGAAGTGTCAACCAGCTCCGGGGTACACAGTGGAAGGTCACCCTTGAGGGGGTAGGGCTCCATTTTCACAACCGGAGGGGAACCTCGAAGGGAGCCGGCGCTCCTGGATTCTCGAAAGACTCCAGAGGATCAACTTCCTATCCGGTCCAGTCAACGGGGGCATCCGACTTCCACCCGAATCAGCCAACCAGCGTAGTCCTGCGGAGGGACTCGAAACCCATGACGCACTCCCCCCATTTCTCGGAGTCCATCCTTGACGGTAGTGAGAGGGGGGAGGGGATTTGAACCCTCCATGCCAGGCGCAGCAGGCACAAGGCCGCCAACGCTGGCTGAACCTCTCTTTAGAATCAGCACCAGATGACTAAAGCTTTCCCCTGACCAATACATTATCCCAAGATGCTGGGGGAAAAGGAAGAGGAGTTTCCTTTTTCTTTCAGTCACGGGAGAAAAGGGGAAGAATCCCTGCAGAGCTGGATCAAACTCGTCATCTGTGAAAAAGAATCTCGTAGTTTCTCGAAAATTCCTGCTTTCTGTGCAGTTTCCAGGCGGATCTGCGCGTGTCACAGGATGACTTCAACGAGGACTCACACCTTGTGGAGTAAGGAAAAAATCTTCCCTGCTTACCGCAAACAGAGAGAAACTTGGATGCCTTTCTTTCTTGCTATGACAATTAGTTCAACCTGAGAGTTGCAAGAAATCAGGTAGCGAAAACAAGGCGTTGCAGATTCTTAGAGGTGCACTCTTTTTCTATGCTTTCGGGACCGAAAGCTCTCCATGAGCGACTGGCTGCTCATTCGCCTTGGAAAAGTCTTGGAACACTTTTGAAAAGGATCCTCCACTGATCTCCCGAGAGGTCAGCTGAAGTGGAGGCACACCTCACGCTCGTTCTTTTCCTAAAGGACTCCGGAGGTCAACTTCCCATTCCGGCCAGTCAACGGGGGCATCCGACTTGCACCCAGATAAGTCAACCAGCGTCGTCCACGTACTGAAGCTTCTTCGTGGCGGACCCATCGCCACCCAGCCACCTCAATCACTGCCGCTTGAAGGATACCTTAAGAAGGCGTCTGTTCCTTTCGCACCGCCCTGCGTTCGGCCCACCGCCTCTGAGCGCAAGAACCGTATTCTCGCAAAACCTGCTTTACAGCCTTGGAGAGATCGGTGTTACCGTGGCAACATGCGCTCTGCAACAACGCGGAGAGGCATTTGTGCTCCCGGGCAAGGAAGCACATCTCTCTTGGGACAGGTGTAGCAGGATGATGGAAAGCTCCAAAGACACGGACCTCTAGAAGACTGGAGCAGGGTGAGCCTTCATGGGCAGCCCCAGGATTTGCTCAACGGTGGCACCTTCAGCATTAAGGAGGAGGAGTGCAGCCTGCTTGTTGGATGAGGAGTTTGTGCCCCAAAGCTGGATTCTTCTTCGGGTTTCGTATGTTGTTGGAAGACCTAGAATCTCCCTGACAGAGACGGATCCGTGTTTATTCGTTAGGAAGTCATCAATAGGGATAAAAGGAATGGTGGAGTTGGGTCGGTTCAGCCTGATGCTTGCGAACACCCATCAAGGACGGTGGTCGCAACATGCGTCGCAAGCAACTTTCTGCGCTACAGGCCAATACAAGTCGTTCGTCAACGAGAGTGCGGCGTAGAACGGAAACCGAAGCCGAAGAAAAAAAAGCAGCAGCGGTCCCAAGAGAAAACACGGCGATGCCAAGCTGCAGAATCGAAAGACGCCGCTCCTGCCACCGGTCTCCCTGTGCAGTGTTTTGAAACACGGTGTTCAAGACAACGGAAAATCCGTCCGCGGACACGATCCGATCCAAGTTCGTTTCTGAGGGTCGGGCGGTTATGTGACATGCCCTCCCCTTTTCGCAAGGCAGGCAGAAACAATGAAGCCAATGAGTTGGGACCAAGGCTTTCTGGACCGACGCGGAGGCGCTTCGCCTGGTTGCAGAACGATCACGAGCGAGCAGAAGACCAACGTCAGAAACTTCAAATACCATCGACGTTTCTGACGGTACAAAATCCGCAAAGTCTGTAACAAATAACGCTCCAAACAACGGTCCTCGCATCACACAAATCCTTGCGAATTACGGCTCATTGGTGCGCCAAAATACTGCAGCGCGCCTCCTCCCGTCAACAAAGCTTTGTCCTCAGGGTTTTTATTTCTACGCTTTTACTTCTGCTTTCTTATCTCAGATAAAAAAAAAATCCTCCTTCCAGGTTATCACAGTGGAGCTTCCAGGGGAAACCGAATGCTTTGCTGTTCTGCTTTCAGTAGTGCCAAGGATTCATAATCCTGATCTGTGCTCAAGTTTTCTCTTTTTTAGGACCGGGTCAAAAGAACGAAGCTACATTTCGCGCCCTGGCTTTTTTGTTCATGCGGCTGCTTCATAATCCATAAAAACAGAAACAAAAAATTCCCCGGGGATCAAAAACTGCGCTTAGGCTTGAGATGCTGTTTGTCCGCATTCGCCTTCCTGATGTCAGAGCCATCATTCTTTGAGGGATATGCTACTCACGGATGATGGCTTGAGGAACGAATCCCGAATTTTTTTTATCTGCGCTTAAACAAGTTTCCGTCAAGTGTTTCTTTTCCATACCCAAGTTCCTGTTGTCACGTACTTACAGGGAGACGCATTGCAATGAGCTGGATGGAAATTCCTGCCTTCTGCAAAATGAGTGTTCCCTAATACATTCGTGCAATGATTCAAAAGATTTTTCAAAGTTTTTATTGAAATGTGAGATCAATAAATAATACGCAATACACTTGAGAAATAAATAGGCAAATATAAATCCATCTTTCCTATATAATCAAAAATATACGGTCCAATAAATACATTCCATAATTCGGCTGGATGTACAACGCTATCTAGATTCGACGAAAGTGAGGTTATGATTCGTGGTAAAGGCAAACAAAAGATGGAACATGACAGCCAGGAAGGCCGTGCCCAGCAAATCTCCAATGGCGGTGAGGTACGGGATGGCTGAATTATCTGGATCAATGGTTCTCTTCCACATACACAAAACCATAACGTGGCAAATGTACAAAAGCATAAAAACTTGACATGTGGCCGCCAGGAGATAAACGAAGATAAACGCAGGTGTAAAAGGCGTGTGGCCAGCTTGCAAGATCTGTATCGTAAGCAGAAATGCCAACTGCCCGGGAATCAGGATACACACAAGAACTTGGCACGTCCTTGCTTCCGATGCTAGAATGATTACAATCAGTAGCGCATAATGGCATGTACATGAAACGCAGCATTCGCTAAATAGAACAAAAAAAAAAAAAATTACGCCCCTTGATTCTATGATCGAAATTCGTTTGCTTTAAGGGCCAACAACCATGAACTCTAAAACAACAATTCCGAAAAATATTGTGTACACGTTTCTTATCTTCAAGTCATCTGGAAACAATTTGACGATTTCCCCCCCCCCCTCTCTTTTTCTTCAAGGGTCGAAGAATCAGAAATTTTAATTGCAATCAACATAGCCCTTTTTCTTGAGTATTTCGAAGGCTTTCATAATTCATAACTTGCTGGCAGGAAAAAAAGGAAAAAACAAGGGGCGATATGAAAACATTAGGGGTTAGACAATTTCGAGACGGGCTGTATTTAAAATGCTTAAACCCAAAACGATAACTCAGAATACAGATTCGATGGTATGACATTTCAGGATATACCACACGGTTCTCCTCTTACATAAGCAGTTTTAAGCATTAGCTTGTTTGAAAAAAAACAAACGATGCTTCAATGCACATGCTTCCAAGAAAGATATGGGAATATTTAACCGCAAACTGCATGCTCATCAGCACTAGTTTCATATTAGAGTTGATTTCTAGGGTAATCAGCTATGGCTAATGGATACAACTTCTTGTAATTTACTGCTCTATCCTGTGACATGAACATCAAATACTTCCAAACTCGCACAGAAAATACAGATGCAAAATGATCTGCTGACATGAATAAAAGCCAAAGAATCTGAAAAATGTATGTTGGCATAATTTTCATATCAGTAGATAGGTCAAGTGCAGATGGCAGAGATCACATGTTCTACACCACATGCAAATCAGGCTTCTAGTTGTTGATAACCACCAGTTACGCATTCCATTTCTGTATGCAAAAAAACGGAATTTTGTGTCCAGTAGATACTTCACCTGGACCATTCACATCAGATGCATGCAAATGCACATATCCTAATAAAAGTATCCCATTTGTCAGTTTGTCACAAAAATGTTGACTTCCTGGTTAAATATCTTTATTTTCAACCCAAACAGGGCAAATATCGACATTTTCCCTGTGGTTAACCACCATGTCTTAATTTGCATCTAGGATCTTCAAGATTTTTCACAAGTTGTTGAAATCTGCACGCCATTTCATGGGCTCCTGTGCTTCTTTGATTTTTAAACATTTAATCTTTCTTTTCAAGAAAAGGAGGCACATGTGAAATTGCTGACCCCATCATATCTAATATCCTTTACTGACAAAACAAAGAGAATCACAGTTGCGATATAAATCATCTGAAAAATGCTCAAACCATTTTCTCTTTACATCATAATCTTCCTTGTGCATACTCTCAATATATAGTTTGGTTACTCCATTACATGTTAGTTTTCCTCCAAGGTATCAGGAAGTGGTAGACAAGATAATTTAAAGCAGCTGAAGTAAGGCTCTAGTAACTCAAGACTGGAGCAAATCACAAACCCCTTGAAAAGTAATTAGCATTTAGGAACTATACACAAGGTTCCACAACAAGAGAAACTTTTTCAAATGCATAACCTCCACAGATGCTACACACTTGACATTAGTTAATTTCAGGACATAAACCAACTAAAATTTTCATCCTCAGTGGACACAATTCTGTTGGCTTTTCTTCAGCGACTCAAAATGACAACGTTTGGCATATATAAACCCCTTTAAAAATTACAAAATACTCCTAGTGTTACTTAATTCCCAGTATTTCCTCTTTCAAATTAAAAGTCAAAACAGATGAGCACATGAATCAATGTTGAATATGCTGCAACTCTTGTATTTAATGAAATCACACAATGCCTAATACAATCATTACAAAATCCTGTGATTTGCATTAAGTTATATGTAACTCTATGAAATGCGGACACATGAATAGAATTCACACGGCATAAAGCATCATAATAATATGACAAACAATGTATGAGGAGAGAGTGCAAGAATTGTAACACATGTTTTCCACATCACGCTTGAGATACTCACTTTTTTCAAAAAACATCTGGTAAGCATTAATCCAAATTTTCCTGTGAGGAAGCAATACACCAGCCCTGGATTCTTGATGCAAGGCAGTTGAGAGGCGACTTGCCTGGATAGCCACTAGATTTCCACCAACACCATTAATAACAGGTTGAAAAACCGCAAAACCTTTGAATCTGAGTACTGTCAAGTCCAAAATAAACCCACCCAAACTGATGATGAGCATTAAGAGGAATCCAGTACCTAGAACTCACCTGCTTATAAGCATGGCCATCACAATTGGTTGCCATCCTGTCCGCAATATTTGTGCTGTCAGTTTATTGCGAAAGGACAAACAAACCCAGACAGGGATTGACACAATGTAAAAAACCATTATGAAGGGAGACACCCATGGATAATCATTTAACAAAAGATACAAGATGGTAGACACTCCCATCAACATGCACAGAGTAATGAGGTCTCCCAGACTTGCTGCTATGGGGGCAGCAATATTATCTGGATTCAAGCTGAACTGCCTTGCTACAATTATCACAATAGACACAATCACACCTAAATGTAAATGTTACGGATAGCACTTATAGGTCATTGTACCTAAAAGCAAACTGGTACTAGATGCAGTCATCAAGGCACTGGCACAAAGTAGAACTATATTCTTCCATGAAAGCTCTCCAGAGTACATCCAGTTTAAGACTACCGCTGCCAGGGATGCCAACAAACCAACAACTATGGCCTGACACTACACTTTGATCAGCAACAAAGCTTTATATGCTATTGCAGCAAGCATACTTGCACTAAACACAGATTATAAGAAATTAGTTCCCATTTAGAAGGTCCATCCATTTTTCCCAAGTTTGACAGAGTTGACAGTCTGGAAGCTAATGTCATTTCTAAATTCCCTTTCAATCCCAGTAGTGCTGGAACCATGATAAAGATCTGGGACACATTTACAAACACGGGCCAATGCTGCAAAGGCATGAATCCATAGCTTTCTTTCAAACAACTAAGAACCTGGACAACATCCAAAAGCAAGCCTGCCATTACCATTCCAAGACCTGCTATCAAAAATGGAAGCAGTACCTGAGAAAGAATACGCAAAAAGCTCTCTTCTTTCTTGTCATTACAAAAAGGAATTTCTTCATCAGCTTTCTCTGATTCTACACCATTGTCACTTGATTCCATATTTCTGTCATCAAAGTTTTGCAGACTAGAACTGGATAACCATGATTTCGTCTTAAAAAAAATGTATTATTAACACTTAAATTAGTTGACCATAAAAGATAATAAAATAATAAAACATGCATGTTAATCTAATGCTATTCATCCAATATAGAAGCTACAATGCAACTGGAATATAAAACATTAGGTTACATATATGTTTCTTTTTTTTACTTTTGACGACACTTTCGTCTCTCTGTTCTTGAAAGCTGAATGCATATGCAAAGCATCTTCACAGGAACTGCTGCTATCACCTGTCATCTTTCTAGAATGAATTATTCATTATTCATTCATTCAAGGCTCTGCCTTTGTACAATTTTTATCCACTTTATTTCCCATTAAACAAG
This sequence comes from Raillietiella orientalis, assembly GCA_036172245.1. Lineage (NCBI taxonomy): Eukaryota > Metazoa > Arthropoda > Ichthyostraca > Raillietiellida > Raillietiellidae > Raillietiella > Raillietiella orientalis. The sequence goes on along the minus strand of JAYWIR010000003.1, from coordinate 420,827 downwards.
CATTTTCAATTAGTGTTACACCACACCAGCCTTCTCTTTATGGGTACAACAATAAAAACACTCATCATAGCAAGCAGGCAGATAGGCATACTACACTAATACACTGTAACCTTGAAACACATAAGCCCCGAATCATTAAATATTTTTCGGGAGTACTGATCATACCTATTTAAAAGGAAAAATTCATTTAAATCATCCGATTACAATTGCAGCTCAGTTTTAATGCCAAAATTCCGATATGAACAACATGCAAAAACCACGTGCCCGCAAGGCCCGTACGATTCACAGAAATTCCCAGCACAAACTTTCCGGTGGGCAGATTTCCATGATTTACGTGACCTCAACGCAGGAAAGAGATCGTACCGCTACACCTAATACGGCACGCTTCCGTAACCGCAGCGCTGTTTTCCAACACACGTGAGCTCACCATCTTGCACGTAGCAATCTACGACAGTGTCCACAGTCGCAAAGCACCAGAAATGCAAACCACCGCGGTCGCCCAGTGTTGCCGTACATTACATTATGCGAATGCAATGATTCTTTTAAAAGTGCCTTCTTTTCTCTATGATTTCATGCATACCTTCGTAACATCCGTTTGCACACACGTACCTAAGCTCACAAGAAATCGAAAACATTCGTGAAATTTGGAGTTCAAAATCGTTCGATCTTTAACATATCTATCTACATTCTTATTAACTACAAACACTGCTCGATGGAAGCTCGTTAATTGAATCGTATTAATCGGAGAGAATAATGTAACTTAATTACGTATACGAATCCCGATTATGCTATGAAAACATTTTCCTATATAATTCGTTTGTAATTCACGAAAGAAAAGAATGGTGACGTGGGACAACAAAACTCATTAACCCTGGTCTTCATTATCTCTCATCTTCGTCACTGTTTCATATGCCCAATTCACGTAATCTAATTTAAAACAAAATCAAAAACACAATCTTTGGAAATAAAACGGGAACACGAAAACAAAAGAGATTATTCTTCTTTCATAACGCAATTTTTACAACCACATTTGAACACTTTTTTCAGGGAGTCTTCTGCACCAAAGCACTGCATGAAAATCTCGTGCTCAACAACCAACAAAACAATTAATCCGAAATTGAAAATGAATATACACCACTTTTCATTATTTTTCATCTTCATCATCAAGTTGAATACTCTTGCACATTGCTGCAATGTTTTTTTAATGATTCTCGTCACATGTGCCTGCTTTATATTTGCTTAAACCAATTCATGTAATCATTATGTGTGACTACATCCATTTGCAAGATGGAAAGAAAAAAAAAAAATTTTTTTTTCCCGTACCTGTGCACATCCAACGATCGAATTCCACCAAGACGATCTGTCTCCAACGAGTATGTCCCTGCTGCAATCATGAGAACAGAACTCTTTTAACATTTTTTTTTTTTAAATTAGGAACTTCTACGGAGGCGCAATAAAAAAAAAATACTATGCTAAGCGAAACACATGCAAGCATGCTAATGTGCTGAATTTAATGGGTACTTATAGATTTACGTGTCATTCAACACAATCTCGTGTGTTTTTTTTTTTCTTTTGTGTTTCAGTTAGACTTGTCAACATTTCCGAATGAAACTTTATGTATTCTCATACTTTTGAAGCTCCTCGAGAGATCATCCCATTCCGGGTAATGATGGTACACTACAATGCATGCGCTACAACAAAATCTTACATAAGGGAAGCAACATTAATGCAGGAGGCCAGTGTCGTGGTAGATGATGTTGTTTCCACTAATTTCTGGCAGAATGCCTCCATCACGGAAGTACGATGCATGTATTCCCTTTTCGTCTCGTCCCTACATGTGTAACTGACGAAGAAAACACTGGAAGTCATGTTTAAAGCACATTAAAGTCAAAGGTTTTCTCGACGTGTCTGATTCGGAAATTGTTTCATTTAAATGGTTCAAGTACATCCAGCATTCTTTCTTTATTCACTTATCGTTCCGGGCTACTTGAACGGAATGACAACCCCCACTTCAATTTGCACATGGATTCGAGGGCCGACCATCGAGCTGAGCACGTGCTCTTCTTGAAGCAGGTGCTTTTCTAGGAATGTCAAAACGCGAGCACATAGGGGAAGAAAAAAAAAAAATGCGGGGAAAGAGGAGTTGTACTTTCAAAAGATTGCGGCGGTCTGCTCTGAATGTGAGGGGGGTGTTCTGGAAGCCACCAAGGCGGACTTGGCACCATGCAGACCATTCGAACGTGAAATCTGAGCTCTGCCGAAATTGCTCCGAAACAGCGTCCGCCTGCTGCTGGCTCGGCTTCTCTGGAGAGAGGAGGAGGTTAAGGCTAGCGCTTGATCCTACTGAACTTGGTCTGGGACCAGTTGTTGTTATCTGGAACGTGCATTCCAATGAGTGTGAGATAGGGATAGGGAAACCCTTACCACCGTGGGGATGCGTAGCAGCTGGAATCTTCGGGATATCGCAAATGATTTCTGGATGCAAAAACACATAAGGGGTTTCGGTTCCCGTCGAGCACTTTGAGCACGCGTCGAATGGATTAGAATAGCTTCCCAGGGGAGACGGAGCCGTCCTACAGGAGCAAACCAAAAATGGAAAACAAAGAAACAAACGAAAACCGCGTGCGCTTGCAAATTTTGCGGGGAACACCTTGCAAAGGGATCTCCAGATCCTTTGGGGGGGGGGGACCGGAAGTGAACATGAATCGAGAATCCGCAGACTGACTGACGGCGATGCATCACGTCATTCGTCTTTGACGATACACGACTTCCCTCATGGGGAAAAGCGAGACGGAGTCCCCCCCCCTCCCCCCATCCTTTTCGCATGCGATTCCCGGTTGATTTGTTGTCCGGCCTATCTGGTTCCCATAGGTGGTTCCTTCCTGATGGGTCGGACGGTCTGTGCCATCCTAACGGAGAAGATCACTGTCCTATCGGGATCTCTGACACGGTATGATAACCGCAGAACTCCTACTGGGATGAAGAGCCAACCCCTCACGTTCACTAATCGTTCGGATGTTTGTTGCCGGGTTTCTTACGTTTTCCGCAACGATGTGGGGAGGGGGCGTGTCGGCAAAGACCGTTTGTTTTGACGGCAACACCCTCTTTCGACAGCCATCGTTTCCCCTACCCGTAATCGCGTTTATCAGTTTCCTTCCTCAGAGCAAATACCTCCGGAGCCATCGGTGGAATGCGCTTAATCTCAAGCTGAAATCTGTGCCGAGTCGTCACCATGGAGGTCGCATCGGGAAGGAATTCCGTGGAGTGAGCGAGATACCACTTCCGTCGGGCCGTCGTCACGGAGAGAGCATCACCATCCCCCCGCTCCTCGGCGTGGACCGCGCGAAGCAGCCGTGCGTGCTGTCGGCAGCTCACGAAGTCGCGTGCGACGTGGTACCGCGGCAGAACAACCCGCGGCAAGCGATCGCCTCCAGCGAGCTCTTTCAGACCCGCAGAGTCACGCATCCGCCGACCTCCCCCCCCCCCCCCAAAAAAAAAAAAAAAAAAAAACAACGAGAAAACCAACTGTTGCAGCAGTCTCTCCGGAGTCGCCCGCCTCATCGCGCATTTCGTCCTCGCAAGCTGTAAGGAAGCGGGAAGCCGGTGCCGAGGCCAGCTGGTGTCACAACACTTCCCCAGGGTTCGTGCTTCTCGGCGTCCCGGCAGCGTGACCCGACTGCGCGAGCAGAGCGAAGCTGCGTTCGTCCGCTTCCGCGAAAGATACGTATCGAATCCGTTCCCCTTCTGGAGGGCGTGCAGGAAGCGGAAATTGCCGCGAGCCCGGAGCTGGACACATACCTGGTCAACGGGACACGTCCATTTCGGCTTTCGGTAACCGCCGTGTTTCCTCCTCCTCTTCCGCGGACGGCGGGCGTACAACGTGAACCGCACATCGGGAAGGTCCGCTTCCTTTCCGGGTTCGCTTCCTCCTTCCTCCCGACCTTCCCGACATCCCAGATAAAAACTCTTCGTCTGTCACTCGGTAATTTTTTTTTTTTGACTCCCCAGGCCGGCTCCCACCTCCTCCTGCTCGAAAAGGGAACGAAGCCGAGAGGGAGAGCTGTGTCCTAGCTATGCCGGGGAAGGGATAAGGGAGGGGGACTTGTGGGAGACGGCCAAAAAGAAGGGAAGAAGAGGGAAGGTAGAGAGACAAGGACGCAGGAATGACCTCAGCGCCTATGGGAGAAGGAAGCGGAAGCAACAGGCGGGAGCGGCGGAACAATGGGATCCGGGGGGGGTTTGAATTTCTCCCGAGTCAGGGGTGATCCCAGTTCGAGTTCCAGGAAATCAGGGTAGGAAGAGTCCTTCGAGGAGCCGGGAAAATGAGTGAGGAGGAGAACTCCCCGCAAAGTCGGCGCGCCTCTCCCCGGATCGAGGGACGCGGAGATGTCCCTTCCTTTCCCGAATCCGGAATCTCTTCTGCCACAGAGATGACTGCCGCCCGTCTCAGGCGCGATCGGTGTCCCCCCCCTGCTCCACCCGCACACGCTGCCGGACCTCTTCAAGATCCACTCTTTTTTTTTTTTTTTTGGACCAATACGGCGAGGCGGTGCCGCCGTTGCGACTGGTGGAACGGCTGTCCATTCGCAAGGATGAGTGCGCTGCCAGGACGACGCGCTCGGATGCACCGATGCTTTTTCTTCATCCATTTCCTCGGCTCTTCCACCCTCCGCTCCTCCCCCACTTTTTTTTTTCTTTTGGGATTTCCCCTCTCAACTTCACCCCAGAGTCCCCGATGTCAAGGGCATGGGAGGTACTCACCGGAGCTGCGCCGGACCGGACAGGTCATTCCAGTGCCAGCAATCCCGGTAGTCCACGCGACGCTGTCGGAGCTCGGGCAGCTCCGTGGAGACGGGCCGCACGTCTGGGCTGGACGACGAAAGGCTGCGGCTGACGAGCGAGGAGGAGGTGCTCTCCGGGGGGGCTGCTACAGGCCGACTCCTGGCCTTCCTGCGGCGCAGCTTGTCCTTCCGGTAGCCGTTGGGGGGGCGACTCCCGGGATGAACGTTCTCCCGGTCGGATCCGGCGCTCCCGCGGTTCCCCGCCGGGCGGGCGCGGTACAGCGCCGGCAGGGAGATGCACAGAGGGTGGGCCGGGTTGCAGCTGTCGTCGTCCCCGATGGCTGCCCGCTCTCGCAGGTATCCCGCACAACTGCACTTCCGCATCCCTCCTGAGGCGGAAGAGTCGCGGGAACCCTTCCCGTCGCCTTCTTCCTCTTCTTCGGAGCAGCGGGGACGCGGTCCGAACTCGAGTCTGCCCGAGAAGACCGAGGGCCGCGAAAGGCGCGCAACAGCTCCCGCCGAGAAGAGATCGGCGGGCAGGTCCGAAGACCGTTCCCGGTTGCTGAGCAACCAGTTGTCTCCCAGGACGCGGAAGAGCTTCTTTCCCTTCCCGTACGGGAAGGGATCAAACGGGGGGCGGGAAGGCATCTCCGTGGGGCGGTACCGACAGGAGGCCGGAAAGTTCACGCGGGCGACGTCCCTGGAGAAGTTGCTCAGCAGCAGCGGGGGCGAGGCAGCGACTGGGAACCGGGAATCCCGGCCGGAGAGACCGGGGCTGTTGGCGTCGGTGGCGATGCCCGAGTCGCCGGACTTGTCCACCGCCGGGAACGGGCTCCCGCCTTCCCCCTCCCCTTCCTCTTCGTCCTCGTCTCCGTAGTCGATCCCAGGGGACCTGAGCTGCCGCCAGACGGCCAAAGGGTGGAAGTTCACCGGCTCCGCCTTCTTCCTGGGAGGGAACACCTTCCATCGGACGCTGACTCGGTCCTCTTCCAGCTCCTCGTGGGAGAAAGGAGGGGGTGTGGAGGAGGGACGTTTCCCTGGAGGGCCGCCGCCGCTCCCGGGACGAAACCCGTAGTAAAACCTCGAGACGCCATCCTCGTCGCGAGGGAGCGCCCAAGGATGGTTCTGCACTGGTTCCGTGAAGGGGGAGTCGTGGCCCTCGCGGTCAGGGGAGAGAGAGGTCCCTCCTGCGGACACGCGGCGCTGGGGCTCCTTCGACCCGGGCGAGCGCCTGGCACCGGCATCGCGGGGGGAGGCCGATAACTCCCCGCTCCCGCGTCTGTCCCTCCGCAGGGGTCCGCGGGGGGATTTCCCTTCGATGAGGGCATGAGAAGGCTCGGGTGCGGGATCCCGCCTCGCCGGCGAGGGGAGGGCTCCGTCCAGTGCGGAGGGAAGGAGGGGAGCTTTCGCTTTCACGGTCCCGTAAGTCCGGAGCAGAACGCCATTCCTGGTGCACCTCAGGTGCTGCGCGGCGCCGCCCTCGATCTGCGGCAGCACCTTCACCGATGAGGGCAGCAGCGCCCGTTTCTTCAGGGGCTCGCGCAGGAACGGGCCGAAGCGTTCGCCACCCGCCGCCGAGGGCTGGGAGTGAGCGCCGCCCATCCGGTAACCCTCACAGGTCGCCGGCGCTGCCTGTCCTGGAAAACAGCGCGTTTTTCTTTTTTTTTGTCCTTTCACGGTCTCCCCCCGGCACGCACGCGCTGCGAGCGTTGCCACGGCGCCGAGCCCGCCTCCAGGAGTCAGGCGACAACCAGAAGCGCGGGATCGCACTCCCGTGGGAGGTAACGCGCGGGAGTGCGAGCGACTGCTGGAGCGCGCGAAGCGAGCTCGGGAGTCCCACGTTTCTCCCGAGGTTGCGATGCTACTGCCTCCCCCGGGAAACGAACTCCCCCCTCCCCCCGGGAAACACGCGACGGCTCGCCCCCCTCACGGGAAACCACGGGCGATCGGCGCTCAGCGTGCGCAAACTCACCATCCGCCGCCGCCGCCACCGCCGCGTGACAACGCGGTTTCCCAAGGTCGCGCGCCTGCCGTGCGCGCCGCGCTCTCACCGCAGATCAGGCGACATTTGCCTGCGTAAACCAAACAGGGAGGAGACGCTTCTTCCCTTACAGTCGCCGGCTCTCGCGATGGGCACGGGTGAGAGCAGGCTCGCGGTATGGGGCCGGCACACGGTCCGCGAGCCTCCATCCTTCGAGCCGGTGTCCCCTCGTGTCGCACGAGTCGGGCGCCCAGAGTTGGGAAACGTCACGTACCGCAGCAAACGCTCCACCGCAGGGCCTTAATTTCCGCCAAATCATGTGGCCTGGGGCTTCCACAATCACGCGATGCCGGCACCAGCATAATCACAGGTGCCGTCGCAGCCAAGTCATGCCGACTGCTAACGAGAACCAGAGTTGGAGCAAAAAAACGCCGAGTCTCACGTCGCTGCCAACAAATGGCGGCGGAGTCGGCGTTTCCCGCTGCGACGCGGGTGCGTGTACTCTCCGTGTCGAGTCGCCACGGTCGAATCCGATGTTTCGCCGAGCGGATGAGGTCGCGCGAGGCGACGGCAGAGATGTCCGGGGAGAGAGGGGGGAGCGCATAGGAAAACCCAAGACAACGAAAACCGACCGGCATGGCCCCATTCCTTTCTCCGGCAAACGGGAGCCCACGGGGGAAAGACGCCAGAGAACTGCGCTCATCCGCTACAGTTGAGCGAGAGAGCGATACCTTGATGGCGAGTGAATGCCGCGACGCTCCTCCCCATCTGCGTGCCGCGGTGCCCTTCTTCCTCCTCCTCCTCGTCCGACTGCTTGGTCGCAGCGTCTCTGGATCCCTGGAAAACCCCTTCGTATCCCCCGGCTATCCCTCCTGACGGGGTCCGGCCGGGATCTCGAAGACTCTCCCCTCCCCCGGGAGCCGACCTGAACCTGGACCGATTCAGCAACCACGCTGGAACCTCGAGCCGTTCTGGGACGAGCGCGCGCGGAAGAAGATGAGACGCAGATGATGGGGCGCCCCCGCCCGAAGTGGTGGTCACCAGATTTCCCCAGAAGCGGGGTGATGGTGTGGGGGATCGCGCGTCTGGTGCAGACTGGATGGAAGGTGGAGGGGAGAGGAGGAGGAGGAGGACGCGAGGCCCTCACCGGAAGCGAATGCCACGCCTGCTGGACGCGCGCTGCGGCGCAACCCGGGCAGCGAGTGAGTCTCCTCCTCCTCCTTCTCCTCCTTTCGGCGAATGGCCGCTTCCAGGGGTCGGCAGGAGGGGAGGGGAGTTTCTCCTGAGGGGACTCCCTCCTCGCCCCCTTCCCAAGGAAGAAGGCTTTCGAAGGAGCCTTGACCGGAGATTCCCGCCTTCGCTTGGCGACCTCGGGAGGAGCCTACGGTGGCAATCCCGCTTCCCGGACCATGAGGACGACGGCTCTTCACCGAGGGCATCTCCGGGATCCCTCGCAGGCGGGCGCCGGCGGCGGTAGCGGTGCGGATGGGGAGAGGAGGACCACATGACCCCGTCTGTGTTCCACACTGCCACCGTATCCGCGACAACCTGCACCGGAGAGAGAAGGGAGCCGCGCGGGAACACCCCGGGAGAAAGTAAAGACATAAGAAGAGAAGAGGCGGTCCGAGAGCGCCCCAGGGGTCATCTGAGCCACGAATTCCGTTCCAGATGCATCTTCCCTCCCCCGCCTTAGCCTTTTCGCTCTCAGGAGCGCAACCCCCCTACACCCTCGCACTTGCTCCCTGGGAGCCACTGGAACCACTCGGGATGAAGAGATGGCGTGGCAACAGCATGGGAGGTTGGCAGACGGCGCCGTCGTCGGGAGGACAGGGGTGAGCGGGCAAGGACGGATCCTTGAGATGGATCGAGTGGGAAAGCGGGGTCGTCACTGATCCTCCTCTCCCGAGAAGCGGCGAGCCGCCCCCTTCCCGCTCGCTCCCCTCCCCCGGCCATGACCCCATGCAAGAGGAAAAAAAGGCGGGATGCCTGCACGTTACCGGGAGACTCCGAGATGAGGCGGCTGCACACGTGGTCTCGGAGGCATCCCGCGCCGCACACCAGCGGTGCGGTGGTTGGCGCCGCGATCTTCTCGGCTGGCAGGTCGATGACCAGGACTTTCCACCTACCGCCGCCGCCCTCGCCGTCTTCCTGCGATCCTGCTGCTGCTGCTGCTCCTCCTCCTCCTCCTCCTCTTCCCTGTTCTTAGTCTCCTCCGGCGGAATAGTGGGACGCCACGCTCGCATCACTTTCTCCTTCCGTCGCCGCCGCCGTGCGTCTTCCCCGCCGCGGAGACGGGAGCTCCCGGCGAAACGCCTGCCCGCCCACCAGCCCGCAGAAGGGGGAAGCCGAGCTCCTGCCTCCGCCTCTCCCTTCCTCCCCCTCCCCCCCCCACCGCCGCCCGAGCTCTCCCTGGCAGCGAGACAGCAAGCTCCACCTCTCGGGAGGGCCGCTTGGACTCGCTTGGCGCGGCGGCCGCTGCTCGGAGGGACGGAGGGAGGGGATGCGGAGCCGCTGGAGGCGGTGCCGGCGAACGGCGTCTCCCGGACGACAGGGTCATCACACGAGAGGTCGCCGGAGCGGAAATGCGCTCGTTGGGACAGCGGGCGCCGGCGTCGGAACCCAATCTCCAGCGCGCATTCCTCCCGCTTCTCCTTCCGCTCCCTCTCCTTCCCGCCCTTCACGCGCGCCACCGAGGTGCCGTCGGGCTCGAGGGAGAGACAGGGAGGGGAGAGATGGAAGGAGTTTCCGGACGAGCTGGGTCGAATTTTCCAGTGGCTGACGGGGATCGGCCTAAGGCGTACTTCTCCGTGCCCTCTCTCAGTGACGCCATTGAGACGACGCCTTTCACGCGAGGGTCCTTCCCGTCCGGGAGGGGCGACAGCCACTTTCCGCCTGCCTGACCCGTTCCCCATTCTCGCCCTTCCGTTCCTCCTTCTCCAGTCGCCACCTCGGGACGGAAGAGCGGCCGTATGAAATTCGGGAAGGGAAGGTAAGAGACGGAGAGAGGGAAAGGGGGCTGCGCCTCGAGAGAGATGGAATCACCTCCCGGGCGGGAGGAAAAGGAGGGAGCGATGATTTCCAGGCGCAAACCATCTCCTCCTATTCCTCCGCAGTTTTCCCACCTCGCCGTCCCGATTTCTCGCAACCCGCAGCAGCTTGCGCCGCAGCACCTCGGCTGGCGCTGTCCGTCCTCCTCTCCAGTGCCCTTCAGGAGCCTTAGGATGGCGAAAGAAGGAGGAGGATGAAGGGAGAAGGAAAGGAGGAGGAGGACACCCCAAAAATGACACGAGCGGGAGCCATAGTGGCTCCATTTTGACACGGATTTCATCTACTTTCTTTCAGAGCCAGTCTTCACGGATGAGATCGGCGGCTTTCTCTGCGACCATGTAGGTCGGGGCCTGTAGGTTCCCGGAGGTGATGTGGGGGAACACCGAGGTGTCTGCCACTCGCAGTTTCCTGACGCCGTACACCCTGGGGGAACAAGAAAGTGTACAAAAGCGTAGGAGGAAAAGCGGGGGAAGGGGGAGGAGGGCTGAAAGAAGGGACGGGCGTCTCCGTACGCAGTTCCAGCGTCGGGGGGTGGAGTGCCCTCATCCAACCTCCGCCACCTCCGTTCCCGCAGAGAGAGCACCATCCGTTCCTCTTTGGCAGGAAACCTCTTTCCTCCCTCCTCCTCTCTCCCTCCTTCTCGTCCACCTTTAGTCAAAAGTCCGAGGGTCTCTCCCTTCCCCACCACCTTCCCTCCAAGCTTGGCGGAACGAAAACGTTATCTCGCGTAAATGTGGGGAACTTTCGGGTCGCACGCTCGGGGCAAACCAGAGTGCCCCGGATCCCCCGTCGTCTCCCACGCTTCTCATTGGGATAAAGGAGCGAGGAAGGGGAAGAGGAGAGGAGCGTTGGTGCTACCTGGAAATACCTGAGCTTGTTGTCCACGACAGCGAGGGGGTCCCCCGGAGGTCCCATCTTGCAGGTGGACGTTTCGTGCCATTGGGTCCATGAGAAGGTGCGAATGTGGCACTCCCAGTACCGGTCGGAGAAATGAGGGAGGTGGGCACAGGGAGGCAGAACAGCGGGAAAGAACTCGACCCCGGCGTCCAGGAAGGGCTTCGCGGTCATGACCTCCATGACGGTCTTGACACCTTCCAGTGCGAGCCGCACGTCATCGGGGTGTTGGTACCAGTTTCGGATCACGATGGGGTGGTCCAGGGGATTGCGACTCCGGAGGAGGATCTGGCCCCTGCTCTTGGGACGCAAGACGAAGGGCACCACCTGGACGCTGTGCTTGTTGAAGAGCGGACTGTAGGTGTCGGCGATCTGGCCGCGGGAGGGAGGAAAGGAAGTGGAAAGAGGAGCCGCGGCGCCGCCGAAAAGCGGGAGGCGGCGCGGCAGTAGCGGGGCTCCCCTGCACTCTCACCTCCCGCTTCAGGTTGACGAATCTCGGGAAGAGGTAGCCTCCGTCTCCGGTGAGGGGGTTGTAGGTCTCCAGCTCGAGCTGTAGGTCGGGCCACGTCCTGTCGGCGTTCAGGCGCGAGTTGACGAAGCCGACGCCCTCCACAGGCACCGCTCCCAGAGGACCTGGTGCGAGGAAGGAGAGGGCTTGCGGGGGTGATCTCGCGGAAAGAGGGGAGCGAGGAGAGGAGGGGAAAGACCGTCCTCCAGAGGCGCCGGCAGCGCACCGAAGTCCGCGGCGCCCACCTTCTCCGTTGAGAGCGTAGTCGACGAACCCGGTCAGATTGGTCGCGATGTTCTTCAGCAGAAGAGTCACCGGCTTCCTGACGCTGAACACCAGGCCTCCCACGGCCACGTGGCTCTCCATGTTCAGCCCGACCGGCAGGTTTTGTACCACGGGCAGCTGGGGAGCGCGGGATAGAAAAGAGGGAGGGGGGTGGAGAAGGAGACGTGAAACGAGGAAATGGTATTAGGAAGGGCGGGCTACTTACCCCGAAGGACTGCAGCTCCAGAGCGGGACCGATCCCGGAGAGCTTGAGCACCTGAGGGGAGGAGATGGCGCCCGCACACAACACTACCTCCCTTTTCGCCCGTGCCGCGTACAGGAACCCATGGCGGATGAACTGGACGCCTTGCGCCGCCCCGTTGCCGTCCACCAAGATCTGCGGGACGGATGGGGATGGGTGCTGCGTATCAGCACCACCTTCACCCCACCCGGAGGAACTAGGAGAAGGGAACGAGATCCCGTCTTCCCTTCTCCCCCTTCCTCCGGCCCCCGTCCTCAGCCCTCCCTCCCTCCCTCCTCTTCCCTTCCACTATCTCTTCCTTGCTATCCGCAGGCTCACCTTGGTCACCCGGGAGTTCAGGATCACCTGGAGGTTCGGCCTTCTGTTGTGGGGGCGCAGGTAGGCGCGGGCGGCGCTGAACCGCTGCCCGTCCCCGGTCGTCAGTTGCGGCAGCGCGAACCCTGGAAGCAGGGGGACGCACTTTTCTTGCTTCCTTGGCTCCCTCCCACCCTGCGATTCCCACCAGTCTGCACCGGCCCGTTGTAGTCCACCAGTGGGTAGCCGATCTGCTGACCGGCCTCCAGCCACGTCCCGGAGAGCACGGTGCGGAAGGACGGTTGAGAGACGGGAAGGGGACCCCCTGTTCCGTGGTACTTTCCTTCGTTCCCGAAAAGAATCAGAACCTGAGAACCTGTCCGTCTCGTTCCCACCAGCCCCCTCCCCTCGCGACCTCGGCTCTACTTACTGTCGTTCTGGATGGTGGCGATCCTGTTGTCCTCCGACTTTCGGAAGTACGGCAGGAGATCCTCGAAACTCCACCCGCTGTTTCCCTCCAGCTGCCAGAGGTCGAAGTCCTTGCGATTACCCCTCACATACAGCATGGCGTTCATGGCGCTCGACCCGCCGAGCATCTTCCCGCGAGACAACGTGCATACCTACGCCGGATCAATTGGGGAAAGGTTTCCTTTTGGTATCTCACCCCCTCCCCCGCACTCGGGTCACGAGAATCCAGAAGGAAGCAAGCAGAAAGGGTGGGGGTCAAGGAAGAACCCAGAACGATGAGGGCGCTGGCGACAGGGATGAGGAAGGAAGGAAGAAGAAAGGAAAAAGAGGAGGGGGGGAGAGCAGGAGAAGGAAGGGGAACTGCTATCGCATTCACATACCCCATCGTTGAATCCCGAGCAGGACGTGTTTTCCCTCTGCGACGGGTGCATCCAGTCATACAGACGGTTCCCTGCCAGGAAAGCCAGTCCAGTAGGGATGTCGGAGAAGAGGGTGCCGTCGCTCCCGGCTTCGACCAGCAGCACCCGGACTTGGGGATCCTCGGTGAGCCTGGAGGCGATGACGGAGCCTGCAGTCCCTCCGCCGACTTGGGACCAAAAAAGGCGAAATATATCAGACTTGTGAGCAAGTGTTCATCGCGTCCCCCCGTCAACCACTGACGGGGAAGAATGGTTGGGGTGGCTGCACATGTTTTGCTTTAGTTTTATCCCCTTATTCCCGGGTTCCCGCTTTCCGCTTTCGAGGGGGTATGGCTCGGAAATCGTGCGGGCATGACCTCACTCGGGAGAAGTTAGGAATGTTCCAGGATCTGCAGCGAGTCAGCCGCTCAAATGGATGCAGAGAGGGATCGTTCCTGCATCCAGATAGGCTAGGGGGCCTGCGGAAAACCGGGAGGGAAGAGACAGGGGAGTTTCTGGGGTGATCTGTGGCCTCATCCCCTCGTGCTTGTGCTATAAGAGACCTCTCACTCGGGACTTCTCACTGTTCCCCTCTCTCTATCTCCTTCGCCTTATCCTGTATTCCTTTTCGGTTCTCGTTTTGTAGGGGTGACTCCCTCATCCGCCCTGCTTCTCTCTCCCTACCTCTTCCTTTGAGTTCCTCGTGGCCTTCGAAGTGTCCCGAGACGGCGGACAGCTGGAAGAACGGAGGCATGGCGCCAGACCAGGGGAGTGGCCGCGTCAAAGGAGGAGAGGCCGTCTCCCCTCTCTGCCGCGAGAGGGTGCAATGTCCGGAGTCGGGAGCGGTCTTCCACCCGCGACTGACTCCGTCGACTTCTGTGGGGTTAGCGAGGGTGCACCCCCCCGGATCTCAGTGCAGTCTTACCGAGGAGCAGCCGTTGCTGCGCAACTGAGGACGCGCTCGTGGGATGACTCGCAGCTGGCCGGCGACGAGCCGCGTGGTTTTGCTTCACCCTTCCGAACGGGAGGCTCCGCGGCACCAAGAATTGCCCTTCCCACGGCTACGGCCCGGCTTCCGCCTCCCAGCTCTTCAACGGCAGCCCTGGCTCGAAACTTTCCCCTCCTTGGGGCCTCATCCTCGCGTCCTGTGTCACCGCATCCAATGGGGCAAACTGATCCCGGTCAACTCCTTTCCCCGAACCAGGAAAACCGGCAGGACAAAAGGAAAGAGAGGAAGAGGGGGACAATGAGGGGGGAACCTGCGCACCCTTGCCGCGACTTACCACCCCTGTGCTGAGAGGAAGCCCCCGGACGAGCTCAGGAGCATCTGCGTTTCCTCCAACCCTCCCCACCACTCTCCTCGGCATCCGTCCTCAACGACGGCCAATAAGAATCCTTGGAGGCACCAGAGAGCTTCACCCCCATTCCCTCCCACTTTTGGTACCGAGAGGCAGCAGGAGGGGAGGGAGAGAAGGAAGAAAAGGGAACCCATCCTGTAGAAGCAGCTGTGACACTCCCCTTCCTCCTTGAGGGAAGTTCAACCTCTCCCAGCGGAGGCAGGGAGTAAGGGGGGAGCATGCGAAGGGGAGAAGGGGGATCCGTCTTCGGCATGGGATGAGACCGACCACTCCTTCCTCCCTCCTCTGCAGCGTCGAGATGCCAGGTCCGAAAATCAAAATTTCAGTTCTGCTTCGTTCCTTCCCTTCCTGGGATCCACACTGGGACTGACATCTGCCGGCAGGTGATCGAAGATCGCCGTGTGGTGATCTTCGATCCAGAACCTTCCGGCGCGGCTTCGGCGGGGGAACACCCCTGGGTTGCCGGCACCCTTGAAGGCAAGAGGTGGGTGCATCCGGGGGGATCTCACCCCGCGTGGCACAACCGCGTTCGGGGGGCCGCCGCTCTTCCCGCGACCGGGGTCGGATCCCCACGGTGACCAGCGGCAGGCTTGGCGTTCAGCGCGTCTCCGCCTTCCAGCCGCAACAGGGATGTGGGTCACCCGCCCCCAACTCGAATTCTGGGAACAGTTATTCAGGGTTCGCTGCTCGCTCTCGAACGGGAGATGCTATCGCGGGGAAGCTCAGGCTGCAAGGAGCGCTGCCTAGCGACCGGCTCCGCTTTCACTCTCAGTGTCGTTTCACCCACTCGGAGTGCGCGCGTCTGCCCACCCCGGAGATCGACTCGCCCCCAGATCCGCACTCGCGCGCTAGCAAGAGGAGGCTGCGGAAACTGCCGCTCCTTCTCCATGGTGCACCCGAGCGAGGGAGGCCAGCAAAAAACGAACCAGAAGAGCAACCTGGACGAGTCCCACCGCTGCCGCGGTTCGTTCCATCCCGCGGAGACTTCGGCTTGGGAGCGTTCCTCGAGTCAGCCGCGCCGCACCCCAAACAGCCTGTAGGGTCGCCTGTGATTTCTGTTAGTGACTGGAGGTGGTTTCCCTCTTAAGCTCTTAGCGGAAGAAGAGCTTCGAGGACTTCCCTCACGAAATGATACTCTTCCGCCTCCTGCCGGCATCCCGTTTCATCCCTTTTTGCAACACAGTGGCTCCGGAAGGCGGTCGGGGGACCCGAAGCTTCTTCCTCACCAGAGACAATTCCACCTCTAGGAGCGTTCTCCGGGAGATTCCTTCGTGGACGTGGCACTCGAATACCACGTCCACAGAGGCGGCCGGAGGAGGGAACGCCCAAGAGTCTGACGCGGCGGCGGCGCGGTCCCTGAAAGGGATCTGCCTCCAGGGACGCCCGCGAGAACGTCGCCGGCAGGGACTCGTCCCAGAGCCTTTGCTTGCGCGCGCTCATTCCCGAGTGGGGTACGCCCCCGGTATGCCAACGCCTACGCGCCCCTGTTCAGAGCAGAGGGGAAAAGCGCCCGCCGCAGGAGGCTGCTGACACCCAACGTGGTGGCTGCCCGTTCCTGAAGCCAGCCGCGCCACACTCCGAACGGCCTGTGGGGTAGCCTGTGACCTCCATGAGTGACGGGGATCCTTCCCTCTTCGACTCTTCGGCGACGGCTACGACGTCTCCTCCTGGCCTGTCACGATGCGGACTCTCACAAGTGGACGCTGCCGAATAAGTGGAGGTCAGCCGGACAGGACGAGGAGACGTGATCGCCGGAGGAGGTGGGGGGGGGAGATCCCCCCTGCCCACCTCCCCACGAGACTACATCCCTCACGCCAGTCCGTCCCGGGATCGTGAGGCGGCTCTGGGCCCTCGGAGTCACGAAACGACCCTACCGCGCGGTTAGCGTGCCACGCGGCGGACCAGTAAAACGAAACAAAAAAGGGAAAAAGACGGGGGAAAGGGGAGGGGAGAGGATGGGATGATGCACACCACAGATGCTCGCCGACGCTATGAACTTTAGCGGGAGCGCACACGTCGCGTTAGTGGGGGGGGTGGGAGGGTGGAAACCAGCAGGGAAGAGCTCCGTGGAGTCTGCTGCCGCTGCGGTCGGGTCTCGCCAATCCACAGCTTTCCGGTAGGTAGCAGCACTCTCGCGCCGCCTGCGAGCTCCCCGGTGCCAGGGGAGCCCACCCGCGGATCTCGGAACGGAGGTCAATCATTCCCGGCCGGGGAAGGCTTTCCCCTGTTCTTGCGGGGCGGGACGCGCCACTGGCACTGGGATATGGGACCCGCTGCCGGACTTTGCGCACGTGCACTTCCAGACTTCTTTTCCCACACGCACGCCCGGATGAAGGAGGAGGCGGAAGGGGGGAGGGAAAAAGGAAACTCACCCACAATGAAATCGAAGGGTTTCTCTACGTCGGGCACGAAGAGGTTGCTGAATCCGTTCGGGTTGTCGATGTCGCCGATGAGGTCGTTCTTCAGGTTGAAGTAGAAGGAGTAGCCGAGAGTCATCAGGTAGAGGAACTTGGGCAGACCCGCCATGTCTGTCACCAGCCGCGAGGCGCCTCCGCCGTCGCCGCACGACTCATCCGCGCTGTCGCTGCTGCTGCTGCCACTGCCGCCACCGTTCGTTCTAGGCGCGGATCCGCTAAGAGTCGCGTACACCCGGCCGCGTTCCCCTTTTGTCCTCTTGCCCTGCTCCCCCCTCACTCCTCGAATGTGGGGCAGGTCTCTGAGAGGAAGCGGGAAGCGCTGAGAGAGTGGAAGTCATGCCGACCTTCTCCGAGAGACCCGCGGGCCCCACTCTCCTCTCCAGAGCCGGAAGGTCATCAAGGTCCATTATCCCTTCCTTTTGCTTCTTTTTTTCTTTCTTGTCTTTTACCAACCACCACATGCGCCGCTGCTTCTTTCCCGCTGCTCGGGAGGCTCCTTTCTCTTTCGACCCTCTGGAAAGTGCGGGAGTATCCACGGCCGGGCGGGGTCGAGGAGGAGAAAAGTGGCGCGAACTTTTCCGAACTCAGTCCCCGCGCCGCTCTTCCCGTAGGACCCATTCCCTGTTCGGGACGATCCCGCTCCTCGTGCTCCGGCGCTGCGAGGGAAAGGCTTCGCGTTCCTCCCTACCTACCACCCTTCCACTCTTTTTTCCCCTGAAGGCAGGAAGGGGAAAGAGCGATCCACCCTCCTCCTCCCCCGAAAGGGTTCGCTAGGGCGGGCTCCGTCGAGATGAAAACGAGGGCGAGTCTTCAGGGCGTTCCTCCTCCCTGCCGAACACCACCCAGAACGGCGAATTCGCCGACGAGGGAACGCCACTCGGGAGACACCGGGCGGAACGGCCCGGTGGCAACGCGGCAGAGACGAAGCGACCGCGATCTCCCAGGGATGGAAGGGGGGAGGCCGTCCGCCGTCTTCTGCGGAGACCACTCGCCATGCGGAAACCTCCCCCCCTTCCCGATGGAAATTTCCGGATTTCCTCTGGACAGTAGTCAAACTCCCTCGATTCGATTTCCTGTCCAGATCTCCGAAAGTCCGCCGCGCGTGACCCAGTTCCTACGGGGGGGGAGAGCAACTGCGCGTCTTCCGCAAAGCCAGCACCCTACGCGCGCCGGTGCCTCCGGAGGAAGACGGGAACGGAAGGGAAGAGGAGGAGGAGAAGGAACGCCTGACAACCAGCAGTAAGGGTCCCGGGAATCAGGTCCTTGGAGGAGGCAGGAGCTACGCCTACGGCTCTGCTGCCAACCGGGTCGGTGGCTCCCGGAGCGCACACTCTTCAGCTCGGGAGGAATCTACCGCGCACGTCCTGCTGCGAGCACCCCTCGAGAGGGACTCCCGTTGCTACGCCCCTCTCTGAGCTTTCGTTTCCAGAGGGCTACGCGGGTGGCAGCGGAGCCTTCCTTTCAGTTTCATCTCGGGGCTGTCCGTGTCTCCTCTTTTCCTCTCCCCGCCGGCGGCGCAGACGAGGCGAAGGCAGCGCTCTGACGCGCGCCGTTTTCCAAGAATCCAGAAGTTCAGAGTCATGGTAGCGGCGAGCCTCACTCGAAGCAGTCGGTGACGACGGAACATCTGACGGGGGAGGAGGGGGAAAGGTGACAGACGGGGGTTGCCGGCGGTGATGGAACATACCAGCTCTCTCGTGACGCCGAGTCGAGTCGATCTCGAGCGGGAGAGGCCTCGTTTTTCTTCCTCCCCCGCCCGCTCCCTCTTCTTTTCTTCCCCTGTGACGGTAGCTCTCCCCAGCAGACGCGCAGAGATTCGACGCCCCGTCGGCAGAGACGCAATGCTTGCGGCCTCTCAGAAACCCGAGGGCCCTCAGGAGGCCACAGGCTGATCCTGGAGTTGTTAAGATCACGTCTTCTCCGCTTCTTCCGGATATTTACTGCGGTTCCGCCAGCGCCTCCCCCCCCCCCCCCCGCCAAGCGCCGCGCTGCCTGGAAACCCCTCCGCAGCTATAGCGAGCGTTCCCGGAGAAAGTGTCGAGCCGAGAGATACCGTTCTTCGCATTTCTACACAGAGGATCTCCTGTCAGCAGCATCCACATCACCCTCCCTCCCTCTCTCCCCCTCTCTTCCTTCCGCATCCGTTCCTTCCGGGCTCGCCTCAAGCGACTGCGAAGAAGGTCCGAGGTTGGTCGGTCCATCACCAGCGGTGACGTCATTTGTTTTTCGGAGCCGCATCGCGAGGTTTTCACCTCTCTCGAATCCTCGCTCTCGCATCTGCTCCCCTAGACCAAAGCTTCCGGTCTGCCCTGGGCCTTCCCCTCGGCGCGTCCCGAGATCATCCCGTCCTGCTGCGGAGGAGGGCGCTCTGAGGCCAAACACGCGCCTCCTCCCTCCGTTTCCAGCCTGATACATCGGAGGTCGGGAGAATCGACGGGACGCGCTTCCCCTTCCCCTTTCCCCCTCATCCGGAGGAGGGTCTGTGCCGCACGTTCAAAGGGGAATTATGGCGCAGGTCACTGAGCAGTGCCGAGCTGGACGAGGAGCGCGGTGACTTGCATCTCGTCCGGCTCCACGTCTCGTACACTCGTCCTTCCTCTGGAGAACTCGACCCTCCCTGCGTCGCACTCGCGTGGCCCGAACAGGCGGGGATGCAAGAGCATCCCCTCCCTCCCTCCTTCCCCACGCGTGTCCCGGTAGGAGTGGTCAAGCAAACGCGGCAGCAAGAGACCGCGCCGGGCGCAGAACCGTTCGGTGACGCGAAGAAGCGCCTCTGAGACACCCGCTTGCGCCGGAGTGTCCGCCGTCTCCAAGGGAAACACGCAAGGGAAGAAGAAGCAACAACAACAAAAAAGGAAAGGAGAGTCAAAGAAAGGGGCACGTTGGGGGGGGGGGGGGAGAGGTGGGGTGCCCAGAGTGCGTGTGACGACGGGCGCGCTGTCCGCCAGACGTCACCTGGGACCCCTCCCTGGTGGTCTGAGGGGAAAGGAGAAGGGGCCACACCGGGAGAGGGAGTCCCTCCTCCATTCTCTCCGGAAAGTTTCCTCCAGGAACTCCTCCCCCGAAGGGACCAACCGCATTCGCCCCTGTCCTCACGGGCACCCGATCAATGCGTCAGGAGAAAGGAAAGCCAAGCGAAATCTCCTCGCCAGCCCGCTGGGGCGAGGCGATTTCTCGTCCTCTGTGGCGCCTCCCCTCTCGCCTGCGCCAGCGGACCACGGCGAGAGGCGGGAAAAATACGAGGAAGACTCTGCTGGGCTACTCGTATCTCGTCCGGAAGCTCCCGGCGGGAATGGAGCACCGCGGATGTACTCCGCCCCGCAGCTCCCCGTAGTCGTTCCACACCTCGCAGGTTCCGCTGCTCCCTCTCTAGCCGCGGCAGCGGTCCACCGACCCTCGCGCTTGCCACGACGCCTGCGAGGGACCGGCAAGAGAAGGAAGGAGCAGGTGCCCCTCCCCCACCCACCTCGCCCACCAGTGGGGGCGGGAGGGGGGAGATGATGAGGAGGAATGGTCAACGTCCCGGCGTGCGCAAACGCTCGAACGCCTGCGAAGAGAAAAGGGGGGAAGAGGGGGCTGCGGGTCTGTGCGGAGGTTCCGGACGTGAAGCAGAGCTCCCGTCTACTAGCCACCGCTGAAACAGGGAGGCCACTGCTCCCACCTTGCCAGGTGCAGGCCGAGCTGGTGGTTCGCCACCTCAGCTTCGCCTGGGCATCTGCCTGGGGAGATCTTGAGGACCCTTTCCGACGTTCACTTTCCTCTCCCTCCCTTTCTCCTCTCGGGACAGATGGGCAGGTCACCCCGCTCGGTTAAAGTACAATATCTCCCAATTCCCCGCTTCTCCCCCGCGAGCCTATGCAAGGAAGAGGGCAGCCGATTCCCACCCTCCAGGCGGCTGGAGGGTGTGACTCCCCCCTTCCCACTCACCGCATGCAGGAATGGGGGTGGAGCATGTCTTCCGGCATCCTCTGCAGGGGAGCCCTCCTTCCCAGTGTAGGGCCGGCTTCGCCCGCGTACTCGGAGGCCGTTCGCCTGATGATAGTGAGCTCCCGCGTGCCTGCGGATGAGGCACGGCTCCTGAGCTTCCTCCCATAGGCCAACGGGATCTGTGCAGAGACGCGCGCCTCGAGCCCGGGGTCTTCGCAGAGCGCGTGTTCTTGGGCGGGGATGAGTGCGGCCCAGAATGCCCTAGGATCCGACTCGGGGCCCCACTCTCTGCATGTCGCCCTTCCAGACGCGGTTCCGGAGTATACCGGAGGAGGGGGAGGGGAAATTGGAACTCCGAACCTTGCCAGCGGACCGCAGCATTTCGCGCAAGACAGACTGGGATGGTTTCAAAGATTTCCTACATCTCTTCTCAGAGTGGTAGGTATCCTCGGCACCATCCTCGGGCGGGCCTTTCCGGAGGGGGATAACGCAGGGAAGCCTTCCTGTCTCCACCCGACGACGCCGGGAGTTTTCATTGATACAAAACGATGAACACACAGGAGTGGTGGTAAGGCTCCACGAATCCCAAGAGTCTGCAGGAGAACGCCGGAATGTCGGCCGGTCGGTCGGCGAAGCCACCGTCGGGAGCACGGACGAAACGATCCAGCATCCTAGTCAGTATCAATCTAGTCAGTATGCGTAATGCTGTCCGGAGCTTCCCTCAGACTTCGTTCGCAAGTGGTGTGGCGCTGAAGTCTGTCTGTCCTGTTCCCTGTCCTGTTCCCTGTCTGTTCCCCGCAATCAAACTGAGATGTTACAAGGCCAGAAGCGCCAGATGAACAGGCGCCAGAAGTGTATTCAGTGACAAAAGCACAGTATACAACTAGGCACACGCCTAGTTGTATACTGAGCACAGCCTATATGTTATGTTTCATTTTTGCAGCATGGACACCACTCGTCTTTATGAATTTTTGTCTACATTAGCTGAGCCTCGCTTATTAAACGGTGTAAGAGAGAACCGACCGCCGAGTTTTTGAGAGAACAGTAAACAACTCACGTTGCGGTTTTGTTTGTCTTTTTTTAATTAGTTAAAAATTTAACCAATTTAACCAATCATCTTCGTAAAAAATTGCTTGACAATTTTCGACATTTCCCTTATCATGAGATTATGGGTATTTACAATCCTAAGGTCAGCTACTTTTCGAACGTATAGGGCATTAACGCCAAGTTCTTGAAAGAGACATTGACTGGGGGTTTCTTTTGCCTTTTTTCCTGCTTTCATGCAAGAAAATAGTCAGATCATAGCAAACTAAGTTTTGATGCAAACGTGGCTTTTCAAAATTTTGCAAAAACCCCTAATTGGCAGGGTTCACTCATTTTTTTAGTGTTTTTTTACTGTTTATGATGAAAGTGAGGTTATAGAATAGATGATGCGTAATCTTCCGCAGAAATGTTTCATTCCATTAATTCTTAGTATAAATGTCTGTCGTGCGGAGAATATTTTACTGCGATCCCCACAAAAAGTTTCTGAAGAAGATATCAATAGAGTAACAGCTGATCATGCTGGTGGTATGTGCTTCGCTCACACAGGACCGGGAAAATGGCATGTGAAATGGTGTTGGAACTCTTGTATAGACTCTGGAAACAGCAAATCAGGGTTTCAGCTATCCTTTAATGATGATGATTTAATTAAAGAATTGACAAAGGAAGAAAATGCTTTGCTTAGCGATAAAGAAGGACAAAAAAATTACGAATACGGTTAGTGACAAAAGGTTAAGTAGCAAAGGATCAAATAATACCTATCGCGATAGCATTTTGGCAAAAATAAATAAATAAATGTATTTTTCGGTCGTGCAGTTCGGGAAGAGAACAACGCCTGTTCCATGACACCATCTGCATCCTCTGAAACTTCCACTTTACTTCTTCCCAGGCAAGTACACCTCGGCCGCGATCCTCATCAGCAGGTCATGAAGTGGCTGGGGCCCCCGTCGTTCGTCCTTTTCCCGCGCCGCCAGCATCCCTCAGAGAGCCGCGGTCGCTACGGCGTGGAAGAGCCTCCTCACGAAGAGGTTCTCCCAAATGCCTCTGGAGTGGCCCACCGGGAAGGACAGGACCGCTGCGAAACATTCCCACGTGTGCCTTCCCACGGGGCAGCACAGTCCACTAAGAAATGCGGAAAGTATTGCACCTCACCGCACCGGGTCAGACATCCAATGGACCATGGATTCCAGAGGGAACCTGGATCCGAACCAAGTTCAGTGATGCAGTGACGAAACGTCCCTTCCACAACTTGGGAGCAGTCTCTCTGGAGGAATCGGAAAGGGAACAACCGGGAGAAGTGGACTTGCTCCACTTCCACCCTTCCAGCCCCAGCGCTATCCTCCTACGGGAGAGAAACGACAATTCTAAACCTCAGGAGTAGGGGCGACGAAAGAGGTGAGCCGGTGGAAGACCTGCCAATGTCCGCGCTAAGGGACTGCTCCGTTGGGCGGAATAACTGGACATTCCGCCGTCGAAGACGTCTCCCCTCTACCTGGACAGCCTTACAGGAGAGGACAGCCTATATATTAATATATATAATATGCATATGTATTTATTTTTATGATCGTTCAGGATTTCGGAGTTCGGGATTTCGAACTAAACCTTCCGCCATCCTCCCTTGCCCGCCCCTCTACATCAAGAATTCCCCTGAATCTGTTGTAAGCGGGAAACCGAGGTGGACCCATCTACAAGTACAGAGAACGGAGTCATGAAGATGCCTGGAAGTGGATGGATGGGATGGATTCAAGCAATGCAACTGGACAAAGGGTTGTTTCCCGTATGTTGCGACCGTGTGAGAAGAGCACAGGACAATTCTCCCTGCACATGCATACCCCCTCTGGTACAGCCGTTGCTATGAAAATCACCTCATTCGAAGCGTGCGGAAGTTATCCGATGACTTGTGTGTGGGTGTCTCCTCTTTTCCTCGATGATTTTCTAGTTCATCCACAAAAATGCAGCAGCAAACAAACACGTGGATCGGCGTTTTGCTGCAGTAGTAATGGAGGGAAAGGTGGGAGAAAGTTTGCTGGAAAGGTATGAAGGGCAGTCCCGGCATCAAGCAAGCGCTTCTTGTCTGAAGGGTTCGAGAACTTTCGTAAAAGGCAAAACCTTCGAAAAGATTTTCTCCTCACGAGGTTTGCCCGTTAAATTCGAACGCTCCGCTGCTCACACTTCTCATCTTCTGTTTTTCGTCCTTTCCAGTTTTTTTCCATGAGCCACGCTGAAGCGGAATCGATGAACGTGGACCATCGAACAGCATCATTGTTCACTGGGAAAAACAAATCTGCTCCTTGCATGTATTTTCGAAGGGAAAAAGTCTCGTGGCTGACGCACAATGGAGGGGCAAAAATGAAAACAAATGTGTAAATAAAATGGCACTGCGTTTTCAAAAAAAAAAAAAAAAATTGCTTCGGAAAAAAAAAAAAAAAAGTGTATCAGCTTCAGATTTCGTCGATGTCTCCTCCACATTACTCCGAAACGAGCAAAAATCGGTTTGCACAAACCTGGACTCGTCCTGCTGGAAGCTGAGGTCACTCGCTTGCGAGTGGGAAACTGACTTAGAGGAAGAACGATGGAAGAACTATTCATACATTTGTTTTTTTTTGTACTGATGACTCTGAAATTCTTTTTAGTCTTTACGGTGTAAGTTTTCCTTACATTTTCCGAGATCTTTCTTTCATATTAAATGGCAACGATAGCTGATACAGATCGATGTAGATCCAGTTTTTGATTAATACCGGAAAGCCGTACCACTGGACCTCTCGTTTGCATTCGATCCGGCCGCATGCGTCTACCAAAATCAAGCTGACATTAAGGCGCCTGAAATCCGCTCCTTTTGTCTGTTATAGAAAACACTAAACTGAGTTTCCAATTCCGAGAGGTTGCCTCATAATCTTATAGGAAACTGAGCATTGAGCTTTTCTTGACCCTGTTGTGCCAGGGCATTTATTACGGAAGTAAGCACACAACAACACGATTCCAATGGTCGCCCAGAGGAAAGGACTTGAGCGCGCCTGAGCACTCTGCAAGGCAAAGTCTGGTGGGTAACAAAAAAGAAAAACAAAGTTTGTCTAAAGAATGCGGTTGTCGATCGGTTCGCTATGCTATTAAAGCGATTTCCTGTTTTCACCTGCGCATCCATTCGGGGAAATCTCTCAGCTCCTCTTAAGTAGAGAATGTGCATGTTTGATGGCTTCTCGTTCCCATCCCGAGAAACAGAGGTTGCGGCCTTGGCATTACAATCCCACGGAGGAAGCACACTAGTGAGATTGTCGCCGTGGGAGAAACGAAAGGCTGTGGACAAGGAAGAAGCCCTCGAGAATACCTTTGAGTCCGTCATTGGGAAGGAAAAGAGCCGTAACCATACATGGACATCCCTGCAGCACAGCTTGAACTCCAGGCCACACCATGCCCAGTGGGTAGACATCTCCCTCCGGAGGCAATGTGTGAGAGACGATTGCACTACAACCCTCTGCGCAGAAGCAGCGCTACATTCTTCTGCAGTCTCAGAGAAGGTGACGAATCTTTTTGCACATAGGAGGGGCCGCTAAGACCTCTGGGTCGATTCCAAAGGATTCAGCCCCACGACGGAGGCCTCTTGCTTGTGTGGGCGGAGCAGCTTCCTTCACTAACTGACCCGTCGTCCGCTTCCGAAGGGAAGCTGATCTGTTTGTGGCACAGTAGACGATCTCTCATTTTGCTGACTGCGTACTGCCCTCTCTTCTGAGCAAGGCACATGGCATGTGGGCTAAGAAATGACAGCAGACGCGACACCACTTCCGGGCATCCCGCATTATTTCTACTACGGTGATTTTCCCTAGGTGAGCTAGGAAATGCCACTGGCCTAGCCCGACATCTCTGATGTGGGACCAAGAATACATATCTTCTCGCTGCAACCACTACAGTTGGCGGACCGGAAGGACCCGATGATTCCCTCTCAGTAATGGAGACATCCGCTCAGAAGGAAACTCAAGGAACGAACACCGCGGTGACCGTTGGGTCCAAGAGACGCAGGTCCGTGACTTACCAGGCCACGAATTACGTTCTGGGCCGGGCGACGCTAGCGGTCGTCCCAGTGCTTGGACACGAACTTTTGTCTTTTGGAAGAGGAGCCGAAACTCCCATCTTCTGCACTGTGAGGATGCCAAGACCGGAGTTAAGGAGGGAGGAGGTGTAGTCCTCGAGGCGGACCTGAGATTTTTCGGTGTCCTATAGGGTTTTCCGAAGCAACTTTCCGTCTCGCTTCAGTAGGGAGAGAGGAGGCAGCAAAGGGAGTGGGTGAACGAAGAGAGGAGACAGGCGTATTCCATGTGAAGGAGGAAGATTTCAGAACGGAGTCAGAGCCTTGCTGACTTTGAATTTTTAGAGGCAACCATATCATGCTTTAAATGCCAGAAATTCTTTCTCCATGGCTTCGAGGTGCTTGAAGTACTTCTTGAAGGTATTTTACCGAGTGAATTCCACTATGAGCGCATTCTGGTTGTTTCACCCGCGCCGAAACGACAGTGATGATCACTGATTTCTATCCAGTCATCCGCATGCCCGCTTTTCTGAGGATTAATTCGGAGAATTTTTCGAGTTTGGCCTTGGGAGTGGACCGGGGTAATGGGAGCCGATCACCTGCTCGCGCAGCCACCGATGGCGTGCATGTGCCGGTAGAAGGAAGGGATGGCAACATTGCCCTATAAGCCCACAGCACTAATTCAAAATAGATGTTGAAGAGCATGGTAAAGAACTTGTTTCCTTGCCTCACTTTTTTTGGGGGGGTTCACTATGTACTGAAAAACCGTTCTCCCCTTAAGGGAGTCTCACAAAGCTCTTTAACACTGCCCATGACACCCAAAGGTACGTGTAACTCGTCAAGTTAGGCCCCCTATGAATGTAACCCTACGAGAGACCAGCCTATGAATCCAGAAAGACTCTGGAGAAAGAATTCCTTTCCTCGTACTCTCGGTGAGGAAGCCCGAAGGGAGTCTCTTCCTTATTCTCTCCGGAGGGACGCCCCGGTTGTGGCCACTCCTCATTTCTTCTCTGAAGGGTCCCGGAAAGGATACGATCCTGAATTTCTCCTCCGCAAGGGAACCATTCCCTGTTTCCTCTTCTGAATAGAACCCCGAAGGTACGCTTCCAAATTTCTTGACATTCTGGAGAGGCAACCCGGAGGGGAGTATCAACCAACTCGATGGTATGCGATGGAAAGTCTCTCCCCGAGGAAAGGGGACGGCTCCATTTTCTCAAGCGGAGGAAAACCCCTAAGAGAACCGGCTTCTTGATTCCTAGAAGGATCCTCACTCTTCTCATGACCAGAATAACCGTTCACGTTAAGACCATTGAAAGGGCTGTTACTATACGCGTTGTGCCATGTCGAGGGCATGCAGCCTAATAAATTAAACAGGAAACCAAAGCTCTCGAGGAGATCGAACAGAAATTTCTTGCTGATACAGTCAAAAACCTTTTTGGAATCGGAAAAGGCCTCCAAGACGCCCTGCTCTCCCTTTTGTGTGAGCATTCCCTCGCTTCGACGAAGTGGCACTTTCCCGGACGCGCCTGGCTGTTGAAGCTTAAACAGGGACCTCACGAATCTGGAGTTCGTGCTCACCCCTGGAACTGCCATGGGTTGTTTCGGGAGCATCCTAGACTAAACCGCCTGTCCTAATCGCGTTGTCCCTAGTTTTGAGAGGAGCCCCGCGGCCACACTCAGCAAGGCGATAAAGCGCCATTCGTTGAAACTGCAGAGATCTTTCCCACACCCACACCCGCTAACGTCAATCGTGAACAGCGAATGGGCAGCTCGGTAGGACGCTGTATTGTGCGCCACGATGGCGTGTTACCTCAACACACTGTTACGTCACAGCGTTTGACCCGCAGTTGGGGCATGCGGAATCGAAGGTCGCAGGCGCGCATGTAAAAGGAACGACCGGATCGGAAAAAAAACCCTTAGAAACGGTTGATTTCAAAGCTTCTTCAAAGATTCAAATTGGCGGAATCACTCCCATTACGATCAAACAACCTCACTGGTCCCCTTGAGGCGCTCCAGGCAGGAGTACCTAAGACGAAGCCCCGAAAGCAGTGGTTTGTGATTGGACAAGCTAGAAGTAACGGGGCCTTCAGCACCGAGCAGTGGGTCTCCTGTCGGAACCTGACCACCTCTTTACTTAGAACTTGGCTGAAATGCATTGAACTTGGAGCATGGATTGCCCTGACCACATCTGCACGGCGAACTTTGCTTGTCCTGAATTCGTGATATAGAAAGTGAGGGTTTAACCGAGCTCTGCCTGCCTGCAGATTTCGGGTGCTCTTCGCCATCGAGAGAAAGCGAAATTCGACCTACTGATGGAATCGTACGGTTGTGAAAACGTACATTTGAAAGTGAATGCTCGTTTTGTCGTTCTGATAAACTAGATACCACTTTCAACTGTTCCACCACATAATCCCAAACTCTCCCCTCCTTTTCCCGGAACTTTGTTTCGAGACCTTCTTTGATCTGTTACAAGCGAAAGGTTGTTTCTGATGTTCTCGAAGCTCCATGGGGCTCCTCCTCTTAGCTTTATGTATTCTCTTGGGGCGAATGTATTATCATGCAATCGTAGGGAGAAGGAATTTGTTATATTTATTTTTCAAACATTCTCTAAGAAATAGGAGATTTATACCAGAGGATCCAAAGCCGTATGTCTGAGTGTGCACCTCAAAATGAAGAATGCATCGATTGCTTCAACAAGAAGTGCACTCTTCATGAAAATATTGCTTGCCGAAATGCAATTTCGCTCCTCGACTTGTAACGGCAATGGAAAGGGATTGATGGACAGACCAACTACTACAAAGATTGGCATTTCTCATTCACATTATCCTGAAAAGAGTAAATGAGGGACAAAATACATTGGAAAAGCTATGAAATCTTAATGTCTTCAGATAAATTCCTGTGAGAGTCTAATATTTCAAACGTATCGATGATATTCAGGAATCCAGAGGAAAAATAAAAATAAAATGGCATACAGTTAAGCAGAATAGTTCGGTTTTCCTCTCAGTGAATTGAAGGAGAGCCAAAATTGAATTTGAGGCGTGTAAAATCCATTGGTGCGATCGTCAAGCCTGCCTTTCGGTGATCTACAGATGGAAAAGTTTCCAGAATGGAGGATACTCCCTCGGTTGCTCCCTGGACACGATTTCCAGCAAGTTCGTCATGACTGCAAGTAGCCTTGACAACCTTCAACCTCATGGAGGATCCTTTCCCAAATAAATTACCCAGTTGAAAATGGCCTACCAGACCTGAAGCGCCTCCTTGCACAAGCAAATGCTCTGACATGCTCCGTGGAAAGACCAGCGAGGCATTCGAACCCACTCGTTTTGATGTGAAGAAATACAGAGGAAAGCTTTCGTCACTTGGCTGTTCACAGGAAACCGGAATCTCGTTAAACTGCACTCGAAGAGACGATTCTCGTGTTACAGAGAAGTAACGTTTACTTCGAGTTATCTCGGAGTAGAATTTCAACTTGAACTTTCCTAGAGGGAATGCATAATGAAGTTGGTGCTCCCCATTCGTCCAGCTGGAGTTCCTCGGTTTTCGATCACGAAGTAAATCTTTGGTTCCTACTCTTGCCGTACATTGGAGTTGATAAAAAGAAAAAAAAACTCTTCGGTTCTCACGCATTTTATTTACTTTTCCGATAAATTTTGGTCGCATTCGGTTGCAGTTTGCTTAAACTGTTCGTGGCTTTCTGCATTTTTTTTTTTTTTTTTTTTGATTTGCTAGGATGCACACAGTTTTCTGCATTTCGGAAGCAGCTCACAAAAGCTGAAAGAAATGCGGTGCCATCTGGAAACGTCACGACCTCGAGTAGCATTTCACGTCTAGAGAGCAAATGTTTCACCAACAGCAATCACACGGCTTTACTGCTTTCTTTTGCTGCCATAGCAGCTTCCGTTGATGCCGTCGACATCCACTCTGTTTTTCGGATTCGTTCAAAACTTGTGTTGAGTCCATTCGCTCACAGCAGTGTTGCAGAATATCATTTCTACAAAAATCCATCCTCAGCAACACAAGACGCAACATGAATTCAGTGTTTAGGAATGCTATTGAACAATTCTTCAAATGCGATCTTTTCCTTTCCGAATAAAAAGCCAGTTGACTGGAGGAGAACTGTTCTTTTGTAAAGGATTATTCTCTTAAAGAAGTATAGCCCTTTTCTTCTTCTTCTAACACTAAAGCACATTATTCCACAAGATTTTCATCGAAATAAGTGTTTTTTTCTCTCTCTCTCTCTCTCTCTCTCTTAGTTTAAAATGCTTTCTGGAATCGTATTTCCTGATACAAACCGGAGAATACCGAAATGCAATTTACTGGAGCAATCTCACAACGCTTCCTATCTTAAATTATGGAACACAATCTCTCGTCATGAATTGAATTTAAAAAACACTGTACAGGATGCTGAAACTGAAAGTTTTTTTTTTTTCAAAAAAACATATTTGCACAACAGTGAATTCAATTAGTTATATGCCAGACACATACTGAGCTTATTTTAGACATATTTTAGACAGTAAATAAACAAATAATAAGAATAATTGATAGAATTAAGGAATGCTGAAGATAAGTACTTCCTTTTTGATCTCACACGTGCCAAAATGTAGATATCAGGGAATACTTGATTCCTCTCGATTTATAAAGTATGTTAAAATGCATTCTGGAAAATGTGTGTTCATAAATTGCTCAAGCAAATGTATCTGGTAACACTTTGATCTTAACCAAAAGGCCGAGAAGCGAAAAGCAAACAAACAAACAAATGTATTCATGTATGCTCTGAAGTCTTCAATACTGGGGGATATTGCACGAAATTCAAGAGTTAAAGGGTGACAGCAGAGTCCTTCCTTCTCTACAGTTTCATGATCGAACTCCTATGGCTTACTGGCCTTATTGGAACTCATTTCTTAGAAATCGAATGATGACTTCCTTGGCGCTTTATCTCATAGAGGTCCATCCAAGAGAATTGACAATGTTTACTAATTTATAAAAAACAGGCATTTTGCTATGTTATACCGAACACTTCAATAAAAAGTGTCCAGAATGCCTTCGCTGTTTCCTTCTGTGTGTATTAGAGTATTTCATGATTCGTCCTAATTTTTGATCACTGCAAATCATCTCAGAATTATTTTTAAATTCCTTTAGAAGATCTAGAATCTTCTGCTTACGTATCCAAAACATGAACTTACTAAAGAATCAATGAACCAAAGCAGATAACTTCAAATTGAAATATTTCCACGGTAATTTCGACACTCCTGAGCCTGAAAGTAGCTGACCTTATACTGAGCAGGACTCCAGCATCAGCTACTTTCATGACATCAATCCCTGCCATCCACTGGATCTATGCTCTTCTGTCCCTGGATGCCAGTGCCAAGCACATAGTTGTACGAACATTTGTTTGTAAAGGTAATTTATACAAACAATGGTGTCATGCCAGTGCTTGACACTAGCATCCAGTTTTTGGTGGTCTCATTGAAAATGCTGTATAGTGCGCTTGTTTACGATCAGTTTTGCTGGATCCCAGTGTCTGGACACTGGGATGACACCCTCCTGGCAGACTCAAATTCGAACTGAGAGTTCTTAAGACCTAACCAAAAATTCTGTTTATAGTCGAGGTTACTGATTCATAAAGCAAATATATTTTTTTCCTCTTCATTCTCTTTAGTTTCAAGATATACAAAAGTTATAGCCTTCATGCCGCAATCGATATTTGATTTTTTGTAATCAGCATATATAAAATAACGGGGAGCAAATGATGTCTATCACTGAGCAACACAAGTTACGATAATACCTGCAATGCGTCAAAAATTTTCAAATACCACTTACATAACTGTAAAACGTTACATTAAGGATAAGAGATACCAACTAAATTTAGTATGCTTGTATATCTAAAAGTTAAGGAATTAAGGAATTATTGTGGTAATAACTTAGATTCAAGAGTACTGAAGAACGGAACTGTTGTCAAAGCTTAAATGAGAAGAGTAAAGCAATAAGACATATCAGTAGCTAATCATATTGTTTCGTAATTTTTGTATTTTCATATCCATAATATCCAAACTGTATGAACATGGAAGGCATGTAGAAGAATGTTGAAATCTCATAATGTTGAAATCGTACAAGTTCCGTATCATGTTTTTTGATGTAATAAGGAACTTTGCTGAACTAAAATTCACTGTCACGAAAACTGAATGACTACTGCATATGATTTCTTGTTTGCAAAGTTTTGGATTGTTGATGTATCGCTTAAAAGAAACTTCGAGAGCTGATTCTCACTAGTAGATGCCTCTGGTTCACTGCATAGGATAGGTGATCTTTATTATCTAAGATATGTGCTCTTTGGAGAGAGCAAGTAACTATAAATTTAGAATTCTAACTTTTCACCTTATGCAACTACATTACTTTAATGAAATCTTTCATGTTTTTCCCATCTTAAGAAGAGAAAATGGTAGGCATTCCTCAGTCACTTAACTTAAATTTTTTTTTGCTGAATGGAAGAGATCTAGCCCGCGTGACTGATCTCATGAAGAGCGCACAGTCTTGAAAAATAATTGTAAGTTCAATATTCCTGAACAATCTGTTTTTTGAATCAATACAGTTTACAACTGAGTAACAATAGTGCAAATTAAAGAATCATATAGAATGAATTTCTTAATTATCTCTCTTTAATATCAGTTTTCATATCTCTGGTGTGAAAATCTGTTTTATTTCTCTTGTCAAGGTTGATAATAACAATTAAAAACTTAGATATTTGATTGATTTGATTGATATTTGATTCTAGATATAGGTAGCAGTAAATTATTTTGTAGTGTTTGCTGAAATTTTCTATATTTTACGAGAATTGCTTATATTGCAAAGGTATTGAAATTTTGATATTTACAGATGAATACAGATGGGAATCGCGTATATGATTGTATTTATAGCTGAAATAGTGTTTTAATCAGTGAATTGACTATCCATAGCAATTTCATTAGATTAAAAACGTTTTTAGTTTTGTTTAATTACACATGTAAATCTTGGCATTGGATTCCGTAATTAGATCTAAAATTAGATAGTATGTATCTAATCTGATTGAATATGGAGTGTATTGTATGCTTCCTTGAAACATTCGATCAATTATTAAAAGTCATGAGAAATTGCTTTATCCCTGCAGTTGGCTATTCTGATTTCAATGTGTGCTTTGAATGGCTTCATGTTTTGTGAAAAATCAAGTGTTAGCGGTGTAATGTATTTATTTGCTTTATGCAATTTGTATACTAACCGAGATCCATCGATTTGAGTGTCTTACAATCGAGAAGAAGTATATTTTTCGTCAATTAAAGTCCATATTTGGAAAATGGATGTGAGACCGAATCATACCATTTACATTAACAATTTGAACGAAAAAGTCAAAAAAGATGGTAAATTAGAATGACACTTATTTTTATTTGTAAACATTCGATTTAAGTTTGTCATATGTACCGAAATCCGCCTTAGCATTTTATGTTTTTTTTTAAATAAGTATATTTTTTTTAAATCAAGTATTGTTTTCTTTTACTTTTTTAGCTTTCATGCTCTTATGACTAACATTGCACATTACTTGATTTCAGAGTTGAGTCGGTCCCTGTACGCAATATTTTCCCAATTTGGTCAGATTTTGGACATTGTTGCTTTGAAAACATTGAAGATGAGAGGTCAAGCATTTGTTATATTTAAAGAAATAAGTAGTGCCACTAATGCATTAAGGTCTATGCAGGGCTTCCCATTTTATGATAAGCCAATGGTAATTATCCGAGTATATTTACGTATTTCTAATTCGATAGGAATTCTTTTCATATCAATCACATAGAGAATTCAGTATTCTAAATCGGACTCTGATATTATCGCAAAAATAAAAGGAACATTCCAAGAACGCCCTAAGAAAGTGAAAAAAGTAAATCCTGATGGGACCGAGATTAAAAAGAAAAAGAAAACAAAAGAAGCAAAATCAGATCCGAATGCAATTAATTTTGGAATGCCATCTATATTGCAAGGTAATTAATTGTTGATGTTCTATTTGCAATTGAATTGAGTGATGACTTTCCATCCTTGCTCTCAAAGTTATTCTGCAGATAACTTGGGTTCCTGTAACATGTGTTATGTTGCAGGTCTGACTATGCAGTTAGAATGCTAGTAAAGCCTCTTGTAGGTGATTTTTGACCTTTGCTTAATGTTTTGCAGGTGCTGGTACAACCGTACCAGAGCAACCACCAAACCAGATCCTGTTCTTAACCAATTTGCCTGAAGAGACCAATGAACTGATGCTTTCCATGTTATTCAACCAGTAAGATTTCAAAATTCATAAGGAAAACCAAATTTAAATGATGTTTTAGATTTCCTGGTTTCAAAGAAGTACGTTTAGTGCCTGGGCGTCATGACATTGCATTTGTTGAATTTGAAAATGAATTACAAAGTACAGCAGCCAAAGATGCGCTGCAAGGATTCAAAATTACTCCGACACATGCTATGAAGATTTCTTTTGCAAAGAAGTAGGCATTCTACAAAGATTTAATAAAACGTCATACAACACTGATCAATTATTGTGTTGATTACAGATAATTTGACCACCTTGCAAGACAAAGGAATTAAAATAAGATTTTTGTTCCAAGTTTATGCTCGACTCCTATTTACCAGATTACTGCTGTGTGGCATGTTTATTAATTGAAGCAGCACTATGCTTATTAATGAAATGAGTATCAATAAATGTATAAAGTGTGCATGATCATAAACTTCTGTTATGCACATCCAGTGCAGTTTACTTAAAGTACTTCTTCTAGACCTGAAAAATTGCAATCCTGCTTTCTGAAAGTACGTTGCATTTTGGTCCATGATATGGATTCAGGATTAGAATTTCACATTGGAGGCGTCAAACTAGTACAAGAACAGCGAAATCAGTACGTTCCAAACTTTTTAGCTTCATTCCCAAGAGTCACCAATTCGCGCCACTGCGGATGATTCAGCATATTTTTTAGACATGAAATAAACACTTGAATAATTTTGCGTTACGAATAACAGATACAGCTCATGACTTGTAGATGGATCAAAAATAGAATGTCATAACATTGAGCTACTCCAGCAAACAGAAGATGCGCTTCAGTTAATGAAGCGAAAGTTCTCGAAATGCGCGTGTTCGAACGTGTAGGAGGAGGTGTGGTGATCTGGTGCTCACCCAAAGTGTGCATACAAAAACTTTGAATAAATGAACAGTGTTTCGTCCCTGTGAAGGTATTTTGTTTCATCCGTAAATCATCTGAAAACGAATACTCAACAAGGGAAAAATGCCGAGCTTTCATACGAAAACGATTGAAAGTATTTTGAGTCCGGTTGCTCAACAGGTATGTGCATGCAGCCTTATATGTATATATATTTATCTCTCTATATATAAATTAAAATGTTGGTTGTGTGTGCATGATTTCCAGCATTCAGAATCATCAGATAAATCATATGTGGTCCATTGCATTGTGTTTGGCAGTCGTAATGGTGGTGGTCGTGGTGGTGGGGATTTCAGTCTTTAATCTTTGAGCACGATTTTCTGCATTTGCATATTGTCTTTTTCTTTTTTTTTTTCTGTACAAGTCAATCTGTAATTTTTACGTTCTGAGAAACGTGGAGTAATGCTGTTGTAACGACACTCGGAGTCCGGGCATCCTTCGAAGCGTCGAGGTTTGCCAGGTATGCGGTTTGTTCCCATTTTTAGGAAACTGAAGTGGGAATCCACTGAAGTGCCGCCACTGCATTTGCGGCCCTGCAACACCTATTTTTGGCACCAAGCAAATCGGTCGCCTTTTTGCTCCGAGGTTGTGCAGAAATCGAATGTTGTGGTGTTCCCCCGTATGTGTTTCTGCATGCAAACCCTATGCTTAGCTCGTTTAAGGTTAAAAGGAAGTGGAATGCAAGCGTGCCACATGGAGAGCAGCAAACTCTTCATGTGGCACGCTTTAAGACAGACTGTGATGCGGGAACACTGCACGCAATCGTCTGAGTCATGCAGTCTTACCATCTGCTACATTTTAGAGTATATATATATATTTTTCCCCCCTTACCGAGAGAACTTTTGGAATATAAAATATCTCGTTCCAAACACTATTTCCTGCAACTGTAAATTCTCCATCCACGATTAATATGGAATCGGATAGGAGCCGCACGCGTGTCACGTCATGATTCTTTTCGTGCTCAGTCAGCGAATCGATTCTATTTATCCAAAAAAGAAAGGGGGGGGGGGGCATTGCCGTAAGTTCACAAAGTACGTACAGCATTTTGCAACCTTATTCATATAGCCTTCGGGGTAAAAGATTTGGCTTAGCGTTGACCTTCAACTTTAATTCATTCATTCGTGCAGCCGGCCTTTAATGCTTCCCTGATGAGGGTTTTCTGCGTTCTTCATGATTGGCCGTAAAGAGCAAAAATCCTCAGTAAACAGCTCGAAAATGTTTATTTTTCCTTCCTCCTCCATACATAAATGATGGAAGCAGCCTTAGATCTCGGAAATGCCTTTTGTACGCACACACCGTCTGAAGTTTCGGTGGGTCTCTTGAACGTTACGTAATCTTGGAGAAAACATTCAGAAACACAATAGCAGTTTGGAACATCGACTTGGTCTTGCATCTGTTGATTTATTTTTCAGCCTTCTGCCCATAATTTTCAATTCAGTAAATGGTGTTTGTTCCGATTTCCGTTTCGGATTCCCTTTCTGGCAATACTGTGTAAAAGTCTCGCCCCTGTCACAACGCGGTGATATTTGCTGTGCTTGGATGGAGTTCTTTGCAAACGGAACTGCGTTATGCAGAAATCAGAATTAGATTAAACACGGATTTTTGTGCCAACGTCACTGCGATAGAGGTGGAATGAAAACAGCGGTGGTTTCACGATGCTATTGTGCTTTTTTTGGCCCGTTGAATTCAGAGATGGTTGCTGCCAACTTGGTTATTCATTTGGTTTTTGCATTTAAACTCTTTGCATAGGTCGCCAAGTGGTGGTCATCTGTGGTGTTGATCGTTGAGGTCTCGTCCGTTTCTTTTCCTGCGGTTCGTGTTCCAATGCTGTCGTCGAAACGACATTGGTTTGAACTCTTTTGCTCAGAGCAGCAGCCGATTTCCAGGAGATTTCCAGGAACAGCGACGTGCCAACCGTCTCCCACGTCTGCGGTCAGAATGACTGGAACAGCTCATCTGGGAACAGAAAGATTCTTTCGTTCCTCGATGGGCTGGATGCGTAATTTCATTTCAATCAGTCGAGTTGGTCATCAGCACAATGCTTTGTTTCTTGACATTTTCAATGTCCGAAATTGACTTTCAGAATGTACACTTTGTGTATGTATTACGACAAAATTTAACAGCTGATGATGAACCGATGGGTCTCTGCTTGCCTTTGGGGTTGAAATCGTCAGCTTTTCCCCACTCGTTGTTGGAAATGCACAATTTCCAAAATTCTTTAAAACACATAAACAGGATGCCGAATAATTAAGCAGTTTTGAAACCATTAGTTCTAAAAAATTTTATCTTTATATAACCGTGGCGTGTTCACAAGGTAGACGAAAAACGTGCAGATCGTACTGTCCACTGTCCTTTCATTCGAATTCGAATTTGATGTGCCTCAAGCTGCGTTCCACAGCCAAGTAAAGCATAGCAGAGCATGTTTCTTCAAACCAGTTCTCTGAGATTCGAGATAAAGGCATTCTCGAACGTTCAATATGTTGAAAAATTTCAATTCTGGAGACGATTCTTTCAATGTTCCTGCTGAGAGAAAAGAAGTACCGCGCTAAGAAGTGCCGAAAGCTTGCGCTGAATGCTGCTGCTGGTACGATGAACGATCCTAGGATGTTGACGAAGTCCCCCCCCCCCCTCCAGTATGTACAGCCAAAAGGAAGAATAAAAAATATAAAGCATGATTCTTTTCAAGATTTGTCTCACCGAAAGGTGGAAAAACTCATTTCGACGTGCGCCACTGTGCACACTGCCATTGTGTTGTGCCTCCAATCTATCTCAGATTTGCCGTTAGAAATGTTTCGTCTTTCAATTGCCTAAAACATCATATGCATTTGTTTGGGCGGTGATGCATATGAATGTAAGGGAACCGGTCCCCGTGATATTAGTAAGAAACGAAAACGTATCTTTCGTACTTGGGTCCCAGCAGCGATTTTAAGAGTAGATGGGATCGGATGTGATTATGTCACATAATCAGATCTCAGATTGTGGTGTTTAAGGAAACAGCGATGAGGTTGCTTTTCGATTGATTTATTCGTACAAACATGAGGTACTTGCAGGCAGGTGGTTGTGGGATTTCAACACCAAAGTGAGGATTGGAATAATTCAGCGTAAGTCATGAATGTAATTAATGGGAGGTCATTTGAAGCAGTTGTAGTTTTCCGTTGCTCGGTTGCAGAAACGGGAGTGACCACAGTGCGACCAATAAAATGTTAATATTAGATTCGAGTGTACAGCGCACTGTATTTGAATTCAGAAAAAAGGTTTTAATTTGACGTGGAAGTGACAGGTTGCTGCCGTAGCAGTAAGAAACCATGAAAAAAGGCAATGTTTGTAACAGCAATTAGGATGAAAGCTCATCCTAATTGCTGTTAGAAATAGTACTGTTCCATCTCATTATTTTATTGGGGTATTCAAGAAGGCAAAATAAAACCCCTAGTTATTCAGCATAGACTTTCCATCATGCATTACAAGGGGAAAAAAATTATCCGACACAACATGATGCTCCATATGCACATCGAATCCCAGCACGAAGAATAAAAGCAAGTTATGGTTGCAACAAGAACACGTGAAAAAGTGTCCGATGTTGCTTTTCAATACTTCACACGTACTTGAAAGGCTATTGATAATCGTAAAGTAATGTCTAATGTGTGACATCCTTTGTGGTGTGCAACAAGGCTTCAGTTTATCCTTGCAAGAAAATCAAAACATGCTTTTGGCAGAACGTGTTTCAACCTAAACGAAATCACTTAGTGTCCCATCGAAAGGTCAATCATGATGACAGTTTGTTCGCTCGTAAGACGGCGTGCACGCGTTAATCCACATTTATCGGTAAAAAGGGAGCAGACAAAAAATGCAATGGTAGTTCTATTCTATTCGAAGAGAGTCAGGTTCATCCTCAAGGGTGGATCAATTCGCCTCCCATCTCAAGAAAACCGACATTGTGGTTGTTGGCATGTTTTCCGTGGTCACAGATTGAGGAGGAGAAAAGAATGCGTAGAAATCAATCGCCAAGATAATTTCGGATGGCAGCAAGATTGATAGTTGGGAAGAAGATAAACAAGGAAATGGAAACTCTTCCAAGGTTGTGGTGTTAACGAGCTGAAATTCTGGAATTATGGAAAGATTCATCCTTCATGATGATGCACCGTTTTAAGAGAATCCTCACCGTTTCCCTCTATGAAGGTTTAAATGGAAGGGAAATGAACATAGCGAGGTGGTATGTTGGAACAGTCATCATTTCATAACTGTCTGTGCATATGTACAGATGTGCACATTTTGAGAGTGCTATGTTCGAAGATGAAGTAATCGGACTGCAATGTGGTGGAATACGACTGCGAGACTTCTTTTTTTTTTTTGGTTCTGTTCGAATATGTTGAAAGGGTTTCATCGGAGGACAGGAATGTGCCGAAAGTAGTTGATCTGTGAACAATGTTGGGATAAGATTCGAAGGAGACTGCTGCACTGCAGAGTTTACGTGTGTGGGGTAATCCTTATATTCGTGCGTGTAACTTCTGCAGATAGTTTCAAAAACCGGAAAAACGAAGAGATTCGAATCACACACCACTCTGTTAGAACACGAAAAGGGAGGCTTCCACTATAATTTTTTGCTTGGGTGCCATTAAATAGCAAGCCAACATCCTCCATCCCCCATTTTGAAAAATTCGACACCCCTTTGAAACATGTTGTTCCCCTTTTGAAGGTGTCTCGATTGATGATTTTACATGATGAGGCCGAAGATGGCAGCGCGATGCCTGATCTTGAGAGACCTGTTCATGAAGTTAGTAAGGCCGTAACTAACCTCGTAAAGGTACTCTCCAATTTGTTTGTGCTGCTGATGCATGTACTTGTGTTTCCCAGGTTGGCAAGGAAACAATCAGTGGTAGCGATGACTGCATCCTCAGGCAAGATATGCCCATGTCGTTACAGAGAGTGGAGAATGCATCGAGACTTTTGGAAGAAGCGTCCCTGCTGCTGAAATCCGATGCATATTCTCAAGTCGCTAGGTGCGAGTAATTTCCGTGGGTTATATTTTATGCTGATCTAGAGAAAAGCTCATCGAAGGATCGAGAGGGATCTTACAAGGGACATCTTCATTACTTCTGTGTTTTGATGAGTCTGAAGTTCGTAAGATTGTTCGTGAATGCAAAAAAGTATTGGATTACTTAGCTGTTGCAGAAGTTATAGATACTATGCAAGATTTAGTCCAGTTCGTTCAAGACATAGGCCCTTGTCTCAAAAAAGTAGTTTTTCATTTTCCCTTTTTTTTTCTCCTTCAATTTTTCCTTTAAAGGTTTCTGCTGAAGTTGATGCTCGTCAGAAAGAGTTGACCCATCAAGTCCATCGTGAAATTTTGGCTCGTTGTTTGGATCAAGTTAAAATTTTGACTCCGATTCTTATATGCAGCATGAAAATTTTTGTTCAGATCCTTCTCTCAGGTACCATTATATCACCTGAGTTTTTTTTCGAAGTGTGTGTGTGTCATTTTTGCAGGAGGAAAAGGGATCGATGAAGCTGCCGAAAATCGTAACTATCTTTCGGGAAGAATGACCGATGAGATTAACGAGATCATTCGAGTTCTTCAGTTGACAACTTATGATGAAGAAGAATTCGATGCAGATAACCTAACTGCTTTGAAGAGAGCTCAGAATGCCGTGAAATCACGAATGCAAGCAGCACATGATTGGCTGGAAGATTCTTTGGCCGTTCGAGGAGGATTGGGAGAGAAATCAGTTCGTCAGATATTAGAGTATGCTCGCAATATTTCCGAGCGTTGCTTATCTCCTGAGGCGGAAGTCATTCGAAAACTGTCAGGAGATATTTCTTCCATGACTGATGCTCTTTGTGAATGCCGCCAGGATGGCAAAGGTGCCACACCACAGGCAGAAAGCCTGGCCCGAGGAATCAAACAGAAACTGCAAGAGTTGGATACACTTATGTCTCGCGCTGCCGGAAGTCTAGAAAAATCTGGTGTCCATGAGCCAGCTCATACTGTATCAGGTCGTCTGGAGCAAGCACGTCGCTGGGTTGAAAATTCACAGATAGATGATCGTGGATTGGGAGAGAAAGCAGTCTCACTTCTAGTACAACAGGGCCATAAAGTGGTAGATGGCCTTCAAGAGCCTCAGAAAGATGATGTACTCGAAG
The DNA here is from genome assembly GCA_036172245.1 of Raillietiella orientalis. Taxonomy (NCBI): domain Eukaryota; kingdom Metazoa; phylum Arthropoda; class Ichthyostraca; order Raillietiellida; family Raillietiellidae; genus Raillietiella; species Raillietiella orientalis. The sequence goes on along the minus strand of JAYWIR010000003.1, from coordinate 379,806 downwards.
CGTGTAATGTAGTACAGTATCTGAGCCATAAGCTTTCTGATTTGCGACGTAATGATCAAGAAGGAAATTACGAAACCCGTATCTTAGCCAGATTCCTATACTTCAAGCTTCATGAACTGGAAGCAAAGATTCAAGGTGCAATCGTCCAAAGAATTGTGGAAGACATGCTGGATATCACAGGTCCATTGAAACAGTTTACTGCAGCAGTGCATCAACCAGAAGGTTTGTAACATCAACTTGGGATGCCATCTCCTTATGACACACATATTTCCATTTTTGCTTATCAGGTACTCCCGACAGGGAACAGAATTTCACTGAGAAAGCCCAGGATCTGAAAGCATTTACTAACCGTGCTGTTCGTACTGCTCGTATGGTTGCTGCAGGAGGAGGGAGCCGCGCCAACAAGAAAACTGCAGAACAGCTCTTTGCATCAGCTTCCCAGGTTGAAAGCCTCAGTCCACAGCTGATCAGCGCTGGTCGTATTCTGCTAGCCAATCCGGACAACAAGTCTGCCAGTGAACATTATGACAATTTGCAGCGGCAGTATGGTGAAGGATTACAGCGCATCCGTAGTCTGGTGGACGAAACCACCGATAGTGCCTTATTCTTGAAGCAATCACGTAATACTTCTGGATTCAGTAGCTTGCCTTTCTGATGAACAACCCTTTTAGTTGATAAGATGCTGATGCATGATCACAAATGTGATGAAGCTATCAGTAGTGGGCAGCCACAGATGCTGGTAGATCATGCCTCTCAGATAGCCCGCCTCTGCAACCGAGTTCTAATGATTGCAAAGCAGGAAGCCGACAACTCTGAGGATGCAGCCCTCATTTCTCGCATTGAAGCAGCCATGGAGAAAGTTCAGAATGGTAACTGTCAGGTGGACAGGATTGGTTCCACCTTTTTTTTTTTTTTTTCTTCCCAGCCATACCAGTAATGGTACAGAATGCCAAGAACTTAGCAATGAACATAAGTGATCCTGCCTCCCAAAAGAAGTGGACAAAGTCTAATGATTCGGTGAGCAGCCTGGGGGAGGGGAGTTGACTTACTCCTCCCATCCCTGTGAATGGAAATCTTTCTTTGTCAGCTGCTGGTTGCCGTTCGCGACTTGCGTGTAGCTATCAATGGTCAAACGAAGTCTGATGAGAATTCACTGAATGATAGCTTGAAACATGTGCAGATGACAGGTGAAAAAGCAAAGCCGTGCTGCTTCTTTATTATACCTGTTTTTGTTTCCAAGTCACAAGTTTAAATTTTCCAGTGCCCCTTATGAGCAACCCTCATGAGCTGGTTTTGCAATTTAGCTTCTTAAGCTGCTCTTTCTGCATTTAGCTGCTTTCCATGCTCATTTTCCATTTCCTTTTATCCTGATATCACTTTCATGTCTAGGAGAAACTTGTGCGCTGTATCTAAATCTGCCTTATTCTAGATGGAGTTCCTCCTCTACGACCTCCCTTGCCTGATGAGGACTTTCCTCCACCTCGTCCTCCTCCTCCTGAAACAGATGATGAAGATGAAACATTTTCTACTGCTCCCCTTTCAAACCAACCGATTATGGTAGGATGATTTATAGCATTCATCTGGAAGTTTTTGTATATTTAACTTGAAGATTGCTGCTCATGGTCTGCATCGTGAAGTTCGTCAATGGAGTAGCAAAGACAATGAAATCATTGCTGCAGCGAAAAAGATGGCCCTTTTGATGGCACGCCTCTCACAACTAGTGAGGGGTGAAGGTGGAACCAAGCGAGATCTAATTGCCTGCGCAAAATCCATTGCCGAAGCATCCAATGAAGTAACCAGGTTGGCCAAAGAGCTTGCTCGTGAATGTACAGACAAACGCATGAGGACGGTAAAGCCATCTGCTTCCATCTTGGCATTATTTTCCCCCGATTTTCTCTTCAGAACTTGTTGCAAGTGTGCGAACGGATCCCCACAATAGGGACGCAGCTGAATATACTGTCCACAGTGAAGGCCACTATGTTGGGTGCTCAGGGTGAGTATTGATGAAGGGGTTTCTTACATGCGGTTTTTTGTTTTTCTTTCACCGGGTGATATTTTCACGGAGCATTTCAGAGAACATCCCTTATCATCCGGATGGCGAGATTTGTGGTGGTAAATAGGGATGGGGAAATGTGGGTCAGCTTGTTGCATGTTCTGAAAATTTATCTAATGTTGCTTCAATACCATACGTTAATATTAATTGCTTGTAGGTGAGCTTGGCTAGCATCCACTAAAATAAGCATGAATTAACAATCGTTTTTTTTTTTGTCTTTTGTTTTGTTTTTGTTTTTTCAATTCATAGTGGGGTGGAAACGGTATTCCTTGTTTCTGGCAGGAGTGGGATGATCAGCGGAAATCTTCTTCCAGGTACTGAGGAAGACCAAGAAGCCACTGACATGCTGGTCGGGAATGCCCAGAATCTGATGCAGTCTGTGAAGGAAACCGTCCGTGTGGCCGTGGCAGCATCAATTAAAATGAGAACTGATGCGGGTATACGTCTGCGTTGGGTACGCAAGAAACCCTGGTACCAGTTCTGAGCTCGGCAAGAACACGCGTTGTCCTTCAGTAGAAGCAAACAAACAGTCTTGTACTCAGTTGCAGCCGCGCCCCTATTGCCACTAACGAGCAATTACCACCTAAATCATGTATTAGCTTTAGCCTAGTTTTTTTTATTTCAATTGTACAATTAATATACTACACTTCAAGTACTGATCAAGTGGAACGCAACTCATCAGGATTGTCGTTTTTATTTCACGTTTCCAAGGTATCTCAGCTCCCAAAAAGTCTCCTTATAAGACGAGGTATCGCATACGCTTGAAAGTAGTTGGCATTCCCTAATGGAGGTTTTGTTATACATGTTGTATTTTTGAGCGCGGTCATTTTCTTCCCCTTGACCCCCTTGCATTGGGTATACAAATAGCCTTATCACGTTGGACTGTACGGAATGAGTTTGATAGAAAAATTTTGTACTGCGGCCTGCCACTGACAGCTAACGTAGGCTTTTCGAATGCATCGCAGGAGGGACTCGGGGTATCCGGTTTCCACGTCTTGCAATGTTGTGTTACACCCTCCTTACGTGTTTCATGTTTGTTTGTATGTTTGTTTTTCTTTTCAAGTTGCTTTATTTGAATGGTGTGATTTCCTTGCAGATGAAATCTATGCTTTAGGAAGTAAAATTAAAAGGAATCACATAACCAGCGGCAAGCGTGTTTTCTGTCCATGTGAAACGACTGGATGAGGAAGAGTATTTCGAAATCAGTCCAGTTGTCGTGAGTGCTTTTCAGTTTAGACATCGACGACTGTGGAGTGCATCTGGCTCCTCACGAAATTTTTGTGATGTTTCCAGGAAATTTGTTTGCCATTATTTGTTGGAATGTCGAGCGCAGTCTGTCATTGTTTTTTTGTGATTGACAGCTGAAGTTTTAAACTCTAATAATCCGCTTTCTTGTTTTGTCTTAATTATGAGTTCGTATTCCTTATGTGATGAAGTTAATAAAATGTCATCAGTGTTGATTTCTGTTGTTCTATTATTTGTGGTTCTCATAATTTTCAAACCATCCGTGTTCTGCGGGAGCGATGCCTCAACTTTGCATCCGCCATCCTCCGGTCAATTGCAAGTAAATTAAGAGTCACTCCTCCTTTTCAGGCCAATAATCCATTTAAACTTCATGATCTCCCAGCTTCGTATATGGTTGCCATGAGAGTTCTCATCACACCAATTTGCCTCTTTGGGTCATTTGGATCTTCATGCGGGACTGCATGCCTCCACCCTCCTCTTCCCACTGGATAAACCGTCTCGCATCGAAGTCCTTGACTTCTCCCTTTTTATATATATATATATATATATATATCAGTCATTCCGAGCCTTATATGCTGTGGAGTACATGAGGAAAAAATTTCATAAGAAGTCATGATCTCAGTGTTACAAATGCCTCACACAGCAGGAAACGGTCGGTGTTTCAGTTGGGATGTATGAGATTTGCAGATTCCACTGTGATTGGAAAAGCAAAGACTCATTCCGTGAGAATTATCACGTAGAGTCACGTTCTTTCTCTTACCAAGGGAGCTTCCATGAGAGTTTTGCGACGGTAAATTCCGACTTTGAAGTAATCCCTCAATACGACGTTTCATCTTACACATTCTGTAAAGAGTCTTTGGAATTTTCCAGAATGGAAGAGCTTGCTACTGCTGTTTCTCTAGAATAGTGAGACGGAGTAGCAGCGAGCTCTCTCCCATACTCAAGAAAGGCTCGAGGTTTACACTTGAAAGATTCAGCTTCTAGTCAGAAAACAGATTTCTTTGGCAATCATCAACAATCGAAGCAAAAAACTGGATCGGAGTCTGGGTACAAGCTTGTGCATCTCTTATTTTGTTTTAATTCATCTTTCTATCTACACGTCAAATGAAAGAATCCTTCACCTTGCTTTTCGTGCTTATGGAGTTTTTTTTTTTTTTTTTTTTGACATTATCCAATGTACAACTCTCCATACAACCTATATTTTGAAGTTTGTTTCTTGTGTTTCATCCTAAGAAAGTTAGACATTAGTGTGGACATTATAAGTGTAAGGCGGGTGTTCAAGTATGTTATAAAAGAAATGCTTACTCCTGTCCTTCATCGTCTTTTCCCATACTGCCGATTGGGCTGAGAGGTGATTCTCTCCAAACATCGAAGCAAAACCCATTGAGCTTAGATCCATGTACACTTGATCAGCAAAAGTGGTCTTGGGTGACCACAGCGACGAAGAGCTGCCTTTCGGCTAGGAAACCGATATGCACCTGAAACTCTATCCAGAAAGTGTGCTAAGAGCGATGCTCTTAATGCATGTAGATGGCTCGACCGACCAGCGCACTGGTCAAAAAGCTCAAGGCACATTTTACAGGTTTCAGGAAATGGTAAAATTCTTGCTAACTGTTCTTTTGCATACAAGGAATCCAATACTGCAGAAGCAGTAAATCGGTTCTTGTTATTGGTGGTGAAGTTTTTATCAGTTGCGATTGATGACATTCATCCTTATCCTAAACAAACCGGAAGAGATTCGTTTCAGATTGAATCTGCTGCACGGTGGGCGGGTTTTGTGCGTTATCGAAGTGTTCTGTGGATAGATGCTTTCATCTCGTTGTTCGGAATCGGGCTGTATCTAATAGAAAATTTGAAATAAGATGCACTTGTTTTACGTTACATTTCAAAACATAATAACATGATTACTCTATAAAAATTCTTGACCCACTCAAATAGGGATCCAGCCAAAATATATATGCTGTGCTATGTAATTGGTTGTAGGTTTATATGTAACCATGAGAAAAACACAAATGTCTCGATTCTGCCATTACATTCTCTTCAAGGAAAAACGATCCTAAGATTTCTTAGGAAGCCATTTGGAACCCAGCTATTATCTTCATAGACTCCGAGCTTCGTCGATCTGTGGAAAGCAACTGAAACGGTATTCATTTCACACAGAAATCAACCACTAATGGAAACAGCATACGATTTCACTAAGCATGCTCTGCAAATGCAAAACTCGTGTACCTAAAGAGTGTACGGCCTTCATCCATAGCATCCACTTGGCAGTCTGCGAGGTCTCCTGCACTTGTTTTTGCATATCCTGGTTTGTCAAGCACAGCAACCTAGAAAGAGTTGAAGTGATCTTTGGGAACTGGTAGCATACTCTGCTTCTTCTCTTTTCTCAAAGGATGATCGAGATCTTCCCGAACCTCCGTCGCATATTTCGTCTCAGTGGTTCATACCACGAGCCTTTCGATGACTAAACTCCTCTAGTTCCTTTCCTCACTGTTCTGATATCTTGTTCTCACTTCTCAATATGGGATCATATCCACGAAATCACTAACACAATCCACGCTGTCGCTGCGTCACGGAACAGATTTTCTCCATATTTGCTGTAAAGAATTGCTTACAAATGAGATGTGCTGCCTTATGATGTCATTCAGCAGCGTTTCGTGTTTCTCCTGCAAATTCTTTTGCAGCAAAAACACAGGTTATGTTGAGTCACGTGCTATGCCAGCGTTTTTTGTTTTCAATTTTGTGGACACTTATAGTGAGCAAACGTTTTGATGGGGTAGCTGCACAAGCTCAATTCACTCAATTTTTCTGTTAGGTATAGAATTGACATTGTCATCCCCCTCCCTTTTTTTTTCTTCAATATTCTACATGCAATTGCAGTTTTGATGATGATACCTCCGAAAAACCCTCCATGACAACGTGCTATTTCTGGTTATGTATTATTTCTAGTCGCTTGTTTACAATAAACCTTGAACAGAGTCCTTACCTCCAACTGTTCGATGCAGTTCATCCACAATTGTCATTTTGTCATTTAAACAACAAATAGCACGTCTTTCAAGTATAGGAATCTCTATTAATATTCTGTTCGATATATGAAATATATTAATTTCACAATAATTGGGAATTAAGTCCATTTTAGAAAGCATATTATGATTTTTATTTTACCTTTTTGTAGAGAATACCTTTAGAATAGACTTTCAGTTACATGCCATCACACAACCTAAGTAGAAGCCACAATAAATATGGAGGAATCCTTCATATAAGTGTTTCTCAGTTGAAGATTTTTGATTTATTTTGAATCAGTTCTTCATTGGTGAGAACAGGATGACAGGAAATAAAGAAACTCAAAAAAACTCTAAAGTATTCGAAGTAGATGTGGTATGAGCTCTGGAAAATCTGTGATTAGTCATAAAATTCAAATGACACTAGAAACATTCAACAGACTTTAAGAAAGTTTGCCGATTTTTACATCTAGATGCTTTCTATGGTGAATACAAAGTTTCCGATGAGTGTTTCGATAAGTGTTCTTCGATGCAAAAGTGTGCAACATCAACTTTTGATGTTCATTCAGAGTTGTTATTTGGGATAACTGCAGCTTAAAAGTCCACAGAATCATCGTTCAATTCAAGATATAGAGGAATTGTCAAAAAAATAATCTATGAAATTTGGTCTTCGTAAGGGAATTTCAGTTCTCACTCTCTCTCTCTCTCTTTTTTTGGGGGGGAGGGAAACATACATTTATAGACAACTTAAAAGCTTTCATCCAAATTCGTTGGTCCATGGACCACAACAACTTTAGCTTTCCTTGGCGGAACCTAATGGAAGACAAAATTATCTGCTTGTCGGTTTTCATTTATTTATTTATTTATTTTTGATTAGTAGGTATAAGGAGGATCATTGGCGAAAGCACGATGGTTAATTCGTCAAAAACTTCTTTCTCCATCTTCGATGCCTCCTTCCATCACAAGGCTACGGCAGAAATAGTGCATGAAGGATCGCAGGGAACCCCGCGCGTTGCCCAAACCAAGAAGAACTCGTCCTCTCCCACACGCAAGGAGCAGCACTGACAGGGAGGGTGGACTGGGCCTCCTTACGTTGAAGCGCATGTAGCTTCTGCTCCGGTTCAGGGCTGTCCTGGAAGCCAAACTGTGGAACACTCCTTGGTGCGCTCCGGCACGCCTCCTGGCCCAATCAGCAACAGCTGCTACGGACTCTCGTCGATCCTCGATACCGCAGCCAAAGACATTGCGGCCTTCAGCTGCGTCGTGTGGCTGCTGTGCTTCAGAAGAACGCCTGGATCTCCTGTCTCCCCGCGAACTACAGCTCCTGGCTGCGGGAGTCGGTTTTTTCATGGGGAAAGATCCACTTTCCGAGCGACGCTGACGACACCTGCCTCCGGAGAGGGAGGTACGCTCGCCTGACCCCGCAGGAGATCGTTCAGAACCCACAGCATCGTCTATGGGCCTCATTTACCCCCTTGTCCCAGTACTGCCCTCTTTGGAAAACGTTAGGGACAGCGATGGTCCAGCAAAGTAGGAAGTGACCTGCCTCATCGATGGCAGGAAGAAACAGCTACACGCGTGGACATCTCGGCAGCTAGCAGACTCTGCAACCCCGGGTGTCCTGCCAAAAGGACTCTTACGCTGGGTCGAGCTGCTCGTGCTACCTCCGGAGGAGCTGAAGTGACCCCCAGAGTGTTGCAACAGTGCACCCTCCCCATGAAGTGGCAGGAGGTGTCATTGCTCATGTTGCATTGGGGAATCCCATGCAAATCACGCCTCTCTCACTGGACACTTGGTAGTATGGATGCCCTCTGAGAAAGATGCTGGGAGAAAGAGACTTTGCCGCATCTTCTCTTGGACTGCACCGCCCTCCGACCCCTTTGGATCTATCGACCATCTTGAATATTCAAGGAGGCGGCCCCAGGGACATTTTGGGGTTCCTCCTTTCGCGTGCCGATCTGACTCTAGCAGCGTCCATAGCAGTACTTTGCTGTATTCGCGGAATCGTGGCGGCTTGGAACGCATCCAGAAGAGGATGGCATCACTGCCATTCTGGCAGTGATGCCATCCACTGGACTTCGATCTTTTTGGAGACCTCATCTAGACGGCCCCACCTGGGCATGAAAGGACTCATCTTGTTGGTATCCTAAACAGGATCTAGAGAACGTATCCGGGCGAACAGTGATCCCTTCCTCGTCCTCCCCTTCCCAAGAACATTTCCCTTCCCCTTGGTTTTACTTTTTGTTTCATTTTGTTGGTTTGTTCCCTTCCTTTTCGCCGCAGAATGGACCTCGCCAGTCTTTGGACCGATGAAACTTTTGGTTTTATATTTAAATATTAATTTTTAGTAAGCTATTATTCATAAAATAGAATTAGGTACTGTAATATAAATAGTGGATATTAAAAAGTAAGGAGGAAGACTTATGACCGACAAGTTGCTGTGACGTGGTGAACTGGAAGATTCAGCACAGAAAAAATCTTATGAACAGTATTCTTGGAATAAATGCCCCGACAAATCCGTGTGAGAAGGGGCAGCACTCATGGACGCGCGCCGACCCGGCGCCGGAGTGGCTGCGCAGGCGAAGGGAACGTTTGGACACGGGCCGAGTTTTCCTGATTGCCACGGTTCTTTAACCACTAATTACGAAAAACACTCATTCGCTGTGGCACACATAGAGCCTATCTTTACACCAATTGTCCAGTTAGCAAATGTGTATTCTTTGCATGTAAGAAATGTATAGCCCAGTTTGGAGTTATGAATAGAAAGTTGGCGTGTCGAATTGGGTGCATTGGTGTTCGTGGTACACCATTGCAGGAAAGGTCGATTTTGTTTTCTCCACTGTTTGCACGTTTTTGTCGAGTATCATTCATGGGACAAAGTAATAAAAGATTCTCGGGTTTCCATGTATGTAGTTATTTTCTCCATCGTGGTACGTGGTACTATTCTACTAGACGAATCTTTAGTGGGGGGGGGCTGCATTTAAGGATGGAGCTTTCCTGATGATTATTTGGGTCGAAATTCGAAAATAGACCAGCAATAGCCTTGTTATTGTGCATACATGCAGAACATCTGCAGAGCTGGTTATAAAATTTGATGATTTGTCGAAATGCTTTAAACATAAAACATGTTTCGTATGTGTATCATGTGCATCAATATTTTTTGCTGTGTGAAGAAAGCATCTTTGTGTGAATACTTGTCTGAATGCTGATTCAAACCAAATGTATTGATTACAATGTTTGCTTACCTAGGTGTTAGATGGAAACGCAGTGCCACATGAAAATGGGAATTCTGTTTGATGTTGTCTTATATTTCTGATTTGATACATGATTTTTGCAGTTTGAAAAATATACTCGGCCCTCAAACACTTGGGCAATAGGCCACCAATAATAATTTGGTTAATGCAATAAGTCAATGCATAAATTTTTAAGTCTTAATTCTAAAAGCAGATTTCAACACACAAACAATGTATTTGGAATACTTTTGATTGGAGTTGGAGTTGTTACATTATATTCCCAATTTAAGGTGTGTTCCTTTTTTTGATTTGCAACTGAAATATAAGCTGGACTCAGTAGAACTTAAAATTAGAAAAATTCCTCATTCTTATTGTTGAGATGCTTTCTTAAATCCTGTATCTCTTTAAGGTATCTAATACAGTCGTTATAATTTCAGGTTTCAGTATTTCCTGACCTAACTGAAGAATCAAAAGACTTCAGACCATCTGTAAATTCTGCACTCCGAAATAAGTCAGTTTTTAAGATGCATTTTTTTTTTTTTATGTTATTTATATATCTACAGAATTTGCCAATACTCTCCAATAGATGCTGTTTACACTTGGGTGAATGGAAGTGATCCAGTATTTCAGCAGAAATTGATTTTTTTTAAATATCATGCTACTAAGTCAAAGTTGAAACACATTTTGAAATCCAAACATTGCGTGAATTGCATTCTGTCAAATTATCTTGTGATTCAGTAAGTATAATTTGAATTAATTATCGACATTTACAGAAAATGCTAAATTTCCTTTATGGTGCATGCCAAAATAAGGTTCACCACCACAATCAAAACCTCTGAAATTGATTATTGATAAGCCCAGTTTAGGAAATGTGATATATTATTAAATGCTGCTTTGTCTGAAAATAAAGCATAAAATATTTTTAATGTAATTGCACATGATATCATTCAAAAAGTTTTCTTTGATGTTTTCCTCAATTTTATTTTTCATGATGATGCATTCAAAATATCTTTAAAAATCATAAGATGTTTTCTTTGCTCTATTGTATGTTTTTTGAACTGAAATATATTTTAGATTTAATTTAATTTAATAAACTTTAGAATGTTATGTAGACTGTTTATTCAGTAGGCATGATAGAGTCATTTTTTAATGGATCTATATCTTGTTTTTAATCTTTGAATGAGTTTTTAGGTTCTCAAAATTATTACCATTTGTTGCTGAATTGTTGAATAATGCAACTAAAGTTTTGAATTTGGACAAGATAGAAGAATTTGAGGTCTCAGAAGTTACTCAAAGTTGGGTTGTATATGCATATTATAGTAAACTGGAAAATGTGATCATTTCATTGTACCACCTGTTGCATAATGTACCAAATGTTTCTGTCTCTCTAGTTTATTGGACAACAGGTTTGTTGAAATTTGAGGGGCAAGCAATTTGCCATTCCCATAACTTTTTGATTTATTTGAGTTTTCCATAATAGGAGAACATCCATCAGTAGTGATTCCAAGTTTGCAGCATGCCATCATGTTGACAAGTAAATCCGATTTGTTAAATAAAAAGTCATTGCTGGAAGTAATGCCCAAATATGTGCATGCAGCTATGACGGTTTTCCACTGCTATGACAGTAGGACTTGCATTCTGATTCTTAGATCATCACATGCAAGGAATCAATTGCCAAAAGTAAGGAATCTTGAACAAAAGTATTTGTTGTATCGGTTTTTAATCTGTCAGTTTAACTTTGTGTCTCCTTAGCATCTCAATTTCACTCTAAAAGAGGACCAAATTTCCATGTTTGCAGCTCATTTTTTAGTAAAGATCTTACCTGATATTTCATTAGAAGACAAACTGCACATTTCTCGGTTTGCAGATCATGAGGTTTGAATATAGAAGTGCAACAACATATTTCTCTTGTAGGAACTCAAATATTCACTTCGTTCCTTGGAAAAAAATGCACCTTGGATACGGCACATTTTTTTGGTAACTGATGGTCAAATTCCTCATTGGCTTGATCTTAATAACCCTAAAATCACCATTGTTACACATGAAGAACTCTTTCAGAATTCATCTTGGTTGCCTACTTTTAACAGTGCTGCCATTGAAACTCAGCTACATAAGTGAGTTTGATTGATCAGTTTTTTTTGTACGAGTTTCAAAGAATTCCTTTGCTCTCAGATAAATTTTTATATTTGAATGATGATACTATGTTTGGCAAGCCAGTGTGGCCAGATGACTTCTATTCTCCCATCACAGGACAAAAAATCTACTTAGCTTGGCCAGTGCCAGATTGTCAAGAAGGATGTCCTGCATCTTGGATCCATGATGGATATTGTGATACAGCTTGCAATAACTCTCCATGCTTTTGGGATGGTGGGGATTGTGAGGCAAAAATTCATTTGGATGTGTTTACTGATAAGATTGATCATTCTAATGAATGCATTTCTGGATGTTCTCTGGATTGGATAGGTGATCAGAACTGTGATCAGGTAATCAGGAAGAAAAAAATCGAGCATTTTACATTTTTATCCAGAGTTGTAATGTACAAGAGTGTGCTTTTGATGCTGGAGACTGTGGATATTCTCTGTTTTTTTTGTTGTATTTTATTGATTTCGATCCTACTATTTTGCAATACTACATACCTATTGGTAGGTGTTTGTTTTATATTTTTTTAATCAATTTTGATTAATTTTAATTTAATTAATGTGACATATTTTATTTATAATTATAGGTGAAACAGTTGTCATAGTGAACTTCACCTCTGCTTGGACTGTTTCTCCAACTTCACTTACTGGGTACTATGAGAGCACAAATTCTTTGAAGACGGCTGTGCTGCTTGTTGACTCAAAGCTGCTTGTTCTTCTTTTGAATTCTGAACATCCTGCATCAATCTTTGTTCATCTCAGTGGGCATGCTCAGTTTCCATTTTATGTAAGCACACTTATAATAGAATGAATTGAATGTTGGTTAAGATTTCTTTCAGAATAGAATCACATGCTAAAATTTCCAATCAACATAAAAGAAAAAAGGAAAATCCGAATCTTACAATTTCGCCTTTAAGATTTGTAATTCAGGCAAATCCCCAAATCCAAAAGCAGTCATCTATTGAAATACAGCTGCTATCACTACTATCTAATGTGAATATGAGTTCATCAAACTTGCCTAGCTCAGTTATGTTGCATATTGCACACTTCCAACAAGAACTGAATCTTGGTTATCTTACTCCAAAGGGTTTTCTCCAGAAAAGAAGCAAAGTTATCCTCACTTATTTGTACAATGCAACAAATTGGAAAAAGTCTGATTTGGTCTTTCATAGCAATGTTTCTGAGACAATGTTCTGGAGTACATGGGCTACAAGACAAAAAGATCATTTGAACCATGGTTTTAAATCAAATTTTAGCAACATTCGAAAACCAAGTAGACAGCTCTTAGATGTGTACAGCGATAGCTTGCAACATGCTAATAGACTACTAAATGCAGAATACGGATTGCAGTCTCGACGTGCTCCAGCACACATGCCTCATCTTATTGATAAGCTCATGATGATGGAACTTTACAACAGGTACTTAATGATGTTGTGTTTGTAGATTTTTCATCATGTCACTTTAGATTTGAGCACCAATTTCAGCAGACAGCCTCTCATCAGATACGTGCCAGTGATGATCTACAGTTTGCATTTGTGTACATGTATTATATAATGAGTGAAAACTTGCCATTTGATCTGCAAGCTGCGTTTGCCAATGTTGATAATGATGGTTCTGGGTTTGTAAAGTGTGCATGCATATAATGCAATTTATTGATTTTTACGTCTTGTAGAGAATGGTCCAAGGAAGAAGTATACACTTTCTTGATTCAGTTGTATGGTGTGCCTTTGTCTGCACAGGTTTTGGAGCAGTTCAATCTTCTGATTGAACAATGTCGTGCCAACAGCAGCATGGTAGAGTACAGTACATTGATTGCACACAAGGAAGAAATGTTTTCATTTTTATAGAAAAATATTACAATAGATTTTATAGTGCAGTGTAAACCATTACACAATTTGGTTCATCAGCATGCTGGACCAAAGAAGAAGTTCCCCTTTCAAATATCGGATGAATCATCAGTTTCTTTCAAGATGCTTACTTCTAATTGGACTTCTGTGAGAATTCATTTAGATGAAGTACGTCAATCACCAAGGTAACTGTGCATTATCTGATGATGATGGGCATTTGTGTGCAGAAAATTCATTTGTTTTAATGATGATATGGATGCAAACAAAGGAGAAGAGAACATGAAGATCAAATTCGCATTAATTGAATTTTATGAATCCCTTTTTCCAAATCAGTCTGAGTTTGAACTTCCAATTCATTTAAGGAATCGCTACTCATATATTCAAGATTTCCATTTATGGAATACTCACCAAAAATGCCTTCAGGCAGTGATCGTATTCTGCATCACTTGTTTGACACTTATCAGCTGCATCACTGTTTGCATGGCTAAGATAAAGTGCATGTATTATTTATGATCAGTTTGTGAATAAAGTTCTTAAAGGATTGTGAAGATAACTATCATGCTAATGTTTTGGGGAACAGTATTCCTTCAAAAGATGAGTACGCGATAATGCAAGATAATTATCATGCACTTTACATATTAATTCTTTAGAATGATGAAAAGCTATTTTAAAAGTATGCACATACCGAGTAAAGTCGGCATTAAGTCAAATGTTAATTTTTAGAACGAATGTTTGTTTTCAGCTGTAACTTTTCTATAGAAATTCTTTTAAAAGGGATGGGGAAATTTCCTGAATAGTGCAAACGGAACGCTGCTTAAGATTTAAGTGACTTTACATTCTTGTGCAAACCCTAAACCGCTGGTACATCCCAGGTCGATTTTCGCCATGAAATCGACCATTTTAAAATTTTTAATATTTTCAAATGGTCCGTGAACTTACAAATTCGCACGAACGATCGCCCCCTTCCCGGCTTACTTTCCCAGTCAAGTGCAGGCAAAGCACTTTGTGAAGTGCACTTATTAAAGTTCTCACTAAGAAACATGCCATTTGGATTAAGCGTCCACATTATATATAATGCAAAAACTTTAGCTTTTCATAATTTTCTTGGCAACTTTTTCTATGAAATCAGAGCTATGTTGCACCTACATTAACAGAATCATATCAGGAAACGAAATCCTTTATTCCTGTTTTTTCCTCCACAAGAACGCAATTCTTTTTCATACGACGGAACTTATGCTTAGTAATGGAAAATATGTATCTTAAACCTAAAGACTTGAATATACCATGACATGTCCATTACAAAATCTACAAGGTATCCAAAACGCCTGCTTTCCACCTCTAGCTCCCAAACTATTTTCGTACACGTTCAGAGTTTCTCATTCAATATGTATATGCCTTCCAAGACAATAGAGTAATCAGAAAATGCTTGGGCCACCTACTGCGAGAATCTGGAATTCCACAATTCCAATGTGTGCTCTGGAAACTACTGATTGCAGTATGCTACAATTTTTCCCAGTCCATCAAAAGGCGAGGGGGTTTATTAAATCAACTTTGAAAAACAAAATCCTTAACTAGATAGAATAATACTTGAAAACATTATTTTATAAATAACGGAGAATCAAACTGGTCATAGATCCTAAGGGTCTCATGAGTGCAACTGGATGACTGGGCAGCATGTGGATGAAACTGGAAGCTGCATAGGAATACTGTCTTCCACTAGGGAAGATCACAACACTTGAAATACATTGCTTTCCAGATATTGCAACACTCAATATTCTCAGATTTCCAATCAGGAACAAGCTTTAGGAACTATACACACTGATTTGCTTAAATTATATTTAGATGAGCAGTCAAAATTCTCCAGGCGACATGTAACAGTTTAACGGGAATTGTGGATCATTTCGTCAACATTCGCACTTATAATTTGTGTAAACTAAAATCACTGATCATGGAATCAAGGTGTCTTTGCATGGAATAGAAGAATTTCTGAATGGCAATAAAACACTTCAAGAGCAAGTGGAAGCTGTGCAAGACGTTTGCGAATTCTGAAATCGCTCGTGGGTAATGAGCTCTCCACACTGCTCCAGCAAGCATAAGTGATTGTGCTAGTCCTTCATGAATGAAAACTGCTTTTTCTTATAAGCGTGTAAATGACCTAGTATGCCGAGCTTCCTGTCGCCCAACTCTCGCAACAACCACTTTATCTTTATCTTTGGTTTGAGTTTTCCAAGTACGTCCTGGTGCTTTTGTTTGCCTACTGGATTCTGAGGAATGAAAAGGGGATGTTCTACAGGAACCATACAAATTGCTAGATGTGACTGAAATTGACATAAGTCATGTCTGCATGAATTCAAAGTTACCTCTGGAATTTTCTCTTCGTTGATAAGTAAAGGTTGCAGCATATCGAGATCTGTCTGTTGGGAACTGTCTCCCACCACGACCCCTTTGTCTAAGCAACCCATCCTGTAACAATCCTTATGTAACAACAATTCAGCAAAATTACACACTTTACATTAATTTTGATTGTTATTACTTATGTCCATTCACTTAAAAGGAAAACAGATAGTTCATACACAATAGGAGCATTATTTCAACACCTACATTTCTACGTTTGGAATTAAAACCATAAGCAATTGCAATGATTTCCCAAAACCTACAGAGGAGAATGTGAACCCATAACAAGAACAGCAGGTTCTCATAGACCACACAATTCATCAACAAACATGCAGTCACAACTACTCAAAAGATCATGTTGCTACATTATTACTTCATATGATCCACTGATCACATCCCAAGAATCCTAAATTCAAGATTTCCAAGTTTTTCAGACCATGCATCAGTTGGATGGTCTAATTGATGCAGCTAGAAACAACTGTGCATAGTAGCAATATTTAAGATCCTCAGGTTCACCATCGAGTCTTACCCAAAATGGTACACATCTTCCTTTGGCGAAAAATGCACGTTCCTTTCATTTACTTCAGGGTGAAATTAGAAGTGATTGCTGCCTACTGAGATCAGAATGATCATACAGCATCACACTCACAAAGAACTGGTTGTGCCAATAAAGGAAAAAAATATTTACCTCAAAACTGCCAAACCACTTAAATCAACAAAGAAAAAACCACAAAAACAGGAAACAAAAGACAGCATCTCGCAGCAAAAGAACAGTACTATATTACTCAATGACTTCATGCAGAAAAAAAAATTAAGGAAAAAAAAATTACAATAGATACTGACAGTATGCGAATAAAAGAAAAATACATCCAAACCAGCATTAAGTCTGGTAAAATTTTATCTTTTCCAGACATGTAAGTATATAACATGCACTCAGTTTAAAAACCAAGGGAGGCAAAGTTTAGGAAAGTTTTACACTTGACACAATCTTACAAGTCCATTTCTCAAGCTGAAAAGTTCATCAGAAGCAATAAACAATTCATTAAAAATTCTTGAAAATGAAGGCTGTTTCTTTGCTTATTCTACATAGAAAGCAAACACAGAACTGGTCTTCATTTCACAAAAAAAAAGCAATGGGCTGCAATTAGTCCATGGCAAATGAGAAAAACATGAATCAGTTTTCAGACCACATTTGCTCCTCATACAGAATTATCAACTTAAAGCACATTCCTTTTCCTACAATTCCAAGAGACTGTAATTGTTGATCAGTAACTTTCATTCCAATACTCAAGACTAAGAATACTAAATTTTACCTTGATAGCACGTTTGGTTTGAGGATTGTAACCAGTTGGTCCAGTTGGTTGTTGCCCAGTGCTTTCTAAAGCTACAAAATCATCAACATGCATTGAAGGTGGACGGGAGGTATTAGGAGGACGGGAACGAAAAGAATCAGTACGCCCAACATGTAGCAGCCCTCGAATGAAACCCCTGCTGCGCTGTGTAGTAGCTAAGAAAAACCTCCTGCACTTTAGACAACATAAACACTCACAAGAGGTAGTTTTTTTTGTCTCTGAAAGTATGGATTTTTGATTATTGGAAAAAGGAAGTACTACAGATTTTGGAATAGTCTCTTCAGATTGCAACAATTCTGAAGCCTTTTGCAACTCTGTGGTCAGCTCCATGTCAGGAAAATACTTTTTTGAAACATCCAGAAGATTCATTGTTATCTGATCACCATCCTGATCAAATTCTTCCAAAGATGGAAGTGCTGACCAAAAATTTAGATCATTTGCATCCTCTATTTCAAACACTTGGCGATGGGAAAACTGTACTGACAAGGATTCTGGCAATACCAATAATGGTTCAATCAATTCTACACAAAACAAAGCTCAGGGCAAATTCATCCACAAAGCCTATGCATACCCCATTTTTCCGATGGGATAGACGCTTGTTTGAATAAAGCAATCAGATCATGCAAAGTGCTAGCCAGTCCTTCCAGAGATTCATCTATCTTTAGAATCTCCTACAATAATAGGATCTCATATTTCTGTTTTAACGAAGAACTGTCTCACCACAATCTTTTTGTAAACTTGCAAAAGAGAATGCTCTGGATTCCAGTTTATGATTCTGGCAACCTCTCCTATAGGAAGAGTCAGCGTTCTGCAAATAAAATAAATTTCGCATAAGAAAAAATCTACAAACCGTATAGGAACAGCTGGATCCACTGGATTATCTGGATTGTACAACAATTGCAGTATAGCCAGAAAAGTTGAAATGACAGACAAGCAGTCCGAGCTGTCTTTATTGAATTCCTTCAAAAGCTTCTCTATGACAACAGAGAAGATAGCTGGATTGTTTTGCAAACCTCTTTAAAACAAATGTTGACTGGAATTACTGAAAAGTACCCACCGAACAAGGAGGCAAAAGGTATAATCCGTATCAGTGAGAGTTTCTAAAATTCGTAGCGCCAATAGGATAGATGTAAAACTTCTTGAGCTATCACTTAAATGACTGAGTACAGCTGCTAACAACTGCTGCAAATGTTCTCGTGTGGGTAATCCATTGGCCAATACGTGTGCTGGACTTGATCCACCCAACACAATATCACAATCACACAAAGCTTGGAAAACAGTCAGAGTATTTTCCTAAAACATCATTAAATTCTTGAAAATATAGGAAAGAAATACCTGGATCTGATTCAAAAGAAGGCTATCTTTATCACTTTTACTGTTTAACTGTCCACAAAGGATTGGTATTAGTTCCATTAATTTTTCGTCTTGTTTGTTTCCACCTCGAAGCAACTGAAGTACAGCTGCTTTAACTGAGGGTGTTCCCAGCAAAGATGAAAAGAAGCTAAGAAGCTGCACCACTGCAAGATTTGGGGGCTGTTTGATGTTCACCAAAATAGCATCTAAGAGTGCACGTCCAATAAGGAGTGCAGTGGGTGCAGCGAGATCTGCAAGCTGGATACACACTCTACGAAGAAGCTGCAATAGTGGTGAATAACTGCTACAACCAAGGATAGCAATCATATGACTAAGGGAACCACTAATTCCATGCAAATGTGCTGACCACAGTTTCCTGTTATTTATTATTTTTGTGGTCTGATCTTTACTAAGACACTCGGGAGTATTAACTGGTAAAGGAAGTGGAAGCAATTCAGTCAAGACTTGCAAACCTGACCAAAATGCACATGGAATCGAGGTCACATACACCACCACTTCATGCAACATTCTAGTCCAAAGACTTTTCGTTAATACTTCTTCAGACTGAGACACATCAACAACTGGCTGTGTATATGACAAAAGAGTATCAATGACATCTTGCTGAATCTCCAAAGAAGAAGTGTACAAAAGCGATGATGAAGGAAAGATGGAAATTAGTGCATAAACATACAAAAGAGATCTGATGGCTGTGAGATCGGAAAATTCTGTAGAACGACACTGTATTGTGTAAGCAACCAAATATTTAAGTAGAGTCATGAGGGGATGAAGCAGACTGATCATGAGCATGCCATTTTGCCCTATACAATCACTGCTTCGAATTTGCGAGGTTGGATAAGCATCTTGCAGTTTGTTTAGGATATTCACAAATTCACTGACCATCCCATGATGAAACAGTTGCATAATAGCATACTTGTACTTCAACTCAATTTGTTGCTCATCTGAAGCTAAGTCTTTGCAAGGTTTGGCTACACTCAAATGCTTTAAAATTCTCAACGAAGTAATAAGCTGTCCAGGAAACTGCAGCACATTTTCCGCATGCTTTTTAATTATATCACAAAGTGAACTGATTCCGTCTACTGTGAAGTGTTCAGGAACCAAGCTGGGTTCCAGCCATGCTTCCAACTGCTTTAACTTGCTGTCTTCCTCTTTTGAACAAACTGCATGCAGACGTTGTCCAAATATCTCTAGATATTCTACTGCCTCCAAATACCTGACTGCTATAACCAGTATCTCAATTGCATAACCTCTAAAACAAAAGTCTGGTCACAAGCAATCCCCTTATCATTTACCTGCAAGCAGACTTTCTGCTCCATGATTCAGAATCTTCAACATAAGGTGTTTCCAAAAACTGCAAGATGCTCACAAGATTCTTCTCCAGTCCAACAACATGGACAACTGACAGCTTTCCCATTGGGGAAAAAGTCATGGTGTACAAATTGCTTAGGAAACCCAAAGCATCCATTTCATCATAAGGGTTTGGATGATTGCAATGAAACTCCAATAAGCCATCTATTTGCGCTAACGCCTGCATCCACGGAATACAGGTTCCACACTATTTTCAGCAAGGATCTACACACATACCTGAAGACAGTATACCATTTGCAAACCCAACTGATGTAGTAGGGAATCTTCTGAGCCTTCTCCTTCTTGCAGAAGAATACGAATTATCGTAACAGTAGCATCTAAGCATGAATAAAAAAACAGGAGTCCTTTCTGCGACTGCAAAAACTCAAGCAGAAATTCATAAATTGATGAGAGCAACATTGCATTGCTACGGGTAACAGGAAAGCTAAGCATCACAGCAAATGATTCTAAAAGATGGCTGGATTGGAAATGACTGAAAAGTCCTGGATATGCATCACAGCCAGATCGAGACAATTCAAACTGCGTTTGTAATGGGACGGCTCGGGGCGGTTGCCCAAGCAACAGGTCAGCATGTCTGTAAATTTTCAGCAACTGACGAACAAAAAGTTCAAGCTGTCCAATTTGTTCTGTAGGCTTTTCTGATGACCATTCACTATTACTTTTGGAAGCTGAATCCTCTGCATCATAATGATCTGTTAATTCTTCCAGAGTCTGACGCAGGTGGAACAAAATTTCATAAATGTGTGCTTTCTTGATAAGGGCACAAATTGCAACTTTGGCACGTGTTTGCTGGGGCTCAAGCAACATCGCAATCAACCGACAGTAAACTGTTGGTGCAGTATTGTTATATGCAAGCACAGGGCTATCAAGATCTTCCTGAAGGGATTGCAAAGAAACAATTCCAATGAAAAGTTCCATGCCCATTTTACTGCGCGTTGTCAGATCCAGAGCCCTTAATATACTTAACTTCAAGGAAAGTGCAACAAACTGCTGACAATAGAGTTCCAATAACTGGTTCTGCACATTTAAAAGCAACAGCTGACGCATCACTTCTGTACTGCAATTGCATAAAGCCTGCACCAGACGAATACCAATTTTGATATGCCTTGTTTTAAAGGCAGGCAAAGACTGCTGCAGTGCTTTATCGAAATCTAAGCCAGTTTGTGTCCACTTTAACAAAATGGTGACTATTTCTAAAGGAATACATCACAGATGTCAAACACCTTCAATAAACCTGTGCTTTGAGCTTGATGCAGGATGTGAGCTAAAGCTTGGGGAATAATATCCAGCACACCCTCAACTGCCTTCACCCATCTATCTGATATTTCTGGTTGGGAAAACTGCTCAGCTACATCTAACAAGTGAGCTGCTGCCTCATTACTGTTGTATCCTATATCACAACGAACAAGTTTGCGAGTTTCTTTCTCAAATGTAGTCAATGAAGGATCATTGAAAAACTATTAACACAACATCACACAACAGTTTACATGGGAGATGCCTTACAGTCAATGGTTGGAGATCAACAATGTATGGATTGAAAGCTTTCCAAACTTCCTCCCACTCTTCATTGAACTCAAAGTCCAGTTCCATGGCAGGCTTCATTCAAATGTGAAACCAAATCAACATTAACAAAATAATCACCTGTTGATCATCGTCCATAGCTTCCTCATCACTTAAAATTTCTTCAAATTCTCCAGCTGAAGTCTGCTTTTCTATGTGCTGCACATCATTCTTTCTGTTTTCAATGTCCATTTCTTCGGGAATTTCTTCATCCGAAATGGCTTCTACATCACCAGGTAAAGGCTGAAATGCAGCACCTACGAATATTTCAACAGTTAGCCAAATCTCCAAGGTAAACATACCATGCTGCTCTTACTATCATTGTACACATGGGGTTCTTACCTTTACCTTCTTGCAAATTATTCATCTCCTTGGCAGTAGATGGTTGCAAAAATTCTTCACTGTCTTTTGAAGTAGTCTTACTCCACTTATAGTCTTTGCTCAACTGATTCTCAGTACTTTCTTTCACACTATCATCAGAACTCTTCTCAAGAAAAAAGTAATCCACTTTCTCTTTCGAAAATCCCTTTTTAACAGATGTCTTTGGCATGCCTTCAATACCAGACTGTGCAGAATCTTGGGGTTTATGCAAACATTTCTCATTAGTGGAATTCACAACTTTTTTGAGTCTTGTGTCCACTGCATTCTGGTATGGTGATTCTGAATCTTTTCGCAATTTATCAAAATGGTCTTTTTCATTTAGAAAGCTATCAGAAGCACTGACTCCTCCATTTCTGCACATAGCAGAGTTCACCAACAATTTACTTTCTTGAGGATACCAGTCAATGTTATCAGTTGGCCTTTTTTTGAAATCCTTGATTTCGTTTTTAACGAATTCCCCTGAATCTACTTCTGGCAACTGATGCCAAGAACTTGGCATTTCTTTAAAGGTATCAATAACCTTGAAAGAAACCACACATTAATGCATTCCACCAAGTTTATACAAGTGTCTTTGAGGTACTTGTACCAGCTAGTCTTTTACCTTGGACTCATAACCATATGAAGCTGATTTTTCTTCAGATAATCCAGGGCACAGAGGTGCACCTTGCATTTCTTTAATTTCAAATAAAGGTGTTATTTTAGTTACTATGCCATACAATGCTAATGTAATTGTAGTATACCAACCACGAAGCACCAGACCATCTGTGGGAATCTGATCAAAATGAAAGTTTCGATCATTTAAGTACACTTTAATGAAACCAAAAACCTTTTGTTCACAGGTCATTTGGATATTAGCATTCTGGCGATATTCAAATGAGCCTAAATTCTCAAATGTGGATGCTCCAGGTTTACTCAAATCATTAACAAAAAATTCCAATTGGAACTGCGAAGGATTTGTAGCACTACAATTGTCATGTGTTACTTCCAGTCAACCAAAATACAATTTACCCCAAGCGAACACCTCCTGGAAAGTCAGCATGGACTTTAGCACCCAGAGGTATAACTCTGATTTCAGTTAAGCATACAGGACGAGGAAACTGGACAAGATCTAAGTTTAACTCCTGGAAAGTAAATGAAGAAGCACTGATTGAATGACTTAAGCTATTAACCTCATGATTATCATGTGCAAATGTATCAAAGAAAAGCAATTCAACAGTTTCTGTCATCCTTCTTGTGACTCGATGATCTGCTTCCTATGTTCTTCAAAAAGATAACTATTCTTCAGTAATTGTCCTTCAGAAGGACAACAAAAAGGCAATTTTTCTCAGCTGCACAATTCTTTTCAACAGGGAACTAGGGAAGCAAAGCAATTACGATGACAATCTAAAAGTACATTGAATTGCATAAATGACTCTGCAAAGGTACGAAGATTTGTACCAAGAAAAAATAATTTTAAACACCTAATTCAAAACCTTACTGAACTGGTAGTGATGAAATCATTCCCAGCTCAGTAAGGATGTGCATGATGAAAACCCAGTTCCAAGCTCCATACTATTGCATAAACGCAATTTATGCTCCCAAACAAACTGGATTAATCTAGAATCTGCTGAGTCATTAAAGGAAGTCAGGAATACTATAAACAAACATGAAAGGAATACATTCAGAAAAATACCTACAACATTCCAAAGGAGAAAACATGCTGCACGTATTTTCCTTGATAACCACAACAAACAATAGTGAGTCATTGCAAATGGCGTCAAGACAGACGAAAAACAATAAAACAGGAAAGAATCATCATGGAATCATAATTTTTGCAATGGCCAAATGAGATCAAATTGTGGCTAAAGTTTGTCTAAGAATATGCATTGGTGCTTGAAAACATGATAACACGAATTTTAACCGTTGCAATTATCGATCTGACACCAAAATTACCTATCTGAAATCACCAAAACACTCTGAAACTATTTTGAAGAATAGAAAAACGGACATAAACAAGAAACAAATGTATGATATGGATGATTTCATGGCATGGTTGATGGGGAAGCACCTTTATTTTCTACCGCATGTAATGCAATCCAATACAGAAATGCTAACACATACCCCCACTTTCCAAAACAAAAAACATCACTGCACACGAAACTAGGCAGTTTCCTTAACTTACAAAAAAATGCATCACACGATCTCTTTCCTTTACAATATCTCCTCATGACATAAATACTAGCACTACGTGAGGAACATATAATTTTTCAAATTACTGTTTGTTACTTGTTACTTGAATTCCATATGTAAACCTTTTTGATACTTTTCGAAACTTGTAAGGAACCAAGGTTTCGCATAGTCAGAGCTCTCAACATAACATTGTCGCATTTCCATATTGCATGCTTTTTCGTGAAAACCCACACATCACACCATTATGCAGATACCAAAAACAATGCAATAAATCACGGAATTCCTCAATCACTTGAATGAATAATTTATTATATACTGATCATGAGGTGAAGTTCAAATAGACGGCAATGCATTGATAAATGGAGATCCGGTTTCATCTCTGCATGTACTGAGCCTATGCGTTCGTGAGCCTCCCTTTGGAATTGTTGTTATAGTATCGAGTTACTGAAATTCGACTATTTGGAAGATTCCTGTGTGGTCCCTGTGTGTTCTGTGGATCCATTGTTCCGTTATGATGGAATGGGGAACAAGCAGGGAATGTCCAGGGTCATGCCGACGTGCCAAAGTTCTTTGCTCTTGACTGGCTGATGTTAAACAGTTAAATGGGATAAGAGTTTGTTCTCTGTGAGGTCTTTGACATTAAGACCGTTAGCAAGACACTAGAGCTTTGCATTTATTTAGAATATTCCCTGTGAGCAGTATATGGCCAATCACTGCACTTTTCCGTAGAATGCAGGAACAGTCTAACGTCCATGAACGGGATCTCCTACCCTCTTGGTTTCAGCTGGGTACCATCTACCTCCCTGAGACAAAAAAAATCTCCATTTCAACCATGGTCTTTACGTCGTTTATAGAAAGTTTCATTGGACGCTCAACATGTTTTGCATTTGTGCTTCTATGAATAGAAGGCTGCTCCGAAGCCAATTTTAAGAAGCATTCCGTTTTACAAGTTGACCTTATGTTTAAAGCTAA
This sequence comes from Raillietiella orientalis, assembly GCA_036172245.1. NCBI lineage: Eukaryota > Metazoa > Arthropoda > Ichthyostraca > Raillietiellida > Raillietiellidae > Raillietiella > Raillietiella orientalis. The sequence goes on along the minus strand of JAYWIR010000003.1, from coordinate 354,721 downwards.
ATTCCATCTCGAGGAATTGACTACTTCTTTGGTTTTCGATCAGGATTTGTCCTTCATGGATTTTCGACTCTGGAGGGTATTCAATATGGCCCCCCAGCTCATGATTATATATACAACTCCTAATCCTTTGACATAAAACAGTGAAGACAGTGATCCTGTGAATGATGATTTTGATTTCTGGGCGTTGATTGTGAGGTCTATTTTGTCCTTCATCACACTAACTGTCTCCAGGAATGTAAGATGATATTTCTCATCTTTCAGGAAGAACGAAAAATCGGTTGCTTGTGAAAGATGAGTCATTTGATGCCCATCCATTCTGATTCTTTTCAGATGGCCTCCTTGATGAATCATGAACCACACCTCCTCCGTGTTGATTAAGACAAGTATCCGACTCAGAATATTTCCCTGTAGCATGCCCCTTTTTGCCCGAATTGCTTCCCCCAGGATGATTTGCACGCTCTCGCGGAACTCTTCTATAAAGTGACACCGCACACCACACACCTTTAGTACAAGATCTTCAAGCCTTCACACGCTTGAATATACAAGTGTTTATGAAATTCTGTTTATATACTGACTTATAATGAGAGTAGCGCTTTTAAGTCTAAGTCAGTCTAAGCAAAATTTTGGGGCAGAAAATCTTTGAGCTAGACTGATTACGAAAAACAGGTTCGCAGACTTTGATTCTTTGCGATATGCCTGAAAACCTATTCCCCATATTTTACTACAAATAAATAAATAGATAAACTAAAAATAAATAAGGAGAAATGAGGTTTCAAAAATAATAGAAAATTTCAGCAAAAGTTGAAATCATGATTCAAGAACACGCAGTAATTAGCTAGCAACGATCATCCCCAAGTTTTCTCCAGAAGTACCAATTGTGTTTATGAATGGAATGGAATTGCGTTTGCTAACGCTGTAATGCATAGGATTGGAAACAAGAGAATCATGACGAGAATTGCACACATGGAAACTCTATTAGCAATTTTAAAATCGATTTTAATTAAAAAAAATTAGAACATGATCACCAGCTCAAGCTGCCGGGAGTAGCTTTTAGAATCAAATTATAATGCCATACACATGAGGCAACAAATATTGGAACACGAAAGGGAGCGGCGTATGACTACTTCTTTCTGTTTGAATCTTTTCTTAGGTAGCGAAGGGAAACATTGCCAATGAGATAAATGAACCTCAAAGCAATATGAATGCGTAATGTCCATGTACGTCAATGTGGCATTGCTTATCAAGTTGCAGAGTTATTTTCGGTTCTTCAATCTCTATCCTCCTCGTACATAGAATTTTCGATTTGTTTCACAGAAGAGAATCCTTTTTATTCTGAGGTATTAATTTCTCAATTACATTTGATAGTAAAGAACCTATCTTACTACACGAATAACTAATACCAACAGTAACTATTCTTCTTAGACAGTTTTGAAGCTCATGAAACGAGAAGACTGTTCTTAAAAATGGGGATTCTGGAGCATATACTTAGCAATTTCTTCAGATCTGAAGGACGAGTGAAGAACTCTGAATTTCACGTATCTTCAACCAACCGAACAGTCACACTGGATTCCCAAAGTGGATGATAATGAAAAAAAGCTATGCTCCATAATTCCTCAGGAAATGTAATAGAAAAATCGGAAACTTATTCATGGCTCAGCATAAAAAGAAAGCACTGTAAAATAACATCATTTTTATAAGTCCTGTATTTTATTATAGCATCAGATCCATGCATTTTGATCCATTCCGCTTAATGTGGGACTAATTCCCAAACTTATTCAAGCTATAAAAAAAGCATGGGAATCTCCAAAGAAAAAAATAAACCTGGAGACTCTTGCAAGTTTTACCCCAAAAAAACTGAAATGAAAACCTCGAAAAATACTAATCTGGCACTTAAGGCTATGAGCAATGAGCTATTCTTACACTTACACGATATGCCGAAGACTTCGTACTAGATTCTTGCATTCTCCAAGCACTTTCGTTAGAGTGCAGGTTTGTGTTGGTCTGAAATCGAGAAAATACCAACAGTCATACAACTAGTAAACACTCATTCTTAAGATAAAGCCGTTTAGACTTTTTGATAGTAAGAAGCCGCTTTTCTCTGGAAAGTATACGGACTGCAGTTATGGATTCTGCATCCATCTGCTACCTGCACTTCTGAAGTGGCTGCACTGCATTGGTGACACGAATGTTCTTACATCACAGCATGATATTCAGGTTATGTTTTAAACATCTTCAACCTAATCTCGTTCGAGTAATTTTGTAACAGTAGGAATAACGGCTTCTCATTTGGGGCTGTCGTCTCTGAGCAAAGAAGAAAATAAATCTTTATGTTGGAGCGTTTGTTCCTGTGGGGAACGCAGATCTGTCCATACTCCGTTTCATCTCACCGTTCCTTCGAAGTTATCGACGTCCTGAAGAAAGATAAAACGTCTCTAGCACAGGAATGGAAAACTTTAAAACGAAGTTTTCTGGAAACACTTGACCTCTGAAGATGCGATAATGGCCCAGATTCTGCAAGATTAGCTTCTTCCATAAAGTATTGGACAACTTATCTAAAATACAAGACAAAGAATCATTATTCTTTGTCTCTCACCATGAGAACCTTATCAGTTGCATTCAGAATGTTGTCTACTTTTAATCAGATCATATTTTGGAACACTCATCATCATCAACAATCCGATTCTCTGGTTATTAATGTTGCTTCTCGAAATAGGCTCTTGTACATATTATAAAGAGAAGTAAATACTATAAATTCTATAAAGAGAAGACCTGCATCATGTGTTGGAATCCCTCAGCACATTTTAAAATGTTCGATGTAGTTCTTACCCATCTCCACAAGAATTCACGAATTTTTCGCAAATGTTTAACTTCTCAGATTACATCGGTTCTTGATCATGTACATCCATACGCTTCTGATTCTCAAAACACTAAATATAGAGCAGGACCAACTTCTATGGAATTGCAGCTTTGAAGAGAAATCACAACTGTGAACTGCGCATCGTGGAGAGAATGGACGCAATACACATGCATGGAACTAATGCCAAAGTGGGCACTAGTTCCATGCATGTGAATTGCGTCCATGGTTATGAGGCTCATCATTGCGTACATACATCCGAAGGAAAGTCCAGGAAAGTGGTTCATTGCTCTCATTTGGTGTAGGGAATGTTTGGACCTAAACACATGCCCATCTTGTACCTCAAGAGCATTGGCGCTGTTGACGGCAGCTCCATGACACACTTCTGTTTAATGAAAGCTACTTGCCTTTTGGAATTGTACCAGCATCCACCACACTGAGATGTTCACAGAATCGGAATCAATGACTGCCACATTCCATCTAAATACAATCGCATGTATCATCTCGTAAGCTTTTCCCATCAAGGGATTGCCTCCGATCGATCACAACTGCCAGTCCCAAAAGGCACCCTCAACCAGAATTCCTTATTGGTATGGACTTTCCGAGGATTTCTTGGCACTGGAATGGATCAATGTGAAAGATGGTCCATTATACGAGCCTGCTAATCAGTATGCCACAATGCCAGCAACAGGGCAGCTGCAGACAGACCAAGACAGCACCCTTTTATCCCATTCATCCCGTCCCTTTATCATTTGCTATTGCGCACATCTATCACCCTCAAGACCCAGGATCAAAATACCCTACGAAACGAGTCGTTCTGGTTAGGATAATGCGACAAAGCGATCCTCTAGCAAAACTTTTGTTATATGTCGAAGTTGATCACATCTATGTTGTCAGGCATGTTCTCCTTGGACGATGATGCTGCATTCTTTACTAAAGCCATTGAAAGTAGGATGTGTCTTAATCTTGCATGGAATGGCTGAAAGCATTGGCTGCAACGTAGAGAGAACTCACAGAAACTGCTAATATGCTACGTATTATTTTGCATATTGAGAAGCTATTGCATGCATTTATGTTGCAGTCATGCAAACTCTCCAGAAAAGTACTATTTTGCCTCTTATTCATCAAGAATACTGTGTCCAAAACGGAAAGATTATTGAAGTTTGACAAATGGGTCATGTAGATTAATGGAATCGTTAAGCAATAATACTGATTGCTAAAATATGAAATATGAATGTCAAATCAGTCTGTATAATAACATTAATTAAACCGATTTATTTTTTCTGTTGCTACCAGCAAAGAGACTTAATACTTTTGTAAATTTAATCAACTTCAAAATCCTTGATATGATGATTCTGCTTGCAGTTTCCAGGGTGTTAATTATGGATTTAATGTCGCTGTATTTTGCACACCCAATGCTTAGACATTTGTTTTATGCAATCTCTTATTAGGCATTTTCATCAACATTTGAATCGAGAGATGTGCACAGTAATTCTTAATCAGAAATTCCCACTTGATCAATGACTGTGTTGATCATACAATACATTCGAAATGTAGCAGGCCTTTTTCCATTAAGAATCTACTTTGAAATGAAGATATTTATAAAATGCTCACGACTTCGGACTTAGTCTTAAGAATAATCAAGTAACGAAATACAGATAAGTTTCTTTAAAATGATTCATTTCCGTCTTTTATAGACCTGCTACTGAAATTTTAATCGCTACTCTAGTGTTAATACTGTCTGCTGTATAATGCAATTATCGAAATAAGATCTTTTAATCGCTCTTTCATGTTTTGTTTCTATATTTACCGACTTGCCTGCTCATCATTGCTCTGTGTATGGAACAAATATTTTCCGCAGTGTAATGAATCCATAGATTATTATTTTGTCAAGCTCAAGAACCCCAGTTTGGTTTGTAAGAGTTCCGTACTATGGAATCTCAAGGCGTATATTTATGGAAACTGCTAGGAGCTTCATATGGAGCGGCTTTCTCTAAGAGTTTGGAGCAGTTATATGAAAAAACTTCTGAAATTATGTATACGTAATGCACAGAACATTTTGAAACCAATTGATAATGTAGATAATAAGCATGTTGAAAGGAAAACTCTTTGAAAAGCAGAATCAATGTACGCAGAACCTTAATCACATCCCCTTATACACCTGTGCTGTGTTTTTGTAATTTAGCTGTCTACCGGAATTATTTCCTCAGCATTCATTAATATAATGATATAATAAAATATTAAGACGTTGCGTGATATAATTGACTGGAAATTCTCCATTCAATATTCTTTCAAATAATTGTTTTTATACTTGGTAATGGTGTCTCAGACTGGGATATTACCAGTGAAGATTTTGTATCGACGTCGGGTGTACTTATGATTTCATGTTGGTACCGGTGCATATTTTAATTTCCATTCTGTTATAACGAAACCCTTCATTTCTTCATATAAGTTCTTGAGGTTTGCTCTTCACTGTGATGTTTATTTCATTAGATAGCCAACACTGCGAATCTAGAGTGGCCGCATACCGAAGTTGTGTTCACCATTAGTCAAATTTTCACGGATGCAAAATGAGTTTTTTCGAACTGTGTTAACACGCGAAAAATGGAAATGATTACAAATACAGAAAGTGAAACAGATGACCCTTTGGGCTTGCAGTCTATTCTCTCACGTGAAAGTGCCCTGCCCACTACAGCTGCTATATTGAATAGCCAATCGATTGAAGCTCTTCATTATTCCTGTAAAGTAAAAACAGTTGCAACTTCTCTTGCAAGCCATCCATCACAGCATTTACTAGCAGCTGGTCTTTTAAGTGGCAAAGTTTATTTGTGAGTACGTCATGCTTGGCATGCATGGTTTTGTATCCACTGTAGAGTTCAATATAACGAAAAAAAATGTAATTTGCTGAAGACACTTAAAATCCATAAAGGTTGTTGCCGTGCTGTCAGCTACAACACGAATGGAACACATGTACTTTCAGCAGGTAGAGATTGTTCTTTTGCAATTACTGATGTGGAAAGCAGCACAACTATTTGGAAACAGCACAAGGCTCACGAGTAGGCATTTTTAATACATTCACAAGTTATTTACTTTTTTTAAGAGAACCTATATACACAATAGCAGCTATAAACAATTATTCATGTGCTACAGGTGATGATAATGGCATTGTCAAAGGTAGTAAAAGAAAGAGAAATAAACTTACTTGTGATAAAATCAGTATGGGATTGGCGCAACAAAAAAGAAGTTTGTATTTTTAATGATATAAGTGAATTTGTCAGTGCAATGGTAACTGTTGATGACAAATTTTTGCTTTGCACTAGTGGTGAAGGCACCCTTACAGCTTTTAATTTGCGTTCCAGACGTATGCACATGCAGGTAAGAGAATTTTGAAACACAGCTTTATTTGTGCCAGTCTGAAGTGTATGCAGCAGAGCTAAATTCTTTGGCACTAGTTTGTGATGAAACAAGAATAGCTGTGGCAGCTGCAAATGGCCATATTTATCTGTTTAATCAGGGTCAATTTGGCTATCACAGTGATCAGGTACAATGTCTCCCTGATCCAATAAATTGCATTACAAAAGTTGATGGCAATCTTGTATTGACTGGTGATGAAGGAGGTGCAATTAGGTAAGTTAAAATGAGATCCTTTTAAGTCCCTGGTAGGGCTATTTTCTTGTATCCTCATCGCATTCTTGGAGTGGTTGGTCAACACCGCAATTTTGGTGTTGAAAGTTTGGCAGTCAGTTATGATCAGGATTTTGCAATTAGCAGCAGTGAAGATCAAAAAATCAGTTTCTGGAAACTGGGGTATTTACAGGAAATGGAAGTAGATGAAAGGAAAACAGCATCTAACAATATGAATCACCATTTGCCCTCATCCCAATTTGAAAATAAAAACAAATTCTATGCTGGATTATCCAGTTAACTATAGTGTAAAACTTTTATGCCACCATTGCAGAAGCAGTGCTGGATTCGTATTTCCAATTTGGTGGTAACACAGCTTTTGTTTTATAATACCTAGCAAGTCTATGAATACGAGATTCAACAAGAATCAATCTAAACTTGCTATCTTTGTCCTTTCTGAAACACACAACAATCCTGAGTTTTTGGGTGAAAATATTACCTATTTCTCTCCAGATGCTTGCGTATCGCAACAGCTTTTTTTATAAGATGATACAAGTCTTCTGGGAGCGTGGGAGCAAGGCCTTTAGCTTTGAGAATGCGTAAAATTTTATTGTTGGTTACAAATCTCACTTGTGCCACTCCATGTGAATCCCTTAAAATCACACCTAAAGAAGTTTCAGTGGGTTGCAGTTTGAAAAATACATGAAAATACCTATTTGCGATGGTCTGAGGCCTTTTTTTGCTAATTTGTAAATCTGTTCCTTGATATCTTCAGCAGACTGTTTCAACCAAGTTGGAACACTTCTTCGGTAAGGCAATGCAGACTGCGATATACCTTTACTACAAAAAAGTTGTACTGTAAAATAATAGCAATAAACATTATTTGCTGCACTAGCTGCGTACAATTAAAAGCCCTGACACTGACTCCTATATTGACTACATTCACAAATACATTGACGGCTACAGCTATACTATACAGTCAAAGTTTCAAACCATAATTGAAACAAACTCCGAAAATACAAATACAATTTTTTTCCGGTTAACACATACACGCAGCAAAGTTTTTAAAAGACGATATACATACCCAGGTGCATGCATACGACCCATATTGGTGCTTTAACTTTCCGTAAAAACGACAGGGAATCGCGAAATATGTAACATCCGGAAGAGTGCCAGGCTGTCACCAATGTTTGAAAATCATTTAGCATTCCTTTACAAAGGATGAGAAAATTTTTAAATTGTGAAATTTCAAGCACATCCATCAAAGCAATCCCGGATAAGAAAAAGTACAGATGAATTCATTAGTTCTATTTCGGGATATAGAGATAGCTATTATAGACTATAAATAAATAAATAAATATACATATATATATATGAGAAAGTATATTAGTTTCGTAAATGAAACATAAAAACATTCCAAATTTGAGATTAGAAAAAATTCATTTTCTTGATTATTTTGGATCTCAGTCTGTGATGAATAAATATGGATTTTATTTACTCTCAAAGTTTCATTATCGAATTTGTATTCAATTTTTGTTTTCTATTTCTTCAATGAGACTAGTTTTGTTAAAAGTTGAACATTTCACTAAACCAGCTACAAAGAGTTTAGATTGAAAATTAGGAGGATGGAATAACAAGTAATACCTTTAGTTAATTGAATCCTAAAAAAAGAGTAAAAGAATTCATGTGACAATTTTGCAATTGGACTAAGAACATATTTTGACATTTTGTGTCATTATAGATCTTGAGAGAAAACGAAAATTTTTAATACATCGATTCAGACTTATTAAAAATTCTAAAATTCCGTCTTGTAAAATTGTGCTCTTTCTGAGGAAATATCAATTCCTTCTATGAATCACTATTAACATTCAGAAATGATTTCTCGAAAAATTTTGACTTCCACGATACATAGACACAGAACTATGTACAAAGAAAAAATTTGCTAAGATTATATACAATGTGCTCTCTAATGTTTTACTGAACATCTTATTTTGTTTTAAGGTATTTTCGAAAGTACAGACTGTATACTAAGTGTTCTATTTAATTTTTACAAACAGTAAACAAAGAAGCAGTTGCATACGCGGCCATCTTAATGTTTACTCATTGTTACTTTTCTAGATAGAACTTCTGGAATACACTTCAAAGATTCCTTGAAAAGTTCTCAAAAACCTAGTTTCAATGTGAAGATATGTTGAGGAATCTGATAATGCAAAACATTAAGTACTTTCCTATCTCGTTAAAAAAAAATGAAATGCAGATAACTAAAACAGTTTCCTAAATTCCTACTTTGGAGAAACGATACGTTCATTTTACAAACAGTTCACATTGCCAGAGTCAATAAGGCCTTTAAGACTGTCCCACGAAAGCTGCTCATATGCATTAGAGAGTAGTAAAAACTCCATAATACAGGAAAATTCAAGAATGAATATCACAAAATTGATAGGCAGCGACTCCAGTAAGATTGGTCCCAAATGAAACGGTTTCTTACGCAAGCACAGCCAAAGGTATATTCTGTATCGAATGAAAAATTGAAAAAGTTATTAGAAAACTCCCTGGATATCTGTCTGTTTGCAAATTTTAATAGAAAATCAAGATGTGAAAACATTTGAAAGTGCTTTAACACTATTTTGCGAGCGCAAAGCGCATTAGTGGCTTAAAGAACGACTTTTAAAACAGTTCAACTTTTGATTCCCACAACTTTCAATTTTCATATACCTTTCATCTTTTCAGAAAGGAAGGATGTGAAAATGTAGATGCAAAACGAAGCTACTTTTGATTGAAATGGATATGCAGCATTCAGCATCAATGTGAATACGAAGAACAAATACGCGACAAGAATCATCCAAACAAAAGAACCTTTTGTTGAACAATTCTGTAAGAATTTGGCGTTGGCCTTTCTATTAAATGTTTGAATTAGCAGGTATTCTTAGATCGTTTACTTGGCAAAGGATCCTATATAAAAATACTGGCCACGGTAGATCTCGCGCTAGATAAAACAAAGACGAAAACTCAGTTTTTTAGGGAATTCAGAAACTAGATAAGTAAGAGTGCACATAATCTTCAGATTCATACAAATATTGCTTCGATGTCATTTCAGACTCATAACTTGAGATTAGGTATCTGTGCAGTTTGAGGCCGAGTTCGCCTTGAGCAGGATCTCCTGAGCGTTAACCGTGAATCAACCAACAATCAACAGTGAATTTACGAACACTTAATAGAACCTATTTTATAGGTACTGCAGTGTGAAATGCTTTATTGATCCGTCTAGATTAAATCTTTAAGAAGCATCAGGCCACTCACATTATCTGTGTAGGCTTTTCCTAAGTCTCAGAAGTGTGATCTAGCAGGTTTGCCCAGCCTGTCCACAGTTAATAGCTCACTGCTATCGAGACTTAGTTTTTATCGAATTTTCGCAATAGCAATATTTCAGAAATTTGAAAAGTAAAGTTATTTTTGCAATCTGCGAAGTTATTTTTGCTGAATTTTCATGAATACACAAAGTAGTAGAGTAAGAGACTTTTTTTCTGTTCCATATGGAGATTGCTGCAAAAATGACGAATTCCATCGCACAAATTGCACGTGCGTTTTCTTCAGTTTCATCCTTCCGAGAAACATTGGAAGCAAAATCATAATGAATGAAACACTTGCAGTGTATTTTCCTTCAATTACATAAACAGTAAAGCATTAATGAAGAGAAGCTTTAAAACCAGAGTAAATCAGCTAGTCAGACTTCCAGAAAACGTGTCTTTCTGCAACTTCTGCAGTATTCTTCGTTCAATGGGACACGAACCGCCATTATTAGAAAATGTGAACGAGTGCTGAAGCATTGGTAGCATTGCGGTTTATCACTTTTTAACGAAGAAACTAAATGGCTAGAAGGGAGCTCGAAATGCTGATGCAGATGATTCCCCTCGATCTCACAATTCTCACATTCCTGCATTTCGATTGAGGCGCTGTCTCTGTATTTTTACCATATGAAACGCGACTTCACCTGAGAATACCAACCCTTTCTGAAGTTCGTCCTATGCTGAGTCCAGTCGAAACAAGATGCCAAACTATAGGCCATCACCTTGCCGAGAGACCAAGGGTAAGTGACATGCGCCTCAGTTTGAAGATTAAAATCGAGCGTTGGCAATTCATAATTCTTCCATGGCATCCATTTCAAAAACAGGATTTGTTTTCGTTCAATGTATCCACACTTTGATCTTAGCCAAAAGGCCGAGAAGCCTTACCTGGCTTCGAGGTGATATAATTGTGATCAATGCATCCAACTGCATCTTTATTTCCTCAGGACCAATGTCACAGAGACTTGCCTTATTTTCTTTTACAAATGTAACGATTTGATTCATGATTATGGATCACCGGAAACGACACTACTTAACAGGTCAAGTTACCCACACCTTACAAACCATCGAAGTTGCTTTGAATTTCACAGTTGCGTTTCAAAATTGCCAACGCTATGTTGAAATCGGTAGAAACGTATTTTCATTACAAGCACTTTCACTACAGTCTACAAATACAGCAATGTAACCAATGATAACGTAACCACGATTATTAAGTACAATTCGAGCAATGGACAACTAAATAAAAGTACAATAAAACCTCGAATCCGAAGCATCCAAAAAAGAAAAATTCAAATTGATATCGTTAGTTAAAACTATGAATACTTAGTTTCAGTATTAGTAAATAAGTAAAAAATGGCCTCCGCCATATTAAATCTACTTACATGCAATCATAAGGATCATGTACAAAGTTATTCAGTTCACCCTATTCAATTAAAGAGCTTTATGTCTGAATTTTATTTAACATTCACCCATGTGAGAACATCCAAAAGAAAAATAACTTCATTCTAATTAAAAGAAAACCGTAAATTTTTCTCCTTTAAATAAAAAGCCCGCAGAGGACAACACATCTTAAGGTCGTCCGAATAAAAGTGAAAAAACGAAAGGCGTATCTGATCATCGAAACCTATTTTATTTCACTGAGAATTTTTTGAACAATATCATCGGTACTGGCACCTTCCGCTGTCAAAAACAAAGTTTTCTCTCTGGTCTTCATACCCTAGAAAACACAATGCAGTTATAAAAAATTGCCATTATCACCACTAATTCACAAGGAACACAGATGCATGTCTCATGGGTACAATAATGTAATACACATTAAACATGCACACACAATAAGAATTTCATAAACGCATTGTATGATTGTATACATGAATGTACACATAAATAACCAAATCTACACTGTCATTTTGAAATCAACTTGTAACTTATCATACTATACTCAATATTGCATTATACTATATATCATACTGAACATTACATACATTTCTCACGTACTTGCAAATGCAATGCAAAAGAGGGAGTAAGAGAATGAGCATAATTTCATGGAAACTTTACAGCACTAAGAAACCTTTGCCATGTCAACTGAAAAATTATCTTTGTGTGACTTGAATCAAAGGAAGAACTGCAAAGGGAACTTTTCTTTTGGGAATTCAGATAAAAGAATAATTAAAATTTAACTTTCATTCCAAATAACCTATCTTCATTATTGCACTAAATTCTACAAACAAGAGAAAACACTGATATCCTAGTGATACCACCACATTTCTAACTACTTCATATTTATAATCATCAATTTTTGTTTCTAGATCCACAAGCAAAGGTCCCTAAAGAGCACTATAATATAAACGAAAGATGCTTACATAAAATGGTAATTAATACAATTCACAACATGTGCTACTGTTCTAATATTTTAACCACACAAGGGAAAGATCACATAGAAGAAGCACCTTACTTCTATATCACTTAGCAACATTTGCTTTGCAAAAGTGATTCAGCATTCAAAGAGAATTATTCTTGTAGAATGCCTCTCCTTAATACAGGTGTTTTTAAATGGAAATTCAGTGATTGAAGAAGGTAATCAGTGATTCCATTCACCCTATATCTGGATCCATGAACCTTGAAAATAGTAATTTGACTAGGTAATTCTCCGATTTCCTTTGCAACTGCAAGCAAGCAATCATTCAGAGAATGGAGAATCACTCTTTACCATTAATAATCCATAATACCAATTCATCATTTGTAAACAATACCTACTAAAAGTCTGTTGATCATCAAACACCCAAACTCAAAACCTCGCAAATGATTTATAAATTTACAATATACCACTCTTTCGCCAGTTTTGGTTACTGAAAGAGGCTTGCCTAATGTAAACCATTATATCCTACAAATATCAACAAATTAATTTAAAAATGTACTTGGAAATAGATTTTGCTAAATCTCGATTCCTCTGATAACAATAAAGTACCATTGCAAGTAAATGAAAAAAGCAGGTCAGATATCTCTAATTTGCAAACTGATCAAAACTATACTTCCAAATTGAAAGAAAAACTTAAACCACTTCAAATATTTCAAAGACTGGAAAAGTTTACTAGGAACATGAAATTTGCATTTACATAGAATAGTACGCGAAAATTCATTTTTGGCAGTATAAGGAACTGAAGTGGATGTTGTTGATTGTGTGAAGATTTTTCCAGAATCAGTAAACTGAGTCCACTTATGACAGGTACTTGCTCTATATAAAAAGCTTTTTGTTCTAATTTTGTATTTAGGAAACTTGACAGGTAAAATAAGCTTACCCACAAAACTTTTAAATGTTTAACTGCAAAAGATCCAAGAACATTAAATATTAGTACTTATTATGAAGAAATAAATGTTGCTGTTGTTACATGAATATTGTATGATTGTAGAACATGCTGTTAGACTTTAAATTTTTTTAAAGAGTATGAGCACACATATTTACGTGCATTCATTTTTAAATTTATTCATTTTTATATATATATAAAATAAATACCTTCACTAAGGATAAAGATGATTTCTTGACTTTTAAAACATAAGATAAATATTTCAACAATTCTGCATTGCATTCACCATCAACTGGAGGAGCAGCAATCTGTACACCAATGTAATCTTGGGCAACCTCTGCATCAATTTAAACAAAAACAAAAAAGAAATGAAGAACTCTGTTGCTTTCTTGAATCATTCGTTTGTATAACCAAAACAATGTTCGGTTTAATTAGAATCAGTTTAATCATACTTGGAGACACAAAGAAGGACGTTATAAATTGTGAAAACAAAAAGTTTCAAGTATAAACCGTTAGAGATAAGGAGGATCTGACATAGGTTGACTAAAACTTCGGATTTATTTATACACTATGCTAAAAAAGTCGACTCCACTAATTACATAACCTTTGGGGCTCGAAGGTTACAAAGAATTATATAAGTAATAAAGTAACCCAAATAAGCTCCTCTCTAAGTTACCGTTTGGTAATTTTCATGCTCTAAAATTATCGACGGTAAGCAGAACAGTCCGTCGAGTAAATGCAGACACATATAAAGAGCAAATCGTCTGAATTTTAAAGTACTTAGAAAAATAAGTAACTGAACCAGTTTTCCAAAATACACATGCAAAACACGTTAACATAAGGGCATTTTCCTAAATCATTTACCTAAAATACTATTCTTGCTGCCATTTGGTTTGACACGTACTTGAATAACAATTTTTCCAGATTTCAAATGCACCCATCCATAAGGCTACAAAACATATTAAAAACTTTTGAGACTGTTCGTCTGACCCATACCACTTCTGTTTCTGTTTTTTTTATATCCGCTGTTTTTTTCGACATATAACGGGAAACATGCATCCAATCAATGTATTCAATTAATGAACTTCACTGAAACACTGACTTTACACATTCTTCACTCACGACACCCCGCCCTTTGGCAGTGCAGTACCAACGCACGCAAACCCCTTCGGCTATAAAGTAACAATGACCTTTGATAAATTCATTAATGACGGTAGCCTTATCATCAGGAAATGCAGACCAAATGGCCGAGACCACAAAAAACTCACGAAGGGCACACCCAGGCTAATGGATTCGTTGTTATGGCACTGTTTATTCACGCAAAACTCAGACGTTTGGCAACTTTGACATTTTGGACGTCAGTCGTAAAAATGGATTTGCTTAGAAGTTTGAAAAAAAGTGAAGAAGACCAAGAAACGAAAATCTTGGTGGAAATGTGATGGAACGAGGTATCCATTTCATTTTTCAGGAACTGATCAACTTAGAAGATAGCAAAGGAATTCAACAAAGAAGGGAAACTGAGGTGAATTTAATAACTGAAATTAGAATGCAGCCAAGTGTATGATGCCCCACCTCAGTACACGATTCATTGCCCGAATCGGTTTGTTGACTTAGTTGTGTAACTACAGGAACTAAATCATACAATTAGGGATTTCAAGATTATGTAATCATCTCTGGGTTAAGCTTTAGGGAAACAAATTGGTGCTAAGAATAATTCATCCATTGGACAGTCTAAATTTTAGGACTTTTTCGGATGTTGAATCGCAAGTTTGAGGCCATCTTATCCGTTCTCAAGACCTCGATATTATATTGAATATTAAATATTAAATAGGTGAGCAAAAATGATTCTGTTAAGAAAGAGACATGGTAACATTTTTTCTGAAAAAGCAAGCACAACCACATGAATGAGGCCCATATAGGTCAAATTGTCCTTTAAAAATTTGCTTGACTCATAGCAAGTATTGCAAAAATTATAAATCACAAAGTCGAATTTGCCAAACACGCAAACAAAGAGCATACACTATTGATCCGCCACAAAAGAACATTTTGTACGGATTTTATATTAAAGGAATAAATGATGACAAGGAAATAGGAATTGGGATACTTTAATAGTTATTAAAACTTGGTAAGGATTCTGACTTGAAAATTCACAGGTAAAAATACGGCTAAAGGGAGGGGGAGGGATGTCTAAACGAATCCTTAGGTGGCTAAAGGAAGAGATTAAAAAAGAATTTCGAGTTTTTCTGGATTAATAAACAATCAGACCTGAGATACTTTAGCGGGAGAGTCTTGCAACCCGTACACAGTTATGAAATAAACTGAAGGGATGAAAGAATACAAGTAAATATCTAAAAGTTCAGTAATTTCTGGCTTCAAACATGAAGAGTAAGAACAAAAGTTAATCCGAGTCCAGGAGGAGCAATGAAGATTGCCTCCTTCCACCGGAGCGGGGTGAGGTTACTCCCGAAAGGTGGTGGCGGCCTCCAGTCCGTCATCCAGGGAAGGCCGATGTCCCTCTCTAACTCCGATGCGAAATGAATAGCAAAGATGTCGGCCAATTGACTGAGAAAAGAAAGCCTCGAGTCGGTAGTTTCTCCCATGCAGGCGTGCTCTGTTCCAGGAGGGCACATGTGGGAGAACGTACAGTGTACCGAAAATCCGTAAGATACAACAGTATCCTGGATAACGACCTGGTGCTGGGTCTCAATGACATCTAGAAGGCCTTCGACTCGGTAGATCATTCCATGCTGCTGAGTATCCTCGGGAAGATGGGCTTCCCAAACAAAGTCCTAACGCAGTCAAGAGTCTGGAATAAGAGGCGAAATTCAACCTCAGCGGCCTGGCATCACAGGATCTCTGAATGGTCGAGTCCGACAGAGAAATGCCCTGAGTTCCTTGCTCATCGTTCTATGCATGGACACAGCGTCGTCTTGCGTGATGAGAGTGAGCCTACTCAGAACACTACCCCCTTATCCTGGAAGAGGAGACATAACCCACTTGGCCCACGCAGACCATCTGTTCTTCGCCATGGTGAATGAGCAGAATCAAAAAGCGTTTTTAGACATTGCCAAGGTCACAGAAACTGGACTAGGGCTCAGGATTAACGCCCGAAGTTCTCATCTCATCAAGATCGGCATTCCAGATGTCAAATCCAGCGGGATTCAGGATAGCGACCAAGGCAAAATACCTGGGAGTTCGCATCGGATACGTCAAAACATTGCTGACACTCAATGGAAGAGTGTCAGCGATGTCTAGGAAGAGTTGTCAAAGAACCACTAAACACTAAGGTGCTAATTTCCCCCTGAAGAGAAGACCAACTATGGAAAGCGGTGCTGTATCCAAGTTTCTGTTTGGGACGGCAGTCTTCAGCATGTCGAAGAAGATAGTCAGACTGGTCAACGTCGAACGACAGCTAACATGGAACGCACGAAAACCGAGGATCAGACTAAAGTATCTGTTCCGGCCGCGCGAGGAGAGAGGCACAGGCATAATCCTGATGACTCACGCCACCCAACTCCAGGACCTTCTCTAGTTTGTGAGACACATCAATGACCTGGTACGGATGGCCGAACGTGTTCCACCGAGCTAATGCAAGGTAGTTCAATGGAATCGACGGCCTGATGGCTGCTCTGTGCGGACCAGCAGGACAGTGGTGCCTGATAGGTCCTACATGGGAGAAAAAACAGAAATTGGCAAAAACCGAAAAATTGAAGATTGCCGACCAACGGACCGATGAGCAGACGATGGTCATTTGCTGTTTATGAGTGTGCTGCTGGCCACACAAAATTGGTTCCAGAGCAGGAAGAAACCTGACCATAGCAGAATAAGGCAATTCGCCACCAGACCAGGTAAAAGGAGAGTGTTAAAGTACAAAGACCACCTACAAAGGTGGTCTGTTCTTTGTTTCTTTGGTCTCTTCTCTGGATCAATGAAGGAATACCTTCAATAGACCACCGCAGATGCTCTCAAAACGACGTGGGAAAGGTTTGGACAACCACCCATAAACCCACGGCTAGCGGGGGCCGTCCTTTGGAAATCCGAACTGCTGCTAGAGATCCAGAACTCTCTCCTGTATCCCAGAGGAATCCCGTTTGGCACAAGGATTCGACACTGGGCCGGAAACCCAGACGACGGAGACTGCCCCCTATGTGAAAGGCTAGAAGGTTTACTCCACGTACACTTGCAGAATTCTCTCCAGGCGCTGGACGGTGGTCATGCAAGCGATGAACCTGCAAGACCGATCGGGATTCTAGATTTTCCTAGGACTCCTTCAAGGAGAGGGAGTTTTCAACTAGCAATAATCGCGCCTCCGCAAGCGTCCTCGGCTACGATATAGCCCGTGCACAAGGAGAGGGAGTACTTCCACTGTATAATTCCAGTTAAGGGTCATTCTGGCCTTTTTCATTCGGAGCATCTTCATCTGGAGGACAAAAATTCGAGTGAGTGTGCAGGTCGCAGCTATCCAAATCCTGAGGGGACTCTTCCGGAAGGAAATAGGCATTCGAAATTAGGATAGGATGCCAGCATGGACTCTCAGGAAAAACCCTGCAAAGAATACGGGAAGCGGAGCAACAAGTCAGTGCAGGCTGAGTGCCAGACGCTAGGAGAAGGAATTCCCCTCTTCTCCTCCCTTTTCAGTACTTCCCTCTCACCCACATCAACTCCTCACCCCAATCTCCTACTCCTCAGAAAGTGCCAAGCAATCGCGCGTTGATGAGTGTTGCAAACTCTGTCGAAAAAGTGTAGGCATTCAAAAGATTTCTTTGAACGGTTACCATTGGATACATCCCTGTAAAAGGAAAAACCAAAATTCACCCCACCGCGACTAGGAGTAGAGAAAACAAATGTTAATGAATCCATCAATTCATGTATGCCTGCTAAAATGAGTAGTAGTGAGCTTTAAAGTATTGGCATAAGTACTGACATGAAATCCTTTTGTTATGATAACCCAATATTTGATGTATCTTTTAGTGACGCGGAAATCCGGGCAAGAGATAAATTTTTCTTCCATGGAGAACATAATTCTCAAGCAATTTTATAATACATATATTTCTTAGGGATATTAAACTGTATAAAAACTCATGATTATCGAGAAAGTGGGCTTACAATTAATTCGAATAAATATTCATAGGAGTTTTACATATTATTCTTCTTGAATCTGTGCTTTTAACAATAATCATAAAAAACTCTGTATATTACAGCTGATGTGACTGTGGTGAAAGAACACAAAACAAACAAAGAAGTCATAAGTTATGCGTTCTTTCATAATTCTTTTCTAAACATCAATGAAATGAAATTGGAACTATTGCAGTTTGGTGGATATCGAGCTTCTTTAGCCAAACTATCGGTATTGATTACATGTAGCATATTGCTACGCGTTCGGTCTAGCCTTATAACTGAAATAACATCAATACACGATTGCACTAAGAAATAGTAGGGGTGCTTCCAATACTCTAATCAGATTCAATCAAAACAATTAGTCATTATCTAAACCAAGCGATTCATTTTTATAATTGACGGTCTTCTTGAATCTCTACGTAGTCGTGCGTTACTGATCATCCTGTATATTTTTTATTGGGAAATAAACGGTTTAATGAAGCTTACTTCATAGACTCGCTTGTGGCCAAAAAAAAAAGAGGCAATCCATGGAATTTCTTTGGAATTTAGGAAAGTCCATTCTTCGATACGAAAACATCAGGGCTACACAGTCCTTGGTGTTTCGTGTATAAGGGTGATCAGCAGACGTCGCAGAGCCTACACCATTCTTTAATGCTACGTGATGATGTGACGGCTTCGTGAGGTGACAGTGGGTCCACTTGTGCATTGATGCCTAGGGATGAGTATACCCTTGACCTCCAAACAGTGACCACCTTAGGTTTTACACTCAAAGAAAAACTTACATGGTCCGATGGTTACGATATTTTTGTCAAACCTTAAATTGATGTGGATTATAGTTTTTCAGAGTCCTTACAAAGTCGCTTATTTGACAAATCATTAATTCCGAAACTGCTGCACTTTATTAGCAGCTGTTATGGTCTATTGTTCTTAAGAAGGCATAATTTTTCTTTATATGTGCAGGCACATATAAAGAAAAAAAAATTTCTTCTTAAGGAATGAAATAGTAAAAATATTCTGAAAGACTTCTTTTTATTTATTGCCTATGTTGGGAATCAAGTCAGTAACTTTAAGACTGGAGTATTTCATAAGAAATTATCTTTCCCTTTCCACTGCAATGCTATTTTTCCAGATTTGAAATCTGCCCGGAGATGGAGAAAACTGTTGATTATGTTATGGTCCAGATTGATCTGTTTAAAATACAAATTATTAAACTGAAGCTGTCATGCATAATAATTAAGCAAGCATTTTTACCAGTTTTCCCTCATTGCAAACTTGTTTAAGATTTTCTGGTGGGACAACTAACAATTTGCACAAATGGTTCAATAAATCAAATAAATCATCCAGTAATGATACATCGAATTCTGATATAACTTTACGATATTCGTTCAAATCACAAAGTAAGCTCATGGCACCTATAATCAAATAGCATATACTCAATCAAATCATCCTGATTGAACTCACCAGCTATGCCATATTGAAATTGTTGAACATAATCAAGCAAAACTCGATGAAAACGAATTCCTAATTCTAACAAAACAGTAGACAAATTCTTACCATCGAGACAAGTCTTAATTTTTTGTACTGTTGCATTAAGAAATCTGCAAACCTTGATACTTGCCTAAGGATGCAAGATGTGCATTGAAAGCACATTGGAATATATACACATTGTACTTACCGAGGAAACTTGTGAAACTGTTGATGTTTCAGATTTGTAATCCACTTTCTTTTGCTCACTTTGCAACAAATGTTTGATCCAATTTATTATACTAGAAAGCAGCCTAAAAGAACTACGTTGAATTTTATTTTCTTGTATTTCACCTATTCAAGCCAAGGTCAATCTTGTTTTCCATCTCTTTCTCTACAGATTTCTTCTTCTGTGTACATTCAGAATATATTGGCGATGATCTTAACACAGATATAAATATTAAAATAAAACACGATTTGTCTTACAGAACTGCTGGCAACAACAAATCCACAAATTGTTTTTCTGTTAAATGTATGATTGTATTACACTGACGAATGCTATTCAGAAATGTCAAATCAGGAAGCACCTTTGCATCACTGGATATCGACTGCAGGCGGATTTCCAAAGCGTAATTTACATGTTCAAGCAATAGATACTGCGTCAATACATCAAATATCTGAGCAGCATTGGAAGCCATTTCAGAAGGATATGATAGCTGAAAGCTACGTTAGGTACATAATTGATATCACTTACTAGATGGCAGCGTTTCAAAGATAGCTTACTTTCCTGCAACATGTTAATGGCAATTTCTTCAGACATAAAAGTTTCTCCTTGTGGCAGATCCACATGTTGACCATGTTTCATATTTGCCATGATAGCTTGCAAATCTCTTTTCCATCCATCAAGTCTTGAAAAACACTCAAAATCAGTTCACCATATGGCTGTAAAGGCTTAAATGTTTACTGCAACCACATTATATTTTATTTTATTTATGTTGATGAGTAAGTTCATTAGTGGAGATCTGAACAATAAACTCAATAGTGCTTTCAAGAGCAAATAAAATCAAAGTTTTCATGCAATTGAAAGTTAAAGTTTTTAATGCTTATACAAGTTAAAAATGCCATGCACAAAATTAGCAATAATAATTTTCTTCAGCTTGTAAGTATATTGTAAGTTTGACCATTATTTTTTAAATACTTTTTTGATTATCACTGTTTAAAAAATAATGATCACTAAATAATAACCATGTTTCACTAAATAATAACCTTTCCTTTGACAGTACAGTGCATGGTGCAATGTTTCCTAAGTGTTGGCATGTATTAACACTCGTCTTTGAATTATTTATTCATCCCATCACTTCAGTTTTATTAACTTTTGTGAGTTTCTGATTTTCATTTCATGTCAAATTTTGATATAGAATTTTACTACTCACCTATAAATCATGCATGTCATGCTCCGCATAAAAATAACATTTAGATTCTTTATTAAAAATTGGCGCATTTTTAAAAATTCATCATAGCAATAACTGTTTTACTTAACCACTAAATACATTAGTTAGGAATTTACATGAATTTACATTTACATGAAATTTATGAAACCCATAGACTGATAATGCTTCAGCTGCGTTGGTGTTGGATACAAACATATGCAACAATTTATTAATTGAGAAAGTAATCATCCATCTTCTGTAGCAAATCCATCTTTGTATTATGTGATGCTGCCATTCAATTTAAAAATTGGGTGGACAACTCTATTTTCCTTAAATTTAATTTGTTTTTAAAAGCATCGAAACCTACTTCATTGAAAACAATTCATGGACACTTCTTTCTAAAGAAAACCCTATGCAATCACAAGTATTGGAAAAATAGTTGTATGAAACATGTTGTATCACATTAAATATGCATTGCTGGTATACAGTTAATTATTAAACAAGTGTCCCTTGTTTAGTAATTAATCTCATGTAAGCAATTCATCAAACTAAGGTGACTAAGAAAGAAATGTTATAATACAATTTGTTCCTTACATATAACTACAAGTACTTACTGAAATGCTAGTCCTGATGAATACGCCCGTTTTTGGTGGTTTTTTGCTTCATAGAAACGAGTTAGAATGAGCAAAAGTTTGTCTTGAAGATATTTCGTTTCAATGCTAGGGAACAAATCATTTCAATTAATTAACTAAATCTGCACTAACATACCTAATGTATGTGTTGAAATAGCGCTGAAAAATATTTTGGACTAATTTAGTTAGGAATGATTTATCATTATTCACAAGGTATTGTGATAACTGATTTGATAGATCCAGAGTTCTAAAATAAATGCAATATAACTTGGGCATATCACATTTATGCATATTGTGTACATTACTAATAGCAAAATACTCACCTAGTGTATAAATCACTAAGAGATTTCAAATACATTTCTTGATCCTTGTTGATAAGTGAGTTTTGAACAAATTCCTATCATAAAAAATTAAAAAGACCATTATTTTGTGACTAACCTGAAGTTTTCCGGAGTAAATATTCAAAACAAACTTTGCCATTACACTTTCTGGATTAATAAACACTTCTTTAATTACATTTGAGAATTTTTCACACAGTGGTACAGCTTTCTCAAATATATCTTGATTATGGCAGCCCTAAAATGATTACTATAAATATGACTCCTAAAACAAATAGTTATCTGCTTATATCACAGGTTCATGAAACATTCATTAAGTAATGTAGAATTATGTTTATTCTAGACATTTCATTTTAGGACTGTATTGATCATTAATACTTTTTAATTCCTTTTCTCAACTTCAATCTGTGAGGTGCAAGTAAAACAAAACATTGCAACCATCAGGTATAATATGACTGATAAAAAAAATAGTTTCAGCATCAAGCAAAAGTCTTGTGATCATGAGATCCTCAAGCCAACCAATAATACAATGACACTTTCCAAATGGTCTTGAGTATTCAGATTCAAGTAATTTTTTTACTGTTTACACAATGGAACCATTAAAAATAGTCATGATTACGATAACATTTGCAATGCAACATTTTAGTAGACGAATTCCCTTGATCTTTAGGGGACAAAATCATAGAAATGCAAAAGTGAATTATCTCTAAACAATTAATTATTTTCTCTATCAATAATGTTATTTAATTTTCAAAACACCAAATAATTTAGCAGCAACGTATTTCGCAATTTATCATTAAACAATAACAAATAATGAGAATAATTCTATGACACTTACGATAAAATTTTTCGAGGCATTTCACAATTAATACGATAAGAAAAAAGTGCTACTGAAGCAAGCTGAAAGCACAGTTATGAAAAAGTCAGTAATCAAACGAATTACATTCAACTTTTTAGTTCCAATCTAAAGGAGCTACTAAAATTAAAAGATAGAGTGAGGTAGTGTGAAAGACAGAGAAGTGTTTCAACCTATCTACGAGAAGACCAAAACCATATTATTATTTTGCAAAGTTCAAAATGATATTACTGTGGTGTTTTTGCAACAATGAGGAAGGCTGGAAATTTTGTCAGTATTATAAAAGAACGTACTAAAGTGTCATGCATTACCTAAAATATTAAGTGCATATTAGATACCAGGAAATAATGGGGTAAATGAACAGGGAGGGAAAGAAGGGAGGAATCTAATCCAAAACATGAATCTACATCTGATCTTAAAGCAAGCATTAAAATTACCAATGAACAAAAGTGCTTCAGAAAATTCGCATTATTTTAATTGGTAAATTTATTTCATTTGCAGTTTACTTTTTCTTAAATGCTTTAATTAAAGTCAAGGAATTTGACTCTGAAAAATTTAGGAAAAAGGTAATATTTTAATTTCTTCTCGAAATTGAAACTTTTTGTTTGATTCTGTTCACAAACCTATTACTAAGTTCGCTACACATTCATTTTCATATCCCTTCCATGATTCCCTTTCATATGGGTCAGAGTACAGAAATCATCACATAATTAATTAATATTTAATGCAATGGCACATCATATGGTTCTCTGTATGAGTGGACATACACAATGAACAAAACATACACAAAAAAATTGATTCATAAGTTCAGAGTAATATGGAAGATCCACATTCACTACCTACCTTTGACCAGATCATTCCAACAAAGATTTGGAGACCTAAGGAACACATGCACTCCACTAAGAAACACAAAGAATAATCTTCCGGATAAGCACTGACTAATATTATAAGAAAATTATGAAACCCTTACTAATGACATGCAAACTCGAAGAACTTCCACAGCACTAAATCTCAAAGGCTTTGATTGAATGCAACCAATGTATATTCAAAATATGCAACTAGGAGGTCCATACAATAGTTTAACTGCAACATAAATGTGCCTGGGTGTATTATGTAGTTTTTTTTTCATATCTTACTTGAATATTTACACAGGAATATACTCACTAGCAATAAATAACTCCATTCATAAACAATCATAGCAAAATGCTAGAAAATTTATGCTTGCAGCTAACTCAATTAATTGATAACGGGAAGAAGGATTCGAATAAGATAGATTGCCAAAAACAGAAACAATAAACACATATCAATGATGGAATCTCAAGCAAGAAATCAGCAACTATTTGAACAAGCTATATAAATTTCTACCCTTCCAATTTCAATGTATCATTATTATTATAGGAAACTTAATAATTCTATTTGTACTTATGATGGTTAACGTTAACATAATCAATAATATCATTAATGCATTCCTGTTTTATTGGAGTGATAAAACTACTGTATAAGACTAAACAGTAAATAAATACACAGCATCCACTCATTAAAACACCACTTATCACAACAAAAAGATTAATCTACAAACTGGATTGAATTCATTTGCTAGAAACTTGCAGCTCATAAATGAAAACAAAAAACGAAAATTATTCTCTTTCAAAAGATAAGAAAGCTAAGATGTTCATTCCCAATTCTATTATTCCAAAAAAATTCAAAACCAAGAATCTGTAAATTACTTATTTAGTTATCACTGAGAATATCTATCAAGATTTAGAACACAAGAAATCGACATTGCTTGAAAAATGTATACTGAGGAAAACTGAGGAAAAACAGTACTAAATGCACCTTTCACCATCATGATTCACGTCTTACAAGTCTTGATTTCAATCGAATTTTCGGATTTGTATCTATTTTGAGTCATTCTGGCCTGAGAGCAACAAAAAGCGAATTTTACCAAGTAAAGAGTGTAAAGGAAAATCATTTTAAAATAGCGGAAATATTAAAATTTAGTGGTATTTCTTAAAAAACTTAGCCTACAATTCTGCACAGTTACATGCATTTTATCACAATTACTGGTAATGACTCAATTTACCAATTGACTTTCTTCAATGAACACATCTATGCATCGATTATAGCATTTGAAATGAGACAGAAGAAATGCATATTCTTTCATTTTCTTCATGTTCCCAGATCTATATGATTTAATGAATTCTTCTATCAATGATGATTCAATTTCCTCATATTTATGATAAATTCTTTCTCCAACCTGTCGGAACCTTAAATTGTTAAAATGTATATGTATGAAAATTTAACACAAATGAATATTTTTCATGCCTGATAATTCATGACTTACTTTTTTTGAGGCAGTTCTTGAATAATCAGATACAGCTTATGAATTACATCTGCAGCATCAGGAAGCTTAAAAAATAAAGAAAAATTAACATACAATCTATAACTAAAATCACAGTTGAATAAACAAAAATAAGCAATAATACTAACACATGAACTCGAGAAACTGGAAAGTTTTCAAAATTACATGCATACACATGATTATTAAGCCATAAGTATACAAAAACACTATATGTAAAATAACTGAATCTTTCAAATATTCAATCTAAAAACTTGAAAAAATTTCTCAAATGAATTTCTCCAAGAATGTGAGCATTTGGTTTTGACAATGTTTTTTTTTTGTCAGTGCAAAGAAATTAATCAGGTCAAGTTCACATTAAACAATTAAAGAATCATAGCACACATACAGTTACATAAAAGAATCACAGTACTACATACAATTATGATTTACTGTTAATCATTGCGATTTATAAATTACAGATGTAGGAAGCAATGCAAAAAAAAAAAAATATACGCATTTCAACTTATTCAAGGATATATGCAAATAATAAACTGAGTTGATATTCAGTACTTTTCCTAAAAAGCAACTCTGACTAGCAGGAGTTTTACTTTTGGATACATATTTATGGATTTGTGCAATGCATTGAACCTTAAAACAATTCCTAGAAAACTTAAGGAATAAATAAACACCCATTTTGAGAGATGTTGAAGGTTTCATTCCGTTTTGAAACTATTTTTAAGCTTCAAAAGAACTTAAATCCAACCAAAATAAATTGCTTTTAGTTTTCCGTAAGATCTAAATGATTCTCTGCAGAATAAGGTAAATGTGACACCATAGGAACACAAGAATCTTAAAAACAAACCCCAAAGACCCAATTAATATCAAGTATCTCATTTAATAGAAAGATGCATGATTTTGATAACCATGAATCAAAATTATAATAACCTACACAACAAATGTGATTGACACACAAAAAATTCCAAATGTGGTAAATTTTAATGATGGAACTAGGCTTCAGTATTAGATAATGACCGCAAAAAGCAGGATTCCAAAATGAGAAAGTAATTGGAAGTTATTACTGATGGGAAAACCAAAATTTAGTGCAAATGGTATGAAGGTAAACTAAACTTCTATGGAGATTCTGCATTATCTAATCAATGTCACATGAAGTCACATTAGAATTTCTTTTTCAAATGCAAAACAACTAAACAGATGTTTTATAAACCCATTGAAATAGATCATAAGGATTATCACAATACTATAAAATGTCCTTTCATGAACATAGCTATCCAGACCAAATGCCTGCATTTCAAAGGGAAACTACAAAGTTTTTGACATAAAAACCTATTTATACATTTATTTTGCCAAAATATAGTAATAGCTTCCTTGAAACTAAAAATCCTAGCATTAACTCATATCACAATTACTGTTGCTTTAATCAACTCTTCAAGCATTTTGTTAGTAATCAGTGATGAGTTATATAAATTTTGTCATGATAGTCAATGTTATGAAAACAAAGATTAATAAATTGTAACACAAGCATACAACTTTTGCGTTAAAGTGTTCAAAGGTACATACTTAAGCAAGAGAATGGACTTTGAAAGAAAAAAATATATACAATTTTCTCTTCATGCAGTACACAGTATGTATTCCACTACCTACAATATGCTGTCTGTGCAGTATGGAAAATAATTTGCAATTCGAAAAACAAATCTTGTGCTCTTCCACAACACTTTGAAAATTTGCTCAGCAGTTCGCAATTACAAAAACATAATTTAATTCACTGAGTTTTCAGAAATATCAACAGCTAATTATGAATTTAAGAAAAATTCATGTGAATAAAATAACTCACTTTGCATCATATAATTTTTGAAAACTCGAAACAAAATTTTTACTATTGTTACAAAAACCAGAACATTGTAGTACTTGTCAAGATGAAATGACTAAAGAATGAAATTGAAAATATAAATACATCAATTACCAGAGATGGATCATTGAATATAGTTGAAACAATTGGGCCTGAATATAAAAATTCTGTAAAGTAATTCATCAACTTCTGAGCTTCAACAGCCCTTGATCTTGGAATGTTAATACTTTGCAACTGATCACCTAGGTGGACAATCTTTGTAGCAACTGAATTGATTTTGGTTTCTAAATCATTGTACTTTGAAAATACAATCTAAAATGAATTTTGCATATTATGCATTTCTAGTGTAAGCAGGTTCTTATTCAAAGTTAGCGAACCATAATAGAAAGACTACACACCTTATTTTTTTCCTGAAGTGCTGATAATTGTTTAATCTGCATTTTTTCTTCATCTTTTACTTGGAGGAAAAGAGATTTGCAGCGGGCAACAGAATCTTGTTGAAAACATTCTAACTCTCTGTAATAAAAATTCTTTTAGAAATTAAATTTTAAATACTGATACTTATGGCATTCATAAATGCCAATAATAGAAAATATTTACTGTCCAGATCATTTGGGCATTCTATACTTACTGAATAATCTGCGAAAAAAACTGATACAATGCCTTACAGTTAAAATTATCAACTTCATTTTCCTTTGAATTCGCATCACTTCCTGTGTTACTGTTGAGTACCTTCCAAGCTAGTCGTTCAATGAACTCATCAACATCAAAAGGATCCTAAAGGATTTCAATAATTTCCTATGAATTTAAGGCTTATAAATTTACGGCTATCAAATTGATAATAGTAACTAGTAATCGCGAATGCTGCCCATGGTAGAAACGTATCAATAAAATGATTTCTTACATATCTTTAAAACCTCAGGATTACAAGAAATCAGTAACTTACATTTTGATAGAAATCAGTAAACTATCGAGTAAAAACAATCTAGTAAAAACATATTTTAAACTACATGCATCCGTGCACTAATGAGTGCACCATATGTTCATCGTATGTATTTCATTACATAGAATGAATGAATTTCTCCGATAAGAATTCAAAAAGAATCTCTTATATCTGGGGTACAATTTCATGATTCACATAAGACTTCAACTGAATAACGAATGATTGTATAGTTGATACGCTGAAATACTCACCACTTCAAGTTCCTCTAAATGTTGCGTGCTTATCATTATGCTTAGTACTTAAAAGCAAACTTTTCATAAATATCACCCAAATCACTAAGTGGGGCTATACATTAATTTCGAAAGTCTGCTTCCCCAAGCCTTCACATTTTCCAGGGGTGAAAACTCAAACAAATTCCATCATAACAGAATATCAGATCTTATGGCATGGAAAAACTAATTTTTTTAGAAACAGCTGCGAATGCATCCACTGAATGATTCAGACGTTCCCAAGCATTGCCCTTATCGTATGGCAGTCAACACCAGCAACGAATAGGTTACTTCAAACACTGCATCAGTCCTCGCAAGGTACTTCGACAAAATTTCGAATAAGCATAATCACAATATTGCATTTCCGGTGCATATCACACCCTACATATTCTCTGTTAACTTATTTCACCACTTAGTTTTCATGGGAAAATATCCGTAGTAAAAATGCTATTCATCAGCCAAACCACATTCTCCAAGGGTTTCGTGAAATTAGAAAAAGTGTTCTACATACAACCACGATATTAGGACAACAAAAGTTTCAACAGTTTCCATTTTAAAAAGTTCGACGGATACATTTACTAACCCTAGATTTATGTTTTTTATTAAAGCACTTATAATTTGTTTTCTTTTGATACTAACTTCTGCATTATCGCTTGTTTCCATAGTACATGAAATTTCTGGAGTAATGAGAGTACATAGGAGTAGAGTATTTGGTTATCAGCAGTCTCAAATGAATAAATTTGCATTACATATTGTCTGAGATGTCAAAATGTTTGAAGCTTGCAATATAAATGATTAAATACAGAAGAAAACAAAACAATTTCATATATTATTTATTTGATTATTTGGACGATGCATTGCAAAAACTAGTTTCCATTCTTTCATAAAATATATTTTCAGTTCGTGAATACCTAGTTTCTAGTATACGTAAGTTTTCAGTTCTAAACTTGTGATCAGACCTTTTCCTCGCGGCAGATCCATTTCATGCGTTCCGCCACGGCAGAACCTTACCACTCCACAACTGTTGATCCTTTTCTTTCCCACCTGCTTTATTTGATTAGACATACATTACTGGAAGTTCTTTTATGTATTCCTTTATTTTTTAATACGCAATAAAACTCTTGAAGAGACGTGACTATCAAGTTGTTTTCCTTATTGTTTTGTTTTTCCGCATCCCAGTTTGAAATGTGCACCGGGCTAGCAAATTTTAGGGACAAAAGCGATTACTCAAATACTGTTTCACTACATCTTGAACATTCATCGCAAGAGTCTATGTAAAGTAGCCCTTTACATCGTTAATGCAGGCAATGCACTTTGCATCGTTATTACGATTGAAAACTCTTTCAAGGATACATGTTGGTTCACAAAAATAAAATAAAACCTAATTTTTTGTGAAGGTCAATCTAGTGTCCTCCCAGGAAAAATGATCAAATCATTCGTCGAAATACGGATTTTCCCTAGTAGTCAGACATCTGTATGCAGTCGTAAATTGGGCAGCACAAGTAAAGCTGAAATATCCTACTCGATGAAAAGTGAGAGCAATAAGCAGCAATTTATTAGCGGAATTTTCCAAGTGTTGTGCATAATTTCAAGAAAGACTTGGATGATTTCTGAAGCAAACTTTAAAAATGATACATCAGGATACAAATGTAATAGATTAATTTCATTTATGGTCTATCTTACGTAAGTGGTCCAAACATACACATGCTGATTCGAACTACTAGCATCATTATAAACTTTTCTCCTGACTCATCAACTCCTACTCGCAAGTGTATTGTTCTATTTGTATCTTTAGATCTCAGAAATAAATTGTGGAATGACTTGTATTTATTTGTTTCTAAATTT
The DNA here is from genome assembly GCA_036172245.1 of Raillietiella orientalis. NCBI lineage: Eukaryota > Metazoa > Arthropoda > Ichthyostraca > Raillietiellida > Raillietiellidae > Raillietiella > Raillietiella orientalis. The sequence goes on along the minus strand of JAYWIR010000003.1, from coordinate 324,494 downwards.
TGCTTTCATCTTTCGAGTTTGGCTTTCGGTGTATCTCGCATAGTCTAACAGCTTCACGTTTGAAATTTGGCGATGACTTTTCCATGAATCTGTCGAGGCTCTTTTTGTTGGTTACTACCATTTGGGAATAGATTACTCTAAAAGCAAAGTCTATTCCATTTGGAAATTCCTATTTCAGAAATGCCTTCTGGGTCCGGATGCTTTAGTGAAACCATTTCTAGACCTTCTCAAAACAAGAAAACCAAGTAATATTATGTTCACTTTCATACATGTTTCTACAAAAAGTTTTCTTTCTAGTACCTTTTTTTCAAGAGCACAGGTATATTATGTAAGAAACAATAAGTTTTGATTCGCATGTGAATCAAACCGAGGAAAGACAAAAAGGCATTGAAATGGAATATTTTTACTATTGCTGGTACAGAAGGCAGTCATCAAATGAAAGATAACGCCATGGGATTCCGCATTTTTTCCATTTTCTAAATGCATCTGCTACAAATCTAACAAATTCCAATAGGAACTCTGAAAAACTGATGATACATTGATTCTCTATATTACAGGCTGAGAATGCGTCAGTTAATTTTACGAACTGGCCAAGTCATATGATAATTCCGTTACGAATTTAACAAAAAAATACCAGGAAAACCACGATTAATGGTAATTATGAACACCATCTTCACATGCAATATCTGCGCTCACGATGGACTGTTTATTTTAAATTTGTAATATCCCTGTACTGTAATAACGTGTTTATTCCATGTTTTTACACAAACATGCTACAAAACTTGGATATTCAGAACAGTGAGGGCAGAAGACTTTGTGATGCATTGTATAATGCAAAAGTCTAGGTGACTTTATTAGGAAACAACACCAACTTTAATTTCATTTTTTTTACATTAGTTATAATTTTAAGTTTGGAATTAGCCACTTCCTTCAATATGGAGCCAAATTACAATTCCGTACTGAGGTCCTTGTTAAATAGCCAGCAGCCCAGTTCTCACTCAAAATGAATGTATTCTTATTTCTGGGGGATTCTGGTGTTTTTGCTGTACATTTGCCTGAAATCATGGCTTCCTTAAATGTCCACACTATGTGCCAGGCTACATACACAACATACACTATTTCTTCTGATACCATTAGATTTTTCAACAAATAATGCCTTCCACAATAGTAATAACCAAATCAATCTTAGCCCCATAAATGCATACAGCTAAACTTCTGAGTACAGATGCCTTTGATGTTCTCAATAAATGCTTTATTGTTTTGAAGCAGCCATCCCAGTCTTCCTGCAGTTAAAATCCAAGTAAAAAATCATTGCAGCTCAGTTGAGAACATCTGCATGAAAACAATTATGTAACCATTACACCAATGGGAAACTGGCAGAGGTTGCCACGCCACAATGATTATGCCTGTTGCGTGCCAAATACAAATAACCTTGTTCGCCCCATGTAGTACCCCACGAATTTTTAATAATCCAATAATCTCTGCCTTTTTTGCTGCCATAGCCAACAACAAGTACGCCATGGTCTAAATCATCAGAACTACAGTGCTTGTCAAAGTAGATACCTAAGAGTATTTCAAGTAACTAGCACTTAAAAAAACCGCTTACCTGAATGATAAAACTGAAAACTTGCTGGTGAAGCATCAATAGCAACAGCGATAGGTCCAAGTGTGGCAACTGCTATCTTCAAAGCTGTTTCATTACCTGATGGAAGATCCACAAATCCTGTGCAAGTAGCTCCAACAGTGGTGTTGGAAAATTTACATTTGCCATCCTACACCTATTCATACACCTACAAGAATCAGATGTAGCAATTACCTTGGCTTTGTATGGATAAGACTCTTCTGTATCAATTCCTTCATTGTATTTAACATATCTGAAAGCATTGTCCATTAGGCCTCCATTGCACCCATTGTTTCCAAACTTTCCAGAGCAATCAACCAAGTTCTGTTCACTTAGAGAGACCAGCTTTCCTGTTTTACGAAAATGCTGTCCTTCTAATGAACCTGTCTACAATGGAAAGGAATGATGGAAACATTATGAAAGCCTGTATTTGAACTACACTCACAGCACTAAAAGCCCAGCATGAACCACAATTTCCTTGATCCTTTATTGGTGTGACAGCTTCTAGTTTTCTCCAATCAACCTCATCTGGTATTTCTACATTGGCAGCTGGAATATATGCTGAGCCAGATGGAAGGTCTTTTTGTGCTTTGTGGAGGAATCCATTTCTTTGTGAAATAAACTCTGAATGCATCTACAAGAAGATTACAACCACACGAAAAAACACTAATTTCAACAAACCAGGTCTCCAAACATGTTTATGCTTAGAGTGAAATCAGGCTTTGGGTCATGTTCCAAATGATGATTTAAGATCATCAATTTATTGTTGAAATAAGTTTGCTTTCGGTAGTTTTCTTCAATAACATTGTCAAAACTTTTTCCATGTGTTTGCTGAAAGTTCAATCACATATGAACTAGTACACTGATTATACCACAAAAATGCATCGGCATTTACATGCTGATGGCAGTACAGTAAACTCATGTCTTTATGGTGCAAAAGTCCTAGTCCATCATATTCGCCAACAATTACGTTAGGTTTATACCTTTACTCGCTACTTCAATTGATAAAAACAAAAACGATTTTACAGCTTCATGAATAAAAACGTATGAAAGAAGTTTGAACGAAATAACAATCAAAAATGGTAATTATGCACTGAATAGCAAACAATGCTCTTGCTGCTATTTAATGCAAACCAAACTGCAGTTTTAGTTTCGCTCAAAATTACAAATACTAGAAAGCACCAAAAGAATTTATACAACCCCTTCTAAAAGCATATTATCAATGAAATACGAGATCGTTGTTGACAAAATGTGCCAAATCATTCACAGTTCAGATATAAAGCTCTTTAACTTTGGACGCAATGCTTTGTACTACTTAAATTTACTGCTTAAATTCATAAATATATTCGCAAGGAACTTTCAACTGGAATCTTCACACATCCATCCATAGCTTTACATCTCTCGATAGACTCCTCTGAAATTCAAGCTTACTCACTTTGAAAACTTCCCATTCTTTTTCTTCTAGCGACTCTTGTATGAGGAAACTACACACATGAAAGTGTTCTGAAAGAATTAGTACAAAAACGGTGAAAAGCAACTTCATTTTCCCGTCCTCTACGCAACTTGCGGCCTTCGCACCTATGCACACATTGCACCCAACCGGGGCTTTTTTATTCTCAATGCTAGAGTATTTTGTTTCATTTACTCTTTTGATTGGACAGTTATATCACTTGCTGGGCGAAATCGGGCACACGTGTGTGTGTAACCGAAATGAATACAATAGACGCAACCACCCCACCCCCCCAAAAAAAAAACTTTTTGTCTCGTAAGAAATCGAGGTTTGGCGATGGATACCCTGACTCATTGTTGGGACAAACCGTTATGCAGAGATAGTGAGGCTGCGACGTGACATGGAGATCGAAAACCTCGTATTTACATCAGAGTTCATCTCCACGGGCAGCAGCTACCTGTCACCGCAGCAGCAAATGATGATTTACTACTCGGGGATCAAACTCAAATACGAGAACAATCTTGCGTGTGGATGGCTGTGGGGTCAAGTACTTGGTGTCAACAAGGATTATTTCGTTATTGTTGGCGTCGACGCCAACTCCAAGAGACGCGTGTTTTACAGGTAACAGATCAATTGTGGAACTTCCGGGAATTGCATATTGGTATGTAGTGTCATTACTGTATCTCGAAAAGTCATGGTTACGACGGCATGCGCAACAAAAAAAAAAAAAAAGGGACTATCGGAAAACAAATACGATCCGACTCATTCGTGAAGTATTTGTAACCGATACTCATTAAGACTGCGGTGTAGGGTGAACAGGCCTACCCAGCATGTAGTCTCAATTAGCATGCCACAAAAAAAAAAAAAATCCACTGCGCAGTTTCCTTGGACACACAGCGGTGTCGAACTGCATCCGAATGTTTTTTTTTTTTCTTCTTTTTGCATAGTTCGTAGCTGCTGCATCCCGAAGGTTTGCATTCGCATGACTCCCAGCCAAAATGGCGGAATCTCGCGCAAGATGAAAAAAAAGAAAAAGGAAAAATGATCCGAAGATTGTGCGCATCATTAGCCAAGTTTTCTTCGTCTTTCCGGGCTTCACGTCCATAGAGTAAAAAAAAGCTGCATGCGTAAAACAAGGGCACCCTTTGATAAACTTGGGGGAGTTCGCTCATTCGGGATTTTCAGGTTCGTATTGGAAGTGATTCGAACGTTCAATGCAACATCAGAAGTTGGCATTCTGTTGTAAAGAGTGGATACAACTTCGTCGTCGTATTTCCCATGTTATATGGGGCGGCAGTTCCCCTGAACACTTCATGTACGTGTTCTTGACACTGCACCAATCTGCAGCATATACACGTTCGTGGGGCTACGGCTGATTGCCTGCAGCGAACTGATCGGAACGCGCGCCCCAGTGGTTTGCCTGAGGTGGTGGCGATGACATCTCACACTTGAAGAAATGTTCAGTTACGGTTGCACAGAAGAGGGGCAAATCCAGTCTGGAAAGAAATCAACCCTGGGATCCAAGTTTAAACTCAGAATGGCTGAGGGGATGAAGGGGGATCTTCAGAGGAGAATATAATTAACCTACGTAGACCGTAGATACAAGTGCAGACACAATGATGCCTGGAGATGGGTGATTGATTACAAGCAAACGGTTCATATCTATGATCTTCAGAAAGAAGAAGATATTCTTGAAAAAAAAAAAAAAAAAGAGCAAAGAAAGACTGAAATGCAAAAGACTACAGCTATACGAAGAAGAAAATTGAATTGACATTCGAAAGAACGAGTGAGCTTGAGGATTGATCAGAATGAATATGGTCAAATATTCCAATAGTTTTTCAAAGGAAAGCATGGAAAGCTATATATATATATGTAATTCCCAAAGGATTTGATTTCCCTCGAGAAAGAGCGATTTTAACGTGTGTCATTTCCATTCGGAAATCATAAAAACAAAAAACGTACTTGGAAAGTCTGAAAATCAAAGTCTTTTCCTGGGAGAACCTGCAAATAGATTGGGAAGTGAATGGGAAGAGTCGACATGCCTCGGCAGAAATTGTATGAACATTGTATGAACCCCGTCTGAAGGTCTTCAGCTTGCTGACTGCAAAGCCAGGAATCGAAATTCAAGTCGAAGAAAATCGGAGAGGGTGGATCGTTTTACGAACGCATCCATAAAGCAAAAGTGTCGATCCTTGATAACACCACGGAACAACTGTGATGGAAAGAAACGAAATAAAACAAGAGGTTTGATAAAGGACATTTGCCTTTGGCAAAATCATCCCAAGAACTTAATAGATCCTCGGTATCCAAAACTTCACGTACGTGTTGAGAACTGGGCGTATTCGAAAAGACTTTTTTCAGCGGCATGCCCAGCGGCTTCGTTTCCATGCACGTTGTTTGGTGCATGAACGAGAGAAATTTTTTTCAAAGAGAATCTAAAAATCTTGGATCCAGTGTGGTCACATTCAGGAATAACGACTCCACAGAGCGAACATGTGGAGAGAGGACTGCGATTCCGGGGCAACCGTTCCTGAAAACCAGGAACCCTGGAAATTCAAACACGTAATGCTTTCCCTATTCCACCTCTCTGATTGCACAGTCAGAAAGGGAAAACTCCAAGCTCTTCTTTATTTGCAAGGTTAATGATAAGATGATGATGATGATGATAAAATATAGTATTTTAGCTTCCTATTTCGAGGGGTGAGATCCATCAGGAACAAAGAAAAGATTGAAAGGCTCCCTTTTATTTTTATTTTTAGTTTTTTTCGCTTGTTAGAAACAGGGAACAGTTTCGTGTTTTTATTTTTTTCCGGACACTTACTTGAAATCAGTTCGATACCAGATCTCCTCTGAAGAATTAGAGACCGCTAAGAATACAACCAGTCTTGAGGTTACAAATCATTAATTTGATCATTGCTGGTGTCTTTTTTTTTTTTTTTTTTTTAATGAATACTTGAGGAACCGTTTTAAGCGAGCGAGAAAAATACAAAGGACTTTCTAAAATTTATTCCCCTTTTCTTTGGAAAATTATTAGGGAGAAACCGCTTGCTGTAATGCAAATTACTTCCTATTTTTCTTCATCGCCAATAAAATCTAGGGCACAATTTAATGGGTTCATGTAGGAATTACTGTTAATAGTATAAAGTAATTTTCAGATATGCAAATATATGCAAGCCTGCAAACTACGAAAGAAACTTTAGTGAGTTTGCGAACGCAGTGTAGAGGGTGCTAACAGGATTTTCAAGTGAAGCAATGTACAATAGATTTCGAAAATGAGAAATAGAACTACCTAGTCTATTGCTACAAGTAGAAGGCTGCAAATGGATGCACAACTCTGGTTCATCCATGACCCGGAAGAGAGAAAACCGGGGAAAGACCATAAATTTGTTTCACGAAAAGTACCGTTTGTTTCACAAACTGCATGTCTACAGCAAAGCAGTGCTTCGAAATTTATGCGAGGAGTGCATTTCAAAAACGAAGGACTGTGATTTCGAATAGAGGATTGTCCTTCAAATAGTAAAATGCCCTCACCGGTCAGCTCGATGAACACAGCAACCTATTCAGCAGATTGGCGGAGCTCGAAGTTTAAGGAACCACTGAACAGATCTGAAGAAGAAGAAGAAGAAGAAAGATTTCCTTTATTGTTATGGTCCTTCCTCGTTTATGGTTTCGATAGTGTTTAGACTTTAAAACAGCTTAATTTTGATCAATAAAGCAAGTAAGAAATTTTTTCGAAAGAGCACTTTGTTCGAAGGTAGTTGTTCTCAGAGTGCTCTCAGACGAAAATCGAACAAAAGTAATGGAGAATGCGTAATATCAGATCAAGGCGAATAGCAGTGTATTACGGTATGTTTATTTGAATCAGCTGGTTTGGATTTTGGCGTGTGTATTCGCTAGAGAACTAATTATCCTTAATCATGAGGGATAAAAGGATGAAAATACCTTTAACCCGTCGAAGGTATTCCTTTGTTCTTTAAAAAAAAAAGAGAGAGAGAGAGAATTTATGCTTTTCAAATCGTATCTGTCATAAGTTAGAGTTCATGTCTAGCAAGATTCCTGAAAATCTTGCCAAGAGTTCAGGCATTTGCATCGACCCAAAACATATTGAAAAATGGAGCTGGCAGTTGAAAAACCTGGATGTTTAGAATTTGGGCTTCGGCTTCTGTTTTATACCAAAGGAAGAGTAAATATACTTTCTGCATTAAAACATCAATAACAGGTATGACTCTCATGACAATGAGGGGAAAAAAAAGAAAAAAAAAAACACTCTGAATACATTTGGTTGCGATTTAGCGTCAGGTGATGTGGAAACAGCGTCAACTTTCACTCGACTAGTTATGTAAGGTAAATTCAGTTTCTATTAAAAAGCATTCTCCGCTTCCGGAAATGTCTCCAGTGTCGCCAACCTGTACTGTGTGTATACATTATTCCTGAAAAATGCAAAAAACAGTTCCTTCTGCATTCTGTTGAAATGGCATCCCCAGTTCAGAAATACCTCGGTTCAATTTTTGAAGTTATTCTGATTTTCGAAAAGGAATGAACCAATTTGTTTTGCATCCTATGGAAGAAAACTCATGATTCCATTTTCCCCCTAATTCCTATAACGTGCTTCAGTGTTTTATTACCTTGTGTGTTCCGTGGGATTTCTCGAAGACACATTATCAAAGTCGATTTGCTGAGAAAATTACCAGAAGATGTAGAAAAAATCATGGGATTCTGATCTCCGAAAAGCACGAATTCGAGCGCCACGACTGCTCTGTGCTACATAGAGGAATTCGAAAACCATGCTCGAAACACTTTATGAAATAAGAAGCCTTCATTCCATTTCCGAAAGGCTCAGGCTGCATTCATTAGGTCCATTTTAGGTTCTTTTGTTTTTCATTCATCTGAAAAATCATTGGGGATGTGTCTTTATTATACGTTGCATGCATTTTGAGTTCCTATGACATTCGTAATGCCTGAATGTTGAGCAGATGTGACTGCAGCCAGAAAAAGCGAATAAATTTTCACTGCGACAGTGCTGCGTAATTTTCTATGTACTTCCTTATACAATAGTATTCATTTCATTTCTATTTCAATGTGCTCATGGAAGCATTTACTAATGGAATGCTCCTTCACATTATTGTACATAATTACATAACATGTGTGTTGTTTTCAATCACTCCTCGAGTCAGGATTTCATGTTGATTTGGAAAAGAATCGCATTATTTGCCCCTCATAACAGCTTAAGCAATAAAATTCTGCTTGTAGAAAGGAATGAAAGTGAGTGTATGCTTACATTGATTTCATTTTAAAAAAAACGGAGATTTGCTATATCAATTGTATTTATCCATATCAGTTACAATCCTGATCCGGCCTTCAATTACTTTATCAACAAAAAAATCCGATTTCCCTGCGGGGTGATAAAAAGAAAAAAAAAAACATCCGAATAAGCAGTAATCATTAAATAGAAACTGGAAACGAAAGTTTGGCAACTGAACGTTTTGCACTTAATTTTAGCGGCTTTTATAAGGCCGGGATAATTTATTTTCAATAACTATGCATTTCTTTTAGACAGATTTTTTTTCCACTCCTGAATCGAAAAAAGTACTTTTTCCGAGTTCTTTTCCCCATTAAAGCTGATTTCAAGTGTTCCAAGAACGAGGCGTTTCTTTCCTTTCCTCCCTCCCTGCCACTCTGCTTTATTGATCAAATCACAAATCAAAGGATTCTGATGTTGCAGTCTATGTAGATATCGGAAACAAAGAATTAGGTACCTCAACTGCTTTAAACAAGGTTCATCATTAGGTCTGGAAACCTTGCTCTGCTCAGTGTGCACTCACCATTTGCCAAAATGGCTGCTTTGCACAGATAGTATAATCAATTTGTGTTCCTCAGTTAGGAGTCTGAGGCGATAGCTTCTCATCCTGGTTTCCTCGAAGTACATTCTTCAAAGTCTGAAGAGTTTTTCATGCATTCAATGACGGAAGCTTATCCACAGATTTCGCCTAGATTGCAGCACTCTTTCATACAGTCAGTTTTCTCTTAATCATACTTCATTTACTTTGAATCCATTTTTTAATAACTCCCTTTTAAAGCAAGTTCCTCTATTCAGTAAACCAACTGGAAGCCATGTGAATAATAAATGGCTTTCAGATTAGCGGATAGCTTGCTGCACTGGCAATACCGCAGTGATTATCGCGATTGCGAGCTATTTTCATATATCCATCTTCTCCCCATGTAGTTCCCCAAGAATTTTTAATGATCCAATAATCTTCATTTGTTGAGTCATTTCTGCCATATCCAATCAGGAGAACAGCATGATTTACATCTGAACTGCAGCTGGAATCATAGTAAATACCTGTGAAATAGGATAAGTTTACAATTCATAATTTGGAGAATGAACCAAATGACCTGAGGAATAAAACTGAAAAGATTCCTGAGATGCGTCAATCACTACTGCAATAGGACCCACAGAAGCTACAGCATCCAATAAGATTGTTTCATTTCCTTCTGGCAAATTCACAAATCCAGTGACGGCAATGTTGTCTTCAAAAGTACATCCATTATCCTGATTAGAAATGTTGAAGCCCCCGAGACTCAACACATGTTCTACCAGTACTGAAAAGGCATCCGATGTCAGGGCACTGTCTTTATTCTTCTGCATAATCTGGAATGCACGATGCACCAGACCACCATCACAAGCACCTTCTCCATACTTTTTGGAACAATCAATAACATTCTGTTCATTCAATGAGACCAGTCTCTCTGATTTGAGAAAATTCTGACCTTCTAAAGCTCCAATCTAAAACATAAACCTAGATAAATTTAATTTCACAACTATTTTCATCAATTTTTAAATTACATCACAGAACAGACAAAAAATACAATTTTCTCACAGCACTGAATGCCCAGCAGCTGCCACATGGACCTTGATCTTTAATTTCAGTCACAGCACCAAGCTCTCTCCAGTCTAATTCTTTGGGTACCACCAAATTGAGTGGTGAAATAAAAGATGCACCATGAATGCTTGCTGAATTATACCGTTTACCAGCACCATTCCTTTGTTCAGTGAGTTCAAAATTCAGCTGCCAACGACATTCTTACAAATGCAAATACTTTCCCTTGATTCACCTGATCTCCAAATTCATTTAACTTGAGTTTGTATGATGTTCGATTTAGCTCGTAGTTCAAATTATGTTTCACTATTTTTTGACGGTTTTGAAGATAGATTAGTTTTCTAAAGTTGTCTTCTACTGTGGTTGGATAACTTTTCTTATACTGAACCTGAAAGTACATTGCTTTAACATATTTGCACAATGAGTGCATGTATCTTAATTTCAAAACGATGTCAAAAATGATTTTTTGATATCAAAATGGATGCTAAGATCAATCTTGGGGTACAACAAGGATATGTCATGCAAGGATTGATTTCCATAATGCAAAAATATTCCATGACGCAATTTTTATTAGTCGATGATGTTTTTCATGCAAAGCTGCCATTTAAGAATGTCATACCTTGAATAGTTCCCAGTCTGTTGCATCTGAAGGCAACTGCAGAAGAAACACCGAATTTGCAAGTTTTGAACAAAAAAGTATCGCGAAAATACCTAAACAACCATGGGCATCCCTTCTCACCATATTGAATGATTCACAGTGGTCTTAAAAAAATTGAAGCAAAGCCTTTCCCACTGTACATAGCTGCTCATGAATAGAGAATCAAATACATACACATAGGATGAGAGTAACAATAAGTGTTCTCACGCACTGGGTACTTCAATTAAATGTAGCTTATTACTTATCATTAAAGCGCAGTTATTACAGTGGAAATACCTACGTATCCAACTGTACTCCAGTGAGTGGCAACTGCACTTATTTGCTCTGGTAAAGAGGTTGCATGTCAGGGGGAAGGCAGGGAATTTCCCAGGAATTCGAGTTTCCGGATTACTTACACCTCGTGAAGGTATTTACCGTTTGCAGCGATATTATGCATTTAAGAACTGGAAGCGAAACGTAGGCAATCAAAGGGATTTCGGGGAGGCGTAAGTGGCAATGCCACTCAGCACCGGGTAGACGTGCCAGCGGCGCCGCAGCGAGCGAGTGATTCCGGGGCCGCGCATGCGCAAACGCTGCGCCGTCCCGTCCGCTCGCCTGTCGGGAGTTTCTGCTTCTTAGGGAGCGTACGACAAAGACGAAAGCGAAACGAAACGAAACGTTTTTCCATATAGATGAAATGTTATTCTGTAGCACGAAGCATTACATTTTTTACAGCAAGCGCGGCCGTTAGCCCTTTGAAGGGAAGAAAAATGCTGATCCGAAGGTGTCCGATGCACCCCGCGACACCCCCATGGAAGGAACGCGAGACAGCACAGCCGCTCATTCAGCAGCGATGTCTCATCTTACGACAAGCTGTCGAGGAGGTCTTCTAGCCCTAGAGAGTTGGTGGGGTCGAAGGGAAAAGTGCAAAATCATATGAATGTGGTGTTCGTCAACTGAATGCGCATTTGTTTCTGATATTCGTTCAGATAAGAGATCCATTCAAAACCAATTTATTCACTCAGAACAGCCGAGCATTCTGTGGTTGAAAGAGGCAGAGCTTTCAGGATGCTCAATAGTAATGATTCAATTTTCAACTCTTCAGCACCCTTTTGTATCTTCGTTACATTCTGAAGACAAAGGAATTGGGTGTGTAATTTAAATGAGGCTTGATCAGTGCTCAAAACCGTCTGATTTATTCACTGCGAGAAGGCTTGAAAAGGCTTCAAAAGAACGGAAGCCGATTCTAAGGACCACTCCTGTACTGCTGGGAAGGAAGGGGAAAAAGGGGGAACGTTAGCACTACTCCTATAGGTGGGATAATTGAACGGTGTGTGTGGTAAGCTGTGATGTAAACTGAAATGGTGATAAATCCAGTGGAACAGAAGCGTTTCATAGTTTCTGTTCGATCTCCACTTTCGCGATTGGTAATTCTGGTCAGCGTGTGCTTTTTAGGATCGCTCAAAAACTCGATAAGTTTGAGCAGGGGATTGATGATCGAAAGATGTTTATGAATGCTAATAACGATTTAGTACTGCCTTACAGTTCAGCATATATTGGAGGAAATCTGTAGATTTTTGAAACGAACGAGCAATTCGCATTTCCTTTATTCAGAAGAGTAAAATCAAAAACTTTGACCTGCTTACAATCAAAAGTCCAACTGTTGGTATTCAGATACCGCCAGTTAAACGAATTACCTAAAAACGGGGAATACAAGTGCGTTGTGAAGATCTCTAACAAGGCATGGAAAACCAAAGGATGCTACAGGGAAATGAGTGCCTTGACGAACACTTTGGGAAAGTCCACGGATCATCAGAAAACTTCCGTCCGAACGCGTTCGGACGGAAAATTCTCTTGCGTTTCCTCAATGCAGCCTCATACTCATGCTATGAGTGTGAAGCTGCTGTTTATTTGATTCGTGAAACCTTGAAAAGCCAAACGATCCCCACGGCGTGAAATTCATCCCATTCGCGGACCATGGGCACCTCGGACACTGGCGTCTCCCTTTCGACCCAGATCTCATTTTCCGGGCCCGCCCTTTGCGGCATCCCTTTGCGGCCGCGGGGCGTTCGGTGCGCAGAAACTCCTCGCGATGATCGTTCGACACGATCTCGTTGCAAACACGGTACACTCAGGTATTTTGCTAGCGATCGCAAGTTCCTGCAAATGCTTATTCATTGGGGTTCAGTTAGTCGACCTCGAAGAAGTTGTAGACAATAAATACGGAAATCCAGCCGTCCCTTTCAATTAAGCCGTATTTTGAATGCGAGTGAACTCGGTTCTTTAAGTAAGTCCTTACGGCTTTCCTAGCAGACAAAGCAAAGAGCTTTTAAAAACAGTGTTTCGCTCGCTGCTACCGTTTTCCTTGCAGCACCGACTGCAGAGACTGGGGTATTTTACAAGATGCATCTCCCAGAGCGCAAATGCAATCTCTTTTGTGCATGGAACGGTTCACGGGAGATCCCACTTATGAGTTCACCACTCTGAATCCTGAGATTGTACAAGCAGTCAGCGAAGAAGTGCTGAAATCATCTGATGAATCAGTAATCACATCATTCCTAAATTCCGGAACGTCGAAGAATCAACCATCAGTCAGTAAGCGAAAGCCGCAGATTGACAGGAACGACGGACACGACCTTCCGAACCGACCTGCATCCGACGAGACGTTGAGGGGTGAGGCGGATATTCGAATCTCCGACGCCATCCACACCTCTGCAAAACAAGTAAGCACTCTTAAAACTAAACTTTTCGTTCTTTTGTCCATGGAATTTTCCAAAGCCATCTGAAATATGCAAATCTCTCCATCTTCATTTGTACAAATCGAAATGTGCAAAAGCACAGTGTTCCAAACAAGGCCTTTATCATTCGGTTTTTCAAAAAGGATCCGTATTAATTATTACTGAATTAAACGTTTACTTTGCCCTTAGGAAATTTGCTTTCAGAGATCTGAAAGCAAATCAATGGATCTTCGAGAAAACCCTTCTAATTTGCTCGTGCGTGGAAGAATGCTTATATAAAATCTCGTTGGCTTGCAAAATATGTATTTGATACGTACGCAAAGGAGAATTTGGGTTAAATACAGCACTAAGCATGCAGTGTTAATTTTTTTTTTTCAAATGAAGATCACCCCGAGGCATCATGGAAAACAGTCAGAGGAGGAGAAACCATGAGATCACTCATTCACTGTAGGATGAAACATTGGAAGTGGCACCTCGGCATTTGTCTGTTAACTTACGCAAGCAGTCAAGAACGCGTTTTTCGAATTGGAATTCAATCTTCGGACAGATGTTAGATAACATTATGAGATCTCAGTATTAGGAGTTCATTATTCAAGGCAAAGAACAGAATGCGAAATTGAAGAAATAATAATGACGAAAGATCTCGGTACTCTATAGGGGCGCACCTCCATCTTTTTCGACCCCAAAATTAGCGGATTTTAACTGATACGTGCACAATTTAAACCGAAGGACCAAAAAGGGTTTCATCAGAATGCAAGGTGCACTCACACTCGGTATTCTCAAAATATGAGGGAATTTGGGTGCTGGAAATGGTTATCGGAAACGGAATGTTCTTGCGAATCAATCCGGATTTGAGGTCTGGGGAGGAAACTTCGAACGGCTGAAGGGAAAAACATTAAATTCACTTTTTGTTAAGAGAGTAGTAAACAGAGTTGATGACTCCCTATCCATTAAAGCAAGGACCGACATCCATAACATCCCACGTGATCAACCAGTGTTTCATGTATGAATATCTTCCAGCAGCGCCAGAGTTCCGCAGGTCTGCCATTCACTCTTGGACGAGGAGGTCATCTTTATTCTTGTGCCGTTTTGTGCTCCGTGGTCACAGAATTAAAAAGCTGTAACGGAGTGTTTTTTTTTTTTGGCTTGGCCAAGGGCAGAGCATATTTCGTAAGGAATCACCTCCAAAGCAACAAGAATCACGATGGAACATTTTCCAATGAGGTTGCAAACTTCCGGATTCGTGAACGGAGGATCGAACGTTCGGGGAAGCATAATGATATGATGAGATACAATTCAAATATTTCAGTCGTGACACACAATTATACTTTGAGTGTAAATCACGTATAGTAGGTTACTTGATAACGACTTCCCCGTCTGTTATCTTCCAGTTCCAATCTGTTAGGGTATTTTCTGGTTATCTGAGCTCGCATTGTCACTGATTTTTTATGTTCCACTCTGACTTTGCTAAAACAAAGCTGGAAGTATTTTACCATCTTGCCAGGGTCAACACCATGCCATCTTACTGATTCCAGTGCTCGAGACATTTTGTTCTGGCTGGGTGCTTTTTTCGCTTTTAGAGCTTGAAAACTCTACACCTTTTAACGCTTGCATTAGCGTGGAAGAGCTAAGGTGACTCCTTAAAGGCATTGGTTTGAACTCTGGCTTGTTCAAGCATATTCGGTACAGATTCCCGATTACCGCCTGAGGCACCACGATCCCCCTATGCTGTCATTCGAGCTGCTTGGGTTGATTGTAGGGTGCGAGCGACTCTACGACTTGACCTGGGTTCCATCCTCAACGAGCGAATGGATACGCTTAGTAATCTGCGTTGGTATCACAGCGGGTTCAAGTGCCATGGGTATCTGCGTGTGTTGAAGCTGCAGGTCTTCACTCAGCAAGGTGCCTAACCAATACGGATGGAAGTTGCTACTAGGACGTCTCGCCTCAATGTCAAATCTTTTGCATCGTCCTGAAACATGCGCCAACTGCACAGCGTCCTATCGGAAAAGAGACTCGTCGCAAATACACAAGAGAAATGCAGTCGAAAGCGAGGCACAACTTGAGAAAGCGTCATCAGAAAGCAAATACGAACGTAGTTGCGTAATTGAAATGCAAGCAGCAAGCCAAAGAAGGTCAGCTGTCTGCTCAAGAGAACGATCAAATAGACAGTGCCAAGAAAGGATTTGTGCTTGTAAAGGATTCGCAGTTTGCACGGCAGTATCCAGCTGGGTCAAGGCAAGAGGGCACTCGAGACTGTTAAATAAAAACTCCTTTCGAAACTGCAAGAACAGCAGAAAAGTGGAAACTGGAGGTGTTTCCCCAATTTTAAAGGAAACCCATACCAAGAGGCCGAGAACAATAGCGTGCAAGCAATAAAAACGAAAAGCTTAACAAATACCGATGTGCAGTGTCTTCCATCTCTGTCAATCCCAACGGTTTGTGTACCATCCTGGAGAGAGTGCGCAGACGGGAGAAAGTCGTTTATTGTGTATTTCAAGTGGACGGTCGCCACGAACAGATCCGTGATGTAGAGGACAAAGTAAATTCCGTGATCTGTGTGACACTGGTTCTGACAAGATTCGCGATCCAGACAGACCTATGTTTGCTGGTGTTTGTTCCGAATGTTTACAAGGAGTACATCAAAGCAGAAAGAATCATTGGTGTTCTTTAGCTCACAAGCGAAGGTCGTACTTTAGTTCCTCACCAAACGGCTTACTTTCCATCCAAATTGCAAGTTCCGGGTTTCCAGCATGGAAAATCACTTTTGGGGTTTGAGCTGGTACAACGCACCACCCTCTGTCGTGTTTTCATAAACACTTTGAGGTGTTTCCGGGTATGCGTACGTGACGTCGATGGGGATGTGTCACACACGCACTTCTTATTCGATGTGCTGAAGCTGAACGTGTCTGTTGAATGCATTTTCGAAGTTTATCTTTTCACTTGCAGAAGTTCGATGTCCTTTATTTTGCTTTCTTGAGACCCGTTTTCACTTGAGAAAATCATTTTCTATCCCAAACCATTTTTTAAGGAGAAACGTTTCATGAGAACAAAGTCTCCCACCATTCCATTGTGAAAGAATTCCACTAACTGTGAATATGCCATTAGATTAGTGATTCTTTTCCACATAGGTGAATGAAGTTCTTCAAGAAGAAGAACGCTTGAGTGCTGTTGTTACTCAGATCCAAAATTCTTTTATCATTCCACGTGGCTCGTATTTGATTCAACCAACCACGGATCCCACTAGGAACCAACTGTTCTCAGGTAGTTTGGTTGAACATCAAACTAAGGTCTCAAAAGATGCTCCGGGAGTAAAACATCGGCCTTCTTGAGCACGGTTTGATAAGCGGGGGCAAATTTGTTCTTGCCATGCTTGGATTCTTCCAGACAGATTCGAGCAGTCGAAGCAGTTGAACGACTGACTGCATGTCGCATCCCGGTTTCCGCAGCCGACGAATAGAGAGAGATCGCAATTTTCTATTAGCTCTCCTTGCTGCTAATGAACGCGTCGTACATCAGGGCGACGGCGGCACCTCATTCCGCGAAGAATAAGCTGCGGTCGGACACCAAATTTCCTCTATTCTGGTTGAAAAGCAATATCCCTGCACTCACAAATCCGCTTCATCAAAGACGATTTCGAAGGAAGGGTTGTTTTTATCAGAGACGAACGGCATATATAGCTAAAGTATACAAAGGGTAAAATGCGTTCGAATCAGAATCTAAGTGTGTTTAAGAAGACGTAGGGTGCCTCCTCCTCATCTTTCAGTTGTAAAGTTCTTCTCTCTCCGCTCAGTTTGACCTCACCGCCAACCTTGCTGCCTTTAGGTTTCACGGCGGACTCGGAACGGGGAGAGAAAGAGTTTCGACATTCCAATGAATATTCTATTACGACTGGAAAAACCGAAATAAAAATACATTAAGCACGAAACATACTGAAAATAAATTTACCCATTAGTTCACGGTGCAGCCCAAGTAAAGCATAACTTGTGTAGTCATGAGCGTTAGTCCCCTATTCCAGAACAAACAGCAAAACAGATCAGCACATGATCCTCTCTGAATTGCACGAGGCATTGAGCTCATTGCAACGACGAGAGCCAAGTCGTGGGCCCCCGCGCGGGGAAGGGGCGGGCAGTTTGCGCTGCCTTGCGTTTCGCGACCCAAAGGCCCGTGCGCTCAACTGGGAAGTGGGTTCACATATTCGACTCTTCGCTATGGAAAGCCCCGAAGGAATTTATCGTATTTTTTCAAGCGAGGTTTTAATAATGTACTTTCACACTCCGTGGGTTGGGATAATTTTCCCAGCAGGCACATCGAAATATTGAATTTCCGTCTTGGTTGTCCTGCGCCCCCTCTGTCGAATTCGAAAGATCCGAACAACAAGAAAAAGTTAGACCTGCTATGTGAGTTTGCGTGTGGATGTGCATAGCATGCATGTGCGTGCGTGCGTGTGTGTGTGCGTGGGTTTTAGCATTTATACTGTTTAACATGATGGCACAATAAGAACATACCTACAGTTCAAACTCGAAGTTCTTACTCTTGCAAAAATGAAGTGAATGGCTTGGTTTTCCGTCCCTGTTGTCCGAGTTCCTCGCCTCCGCGTGTATGTGTTTTCGAATCTTCGAAGACTGTTTACTCAAGATGGGTATCCCTGTGGCCTTTCTGCAGCTCCGGTCCGAACAGAACCCAAGTTCGCTGGAAATTAGATGCAAACTCCACGACGTTTATTAGCGGGCTGTTCTGTTGTCCCCCATAAGGAAGCGACAGAGTATCGAGAGAGAGAGAGAGAGAGAGAGAGAGAGAAATGCAATGTATACACACATACATGCACATCATACGAACATACGACACTGTATCCGACGCGTAATTTTGCAATCCAGAAGGATGGGTGGGGCACGCCCGCTTTTCGTGCTCAGCACGCACGCCATGCTCTCCCCGAGAACACTGCGCACATGCCCTTCCCGGTTCGATACGCGACTGAGGTTAGCGGAAGTGCGGAAGCACTTTGAGAATCGAAAGCGACCTCGCAACTGCTTTTTTCGGATCCCATCGAACAAATCGGCCGGGAATAAAATTTTGGAACGGTCGGCACAACCAGTTGCAACGACCAAAAGGACGAAACGGCGTATGTGCCACGATGATGGAACGGGGAAAGTGGTGAAGCGAACTCACGGTTGAATCGGAACATTTCCGTGATGTGCTGGAAATCTGCCATGGTTTCATTTTTCTTTAAGATTACGGCGGATCATTCGAGGACAACATTTTTCCTGCTTGTCTCTGACTTGCTCAAGCTGCGTAGATGCATGTATGGAACCCCGGAGGGAACCCTGGAATTACTGCGACCTCCATGGGTTCCTTTGCAGACTTCAACTGGTGGGAGCAGTCCAAAGAACAGCGTTTGCCCTCTGTTGAAGAGCTCAAGCTTCTGACTCCGATTCTTCAGCTAACGACTGAACAGCTGTAGAGATTAACCGGTTCCATTTACCAAACGGGCTCGAAGGATATGATGCGCAAGCATAGCCACAGATGCGAGCAGCAGATGGGTGGAAGATCATCCAAAGTCACGACGTTCGATGTTTAATGGAGGCTTACTGTTTCACCTTGATGGGAAATGGATGTTCAGGGTGAAAACAGGCAGCAGTGGATGGAAGTCACCGCAGTACAGAACGCGACATCAAGTTGAAGCTCCTCAATGAGAACGTCGACAGGGAGAAGCCAAAGGAGGAAATGTATAAGAAGAAGCGGCTTGAAAAGGCTATGAAATCGGGAGACGTCGGTGAAGTTTACGTTTTTGCGTTGAGCTGTTCTGATCTTATGGAGCGAGGATGAAAGGCCTCCACAACCAAAGTTTCGTCTTGAGTGGAGTTGTGAACTTGAAAGAAAGCGGTCCACATTCTTGGTTTCCCCCCAAACTCCATTCACATCCAGCATACGATGAACCAGAACAGTGATTTCCCCCAAGAAGAGAAAACTCAGGGGTGTCAGTCGAAACAGTCGATTTTTTCATGACCTTTGCCACAGTTGCTTTCTCGTTTATGCTATGCGGTCCTTTCTGCTGTCACTACGAAGACTCTTAAGCCTGATTATCCTTCCCCTTGTCTGTTCACAAAAGGAAAAAGTTCCAGAGGAGAGTGGAAGAGTATTTTTTGTGTGTGTTTTCGAGTTTCTGCCTTCGGCTCTCGACGGGTCAGTTTTCTCCCACCTGTCATTCTCAGGACGTGCACACATCCGAACGCTGCCTCGCAACTCTCGAAGACTGGAGTGATTCTTGAGGCGTGTTCCACATTTTTCGACGCGGAAGAGCGACACGGAATAAGATCGCAGTTTCCGCAAGGCTGTTTCTCTTGGCCGTCCTCTCCCCTACCTTTCCTCCCAAGGGAGTCACCATATCATTCTTCATCCACAAATTTTGTACATGAAAAAAGGAGCTATCGAGGGAAATGCGTGCTCTTGCTGCCGCGGGAGTCACAGCACAGCGTGCAGAATCCTCTTTCTCAATCCACAGCACTTTTTACTCTGATGGTCCCGTCTGGTTTCCACTCACATTCACTCTTCCGAAAACAAACAACCCAAGAAGAGCTCTCTACTTCAAAGGAGCACAAAACAGGGACTGGAAAAGTGTATTCGAAGATCCGTTATCTAGCGACTTCCTGCTCCGCCATCCCGTAAAAGCTTCTCTATCGATACGGGCAGCTCTAATAGAGTCTAAGAGTGTCCTCCGAAGGACTTTGACTTTAGTATTACTTTAGTATTTTCGGGAATATGCGCAAGAATAAATCACATGAACTAGAATCGAGACCAAAAAAAAAAGAAAGGTGAGCAGGAGGAGATTTTTTTCCTCGTAGATCGCTCTTTAAAGGGATGCTGTCGAAGACACATGTCATTATCCGCGTCGACCAGCCTTCCGCTTAATTTGACGTGTTTCCCAGTTGAGGCCGTCAGAGTTCGCTTCGTACAAAGTATCGCTACTCTTTCACGCCTGTGATCACTGGACTCCCCTGAAGGTGGGGCTCAGGGTAGACAGCAACCGGGATAGCAAGGTGGGGAAAAACAACAGCAACAAAAGACACTCGTGTTTTTGGTACCATTTTGAGAGGAACAGCGCGCGGCACGAAGTGCGGCAAACTGCTTCAAGAGTGATGCACAGTTTGCGATCCTCGAGTCCTGCAGAAGGGCGGCAGAGCACGGTTTCAAGAGACACCTCGAAGCACGGGGAACGAAGAAGAAGTCTAGTGATGCTGCTGGGATGAATTCGAATTGAGGCAACCGATGTGATCTCCAGGACTGGTCAGATTAGCGACACGGAAACCAGGTGGAGCTCTTCGCATGATATTCCAAGTCATCCTTCTCCAGCCTGCTTCGTGTGGTGACTCTCGGTCAGAAGCAGCCTTATGAACCTGGTGGGAGTTTCTCTTACACAACCCATCGCAATGTCAGTGGTTCCAGATTTTTCACATGGACTCAAGGAGTTCAGAGAGCACAAGAGTGTGCTGTGAGGGTAAGGTGTCTCGGAAGAATTGGTCCTTGGGACAAGATCTTCGAGGAAAGGAGCTTTCGTGACCGAAGATGCACGGACCGAAGAGCCACTGATGGTTTAAGTTTGGGAGAGCTACTGCAGCTGGACCATGAGAGAACCAGGAGCCCCAGTTACCATGGGATTCGAATGGCGTCAGAGATCACCTGAACGGCTAAAGCGATAAGGTGGGGAGGTTGAGATGTGCTGAAGAAGCAGTTTACGAGGGAAAGGAAAACATTTCCGCAAAGGAGATCAGTGAAGGAGGGTTCGCCAATGTCTCTCGCAGTGAAGATACGCGGACCCTTCTCTTGAATGTCTGCACTGAACTAAAGATAGAACCCCAGATTGCTTTCGAGAGTGCTTCCGAGTTTCACTACCATTCGAAGGAAACCATTAGTGGGGTGAAATCGCAATACTCTCAGAGATCTACCCTTGAGGAAGAGTGAAGGGAAGGCAGCCTGTTTTCGTTTTACTCACCCTCATCTGTTGACTGTAGCACTTTGCCACCAGCACCTTTGTAGCCTTCAGCGTCGCACGCACGTGCGAACCAACTTTCCCAGCGCTACTACCAGCCAAACGGGAGTGTAGATCAAGATGTGGTGGCCCATGCCAACCTAGACTATGCCACAAGACAGCATTCCAAGATGCTCACGGACAAAGAATCCGACATCGTTGCCACCTCTATGACAGATCGCGCGAAGTGTGCTGCGATTCTGCACTTACCAGTTGGGCACGAGCAACGTTTGGCCTCCGCAGCGTTGGATATCAGTTACCTCTCCGCAGCACATATCTGCTGTGAGCTCAGTGATCGGAAATACGATTCCCGACTTCAACTGCACACGCACACGTGAAGTTGACGAAAGGCAACCAATTATAGAAGGCATTATCACGGCCGTGGTGTTGCGAGGGTAAAGGCATTTTCTTTTCCCGTCCATCTCTCAGGAGCGCTTTCAGTGACCCATCAATCGTAGATCCAAGCATACATTAAACACACTAGCATACAGCACGACGTTTCCATCAAGTTTCACAAAAACGAAGCTGGGACGGATGTTCGAAAAATAGTTTGCAGCATGGAAAAAACAACAACAACAAAAAAGTCCTGAATTGCCCTGCATGCTCAGTGGAACGACTGACACGAGAAGATTTCACACAAATTGATAGAAATGAGTGTTCAGTCCGCCGGACCCACTCACTAACCATGAGATGGGAATTGTCGTTTGTTTATTTATTGATGACCTTCGTCCAAGTATCAGTTTTCGAGTAGTTGCAGTTGGCGTCACGGGGAAGGAGTTTGGGGATCTCGCGGGGCCGGCAAGAGTGACCACTTGTTAGTGCTGGCATGTCTAAATAAGGCACGCGCATTGCTTCTTGGATAAGTCTGAATGAAATTTATTCTCACAATTTTCGATGGCATCCTCAGGTTTAAGTTTGGAAGAAGCAACAAGTCTTACATCCTATTTCTACCTGTATCCACAATATCAATCAAGCTACTCTCTCGAGCCAAATTCCTCAATATGCGAAGGTGCACCAACCCATGCTAACCGGTCGGTCGACAAGGATGGCCTTCAAGGTAATTACGCTGTTGGAAATGCTTTTCCTTTCTTGAATTGAAATGCGTCTCTTCCCATCTTTCGCACTACCAGGATCCTGGGCACTACAGTGGGAACGCAGCATAGGTTCCATAGTTCTTCAAAATCTGATATGGCCCGGACTAACCTTCTACCACCGTCCTCTAACGCCGTTCTTCGGGAATGTGTACGTAGGAAGTGGCTCAAGAAACCCCAATCTGCCGTTCGAGATCACTTTCTGAAGTTCATTTTATTGATCAGCGCAAAAAGAATTCGAAGTATCACTATTTTAGTTTCAAGTATTGATAGACAACCACATTCTGGAGAGAGGGATCAGAATCTCGAAAAAGGCTCCTTCCGTACAAAAACTTTGCGCGATTCTCGAAATTCTAATAAAGAAAAATTGCACGTTTCTGCCCTTGTTTTTCTTTCTTTCTCTCCATTTGATCACTAAAGGTGAAATGTAAATTTCAGTGACAACCGCATTCCGGATGCTTGCTTGTTCATCATCAGCGAAGTTTCACTTGGATGTAATTCCATTTCCGGTGAACAGAACACTGTGCGCGCCCTCTTTATTTCTCAGATTTTGCGAGAGCTTCGACGGGAAAGCCAAGGCGTCAGCATCCGTCTCCCGGCAAGCTTCTGACGCACGAAATGTTCACGACTTTGTGAATGTTCCGGCAGGCACGTGAAATGGGAACCCAGACTGACCCCTTCAGAGCAAAGGTCCGCGTCCACTTCACTGGTCCGAGTTCGAATCGGGCAGGCAGTCTCGGCAGCACGCGTTGCCCCGAAGAGCCTGTCTGGTGTCTCCAGCATCGTCTCCACGCTACGGACCATAATTTCCACATATCAGCGAATATCGATTTGCAGGTGTTGAGCTCCTGTGAGTGAACTTTCGTTTCAGAATGGCGACCTCACCAGGAGTTGGCGGTGAAGTCCACACAGTCTTTCACCGCAGAGTGATGGCTGGGGATGCATGCGGATGCTCTTTGGTCCCGTTGAATTTGCAGGTTAGTGCACTCGTTCGTATTCCGAGACGAAAGTGATTCGTTGCCCTTTTCGATCCACACGGTTCATTCGATGTCTCCGCTTTCTTTTTCTTTTTTTTGGTTCATCGTGTAGCGGAAAAAGCTCTCTCCGTACATAACTTTGCGCGAATCTCGAAGCTCTGCCAAAAAAAAAAAAAAAACAGCAAAATTGCAGGTTTCCTCCCCCCCTTTCCTTCCCTGACCACTAAAGTTGAAACTAGTTTCAATGAGTACGTTCCATATTTTCACGTCAAGATGCGTGTTCATCGGACTGCATGTTTAGAGAGTCGTGGAGTTGCAGACCGACGTTCCCTCCGACGAATTTCATTCCGCATCGGTTGTCTCATTAAGAGACATTGGTCTGCTTTTGCATACGTAGGATTCCACGCACACACACAGCAGTCGGTTTCATCTGGCAACCTGCTGCAGATGCGTTTCCCAAGATGCGTTTTCCGAGCGAGGCCTTCAGAGTTCTTGCTCGGAGACGCCCATCCACGTGCGCGGAGCGCAACTCACCACCCCGAAGACTTTGGAAAATAACGAATTCTGTTCTTGTCTTCTGCTGTTGCTTTACTTGCGTGATTTACTGCTCATCACGAGTAAGTTTCATCCCTGTATTGCTGTCCTCGTTCCTCCCCATCTTGAAACACCGATCTGGGAATCACCCCGAGTTGCTCCCGGCGACGGTCATCTGGTCGTCCGGAGCGCGGGATACGAGGAGGTGCAGCAATGCCGTCGCAAAAGTTCCCTCTCCCTCCCAAAAATTACCTCACAATTACGAGAGAACGCGAACGAGCGAGAAGGTTTCTCCAAACAATTCTTCTACTTTGCAGCCGACAAAGGAAGCACGTTTGGTGCATTCCTCCCAGTCGCTGCCACCCATCTACAAGTTCCTTTTAGAGTCTCCCCGACCTGCCGTGGCCATTGCCTTTGGGATGACATTTGACTTTTTACCGCCGGTTTGTCATGCGCTTCTTCCTGGCATAATCATCCTTGGCAGCCGTACTTGGCAGCTGCCTTCCTGACCTAAACACACATGGGATGCACGCAGGTACTTGCAGTGCGCCAGGGAGTGCCTTGAATGAATGCGCCCAAAAACTGAGTTTCGCGGAAACCATCCACAGTGGACGCGAAAATGCAGTGTTCACTACAGTCACAGTGGTGCACACTGTGTAAAAGATCCAATCTGCAATGAACGATCACCTTTTGGCAAACGTTAAGCACTGTGTTTGGAGACTGTACCCAATGAAATAATACAAACAGTTTATTATATGAAAATACTAATTAAGACCCAACTCTCAATCAGGGTCAGTCATTTCTAATCACTACATCTTTGATAATTCTACATCCACGAAGGTCGTCACTTTGATGAGTATTTGCTGTAAAAGTAGTAGGCACTACACAAGCACTCTTGCAGCATCACAGAAATGCTAACAAGAGTATGATTGGGGCACTTAATGCCATTGAGTATTCCAAAATTGGGGCAGTGTTACAAAGACTTTCAGAGCAATGACAGTAAGTAATCTGATAATTTTCAGATGGATTTAAGTAACAGTTGTGCTCTGAACGGTCCTCCTCCCATCCACAACTTCTTATCACACGCAAATTTTCTCCAACTAAAAACTACAGATGAAGAAAAGAACAGAACAACTCACATTGCTGATGTTGTTTCCGACAATAAGTGGAGTTGGGATGTTCTGCTGAGCAATCGACAAGGAAATGCTTTCTGTCCATAGGAGGGAATGGGTCAAGGCATTCTGAGCCATTCAAGAAATGAGCTGAGTTGCATTTGTAACATAGCAGGCTGCTTGCTAAAAGTGAAATCAGTTTTTAAAAACAGTAAGTTTCATGTCACACATTTCATAACGCATCTTTATGAAATGTGTTAAAACAAGCCTTCAGATTCTCCTTCAGGGAATCTTGAACACCTTTCATGAATATTCAAGATGCATGAGGGAAGCAAGGTAATGAATGCAAAAACATCTGCAGGAAACTTACACACACGCGCGCACACATATTTACTTTCCAGCAAAAAATTGGGTTACAGATATGAAAGTAGCCCAATAATCGAAACCAAAAATCACAGCATGCTACAAATCACATCATTTTCATATATGCACATATGCTGAAGCAAATGCTGAAGCCACCTAGCTCAAACTAAAATACTTACTGGTGGAGATCTTCTGAAAATCTGATTACTATGCTCCGCATGCATCCCCAAAATATTATATACGGTAATGATAGCGGGGAATATCCGGGAGGAGCAACTAGGCAAAAGATCAAGAGACTTGAGGATGAAGGATGAAGTGCGTACAATGAACGTCCCTCAAGTAGATCTACATGGGGGCAGGGAGCATGCTTTTCCTCAAAAACAAAATCACAAGTATGCCGTTCAAAAAGGTGAAGAAAAAAAAAAAAAACAACAAAACAAAACCACAGTTTAGCACTTCAACGATACTTGTAATGTTTTTTGGACTCGGCAGCAGCTACTGCTTTGTGTGTCTGCGCATTGTCAGTCAGCATGCTTCTCGGACACAAAAGCATCGAATTCCCGACTTCCATTTATTTACTCTGTGCCCACGATGTGTATGGACGCAACATTCCTAAAGACGTACAGCAAAAGTGAAAAAACAGATCATCATCACAGCACTGGTACTTGAGATGCTGTTTCGTTTTTTTTTTTTTTTTCTCGGACAGACCGATTAGGCAAGAGCCAGGGAGTGGCTGGCAAACACTCCCTTGGAAACACGCGCGCATCTGTCAATAAAACTTACCCCTTTCCGTGCACAGCGCAACAAGCAGACACAGAAGTGTTTGAAACGTTAGGGGGCAAACGGAGGCCATTGTTCTGCGATGTTGCACAACAAGTCAGGCGGCTGCCCTTCGCCTTTTCACGCAGCTTTCGGGCAATTCGGCACATTCGCAGTGTGGAACTGCCAAATAATTTGCTCTCTCTGCACCGAAAAAAAAAAAAAAAAGAAAAATGCTCGTGCAAACAAACGCAAGTGCAAGAAAATGCATTCTTAAGGGGAGGGGGGGGGGGAATGAAAAGAACAAAAAAAAAAAAAAAAGGAGGGGAAAGAAACGATGGAACGAATCCCCTAGTCTGCTTGAGCAGCATGGAGATCCTGTGATCATCAGGCGAAGAAGTCGGAGTGTGTGCGAGCAAACACTATCCTATCCTTTTATTGAAACACGAAGAGGGAAGACACATAATGATAATCTGTAGAAAGGAAAAAAAAAAAAAAGTTCCAAGTCGGGAATCACAAGTTAGAAAAACTTGCATTCCAATCCTTTACCAAAAAACGTTACACATAAAGAAATGCAGCACCCTTTGAAACTGAAATGATAAAATGTGAGAAAAGTGCTGGTCGATAAATTTTAAGCGCGCACAAACATCTGGGCTTGAGATCAGGCCTGATCTTGAAATCTTCGACTTACAGAATGCTCCTGAGGCTAAGACTCACCCAGAGTACACAGCTTTTGTTAATTTGTAAAGCTGGTACAGTCACATCCCCATCGGAGGAGGAATGCGAGATGACTCTCTCATGGGAAAACAGTTCATGGTTGCAACATCCCTCGAGGAGCACCAAAAATCACCCAGCAGTTCTTGGATGCTTGTGCGTGGTTCTGTCAAATCTTGCGTCGTTATTTCTGATGATCTTCTGACATCCTCTTCTCGAGTTGATCTCGGGAAGTCGAGAAGCAGCCACACCAACCGTCCGAAGCGGTACAAAACTCCTCCGTCACTCACCGGATTTGAGATCCTAGCGCACTTTAGCCTTCAGCACTCCTTCCCACTTTACTTGCTTCACAGTTACTTCGCATCCCAGATTCGAATCTTCTGGAAACGAGGAAACATTTTCCGGTGAGGAAGCTTTCACGAGTAAACGAGTGTAGACGAGGCAGATTCGGCTCCAGGTAGGCTGCACACCTCCTTGAACGAGTCATTCTGTGGCGTGGATCTCACGTCAGGGACGCAGAAGCGGAACCCGCTCCTCCCGAACTCCCCAAACCAAAGCTTCGTTCCACGGAGCGGTTCGAAGCGATTTGGCTCCAGACGAGTTGACATGGAGCCCTCGTGCCTCTCAAGACTGGCGCAGAAAACAAACCCGCGCGTGGGCTTTCGAGACTGAGAAAAATGGACGGAATGTGTGTGGTCGGGCGCTTCGTTAGAGCAGGCGGATAATTGTCCTGCGAGAGACGTCGGGAATCAAATACGAAAAGTTGCAAGTTGGAGTGAAACAAGATACCGGCCAACAAATAATGAGTCCCGAAACGGAGAAATGACGGAAACGGGAAAACAGCAGCGCGCGAATGAATAAAAGGGAGAGAGCAAAGGTTCCCCACAGGAATCTCGCCGGACGAGGTTTCGAGATTTGGAACGGGTTTGAGGGATCTCTCGGAACCAGGGAGGTGGTCGAAGATCCGCGTGACTTCCCCCCTCTTCGCAAACACAGCTATCCATCATCTCTTGCAGACTCTGTCTGGAGCGAAGCACACCTTCGGCTTAATCAGTAAGAATGCAGGCGTTTGGGATGCCGACATACACGCCACCTTAAAAATTCCGAAACAACACAGGCAAGGATATTATCTGAAAAGATACATGTTTCGTGACAGACGGAAACATTATCCTGGAAGTATGGCTTCTAGCATCCGCTGCAATCATCCCATCATAGGCAATTCTCCTGTGGCGTTCAACCGCACGTTTAACAGCCCAATTGGGAAGGAAAAGAGCAACAGATGGAATATTCTACACACTGAGCTACGGGCTGAGCAAAGAGTTTCCCGAGATAAAAGTTCGAGATTTGGTTATTTGGTAAGAACGGAACAAGGATGCTGAGAACCCAATCTGAGAAAGGGCGGGTAGCTTACCCGTGAAACGCGTTGCTGATCGAAAAGCGTTCATACGAATGCTATTCTATCAGTAACGCGTGCTTAATTAATACGAATGCAAACTGCAAATTACCGAAAAGCTTTATGAGTATCTGTGCAAAATAGAAGCAAAACGCTTTCTCTGAGGAAGGAAGATGCAATGAAAGCTTCTGCGGAGAGCATTGTATTGATGATGACAAATGCGCGCTCCGTATTTGACAAAGAATGAAGAGACGAGTGCATTTCGAAGTTTTGTGTCTCATTTGAAAAGGGAGGGGCACAGGGGGGGGGGGGGAATGAAATCAAGAGACTGCGGTATGCCTACGAAACTTACAATATAATGAGGAAAATGGTTAGCTTAAATTCAATGATGCACCCAAAGGAATAGAGACAAACAGCTCCATTATCCACCACAGCAGGGAACCCGTTCTCCTTCGCCTATTGAATATCTGTTTGGGGGGAAAAAAAAATAAGGAAAGAAACGCTGCAGCCACCAGAAAAAGAGAGGTAACTCACGAATTGCAATAAGCGTTATGACGTAATCAAATTCGAGAGTTCAATGCTTTTTCGTTGCTCCTGGGGACGACTTACGAAATGCTGCTCGAAGGCACGAGCGTGCCCAACATGCGCCGTGTGCAAGAAAAGCTCCTTCTCACTCAACAAGGATAGGCGTGTGTGTGTGTGTGTGTGCGTGCGTGCGTGCGTGCGTGCGTGTGCGCGAGCACTAAGCGCACTGCTGGCCGTTGGCGAGGAGGTCAAGTGTGGCACCTCTGATGGTGGAGAATGCACGGAACCGAGCAGATTTTCAAATACCTGGCAGCTTGCGCGTGCCCCCCAAAAAAAACTGACCCCTTGGTTCAAGGCGCGCGCCGGGTTCGGCAGCTCGGTTCGACAACCGCGTGCATCAGCAAGTTTCGAGGCGACCCACCAGCTGTGCCTCCGTGCAAGAAATCCTCAAACCATTTCTTCCTTTTGAGCCACGTCTCTCTTAGCCACTCCTCTGGATCTTTCCTCCTTCGCCTGCGAGCTAGCAGATTTCGCATAGAGCCTGAGAGAAAGTACCTTTTGTTGCTGCTGCTGCTGCTTTCCTGTTACGAAAACGTTTCGACACTCTCCGAATCGACCATTCGAAGAAAGATGCATCGTCAAATAAACCGTCCACCCGGAATCTTGCGATGCGTTCGTGGTTACCTTGGAGGAAGAAATTACTAATCAGCGGCATAATTGGTATGAGCTTCGCTTGGCGTTATTGATAGGGGTGGTTTGAGTTCTTCATGGTATTTCATTTTCCTATATGCAAAAGCATCACGACTAGAAACAGAAAGCTTTTTTTTTCGAAAAAAAAAAAAAAAATTCATAAATAGGCGTTTTGGCAGAATACAAGTAAATTTCAAGTCATGTTTAAAACCAGAAAGAGTATGAGAGACACATAAGTTTCATTCACAAAGACATTTGCTCTGAGAGATTTTCGGGAACCGACTCATCCGGAGGGAGAGAATTCCAGAGTCGTCGATCCAGCAAATGAAATCTTATGAGCCTCGAAAACGGAATCAAATCCGGGATTCCCTGAAAGGCGGCTATGATTTCGGTAAAGAGGTCCGCTGCAGATTTCGTTCCTCACAGCGTTGCTGCTGCTGCAGCTTGTGAATCCTGCACCGAGCATTTCAACGGATTTTCTTCTCTTTTTTTTTTTTTTCACGAGTCATGAATAATGCATTGCTTATTAAGTGATACGGTAAGCCGAGAAACCAGCGATTTTTTCCACAAGGAGAGAGAGAGAGAAACTACTCCTATGCCCATTCCCCTACCCCCCCCCCCTTTCAAACTCCTCTTCTTCCCCTTTCTTTTTATTTAAATATGAATTTACATAAAAAAGTTCAAAAAATTAGCCTAGGATACAAAATGTGCTTACTTGAAAATCAATAAAGTCTCTGGACACGAAACGATGGCGTGCTTGCAGCTTGGTTTGGCTTTTCATTTTTATTTTATTTTCTTTTCTTTTAGGAAAAAAGCAGGATTGCACATCCCTGTTGCTTCCGCGCTCCAGGCCGAAGGGACGCCATCCACTGTGGATGTTTAATCGTCACTTGTGATCCCCCCCGTGGAGTGGCAACGGAGAGCACGCAGGAATCTGGAAATCTCGCCCGCTGGCTCCTCATGCGTGGAGTGGTTCCCAAACAACCGTGGTGTCGGAAGCACGGAAAAGAGAGAGCGTCCGAGGTGATGTGAATTCCAATGATTGGTTTGTTCACAGCGTGTACTCCAGAATTCGCTTTGGAAGGGGGAAAAAAAAAACAAAAAACAACGGGAGACAAAACAAAGGAAGCAGGCGGGAAGAAGAAAGAGGGGGGAGGAGGACAAGGAAGGCGATGCGTTCCTTTCGATGCTCTGTGAGACTAGGTGAGCGTATGGTTGGGTTCACTCTGGCAACCATCCAGGAAAGCGCCGCTTCAGACTTCTCCCTAGAAAGAGAGGGGAGGGGGGGGGGGGGAAGCAAAACAAGTGGTTTGCCTGCTTTCGGGAGCGCGCGCGGGAAACTCGATGGGGAAATTCGATGGTGGACAGCGCGAATCCCCTAAACGACCTGACGACATCCGTGCCATTTGTTGCTGCTGCTGTGCCGCTTCAGTTTGCCTTCTTCCGAGTCCCTCCGCAGGTCTGGAAATCACGAATCGGGATTGAAGGGAAGCTTGCTGACTTCCTCATTCCCGTGCCCGAGGAAATTTCCGTGGGGAACGTGGCTCGGGAATAGGTCCGAGGTCCTTGCGGGGGAGTGTTCGGGCGTGTTCGGGGTGACGCCAGTTGCCACCTGCTTGAGGGCCACTGCGACGGAGAGAGCCGGAGACTCGGGTCATCCCTAGGAGCCGCGATCCCGGGCAACCCCCCGCTCCAGTCTTCCAGCTCCTCTCCAGCAGGATGAGACTGGATCCTCTAGTCTTCCGTGCTTCTTCTCTCCTTTATCTCGTCGAATCTCATGGACCGAGGTGCGATGCGTAGTCTCAGTTTCACCCGCATGTTCCGCGCGGCGGCGGCCCGCGCCTGCAGCCATGCACCTCCCCCCTCCTCCTCGCGCCACAAGTCTGCATGCTGGTTGCCGGCTGAGGTTTCCATGTTCCACTTCGGAACGCTGTAGACACAGCTTGCATTCACCTGTGGACCCACTGGCAGGCGCCGGCACTGCAACGACTGCTATTATGGGGAATGCAGGTGCTCCAGGGAGCGATAAGGAACATCCGTGCATCTCTCTCTCCCTCTTCTTTTTTTTTTATTGGTTCGTTGCTTCTCTTCCTGTTGTCGAAGAAGGACTGGAGGCCGTGTGGCTGCAGTCGCGGCTTATGGTGCCAAGCCTTGAGGGTTCGAATCCCAACGTGGAGGATCGACGCCGAGAAATGGGTTGGCACCCGGTCACGCAGGGGCGTTTATTTATTGAAAATACACATACAGGGAAGTGGCAAAATGCGTAATCCTGCCACGTTATATGGATGTACGGAAGGAACCTGCCGAGAACCGGCGTGCAGGTCGGCGGGGTTAGCCACGCGCCATCGTCGTCGCTGTTGTGTTCTTCCGCAGGTTCCCGGAGGTTCAGAAACCCACAGGGGACGCCCCGTGTCTCCTCCACCTGGAAACGACCCCAGGTATCTTCCCTCCCTCCCGCGCACCCTCTTTGCCTGTCCGCCTCCCTTCCTCCCACCCTTGAAAGGGAAGGAGGAGACAACCATTTTGCGGTCACCAACTTTGAAATCCCTCAACGTTGCATGGACTCTCCAAGGAACGTGGTGCTCCGAGACTCGAGGAGGAGCCCGTTCGCATCAAAAGTCCAGGATGGATTTCCAGGAAGAGCACGGAGCGGCGTTCTGCTCCAAGAGGGGCGGAAGAAGGGGATGGGGGAGGAAGAGGGAGGAAAGGGAGCATTCCGGGACGAGGGAAGAGGAGGAGAGTCCGCCGACGTCACGACTTCCAGGGACGCGGGAGAAGCCGCTCTAGGTCCCGGTCTGAAGGGCGAGGGCGAATCGGGAACGCTCCGCTGGCACCGACCATCCGCAAGCCCAGCAGAGGCGGCGAGGATGCCATCCGGAAAGCTGTGGGGCCTCGCTTCCAGGAGGGACTCTCGGATGGCTGCGGGTCCACGCAGGGAGAGTCCGCCGCTGCCGCCGATCTGCACGAGGACGAGCGGCGAACCACTGAAGCGTCTGCGGCCTCCCTCCGGAGCGCCATCAACTCGGGGAATCGGCGCAGCGGCGCGGAGGAGCAGGGATAGAGAGAGAGGACCGAGGCGGGAGAGCGCGTGGATCCCGCCTCTCCTCTCCTCTCTTTCTTTGTCCCTCAGGTCCGAAACGCGTCCCCGTCTCCGGAGTGAGGACACCAGAGGACGATCCTTTCCAGGAGGGAGTCCGCCCGTGGGGCAGGGGCGCGCTTCGAGGAACTGTCCCTTCGTCCGGACCATCTGTCCGTCCTCCCCTTAGCCCCCGAGGCTCCGGAGGGATGCAGCGGTGGGCACCCGCCTCGCATCCAGCTCAGTCGCCAGCCCAGTGAGGGAGGTCAGAGGGCTACCGCTGCCGGAAGTAACTCGGAAATTACAGCTCCAGATCTTTGCTTCCGTCCTTCCTCCCTTCGACGCGAAAGGGAGGTAGTCGGACCGGTCCACCGGGTGGCCTTCCCTCGCTGACTCCCCGCGCGCCTGGGCAAGCCGACTTATCGCGTCCGGGGACGGAAGTTTCGCCACGCGCGGCGGTGGTGGAGGAGGAGTAGGGGCAGATCCCCTCTCCCCTCCTTTAGGTGGAGAGTGGGAGGGGGGGCGCCGTCCGCTTCCCCGACCTCCCGGGCGGGGGAGTCTTGCACGGAACAAAGCATCGGTGCCGCCGCCCATGTGGGGGGGGGAGGAAGAGAAGGCGGCCGCGGGCGTCTCCCTTCGCTTCCGCTCCGTTAGGCTCTTCGAGAGGGCGCCGTCGGCGGCGACCTCCTTCCCTTCCTCCTCCTCCCCCTCCAAAACGGAGAAGCGGATGCTGCTACTGCGTCCTGCCGGACGCAAAGGGACCTCATGCACAGGTGAATTCTGGTGGGTAGCGGAAGGGGCAGGTGCGCCGGTGGTCCCCTTCCTCCTGCGACCCCTGGGGCTTGTCTGGCGGAGTGAGTGACCCCGGTAGCCAGCGGTGTCCCTCCTTTCCTTGGGGTCACCCGGAGGGCTCACCGCACCCGCCGTTGACGGCTCCCGGAGCGCTCTGGGCGGAGGCGACGGGAGTCGGGAAGGGAAGGGGCCGGGCGAGGAACGATGTGGGCACTACAGAAAGCAGTGGTTGCGAGGGGGAGAGGGAGGAACG
Source organism: Raillietiella orientalis (assembly GCA_036172245.1). Taxonomy (NCBI): domain Eukaryota; kingdom Metazoa; phylum Arthropoda; class Ichthyostraca; order Raillietiellida; family Raillietiellidae; genus Raillietiella; species Raillietiella orientalis. The sequence continues at coordinate 290,865 of JAYWIR010000003.1, read as the reverse complement.
GGAAGGGTACCTCCACCTCCCGTGAGCCTTCCCGGGGTTCCCTGCAGCCTCCGCCTCTTCCCGGGTTCTTCCCCTCCCTTTCCGCCTTCCTCCTGGCCCGCGTCTTCGCCGAGGCACGTCCCGGAAAACGGCGACGACTGTCCAGTCAAGGACGCCGACTTCTCCGTGCAAGCTGGGAGGCCAACCGTCCGAGCCGGGAGGAGGGCAGCAGCTGTGGGGACTCGCATTCCGGAGAAGCGACCGACCTCGGGGTCACCAGGGAAAGCAAGGGGCGTTGGATTTGAAGATGGGCTTTCGGGCGCCTGGCCGGAGCGTCGGTGCTGGCAGCGGCTTCTCGGGGGGAACAGGGAAGTCCAGTTAGCCCTCCTCCTCGCCTTCCCCGTCTCCAAGCTCCGGGAACCGCACCCTCTGGGTGCAACCGAACCTCTCGTAGGCAGCGGTCCCGCGGGGAGACCGGTGCCTCGCAGGAGTTCCGGAAAGGCATCTTGGGGATCGGTCCCGAAATTGTGCGAGGCGCTCTGGAGGATTGGTGGCTTTCCTTCTTCTCCCCTTCCCTCTGTTCACTCAGGGAGGGAGGGAGGGAGGGTAGGAACTCCCTTGAGTCCTGCCCGCAGCGCGGAAGGGAGTCCTCTGCACGCAGCCAAGTGGATCTCTCAGGAGCAAGGAGGAACTGAGGGAGGGAGGAGGGATCCCCCTCCTACGCAGTCTTGGCCAGCCCAGCCCTCTTCCTGCGTTCCCCTGGACTGCCTCCTCTCATGAAGCGGCGCTCCGCCTGTCCCCCGAACGCCCTGAAGCGAAGGAGCAAGAGGGCTCTTTCCTCCTCTCTTTTCCCTCCTGCGACCCCTGTGGGCTAGGTCACGAGCTTCAGCCTTCACCTGCCTTCACGCACTTCGGCTTCCCCTCCCCACCTGGAAGCCGACGCCTCCCCTGTGGCGCTTCCTCCCGCCAACGCACCCCCCTTCGTCCATCCGGAGCGGGAACGAATTTCCTGACTGCTTACTTACAGGGGGAACTGCGCTTCTGGAAGGACCATCCCTCCTCCCCGGGGGAGTGGCGAGTGGCGTCCGCCCGAGAGGAGTTGCCTCTGGCAGGCGCAGCATCCCGAGGCATCCGGAAGAACCCGTGGAATCCTCCGTCCCCGTTCTGATGGCGCGTGCACTGCCGGCTCCGGGAGTCGCGGATGACGCAGCTCCCCCTCCCCTCCCCCCACTTCCCGGTTTCGCGCGACGCGGTGGAAAGGACCCCCTAGGAGGCTCTCTGGATCGCACCTTCGTATCCCCAGGAGGGGACGTGCGCGCCCGTCCCCTCCTGGCTCCTGGAACGGGGCAGAGACAAGGAAGGGGAGTCTTCCGCTGCCCCCGGCCTTGGCCCGGCCGGGCCTGCGCAGGACGAGGTGCCCGGAAGACAACGGGATGTAGGGAACGGCACCTCAACCGTATCTCGCGATGACGAAGGCCAAGGGCACGCTCATCCTCCACCCCCATTCTCGCCCCCGTGCTGCCGCTTCTCGTCCGTGCGAGGACGGGGCGAAGACGCCAAGGGAAAGTCGAAAAACGAGGGGCAGTTTTCGCGGGCTCCCGGAGGAGCGCAGGCGTGGACAGAACAGAGCTGGTGACCTGCCGGGGAGGGGGGGGGGAAGGGAAGGGGCCAGGGGTCACGGCAAGGCCTACGGTTCTCTCCTCCCACCACACACCTCCCGCCCTTCCTCCTCCTCTCCCGGAGCGCGCCGTCTTATGCTCCAGGAGTCGGCAGGGTCGTCGTCGTCCTGGATGGCGGCGGCGGTTCGCACACCCGGAAGCAGAGGGAGCAAGGAAAAACAGGAACAGAGGGAACGGGAGAAAGCTTCCCGGGGCTCGAGCCGCGCCCTCCGGTGGGCTGGCAAGAGCGGGCTCCAGCGGCTTCCCAGCGTCCGGCGGCGGCGGGACGATCCCAAGTCCTTTTGTCCGCTGAGAGACCTCGTGGTCCCTCGCCGTCTTCGGCGTGGTCCGGGACGTCGTTTCCGGTGTCTCTCTGCGCCGCTGCTTCGCCTCCCCGAGAAGAGCCTTCCGTTTTCTTTTCCTTGCTTGGGGTGTTTCCCTGGGAAACGAAACCCCTCCTCCTGCTCCTCCTCCTGGCCTCTTCCAGAATTCTGCGCCTCCCGTTCCACCCGCCCTCTCTCTCTTCTCCGATTTTCTGGGTAGGAAAAAGTGGCTACTGAGGCTGGAGTAAGGGGGTCCCATTGCGGGTGGGTCATTCTTTCCCTCCATCCATCCGACCTCGTGTTCTCGGGATCCGCATGAAAAATTCAGGTGGTGTCTCCGTTCCGCAGCATCTACAGCCGCCGCGGGGGGCTCCGATTACGTAGGGCGCGGTGGCGGGGATTTCCAGTCTTTCACTCCAGGGAGAGATCACTAATCACTCCTGAAAGATGCTGGATACTAATGAGGTCTCTGGCGAACGTGAGAGGGGATTTCGTCACGCCGGAAGCCATCTCCCTGTGCAATCACCCGCCTCACCCTGGATCCGTGAAAAAAAAAAAAAAAAGATAGAGGAAAACGGGTACGCAATTTCGCTCTCCCACCCCTCTCTTCCTCCCCGTCCGCCTGAAGCCTACTGTCTTCTCCTGGACCCTGATCCTGCCGCCGCCAAGGTTGCGTCTCCCTGCCGACATCGAATTTCCCTGTCTGTATCTCTAACGGATCCCACTGCATATCTTCGATCACTTGCAATCACGGGTTTTTTCCCTCTTCTTGCCCTGCAGCTGGGTTTTCCCCCTCTCCCGCCATCCTCGCGACTTCCACTCTCCTGCTTCTTTCGCTGCTGCTATTCCGCTCCTCCCTGGGGGGGTGCTCCCAGCTCGATCCCGAACCCGCTTCTTCTGCGCGTCCGTCAATCTTCTCCTCCTCCTCAACGTGCGAGCTGGAAGGCGGGAAGGAAAGGAAGACTTTCAAGCCGATCTGTAGCGCGCGTCTGGAGCACAGCCACCGCCGCGCAGCGCTTGGAGCTGCGTTTCCGCGTCAGTTCGATGCCCACTGGCGGGCGGCGTCCACCGCACGCTGACGTCTCGCAAAGAGAGGTGAACGCTGAAGCGCCGCCAGGGGGCAGGGGAGGCCTAGCCTGGGTGCACGCCATCCTGTCGTTCACTCGTTCCGGAAGACTACTGCCTGAGGAAAACACACACACACACACACACACGTTGGCGCTAGCTGGCCGCCGCCGTCACACCTGCTGGCGCCGTCCTGTTGTTCGTGGTTCCGTCAGCGGAAACGTCTGCACGCGGCTCCAACGCGCGACGGAGTCGGCTGCCACACCGCGAAGGTATGCCGCCGTGGAAACGGAACTGCGAAAAAGCGGCGGAGGGGGAAAAGAAAAAAAAAAAAAAAAACCGCGCTGAGGGTGCTGCCACCCTCACGGGCGTTGCGACCATCCCGACGGGGCGACTCCTCAAATGAGAGCAAAGAAGAAGAAGAAAAAGAAGAAAACGGCGACATTTGTTTACGTCCTCGAAGCGCACCCGCTTCAGGTCCTCCCCCCCCAACGGCGAGGCATGCGGCGGCGGCGGCGGCGGCGGCGCTCACCTCCTCCGACGGACACGAACGCCGAGGGATGCACGCAAAAGTTCCCCCGAGCAAGGAAGACGCGGAACTTTTGCAAACACAAAAGCAGCAGCAGCAGCAGCAGCGAGCCGTTTCCACGGTGCACGCGGTAGGTCCGTTCGCCGGCTGCATTTTGTGGTGGGGGCCGTGTGCTGTTCTTCCCTCACTCCTTTTTGAAAAAACCGCCGCCACCTGGAGGCTGTATTTAAATCAGAAGCATGCTTGTCTTTTTATTAGTGGACCAAGAGCACGCATCTCCGGCGCTTGCACAACCGAGCTGCTGCTCGCACCGGCATGTGATGGAGCGGTGCGTGTTTTAACCGTACGTTGGTGATCCCCCCTTTTCTCCCCTTTCCCCTCCCCCTCCCCCCCGTTGCTGCTGTTTTCGCTCACGTTGATGTTCTCGTATTATGAAGACAGCAGCCGTCGTAAGTGTGATCTGTGTTGTCGGTTTTGCGTTTTCACGTTTCCGGATCGGTAAGTGTTTGACTTCGGTCCAAAGGAAAAAAAAAAGGAGAGAGAGAGAGAGAGAGAGAGAGAGGGAGAGGACAGCCAGTAGGTGAAATTTGTGTCCCTCGATGTCCCTTACGTAAAAACATTGATCAGCACTGCCTTTTTTTTTCTTTTTCTTCTTTCGTTGTTGTTGTTGTTGTTGTTAACGTAACGTAAGCACGTCGAACGGAGTCGCGCCTATTTCGTGGAATCCTTTGGTCGTTACCCTCCCCACTGCACTTCTGGAAATTGCCTATGTATTTTTCGTTCGGAAATTGAAACACGTGAAAGCCGCGACGGCTGGACCGTTAACGATCCCTTCCTCTCTCTCTCTCTTTCCTGCTCCCCCCCATCTCCCCGAAATTGGTAAATTTAACGATGTTGATTTGCAGCCTCCGCGATAAAATGTTGGGAATGTCGCTCGGATGGAGAGCCAAAGTGTGCCGACCCATTCGATAACCGTTCCTTGCCCATCGTGGACTGCTCCGTGAAACCAAACAAACCACACCTTCCTGGCGTTCCCGCGCAAATGTGCCGCAAGATACGACAAAAAGGTTGGGCAGGGAGAGTGGAGGAGGGGAGGGGGAGGGAATGTTTTCCGCCCGCGCGAAAAACATTGTCGGTGTCGAAACTTTTGCAGTCCACGGAGAATGGAGGTACATTCGCTCCTGCGCCTGGCTGGGAGAGCCCGGGATAGCCGGGGACGAGCGTTACTGCATCCGGAAAACTTCCTACGACGTCCACATCGAATACTGCACCTGCCAGGGGAAGGACGGCTGTAACGGAGCAACGAGTCATTTACCCACGAAGCCTTTCTTCTCCATCCTGCTCGTGCCAGTTTGGGGGAACGTGGTCGAATTCCTCGGGACTCTCGTTCGCTCGGCACTCAGGACAATGAAATGATGGTGTTTTTCTCCCGTTGAACGGGACTGCCACTGGTTGCTTTATTGTTTCGCATATTACAGTGCGTTGGTTGGCAATAAATCAGCACATGGTTTTTTGTTTTTTGTTTTTTTTTTTTTTTGTTTCTTAAAAACGCACGCACGCACTACTCCATTTGCGTGACGTCACCTCGGAAACTGACCGCGCGAGCCCGAGATGGAGGCAGGCGCGACACGGTGGTGCGGTGACGAGGTGTGGTAAACAGTTGTGCAATGAACATTCCACGCGTAGTGTCTGCGGTGTTTGACTTGCATCACTTTTTATTGCTCTGTGTGCTCGTGAGAGACGGTAAGCCGTTGTAGAGACAACTTTTGCTTGCGCCGCGACTGTGCCGACTTGAAAATGTTTCAGCGTTCGCAATACGATGTTATCAGTGTTCCTCCAAAAACGCCAAGAACGAGGTTGATTTGGACGATCAATGTGGAGCTTATGCTCGCTTTGACAAATCGAAAAACCAGCCAGTAGACTGCAACGGAGATGAGTCCGTAACGCCAGGAGCATTCTGCCTCAAAGTCACGTCCCAGGGGCCCATCGGATTTATATGTGAGTAGACGGCACGGTTCGGTTCGGAAGATTCTTGGCCATTTGAGGGGATGGACGATGGCGGCAAGTAATACGACGGTGTGCGTCAGTTGCCGAAACCGGTGTAACTGGTGTATGCTACTGGGGGATAGACTGGAGCATGAATTACTGGGAGCACTGCTACTGCAGCGAGGATTCATGTAATCATAGTGGAAGGTTTCTGCCATATGCAACGTTGATTGCTGCGTCCCTTCTTGCGATATTCGCTTGGAAATGATATCGCCAGAAAATAAATAATAAGTCATTTATTTTTTATAAGAATATCCACGTTTAATTCACTAATGAAATGTCATGCTGGAGAATAGTAGGGAGTGTGGTGGCCCGCTTTGTGATGGGCATGACAAAGTGAACTGCGGAGTATTTTCCTGGGTTGGACCCAGGTAACGCAGGTTTCGGGGATCTGCACCACGCTCCTCCCATTTGCGTTTATTTGTTAGCTCATTTCTCTTCCGAGATCTTGCTTCTTCTTCATCATCAGAATAATCCAAGAACTGGGGTGGTGGTTCGTTGTTATCTTCCCATGATGCATCACTACCCTTTATTTGTTGCAGGTGTTCCAAAAACACATAACAGACATATGGGCTATAAGGAGCATAATATACTGGCACACCGGGAGCAAGACCCAATTCTTGAATTTCTGCAGTGTTGTTGAAACGCACAACATAAAATGGCCTTGCAACTGGTCCCATCACATCAAACACTTTGCCTAATGCAATTTTTCCTTCCTCAATAAACAGAACCGAATCCAAATCTAATGCTGGAGTTCCTGGTAAGGCTGCCACTACAACCAGAGATCCAACAATACTGTTCAATTCTCCTAACAATGCACATTCTTGAGAGGAAACCGAAATACGCAACTGCTCAATGGGAGGAAGATCTTCAGGTAATAATTCCCCTTTGGTGCGAGGGGGAGGTTCTAATGGAACATGAACAGGCATAATTCTCATTACTGGTTCATCCAAATCACTCTCATCATTTTGGGAAGAAACAGGTTCACACTCTTCATTTGTTTCACGCCATGTAAGTGAATCATTCACGGTCACATTCTCTTCGGATTCACTATCATATTCTTGCAAAAGCAGCAATCCCATACTTGAAGGCATGGAGACAGTCACTTTTTCTTCCTTGTTTGCATCTTGCTGATGCTGTTCTGTGCATGGACTCCAACTTCCTGCTTGGTTTTCTTGTGGCTCAGTAATGAGTTTTCTCTCTTGTGAATTCGACAAGTTTGCAAGATTTTGTGATGGCAAATCTGAGTTCTGTACATTTTTCCAGTCATCTGTTGTATCAGCAGATTTTACATCGTTAAACTCCAACAGTGCATCTTTCTCTGCGTCCATTTGAAAACTGTCTTGTTCTCTTGCATATGCATTTGCTATTTCAGTTTGATTTCCTACGGGGTCAGTGACATGATCTGATGTAAAACTTAGAAGCACTGTGCCCTGCTCACACTGTGAGATATGTGGTTCTAAGGTACATGCTGATTCTGTTGCATCGATTCTTGTTGTCTTTGTTTTGCAGCATTCTTCCTGGAAAGCCCTGGAGGTGGGGTCAATCCTATCAAAATCCCTGTTAAGGCTGCTAGAATCGTAAATGCTTGAGCTCCTACTCTGAAACGCATCATCAGTTGAGATTTCTGGGGATTGTTTTGCATCATAGCTCTTAAACCCATCACTAAGGCTGCTGTAATAAAATTTAAATTCAGAAATGATGGGTTTCAGAGCATTCATGTACCTGTTGTTGCCAGCATCCCCAGTGGCACAAGAGGGTTTGACATGAGTTTTTTGATCACAGTCTGATTCTGATTCCATTCTGATGGCATGGATGTTTGAAGAATCTGGTTCCATTGTTCAACTTTTGACACCTCCTCTTTGGTATCAGCTGCATTCGTACTCATTCCGTACTAACACAGTTAGTGCATACTATACTTACTACCTTGATTTAAGATTTTCAATATAGATAATTACACATTCAGAACTACTATCGTCAAAATTCACTCAACTGACTTTTACTTTTTTTTTATACATATATTCCAAACTCTAAAGGAAGATAATTTATTCTGGGGTTGGGGATGCGTTCCAAATTCCAAGTACGGGGCCGCAATACGGAAACATCGATGAGAAATTTTTCTCGTAAGACCACGATCGTGGCATAAATAAACCGAGTTATACTAATATAAGTGGGGACCTACTTTAGAAAAATGGTCACAAGAAACAGTCATTATTCCCCCAAATATAGACTTACATGAAATTGAAATACAATTTCGATCTTCGTGTAAGCTCACGTTACCGCATTTTGCCACTTATTCCAACTATATCTCCATACAAGCCTATCAGTACACATTCCAAATGAAAGCAATATTCTCAATCAAACACCAAAATGATGCCATTAACTCTACTTCATTATCAAATTGATGTTTCGCAAGATTAAAACATTTTAAATGTTATTTAGCAATAACTGTATAGCTGTAGAATGATGCTCAAGCACAGCATTAAAGTTTTCATTACCATTCAAATTTTTGCAACCGGAGGATGTGATTATGACTTCAAAGATGGAAAAATTCCTTTTTTTTCGTAAACAGCAGAAATCTCATTTTATCTTGAAAGATTTATTTTATGTTCTCAAGAATAACTCCTCACATCTTAATAAAACTATTTGCAAACTTTTTGCTTCGAAAAAAATAAACAAACAAACGTTTATTCACACTTGCTATGTAAAAAAAAAAATAGTTGCTCCAACTTTGCTTTACACGTTATCTAAACTTTAACTCCTTAATCTGGTGTAACCACTATAAACTGTGAATTTCCCTCATGTGCATTTTCCATAGTAGGCAGAGATGTCGGTATGTTTAAGTAATATAAAGCAAGTTTTGCCTAAATGAATACATAGAAGATTAGTTCCCTCCTATACCAGCATTTGCCGCTGGAGAATAAAGCTCTGACAGGACTCTATACAACAGTACTTCTTTTTACGCACAAACTCTCGAAACAGTTGAATTGTAGGATGACTTGGCTGTCACTTCAGGCAGAGTGGTACTTCCGTTCCGTGAACAGCATTTGCCCACGTTTTCACTCGAGAAATTCCCCTGTTCCGTCTGAAAGGCGGTATTTCTCACCCTCCGCTTCACGATAGACCTATTGGTTTACCTATGTAAAAACGAAGACAACAACATAATTTACTGCTTTCCTTTAGCACCGAGAAGAGAAATTGCACTCATTCCGACAGCATCGAAGAAAGCAGCACGCATAAGCTTCTCCATCCACCAATTTGTCAAAGGAACAGCAGTGATTCCAATTCCAGCGTGGACTATCTGGTGAAGAATCTATAAATCCATACGTGCTTATTTTCTGGGGTTTGGAAGAAGAATTTTGTTTTCTTCTTTTCCCTGATGGCACGGGAAGCCGATCACAGAGAGAAGCAGGCTCGTCAGAGCCGCACGCAGAGGCGGTTGGTGCTCCCACGGAGGAGGAAACGAGCGGAAATCACGTGTCCTGGTTCCGAGAGCCCACTCCGAGGATGCACGATGACGGCAGGCAGCAATTCGAAAAAACAAGCCAAAACAAAATCGACCTCGTACAAAGTCCAAATCATAAAGTTGCTTGGAAGTTACGTAGATTTCAGCGATACGGACCGAGTTGGGGAGTAAGCTAACGAGACTTTCCGAGTCACCTCGAAAGTAGCCGAGAAAAAGTCCAATGGGAAACGATTTGGAGTCCGAGGTCGGTATAGGTATAGGTCAAATGATTCGGAGAGTGGACCCATGCTTCACTCTCCGAACTCAGGATCTATGTGCAGAGGCTATCGAAAATCGAGTGCGAAAATCTTCCATGCAACTGTTCCGGAAAGCATCCTTCTTCAGTGCCACGCTTTCGTATTTGGTTCTGTGGAGGCTCCGAAGGAGGCTCTGTGAATCCCATTTACTGAAGTGATCGAATCAAGTGTCAATCACAGAGCACGTCATGTGCGATAGTGATCGTCAGTTCACATGAACATAAGAAGGCGAAAAACTGGGCGCTCAAGTTTGTGACAGTGCAGAGAGAAATTCGAAATAGAAAGTAACACTACATCAGTTCGCCATTAAACGGATGCATTCAAGTCTTTGAATAGGAAAGCCTAAGCGCTTTAGTGCAAAGTATCAGAGCATGCTCTGCACTCATAAGAGTGTAGCAACTATTATTTTAGGAACTGAATACTCTGCAGATATAACAAGCATCATGAAATCTCCTTTGAAGTGCAAGTTATGTGTCGTCAGAGAATGGATTTTGTCGTGCCCTTTAAATCGCATGAAAATTCTGATCACAGTCACTTAATTCTAAATACCTTTGTGAACAAGTATGGAAATGTTCAGTACGAGAAATGTCAAGAGCAATATAGACACTAACAATATCTTCCTGCATTTGTTGTGCACGAATTCTTGCAAAGCAAATTTATAGACCGAAGAAATCAAGATCTTCTACTAGGATTTAACAGTAGGAAACTATTAAATTTTTCATACTAGGATTTTTGGGTATTTATTTCCAAAAATCATCTTCAGTGAGCATTTGTGGAACGACAAACGACAAATATGCACACATGCATGTATGTTAAAAGAGTACGAGAACTTTTTTGTGTGTGACTATCACAGATTTGAATTCTGAAGATAGCATGGCGTAACAATACAGAAGCATTAAGGTCTTAAGCATTAAGGAACCGTTAAATGTGTGTCTCTTCACTTGATATCAGATATACATAAGCATACCGAGACCAAGAAAACGAGTATTTCAAATATTTTATATGAAAAAGAACGAATAAATTTGCATTGCCTGAAGATCTTCATGATTTCATGAATTCAGGTAGTTTCCAAAGATGAACGACAAGAAAATAAATCATAAATGTAAATGTGGTTCCCTTATTGGCCAGTGAGGATCGATACTTGCGAGTAACGAGGTATATTTTCCTATATTTGTGCAATGTTCAGTGGTAATGCTGTGTGGACTCTCGTCTGGGATACGTGTGAACGTGACAGTAAAACCCACGAAAGTTGCATAAATATGAGGAAGCTGAAATATCATGAAAAGAAGTTATTGAAAAAAGTGGATTTCATTAATTGGGAGGTTGATAGGAATTTGAAGGAAGTTAAAATTATGCGAAGGTTTTGCATCCAGAACCGCGAGGATTACACAGCGTGAGTAGAAACGCGTTTGTTTGCGTTCCTTCAAGTTTTGCAGGTATAACAAATTATCAAGGGAAATTAGGGAACTGGCGCGTTTAATTCACGACTTGGATCCCAAGGATAATTTTCGTGTTGAAGCCAGTGCCTTACTGTTGAACAAATTGTAAGTTTTTAAACAGTAACCCGAAAAATTTTCAAGTGATTAGGTATCCGTTAGGACTGATTCCCACAAAGTTGAATCTTCAGTTGTGTAACAATGTATCTGCATCCAGTTTCTGCCGCCGTCGACTTCCCGTGATTATGTTGCGGTTGAAAATGGCTCCCACGGTCCGTATGGCCACACAGTTTATTGAACAAGGCCATGTACGCATTGGACCAGATTTGGTAACAGATCCCGCAGTTTTGGTGCCAAGGAATTTAGAAGATTATATCACATGGGTGGATAGTTCTGCGATTAGACGTCATGTGCTTGAATATAATGAAATGGTGGGTTAGCTTGTGGATTGTAAATGCTGATGTGATTTTCAGAGAGATGATTACGAAGTTTGAAAGTTTAAAGTCCCTATGGTGCTTTATGCAAGCTAATGTCAGCAAATGCCGAATTTGAGGTTCCATCTTTAGCAGAATGCAAGTCCAGGAGTCGCATGGCAGAAGCTCAGGATCCCATAAATACATAATGTCATGCATAAATAAAAATAGCATTGTATTTGGAAAGCAATTAACAAACTTAATCCATTTATGAATATTCGTATCATTTGAACCATCAGCTTCACAGTTTCAGTGGGTTTGTTTTTCTCTAGTTCCTATGCTGCAACTTTTGAAATCTGGATATATCAATGGATGCTTGGTAAGAATCACAAAATTGCATTGATTTTTTTTTTTTTGGATCACACTCTTGATTAGAAGTTGATTTGTTTGAATCTTGGATTTCATACTGTGTTGATGAAGTCAAAGTTATTGACCAATAATAATTACTTGTAGTAACTAGGCAAGTTACAATGTGGATAATTCGTGAATGTTGTATCTGGTAAATTTGAAATGAGAAAAGAAATTCTAAATGGAGGTTTGTCTGTAACTTCCCTTCAATGCAAAATTGGCTAGAATTGAACTTCCTTTTGATACAAAATTGTAATTACCGATGCATGATCAGTAAAGACTGGTTAATTTCACTACTGGCTGATTTTGAGGTTTGCAATCAGTCACTTTGCACCCTGACACATCTTCACACATTTGGAAGTAATTTTTGCATGGATAACCATTAATTAAGAATTAATGGTAATCCAATGATGGGAGTTTCTAAATCTGATGGATGCAACCAATTCCTGGTACTTGTGGATGGTGTTCTAATGAGAAGTTCAATTAATATTTAATTTAAATTTAATTACTTTATAAGCAGTGAAGACTATTCCTTCCATCATTTCTTTCATGTTAACGCTGGATAACGTATGTGCATATGATTTTGGATAAAGTTAGTGCACAGTTCACAAAGATCCAAGTACAGCTGCTGAGGACCAATGTCTGGATGGACTTGACGTATTACTTTGCCATGTCCCCTTGTATCCGTGCCCTCCAAAGGCTCTCAAGCCCCATCGTGTGTGTTGCCACGAAAATGTGAAATTCCTCATCTTCCTCACAGGCTTCCTCATCAAATTACTAAGGGTCCTTTCAGAATCAGCATCCCATTGATTAGGAGTTTGCGAGAAGTTATTCTCCTTTTGCGTAGCTGTGTGTGTGTTTTCCCCCCCTCTGTAGTAGCTGCTATCGGAATTTCATTGTAAAAGCGTATCATAATTTAACATTTCTTCAGAGTAATTCGATCTCTTCCAGTAAGAACATAAACAGCATCACATTTGTGATTCATGCTGTGATACCTCCAAGATTTCGGTTCTTATAGAGAAGTTCAATTCTCATAGAGATTTTTCCTTCGTGTGGGCAGTGCACGGACACGAAATCATCACCATTTTACTTTACATGTGCCTCAGATGACTGCGAGGCAAATTAACAAATTCGTTTTGCAAAGCTCTGGAATTTCACCCATTGCATGTCTTCCCGTGCGCGTGAGCCGGGATCAACAGGGGGGGGGGGCTTCCATACACATCCTCCTCGATCCTCCGCAATCCCGTGACCCGTGCCGTGCCGTGCAACACGAACACTTTGCTTCCTGTAACGGCTCTTGCGAGCACATAATCCTACATTACATGTGGAATTTGTATTACTGTGCCCTGAAAGACAATGCACGGTTCACGCAGGCGGCTGAAAAATAAGTCCTCTTCGAAGCAGTCGCGCATTCTCTCGTGGTCTCATCTGGCTTACAAGAACGAATCACGTGGAAGCAGTCGGACCAAGTTATCAAAACCTCTGCTCTTTTTTTTTGGCACGAAAGCCCTTGTCTACCAGGGTTTAACACATTGGCAACATTTTGGGGATTGTTCTCACATGTCAGAATTCCAGTTACTTTTCGAAATGATAAGAGGTCTTGACGTCTAGGTTCATCGAATGTACATCGGTGGATGGTCACCCACTTCTGGAATCGGAAAAGGGGACCCACGTGAAAAAGGTGCTTTAAACCGTTTAAGGAGCCCCGTAATGACAGTAAAGGTGATGCAGAGCGTATGCGACTCGGTAATCATCATCTAATAGCAGTAACACTAGCAGAATTAGTAAACACGGAACTCATTCCTCTGAGTTTTCAAGATTCAGCGTAACTTTGTTCGTACCTGAAGATCTGAGTTTGGTGTTGAGGTGACTTAAGAAAACATCGTGGATGATTAGTGTATGGAAGTACAAGGAAAAAGGTGGAAATCGCGTTCATCTTCGAAATAATTACTTGCTGACCATTGTTCTTCAATCTGATCTTACTCGTAGGCGGTTATGAGATTCCGCATGCCTTTCCGTGAGCAGGTAAAGTGAGCTTACCACATCCAGGCACAGACGCAAGAGGATACCACAGTAGACTGTTGGGGGAGGCAAGAGGGGAAGGCAGAGAAATGTTACAGAATCTGCTAGGCAAATTTGGCTGCTGCGATTGCAGTTAGCCGCCGTATCGTGCACACGAAGAGTGAGACGGCCCCAAGCCACTGTGTTCTGATTTGACTGTTTTTCTTTGACCTGAGCGAACCTAACTCTTGCTATGTGTACACAATTGTTGCTGTGATACTTTGTACACTCAACCCCGGGAAAACACACACGCTTCCATTGTTGCCTTAGGAAAACGAAATGTCACGCCTTCCGGTTTTTTCCTCCCGAGCTGTGGATCGTCATCGGATTGAATCTTCATTCTGATAAACGGATTTGGACTCGAGATGATGCAACCGAAATAATCGCCAGACGTCGTCCGTGATGCAGGACGCGAGCATCCTTCCGTGACCGAGTACCAAGGAACCGGATACCTAATAAGCCGTGGTTCAGTCTACAGAAGGGTTTGCATCCCCTGTGACGTCGATGGTCTTGGTCGAAATGGCTCTGATGTGCTGGAGGACTTTAGGCTGGCTGGGAAGAAGGTCGCACCCTTCGATAGACGGCAGCCAAGCGAGAGACTGCGTCCTCCACAGTCCAGTCCATTTTTCTTTTCTTTCTTCCTTGCAAGCAGAGGGAAGAGCTCACCTTGAAGGCGCATTCTGAAGAGCAGCTGCTGCTGCGGTCCATCGCGCAACCAGAAGTCCAATTCGAAGGAGGATTTTCGATCACGTGACTCTGGACCAAAAACTTCGATCGGACTGGTGAGCGTCGAAGCCACTCGAGCGTTCCGATTGTTGGAGGATCGACAATGCCGCATTGTTCGTGCGTGACTGACGGACGGCCTTTCGCAGACCGAGCAGAGCATGAGCCGGCGGAAGGTGGGTTTTGGCTCGTGACGGGTCACGTGCGGTGGTTCGTGCTTCCAAGAGTCGGAGGAGCGCAGGAACTCGGAAGAAAGTGCTGCTGCTCTCTCGCGGATGTCGGACCGAGATTAGGGAATAGGGCACCCGCGAAACAAGACATGGGGGATTCTCTGGAGTATTTCCGCTTGCGAGACGAGCAGGCGCTCAGCTGGTATTTTAGAACCTGGAGCGAAGCCAGAGAGTTCTTGTAAGTCTGCCTTGTGTCCCGTGAAGCACAGACTCCCTTTCATAACGACAAGAGCAACAGCAATAACGATAGCGGCGGCGACGACAACAACTGCAAAAGCCAAAGACAGCAAGGAGGGCAACTCTGAAGACGACGACTGACGACAATCGCAAAAACAAGGACAGCAAGGAGGGCAACTCTGAAGACGACGACTGACGACAATCGCAAAAACAAGGACAGCAAGGAGGGCAACTCTGAAGACGACGACTGACGACAATCGCAAAAACAAGGACAGCAAGGAGGGCAACTCTGAAGACGACGACTGACGACAATCGCAAAAACAAGGACAGAAAAGATGACACCGAGGGTTGAAGCAAAAGTGCTCCGTTATGCTTTTGAAATCCACACGAGAATGTGAAATGCGCTCTTGTAACGGTTGCAGCGTGGTGCCTAGAAATGAGATTTCGGGTCTCCACGAAGAAGCCTTGGGGCGCAGGGTCCAGGAGCTGCTCAACGTCGAGGAAAGTAAGACTGGGGCTCTGGTGAGCGCTGCTGATTTCTCTTCTTTCCCGACAAGCCTTGAACAGGGAGAAGAGGAGGTACGGAGAAAGGTCAGCGAGGGTGTCCGAACGCAACAGGCAAGCCGAGGAAAAGGAGATCCTTCTGAAGGATGTTTTGGTCAAGCTGGAGTCCTTCCTCCAGGTGATGTCACGGAGCAGCTCCGCCTGTCGGAAGGGAAAGAAAGAACGGGCACCTGGACAGCGTTTTTGCCGAAGGGTTCGACCTTTTGTGCTTGCAGAAGAATCGCTCGAGGTCGCAGAGGGCGGCCGAGACCGTGGAGAAGGAAAGAGAGAGGATGCGAGAGAAGGACGCCGAAGTAACGAGACTGCTCGACACGGTGGACAAGCTGGAGCTCCTCAAGACCAGAACGGAGGGCAAAGTGAGGAGGAACGCGACGTACATGGTCAGTCCGGGACGACGGACGATGTTGCGTCCGCCTTCTTCCCTGGAAGAGTCAATGTGCTCTTCGCGCGGGCTCATGACGCTGCGATGAGACGGGGAAAAGAAAGGCTGGAGGGAAGGGGAAGGAAATGGGGCGGCTGCATGGCGGTATGTACCCTCTTCTTCTCGCCCTCCTCCGCTCTCCCTTTACCCTTCTATATGACGGGTCTCTCTTCCTGGACACCTCCTCCACCTCCTTCCTGCTCGTCGGAGTCGCAGGTGCTTCCACATCTCGAGGATCACGGCGGCGGCAGGGACGACTTTTCGTGCGTGGCGCCATGTGCGGAAGTGGTCAGCGGTGACTTTACGCCATTCTCGGAGCAAGGAGTAGTTCGGAGGAGGGACTCCTTGCTCCTCCGAACCTGACTTGTGCCCCTGATCACTGTCGCCGACGGCCGCACGCTGGCTAAAGGAAGCAACAGGAGCGTCGGCGCGAACCGACCTCCCTCTCCGCCTGTGCCTGTCTCCCTCCCCCTTCTTTCTTCCTCAGGAGAGACCTCTTGACCTTTTCACTCTGCCTCCCTCGGGCGCACAGTGAAAGAAGAGGAGAGGTCTCTCGGCCAATCTCCACCTCTTGCCAGGGGTCTGCTCAAGGTCCACGAGATGGGGGCCTGCCGGACCTACTCTCCTTTGGGTTCCGCGGCCCATCGTGGGGCAAAACCCTTCCTGCACGCGAGCAGCCGCTCGTTTTCGGGAGAGGCGGGCAGCACTCGGGGCCGGAGGATGTTGACCCCGGTCGCCGCGGAGGGGAGGAGCGGGAAGAGAAGGACGGGAAAACTCGGTATGCCGTGAAGAACGCTTCCCCCCAGAAGCATCCCCCCTTCAGCCTCCCTTCCCCTCCTCGTCTTCCACAAGGTTGAGCGCGGCGATCTGCAGTGGAACCTGAGCGAGACCGCGCTTCAGGGGCATGGGCTGGGTCGGAGGGGGGAAGATGGAGGGGTGGGGTGGGGCACTATCTGCTTCTTTTTCCGGAATGTCACCTCCTTCAGCCTCCTCCCTTGAGCCCCCGCATGTGGACGCTCCCGGGACTGCGAGGGAAGTGTTCGAATGCACATCCAGGCTCTTCGCCCTCTACATTCTCTCGCTCTGCCTCTCTTCCGTTCTTCGGTACCGCGGGCCGCTGCGCCCTTCGGCTGTAGTCCTCCTGGGTTCGCCCTCCAGCAGCTTCCTCCGCTGTCCCATGGAAACGGGGCTCCTCTGAACCTGCTTCCGGGTATGGAAAGGGGCTGGTTGGGGCCACTGACTCTCCTCTCCCGGATGGAGGATTCCTCCTTTCCTTTCCATGCATGCAGACGAGCTCCTACTCTTTCGAGATGACGCTTCCAGCGTTCAGGGGGAGGGAGGATGCAGCCTTGAATTCTTCCCTGCAGGGGTAAACTCGGCGGCCCGGGGCTTGATAAGAGGTCGGGACTTGAAAGGAGAGTCTCCTGGGAGGGTAGAATCTCCATCCCCTTTCCCCCCCGAGAAGAAAAAAAGAGTTCCTCACTCACCACAATCAGGAAGAGGGAGGAGGACGGAATAAGGAGTAATGGAAGGGGGGGAGCACTTTTTCTTCCCTTCCTTCCCTTCTTCCTCAGGGGATGAGGCAGCAGCCGCGAGGGTTCAGGCGGACCTTCGCAAACTCAGCTGCATTGCGAACTCCTTCCCGGCGCTCGAAGGTTGCCTTGGGAACGCATTGCTCTCTACGAAGCGGGAGCGCGCTCACGGGGTGGGAGCCGCCATCTTTCTTTCTCTGCCTCCGCGAGATAGGGAGGGGGGTGGCATTCTCCTTCCAGGACTCTAAAAGTGCTGCAGAGTCGGTGGGGGGCTGCGAGGGGACTCCGAGGTGAGTTGTGCGACGTCTTCCGGCGCCGTCGTTCCTCTGCGGGGGAGGAAGTTCCTACGGTGAAGGGGGGAAGGATACGGCGTACGATCTCCTCCATACGACGTACCTCGGCTGCTCGGGCCAAGCTCCCTGCTACGAGTATGGCAGTGACCAAGGGTCACCCTCCGTGGGTGTTCCTGCCTTCCCCGCCGATCGGGAAGAGATCCTCCTCCTCCCTCCCTCGGAAGGACTTGGCCTCTCGGCGTGCCCCCGCCCCCCCTTTTTCCCGGACGGCCACTTTTCCGGGAAGCCACCCGAGATCGGTCCTGGACATCAGCATAACCGGGAAAGGCCGGGCAGGAGCCGCCGAAGTGGGAAGCGTCTCCAGGGAGAACACTGGGTGACGAGAGGGCGATCGGCCGGCTTCTCCTGCTCCCTTCCCCCGTGTCCAGCTCCTAGGGCTCCTCCCTCTCTTCCTTGGCGCGGGCTCGCAGGGATGCCGGAGGAGGAGCGGAGGCTGGGCGGGTCCTTCTGGGTCGTGTCTTGGGAGCAAGGAAGGGGAGGAGTGGAAGCGGAAGGAAGGGCACCTGGCTTTCTTGTCTTGGGACGCGGGCGGAAGGGAGGGAGGGGAGCTCCGGGCGCCACGTCGCTCACCGTTCCCTCTCCCCCTATTCGCCATTCCAGAGGTTCCTGGAGGACGTTGCCAAGTGCTCGGACCGGCGCACGCACAGTGCCGACCTGCCGCGCAGGTACCACCTGCTGCTCGCCGTGCAGGAGGAGTTCGTGCGCAGGCAGGAGAGTCTGGAGGAGGAGGCGATCGGAGAGGAGGAGGAGAGAGAGCGGCTTCTGAAGGTGGGGTAGCTTCGGGGAGGGGAGGAGGCAGTGAGGCCGGTTGCCGCGGGAAGAGGGTGGGTTATGGGGTGGGGAGGAGGAGGAGACTCCCGCGGCACCGGGAGTCGTCTCGGTTTCGAATCCCTTCCGGGAGGAAAGAGGAAGGATCGACGTCGAGAAAATGAGGGTTAGTCCTTGGGTCTCGATCCTCCCCCTTTCCGCGTCTGGAAGGAGTTGGAAGTTGCACCTCCGTGGTCCTTCCAGGAATCAAGGAAGCTTTCGGGGTTACTCCCCCCTCCGGTTGCGAAAAGACAGCTGCTCCCCTCCCTCCGAGAGGGGGAAGGGGAGGATTGGCTCTCCAGAGCGTCAAGGAGCGCGCTGCTCCCTTTAGAGAGCGCCCCTTCAGAGTAAATTCGGGAGCTTCCCTAAGAGGAGTTCTCTTCAGAGGAGGCGGAAACCAGGAGTGGTTTCCTTGCGGGTGGGTTCCCTCCGGAGGAGAAATTCCAGAAGCAGATCCCTTCCGGGTTCCCTCTGGCGGAGAAACGCGAAGAGCCCCTCACCAACAAAGGGGGTCGCTCCGGAAAGAACGAGGGAGGTATGGCTCCCTTCTGGGCACCCTTCAGAAACAACCAGGGCAAGGGTTCCCCTACCGAGCGTAAGGGGAGCCCTTTCTGGATCCACAGGGTGGTCCCCTCCCGGGATATTCCTTAACTTGGAGGGGAAAAGAGAGAAGGAGAGGGCCAAGAAGGAAAAGGAGAGAAAAGGAACCGGGGGACGAAGGAGGCGAAGATGGGGAGGGAGGAGAGGGTGAAGAGGTCGAAGGGGGAAGCAGAGGAGGCAGGGGAGAGCGCAGAAAAGACTCGTCGTCACGGTCTCCTCTCAAAGGGAAGGGGTTGGCAGAGTCCCCCCCGGATAGGTTTCCTTGGACCCGTCTGATGCGTCCTTGGACAGCCTCCCTTCTTGGAGAGCCCCTGCAGGCATCTTCACGTCCCTCGTTCGCCCCTGGGAGCTGCAGGGAATTCACAGCTTCCCGTTCCCGTCCGTCGCCGCCGACGGGACAGCTGGAGAAAGGCCAGCGCTCTCAATCCTGGAGGTCGGAGGTCGGACGGGGGGGGGGCAGGCGGATCCAGGGGTCGGGTTAGCGCAAACGGCATCAGAGGAAGAGGTCAGACGACTTCTGTGCAGGAGACAGGAAGAAAAAGGGAGTCTCCTGCCTTCCCTCCCCCACCTAACCCGTCCTCCTAGGGAGTATCTCTCGTTCGCGTTCCCCGCTTCCGAGATTCCATCCCCTCTGCAGGAATCTGCCAGGGGGAATGCACGCTCTCTAGCCCGGAACGTCCTTTCTCCTCTCTTCCGCCTCTTCCTTTCCCTGCTTCCCCTCCCCTCTCCCCCTCTCTCTCCTCTCCTGCAGGTTATGAACGGTGTCATGGACCGGAAGAACGCTCTGTCAAGGCTGCTGCTGGAGCTGGACCGCCAGCAGTCCAGGACCGAGGGCTTGCGGTCGGAGATGGAACGCATCCGCAAGACGTGCGCCTCCCTGGAGCTGGAGGCCGGCACCCTCCGGATGAGCGTCCTGGGAGCTTTCCTCAAGGTGTCCGGCAGGCCGCGCGTGCCCGACCTCGGCCCGCACGAGTCCAGGCGGCAGCTGCGAGCGGTCGGCAACTCCATGGAGGACGTGGCCGCAGTCATCGACCTCGTCCGCAGGTTCGAGGCGTCCAGGAGTGCAGATGCAGCGGCGATCCCCTTGCTGACGCGGAGACCCCCGCGGAGAACCGCATAAACCGGGGGAGCGGTGTCACAATCCCACCCTGCAAGATGCTTCCCCTCCCCCTTCATTCCCACCTTTTCCGGCCAGAAGAGGGACATACGGCGGGGCAGGAAGGGAGGGCTCCGGAAATATCTGAGGACGAGGTAGGAAGGAGGGAGCGAATCGTTGCTGGTGGGGTGCGGGATGGGCAAAGACGAGGGAAGGGTTGACTCCCAACGATCCATATCCACCAATCTCGCCTGACAGGGAAGCGCTCCCCTAGCGTAGAGCTCTCCTGCAGGGGGAGGAAGGGAGAAAATAGGAGAGGACATCTGGTTCTGTTTCTCACCTGACCCGGGGCTGGGAGCAAGTGGGCTCACCTTTTCCTTCCAGGATTGACCTCTACCAGGGAAGGTCAACAGGCGGAGAGAGGGATAAGGGGCGTCAGTGTCCTCCCAGAGTCGGCGCTCCTTGACGCCTCCAGCGGAACGTAGCATGCAGTGGGAGCTGCAGAGTAAGAGGAGGAGAGGGTGTCACCTCGAAGCGGAAGGGGGAATTAGGGGAGGATCGACCACTCGAACTGTGACAGTCCTCAGGACTTCTCCCACCCCCTCATCAGTTCTCGGTTGTGCAAAGACAGTGACCATTGAGACCGAAACGCCTGCTCTCCCGTGAGCGCCTCGTCTCCCACATTCCTCCACCCAACCCGTTTCTCTTCCTCTTCCCTTTTCTTGGAGGCGGTTGGTCCTCCGTCTTTCCGGAGGGCCGGTCCAGGAGTGGATCTGTTCAGACCGACAGGGACACGGTTGGCAGGGGTGGTCCCGCCTTCCCCAGCGAAGCAGGCGGAGAGCGGTGGAGCGAAAAAGGGAAAGAGCAGAAGCAGGAGGGGGAGGAGGTCCCCCTGTTCTCACAGGGAGGCACCTGCTCCAGAGAGAGAGAGTGTCGCCTGCCTTTTAGCCAGGAAGACCCAGATCTCTTCCTGTAGCCTAAGACCGCCTTCGATAAAAGAAACATACCCAGCTCCCGGTCGCAAACGGGCGGTCCTTCCCAGGAGGATCAAAAATTCTGGTACGGAGTCTGGGAGTTCGAGAATGAAAAGAAGGGAAGGCAAAGGCTGGAGCAGGGAAGCGCAGAAAGGAAGGGGGGAAGAGCACGCAACCGCTGCCGCTACCGCACCGCCGAGTCTCCCGCAGGAAGGGAGGGGTCGCAGAGGGGGAGACTTCCGACTTGGCCGCGCCCGTCTCGCGGCAGTGCGAGAGTTCACTTGGGGAAGACGAGGCTGGAGGGAGAGGGCATAGGAGGAGAAGGAGGAATGGTCTAGATCCGTTTGCGAGGGTTGGCGAAGTTTCCTTCTTTCTTCCCCCCCCCCCCCCCTCACCCGGTTGCCAACGACCCGGCTGGTCGTTGTCATCCAGGAATCCAGCAGGATTTAGGAAGAGAGGGAGGGGGTGAGGTTCCGTCCGTCCACACTCCTCCTTGGGAATTTCCTGAGGGATGGGTGGGAAGTGAAGGGAGGCGCCGTGCTGCGTGCATTCGGGTCTGAGAGAGGGCATTGGAGCGACGTAGGGGTAAAGGGTCAGAAAGGGGGAGAGGAAAGACCTCCGTGGTTCTCTCACCTGCTCCACGAGCAGCGATGAGGGTCGAGACCCCTCTATGGTTGGGTCAAAAGGGGTCACATTCTCCCTATACGTGGCAGCAGCAGCAGCCTGGAGACCGCTTGGATAGCTAGCAGGAGGAGAAGGAAAGGTGGAAGGGTGGAGGAGAAGGAGGAGGAGTAGAACCTTTCTCGTTCTCCGTCTCAACGCAAGAGGAAGACGTGGAGCGAGGTTCCTTGGAGCGGGGGTGGGGGAGAAAGCCCTCCGGCCTAGCGCCTCGACTCTAGGCAACGGACGTTCAAGCTTCTTGCAATCGGGATGAGTGAGGGAGGAGTCCCAACGCCGAGGAGAGAGCGGCTCGCTGGAGAAGTGGAGATCAGGGAGATGTGCAGGGATGCAGTAGCCAAAGGGGTGGGGAGACAGCCCGTCCCTCTGGGAGAAGACCCAATGGCTCGCGTGCTCGGAGCATCATCGGCCGACAGAGCGCAGGGACTCCAAGCCCGTCAAGAAGCTCCGTGACTCTCCCGACGGCGCAGAGGGAGAATTCTCCCTATCCATCTCGACCAGCATCCGGTCTTCCCTCGGAGACCGCTTTGGACAGTGGCCAAGTGTTCAGAAGGGTTCCATTTTTCGGGTTCAGCGTTATTTCTTCCTCTGGAGAAAGAGAGGGAGCCTCCTGCCCTGATGAAAGGATGGGAGGGATGGGGGTGCATGGTGTGAGTGTGTGGGAGAAAGGTCCACCTACTGAGGAAAGGGAGCAGGGGCAGGAGGAAGCCGTCCCGTAAGCCAGAAAGTAGGGCACGGACGTTGCGGGGGTAGGGCCGGGGAGAAAGCGCTAGGTTTCCAGGAAGCGCGCAGCACGGAAGCGCCTCGGAGGACGGCCGGGAATTTGTCGGACAACCACTCCATCCAACCCATCAGATAAAGGGCAGCCGGAAGAAGATCTCGCCGACGAAGGAGAGGAAGATCACGTGAAAGGGTGCCTCCGGCGCGTCCATCTCGGTGGTCTTCTTCCGCCAACCGCTCCCTCTTCAGCTCTCCCTACCCCTCCACGAGGGAAAGGGAGGAAGTTGTCCCGGATTTCAGGACCAGGAATAACAGTCATGGGAGGCGGAAGGTCAGGACGGGCACGAACGTTGCGGGGATTCGCTCACGAAGTAGCTTCCAGACAGGCGAAGAAGGGGGCTGCGGATCGCCGCGAGCCGCACTTCCCATCCATTTCCTTTCCCGCCCTCTTCGTCCAGAGAACCGAGAAGGAGGAAGGGAGGTTGGCCTTTTCCCCCTCTGTTCTCCAGTCACGGCTGGGCGTCGCCTGCAGCAGTTCCTCCGCGCCCGGAGCCGGCAGGAGCATCCGCGGAAGCAGCAGGTCTGCCGCTTCCTGATTTTGCTCCCGGATCCATCTCCGTAGTGCCTCATCCGGAGGGCTGGAAGCTGCGAGAGGCAGCAGTCTTTCCCTCAGGAAAGGGAGTTCTGTGAGCAGCGACCGCTCAGAGCCTTCCGGGATCGCGATGTTCACCCCAGGGGGAGAGTCTCTGAGGTATAGAGCACGATCCACATCATTTGGTCCCCAAGGAAGAATGGCGAGGGGTCCCCTTTCCCGGACAATGTCCTCTGGGTCCTCCCCGAAGGCCATCGCACACTCCTCTTTGTTGGCTGGACTCGAGCGCGCAGAGCAGGGGGCGACCACGCCATGTGGGTGGCAGGAGTTAAGGCCGCCGGAGGCACTGTCCGGGCCCACGCGGCTCCCGAAGGCCTGAGATCCAGGAGAATCCTCCTTTCGGAGTCCCCGACATCCAGAGAGCGGCTCCGGAAAGAGACGCGCGACGCCGTGACCCCCGGCTCGCCCTTCGCGTCCCAACGACCTGCATCAAGAAGCTATCCCAGTCCCCACGGCTAAAGTCGCAACCTTAGCGAGTGCCGTTGCTGCCCTTCTGGAACGAACGGGAAGAGAGCAACTGGAGGCAGCAGCGTAGTAGTAGGAAAATAAGTAGTAGTAGTAAAAGGAGGAGGAGGAGGAAGAAGAGTAGGCCGCCCAGCGACTTCCTTGTCCGGAGGAAGACCTGCGGACCAGCAGCAGCTCCATATCGGCGCGCATCCTGGCCCCTCGCCCTGAAGGGGGGCTCATCATCCTCTCGCGTCGCCTCCGGGTCGGTCAACCCCCCATCCTTCCCACTCCCACCCGTCCGAGGGCGCATTGCAGCTTCGGCCCACCTTGTTCTCGTATACCAGGTATCCTCGTCTCCCGTTTAGCTCTGGGCAACGGCTCTCGGTTCAGCATCCTCTCCTCCGGACCATTCCGTACATCCCCTCATCATCCTGCTGCCAATGTGCTCTGCCTCCATGGGTGGGAAAAGGGAGCGAGGACTCTGGTCTCACTCTGCTCCCCTCTTCCCATCTTGAGCCATCTGGAGACCCGATGGCCTGGGGCCTCCTTCTCCACCTCGGTGATCCCTCCCCCTCCTCCTCCGTCGCCGGCTACCCCCCTGTGGCTCTCTTGCCCAGTTGTCTCCGTTCGTTCACCGAGAAGGCGGCGGGGACCTCCAGGTCCTGGAGGCCACCGCCACCAGTGGGAGTCGGGTTCTTTCCCGACCGTAACGAAGGAGGGCTCTGGTGACCCCTCCTCCTCCAGTTTTCCTCCCCCTGCTTCCTCTCACCCCCGGGAGGCAATTCTCATTCTCTTCCGCTGCTAACTTCCCGTTCTCATCGCCGGAGGCGCGACTCCCTCCCGGCTCCCGTAGGCGGAAACAGGAGCAGCGCACCGGCGATCCCTTCCACTCCTCCCCCATTCCGGTCGTTCTGCGAATATCCTGCCGGCCCTCAGAAGCGTCCGGGGAAGGCGCGTGAGCGCTCTCGCGTGCGAGATGGCCGAGTCTGCGTGCGAACCGTGGGACCTGCAGCTGCGCTGCGCCAGGGAGCCTGCAGCTTGCGGGCTGCGCGGAATCCCGGAGGTCCCCGACGAGAGCGGCCAGGGCTGGCTGGCTGGCATCAGAGGGAAGCCCGGCGAGGGAAGGGGGAGGAGGAGGGGAAAGTAGGCAGATCCGCGTGGCCAAGAGGAGGGGAGAGGAGAGGGAGAGGGAGGGAAGGAAAGACTCCTGACCCATTTCGCGAAAGTAGGGCGAGGCCTCTTCCGCGTCTGCCGCTTTGCGCAACGCGCGCTTTCGCCGTCCCATCTGGGGCTCTCCGCTCGCAGGAGGTGGGAACGGAGGGTCTCAGACTCGGTGACATCCTCCTCCTCCCGAAGTTCCTCCGCGGCTTCCTTCCACGGGGGGCGCGAGAGTGCCGCCCCGACGGCTCTCTCCTTATGCCCGCGAGCGGCCGGGACGAGGCGCGATAGGGCTTCCCTCCCTTGGCCGCTGCTGCAACTTCGCTCGCCCAGGAAACCCTTCTTGTCGCGGAGGGTGGGGCGCTCCCGATGCTGTCCTGGAAAGTGGGTCTGGCGATCCCGGTGTGACCCTGCGGGATGAGGGTGGGTCGACTCTCCGCGGGAAGCCGCCGCCGCCGCCGCCGACGTCTGCTACTGGCTCGTCCCCGAGACCCGCCGCACTCCTTAGGGACGTCGCTCGTGCATCATCGGAAGGCTGGAGAACCAGGGATGGGGGAAGGGAGGGAGGGAAGAAAGAAAATCGTCTCGTTGGCAGCCCCCAACGACGGCTGTAGCTCCTGACATGAGCTCGTAGGGATGTGACCTCGGAGGCGCTCTTCCCTCACTTCACAGGCACCGTCATCCTCCAGGAGGCGGTCTCCTCTCTCCCGGCCTGTCCCGTGCCGCGAGGAGAGATACGGGCGCCCGATGCTTCCCCCACCCCTTCCCAGAATCTACTGGCTCGGAAGGGGCCACCGAACCCTTACATCCCTCCCTGCTCTTCCCCGAAGCGCTGATCTTCGCTTGGAGGAGACGCAGTAAGAGCCGAAGGCACGAGCGGTGTCACTCGGCGTGACTGTCCGGTTACACTGGCCAGCACGAGGATCCGCAGAGGCCCTCAGGATCCGGGGATCCCATCAGGATGATCGATGCGCAGGGGAAGGACCGGGTGGATGAGGGTCTTTCGATGGGAGATGGACAAGGGTGGGAGGGAAAGCTATTGGAGCCTTCCGGAGTGCTCCTTCTCCCCACCCAACGGAGGATGGAAAGGCGTCAGAAGAAGACCCGTCCGAGAGGATCGTCCCCTTTTCCTTTCTCTCCCTCCTCTCCACCTCCCCGTTTCGGACCCAAGGGAGTACCTCGGTCTCCTCTCCAGCAGAGGATTCAGGAGAGAAGGAAGGGGCGATGACGGCGTCTGATGGGGCTGTGGGGTAGAAAGGCAGGGGAGGACCGGGGCCTCGCGGTGCCGACTCCTGTTTCTGTCCCATCCGGGAGCCTCCTCTTCGGAACGGGGCATCCCTTCCTTCGGCAGTCCGTTGGCGTTCCCAGATGGGGAAGAGTGAGGGCTGGGAGCCCCTTCCTATCCCCAACTGCCGGTTCACGTCCCCCTCTTTGGATTCCGAGAGCTTGGCGGGTCCCCAGCCATGCTAGCTAAAGAGGGGGACAGCGCCCACTCGAACTAGGGCGGTCGGGTACCGCTGACCAAAAGGAGGGGAGGAAAGGAGCGTCTGGAACACTCGCTCCCGGGAGAGACGCCGGTGGTGGCGCCGGTGAGAACATGGGCCGGTCAAGACGGCTCCAGGGAACCGAGAGGTTTCCCTGCACCCGTGAGGAGAGGAGGATGAAGAAACGGAGAGGGGTAACCGCGGAACGCGTACAGACCTGGGGCTGCTCAACGCGCGTGGGAGAGGTCCTTAATGGCAAGCGCGAGGATTTCCCCGGTCGGGGCCGCCCCCACGCTCCCTCCCGGGAGGAGGGAGGTGGCAGCAGAACAGGTGGTTCCCCCTCCGTCATCCCCCCCTCCGTTCCTCATCCTTTTTTGTGTCTTGCACGGGAGGAAGGTGCGCTCGCGCGCGTCTCCCTTCGCGGGAGAGGGAGGGAGGCGGGGGAGGGAGGAGGAACGCACGCGCCTAAAAGGCAGGAGCAGCAACAGCGCGCTGGCAGGTGGTGGCGGGTGACTCATGGCGCGGAGCAGCTTCAAGGTCACGCGCGCGTGCGCGCGAAGACGCTCCTCCTCGGAGAAGGAGCGGAAAGGCACCTCAGAAGCCTTCTTGATGCGCATGGCGTCGCGCGGCCTCTTCCCTCAGTCTTCCCGCCACCGCCCTCCCTTTCCTCTCCCCGGCCCAGTGGCGAACCCCTTCGCCCTCGAATCATGACCAGAAGGTGGGACGCAATCCCTTCGTGGAGGGTCCTTGTGAAGATGGTTCATAAGGGCCGCAAGCGTCGCCCCAGACTATTCTGCAGGCACCGCGTGTACAATGTGGAGACGGAAGCATCGGCGTCGGCGGCGCCGCCAGACTTCTCGTTGGTCCCGCCTCCCCTGGAAGGTTCTATCCCTGAGGAGCACGCCTCCTCCGTCGAGGGTATTGCGGAAGACGTGGTATCTCTGCTGTCATTCAAGAGGGTAGGGACCATGCCGGCTGGCGCGGCGCTGAAGTACCACGAGGATGTCCCCTTCTGGAAGGTCGACGGAGCAACCGGCGCTTGGCTTTCGCGTCGGGGAGGACGAGGCAGGCTTGCCAGAGACGAAGGCGCGTTCCTGTCCCTTCCCGGGGACTGGGGTTCGGAGGACGACGGTCCCTATTCCCTGGAACTCGAAGGTCCGGGGGGGAACTGCAGGCCCTACAGCGTCCAGTTCCCGCTGGGCGACGAAGACGACTGCTCCTACCGGCGCGGCTACGACGTCTTCGACTTCGAAGGAAGCTCCAAGGATCCCTCCCTCTTGTGCGTCAGCTTTCCGGACATCGTCGCGGACGTCAGGGAAGCCGGCCAGAGGAGAGGTTCCCTGCCCAGAGCAGAGGGGTCTCTACCCGCCGAGAGCTTCCCGTGCTGTCCGGAGGAGGACAGAGGGAGCAGCCAGGACGGAGTAGGCGGGGGAGGCACCGAGAAGCTCTCCGGAGACGGGCGCACTCCGCAAGGAGGAAATCCCTCTCCGAGATTGCCCTCCGAGGGAGGAAATTGCTTCCGGATCCCCTACTACGTCACCGTGATCGATGTCGAGGACGACGGGGCCTGGGACTGGGAGGGCACCGCCCCGACGGACAAAGGAGAGGCGACCGATTCGGTGAGTCCTGCTTTTTCATTCCCTCCGGGAGCGCCTTCCTCTCCTGGATGTCGCCCTCTTCTCCCTGTTCCTCCCTATTCCCTCTTTACCGGCACTCTTCCTCCGATAGACTCTACGAGCACTTCCCAGATTCCCCCCTCTTCCCCCTTCCCCGCGGGAAAGCAGCCCTTCTTCCTTTCTGTTCTTTTCTCCCCTCCTTCCCCTCCAGTTTCTACCAGGGGTCGTTAAACCGCTGAAGGATGGAGTGGGCGGGGAATGGGTGCAACAAACGGATCTGCAGTTCCGGGGTAGGACAATGCGGTGTCTAGACAACCACGAGGTACGGCGTCAAACGGGATACTGTTGCCCCTACTCCTAGCTCGATCATCTCGCCACTTTGCTTCCCACTTTTCCTTTCTTTCTTCCCACTCTCCCTGAAAAGTGCGGTCGACTCCTGGATCCGGGTTCTTTCGATAGGGAGCCGGAAGATGGGCAGATTGTTCACCCGATTTCTGTCAAAAAGGAAGTAAGGGCGAAGGTGTACGACGGGCTCTTCGCTCCCATAGAGCTTGCTTCCTCCCTCTCCTCCTCCTACCGGGGAGTGCATGCGCCCCGCTTCACCCATCCACGACCGTCGAGAGAAGGCGAACGGCGGGATCAGCTCGCTCCCTCCTGCTTACCCACCTCCTTTCTGCAAGAGAATCCTTTCTGGAGGACACAGAAGAGAGAGATCGATCCTCGTGCGGGGGAGGGGAGGAAGACAGAAAGGAGAAGGAAGGCGTAGCTTCGAGAGAGCGAACAGGAAAGGGATCAGAGGACCGAGGAACTCACCCGTCGCTGTCGCACCTCTGCGAAAGGCGAACTGGGGAGTGATGGAGGCGCGCCCGGGAGATTTCCCCATACAAGCCTTCATTGGCTCTTCCCTGCCGATGGAGGTATCCCCTCTGCAGCGAGATGGCCAAGCCAGGATGCACGCACCGAGAAGCAGTCCCGGACGGTCGCCGCGAATCTCCAATGGAGAGGAGGACTTCCCCTCCCTCTTTCGCTTCCTTTATTCCTTCATTCCTTTTCTGCAATGTAGGCAGGAAGGAAGTCCTCCAGGTTTCCAAGTGAGTCATCTTGTCCTTCTGCATCTCCAGAAGATACGGTGGTCAGAAGGTCCGAGGAAGCAAAGCTGAGACCCATAATCGTAGGTGAACATGCTTTGGGCACCTTTCTGGTGCAGGACTCCTGTAGACTCAATCTTCTGATGGAAGATGTGGAAATGTGCATCTGGAAACTTCAGGTGGCTCTCATCCATTGAGTAACAGGAAAGCAAAAAAAACCCTCCAAGGAAGACGCTGGTTTGCTTAAAATTTCACGCCTTGGAAACGATCGGATGATTTGGAGAAGGGCAAGCGAGGAACTTCCTCTTGATGACCCAAGAAACTGGTTGCGTGACCGAATTCGAGAGAACTGTTTGCTAACTCACGTAACTATCAGCCAGCAAACACTGAGAGGAATCCACCTGTGCTGCCTAATGAAGGTGTGGAGGACGGGAAGGCGAAGGGAATAGAGGCGAAACCGGAAAAAGATGAGAGGACAAGAAGGAATTTTCGAACTGCATCTGGATTTACTCAGTCCTTCTTCCTTCAATATGCATCGAAAAGAGGAAGAAAAAAAAAAAAAAAAACCGGTGTGCACACAACAAGGCATGCGGAGCATCCCCCAGTCGCCAAAGGGAAAACTTTTCTTTCCCAAGAGAAAGAGAGTCTGCGTGCGTGCGCCGAGGCAGTACTGAATTTTCTCATGAATTCGATGCACGTCATGCACAGCTCGTCATAGGAGGCAGGCGAGTTAGCGATGCATATGGAACGAAGCACAGGAAACATCAGGCAGCGAGGACTGTTTTCAGCGAATCGCCGTTAAATAATTCCACGCGAATACTTGAGGAGCAAATGCGCGGGGGTTCGCCGCTTTGCAAACGCTGCTTTGACGAACGCATGGTGCAAATATATCAAGAGCACAAGTGCACCGACCCTCGCTGCTAGGCCTGCTTGCGCCATCCGTCATTGTTGCTAGCGGATGCGTCACTCATTGTTAGGCCTGCGTGCGCCATCCGCCGTTGTTGCCAGCAGAAGGGCCATTCCTCATTGTTAGGCATGCGCACGACACTTGTCATTGTTGGGTGCGGATGCTACGCCCCCTGATTGTTAGGCGTGTATATCCGCCGTCGCTAAGTGCCTATGCAAAACCCTGAGGAATGACTTGAGGCTGGGAACTTTCTAACGGAGAAACCGATGAATTATGCACGATACCTGCAGGCGTGCGTTGGCAGCTCGTACCAAGATGCATGGAAGTGAATTCACTGCGATTAATCAAGCTGGCGATTCCTGCATCACATGGGCGAAGAAAATTAACAAAGATGAATGACTCAACCACAAACGTGTACAAGAACTGCGCAGCAACTACAGTCCTACGGGTGCAAATGGCTTCTCCTTCGGGTTCGAAGGGAGCAGGCAACCGGAGAAGGCACGTTTCCCCTTAAGACGATGATAATCTTCCTGTGAACAGGGGGAAGCAGTGACCCCACACCAAGAGAGGGCGCTTCCTGTTCGTCCGAGTCCTCTCGAGTGCTCGATGCCTCCGCCCATCCTCCCAGAAGGAATCTCAGGGGACTCTGTGCTTCCGCGATTTCCGTCATTGCTGCTTACGTTGATGGCAACTCTCCTCCTCGACAGAGCTGCCTGCAGGAGCAGCGCTGAGTGCCGGGATGCCGGCTGCTGACAGGAGAACCCGCAGAGGGAACGACAGTGAAGGCGAGCGCCCGCAGAGGCCTGGGAAGAAGAGGCAGGCGCGTTCGTTAGGAGAGCGAGCAAAGACATGAAGTGCAGCTCCTGCCAGAGGCTCCTCCTGAGAAGCAGGAGAGAAGAGGGAGGAAGAGCGGACCCCCTGCTCTTCAGGACGAGCCCTCTCGGAATCCGGCAGGTTCGCCTGGGGCAGATCGGCGACTTCTCCCGAAAGGGAGCACCCGAGAGCGGATACTGTGTTTCCTGTCGATCTGGGATGGAGGTACGTCTCCATGCACCCGATCACTTTCCGGGAGCTCGCTCCCCGATCCGAACCCTGAGCCAGGTTCTACCTTCCGGGAGCGAAACCCACTGACCGCGCGGGGCAGAAGGCTTCCTGCTCCAGAGTTGGGGATGCAAGCGTGTCCGGCACATGATCTGGACCGGCTCGTCGATGAGCGTGGGAAGAGCCGCCTCCGCAGAGGCCCGCACGGGGAGAATCCGGCGAGAAGCTCACGTCCCCGGTCCCGATCGACGATTCCCTCTGCGGGGAGTTTCCGGAAAGCCGCCGCAGAGTCGGCGAGCGGCTCCTAGCGAGGGAGGGGTGTGGCGAGGAACCCTCGACGGCCATCCCCCTCCCCATCGCAGTCCTCCCCCTCCGCAGATGTTTCGCCTCCCGAGCCCCTACAGAAGAAATCCCGCGCCATCAGGAAGCGCCGATTCTCTCCTCCCTCCCTCCCTCCCTCTTCGTCTGTCTCCCGGAACGACGGAGGAGCACGACGCGACGAGGAGGACGGCCCTGTCCCGACGCCTTCGCTTCCCATTCCGTGCGAGAGAGCTGGCGGGAGGACACTCTGCCGCTCCCGCCGGAGGGGGGAGAGCGTCCAGGGAGAGGCGACCTTTCCCTTCTCCGGTATCGAAGTGGGAGGAGCGGTCCAGCACTGGCGCCGAGGCTTTCGGCACCTGCGGGCGCTCCGCGTGGCGAGGATTCCTGAATGGCTGCCGGTCGTCCTTCGGGAAGAGGGAAGGAAGGAAAGATAGGAGAAGAGGGAGTTTCCCCGCTGGTTCTTCGGGTCGGGGAGGGGGGGGGGGAGGTGCTTACACCGGAAGATCCTCAAGAAAGGGAGGAAGGAACGGACTCTTCAACTCCTAGAGGGGCAGCCGCTCAGGGGTAAGAGGGCGGCTCGTGGCAGAGGATAGGGTGAGTGCACATCTGGGGCGATTTCCCTGCTGGCCCTTTTTCGCTTCCATCCAGTCCAGGGAAAAGAATCACCCCCAGCTGAGAAGCGAGAAAAAAATGGTCTACCGGTGCCTCCACTGTGGGATGGATGGGAGGGGGGAAGGGTGAGGGAGGTTCGATCCCCTGCCCCGTACTCTTCCTTTCCAGGATATGCGGAGCCGAAACAGGGGACAAAGGAGGGGGCGGCAGCGCTAGGAGTCGGGGACAAGGGGCCGCCTCCCGGCCTTCCCTCTCTCCCGACTTCGCAGGAAGGACCCTACAGCTGTGCGTCCACGCCCCTTGCCTCTCTTCCCAGTCCTCCCCCTTTTCCCCGCCAACGCACCGGAGCTGCAGAGCCGTTGCATCCGCTCCCTCCTCTCGAGGGCAGGGAGAGAAGTCGGGGAATTCTAGAACGAGGAGGGAGATGCTGCGGGCATGGCGCACGCTCTCCCCTCCCTCTCGGAGCGCCAGCCCTCCGCCCTCTCCCCCTCCGGGGCGAACTCCGAGCGTCGCGCGCTCTTCGTTTCCCCCGGACCTCCCGAGAGACCCCCTGGTCGACTTCCCCTCTCTCGTCTCTTCCTCCCGAGTGTCTTCCGCGTTCTTTCCCCGCGCGCCCTGGGCGGTGCCGAGGGCCAGCGCGTAGACTCCCTAGCGGAAGACGAAGTGAACTCGTCTCGGGTCCTCTTCTGGCTACCTCAACGCGCTTCCCGAGACTCGGACGGGACCGGGGTGCGCTTTCTCGTCGATTTGCTCTTCCGTCGGCCTCCCTCTCTGGCCTTGAGTCTCCCTTCCGCGGGTTCCTCGTCCGTTGAATCCCACCTCCTTCCCCTTTCCTGCCCTCTACGGAGAAAGAAGGATGGCGGACGCAGGAGCCCTTCAGGTGGGTCTGGAAGGGAGGCGCCATGCGCGAGTGTGAGGACGTCGGAAGCAGTGCGCGCGGACGGGAAGGGGAAGGAGAGGGAAGGGAAAGATTCCCTGGGGTCTCGTTCCGTGAACATGCGCTTGTTCACTCTCGGAGCCACTTTCAAGGGCGCTGGGATCTCTACGGGAGCTGTGCGACCTGACGGCCAACGCGCAGGCAATGAGGAGACGAGGATGCCTCTGGGGGTGGCACCCGGCCGGGGCTGGAGGGATCGTTGCCCTGATCGGCTGCACTCGCTGAGAGCTTCCCCGGGAGAAGCTCTCGGCGAAGCGTCTCCATCTATTTCTCTCCGAGATGGAGGGTTTGGTAGGAGGTGGTTATCCGGACGTGCCAAAGGGGACGACCCTCCACCTATCTGCTCCCGGATCCTCCTCAAGACCTGCTTTTCCGGGAAGATCTCGCGGGTCCCGGGGTCTTCCGAGGAGGAGGGAAATTCAAGAGAGCCTCGCTTACCCCTTTGCCTCCCCCCCTCTCTCATCCTTTTCCCTTTACCCTTCGGTAGCACCCCCTCTCCCCGCATCTCCCGAGAGTTTCCCACTTTCCGACCGGAACTCCTCGCTACCGGGAATGGTGGACTCTTCTAGGACGTGTCCCGAGGCGGACTTTTCCAGACTTCCCTCGACCTGATGGGCAGGCAACCAGGCTCCCGCCGATCCTCCTCTCGGACGCCTTGCGGTTTGGCGGAGGAGACGGGCGAGGTTACAGTCAGGTTCGCAGTGGCCTTGCCTGCGAGTTCCACCGCGCTCCCGAGCCGTTCTCGCGCGCCGCCCTTCGAAGATGACTTTCGCGGTCTCTCCGGCAACGGATACTGGGGAACGCGGCTGTCGCTCCTTCACTTTTCCGGCAGGCGGTGCAGGGGCAGTCCAGAATTCTCGCGACCTGGGAATGGTCCTCGGACTGGAAAAGGGGTGCATCTTTCTCGAGACTGCACCCCAGAGCGTCCCCTCCCTCCTCTTGCCCCCCCGGAAACGCCAGCAGCGCCGTCTCTGCCAAAAGGGTCGGGATAGCATTTCTTCACCTTTCCCGAAAGCCTGGCAGGGGAGATCTGTCTCAAATCCAACCCTCCACCCTCCCCTTCCCCTCGAACCACGGCCGCCCCTCGTGTGCCTGCGCTCTGGAGGCTAGTGGACTCACCTCTCCAGAGGAACCTCAGCGGACTCTCTTGGAGGCGGTCTCGACAAGACGATCCCCGCAACTCGTACCACAGGGTCGCTTGCCGGGCTGCCCTTTCTCGTGGTGGTTGGGACCCAGCCCCGCGACCGACCCATGGCTTGCGAGGGGGATTGGCCGCGGTTCTGAGGAGGTAAGTCCACCGCAATCGTCCTGGACGGCAGCGCCCCTCGATGCTTCAGGGGTCCTTGCAACCGCCGCCGCTTCCAGGGATCCAGCGACCGTTCTCCTCGCTTCTTCCTCCCTCGGGGGTATGCATCTCGAGTCGGCCTCTCAGCTCCTCCCGGGAGTGGGACCCGGAGGACTCGTGCGATCCTCGAGAAAAGCACCAGAGACCGGAGCAGGTCCCCATGGGCTCTTCAGGGGAGGGGCTGCCGCCGAGATGAGAAAGCGCGGTCCTCCTCCTCGGAGAACGGTTGCCCGGGAGACAGAGCCGAGTGCGAAGCTCTTAGGAAGGAAGACCACGGGGGGGGAGCGGTCTGAGGAGGAGGGGAGGCAAGATTTACGAGCAGTGCAGGAAAACCTCTCGGGGTCGGTGTCTCCCGCCCTTTCCTGTCCTTCCGTTTCAAAGCGACGAGTGACCCCACGTTCCGAGCACCGCGTTGCCGAGAGACGCTCTGGCTCTGGACTGGATGTCGTTATCGCTGCCGTAGGAAGCAACACTGATGGTTGCAGTCGAGGTTCATCCTGGAAACCGAGCAATCCCTCCCGGGATCTGCTACAAGCGTTTTTTGGGGGAGGAGGAGGTAGAACGCCGTCGGGAGGCACCGGTCTTTCCTGGAGCGAACTTAAAGAACGGCCCGGGAGAGCGGAAAAACTCGCAGACATGGAGGCTGTAGACCCGACCGTGATCTCCTCCATCTCCGCCGAGCAGTAAGGCGTCCGAGAGGAGGACAGGACCCAGAACGAGGTGAAACTTCCCTGTAGCGCGGCAACCGGAGTCCGGGAAACCGGAGGCAGGGTAGGGTACAGAGATAGGGTGACGGTTCCGAAGCGATCATTCGATCTCGGGAATCAGAGGGAGAGATCCCTTGGACATGGGTTCTCCTGTAGCTCCGAGCGACCGAGAGGAAATGGGAATCCTCTATCCGAGAAGGAGGAAGAGGATGGGAGAGATGCGAGGGGACTTCATGGTTTTCGTGGAACAGAGTGCACCCCAGGGGGTACTGAGAGAGACCGAACGTCCCGGGGGCGGCCTCTCAAACTGCGCATTCAGAGCTGCAGCCACCGCACCACTGAGCGTGACGACCCTGCCGCCCGGCAGTGGCCGCGGGCTCTCCTCTGGAGTCCGCCGCCATCCTGAGGGATTCCTCACCGTGGTGGCGGTTATGCGCATGAGGCTCACACGGGCATGCGGCTCACTTCCACCTCCTCCTCCTCCTCGCTTCCTCTAACGCGACCTGTGACCACCCAGGAAGAGAGGGCAGGAGAGACCGATCTCCCGAGCACTTACGTCTCAGTGAGATGAAATCATCCAAACGCACGATTGACCCCCCTTCCCCTCCTCTCTCTCTTCTTCTCACCCCTACCCTCTTGCTCGCAGATGTGAGGGAAACGTGGGCTGGTTCCGCCTACTCCTCCGTCTCCTCACTCCCTCTGCGAGCAGAGTGGCTTTCAGATGGAACTCGTGGAGGATGCGGACTCGACACAGGAGACGCGGATTCCTCTTTCGTGTTTCCTTCCTCCTCCCTCCCCCTCCCCTGCTTCCTCTTCTCCCGAGAAACGAAGGGAAAGGAGGGAGAAGCGAGGAGTCTCAGGAATGTCTTCGGCTTCATTTTTCCTTTCCCACTTCGAGAACGCCCTGCAGGTCTCTCGGTCCAGGTGCCGTTGCCTAGGGAGCGGAGATCTCAAGCAGATGGCTCCGTGACGACGTTGACGTTTCAAAATCGCCCTCCCCCTTCACTCAAAAGTCTCTTTTACCATCCGGTTTGCAGGTCTTTTTGCTTCTCTCCCTCCCCTTTCCATTCCCCATCCCTGCAGGTGGACGTCCAGAAAGGTGCCGCGGAGATGAGCCAGCGGGACTCTTCCTGCAGCGTTTCCGAGGGTTCCTGCGGGCAGGGTTGCGAGTGGAATCCTCCGTGGAGGAAGCGATGCAGTGCTCCCGTGGTGTCTGACGGAGGAGGTGGGGAATGGGGAGGGGGGGCGGGACAAGGCTGCAGGTGGATGCGACCGAAGGGCGTACGCCTTTCTTCCTCCCCTTCTTGCCTTTGTCCTTAGTCGCCGCGCCGTGGGGAGCTCGGAGCACGCCGGGCACCATTGCGAGGAAGCTCGCATGGAGATATAAAGAGGAGGAGGAGGTGGCAAAGGGCGCCACTTTTGGGTAAAGACGGGTAAAGAGGAGGTAGGAGGGTGGAGATTTCGGCGCGCATTTGAGGCCCCTTTCCCCCTCGAGCGCGCGCGTCCTCGATGCCGTCTTCACACAGGGCAGCATGGAAACCTGGGAGTCGCTACCCCTAACTGCGAACAGCAGCACCACGGCAACGAGGGAGGAGAGGAAGCGAGCGCGTGTGCGCTCGTGTCCTGTTCCTTCCCTTCCCTCACTGCTGTGTCCCTTCATCACTCCTACAGTTTTTATCTCGGCGACACTCTTAAACTCCTTTTTTCCACCCGTCCACCCCTCTTCCCTTCCTCCTCCTCCCCTCCTCCTTTCCTTCTCCTCCGCCTTTCTTCTTCCTCCTCCTCCTTTCTCTTCTTCCTCTTTTCCTTCCCATCTTCCTCCTTTCGTCCTCCTCCACCGAACAAGAGCACATGGGCGTCTGCGGCCGTAAATCCGGCTCGCTGGCATGGAGGAGGAGGCTCCGGGATCGCTGGCGAGCGAGGTTGTCCGGGATGAAGTGCGAGAGCGAGAGAATTCCCGCCGCTTTCCGCCTCACTTCCCTCGCCGCAGGCAGGAGCCACGCGCCTGCGCGCGCGACACGCGCCTGCGCTGAACCCGCAACAGGTGGCGCCCGCCGCCGCCGCCGCCGCCTCCCGCTCCTATCGATTCCGCCACGGCCGCATCGATCGCCCCGGAGAGCGGCCTCAATGTTGCTGCAGCCCGCTCCTGGGACGGACGTGTGGATCCTAGGTGAGTCCCTTCCTAGCGTCGCGCTGGGTCCACTCGAGCGCGTAGGGCAGGCGGGGAGGGAGGGAAGAGGAGGAGGAGCCGGGAGGGCTTGCTTGCTGCTCTTCCCTCAGCGGCTTCTCCCAAAGGAAGCGAAAGTTTCCTCGTGAAAGGGGAGGATGCAGCAGCCAGGCAGGACGCAGGGATCCGGGCGACGCCGGGAAGACACCCGGCAGCGCGACCTTCGCTCCCCGTCCACCCCCTCCCGTGCGCGCGCACGACTCCACAGAAGTGAGATGGATGGGGAGGGAGGCGCCGTTCGACCCTTGGGGTTCAGATCGCAAGCGAGGTAGGGCGACCGGGTCATCCTTTCCTCCCGGGATGGCGACGGAGGGCGACCCACGAGCTCGGCTCCTGGAATGCCATGCCTTCCTCTCCGTCCTCCTTACTACTTCCCGTCGGGAGGGAAGCGGCTAGAGGAACGCCACTTCCTCTTCCTGACCCTCCCGGGGAACCAGGGCGGAGGTAAGGGACGGTGGGCGCTGGAGAGGGAGAATCGCCTGCACTTGCACCCCCTTTCCTCCTCCTACCGGGCCGGAAGGGGAGCGGGGCGAGCCAGCCTTCACCCGTCCGGATCCCTCCCTGGAGTGGCTTATGGGCTCACTTTCACTCCAGCTAGGTGGTGTCTTCCTGCCCGAGGGTCACCCTCTCGGGCGCCTTCAGTGCGCGGGGGTCGCGGCCGCTAGGACAGCGAGGGCACCCGCGTTGCTGCTTCCCTCCAGCGCTACCGAAGACGGAAAAGGACGCGGGAGGGATGCGCACGTGATACTTTCTCCACAAACCGGGACTCCTCGCGGTGGGTGATGGGGAAGAGGCAGAGGATCTAGCATGTGAACTACCTGGCGCAAGGCTCCGCCGTTCCCGAAAGGAAAGAGGGAAGGAGTTAAGGAGGAGGCGCGCAGATGAGGAGCATCGGAGGAGAAGAGAGCGATCTCCCTGTCGGGCGTTCCAGGAACTGCGGGGGAGCTGGGGAGACTCTAGAGCAAAGTGGAAAAGGGTCTCCATTCCCCCCTTTTTCCTAGAACTGGTTCCTGTGATCCGTTCCCATCCCCTCCTTCCTTATATATCTCCATCCCACTTTACACCTCTCCTCAGGTTCCCCGGCGGAAGAAGGACCCCTCCGGCACCTACTGGCAGATCGTGGGACCTTCCCCGCTCCCCTGCCACGATCCACTTTGCCCCCCCAGAAGCTTCTCTCGACGATGCGAAGGGACTTCCCGCCTTCTCCGCTTCCTACTGTCCCGTAGGAGACGGCTGGAAATCCGCACCTCCGTGCCGCTTTGGCGAGAACATGACCCCTGTTCCGGGGAAGAAGGACGGGCAGCTCCCAGAGCGAATGGAGGAAGGGATCCCTCCTCTCTCCCTGAGATCTATCAGGAGACCGCTGGGGGCTCAGTCGGCACTCAGGTCGATGTGTCTTCAGGTCTCCTCGCCTACCCACCCAAGGGGGCCGTCCCTTACCCAACCCCTTCCTCGCCTTCTCGAGGCTGCGGTGCTTTGCGTTTGTTCGTCTTACTGGATCCGGGGGGAGGGCGAGATGGTGGTAGAGAAGGGAGGCGAGTTCAGCAATCCCTGCCGGGACGGATTCTCCCCGCCGAATGCCCGGCAGCAGAGTCAACGCGTCAACGAGAGCGCCCTCTGCCTCGACAGGAGCTGCACCCTCGCGAAAACGATCGCCGCGTGCCCTTGGGTGATCGGTACGGGCCTTCCTCGGCCGGAGTCGCTCAGCTCCCTGTCGCTCTGGAGGATCATTAGGGGGTGACGCCAAGGGCGGCCGTGGAAGGATGGTGGTATGGGAGGGGGAGAAGAAGGGAGCAGGGAAGGAGTGCGCTCAGAAGAGCGTTTCCCGGGCGACGGTCGCTCACGGCGGGGAGGGAAGACGGCGACGCCCACGTCTGAGGGCTGCTGAGGTCTCCCACGTCTCCTTCCGGCATCAGTGAAGCAGGGGAACCCCAGCAAAGGAGAGGCTGGGATGTGCCCCACAGGCGTCGGAGGCTGAGAGGAACTTGTACTTGACTTCCAACTCTGCGCGCGAGCGCTTCCTCGGCCCCTGGTCCGCAATGGCAGACTGCAGCAGCGCGGGTCGACCGCGGCGTCGCAACCGCCTCGGAGCTTCGCCCCCAGGCATGGTGCCCCGTCCTCTCCTCCCGGACCCTTTATTAAGGGGGACAACCGCCTCACGACGCGTGTCTTCTCTGCCCGCAGAGCTGCAGCCTCCACCCAAGAGCCAGTAGCCGCCGGGGTCATCATCGTCGCGCCGAGGACCTCCTCCGCCGAGAGCTTCACCCCGGGTGCCGTCCTCCGAGGGACCTCTCCTCGGAGCTCGATGAGTTTCGACTGCTGAAGTGGAGGGCCCAGCTTGAGGGGCAGCTATGCTTCCATGCGGTAAGGAGCACTACCCTTCTCCCGCCCAAGGGTCGCCCGCCCGCGGGAGCGGGGGCGAGCGGATCGAGGAAAAGGAAGGAGGTGGAGGAGGAGAGGGGATGCAAGGAGCTTTCTGGCTGCCAGCAGTCGCCCTCGTGTCGGTGGGGAGCACTTCCACCTGCGGGGAGGGCGGGCCTTTCGACTCGCACGCACCCGTTTGCCCCGGGAGACCGGGAACGCCTGGGAGCCAGCTCCGAGCCTGGAAACTGGCCCTTTTTCTCCCCGTGGCTCGCCGCGGGCGGGAGGCCGTTTCCCCCACCATTCTTGCAGCAGACTTCCTCTTCCCGCTCTGCGGGTGGGATGGGGGTGGGGCGCACTCCGCTCTGCAGAGGGCGCCCTTCTTGCAGGTTCGGATTGAGCTCGAGTTCCTGGAACTGCTGCTGCTCCTAATGAGAATGGAGGAGGAGGAACTGGACGGTGGCCTCCTGCCATCGAAGGAGGGGAGAAGCCAACAGATCGGGCACATCCTCAAGGTAGGGCCCGCGAGCGGCGCGTGGGGGAGGAGAATGAGGATCCGGGAGGGAAGTCGGTGCTTCCCGGCCTGGAGGTGGCTCCTCCTACCCTCCCCCCCGCGCGTGAGACTTCTGGAGGAGGAGACGTGTCTGAGACCCCCACGTCCTTCTTTCCTTCCTTTCCTCTCATCTTCCAGAGCATCCGGGACGCAACGGAGGCTCAGAGGCGGCTGGAGCAGCAGCACGAGGAAGTCTGTCGGCAGCTGCAGGAGCAGCAGCAGCGTCTGCGGAAGGCGAAGACCAGCGCTGAGCGGCAGAGGATCCGCGACCTCATCGAATCCGTCGAGGTAGTCGCTAGGTCCCTGCGGGGGGAGGAAGGAAGGAGAGAAAGCGACTCCCGGAGGGAGGGAGAGAGGACCGGGACAACGAACGAACTAGAGGAGAACCAAGGCGAGGGGAGGGCAACGGCCCCTTCCTGCCCTTGCCCCCTCTCGAAAGGATTCCGAGCGGGCAAGGACACCCTGAGCGCTAAGGAGCAACGCTGGGGACGCTGGCCACCGTTCATGCTTCCTCCCTAGCGGATGGCCAGGGCATGCGGCACGGCGGCCCAGCGGCCCGCGAGCTGCTCTTCAGCAGCCTCCTCTCGACCCCCGCCAATCAGGAAGCGGGCTGTCTGTTCCAGGAAGGACGCTTGAGGAAAGGGACGCTTAAGGTTCCAGGGGAACTCGGCTCGGGGGTTCCTGGAAGCAAGGGGGGAGTGGGGAAGGGTCCTGCGGATGGCCCGGCGTCAGCCTTCGCCTTCCTCTCCCCCTCCCTCCCTCCCCCTCCCCAGGGTGCGCCGGCGCGCGCTGACCTCCTGTAGAGGTCCTACCCTCCCCTGCTTGCAGTCCAGGATGCGGGAGCTGAAGAAGAGGAGCGAGCTGCAGGGGGTGCTTCACGAAGAGCTGATGCTGGACCTGGCAGCCATCAAGAAAGGTGGGCGGGGCCCGCGGAGGGGTCCAGGTGGGGCGGGGAGGGGTGGAGGAGGGGTTCCGTTTTCCTTCTTCAGTCCCGCGCGTGCTTCAGGTTTCGCGTGCCAGCCAGGAGGAGGAGGAGGAGGAGGCAACACGGTGGACCACGGAGCGCGGAGGCGGCTACCCTCTTCGTCCAACCACGGTCGGTGCCTCAGCCCCCTGCGACCTTTCCCCACGCTCCCCACTGGCCCCCTGCTTCTCTTGCCCCCCTTCCCCCTCTTCCCGTGCAGAGCTGCCCAGCGCCCTGGACATGGGCATCGACAGGGTCAACCACCTGGCTGATGAACTGGACAGAAAGCTGGACAACGTGACCGGCCTGCGACACGAGCTCGGCATGGAGCCGCCGCCCCCGCAGCTGAACGGAGGCGGGCCCAGGGGAAGGTCGGGGCAGGTCCTGCCCGCCCCCCCTTTGCGCCCGCTTCCGGACAGCTCCACCGAAGGTGAGAGGGCGGCAACCCTGCGGTCTCTCCCCGCGCCTTCTCCGGTCCAGCCGGGAAGACCTGCTGCACCCTCCCGTTCCGCATCCCGGTTTCGGAATCCCCCGCCGCCCTGCTCCTCCCTTGCAGGCTGCAGCCAGACGGATCTTCCCGGCAAGAAGCACGTGGCGACGGCCCCCGAGCTCTCGGTGGTCGTCCCAGCGAAGGAGGAGATCACTGTCGCTAGGGAACCACCAGGAGCGAGCGCCCATGGCAACACGGGAGCGAAAGGTAAGTAGTCCCCATCTGCCTGGAGGCGGCAGTTTGCCCGCGCGCCTGGAACGCGTGACCCCCCCTTTTCCATCATCCTTTTCCCCGTCCGTCATCCCATTCCTGCCCCTCTCCGGACCCGTGAGCTGCTGCGGGAGGGGCGACGCCCTCCGGCCATCGCGCGAAATGCTCTCCCCCATTCCTTCCTCCTCTCTCCACTTCCAGCGCTCCCGGAGGCAACGGATCTGCAGTGCAAGATCGACATGCTGGAGGTTCCCGGGATCGGCAGGTGCTACGTCTACGTCGCCAAGTGAGGGGACTCTCTCCCCTCTCCCCCCCCCGCTGTTTCCCTCGTCCCTCTGACACCGTCTCTCCGACCCCAGGTACTCCTACGACCCGCTCCTGCACTCCCCCAACGAGAATCCAGAAACGGAGCTGCGCCTGAACGAGGGGGATTTCATCTTGGTGTGGGGAGAGATGGACGAGGTAACGGCGCGCGCTGCTCCCCCTTCCCTCCCTCTTTCCTTCCGCGTTTCCGCTGTTGCCTCCGTTTCCGGGGGATATGCGGCAGCCGGTCCCGGGGACAGGTAGGTACCCCTTAGGGCGCTCCCGGCTTTCCCGGCGTCGGAGAGCAATCTTCCTCCGCGAAGTTCTTCCTCCCTTTCTTACCCTTCCTCTTACTTCCGGAGGATCATGCGAGCTCACCGCGGACGGATGGACAGGGCGGTACGGTAGGGGGCTGCAGGGAAACGCCTCCCAGGAGCCGTTTCTGCGAGGAGGGAGTGCCTTCCTTGGGAGCAGGGTGACAGGACCAACGGGACGAAGGCGTGGCATCCTTTGTCTCCCCACGCGGTGGGTGCTCCCCTGCCCTCATCCTCTGAGGGAGGACGACGGAACTCGGAAAGAAGGAAAAGGCTTTTTCACGAAAAGGCTTTTCCCCCTCCTCTCCCCTTCCTCTCCAGTGGTCTCCCGTCTTCCCGGAAACTCAGCTTCCGTCTCCCTCGCGGCGACGGCAGCCCGCGGTCCAGTGCCTGCTGCGTCTTCAGGTTCGGGTTGGGGGCGAAGACCACTCCGAGGCGGCCGAAAAAGCCCTCCCTTGGAGGGGAGGGCCGTATCAGGTCGTTCCTGCACCCTCCCGCGGTCGGAAAGGCGAAGGACCGAGGAATCCTTAAGAGAGTCTTGGGGCCCCTTGTGCGCGTTCCGTGGTACGTACGGGGGAGTACCCCAGAGCAGGGGATGAGGGGCACCCTTACAGCAGGGTCTCGATGGAAGGAGCGTCCGGTGCTGTCCCGAACCCCGAAAGGGTGCTTAGGGAGAATGATGGGAGAGGGTGATGGGTTGGGAAGCGGGAAGGGTCCTTTCCTTCCCTTTCCCTTTTTTTTTTTTTCAAATAAGGGATGGCTGCGATTTCCCGTCGAGATTTCTCTTCCTCCCAGGGAGAGACAACCGCTGGGAGGGATAAGAGATCAAGGTTAAGGGTCAAGGACTGACCTCCCTTTTCCCTCCGTTTCTCGGAGATCGAAGCTCCCGGTTTCGTGAATATCCCAGGGTTCCCTATGAAGGGTAGGCAAGGAAGGGGGTAGAGGATTGCTGAGGAACCGGGAGGAGGCAGAGGGGAAGAGCAGATGAGGAAAAGAGGGGTGGAATCGCCCGATCGGTTTGGGCGGAGGAGGAGGGGGAAGAGGAAGGTCGTCTTGGCGCCCGCCCCAGGGGGAACGGTGTGATCGCCGCGCCGTCCTTGATCCCTTCTTTCCTTCCTGCTACTGCTAACATCCCTTCTTCCTCTTTCTTTCGGGATGAAGGACGGGTACTTCGATGGCGAGCTCTTAGACGGACGCCGGGGGCTCGTCCCTTCCAACTTCGTGGAGCAGGTGGTGGGCAGGGATCTCATCCACTTCCACCAGGCCGTGGTCCGGAGGCTCAGAGAGCAGCAGGAGCGCTGCGGCCACCCAGGGGAGGACCCTGAGCTGGACGCCATGGAAGAGCTCAAGAGCTTCCTCACGGGTAAGGAAGAAGTCCAACCCTGTCCTCTGACTCCACCCTATTCTGCCCGCCGTGAACCGCGGAGGAAGGGGAGGAGGGCACCTCCAACAGGTGCGCGCGTCTCCCTCCGAGAGAACCTCCTGTCCTCTTCGCCTCTGTCTTCCCTTCTTCCTCTTGCCCCCTCCTTCGGAAGTCTCCCTGCTCAGCGATCCCGATGTCCTTGCAGAAGACTTCCGGCGCTTCGACTGCTACTTCTTCGACATCGAGGACTTCGAAGACCACCAGCAGGAGCCCAGAAACAACGGTGAGGATCAGTTCTCTCAAGAGTCGATGGGAGGAGCAGTGGGGCGGAGGGAGACAGGGAGCAAGGGGACCACGCCTTCCGGAAGGCGAATCTGGGAAGAGGCTGAGAGGGGTCTCTTTCTGGGAAGGGGCGCTTGGAATCCTCTGAGGAGACCGGCTTGGAGGTTTCTGAAAGCAAAGGGATGCAGGGAAGGAGGGAGAAAGGAACATAGGGAGGATGAGGAGGTGAGGAAGGAGAGGGAGGAAAAAGAAGGAATTTCCTACGCTCGGTGGGGAAGGCGTCTTCCCGGAAACACGCCGCTGAAAGATCCGTGGGTACAAGGGTCACCAGGAAGAGGAGGTCCTGGGCTACCGGAGGATCAATGTCCACTCCTGGATTTCCGGGCCCTCAGCCTTCCTCTTCTGGGACCTTCGCTCCCTCACATTCCCTCTTCCTCTCCTACGACTAGCGAGGCTGCTCGCAAGCACGAGCAAGCCCTCCCACAGTCGCCCCTCTGTCACTCCTTTCTTCCCATCTCCAGCAGCACTGGAAATGCGCACGAAGCTCCTGGAAACCCCTGAACACCTTCCTGGGCGCGACAGCCTCCCTCCGACTGCGCTCTCGCATCCTCTACGGGAACCGTGGCAACGGGACATCCCTTGGGAAGCCCAAGAGGGCATGAATGAGTGGGGAAGGTCGCCGACGGAAGGTGGGTGAAAGAGGGATTAGAAGCGATCTCCTCGCGGGAAGGAGACTGATTTCTTCCGGGAGTCCGGCGATCGGGGACCACCATCCTCTGGAAAGCGGGTGAGCTGACGAGAAGTCCCCGCTGCCGGCAGCAACGCCCGACGATGATACCGACTCGGCCCGGCGAGCGGTATGCGCGCATTTTTAGAAAGGGAGAAGTCAGACAATCCACAGCTCACGCGATTGCAGGACAGGGGAGGGGGAGAGGAGGCAAGGATTGGTGTAGAAGAAGAAAA
The DNA here is from genome assembly GCA_036172245.1 of Raillietiella orientalis. NCBI lineage: Eukaryota > Metazoa > Arthropoda > Ichthyostraca > Raillietiellida > Raillietiellidae > Raillietiella > Raillietiella orientalis. The sequence goes on along the minus strand of JAYWIR010000003.1, from coordinate 245,965 downwards.
GCGCACCGGTCCATGCGGCGGCGGCACGAGCAATGCGAGCGGCCAGGTGGCGAAGAGGTCGAGCGGCACGTGGCAGAGGAGCAGAGCTCGCAGAGGGGGTGGATGAGACCAAAGGGAGGAGGAGGACGATGTCGTCTTCCTCCTCCCTTTTTCCTCCTCCTTTTCTTCCTTTCCTTTCATCCTCCTCTTCCTCTTTCTCTCTCTGTTTCTTTCTCCCTTTTAACTTCCTCCTGCTCCATTTCCTGCTCCCTCCTCCTCTCCTTTCCTTCCTTTCTTCTTCCTTCTCCTCCCTCTCCTCTTTTCCCACTCCTCCTCTTCCTTTCCTCTCCTCTCCTTCCCTCCTTCTCCTCCTCCTTTCCTCCTCGTAGCCTCGTAGCCTCTCCTTCATTTGCAGGGACAGACTGGAGTCACCGTGGGGGCAAGGGTGCAGCCCCTTGCCGCTCCTGCCCTGCCAGTATGCCCGCGGCAATCCGCCTCTGCTCCCGCGCAGACGAGCAGCAGCACGCGGGACGGACGAGAAGGGTCTTCGACGGCGGGAGCCACAGGGAAGGAAGGCCCGGTATCCTGCGTGCCGCGACACAGGCAGCGCCTCCGCTGCCGGGCACGACGACTCGCGGTGGGGACACGCGGAACAGCCGCAGGCTGCAGCGCCGCGTCTCCAGCTGCTTGCGCGTGGGTTGCAGCGAAGGTGGCTGCGGCGGCGGTGGCGGAAGAGGCTCCCCCTTCGGGCCCTCACCTCTCCCACCCCGTCCGCACCCACGGCCAGCGCACGGCGCTCGCCTCTTTGCAGGCAGCGACCCTCGAAGACGCATCCGCACGACTCAGGATGCTCGCGGCACGCTCCCTCGCTCCCTCCTTCTCGCTCTCTCGGGCGGGCGGACGAGAAGACGAGGACTGCGACATCTCCTCCTCCTCCTCTCTGTCTCCAGAGATGTTCTTCTCCACGCTGGTGGAGCCCCCGCAGCAGCTCGTTCTGGAGAGGCAGCTCAACAAAAGCGTGCTGCTGCGCTGGAGCCCGGCCCAGGGAGACGACTGCGGCATCGAATACTACTACGTCTACGTGGATGGCATCCTCAGGAACGTCGTCAAGGCGACGGAGAAGACCCGCGCCCTGGTGGAAAACATCGACCTCTCCAAGGTGCGTATCCGTGGCGGTACTCGTGGTCGCCGTGCTCACCGGCGTCCCTCCGCCGCCACAGATCCACCGCGTCAGCGTACGCTCCGTGACCGCGAACAGGAGGACGTCCACGGATGCCGCCTGCACCATGATCATAGGCAAGAGAATCCCGACCGCCCCCACTTGCGTCCAGGCGTCCCACATCACCAGCACGTCCGCCGTGATCACCTGGCTGCCCAGCAACAGCAACTACCAGCACGCCGTGGTGGTGAACAACGTCGAGGTCCGCGTCCTGAAGCCGGGCGTCTACCGCCACACCATCTCAGGCACGGGAAGGGGGGTGGGGGACGTCGCTATCCCGGGAGCGGGACCCATGTTCCACGCTTCTTCCTTTGCAGGCCTCACTCCGGACACCCTGTACAAGGTGACCGTGCGCTCCAAGAACATCCCGCCTCCTGGCTACGGGGAGAGGCGCGTGGACGTGCCCACCACGGCGTGCGTCGAGTTTCGCACGCTGCGCAAAGGTACCGGTCGCCTCGTGCCGTTCCCTGCCCGGAGCGCGCGGAGATGGTGGGGGAGGGGCGCGGTAACCCCCGTTCTGTCTCCCGCAGGTCTCCCGGACTCGCCCACGAATGTGCAAGTGGAGCCCGGACCCCAGGACGACACCGTCCTCGTCACCTGGCAACCCGTCGCTCTCGACAAGCATGCGCTCGCCAGCATCAGCGCCGTCGTCGGCTACTCCGTGTACATGGATGGCAAGAAGGTCGCGGACGTGGACAGCCCCACGGGCGACCACGCCCTCATCGACATCGCCCAGTTTCCCGTGCCCAGCAAGGTCACCGTGCGGACCAGATCCAAGGACGGGCTGTCCGTCGACTCGCTTCCCGGCGTCGTACCCGACGCCATGGCCGGCATCGCGAAGGGGGAAACCGAGGAGACGAAGAAGCCCTCGTCGTCTCCGCGCAAGGTACGCGTCGGAAAGGTGGGGGAGAGGGAGTTACGCAGGGGCGGCTGCGAGGTCCTCCCTCCGCTCCCTCGAGGGCGAGGCACTTGCCTCCTCCCATTTCCCTCTCTCTTTCTCCTCTTCCTCTACCTTTCTTCCTTCTTCTCCTTCCCTTTTCGTCCTTTTTGTCTTCCTTTCCTCCTCCTCTTTCTCTCCGTTTCTTCCCTGTTTCCTTCTCCTCCTCCTTTTTCCTTCCTCCAGCCCCACTTCCTGCTCCCTCCCTTTTTTCCTTTCTTCCTCCTTCTCTTCCTTCTCTTTTCATCCTCGTAGCCACGCTGGAGACTCGCGCCATGCGCGAACCTCCAACGTGGGAACGTTCCCTCGGACAGGGGAGCTCCATTGGCGGGAGGGAGAGAAAATGTTGGTCGTTTCCGGCCGCAGTGGGGATCAATCCTCTTCGTTACCAGCTCCAGAAGCCCGCGTCCAAAGAGAAGGATCACGGCAAGAAGAACGGAGTGAAGGAAACCGCGACCGTCTCCAAGTCCTACAAGGTTGTTTCCCAGGAGGACGGGAGCCACAGGCGGAGCAACTTGGAGAACCACGTGACTTTGGAGACGGAGGAGAACCTCAGCGACAAGGAGGTGTACCCCCAGGAAAGGAGACCGATCCCTTCTATAGGTCCGTGAGGGCTGTGTGTGGTCGCAGGCAGTTGCGCGCAGCGTGGGGCGTCCTCCCAACAGAGATAACGCACGACACGGTGAACGGGAAGGTGAATCCCTCGAAGCACCATCACCCGGACGGAGAGGCCGCGCTGGAGAGGGTAAGGTCCCACCACCACCACCGCAAACCCAGGAGGCACGCGGCGATGGAGCCTGTGGCGGGGGTCCCTTCCTCCCAAGCCCCGGACCGGCACCCGAAGAAGCAGTGGGAGGCCCCCTCCTCCACCGAGAGGACCAGGATCTTCGTGGCTCTCTTCGACTACGACCCTCCCTCCATGTCCCCCAACCCGGGCGCGTGCGAGGAGGAGCTGCCCTTTAGGGAAGGAGACCTTATCAAGGTTGGTGCGCAAGCGAGGGTGCGTCCGCCTCCCAGAGTGGACTAGCATACCTCTCACGGGAAAGAGAGCCATATTCCCTTCTTTTCCTCTCCTCACTTGCAGATCTACGGGGACAAGGACCCAGACGGGTTCTTCTGGGGCGAAGCCAATGGCCTGAAGGGTTACGTGCCTTGCAACATGGTCAGCGAGGTGCAGATCGACGACGAGACCATCGCCCAGGAACTGCTCAAGGAGGCGAGCCACCGGGGTGGCAAGCACGACCGGTGGGGGGACATCTACGCCTGCATGCCCGTCAGGAAGATGGTCGCCCTCTACGACTACGACCCCCGAGAGCTGTCGCCCAATGTGGACGCGGAGGTAATGATGAGTTGGGGTGGCGATTGGAAAGGGCTGCCAGAGCGGCAGCGGCCGTGGTTTGCTTTGATCTCCCCACAGTGAGTCTCTCCGCCTCCTCTCTTCTTCCCTTCCTCCCTTTCTCCTCCCTTTCTATTCCCCCTGTGCAAGAATTTGATTCTTCGCTCTCGATGACAGCCGGTTGGTCGTTGTCGTGGTGCGGAAACAGCGGTAGCTCTGCCCTTCGACGCTCTCCTCCCCACACGCGCCCCACGGATCCGTGGGCGGTCAAGACCACTCGAAGGACGTGCTGCTCGCTAGAGGAGCATGCGCTCAGCGCAGGAGTAGGGGCGGAACTGCTCTGGGGGGAAGGGAGGGAGGTCAAGTCTGTCGTCGGAGAACTTCCGTGAAAGGGATGGCGTGCTCCGGGAAGGCGATGGCCGTTCATTCTGCAGCGGGATCAGAGGGAGCTGAGAGTGGTTTGACAAAGACTACCTTCCGCCTGGTTCAAATAGAGGCTTAGGCGCTTCCTCGAAGAGACCCGGGATGCCATGAAACGAAAGGCGGTGTCCCACTGCATCGTGCAGCTCCCCGGCTACTGGAGTCTTCACGGGCGCGCGAAGAGGTCCGGGCTCAAACAGGATCCCCTCCATCACCGGGGCTACGATGCAGCTGGTAAGGTGTCGAATCTAAGTGCTGCAAGCTTTTGGATGCAATGGCAACGCGAGGATGCACCACATTGGCGGTGTTAGCACCAGGCTGCTTTCCTCTATGTCGTAACCGGAGCTCTCGCCTCCTCCACACGGGATACGCCCGGCAGAGTGGCGCTCCCTGACCTGGTGTCCTGGAGGATGGAACGTCACCGTATCAGAGGAGAAGCCGAAGCCCCGAGAGATGCGATCCCAGGATGAGAGAGAACCTCTTCCTCCGAGAAGCCCTGGGCGAAAAAGAACGGGAGGCTCGAGGAGAAAGCTGGACGAGCGAACATGGAAGGATAAGAGGAATGGACCGAGCAGCGGAAAATGGCACGCTGACCTGCTGTGGACTGCGAACATTGCGGTTCCTTCCATCCACACGCATGAGAATGGCGATCTCCAATAGGGAGCTTTGTGTTCGGTGGGAGGGAGTGGGGTGGGATTAGAAGCACATGAAGTCACATCGTCGAAGATGGAGGAAGCATCCTGCGTGGCTCTCCACACACGGAGATGAAGAAGAAGCTGGCAGAGGTAACTTTGTTTCATCTCAAGTCAGTCTGCTGGACGGTGAGATTTGAAACGCTTCTGCGGCAAAAGGGGAAAGGAAAAGAACCGTAGAGGAACCCTCACAGAAGAAGATCAGCTCCTTTTGCGGACCGGCAAAGAAGCAACGAACCGCACTCAACGACTTATCCACTGCGGGAAGAGCGAAGGAATAGGGAAAGCTGAGGTGCCAAGGATGCAAGAGCGGGACGCGCGCTGCCCACCGAGGGACTTTCGAAACGCGCTGAGGACACCGAGGCTGCACCCATCATCCTCGTGGTGCCACTGCGGCGGTGGATTCCTGAGGCATGCAAGCTGAGAGAGACGAGGACTTAGGAGAGGGGACCTTTAACTTCGGGGTAAGAAAGGACTTCTGGACTCCCCTCGATCCTTCGCAATGCCTGTCCGAGAATTCGGAAATCGTCGTCCTGCAAGGAGGGAAGAAAACTGTCGCTCTGCCGAGTCTCTGCCGTCTCGGAGGACGACGATGGCACTGCCAGAGACCCCAGCTGACGATGGTTCCAGCTCAGTTTGCTCTGAGAAGAGGAACCTTCGAAAGAAAACTTGGTTTTTTCCGGAATGTTCTCTGAAGGGAGGGCGCGGTCCGTGTCGGAGTTTAGGAGCAACGGATGGAAGTGGTTTCGCGTATCTCTCGGAAGACCAACGCCCACCGTTGCACTGCATCGGACTGGCTTCCCTCGAGACTGGCGGTCGTCAAAGAGTGGCTGCTGCTGGCGCAGCGCACAGTCAGTTCGTGCTCGCGGTGGAGACTCTCGTCCCATATCTACGGAAAAACGCATCTCCAAACGCCTCGATCCTCTCCTCCCCGAATGACCAGTGAGCTCCCGCCTGCTCCCCACGGGCGTTTTCCTAGGACTCTGAGCATCCTATGGCTCTTTTCCTCTGCATGAGACGTTAACGGAGCACTCTGGCTGGCGCGGACCTGGTGGTCGCTGCCTACCCACGGCAAACACGCAACCAGCAGGTTCGTTCGGGCGAGTTCCCCCAGCTGCGAGCGAGGAAGAAGTCCCCTCGGGCGATTCTCTCTGATCATCTTGGAAGCGGAGTCCCGACAGCACCATCCTGGGCTTGCGTCACGTCGCAAGATGTGACGTCGTCACGTGATGAATCCGAACCGACCTCCTCGTAGACGAACCGCAACGCGGCAGCAGCAGCAACAACTCTGACCTCCAAACGGAAGGCCTTATGGCATGCGACCCCCGCGCGGCAGTTCATCTCCTTGCTTCTCTCCCGGTTTCGTGTCTTCTTACGCCCGAGAGAAAGCTCGAAAAGACGGAAAGCTCCCGATGGAAGACGATCGAGCGGCATCATCCTGGGTCATCCTCATCTCGCATTTCGCGAGCGCATCCATCAGGGGCGAGAACGGCGACAAGGAAGGAAGGAGAGGAGTCTCCGCACCTATCTGCTCCTGCACACCAAGATGGTCCTCACGTGAGTGGGCGAAATTCGTTGCGCGCCAAGTGCTGCTGCGTCCGACGGAGACACGGGCTGCAGAGCGGCTCTTCGTTCACGGAACCAGCCGTCCTCTTTTCCCTCCTCCTCCTACCGCACCGCCCTGTCCATCCGTCCGCGGTGGGCTCGCATGATCCTCCGGAAGTAAGAGGAAGGGTAAGAAAGGGAGGAAGAACTTCGCGGAGGAAGATTGCTCTCCGACGCCGGGAAAGTCGGGAGCGCCCTAAGGGGTACCTACCTGTCCCCGGGACCGGCTGCCGCATATCCCCCGGAAACGGAGGCAACAGCGGAAACGCGGAAGGAAAGAGGGAGGGAAGGGGGAGCAGCGCGCGCCGTTACCTCGTCCATCTCTCCCCACACCAAGATGAAATCCCCCTCGTTCAGGCGCAGCTCCGTTTCTGGATTCTCGTTGGGGGAGTGCAGGAGCGGGTCGTAGGAGTACCTGGGGTCGGAGAGACGGTGTCAGAGGGACGAGGGAAACAGCGGGGGGGGGAGAGGGGAGAGAGTCCCCTCACTTGGCGACGTAGACGTAGCACCTGCCGATCCCGGGAACCTCCAGCATGTCGATCTTGCACTGCAGATCCGTTGCCTCCGGGAGCGCTGGAAGTGGAGAGAGGAGGAAGGAATGGGGAAGAGCATTTGGCGCGATGGACGGAGGGCGTCTCCCCTCCCGCAGCAGCTCGCGGGTCCGGAGAGAGGCAGGAACGGGATGAGGGAAAAGAAGGAGCTTCACGTGTCGCGGAAATGCCGGCGAGGCCCCCATGCGCCTCGCTAAGAATCGCAGATTTCTCCACCCATCTCCCTCCTCCTCCCCAAAAGAAGGGTCGAAAAATCTGGGGTGCTCAAAGCGTGGAATCTTTCGCTGATTGTGGTCCGGTAGGTGGAGCTGCGCTTCCGCACGGGAGACATGATCGATGTGTATGGTGACATGGACGACGATGGCTTCTACATGGGAGAACTGCATGGAGTACGGGGCCTGGTTCCTTCCAACTTCTTGGCCGAAGTACCAGAATACAGTTCAAAGGCCACGAACCATGGTCACCCGTATCAAGAGGAACACGGCGACGGTAAGCGGGCTGCCGTCTACTTGAGGGGCTGTTTGTTGCTTGCCGCTGAACCGATCCCATCACCTCGGAAGACCCAGCGAGTTACTTGAGGTCACCTGCGAGTACACTCATGTTTTTTGAAGGGAGGAAGGGAAGGGAGGGGGGTCGTCCTCTCAAGAACGCACGCGCACCCGGACGGCTCGCCGTCCTCGCCCTCAAGGAGCTGCGTGAGCCGCCAGGCGGCGAGCGGTGCCTCGGCACTCCTTGGAACCCCATCCCCGAAAAAGGGAAGGACAACCCGGAAGGAAAGAAAGAAAGGAAAATAAAATCTGGAAGGAAAACCAATGAAACCGGGGGAAGGGAGGGGGGAGGAAACAAGGATTTCCCGTCGTCGCTCTCTTCCCGGGGCGCGTGGAGTCCCGCGTGCTTCCCCAGTCGGCGGCTTCAGGTGGAGCGGACGCGGTTCGATTCCTCTTCGCCGGGACGCGCGCGTGCTCGGCATCTTCTGGATCCGCCGCCGCGCTTTGAGTTTGACACGCGCGGAGCAGGGATCGGCGTGTCTGGCACGTCTCGACGAGCCGCTCCCGGCTGGGCTGTTCGGCACGCTGCGGCTCGGGCTAAGGTCCCCCATGAGTCCCGGAGAGCTGCGCTTCACAAGCCCTCGGGAGTCGAGGAGTAATTCACGGTCGAGCCGGCACTTCCCTCGCGACGGGAACGTCGCCGGGAAAAGTCCAGAGGGCCTCTCCGCCGGTCCGATGGGGCTCTCGCGAGTTGCTCGACCTCCCAGCCCTGGCGTCTGCGGTGACCCTGCGTTCCGCGAACGGCCAGGTGCGCCTACGTGTGCCGTGGGGCCCCCAGCCGAAACGGAAAATTTACGGTTACACGAAGATTTCGATTTTCCGAATGGGGGTGGGGGGAAGCGGATGGCATCTTGGACCGAAAACGCAAAAGCTGCGCTCCTTGAGCGGCCACGTGGGGGCGGAGGAAGGAGGGTGAGGGAGGCATTCCGCTTGTCTGGGCGAGTTCTTCCACAAGTACCTCCTCCTCCACTCGGGGGGTTTCCCATGGAGCTCTTCGCCGACATCCAGAGAGGCAGCCGCCGCTGCTTTCTCAAGAAGGTGGCAAGGGGATCTCCGCTCCCGCTCTTGCTGGGCCTTTCCTGCCGTCCGCTCCCAAACACCTATGCTGGCCAAGGCGTGGGCGCGCACCCGTTCCGAGACGGATCCGAAGATCCACCGACACCTTCGCGCTGTGGTGCAAACGCGGTGCGCGGCAGCACGTGCACGGTTTCCGAAGTGATCGCTTCGGACGCACTTCCTTTGGAAATTGGCCTTCGACACTGCTTGCCCGCTCACAGACCCCACAGAGAAACAGGGAAATCTCGCCCTCCGGGCTCCTCTGGAAGCGCATTCGGGCGCGCCCGCGAGCGGTTTCTTCCAGCATCTGGAACATCCAGTGAGATGCATTCCGTCAAGCGCTCCTTAAAAGTCCTCATAAAAGTCGTCTGGAAGAAATTCTTCCGCGACCGGAAGGTACTTTTGCAACTTCTGAAAAGTTTCCAAGAATTCCTTCAAATGAGAAAAATGAAAGCAAAAAACAAAAAAAAAAACACGCTTCCCTCTGGAATTTCCGGGAAATTCCAAGAATCGCATCCGACGAGCGAAAGATTCTTGGAGGCTGCGGGCGCGACCGATCGCATCTGAATGTTTCGTTTTTGCTCCTTTCGTCCTATGATTTGGCGGAATGTTTGGATGGTGCTCTGCACGGCCATTCCGCCGTCCCGAGTGGACTTTGAGGGAAACTCCCTCGTCTGTGTGATTTCAGAACGAAGCAAAGCGAACGAAGGAAAGAAGAATTCTACCAGCAGGAAAAAGACTGGTAGCTGTTAGAGGAAAGGTTCTGGATCTGAAAAAATACACACGGAAGTTAAATTTACGATCTCACAGCTGTATCAATGTCGTGAGTGCCTTTGTTGTTAAATCTCATTGGTTTTCTTCCCCTTTTTTTGGATACTTTGATATCTTTATTAAAATAAAATTTATATTTATAACAGCTGGGGAAAAAACTTTTACTGAACGTCGGAACGATGTAGAGTTGGGTAGGAATGCTGAGGTTTCCCTTGGCAAAAGCGGAATTTCCGCTTCCGGAGGGTCTGCCTGTATCCTTGCATCTGTATCCTGTATTGCTTGTGCTCATCCTCCGTGAGCTTTGCGATCCAGACGCAGTAATCCGTTTGGTTGCATTCTGCTTCATCGTACTCGTGACAACCCAATTCCGCCTGCAGGCACTTGTGCGGAACACGTCTGCTTCACTCACCTGCACCCTCGATAGGCCGCCCTTAAAAAAGTTCTTTTCCAGATCCGAAGAGAATTTGCGGCAGGTATTCCCTTCTTTCCAATTGACCGCACTGTAGCAAGATCTCTTAAGAGATACCGGGCTGGAAAACAAAGGATAGGAATGCCTAGGGATGCAAGGTAGTCACCAGCAAAAGAATGACCACGAATCAACGTTGTATATGGTATCCAAGTTGAAGAATGACACTTTGCATTGCACCTCCTTGAGGAACTTTATCTGGCAGTCGGAAAACGCTTCGAGTAAGTCCAGATAGCAGGAATAACGCTCGATGACATTGGAGAGAGAGCTTCTTTCATCAGCCAAAGATAGGGAAGGCAACCTGAGCGCTGTGTCATCGTGTCAGAAAAAAAAAAAAAAAACACTTCCTTTTGCCACAAGATACCGTTCCTCAGGTCAACGGCAAGGTCGCAGAAGACGATCGTCGTCCTCAGCAAGTTCTTTTGTTTCGTTTCGTCCACTCCAAATCCATCGACACCCTTTTGACCGGTGCAGTGCCGGTAGTTGCTCACGCAGAAAGAGCACCGTACTAGGCGTTCGCAGATGCTCAAGTACCTTGGATAGGATTCCTTGTTCACGTAGGAGTACGACTCCAGCAACGCGTCTCTTTTCAAGAAATACTTATAGAAAAAGAGGGTGTATCCGCAGTATTCCAAAACATCGTCTTCGTAATTCCATGGAGTTGTGCATATGTTCCCACTCTCTATAACGCATTCCACTGCCACCGCCACATAATCTATAGGATGCGTGCATACAAAGTTGCCATAAAAACTTGCAGCCTTAACGCTAGCAGAAAAGAAACGAGCAGTCTCTCGAGTCTCAAACATCCCTCTCCGATTGGGTTCTCTCGTGCTCTGCGATGGTGCAAAACGAAAGGGGATGCTGGTCACAGCGTTACATGAAAAGCGGTTTCCCCCCCCCCCCTTTTCTTGAATATATTCGCTACCTGATTTTTGGTAACTTGATTACCTCGCTGCAGACCGGAGATTCCGGCTGCGGAAAGGAAGATGCTTTGGCAAATACATTGATTTTCGAATTTTCCGATTCGGCTATAAACAACCGTTAATATGCCAGGATGGCAGCTCCATGCGAGCAGCATTATTTATTCAGATGCACACCCGAACCGATCAATCCACCTAACCGAATTGTCCGGAATTATGGCAAACACTTACTTGACAGGAATAAATCAGCTGCTATCAGCAGCTTGCCACCGATATCGAGCATTTTGCCAAGCCTCAATAGAATATGGATGGCCCTCATTTTTCGCGCACGCCTTTCCTTCCTCGGCGCACGCGGGAAGCACAGCCTCCGGAAAGACAGCCTCGCAGCCGGGCTCAGGGGCAGCTTGACGCAGTTTCCGTGTCTCATGACTTGATCTCCGCGCCCCCGGACCAGACAGCCTCCATGCGAGAGCACTCTGCGAAAGGCTAATGCGGCAAACGGGCGTGGGTTCCGCCGCCGCGACCTGCGATCGATAGCCACCGGTCAGCCAGACGGTTCTTCGCTGCCCATTGTCGCTGCTGTTGCCCTTGGCAGCGGCACCGGCCTCAGGGCAGCACCTGCCTTGTGCTCGGCCTGCTTGCGGATGGACCGGATCGGACTACTCCCGGCGAAATCAGGGGGGGGTGGAGCGCAGAGGGGACGAAAGAGGTCCAAACACACACGAATCCGCCCGATTCCTCCCCCCCCCCCCATCCCTGCTGCTTTCTCCGTCCTCGATCCATTGGTTCCCATTCCCTTCACGTATCTCCCTGCTCCGGCGTTCCCTTAGCTCTGGACGGAGAGCACACCTTCATCTTTCATATATATATATATTTCTTTTTTTCCGTTTCATACGTGGATAACTACATTTCCCTGCTGACCCATTTTAAGTATCGAGGAGCTTTGTGGTAAAAATGGATGCCTATTCCTTCCGTTCACCAGGCAACGTCTTTTTTGCTTGAAACCATAGTTGCACGATGGCCGCTCACGGAGAGCGTACCCTTGAAGGATTACTGAAAATTCTTATGGGCAGGGAAATTTTCTGAATTCAATCGAAGTAAGAAAAAAAAGAAAAAGAAAAGAAAAGAAAGATTCGGATGGAAAGCATTCGGTCTCGTGCTTCCGCGAATCGCGTAAACGGGCTAAAGCGAGAATAAACGACCACAAGTCCGATGGATGGGCAGCAACTGTTCCTTTCAAAGCATTCCTTTCGAACCCTGTTGCACAACGAAGGGATCCAGAATCCACCCTCCCCTGCCCACAAGCTCATCTTTGCAATAAAATCAAATTCATTTGCCCGTGTAGTTCTTGAGACTCTCTCTGTTTGGCGCAAACAGCACTTCGGGGCAAGGAATGAACTTTGCACGCTCGGCATGCTTTTGAAATTGAATCTTTTCTGAGGTTTCTCACATTGCATGGTGCCACCGATGCAAATCTATTACGGCTCTCAGAAGATCGAAGCGCTCAGTATCGATCACCCATTCAATCTGTTTTCTGCGAAAATTAAAGCTCTAAGAAATCCGCCCAAGATAGAGGTAAGCTCAGATATGTAGAAAACTGCACCCGAACATCGACTCGAAGCTGTAATGGATAGATGTTGAACAAACATTTAATATTTACAAGCATTTTCCTTCACCAAACTCCCCGGCCATCACCGACTTCAGCAGAAACGCCCATTTCACGTCGGAGACGAATGCTTTCTGACGGCAAAGATGGCTAGCGTTTCTTTTCCATCCTTTGTACACCGTCGATCTAATAAGAGAAGGGGTTGAGTAGAAGGACCTCAGCCTCACTCGGATTCCCTTTACTTAAACGTCTTCGCTGTGCTCGAACGCAGCAACGGAAATCTCCTTCGGTGCCAAGTGCTCGCGAGGGATGCATATGTTTTTGCTCATTTGGCTTCAGAAGTCGTTCCGACGGATACGGATCTGCATAATTCCCAATTTCGTAGGTCCGATTTCCCAATTTTGAAAATGTTCAACCGATTCCTGGCTTCTCGGTATTTACATAATTCCTCTATTTTGAAACCATTTGACTTGACACCTGCTTTAACCTATCTTTTAAGTTTCATGCAGGTTGCCCAGCATGAAACACTTTTGAAGAGTACAACCGCGTGGGCATAAAGTTCGATCCACACATTTGTAGTTTGGTTAACCTATTCATCAAGACTTTTTCCTACTATATGTGATCCAAGAGTCTCCATGGACGTTGGGATGGAGAACGGCACTCTTTTGCGGGAATGCATGCAAAAGATTTCTTCCCTTCGACGACAAGCATTCAGTTCCCGTGTTATATGCCTCTGCCTTCAAATTCAAAATTAAAACCTTCCACATTAGTTGGGCATATTCACGTGTAACCCCAACTTTCAGCACCTCGAATTCCAGGCGCATTTTAAAAGAAGTGTCGCATTCAGGGGTGCAATGTTCTCATCGGGAGAATTCGTTTACATTACACGAAGTAGATTTCCACAAAAACCACGTTGCTGATGCAGACGATCTGAGAACATTCGTAATAATTATAATGCTTACAATGTTTGTTAGAATGCTGTTATTCAGCTGTTTCAATCTTAGCAGGAAAATGAGACTGCAAAATCTGCTCAACGGACTAACCAAAAATTCATTTAAGGTGGTTAAAGTTCATGTAAGCCGTCGAATACATGCGATTAAATGAATGAGTTCTGTATGGTACATCAAAGTTACTACATCTGGTAAAAGTCAAGAAAGTATCACGACGTTATAACGTACAAAACTTCCCTACTGGGAGGTGTCTCCGAGTATCTTCAAAGTGCCTTAACACTAAGGGGATGGAGACGCAAGTTCGTCTGTCCCGAGTGCAACTTGAAAAGAAAAATCAAGTTTTATGGGTGCATAAAGTTATTTGATGCGTAAGACGCTTGAGATCTCATATCTGGAGGCGAAATTCAAATGTAATCGGTTTTAACACGAATTAATTTGTTGTGCTTCATTAGGTGATTGCATTTTCTCAGCTCTCTTAAAACAAAAGATTTGGTAAGTCATTGTCATCCCAAGAACAAGGAGCTGATCTAGAAATCTCTAAATCAACAGATCTTGTATTGTAATCTTGGGATGATTGTAGAATGGGCAATGGGGCTTTTTACAGACACAATATAAATTAACAAGTTACAGGGGAAAACATGCAGTTTTAATGAGCTAAATTTGAATTTGAATGTAGTTAAAAATTTTCAACTATGCCAAACGGGTTGCTTGGTGCATTACTACAACTATTGACATCTAACCTGTAGAACCCAGGGAGGCTAATGTACACCTTGGACTATGGTCCAAGGTGTGCTTGTGGCATTCTCCAATCAGGTTTAGGTTGGAACCTTGACTTACCTTGATCACCCACCATCTAACATAAATGAAGCCGAGGCTATTTGAGTTTTGTATTGAAAAAAACAACAAATTTTCAATACAACAAATAAACCAAACCAAAGCTTGACTAATGTGATTCATAGAGCTTTGATGGAAAAATTGCGAAGATTGTGCAAGCGAGGAAAGCTGACAAGGAAGCTCCTGTGATGAGAAAGTTATTTCTCATTCATACATCGTTCTGAATGTTCTCTTTTTGTAGATGTGCAAGACATCTATAAATTCTTCCAGTTCCGTTTTTCTAAAAAAAAAAAAAAATGCCTAACCACTTAATTCCCTGGAGCTTCAAGTTTCATCAATTCTCTCATGATGACCAAGATCTCTAGCATGGAATCTTAACACAGAAACCTTACACTCAGCTCCAGAAGGTTAACCAATCATGGTGATATTATGTTAAACTAGAGAACAGGTGGTAGGCTAATGTAGCAGTCATAAAGATAAATTGATTGCAAAGATCTGGATCTTTGCAATCAATTTATACAGATACAGAACAAGAGGCACATTTAATATTGTGCACATGTAGCTCCTTTAGGCATTTCAAACATTTCCCTTCCCTTACAAAACATTACTGGACATTACAGCAGATTATTACCAATTAATTTCCACTAATATTTGGATGGAGGGGGAGGATTGTATAAGCTAGTTTCCTCAAACACACCTATGTTAAGGCTCTTAACATTTGGTGCTTTGCAAAACCACTTCAAAAACATCTGATATGGAATGGAACTTTAGGGAGAAAGGGTTTCTCAGTTGTAAGGTTTCCCAGAGACTTCACATTTGCAAACCCAGCTCCATCTTTCATATGTTACTGCCTGCTGGTACTCTACATGAGCAGTGGTTTTTATTTAGCATATCTATATACAGGTGAGCCCACCAAAAATTCCTGGACTTTTTAATTAACCACGTATTTCGACTCGTTGGCATAAAAATCTTATAAATGATATAATTTTGAAAATTACGACATGCACCTTCATCCTCCGAAAATTCACGCCGTAGATGTTTCATGAAAACATTACTGTGACAGTTATAGCAACACCGTTCATACATACGTATAATCAACCAAATTCGCTTTTCTTTGCAAACTGCAACAAAAGCACAATCCAAGAGTCATCGCCCTGCTGTTCGAAAATCTTTATGCATTTATGTTTTAAAAACACATATACATGGGAACAAATTGAACGGGAGGTTCTTTCCGGCCATTCTTGCATGCCGGGCCCCGCCTGGCACGCGGCGGGGGTGAAATTCATTTCCACAGCAAACCACAGAGAACTGAGGAAAAGTTCCCGTCGCCTTTATCACTGCACTTTATCACCTTTTGTTTCCTGAATTGGGATTCCTGTCGTTTGGAATTCACACTTTAGGGCTCTCGGGAGTCTCGCTCATCGCCTATCCTTTTCGGTGCGATATGTCCAGGAGGAGTCCCCTCCTGGACATATCACCAGTCCCACATTCCCTGATTCCAATTTCTTTGCGTATTAGTCCTTTCAGAATCTGGATTGCTGACTTTGATGAACTTCTCTGTGGATTCACGTAGGTCTATCTCATCACAATGCTTGTGATGAAGAGGCCCGTCGTGGTCCTCACTCTGGGATTGCATCGGGAACGTTACCGCCGTCTCCTTCAAACATTCCTGCTAGGACTTCCACCTCTGCATTGGTCTGCAGACCTGTCACCGTCTTCAGCACTTTCCAGTTTGGACGCAGCTTTGGGCAAGTGAGCACTTGGAGCCTGGATTCCTTATCCCCACGCTCCCGTGCAGAACTCATCTTGAATGTTGCCAGTCCGGACTTTGACCCTCGAGCCCCTCAGGATTGCTTCGTGGAAAAACGAAGGTCATCCTGAGTGTCCGGCAGCAGGTCTCTCCTCCAAACTGTTGTTCCAACCGCGCGTAGGTTGTTACGTCCCGGAGCGGCTGACTGCCGTGATGAGGGTGTCCTCACTCTTGTTCTTCTGTGGAATGTATTCCCGGAGATTCTTGTTTACTATTCTGGACCGCACGCTGTTCTGGTGTTTCCACATTTCGCATGTCCTGTGCATGAATTCGCCTTTGACTTTTCCAGAGTTTCGGAACAGCCGCATTTTATGACAGCTGCCACGCAGCCCTAAATGGTTAATCTTGACCTTTGGTGTGTATCCATTGCCACATCCATTGCATTGGAACGGGAAGAAAGCAGGAATCACCAAGGCCAGTTAGTTTCTTCTTCCCACATCTCCTTGCTGCTAGGCACTATTTTCAGTTGGTGAATCTTCAACAGTGCCTACTTCCTCTTCCAGCTGGGGTCGATGTTCCCCTGCTCTCCTGGTTTGCCTACTAGGGCTAAGATCACGCCATTGCAGTCGTCCTAAACTTCGGATAGGCTCTATAAGCCGCAATCAGCCACTTGTCCCAATCATCGGTAAGATCCAGGAGTCTCCGTGCGTTCATCAATATCCAGGCAAATACTTTACAATCACTCTATTCATATGGAAAGCTTCTCCCGAGTTTAGCAGGAACGAATCAACAGTGATGCAAGTAATTACTCTTCAAACCCAAATTCTGCATCATGACTTATAATGCTCACTACAATTTCTGAAGCGATTAACTTGTGTCACCCTACGAACCCTTTAAATATTCCCTAAACGTTTTATTAAATCAACCCTCAGTAGACAAATTGAACACGGTTCCAACATTCTAATTCCAGCATTGGTGGCAGAGCAGGGTTACCATTGCCATGACGCAAACTTTTGTGACGGCTTTCGAACAATTCCAAAGGAATTATGCTTGAACTGATCCATGCCTTGAAGTGCCAGCTATTCATTTCAGCATCAATTATTCCCTGCTACTGCTAGCACGAATAGCTGATGCATTTTCCTAGAAAAATCTCGAGACATGAAATGGACATGAAATTTGTCACTGTCCTCGTATTTTTGGTGTGAACTGTCCGTTGTGTTTTCCTTTGCAATTGGAAACGTCCGATCCCTGATCTATTTCGATGCTTTATCCAGAAGTTGCTTTTAGCTTTTTTAGCAGGCCCTTCAGGAGATTACGTACCATTCTAAAGCTTTCCAGCTTCATGAAGAAAAACAGTACTAGTGGTTACCAAGCTCTCTGCAGGTCTGCCTGGAAGCTTAAATGATCTGCTCCGGGCGCTGGGAACTGCTTTTGGAAGTCACAAATCACTTGGGTTGGCTTGGACTGGAGTTTTCACGCAGAATGGACCGTTTTGGTATTCCGAGTGTCCTATGCTGGATGACGCAAACACGAGGCGCTCTTCATTTGCAAACATTTCCACATGGAAGTAAACCATTCGAAAATTCGTTTTCAACAAACGCAAAGCACACAAAATCACATAATGAGTACGAATAATCACGTGATATTTTTCGCAAGGTATCGAATAAGAGATGGGCACTGAACGTTAGCGAAAATGCTGACCCAGCTGGATGTTGGAACACGATCGATGGAGTGGCTGCAGAATTCCTTGGTGTGTCGACTCCCATTACTTATCCAGCGAGTGTATCGTTGCTCTTCTATTGAAACAAATCACTCTGATCACTTCTTGCTGAGACTGCCTCGAACCAAACTGTCAGATACAATCAGATACAGCTGTTGGGTGGGTAAGCATTTCTTTACCTAGCAAAGAAATGCTTTGCTGACATGATAAGCAGAATTTGCTGAAAGGTGAGTCTCTCGAAATAGGTGGAGTAACTTCAGACCGAGATCTGCGGATAAAAAAAAAAAAAAAACACGAACGCTCAAAAAGCAAAATGAATTATAATCAAAAAATAGTCATTTGAACCGTGAAACGCGTCCAAGGCAATGGAAAACTGAAACTGAAAGTTGCATGAAAGGATAACCAGACAACGATAATAATAACAGTAATAAAATGTTGCTAACAACATGCCTTAATAAACTAGGCTAAAATTTCCAACTTCCTTTCAAGTGGCTCTTAACACAGCGAAGTGAATTCTATTCATGGAGACTGTGCCCTGCTCACGATTTCCATTTTCAAAAACACCTATTGAGGAAATCTGCAATTTGACATCGGTCCAAGACCGGTCCGGTTAGAACAAGAGAGACTCATTGAAATTCTGAAAGGGAGCAACTGACAGAATCAAAGAAATTCTCCGGAACACCAGGCCAACAGCAACACTTAACCTAAGAATCCATTCTTCCCGACATCCACCGCAGGACGCCATAAAACCTTTTCATTCTCAGAGACAGACTCCAGCAAATGCACTGCTTAAATTGCTCGCATGCAGTTTTCCTCCTTCCTGAGTTACCACTTGATAGACGGCGATTTCTCCAAATCGCCAGTTTCCTATGTGCCTATCGGAAATGAACTTCCAGCGGAATAGGCCGCAGTTGCAAAACCAGAAGAATCCAATGGCTTTTCATTTCACTGCGTACACACTGAAAATCAAAGAGAGCATCCATTAAGACGGACTGCAAAAAACTCATAGGAAGTGCGGAAATTCCTTCCTTTTCAACCCTTTTTTTTTTTAAAAAAAAAAAATCATCATTGAAAAGAGGTTCCGGGTCCTTAAAATTCCTTGCAAATAGGTTCTGGGCCCTTCTCTCTGTTATTTCCAGCGTTGTGGCTGGCACGACGGAATCCATATGCCACACGAAAACGTGTTCTGGACGTTGACTCTTACGGGAAAAGTGTTGCGACGACGGCTTCCGAAGATTTGGTGGGGGGGAGGGCAGTTTCCAGTCTCCGCCGAGTGGTCTTCGCCCTTCTCTTTCGGACCTTTGGTTGGTGTAAAAACTCATCCGAAGGAAATCGAGAGGTTACGATGAATGCAAATCGAGGCAAGTTGGGATGTCCGCTTCCTTTACAGAGGTCGCCAAGTGTGGGTTTGCCCAATACCCAACCCCAAACGTTGAACTTTTTTAACTCGCTCTTGAGGAAGTTACACATAAGTTCAAGCAGGACATGAAGACTTGAAAGGTTGAAATGAAAAAAATAAAAAATAGCAATGTAATGAGTGTTCAGCATTCATTACATTGCTCTTATGAAGAATGGATCAAACTCTTGCCATCTTGTTTTCAGTACTGTTGCAAGTGGACGGATGTGCACATATCTCGATAGGACAAGAGGCAGAAGACCTCTGAGTGGTCAGAGAGGTCCTCCAGCTGTGGGGTTCCATAATTAACATTCATTCTGAAGCGATATGGGCGTCTGATGTCTTTCGCCCTTGTAGGGAATTTTTAGGCTCGCTACCCCGACACTCTTTGACGGAAGAACAAAGGGGTTTTCTAGTCGGGGTGACAAAGTGTGTTTCGAATTCGTGTGCCTTTGGAAAGCAGCGTTTCCCAAACTGCGGGGACACTGGTGTTCCGCGAAAAGTTATGAAAATTAACATGTTTTAAATGTTATTAAGTTTATTTTACTATTTTCACGTGTTTTGTTCTTGCATAATTAACATTGGAGAATAAATGTTTGCTTTGCTTTCTTAACTCTTATATTTACTTGCTTCGTTTATTTATTATTCACATCTACCTACCCTATAAAATGACCAAGGTATTCAGTTAAGATTTCAGGATTCGTGGAGTGTTCCGTCACAGGAAAAGTTTCGGAAACGCTGGACTGGGCAATGGCTCTCTGCACTGATGACAGACGATGCTGGGATCACGGTGAACACAAGAAATAAGCAACGTGCGAACCTAATGGCATCGGAAAGTCTTCACCTTCTGAGACGTGAAAAATCAGACAAAGAGAAACGAGTGGCTGCTCCATAAACCGAAAACCTCTGACTGTATAAAATTCAGACTGTACAGTAACAGAAGCACACAGAATCGCGTACAGATACAGAGGCTTCGGAATGAATGCTTCATTCGATATTCACACCTCAACATCGGTGAGTCCCAAGTCAAAAGGTCTCGGAAAACTTCCTCAGACCCTCAGCTGGCAAAGATAGCAGAATGCTCCATATTTGGGATTCGGTTGCGCTTCATGTACAAGAGCTGGAATATCCAAAAAAGAAGCGACCCACATGGAAAGCAATTTACGACTGGACAACTTTATGGGATAAGTTGCACTCCCCACTTCCTCCCTAAGCTTTAAACAAGATGGCGGAGAAAGCACCGCGTTGTATGCCATACTTTCTTTCCATTTCTCCGGATGAAACAATCTTCTGACCCGCAACGGATGCTGCAGTCCTCCTCATTCGTGGCTGCTATGCCCGCGTAGTTACAAATTCCTTTCCCGAGATCGAAAATCCACGTTTCTGGAGCCATCTTTTCCGATTTCCTTTCTTTTTCCGTTCGTCGCCTCCCTTTCTGCCTTGCCGTTCTGTTTCGCCAGGGGCTCTTACGTCTGCACGTCTTCAGCAACCCTCGAGATCTTCTCAGTTGTTTGGGCAACAGAGCAACTGAAAGCTCGATTTTCCAGGACGGCTCGAGGAGGCGTCCGAGGTTTCCAAAGATTCCTCCCTTCCCTTTGCAGCTTGTGGGCGAAGAGATGTCCGTCGTCATAGATTCCAAGCACACTCGATATGGTTAAACGTAGATGTTGGATTCGATTTGGTTTCCAACAACGTTTAAAATATAATACCAAGAATTCATCAACGTGAAGCATTCATTCATGAACACGAATTGTTTTGAGAGTTTATAGATCCGGCCTCAAAGAAACAATTCTAAATCAATTCGTAGAAATTCCCAAGGTGTGTGCCTTCGAGCTTCGCGCCCCGCGAGAGCGGAAAAGCAGAATAGAAAAGAAAGTCTTCAGCAAATTATTACCACCTCTGCTGTATAGGTATCTCCCCACATTTCCTACCTACACAGATGTAGGGAGACCATACATGCCAGAGTCCGTTTCGTCGCCCTCGCATGGAGCAAGGCGTGAAGTCTTTCCGTGGACTTTCACGCACTGATGGAGACTGAATTTTCCCCGTCTGAGGGACTCTTCTCCGGTCCTTCCACATGACGCTTGCAGCCAGCTGCCGCTTCCGCGGCACTGCTCGCTTTCACGGCAGCGCACGCTCACGTCAGCAGCCACGTTGCTCATTCGGCACGAGTGCGCCTCCTACACTTCAAATGTAAAAGTAAAAGCAGCTTGCCGTCTTAAGAAAAAAAAAAAAAACTCTTCGTTCGAGTCGTCATGAGTGATCGACCATGTACGAAGGAGACGCCATCGAGGGACACGAAAGAAGCAAAAGACCCACTCTACACAGCGCCGCCATTCACACGCTTTGCCTGACGCGGTTTCTCCGAAAGCGCCAATCGATGGCTGCGCCTTCGATGTTTTTCGATTTATCCCTTGCCGCACGTTGCTGATGCCTCATCCCGGCACCTCCTTTCACTTCGACGAGACCGGAGAGGAGAGACCTGAGGGAGACACCTTCCTGAGCCAGCTCTCCTCTGGCGCAGCGCCATCTCTCAAAACTGCCAGTAAAGCAGTCTTGCGAGATGGCGCAGCGTCATCTTCCGTTCAAGCCTGACTCCGCCGGTAGCGGCCGCCTCGGAAGGCGGGCGAGCCGAGCATCCCGAAGATCGTTTGCCTGGGAAGCTGCGAGCGTCCGGTGCCGCGCTCCTTCAATGAATGGGGCCCGCAATCACCTGCTACGATTCGTTTCCCGAAAAAAAAAAAAAATAATAATAAAGGGGAGGGAGGGGGAGGAGCCCTCATCGCACTTCCCGTTCGCGCGCGAACGGCGCCACTGCTCCGTGCGTAAAATCCTCTCTCCGAGGCTGCGACGCTCGACGGTTTCGCCGCCGTCGTCGCGCGGGAACACGGTGACGTCAGAATCACGTGGTGTTCAGGGCGCGCCCGTGTGCACGAGGAGACAGCCAAGCGAACGCCACCTAGGAAACGCAGCACTTTCGCTTAACCGTGCCCAGGTTGGCGCGTCGCTAAAAGGAGAGCTACTTTCGCCTTTGGACGCCTCACGATCGAACTCCAGCACCCCCGGACAGCATCCTGGAACGGATGCTTCCCGTCCGCCAGAGCGGGTTCCTCCATCGGGACGGCCTCGGTCTGGCAAGGGCAAACAAATGCCCCTGAATCCCGCGGAACAGGTGGGAGAGTTGGCGCCCGTGAATGGGGTGAAGCAAGTGACCCAAGGGTAAAGGAGAGGAGGAGGTCAAGAGAATCGCGTGACGCAGCTCCTTCCTAGATGGTAGGAGGAATTAACGTTCCAGGAGGTCCCCGGACGGCACTGCGACTGCTCCCCACCCCAATGTTCGAGGTGGCACCCCACAAAGAGGAGCATGTCCGACCGCGCCAACCGGCAAGCTCGAGTGCCTTGTCAAGCGCCTTGACCTCGAGCGCCGGGTCAGGCCGCGGTGGCACCCTCAGTTTCCCTCGGCACTCCTTCCAGGTGCCCTCCTGCGCGGTCCGACAACCAGTTTCCTTGGAAACGCACGGGACCGCAAGCAGCATCCTTATATGTGCCCGCAGCCATCAAAGGGAAGGTCTGCTGCCCAGGGAAGCGGAGCTCCCCGTGTGCTCTTCCTGCCTGCGACACAATCCTCGTTCTCACTCGTATCCGGGGAAACGAAAGCCAAGCATCCTTCTCCCCTCGGAGGAGGAGGGGAAGAGAAAGAGCGCCTGCTGCGAGCAGACCACCTCCTACGTGAGACCCAACCGTATTCCCGACGGCACCGGCACCGGCACCCTCATGAGGAGGCAGTCCGCCCGGGGCGCGCAGGGGCTCGGCGGCGCCCTCCCTCCTCCCCAGACCTCCCCTTCGACGTCTCGGGACTCAGCCCTTTCCCCGCACGCTCCACCAGGGCGTCTCGCCTCCTTGCTGCCGTGGGCACCCTCTCCGTCGCCGTCGCCCGCGGCGTCGCTGCCCCCCCCCAAGGGGGGGGTCACGGAGGCGGCGCCGACGGGCATTCCAGGAAAGGATATTCGGACGAGCCCCGGGACCACGGTTGGGTGTGCCCCACTCACGCTATTTTCTCCTTGGATCTGTCCCAACGAACCACAGGGAAGATCCTGGGCCGCCGGCCCGAATTTCTCAGCGACCCGCCGCTGTTGTTGGACGGGGTGGTAAGCTGGGCACTCTGCGGGTGGCCGTCCTCTTTGCACTCCGAGGACGAGAAACCGCCATCGGCCCCGATACTATTGCGCGGAGAAGAGGGGGAAGGAAAGAGCATGGACGTGGGGGACGTGTCCCTACCAATCCCCCCTCCAGGTCGCCCTCTGGAAGACGGATGCCTTCGGGGCAGGAGCGGTTGCTGGTCTGCGAGCTCGCGGCAGAAGGATTGTTGCTTTCCGGAAAGGACATGCGGCGAGATTTCCCTCCTCCTTCGAGATGCTCTCCGGGGGGTGCGTCCGATCCCAGGAGGGAGGAACCCGCTGGACAGTGCGCGCCGGTGACTTAGGACTTGGTGCTTGCACCTCCGCCTCCTGGCAACGGGGATGCTGGGATCAAGCAACGTCAAGAGGCATGTTGGAGCAGCTGCCGAGGTACTCGTGTCCCGGAGGGCGACGGAGGAGGAGACGGAAGTTCAGTTCCCTCTCAAGGAGCCGTGCCTCGTAAGAGGATGGGAGGTGTCCCTTTCGCTGTAGGGTGGGATAGGAAGTGCCTCTCTTTGCATGGTGGCCGAGTGGTCCCGGAAGCCAAAGAGGAAGGGAGAATATGTGGCACTGAAGGGCGAAGTGGGGAAAGCAGCGGACAGCTCTCATAGATTCGGTGAGGGAAGAGGAGGAGGAAAGGAAGCTGATCGGATGTGTCGGCGGAAGCGGCATGGCGGCCAAGTGCGGTTGGCTTCTCCCCTCTTTCCGTCCTCTTCTTGCTGGTGTCTCCCCTCCCCTCACGGGCCGAGGCTGCCGGCGGGAGAAAAAAGTCCGAGGTCGGACGACCGTCGGACGCGAGTGAGGAGAGGGGGACGAATGCTCCATGGGCCCACAGCGCACCTCTCCCTGCCCTCCTCCTCCCTGCTCAAAAGACGGGAGGGGCGCCCAACTTTACCCTGGCGCCCTGCGACTCCGCCGAGGCGCGCGTCCCCACCCCTCCAGGATCTGCCTCGCCAGGCTGGCGCTTTTCGGCCGGATGCAAGCCCGGGGCGTTCGTTCTCCGCGTGCCGGACGCCCGAACCTCCCTTCAGCCTGAGGGCCCGCCTGAAGTCGCCGGGGAAACAGCCTCCTGAAGGGGGCGTGATGCCTTCGCCGCGTCCCGAGAGGCGGCCGCCGCATCTGGCCGTCTCCCCCGAAGCAGCTGCGCAGCTGCTAACGAGTGGGATGCCGGGATCCCTGCGGCAGGATCGCCCAGAGCCGCCTCCTCGCCTGCAGACACCCCCCGACAGCTCACGCGCCCGAGCCCGACTGGGAAGCCTGCGGGCTGGAGGGCGTGCCAAGACAGGGGCGCCCAGACCGAGGAGGAGGCGAGAGAGAGGGGAAGAGGAGGAAGAGGGAAGACGTGCCCTACTGGAGCCCTCGGATCTCGGCTGTGCTCCTCCTCCAGGTCCCCTTGAGCGCGTCCGGCCGCCGCCGCCTCCTTCCGCGCAGCCACCACACGAGTCACCTAGGGCGAGGAAGGTCGGGGTGGCAGGAGTGCCTTCCGGGAGCTTCATCACGGGCAGCTGCCGCGCTCGGAGGTGGTTTGTTTTCCGGTCGAGACTGGCGATTCCTCTCCTCCCCTTCCCCTTCCTTCCTTTCGCAGGACAACGACGACGGCTCAAGCCCCAAAGGGAGGATCTGAACGGCCGCAGAGCACGACGCCTCGGGACCCCAGGTATCCGCGCCGCCGAAGAGCACGCAGCCCCAGAGGGTTCCGCGGCGCTCTTCCTCTCCTGCCGAGGCCGTCAGCTCATTTCCGGGATGCGGCAGGGAACGCTTCGCGCGCGGTCAACGCACGCGAGCGGATTGGACGGCGCGCGCGCCCGGCAGCGACGAAAGGAGAGGAAGAGGGCGTCCGGTGGCCATGCCAACCGGAACTGAGTCGGCGTTCGCGCCGAGAGCCACCGGTTCCACCGGTTTCCGCTCCCTGCAGGCGAAGTGGATTTCCCTGTCGAGCTTCCTCCCCTGGGTTTCCGCATAATCGGAGCTGGCGCAATCGCCTCGGGGCATTTCGCTCGCCTTTCGCTCGCGCGACGAGCACCCCGGGCGAGCAGAACCTTTGCGTTCTCATACCGACCGCAGATCTATTAATAACCACCTCGAACTTATCGGATGGAGGAAGAGGGGGAAGGACGTCTTCCCGATCTGGGAGGATCGTCGTGGAAACGGCGGGCGAAGAGGAGATGGAGACGAGCGATACCGAGGGGATGGCGGAAAGTGCGCTGCCGGCGGAATGGTAAAGACGGGGGAAATGCGGTGGCCGAGATGGCGAGACACCGCGTGGAAGGCGGGGGCGCCGATCCGGAGGTCCAGGGGGACGCTACGGAAATTCACTTCTGAGAGACAAGTCGCCAGGAGAAGGTGAACCTATTCCGGGAGATGCGTGCCACCTCGACACCTGCCATCCGCAGGGAAGGGAGCATTCGTTGCCACTCGCCACAACCACGGCCTCCAAGAGCGAAATGTTCCCGTGAGAGTGGAAGGAAGGGAAGGAGGAACGGAGGCGCCTCAGTCCAGGACAATGCTCCCAGGAGGACATCTGGGAACCCCCCAGCATCCTGGTGGGGAGCTCCTTCGAAACTGCGCTGCCCGCCGTACCCCGAGGTGGAAAGCCCGTTCCGCGACTAAGAAGAGGGCGGGGAACAAAGCAGGAGGAGAAAGACGAGCTTGAAAAGGAGGAAAAGGAAGAAAGGAAGGGAAAAGAGGAGGAGGACGAGGACGAAAGATGATCATCCGTGACATTGAGCTGCCGCACTCGAGGGGGAGGAAGGGAAGAGAAGGAAGAAGAAAAAAAAAAAAAAGCAGTCAGAGGAAGGGAGGAGAAGAAAGAGGAGGAAGAAAGGAAGGGAAAGAGGAGGGGAAGGAAAGGAGGGAAAGAGCAGGAAGTGGAGCAGAGGGAAAGGAAAAGGAGGAGGAGGAAACAGGGAGAGAAAGAGGAGGAGGAAGAGGAAAGAACAGGAAGGGAAGGAAGAGGAAACAGGGAGAAAGAGAAGGAAAAGGAGGAGGAGGAGGAAAGGAAGAAGAAGAGAGGAATAGGAAAAAGGGGAGGAAAAGGATAAGGAGAAAGAAAGGAACGGGAAGAGAAAGGAAAGGAAAAAAGGGAGGGAGCAGGAAGTGGGGCTAGAGGAAGGAAAAAGGAGGAGGAGGAGGAACAGGGAAGAAACAGAGAGAAAGAGGAGGAGGAAAGGAAGACAAAAAGGACGAAAAGGGAAGGAGAAGAAGGAAGAAAGGTAGAGGAAGAGGAGAAAGAGAGAGGGAAATGGGAGGAGGCAAGTGCCTCGCCCTCGAGGGAGCGGAGGGAGGACCTCGCAGCCGCCCCTGCGTAACTCCCTCTCCCCCACCTTTCCGACGCGTACCTTGCGCGGAGACGACGAGGGCTTCTTCGTCTCCTCGGTTTCCCCCTTCGCGAAGCCGGCCATGGCGTCGGGTACGACGCCGGGAAGCGAGTCGACGGACAGCCCGTCCTTGGATCTGGTCCGCACGGTGACCTTGCTGGGCACGGGAAACTGGGCGATGTCGATGAGGGCGTGGTCGCCCGTGGGGCTGTCCACGTCCGCGACCTTCTTGCCATCCATGTACACGGAGTAGCCGACGACGGCGCTGATGCTGGCGAGCGCATGCTTGTCGAGAGCGACGGGTTGCCAGGTGACGAGGACGGTGTCGTCCTGGGGTCCGGGCTCCACTTGCACATTCGTGGGCGAGTCCGGGAGACCTGCGGGAGACAGAACGGGGGTTACCGCGCCCCTCCCCCACCATCTCCGCGCGCTCCGGGCAGGGAACGGCACGAGGCGACTGGTACCTTTGCGCAGCGTGCGAAACTCGACGCACGCCGTGGTGGGCACGTCCACGCGCCTCTCCCCGTAGCCAGGAGGCGGGATGTTCTTGGAGCGCACGGTCACCTTGTACAGGGTGTCCGGAGTGAGGCCTGCAAAGGAAGAAGCGTGGAACATGGGTCCCGCTCCCGGGATAGCGACGTCCCCCACCCCCCTTCCCGTGCCTGAGATGGTGTGGCGGTAGACGCCCGGCTTCAGGACGCGGACCTCGACGTTGTTCACCACCACGGCGTGCTGGTAGTTGCTGTTGCTGGGCAGCCAGGTGATCACGGCGGACGTGCTGGTGATGTGGGACGCCTGGACGCAGGTGAGGGCGGTCGGGGTCCTCTTGCCTCGCCCCACAGCCAGACCGCGCTTCTGCACGTTGCCAGAGGAGCACTTGGAAACTGACGCTGCCTGTGCAGGACGGATTTCTTCTTTCTTTGTGACCTCGGCTTGCCTCCTGCCCTTTCAGCCAACACCGGGCTGTGGTCTGCAACCCGTTTCGCCCTCGACGCTCAGGATGCGTCCGAGGGAGTAGATCTGGGGTACGAAGGAGGCAGCGAACGGGAGAAGGGGGGACGGGGTCGCCGGACTGGAGTGCTGCTTCTGGACCTCGGCCGGCTTTGGGCCACCTCCATGAGTCCGCACGGGCCAGCCCGAGGAAGAGGCGATCGCGTGCGACTGGACCTCCCTTGCGACGAGGCCTCCGCCGGGTCGGCGCGCACTCGCGCAGGTGAAGACCACAGTTGGCCGACGGACCTTGCCCATCCTCGAACTGCCACCAGCGGAAGGAGAAAGGCGAAACAGCTAAGGCGTGAAGGCCACATTTCGTGGGGCGCGGCGATGGGAAAGTAGAGGAAGGGAAGGATCGAGGTTCAGGAAGGGTTTCCGCTTCCGATGCGGCCCAACGCACCGCAAGAGAACCGCTCCTTCTTCCCTCCTCTGGAGAGAACCTCGAAGAAGCGCTCCCGAATTTTCTCTGGAAGACGCTCCCCGAAGGGGAGCAGAGCTCTTCCTGCCACTCTGGGGAGGCGGTTCCCCGAGGGGAAGACAGTCCATTTGGCAACCGGAGAGCAGCCCCGCAGGACTTTTTGACTCCTGGGATGACCTCTGAGGGTCGACTTCCGATCGCAGTCAGTCGACAGGGGCATCCGGCGGCTTCCACCATTGCCACCGCGCCCGAAGCCTACAGGCCAACCAGCGTCATCCTGCGGAAGGGGGTGGGGGTGGGGTAGGCAACTCGAAACAGACGATGCACCCCCCAATTCCCTGCGTCGATCCGTCCGTCGCCCCCCCAGGAGGGATTCCAACCCGCGATGCGCGCGTGAGACTGCAGCAGCCGCAAGGCCCCCGTGCCATTAGCCGCGGCGCCGCCTTCCTCAAGAAAAAGAAACAGCAGCAGCCAAGACTTGCACTGCCCCCCCCCCCCCCCCAATGAGGGACGTCGCTAAACTGTTCAGCGAATGGACAGCATCTCGGTTGACCGGCCGTGGTCACTCCGAGGACACAGGAAGAGGGACTTTTTGTTTTGACGGCCTATCTCCCGAGTGAAACTGGTGCGTCCCTCCCCCCCCCCCTTCCGCTGCCTTTGCATCCGCCGGGTCCGTCCCGCGGCTCCATCCCGCATGCACAGGACCATGGCGTTCCCTTTGCACTGGGTGCTCCTATGAACAGGCACCGCCCGCCCGCGAGCGAGGGGGAGGAAGAGCGCAAGGTGACGACCGAAGGAATCCATTCTTCGCCTCGGCCTACAGCGCATGCGCGCTGCGTTTCGTGCGGCCTGGGAAGGAGTGGCAAAGACGCTCTCCTGCCTGGGCGACACGCCGCCCGGGGGTACCTCGGGAGGCGTTTTATCGTCAGAGATGGACTTTCGCCGGCTGCAGCGGCCGCCGCCATCTTGTGCTGCAACCGCGGCGTCGAGGCCTTTCGTTCCACAGCGGAGCGCCCGCCGAGGAGGAGGAGGAAAAGAAAAGGGGAGAGCAGCCGCTCTTCCTAGCCGTTGCCATGCTACAGAGAGCAGCGCGGTGGTGTGGTCTCTGCTGAGTAGAACGGCGACGGAGATCGGTTGCCAGCATCGCGCAAGGACTGAGGACCAGAAGCAGCAGGGCCTCGAGTCCGGTGACCCTTCCCCCTTCTTCCAACTATTTATTTGTTCACTGTCCTCCTTCGCACTCCGTACCTACTCCCTCGGACCAAGTGCAGGTGGGTCAGTGCGCCTGAGCGCGGCCACAGTGGGTGCGTCCGTTTCTGATAAACTCTTGGAGTGCGACGCTGGGCTTGACCGGCAGGAAACCACCTCGAGCGACCTCTGTTGCTTCCGAGCTGCAGGCAGCTCTCCCCCCCCCCCCTTCCGTGAAAGTTCCACGTTCCCTCGGGAAGAGTTCCCTTTCTTTCTACTCGCGGTCCCTGGGCGGGAAAAGGAAGTGGAACAGAGGGCGCCCGGCAAACGGCCGGGATGTTCAAGGCACGTTCGCTGCGCCGGGTCGGAAGGCGCGCGCGCGAAGACGCAGTCTTCGAGCCCGGAAATACGAGGCTCGACAAGGACGCTTTCTCGCTGCGGAGTCAACAAGTCGCGGCCTCCGCCAAGTTTCCTCGGAGGCTGCGCGTCTCCGAAGGCTGCCGCCGTCAGCTCCGCTGGCGCCGCGCGTCTGGCAGTGGCCCCGTTTCCGCGCGCGCATCGCCGAATCCGAAATGCCCGTCTGGTTCGCCGCGGTAGGAAAACCGAAGTCGTCCGGAGAGACGACAGCATCCGACCGGTGACATCATCTCGCGAGAGGGAGGAGGGGGGTATGAACGCATTCCGAGTGCAGGAACCTCGGACTGCCTCGAGCACGTTCACGGCGCGCGCATTCTTCCTCCATCTCGAACGCGTCTTTCCGTCGGCTGTCTTCCGCAGCAGTTGTCCGGAGGGGCTCGGGAGCCGAAAGGATGCAGAAGGTCGTTCAGCTGGTTCGCTGATTCGAACGAGGAGAGTTCGAACAGGGGGACCAGCTTTCCTCCGCCACCTCCCCTGGCAGTTCGCAGCTCCAGGGGCGGACGACACATGGTCGCCTGCCGCAACGAGCGCGGACCCCTGCCCTCTCTGACCCTGGTTCCGACCAGGTCGAGAATTCACCTCGCGCTAGCTGGGCATGGGATACAGAAAACCGTGATCGATCTGCAACAGAACAGTCCAAAGTTTGCATCCTGGAGAGATTTATGAACACGCGGCCCGGAAGGTCTTCTCCGAGGTGTTCCACAAGTGTTCGCAGGCTGCTTCCGGCCGGGTCCTCCGGTGATGGTTCTTGACGGCAAGTCCTCCCAGCAAAATGAGTTTCCTGCCAGCATCGCTGGACGCGGGAGGGGGGGGGGGAGAATGAACCCAGACTGTGGCAGATGCGGAGAGAGGGAATTCCCCCCACACCTGCTTGCCCTCCGGCCCCTCTGGGAACGCTTCGCCCGCGACCCTTCGCAGGAACTCCCGGCGGCAACTCCAGGGACGCTCTCAAACCTCTCCTCGCTCGCGACGCTCTTCGACCATCAGTCTCGCCAGCAGCCCTCTGCTGCCTACGCGGGATCGTCGCTGCCTGGAGCGACGCAAGAAGGGGGCACAGCGGCAGGGGTGCCACATCCACTTCGCCGCCCGTTTCATGAGGATGGTAACAAGATGGCCCCACCTGGACAGCAAGACCTTGCAGGCATCCACCAAAGGATGCAGGGGACCGCCTCCAGAAAGCATGCCCAAAATGCCGCATGACTTCCCGCATTCCCCCGCCCCCAAATCATTTTATTTTATTTTTTTTCTTTCGTTTGCCCCCTACCTCTGCTGCCATGGTAGACCAAACACCGGTCTGCGAATCTTCAACGCAGCGGATTCGATCAAAAAGGGACGGGACCGTTGGACCACCGGTCAAACCACAGAAATCGAAAATGTTTATCATTTAAGTTGTAATTAAATTCCCCGGCGTGCCCAGGCGAGAGCCAAATCGACCTGAGCACCCGACCCGCACCTCCGGCAGGGCCGCCCCCGCGCTTCGACTGCCTCGATTCGCAGGCGCGGGACGTGCGCGCGTGCGAGAGAGGTTCACTGATCCCCGAAGAGAAGAAAGCTCAACGCGGAACGCGCGATCCGGCAGTCCATCGAACCGACGACGAGTCGCGAGGTACTGCGCCAAACGGGAACTTTCGAGGAGAAAATCCTCTTCGGCGCATCCCGCAGAGATTCATGAATCGGCAGCCTGGAAGACCTCCCGAGGCACTCAGCGAGTATCCGGCGTGTGCTTCCGGCCGCGTTCTCGGCGATTCACGCGGTCAAAGGTTCCCCAACACCAAGCGCGTCGAGTGCACTCGCGACACGGAAGCGTAACCATAGGAACACGGACGGCACGAAGGGGAGGGGAGGGGGAGATTCGGATCGCCATCGATCCAGGAGAGAGGGAGGGAGAACGGTACCATTTCCTTTTCAAATGGCATTCTCGTTCGCAAGCCGACCATCCTTCCCTTCGTCTCCATGGGTTCACAACGGTGGTCTCGGCAACGAGAGGTGCGTGAGACGTTACCCATTCTTTGCCGGCAGGCCCTGTGAGTCAAAGACCGGAGGGAACTTTCTTTCCTCACCTCGGCAGACTTTCACCTGTTCGGACGGCCCACACCCGAGGTTCCCCCCATTGGAATTCTTCCACGCGTGCTCCCTGAGCTGCTTCACCCATTCCACCGGACCGGGAAGAGCAAAAACGCTGCACGACAAGCGCGAATCCCAGTCAATGACTGCGAGGAGGAGGGAGGAAGAGCAGCTGCTCCCTCCCTCACCGCGTAATTCGCAATCTCCGTCACACACGATGCACGCAGTCTCCGGCTGCGAACCCCATGCTTGGCGGAAAGTCTTTCCCCGTGTACGCAAGTGCAGTAAAAGAGAGTTCTTTTTTTTTCCTCCTCTTTTTTTTTTTGGCCCCCCCCACTCGCACGCGCGAAGAGTGTACACACACTCCCTCGGCCCGGAGGAGTGTTCGTACGGAGGAGCAACCGCTGGCCAGAAGAAGGCTGCACGCGAGACGGCCAAAACAACGCAAAAAGAAAGTTGATTTCGCTGTGACCCACTACCGCGGGTTAATGGCATAAATTTAGGATACTGCGGCAACTTAACGGTACACTGACTTTTACGGAAAAGTGTGTTCGGACAATTAAATGTGAAGAAATGGATGGCGCCGGCGCCAGGCGAAAATCGGTGGGATCGGACGAGTCCACCGCCGAACGGGAGAGGAGGCACCAGGCAGGTGGCCTGCATTCAGCAGGAAACGGGAAAAAAAAAAATTAAATAAATAAATACGTGCTGTGATTTGAGTGAACAACAACAACAAATGCTGAAAAGGATGCCTTGAGGTTACACGGCTTCCCCCCCCCCTTTTTTTCCCCTCTCCCCCCCACCGCTTCCAAAAGACGAGAAGACCTCAGGTTCTTGATCTCACGGAGGAAAGAACTTATTCCCGAACGATGGCAATCTGCATAAACCAAGTGCATGGGAGGAGGAGGAGGAGGAGGAGGAGGGGGGAAGAAAAGAAAAAAAAAGGGGGGAGCGAGGGAAAGAAAGGGGGGCTTCTGAAGACAAGTATATTTCTAATACACTAAAGACACTTATACAGTCAATGCAATGACGGGCGTTACTATGAATTCGAAAATGTCCTTTGCTTGCATATTACAATTAAGTTCATGACTTACTCCACACTTGACGTTGCCATCGAGCTGCAGGTCACCGTTCAGCTTGCTCAGGCATTCCAAGGAGCCACTCGTCATGCAATTCCCACTCGATTCCGGCTGCGGCACACTTTCGTCGTAGCGGAGACGCTTGCTCAGCATCACATCTTCCGATCCGAGCTGCTGCTCCTGATGCTGCTGCTGCTGCTGCTGCTGCTGCTTGCGCTTGAAGCTGAATTCCAGGTCGGGCGGCGACGACGACAGTATCTCCAGATAACATGTGTCGAGATCCATCATGGTCGCGGTCTCGTGATGAAGTTCGCAATCGCAATCTGCCGCCACCTTGACGGGATGCGTCTCGTTGTAGCACGCGGGGTCGCCGAGCGTCCCCAGCTCACCGGCGAAGTGCTCTTCCACCAGGTCATTATCTAAAATCGGGGGGGACACGTGGAGAGAATTCACTGTGATCTCCATCTGCTGCAGCCTCGCCTTCTGCAGAACGGTGGACACGAGCAGATTCTTGTGCAGCTTGGCACCACCACGCTGCTTGCGAGACGAAGCGATCTTGCCCAGCGACACGTATATGAGTTTTTCGATTTCACGCTGATCGTACGTACACATTGTCACAGTTTAACCTCACGCTGAAATACTACACCACTTTACACCTATACTTAAACATCACGCTTCTGTTTTACAAGCCCTGTGCGTAGCGTAACATCGCCTCATAGCGTCATGACGTCAGAGTGGGAGTTCCGGCCAATAGCCTTCAAGGTTATTGAATTTAAATGTTTTGGTGTAGAAATGGAGCAATGACACGTGCGTGAAAGAAAAAAGAAAAAAAAGAAAAAAACGGTAATCCCTGCGAACTTGGGGAACTCGATTGCCCCCGACCACCGTGCACCTCTTCCGGTGCTGCTGTTTTCGAAACGGAACGCAAACCGAAAGCACACAAACAATACAAACGAAAAACAAAAAAAAAAAAAAAACACACACACACACACACACACAAATACAAATACGATTAAGGCAGCCGAGTGCTGCAGCGCGCAGGTTATCCAAAGGACGGTCATACTGGTCATACCGCCTTTGGGTGGCCATAAAAGCAACGTGCGAGGCTGGCAACCCCGTCACGCAGCATGCAGTCAGTATGGGGGGACGTGCATTTGTAACATCACACCGGGCGACACATGAGGGTTCCGAAAGAGTAAACAACAAACGATCCATCACACCGTTGCCACTAGGTATGAGTACCGGGCGAAGGTCGCATGCATAATGTGTTAATGGGAAGCAGGCCTCATCAAAGACTACTTACAGACAGGGAAACTGCCGTGAGCAGGCAATCATGCATCTGTTCAACCATGGCTTTGTAATACGTTTGTCTCAGTAAACGACGTCCCAAAGACTGAATGCAAGAGCACTTTATTCAGAGTTGCTACAATTCCGTGCGTTTCAACGAACGCTTCCTAGAAATGGCCCAAAATGTTGAAGGCAAACCCATCACATCTCGCTCCCTCTTAACGAACGCTGAAAAGGAAGAAACGCAATTTCCGATAAAAAAGTTGGCCTTTCCCAGAATAAAAAGATCTACGTGTGGATCGGGGGCATCCAACAAAATCACAGACACCTGGAAGACTGGTCAAGTAAGCAACAGGGAAGTTTCCTACTTTACATTCATGGGATGCAGAAGCTCTTGGAGCTGATCTTTCATGTCATCATGATCTGTAGCTACATACACAGCAACTGCACGGAATTTTTTTGCAGCAGATCTGACTTGGGACATGATGGTGCGTTCTAAAGGGAGACAAAGATCCATGGTGAGTGAACCATGCTCTCCCAACTCTCCTAGGCACTGGGGTGATGCAAACAGACTCTTGCTCCCTTGCTTGATTAGGTCACAAGCATGTAGCTAATTCTTGCTTTTTTTAAAGCACAAATGCAGAAAGTCTTATTACCCAGTCAGGTCCATTTCTCAGATGGATACCAACGTAATTTCCTTTGATTGCATGAGTCTTTAAAAAAGTGGAAGCCTTTTTTTCTACTTCTGGTGACCATACAAGGTATTTCTGCAAATCACGAAATGCAGCTCGAATAGGAAAGGGAGCTGGAGCAGACACAAATGCCAGAACAGGATGCTCATTGATCGGAAATTTCTGAACCCACTCCTTAGGATCACTAGAATGATGTAATGGAGCAAAAAACTGGCTTCCATCAAAATCAACTCCAAATGTATCCCAGAATGGGCCAAAAGGGTTGCCATCTTTTGGACTGCATCCTTTAGAACCAGTTCTTGGCCCATAGCAATAAGCTAAGTCCATGAGTTTAGCATCAGTTATCATGGTTTTTACCTATTCTTTTTCCTTGTGGCCATAAGGTTGATTGTTGCAACTCCATGAACTTCTCCATGGTGACAACAGGCAAGTAGCTGTTTAAGGGTTCCACCAAGAAGTAAGTGTCAAAAGGAACCTGCACCTGCACCTCAGTGTTATTTGTCCTTTCTCCCTTGCCTCACTCACAGAATGTCTTTTTCCAGGGTGATATTCAACCCAAGGGGGTAATACCAGAGTACGGTTTATGCTTTTGACAAAAGCAACGGTTCCCAGAAACTGATCCACTTGATTACCAAACCTTCCTACGTACATTTATTAACCAGTTAACCTTAGCATCTACTCACCCATACATGGACAAAACAAAACGTATCCAGTCTTACTTTTACATTGAACTATAACTATGCATAGTATACTTAAAGCTAACACCTTCCTGGAGGAATTCTGCATTTTTGTTTTATCATTCCTGTTCCACTTGAAACTTGAAATTCTTTGTCTCACTTTGTTAGTACACTGGATCAATATAACGACATGAATCCACCCGATCTATTCTGAAGGAACACATTTAGAAGTTTACAAAGCTATCATTTTTCTGCTTCATTCAGAGCACTGAATCCGGTGAATTGAATCTGTATTGGCTTTCTGGTTCTTTTCTTCTAAATCTAACAAAAATTTGTATTCTAAAGAAATTTTATGGTTTTTTGAGCTACCTGGGATGGCAAAAATATATATATACTGGTATTTATATGACAAATAAAATAATGGCAAATCACAAAACACGATACGGACGTCCACAATTATTCAAATAATATTTAAACTCAAAAAGAAACACGAGCAATTGATAGGAGAAGTATGAGTACTTGTACCTTTCATTACTTGCACATATAAGAGGGCATTAATGTAGTAGCCAAAAGCACTTCATGGCTAGTCACTTACTAGCACTTCATTGCCATTTGAAAACTTTAAATAACGGAATTACAAAATTATTACTTTTGAAGATATCAGATAAAGTGCACTCATTTTATAAGGGGCTCCTTTCCCAATAGGGGTGAAACATTTATACCAATGTAAAGTGCAGTGAATTTAACACATTCAACTTTAAATCACACTTGTCAAAAAAAAAAATATTTGTGTTGTACATAATACTACACGCACAAATTGTGAATGAATCAACCGAAGGTGGCCTTTAGGGTAAATGCTGGCTTCAGGTCCCATGGATCCACTTTTTGAATTAAAAATGTTTGCTTTCGACGGTTTGTCTCCTTTACGCCAAGTGACCTGACAAGCGCACCTCCCCCCGGAGGCTTCTTTCAGATGACCACTCATCCCCACGGGCTCACTTTACCGACGCCGTCTCTTCGGCCTTCGAAAGCTCTTCAAACCCACGCCGTGATTTCTTCCTCTACAAAAGCACGGGTTAAAGAAGAAGAAGAAGAAGAAAGCAATGATACTTCTAAATACGAAAA
Source organism: Raillietiella orientalis (assembly GCA_036172245.1). Lineage (NCBI taxonomy): Eukaryota > Metazoa > Arthropoda > Ichthyostraca > Raillietiellida > Raillietiellidae > Raillietiella > Raillietiella orientalis. The sequence continues at coordinate 209,774 of JAYWIR010000003.1, read as the reverse complement.
CTAAATGGGAAAACTGTTTTCCTTCTTCTCCCACACCATATACCGGAGACGCAGCTGCACAACTGGCCACCGAAGCATCCAAAAAAAACCCTTCGCCCGAAGGCAAAGTTCTGATTTCTACTGCTATGCAGGCACTGGGATGTAAAGCACCAAAACAACACTGCACCACAGTACTTCTTTCTCTACCCACCAACTTTCCTATGTGCTCACTGTCTGCCGCGTGGAAACGCGATTCGAACTCGCACAGCCCCGAAAGACACTCGTTCACACCTCCATTCCAGAGAAAGCCAGAAAGAATTTATTTATTTATTATTGCACATTTATTGCAAGACTTCGACTGAGCGACTGGGAAAGAGCTGAATTTCAATACCGCCTGGCTATCGCTTCAGGGAGAGTGGTACTTCCGTTCCGTGAATAGCATTGGCCCGCGTTTTCTCTCGAGAAATTCCCATTTTCCGTCTGGAAGGCGTATTTCTCACCCTCCGCTTCACGATAGGCCGATTGGTTTACCTATGCAAAAACGAAGACAACATAATTTACTGCTTTCCTTTAGCACCGAGAAGAGAAATTGCACTCATTCCGACAGCATCGAAGAAAGCAGCACGCATAAGCTTCTCCATCCACCAATTTGTCAAAGGAACAGCAGTGATTCCAATTCCAGCGTGGACTATCTGGTGAAGAATCTATAAATCCATACGTGCTTATTTTCTGGGGTTTGGAAGAAGAATTTTGTTTTCTTCTTTTCCCTGATGGCACGGGAAGCCGATCACAGAGAGAAGCAGGCTCGTCAGAGCCGCACGCAGAGGCGGTTGGTGCTCCCACGGAGGAGGAAACGAGCGGAAATCACGTGTCCTGGTTCCGAGAGCCCACTCCGAGGATGCACGATGACGGCAGGCAACAACTCGAAAAAACAAAACCAAATCGAACTTGCAGAAAGTCCAAACCATAAAGTTGCTTGGGAGCTATATGGGTCTCTGCGGTTCGAACCGAGTTGGGAGCAGCGTGCTTCTTACACTCTGGCGAGGTTTCAAACAGTTCCAAGGCCCGCGTCGGAGACTTTGTGGTTAAGACTTCCGCGTGTGGTACCATGCGTCGTGGGTTCGAATACCCTTGCAGAAACTGACGCCACTGCGTCGTTGGGTTCCGAGTTTCTCCTGCAAGATGGCGCTGGATGGCCGAGACATTCGGGAGTGGCACCGGCGGTGGATTAAACCGGGAGGCCCCTGATGAAGGCCGGAACAATGTAAGTCGACCTTCGGGTCCTTCCAGGAATAAAGGAGTGGGGAGTTCCCCCTCTTGTCGTGCAACGGAGAGCGGGCCCCCTCACCGGGGGACCCCTCCAGTTTCAAGATGGAGAAGGAGCCTTCATAGGCACCTCTCCAGTTGTTTAAAGGAGCGGACCCCCCCCTTCCATCGCCGGCGGGACCCTCCGAGTCGCCGCCTCTCTAGAAAGTGCAAGGAAGCAAGCGAGAGCGATCCCCCTGCGGGAAGCTGCAGCTCCCCTTCTAAATTTCGGAAGCGTCCTTTCGGGTTCTCTTGAACAGGAGTGAACAGGAGCGGTTCTCCTGCGGGTTTCCTCCGGAGAAGATGAAATGGAGAGGATTCCCCCCTCCCGGGGGTGTCCCTTCGAAGAGAATGAGGAAGGAGATTCCCTTCAGGCGACAACCAGGGTGGCAGGTGAGATCCTCCCCATCCGGAGGGGATCCCTCCCCAAGCGTGAGAGGAACGCACTCTGAGCCCTTCCTGGATTCATAGGGCAGACCCCTCCATTCCGGGGTGCCCCCTATCCTGAAGAATTACACGCTCCCCTGCGGTGTTGTCGCAGGGGAGAGGCGTGGAAACAAAACTGTGTTTAAAGAGCCAGGTGCGCCGCAAGGCACGCGACCGGCTATGAGGTACTTGGCGAACCAGTTCCAAGGAACACGGTGGAGGTCCCCCTGCCCATGGGGGGAGGGGATGGCACTATTTTCACCTCCATAGGGGAATGGCCCCTCTTTCCTGGCTTCCTGGAAGGACCCCGGAGAATCAACTTCCGATCCTGGCCAGTCAACAGGAACATGCGATTTCCTACCTCCATCAGTGCCTCACCCTAAGCCTACAGCCAGTCTGAGTTCTCCTGCGAGGGAATTAGGACTCGAAATCCATGACGCACCCTCAGTTATCGGCGCCGACCCTCCTCGTGGGGATTCGAACTCCCAACTCTGGTTCCCACGCCCAGAGACCGCAGCCACACGACCGCTAACGCAGGAATGCTGCTACAGACCTGATTTTCTTGGAGAACGCATGCTGCCACAAGTTGACGACGCTGATGCTTTTTCAAATATCATCCTTTTGTTTCCATCTTTCTCCCTCCTTCCCTGCTTTTCCTGCGTAGAAGATGTTTCGTGAATGTGTTCAAACATGATTGTGGGAAAAGACCAAAGGTACAACGGACATGACTTTGAGGAACGAGCGGTGGTTACGTGTCTTCTCTTCCTGTTTGTATGAAAGATTCTACTCGAGTGAGCATTTAGAGATGAGAGCGAAGCGAACGAATTCACCAGCGGTGGCCCTTCAAATGTATCAAGGGTCACCTCCCTTTGTTTCCACGGACTCCGCATTGGCGTCATTCAAAGCTTCACCGATGGGACTTCTCACGGAAAGTGTCTCTAAGAAAGTGTGATCTCACGGAAAGCTTCACCGGCACGTCCTCATGGAATTCTTGCAACGCGCCTTGTTTTTGCTTCCTCTAGGAGTGCAGGGATGTCCAGCCGATGTTCCTCAGATGTCAGCGCAATCGCAAAAGAATACCGACCGAGTTCCTCATAGTCTGGCACGCCAAACACCGTGTTTCTTGCCTAACTTGTCTGCCTGCCTGCGCTTACGGTGTTTTCTGTGATCCAATGATTCCCTCGTTATCATCAGGAAGAAATCACAAGAAAAATCTATCTCCACTCCCCCACCCACACACACGCAGCAACGGGCCAGGAAGATCAGTTCGGGAGACGCAACTCAAGGTCTACCGGGCAATCACCACTCAAGGATTCGGCTGGCGATTTCTAAAGGCATCCCCGGAGGGCATGAAGCTGGTCTTCTTTTCCCGTCTGCTACTTTCGTGAAGCCCTTCCTTCCCTCCAGAAATCAGATGCGGGCCCCTGGAGGGCCATCCGAAAGAGGATTCATCAGCTCTAAATGTCCGATTCCGAGCAAGCGAAAGAACCTGGCGTAAGCTAAAGAACCTTGAGACACGTGTGCGGGTCGCTCCGGCCTTCGGCCGGACGTCAAAGTGAGGGTGTTCTCGCTGGAGAAAACGGCCATGCCGCCGAGAAGAGTGGGTGGCTTCACACCTTGCTCTGGACCACTAGGAGGCTAGTGTTTGGATGAAGGAGGACTGCGAGAGATGTGGCGTCCAAGTCGGAAGAGAGAGACCATCGGCTGATCTTCTGCTCATGCGAGATCTGCGGTGTCTTCCTCCCTTCTTCTCCTCCTCCTCATCTCTGCCTCCGCTCAATTGAAGTCTTCCTCGGACGGCCGAGGCAAGAAGTCCCCAGGGTCAAGCAGCGACCCTTCCATTCCCTGCCCACGGAAAGACTTTTTCGGCGGTCCGGAAGGGCGACTTGTCGCGTCTCGAGCAAGAGGGCTCGACACCCTTGTCCGTCGTGCCCCTCAGGCACTCCCTTTCCTTGAAGCATCCACCACCTCCTCGCAAGCGCGTCCACAAAACGCCGTCGGGTTCCTTGGCCCGGGTCATCCTCCACACTTTCTTTTCTCCCACAGAAACCCTGCTCCTCCCTCCTCCCAGCTTTTTCCCTTACGGCCTTGGCTGCACACGGGAAGATCACCGTCTGTCCTCCCCTTGAGGGCTCTTCGCCCTCCAACTCGGAGATCCTCCTCTCCTGTTGAAGAAGCGCTTCCTCGCCATGGTCGGGGTGGTGACTGGTGGAGTGCTTCTGGATCAGGTGGGAGGTAGAGAGGCCAGCTCGCATCCTATTCCCATGGCTACCCACAGTTCCTCCTTCCCTTCTTCCTCCCGATCCTCCCAGAAAGCGTCCCGGCAGAGCATTTCTGCCCCCCTTCTTCCTCTCCCCCAATCCCGTGATGTCTCAAGTCCCGTGCCTCCTGGGCACCTGCCAAGCAGCACTCCATGTCAAAGTCGTGTCCTTAGGTCGAGAGCCCGGATGCTCAGGAGTGCCCGCTCTCGACTCTCTACTTTCGCGAACAGTCTCGAAGAGGTCCGCCACAGCACGCGCACGCAGGGACAGCAGGAAGATCGCTGCGCCGCACGGCACTGGGGAGACGCGAAGGTCAGCGTGCCGTCCTGCAGAGGACCCGGGGGACGGAGACAGATCCGCAGATCCTTGTACCGGGAGTCTCTCCTGGAGGCGTTCCCGATGTCCCCTGACGCCACCGCCCTGCCCCTGCGCACTCCTGGAGACGAGGTGCGAAGAGGTTCGGCTTCCCTCTCCCTTACCTGACCGCTTTGCTGGAAGGACGGTGGCAGGAGGAGCCGCCGAGAACTTCGCCCGGCAACGAAACGAGCAGGGGGACCCTTCCGTCGTCTGTCCCGCCGCCCACCGACTACCAGTGGGTGTCGCTGTCGCGCAGGAAGCACGCAAGAAGCAAAGCAGGTGCATCTCCTGCAGGTGGCCGATGTTCGTCCTCCATCTGTGGTGGGCGCTTCCTCAGAGGGCGTCACCAGTGAGGCTCTGAAGAGTGTCTCCAGCGTGCGCCACAACCCTCCTCCTCCCCCCCCCCCAAAAAGTAAGATCTTCCTTTAAAAGGAGGGTACGTGTGTGCAAGAACACTGGGGGCCACTGTAGATCTTCCAGCGGAATACCCAGTAGCTCGCCCCAGCGCAGAAGTCCTTGAGGTGGGGCAATCGGGATCGCAGTGTCTGTAAGCTGGCCCGTCATCCACTCACTCGTAGTCTTTTTGTCCCTGTGGGGATTCCCACGGAAACCACCCATCTAGCCGGAAGGCTGCTGCCCGTGTGTTCCCTCGGGGAAGCAGAGCTACAGCAAAGGAGGTCCTCCTACCTGCCCACGGGCTCTCCGTGGGATGTTCGATGATCTCCAGGAGCGAGCAGCTGCTGTAAGGTCCGTACAGAAAACGCGCGGGCATCGCTCCTGGTTCCTCGCCCACGTGAGAACAGCAGTTTCCTGCAGCCAGTCACTACCGTTCGCGGGGCCTTTGCTTCGGAGGAACACGGGAGGAGGCGCCTGCCCGACTGGTCGCGGCCTTCGCTGCCGGTGTGAGCCGCTGGCTTCCTCGAGGGAAGGTACAAGCACGCACCCTGCGCCACGCACGCGCGGGATCCCGAGACGGAGCGCTCCCTCTACTCCGGTTCCAGCGGTGAGAGGCAGCGCCGCTCCCGCTCTGGACGGAAGTCGTCGCGGAATCCGGGACCCGCCTGAAGACGCTCGTTCGCTGCGCCCCCATCCACGATTCGATCCGAGTTTCTCGCGGCAATTAAATTGCACGCCGACCGCCGGAAGTCTGACAACATCCGCTGCCTGAACGTCGCGGGAACGAAATTCCACGAAACTGCGCTCGCGAACTAAGGAGTTGCTTGGCAACGTGCACAGCGGCTGCACGCTGCCAGCAGCGTCGCCAGAGTCCCGCGCTTACGAACTCTCAAGCGAATTGCTAAAAAGAAGAAGAAGAAGAAGAAAACATCCAGTCACGCTCCTACGTGCGGCATCGGAACGCATCGGAACGTCCAAACATGCCGGGGGTCGAAAAGTTTTGGCGGGACACACTCCGTTTGCGTAGCAGTCCTAAGGACGTACGGCCATGTGGCTGCAGTCTTCGCGCGACGAACCAAGCGTCGCGGGTTTGAATCCCGCCCGGGGAAGGGTCGACGTCGAGAACGCGGGGTGCATCGTTTGTTTAATAAAAATCCTCCCCCCCCCCCCCCGGAGCTTGTGCTGGTTGGCTGGCCAGTAGGTTTTGGGTGCGGCACTGGTGGAAGTAGAAGGAAACCCGCGGATACCCCTTTGACTGGCCTCCGGAGTCCTTCCAGGAATCGAGGAGCCGTCCCCTCTCCCATGGGGGAACCCTCTCCATCGCGTTCCACGGGGAAGGTTGATTGACACCACTCCAGAGTGCAAGAGGCGCGCTGCTCTCTTCGGGGAGCCCCCTTCAGAGAAATCGGGAAGCGTCCCTTCGGGGTTCCTCTTCAGAAGAGGGAAGTGGGAAGAGCAGATCCTTTTCGGGTTCCCCTTTGAGAAGAAATGAGAAGTGGCTTCCTCTGAGGAATCTCCGGATAGATTAAGGAAGAGGAGGTTCCCTTCGGCGTTCCCTCCCAAGGGTAAGAGAGGAACAAACTCCTTCCTCCTTCCTCCGGAACCCTTCCTGGATTCATGGGGCGTTCCCTGTGGGGTTGATCCCTACAACTGCGAAAGAGTGACGTCCACCCTCGGGTAGCGTGAACAGTGTCAAAGAGCTTCGTGAGTTCCCCCCCCCCCTCCCCCAAAAAAGGCGGTAAGGAAAGGAGCAAACAGGAGTCCCACAGGTGCGACGGCTCGTGACGAACTCGTTGCCCCAGTCGGCGACGAGATCCCGAACGGGGTTCCCCGGGGTGGTTCTTTCTCGATACTAGGAGAGTATCGAGAAAGAACATGCTCCCTGAAAATGCCTGCTTCCCCTGCCGCGTAAGCCCTGCCTGTGGCCACTCGAAGCGCGCAAAAATGCCCGCGAGCACCTTCGCTCTTTTCCCGGCAGATGCGCTTTGAAGATCTGCCCGGGTTTGCCAAGACAACGGGTGCCTGTGATGACCTGCCTTTGACGTTCCTTGTTTCGTTGCCGTTGGTACCGTCCACGTGTACCAGCGTCCGATCGAATCTCTTGAGAGGGTCCAGCGAAGGCCTTCCGTAGACCCCACGGCGAAAGACACCAGAGTTTTCTCCTTCGGGGATGGCTGCTGCACCTGCATATGCGTCACCGCGGTATTGGAATGGTCAATGGATGGGTGGGATGCCGTTACGTGGGCATCCGTGACCTCTCCGGGAGCGACCTTTGAAGATCCTGAGCGATTCCTCCCTCGCTGGCTTTTCCTGCGGTCCGTTTCGAGTCCCAGGTTTCTTCGCATCTTAGGTTGCGACCGGGAGGCAAAGAATCGCAGCCTCTCCGTCCGCTCTCTCTCTCAGCCGATAGTTCACCTGTGTCCCGGCTGGAGTCGGTGGCGACCCAGTGGCCCTCCAGCTGCCCCCTTTTTGAGTGGCTCCTCTGGGGTGCGCTCTCTGGAAGGTTCCTTCGAAGTTGAGAACAGGCCGTTGCCCCCGCTTTTGCCTGCGGCTGCGCCGTATCACGCGGAGAGGTCGGGCTGAGAACCTCGTGGGCGACAGGGGAACAGATCGGCTCCGAAGATCCGGGTGGAAGAAAAGTCTGAATTCCTCTGCGTGGACCGCCAGACTCTCGAACCACCCGCATCATGGAACTTCTCGGCGTGGGATTTCCTGGTTTTCGAACCAGTTGGGGCGGTTTCTTCGAGCTGGGGGGAGGGGGTATCAGTTCTCGGCTGCCGCGCCCTTTCACACGAGGTGAGGAACAGTCGGTTCCCTCAACGGGTCTTCTGGGAGGACAGGGATCTCTCCGGGTTTGCCAGGCCCGATCCTTCCGACGTCCTTCGTTCTCTGCCTTCTTCCCGTGGGCGCATTCTTACCCCCTCGTCTCGCGTGTGCAGCTTCGGGACGTCTGGATCCACCTGAATCCTCCTCTCATCTTGCCTAGCTCTCCACGAGCGGACCAGAAGCGCTGTCACCGCCCATTTCCGGTCTCGTCTGCAAGGACCGCGCCGCGCCCGATTGATTGATTCCCTCTGGACCCTCCGACGACTCAGGATGGTTCTGGTGAGCGACAGCGCCTCCATTCGCCTTCGTGTACGCGAGGCCAGGGGAAGAGGCGGGGTGTCCACCTGAGGGATCCGTCGCCGACTCCGTCCATCCTGCTTTCTCCTTCTCCGGTTGCCTGGAAGATCCTAGGGAGAGCTCTTGCGCTATCCCTGCTTTCCGGAGGCTGCCCGAAACGGCTCCCCGAGACGCTGTTCCCCTCAGTGCTGCCGATTTGGTCCTTCTTCTGTGGACTTAATAGATGATGGACGATTTCCTTTGCTGATCGAGGTGCACACGCATCGCCACGCACGGGGTTCGACTTGCCCCTCCCCCTCCTTTCGCCCCACTGCATCTCGTGCGTCCAGAAGAGGCAGGGAGAGGACGCGCGGCGGCGCAGTGCTCGTCGCTCGTTGCGATGATTCGGTCGAAGCTGTCGGGGTGGACACCACGGAAAAAGGAGGAAAAGGCGCGTAGTGACAATGGGCAATGCTCCACAAGAAAACCTGTCCGTGACGGGAGACCAGGAAAACATAGCTGTCAGCAAAGTGTGCACACTGCAAACTGGAAGCTCTGTGTACGGAAAGACCCGAGTTGTACAGCTGGGTCTGCTTTCATCCTCCAAACTTTAGATACGGGAACGTCAAGCATCGGGTGGCTGAAGGGAACCCCATCGCTCCAGAGACCTAGGAAGTTTAGTCTAGGAAAAAGCCCGGTTAGACATCTGTGAGGCGGACCGTGCCCTAGCGATCCATGCTGCAACGTGAACCGCTGCTACGTTGTTACGCAACTGCTCCCAGGACACCGAGCAGCACACGCCTAATTTGAGTAAGATGCCACTGGAAGTTTTCGTACTTTGTGAAAAACGATCTGCTCATTACTGATTTTTCATTCTTTTCGGGTTCCGGCATTCGAAACCAACTTTCCAAAGGGAGTTTCCCGGGGAGTGGGCAAACCCATGTTTCCATCGATCCGTGCACTTTCCTTGTGCACCCTTAAGACGGAATGAAATTACGAGAAGAAATTGGGATGAATACATTGCGGTCTATTTTCTGTGCACTTCTAGCATGTCGTTCGGAATGTCTGCAGACACTTTCGAAATGGTGTTCGACACCGCACGACGGTGTCGTCGTGCTCTCCATTCCATTAGTACCGTGCGGCATATTGCCGAAAGGCACGAAATGGTTTCTGACGGAAAAAAAGTGCGACCAAACGGTAACTGAAACGATCTTCAGCTCCCAATTTACCGGAAGATGTTGGAAACTGAGGTCTGAAAATTTCGTGTTGAAGGAGAAAAGACTTATCGTATCCCGAATAAGGACAAGGGAAAAAGGAAAGAAAGGGCATCACCATAAGCACCGATTTCAACACGATTTCGTCATCAATCAGAATTACCCTAATTAGAACACGGTTATGGGAGTCCAAAGAATAGATGTACAAAATCTCGAAAGCTTTGGATTCAGCTCATTAATGCAATCAGTTTGATCATAACGGAGGAAACTTTGATCAGAGGTCAAGCGGCAAGGGGAAGGAAGGTATTCAGCAGCGCGTTCCCAAGAGTGTTGTCCTACTGTTGGCAACACTGAAAGTGACGCCATTTCGACAGGAGGCGCTCGCTCTGCCTTATGAGAGAGTTGCATTCACTTATTTAAAATCTGAATCCATTTCGCAAGAAAACGCATTCGAATCAAACGATCCCGAATTCCTTTTGTCCCTGGAAGTGTCATTTTCATATACAAGTTTCGTTCGAGGTAACTGAGTTTTGGCAATCCACACCTACTGCCATAATTTCAAAACGACACATCCATTATGCAATTTTCCATAACGTGACAATTAATTCACAATCGTTGATGTTGGGGTTTCTCTATTGTTTTTTTTTTTTTGTTTCAATGCATAGATGTTTGTTGGCATCCCTGGAGGACCAGGAGCATGCCCACTCGCAATCCTCAGGGGATGGCAGCCCTTTCCCGCTCGCCTGTTTGCTAGAAATGGTGCCTGCAAATAGAATTTACGCTGCGCGCTAACGACACGAAATGACGATTCCACGGTTAAGTATGTTCCACGTAGGCTTCACCATCCATGGAAAATTAATTGAATATAGAATAAGCTCACGAATGAGGATTTTAAAACTGGGAATCCAAGCAACTCCCCCCCCCCAAAACACACACACACACACACAAAACGAACGATAGTCTAAAGCGCCCCTTTGTTCATGCATTTGAAGTCGCAAGTGGAGGAAAAGAACTCATTTTCTATGAGTGGAGGGAATAGAAAACGAAAAGGGCTCTGCATGCATTCCGATAAAATATATTCCAGTGCTCCGGCGGAACGATTACGGCATCATTTTAAAACCAAAAAAATCTCATAACGAAAACACACTGCATCAGCTTCATTATAACACGGGAAAGCAATGGTAAGGAACTCTCTAAATGCTACTCTAGATCTCGGACGTTATTTTTTAACCCTGCTTTTACAATGGATGTTGGCGAGAATTTTCCAGTTTCCCTTGTTTTGTTATCATCTGGAGGAAGCTCGCCGACAGTCAGCTGTTTATCCTCACCAGTGACCCAAGTGGCGACCCCAGATGTGCTAGATTTCAGGTCCTCCTCGTTTTTCTTGTTCTGGGCTTCCAGGGATCCTACCGCGCCGGTGCTCCTCTGTCGGCGGGAGAGCAGTAGAGGCAGCTTCCACTGCCTGGTCTGTCTTCCTTTCTTCGGTCTGCCTTGTCCTCTTCCAGTGCGGCAGCCGCGCTCCCGCGCGAACAGGAAGCATCGAACTGCCGCCGCTGTTCGCTTAAGGCTGGCGGATGCAAATCTTGAGCCAACCGGGATGCGAATGGCATTCTCGTCTTTGGATGGACACATTTCCAGAGGAGGACCTTGCAACAGGGAGGAGATCGCACCTTCAGTTTCTGCGTGCTCCGTGGTGGTTTTGCCACTTCAAGCGGTTCTTTCTCGTTAGCCGCGTTTGCGTTGGTGTCTCCGAGTGGACGTTTGTTCCACGGGTGCTCGAGGACCCTTCTCGGCAAATCTCGCGACAGAACAGGTGCAGTCGGAGCCACTGAATCCTCGTCACGTGATAGCTGCAAAGCTTTTCGCGGTCGATTCTTTCTCCTTTGTCTTCACGCTCCAGCAGCTCCAAATGTCCAAAACTGCAGGGAAGCCAACACTCAACAAGCACACGATGCGTGGAGGAAAGAAAACGGCGAAGAATTTTTATGAAACTCACTAGTCCAAAACACACTGAAGATAAAAAAGGAAAAAATGGCGTTTGACAGTTGCCAAGGCTCGCATGCTTAAATGCCAGTTCCACTTGGGAATAGATTTCCTTCTGTGGAAGGCCCTCAATGGAAGACGGGAGCCTGCTAGAACAGCTGCGATTCCTTCAGCTACGGGAGTTTCCCGGATCCGTCAGAACGACTTGGTGGCTCTGCGCCAGATTGTGTCTTGACCATCCACAAGATCGAACTGCAGGCGCAGTTCCGACTTTTGACCCTTTGTGCCAAACCCTTTGTGGACTTGCCAGCGGTGTGCTTCGGCACGCCACGTCCTCCGGCGATGCGCCGAAAGAGCAGGACTCCTTGCGTTGTTTCCGCGCCGCCGACAAGGGATGTCAGGATTCGTCCTCATTGCTACTTAGTTCCCCTGCCGTCATAACCAAACCGGAACGCCTGGAGGCAGGAGGCACTGTGATCCCGAGTGGCCACACTGGTAGTGCGCCCGGAGGAACTTCGCCCGCTGTGGAAACTAGGAATCTGGAGGACTGGACACGGTGGTCCCGGATTGCCGTCACACCCCCCGCCGCAGCACTGTCTGCCCTCAGGGAAAACGGTGACAGCAGCCAACTGGCGCTGTGATAGTTGCCCTGCACCATCGCAGGAGTGGAGGAACTCCTCGATTGCCGCAAGATGAGCGAGTTGGTGGGCGCCGAGCCAATCCTCGTTTCCGGGCGAAGGGACTCCTTCGGTGGAGCGAACTGCTCGTTGTGGCCCCCGAAGAACTCGCGATCCCTTCCCTGCGTTCGGACACTTCTGTGTTCCCTCTCCGTTGGAAACGGGATGAGCTGCTGTTTCTGCACTGGAGGTTCCGGTGCAACCAGCTCAGGCACCTGATTTCCCAGGGGAGTCGCCTCCCCGAACTGTTCGAGTTGCGGGGCGATGGAATCGTTCCCGCACCTCCTGCTGGACTGCAGTGCCCTGGAGGACATGTGGTGGACACTCGCTTGGGCGCTCCGTCGAGCGCAGGACATCGCCCCTTCACTCGAGACGGGGCTGCCTGCGGGCGCCGTGATCGCGCATATCCGTGCTACTATCGCGACGGTCCGCAGCATGCTGAAGCAGCTAAAGGAGGTCATCCGAACGGAGCAACCGCCTTGAAGAGGACGGCTACGAGGCGGCCTCACCTACAAGAAGAAGAAGTCTCCAGGGAGATCTCCAGCATCCACAGCCGCTTCTAGGAAGAAAGGACCCCTGTCCCTACCTTCCCATCTTTTCCCATTTAATTATTGTCCCCTCCCTCCCTCCGTTCCAAGTTTCCAGAGCGGCCGGCTTGCGTGCCGGTCATCCCCAATGGATTTCTTTTTTTTTCTTCTGGCATCTCTTGTGTTTATGGATGAAAAGAAGTTTCCCTGATTCGGAGTTTATTTTTTGAATAAACGTCCTGGCGTGACCGCGTACAAATCCAGCTACGGGAAGACTTGTCACCCGTCGGGGTGTTTTTTAATTAAAATAAATATGCGAGCGACGCGGTGGAGCGTGTGGCCTCACCACAGCCGATCATACAACAGACGTGCCGGGCCGTCGGGGCTCAGATCAGATTTAATATTATTATGCAACATGAAAATATTTATATACATTATTTATTCATTTGTTGGTGCTGCATTGTGGTCTACCGTGCAACGCCCGCCGTCATCAATGGATGAGGGGGTGTGGGAACCCCAACTGTGTCAGGTGCGGGGAGCGTGAATCCCTCCCCCACCCGTTAGTGGACTGCGTTGCTCTCCGGCCCCTGTGGTTGCATTTTACAACGGCCCTAGGAGCACCTTCAAACGCCTTCAGAGACGTGTTCAAGTCCCTCTTTGTGCGCAATGCTCTTTCGCCTGCCTCAGCCCTTGCAGCCCTTTGCTGCCTACGTGGGATTGTGGAGACCTGGAGCAACTCCACTGGTGGACAGCACGATAAGGGACGCCATCTGCTTCGCTTTGGTCTTCCTGAGGACGGCAGCAAGATGGCCCCACCTGGGGCATACACGGATGGAACTTGTAGGCATCCTGGAAAGGATGTAGAGGACGGTCTTCAGTGGAACGTAATCCCTCCCCCAGCCCTCCCTGTTTTTGTAAATAGCGTTTTTCTTTATTTTTCTTTTTGTTTGCCCCCCCCCTCCCCCCCCCACTGCCGAGTCGAACCTCGCTGGTCTGCGTGCCGGTGACTCGGCAAGTTCCGAACTCTTTCGGACGTTGTAGGGCCGATGGCCCTACACATGTTTGTTTATTTTAAAATAAATGCCACGGCGCACCCGGGTGTCAAGACAGCGCCACTGGGGGTCACTGCAGATCTTCCTCCAGAATAACCAGTAGCACGCCCCAGCGCCAAAGTCCACGAGGTCGAGCAATCGGGGTCGCAGCGTCGGTGAGTTCTCCCGTTTTCGAATCGCCCGTGCCCCCCGGTGATGAAGGCTGCGCTGGTTCGGTGGTCACTCAAGCTGTCTGTCCACCTTCCTTCCGTGTGCAGAGAGAACTCTCGGGCCAAGTTCGAGCCGGGTCGGGGGCAGGAGCGACGACGGGGAAGGTGCACTTGACCAAAGGGCGCGTTTCGCCGGAAGTGCGGTGACTTTCATGCGAGTTCGCTTCCGGAGAACTCCTTCCTAACAAACAAATCCTGAAAATGGAATGAATCTTTCTTTGAGGGGGAGAGAGAGAGAATCAACAAATGAGTTGAAAGGAAAGCGAAGGCAAAGAAGATTTTCAAGCCCGCTGGCTGCTTCGACGTACAAGAAGAGCTGGGCTTATCGCGGATGAGCCTGATGTTTCGAATCGAGGAAAGAATCAGGTCCGGATACACGCCGGGACTCGGGGGACGTTCTCGGACCCCAAAGCTACCCTCCCTCCACGCCAGAGTCCGCTGCGATTTATTAATGGATCCACTCATCCATTAAATCACGAAAATCTGTTTCCCAGAACGGATGCTGCGAATCAATCTCCTGATTCGGGAAAGGCGGTCAAACTTTGCCCCTGGTCCCAAGAAACTTTTGGTGTTTTTTTTTTCCTGTTTATCCTCCCGGCACCAGTGACCTCGTGGGGACACGAGCATTCCGGCAGTGACTGGGAGCATTCTGGACGTTGAGAGTGTGATCGACGCACCTCGCCTGGTAAGCTCAACGAGACGCGGGGAGCGTTCGAAGACGGCGTTGCCATTTCGTAGCCGATCGGAGGGGGCCGGATCCACGTGCACCCAACCACTTCACGGTTTTCCGATCTTCCTCCCCTTCCCCCACGCATCCGAGCAGGTCACGGCCTTGGGACCGCTCTTCCTGCTTTCTTCCCTGGGATGGAGGGAGGAATCGACGTTTTCTGTCCCGTTCCGGAAGTAGGGAAATCTCAAGCGTCGTCATGCTTTGGATGTGCCTTGGAGACGAGGTAGGTGGCAACAGTGGTGCTCTCCGTTCCGGGAGGGTAGGGGTAAAGGCAGGGGTAAGATGCTCGCTTTGCCGCCCGCATATTCCTGGAGAGCAGCTCTCCATCTAGAAGAGCGGAAGGAGCACGAAAATGGGTGCAGAATGCGATTCGAAAAAGCATGGGGCGCCGCATCGCGGCCGCCACCTCTGTCGCCATCGTTCTGCTCCAGCGGAAGTTATCGTGAGCAGGTGATCACAGGGTATACCCTGTGAACGCCCTCGCGAAGTCATTTCTCGGTCGGTGCTCGAAACGCGCCGGGAGCCTCCCCGCTTCCCTGTCAACCACAGACGCTCGCCATGCCTACGAGCAGGTGGCCGTTTGTTCAAGGATGAGGAAGCGCGGCAGCGGACAGCGATGCTGAGCTCATCCGGGTTGACGACGGCCGCGACGGATCGTGGATATATGTCAGACTCTCTCTCCCGGGATACGAGGAAAGCACGCTTTTCCGCCCGAATCTCCAAAGCGATTGGCTATTGAGGCAGTGCCATTTCCCGGGGTTGGATCGTGATCCAGATGCCGCCGTCGCCGCCTTGAGCTCCGACGCGAGCTCCCCCCAAGTTGCTCAAGCATCAAGCACCTCTCCTCTTCCGAGCGGCGTGTGTGTTTTGCCCATTCTCGCGAGAAACACCTTCCGACGTGCGGGTGCGGATCGCCTCTCCGTGTCCAGCATACGTCCGCCCCTCGCATTATGAGGGTTCAGCGACGCTCCATCTGCGAGTCCTTCAGTGTGGCCCATGTCGAACGGGGGGAATCGGTTCCCCCTCACCCCTCCCCTTCCCGTTTCTTAATCGAAACCGAGCAGTTGTCGCCTCCGCTCCACCAGTGGACAGGTCACCCAGTACAGAAGTTTACGTGGACGCCGGTACGTGTTATTGCACTGCCCATTCCGAGTTTTCGTTCCCATCCTCCGCATCATTTCGGCATCCCCGCTGCAAGTGTCCTCAAGTGCGCGAGGTTGCGGTTGCTGTGGAGGCAGCTGATCGCCTCCGTGAGTCACACGCACGTTTTTAATCTGGAAGAGAGCAGCGGCGGCCGAGGTCGCGAAAAGTCTTGCAGGCTGCAGAACGTTTCCACCACATCAGCGCGAGATTTCGGCTCGCACGAGATGGCGGAGATTTCCCACCGTGGACTTCGGATGTGCTCTCCCTCGCGTGCCTCCTGATGGCGTCGCATCGTGCTGCGGCTTCTTTTTTCCCGGAGTGCCACAGACTTCTTTTTACGTCTTGTTCGCTCCTCTCCGGAGTTCTTCTGGCTGCAAAAGGGCTCCCCGCATCCCTGCTGCGTGCTTCTTCGCAGCTTTTGCAGCATCTTCTAATCGCAAGAGGAAGCGAAGAACTCTTCCTCTCTCTTTCTCTCTCTGTGTATGTGTATACATATATGTATCCGTGTCCGTTGAAAACGCCAGCCGGCATCATCAGATTGGATGTTTCCAAGCCAGGAATGCTCCAAAACTGCCTCGTTCGCCAATGTCCCCTTTGCACCCAGCACGAACCCTCGGGTGACTGAAGATCTTTGAAGAAATGGAAAAGAACTGAAGAAGAGCCAGAAGACGTCTGAGGAATGAACTCTGAAGGCGTCTCAGTCCGGAGCGAAGGAGGTTCGGTTCCACGGCGGGCGACGGGAAGGACGTCCTCTTTGCAACGGTTTTCTCCTGGCTCTGGAAGTCTTCGTGAGGGTCCCGCACCTACTGTTGGAGCTGCCGTGAGCAACCTCACCGCGGGAAACGGGCCGGTTCTGCACAGCTGTTGGGAAAGGAAAGAGAGGAAGCAAACGTCCTCGCTGAACCCATGCCGCTCCCATCATAGGAGACTTTCGTGTGGTTATTGCCGTGCTATGCCTTCATGCTGCTCGTGAAGTGTAACCTGGAAACGCAGAGACACGCCCGCGCACAAGGAAAGAATCGGGACGGGTGCCTGCGGGAACGAAGGGAGCGCAAGAGATGCCCTGACCGAGCACGGAGCCGGAATTTCTCGGAACCCGGAGGGCTGAGCAGGAGGAAGCCGCATTCCTTCCTTACGTGCCCGGTTCGGATCGCGCGGGTTGCGATCACGACGGGCAGCGGGTGCTTCCTCTGGGAGCCATCCAGGGGGTGCGGCACCCGACCGAGGTCAGTCAACGGGGGTTTCCGGCTTCCGCCAGTGGCGCGTCCAAATAGGCCAACCAGCGTCGCCCTGAGGGAGGGGGCGTTCGAAGCCCATGACGCAGCCCCTTCCTCCTTGCCCTCGCGGCGTCGATATCTTCCCTAGGTGGAATTCGAACCCGCAACGATCGCTACCGTGCGCGCAGACCGAAGTCCTCGCAGGGCGAGCCCCGCAGGGGACTGCGTGGCCAAACCTAGCCTCTTCCGCTTCCTGTGCATGGCACCGTGGCGGGCATGTGGGCAGCTTCCGACTGTAGCCTCTTACCCGATGCAACCTGCATGGGGGGAGGGATGAGATGGGAGAGGAGGAGGAGGAGGGCTTTCCCCGTGGCGATCCCTCGTCCCGCACAGCTCTCCCGGCCTCGGGCGCGCCGTCCCTCGCGGGCTGTCTGGCGCATCGCCCGACGTGTGCAAACACACCGCGCTACGGAAGGGAGGATACCCGGCGTCCGGCTCCTTGGAGTCCGCCGTCGCCCTCTGTCGCGCGCGCGGAGGCATCCCCCAGTGCGCTCAAGGCTCCCGGTTCCTCAGGATGCAGCTTCAGTGCGGCAGCAGGCAGGGCCGCCTCCCCTCGGACTTCCCCGAGTGCAAGTTTCGGCGCTGCAGCGCCGCCAACCTCCTCAGCTGTGAGCACGCCGAGGGCTGCTACTACAAGTCGCGCCGCTACAGCACCTGGAACGACAAGACGCTCAAGGAAGAGAGGTGAGTCTGCCGCTGCCAAGGTGCACGCGCACGCGCGCTCTGGGGGCAGGATGCCTCCCTCCTCCCCCCCGCTCCCTTTGCCACCGCCGCCGCGTTCCCCGGACGCGCGCATGCCGGATCCTTCGGCCCCCGCGGGCCCAGCCTTGCAAGCATGTAGCGGCGGCAGAACCCAGCCCGCGTGGGAGGAGGAAGAGGAAGAAGAGGCCCTTCTTCGCCTCGAGCACGCGCCGAGCCCGGAACGAAGGCCCCTTTCCCTGCATCCTCGCCACCCTCCCGCCGGGCCCCTCCGCGTTCCGGGAGGCGACGCGCCGCTGGCCCGATTCAAGCCTCGCGACTCCAATGGGGACGCCGCCGCTCGGTAGGCGCCCGTTGCCTGGAGCGCGGCGGAGGCTCTGCCCGCGCCACGCTGGGACGACCGGGGCAGCAGCCCGGCCGTACCAGCGGGGCTTTGCTCATTTGGCGCGCGGGCAAAACGCGAGACGCCGAAAGGGAATTCGTTTCCCTCTCCTCTCCCCAAATCCCCCTCCCCCCCCACACACTTCAAGCAGGGAGCGCGAGGGTTGGACGCAGGAACTTCCGACAGGAACCAATCAGCTCGCATCGCCGACGGCTGATTTCTCTCCTCGGGTCCGCCCATCTGATCGCTCCCCCCCTCCCCTCCTACCCCATCCGGAAAGACCGCTCCTATCCTACTCTGCCCCTAATTCAGCGAGCTGTCCGAGCGCGCGACGAAGAGGGTGGAAACGAGGTCATCCATTCCCCCACCTTCCCCTGCAGGCACCCGACGCCCTTCCCCGATGCCCTTCCGATGGTTCCCGGAGATTCGCCATTCTCTCCCCTTCCCCGTGGGATGGATGCTCCCGCGAAGAACGAGAAGGCGCTTTCGGTTGCCTGTTCCTCCGCGGGGGAGCGCTCGCGGCAACCCCCTGACCCCTTTCCGCTCGCACCCGTGGGCCACCGAGGGATCTCCCGCCAAAGACGCGATGCTAGGTTCGCCTCCAGGCACGGAGACGCTCCCGAGTCCCACTTTGCATCCGCTTTTCCCTCCTCCCGCCGCTTTCCCGGGGATCGCGCCCGTCAGAGCCCGCTTTGCTCTGCTGACCTCGCGCGTGAGCAGCGATGACACCCTCCCCCCAACCTTTTCTCCCGTTCCTGCAGGAATGGTTTTTGCGGGCGGGAATGGCCCTGACGACCAGGACAGCCGCGGACAAGTCCGGCAGGAGCGCTCCGACCTCCGGTGGTCCTCGATCGCTGCTTTCCTGAGCGAGGGACGCAGCCGAGGCGCCGTCTCGCGGAAGAAGACCGCCCCAGCCCACCGTACCCAAAATCCCCTCCCCCTCCCCCTACTGCCAGCGACATCTTGCAGCCTGCCGTAGCTGCCTGCCTCCCTCTCGGCCTCCGAGGCCCCTCTTTGCACTTCGGCAGAGCGGGGAATCGGCGTGCACCACTTCGACCCCGAGGTGTCTCCTCCTACAGGTCTCTACCGGGGCACCTCCACTTTCGTCCACGTGGGTGACCCACTACCCAACAGAAGGACTCCGGTTGCGTTCCGGACCCGGTCATCGTGCGGGTCACCCCCAGGCGAGCCGCCAGCAAGCCGTCGCCGCAGGCAGTGTCAGCTGCGCTTACCGTCCACGACGAAGCTGCCCCCCCCACCCCCTTCATTCCGGTCAAGGACGAGAACGAATCCGGACGGAAAAAAGGAAAATCCTGCTGGGTCCTCCCGAACCCGGCCGGCAGGGTCTGCCTTCCTGAGCAGCCTGACGTGCACAGTCCGGCCGGAAGACCTTGGAAAGGTCGTTCCGAGCTCCTCGGAGAGCAGTGCGTGGTCTCGGGATGCTGTCGCCGCAAACGCCTCCGCGGGAGGTCATCAAGAGGTCGCGTCGAGCCGGACAACCCGGTAGAAGACGCCCCCCTCCCCCATCCTGCCAGTGCTCCTGGAAACGCTGCCCGGGATCGGCACCAGGAGAGCTCCCTAAGCTGCTCTCGCGGGTTCCGCGAGCCAGCCAAGCCCCTCCTCCTCCCCCCTCGTCCGCATCGCGGAGGATCAATCCCGTTGTCCCGGAGACGGGATGCGAGAACCGGTTCCCCAGGAGCGCGCAGGGTGTTTCCGGGTCCCCCTACCGAAGCCGGGGAAAACGGGATGGCAACGCGGAGGAAGGGACGCGTCCCCCCCCCTCCGCTATGAAAAGGACCCTCAACCTCCCTTCCGCCATTTTGTCCGGATGGACCTCGTCCAAAGACCTCGCGGAAGTGCAGGAGGACTTCCGGAGATTCCCTTCTTCCTCTCCCCCTTCGCTCCTCCCCCTCTTGAAAAAAAAAAAAAAAGTTCCGTGGCGAAGTGTGGTCGCCGTCCCTCAGAAAAGGGAGGCGGGAGGCTCTTCCCGCCCGGTCCGGTCCATTTCCGGCTGACCGGGAAGTTCGTTTCCCAGCACCCCGCGGAGGTCGCCCTTCGCCGCACACGCTGGAGGGACGCTACCGACGAGTGCGCGAGCGCGCGCGCGGATGAGGTGGCGATCGGGTCGCTGCCGAAGGAATGATGGGATGGGGGAGTGGGGGTCTGCCCGGCGCACTGTACGGCGAGCCCGAGCGAACGACGGCGCGAGGCGGATGCCGGCGACGCTCCCGCATTTCCAGGGAAACGGCGCGGGCGGGTGGCATCCCGGGCCTTCGATTATTCGGCTGGCCATCCGAACGGGGGAGGTTCCTCGAAACTGGGGAGGGGAGGGGAAACCCTGCCTCCCGCCATCTCCCTTCCTCGACCCACAGCTCCCGGAGATTCGCCATTCGTTTCCGACTATCCCACGCCCCCCGGGATGGACACTCCCACGGACGAGAGGGCGCTGTGGACTCCCCGTGTCTTCGCGGGGAAACGCGCGGCGGCCGCCCCCCCTTCTCTCGCAGCGCGGGATGCGGACCTCGTCGGAAGGGACGCGGCTTCCACCCTCTCCCTCCTCCCTTCGTCCCCATCCTTCCTCGTCTCCTCTCGGGGAGGGGGGAGCGAGGTCGAGCCTCCTTCATGCCGCGAAAGGTTCCTCTCCTTCCTGCGCGCACGAGGGGCGGGGGGGAGAACGGTTCAGGGATTGTGGCGGCACGGCAACGGAGCCGCTCGTAGTCCTGCGTCCTGCGAGCGCGCCGCTCACCAATGCCGTCAGGAGAAAAACCCGGCCTTTCCTCCCGGGGTAGTGGTGCATCTCCTTGGACAAGCCTGGAATCTTCCCTCGCCTCCCGGAAGAAGCTGGGAGCCGCCCGCCGTGGACCACCAGGTGGATCGACGCCCCCGGGCGCTGGAACGAGGAGAGGAGGAGAGGAAGGAAAGAAAAAATCGGCACTGCCCGCTGCAAAGGCGGACCCAGGTCGCCTCCGCAGGTGCTTCCCCCGCGATCTCACCGCTCACCGCCGTGCGGTTCGCCACGACATCCGCGGCATCCGCTCCGGCGGCTGCAGACTCCCTGCGGAGACTCCACGAACCTCCGGGAGCGCTGCTCTCCCGATCACTGCCAGCCCCCGAATTCTTCTCGGGAGCAGGTGGGTGGGGAAGGGGAATGCAGCGCCTCCACCCCATCGCCCCACTCCCTGATCCCAAGGGGGGACCGGTAGGCGGTGGCGGTAGCGGCGCAAACGCCGGCAGAAAGCGCTCAGCTGCGCTTTCGGGAACGTACGCGCGCGCGGCGGGACTCGGCGCCCCGTTCCAGGAACGCACCTTCGCTCCCGCACGGATGGAAGGGTCCTCCCTGTCCTTTCCTTCTCCTCTCTTTCCTTCCCTCAGCCGTCGGGTCCGCGGACGACCAGCTTCTCTGGACGGCGCCGTCGCCCAACCCTGCCTTCCAGACTGCGGGCATCGACTCGGTGAGGTACGACCCGGTCGCGCGAGTGCCCTGGGCCACGATTTCCCTCCGAACTTCAGCACTTGGCTGGGTCCGTTACCCTCGGATTGCCCCGTCGTCAGGAAAAGGGAGAATGGGGAAGGGGGGACAGCAGCGACGACGGTGAGCCGACCGGTCGCTCCAAGCACGCCCGGGGTCGCATCGCTCCAGTTCGCCCTCGGCCAACCCCCCGCTTGCTGCTTGCGTGCCGAATCCTCCGCACCAGCTCCCGCGAGATGGCGCGTCGAGCACCGGCAGCCTCATCCGCTTCCTCGCGTCCGCCAGGATTGCTGAGTGCCAGCAGGGGACGGTCAACGATCTCCTTCCTGCAGCGCGAGGGGAGGGGGAGATGAGCTGAGGGACATGCCAGCTGCCCGGTCCCTCCGCGTCTCCTGCGTTTGGGGACAGCACGCTGTGCTGCAGGCTCTGCAGGCATGGTCAAGTCCACCTCCCCTCCGGCGGACCAATCGCGAATGAGGCGGGTGGCTCCCAGCGTGGGTAAGGGGAGTCAGGCAGCGTCTTTCGTGACGGATGGCAGCCGAGCTTCTATTGGAGTGCGGAAGGGGTGGTGGTGGTAGAAGCCGCATTCCCTCCGACGAGGTCCTCATTCCGTGCGAAGGGGTGGTGTGGTGGTACGCGCGGCGGCCTGCGGAACGATGGCCAGTGGCGTGTCCCTCGGGGAGCGCGTCCGCCATCTATGAGGCACGTTAGGAATGCTCCGGGCGGATCGAAGGCAAGGGCTGGGGGGATCGAGTGGGCCCACCTGCCGTGGTAAGTGGCCACATTTTGTGGTCTGGGCCTCCTTCGACTCAGGATCTTCGTGCTGCATGCAGACCGCTGTGCTCAGTGTCGCTCCAGCAGCCCAACTTTCGATGCTTCTTGTAGGGATCATGTGATGTTTTGCGCCGACCTGCTCTACAAGACATCCTGGCGACCGCCAGCGCTCCGAACGCGCGTGGCTTATCACCCAGTCACGCCAGGGCGTTTATTGTAAGAAATAACAAACATACATGTGTAGGGCTATCAGCCCTACATCGTCCGAAAATGGCGGGAACCTGTTGAGTGATCGGCATGCAGGCCAGCGAGGTTCGCCTCGGAAGCGGAGGGGCAAACAAAAATAAAGATCAATAATGAAAAAAAAAACTCTGAAGGGGCACGAGAAAGGATCGCTGTCCTCTGGAGAGCGCCCTCTACGTCCTTTCCAGGATGTCGGCAACTTATCCGAGTATGCCCCAGGTGGGGCCATCTTGCTGCCGTCCACAGGAAACGCAGGGAGAAGCATATGGCGTCCCTATCGCGCCGTCCTCCTCGAGCGTAGCTCCAGGCCGCCAAAATCCCACGTAGACAGCAGCAAAGAGCTTCAAGGGCTGAGGCAGGCTAAGGAGCATTGCGCACAAAGAGGGACTTGAACACGACGCTGAGAGCGTTCGAAGGTGCTCCTAGGGCCGTTGTAAAATGCAACCACAGGGGCCGGAGAGCAGCACAGTCTACGAACAGGTGCGGGAAGGATTTTCGTTCCCTGCATTTACAACAGTTGGGGTCCGCGGCCCTACGGGTCCACTGAGACCGACGGGCGTTGCAAGGGAGGCCCCAGTGCAACAGAAGTGCCGACCCCTGCCACCTCAGGGGGAGGGTCCGGCCGTTCTTCAGCGTGGTGTGAGCAAACTGCGGGGCGCACACCTGGATTTGTTTTCCGAAGGTGTGTTGTACAGAATGCCGGGACTGCAAAAGAGCGTCGAAAGAAACGATCCCTAGTGAATCAAGCGATAGGTTGCAGTGCCTATTATCAAATCAGATGAAACACTTGCCTCATTTTAAACGTAAAGATCGAATACTGTTGGATCGCCTCTTGCCGCTCTGGAGTCTCCATGCGTCGATGCTTCGATGCTGGTCTTCACCGTCCTCTCAGCTGAAGACGTCGGCGTGTCTCTCTCGACGGTTTCAATCTCCCCTTTGGTACGGACTCGCCAGCGATTCACAAAGCCCCACGCCCTTCGAGAGGATTTCTTGCGCCCGGATGCCCTATCGATCCCTCCCGAGGTCGGCGGCTGTTCTTCGGTGTCCCGGAATCAATCACATATCAGAATGCGCTGTCGTTTATGGATTGGTCTGCTCTGACCATGCGGCGACGGAAGGGGGTTAACTTCGGCCCACGTGTTGTAGGTGCCTGTAGCACACACGCACGTGAGCATCCCGCGTGAGGGTCGGTTGCCGCCGTTTTTCTCAGTTCAGTTTCCAAGTTGATGGCGGTGGTCTTCGTTCAGGAGCAAAAGTTCTGGCGCAGACAATTAGCAGCACCGTGAATAGTGTGCAAGGTCAACAAGGTCTCCTGGTTCTTGATCGACTGGACTAATCGATCGGGCATCAAGATAATTCAGGACAATCAGCTCAATCAAGCTATCACGTGATTTACTTCTGCGGATTCTCTTTACTTTCCTCGGCTTCCCTCATTTTCATTCGGGGTGAAGCGGAAGTTGCCGTCGCTCTTGGCTTCCAATTGCAATCGAGCACGGACACCATCGCGACCGGCTGTCCTTCCGGTGCGAACGCAGTCTCCGTTCTCCTCCCAATTACCCCTCGCTTCCGGTTCCCCCAATTCCCTACGCTTTGCCGTGTCTCAGCTTCAGACCGAAAGCCCAGAGCGCAGGCAAAAAGAACCGCTTCCAGAAAACCTGCTGCGACGGCTCTCTCCCAAGGAGCTTCCCGTGCACTGCTCTTGCGCGCGTGCTCCTGAGTTAACAGACAAAAACGGACAGATCAAGAAGTCCTCCTCCGCATCCCATTATCTCATCAGAGACTCATTATGAGCACTCAGTTGGACGCGAGGAGGAAAAACGAATTCTGGATTCGATCTTTTCTTTCGCATTCTTCCTATCCGGTCGCAATCGAAGGGAAAAACGAAAAAAAAAAAAAACAAAAAACACGCAGACACACACAAGAAAATTCCTGTAACCCTTGAAAAATCTCCAAAAGTTCTTTCCTGACGACTGTGGGCTGACACTCCTCGCTGATGTCCCGTTTCTTCTCGAAGTTGCCAAAAAAAAAAAACAAATAAATGCAAAATCGTAGTTGGTGTGGAAGTTATTTTGCGCGCGAAGATCGCTCCTCGCAGCTTCCTGGGAGACTTCTCTTCTGGAATTCAACAGCCACGCTACACTCGATGGCGGTAAGAATATTCCATAGGGATTCCGCACTTGCAGCGAGCACACCTGCCTTCAGCTCGTTGCTGCGCTTTTTTCGCGCGGTTGCCTCGGAAACCGCCTTTCCGATCGCGGCGTTCGCCTCTCAGCTCGACCTAGCCAACAATGAGCCCGGCTTGCGGTTTCCGTGTTTACGCTGCAACAATGGAATTCCTTTCCCCCCCGCCCCTCCCTCCCCCCACTTTCCGCGCCACCGAATTCCGCTGGAAGGAGGCAGGTAGTTAATTTGGCGTAGACAGGGTAACGATTGTTTTCGCAACCATCCTGGGGGGTCCCCAGGGCTCCCTCTAGCAAGTGGGCAGCTGATTAAGCCGTTTCTCCCCTTATGAATATTCACTTTCCATGCATGGAGTTTATCTCGTGCTTGTTTTGTATTAATATTCACTGCACCATCTCGGGAAGAGAGCCACGATCAAGTGCAGACTTCTTGCTCGGGCTGCGTCTAATTGATCGGCCGGGGGTTCCCGAGCGCACAGGGGGGTCTGGCCCATTCCCGAGAGAGTCATTGTGCTCCCGCACGTACACTCTTTGCGCTCTTCGCCAGCCTTTGGAGCCGAGGTCTCCGGAGAAGCGCGCGAGAGCTGCCGCACTCGGTTTTCGCTCGCCCTCTCCCCCTTGGCTTCCTGCTCGGCCCCTCTGCAAGCGGACGTCGAACATTAGCATGCAGGGATCCGCTTCGGGAGACGGAGTTCCCGTGTTGAGAAATCCTTCGAATCCCAGTTTTTTGTCTCCCCCCGTTCTTCATTTCGCGGTCCGTGTTTGCGTTTCACGTACTCTGAACACCTGATGAATGTGCGTGGCTCGGTGTCCGCCTTGGGATGAGGGAGGGAAGAAAAAAAATAAAATAATGGAAAGTCAGCTTTCCGGGATGGCTCTCTGCGCCAGCTGTAACGGGCTCTTTGCAGCTCGAGGCTTACGCCGACCCCATCAGAGAGCATCCTTCTTCTCGGAAGGTAAACACCGAAGAGCACTCGCATCCCGGACCGGTCCTGCGATCCGGTCTCCATGATTTCCCTGGCCTCTAATGAAATCCGTAGGATTTCATTAAGGGAGCCATCGTCCGACGGCCCGTACACCACGTGTTTTAATGACGGCGCTTCGGTTCGGAGCGCACGGTCGTCACATGCCTCTGTTTAGGCGAGCTGATCATAGTCGCTGGCCGAGACCCTCCCTTGCTGGTGTAGGAGGCGGCTGCCCAGCTCGGTGCAAGACCGCGGGACTCTGCGTTTGCAGATGGAGACGCTCATGCGGGAGTGTCGGACGCGTTGCCAAGGCGACATTCCCACTGGTCCGCTAGTTCCAGGACTTCGTTTTCGGACGTTCGCGCGGGCAGCGCGCTGCTCCGTTTTCACCCTATCGCAGGCGGGGGCAACGGGAGGCCGTCGTCGCCGCCAGAGACGCATTCGGTAGCGGCCGTAGTGGTGTCCCAGGAAGGGGACGC
Organism: Raillietiella orientalis; assembly: GCA_036172245.1. NCBI lineage: Eukaryota > Metazoa > Arthropoda > Ichthyostraca > Raillietiellida > Raillietiellidae > Raillietiella > Raillietiella orientalis. Next base: position 183,945 of record JAYWIR010000003.1, on the reverse strand, counting down.
GCGCAGGCATCGCGCGGCAATACCAAAAGAACTTTCAAATGTTTACCGGAGCGCGGTGGAGAGCCGTGGGATGGGGAAACGTCTCTGCTACCAAATTTCACGAAAGTTGAAAAGTGTGGCAATTGTGCTTCCTACCCCTTCTCGCTCAGTCCCCCTTTTTCCCTTCTACTTTGCTGTCAGCTAATTTTCACGTCTCATTGGTTGTGACGTCAGCATTCCAAGCGGCGAGAACTGGGTCGTTACGGCAGCGCGATGAGGGTGGTGAACATAGGTGGGTGCTGAAATTGCCCGGACATCCTTCTGTTCGTGACCAAGGGATCAAGCGACTCCTATCTTTCCAAAAAATTCAATTCTGTAAGAATAGAAACGCGAAACGGGCCTCCCTTTTCGGTTTCGCTGCGAGCGAAGAGCATCCTTTTCGTCAGGGAAGAGCCTCTTTCTCAGGTTCCATCCGAGGACCCCCATCCCTCGCCACAGACGCGCATCTTGAAATCGAGCGATCGAAATCTGCAGTCGGCCGCTCTACGCGGTGCGCTGCGTTTCCAGGTCCAGTTTGGGTGTGCGTATGGGGGGCGATTTCGTGGGGGAGGGGGACACAGGAAAGAGCTTCTCCCACGCGCGCTCTCTGCCAGCGGCGCAGGTCGCTCGGTGGCACTCATGCCTCGCCGCCGACCCGGACAGATGAACCGGAGCGGCCCGAGCAAGCAAGGACGTCTGTTGCTCTCCTTGCGCCCGCAGGGAAAAGAAACGGAATCAGGAAGGATGATTTCATTCCGTAGAAGGGAAGGGGAGGGGAGAATTGGGAGGAGGAAAGGAGGAAGTCCTCCGGTCCACTGCATCCTCCTTCCTTCCTGGATCTGTTCCACAGAGGCTGGAAAATTCTCATTTGCCTCTGCACCTCAATGTCGTTGCTAGCAGCCGGTTCCGCGGCATGACAGCGTTCCTCCCCGCAGGTCCAACGCCCGGTTCTCACCGATCTCCGAGAAGATGACTTTGCCTGCGGACGCTGACCAGCCTCGCGTCGAGCGGTCGGAGGCCCTCCACTAGCACAGCCGCCTCGCTCGCGAGCAACTCACTCCCGCTGAGCGTCGCGAGCGGCCGGCGAGAACGCCCGACCGCTCCCGCAGGAGCGGTGGGACAGGGCGGGTGTGGTCGCCGGGGACTCAGCCGTCCCGCCGCGGAGCCGACCGGGGTTCGGCATCGCCTCGACCGCATTATCGCGGGCGCCGATCCACCCTGTGGTGGTCCACGGTGGATCACCGCCGCATCCCTGCGGCGCGGCCCGTCTCCCCGCTCAGCCGAGACGCCGGGTCCGGGAAAGGCAGATCCGCTCCGCACCCGGAGGCAGGAGGAGCGTCCGGCATCGCGCGAACCGCTCCTGGAACGACTCGGCCCAGCATCTCGGTTAGGCCGCGGGATTGCGAGGCTCCTCGGGAGGACGGGAAGGGAGTGCGGGCCACTGAGGCCGAGCACCTGCGCAGCTGCTGCGGCGCGCGGATCCGTCTTCCGGGGCGAAAGGCCTCTGCAGCTACCCTCCCTTGGAGGGAGGAGGCGGGGCAAAGACGCGGACAGCGACCGAGAGGGCATCGACCGACGTTTCTTTCCGCCCTGCTGCAGCGGTCCCTCTCCGGAAGCTCCCTGGTCACCAGTCAAAGCAGGACCTCCCTCAGGGAGGGACGCGCACCCCTCGCAGCGTCTTCCCGATCTGCTGCCCGCCTTCCGCGCGGGCGACGTGCCTCTTGGCAGGCCCGGAGCCGCCCCATCCCTCTCCCTCATGGCGCGAGTGCGACAGGCGGACCCTCCTGGAAAGGCGGGGCTGGGAGGCAGGATCCATCCCTTGCTGACCGCGGTGACTCCCTTCCTGACCCCTCGTAGGGTGCTGCTGGCCCCGGTGGGAGAGCGCCGGCGGGTCCCCTGCCTCCTCCCAGAGTTCCAGGAGGGCAGCACCCGAGGAAAAAGCCCTCCCGAGCTTGCGCCGGGACCGATCGGCTGCGTCCTTGAAGCCCTCCTGCAGAGCAGGGGCGGAGGAGAAGATCGTTGCGAGAGGAGGGAGGGAGGGAGGGGGGTGATCTCCCACCGATCGGCCTCTCAGGATCGCCGCGCGGTCGGGAGGACTGGAGACCCACGGCCCTCGGAAGCTTCGCAGACAAAGGGGAGATCCCTAGCCCGTCCCTTCCCCTCGGGGTCGGGTGTCTCCGCTGCCGGGCTCTCGGGGACTCGCAGAGCCGAAGAGCGGCGGCGGCTGGGAGTCCATCTGGACGGTGTCCTCCAATGGCGTGCGTCCGGAGCGCGGAAGAGGCAAGAGCGGTCCAGGAAGGCGAGACGCGGAGGAAGGCGGCGGCTCGGGAGAGAGCATCGATCATGGGAGCAGCTGGAGTCCCTTGGGCCGCTCTGCGTCCCGGCGGCATCTCACATGGGATGGACGGACGGCTGCGAGCCGGCACGTAAATCCATCGCGCTTCCGGCGCGCGCGAACCCTCGAGAGCGGAGCCGGCTCCGCGGAAGCCGATCGATAGCGATCGATGGCGGCGGCGACCACGTGATTGCGGCCGCACCGCGCCGCCCGCCTCACCGGCCGCTCGCGAAGCAGCCGCCTGCCAGGGGCGACCGGGCGAGTGTGGCAGCGAGCTCAGAGCCACCGCGGTCTCCCTTCTTGGGATGGAACGGTCTTCTCAGCGGCCCCGTGACTCGCAGGCGGGGGTTCCCTCTCCGTCCCCCGGACAGAGGCGGGACAGAGCCCGGACAAGCAGCTGCGCGGAATTCGCCGCGGCACGAGGCTGCCGCGGAGGTGGACGCTCGAAAGTGCCTGTCCTGAGGACAGAGGCGGACAGGAAGTCCAGGTAGTCCCGATGAACGGCGCAGGCGCACCGACCGAGTGGCGTGCCTCCCTGCGTGTCCAGGTGAGCGGTGGCTAGGCCGCGCCTCCTCCCGCACGCGGGATGGAGGAAGACGCGCGCCCTTTCGAAGCGCCTCCGTGATGCCCGCGACCGTCGCGCTGCTCCTTCCCCTTCGCCTCTCGCTGGCGCTGCCTCCGCGGGTGGTGCATCAGCAGTGCAGATGGAATGCCTTCCTCTGTCTCTTGGTCTGACACGCAGTAGGAGGACCCACCCTGGACCACAGCTCCTGGACTCTTTTGGGATCCAGGAGCTCTGCAAGGCGTGCGAAAAAGGAGGAAGAAAAGGGAGGAGGAAGAAGAGAGGAGGAAGAAGAGAGGAGGAAGAGTCTTTCCCGACCTTCGCGGCATCTTCCGCTTACTCCCTCCGTTTGGGAGTGGCGCGTCGCGTGGTAGTCACGATCGGGGGGTCTCGGAGATGCAGCATCCTCGAGGCTTGCATGCAAGCCCTAAGGCGGAGGTTGTCCTGTTCCCCTTCGCGACCACCTGCTCTCTGTTTCCCTAGGAGGCCGCCGTTTCCCCCACCGTGCTGCCCGACCTCCTACGGCCGCTGCATCCCGACCGAGTGGGGGGGGTGCAGCCCCGTCTTCCGGAATGGTGGCAACGGGCTACCATTCCAGGGGCGAACGTCGGCCGGGGATACGCAGCAACCTCCGCGTCCCGGACCAGACCCCCACGCGCGGTTCCGGGAATGGGGGAAGGGGGAGCGTTGAGTCGGCGCTGCCATGCGTCGGCGGCCTTGCCCTTCGAGAAGGTTCCTGCCCTACCGAGAGAGTCCCTGCCAAGCTTCGGGACCCATCCGAAGTGCAGCGAGGGCGCTCCCGCCTTTCGGTACCGGAGGGCCCTTCCGGCGGCACCCTACTCTCCCCCCCCCCCTTCCTGCACGGTCGCACCTCGACCGACCCGCGCTCGAGGCTGGTGAATTTGACCATTCTGACTTGGAACCCAATGCGGTCCCGAGGGGCGGCGCCTCTCTCTCAGGAGAAGGAGCAAAGAAAAAGGGCAGCCTCTCCCTGGGCGTCCGTGAGTCTCCCTTGACCCGCGTCTCTCGAGGAATTAGAGCCGGCAGGCGGATCACTTTATCGACAGGGAGCGGAGGGCGTTTGCGTTCACTCAGGGGCAGGGCGAATCCATGGAGAGAGAGAGAGAGAGAAGAGGGTGGGAAGGTTTCGATCCTGGAGAGAGTTTCCCGACCTGCTCCCTCGTGGCCTCCTCTCATTCCTTCGAGGTCGCTCTCCTCTGCTGGAAGCCTTCCCGGGACCGGGCGAATCTGTCTGAGCTCGTGCGGAACCAGGAGGCGCTGAGCCTGCCGCGTTTCGCCCCGTCGTCCTCATCCTCGTCCGGGGTTGCCGTCCTCTCCTCGGTCCTCCCTCCCCTCTCGAAGGGCGAAGCGACCCGCACCATCATGGGTCGAGGGCAGCTGACCGCGCATGGGCCGCGATTTTCTCTCTCTGTCTCAAATTTTGCTGCTGCTGCAACCGCATCGGTCGATGTCTCTTCCCGGAGAAGAGAGCACTCCGCTGCTGCATGGCCCGGAGGGATGCTGCGCTTTGTTCCCCCCTCCCCCTCCAATGCACTCCTTCGAAGGTCACCCGCGCACGCAAGGATCCATGCCATTGCGAGAGGTGCGCGAGTCCAGGTCGGTTGGCAACGGGTACCAAGCGCGTTCAGAGGGAGCGCTGGCACTCGCAGTGCCAGCTACCGGCTTGCACCGGCACTACCAGGCGCCAGCAGGAGGAACGCAGCCTCTCTGCACGAGAGGGCTGCCCTACGCCCAGTGTTTCGAAGAGCTGTCGGTAGATGACCCAAATCGCTCGTGGTGTGTTTTCTTTTTCTTTCTTTCTTGCTCGCAGATTGTCTAAAAGACCGGTCAGACTATTTGTGCGAGGAACCTGCTGACACAAGGGAAGGGAAAGAACGTTGGGAAAAGCAAACTTTCATGCTTTCCTGTCACTCGAAGTGTGTTTCCTTGGAGAAACGTGCATTTCCTTCGCCTAGATTTGAGCATCCATTACGTCCTCAGCTAATTAAAAAAAAATGCCGCATCGAATCGATACCTGGGGTCAAGATGATGGAATAGGGTGATACTTTGCACGTCACTGTATAAATAAGCTCACGCAAAAAAAGAGAAAGAGGCAGTGTTTCATACGGGTACATGCGAACTCACACATGCATAGCCGAGTACTTTTGCTTCCCGTCTTTTTCAAACAGGTGAATGCTATCGCGGAGACATCTAGCCACAAAGCGCCAAACGAGAAGCAGCACCTGTGTGGAGGAAGGGCGAGAGAATAGAAGGCCCGCTGCACGGCGGCGGGAGACGGCGTGTTCACAGCAGATAAACACCTCGTGTTTTGCTATCCAACCGTTCGTTCGTTGCGCTGGGACAGTGGGGTAAAGGGGGGAAGCAGACACGTGGAATCTGGAGAGCTATTGATCTTGTGAGCCAACCCAAACTTTGAAGAGATTAGCGCTGATGGGCGCCATGGTATGGAGAAAATCCTACAGTAATTAACATCGTTGCCAATCACAAAACGAATTTCGCAGTTTTACGTTTCGCCTTCCCTTCGTTCGACGAGCTCGCGGCAGCGCCTCTTCAAAGCAGGGAATCGGAGGGGAGGGGGGGGGGGGAAGAGGGGAAAACCATTCTTTCGGAGGAGGAGGTGCTTGAGCAAAGAACTTCGAGTGAAATCCCTGTGATTTAGTCGGTGTTGTTTATCCCTCTGCCCTATCAAAGGATTTGCACGCACCCAATGGGAAGCGAGGCTGGAGTCGGACGGAGGGGAAGGAGGGAAGAATTTTGCGGTGACGGATGACGAAAATTGCGCGCGGTGACGTAAGCCACGCGGAGACTCGACTGCCCCCTCCTCCTCCCCGTCCCCATCCCCTGCTCCAGAACTCTCTCTCCCAGAACACCTCTTTCGAGCGGTCACGAGCAGCAGGCGTCCGACTTGGGGGAGCACCGGACGGTCAAGTACTCCCCCCCCACCTTTGCCCCTTCCGCGACGCAGACTCCCCGCAGAGACGGCGGGCTGTCTGCCGGCCCGCGGAGACGAACACGAGCTCGGGCGCGCGCCTCCGGCGTTCCTCCGGAACGGTACTCCGAAGCAGCGCAGGAAAGCCGGGACTGATTTGGAGACCGGCGTCTCCATGACACCCCTCGGCGTTCCGGCGCGAGCGCCGGGAGGACTCGCGACTGTTCTCCCTCTCCTGGAAGTTGGGAGAGAGATGGGGTCCCCGCAGACGAGAGGGAGACGTCGCTGCTCGCCCCACGTTCTCTCTCCCTCCCTCCCTCTCCATCTCTCTCGCGCGCGGGTGCGCGCATCTCCATGGCGATCGCGACTCGGTCGGGACCGACCGCGGGGTGGAGGCGCTCGCAGTCTGAGGAAGTCGGGGAGCCCGGCACCCAGCAGCGGGGCAAGCAAGCGCCGGCCTCCGTGGTTTTGCGGGTTGGAATGGGGAGAGGGGGGTGGGGTGGAGTGGAGGGGTCGGGAGAGAGAGAGAGAGAGAGGGGGTGGAGAAGGTGGCATCTGGCGTGCGCGCCACTCTGGAGGCATCGCCGAGCCTCTGTCGGGGTGGTGGTCGGCCGATCTCTGCATCCCCTGCTGGCCCGCGTCACGTGGACCTCGTTGCGCGCGCGTGGTAGTTCGCACAGGCTCGGCTAGGTAGCACTCGAGTCGGAAAAGCGCAGCACATCGACTTGCTCGCGGGAAAGCGGCATCGAAGAGAAGGTGTGGCGTTCGAGGGCGGTGTTGCGGCAGCGTCCCTCCGCCATCTGTGGCGGCGGCACAGATTCCACGACGCGCGCCGCCAACCCCTCCGGCGTATCAACCCCAGCCCGCGGAGGCGGCTGAGGGCCTCAGCCTCTCCGGCGTGCCGTCCTCCGGGACGCTTCGAGGACCCGCTCACGCTGCTTCCGCTGTTCCTGGGTCGCTTTCCCCATTACCTCTCCCCTTCCCCTTACGGACGAAGCGTGAAAGGCAAACGGACTTCCCTCTTTCTGGATGCAGGGTGCAGAGCTGGTGAGGCGGAGGAGGTCGCTCCTGGTGGCTGGTCAGAGGCAGCAGAGGAGGAAGGGAGAGGACGGTGAGGGGGAGCCGGCGGATGCTCCACTTGGCGTCCAACAACTCCAGGCGCCAGACGAGGACTCCCATCCCTCCTCCACTCCCCAGCCTCCTTGCGTGGTGGACCCTGCCTCCCGCCTCGAAGCCACCCCCTCCGAAAACCCCGCGGGCCCACGCGCGACGCTTCCACCGGCCTCCCTGCCCCGCACGGGCGCCCTCGAGAATCCCTTTGGGAAGCGGGGCGGGAAGGGAGAGAGGTGACTTACGGGGAATCGAATCCGGAGGGGGACGGGGTTAAGAGATAGGCGGTTGGGAACTCCTCCCCAGTGCCTCTCCGTTCCTGACGGAGGGTTTCCCAACCACCAACAACCAACGGACTCTCGCAACCCTCTCCCCTTCCCCTTTCCTCGTTCCGCGCAAGGTTCCAGGAAGGGGAGGTAGAGGGGTCCGCAAAGGTCAATGGAGGGTTCCCGGTGCGATTCTGGCTGCGAACACGAGGTAGCCGAGTTAGAGCCGTAGCTATCGAAAATTCCTCCAAGCAGCCGCGCCGCCTTCCAGGAGGCTCAGGGAGGAGGAAACTCCCCTTGCTTTCGTGATGGCAACCCTGCAGACGGGCGAGCCACTCGGGTTTGATGGAACCGGCTGGTAAATAATTCGCTCTCCCGTCCCTTCCCAACCGGCGACAACGGGACGCCCGTAAAAGTTTTCCCCCTGGACGCGGAAAGCAGCAGGGATTTGCGGGTTTCCCGTTTCACTTTATCGAGCATACCTTATGTGCTTCCCGTTCACCGTCGCCCTCGCGCGGCGCCGTGAAGGACGCCCGCGGCTGCCTCATTTCCCGGGGCGAAGGCTGGGTCTATCCTCCGCCGGCGGGAGATCTCCGCGTGCGAGACCCTCCAACGCGGAGCGTCGTCTTTTCCAGCCGGCGCATCCCTGGGGGAAAGGGGGGGAGGGACGCGAAGCAGAACGCGCCCAGGAATGCGACAAGCACCATCGCTTCTCGGTCTTTTGGCTAAGACCAAAGTGTAGCACCATTCCGGAAGGAATTTGAATTTGCCTCGTTCTGCAAATCTCGCAGGACGCGACCATCTGGGAAACCGTTTCATCGGCGGAGGTGCCAGATCAACTAATTAATTAGCCGAAATTCCCTTTAATTGCATGAGATGACGGAAGCCCGTACGTTGTTGATCTCTGCCGCTGCTTACAATCACGGCCGCATGTTTCTTTTTTTTGTTGTTGTTGTTGTTTGAGGTGGCAACCCTGCAACTGTTCGGTTGTAGCGTGGGCGCAGCACCGGCAGCGACAGGGACGAGCGCGCGCGCCACTCCTTTCTCGTGAAAAAAATGGCATGATGACTTGCTGAATCCCGTGGCCGTTAAAACGGAAGGAAAGGACGACGGAGGGAATGAGGAAATGGACGTGCTTGCGTATTCGTACGCCGGCCTTCGCCACCGTTCGCTCATCGGTCGCCTGACCAGGTGTCGATTTCCGGAAATCACGGACGCAACTTCGTACTTTCGCGCGACTTCGTCGCGTCTTTCGCTCTCGTGGTGCCTCTGCGCCCCTACCGCCCCCTTCTCGGTCATCGAGTCGCCTGGTCTCAAGGAGCAGCCTTCGGGAAGCAAGCCCGTATCTCCTCCGTCAGGAGCATTTTCCCCTGTTCTTCTCCAGTCGGGAGAACCTGATTCCGAGGACACCAAGTGCTCGGCACGTGAGATCGGCCCGTGGGTGCTCCATCGCGTTGTCCTTCCCCTCCTCAAGGATTGCCTTTTGTCACGGAAGCTTCAGCGCATTTCAAGAATGCGAAAAGATATAGAGGTGAAACCTCGTTCCTTGCTTTACGCAAGTGCCGTAGAGAAACTCAGGGGAACCTGGGAAACCAATTTCCCGTGCTTCAGAAGAGTTTTCCTCCCCCCTTTTTATTTCATCCGAGTCTTCTGAGAGTCGACTCTGCGTCGACAGATGATGGGAATCGAAAAATCGAAGGAAGCTTCCGAACCCGCCGGCTCGCGGCCGAAGCCAGGTGTCTCCGCGGCGTAAACGCCGGTCGTCTCTCGAGGATGCACGAACGTTCTCCTCGTTTCTCCATCGGAGGTGTTGCCGGCCTTCTTCCGTGTGGATGAGAACGCGAAGTGGGTGCCCTGATTTTGGGTTCTCCACGCCTCGAGAATGGCAAATTCACCTCAAGGCAGCGATTCAAGGAGTCCGAATAATCCCTTTCAATTCATACTGTAATAGGATTAATGTAATAAGCGTATTGATGGAGAAACAATGCTCTAGCAGTGATGATAATGCAACAGCACTGTTGAAGCAACAAGGGATACCATAGACGTGATAGTGCAGGAGCAACAGTGACGGCCATGCTCTGTGGCACAAGCAGCACTGGAGGGGTCGCAGTGGCAACGCCGACGCGGACACAGCAATAAGCCTGCAGCGTCAGCGTCAGCTGCTCCTGCGCTCCTCTGCTGGAGCCGCTGCTGCTGCATCGATACGCTACAGCAACCTCATCGGCTGCCGATGGGTGGGGTCATCCGGATACAGGGGGAGAAAAGGTGGAACGCTTTCTTGCGGGGCAATCACTGACTGCTCATAGATCGGCACGAGTGGCTGGGAACCATTAGGGTCCTCCAAAGGAGGCTGCAGTACGCGGAGTAGAAGGGATCCGTTCCCCGCAAAGATCAGACCTTCCGAGATTCTGACGGACGCTACGTCTAACGTGGGGCACTTCTGGGCCTCATCCTCGGTCGAACCATGGGGTTTCCAAGTCTCTTAGTAGCTCAGCGCCGTAGGCGGAAGGACAGACGGAAGGTCCGGAGAGCAGGCGTTCGGGAGCGGAAGGTTTCGGAGACCCTTGCTGCCTCGAGAGCTACTTCCGACCAGGTATTCCGGGAAAGCCTCTTGTGGCTTCCCTTTTCCTCATTCCTTCGGATCCCGGAGGGCGCTGCCCCCCTTTCTCGAGGAGGATGCCGTCCTGGACTGGTTCGAGACTGCTCCCCGGAGAAAGAACGAACGAGGTGCTGCGACGCGCAGTGGGTAGGAGAGCTACTGCGTGCCTCTTCGAGCTCCAGCGCCTGCTCAGCCGTCTGCGAACCGTGTCCATCCTTCCACAGATGCACCCTGGCTACCGAACAACGCCTCCTCCTGGTGCCAGGGCGGTGGCATGGTCTCCGACTTTTTCTTCTGAAGCAGATCTCCCAGAAGACGGAGAAAGAGGAGGAGGAGGGCAGGGAGAACCGGAGCTCTCCCGGGTGGTTCAACGTGCTTAGGGGAAATTTGACCCTTCCAGAGGCGATCAGGGTCATCATCGAAGGCTCTCGGAGCGTTGCGACAGGCCAACGGATGCTCCCGTTCTTCTCGGCCGTTATTACCCACTGTCGAACTGCCACTAGCCAGGATCCAGCTCCGCCCTGTGCCCTGCAAGCGAATCCTCTCTCTTCCCGGTTCTGCTCCTGGTCTAGGAGAAGGGAAAGACGCGCTCTCCGAAGCTCCTTGCACTCGGTCGTCGTCAAGGGCAACGCCGGTTCGGATTCGACCCCTGCACACCTGCCTTCCTTGACAACAGCCGTGGCTCGACTCGCGCGAGTAGGCAGCGTCCGTGGCAACGGCTGCCAGGACAACCAGGAATGCTCACTCCTCGCGGTGATAGTTGACGTGATTCCGCGATCCGCCGCCTCGCGGTGGCGGCGGCGGCTGTTCCCCTCATCCTCGTCCACCTCCCTCCCCGCAGCGATCGTACCGGGAAACGCGCAGCCTGAGCGACAGGCGTCTGCCGCCCCGCGAGCATGCACGGGGGCGGTCGCTGCAGTTCCTCTCGCCAACGTGACGTCGCGGAAGTGGCATGCTGAATGAGACGTACCCTTTCCAAGCCCTTTCCAGGGCGGTTCACTAGTGGCAGTACCTCGCTAGGGGCGTTTGGCGCACCCGATGTCGCTTCTCCGCTCCGATTCTGGTCCTCATCCCACCCCGCTCTCCCGGCAGCGCGCGTGCCGGGCCGCATAACGACTCCTGGACGACGGAATACGGCGGCGCAGGGCGTTCCGGACGACCGGAACGCCCTGCACCGCAGCGTGCAGAGTTGTCCGGCGGGCGCCGGGCTGCCCGCCTGCGCCAAGCCGCCGGGGCGCATCCTCCGGACTGCCCTTCAGAGAGAGCAGCAGGAAGCGCTCCGGAAAGAGCCCCGGGCCGGTGCCTTGCTCGCCGGGACTTGCCCTCGTCCAGGGTTCCCAACGTGGCTTCTTTCGGATCCGGAGACTCCGGGAGACAGCGGTGGCACCAAGGGAAGGATCATTCGAGTGGAGATCCCTCAACCCCTGCTCGGGAGCGAATCATCCTTCGCTCAGCTGGACACCTCGGCGTGCTACAGGGAAAGGAAATTCCCTCCGGGCTAGAAAATTTTCGCGGTAGAGGTGGAGGAAGTCGTCCCTTTCCTTCCTTCCCCGTGCCCGTCCCCGCAGAGTACTCCTGATGGACTGTCCCTTTCCTCTTCCCGTTCCGTTTCCGGGTCCAGAAAGCCTCCCTCAAACCCCGAAGCGGTGACCTTTGGCTCACGGGAAGGAAGAGGCAGTGGCGGCGGCTCCGGTCGGTTCGCCCTTTGGCAGACGGGGCTGAGCAGGCCCTTGGCGGAGGCCGCATGGGGAAGCGCCGCCGCAGTGCTGGGAACGCCGAAGGTCTGTGGGAGTTGGAGACCACCTGCCTCTTACCCATCCCATCCCTGCGAGGATGTTGCTTGCCCATCCCATCCCTGTTGCTTCGGGAGGCGGCGGCAGCAGTCGGAGACGGAGGACCATCGTCCAGATGTCCTCCGGCAACGGTTGACCCGGCTGAAATGGTGCGCACTCCCTGTGGTGATTGCTGATGAGATCCGCTTCGCGGCTTGGCTGTTCCCCCGATTCGGTCACACTCCCTCGCCACAATGGTCGTCGCGCGCAGCCCCGGCGGCTGCGGTCCCGAGCTGTCTCCGAGTCTTCCCGAGGTGGTTGCTCCTGGAGCCCCCTTCGCGGCCGACCTGCTTCCCCCCTCTTTTCCCTCCCGGCTCGCTTCCGCTCGGACGATCCCGAGTGGTCCGCGCGGCCCCCCCGCCCGGTCGCATCGCCCCTCCTTCGAGGTCACCGGAAGCAGCGACGGAAGGGGGTGGGGGAGGCGGCTGGCGGCTGCTCCCGAGAGAGCAGGGGAGTGCGAGTGGAGTCCCCCAGGGGAATCCCTGGTCCTTTTCTCCGGATCGACGACGGGCGCGAAATCCCGGAAGCGAGCCTGCGGACCGGGCCCACCCGCCTTCGGGACCGTGGGAGGGGGCAGGAGCCGCCGGGCGGGTACTCTCCGCCTGTACCGGCAGTACCTGATCTCGGGTCAAGGCGGGCGGGTAGTTCTCCCACACCCGCGCACAGGAACGGACGCCGCCCGGCCGATGGACGACGAGGGCGGCTTCGACTTCCAGGTGCCCCCGCTGCCCCCGAGGTACCGCCTCCGCGACCTCATCCTGGGGGACTTCGCGCTCAGGGACGACGGGCAGAGGTAAGGACCACGCGCCCGGCGCACGCCCTTTCAAAGGGTCGGGGAAGACCGCTCCTCCTTGCCTGATTTCCCCCCCTTTGCTCTGCCTCTCTCCCTAGAGGGAAGGGCGCTCCCAGCAGAGCTGCTCTCCTGAGCGGTAGAGTTCGGGGGGTCCCGAGGTAGCCCCGTTCCTACCTCCGGGGGGCGAGGGGGACCTACCGGCTGCGAGGAGCGATCCTGGCTCTGTCTTGGTCGCCCCTGGTGGCAGAGCCGGTCCTGCTCGGACACCAGTCGTCGCGCGTGCCTTCTGCCCCCCCTGGGAGTGGCGCCCGCCTGTGGGGTCGCGCTGCCTGAGGCCTCCGGGCGCAGGCCGGCCTGTTACCTCTCCTCCGGAGAAAAGGTCACTTCCTAGGAGGGTGAGGTGGGGAGAGGAGGAGAATGCGAGGTGGGAAGGGCCGTGGGCTTCCCCTCCCCATCCCGCGGAACCTCGGCCCGCCAGTCACCTGACAGAGAACGGCCTCCTTCCGCGAGGGTGTGAAGTGGGAGGTCCCCAACAGGAGAGGGACCCTCCTGGGCCCTCGAAATGGGGCAGGATGAAGGGTCTCCGCAGGGAGGATGGGAGGGAGGGCTACCCTTCTTCGTTGGTTCTCCCCCTCCCTCCCTTTCTGATGGCACCGCCCGTTCCGAGTCCCGGCGCTGCTGCTCCCCCCTCCCCTTCAGGGCGGGTTCCCACGGCCAACGGGTGCAGAAGGGAAGAGCAGGTCGAGTTCATCGTCGAAGAAGGGAGGGTCACCTCCCTCCTGGTCGAAGGGTGCGCGTACCTCCGCCCCTACCAACGCCCCTTCCCCGGTCTGCTTGTGCGAACAGGCGGGGCGACGGCCTGCCGGGAAGAGAAGGGTAAGCGGGGAGAAGAGCGAGTGAGGACGGAAGGGTGGTAATGTGGGGTGAGCGAACGCGAGAGAAATCTCCCGGGAGGGCGGCAGTATCGACCTCAGCCGTCGCCGTGCCTCCCTCCGGCCTTGCTGATCTGTTTTCTGGAGGATCAATTTTTAATCCGCACGAAAATTTTTAGAAAGTGAAAGTGACCCTCTCCACACCCCCTTTTTCCTGCATTGTCGATGCGCTCCGCGTTGTCCAAATCTCAAGTGGCTCGCTAGCGGAAAGACCCGCGGGCCGCTGTAGGCTCGCGGGCGTGATCTTCCGCTTTTTCTTTTTTCCATTTTTCCCCCCTCGATTCCTCTTCCCCCTCCCCTCCCCTGCTCTTCCGGATTCCCGAGATCCACGGGGGACAAAGCTCGAGAGGGCAGGGACGCTTCGAAGCTGCTGCTGCTGCGGCGGCGGTAGGGTTTCCCCGCGATGCCGAACCCGCAACGCCTGTGGATCGCACAGTGCCAAGGGCGTGCTCTGCGCGGGACACGCCGCGCGTCAGGCGAGAGCGCGGCGGCCACCTTCGCTACCCCCCTACCCCTAAATCGGGAGAAGGGCTCCCCCGATTTCCTCTTCGCTACGGGTGATGCCTTCGTCGTGGAGTGTGGGGAGAGGATATTCATCTTCCGTGCGCTTCCCCACCGGATCCCTCCTCACAACCGCGTTCTTCCCTCGAGGCCGTCCTGCCTCCCGCGGACGTGGATTCTACTCTTCCTTCTCCATTACCCCCCCCCCCCCCTCGCACGGGGAAGGAGAAGAGGTGGGCTCGACTCGCACCCCGCTCCAGTGATCGGGCCCGAAGGCGCGCCCTGCCGGAGCTCCGGGAGACTCCGCTGCTCTCTTGGGAATGGATCCGAGCGCGGTCTTTGTCCGGCGTAATGCCTCCGAGAGCCGATCGGAGAGTTTCAAGAGGAAAGGAGGCGCCCCAAGGCGACTAGGAGGAGAAGGAATCAGGAAGAGCTTAAGGAAAAAGCGCCCAGCAAATCCAGTGCTTTCTCTTCCTCGCTGACCTTCCCGGCGGCGGGGGAATTCAGGGCGAAGGGTCCTGACAGAGAGTAGTAGCAAGGGAGGAGGTGGAGCGTTGGCGCTGGCCTTCACTCCTTTCCCTCGTCCACTCTCCTGCACTGACCCTCCCGCGATCTTCCCGTGGTCGCCACTTCCCAGAAGCCTCTTCCTCCCGTTGACAGAGACAGAGGGAGACCTTGGAACCTATCTCTCTCAGCGAGATCCGCAGGTTCCCTCTCCCCCTCCCTTACCGTAAACTCCCCCTCCTACCCTGCGCTCCTTCTTCCCGTTCTCCCTGGGGCGTTCCCAGGAGCTCCACGAGGAGGCTCGGAACCCTCTATTCCCCTTCCCCGCTTCTCGCGGCTCTGCGCCGCAGGAGGAGAATACGGGAAGGGATGCGTCCCATGACGGCGAGGCTGGGGGTATTGGGGTCTCCCTTTCCCCAGGGTGGAGTATCCTCCCCGGTAGAGACTGGGTGTGCTCTCTCTACCACGAGTGCAGGAGCACCAGAATCCCAAGTCGCTTCGCTCTTCTTTCCCCCCCCCCCCCTTCCTTCACACCCTGGCCCGTCTCCCTCGTTCCTCCTTCCCTCGCTCATCCTTTCCGCGACACCGGGAAGATATCGGTGGAGACAAGCGAGGAAGGTTCCCTCTTACCGCCGCATCGATCGCCACTGCCGCCTGCTCGCGTGGCGTGAGGAACCCCTGCCTCTCCTCAAAGAAGAGGTGGTCAAGAAGCCGGGACCAGGAGGGTACAGCACTTCCGGCGGGGGTGCACGGCGGGAGTTCAGGAGAGGGAGCGACAGGGGAAAGAATGTGGGATAGGGCGGTACAAGCAAGAGAAACGTAAGGAGCACTGGGGAGGAAAGCAACAGGAAAGGTTCTGTCCAAGGGTGCCTCAGGAACGCTACGCTCTCTCTCCTCTTCCTGCCTTCCCCTTCTTCCTCCTCCTCCTTTTCTTCATTCCTTCCTCTCTCCTTTCCTTTTCAGAAGTGTGCGCGTTTGGAAGCTCCTTTCTCCCTGAGGCACTCTCCTTGCGCTTCCGGAAACATGGAGGCGTGAACTGATCGTCCAGAAAAAATGTTATCTCCCTTGCTTCCCCCTCTTCCGGCCGTCGTTTTGTTGGGATGTGCCTTCTGAGGCATGCCACTGGAACTCCCAGGGGTCCCTTCGCAGGACGCGCAGCCTCGAGCAGACTGGGCGTGGGTTGATCGGACGGGAAGAAGGGAGGGAGGAAGAGATGGAAAGGACAGCCCTGAGTCTGGCGTCCTTTCCTGCTTACCGCCCGGTCGTGGGGCTCATGTCTCCATCTGGAACCCTGAAGTGGAGTCGTAAGGCACTTCTACATGGGTGCGTCTCGGCCCCCTCCCCTCTTGCTCCTGCACCATGGCACGTCCTTGCACCTACATTCTCCTCTTCCCCTCCCCCGAAATGCACATCCTGTGTGCATTTGCCGGCGCTTCATCCAAGAAGGTACGGCACGTCGTTCACGCGCGTCCACCTTCCCCTGCCTGCAGAGGCGAGGAAGGGGGCGAGGTGGGGACGCGAGCGCAGTTCCCTTCCTCCCGGCCGGCCGTTGAGGCCGCGAGCTCAGCAGTGTGCCGGTCGCGCACGCTCCGCCGAGAGGCTGCGCATGACAGAAAGAGCCCGGACGAGCGAGCGAGTCTTCCTCGATCTCCGCGCTCGTCACGGCGATGCCAGCCCGGTGGTGACGGTGCTATTTTATGCGCTCTCGCGCTCCGGCAGCCGGCGGCGAGAGGGTCGCGGAGGCCGAGGCCACTTTCCTTTGGGGTGAGAGCATTTTCTTCTATCTTTCCGAGGGTGAGGGCCAGGGAGCAGGAGGGAAGAGGGCAACTCTCCGTTCCCCTTCCGTCTCTCCCCATCACTCTCCCCCGAGCTTCCTCAAACGATGCGTGAGTCCTCCAAAACCTCCTCCCGAAGCCTGCCCCTTCCCCCGCTCTGGAGGATTCCCTCCTGCCCCACACCCTGCTCCCCACCCATCGTTCCCGCCTGCTTGTTGGAGGGTCCTCTCGGCATCTCCTCTCCTCCCCTCCATATAAGAGCAGGTCTCCTCTTGCTCGTTCTCCCAATCGAAGGGAGATATGCCGTCCAGGCGAATTCCCCTTCTCCCCCGCTCCCTGAGGGATCCGGTAACGCGGAGGACCGGACCAGACTCCAGGCGGGATTTTAGAGGGGATGAAGATCAGGTTCTTGCAGACGAAGGCAGGACTCTTTCTCCCCTTCAGGAGAGAACTGCAACCCTCCCATTCCCATCCTCTCCTCCCGGAGTCCCCCTGAGCATCTGGGATCTCTGCAATCGGAGGGAGAGGCGACGAGATCCTTCCTAGAGGGAAGAACGATTGGAACTCGAGGAGGAGAGGGATGCTGGGAGTGGCCAGGAAGGGAAAAGGGGGAGGCGTTTCTCCTCCACCCTTTCTCTCGAGGTCAAGGGAGGGAGGAGGAGGAGGAGAGACGGAGGAGGTAGCGCCCTCCAAGTGGAGCGCGCGCAAAGCTGGGGTCAAGACGGGAAACAGCCTGGTGGAACGCCTTTCCTCCCAACCCCCTACGTCCCATCTTTCCCTACCCATCCCTTTCCTCCTTTCCTTCTTCCTCCTCCTCCTTTCCCTTCCACCCTCTCTTCCTCATCCTCTACCCTTCCTCCCTTTTTCTTCCTCTTTCCCCTCCTTTCCTCCTTCTCCTCCCTTCCTCCCTTCTGATTTGCTTTCCTGTTTTTTAGATTGCGCATTTCTTGACCGCACAGTCGGGCGGCCCCGAGTCCCGGGAGCGCGCGCCCCCTCCGGAACAGATTCCCGCAAGCCCCTCCTGCGAGCATGTCCAACGTTTTTTTTTTCCGGGTGCACGCCATCCGCCGGGGAAGAGGCAAGAAGCGGCGGAGGGCCGGTGGCGATCTCAGCTCCTGCCCCGGGTCGATGTCCTTGAGTCCTTCCAGACCCTTCGAGAAGTCGGTGGGCTCGCTGACGGACAGCCTGGACGCGCTTTCCCAGCAGATTCCCAGGTTAATGGACTCTCTCATTTCGCTTCCTGATTTTCCCTCCCCTGCCATCCCGGAGCCCCCTTTCGAAGGGAGATCCTCCGCCCCGCCCCTGATGCTCTCCCCTCAGTCAGTCCGCGGAAGAGAGGTCGAAGGGGAGACGCCGGAGACGCTCCCCCTTCCTCTGCGGAGGTCCGGCTTCCCGCTCTTGGCCTCCCGCTGAAGGTCCCTCCACCCCGCCTCTCTTGCTGCTCCTGGAGTTCCCCTTTGGCGCTTCCCGCAGCGCACCTCCCTCTCGCCGGGGAAAAAAGGGGGCCTTCCCTGATCGCTCTTCCCCCTCGCGTGCCCGCAGCCGGAACCCAGACGGGTTCCTCTAGGAGAAGCAGAGGATCGGCTTTTACGAGCAGTCCCTCCCATTGCCATCGAAACGGCCTCCGTGGGCTCGCACATGCTTGCTTCGTGACCACGGATTCCCGCTGCTCACCTCTTCCTTGTCGCGTCCGCGACCTCGGATTTCTCCGCCGCCAGTGGGGGTTTACCAAAGCTCTCCCTCCTTATCCCGTCCGGGACCAACGCACCAGACCACCGAGTGGATGGGGACCTGCACCTTCATCCCGCCCCTCCTGACAGGGAGGGAGTCTTCCTGGAGACGGCAGCAGATCAACTCCACTCTCGAGTGTCCCGAGGCCGAATAGGACGCTGCGCCCCGTCTGTGCTCCAGCTGCCCCCAGGCCTCAGCTCGCATGGGACCCTTCCTGGCAGACTTCCTTGTCTTCCAGGGGAGTGGAGGAAGGCTGCCTCCGCCCCGCTCCACATCGCTCCCTGAGAAGGTCAAGGAGAGTCCAGGGGCCGCTTCTCCGCCTCCTCCCTTGCTGCTCTGCTCTGCTCTGGTCACGTGCACCTTCCGGGTCTCCAGCATTTTCCTGCAGGAGGATGCCGGCGGCTGGACTTCCCCCCGTGAAGGAAATTCCCACTTCCCATCCTGCCTTCCCCTCGGAAATCTCTGCCTAACTTCCTGCCTTCCCGGGAGAAGCTCCCCTGCTCCGGAAAAAGCCCCATCCTGTCCCTCCTTCCCCCTCCTCTCCCTTCGAAAGACGGGTCAGCATCGCCACAGCATGGTGGGGAATCCAAAGAGCTGCCTCGAGGGCATCGGACGAGGCCCCTGGAGCTCAGAGTGATTCCTGCCCGGCCTCCTCGCCCACCCTGTAGTCTGACTGCCGCTTCTCCTGGACCTCAGCGGACGCTCCGCCTTTGGGAAGGAGGGAGGGGCCGGAATCGGCAGATCCGAAGAGCGCCTGGCAGGAGTCGCTCTTTTTGTCTCTGCTGCAACGGAAGAGAAGCTGCGGACAGGGGCCAGGAGCCGCAGTCTCGGGGAGTGGAAGTCTCCGAGAAGCCCCGACATCCTCCAGGCGACTCTTCTTGGATCGCCCGCTCAGCCAGACAGCCTGCATCCGGAAGATTCCTGGAGGCGCCGGCTCCGTTCGCCGCAAGGGGTTCTTCCGGACCCGTCGGTGATCTGTCTTCGAGCAAGGTCTACCGACCCCGCGCTGGGGAGATAACCAGGCAAGGCACCTGCCCTCGAGGCGGCAGGGAGGGGCGCGTGCGAGGTCGGAGCTGGGCTTCTTAAGTTCCTGGGATTTTCTCCCCTCCCCGAGAGCCGCCATCGGAGATGGGAGGTAAGGGCTATGACCCCGTAGGTCCCGAACGTGGAGGTCCCGACCTCAACCCTTTGTCAGGAGAAGAGCGTTCATGGTCCAGAGGGGAGAGCCCTTCAGCAACTCTCGCTGGCGTCGCGCGCGCATCTCAGGCGCTGCCCCCTTCCCAATCCTCCTCCCTGCCTTTACGCAGCATTCATCTCCGTCCGCTGCTTGCCGGAGAGGGAGTAGCCCGGAAGCCGGCGGCTCCTCCGGGACTCTTTCGACGGAGCTCCTGGGACGCTCCTCCGCCGCTCCCGGTGGGCGGGGGGGAAAGGGGCGGGAATCCGACCGGGTGGGAAAGAAGGAGGAGCGCTCGTGGCTGGAGCTTCCAGGATGCTGTCAGAAGAGTCCGCGGCGTTTCCAGGGGACGCAGCGGCTGTTCGTTCCCCGTGTCTGCCTCCCCTCCCCCTCTTCGGCGAGGACGGACTAAGGGGGGGAGGAAGGGGGAGGGAAACTCACGGCTGCTGATGGCTCCTCTCTCCTCCCTCCTTCACCTTGACGGGGAGGGGACCACTCCTCCCCTCATGCTAGCAGCCTCCCGGACCGCGAAGACCCCGGGAGTCCACTTGCGGGACGTTAGCCGAGACGAAGCAGGAGCGGTTTTCATAGCAACTTCCAAGAATAGGGGAGGGGGGAGAAGTAGGGTGGGGAACAGAGGAAGCTCCTCTGGCTCTGGCACAGCCTCTGCCTCGCATGAGCCTCCGAGGTGGGGCGCGCTGGGAGCCGCCGCCTCCCCTGCCCGCGCCCCATGGCACCTTCCGAACTTCCCCTCCTCCCACACACCCTCACTCCTCTATTCCAAATCCTCCCCTTTCTGATTCCTGCTGGCTCACGGGTGCGTGCTCGAAGGGAGGGCCCTGACTTGCGGCGGGTCCGGGAACGTGGCCACGGGGAAATGCAGCGCGACGGGGACTTCCCGATCTTCCTGACCACCTGACCTTTTAAAACGCTCCAGAGGCCACCAGAGGAAGGGAAGAGGGTCAGTGGCCTACCCCGTGGAGCCAGGCTCTGACAGGAGATCCTGTGGGGGAGGAAGAGAGACATCCGGGATTGTGAAAACTCGAGTTATGACTGCTTGAAGCCCAGGGACCGCGACGATGTGACCCCCAGACTCCCCTCTGAAAGCCATAGCGCTCCCAGGGGTCCAGAGGCTGGAAGCTCCTCCGTTCCTTCTCTGCTACCCCGAAGCATCTCGGGGAGGGAAAGTTCGCCCATCCTATCTTCCCGTTCGTCTTCAGGAAAGGAAGCCTCCATGGGCGGGTGAATCGTCGCCTCCATCCCGGGGTGCTCACGGGCGCGGGAAATCTTCTCTCTCCCGCCCACCTGTCGCTCCCACCAGTCCAGAGCAGCCTGGAGACAGAGACCTACCTCGGATCTCTTAAAGGGACAAAAACGAGATGACGAAGGCGCCCTCCGGGAAGAGCGCTCTTTTCCCCATCGGGCGTCCAGAAAGACAGAAGTCCTAGAATGCCTCCAAGAAAGCGCCGCTCCCGATACTCCCTCTTCGGAGGGGAGTCGCCTTCTTGGGTCGCTGGAACCCACAGAGCATTCTCCAGGAGGAAGGTGGAAGGGGAGAAGAGAGAAAGAAGTAGGGGAGAGGCGTCTGCGCCCCCTCCCCACCGAGAGGCGTCTCGCGCGTGGGCGGGGGAGGAAGTCGGCGGTTCGATCGGTGGCGTGTCCCGTTCCTGGCTTCCTCCCGTCCGCCGTATCGTTCTGAGTACTCGGGAGCGCCGCTCCCTAGGGCTTTGGGGTTTCCCTCGGCCCGATGTTCCCAAAGAAGGGAGAAGGAAGGCGGGGGCTCATCCGGAGCGTTGGAAAGGGGAGGGAGGAAGGCGGCAGCGGAGAGGGTTGACGTTCCCTCCGGGGTTCTCTGGCAACCGTACCGCTTCGTTCCTCCTCCCCGCCTTCCTTCCTTGCTTCATCTGCGGCCGGTACCCGCGCGGGTTCGGTTAGCCGCGGCGCTCACGTCATTGGGAACTTTGCGACGGTGCCACCAAGCGTGCGTCCCGGTAATCCCCGGCGAAATCTCCTCCTAGCTTAATCGATTCTCTGGGACCATCTTTCTCCCCTAACCGCCGCGTCGGCCGCCGCCTATTTCCCTCCCTCCCCTCCTCCTATTCCCTCTCTTCCCGCGCCGGCTCCGCCTTCGACCGCAATTCGTGAGTCGAACCCGGATGAACGAGGATCGATTATTAATCACTTCCTCCATCTTACTGCTGACGTCACAGCCCGGCAACAGCACGTCTTCTCCTAGCAGGTCCCCTCGAGTGGAATGCGGTCTCCATGACTCGCCCGTGAGCCTTCCCTCGAGGCTCCGCGATCCTTGGAACCCGAATGTCTTCGGCGGGGAGAACGGTCCGGCCGCGGGGATCGCTTCCAATGGCCACCGCGCGCTCCCGGAATGCGCTGGACGCCGGTGAGGGGAGCATGAGAAGGCGCGCCGCCGAGCTCCAGGAGGAACGGGATGTCCTGGAGCTCTCCTCCGCTCCCTCCCGGATAAAGCAGGCGAGGAGGGGGGGAGGTGGCGGCTGCAGCAGCAGCAGCACGAGTTCCGCGCCGCCCGCACGCGAGCACGAGAGCACGCACGCACGCTCTGCGTGCCTGGGTCCGGGTGTTCTCTCCTTGGAGGAACGCGCTCCTAGGTTCCGTGCTCCGAGCCTCCTCCTCCTCCTGGATCGGGTCTTGCTCCCCCAGTTGCCACGAAACGAGTCGACTCCATCTCGGGCGCATCTCAGGAAGACGAGCTGGTTCGCTCCCGTCTCCGGAGTGGGGGGAGAGCGCCTCCGCGGGAGGGCTAAGAGGGAGGGGGAAGGAGGAGGAGGTGCGTCCTCGCCGACAGACGGCGTGCCACCGCCGCGCTCGGTTTGCGAGCCGCAGTGACGGCGGGAGTCAAGACGGGGAAGCAAGGGCGCCAACAGTCCTCGAAGACTGCTCTATTCAGAGGAGGGAGAGCCCGCGGGGCTGGGGGTAACGCGCGACCAGGAACAAAGGTGCATAATTCCCCCTCTCCCTGGGATGAACCAGCTGGTCGGACCTTCCCCGTCGCCCATCTTCTTCCCGCTCCTGCCCTTGACTTCCCAGCAAGAACCCTTCTGGTTGCTCACTTGGTAATTTCCGGGTTTCCTCTGGAGATGCCGCGGATAGGAGATCCCGAGGGGGACTGACTCGTGCGAGACGACCAGGGAGGTCGTGGGCTCTCCCTGTCTCGCTACGACCTTTGCCGACCCTGAAGCCTCCGGGATTCTTTCGCATAGGATTCGCCGCCTTGCCTTTGACCCTCCTTTCGCGCCCTCGGGCAATGTTTGCGTCCAGGACGCACGGCATGCTGCGTCCACTTCTTCTCCGCTCGTCTCGCCACCTCGCTCGCTCTCCCATCCTCCCTGACGCCCCCACGCGCCAGCAGTTCCCGGAGTGGGCGAGAATCTTCCCTTCTGGCCCCTCTGTGGCACGCGCATCGCCGATGTCTTCCCAGTGCGCCTGCGACAGACGCGGCAGCGGTAGGGAAGAGGGAACTCTTCCTGCCTGGAACGGTGGTTCGAGATGAGGATTGTGCACGCTGTTCCTCCTTTTCTCTTGTATTTCCTCCTCTTCATTTCATTCTCTCTCTTCCTTTCCTCTTCCTCCTTCTCCTCTTCTTTTCCCTCTCATCCCTTCCTCTATTTCCTCCTCTCTTCCCCCTTCCTTTTCCTCCTCCTCCTTTCTTCCTCCTCTTCCTTCTCCGTCCTTCCTTCCCCTTAGCCGATTTCCTCGGTCCGTGCTATCGGCAGTGTCATTGCAGCCAACCGGAAGCGGTCCGTCTCACAGGGCGAGAGGGAGTGGGGTGTCCTCTGTCCCTCCAGCCTCCTTTCTGAGGTCCGAAGGATTCCGGTCTGCCACTGTCCCGTTCCTCGTCCCCGCTACCTCTGGTACTCCCCGTTTCCGGTCCCCAGAACCGCTTGACGTGGACCCGTCCGTTCCTTCCTGCGCCCCGCAGTCGGCTCAGGAGTTCGCCGCAGCGGGCGCGAAGATTTCGCGTGTCGGGAGGAGGCGAACCCGTTAGTCCTCATTCCTGGACCCCGGCGCGCTCCGAAGGGCTCGCGCGGAGTGCGTGCGTCCTCCTCTCCGGAAGGCGACGTCCGCCCGCGTCGTTTCCGATCGTCGAGTCCCGGGGACGGGGGTTCTTCGGAGTCGGCGAAGGCGGGGGAGGATTGGTCACTCTGCACGTTCGGAAAGCATCCGAGCACGAGGAAGGCATCAAACTTGGCCGGAGGGGGGGGGGAGAGGAAGAAGGAGGAGGGCGAAGAAGAGGAACATCGCGTTCGCTTCCCCAGAGTTCCGCTCGCTTCCTACAGGCTGAGCTGCTGCCTTCCCCGTTGACCAATCGAGAGAAAGACGTAGAAAAACACCTACAAAAAGAAAGTGGGGCAGGGTGGGGTGGGAGAGGGGAGCGGAAAGCTCAGGCCGCGTCTATGGGTTGCAGCAGGGTGGGCGTTCCGTGGCGGGGGCGCACGCCAGCACCCCGCGCCACGCCGATGGCCTCGGCGACGGAGAGAGTGTGCGCGCGTGCCTTCTCCTCAGGGTCCACGGACAGAATCGAGAGAGGCCGGCGAACTGTGCCCTGCTTCCTGGGTGCTTGGGAAGCTGCAGATCTCTCCAGGAGCTGGCGCTCTCTCGCTCTTTATTGGGTTCGAGGGGACACCTCCTTCCGAAGATAGGCGCAGCATGGTCCTCCGCCTCTCTCTTCCTCTTCCTCCCGAAAGCCTTCTCCCGGCCTTCGGAAGGAAGGGGAAGAGCGAGGATCGGAGACCGCGTCCCAACATCTTTCGGCAGCCGGATTCTGCCCTTTTTTTTATTGTCTTTCTCTGAGCGTTGGTGTTGGAGCGCAGGCCGTGGGGCTGCAGCAGTGTCGCTCTTCTTTTCTTCAGCGCGATGACCCCGGCTACGGTGAGCTATCCTGAGGCAGGCGGTTCCCCGTCGCGGAACCCCATTTTTCCGGGGCCCACAGGATCGTCTCTTCTCAAAAATACCGCGGGTTTCCTGACCCACGCCGCTTACGCGGCGACGAAGGGGCTGAAGGATGCCGGATGCTGCGGAATAATCGACCGGGACCCTCAATCATCCCGTGGATGCTGCAGAGATCGAACGCACGTGCTTTCGCTCTGGTTCCTCCGGAGATGGATGCTGGATTCCTCCAGGGTGCCATTTCCTGAGCCGCAAGAAAGGCTCGAAAGGGATGGATCCGAGGAGAATATGATAATGGAGTGGGAGAGGAACAGAGGGAGAACGCCGGAATTCACAGCGCCCTGGTCTGAGGTTGCAGTGGGAGGAAAGGGGGAGAACGGAAAAGGGAGGATATTCGCTATTCCCTCTCCCCCTTTTTCTCGCCCCCACCCACCCCTCAAGAGGTCGGTAGACAGCCAATTCGCACCACGCCGTCAGACGGCCAATATTGACCTTTCTCCACAGCTGCTCGAGGTCAGTGACCATGAAGAGATTCCCCGACCGATTGGGGGCAGGATTGGACAGGTCGAACCTCTTCCAGGAGGTGCGCCGCTCTTCCGTCCCCTGCCCGGAGGGACGCCTCCCACCCGCGCAGGGAGCGACCCCGTTCGGAGACGCGCGCCCTCAAAGATTCCCAGGATCTCCCTCGGACTTGCCAGGGAGAGATCAGGGTCGTCATCGTGGCCCGTTTCAGCTCCACTAGGTTCGGGGGAGTAGGCTCCCCTCAACCTGCTCTTGAAGATTTCCGGGGTCGCCTCTCGAACTCGCCAAGGAGAGATCGGGGTCGTCGTTCTCGTCGTGGCCAGTCCGGCCTCCACTAGGCTTGGGGGATAGGGGAGTGGACTCCCCTCAACCCATGTGAAGCAACCCCCCAGGCACGTGCGACGCTGAGAGGGAGAACGCAGTGCGCACAAGGAGCAAGCCGTTCCCGTTTTTCGCTTTACCTTCCGGGAGCCACTCCCTCCCTTCTGTCACCCCTCCCCCTCCTCCGTCGGGCCAGTGAGACGGAGGTAACTCCAGAATGGGTGCGCGCGGGAGTCATCTGAAGGGAGCTGCAAGGACCATCTTGGCGCGGACCCGTGGCGACGACGACTCGTCCGTGCTCGCGTGCGAGGGACCTGCGAGAGCGGGCAGGAAGGGAGCCATGGCAGGAGGCTTCGCCCCTATCGTCACTTTCGTCACCTTCGAGCACCTGCCGTGGGGTGGATGCGACTCCGCTCCGGCTGCGGGCGCTGCTGCTCCCCGTGGTGGTCGCCACGAGCTGCCCGCGGCTTCTCCATTCCTCCCCGAGATCGCCGCCGCCGAGATGAAAGGGGATAGCGCGATGCCAGCTTCCGCCCCTTCTACCTCCCTCTCATCTGTCCCTCTCTTTTCTAGGGTGCGCGTGGAGTACTACGTCAACGAGAACACCCTGCGGGAACGCCTGAACCTGTACTTCATTAAGAACCAGAGATCCAGTAAGTATCCGGAGCCCCACCCCCCTGCCCAGCATTTGAAGGACGAGAGGGAGGAGATCGACCGTTCGGGAAGGGGTCGAGTCGGGTGGGTCGCACTCCTCATCCCACCCTCCCTTCCCTTCCGCCGCGATCGCGATCTCCTAGCCTTCCTGGGCGTTCGGCCTTTGACCTCCCCGAGGCGGTTCCCTGCTTCCTCCCTTCCTTCTTCACCCCGTCTCTGGGTCAGCATGGAGGAAGACGGTGAAGAAGAAGAAGACGACCTGGAGGGTCGTCGCCGCGGTTCGCTTGGCCTCAGGTTGCGCCCTCGCGCAGAGCCAGCTGGCATTTCCAGGAGCACTCGGGGCGGTTCGTTGCCCCACCTCCCTTTGACCCCTCCCCCTCCAGGCTCGGGCGAGGCGGGAGGGCGGGCGGGGCTCGCGGCGCCGCGTCCGTCCGCCTCGCCACTCTCGGACTGAGACGCCTTTCAGACTTGCTGCTCCTCAAGGAGCAGAAGTGTCCTGGGGTTCTGGGCCGCCATTTCTTTTCCCCCTCTTGCTTTTGCTTGCATGGCTTTCCAAGTGCCGGCGCTGGGGGCGGACAGCACTCCCGTTGGGAGCGGGGATCGTCGGCGACGGCGGGCAATTCGCTTGCTCGTTCCCCATTCCCGGCTGTCCTGCTCGAGGACGCCGACCCCACTCCAAAAGGAAGGGCCCGGAGAAGGCGCTTCCGCCCTGAAGAGGGTCCTTCTCTGTTTCTCAGAGGTTCCACGGATCCGCAGATAGCGTTCTCGTCCCGATCCCCCTGAACGGAGGAGTAGGGAGGAGCGGTGGTGTTTTTTCCAGCCCCTCCGGAGTTCGGCCCCCAAACGAGGAATGCGCGCCAGCTCAGCGACCCCTCCTCCTGGAAAAGCGGGAGACCCAGGGCATTTTGTGTCTTCCTTCTCCCTCCTCTTACTGATGCTTCCTGTCGTATCCCTCCAGGTCTGAGGATACGGATGTTCAACTTCCTGATCAAAATCCTCACCTGCCTCCTGTACATCTCCAGAGTGGGGTTCGACACCGAGCCGACCTTCGCCAGGTGGTAAGTGGTCGCCTCGGCGTGCACGCCCCCAGGGCATTCCGTCTTCCCAGCAACCACCCGGAGCAGGCAGAGCCGCTCCGGCCGCCTCCATTCTGGACTGGGGGCCGCCGCGACCTTCGGCCGGCGACGCTCGGAGGGGGGAGAGCGGATGCGGAAAGCGCAGGGTTTCCTGGAGGACCGTGAAAATTCATCGAGAATTCATCGCCTTTCCCGGAAGGGAAAGGCGATGAATTCTGCGGGAGCAGGAGAAAGAGTAGACAGCTGGAAAGGGGTTTTGCTTTCCTTACGCAGCGACTCTCTTGCCCTGCGGGGCGAGGCCATCCTGGATCCGCAATGCAAGATGGCGGCTGGGGCGGGTTCATTCCCTTCGGCTGCTCCTCCCCCTCTGCCCTTTTCCCATATCCTCGCGCTCCTTGGGGACAGGTTTCGACCTAGCAGGGAATCTGGCCGCTTGTCCGGTTTCCCTGCACCTGGAGCAGCGAGAGCAGCCTCCTGTGGGAGAACGCGCCCACTCCTCGGACCAGCCGGACGCTTCCACGGGAACACACCCTGCTTCCTTCTTCCCCCCTTCCTGGCCTCGCTGTAGCTCCAGGAAGGGAGGAAGGTGATGGACACTATTTTTCCCCCTCCTCCCTCTCAAGCCTCCTTCAACTCTTCCTGGGAAAAGATGCCTCTAGGTTGCTCTGGTGGTCGGCCACCGCCGACCTAGAGTCGCCGATGCCTCCACCAGTCATCACCATTCCCTCTCAACTGCTTCCCCATGGTCGAATCTTCAGTCCTTTCTTGTCGAATCCTCCAGCTTCCCATCCAGACTTGCCCCCGGACCAAAGTACCCTACCCTAACGGCCTCGATTTCTTCTCTCCCTGTCTTTTCGTTGTTGTTGCTGCTGCTGCTGCCACTGCTGTTTTGTTTGTTGTGTTCACCGGTCCAGACCGTCCCATCTTCCCTTCTCTCTCTCTCTCTCCGTTTCGAGAGAAACTCCCTTGTCCGGAAGTTGCGGCAGCGGGCCTGCTTGATTTGCACCCGATGACTCTCCAAGCGGAAATGCACGTGCGTTCTGCGGGTCTGCACTTCAGGACCTCAGAGAGATTGGGTGAAGGGGGAGGCGAGGAGGGAGATATGGGGGTGATGCACGCTGACTGTTGCCCCTGCAGCGCTCGGGCCTGGGAGACGCTCACGTGCGCGGGTGCAGAAAGGCAGCAGGAAGGAGAGTCTTGGAGCCTCTGGTCGCGAGGACAGGATTGGGAAGGACCTCTGCTAGTCGCGCGAACCCAATATAGCGACCTCCCTAGAGGGGTCATCCCTGTGTGGCGGCTCGCTGGCGACGAAGGGGTGTGGATGCACCCCTTCGCCTAGTATGCTCATATGCGCTTGCTTCTTCCGCGCTCCTTCGCTCCTTCCGTGCACGCTCCCTATCCCCTACCCTTCCAAGCGACCGCCTGGAGAAAATGAGTCTGACCATCCGGGAAAGGGAAGTCTCTGCGGAACAGGCGGTCCAACCCGGAGAAAGGCACAGGTGGCAGCAGCGGCGCGCTTCCCAACAAGGCGCTTCTGCCAGCGGCCTTCTCCCTTGGCCTGTTCTCCGTAGAAGATCGGACCGAATCCAGCGGTCGTGCGCTTGGTGGTCCAGGAAACAGGACTGTAACTGCCCAATCAGGACTGCCATCAGGTTCTCGGAGCGCCGGCTGCTCGAGGGGAGAACGTGCATCTTCACCCTTTTTGACCTCTTCCATACTCCTTGCTTTCCTCCTCTTCCTCTTTTCCTCCTCCTCTTCTTCTTCCTCCTCTTCCTTCTCCCCTTCCTCTTCTATTCCTCCCTCCCTTTTCCTCCTCCTCCCTCCTTCTCCTCTTCTTCCTTTTCCTTCTCTATTCCTTCTCCTCCTTTTCTTCTTTATCCCCGCTTCTACCTCCTCTCTTCGTTCTCTCCCTTTACCCCTCCATCCTCTCCCTTTTCTTCTTCTCCCTGTTTCTCTGGACGTAGAGAGCTCCACGCCTGGAGAGGCAGATCCACAAAAGCACAGCCTGGCCAGTGGCAATGGCTCGCGACAGCTCTGTCCGGGCAAGAATCCCCCCCGAGATGGCGCCTCTCAGTGCGGGATGTCCTTTCAGCGCTCCCGAGATGGGTCCCGGGGCATTCTGTGCGCTGCGCCGCGTCGGCGGGCGCTGCCGCCGTCGCCGGCAGTGCCTCCAAGGAATCGTGCATCGGCACGATTCCTTGGAGGCACATCCCACGATCTTGGTGGTGAACTCCGCTCTTGCAAGCTCCCTCCCTCTCCTGCTTCCCCCCCGGAAGGCTCAGGTCCTTTCGCCCCATTCGCCGGTTCTCGCCGCTCTCCACGCCGGTGGCGCCGCGAGCGACGAACTCATGGAACTCTTCCTCCCGGAGAGCTAGCGCTTGTGGTGAGAGAGGTTTCCATCGTTCCCGATCCTGCATCCCCGCTGCCGTCCCCGGATGCCTGGAGCGAGCTTTTCCCTGCCGGATCGCCCTCGCTCTCTTCCTCCCTCCCCAGGGAATCCGCGATCCGCCTCCGCAGCTCGCGCAGCCTTGATGTGCCAGACGGACCCGTCCAGCGACCGCCTGGTGCCGGGAAACGCCCCCGCGAAAGGGGAAGGGGACCGTCCTCCCCTTCCGCGAACGATTTCTAGGAGGCGTTCCAGTCCATCGCCTCCCGCGATCGTTCCGTGCCTTCCTACTGCCTGGGAGCGGCGTCATCTCTCTCACTGCCCTTTTCCTTTCCTCCTTCGGGCTCGTCAGCCCTCAAGAAGTGTCTCCTTGCCCTCGACTACGGCAGTCTCCACCTTTCCCGGGCACTGCCGGCGCAGGGGAAGACCTTGCCGATCGCGCTCGGGAGAGATTCCTTTCCCCGGGGTCCTATCGAGTCTTTGGAGGGGGAGAACACCCGTAAGAGGAGGCTCTCGGGGAAGTTGGGGTAAGGAGTTTTCCCCTCGAGCACGGGGGGTGGGAAGAGGAATCGGGAGCGCTAGCAGTGCACCGAATCCTAAAGGGCCTCAGAAACCTTGGGAACGGAGAGGGAAATCCTTCCTTCCCGGTCCGGGATCGGGGATCCCTAAACGGTTCTTGAGGTATCGCTCCTCTGGCACATCGCTTTTGGGAAGGCTTACCCGATCACGCCTTTGCGGAGTCGCTTTCTGGAACATTCCCGAGCATCTTTCTGATGCCACTGCCACCCGACACCCTCCAGACAATATTTCTGGGCATCTTGCAATGATTCTCCCCTCTCCCCCACCCTTCCCCTGCGCTTTTTTTCCCAAGGGTTCCGAACGCGTCTCGAGAAAAAGAAAGAGCCCGAATACAGCGGTGATGGATGGAGAGACTGTGACAGTAGGGAACTCGCTGCTTCCTTTCGAGTATCTTCCGACTTCCTCGGTCGGAGGGAAGGAAGGACTAGGAAAGCAGTCTTCACTCTTATCCCACTTCCCTTCTTGCAGCGCTCCCGCGGAACCCAGGAGGCTCTTTTCCCGCGTCCCGCAGCGCCTTTCCTCCACTCAGGGCGTTCTTTAGAAGCGACATGACTTGGCCTCCTCGTCGACGGCTCTCGGGGAACCCGGAAACGCGAGGAAGGTGGGGTGTCACCGAGGGGACAGTCGACCGGAGGTCGTCTGCTGCTCCTTAGAACCCTCATTTCCCCTCCTATCCCGCTCGCGTAATCTCGTGCCCACCTTCTGGGTTCTCAAGTTTGCAGTCGGGCTGCAGACCTCCCTCCTTCATGGGGCGCTCGCAGCTCTTCCACCTGAGGGAACGCCACCAGCCACAGTGGGGCCGGTGCTCAGATGAGGCGAGCCGAGACGGTCCATCGTGATTTTCCTCCTCCTTTGCTCTTCTTTTTCCTCTTCCTCGTTTTCCTCCTCTCTCCCTCCTCGCCATCCTTTCTTCCTCTTCGCCGTCGTCTTCTTCCTACTCTTCCTCCTCATCTCTTTCTCCTCGCTTCCTCATCGTCCTCGTCCTCTTCTCCCTCCTTCTCTCGTCCTCGTGCTCCCCCTCTTTCTTCCTTTTCCTCTTTCTCCTCATTTCTTCTTCTTCCTACTCCTCCTCCCCCTTCCTTTACCCTGGTTGCCTTGAAGCCGGGAGCGGAAGGGGATAAACCCGGAGAGCAGGCTCTCGTAACCGAAGTGAACACCCCGAAGGTGAGCAGCATCCAGCCGTCTACCTTCAGCGCGGAGGTGCTGAGGGGGAAAAGAAAGAAAGCGAACACGACGATCGCCCAGTAGGTTTCCACGTGCACATTCATGAACCTCGGGAAAGAAGAAATGGTGGCTTGAAAGACCTGGGGCCGCTGGTACCCACAGGGTCGCGCGCGTGACTTGGGAAGACCACCCTCGTGTCCAGGGTGACCACTGCTCTCTCGCGCTCGGGAGGCTGGCTCGCGGGCAGCAGCCAGCCTGGGGATCGATCCGAACGGCGAGAACTGGGAAAAGGAAGAGGAAAAAAAGCAAAAAAAAAAATGCAAGTTTTCCTCTCCCCTCCTCCTCTCCAACTCCCACATGCCCCATGCCCCTACTCCGACCTCCCGCTCTCGAAAAGGACTCCCTCCGTCACGAAAAGGTCCTCCGAGAGCATCAGCGCCGAGAAATGGCTGCTCCCAATGCCGCTCCCTTCCCTCGGAAGAGCGCCTGGAGCCGGGGGATGCTGTTGCCGGGAGAGCCTCGCGTGACGTACTCCGCTTTCCGCACTGCCGGTGAAGCGTCCGGGAAGAACGCGGCGAAGAGGCGCTCCTCTGGAGGCTCCCGATTAGCCGTCCGCCTGATTTCCTCCCCGTCCCCCTCCTCTCCTCCTCACTTGATTATCGCGCTCGCGCTCGGCACAGATTAGCCACCTGGCCCGCCTGTAGCCCGCTGCCATGGTGATCGATCCTCATTTTGTTAATCTTGTTTCAAGCAGGCGGCCGTGTTTCGCTTTCGCCATCTCCCCTTTCCTCCTCTCCTTCCCTCTCTTCTCCCTCTCCCCCTCCTCTCTCCCTTCCCCCTTCTCCCCTCCTCTCCTCCCAGTCACGGAGTCGATTCCCCTTTCCCCCTCGGAAAGAGAATTGAGCGGAGCGGGGAAGAGAGGAGAAGACAGCGTACGGAAACGCAGCCCACGACCCTTCCCGGGAGGAGAGGGACCTCTAGACATTGAGGTCGGAGTTGCGGTTTGACCCTCAAAGACCTAACCTGCCCCTCCCTCCTTCCTGCGCTGAGGATAGCCAAGTCAGCGCTGCTGCCTTCTTTCCCCGGTTCGGCATCCGGGCAAAGACGGGCGCGGAAGGGACGTCGGTCCCCTCTAGAAGACCCAGAAAAACGCCCGCAGCATCAGGGTGGACACCTCCTGCGGCACTTGCACGGAAAGCACGGCTCCGTGGGCGTGGTCCGGCCTTCAGGGATCTGTATGGGCGGGACGCCTTCCCTCCCCACCCTCCGTGACGCGCTCTCTCCGCTAGTGGATCAAGAAGGATCGGTGGATCCGCTTTTTCCGGGACCGACGATAGGCTCAGGACTTCGCGCATCCCGGTGCTGGCCGTGGACCGAAAAGGCTCCGCCGGTAACTCTGCAAACAGGGAGGAGAGTGGCCGCATGCCTTGCGCGCTTCTTTCCCGAGTAAAAAACAACCAGTCCTCCCCCCCCTCATGGAATTGGGGGTTCGCTCCTGATTTTCTGAAAAGCGGTTGCAGTTCTCTCCGATGGCGAATGTTCACCGCGTCCCGGACCTTACGTTTCGCAGATGAGGACGAGATTTTCCAGGGTGCCGCTGTGGGCGGGTCACCTCCGAGTGGACCTTTCCGCTTCTCCGACACCTCCCTGAGCGCGCGGAGGTAGCCTTCGAATGAAGGAAAAGGAAAGGAGGAGGAGGAAGAGAAAGAAAGGAGAAGTCTCTTCTTCGTCCTCTCCGAGGAGGCGCTCCAGTCCTTCCATGGGAGGTGCCAATTCGCGGCAGCCTGCTGACTCCTTAGCGACGGCTTCCATTACCACCGCTCTTGCGGAGCTCCTCGCTTGAGACGGGACAATCTACGATGCGCGGAAGGTGGCGCCCTTCGCTCATAACCCTTCAGGAAGTTGTGGGGTTCCGCATCTCTGCGACGGATGCCCTTCCTCCTTTCTTCCCCTCGCATCCGGAAGCACCAGAGCAAGGAAGCGCTTCCGGATTTCCGAGGGAACGCCAAGCAGCGGTCCGCCTTGTCCTCTTGGAGTTCCATCGTCGACCCAGATCTCGGGGTGCCACTCATTTCCAATCTCCTCCGGGTTCTCGATCTTCCCTTGTCTAGCTTTGTCTTCGCTCCCTCTGGTCCTTCGTTTCAAACCGCTCTCCTCCTCCTGAGGGAACGGCGCGTGGACGGAGAGGCCTGAGGTGCTTTCATCGGGAACGTCCGTCCTGTAAAACGCATATGGGCCCCGCAGGCGATCGCGTGGGGGTGGACAGGTAATAGGTGTGGATCGCATTCATGTGGGCTGCACGCCTTGCTCGTCTTCGGGCTGCCAAAGCGACGGTGGTTTGCACCTGCAGCGGGTCGCTCCCATCCAGTTCCACGCAACCTCACCTTGCTTACCGCTCTCTGACAGACGCCTGGCTCTTCCGGTGGTATGGAAACAGGTTGCCAGGACTGACAGGGGGCGTCACAGGGAATCTCGCATCCTCTGCCGATTTCCGTCCTGGTCCACGAAGGGGTCCGAAAGAGGGCAGAGAGAGTATCCTCTCTCCATTCGGCAGTGTGGGTGGAGGACGACAGGGTCGCCAGAGTTCCCTGCAGTCCGTTCACTCGAAACACCCCGATCTTTGCTGAGGTGCGGCGGGGCTTCATCCTGTGGACCTCAGCTCGTCAGGGCGACTCAGACGATGCACCTCCTCCTCGCAGTGTCAACGGGCTGCAGTGTGAAGCTGCCGTGATCTCGGAGTAGTGTGGCTGATGCGGATGGCCGTTTTCAGTGAAACTGAGACAAGCGCGCCGGACCCCGGAAGGGAAGAAGAAAAGAAGAGAAAGGGAGGAGGAGGAGGAAGGGAAGAGGACTGTCTCATCCCTTCCGTCGTCTCTTGGCACGGCGGGCGGCCCCGGGACGCCCGGTCGCCAGTGCCTCTGGCGAGTCTTGGTGTACCACGTGACCGTCGGGTTACGACCTCGATGTCCCATGGAGACGTAGCGTTTTCGAACGAGCTTACGACCGGGACTCCTGGCTCGATCTTGTATGGGGAAGGGGCGGCGGCGCCGCGCGCGCCAATCTTTGCGCTCGATCCCCCAGAGGGGGATCCGAGTTGCTGACCTCCGGGACTCCTCGTGGCTCGTTCGAGAGCCACAGCGCGCGCGCGCCCCTTTCCGTGCTCATTTGGGAAGCCGACCTCGTCGCGACGACGCGGGCGGGGCAAAGCAGGTCGGCCTCGTCGTATCTCCACGTCGGATGCCTTAGGTGCACGACTCTCTCTGCTTCCCACGGGTTTTACTCGCCCCCTGCTGTTCCCTCTCCTCCTGTCCGGACACTCGCGCGAACCGCTGGGTAGCACTAAGGAACCCCGGGAGTGCGACTGACTCTTGCAGGACGGGCTCGTTCGTATCGCCGCCTCGAGCGCCCGCGGCAGCCGAGGATGACCTCGCAGATCGGACCCAGTGGCAGGCAGGAATTCTCCCGGGGTTCATCTCTCCAGAGCGAGCGGCACCTAAAAAGCCGCGAGTCACCCTCCCTCTACCCTTCCCTTGCGGAGCTGCCTGCGGCTTTCCTGTCATCCTCTCGTTCTAGCTTCGGCTGCGAGGCGAAGAACATCACGCAGGTCCTCGCGTCTAATGAGAGGACAGCCAAAGAGTTCGCCGAGGATCCCTTCATACACTGGGATGCCATCTTGTGGGTGGACCGACCGATCGGACTGTGGATCCTCCAGCTGTTCCTGGCCGTCATTAGCTTGAGTGAAACTCTGCTGATGACGTTTCTAGGATACAAGGTAAGAGCGAAGAAGCTGCGGAGCTTGGGATAGATTCCCTCTGGACGTGCGAGGCGTGGGGGTGATGCGAGGTGCGGCACAGCCTCTGACCCTTCCCGTTGTCCTCTTTCGCGCCCACTGGAAATCCTCCCTCAGAGGAAAAAAATGAACGTTTCCGGGAGGAGACGCTGGATGGTGGGGGCAGAGTGGGACATCGGGTGGTCGTCTCGAGCACCTCCCACCAGCTTCTCGACCGGCTCCTTCAAGCGAGCCCCCCCACCTAAACCACCCATGTATCCCAGAGAATCGACGATCGCGCGCATCTCGTGAGAAACAATGTGGCCTATGGGATGCTCCACGCCAGCGTGTTCCCCATTCTTTGCTCCTCATCCCTCCTGGGATGAATGCATATGCACCCTCCCAGTAGGACGAACCCCATCAAGCTCCTAATCAGTTTGATTTCCCCAGCACAGCGCCATTACCCTAGCGCCATCACAGGACTCATTTTTTACAACCACGCCATATATCAATCCGTCCCCCGCGGGTTGCCATGCAACACCAGGCCGATCCTTACAGGTCACATCTCCCTGCTGAAAAATCGATGGGGAAGCGACCGGAAGCCTCGAAGGCACTCGGCTCTGATCTTTTGCTCCGCCCCTCTCCGGTCTCGACCCCCGAACTGCGCACGGGTCGCCGCCGGGGACCACGCATCCGCAGCTTGCGCTTCCCAGAAGCGGACTTTAGCCAATGGCGCGAGCGCGCTCCCACCCGAAGCGGGGGGTCTCCATCTCCTCGCTCCACGGGGACGGAGGGGAAAACAAACCCCCCCCCCCTCTCTCTCTCTCGTGTTTCCAGGGAAACATCTGGAACCAGCTGCTATCCTTCCACTTCATATTGGAGATGGTCAACACCATACCCTTCGCCATGACGGTGAGTGCGGGTCCTTCCGAGCCAGCTCCTCCGGTAACCGGAGGCGGCGCGGACGCCGGAAGACACGGCGGCAGGCAGAGGGGAGGGAGCGAACGGCTGATGAGGGAGCTCGGGAAGCGCGCGCTCCCCCCCCCCCCCGACTTCCTCCTCAGCGGTGACAGCGGACGACGCCCTGCGAGGGGAGCGGCGGGAACGAAGGGAACGCCTGGATGCTCCTCCTCGTCCCTCCCTCCTCCCTTCCTTCTACCCCTCCGGGAAGACGGCCCGCTTCATCCCTTTCATTTGTCGGCTTTCCCGCACTCTCTGACTCAAGGGCTCTCCTTCCCCTCCCTGCTTCGTCCGGCGAGGCTGCCTCCACCTTTTCGGGAATGCGGCCCTCTTGTCGATCCGCACCCGAGTCCCATTCCTGGACGGGGCCTGGGCGGCCGCGCGCCAGTGCACGTCATCCCTGAGGAAATTCAATTTCTCTCTCCTCTCGCTCTTGCCGCGAGATGGTTCCCGCAGCGTCTTCGGGGACGTCCCGTTTCCACGGGAACGGCTTGAGGAGGAGAGGAGACCGCGCCAAATGCTGGTTGTGGAGGAGGAAAGAGCGGCGTCCCGACCTGAGGCAAGACTCCCGTTGGAACCGGAAATCCGGTGGAAGAACTTCGAAAGGTCCCGTGGGATTTCTCCGCTTAAGGAGTGGAGTGGGGAGAAGCAGGGAGAACCCCATCCCCCCACGCCCACCCCCACGTCTGACGCTGCCTCCCTCAATTCACGGACCGGGCTCCCCGCGTCCCTACCACTTTTCGGAAGAGAAACGCTGCCTAGTTCCCGGACGGCCCTAAGGACGAAGTGGAGGAGGAAGGACGCCGAAAAGCAATGACATCTGGTCATAGCCGCGGTCGGTCGCCGACAAGCTCTCTGCTGCCGCGCAGGGTTTCACGCGTCTACCCCTAGGGTGATGGCCAGTGGTCAGGGAACGTCCGCCCGCTCACCGCTCTCGGCGGTTGCAGGGAGCGCACCCTCGGAGTCGACCGGGGTTCGGCATCGCCTCGACCGCATTGCCGCGGGCGCCGATCCACCCTGTGGTGGTCCACGGTGGATCACCGCCGCATCCCTGCGGCGCTGCCCGTCTCCCCGCTCAGCCGAGACGCCGGGTCCGGGAAAGGCAGATCCGCTCCGCACCCGGAGGCAGGAGGAGCGTCCGGCATCGCGCGAACCGCTCCTGGAACGACTCGGCCCAGCATCTCGGTTAGGCCGCGGGATTGCGAGGCTCCTCGGGAGGACGGGAAGGGAGTGCGGGCCACTGAGGCCGAGCACCTGCGCAGCTGCTGCGGCGCGCGGATCCGTCTTCCGGGGCGAAAGGCCTCTGCAGCTACCCTCCCTTGGAGGGAGGAGGCGGGGCAAAGACGCGGACAGCGACCGAGAGGGCATCGACCGACGTTTCTTTCCGCCCTGCTGCAGCGGTCCCTCTCCGGAAGCTCCCTGGTCACCGGTCAAAGCAGGACCTCCCTCAGGGAGGGACGCGCACCCCTCGCAGCGTCTTCCCGATCTGCTGCCCGCCTTCCGCGCGGGCGACGTGCCTCTTGGCAGGCCCGGAGCCGCCCCATCCCTCTCCCTCATGGCGCGAGTGCGACAGGCGGACCCTCCTGGAAAGGCGGGGCTGGGAGGCAGGATCCATCCCTTGCTGACCGCGGTGACTCCCTTCCTGACCCCTCGTAGGGTGCTGCTGGCCCCGGTGGGAGAGCGCCGGCGGGTCCCCTGCCTCCTCCCAGAGTTCCAGGAGGGCAGCACCCGAGGAAAAAGCCCTCCCGAGCTTGCGCCGGGACCGATCGGCTGCGTCCTTGAAGCCCTCCTGCAGAGCAGGGGCGGAGGAGAAGATCGTTGCGAGAGGAGGGAGGGAGGGAGGGGGGTGATCTCCCACCGATCGGCCTCTCAGGATCGCCGCGCGGTCGGGAGGACTGGAGACCCACGGCCCTCGGAAGCTTCGCAGACAAAGGGGAGATCCCTCGACCATTCCTTATCCCCAAGGTCGGGAGCCAGAGGAGAACCTCCTCTCAGTAGCAGGACGGGAATCTTTCACTCTCGCGACGAAGTCAGAAGTCGGCACGGGAGGTCGCCTTGGTCGCCGCAGGCGCCTGCAGAGACGGAGGTGGCCTCGAGTGCCGAGGTGCAGTGATGGCTTGCCTCCGGAAGCCACCTCTGCGCTCCCTCGCGAGGAACGAAGATGTCCCATCCGTTTTCTCGCACCGTGACCTTTCCCAGGTTTTCCGGAAGGCGGGGTGGAGCGGAGGAGGGCGGAGAGACACGATGCGGTTGCGACCCCTCTCTACTCTCCCTCCTCCTCCTCCGTGAGAGCCCCAAGAGCGAGCCCCGGTTCGTTTCGATAGCGACGTGGGGCGCCGCCGTCGAACGAGGGAGGGATTGACCGGTCAAGTGATCTTCCGACCTCGCCGAGTGAGACTTGCCGTCACGGCCGGCGGTTCGCCAGGACGATTTGCACATTTCTGCGTCCACCTTCGTGAGCTCTTCTTGGCGACCGGGTCGCGATGCAAAGAGCAGAGCAGGTGCGGGCTGGAGTGGCTGCTGACTTCGGTCGATCGGGTTGACTCCCCGAACGCGGAAAGGAGAGGCCTCGCATCCTGCAGCAGGCGTCGGAGGAGGCGACCTATTCAGGAGCGTGCCCTTCCGGTGACGTCATCGAAGCACCGTCGGCGCGACGGCTGGCCGGTAGCCGGACGATTCCCGCTGGACGGCGCCGCCGGCCGGGGAAGATTGCGTTCCCTGGCTGGCCGCTCCCTCCCAACTGCAGTCGGGGACAACCAGCCTCGTTCCTCACGACCGGGAATGGTCCCGCATTCCAGCCTCAGGGAACCGAGAGTTGGCAGAGAACGACGGGATGGATTCCGTAATCCATATACACTCAAGCTGACGCCGGCCACCCGCCTTCGGCAGCCGGAGTCCTCTTGGAAGGTGTCCCCCGAGTCAACACGGCTGTGGGATCTCGTGGGACCACCAGGAGGGAAAAGGAGAGGGGGAGGGAAGAATGAGGGGAGAAGGACGGAGACGGCGGAGATGGTCAGCTTGCGACTCGCACGCGACGACGGTGCCGGCAACCACATCTGCTTTCCCTCCCCCCCCCCCTCCCTTGCTTCCGCCCTTCCTAATGGAACAGTTCAACAGCTCAGTTTACGGGATGATTGTCCGCTATTCTCAGGCGGGGTTGGCACGAAGGAAGGAAGGGTAGCGGACGCGCCGCGGCAGCAAGACTGCGCTGGAGACTGGTTGAGCCCTCGTGGTGGTGGCGCTCTCCCCTCTGTCCACCCCATTTACCACCTCGTTACAGGTGCGAGCACCCTCGCCGTCATCGCCTTCTTGTTCCTCCTCGAATTGGCACGGTGCTTCTCTGTCCGCATTCTCCCTGTGACCCTCCCTTCCTCTTCCTCCTCCTCCTTCCTTCCGCCTCCCTCGGAGATCCTCGGCGTGTATGGAGGTGGGTCGCTCGCACTGCACTTGGCCCAGCCTTGTCGCGGGACCCCTGCGGACGGCCTTCCTTTACTCCTTCTTCCCGCCTCACCCACGCGTGTCTTCCCTTCCAGCTTCTCTGGTCTCCACTGAAGAACATGTTCGTGCCCGTGTTCCTCAACTGCTGGCTAGCCAAGCAGGCTCTGGACAACATGTTCGTAAGTAGCCTCGGGGGCGAACGCTCGAGTCTGGTGCCGCTGCCACTCCTCCACTCAGAACGACCTGCACCGAGCCATGCAGAGGTCGCAGTCCGCCTTGTCCCAGCAAATCATGAAGCTGTCCGTGACGCTCCTGTGCCTGGTGTTCACCAGGTAATGCAGGGGATGAGGAGGAGAGGCGCCCTCTTCCTGCCGAAGACCAACGAGCGAGGGAAAAAATACCGCCTCCCCATTGCGCTCGGAGGTCCTCGCCTGCGCAGCTCCTTCTCTTCCCCTTCCAGCCTCCCGGATGTGAGAAAATCTCCTCAGGCTCTGCTTCTCACCGAGAAACTGGCACCCTCTCCCCCTTACCCTCTCGTCTCTGTTCTTCTTTCTTCCGGTATTTTCCTCTCCCTGCTTCC
This sequence comes from Raillietiella orientalis, assembly GCA_036172245.1. Taxonomy (NCBI): domain Eukaryota; kingdom Metazoa; phylum Arthropoda; class Ichthyostraca; order Raillietiellida; family Raillietiellidae; genus Raillietiella; species Raillietiella orientalis. The sequence continues at coordinate 144,491 of JAYWIR010000003.1, read as the reverse complement.
TTCTTCTAGGTTTGGTTTCGTCTCTCCCTGGAAATCCCCTCCAGAAGAAGGAGGGGTTAGTATCCTTCTCGACCTCCTCCTCCGTTCCCTGCGCTGTCCCTTCTTCTCCCCCTTACTCTTCTCCCCCATTCCTGGCTCGCAGGGTCTTCTAGGAGCCGTGGCTGGGCGACAGAGGGCACTTTCATCCCTCCGAAAGGAAGACCCACCCGCCCGTGGGTGGGATTTCCTGCGTGCTTAACGCGTGTATCTTTTTCCTCTTTCTTCGTGGAAGTGCCTGCGGCATCCAGCACTTTCAAAGGGCAGGTCACAGGAAGCTGAACATGTTCCAGTCGACGTACTTCGTCATCGTGACCTTCTCCACCGTGGGCTATGGGGACTTCGTGCCCGACATCTGGCCGAGCCAACTGTATATCTTCATCATGATCTGCGTCGTGCTGACTGTCATGCCGACCCAGGTAGCTTCCTGCGAACTCACTGACCCCTCCCCCTCCGCGTTCCCTCAGTTTGAGCAGCTGGCGTATTCGTGGATGCAGAGACAGAAGCTGGGCGGGAGCTACTCTTCCCTGAGGGCGCACAACGAGAAGCACGTGGTGGTGTGCAGCACCGCCGTGCAGGCAGACACCATCATGGACTTCCTGAACGAGTTCTACGCTCACCCCCTGCTGCAGGTACGTCCCCGCGTCGGAAACACCTCACTCCTCCGCACCTTGGCGCTTCGGCGCTCGAAGGGGCTCTGGTCGTGGCAGCGGCTACCGGTTCTTGGCGTGCGTAGACTTCCAGGAACCCCCGGGGATGTCTTCTCTCTCGGGACTTCCGGAAGGGCTAAGCGCGATCGACGGCATCAACGAGGTCCACGGCAGCACGGTGGGGCTGGGAGGGGAGAGGGGATCTCACGGTCCCCTGCATCCTTTGCAGGAGGCAGAGGAGGCTCCTCTTGGTATACTGGCGGGTGGCAGCACCTCTCCGCGATCCGCAAGAACCGGATGCCGAAGAGAGATGTGGCTCCCCTGTCAAACCGTCCCCTCTCGGCGTCATTCCTGGCGCTGTGTGGCGCAGCACGGCGCTATGACGGGAGTAGCTGGCGAGTGGACACCCCACACTAAGAGGTTCCTCGAGCAGCTCTCAGAGTTGTCAACAGTGGGAAGGGGAGGAGAAGCGTTTTTTTCATAATGCCCTCAGGGCAACATGTGTCACCAGCAGACCGGGAGAGGGGGAGGGGGTGGCGCAGTTGGGACTGATTTTCCCCTTCGTCCGGTGGCGGCGGAGCGCCCGACACAACGTCAGCGGCATCGACTGCTGCCATCCTGGGGGGGAGGAGGAGGGACGAGTTCTTTCGAGATCACCGGGGGCGAATTCAAGGGACTCCGATGAGCCCTTAAGGTGGGACCTTGAAGAGTTAACCGCAGAGAACAAGTTCCTCTGGGAGGGGTCAAGGTTGTTGAGGTCCAGCCACCAAGAGGTTTTCCTGCTGCCCGAGGTCACGCAGGAAACCGCTCATCTCACGGGTAGGGAGGTGCCGTGGACCCCGCCGAAAGTGGAGGAATCACCACTTTGCTAAGGGCGAAAGAAGCGGTATGTCAGGTGGGTCGACCATCCCAGCTCGCCCCCATGAACCTCCTCCGCGGTCCTTCCGATGTTCTGGTGGCATTGCCGGCACTTCGTGACTTCACTCGCGGGACTCGTCATCGTGGCCCTCGGTTCTCACTGCCTCCTTCCACCAGGAGTGGTGTCCTTATGGTCGCAAGGGGTCCAGTGGTAAACTCTCATGGGAGTGGTCGCTTGCCCGCGTCGGCAGCCGCACGAAGCACCTAGCGTCACGGGTTCGAATCCCGCCTGGAAAAGCGCTGGCGCCAGAGAAATGGGGGTGCTTCGTCAAGGTGACTCTGGCTGGCCTACGTTACGGTGCGGTGCAGTTAGAAGCTGGCAATCTCCAGATTTCCCCTGTTGACTGGCCGGGATTCGGAAGTTGACCGTCCGGGGTCTTTCCAGGAATCGAGGAGCCCTTCTGGGTTGCCCTCTGGTTGGAAAAATGGAGCCGATCTATGGGGCTGGTTGATACCTTCCTCAGGGGTTTGACTCTCCAGAGTGCAAAAAGTGCGCTGCTCCCTTCGGGGTTCTCTTCAGAGGAGGAAGAAGCAGGGAGCGGTTCCCTTGCCAGGGGACCCTCCGGAGAAGAAACAAGCAGTGACCCGCTCCGGGATGCCCTTCCGAAGAGAACAAGGAAGAGGTTCCCTTCGAGGTTCTCTCCAGAGCCAACTAGGGAGAAGGTTTCCTCCTGAGCATAGGAGAAACGGACCCCTTTCTCTGGAACCTTCCTGGATTCATAGGGTGTTCCCTCAAGGGTCACTTGAAGAGCCACACGCACCTTGTGGTGGCGTGAAAGATGGTGGAAAAGAGCTTCGTGAGCCCCCCTCCTTCCCCCCTCCCCTTCCTATAGAGGCGAACGGTTTTTTAATAGGGGGCCAGGCGCCGGCGGCTGCGCGAAAGCAGGACTTCCAGTCCTTCGCACCCTGCCTCTTACCGCATGGGCGGACGTGCTGGGAGGCACCCGGCGGATTGTCCAATGCTTGGTCAACAAGGCTGATCTCTTGGAATGAAGTTGAATCTCCATGGACTCCGGCGTCGGGATGCCAAGGGCGGGCGAGTGGTGTTGGTGGGGTGGAAGGTGGCGAATCGCTCACCTTCAGACCACCTCCGGTCTCCGGACCTCGTAGCGATCGACCCGGCAGCGAGGAGCCAAGGCCAAGGGAGGCTCCTGCAAGAGCGCCCCAGCCGCGCCTGGGTCGGAGCAACGGCCTCCTCGGAACGATCGTGGGGTTACTCGTTCCTAGCCCTCCCGAGCGCTGGAGGAAAGCTGCCCTTCGGCCCTCCGGGAGCCGCTAGATCGCCTCCCGCGTGGCGCCGGGGGCGGCGCGCGGTCCTTCGGGAGATCTGCGATCGCTCGCGGGGTGCACGCTTGCGTGCGTGACTGCCGGGCATCCCGAAAGAGACGTCCTATTCCGTTCCCGAGGAACCCGCTGTTTTGTGCGTAACGGATCGCACGATCGCATGCTCCGAGACTCTGCTCCGCGGTTCTCATGGAAACGGTCGGGAGAAGACAAATTATAGACCTCAGAGCTGCTGGCTCCTGCAAGGGAATTTGGAGCGAGCGAGGAAACCTCCCTGCTACGTTCCCGGGAGCAGATTAGCAAATCAGGGCTAATCACGGGGTTGCTGAAAGAGCGGCGGCCCTCTTAGGTGCACGGGAAGGGGTGTGCGCGCGCGTTTCTATCTTTATTATTTTTTTCTTTCTTTGCAGGAGTACCGCCTCTCCCTCTTGCAAAAAAAAAAAAAGATAAAAACAATTCGGGGAATCTTTCAAGGGTTTTCCTGCAGGAAGTCGATTAATCCCACGATCCGTTGCCCAAGAGCCCTTCGCTCCCCGCGAGGCCGAGAAATCAGCGGTACACTCGTCCCTCTCCGACCCCTCAGCGATTCTCGGTTTCTTCAGGCTGGCCCACCCCGTTCCTGTGGATGGGCTGCTGGAGCTGTCAAACGAGAAATCCCCTCGTTCTCCGCGCTTCCTACCCCCCCCCCCCACATCCTTCTCCCTCGAAGATTCTCTGCGATCGATCCCGCTGGGAGAAGGGTGCGGTTGACCAGGAACGAATCCGGAGGAGGCGGTGGTGCCATTCCGGTCTGGAACAGTCTTGGGAGGAAAAGCCCTTCTCAGGAATCTGCAATCCTTCTCTCTCCTTCCCCCTTTCTCTCTTTCCTACGCTCATCTCGGAGCGTCCCAGCTTCCGGACCGCCCGGGTGCGTCCTTCCCTTCCGATTTGCGTACTCTTTGGACGATCACTGCATTCTTGCTTCGAGTTTCGGGCGCGCCCGCCGCCAGGGATGGTGTGGTTCCTGCCTCGACTGTATTGTGGCGGACGGGACGCGGTATTCGACATTCCACAGCACGGACTCGAAACCCATGACGCATCGTCCACCCCATTAACGGCGTCGAATCTTCTCCGGGTGGGATTTGAACCTCGCGCGGAGGTCACAGCCGCGCTGCCGCCAACGCGGGGGCATCTGTCCTCCTTCCCTCAAGACGTCGTGGCTGGCGTGCCTCTTCAGGTTGTACCCCTAGGCTTTCCGCGCCGAGATGCGCCTTCCTGATGCGCCGATATGGAATCCCGTGATGGTTGGCGAAGGAGAAAGAGGAAGAGGAGGAAAAATGGAAGAGAAAGGGGGGAAGAAGAAATAAGAAAGGAGAAGAAGGTGGAGGAAGATGAAGGGAGGAAGAAGAAGAGGTATTTCGTGTTTTCCTCCTAGGGACAGGGACAGCAAAGTCCTCAGTTTCTCCTCGAGCAAGGCTAGTGTATCTTGTAAAAGAGGCGACAGGAATCCCCTGCTTCCCCGGAAGACGGACGGAGACGCAGAAGGATTCTTGCAGGACGACATGAACCGTGCATACAGCAGGTCCACTGAGGTCCGCTGACGGACCACTCGCCCCGCATTCTTGCAGCCGAACCTCCCGAGGGGCGAATGCGATTCTCTTTGGGAGAAAAGCGATCCGTCAGGACAGTTTTTTTCTGCATTTTCCTGATGCAGATGGGGATCCAGGGAGGAGACCCCGGCAGCCTGCTTTACGGCACGAGGGATTCTTACCCTTTTTCTCTCCGCCTTTGTGGACTCTGCTTACTCCTCTTGGCGGGCGCCAAGAAACCTTCGACGCCTGGTCCACGGAGGACTTCAGGGAAACCGGAATTTCCTCCCGGACACGACGCATGCGCAGATGACGCCGCCGCAGAACCGTCCGGGTCAATCTCGCACGAGCCCTCTCTTAAGAAGCTTGGTGCCTCCCCCGACCCAAGCCGTGTCGGCAGGATCACCGCTTTTCGGGACCCGTCCGTTCCCAAAATCGGTCCGGAGAGGAAGGATCCATCGAGGGCGACTGCGGATTCTTCCATCACTGCGCAGTTTCCGATGCCTGAAGAAATTCCGTGCCATCTTTCGAGAGAAAACCACGGAGGTTTCCAAGGAAGGGGAATCGAGGATCCTGGGAGAGGCGAGGCAAAAAAAGGGAAATCTCTCTGGAAGGCAGAGGCTTCAGAGACCTCGCCGGTTGCAAAACATCTCGACCCCTTCGCTTCCCGGAGTCGCGCCTTCCCTTCAACCGACTCTCCGCCCTCGCGCCGCAGGCAGGGGTCCCGTGCTGGGTAAGGGATGGCATAGGGAAAGAAAGCTCTCTCTCCATAGCCACTTGGATGCGTTCGGAAGCTCGAAGGCCTCCCCTCCCCACGCCGAATCTGCAGAAAGTGGGGATTGGGATGACGCGCGTCCAGCAGGTGGTGGCTGAGCAAGGCGTCAGGGAGTCCTGCGACACCCTCTTTCCGGAAATACTCTAAGTGGACCAAGTAGGGGCTCTCGAGAGAGTGCACATCCTGCTGGATGGGGAAAGCAGGAAGAAGGAGCCCCTCTCCCTCGGGAGTTTTGGCGGCTTCGAGCGCGGCCGGGTCTGGGCGACGGGTGCCAACTCTGGTTCTTTGGCGCGCGTCGCCCGAGCACGCGGCCTTTTCGTGCTGCGAGGGAGGAGCGGGAGCTTCCCAGGGGAAGAAGCTCGCGGGGCAGAGGGATGGCTTCCCAATAACCGACATGCCTTCCCAGAGTCGCGGGAGCGCTCCGCATAACGGGAGTTTGATGGAACGGCGGCAAATCCGAGAAGGGAAGGAACGTCGATCGCGCCGTTTTATCCCCCATCCGTTCCCGGTCTCGCAGGAGTTCCTACACATGTCAGCACCTTCCCCCCTCATCTCCTGCAATCGGCAGCATTTTTTCTTTCTTTTTCCTTTTCTCGAAGGGGAGGGAAGGGATGAGAGGGAGTGGGGGGGGAGGGGTAAAAAGAGAGGGGAGATTTATCCCTCCTCCTCTATAATGGGAAAGAGGGAGAGGATCGGTGTTCGCTAAAACCCCACGTGGCCAGACCCCACGTGGATCTCCCGGAGCTTGTGGCTGCCTCCACCGGGGATGTTGGGATTCCTGGTGCGTCTCGGGGCAACCCGGGTTCGTCGCGCAGCCGGCCTCGATCACACCTTTCCACCACCTCCCCTTTTCGCCCCTTCTGCGGTGACGGGGACCGCAGAACCCCACCGTTCCGAGCTCGGGATCTTCCCACCGAGACCTCGTGCCCATGGGAACCTCGCTCCACTGCATGCAGCTCCTGCGCCTGCGCTGTAGAGGGACTCCCGCGTGCGCGCGGGATTCTGCCTCGGCACTCAGCAGCGGCCTCGCTTCCCGGTTGGCTGCGCACGTGGCCCGACTTCTGAAGACTCTTCTTTGCAGGATTTTTACGTTGTCCTTCTTTCCCCCATGGAGCTGGACGGCACCATGAGGATGATCTTGCAGATTCCCATCTGGGCCCAAAGAGTCATTTACATACAAGGTTCCTGCCTGAAGGACAGCGACCTGCAGAGGGCGAGGATGAACGAAGCTCAGGCGTGTTTCATCCTTGCCGCCCGGAACCACGCCGACAAGACGGCTGCGGTAAGTCCCGCCGCGGCCGCTGCCGGAAGCAGCCCACGATGGGAGGTGCTGTCCGTCCTCTGCCTTGCGAATTGTTCCTCGGTGTCTCTTTTCACCTCCTCCTCTTCTCTTTCTCTCTTCCTTTCTTCCTCTTTCTTCTCCTCCTCCTCCTTCCTTCCGATGCCGGAAACTCGAATCGGAGACCCCTCGTTCTCTCCTCTGCGGCTGAGTGTCATCTGGAAGATACCGAGCAAAGAGCGCTGCCTCTGAGGATGAAATCAAACAGACGGTTCGCCCTCAAGTCCCCAGTGAGCACGTCGCCCTACTCGCCTGCAGATGTGATAGGTTCACCCCTCCTTCCTTCTTTCTTTCTCCGGAAGAGATCGGGAAAGAAATCGGGGGGAGGTCGGAGGAGAGAAACTCACGGGAAACCAGGGCAGGTCCGAAGACTGCGGAGTAGCACGTGCGCAGTGGGAAGGGAGGAAGGAAAGCAAGGAAGAATGGTGAGGTGGGAGGGAAGAGCCGATCGGAAATCGAGAGTGACCCACCGGGAACGTTGCAGGTAGACGGAGCGTCTGGGATTTTCCTTTAGGCTGAAAAATTTTCGCGCGGGATGTTCCAGGAGCTTGAGGTGGAACCAGACGAGACACGGGGCCGGGTGGCCGTGGGAATTCCATTCACGAATCCATCTCAGGGACGCAGACTGAGGCTAGTGGGAATTCGGCGCGTCCCTTGGAGATGTCAAGCATCGCATGGCAACGCAGCTCTCAGAAACCATCCCTCTGGATTGTCCCGGGCAGGAGTTTCGGGCCCCGTGTTCCGCCCACGCAAGGACCACTCTCTCCTCCCACACCCTCTTGGACTGGCCAGGTGCCGGCGGGAGGTCTCACCACGGGAGCAGCATCCCTTCATCCAGGATGTACCTGGGTGAACCCTGGCACCTCCCCCCACCCCACACACTCAGGCAGCGCTACCGAGACGCGACCCACTGGGCACCCGACGCTTCGTGGCAGAGAGCGACCCAGTTCACAAGGGATTGGGGAACCCACGCCCTCCGTCTGGGGATTCCCTTCCACATTTTCCATGAGGAACGAGGGTATCCTTGCGGGAAGTGTCCAGAAGGGAGGGCGTAGGAACCAGAAGGGGAAAGGAAGGATCCGGGCAACAGTTTCCACGGGGGATGCTCCCTCGTGGGCGAAAGACGCGACCACCTTGATCCCTTTCTCCCTTTTCCCTTTCGAGGCGACCTCGCAGAGGGAGGCGAGAGAACGACTCCGGGAACGATGGAAAATCCCGGAAGTCCGGACGAATCGCGGTCTCTTCCGCATCCTGAAGAGGATCCCGGAAATCCAGGAGATAACTTCCGGAGATTTCTGGAGAATCGAAAATCCAGAGAATTCCAGGAAACCGTCGAAAACCAGGAAAAAAAAAAAAGCTTCAGGAAGGAAAAAAGAGGATTTCAAGGAATGCGAAATATGCGGGGAACGTCGGGGAGATGGGAAGAGTGCGAGAAATTCCAGAGATGCGAAGCTGCTCCGAAAACCAAGAAGGGACCGAGAGCCCCGCAAAAGTTCGAAATTTCCAGGAATTCCCTGGAGACTCCAGGGAACTAGAAGAGCGTTGTCTAGGAATTCGGGATGCGCGCTTGGGATCAAAGGGTGGAGCACCAGAGGACGTGGGGCCGGTCGGAGTAATTCAGAAGCACCGGGAGGAATTCGGGAAACTTCGGAGGGCCCGAGAAATTCCAGGAAATCGAAGAGGCTTCCGGGGGGTTCCAGATAGCCCAGAAAGGTCGAAAAGGCTTGCGCGGAAGACCACGGGGAAACTCCTCCATCCGAGAGCTCCCGGTATCGCGGGTGATCCCTGAAACTCCGAAAGCGTCTGGGAGGGACTCCCCGGGAGCTTGGGAAGAGCGCGGGACCGAAAGTCTCCTCCAGGGAACGTGAGCTCAGACGGCTCCGCCGCTGCTCTGAGCACCCTGCACCGCGAGGGGCCGCGCGCGCTCCGCTGACTGGTCCGGGCAACCCCTCTACCCCCTCTTCTCCTCCCCAGGCGGCGCTACCGCTATGCGGCCTGACCCGACTCTCCGTGGGGAAGAGCGACCCAGTGCGAGAGGGTCGTGTTGGCACGCAAGCAGCTGCGAGTCTCTTGGAGGTGCCTCTTGGGTAGAGGATCTCGGCCGAGTACGCGGGTCAGTGTTGGAGGTGCAGGCGACAGCAACGACCTCCCGGTAGCCCGCCGGCGGCCGCCTCTCTGCCTCTGCGCCCTGCGGAGTCCGGGCCTCATGCCCCTGGGCAGTGCGAGTGAAGGAGGAGAAAGGAAACACCGACCGGTTTCCCGTGGCAACCTGCCTGCGAGACGCGACGATCCTCCGCCGCTAGGAGAGGTGTCCTGAGATCTCGGTCCGGTTGCGAGGCCGCGGATGCGTGGCCGGAGTTGCCTCTGCCGCCGCCTTCCGGCGGGTCGCGTCCCTTAACTGCGAGCGAGCTGGCGGTCTGTCTCCACGCGATGGTCGCGCCTAGCGACTGACCCGGTTACCTCTCCTCTTCCTCTTCGCACCCACTGAGCTATCCCTGGCTTGGTGCCGGACCCCGCGAGAATCCGCCGGCGTGGCCACAGCCCGCGCCTGCGCACAGGAGGCGAGCGAGCGGGCTAGCGCGCCGCTTCCCGTGCCCGGGCCCTGCTCTCGAAGAACTCAGAACAACGTCGGCTGCTTTCCTCGCACAGGGGTTCAGGTGCCACAGGGAGCAGCGACTGCTGCTGCCACTCCCAACCTCGCCTCTCCCTTCCTCCACTCCGTGACGGCGCCCAGAACCCCCGAGGGTTCTGGTCGCTTGGCAACGCGCTCAACCTGCACTGAGGCGGCCACACCCTTTCGCGTCACCTTGGACCCAGAGACACGGACGCGCCATCGAAGCGCTCGGCGCGATCTCTCCCGCGCCAGCGCTGCCAGCCGTCTGCGCCGATCCGCTCCGAGGGATGGCCGGTTGCAGGAAAGGACGGCAGGCGTCCCTTTTTTTCCCCAGGGGTGCAGGGAACACTCTTCCCGCGTTTCCGCACACATCGAGTTAGGTGCCGGGAAAGCGTCGCGCGTCCTCGAGGGCGGCGGTTTCCCCATGGGGCTCATCGGCCCTCCTTTCTCCCGGAAAGGAAGTCAGCTGTCGCGTCCATGGGAAAGAAGCGCTCGGGAGGGGCGGCTTGAGGGTCGCGAGGGTACCACCGCTGGTGGTGGCATCCCTTCACCCTGGCGAAGTCCTGCCCTGGGCTGCAGCACTCCCCTTTGACGGCTGCAGACACCTGTAATAGAGCTGCCACTGCTACTGCTGCTTGCGAACCTGGTGTGTTTCCACGGGAACAGCGGGCCGCCGCCGAGCATTAGCTGTCACGCACCAGGCTGCGCTCCACCGCTTCCTGCAGGGACGGCCACGCTCGCCTCGCGCGGTTTGGGGCGAAGGCGCCCTCCCTGCTTGCAGAGGGTACTCGAAGCGCCCCCTTCTGTTGCAGGACGAGCACACCATCCTGCGGTCGTGGGCCGTGAAGGACTTCGCGCCCGCCGTGCCCCAGTACGTCCAGATCTTCCGGCCGGAGAACAAGCTGCACGTCAAGTTCGCTGAGCACGTGGTCTGCGAGGACGAGTTCAAGTACGCGCTGCTGGCGAACAACTGCCTGGTTCCTGGCGCCAGTAGCCTGGTCACACTACTCCTGCACACCTCCCGAGGACAGTAAGGGCGAAAGAGCGGCGCTCTCTCGGGCGCCGCCGCCGCAACGGACACCGTTCCCGGGTCGCAGGGAGGGCAACACCTCCAAGGAGGAATGGCAGAGGGTGTACGGCAAGTGCTCGGGCAACGAGATCTACCACATCCTGCTGGGGGAGTCCCGGTTCTTCGGGGAGTACGACGGGAAGAGCTTCACCTACGCCAGCTTCCACTCCCACAGAAAGTAAGTAGGGTCTTTCTGGGGCGCTTTCCCTTCCGGGGAGAGACCGGCCAAGCGCGACGCCCTTCTTCTTCGCCTTTCCTCCTCCCCGAAGACCTCCCTTGCCGCAGAGACCGTTCAATCTCCCGAAGGGGTAAAGAAGGAGAGGGGCGCGACGTGGCATCCGGGGTCTCCTCCGCCTCCGCGACCCGCTTGTTTGGGGAGCGACGATGATGCCGCCCGTGCGCGCCCTGCGGACGGAGGACGATCCGGGAAGGAGGAGGGGAAGAGAAGAGAAAGCGCGATGAGCCGGGGTGGGGCAGGGTGCTTCCAGGAGTGCACCGCGATGAGCCGGGGCCCGCTCCCTCCCTTGCCCCTTCTCTACGCAGGTACGGCGTGGCCCTGGTCGGGGTCCGGCCCATGGACCTCCCGGAGTACTACGAGAATACCATCCTGCTGAACCCGGGACCGCGGCACATCATGAAGAAGACCGATCTCTGCTTCTACCTGAGCATCACCAAGGAGGAGAACTCGGCCTTCGTCCTGACGGCGGACAGCGCCCTTGGGAGCAAGCCGGCACGTGCCCTGGGGGTTCACGCACTCCCTCTTCCCCTCCCTCCCTTCCTCCTTCCGCGCGGCAGGGAGGGAGGGAGGGAGGGAGGGAGGAAGAGAGGAGCAAGGGTGGGGACGCTTCGGGAAGAGCGCGCGTCTTCCTTCTCCCTCTTCCCTCAGGAGCAGCGGGGAGGCAGCGGTTTCTCGTCCTCGGAGTGCAAAGAGGACGGACACTCGCAGAGCGCCCAGCTGACCGTCCCGTCCAACAACAGCAGCGGGTCGCTGAGGAACTCGGGCCGTCGGCCCAGCATCCTCCCCGTGCCGGACAACGTCGGCTGCGCGGCGGAGCCAGCCGAGAGCGTGGCAGACGGCGGCGGTGGCGGCTGCTGCAAAGGACCGGAGGACGACGAGGAGGAGATCCCTTGGGTCAGCTCCAAGGAGAAAGTGGCGTGAGTGGGGTGCACTCCACCCTGGTCCCGGGGCTCGTCTAAATGTCCTTTCACGGAGTGCCCGTCGCCGCCGCCGCCGTGGCTCCCCCCCTTGAGGTGGGGGACAGCGACGCCGCGGGCGACGGCGATGGAGAGGACGCCTACCGCAGCCCGGCGTCGGCTCGCCTTTGTGGAGCGTGCGGGGAAAGGGCTACGCCCTGAGGCGACTGCGGAGAAGAGGAGGTCTGAGGAGGAGGGAGGGCGCCGCTTAGTCCCCGCGCGCGCCGTGCACACTGCCTCCTCGTGGGGGTGCCGGGGCCGCCGGGAAGGCGGTCCGGAACCCACCCAGGGGGTTGTCTGCTCGCAACGGACGCTCTTTCTCCTCCTCCTCCTCCCTTGGTGAGCTCCAAAGAGAAAATGGCGTGAGTGTGGCAAGCCCTCTCCCACCACCCTCCACCCCTCCGGGGCATCCGAACGGCAACGAACTAGCGCGCTCTTTTCCGGGTAGCATCATCAAGGGTTTCCCGCCCGTCGCCACCTACGTTGGCGTCAGTCCCACTCTCTGCTACCTGCTGAAAGATAAGAAACCTTTCTGCTGCCTGCAGCTGACCCAGGTGAGGAAGAGGGATGGAAGGCGGAGTGGGTGGGCACCCCTCTTCCTTCTCAACCATCCACGCCCCAGGGATGCGAGCACCGGTGCCACACGAGCATCAAGGATTACAACTGGCCTAACAAGGCCATCATCCTGGCCTCAGACAACGCGTCCAACGGGATCTACAACTTCATCGTTCCCCTGAGAGCCCACTTCCGCAACTGCAACTCCCTGAACCCCATCGTCCTCCTTCTGGAGAAGTGGCCCGACTCCACCTTCCTGGATTCCATCTGCTACTTCCCGTTCGTTTACTGGATGCTGGGATCGATCGATAAGTAATGCCTTTTCCTCCCCTTTTTTTCCTCCAGCCGCCTCGCGACCTTCTTGACCCCTCCCCCCATCCCCCCTTCAGCATCGACGACCTGCTCAAGGCGGGCATCCACCTGGCGGAGAACTTGGTCGTCGTCAACAAGGAGATGTCCAACTCCGTCGAAGAGGACTTTCTGGCGGACTGCAACACCATCGTGGCCGTGCAAACCGCGTTCAGGTGATGGGAACCGGGGGAGGATGCTTCTGCTTCGGGGGCGGGCAATGGGGCGGCGGTTCCAGAGAGCCACCCTCGAGAGCGCCCTAGGAAAGTGCAGCTCAACGCTTGGCGCGCTCGTCGTCCGAGACGCAGTCATAGAACGGAAGAGTGAGAGACCTTTTGCCCTCAGCGGGAGGCGGAAGTGGGGTGGAGGCGGATCTGGAAAGGGAAGGGAGCCGCACTCCCCTCTACGTCTGCAACACCAAAGTTCCTCCCGACGCCGTCGACAAGGTCACGGGAAGGACCGTTCCTCCCCTGGCTACCTTCGCTTCCCTCCCCCCTTCCAGGGGTGGGAAAGACTGGGTGGATGTCAATAGCCGGGTCGAGGGCAGTCTTTGACGGGGAGGACAGACGTTGGGGACGAGGGGGAAAGCCCTAAGGGACTCATAGACAGGGATCGGTCCATCTGCAGGAGGCACACGTCGTCTCATAGCCTCCGTGGCACCGAGGGATAACCTGAGCCGAGAAGACCTCGGGAGTTTTTTTCTGCCCGTCGTCTCCTTCCCCCCCCTTATCTCTCAGAACGCTCCACCAGATACAAGGATGGGTCTGGGGAGCGAGGAAGGAACCGTCCAGAAGAGGGAGAGGATCCCTCCTTCGCCAGCCGCGCTTCCCAAACACCCTCCAGCGCGCGGTTCCGCGTTACTCCGGGAGACCTCCGGCAAGCGGTTCCCGGAGCCGAAGCTCCTTGCTCCCGAAGCGGGTCTGTCAGCAAAACGCTGCATCTTGCCCACAGCGGGCCCTTCGCGTTGCTTCCAGCGACTCGGCCGCCTGGGGAGCCAGCTGCGGCGCACGCCGGCACCCCGCTTCCGCGGTTTCCCTGGCAACCCATCCGGATGTACCTATGGAGCTCCCCCTCTCAGCCTACGGGGCTGCGATAAGTGGAGGAATAAAAAGGGGTGGAGGGGAAGTAGCGAGAGGTGGGAAACAGGAAGGCGACCGCTTCCATCCCCTGAGGCAGGGAAGTCCATGCTCAGGAAGGCCGACATGCGGGCACCCTTCCTCGGCTCCGCCCCCCTCCAGGCTGAGGGCTGAGTGATTTCACCTCTCCTGGTCTCCCTTTCCAGGTTGTTCCCGAACGTGAGGATCATCACGGAGTTGTCCCAGTCGTCCAACATGCGGTTCATGCAGTTCAACCCGGACGACACCTACGCCCTGCACCTGTCGAAGATGGAGAAGGTCGGTCCGTCCCCCTGGAAACCACCCCCGCTGCGACCGGCGCGCGCGCGCTCCTCAAGGCAAGGGGAACGGAGAGAAGGGAGGTCGGGGATGGGATGGGGAGGTCGCAGGCAAGGCACTCTCCCCTTCATGCCCGCGCAATGACGGCCTGCGCGCCCGCGAGGGTGGAAGCGATTCCCCCTTCCCCGTCAACCGTCCCCGCCTCCTCTGTCCGCGCGCCTTTACAGACCCCTCCCCACTCCCTCTTCTTCCGCTTGCCTTCTCTCTCTCCGCTTCGTCCGCCTTTCCTGCAGGAACGGGGGACGGGGCATTTCTCCCTCCGTTCTTCACGTCGGTAGCTTCGGCCAGGAGGAAGGGGGATCTCACCGAAACGGTGGCGCGGCGGCCAAAACGGGGAAGATTGCGGGATTTTCAGCTTCCCTTGGGACCAAACTTCGTTTCTTTGATCTCTCTCTTCCTACGTTTCCTCCCCTTTCCTCTTAAATAGCCTGCGGGCGGGATGGACCCCTGGAACTTCCCCGCACTTGAAATCCCCTCTTCCTGCTGAGGAAGGAGTCCAGGAAAAAGGAAGGCATTTCCTCCTTCTCCTCCTCCTCCTCCTTTTTTGCCTCTTCCTCCTCTTTTCCCCCCTTCCGGTGCTCTGCACCCTCGCGTCCTCCAGGAATGCGCAGGAAGACGGCGGGAAGGAGTGCGGGGGCGCCTTATTCCTTTTCTCCTCCTTCCCTCCCCCCCTCCACACACCCTATTGGATCCCGGAACTCTCCCCCTCCTCCCTGCCCTCAGCGCGAGAAGGAGAGGGGCTCCCACATTTCCTACATGTTCCGGCTGCCGTTCGCTTCTGGAGCCGTCTTCAGCGCCAGCATGCTGGACACCCTCCTGTACCAAGCCTTCGTCAAGGAGTACCTCATCACCTTCGTGCGGCTGCTGCTGGGCGTGGACCAGGCCCCTGGATCGGGGTTCCTCACGTCGGTGAGTCCAGGAGGGTGAGTGGGGAATAGCGGGGAGGCCGCCGAGCGAGCGCCTCTCCGCGCCACCTGCCCACCCGTGGCTCTCTCTTCCTTCTTTTCCGAGAAGCACCGGGAAATCGCCTCCAGGGAATGGCGGGGAGGCGACTCTCCTCTTCAATCCTTCCTGTGCACCGCGCGCCATCCGAGGACGCCTGGGAGGAGGGAGGTCGCAGGGGGGGAGGGACAAGGAAACGAAAGAATCTGCTCTCCTCAGGATACCTCTCTCGCGGAAACGGAGGAGGAAGGACAGATGGGAAGGGGTCGGGAAGGGATCCCTCGGTTCCGTTCCTGAGACGCGTGGGGCTTCCTTTGAATGTCCTCGCAAGCCCAGAGGCTCCCTCTGCAACATGACCTTCCATCGCAGGAGGACTTCCAAAGGACAAGAACGGCTGAAGAGTCCTCCGGGAAGAGTCCCCCCTCCCCCTTCTTAAGGAATGAGGTCTGCAGAATGGGCGCTGCACCCACTGCTGGCCTCTCTCGGCGGAGCCAGGTAGTTCCCCCAAGAGCCCCTCAGCGCCCTCCCTTCTGGAAGCAAGCCGGGCCACAGCCTGACCGGAGACCCTCTTTCTGCCCGTCTTCCCGGTGCTCCTCTTCACGAGCCATCCTTCGCCTTGGGAGAGCCCCAGTGGAGCGTTGCCTCCCTCGTGCGCAAAGGATCCGCCCTTCAGCTGCTACTGCTGGCCGGGAGGAGATCGCTTGGCTCCCCCGCGCGCGTGCGAGGACCGGCTCACCCTCCTCTCCCTGCTCAGCTTCTTCGCTCAGCGGCTGCGGAACGTCTCCCGGTGGCCTTCCCCGCTTCCAGGCGCGGTTGCGTCCCTCCCAGCTTCCGGGTGCATCGACGAGAGCGCCCGTCCGCTCTCCTACGACCGGGGACTTTGCTGTGGGGAAGACCCCGCTCAGTCTCTCCGGAAGCGCAGGCCGTAGGGCGACCTGGCTGCTGAGCGGCAGCGGCTCTCTGCCATGGCCGAAGATGCCGCCGCGATCACGAGACGAGGGAGATCTCGTGGACTCCCAGTGCGTGTGGCCACCGCAGTTCACTCGGAGCTGTGGATCTCTGGCACGCGACGGAGGTGCGGGAAATTGTGCATGAGGAAAATGGCGGCGAAAGCGCTTTTTCCTTTTTTTGAAGGGAGGAGTGGAGCGGAAAGAGAGAGATGATGGCAAATTCGTTACTTCAAAGTTTGTCGCAAGCGGCTCTGAGAGCCGTTCTTCAATTATCATCTCCTCACGAAGGGTTCCCGCTGCCCGTTTTCCTCTTCCTGCTCTGAGACAGTCCCTGATTTTTCCCAGAAAATCCAAAACTACAGAAAAAAATTAGGGCTGAGGTTCCTGCACCGACGAGTCTTGTTCGCTCGCTAGGGTTTCGTGCTGGACTGCACGCTAGTAGCGGGATGAATTCTTCTGTTCGTGAAGGAAAAAAAAAAAACGGGACTCTTAAGGTCAGCAGATATTCCTGAAAAAAACCTTTTGTATCCCGGTCTGAATGTTTCCTGCTATTCTTTGCGGAACGATGGATCCTCCGGCAGAGATTCGCGCGCACCAATGCACCCCTCGACAGAGCACTATGCCGCAAAGCATTACAAAGCATTTCTGAATCTTTTTCATGAATTGCACCAAATGAAAAAAGAAAGCATTTCTGTTACCCTCTGTGCGGTTGCTTTGTTTTAGATGAAAATTTCCAAGGAGGAGATGTGGATCCGAACGTACGGTCGCTTGTACCAGAAACTGTGTTCTACCAGCTGCGAGATTCCCATCGGCATATACAGAACCCGCAACGTTAGGAGCAGCAGAGAAGTGAGCGAAAATGTTGAATGCTCAGTGAGTCTTTGCATTTTTCTCGCAGGACAACGATGAAGAAGTCGGATACCAGTATCACTTCGTCGTGTCCAAGACCAACTTCCAGAACCTTCTGGGGTGTTACAGGAAATCACACACTTCCCTGGTGGGGCTCCTTTGATTGCGCAAGGGAAGGGAATTCCGAAAGCGGTCCGTAGCCATGACGTTCCGAACAAGCGGAGCAAAGAGATCAGCATGGCGACCCGGTAGATGGCTGGCGGCGCGTTCCGCTGGACCGTGCGCGCTTGACTCGTCGTTGCACAAAGCACGAGAGCCGCCGCGGGTCGTAGCCATGGCGCGATGGTGTGCGCATTCGCTCTGGAAGACCACTCGCGTCCTTGATCGGCTGTTTCCTGAGAAGCGGGCCGAGAGCACGCCAGGAGCAGATAGACTGACGTCGGATAGGGAATCTCTTTGTCTCCTGATGAGCAGCGAACCGCTCGAAGAGAAGAGCGCTCCATGCTTTCTGCGTGTGCCTCCCTACCCCCGTGTTGCACGTGACTGATTCTGTGGTATCCCGGCATCTTCATCTCAAGCAACGCCTCCTCTCTGGTTAGCACCCGGAGCCTCCGTATCGTCGTCGGCAACCCTGTGTCCTGTGGCCGCTGAGCCGAGCAAGTCAGTCCTCCTGGACCAAGGGAGCTTCTTTGCGCGCATAGTCCGCAGACGCGTGGCAAGCCTGCGCGCATCTGCGATTTCGTTGCGCTTCCGTCCTCCTCCCCCGCGTCTCTCACTGAGCAGCGCGACCGTCCTGGGGACCAGCTCGCGAATTCCCCAGGATCGCGCCCTCCAGTCCATTCCATCTCCTCGCCGCAGCCGTCACCCATCTGATCCGAACCGCTCCGGCCGACGCGACTCGGACGCTGGCGGCCTGTTCCCCCCCCGCCCCCTCCTTCGCAGAGACTTGTGCTGAGCGCGCGCGCGCCTCAGCCCCACGCAGCGCGACGGCAGGGGTGGGTCCGGGGCTGCATGTAGCGTGCTCTGCTAAGGGATTCGCCCCCTCTGCAGGTCCCCTCGGGCTGCGGGAGCCGAGCTTCGCATATCCAACCAAACCCTCACCTCGCCTCCCACCTTGGAGTGCTCGCATAAGTTAAATGTAACCCGTTCTAAAGAGCTGAGCTCTCTTTTCTAATGTTTATCTGTTCACCGTGGGTGTCTTTGCTAGTATTCTGTCAACGTGCTGGACGAGTGCCAGGAGACGTACTCAGACATGGTGGAGAGGATCGAGATAGCGAACATGGTGAAGATGAGAATGCAGTACTTGAATCTCCCGCTGGAGGACTACGACAACGTCGCGGAGAAGCGGGCGAGGCTCAGCTACGTCCTGATCAATCCCAACTGTGATATGAAGCTCGAAGAAGGGGACATCATGTGAGCACCTCCGTCCCCCCGGGGAACGACCCCCTTCTCCCCCACTCCCCTTCCGCTTCCTCCCTTCCAGATACCTCATCCGTCCCAGCTCCTTCTCTGCGCAGAAGACATTCGAGAGGCACAGTAGCCGCCGGAGGTCGAACATGAGCGTCAACCTGGAGAGCAAGCGCTCCGCCTCCTTCAACAGATGCGTCGACGCGACCTCCTCCCCTGCGACGGCCCGGGACTCGAGGCCGAAGAAGATTCGAGGCATGTCCCGGTCCTCGTCCCTGATCGGAGGCAAAGCGGCCGAAAAGTCGGTGCTGACCATCCACAACTCCTTCGAGAAGCTGGGGAAGCAGGAAAACAGCAGTGTGACCTTGCCCGTTCCCCAGAAGGCATCCATAAACGTAAGGGTGACCCCTCCGGATACGTGCGAGCTGATGATAGGCTGACCCCCCCTCGACTGGGGGGAGCTCGCTGTGACGGCCCCGATGGGCCGGTAGCCACCCGCCTCCACCCAGAATCAGCCATTTTGTTTTTTCTGCTATTGCGGAGCGAACTTGATGAACCGAGACTGCAGAGACCGGCGATCGCCTTCTCAGGCCCCGTGGACCCCTGCGTTCGACACGGCGACGCGCCGCACGGAAAGGTCAAGGATCTCCGTCCCTAGCAATCCCACTTCTTCGTTGACTTCCCCTCTCCCATTCCGGCGCCTGCACGCTGGTGACCGGTCGCGCCCGGAAAGTTGCACCACGGAGGTCAGCACACGCCCTTCCTCCTGCTGCGCCAGAGAGAGGAGGAGGGGTACCAGGAAGAAAGATCCCAGAAAAAGCACATCTCCCCCCATTCCCCTTCCTCCCCTCCTCCGCTCCTCCCCCTAGGAGAAATTTCAGCTTCCAGTGCCAGGGGAAAGTGACAGCAGGAATAAAGAGTGTTCCTCATCTCCCTCCTCTTCATCGCGGGGCGCCCCCTTCAGACTCACGGAATCTTCGTTCCCGCTTCCCTTTCGGGTCGCGGAGGGAATCCAGGAGGAAGACGTTCTCTCGCTGCCCGGAGTCGCCCTCCGGGAACCTGGAAACTGCATCCCGCGGTGCAGCCGTTGGCGTCAGACTGCCATCGGGACCCTCGTGGAGAGTAGGTGCATCCCCCCCGGGGGAGATGGACCCAAGACCGTCCTCTCCTTCGTCCGCAGAGGGGGCCTTGCTTCTGCCCCTCCCTGAAGGAGAGGCAGAGAGCTCCGTGCTCAGCCAGCGTCTGCGTGGGAAGGGAAAGGGGGACGCCAGATCCAGGCCTGGAAACGCACCCCTCCTGGCACTTTCCTTCAGAGCGACAGGCGCAACCTCAGAGGATCGGAGGAGGCTGGAAGGCTTGCCAGCAGGGTTCCCTCTCTCCCTCTTCCTTTGGATGCTTCCGACCCGGAGGCGACCTCTCGTTTACCTCCTGCTCCTCCACCCGTCTTCCATCCACCCAGTTGCGAGTTGGGAGAGTTCCCGCAGCATCCGCGCCGGCGTTCACAAAGCCGAGCTCCGGGTCGCTGGCGCATGGAGTGCTGCAAATCCTAGAGCGGCGTGCGCTGCGCCGGACAGGAGCAGCCCGCAGCAGGGAAGGATGGCAGGGGATTCGCAGGAGGAAGCGAGCCCGATGAGACAGACGGGCTCCTGGGAAGACGCACAGATCGGGACTCTCTGGGAAACCCCTCCGACCCGAAGTCACGTTCCCCGCATCGAAGCCAGGGACGCTCACTTTCCCTCCTGTGCCGCGCCGCCCGGGGAGTGGCGAGATCGCACCAACCCTCAGGAAGAACACCCGTTTCCTTCCCCTCCTCCCCCTGAGGGCAGGAATACGCGCTTCACCGCAGCCGCACCCGCCGCGAGGGATAGGTCAAGCTCACCCGGGGGCGGCGCTCCCACCAGCCCATCGCCACGGAAGCTACGCCGCTGTGACAACGGCGGACGTTTCCGCTCTGAGGGCTCATGAGCTCCCGGGCTCCTCCCTTCCTCCTTCTCCTCTTTCCTTCATCCCTCCGCAATCCCAGCAGCCGATCCAATCATCTGGAGCTCGGGAAAGCGACCTCTGGGTTTCTCTCTCTCCGGCAGCGCTCTATCTTTTTCCGCGGCGCGTTGCGAGCTCTCGTAACGGGCGGGAAACTGAGCTGCCGTGCCCCTCCCCGGGAAGATACTGCAGCAGCAGAGTCCTCTGGGGGCTGCACTCGGTGCCATGGACACGGTCGCTCTGGGTATGCGGTGAGGAGCGTCGCCACGTCCCGGGCTCCCGCTGGGCAGAAAGTTGAATGGTGGTGCGAGTGGACTGCGTCTTTGTGTAGCGGCCAACGATGACACGAGGCTCCCTAGGTACTTCCCCCACCCTATCCCCCGAGAACACAGAGGGAAGGAATGGAGGCGAGGAGGAGGGAGAGGACCCCTTTCCTCCTCTGGGAAGATTTCCAACTTCCCATCGCAGGGATGATCAGGAAAAGGCTGCACGGAGAGCTGCTGAAAGGAAGGGAGGGGAGATACAGAGTGCTGCCTTGGAAACAGGAAAGGATAAGGGAGAAGAAAGGGACGAGGAGACCTCTCCATGGCACCCAGTGTGGCACCCCGGAGCGGAACGAGCAGCAGTCTCTCTTGGAAGGGGCGCTGCTGCGGGGGAGGGAGGGAGATGCTCTCTCCCCTCGAGGGGAGGAGGCGCCGACTTCCCTGGAAAGTTCGCAGGTCTCGTGCCCTCTATCTCTTCCTTCAGGCCCATCCGAGTCCTCCGAGAGGGAAGGGGTAATTTCTGGGACTTCTGGGGAAGGTCTCCATGGCGACGAGGTTGGGATTCTTCCAGAAAACCCCTGCTGGACACCGCAACCTCCCTTCCTTCCTTTGCCACGTCCTCTGGAAGTCGTGATGCAGGACATGGTGAAGTCTTCGATCCTTGCCTCCACACCCCTCGCCGCAGCGCTGCCTTTTCTCAGGGCAAGAAGCAACAGTAGCCATTTAGTTGAGGGGAAGGAAAGGGATCACATTTCGTGGTGGATGAGACCTCTGCATCCGTTGAAGGATGCCGGCGAGATCCTCCTTCTCCCTTTCCAGGAGGGACCACCTCAAAGCTATCTGCAGGAAGCGGATGGCGTGCAGGGCAGCCACCCCGTCTCCCCGGCCTCTCTCGGCGTCGCACTTCGCCGCGACGCCATCGCGCACGCAGCACAGCGCTGCGATTGCGGGTGCGGTCGTTATGCCGTCCCTCACGAAGAGGAGCCTCAAAGAGTCTCTGGGATCGCCCACGGGGTAGGAAAGCGACGCAGAGAAACGTTCTCACAAGTTCTGGAGGGCGACACACTGCACTATGTGGTGGGGAAATGTCTCCTCTCCACAGCTGGCACACACTTCGGCGATGCGCTTCCGCTCGTCCAGTGGTGGTCTCCCTTGCAATGCACGGGAGACCGCAGTGCAGTGTCAGCAGCGCCGATTGCTGCCACTTGAGGGGAAGCAACTTTCTATCTATAAACACGAGGGGCACCTCCAACTCTTCGGGCCGAATGGAGAAGAGTTCGCTCCAACGTTCCAGTCCTTTGGAGGCGGTTCTTGTTGTTGCCGCGTCAGACAGCTCACGCAATGTCCAGCCACCGATAGGCTTCCTGAGGACCGAGATCTCGCAGGAAATCTCCCATTTCGCCGGTAGGCAGGTGCCATGTATCTCGATAGCGGAGGACACCGCTGCAGCAAAAGGAGTGGCTGGTGGGTAGGCCAACATGGTCAGCTCACTTCCCACCGCCTCCAGTGTTTTTCCGCTGTTCTGAAATTCTCGGCAGCGGGTAAATTCCGGCGGGGCCCGAGTGAGCTGGGCGCACGTCCTCATTTCCTCCTGCCTCCAGGCCAGAGTATTTGCAGGGTGGTAGCAAATCCTCGTGTTCGCTCTCACCAGAGCAGTGACGAACCGGTGGGGAAAACCTCAATATGGGAGCCGGCGGTGGTGGCGCGCAAACAGGGTTGCGAGTCCTTCGCCACCAACAGCCATCCGGGAGAGCAAACGTGCAGGGCTCACCAATGGGTGGCCCAGTTCTGTGCCACGAAGGCCAGCCAGTCTTCGAAAGTTCAACTGAACTTCCATGCGCTCCAACATCAGGAGTCCAAGTCCTCCGTAGCGACCAGGAGCACACAAGTCTTTTAATCGGACTCGAGACCTCCCAATGCCCCAGAGGGCTTTTCGAAGGACGTCCTCCATCTGTTTTACCACATCGGGGGGAGCGGTGCTGTGATCTCAACCGTGGGTTGCATCCGTAGCTTCGTCACGGCCCGACTGGTGCTCGAGACCACACGCAGCGATGGGACGTCACCAGGATGGCAGCCACCTACATCAGGACGGCTGCGAGGTGGCCTCACCTGGAGGAAGAGGAAGCCAAGGAGATCACCGGCATCCAACGCCGGTTGATGGACGGTTTGGAACGACGGACTCGGTGATCCTCGTCGTCCTCCTCCCCTTATTGATTTATTTTTTCTTTTCTCATATTCCTTACTCCCATTTCGCACCGTAACTCTCTTGGTGCTTTTCGTTTTGATTCCGGTGCACGAGGAACGGTGCCAAAGATTCCTGTTTTTCCCACCCATTTTGTTTTGTTTTTTTGTTTTGTTTTGTTTTGTTTTTGTGTTATTCCCTTGTCTCTCTCCCGTTCCGGACTCTCTGTTGTCCTGGCATGCGTGCCGGTGGACCCTCCTCTGTGTTTCCTGCAGTCGGCGGTTGGGAACCAGCATGTTATCTGCCGAATGCGCTGCCGAATGCGCCCTCAACGGTACCCGGAAAATCCCGAGAGGTCATCCTCCTCCAGCTGCCCGAAAGGGCCCTGGGGGGCCGAAGCTCCTGCGGGGACCCCCGGAGGCCATCCTCTTGAGAAAGCAGGACGACAGGGGAGGAGGGGATCATGGAGTGAGCGAGGGCACCAGAGCTCCCGGCGTGATGCAGATCGCATCCGGGGTGCCCGAGGAGACCCAGCGGACGCGCTGCTCCCCCCCCCGTCCTCGCGGGAAGGAGCTGCGACGAACCAGTCGCCGGGAACGACGCGGCCCTTGGAAAGGAAGGAAGGGAATCGAGGGGCACCGCCAGGCGGGCTGCGCCCGCGGGGATGCAGGGCCTCCCGTCCGCCTCCCCTTTTCCGCCCGACGCCGCCGGGGAGCAGCGGGATATCAGCGCGCGCCTCAGCGAGAAGGTCCTTCCCTCCCTTCCTCGATCCCTTCCCCACGAAACAAGGAAGAGCGTGCGGGCACCCTGGGAGCTTCGGAGGCAGCGAGGGAGCGGGAGATCGAATTACGAAGAGGGTTGCCTCGACGACGGCGGCTCTTTCCGCTGGAAGGAAAGGTCCAGCGCTCTTCCAGGCAGGGGGACACGATCTCCCACCCTGACGGGGTGATCCGAGGAAGCGGGTCTTCGTGACCTCCCCACTCCTTTTCTCTTCCTCTTCCTTGCCTCCCCCCTTCAGCTGGGGGCGCAGCACCTCCGCACAATGACGCGCATTTTCTCTCATTCCACCCGGGCAGCGATTTCTTGGGGGTCTCGAGGGCAAAGGGGAGCCTCCCAGGAAAAAGCGAGGCCTTCCCGGAACCGTCTCGCGGGAGTAGCCAGTGGACAAGACGAAGAAAAAAAAACAGCGTCCTCCCCCCCTCCGTCGCTCCCAGAACGCAGGGAAAGCTGGTTTCGTCCCGCCTTACTCCCTTCCCAGCGCGCCACTGGGGACGCTGCTCGTGCCCAGCGGCCTCGCATCACTCAGGTCGCACCGCCTCTCGGGAGCAGAGGACACCCTTAGACAACGGCCCAGTTTCTGGATGTCTCGGGAGCGGCTAGAGGCGAGAGACCTGAGGGAGCATCCCTCTCTCACCGGCGCCCGCTTCCAGAGACTCCCGGTTGACCTCTCTAGGACCGCAGGCCGGATCCAGCTGGACAGACTGGGACGAGCGGCAGATTCCGGACCGGTGGCCTGGGGGGCTGGGAATATGGCCGGAGGACCATTGCCGTGCCCCGTCGCTGACTACGCCGACCAACGGGGATACTTTTTTCCATCCCCTCCTCCTACGCCTGTGTTGCGATCTCCCGGTTTCCCGCGTCCCTGCGGCGCGGCTCCAGGCACGCCATGGTCAGCAGGGTGACTCTGCTCGGCGGAGGCGTTCCCGCCAATCCTATTTGACCTGCGTTTGTCCAAACAAGAGAGGGTGGGGAGGGCTTACCAGAAATGAGTCGAGGCTTCTCCTGCTCCTCGCGCGTGACCTACGCCTACGGCGTTCTTCGGGTTCCTGTGACGTCATTCCTGCCGTCATACGTACCGGCGCTATCGGATTTCTTTTCCGAGGAAGAAGGGCTGAGTTTGTTGTCGGCCATGGGAAAGCAGCGGGAAACGCGCGCCGTTGCACCAGAGTCGTTCATCCTGTCCTTCGGAGGGTAGGACATCAGGACACTCGACTTCGGACTGCTGCCGAGTCAGGGGTACGTGTGCGCTCGCAGCAGGGCCTGAGGGCCACATCCTCTCTCAGACTAACCGTTGTCTTCTCCGTCTCCTAGCCTCAAGCTGCCCTGAGTGGCAGGTCTCTCGAACCGAGGATCAGGGAGCTCCCACTGCACATCCACCATCATGCCTTCCGGCGTCTCCATCCCTTCTGATCCCTGACGGGGAGACGTCCATCGCCATCCCAAGTCGCCTCCAAAAGAACGCCTGCTTCCCATTCCTCCTCCTCCTTCCTTCCTCTCTCCTCCTTCTTCTCCTCTTCCTCCTTCCCTCCTTTCTCTTCCTTTCTCCCTCCTCCTTTCCTGCTCCTCTTTTATCCGGGAAACTGCCTTCCAGAGATGATGCAAGAAGAGAAAGGAATGAACCTGTGCATTCGTCACTGCTTGACCTCAACGCTGTCTTCTTCAAGGGGGAGCAGTAATGGTCAACGGCCGACGTGAAGAAGGTTTCTTTTTCGAAACAGTGCCGGAGGTGGTAGCGTGACTATTGGAATTTTCCGCAATCTCCACGCTCGTCTTATTTCCCTCACTTCAGTTCCTTAACGGGTCACTCACATGAGGTGGTCATCCGACAGTTCCGATACATTTTCTGGGAGCAGCAGCGGATGCCACCACCTCCCTCCTCCAGTTCCCCGTGTGACGTCCATTCCCTTTGGTGCGTTGTCTTTAGCTCCAGAGGAACCCACGGAGATTGCTCGTGCTGAGGCGGAGACTACCCCCAGGACGAAACAGGGAGCCAAACCCCATTGCTGACCCCTTTTCCTCTTCCCAGAGTCTCCCGGGTCCTCTGGATTACAGCTCCCAAGCGGGCAGGCTGCGTCGAGCACGATGACCTCTTGTCGCCTTGCACGGTGGATCTTGTCGGGAGCCCGGAATCGACTGGCTGCAAGCGAGCAGCTGCCCTCGGCGTTCTGCCGCCGTCCTCCCGGCCTTGTTTGCGCCAACGCACCACGGTGCTGAGTGGTGTCGAAAGACGCGCGAGTGAGGAGCTTGGGAGCGCGAAGGGAAAAATCTTGCGTAGTACCCATCCCCTGCTCTCGTGCACAGTCGGACACTCAAACACTGCAGCTGTCTATCACAGCGCCGATCGGACCCTCCTTGACGGCGGCATACATAAGGACGTGTACTTGAAAAGCACTTCAGGTTAACCTTCGCGAAATGTTTCACCCTATTCCCTCCGATGCCACTCCTCCACTACCCCTACCCTCACTTATTAAGACACCATTCTGCACGTCTCTTTCGATAAACACAGTTAAAGCTTGTAGAATGCGGAGGTCAGGTTTTTCACAGTCCAACTTGCGGTGGGGCGAATTTATTTCTACTTTCATTCATACAAACATGCGTTGGTCAGTGCCACTGGTTTTCACTTTTTCTCACTTTCGGGGTTGGTCTTCGGGCATCCAGTCAGAGTTTGTGTGGGGGATTCACTCACTTGATAATGCTCCTGAATCCTTCGCAAGATGTAACAGTACGTTTAAGTGGGAATACGTCCACAGCTTCTAATCTCGATTTCCTTTTTCACTAAACCTTTCAGGATTTCCACAGCAGGCGTACTATTTATCGCGGTCCGCATTTTTGCCCTTCTCACCACGATGCTCGTGATAAAGAGGGCGATGGTGATATGGACCATTAGGTTGTATCCAGGAACCTTGCCGTTCCCTTCAAACATCCCTGCCAGGATCGCCATCTTGTCCATCCCCTCCAGACCTGTCGCCTCCTTCAGCTAGGCCCACGCGGAGGTCAGGTTCCAGAAATGTCACGCGTTATAGAAATCGCGTTATATGAAGTTCAGGTTTCGTACGGAATGTAGAGTCATGTTCCGTGGGTTTTTTCTTAAATTATAAAAGCAGCAATGACATTAAAAAATATATATATTATTCGTTCAAGAATTCATATAATTAAAAGAACATGAACTATGTAATTAACAAATACATAGCATGAGATTATAAAAATTAGGAATTGTATATAAATTTCATTGTACATAATGCATACATCGCAAAATTAAAGAAATGAATTTTTTAATCATCATCACTGTCTTCTGAAACAAATATTTTGTGGATTTCTCTTTATTTACGGGTCGCCGGATGACGTCATCACCTGAAATCTCTTCGGCACCACTTTTACAATTCTCGCTGGACGATTCAGCCGGTCTTCTTATCGAAAACTCAGTGGCAGGACCTCCTCGCTTACCACGATGCTGCAATTTTTCTATCCAGCTCGTGATGTGGAGTCAAACCATCATCCGCTTGTCTTTTGGATTTTCCCGAGCTCCCTGTTGAGGGATCATTCACCATCAACGGGAAAAGAACCTTCCAGCTTTTGTGCCAAATTCAGTCCTTCTGCTGGTTTCTTTAAACTGAACCCTTTAGCGGACTTCAGCACAACCAGAATCTTCAGTGGAACTTTTCCTCACCGTTTCCTCTCCGGAGTGGGAGCCTTCCCCCGGTTGTGAAGGAGTGGACCCCTCATTCCGGGGAACCTTCCGCGTCGTACTGATGGAGTAGGTGTGTCTTCACCACCTCTCCAGAGAGTGCAGAGAAGCGAGCCGATCCCTTCGGGGAAAGCAGTGTCCTTCTGTATTTCGGAAGCGTCCTTCTGGGTTCTCTTCAGAGGAGTAAAAACAGGAGCGAGTCCCTTGCGGGCACCCCTCCGGAGAAGTTCCAGGAGCAGATCCTTTCCGGGTTCTCTTCGGAGAAGAACAAAATGGAGCGGACCGGAGGGGTCCCTCCGGAAAGAATAGGTAAAAGGAGATTCCCTTCGGGGTTCCCCTTCGGAGACAACCAGGGTGGAGGTGATCTCCATTTCCGGGGATTCCTCCCCAGGCGTGAGAAAAACCACTCCGAGTCCTTCCTGGATTCATAGGGAGGACCCCTCCCGGGGTACCCCCTATCTTGAAGAATTACCCACCCTCGGGTGGCGTGGAGCCGTGTCGAAGAACTGCGAAGATGGAAAAGAAAAGAAGCATTTCCATCAACCACATGGCCTCCGACGGGGGTTTGCCGTCTTCTATTGGTTGAACCAATCCGTCCTCGTTCTAACCTGCTTCTTCGTCAATTAGTTCACGGATTTCGTTTTCAACCACATCGGGAAACCACCACAAATGTGTGCCGGGTTTGTCGTACGATTCGGTTCATCATCCACAGGAGGCACGAAATTTTGATTGAAGACACCAGTCCACTTCCTCCCCCCCCAGCAACCTTTTCGGTGCATAGGGTTTTGGCTCCTTTACACATGGAGAAATAATTTTTGCACAGTTGACTATTGAAAACTCTTTCCACACTTCCAGAAGTGTCATTTTTTGATTGGATTCCATTTTTTTTGTGTGTGTTTTTCAAAAATTAATTCGAATGTTCGACGAATACAATACGCTTTGAATGTTGGAATTTGTACACCGCGTTGTATAGGTGCCGCGTTATACGAGGTCACCTGTATTTATGTATACTCCCATCCCTCCATTTACGCGGATCGTCCGTTCCACGTCGATTTTTTTTTCTTTTTTTTTACGCGGATGAAAATCGCGTAAATCGGGTCTGCTGGTACGAAAAAAAATAAAAATCAAAATAAATGAAATACTGATAAGAAAAAACTGGTGTAAGTTATGAAAATATTTATTCCGTATGGGTTAACAACAGCAACAAAGAAAAAAAAACATAATGATGATATTTGAGGAAACCGAAAAGAGTTCCATTCGGTGTCGGAATCCGTACCATAATTCAGTTTCTTCGCCTGCACCGTGAATGTCTGTGTTTCCGGATGAATTCTTCAGCAACCCATCTTTTGCCAGGCTTTTGTAAATGACCTGGCATCCGCTGCAACATTTTATTTTTTTTTAAATCTTCTTGAAATTTCGAGGTCTCGTTGAGCGTTTGGACCAATATCTAGGATGGAACTTTTTCGACTTCGAGTTAGAACAGGCTTGCCAAACAAGTAAGCAAATTTACTCGCGCTTATACACAGATCTTTATGCTTCTCCCCGCACTAACATCCGTTGTGATAGCGTGTCCCTCAGTGGGCGGAAGTTGCTCACGATGAGTTTTGATTACTGAACTGCATTGCAGCTCGGACAGCACCTCTGCATGAAACAGATCACGCAATTCACACCCTCGAGCCTTTTTTGGTGCCCACTGCGATCTGGCCGTGGGTTCCCGCTGCCCCAAAACCCTTTTCGAACACTGAAATTCATTTTAACAAGGAAAGAAAAAAAAAAAAAACTTTCGCAGCCGGTAAAGAATTAGCTGTCCAGCCCTAGTGGTTCGAAACCCAAAGCAGCTCGCGTTAGAATGTAACTTAATATTCTTAGTGAAGCTGAAGTCGAATTCCGAAAACACCGAAGGCAAAATGCAAATTAACTGGAACTTTCGTAGCCCGAGAAAGCAAAGTCCGTTTGTAGATCCGACTGATTTGTAATTACCTTAGGAAAGGAAGGTCCGCCAAATCGAGGAACGGAGCTGAAATGGCCGTTGAAGTGATGACCTGCCACTTTCAAACCTGACGACCCCATTACGGCGAATTTGTTTTCCGTAAAAGGTACGTACGAGCTGCACCGACTACGAGAACCTTCGGCCGAAAATCAACTCTTCACCACTGCAGACGTTGACCACCAACACACGTGAGTTGTCAGATTGTGGCACAGCACGCACGGGATCGCCACCAAGAATCAACGGAAAAGACGAGCCACACAGCCAAAGGCTTCCATGTTCTTTTGAAGCATTAACAGAAGCGATTTGGAAAGGCTTCATCTCGTCCAAAAACCTCGATTAGTAACTCCGAGCATGGATTAAAAGGCATCCACTGTAAGCAAAGTACACAATGTACTATCACATGCAAATACCAAAAAAGTTTTAAAACGTGAAATTGTTTGAAATGTGTTAGAGCACAACATACTTTACGATTATTACAAGCAGTGGATCTGATGTGGCAAACAAATAATTTCTAATGAAGCACAGATATTGGTTCTCAATGTGGAATTATTTCATATTTCATTCCATATATCATTTCACACATCTTTAAATATCAAAGGCACTCTCGAAAGGTCGGTCAAAAAAAAAAAAGTTGAAAAATTTCACTGGGCCAACTTAGTTTTGAATTTTTTTTAAATTCTCCTACAAGTTTATGCGCCCCGAAAACTGATCTCGGAGTTAACTTTCAACATTTGGTGCAGGGCAATTTTCACTGATGCATATTCTTCAGCAGATTGGGAAAAAAAAATCCACATCTTCATTAGTTCAAATGGCTCTGACGTTTCCATTGTTGGCAATTAAAAGGTACTTTAATAAAGGCCGACAATGTTAACTCAGTAAGCTTATTAAGGAATCCACGAATTTTGTTCGCTCATCCATCTTTATCTGTATCACTGAATACATACGTTATAACAACGTGCAATGCATAACTCTACCTGAGGTATCAAAGAATTGGTAACTCATTTGTACATCACAACTGAGAGCTGCCTGTTCAAAAGCTTTTCCTAAAAGACTACCTTACCATTAGCAGGAGACTTTTAATGATACAAAACACATACTTTTTGAAAGAGTTCTCAGCAAGAGGTGGAAGACCAACAAGCAATGCATCTCCAGGATTACCCCATACAGATGCACTAAGAATCAAAGGCAGGTTCCGGCATTTCCTATTTTTTGCAGAGCTAACATACGCATGTAACAACACTCTGGCTAAATTTATCAATGTTTGTGGTGAACCAAAGTGCATGGTATCAGGATTACTCTGTAGAAAGTTAAAACTGAATCTGCTCTGATAGCTGATACCTCTTGTATAATAGCATAGAGACAGGGTCCAGCAGAAATTACTTGATGTGTGTTGAGAAGTGTGTGCACCTCTCGATAAATAGCACAGAGTTGTAACCTGGCTTTTTCGATGCCTCGATACAACTGACAATAAGATCTAGTGAAGCTATAAAAACATAATATTCATTATGGACTTACCTTGACAGGCACTCGCATGCTTCCTGAAACCTATCACTCAGAGATTTACATTCCTAAAATGCATAACATGCAAAGGCTGGTGAGTCAGAATTGGCACATACTATATTCTGCAACATTGCATTACACGCCAGCACCACATCTGAGGCCAGAAATTTGTGTCTGTAGCCATACTGGAGTAGAAAGCATCCCCACAATAGCCCATCCAAGTTATATTTCTCTGCCTTACTAGTCATTAAGCTAAGCAACTCAGAGCGCAATTGCACATCCATTGCAAAATACTTTTGATGGCATTGGGCTAATGGTAAGCTGCATCAACACTCTTAGAAAACTGCAATAACTAGTCCTTCTTACCCAGCCTCTGCCAAAAACTCTGATAGTTTTTTTTGTCCCTTTACTGTCCACAAATGAAATTTACAGGCCATAACTTCAGCATGTTTGATGCTCTCAATGAGGCTCCAATGACGATACAAAGGAAGTTGCAATCTAAAAAATTCAAATTAACTTATTTTTTATATTTATCTAAGGATTTTACTCTGTTCTATACGTGATGTGCATGCAATCAGGAGTAGTGCTGTGCATTAGGTGACTCAGACGAGACATGTGGCCTTGCAGTTTGATACATTCATTAATAAACAATGCTTTATCCATCTTTCCAAACATGAATTGCTCTGTGAGACCTACAATGGCGCTCCAAAGAAGGTGATTACTATCCTTACTTAGCATCCATGCCAAATCAAAGAGCAGCACAGCACTCTGAGAATAATAATGAATCTAGCATACAACTAACTGACCTTACTGAAAGCCCATAGAAACTGAACTGCTTATATTCAAACAGAACTTTCTCTCGATTTTCCTCCTTCTTTAATTGCGCCCTACTGCTGCTTCCATCAACAATGTCAGCATCATCAGCATTTCCGTCAGATTGCGTGTCCTGAGCAATGAACAATGCTTTTTACGAGCACAATGCATAACATACCTCATCAAAGAAGATGTCTTCATAATGTGGAATGCCATCTTCTTCAGTAGGTTTCATCAGAAAACATACTTGTTTACTATTATAAACATTATAAACATCCAAGGGACGGTGGGAGTCCACTACATAAAAGATCAAATCTTCTGGTGGCTGTAAAAGCTCTATTAAATCAACAGTAGCTCCACAGTTGATCAAAATGGCACATTCTGACTAAAAACAAAGTATCACATTACAATACGATACAAACGATACGAAAATCAATTCCAACATGATTTTGATCAAAATCTGCGAAAGAATTGCAGGAAGTAACAGAACACAAATCATTCGAATTAATGGTGCAATTTCACATTCTTTAAAAACAGAAAAAGAAATTAGCTGCAAAATTGGTAAATATTCTTCAAACTGGAAACTAAAGTATAATCGATTATTACTGTAACTCGCCTTTAACTGCCTTTAGTTTTAATTCTGCTCCTATAGCAAAATCAAAACTACGCATGTTTTCCAGGAAACCCTTGAATTCCAATATCATGTGGTGATTAAGACATTTTCTGTGATGCTCCTGATTTGAAAAAACTTTTAATTCAAGCTCATATAATTAGAGGAATTTTTGATTTTGTACTTGACATAATGCTATGAATATACATAAAACATATTTGCTTCCTTATAACATTTATGTGATGAGCTGAACTAATAGTTAAAACTTATAAATGAAACATAAAAAGTGAAAGTTCACAGTTAGATAACAGGGGGGCTTTGGCACACCAGCACTGAAACTGCAAAATTCATATATGAACACAAATAACAACGAAAGATTTGTGTTTCTTTTTTCTATCCTCGAAATGACTCTGTTCTTTTTTCCTTCTCTGAAACTACAACTTCATTGCAAATGAATTTTCATATCCTGTAACTTCTGATAATACAAATAAATAGGGGAAGGCGTGGACATCTAAAAGGCTTGCCTAATAATGAAGCTTTATCAACATAGTTCTTGCAGTGAAGTTAGAAATTCAGAAATCGATGCGTGTGTGCTATGGCTGCATCTCATTATCACATTCCCATAAGAGTAGAACTTGCAAATTTTGAGTGCCTATGCGTAATTTCTTCAGTAGTTCGCTTGTATTTCAGAACTTCTTATTCATGTGCCTTTCTTTCTCTCCCTGTATTTTTTTACTTTTCAATTACATGTGCTTAATTTCTTTTCACGAGATCTGATGTAAAGATTGAATAATTGGTTTCAATTAATAATGAATTATTAACTAATATTTCCCCCGAAATTTCAGTTTGTTGGCACCAGTCTGATTTTAAACTGACAGTTTCTCATAGATGTTTTTCAGAAACATTTAGAGTTCTACTGATAGGAAATAAATATCGAAAATGGTGTTCCATGTTTACATATTTCATTTCAAATTACATTCAAATATCAAATCAAATGCTACCTTTGTAATAATTTAATACGTAATACAGTCTTCAGAAATTCATAAAACAACTGTCATTAGGAATATTTATTTCAGTATGTCAAGTTGAGGCCTCATTAGACAATCCATCCATGCTTTATCTGCTTTAATGAAACACATTAAGGTTATCACAAGCAGCAGCACATCAACTATAAGAGCACTGTGAAAAACCTGTAAACTACATCACAACTCATGACACCACAAAAGATTACCACTTTTATGATAAGCCAGTGTCAAAAGCTAACCTGAGATATCTCTTCCAATTCTGTTTACATGCATATATAATCTCAGCTTAAGTGCATCACTGTCTAGTGGATATCTACTGGACAAGTTATATTTGATCTAATATGGCATTTTGTTTCTGTTTTGAAATTTCTAGAAGACATTTTAAACCAATGAAAAACCAAAACACACACACACACACACACACACACACACACACACTCGAGAAAAAACTTTCTCAACAA
Source organism: Raillietiella orientalis (assembly GCA_036172245.1). Taxonomy (NCBI): domain Eukaryota; kingdom Metazoa; phylum Arthropoda; class Ichthyostraca; order Raillietiellida; family Raillietiellidae; genus Raillietiella; species Raillietiella orientalis. The sequence continues at coordinate 111,250 of JAYWIR010000003.1, read as the reverse complement.
TTACTTTCTGACAAGTGATGGCTATGAACACACAAGAGATCCTTCCTTTCTTTTAATGGAACACAGTTTTGCCATCAAAGATCAAAAAGATGATTAATCAAACATGCCAAACGATGATTGTTGATCCCATTCCATTATTTCCAAACCTTTTAAGAATTTTGCTTTTAGTACTTGAAGCAGAGTCTTATTTAAGAGCTTCTTTAGGAATCTCAACTTGGGTCTTTTCAGTTTACTGTTTCATTAGTGAATTATTATTTTCAATGACAACAATTACTTCTCTGCTTGGCATGCATTCACTTATTCTTTTGAATTTTCTGTTCTCATTCCTTTCTGACAACCTCAGGCTACAGGTTTCCCACAGGTCGCTCTATACCTACGCTGCTGTTAATTTTCCTTCAAATCTTCACCTATGTTTTCCACACCTCTCCTTCATTTCACTTTGATCATCCAAAACAAACTCTCATCTAGACTCCACTGATCAATTCTGAACACTTATGAACTTCATGTGCAATTTTTAAGAGGCATTTTTTTAAGAAAATTATGAACGAATTCTCAAGTATCCCAAAAGTACTTCAGAAAACTCTTTCAATCTGAATCTAATGACTTCTGACTTTCATACATGAAAACATGCATGATTCTTATCCTTATGCACGTTTGTGCATACCAGCATTCATGTTTTTCGTTTATAAACATAAAAGAAACTCCTTTTCATCTCTCTACAACTCATAAACTGTGTTGTTTAAAATCAAGTTTTGGAGCTATTTACAGTGTACAGAGCAAACTATCCAATGTACTAGATTTTCTTTGCATAATAAATCATTATCATCATACCCTCTAATTAGACCTTTACTGTACTACAGATTTCTCCTATAATTAACGTTAAAGGCGAAAAGGCCCCTCCTTAGTTTGTCACTGAAAAGGGCACCAGTAAAAGAAACACTGACTTAAACTTTTAAACTTGTGTAATTTTTTACAACTACTGAATAATTTCAAAAACTACAGCCAACATGAAAATCACAGAAAGAAAACATGTAGGCTTTCATTGATTTGAAGACTTGACATTTATGAGAATTATTTCTAATTTACATATATCAGTTTACATTGATGAATAAGCAAATAATGCATTTTCATCTATAAATTGCTAACTTAAATTCAGACCTGTTCCTTGTGATTTTCAAATGTCTTAACGAGTTCTTCTTGATTACCTACGGGGACTAAAGTGTAAAGTACGTTATCATTGTGCAGCAAATGCTGAAGAATTGTGCATGCACAAATGCCATCCACATCCACATGAACCACAATCAGAATTTTCTAAAAAAGTACAATTACTTGAATTTATCTTTTAAAACTTTCATTTTCTGAAAGAACACGTCTAAAACTTTTAAATCAGAAAAAAAAATTCACTCCCGAATGTAAAGTAACGTTACACAAAAATTTATGGATAATACTGATTTGTTTATTACAATTTTAACTCATCACTTTATAGTGTACATGATAATGAATTTTACGATTTTTCTTTAAATCACTAGAGTCTCTTTAGAAATTTCTGCATAACAAAGAACTTAAGCAATGTCCACATACCTTTGTAACTATATTGAAGTAAAAGTCCTTTTTCAAATTTGCAATAAACATCTCTTCTCACTTGTGAGTGCATTTCAGCAAGTATCATTGATAGCATTACATTACATTCAACCTGAGGGTTCACATATATGGCTTCTATGCAGGCTTGTGAAACTTCTTAAAAGAAATGCTTATGATTAACATCAATCAATAACCTGGGCATTACACTTAAAAGTTGTAATGTTACTTACATAAGATTCTTTGGCTTAATTTACGGATCCCTATTGGCGTAGCTTCAATTACACAGAAATCACCAGACTGAATTCGGTTAACTTTCTGCCCCACTAAACGAAAACTCCAAGGCAGCAACGACTGAATATCACGTAGTTACTTAGGCAGGTTTCCCGCCAAGTTACGTGCAGAGTCATCAGATTCTTAATTTTCCGAAGTTGTCAGAACTGTTGTCATTTCCTCACAAACCGTGAGCAAGAAAGATTTAACTGTGAGTTTAATTACATATACTTAATTACATTATATAAACCATTCAGATGATACTGATATTGATAAAATACAACAAAACATTAACTCCGATGGTGTCTGTTTTATCCTTCGTGTCGTAAGAAATCTAATCTAATCCATGATATTCTAGATGAATTATCACGAAAATGCAAACATGAAAATGTGTAAAGAAATTTCTAGAAATTTGAGCTTCTGAATCTAGTTATTCTGCGTCAGCAGAATATGAGCTTACTTTTTTAATATTTTTTAAATCCTCCAAATCAAATTACATCATTCATACCCACTACTAACATTTCCCATGAAACGAAAACACTTAAAACAAAATGAGGCAAAGAAGCACACTTCGGAGTATACTCTTTTACGCAATTCAGCTGGAAAATGAAATCCCATAAAATATTTAACTTTATGAGTTAAAAATCAAAATTGGGACAAAAGCAAATAAAAAAGATTGTGAGTGAATTCCCGAAGCCCATGCAAAGCGTTTTAGGATCACCTAGTTGGAAGAATCCATGATCCACATGATAGGGAGAGAAAATCGCTGCCAATTCACCATGTATCCCACATGTCTAGTGGAGTTCATACTCACAAATTTATCAACAATTAAATTTTGAAAATGATAGTTTCCTGCATTATACAGAATGCTATTTAAAAATGAATGAACTTGGAAAACATAAAGACAGTGAGTTGCAAATCAATTTTAGCACCCTTTCATTTGAAATATAACAGTAGTGATCGTGTCATGCTTATACATGACAAGAAAACAAACGCAGAAGAACATAATAAGAAGACCCAAAATCAAGAGAACAGCTGGCTAATATAACTTGACTCATGACGTATTTAAATGATTCTGTGGTTGAGTTTCTGAAGCAGCACAGTATTTTACATTCTCTCAGGATGAACAAATAACGTAGTCTTTTTAGATGTAACAGATAAAACCTTTGTTTATAGGACTCATAAGGAGTTATAGCAATGAAGTGTGATTTTTCCTTAAACCCCAATTTTAAATCTGCTCTTCTGTTTCATTAGCGCTCAACATAGTTGCTTTGACAATTCTGTAGCAATTTCAAGAGTTAACTACACAAATTGAAAGTAAATTTTAAAAAGCATAATTTTCTAGGAAATCAGAACACTGAACTGAATGTAACTCCAAATTTTATTTTGCTTTGGTAGATCTGATAGTTTCGTGTGAAGTAGATCTATCTCAAAATCGATGTATTTTACTTGAGTCGTAACAGTCTCGTAGGTAAATGAAGCTGACCTGAGGATCTAGGATTCATGATGCAGTGGACCACATCAGCATTTATTGTTGGTCTCAGATGTGAAGAGAATGAGTCAAAACTTTTTCTCATTTGATATCTTTAAGATATCCAGTGATGTGGGTCCAGATAAAGCAGTTGCTACTGCGACGTCTTGTAGGCTCATCATCTAACCTTAGACTCGAAAGAGGAGAATATTCTCATTGATGTTCTACCTTTATCGCACTTGGTATGGAAACCACAGGAAACATAGTTGCAAAATAATATTAAGAAATACCTGTACACTCCCTCCTAGATCTGCAGAACAAGTCCGTTCGCCTACGCGGCTGTTAAGCCTAGAGTAAAATCAATCCACTTTACTCGGAACTACCTCGAGGGTTTCATTGACCATTTTAGAATGTGACCTGTCGTTTGTTCATCTAGTATCCTCTGTGCCACAGCTCCAAACTTCGGACTGAAACACCTTGTCGTTTGCAGGTGCCACCCAATCCAGAATCGGGGAGATGCATTACTTGGCTGCTTGCGAGACCGTCGACGCTCAGGGTTCAGCAGGTTTTCAGCGAGTAAGCAGCCAGGAAGGTTCGGCTTGAACTGGAGCGCTGCACTTATTGCGGAAACTCTATTTTCCCATCCACACGGAAGTGCTGGTAAAGCACATCCTCTCTTAGAAGCTTCTGGAGATGAGCTCCAGTCCCATCAAGGTAGGCATGCACTTAAGTATGACTAGAGATCGTCGCGACCTGCGGAGAGCCGGACAGAGCTAGTGCATCGGGAGAGGATGATGTGCCGTCAGTCTTTCTGGTGTCTGAAGGCCGAGCTAGGCTCCCTAGTGCAAGAGGTATGGAGATCTCATCCGAGAGACAAGTGACATGCTCTCCGGGAGGACATCAACGCAATCCGAGCAGCTAGTAGCCAATTTTCCTCGTGACCATGGACACCAAGTCCCTCTGCAAGCTATAAGAAGCGCTCCTCGCATGAGTAAAGGTTCATACTTGGTGAGGCCGGAGCAGACATGTGCAGCTCCCGAATGGAGCACGGATACCATCCTGTTCTCCGCACAGACTCATTCTGTTTGCAAAACGAGAGTGTACGGGAGAGTTTCCAGATCAAGAAGGTCCAAGGTGGTAGGAACAGGGACTCAAGGAACGTCCAGACCTTTCGCCCAACTGGTTCTCGTATCTGCATGCCAAGTGGAGCAACAAGTTCGTAAATACCTCTTGCAAAAGTCCCCACATGTGGAGTGTTCCTGTAAAAAAATGTGGAAGAAGAGCGGGGCAGCAGTAACCTATCCAGCAGCCTAGAACAGCACTGAACGCATGCGGGCGACTCTGTCACGATCCTGTCCACGTACGACGGGATAGCCGCCTGCACGAACGACATGTTCCTCCTGCTAACCATCATGTTCCCTGTGGCGAAGCTCGAGTTGACTGACCGAGGAACAGATCCGAGCGTAACCAAAAGGTAGTAAACAGGAAAGAATGCATGGTCACGCCCATCGGAAAGTTGTGGAAAAGACAGCCGTCTTGGATCGTTTGGAGATCCCCTTGAATGATGCCATCAAGTACCTTGGGAAGTCCGTAGAACAATTCTGTCTCGCGGAAATACGGAACGGCTGTCTTAGACAGACTGGAAGATGCTGTGCCCGTTCGTCGGTGGTAAGTTGCTGGAAGGGACTGTAGTTTCGAACTTACTAGTTGCCTCCTCCTCTGATCCTTACTATTTGCTTGCCTCCCGCTCTACGTTAGGAAAAGCTGGACAAATGACTTCCCTAGGAGGGTCAAAGGTTCGATCAAAGAACATTGTGTCTCTGCCTAAGGATGATGGACTCCAAAACCAGACGCTGAGGCAACTGAGCTGTAGAGGGGCTGTAGGGGAGAGGGAGGCTCCAAAGACTTGTCCTGGTATTCAGACTAAGGGAATGAACGCCGGAGTCTTCTGGCATGCAAGATCCTCAGGAGTGATGTCGGTAAGCCTAATTTCCACAGAGTGGCTGCAGGATAAAACTCTTCGGCCTTCCTCTGAAGCAGATAGTCGCCCTCCTGAAAGACAATGAGTGATGTCCTTCCTCCCCGCTAAGTTCGGAGTTTAGTGGAAGGAGGTGGTAGTCACCTGAGTGCACATGCATCGGTGCATCTGGGAATATCCTTCTCAGAGATAATTCAAAACCAAAAAGAAAGAACCTGTGCATCTGTCACATCTTAGACGCAGCGCTGTCATCTCCGTGTTTTACTTTGAAAGGTTTGGTGTACACAATGAAGGAATAATTTGGGATTAAATCCTGCCTCCCCTTTTACTTCTTCCATTCAGAGAGATTCGTGCTGACTAGTCTCCATGTTGTGACGACGAATCACACCACAGACCAAGTCACACGATCTGTGATCTGCGGTTTCTGTAAGGTTCCCCAGTTCCTTCCCTTTGCATTTTGCTTGCTCAGGTGGTGTTATCGATTGTGTTTGAATTGCGTTTACTGCGAACTGTTTGCTGAGGCCCACGTCGGTGTTACAGAGTTGCTTCAGCTCTTTCGTGATATGCCCAATTCATAGCGAAAGTCTGATGACTCTGAGACCCAGACGATGTGCCTAATATATATTCCTGCTATCTTGTACAGTAAATAACACCATTTCACATCTGATCTGCTCCTTGTTCGGAGGATCTTAACTCGTCGTAGAATTCTGTCTTGAAGATCTAATGATTCCAGAGAACCTGCTCTCTGGTAATCATCGGATCTAACACACACACAGATATCTGTGCAACTCTGAAAGAGAAATGGATAAACAACCAGTTCACGATATTTGTCCTCCTTCCTCTGTCATGCATCCTCAAACTCTGTGACCGATTTTTCCAAGTGGCAGTAAACCTGAAAAATTATCATGGAATCTACTTTATGAAGTACTGGTTCATGAAATTTCTTGGGTACAAACTTTTTGATACGATACAAATTTAAAATTCTTCAGAAATTTGCTTGTAAGCTACTTATAGAGATTATATTTAATACAGGAAGTATACACGTGTACAAAAGTATTTTTCATGACCATGTACATCCCTATTATATAACTGGCGGAGATATTCTTGACGAAGTAAGACCCAAATGATTTGAATTGGAAAAAAGTACACTGCCACTAATTTCAGGGTGCGTTCCCCGGAATAGCACTGCTCATAATTGGTTTCCAAGTCAAAGAATGCTTGAGTGGTTGGTCTACTGTTCCAGCGTTAAAGTAACTTCTTAGAATTTTATTTTTCTAGTTCTGTTGTTGTTTTTATGTTTATTTTTCTGTTTATGTTAGTTCTTCAATACAATAATAGTGCATACGCATTTGTTTTTTTTTCCCTTTCTCTCAATTACTATATAATATGAGAGAAACCATACAATTGTTCACTGAGTAATTGCAATTATATTTTTTATTTGCCTACTGAAACTGTTCTACTATAGTCCATTTTATTACACGAATTGCCCTTGAAGAAATAGCCTTCGGAAAACATTTATTGTTGGTTTAAAAGTATTTGGTAGAAAAGTATTGGGTGAACAAGGATAATTTGAAAATAGAACAAAAATGAAAATACACATAATAATCGACAACAATCAGAAAAAGTATAATATGTTTCCCTTTTTTTTCGTATGGATAACAAGAGTGTCAAAAGTGTACTACATTATGAGTAAGAGTCGCAGTATTGTTTCCAAGATTAATTAACAGTATCCATGATTGAAATTAGCTACATTTGAATAAAATTCGGTATTCAAAGATGATTCTTGTTCCAGTTAAAGTGTTTCACACAGTATTCTGGTTTGTATTTTTTTTTGAGTAGCTGCATCTGTTCAAAGATATTTTAGATTTGTATGTGCGAGGGTAATCATTCTAAATCCCTTTTGGTATTTCTGTTTTACGGATGTGAGAGGTTCCTGTGTCGTGTGCTGCAGTCGATGTAAAAATGGTAATTCGAATTCTCCTTTGTTATTTAATTTTTTTGTATTTTCGGGCATTTAAAGTTTAAAGCACAGTACATGTTAAAGATTATGTAACTCTTAAAGGGCAAATTGTAAGCCAACGTTTGATTACATCATCAAGACTTCTTATTAAGCGAATGATATCAAAATAAATTCTTATCTTTGAATTTTGCACACAGATACCTATGTATCGTAGCTCATCGGTGTTGATTTTTTCAAACCAACATTTGTTCTCCTATTTTTTAGGGTATTGATATATGCCACAAGAATGACCGTAAGGTTGTACGTAGAGAACCGAAATCTGAGGATATTTATCTTAGGTTGCTAGTAAAGGTAAGTGTCATTAAGAGGTAATTGTGAACTTGAACTGCGTTTGCTTATGTGTTCTTGATTTTGAATACATACATCTGGTGTTTAGTTGTACCGTTACTTGGCCAGAAGAACGGGAAAGAAGTTCAACAAAATTATTTTGAAACGCTTGTTTATGTCAAGAATACACAGACCTCCCATAGCGTTATCTAGAGTAGCAAAATTTGTGAAGCATGCTGGACCTAATAAGATTGCTGTGGTTGTTGGAGTCATCACAGATGACATTAGAATGTTGAGAGTGCCCAAGTTAAAGGTAAATTTGGTAGTTAACTGAGAAAAGTTCTTTGGATGCTTGTTTATCGTAAAGTTCTAGAATTTTGCTCCGTGTATGTCACGTTGTCTGATCATTTGTACTTTCATTGATGGTTGGCTTTTTAGGTTTGTGCCTTGAGAGTTACAGAAAGAGCCAGAGCTAGAATTCTTAAAGCTGGAGGCCAAATATTGACATTTGATCAGTTGGCTCTTAAAAGCCCTTTGGGAAAAAACACAGTACTTATGCAAGGTACATTCACTGGTGAATTGGTGCAAATATGCGTATCCCCTTTGTAGGTCCAAGGAAAGCTCGTGAAGCTGTGAGACACTTTGGTCCTGCACCAGGAGCCCCTCATAGCCACACCAAACCATATGTACGCTCGAAGGGTAGAAAATTTGAAAGGGCCAGAGGACGCAGACGTAACAAGGGTTACAAAAAGTAACATTGTCGCAAATAAAATTGCACTCAAATCCCATCTTTATTAGCAGCCTGTTGAACAGTCATTAAGCCTCTTTCTAACAAGTGTAGAGAGTTCTTTATTTGGTTCTTGCTTTCAGAAATATCTTTACAGCCCCAGTTGTCCTCAGTTGATTTCTGCAATTCTGCACCAAAGATAAGGGAAAGTACACATCACAAACCCACCTTGAACAGCATGTTCTAACAGAAGCAGCTTGTTTTCTAAAGATGTTTGTAGCTTCAACATTTCCTTTAAATGGTTTTCCAGTGCAACTGGAATCTGTGTTTTTGTTTCTGAACATGTTGGATTATCAGATTCTTGGGGTATCTCCTGGCTAACAAAATGGAAACTCGCATGTCAAGATGTTCAGTTACATACCTTGCTAAAACAAGCTGACGTTGTAAATTATGCAAATCTTCTTGCAGTTGCAAAACAGAATTGGTGAGCATATCTGCTTCCTTCATGAATTTCAAATGGTCATCAAGTACATCCATGGATGGGAAACTGCTCTTGGAATATAACAGGATGCATACCAGCGAGAATGCTCTTCTTACCAAGGCAACAAATTCTTGTTCTGGATTTCAGTAGCATCTGCCTCAGGAAGGGATTCACAAGAAGAGTAAACATGAGATACAGGTGCTGACTGATGGTGGTTATGTTGCCAATGCTGACAGAATTTGCATGGAGTCAAGGAGTTGCTAGCATCAGCATTGCAATAAGTGCAAATGGCAGTAGAGTCACCATTTGCCATATGCCTCATCTGTAAACTGACTGGGAACCCAAGTCTTTAATGATGACACTTATGTCATTTACCACCAGAATGGTGAGCCTCCTCTGCTGGTCGACATGGAGATGCAGCAACATCAGGAGAGCCAGCCTCTAAACACCTGGGCATACCATCAGCTGCATGAAAGGTAGCTGAAGGAAGCAACCTATCTGAAGAGTGCTGAGCGTTTAACATTGGTTTAAGATCTTCTGTATCCCCATCATTTGAATGAACAGAACTGTTTGTATTTAATTTCTGACTGGCATGACGTCTGATCTTGTGCCTGCTGCTCAACATTCTAGATGGCTTCCTTTTCCTGTTTTTCCAAAGAATGTGTTTGGGACTGGAGGGTTTCAAACAGTTGTTCTCATTATCCAATTCAAATGTTAGCATTGGATTTTCACACAAGATCCCTTCATCTGCATGATCACTGTCTGCAGCCCTGACTCCATCTTCCATTAGAGGGAAAGATGCCTTTGGAACCTGAACTGAGTCTATGGATGAAGTGAATTTGGAAGAACTATTGTGTTGTTGCAAGAAAGAAGGCTTTTGTGGTTCATCCACACAAAATTTTGCAAAGTTCTTGTTGGTTTTGCTCTTCATTTCTTTCTTTTGCACTTTGGGGCTTGTCTGAACAGCTAATTCAAGATTATCATGTCTCATGCGAATGACAGTCACTGATCCTGGATTGTCCTCACTATACTGACACTTAGGATATGTCTATAGTAAAGCTACATGGTTGCCAACATTCATTAAGAGTGCAGTTACATACTTGTGAAGTAGCCTTGCATGTAAATTCTCCTGTTCTTATAAGAGGACTCAACCTTGTTGCTGTAAAATCTAGAAAAGAATGACTGAATTTTGAGGTCCAATCATTCAACTCCATAATGGTGAAGCAAAAAGACAAAATAGCCAAATAACCAAAATAAGCCCCCAGAAATAGCCAAATAACCAAAATAAGCCAAAATAGTAACTAGCTGTTCAGCTAGTATCTGTCAAATAAATTTTTGAGTATTCATGAAAACAGAAACATTCCACTGAAATTCCTACCTGGAGAAGAACATGAATCTGCTGCTAACAAATCACATTCACTTCCTGAAAAGGATCTTGCAGAAGATGGACTGGAAGCAGAAGAGCGGGGAGTGCTAGCTGTGAATATATTCTGTGTAACTGTTTCCGGGACTAAATCTAAGTGCACACAAAAATGATTTTTTCAAAAAAACATTCTGGATTCTTTACTATGCCTTAGCTTGCTAAAATTTTCCATTACTATCCTACTTGTCAATATATATATGTATAAAACAAAACAAGAATCTCATACCTCAAAACCATCAAACAAAATTGCATCAGAATGCTATTATTTTATAGATCAGTAGGTTTTGACATTTCTCTTAGTCAGAAAAATCTTATGAAAAATATGTTTTCATGAATTGGTTATTTTATGAAAGTGCTAAATACCCACTATCTTCTCAAGCATACTGATGCAGAGGTAACTTTCTAGTCTCCACAACTCAAATATCAAATACTGCTCTCAAGTTATAAAAATTAAAATAAAATCCGCATCTTTCAAGTACGATACAGACTACCTCAATCATGGGGTTCTTCAGTGTCCTAATAACATTTCATTAAGCCACTCAAAATTGATCTAGACATTAAATGTCAGTTCTCTCCAAGAGCACATACTGTGAAAATATACCAACAACCCTAAATTTTGAATACATAGAAATGTGTAAAAGAAAAGAAAAAAAAAAAAGGCCATGCATGAGTAAAACAATATTCCATTAAAAATGATAAATACACATGCAAAAGCAGGCAACTGGGGAGAAAACAAAAGTTTCACTTCAAATGAAGCAGTTTGTCAGATACTTAAAGATACCATTCTAACAACTAATTCTAACAACCACACTGATTGCAAAAAACATGAGCACAAACAACCATTAATAACATTCACAGAATGCAAATATGAAATGAACTGGAAAAAAAAAGAAAATTTTTGGCACAAACACATAAAGCATATTTGAAACATGATAGTACAATCCCCTAAGACAATCTTTCACCTTGTGTCAGATACTTCTCCCAGTTTCCAAACAGTTTTGATGGGATTAAAATATCAGGCAGCTTACTTCAGAATATTAATATATGAAGGCTTTCTGTGTGATTTTTCAGGGTGATCATTTTAATGAGTGCATTCATTAATAATTAAGATACAAATTAGTAAATCCCAGTAATACTGATGTTAGCCTTGGTGCTCATGAGTAATTATGTCAATCAACAAATGTGCAGTTTTCTAGTTTTTCCAAATATCAGAGTGAACACAGACAACCTGCGACAAAATCAGATGGGAGAACACATGGAGGTAGAAATAAGAAAATATCCCAAACAAAAAGACTACCTCAAAGAATCTTTGGAAACTGATTTAAAACTATGAAGAACTGTAGTTTATCAACCAAAATTAAGGAACACTGCATGTAAGCATTACAAATATATCTAAATACCAAATGATAAAAGTATATCTCTAAATAGGAAACAAATCCTAGCATGAGAGTAAAGTATACTGATTCTAGACTGCAACTTTGCATCTGAAAATACTTTGAGATTAGTACACAGTATTTCCATCCCTGTCTGGATTGTGGCTTTAAAACTGCTAGCTGAGATAGGAGAACCTGTGATGTGTCTTACTGAAGATAAATAAATGCAAATAGTGATTTTGACAACTCAATCTTTTGTGTATTCTGGTTCAGTCTATGCTGGACCATGACAAATGCTTCCCTCAATACAATGCACTCACCAGAAGGTGGTCTTGAAGTTTGACTTCTCTTCCTCCTCTGGTGAGATAGCAATTCAGTTAAAATAAGTTTTCTGCTCTTCTTTCGCCTTTCTTCTTTGGTACCAATAAGGTCATAGTAATTTTGTAATTCTTGAGTGATTACTTTGGATGCATTATTTTCTGACTTTTGGTTATTTACAATTTTCGAACCACTAATTACCGGTTCTGGAAAAGTTTTTTTAATTGGAGCAAACACCGGGGTGGAATGAAACTCCTAGAAAATAAAACCCCCTTGAAACTGGTGTTACGGAAGAATAGAGCATTATTTACTGACCACATTCTTAAGCTGCTCAGCAGATAGCTCATATAAGCTACTTTCCTTAATAACCTTTTTGAAGCCATCAAAAAAAATGATCTCACACATGCCTATCAAAAACATGCTACTATAATACAGATTATAGTTTACTTACCATCTGCATGTTTACTGATTAATTTAGCAGGATAACGTCTATTATCACTCCATGGGGCAAGTACTTTATCCCCAATATTGAATGTCTTTTTTTTCACTTTGCTAAAAAAACAACAGATGTAAACAAAAGAAATGAAAGAGCGCACAAAATGAAAAACATATTCAAGGCGTTATTTATAAAGGACTTGGAACACTTGGCATTGCATGTGCTTTTTCAGAAAAGTTCAAAATATGAACTCACAACTTCACTGGGTGTTTACTCGGTCGCAGCCTATCACTATCTATTTTTATCCATTCATCAAACCTCGAAGACCACTTCTCAAAATGAACTAAGACTTCCCTTTCTTCGAAGTCAACCTCAACCACTCTTACTGGATACCTACAGGAAAGGTACGCTTCATTCGTGAATTTCAATTCAAGTACAGTTATATTTTTCATTCAACAAATTAAAAACTGGTATTATGCAAGACACATGGCCACAAATAAAACTCCCAGTTGGGCAAGCACTTTTTACGTTCTAAAAACACCAAGGCGTTCCCTTGGTTGGAACAAGGGTCATAATTAACAAAGTTACAACTGGATCACGAGAATATGAAAAAAAATTCCTACCATTTTTCGGTAAAATCTTTTGCTTCCAGTCGCGCACCCGTATATAACTGCATATCTTTCGAATCCATGGCTTTTCGCAGAAAGCAGCTTTCGCAGATGAGATTTGATGTTTGTTTGAAATTATTTTTTTTTTAAAAAAAATATTTAGCAAAAAAAAAAAGAAGACTGTAAGGGCAACTTAGGGCTTTTAAACCATAGTTCAAAGATAACCCTGAGAACATGTTTGACACATAACACAAAAAGACAAAATTGCTTCCAGCCTTAGCACCCCGCAGCCACAGCACTCCGCACGTACGCTCACGCTTTCCCTTCCATCTGTACATAAATTGATGCTTAGCCCAGCGCTCATGAAATCACGAAATACAAGAGAATTGCCAGTTGTACTGCATTTCATTTTCTATCATTCGACAGTCTCACTCAGATTTTTCTTTTTTCCTCTTTTTTTTTTTCCGGTAGCAATACGTGCCGAGTAATAATAATGGTAGGCTGAGCTCAGTGTAATATGTGCGCATACACACACACACACATATACATACATACATACATACATACATACATACATACATACATATATATATATATATATATATATATATATATATATATATATATGTGTGTGTGTCATATATATATATGTTGTCATATATATATATATATATATATGACAACATGATATATTTCAGAAAAGGTAATTTTTTTTTCCTCCGAACACAACACACGAAAAAAAAAAACCTTCCGATCCCTTAAAGCTTCTTAGTTAACTTTCATATCAGACAGTGCATTTTTTTTTTCTATTTATGTTTTTGTATACCAAAAATGATCTATCTTGATCTACTGTAATGGAGAAAATGGAGAAAGGTTGTAGACGTCCAGTACGCCCGTGGATTTTATCATTCGGCTGAATTCCCATAAATGTTTGTAAATTTTTATAGGAACTTTTCATATGATGGGAGTATCAGACACGAAATTTTTTGTAGTTGATTCTGAGATGTGAAATAAAAGCACTTCAAATCATGCTTTCTTTCCAAAACACTTACTGAATAATTATTCAATTAGGTTCTTGGATAAATTCATTCTTGGGAAAAAAAGGAACAAAATCTTGGGAGAGGGAAAGGGGGACACAAATAATATCACAAACCTTGAATAGCTGCTTCTATGCTCGTATTTATTATGTTAATTACCACGTGTTCACGAGGAACACGGGCGTTTCATTTCATTCATAGCTGGAAATGTTTCAGCATATCGCCCTCAAATTAGATTTAATTATTTCATGCTGCACATAGCGTCAATCTCATTCGACTCGTTAACCCCAAGTTTTAAATAACCGTTTCCATTTAATTCCACTCTAATGCACACGATAGCTACATTTAGCGTGTTCAACTCTGTTTATCTTCTATTTTGTCAATACTTTACCCTACCGCTACTAAATCCATTGATAACTACCTCCTTGAACAGACGCTGAAAACAATTTTTTTAAACAGTTGCAGTCCTGTTTGACACAAGAGTGAGCTCACGTAGATTGAGCGCACAGAGTTTATTAGTTATTAAACTGTCATACTAACGATAGAATCCTCAATCAGCTACATGACTGAACAGGCGGAGATGAAGAGCACTGAGACAGCTCACATGCTTACAAAAACCTTCTTCTCTACATAACGAGATGTAAAGTAAAAACAGAAGCAGGAAAAAAACAAACAAACAAGAAATCTGATTTCCTTTTCAATCTCGCCAAAAAGATGGCTCCCTCGTTTTCGTACAGGATAGGACTGTCAGCCTTCTTCAAGAGTAAACAGATCAAGCAACGAAACACTGGAACCCTTCCCAACTGTGTGGGAAGCACGGCGAGGTGCTGACTTTTTTTTTTAAAGCTTTTTAGGTCCCTTGGAACGAGGTTGCTTAGCAGCCCTTCCAATGCTACGTTCGCAAGCATTTTATCTGGTCAACGAATAGCCAAAGAAAAGGAGGGAAGGGGCAACGCGGACAAGAGTTCCCACGCTTATCGCAAGAGTCTGCCATTCGCTCGTCCCCTCACAGGCTCGTAACCAGGATTACTCAACTGCAGCGGGCAATCGCTGAACGAGGATTCCGCCTGCGGGGTACGGCGATCGGCTGCACGCGCTCCTGGCAAAAGGATTGGGGCTCAGATGCTTCCTCCGGGACCACTGCGATTGGGGGTCCCGCGGAAAGGCGAGCGGGGAACCCGCCCGAGGAGGAGACGCAGACCTCGGTCTCCAGGAGCTGCCCGTCCTCTTGCCTGCCTTTTCCCTCAGAGGAACGGAGAGACGGGGCGATCTCCCTTCCCCCCCAGAATGCCGGAGAGGGGAGAAACTTCACACGAGAACCCTCAGACTAAGCAAGGTTCGTTTCCGATTTCATAACTTTTTCAGTGCTGGGGCGAGGGAGAGAGCGTGAACGGTTCTCTCTCTTCCCCCCCCCTCCTCCCTCCTCGCCCTCTTCTCTTCCCTCTCCCCCTTTGATGGCTCTTCTGCAAAGAGGAGACGAAAGCGAAGGGGGACGCTTCCGGAAGATCTCCCCGCACTGAAGTCTAAAACTAGAACGCAGGCCGACAAGCAGCGCGCAGCCTGCTGCTCCACGGCGGGGCCGAACCGAGTGGGGCTGGGGGTGTGGAGTGGAATCGTCATGGCGGCACACTCGGAACGGGAGCCTCGATTCATGCGGGCTGCGCTCTGGCAGCAAGCTCTCTCGGGGGGAGGGGGAGAAGGGGGGCAGATGGGATCGGGAGGGGGGAGGGACGATCTCAGACCCGAGGGAGGGCGAAGGATTCTGGGTCGCTCCGCGAGGTAACAGGAAGGTCGGAAGCATCTGGAGCGGACGCTCTGGAGGGGGGCGAAGGGTCCCATCTGCAGGAGTGCCACCCCCTGTCAGGGGTGCCCCCGATTGGAGGCTCCATGAAACTTCCCTTCGGCCAAAGTGCAAGGGGAATCTCCTTCCTTATTCTCTCCGGAAAGACCCCAGAAGGGGGAGGGCAAACGAGCCTCGTTTCTTCTCCAGAGGGACCCCCCGGAAGGAAACCTCTCCTTGTTTCCTCCTTCTCTGAAGAGAACCCCAAAGGGACGCTTCCGAATTTCTTCTAAAGGGACGCTCCCCGAAGGGAGCAGCAGCGCGCTTCTTGGACACTCGGGAGAGGCATCGATCCATCAGCTACATGAGATAGGGGGTCCCCTACGAGGTGGGGAGGGGGATAACTCCTTGATTCTGTTTTCTGGAAGGACACCGTAAGGTCGACTCTCGATCCCGCCACTCATCAGGGCATCCGGTTTCATTCACTACCAGAGTCGCACCCGAACAGAGGCCAGCCAACCAGCGTCATCTCGCGGGAGGAACTCGAACCAGCGACGCACTCCGCATCTCTCGGCGTCGGTGCTTTCCGAGTGTTCGAACCTGCGACGCTTGGTGGTTCCACGGGCGAATACCACAGCCACCTAGCCTCCCCATCTCCCCTTTCGATGGAGTTCGCTTCCGTCTCCCCGGTCACACAGCGGCATCCGATCCGAACGGGACATTCGCCATGGCGACGAGCCATGGGAGGAGCCAGTCACCAGAAGGAGCAGGAGTACGGGGCACTCGAGGATGACTGAAGCCCTTTCGTGTGCCGCTGCTTCCCCTTCCTCCCTCCTGGCCTTTCCTTTTCCTTTCTTTCGGTTCTCGAGCAATGCGCAAGAACAGCCCACTCCCTCGGGGGGCATCCACGCAGCTCCTCGACACCACCATCCACGCTACCAGAGGATACATGGGGCTCTTCAAGTTAGGGGAGGGGGACGATGTGACCCCGATGGGGGGTCAGCTCCCTTTGATAAACCGGAGGGGAACCCCGCAGGGCTTTTTGAGTCCTGGAATGACCTCAGAAGGTCAACTTCCAGTCCCAGTCCGTCAAAGGGGCATCCAGCTGCTTCCACCGGTGCCGCCGCACCCAAGCAGGTCGACCAGAGCCATCCTACGAGGGGAAAATGAAAGCCAACGATCCCCCCTCCACTTCTCGGGGGGTCGATGCTTCGCCGGGCGGAGGATTCGAACCCGCGACGCCCGGCGCTTCACGGCAGCCAACGCAGTCGTGGCGCACACTGGCGGCGGGCTGCGGGCGAGAGGGACGTCTGGGCGCGAGTGGCGGCTTGGCTGTGATGCGTGAGGCTCCGCGCTTGGGAAGCGCCCTGGCTAATGGAGACCATAGGGCGTGAGGTGACAGACGGAGCTCCCTCAATCGTCGAAGACCCCGGGTTGCGCTTGGTTCGACCGGAGGCTCGCCTGCCCTCCCTCCAAGGAGACAGCGAAACTCCTTCCTGGGGGCGAATCCGCCGGCGATTGATCCGGATCTGAACCTTGCCTGGTCGCCGCCCATCGGCGGGTTACCTGAGCAACGCCCTGAGGCGGGGGCGTTTCTTCCACCTCGGCATGCTGCCACCGCCTTCGCTGCCCTCCTCTGCCCAGTTCGGAGGACACGTGAACGCCCGTTTCCATGGGAACCGCGACGGTTGACTCCCGTGTTGTCTGCTTTGCCCTTCCTGTCGGCGCCCCTCCCCTGCCTGAAAAAGCCTGCCAGCCTCCCCGCTCCAGGAGGTTGAGGTCGCCCTTTCGAGCGAGAGCTTCCTGCCCTGGGGGCAAGACAGGTCGCCGACTGCGGTCTCCGCCTCCGAGGAGTCGGGGGGATGCAGGATGCAGGATCCGCATCCCTTCTCCCGCTAGCCGCCAAGGACACAGGATGACGGCCCTCTTTTCCCGCCCCCTCCCCTTCTCACGGCGCGGAAGCCGCGGAAAGCGCGCTGTTTCCGGTTTGGGAGTTTCCCCCAGGGGCGACCCGAAGGAGGGCATCCAGGAAGACGGATGAGACTCCCTGAGGCTGCAGCAGGCCGGTCACGGATGCAGCAGGGGCTGGAGTCCGAAAGAGGGTAGGGGCGGGATCTCGTTGCCGACGAACCATTAACGAGGGGGACCCGAAGGGATGCGACCGCTGTGAGGGCCAGCGGTCGGACCCCTTCGCGCCCGCACCCACTAGCAGAAGGGCCGGCGTCCCTCCCCCTCGCCAGAGGGAGAGTCCCTGCCCGCCGTTCGAGGAGCACCCGGCGCCACCGGCCCTGTGTCACGTGAGAGCGACGCCTCTCGCTCTTCCTTCTCCTCCCCCCCCGTCTGGACCGCCTCAGGACCTTGTGGGAGCCGGGACGAAGACGGGTCCTCGCCGCAGCATCGCGCTTGCAGGGGAGGCGGAACTGCAGAGGAGGGAGCACGGGTGGCGCACGAGGAGAGGAGGAGGACTGCTGGGAGCGGAATGACGACGACCCGGAACACAAAGGAGAAGGGTCGAGGGGCCGACCTACCTTTCTGCGCGCACGAGGGGGTCACATCGACCCGTGCTGAGTCGCCCCCACGTGAACACCCGCGCGCGCACGACGCAGGCGACACGCCTTCCGGAAGACACGTTCTGCTATGGGCAGCTAGTCATTTCGTACGATACGGTACACAAGCATTCACCCTGGATTAAAATTTAATTGCACGACACCGCAGTCATGTGACCTTCATGCATATCATCAACTGCACACGAGCTGCTAATCATTTCGTACTCATGTGGGAGCACCATAGTGGGTGCTGTTTCCACGTACGAACGCGTTCGTAAAGGGTGTTTCATCGCGCAAGCAGGTCCGTGGGAGGTGTTCCACGTAGCAACGCGTTCGTGGGAGGTGCTTTTATTCTCAAAATGGCGGTACGTTGACGGATTGTTTTACAACCTGGTAAATCATGCGTGGCGATTAGCAGGGCAGGGAAGTTTTGTGAGACGCAGGCAGGATGTGGGAATAGGGCGCTGCCTGTGCTCCCCGTTTCACAGGTTAGGGGAGGGATGCGTTTGGGATGGGGTACTCTCCTAAGCAGGAGCCACTCTATCTTAAAGAGCCGCGTGATCTCATGAGAGGAGCGCGAAGGGAGGCCCCTTGTCCCAAGATCCGGAGTCGAGCCGATCGCGGATCCTCGTGGAATCTGCGCAGTGCCCTTGCCGAGTGTAAGGCCGTTTGCCGAAGCCCAAGGGGGAGCAGTAGGGGCGGGCAGGGATGCGAGATTCGAGTGGAGAGCGGAAGGAAGTTCTGACATTCGAGAACGGAAGCCTCCAGCGTTCGGGTGTGATGATGGCGGGGATCCCCTAAGGCTTTTCCGTTGTTGACGGTCCGTGTTCCGGGTTGCTCCGGTCGCTCAAGAGGGTGAGAGGGGGCTGCTTGCCCCTTCGCCCTCTGTCTCCACTTCCGTCGCTTCTCCGCAGTCGACCCGCGCCATTTGTGGAGAAGGCACGACGACGAAGACGCGCGGGTGCCGTTTCGTAGCGCTCACCCGCGCTTGCCGGTGGCGACCGTGAAATCGAAGAGGCAATTGCATTCGGCGGCCCACCTCCTCGTCGGTTCTCAGCCACGTGACTTGAACTAGCTCGATCCATTCATTACCCGAGATCTGGGTGCCCCATCCCCACGGCCCACCCCAGTGGACGGGGAATCCTCTCTGCACCCCCTCATCCTCTTCCATCGCACGTGGCTACCCTCCCCTCCTCCCCTTCTCTCTCTCCCCCTGCGCAACTCCGCCGCTCGGCAGAGCTTCCCTCTCGGCGTGTTCTAAAAATAACCTCGCGGGTCGCTGCTCCCCCAGTGTGTCTCCCTTTCGACGGCACACTTTCTGTTTCAGGCGCACCCTCGAGGCGTTCCGCGTGACCGGAACGCACGCGCATCCACTCCGGTGGCCTTGCTTCCTTTCCCTTCGTGCTGAATCATCCCGAAGCGGGCGAGTGAGACGTCATGACGACGACGCGACGGGTGGACGTTACCGGAAACACTTCCGCTCCTCTCTCCCGTGAGCGTTTCGGGGGGCAGACCCTCATGCCCCTCCTCCTCCCCAAAGCGACCACCACCACACCGCGAGCGCTGGGCGGCCGCACGAGAGGATTCCGGGAGGACCCTCGGGAGGGAACAGCCCCGAGGGTCGCGGGGTCAAGGTGCCCCTGAGGAGCCGAGTCCTGGCACGGGGAGAGAAAGACCACCCGGAGGCGCCGCTTCCTCCCCTCGTCGGCCAGTGCAGCAGGAAGGTGCGCTCCCGCGCGGCGGCGAGGGAGCAGCTGCTTCCGAAAACGCTTCCGCCCACCCCAGCAGCCACGGCTGGAAGACCCACGCGAGAGGAGGTGCTAAAAGGGCGAGGAGGTCTGCCGCCTTCCGGAGTCCACACCCCGGGAGCCCCGGAGGCGGCTCGCTCCGAGGAGGTTCTTCCAGAGGTCACCCCCGGAGCAAACCGCTGACCCACCACCACCACCGCTCGGTAGGCGCCTCCCGTGCCTGTCCTCGACGTGACGTAGGAGGCAGGGAAGGGGCAGTGGCCCTTGGGGGACGCCTCGCGCCTTGGCACGCCGACATGTCGCCCAAGGGACTGGCGCCCCGAAGGGCAGTCCGATGCGGGAGATCCCCCAGCAGCGGTCCATCCAAGAGCGCGGCGTGTCCGAGGATGCAGCAGCATGCGGGGGGGGGGTCGCTCACGGCCCTCCCCAATCGGCCTTGTCATCTCCGGACAAGAGCTGTCTCCGGAGTCTTCGAGCGCCTCTGACCCCTCCTCTCCATTACGGTTCCCCGAGGGGGGGAAAGGAAAGGGGAGGTGCCGTTTCGGTCCCCTCTCTCCCCTTCCCCGCCGGATAGACACCAACGTTGCCCCTGACTACCGCTCTCCTGACGCGCAGCTCGACATTCGAACGAAAGAGGGAGAGAGCCTCAGGGACCGGCTGGAAGCATCCTCCCCTCCCCTCATTGGCCAGAGGTCACGCGCGCCCTCGGGGGGAGGAGCAGGAGGGAGGAGGTTGCCGCCTCCTTTCTTTCCGCTCTCTCCCGTCGCTGTCGAGCTCTCCCCGCGCCCGCCTCCGTCGTCTCCGTCGCGACCGCCGCCCACCTTGGGGGATCGCCTACTCCCTCCGCGCTCTTCGCCGTTGCCATGGTGTCCGCTGTGGAGGGAGGAGCCGCTGCCGCCGTCGCGCGAGCTGCGGCAGGCGACAGAGACGGCAGCAGGTCCGCCCGGAGCGGAAGCGCCCTCCAGCGGCTTCGAGCCGCTTCGTTTCCTCCGGCGGGTGTCCGCCAAGGCCGGACTCGGGGAAGCGGCGGGCGAATTTCTTCTCCGCTGCCTCGCCCGTCGAGGACGCGGCTCCCCACCACCCGGAAACGGGGAGGTTTCACTCCCGTCCTTCCTGCTCCATCTCGAGAGCGGGTGGCTCTGCGCTCTGAGTCCGGTTTCCGGAGAGACCACTCACCACTTCCGATGGCCGGACTGAGACGAGAGAGCGAAAGAGACCGCCTGCCGTCCGCTTCCCTCGAGGGAAGAGAAGGAGAACATCGGCAGGTCAGGTTCAAGGTCGTAGAGCCGGGATCCTCCCTCCCGGCAAGAAGACGACACCTTCCACTTCCTCCTCCGAGGGGTTCTGACTTCGCCCTTTTCCCCTGGAAGCGCTCGCCCCGGCCGACTCTGATCGCCATCTTCCCGCCGAGGGGGGCTTGCGCGCGCCGCCTTTCCAGGGGTCTCTCGTGAGGTCATATTTCCTTATCAGAGGTCGAGTGCGGTCCTCCCGCAGCCGCTCCCGGCAGCAGCGCTCCGAGCCGGCGATCGCGTGAGGCGGAGAGGCGACCCGATTCCGACCCTCCTCCTTGGGACCGGGGGACCGCGAAAGCGCGAAGAGGCAACTGCGTTGCTCCGAGTGGACTGACGCCACAGTCCCCTCCCGGGGGCGGCGAAACCTGCCCGAGGCCAAGAACTCCTTGCGCTGCGACTCCGGCGGACCACGGGGTCCTCCCCCGGCCCGGCCTAGGGCTCGGTTCCACACTGGCTAGGCGAAAGCTCCGCGCTGGAAGAGCTCGCCGTCGACGCAGCGGCAGACCACGAGACCTCGGACGCGACTCGGAGAGGCGCCAAGGGAGACCCCGGAGCACCATCGCGGAGGGCTCGGAACGAAGGACCTGGAAAGTCAAGGTCGGAGTGGCCACCGGTTGAAGAGGTTGGCCGCGCATGCGTTCAAGGAAAGCCAGCAGGAAAGAAAACTCTCTGGTAGAGTCCGAACGCGCTTGGAGGCGTCGTCTTTCCGGCGACGTTGGCGGCAGCCCTCCTGCGGCACGGACGGGTCCTCTACTACGGCGCGGAATGTACAGAAGCATCTCAAGCGGGATGAAACGGAGCTTTCCAGGAAGGCACCTGGAGAGCAGCAAAAAACTCCTGGCAGCGAGGAGATGGAGAGGAGGAGCTCGGAGACTCGCAAGATGAAAAAGGGAGGAAGAAATCAAACTCGGCGAGAGGGCTGCAGCGATCCTTCTTTCTCCCTCCTTGCGGGGACTGGATGAAACGCAGCCGTCCGTTCATGGGATCTGCAAACGGGAAGGCGGAAGACGAAATCGCGGACGGCGAGATCTCCTCCTCTCCAATCGCCCTCGGAAGCGACCCAATGCGAAGGCGAGCTGCATCTCCGTCGATGCAGGAAAAGGAGACGCTCTTTCAGCGACCGGAGAATCGCAAAACCCGCCGCTGACCCTCTCGAGCTCCAGCGAAGATCCAGAAACTGCTAAGCCCGCCGTGGCAGCGACGACTTCGACACTCTTCGAGGCCCGGTAGTCTTGGCGAGATGACTGCATGCTCTCCTCTGTTTCGCTGCTGTCTGTCTGTCTACCGTTTTCCGTCGCCGTGGCGTCGAGAGGCACTGTCGCTAAGGATCAGCATTGTTTCGGTTCCGATTGTTGCGCGCAATCTCGCGGCGCGCCTCTTCCGGACCACTCATCCGTTTCTTCTTCTACCCGGACACGCCGGGGAGCTCATTAAAATTCAAAATAGACTCACAAATTGTGGTAGGACACGTGGTCCTACCACCCTCCATTTGTCTATAGACCTGCTGGGTTGCCGGTCCACAGACTGGCGCGGTTCACCTCTGACGTTTCGCCGGGAGTGAAAACGCATGCTGCAGTGAACAGAATCGAGGGAGGTGGTGAATCCACCAACGGACGGTTGGAATCAGAGCGAAACCCTCCTCTTACTGGAGGAGGAGGGGAAGCAGAGGCAGGGCGGGGGTCAGAAGCGACGGTGGCGGCGACGGCTTCGGCACCCTTCGGGGTGCAGCAGGATGCCATTTCGAGATCTGGTAGCGAGGTCATGCGAAAGGCGAGGGGACACCCTCTTCTCCTGTTTCGCTGCACCCTCTCGACCGTTATCGCCACCAGCACTGCCTCCCGCCTCGTCGCTGCGAAGCGCTCCCGAAGGAACCCCGGCCGCGTCGCGTGCCGCCAGTTTTTTTTTTCGTCTGCGCGTGGAATGGTACACACCCGTTCTTGCCGATTCGTTTCACTCAGGCAGCGACGCCGAGCGGCGGAGTCGTTCGTGACGAGGCGCTCGACGACGAGTGCCCGCATTCGGAATCGCGAGTCTTCACGCACCATTTCTTCGCGCGCCTCACTCAGGGTTTCATGGCCGGCGGAGTCTCAGAGGCTGTCTGCGGGACACGCGTTTTGAATTCAAGCTCGATGCAAGAGGTCCCTGCCAAGCGGAAAAAGAAAGAAAAAAATGGCAAAGAGGAAGGGGTGGAGCCAAAACAAAAGTCGCCATGGCGTCGGGAGGCGCCGTCGCTAAGGATCAGCATTGTTTCGGTTCCGATTGTTGCGCGCATTCTCGCGACGCGTCTCTTCCGGACTGCTCTGACATTTCGCGGGGAGTGAAAAAACGCGTGCTGCAGTGAACAGAATCGAAAAAGGTGATGAGCGCCACCAGCAGACAATTGGCATCAGAAAGTAGCCCTCCCTCACTGAGGAGAGAAAGGCGGGTGGGGGGAGTCCAAGATGCCGGAGTCAAAATGGTAGAGCTGTCCAGCAAACAACTTCTTCCACCCTGTCTCCCTTCCCTAGCCCACTTTCTTCTGGCTCTGATGCGTCTTTGAGGGAGGGGGGGACGAGGGGAGGGAAGAATAGAAAAAGAAGGAAAGTGCAGGCTCTTTTGCTATGCCGCCAGAGTCGGCTTGCTCTTCGCGCCTCGAGGACGCCTTGCAGCTTGTCAAGGAGCAGGTGGGTGGCGTTGCAGAGGAGAGTCGGAGAGTCCTAGCGTGGTGAACCAACGCACCATCCGTCGATGTGGGTGCGCGGTGGTCACTACGGTCTAGCGGGATCGCTTGGGTGATGCAGACGTTGGAGGAGGGACCGGAGAAAACCGCGGGCCGCCTATAGTGCATCAGAATGCCACTTTGCCTCGCATTTGTGCAGCGGTCCTCTCATGAAGCTGGGAGTAGTGGTGACCCAGGAGACACTGCGACACCATCAGGTCAACCCGCGACAGAAGAGGAGCGGACTCCAAGCATCCCGTCCACTTCCGCAAAGTAGTTCGGTACTCTGGCTGCCAGATGGGTGGCGTATCGGGTGCTGAGCTGACAGGAACGGATTTTATTTCCGCTTAAACGGGGTGCATAAATGATCTTCCTGTCATCTTCCTGTCCTTCGCCCTGCCTTCACGAAATTGCTTGGAGCAGATTCCTCAATGACAATGCTTTCGCCTTTCTGGGTCTTCCCGTCCCGGGTCACACCGTCGTCTTCCGAATGCTGCCCATCCTCAACATCTTCCTGCAAGTTGCCCTGAGGCTGGAGATGTCATCGGGTGGATACCCCAGGCTATGCGTCCTGCAAACATGGAGGCAGCAGCGGAATACTCGAGGCAACCACGAGCTGCCCCCCATCTTCTCCCCCCGCATGCAGTCGCGGGACGCTCAGTCCCTGCGATCCACTGTCACCCACAGCTGACCACTGGGAACCTGGGGGCTCTCCAGAGATGCATGCATGGACTGGGGCTGCCTGCATGCCCCCCTCCGGGGAATTTGCAGAGCAACGTCCTGGTGCTCCATTTTTTTCCCCTCTATCTTCCTGGCGGTGATCAATCCCTCCTCCCTATTTTCCAGTGTCAAGGCAGCGTCGAGCACCACCAATCGATCGCCCTTCCTCAGCAGCAGGACTTCGAGCAGGTGGGATCCGCGTTAGGGACACCTTGGTTCGCTGACGCCGGTTGCAATTCCGCAGCCTATCCGGCGGCCGTGGTCGCAGCTTTCTGGAGCCTTCCAGCTGCGGCGGCATCCTGACTAGCCATGAATAGGGGTAAGTGCCTCATGCAGCGGTTTAGGATGCGAGGCAGTGCCACGCCCCAAGCGAGCTAGGGACAGCGACCTCCCGGCAACATGGGAAGTAACCTGCCTCATTCAAGGTAGAAAAAAACGCTTAAGCGCGTGGACAACTCGGGAGATCACGGAATCTGCGATCCAGAGTGTCCCACCCCCAAGGATTCCAACTCTGCGGAAGAGCTGCTCGACATGCCTCCGGAGGGGGTGAAATGGCCCCCAGAGTGCTGGAACAGCGACACTCCCCCTCGAGTGGGAGGAGTCGGCGTTGCCGGTGTTGCATGGGGGAATCCCATGAAAAGCAAGCCTCCTTCACCGGACACGGGGAGTGTGGGTGACCGTTGCGAAAGGCGCAGCGACAAAGAGACCTTTCAGCACCTGTGCCGCCCTTCGACCCCTCCGGGAACGTCGGTCGACGATCCTAGATATTCCCTAAGGCAGCCTCAGGGACATTTTTAGGCGCCTTTTCATGCGTGCCACTCTGCAGCCAGCAGCCACACTGGCAGTTCTCTGCTGCATTCGCGGAATCGTGGCTGTCAAGGAGAACGTGACAAGGAGAGGCCAGAATGGCAGGGACTCCATCCACCGGACACGGATCTAAGGACCTCATCCAGATAGCTCCACCTGGTCAATGAGAGAACGCAACTTGTGGAGTCCTGGAAAGGAAGCAGACAACGTAGCCAGGCGATCGGTGATCCCCCTTCCCCCACCCCCAAGAAAGATCTTCCTCCCCTCTTTTCACTTTTATTTGTTTCTTGCCTTCCCCTTCCCTTTGCCGCGGAAATGGACCTCTCCGTTCTCCAGACCGGTGGCAGACAAGTTGGACTAACTTGGTGAACCGATCGGTTCACCACAGGACAAAACACGGATACTGTGCTTCTGTTATTCTCATAGTAAGTGTTCCGGCAAAGTGCGAGTGATGAATCCCAAGTGACTCACCGTCGGCACGCGCGATGGGCTTCCCTTCTTGCAGCCCATCTCCCGGGAAGATTTGACCAGGCCGCCGATCAAAGGATCATTCTATATATATATATATGTTTGTTATGTATATCTGAACATACGTTTGTGCATATATTTATGTGTACAATACATATATATCAAATGAATGTATAAATATCGGATTGTAAGAAAATAGAAAAGCTTATGGTGAGAGTCGGCAACAGCAGGGTGAAACGAAAAGCAATTAAAGAAGCCGCGAGAGGAAATTTTGCGTGCGGTTTCCCTGTCACTTCCGGCAATCGAGGGATGGGACTTCCTCAGTGAAAGATAAATTCTGGGATTTTTATCGTTGGGCATTTTGATGGTTGGACGAATACGTGTTCCCAGTTCAACGTTCACACCTTCATTTAATACATATTTACTACATACAAAAAGATATGCCAGTATATCTTATAATCCTCAATAAACATACATATATTATGTATATTTTCTATATATTACATATATTTTACACATATATTATATACATTGCACATATTTTATATATTTTGTATCATAACTTTTATGTATATTCAATATTATATATGTCGAAGTATACATATATTATGTATTTTGTATAATATATATATAGCTTGCATGTATTTTATATTTTGCACATATTTACATTTTGTATATATTTTATATTTTGCATTTTACATATTTCACAGATATATTTAGTATTATATGTATCATAGTATATGTATTTTATAGCACAATATGTTTCATATTTCATGCATTTTATATATGTTTAATATTATATGTGTCATACATTTTGCATATATTTTAGATGGCATGATATATTTTATATATATTTAATAATGTGTAGATCATATATTTTATATATATCTTGTGTACATTTTATATCTTGTATATGTTTTATATGATATTTATTATATTGTATATATATTTTATTCTACATATATTTTTTATTTTGTATGCATTTAATTTTTTTTGTATTTTACACACATCAAATGTATTTTATACATGTAATACAGTTTATTATATATTGTGTATTTCATTAACATATATTATTAATGAATGTGTATGTGGAAATGAAGGCGTGCATTAACCTATATGTTAGTAGTGACGTAAGAAACGTGCGGTTTTTCATGATCGTCCGGGGTTCCGCCGCGCCGGGTTTCGAACCCAATCCTGTTGAGCCGGGCAGATTGAAGGACGAAGCGGCGGTCCGGCGCAGGGCGTGGGAAGCGACCACCGGGGTGGTCGGCTCGTGCAGCAGCGGCCGGGACGGGTGGAAGCGCCTTCTCCGCAGCGGACCCCGAGATGGCAGCGGATGTCCGAAGCGGCGGAAGGACGGCGCTGGACGAGAACCGGAAGAACGAACAGAAGGGACCGTAGCCACGGAAACGCCAAGCAGAGGGGTGTTGGTGGTGTTTCCAGCGGGGCCGCACGAGTCCCAAGAACCCCCGTCCCCCGGGGAAACCCCGGTGCCAGGCATGCAGGAAGCCTTGCCGAGGGACGCGGCTGGCCGGCCGCTTCAAGCGTACGGCTCGCACCGCAAGCGGAGACAACGCCGACGGCGATCCAGGACCGAAGGTCACCACCACCGCCTGTCGTCAGCGGGATGCAAAGTGCTCCGTGCGCGTCGCGCCAAGGAAGGCCGGCGGTTCCGGCCGCTTCTTGGAAGCGTGGAGGTTCTCGGAGCGGCCGAGCGCGCGACCCCGAGGCTGTCCTGGTCGCTAGTCCATCCGACCCGTGCCCCCCCGGGGCAAGGGCGTCCGGTGTTTCCGGGTCAGCTGAACCGATTCGCGGGTAGGTAGAGGGAGGAGCTGCAGGAAGGCGTCCGGCAGCCAGAGGGAGCCTGGAGGCAGGGGACGACGAGCGATGGGTCGGCCTCGGACCAGGAATCGCCCACAGCTGGGAAATCGTCGCCCAACTGTGGGCCACGTCTGGAATTTTCGTCCAGCGCCCTGCTCTCGGGGTTCGGGATGAGGTCAACCAGGAGGCCAGAGCCGATGGCTGTGGCGATCCGGAAAGGTCGACTCGCAACAGAACCGGACAACTGTGAGGGTAGGAGAGAAGCCGTGGACCTCCGGAGGTCGCTCGGGAGCTGAAGGGGGAAGGGAGAGGAGGGAAAAGGGGGAAGGGCTGGCGCGCAGAGACTTGGCAGAGAGCCGAGGGAAGTCCGAGAGCTGACGCAAAGCGATGCAGCCGCCGGCTTCTGCGCGGGGAACGCGGGGCGCTCCACACGCGGAGGACGACGGCGAGAGGGCCCTCGTCGCTCCTCCTTGCACCTCGGGCGGGCCGCCTCCGCCGGCCCATGCAGGCGAGAGAGCCCCACGGCAGCCTGCGTTTCGCTGACCGGCGGTGGCTGGCTCGGACCTTCCTCTCAGTCCATCACCCCCCTGCCCCGCCTCCTGGTAACCAAGGCGACGTGGCCGCGTGCGTTTCCTCCGGCTTCGTAGGGCCGGTCTCTCCCCACCCTCTTGCCGTTCCGGGACCTTCTGCGGGCCGAAGCGATGCTGCCCGATCTTCAGAAGAGCCGGGAAGCAGCCGCGCTGCTCTGGAGCTTTCTCGGGATACGCCACAATCAACTCCGTCGGACCCTCGCCCTGAAGGGCAAAGAATTACACGCACCCCTGCGGGGTTGTCAAACGGGAGAGGCGTGGAAACAAAACAGTGTGTTTAAAGAGCTACGTGTGCCGCGAGGCACGCGACCGGCTTTGAGGTACTTAGCGGGGACCCTCGCTCCCCCCTTGAGGGCGTGGAGAAAGTGTCCGAGGGAGCCGAGAAACATGCGCGCCTTCTCGCCAGCACCGGCATCCCGGCCTTGTCCTCTTCCCTCTCCCCCGCCGTTTCCCGGCGCTTTTCAGGCCGCTTTGCGGGGGCGGCGCCTCCATTCGGGAGTGCATCCTGGAATCTCACGCCTTCCCGTTCGTATTTTATTGTACATAAATATACTCTGCGACACACGAGGCGGGATTCTCCCCTCAGCAG
This sequence comes from Raillietiella orientalis, assembly GCA_036172245.1. Classification (NCBI taxonomy): domain Eukaryota; kingdom Metazoa; phylum Arthropoda; class Ichthyostraca; order Raillietiellida; family Raillietiellidae; genus Raillietiella; species Raillietiella orientalis. The sequence goes on along the minus strand of JAYWIR010000003.1, from coordinate 82,201 downwards.
TTGCTACGCGACCTCTCGGGGACGCGCACGCTGCTCCTTTTTTTTTTTTTTTGTTTTCTTCCTCCTTCCACCTGCTCGGGAGTGTTCCCCGCCCGTTCTACCCGCAGCAGGGAGGGGAGGCGGCGGGTCGCTGCGGAACCAGGGAGTTCGATCGGGGGCCAGAGGCGCGCGCCGCAGGGCCTCGGTGGGCCCGCAGGAAACGCGCGCCCGCACGCTCCAGGTCAAAGGTCATCCGTCCCGCCGGGAAGTGGGGGAGGGGGGTGGGTCGTCCCCATTCGGTCCGCCGCCACGATGCTCTCAGCGACCTCCGGCGAGGACGCGTGCACGTGCACCCTCCCGGATCGAAGGCTTCACTCCCTGGAGTCCCTGGACTCGTGGCTGTGCGTCCTGCTGTAGGAGGCGGCTCCAGGCTGCCCGGGGCTGAATGCGCAGTCTCCTTCCTCCTTGGCGGAGCACCCGGAAATCCGGCCCAGGGGCCTGCTGCTCGTCTCCCCGGACAGGAACCGCTCGATCTTGTCCACACAGGCATCTTGATAATCGTGGATCCACCTGGGAGGAGGAAGGTGGTGGGGGTCCTGGAGGAAAAACCGGGAACGCGGGTGATCGTTCCTCACCTCACCCCGTTGAAGAAGCACACCGCCTGCATGTCCTCCGGGAGCTCCTTCGGGTCGGGCCATTGGAAGTTGTCCAGGATCGGGATGATGTTGCACCCCGTCTGCAAGGCTGTCACGATCTCCTGAGGGATGAGAGCGGCGGCATCGGGCGGGGGCGACGGAAACTCCTCCCTCACCTTGTGGACCCAGTCCTTGCACTCCACGTCTCCGACGCACCGCGCCAGGGCATTCTGCGTGAGCACCAGCAGGAAGTTCTTCGCCTGGCGGATGCTGTTCAGGAGGTTGTTGTCGAACTTGCCCGCTTCCAGCCTCTCGACGTCGATGAAGGCGCTGAATCCTCGGAGATGCATGTGCACTTTGAGGAGGCTACGTGGGGAGAACTAGCCGTCAGAAACTGGGCGGGCGCGCGCGCGAGGGGGGCGTTCCCTCACGTCGCCCAGGGGCGGAGCCCCGGAAAGATCTCAGTCTCTGTTTGCCCTCCCGCCCTCGAGGCAAAGAGTTCCTCTGATCCGAAATTCGAGCTGCCATTTCACCGAGCAACAATTGGACAACAATCCAATCGGAAACAATTGGATGGAGGGGCCCATCCAATTGTTGCCGTTAAAAAAAAAAAAAAAAAAAAAACACACACACACACACACACACACACACACACACACACACACACACACAAGGAATGGAGCGTGACGTAGTGATCGAATGCAAAAGGATGGATGGATGCAAAAGGAAATGCCCGAAGTCGAGCCCTGCACTGTTGCTCTATCGTTCGCGTGTCCCCCGGGCATCCTGGAGGACCCAAACTGTACTCCCACGTCCTTCGAGTAGGACTTGAAGAAATCCCCACGCATCTTCGGACTGCAGCATTACAGTGACGCTTAAGCGCAGTCAGCGCTTTGGAGGATGAAATACGGAAGGGTGTGCCCCCACCGTACATCGGCACGGCCGACACCAGCTGCTTCAGACTAACCCACGGCTCCGGTCTACGGAGCCCCCCCGAGCTCTCTAGTGACGAACACACCCAGATGCCTCTGTGCGCATCGTGCTCTGCGGTGTTTGATCGGAAAACCGCGTCCCGGGGTTGGCGGCGGATTAACCATCTCTCATTCCTCGGCTGCGCGCGGACGCGACCACCCTGCTCCCGGACGCGGCGTTGTGCATGCCGACCTACGTGCGTTCTCTCTCCGTCGAAGACGCGTAGGGACTCTCGAATCTTCCCTAGACCTCGGCGGTAATCGGTGACGTCAGCCACGAGAAAGGAGCAGCAGCACACGTGGCGAGATGAAAGTCGGTTCGGATCTCGTGTTTGGAAGTCGTCCCAGAATATCCTCAAAGTTCCGATCCTTGCACTGACATGCAACTCCGAGAAACTTTCATCCCTGGTTCGAAAACAAATCAGAAAAAGGAAACGAAAGCAGATGCGAGCTTCTGCCAGCAGGCGCTTCTGCTTGGGCGCAGGAAATACGGAAGTTGCCATGGAGAGGCCTTGCTACAATCCGATCTTCATTCCCACATATGAAGATATGTGATCACTTTCCACATCCGTCAGATGATTCCCACAACTTCATCGCTTGTCCAGACTCCCAGCTGATCGCCGAACGTCAGACGTTCTTCCTGGAGTTCGAAGACGCGCACACTGAGAAGCAGCTGCGACGGACGCAGCGGACATGTCATCACGAGTTGCGCTGCTGTCGCGTGCTGCCTCACACGCAATTCTATTCTATTTGTTTCTTCCGTGGCTGCGGACCCCAAAGTCATTGATAGCACGCATCATCCCATGTGACCGGTTGGCAGGACGTTTCCCCTGATGGATGTTTCGTCTTATTCTCTGAAACGCTATATCGCATCCCAACGCCCACCGCTCCGTCGCATTCGCGCTTCCGCACCGCCGTCGGAATCGAAGCACCGAATTTCGCAAATCCATTTGATTGGACGGCCACAGAGACGGGGCCGAAATACGCAAGCGTCAGTTAATACGACAAAGAGTAATGACAGGAGCACACGTGAGAAGGAGCAAAAAAGAAAATCTCGGCAAGAGCGCTTTAAACGCGAGAAAGAGAGGAGGAGAGCACTCCCTTCTCTCCCTCTCTTGTGGTGGAAGAGCTCCACGGGCCCGTCACGACGATGCGCACACCTTGAAGGGAGCCGAGGGAAGCGGCTGGAGAACAGGAGCACTCTCGAACGAAAGCACGGCCCCGAAGCCGAACTGGAAATCAGGGCACCTCGGAGAGTACGTAGGAAAGGGAGGAGGGAGGAGAGCGCTCCCAATGCTCCTGAGGTTATCAAACTCCCAACTGCGCGTAGTCGTCGCTTCTGCCCAGCAGCCTGCGGGGCGCAAAAAAAAGAAGAAAAGAAAATCCGAAGGAGCGTTCCGTTCGCCGTGCCGTGGGAGGGCAGAAGGCACCTCCGAGGGCTCGAGACGGAACGTCTCCCTGCCGAGGCTCACTGCGCCTCACCGCGAGTCCGCGGGTGGCCTCCGCCCGAACCGCCACGGATGGCACAACGGTTGCACGCGACGCTCGCGCTCTCCCTGGACGGAGTTTCCTCGTCAGCAAGCCGATGCGAAGGATCGCCCGGAAGAATTCGACAACGGCGGCTGCGGCGTATTAAGACTACCTATAATATAAACAGATTGCGATTGACAATGGTGGGGGCGCGGTCTATTAATAGGGACACGAATAGGAGGGGATTAAGAATGGCGCGAGCTCGTGGGTCGTCACTTCGAGTGAATGCTGCTAACGATAGCACGTACAAAACGGGAAAAAAATCCAAAGATTCCGTCCTCGAAAATGCTGCTGCTCGTTGATTTCGGAAAGGGAAGGCAGGGGGGGGGGGGAGGGAAGGCAATTCGGTTTTACGATCCCTCCCCCCCGCCCCCCCCAACTCATCTGCGATTTATGCAATCCCTAATTATCTCGGACAAAAAAAGAAAGAAGGAAAAGAAGCGAAGGAAAACTTCTCCCGACTGCACAAAGGAAGGTATTCGGTGCTTGGCGAAACTGATGGAATGTTTGCAAGAAAAAGTGAAAAGTAATGTTCCCGTTAAGGGGGAACTGAGGAGCTCACTGCTGATACGGATTCGTCTCGGTCCCTCGGTGACTTGGTGAGACCGGAATGGAGATGCTGCGCAGAGAAAGAAAAAAAAGAGGAGGAGGAGGAAGGGGGGGGGGGATTTGACAGTATTCAGCAGCATCGATAGTGGGAGAGAATTTCAGAAAACCCCGAAGGAGCCTTGCGGGAAAAAACAGGGGAAGCAGGAAGCGCGTGAGGTGATGGCACTTCCTGAACAGCCCACATCTTGTTTAGGAAGCATCGTGTCTTAAGGCTGAGCGGTAGCTTCATGAGGAGCGGTAGCCACCGTTCCTTGGTTCCACCTTGGTTCGTTGGTTGCAGCAATCCCGAGAAACAGGATACGTCGAGGAGTTGATGGGAACGAGGACTCGGAGCTCCGCACAAAGAGCGCGTCTAAGAGTGTAGCGCAGCGGGCGATCGAGGTCGGATTCGAGGTGGCAGGCGGGTTCCGGACGGAGGTACGCAGGGCTTCCCGTCGGAAATGCAAGGCAACGGCCGTTAGAAGGATCCGCATCAGCGCGACACGCAGGACACTGGGATTCTCGGTCTCCAGGATTAGCGGATGCGACCGTTTGAGTGGCAAATCGAGAGAGATCCGTCTGAGTCACAGCAGGAGCGTTGAGCGCTCGCGCGGTCGGAGACGGTCAAGAGAAACTTCTTCAGAGTGCAAGCGCGCACAGCACGAAGATTGCATTCCCGACATCCCCGTAACCACATCCTGATGAGTTTCTTTTTTTTTTCAAGGGGGAGGGTGGGTCGGCCATCAGCACGTCCTCTCTTAGCCTTCTGACTCTTTGTCTAATGTTTCTCGATATTTCCTCGGGCACCACGGCTTGCTGGTTCTTTGCGAGGATAAGGAAAAAAACTGCGTGACGGCAGCATTGTGTCTTAAGGCCTCAGAGCGGCCCTGAGGACGGAGATGGAGTCCAGGGAACAAGGAGAGCAACAGGAGAGCAAAGAGAGGGGAGGGAGAAGCGAAGGACGATCTGATCTGCTTCCGGTGCGGAGCTGAGATCTGCGACGAGGTCCAGTCCCATCACCGTCTTCCCTGAAGAGGGCCGGAGAAAATCCGTCTGGTCTCGTTCGGCCCTCTGATTGGTCGCCTCGTCGCTGAAGGAGAGCAGGCGACGGCAGAGACCTTCTTCGGGGGGGGAGGGGGAGATGCGATCGGGGCAAGGGTCCGGGGGAGTTCTCTTGTTGGACTCCACGAAGAACGAAGGCTGCTCAACGCGTGGCTCATCGGAAGCCGCCGCCGAAGAGTTCATGGCTTCATCCCCCCACTCCCTCACCCCAGCCGGTCCGACGGGAGAACGGGGGCTCCGGCGCAAAAAGATGGTGGCGGAGTGAAGACGGAGTCCAGCGGAACCCGTGCTCCCGTCGAAGTGCCCAAAGACGCGTCAGCAAGCACTGGGAAAGCGCCTTTCTCCACCACCACCCCTCCCCCTCGCTCTTCCAGTGCGCGCTCAAAGAGAGAGGGAGGACCGCACCCAGGAGACGACCCACCTGGCGAGCTGAGACCCGTTCGAGCGGCGGTAGCTGATGAAGACGTCCAGCGTCTTGTTCGGCGTCCCCTCCGACAACATCTTGCAGGAGACCTCATCTGGGAACAGACGAAGAGCTCGAGGACGCCTGTTCTCTCCGGATCCTCCCTTCCCCCGTCCCTTTTTTTCCTAGACCCCTTCCCGTCCCCTCCTTACTTCGGATGGCGTCCAGAAGTTGCGCGCGGTGGATGGTGTTGCTGACGCCGCACTGGACGAGAAAGGCCTCCTCCCTCATGAACTGGAGGGCATCCTTGTGGATGCCCGCTTTCAGGAGCTGGTAGGTGTACACGGAGAACTCGACGCCCAGCTGCCGGAGAAAGTGGTTGAGGTTGGTGGCGTCGCAGCTGGAGTAGTCGGCCATCTTCTTCAGGTTGTTCAGCTCCCTCATGAATCTGGGAAGAGGCAGAGAAGGATTGGAGAGCCGGTCTTGACCTCGGGAGAGGGGAAGATTTGTGAAGATCCGTGGTCCCTCTTCCCTCGCACTCTCTCGCTCTGCCGAAGGGGAGAAGTCCACGCCGCGGGATGCCGTCGAGGGATGAGGCAAAGAGGGCAGCGCGGTAAGGAGCGGAATAGCGAGGAATGCAGCGAGAGCACTGGGGAGCACCAACTCAACCCTCCTTCTCCGCCTGCCCTTCGCGAACGGCCACAAGCGAAGAAGACCAAGCACGGGCCGCCCCTTTTTTCTTTTGGATTTTCCCCCCAGGAGGCAACGGGCACGTTCTCTCTGCGCCTGACGCCTTGCACGTCGTCGTCTTCATCGCTTGACCCCGTCTCCCGAGGCCTCTGCGGCCGCCGCGTGAGCGAGTCGCAGCAGGGATCCACCCGCATTGGCCAGCTTCCCCTCTCCTGCGGCGGCGCGCGCGAGCATCCGGCCGCAGCATTCCTCACTGCCTCCTCCTTCACCGAGTACATCAAGGACCGTCGTGCGCCTGGCGGCGGCCCACGTAGCTCCGTGGCACGGTTTCATGCCGCCCGAGGGTGCGTGCAGTGACTCCTCAAGATGGGGGTACCCCGGGAGGAAACCACCCTATGAATCCAGGAAGGGTTCAAGAGGAAGGAGTCCGTTCCTCTCACGCTTGGGAGGGGAACCCCGGAGGGAACCACTATAGCTCGTTCTCTCTCCAGAGAGCACTCCCAGAGGGGCAACATTCTTCGTTTCTTCTCCAAAGGGAACCCGGAAGGGAACCGCTCTCCGTTTGCTCCTCTGAAGAGAACTCTGAAGGGGCGCTTCCGAATTTTCCCCGGTGGAGGGACGAAAGGAAAGAGGTCACGTGGAACTGCAGGGCGGGACATCGCGGAGGACAGGCGACCCTTCCTGCGAAAAAAGGGGGGAACGAGGCCACGCTTTCGGCGCCTAACTACTCGACGGACCCGTCCCTATCTTCCTCCCTCCCCAGGGGTTCGTCTCATCGTCGGTCCGGAGTCCCGGGAAGCCAAAAATAGCCGACCAGAGGACCGGACCTCGGCCGGTCTGTTCTCCCTCCCTTTGCATCTCCCTCAATGCAGGGCCCTGCGAAAAAAAAGGGCGGGAGAGAGGGACGAGAGGAAAGGGAGGAGAAGGAGGGGGAGCAGGCGGAGAAGAAGGGTGCTCTCTTCTACCTCGCTAGGCATCATCATCCGCTGAACCAGTTCCTCCGTCTCCACCCCTTCCATGTGTCAATTGTGGCGCAGAGCGTGTGGCGGTCATTTGAAGATCGTCGAGCGTCCACGGGGGACTCAGAGGCAACGGGAAGTTCCCAGCCTCTCCCTTGTCTGCACGGCTCCCTCCGCCCATCCCGTCCTTTCCCGCTCGCGTATCCAGGAGAACGGATCGATCTGCAGGATCCTCAGCTCCGGAAGCAGAAGCGGCTGGAGCTATAGTTCCACCGTCTGTGTCTTCCCCCGGGAGCGGAGGAGCCTCCTCCCCTTCCCTCTTTCGTTCCATAGCAGTCCCCCGATCTACGGTCGCTCTCGAGGCTTCGGTGGAGGCGGAGACTCTGCCAACTCTTCACTCAGCCCCCCCTCCCACAAGTGTCCTGAGCTTTGCGCCGGGCGCCCCAACCCTGTCCCAGTCCAGAGAGCGCAGCGAGCGAGCTCCTTCCCCCCCAGTTCCCGGGCCCGACATTTAGCGGAACTCCTCCACTTCCAGCGACTTCCTTTCCCACAGTGGGATGAGAAGACCAGGGCTGGGGCGGCCGACATGATCCCACCGAGTTGCCAGACCCAGTGACTCCAATGGGGGCTCCGAGCGTGCGGAAGCGGGGTGCGCACCGTGTGATTCTGGGACAGAGCCAACCGGTTGCGGCCATCGGTGGTCTCGCGCCACCGCTCTCCTTCCCCGGCTGCCTCCACAGTCGTCTGGCTGATCCGTGGGGTTGCTGCGAGAGGGCCGGTGAGCGGGAAGGAGGACGATCCCTCGGGGAGGCGCGCCATCATCCGCTCCAGAGAACGTCTTCCTGTCCCGCGCACCATCATCCACTCCTCCCTCTTTCTATCTGGAGACGCTCGAGAGCTGAAGATTCGCGTTCAGAGCTCGCCTGGAGCGAAGTTTCCCTTGCCAGCTGCGCCCTCCTCCTCCCCCGAGCGCAGTCGCCGGCGGTACGCGCCTGCGTGGAGCTCCGCCACGTGCCACATGCTCTCGACGCTGGTGGAAGAGAGCAATGGACCTCGGCACTTGTTTCCATCACTACGGCACTTTCGTTCCCGAAGTACCCACCGGCGCAGGCATCATGAGGAGCAGCCAGAGGGCTTCTGTGACCCGACCGATCGTGGCAGCTAAGGTATTCCGCGCACAGGCGGAGGATGCGGAGAGATCCGCTTCCTTCCCCCTCCTCCAGGCCGAGAAAGCTGACGTGACCCTCCCTGCGTGCCAAAGGGATGCCCGGTGCGCAAGCTTTCCACTTCTCTTCTTCCGGGGGCGGCGTGGTGCCTGACCCGCGCACTCCACCGCGCGCTTTGGCGCAAACGCCATCGTCTCCACAGAAGGGGGGGGGGGAGGAAGAGGAAGGGGGAGATGAAAGGCGACGTGGCGCGCGCCACCCAACCGGCAGACGAAGGCAAGGCACCTGATCGCTCCCTGTGCGGCGCCGTCGCCCGCTGGCTGCGCCTCTTCCATTGCGGGAAACGCCGAGGGCCGATCCGACCGGGGGAAAAAAACAACGGGAAAACGGACCGACCACCAAACCCGGGATGATGCGACAAAGCCACGTCACCTCCCCTACTCCGCTGACTCTTGCGGGGGAGGCTCGTGGCCCAAGGGAGCTACAGCAGGCAACCCCCCACCCTTTTACTGTGCCTCTCTTCCGCTCGCCATCTGCCCGTATGGGGGGAGGCCCCTGGGCGTCGGAGCGGGTGAGCGTAGGCACAGGTCGTCTCTGACACCTCGACTTCCGGTGCTCGCGCAAGCGACAACCATGGCAGAAACCTTCCGAGGCTCCTCGTCGCAAGACCGCGGCCGGCAACCGCAGCGGCGTCGACCGCGGAGCCACGGGAATCTAAGCCTCACCCCGAGCAGGAAGAGACCACTGCGGTGTTTCCCAGCCAGGGAAGCAAAGGAACACCGAGTGCGCCGAAGGGAGCCTCCTGAAAAGACAAGAAAGCAGCTCTCGGGAGGAGGCGGGGGCGTGATGACCACGGCACGCGGTCAAGAGGTCGGCGCGCGCGCGGAGACGAGGGAGGACTGAAACAACGGAGAGAGGGCATCACTGCCCAAGAGCAAGGAAGATTTCCGGGGCGTCCAGGTGAACCGAGGTCCCTGCCACGCGGTAGGTCCAGGGGGACTTTGCCTCCTAGCCCTGTCCCGTGCCTGAAGGAACAGGTGCCTCCCCACTTTCTGCACTCGCGCCCACTTACCGTCCGGGAAGAGGGGACGAACGCTTTCCGGATGCCGGAAGCCTTGCACCCTTTGCCTCAGGCCGAATTCATCGGAAAACGGAGGCGGAGGACCGCGCATGAGGAGCGCGCCAAGGAGAAGAGGAAGAACAAGAACAAAAAGACGAAAAAGAAGGAGGAGGAGGAAGAAGAAGAGACCGGAGATCTGAAGAACCCGCTTACAGCTCCGCCTTCTGGGGCGAATCGACTTTGTTCGGCCGCAGTGGTCGTCGCCCCTTCCTTGCCGCCGGAATCGCGCGGATCGGGGGCCCCGCGCCAGCAGAGGCGTGAGGAGACCCTCCTAGTCGCCGCCACGCCGGAGGGAGCGGGACTCCGTGCTGATCCAGAACAGAGAGGGAGGTCGGCGGTGACCTTCTGCATCGCGAAAGGGTTGGGAGCTCGGTGGCTCCTGCGCCAACTCCGAAAGCACTGAACGCCGAAAACACGGGGCAGGATAGTCAGGTGTCCCCAGGAGGAGGATATCCATCCGGGAAGCGGGAAAAAGGACAAGGGGAAGGAAAGGGAAGCCGATCTTCACGACTGACGAGAAATGGGCAGCGCATCCTCTGCGGGGACCACGGGCGGCGAGATCGACCCGTTCGCAGCGAAGAGGAGCTCGCGTCAGTGTTGCCATGCGAATTCGTCTCCTTCGGCATGCGACCCTCGCCGGTCGGACCGCCGCGCGAGTCACCGCAAGGTCACGCGAAAGGCAGCACCTCCTACTGCTCCTCCTCCGCCGCGAAGGTGGCAGACAGATCGCATGGAGCAGTCACACGTTGGGAAGGGGGGGGGGGGGGAACGCACTCGGGGTTGAGGAGGGGGAAAACCGAACGGGTGGGTGGGGCTCCAAGTCAAGCTCCAGGTAACAACAGCGCGCCACCAACGGGGCCCGGAATCGAAATCCCGGGTTCCCGACGACGGCGGGAAGAATCCATACGAATTTCCGGACAAATAGAAGGTTCTGGACGAACCTCCAGGTGGTTCCGGTCTCGGATGGAAGGCGCCTGACAGCGGCGAGCAGACGCAGCGGCCTGGGGGGCAGCATCCCCTTAGCAGAAGATCCCGCCTTCGGGGCACGCGGCGGCAGAGTGCGGCGCTGCGATGGAGGCGCGGAGAAGAGAAACAAGAACAAGAGGCATAAGAACATGAGGAAGGAGAAGAAGAGGAGGAAGAGGAACAAGATGACGAAGAAGAAGAACAAGAACAAGAAGGGAAAAGCGCAGGAGGCCCCCCAGAGGATGCTCCGCGGACCCCGATTCACTTGGGTTCCCGTCGTTCGTTGGGAGGAGGACGCCCGAGGGAGCGCAGGGACTCCTGCCGACGGTTCTCGCGCTTCTCTCCCCTCCTCCCCTGAGCTCGCACCGCAAGACGCCGACCCCCTCCCCCTTCCTCCCTTTCGAGAGAGGTCGTCGAGTCGGCACGCACCTCTTGCGCAGGATCCCGTTGTTCATGTTGATGTCGTTCTTCAGCATGTCCTCGTCCAGCTGCATCAGGATATCGCCGTCTACGCGGCTGCTGACGAAGGCCTCGCAGAAATCACTGAAACCGATCTGGAAACGCCAAGCATCCGTTGGGAGCCCGTGCCCTTTTCCCCTCGTTCCTCCTCCTCCTCTTGCTCCTCCCTCCCTCCTTCCCCGCTGGCGCCGCCCCCCGCCTGCCTACCTGCTTAATCCACTCCTTGACGTCCTCGACGGACCACAGCACTACCTGCTGGCTGAGTTTGTGCGGCACTTCCTCGTCGATGAGGCGCAGGGCCTCCGCGGCGTAGTTGGACGCCGCGGCGTTGGGCGAGCTGGCGACCTCCTTGAGCGGTTCGATGGCGCCGATATCCTCGAGGATGGACTTCATGCTCTGCGAGAGGCCCCTGCGCTTGTTGACGTCTGCTTCCATGGCGAAGTGGAAGGCGGCCAGCTTGCGCGCCTCCTTCCGCTCGGACAGTAGCACGGGCACCAGCTTCTGGAGCCAGCTCTTGCTCTGGCACTGCGGGTCGCGGACGATGTTTCCGAGCAGCTCCGACGGCTTGTGGGTGAGGACGAAGGGCTCGACGAGGTCCAGGGAGCCGGACCGGATGACGTCAGCCTCGATCTCCTTGTTGGCCACCAGCGAGGCGACGGCCAGGCACGCGTAGTACTTGACGCTGTCGTCGTCGTGGAAAGCGAGCGGGAAGAGCCAAGTGGGCACGTTGTGGCTGATCATAGTCCTCTGGTTCTCGCTGCCTCCGTGCAGCGCCAGATTCGCGAGGGCGCTGGCGCAGTTCCGGAGCGTCTCCACGTCGTTCGTCTTGCACTCCTGCAGCACGGCGTCCAGGGCGCCCATGCGGATTGCGTGACCGCAGGCGTCCTCGCTTCCTCGGAAGAGGTTCTTGATGATGCCGACGCCCACGCGGGCGCTCTCGGGCCCGCCTCGCGTACAGTGGCGCGCCACCCGCACCACCTTGTCCAGACCCTTTTCGGCGACGTAGTGGAGGTTGGCCGGGGTCAGGCAGTGCTCCAGGAGGCGGGCACACGAGAGCTGCGCGCCGGCGTCCTCGGATGCGCAGCTGCTCAGCAGCAGGTCCAGCGCGCCGGCGTCCCGCAAGACGTCCGAGAGGCTGCTCCCGAGCTCGAACCCGTGCTCGGGGACCTTCCAAGCCCTGCCCATCATGCTGCTCAGCTGATCCACGACCTGGAACGCTCCGTCGCCCTCGGCGCCGGGGGTTCCCGACTTCAGCCAGTCGACGACGCTCGCAAACCGCTCGGAGCAGTCCGACAGGACGCCCGCTGGGTCGCGGGAACCTTCAAGATTGAGTATATCTTCCCAAGCGCCTTCGATGATGGAAGTTACCTTCTGCGAGTGGCTTCTGCTGGAAGTCACTTCATTGTTAAGCAGGGTCCGATTCTGAAGCAGAGCTGGAAAGTCGTGCTACCCGGGGAGGGGGGCGCGGCTGGACGGACCTGACTCGAGACCTCGGAAGTCTTCGTGCTAATTCCCGTCGACAGGTCGGTTAGCGTCTTCTCCTTGACCAAGGCTTGTGACTGAGACTCGTTCACGGTGCCCGACGACTGGTTGATGACCTGCTTCTCGCGCTGTGCCTGCGCGGACACTTCTTCGGAGGAGAAGCTGTCGGTCTTCAGCTTGGAGGCATTCAGGTAGGACGTCTTCTTGTCATGGGTGATAGTGTCGCCGGCGTGCAGGGAGCGCTCCTCCTGGAGGAAGAGACAGAAGAGGAGGGAGGAGAGAGGCAGGAAGGGAGAGAGAGGCAGGGCAGGCACGGACGCCCCCCCCCCTTTCACGCGAGAGGCGCGGAAACGCTGAGACAACTCCCGGGCAGAGGGACTCCGCCTCCTCCTGGATGCGGGGGAACAAGGGCGGAAAACACGTGGCACTGGATGGTTGAGGGGCGCATCCCCCTCGAGTCCGACTACTCGACCTCGCGGAAGGAAGCGACCGCGCTGAGCCTGGCAAGGACAGCGCGCGCGCACGCGTTCGACGCTCCCGTGGCAGGCGTCCATCCCGCATTGAACTCCCGAGGGGAGGAATCCGGGATGGGGGAGGGCGCGCAACACTCGAACCATCGGTCTAACCCCGGCACCATTGAGCTGCCCCTGGCAAGGGAGGGGGCGCAGTGCGAGGTGCGAGGAGGCGAAAGGCAGCGCATTGAGTGCGCCCCGGCGATCCCTGGATCCTTCCTCCCGTCGAGGACGAGAATGGCGCTCCCCTCGGAAATCTCCATCTCGACCCACCCGTCCCCCTTGCGGAATGGGGAATGAGCAGGCGAAGCCCACGGCCCGGAACCAGGAAGGATCGCGAGCGGGGAGCGAGCAGCAGACGGCGCCAAAGGGGAGGTCACGAGCTCCGGAACGGAGGGCAGCAGGGCTGCGCGGTCACAACTTCAGCGACGGCCTGTTTGCTGGAGTGCCCGAAGAGCGGCGGATGCCCCACGGTCCTACGAAGCATGCAAGTAGAGGATCTGTCGGTCCGTGCAGCGGAGACTCCGACTCCGCGGGGGGAGTCGGGTCTCTCGTTGCTGAACCGAGAGGGGAGGGGGTCTCCTGCGATCCTGCCCAGGGTCCCAAGGACTCCGCGGCAACATTTCGCCTGATCCCTGGATCAGCGGACTACGAGGGAGCCTCATCTTCCCCATCCATCCCGATCAGAAGGCGCCGCCGAGGCTGAGGAAACCACCTGGAAGTTGCTGACGAGCTGAGAGGGAGGAGGAGATCCCCGGGGCTCTGCCCGGCTTCAGCCGCAGCGGTTCCTCGGGGGTCAGTGAAGGACCCTGCGGGCAAGTAGATCTCCCTGCCTCCTGGGAAATGACCTCGAGCGCGTCCGGGCCGTGAGGCCGACGGACTGCAGGGAGGGGAGGCGCCGCAACGGGGGAGGAGGAGGAAACGATCCCGCAAAGTCCCGCCCACCCACCCACCGGGGGCGACGCAACCAGAAGTTGCCCCGTCGGCCCGAGCGTGCCACAGTCCGGTCGAGGAGGGCGTCTCGACCCGTCCCCAGCGTAGGACCGTCGCGTTGACCCCTTCCAGCCCTGTGGAGGCAGCGGAAGCCCTGTGGACCCCTTCGTCCGACCAGGGGAGGGGGAGAGGCCGCTTCCGAGTATAGCGAGCCTTCTCGAGGTGGAGGGGAAAGCGAGGCTTCCTCTCTCCCTGGGATCATGCTCGCCTGCCCCCGAGGTAAGATGGATAGGCGGTGCGATCCCGTGGTCGTCTCAGAGTGGGGAGTTGCCTATAGGGAGAAGGCGAACCCGGAAGAACCCCTCGTGCGAACCCCTAGTCGCTCGAGGGACCGCGGAGGAGGAGGAGGAAAAGGGCTCCCGCCCTTTCGGTTCCTTGCGACCCTCCTTCCCCCCTCCCTACCTCCCGGCAAAGGTCGCCGCTGGCGACCGACTCCCACTCCTCCCAGGGGGTCGGCCTGCCCTGCGTTCACCAAGGTCGTCGTCGTCCCCTCTGGCAAGCACCCGGCTGTCCAGGCTGGCCGCACAGGCGAGGGCGGCAGGAGACAGCGGGAAGGCGGTGGGGGAGGTGGCCGCAGGGTACTTCCATCTCCCTGGCAGCAGCTCGTCCCTGCGGGGGAGATCGCGCGCGTTTGGATGCAGACGCGCTCCTCGGAGAATGGCCCAAGGAGCACCCGAGGCGCTCTCCACCGCAGACACCTGACGGCCCCAGAGGGCGACTTGACAGGACGCGCTCGCGGGCCCCGACCGGTATGTCCCACTTCCCGCTGCGAGGCGATCCCCTCCTCCTTTGCGTCCCAGGATCTCCCCGGGAAATAGGGGTTCCTCCCTCATCCCGACATCGGCCGAGGGAGGGGGGGGAGGAGAAGCAGAGTGGGACCACACCGCTTCGTGCCGCCGGGCTCCTCGACCCGTCACCTGACCGGAGCTGAAAATCCGCCGAGCTGCGTTCCGGTGCTCCGGCAGCCGCACCCTTTCCCAGAAGGTGGGCCGCCCTCAGCGCAACCCCGGCAGGAACGCCCTCTTTACGGACGGCGCGGATCGCCGCGTCTCCTCCCTTCCGGGAATCGGCAGAGGCTTGCGGAGCGATGCCGTCTTCCCGGATGCGAGGGAGGGGCATTCTAATAGAGCGCTCGAGGGGACGCCCTTTCAGAGGTCCGGAAAAGCAGGAGACGTCTCCGCCCTCCACCATCCCTCCCGGGGAAGATGACGACCGCACGCTCGGCGAGGTCCCGCCTCACCTCCCGCTTTCGCGGCCGGGCCTTAAACGGCTCTCAGTCTGCTCCTGGAGTGGCCACCCCCGTGTTCCCGCAAAAGCCATCTTCTGAGGGCGCACTCGCCCGCGAACTTCGCTCCCTGGAGCCGTCCGACCCATCGGTCTTCTTGGCCACGTCCGCCAGCAGGAGACGGGGATGACTGCCAGCGAGCGAGCCGCGCCATCCGGCAGGTCATAGGCGTGCCGGAAGAGCACCAAAGCGCGGGTGGCTGACGGCGCTGCGGCGGCGGGAGCTTCTATCACGAGGAGGGGGCGCTGGCGGCGGATGCTCCGAGAGTTCATAGCCCACACCGTACGAAGCCAGCGACGGCTGCGGAGACCGGGCAGGTACAGGGCGCGCCCCGCAGCACCCCCAGGCGCTGCCCTCAGCTGGCGTGACGCGCTGGGGCAGCGGCCGCGACAGCAGGAACGAGGGCAGGCGGGCGACCTCCCATGGCGGCTCCGGAGCTACGAAGAAGAGAAGGGGAGGAGGAGGAGAAAAGAAGAACGGCTGAAAGTGTCCTGCCCGCGGCTTCTCGTCTTCGACTCGCGTGGCGGCGGTGGACGCGCTGAGCGCAGTCTCCCCACTACGTCCGCTTCGCGACCCCTCCCTCCCTCTACAGCACATTTTTCCCCCTTGTCTGGACGTCGTCAGCAACGAGGGGGCGTTTCCGACTGCCCGCGTGAGATGTGCTGCTCCCGCAACGGGTCTAGGAATCCCGAACTCGTCCTGAGGCGCACCGGGCAGCCGAGACAGGTAAGAGTCCGCCAACCCAGGGAGGAAGAAGGCCAGCATGCCGCCGCGTCCGGCGCCTGCGGGGTGGGGGTAAATCTCCCGCGCTTCTCCCCCTCCCCCAAAAGGAGGGGCAGCAGCACCGTCTCCGCCTGCGCGCCCGAGGGCGGGTGCGGGGTGGATCCGTCCCTTACCTCGATCTTGTTGTTGGCCTCCTCGGAGGACACGCTGCCGACCTCCAGCTTGGACTTGCGAGCGGAGGACGCCGATTTCTCCTCGAACTTGACGCTGCCAGCCTCCACCTTGTTGAGCCTGGCATCGGAGGCGGTCTGCTCCTCGGAGCTAAAGCGGTCCGTGGTGATCTTCGTCTTGGAGGACGAGCTGACGCGCTTCTGCTCGATCTTGAGCTCGCTCGGGCTGGTCTCCTCGGTCGGAGACAGCACATGCTGGTTGTACATGGAAACGCTGCGATTGTAGTTGCAGTTCTCGCTCGAGGAGTGCGACGAGTGGGAGATGCTGCTGCTGAAGTTGCGGATCTCGTTCGCCGAAGAGGTGCATTTGCTCGAGTTCTTGGCGTGCCTGTTCGGCGTGCCCAGCAACAGGGAACTCCTCTTGTGGGTGATCTGGAAGAGGCAGCGAGAGGTTCTCAAGTTCCGGCCCTGGGGCACCCGGAGGGAGAGGAAGGGACGCCCCGCGACCTGCCTTCCATTCGCTGCGGGACGGGAAGAAAAAGGGGACGTCGCCCTCAAAGGAGGCCTCGCAACGGACCTGCTTCGGGAGGCGCACACGCCCTGCGGAGCGACCCTAGTCCGAACGGAGCACAGGGATGTGGGGGAGGGGAAGAACCCAAAACTCTCTTCGGATTCTTTCCTCGGTTCCTTCCTCTGTCTTCCTCTCGGCCTTTCCTTTGGTTTTTGAGCAGTGCGCAAGAACAGCCCATCCCCTCGGGGGGCGTCCACGCAGCTTCTCGACACCACCATCCACGCCACCAGAGAGTGCGTGCGGCTCTTCAAGTTAGAGGAGGGGGTTGAAGTGACCTCGTAGGGACCACGCTAGGAATCCAGGGAGGCTCCGTCCTTATCGCACTTGGTAGGGGGAACCCCGAAGGGAATCTCCCCGCTTATTCTCTCCGGAGGAACCCCCAGAGGGCATCACTCCTCGCTTTTTCCCCGGAGGGAACCCGGAAGGAACCCGATCCTGGAATTTCTTCTCCGCAGGGACCCACCCCAAAATAACCCGCTCCCTATTCCCTCCTCCGAAGAGAATCCCGAAGGAGCGCTCCCGAATTTCTCTGGAGGGCGCCTCCCCGAAGAGAGCTGCTCGCTTCTTGATACTCTGAAGAGGCGAGTCCCCCCGAAGGGGGTGTAGACCAGCTCCACGGTCCGTGGTGGGGGATCGACCCCGAGAAGGGGTCGGCTCCCTTTGAGCAACCGGAGGGAAACCCCGCAGGGCTCTTGACTCCTGGAATGACTCCAGAAAGTCAGCTTCCAGCCCCGGTCCGTCAACGGGGGCAACCGGCTGCTTCCACCGGTGCCACCGCACCCAAGCAAGCCAACTAGAGCCATCCTGCAGGGGGGGAATGAAACCGTCGACCCTCCCCCCTCCACTTCTTGGGGTGTCGATGCTTCTCCAGGAGGAGGAATCGAGCCCGCACCACCAGGCGCCGCCAGCGCGGGCTTCCCTCGAGCGTGGGTCTTGCAGCGGCGGCGGCGGCCGCGCGACCCGCCCCGGGACGCGAAAGGGCAGGAAGGCTTACCCGGGGGAACTTCTCGTGGAGGTCGAACCGGGAGAACATCTCCGGCCCGTTGGAGAAGCCGATCATATTGTCATCGCCGTGGAAGAAGTAGTCCGGGCTGGAGTTCTTGGAGAGCCGGGAGCTGCTGCCAGAGAGGTGCGGGCTGCTGCAGGTGCTCCTGCTGCTGCCGCCGCCACCGTAATTCCCGAGGAACCGGGATGGCGAGTACTCCGACGGGAGCTGGAATTTGGAAAGCGTCCCAAGTGCAGCGAGTCCAGGTCTCGCCGCTCGCATTGCGCGGTTGGCACGGGGAAGGCGGGAACTGCGCGACGGGAGCCGCCTCCCGACTGGCATGGCTCGTACAGCGTGGGAGGCGCGAGCCAGCAGCTTCCCCCGTCCGGAGCCAGACGTGACCCCAGCAGCCTGACGAGGGAGGGAGGGGGAGGATCCCTAGGATGGGCTCCACCTCGAACATCCCCCCCACCCCGTCCCCCGCGGCCGTCGCGCGCGCGCTCCCGGCCAGAATGCCGTCCGTCCCCAGCCATGCCCGCCGGGGACCGATGTGCGCCCCGAAAGACGATTCAGCTCGCACCAGGGGCCGCAGACACGGCCCTCCCTCCGAGGAGGCCACAGCGCCACCAAAAGGGGGCAGGCAACCGTTGAAGAGATGAAACAAATAGCTTCCGTTCCCTTCCCGAACGCTGCAGGTCCGCTCGTTCCTAAGTGGTGCCCACAAATCAAACCAAAGCATCCTCCGATTTCCCAATCGATGACGTCATCAAAAAATGCCGAACGAAATGCCGCGCGCCACGCTAAACGATTCGATTCGATAAACGATCCGTCACTCAGTCAACTGCATTTGCACCATAATCCGTAACCATGGATGCAGACGTATAGACATGCATAATACGCACACACCATACACACATATAGATATAGCCACACATACGTATGTATGTATGCATATACAGAGATATGGATAGATATACGTATGTATTGCTATCTCTATGTACCTAACCTGTGTTTCTATACATTCACATTTGCATACATATATATACATGCATATATTTATACATGTATGTATGTATATCTATCCGCATAGATATTACACATATCTATACAACTATGTAGACAGATAGATGTAGATAGATGTAAATATAGACATATACCTACATGTAGATGGATATAGATAGATAGATCGGTAAGTACAGATAGGTAGATATGCATAATATACATGCAGATAGATATACACACATACATATATAGATATAGATATATGCACATATATGTACACACATATGTGCATATAAATAGATACGCATATATGTATGCATACCTATGCATCTATCTTTCTATATGATTTTGGCTTCTGGCTTCTTTCTGTTCTTTCTCTTCTTCTTATCCTGGAGGACCCCACCGCATCAGGTTTCAGCCCTTTCCATCGTCCCTTAATTATCTTTCCCTGCTTCTCCGCCGTCAGCTGAAGCCAACAACTCCTCCTCCGCAGCTGCACTCGTCACAAGTCCCCGCCAAAGAGACGAACGCTGCCCCTGCAAACACTCTTCCCATCTCGAGTCCACTCTTGACCACAACATGGATCGTTACGCGCATCCTGGCAGGAGCCATCGGGATGCTTCTCTTGGGACCTCGGCGTACCCTTCCTCTCCTGCACGGTCCCGCGGGTTTCGTCCTCTTCCGGCATCTGCTCCGAGCCTGCGGGACATCCGACAGACTGCATCCCTATCTGGCCGAGACTGGGCGGCTCGGCTCACGCGAGGGCTTTACGGGCCTGCGGCACTGCAGGCTTAACCTGCGCCACCGTCGAGTCGGCCAACGACGAGGCGGTGGACCTGCCCCCGAGGTGAAGCGCACACAAGCTGACGGCGGACGTTTCGGCGTCCCTCCGGGAGTGGGACTTCAAGTGAGCCTCCTGCGTTCGACTCCCAGGCTGCAAAGTGCTCTCGCGATTGCACCCGCAGTCCGAGCGAATGGGCGCGGGGGGAAAGCACCGCCGCGATGAGGCGAAAGGCGAAGACGGCGGTCACGCACCACCATCACCCCTGGCTATGGGAGGCGCTGGAGAACGGCCGACTCGCGAGGCCCTGGTCCAGAAACCGGGTACAGGGGGGGGGGGAGTCCAAAGGGTGGGTGGGCGTTGGAAGGGTTCGCTACGGAACCCCCCCGCCCCCCGATAAGCGCATCCGACGCCGCACCGAATGAGGTCAGCAGCAGCAAATTCGAGGTGCGCGGCGTCTGCTCGCTCTGTAAGCGTCGATTCCGCGTTCCCACCCGTGACGAACTCCCCTCCGCGGTTCCGTTCTGCGTTGCCCGTTCGACGCGGATCGCGCGCCCGCTGCGCTGCACGCGGATTTCACGGTTGGTAACAGCGAGCGAGACTCACGAGACGAGGAACGGCACCCTGGGAACAAGAAGGAACGGGAGGAAAGAAAGGAAGAGCGACTCCGGCTCTCTCGCAAAGTTTACGGGGTTCCCCATTCCGCATTCTGATAGATGACTGCCCTACTACGAAAGAGCAAACACGAGGAAACGCTGGCCCGCCGGTGGAGACACACCTGACAAGTCATGCATCTCCCAAGATCATGCTAATTCACATGGCACCCGTGGGCCGACTTCTATACCATCGCAGACCGTGTTGATCCTCGGGAATTAATGATTTCATTTTTTTTTTTTTTTTCCTTTTCTTCCTCTCTTACCGTTCCACCAGCCCCTACCGATGCACGCGTAATGCGGACGAAGTTTAATAGATTTGCCCAGAGCAGAAAAGTTCCGCGCTTGACATGTTTATTAATGTTTTCTTCTTCGCTCGTTTTTATTTTTTTTCCTTTCTTTCCAAGCCTTGCTCATCCACAAGAATTTACGACGCACAATCACTGATGTTCCCATCAAGAGATAGCATTATCGCCTCCATCTTCTTCTTGCTCTTTCTTTTTTTTTGCTTAAGTGCTTGAAAATTATTCTGCGTGTTTTGAAACTTTTGTTTCCTGCGCCCGCAAACCAGCTCGAGTTCCTCCCACCGGCCACCCCTTTGGAAATCCCTGCTCTCCTGCGCTTCGCGGAGCTCTTTTCGTCTGTGGGCACTTTTCCAGAAGGGAACTATTCGCCATGCTAGCCTTCATCTGTTTACTGCTGCTTCTTCTTTATATATATATATATATCTTTTAAACTGAGCTGCTCGAAAAGAAGGAGAGCTTTGGTCAGTCCTTGAATTCAGGTGGTGGAGTTTTATCGTGCTCTCCTTCCGATAAGATTACCACTTGCGTTTCCATGCGACGAGCTCGGAGAAGCACTCTTTCCGTCCGCTGGGGTTTCGGCCTGACTACCACACGCAGCACGCTTGCAACCTTCTTGGCGCGGCTTCCTCTCTACTCCGGGAGGAGGCTCACCTGCCAACCTCGAGGAGCAGCCGAGATTCGGAGAAGCTGCTGAGGCCACACGTATCGACCGGTGCGATTGGTGCGCCCAGCGCGCTTGCCCTTTGGTCCTGCGTTGCACCACCATGTGACCCCGAGTTCGAAAGATGACAGTGTGGCCTTACCGCCGCTACTTATCATTCTACAGTGATCGCAGTTGCCCTGCCCACCCATCCCGAGACAGTCGTTTCGGTCGGTTCCTGGAAATCGTGAAACTTCCATGGGAAACTTCGAGGGGAATCGAGCGTTCGGATGGCTACGATAAGGAACGCCTGTCACCACCAGCCTCGGCACGCAGGGTTCCCCTTTCCAGACGGCGCGCCGAAAAAGTGTCGTCAACACTGCGTGTTCAACCTTTTTTCAAGAAAAAAAAAAAAAAACACTCGAAAAGCGAAAACACAAAAACGTAATTCTCATGCGGCACCTGGAAAGGCTCAAAAGAAGAAGAAAAAAAAAAAACTCGCGCCCGTACCCTTGACTTCTGCATTGTTGCGACTGCAAGACTCAGACGTTTCCAAGGCAACCGCGTTGGCTGCTGCAACCTTCCATGACTACTTGCGTTCTTCTGGATGATGATGCCCTACGTGCACTTGTTTTTTGTTTCACTTTTTTTTCCCCCTATCGGTGGGGCGAACTGAAATCTGCCTTTCCCGTAGGGAGGATGGAGGGGGGGAGGGGAGGGAGGCAATCTTCCCTTGCAAAGGCTGCAAGAATTTCTTGCAAGGCAATTTTTTTTTTCCTCTCTCCTCACCCTCGGATTCACAAATCGACAAGCGCGGAAGTCGGAGCTGCGCGGGAACGAAGCAGCACACAGGAGAGAAAATAGGCGACTAAATAAACAGATTCGGTTGAAGCGACGTATAGTGAAAAGATGCGTACAAAAAAATGGGCTCGAGGAAGACGTGTGCTGCGAGCCGCACTACCGAGTACGCTTGCCGATGGTACGGGACGGGATTCGTTTGAAAATACGATGCAGACGCGCGCCGGAAAAGATTTGGAAGCACAAACGAAAGTACCGCGACTAAGCTGGCAGCCACCGCTCTGCTGAAAGAATCTCGGATGCCGCACAGCGTAGACCATGCATTTCGTGCAGACGCGCCAAGAGCCAGCGACAACACCGAAAACGAGAGAGAGCCGTTCTTTCCCGAGGGCGAAATGGCCGCAGCGAGGGAAGGGAGCAGCTCGCAAGATGATGTCCGTCTGGACCAGAAGTGTGATGTGCCCGGGAGATGTAACCCGACGGGCAACAAATGCAATGGCTGGGCGCCTTTCTTTCCACTCCTCCCACCGGCTACCACGAGCGCAGTCGAAGTTTTGCCTCAAACAACAAAAAGCACACAGAGACCTCACTGGGTCTTCTCCAGGCCAGACGGCCTCTCTGTGACGACCCTCTGCGCGCAACCGCCGTCTACCCTCCCCCCCCTGAAGCCAAGTGGGGCGACGAGGCGATTGTCCTGCAAGTAGAAACAGAATACGGCCCTTGCGATTTCTACGTCGGTTTCCCAGGCAACGAAAGCATAAAGACACGGTTCGAGCACGGTCATCGGCACGCAGGGAGAGAGAGAATGCGTGCGCTCAACAGCACTGCAGCAGCCCTCAGCTACGGCTGCCATCACCCCCACCACCGTGTCCCCTAAACCACCTCCATCTTGGAAACCGCGGGCTGCGTCAGAGTTACGGTCAGAGGCGGGTGGTCGGAGATGGCGGCTGGTGAGATCAGGGAGGCCGCGGTACGAGCACCGCGTGTGAGCAGGAGTAAGACATCCTCGCTGCCACGGCTAAGGCCGGCGGCAAGCGCCAGGGAAAACGTTCGTTCGACCGGACATCGGACACCGGCATCGGACCTTGGGAGCAACCGAGTCGAACAGACGCCGCCGATCGTCTAGAAAAGCTGCCTGCGCCTTCCAGCTCCGCCGCCACCGTTCACGGTCCAGCGAACCGTCGCATCGACCCCACCCCCACCCCGAAGACGCTTTTTGCCGGACTCTTTTCGAGTCCGGCATCATCCGCGTTCGTGGCGGACAAATCGCGCGCGGATGCCCGGTAACCCCCGCAGGCTCAAGCACCTCCCGCTCGGCTCCGTGGTGACGGCAGCGGCGCGGCATCCTGTTCGCTCCCCTCGCTCCCCTTTAGTCCTGTCCTTCGCCGGTGGTAATGATGCTGCGGGCGCTGTCGGCCAGGTCTCCCGAGCCGCTTCCTCTCCGAGCAAGGCGAGAAGAAGGGGAGGAAGAGACCAGACTTTCGCTGGCGCCGCTGAGCGCGCCCGCATCCGGTGCCTCGTTGCAAAGGTCGAAGACCGCCGCATCCAGGCGCCTGCAGAGGAAGACTTCTCTCTTCTTCCCTCCATCCTTCCCCTTCGGGAGGAGCTTTGTCCCGGGAAACTTCGGCGCAGCCTCATGCAGGGTCCCGGATCGCTGCGTCGGCAGAAGGGAAGAAGAGAAAACACACCAGCGCGAGGGAGGATGGGCGAAATCAAGCGAGAGCCCCCAGCGGTCCGCGAGCTCGACACGCGAGCTGACCCCTAACGAGATTGGAGCGTCGAGCCCTTCTCGGACGCGCACGCGCTGCCTGGCGCCTCCTCGAAGACGCCTGAGGCAGGCCTGGCGGACCTCGGCAAAAGCGCGCGCCGGCAGCGCGGCGAGGGAGAGTGAGAACGCAGCCGAGCACGCGCCGGCGCGACCGCTGTCTTTTTGAGGCCGGCGCCGGCGCCGCTGTGCCACCTCCAGCTGCAACGGCAGCAACCCTTCCGAGCGACGTTTGCCCGCCGAGCGAAGAAGGGGAAGGAGGGGACGTCGCCGGGCAACCACATCCTGCCAACAGGCACTCGTGGCCCTCGTGCCAGCACGCGCGAGTGGTGCCACCCGGGGGGCAGGAAGGAGGAGGGACAGCTTCCAAGGCACCCATGGGGGGAGAGAAGGGAGGCCGCGGGTGATTTTCGGTGGATGGACGAGGGAGACAGGGTCTGGAATCCCTTGGCGCGCGCTCGAGGAGGGGATGACGTCACGGCGGCGGCAGCCTCGATCTCTCCACGGCGCGTCTGAGCAGGGAGAGGCGGACGGTCACCACGGGAATGTTTCCCCTTTCGGCACTCCCCAGACCTTCCCCTCTCCCACTTCGAATCCTGGACGAACAGATGCGGGCCGGTTTCCCCGCCGACGGCGTCCGCAGTGTGCTCTCCCACGCTGGCCGCTTCTGGGCAACGCGCGCACGCGCTCGCGCTGCTTTCCGAAACAGGCTCGCCGTTGGGCCGGCAGCCTTCCCGCCCGCCCGCCAGCCGAGCTCTCGAAAGGTGTGGGGGAGAAAGAACGAAGAAAAAAACCGAGGGAGCAGAGGAAGGGGGGGAGGAAGCGACCCTGAGGCTTCCGGGCATCCTAGCTGGGAAGACGGGCGGACACTTCCAGCCCGCCTCGCGCGGGAGTGCAGCGAGGGTTACAGGGAGAAGAGCGACAGAGGGAGTGGGTCGAAGAGACCCGCGCACTCGGGATGCGCGCGCACAGCAGCTGCAGCAGACGGGGGACTCCTTCGTGGAGCCAGGCAAAAAGAGAATGGAAAAAAAAAAAAAAGAAAAGACGCCAGCGACGCGCTCTCTCTCCGTTCCCAAAGAAGCGCGCTGGACGTCGTCACGCGGGAAGTGGGAGGACGACGTGGAGAGAAGGAGGGGGAGTAACCGGCGAAGCAGGAGAAAGGAGGAGGAGGAGGAAGCTGCCGCCTCAGAACAAGGGAAGCTCGTCAAGAAAGTATCTGAGTGACGTCACTCTGCCGAAGATTGCGCCGGCGAAAACCTGGTGTTCTCTTTGGGTGTCGTCTTGGCAGCTCCCGGAGCATGTGGTAAGCCGTCATCACCCCGAAGCTTGGCACGCGCGCCGGTTCCCCCGTTCACAAGTCAGGAAGCAGAAAAATTGAAGGGGAGGGGGGGAGGTGAAGAGGAGAGGAGATCGAGGTTGCTGTGACGGAAACGCGAGAGCTGCCGCAGAGAGGTTCGGGTGAGGGAAGGGAGAGCAGGGCGCTGAGTAGGATGCGAGCATCGTAGAAAAAGCGCTCGCCACCTCACGGCTCCATGCCAACCGGCGGGAGACGAGGGAAACAACGCGGTCTCCAAGGGGAATCACAGCAACCCGATCCTGGGGAAGGGGGAGAGGGGGACCTCTCGGGAAGCTTGGAAAGCCCGTGCTGGCAGGGATCCCCTGGCCGGAACGCAGAACATCGCCCGAGAAGGCGCGAGTCCGGACCGGGGAAACGCCGCGTATCGCCGTCGTCCCCGGCTGACCCCGGAGGAGCGAACGCCCTCCCCTTCCTTTCCCCAACTCCTCCTCCCCCTCCGTGGATGTTCGCGAAACGACCGCACTGGCCGGAAGCAGCAGCGGCGGCACACGCAAAGACTCCCGCTGCGAAAGCCGGAACGGGCCCGCCAGGAGCCCTCCCGAACGTTCTCGTCGCCGCGCATGCGCCCGCCGGGAGGAGGACCCACTCCTTGGACGCATCGGGCAGATCCAGCGCCCGCTTCGGCGAGGTGGGTCCGAAAATGGTGGTGGCCTTACCTCTTCTATGATGATCTCCTCTCCTTCCGCAATATCCATAGGGACTGCCTCCTTCCTCTCTGCAGGTGGGGAGGAAAAGGGAGAGGGGGGAGGGAAAGTAAGTCCAAACGTGCGTACGCACAAAGGGAAACGCAGCACGACGCCTCGAGTACGACTGACTTGCTGGTCTCCGGCTCCCCTGCGGCCACAGCCGATTAGGAGTCCATGCCGAGGTTCACCTACGACAAATTGACGCGATCGCGGAAGTCGAGAGCACGCTCCCAGCTTCCCCGGGTACTCACTCTTGCCGAGGCTTCTCTCTCAGCGCACATCTGGACAAGAAACGGGGGAGGAAAACTGGCCGAGCGGTTCTCTCTGTCCTCATCCACCTCGCAAACGAAAGGAGCACAATCGAGACCAGATTCGTATCGGATTACGAGAAACTTCCAGAAAAAGGAAGAAGGAAAAAAAAAAAAGAAAGAAAAGAGGAGAGGAGCACACACGTCTGCTAGCAGCAGCAGCAGCAGCAGCAGCTCCGCGAGAACGGTCGGCCGGGAGCTGGGGAGGAGACTGGATCCGCGAGCGGTATCTAGCAAAGAAATTATGCGGTCACTTGGCAGCCAAGAGTGCTGCTGGCAGTCGCTGCATGCTTATAATCCCCATCACGAAACACCACCATCACTCACAAGCCGAACACTGAAATGCCGTGCACTTCGCTCAGGAATGTTAAGTAAAGATCCGTCCGCCCTGGCGGCGCGAGGGAGAAGCTTTCTGCATTGAGTAACCAGAGAGTATTTTTTTTTTTTTTTCCCTCCTTCTTCTTCTTCTTCCTCTCTCCCCCCCCCCCTCCTTCGTTTTCTTTTCTTTCTTTCTTTCTTTTCTCTCTCTTTTTTTTCCTTTCTTTCTTTTTTTTCTTCTTTTTAACATTGCAGTCACGTGAAATGATTCAGTTCCGCGAACCGTGAATCGCAAGTGGCTGAACGCTCTTGATAGTTTCTTGGAAATTGTTCTTCGATAATCCGATTTTATCTTAGGAAAGATCGGTAAACACAGGAAGTCTGCCTTTTTTTTTTCCCTTCTCTTTTTTTTCTCTTTTTTTTTTTAAAGAAAAGAAAAGAAAAAAATGTGTTTCGAGAAGAAGTCTTTTAGTTTGCGCTAATTGCCAGGGCAACCGTGGAAATTGGATCCCTTTTGCACACGTGTACGTTATTAATAAGCATTTACGGTCAATTAGGATCTTAGCCCATAGCAAAAACCAGAACACTCCTGCATCCCTTTTGTGATGTTGTTGTGGCGAAGGAGGGATTCCAGATACATCAGAGAATTTATTTATATATACATACATCGTACACGTGTGTGCTATGATTCATGGCATCCGATTTTCAGAAAAGAAAATCAGCTCGAGCCTATCGATCAGCATTTTGGAGAGCGAGCCGCCGATCGACACACAAAAAAAAGAAAGAAAGAAAAAACAGTGAGTGTAAAAACACGAGGACCTTTTTTTTGTTTTCGCAGCTGAAAGTAAAAAAAAAAAGAAAAGAAAGAAACGACAGACAGGAGGGAGAAGAAAAGCGGCGTGACGAGCACTAAAAGTGAATTCCTGAGGGAAGACAGGAGAGCTGTCCTTGTGCTTAAAAGGGAGACTCTGGAGCAGTCTCCGGAGCTTTTCAGCTTCGTATGCTTCTTGCATTCAGCCCTCGTCCGTCGTCGACTCGACTCCCACTTTTCGAAACGGGAAGACCCGTGCGTGCCGCATGGTGGTGCCCTACGGAAAGGACTCGGTCAACTCGCGCCCTGTGCTGGGAGAGCAGCTCCGGACGTGTGCGTGCGTGCGTTCGGCAGGTCACCGGTGGACACGTGTCGTACGATTTACGATTACGCCGTCCCCTTGCCTGCGAGCTCCTGTGTATTCAACGGATCCTGGAGCTCGCTTGGTCCTGGAACCCGCCACGAAAAGGGGATCCGAAAGGAAAGGAGGGACGGGGGGCAACTGCATAGACCTCTTTCCTTCGATCATCCCGCGGAACGCTAGAGATTACAAAACAGCCGCGTTCGAGCATTCCCGGAGAACCTGTAGAACGTCATTCCTGGAAGGACTAGTGAGGTGCCCGATGCAGTGATCAGAGGCAGCCGCGCTGGAACGTGGAAGAGACCAAACTTCTACACGAAGCGAGCTCTCACCTTTCACGTCTCCCCATCGGGCTCCCCATTCCCCCACGTCGCGGCCCTTCTTCCTGCCCCCCCCTTCCCCGATCGGAGCGTCGAGAGGTACTGGTCCGAAGATCCCGAAATCCCGAAAGAGGCAGAAGAAGGCGCGGACAGTGGGGGCCTGCAGCTTCGTCAGTCATCCAGCTCTTCCGCACGACAGTTGCCGCCGAGGGCTGCCCTCCGTTGCCCACGGCACCGCATGCCCCTGAAACCTCAGGAACGCGCTTCCCAGAAGATTCCCCCCCCTCCCGAGCCTCACGGGGGAAGGAGCGACCAGGAGGACCTCGGTCAGGCTCCTCCTGCGTGCCTGTCGCTATCAAAAAATGGTGTAAGCACGCGTCGAATGGTGGTATCATGAGGACCTTGTCTTCGCCCCAGGGTAAACGCATGTCGCCTTTATCCTTGGGTCGTCCCGGTAACAGTCGTCGCCGCCCCAGTGAACTTGACCTCTATCCCCTCCCCCACT
Organism: Raillietiella orientalis; assembly: GCA_036172245.1. Taxonomy (NCBI): domain Eukaryota; kingdom Metazoa; phylum Arthropoda; class Ichthyostraca; order Raillietiellida; family Raillietiellidae; genus Raillietiella; species Raillietiella orientalis. Next base: position 54,342 of record JAYWIR010000003.1, on the reverse strand, counting down.
GCTGTGCGCACAACAGGAAATCCGTCGAGCGACTTGAGTTCTTGCCGGGAGCCGTTGCTGACCTCTCGTGGCGCCATCACTTCGGTCAACCGCACTGGACGTATCGGGAAAGCGGGAACGCCTTCCAAGACGACCAGTCAGCTCTCCCGGCGAAAACGGGGATGCTCAGAGGCCGGCAGGGTAGGAGGGGAGGGGATCGGAACTGAAGGAGACTTCAGCGCCCTCACCCCATCCATCCCGTCTGAGAAAGGGAGCTGCGACCCCAGGAGCATCGGGACTAGGCAGGAATGCATGAGGATCACCGAGGATCGCGGTGGGTGCACTTCCGGGACTCCCCGTTGCCTCCAGCAAGCCGGGAAACTGCCCGATCTGTTTCCCCGCTACTCATCCGCCCGGGGGACGTGACCCAGGACACACCTTCCGCTCCCTTCTTGTCTACTCCCTTCCCGTCCATCGCGAGATGCGAAAGCAGTGGCCGAGAGTCTCTTGAGGATAGCCCCGTGGGGCTGAATGGGACCCAAGGCCTGACTGAGGGAGCCGTCGGCACACGCGTCCAGGTGCGGGTCTCCGTACAGCTCCAGTCCTCCGCTGCGGTCCAGAAGACAACTTCGGTAGGCGGATGCTGGAAAGATGCTGGGATCTCTCCCCTCTCGTCTCGTCCTGGGGCACGCGCAACGCTGGCCACGAGGTGTTGGCACCATTGTCGCCGAGAGGTCGACCTCCTCGACATCTCGTGAAGAACCGCCTGCGACTTGCGAAATGGGGTCGCGCGTCCACCGTAACCTGGGTCGTTGTACCGCTGTCCTGGGGAGGAGGTAGCAGAGAGGGGCGCCTCCAGCACCGTCGCACAGCACCCTGGTGGACGGCCGCCGCCGAATCAACTCGGCTGGTGCCACCGCCCGAAGCGGTCGGCCAAGACCTTGGAAGGCATGCCCTCGGAAGCCGCGCCCTGCCGCCAGCGATTCCTTCGGACTCGCTGAGGGAGGTTTTCCTCCCCTCCAGGTAGTTCCTCTCGTTCCCTGGAGGGAAAGCTTCCTGCCGTCCGCCTTGCTCCTTTTCCCAGGCACCTTCCAAAGCCTCCTTCCAGGAAGACCCCCAAAGTGTCGCTCTGAACCAGTCCGCTGGCCCCTCTTTGGGCCTCTCTGCCGGGTCGCGGGGGGAGGGAGCTAGCGGATGCGCACGGAAGGGCGAGCGCAGCCCTCCCTTCCCCTCCTCGCCTTTCAATGGATCCTCTGGGAACCCGTGGGACCCGCGGAAAGACATCTTCCCGCTCCTTCATTTCTCAGGGGCCCCGGCTCTGTCCGCGACGGAGGACGCACCCGCGCTCCTAGGACAGTTGCCATGCCAATGCCCGCGCGCTCACACTCGTATCTCCTGCTCTCCCAGGATAGAGTTCCCGTCGCCATTCCTTCCCCTTCGCCTCGGGTTTCCTCCCCCCCTCCCCTCCCTCCCTTTTCCTCTCCAGGGACCGTCGCGGGACGACGTCCTCGTGATTGATGGGACTCGAAAGGGTAACGGCAGGCTTCACGCAATTTTCCAGAAAAAAGAGGGGAGGGGGGCGAGAATTCGTTCCTGGAGGGTGAGCGAGAGGGATTCGTCAAGGAGCAGTCGCGGAGACGCTTTCGCAGCCTCCCGGTGTCTCCGCCGAGTCCGTCCTCTAGACGCAGCCGGGATGGTCCTGCGGGAAGGTCGCTCGGGCTGCGTGGGGAAGGCGGGAAGAGACGTCTAGTCTGCCCGCGAACCGGTAAGGAGAGGAGCGGAGCATCCGAGCGAGCCCCCCGGTGCCGCTGGCTGGTCATGGTTGTCCCTGCGGCGGCGGAGGCTGCCTCTCAGGTGAAGACGCTTGCCAGCTCGCGGATACTGTAAAGACCCGGGTTGGTGAGCGGTGAGGAGCGCCGCAGCTGCCGACTGCGGCGGCGAGGCCGCCGCGCGCCAGCAGATCCTCCACGGTCCCTTCGGCAGTCGTCGGGGACCGCGCCCGCAGCGAATCATGGGCGCCCCTGGCGCTTCTCTGGTAACCCGGAGAGGCTGCCAGAGAGGAAAGCAGGAGAAAAGCGCCCGTACCATGGAAACTTTTGGCCCTCCTGAAACCCCGCTTAATACTGGACGGTGGCGAGGACGTGCTACAGCGGGAGCAAATTAGAAAGGAAGAGGTTTGGTTTCTGTTTTCCTCCTCCTCTCTTCCTTTCTCCTTCCCCCCTTTCCCCTCCACTGCCACGACCTTGCGCGTTCCCTATTCTTCAGAATTGGCGGCTCCCACGAGCTGAATTCTCATGACTCTCACCTTGGATGGGGAGGAACAACCAACACAGAGCGCTTCGGAGCACCTCGCGCGTGCTCCGAGGCGGTGAGCCGAGCCGCCCGCACGCCGCGGGCGCATGCGCGCTCGTGGCGTGCACTCGTCTCACACACGGCATCCACGCTTGAAGAGAGAGAGGGGGGGGGGGAGGCGGCGCAAAGCCGATGCCTGCTCCACCCGGGCCACTCGGTGGGCGCGCTCAAGGGAAGAACGCATGGACGTCGAAGGTTCGGCGATTCCAGAGGACTGTCGGCGTCGCCACCGGTCTCCGCCGCCAGGGCAGCAGGACTACCCCAAGAACGCAGGGATCTGCATGACGTGGGCGGAGGTCGGGAACAACGCGGAACATGCTGTCGCCTCTGTCGGGAGCGGTGCAGATCCCTGCGGACTCACCTGCCTGAGAACTAGCGAGATTTCCTGCCGACTGCTGCCTCCTTGGAGACTGTGTGCTAAAGGGGAGGAGAAAGGGGCAAAGGGCACGAGTGCAACCACGCGGAGCCACTCCAGAGCCTCTCCTCCCACCGACCTCACTGCTCTGCGGAGGCGGCATTCCTTTCACCTGATCCACTCCGAAACCCTGCAGACAGGGACCCAAGGATGTTCAAAGGGATCCCTGCCCCTGCTCCCGTCCCTCGTGACCACGTGGAACCATGCTCCGCCGCCTCAGACGAAGGACCGCTCCACGTGGTCCGACCACATCGCTGGAACTCGCCCTCTGCTGCACAGACGAAACGAAGGTCGAGTGGTTTTTTTGTCGTGGGGTCTCTATGGGGGCAGTCAGCCCACCAGGGGACAGAGGAGGAGCGAGGGAGAGAACCACCAGGGATGCCTCCCGTGCGAGTCGCGAGGGAGCAGCACCTCCCAGGACATTCCGTGTTTTCGAGTGTTCCGAGCGCTCAGCGTATGCCCCCCCTGCCGGGATCACCCCGCGCTTCCGGGACGCGCGCGCGTGCAGCAGTCCCACGTCCTCGGTTGCTGCCCCTCTCGGACGGGTTCGAGCAGGAAACTGGAGGTGACGGAGCGACCCTGGCATGCCCCCCGGCACGTCCAAGGGGTAGAGGAGGAAGCGCCGCGGGGCAGCTCTCCCTCCCTTTGCCGCCTAGTCCCCGAGAGACTTAGGGGCGGCTGGGGCGATCGACAGGCGCATCTGCGACCCTCGGGCCTCTGGGCTACGGGCCTCGGGCAGCAGCGGCTCCGCGCAACAGCCTGTCCGCTGGGAACAGACGACAGCGTAGTGGTGGCGCGCGGGGTAGGGGAAAGAGGAGGATTGAAGCAGGGGAGGGGGAACCTCGGGAGAGAAAGAGAGCGAGGGGCAGCATACGGGCTTCTCTTCTCCATCACCCGGAGGAAGTTCGATGGACACCGCGAGGTCTTCCGGGTCCTCTCGGTCCCGGCGCGGCTCGAAGGCGGGACTGCGTCCTGTGGTGGTCCCGCCTTCGCGCTGGGGAAACCGGGAAAACCGCATGGAGACGTCCGGAGCACCCCGTATGCGCTCCTGTGGGGACGACAAGCGACCAAGAGAGCCGAGGGAGAGCGCAGTGGATCATTTCTGCATCCCCTCTCCATGACCTGCCTGAGGGCCTCCCTGCCTGCATTTCTTCCTCCCACACCTCCTGGGACGCGCACAACACAGCGCTCAGCCGAATCGCAGGTCCTCCAGCGCGGCGCCCGCCCTGGAGGACCTGCGAAGGAATGCCTGGATTTCGCCGCCCCATTCCAACATCTTTCCTGGATGCCGTGCCTCTCTTTTCCGGGGAAAAGGAGGGACAGGATCCAGCGAACAGCATCCCTCAGGACGTGACGACGAGATGGCGGAGAGGCCCACGGCTGCAGGACCCTGCCCAACGGGAGCCCCGTCTAGAGGGGGCGCTCACGACGCGCCCATTCCAGTCAGTTCCTATGCAGTGCCGCCAGGGAGGTACATGAGCCGGCGTTATCTTGGCAACCGGAAGCCCCCTCGGTTTCCGGTGCGCCCACCTTGGGCCACCGGCATTGGTCCCCGGTCCAGCTGAAGGATCCGTGTATCCCTTGTTCGGAGCAGTGGCCTCTATCTCCCGACGCTGGAGCGAAGCGAGATCCAGCTGCTTTGGGGATTCGGGAAGAACCGGGTCTTCTTGCGCCGCCGGAGCCAAAGGATCGCTCGTCCCACTCTTCGCGCCGCAGTCGAAAGGTGGGAAAGAGCGGATCCCCCTCCGGGTCCGTTGGCCACACTAATGGAGTGGGGGGGAGGGAATGGCCGGACGGCCTGCTGTCTTGCCTTCCCCCTCCTCCAATCCCTGCGCCCTAGCCGGAAGAAACAGCTGCCACCTGGGCGGGGCTGAAGGAGTACCCAGAGCCGGCTGCGTCTCGACATCCACGCCAGCCGCTCGCTGCGGGAGATCCTGGAGAGTCCTAGCGTGAGCGCGTGTGGGCCAACCTGACCTAATCCCCCCCCCCCCCTGCCGCAGTGCTGCCGTCCTTGAGGAAAGCGAACGGCAGCAGCCAACCGCCGAGGTGGGGAGTCTCCCGTGAGATCGCAGGCAGGCGGAAACTGAGTGCGTGGACTACGGGGCACTCGGCGAACGCTGCGATCCCGAGCGCCCTTTCACGTGGATTTGCACGCTGAGGAGAGCTGCTCGGCATCCTTAAGGAAGACCTGGAATGGCTGCCAGTGCTCGCGGACAGCAGCTCCCTCCCTCCGAAGCGGCAGGAGTCGGCACTTCGGCTGCTGCGCTGTCTTCCCTGCGAAACCCGTCGACGCCACTGGATGCTGGGGAGTCCAGACCGCGCCAGCTTGCGGACCGCATCGGCTCCTGTGGGGGCTCTTGGGGAAGACCCTGTGGATCCCGGTTAACATCGCCTGGGCACTTTGAAGTTCCTCTTCGTGAGGGAGGGGGGCTTCCACCAGCAGCAGCAGCCCCAACAGCTGCATCTGTGGGATTGCGGCGATCTGGAGCGACGCTAACCCAACGCGAGGGACGCCATGCAGCGTGCAGTTCTCTTTCCATTTTCCGTTTTCACGATCGCAGGTGGCCCTGCGTGGGCGCCCTCCAGACAGACCTCGCCGGCATCCTGGAGAGGACGCAGAGGACGCCCTCCAGCAAACAGTGACCCCTTCCCTGCCCTCCACAGTTTACCTATTTATTTTTATGTATTTTTTTATTTTATTTTTTTTGTTCCACCCTCCGCTCTCCTCCTTCCTTCCTGCTACTGAGGCGAACCCGTCTGGCTGCGAACCGGCAATACCTTGTCCAGTGGAGCACATCCACGTGACCACGCGCGTCCTACCGTGGCTGTCTTGAGTTTTCTGCTCGTTTCAGCAGACGCCCCGGCGGCGTGACCCGGTGGCCACCTCGGAATCTGACGTGCGCGTCAGACTGGGCGTGAGCTTCCGATACCACCTGCCCACTTGAGCTCGAACCCGGCGGGGCGGTGGCCCCTCCACCGGGGGATGGCGAGGACGAGGTGGGTCTCGCAGCCTCCTCCTCCCTCGTGTTCCTCCCCGCGTCGCTACTGCCTTCGCTAGGAGAGGTCAGCGGAGCCTTGGCTGGACCTTGGAGATCCTGGGTGCAATCCACTGCCAGGCGCCTCCACCCTTCCCCTTCCTTGAGGTCGGAGGGTTCCCTCGGCCGGACAGGCGCTCGCTCGCCTCCCAAGGAAGATCCGCGAGATTTCGGCCGCGCCCTTTCCCGCCTGCCCTTCCTCTTTCCCGCGGATTACCGCCGCCGCCTCCGAACTGGCTCCACGCGAAAGTCGGTCCACTCGAGTCAGACGACGGCGGCGTGATCGCGTGTGAGAAACCTCGGGAGAGAAAGGGGGCGAGGGGCGAAATTCCGGCTTCCCTTCTCCTCTCCCCGGAGGAGGAGTAACCCAGGAGACGCTGCAAGGTCCTCCCCACACACATCTGCTATAGGGACTGCATGTTCTCCGGGATCCCCCTCTCCTTTCCTGCTTTCTCTCACTCCAACCCCTTCCCTACCCTCTCCCCGCTCCTCCTCAGCGTCAGCTCTGGAAGGTGCGGGAATTCGCGGGAACGAACCCATCCCTCCGGGGTACTCCCCGCGGGCTGGGGAGAGCCTTCGACGAGCGCCCTCTTCTACATGACCTGGGGGGTTTCCACTCCCGGAGAGCGACATATTCCGCTCCTGAAGACTCTGGCCGACGGAGCACCTCGGAAGGGGGGGGGGGGAACTTCCCGAGAACGGCAAAACTCCGCCCTGTTGGGACGGGCGAGACCGGAGAAGGAAGCTCTCGCGATCAACGCGAGATGGCACTGCCTTTCCGTCTCCTCCACCTCCCCTCTCCCCCTAATGAGCTGGAGGCTGGTGGAGCGAAGAGCGGACGAAGAATGGAAGGAAGGAAGAGGAGGAAGAGGGATGGCGTACGAGAAGGAAAGAGGATGAGGAGAGCAGCCAGGAACTGGGAAAGCGCCGACCAGCTGTGACCGTGGCTGCATGCGTGACCCGCGGCGGGAGCGTCGCCCGTCGGCCGACCGGCGCTCCGGCTCAGCCAGAGGCGACGGGCAGTCAGGAGGAGCAGTGGCTGCCGAAAAGCGCCGAGGTAACGGCGCGCGACTCTTCGTGCGATGACGACCGCCGCAGGGCGCCCTCGCCCAACGCCACCCACTGCCGCGGGGGGGGGGGGCTGTGGGAGACGAGCTGAAAGGCCGCTACCGGTTTTTCGGGAGAGTTCGCAAGGAAAGAAGGAGGGGAAAGAGAAGCCCCTTACTGCTGGAAGGGAGGAAGGGTCAGAGATGCCAGGGGTTCGCGAGGACTGGGCGGATTGATCCGCCCAGTCCGCGGCTGCCGATGGTGGCAGGGAAGACCTTCCCCCCCAGCTGAGCTCTCTCTCCTGCAGAGGACTCTGGAGGAGGAGGCAGCGTCCTGGAGGACCGAAGGACTCCCCCGGGAGTCGTCCCGCGAAAGACGTGAGGGGGCACCAAGCGCCCTCAGAAGGAAGGCGTCGCAGCACCACCTCAGCCCGGCGCTGGCCGCGGTTCGACTGTCCGTCCTCCGAGCTGGCGGCGCACGGAATGGAGCGGAACACCCGCCGCCTCAGGGGCGGGCGGCGGCAGCAGAGTTGGGAAAGTCCCACTTCGGCACCAGGAGTGCACGCGAGAGAGGAACCCAGGGAGTACCGCAACCTCCCGTCTGGACGAAGCCAGCGGGATGCGCCCTGCTCGTGACAACGTGTCGCCACGAGCTCGCATGCGAGATCGGGCCAGACCCAAGGAAGCAACCTCGTCGGCAACGCAGCCCCGGAGGGATTGCGCTCCAAGGTCTCAGGAAAGCACCAGCCGCGATGGGGAGGGAGCAGCGGCAGCTACTTGTCCTCGTCCAGAGGAGGGTGACCCGGTTCCGGACCCTCTCGAGCAGCCGGGCACAACCCGAGGCGAAGGACGGACGCCAGCGCTTTTTCAGGGAGCCGCGAGGGCTGAATGAGGGAGGATGGAGAACCGGGAGATGGGACCCCATCCTCCCGTGTCGGCTGCCCTTCTCACGCTTTGTCCCTCCCTCCATCTTTCCCAGAAGATCAGCAGCTCCCGCTTTAGGGGTCATCGCGCGAGGACCTCGGCCCGGACTGATCGCACTGCTGTTGGCTGAGCGCCGGTCGGAAGAACAGTAAGGAAGAGGAGGGGTTGCCAGGGAAAACGGACTCGATCGCGATCCGGCAGGCTTTTTGCCGAACCCTTCGATCAAGAAGGAGAGGAAAGGGTGAGGAAGAGCAATCCGCTGGGGGTATTATCCCTTTTTGGATCAATCCAGAAGGCTCCCGTCCGCCCCGCGTCTTCGCCCACGCAGGGCCACCAGCAGTCGCCTCCTCGGGAAGCGACCGTTGGTGTGGCGCCGTTCTCTCTCTAAAAGGGAAGCTGGAAGAGCCACTAGGCAGGATGTGTGTGTGGGGGGCGAGAGTCATAGGGGTCAGCGGTAGGCTCAGGGGCGGTGGCTTCCCTCCCCATCCCTCACCTATCATGCACAGCCCTGGAGCCTTCCTAGACGCGGCATGAACGCCACTCCGACAAAGCACGGAGAACGCGCTCGGGAGAGCGGCTGCCCCCGCCGCTCCTCCCCCTTTCCAGTAGGGAATCCTGTACGTCCTCCCAGAACACCGGACTACCTCTGCCCCGACTACCGGGGTGGCGAGATTGGCGCGCCGACGGCTCCCTCCGCTGGCGACCGCGCGACACTGAGGTCCATGTGGTGGGGCCGAGCGCGCACCAGGAATGGTGTCCACGGCGTCCACTCTCGCGAGCCCCCGTGGACAATGGACCTCGCGAATGACACCGCAACGAAGCGTTGCGCTGACGTGTATCGCGCGCGCTGGCCGCTCCCTTCGCCACGACCGGCGCCGCCCGCAGACCGTGGCGAGCTGCGTGGCTCGCGGAGACGCCGGGGGCCGCGTCCCAATCGGGATGAGCGCGCGTGGCGTGCGCCGGAACCTGCCCGCGGCCCGGAAGGGGAGGCCTCTGCGCGCAAGTGTCCGTGCTTGGGCCGAGGTCCCGCGCCAGCAGCGCCGCCGCCGGCGCAGGGAAGGTGCGGTGACCCCGACTGCGGCCATTTTTGCTTTCCGAGAGCTCGCAGAGCAGCCGGCGTGCGCAAGGTCGCCGAATGGTCGCCTTGGGCGGGAAGACGGGGAGGCTCTCTGGTTCCTGTCCGCCAGTCCTGCCCTGTGGGAGCTTCGGTTCTCTCGGGTGAGCTGTGCCAGAGCGGACCCGGAACTCGGGCGGGATCGGCTCTGCCTGGCCTGCGGAGGCGCCGGATCCGAGGTCACTGACGAGGAGCCCGTCCGAAGCATCCACGCGATTCCTGCACGCGTGGAGACTGCGTGAGCACGCACACGAGGGGGATCCTCAAGTCAGCGCCCTCTCCTCGGAACTCCGCTCACTGCAGTAGGGAAGTGCAGCTGTCGTGGGTCACGCCCGCTCCCCGGGCATTGGAAGGTGGTCCATGGAGACATGCCAGCAGTTCAGCACAGACTAAGGTGGGTCATTGCTGGGGCACGCGGAGGCCCACATGTCTCCATGTTCGCATGTATACACAGCATGTGTACATATCCGCGCGTACATGCAAACCGTGCGCACGTTTACCAGCTCCGGGATTCGTCCGTCGCTCAGATGTGTACATATGAGGACGAACATATTCGCACGCGTGTCTGGGAGCACGTGTGGGCGCACATCCTCGTGAACGCGTGTCCGTATCCATGAAGGCGCGACAGCGCGCGCCTTCCAGCGAGCTTCCCGCCTTTTTCGAGTCTCCCTAGAGAGTGGCCAGGAGTGGGGATGCGGGTGAGTTGCAGGAACCCCGCGAGGTGGCGTGGACGAAGTCCGGAAAGCCGCAGGGAGCTCGTGGTATTTCCTCCCTCCAGCAGGAGGCGACCCACTGGGGGAGTCCTTCGACTCCTCGCCTCAGTCGACGGAAAGGAGAAGAGTCCGAGGGTGTGGGGGGGAGCAGCAGCAGCCGCCTTCACAGTGAGAGGGTTCTTCCCTCCGGTGATGAACGGGGAGCTCCGTGAAGCTATGCGGCGTCTCCCGGAAGAGCGACAGCATCAACTACAAAGAAGCCACCCCTCATTCCCCACAGGTTCGGCCATCGCGTCCGAGGGTCTACGACCCTTCTTCCCGGAAGCTGCTCCGACCACTCGAGAGTTTCCGAGGTCATGGGAGGAGGATGGCGATTGCAGTCAGCCCCGCGGTTCCGCCACGTGAGCCGCCGTGCCGTCGGAGATTCTCTATCCGGGGGAAAAGGGAGGTGGCAGGAGGGATGCTCTTGGACGGGGAAGATGGGAATGCAGCAACCCCACGCATCCTCGTCCGGAAGGCCGCAACCCCAGCAGGGAAGGCGCGAAGCAGACTTTCCAGGGAACAAGAGCGTTCCGCACAGCGCGGATCGCGGGATCTCTCCCTCCACCCTACGCTCCCTCTCCACGCACGCTTTGTCCTTGGGGGAGGAGCAGCCACAACTCGCCGGAAATCGGGTCCCCGTAGGGCATCGCCCCGAGGCACCTGCTTTCGCACCTGATCCACCATCGCCGCGTGAGCTCACTACCGTTCCGCCTCTCATTGTTGCGGTATCCGCGTCTCATTGTTGGCTCCACCGACGTCTACTTTGTTGGAGTGTCTAAGCATTCTTGTGATGATGACCGGAAGCCTCTGTCTCGTCTCTTCCATTGTTGCTGCGCAGTCACGAGATTTCCTGTGGCGTCCGATCGCCCGGCGCCTTCCGCACCTCTTTGCTAACCGTCGGAGGTTCTCCTTTCCAGTCCATTGGCGGATGTATCACGAGGGAGTGTCTCGGCAAGCCTCAGGTTCCTTTCTACTAGGGGGCTGCCGCGCTTCTGCTGGTGCAGCACGGAGGCACAGATGACTGATGCAGACGCTCGGTCGCGCCCATCCTCTTTCCTCCCTTTTTCCTGACGAAGGACGACTCCTGCGAATACACCCCCTAGGCATCATGCATCAACCCTGGACCAGCCCTCCCAGCCGCCGAACGTCTGGAACACATGTCCGATGCGAGGCTGGAACCAAGGAATGCGAGAGGAATTTCGCGTCTCGGTCAGAGCTCTTCGAACACGTGGGCGAAGAGTCACGCCGGAGTAGAGTCACTTATCCCTCCCCCCCCCTTCAGGAATATCCTCCTAGGGAGAATCAAGGACTCCTTCAAGAAATCTCCTCTCTCTTACGGAGATGACTCCTCCAGCTCTCGAAGAAAGCTCCATCATCCCGCTGCTGATGGAGCTTTCCTCCGCAGGGATGTCCTCCTCTGGATGGAGAATGTCTGATCTCGGGGCGGAAAACCCTTATCGCTACATTCAACATCTAGTTGCAGCACAGAAAAGTCCCTGAAGGGTGGAGATGTACGAAAAGCCATCCTGACTCCGGAGACTTCCTCTCCGGCGCCCTGGGACACCGGTGACTGGAGTTCTGTCTCCTGACGAACAATCGTCCTCGAGATTCCTGTATTGGGTCGTTGGAAAGTGAAAGTTACGCTGCCCAGCAGAAATCCTGGCCCTTCCATGGAGTGTTAGTATGGATTTTTTTTTTTTTTTTACAGACCAAGCACGACTCCGTCAGGAGGAGGTCGAGAGATCTGGGGATCATTTTCACAAATCACTCCTGTGCAGTTGGCTCATCCTCTCGTCGATCGCTTCAGGTCACACCTGAGGAATGCAATGTGGGATCTCGCTTGGCCTCTATGGTCAAGGGCGTTCATACGGACGCTGCGATCCATGTCCAGCCGGGCAGCTCCATCATGAGGCGTTTCAATCCGTTCAGTGGAGTGAAGCAGGACCCCATCCTGCGTTAGCACTTCGTTGCCGTGGCAGAGTCTTTGCTACGGGAGTCAAGGAAGACGCGCTCCTTGCGCCAATTGACTAACTTGGTCATCCTTGCTTGACTCAGAGGAGGACATGGACGCTCGGCTGCTCATGCTCGAAGAACTACGCCCAAGATCGAGTCCGCCTTCCACCACTGGGAATGTTCCACTCTTCATTATTCAGCATAGACCCTTGGAGGTCCATACCTTGGAGGTCAGACCCATCGGCCATAGGCCTACCAGAGGCCCGTAAGTATCTTGGAATGCCGTTTAGTACTGAGCTCTTCGATATCCATCCAAGGAAGAAGGATACGTTGACCAAGACCGAGCTGATCATGAATCAGTGGTCTTTCCACCTGGAAAAAGGTGAATGAACTCAAGGCGTCCGTTTTCCCCAGACTCGGTGGAGGAGGAAGGGAGTAGAAAAGGAAAGAAGCAAGAAAAAGGAAGACAAAAAGAAGGAAGAGGGAAAAGCTATTAGGAGGAAGGGAGGAGGAGCCATCCCATTGTCGAGTCACCTCTTCATCCTCGCCGTGAGGTACGGACTGCTCAGCAAAGGAGCACGAAGGACCTACCGCGGAGTCGTCGGCGAGGTGACACACGAAACGAGGCCCTGATTCTCATCCTCTCCTATCACTGTCTGGGTGCTCCGCCTATGCGCATTCCGGCACGATGCCATTGGGAAGCGGTTTGAGAATGCGACGGCGGAAAGACGGAGATCAGCATGTCTGTTCGTCAGTGTGTTCCCCCTACGTCCCGCCTGACCTCTTCCTGCAAAGGAGAAGCAAAGTCCTGGTGGTCCTGGATGTGGCTGCTTGTTCATCTGAAAATGGATGGAGAGCCTCCAGGACTGCCGGACAGAACGAAGAGACGAAAGCTGGACGGCAACTGTCCTCGGGAGGTGGCTGGTGAAGAACTGCGCCGCAGAAGCCGAATCCTCGGAAGATGCAGCTCCTTGAATCCCGGTGTCTTTCACGATGTCTTGCGAGGGTGCCGGACGGCCACGGTCCTCTGCCTCTGTGGCATTCCTTGGAAGCATCGCTTGGGACGTCCGCCGGAAGATGGCGCCTCAATCCCTTCGTCCGAACCGGAAGGAGGTCGTTTCGGCAAGCAGCACGAAGACTTCGGCAGAAAGGTGGATCGGAGAGGGAGGGGGAGGGGAGGTGAAGAGCGAAAAGACGCCGGTCCGCCTGGGAACTGGAGCTGCCGCGAGTTCTCTGCCGTATGCGAGTTCTTCGCCACGAGACAGCCTGGTGGCTCGGGAAGGGTTCACCCTCGGGGCTGCGGAGAGCCGCCTTCGTCGTCGCCTCGACTGTCGTTTCCTCCCCGGCCTCTCGAAGCCTCTCTCGATGGATAGACGACCGACGCGCCACTCCCATCTGGCGGCCAGAAGGTAGAACTGCCTTCGCGACTCAGGCAGCGAGTCCTGGACTGCAGCACTTCCGGGACCGGCGCCTCTGCGCCCTGGAGCTGGAGGGGGAGGAGGCCCAGAACACCCGTGTCCGAGTCGGGCGCCGAAGCCAATAGAAACGCCCGCACTCTTTGAGGTGGAGGCCATAACGAGACGAATCCCCTCCTCCCCTCCCTCTGCTTCGCAAAGGCAAAGGCACGCCCCTCTCGGTGCCAGTGGCCAACCTTTGACCCGCACGCGCGAATCTCCATCGTGTTTCCGCTAGGATACACCTTGCGACCGGAGCGAATGTCCCCCATTCTGCAGGCCGGGTGCTTTGCTCCCCTTCCTGTCATATCCCTTCCTCCGCCGACCAAGAACAGGCAAGAATATGGGGAAGGGAGGGCAGTAGGAAGGGATCCGGTCCCTCTGGAGAGTCACGACGAGACTCCGAAAGAGGGATGGGGATGGGGAGAGATCAGGGATTCTCGGGCAGTCCCCTCCTTCGGCTCCTTCCGAGTCTTCCAAGTCGTCGGTGCTGAGAAAAACGCAGCCACTCTTGAAGGAGAAGAGGAGGGGCCGAAGGAAGAGATGTGGGGCTCCGAGGGGAGCTTGCCAGGAAGCACTGCTGAGGAGCTGCGCGAATCTTGAAGGGGAGGAGAAGCCCTTTTCCACGTACGCTTCCCCGTGCTCCCTCCTCCCTCTCACGAGCGGTCTGCCCCCCTCCTTGAGCCCACGGTGAGAACCGCGTCGTTGGATCACCATGGTTATGCTCACTCTGCGCCTCGATTCCGGCGCGCATAACGCTCCCTTCCCAAGCTTCTTGGGCAGAGATGGAAGGAAGAAGAAAAGGAAGAGGAGGAAAAGGAGGAAGAAAGGAGAAGGTGGAGGAGAAGGGGAGGAGGAAGGAAAAGAATACAAACAGAAGGACGAAGGGCAGTAGGAGGAGGAGGAAGAGCAGTGCTCACACCCCCGCCCAAGCTAGGGCCTTGTCACCGTACAGGTCCGCGATGCGGTTAGACACCACGAGATGTCCTTCTTTTTCCCTTCTTTGCTCAGGGAAGCCGCTGCCACTCAAGAGCCCCTACCCGCGTCTCCCACAGCTCCTCCGCGTTCACCACTCCAGGCGACTTCCGGCAGAGCGCCTCTGCATTCATCCAGTGGCAGAGCGTGTCCCGTCCCGAAGCGAAGCTGTTCCGGAAGAGTTGCTGGGGGAGAGGGAGGGAGGGAAGAGGAGGCTTTGCGCGCGCGCGCCGCGAGGAAGCGACATGAGCTCCGGAACTACGGGTGTCTACCACGGAGGCTACACGGCAGTGCGGACCAGTGAAGTCGGATGCGCAGGTTCCCTCGAAGGGCGCTGCGCAGCTCCAGCAGAGGCGTGGACGAAAACGAGATGTGTCCATCGCTACCACGGATCCGCTGTCTCATCCCCACTCGCACCCTTCGCCACCGAATTCTCCACTCGGCGTCGTCTATTACACGAGTGAACATACACCTGAGAAGAGACTGGGGAGGATCGTTTGTGAGCCATTCATCGGTGGTCCTGGAATCAGGGACGGGCAGGCGAGCGCCATCTGCGTTTGTCTTTTGCAAGAGCGCCGTGGTCGGGCACCTGCGGGGAGGGAGGGAAAGGTTGGGGCATGGTGGTGTCGTCCCCCATGTTTGTAGGATGTGCCAGGTCTGTATGGAGGCGCTGCAGGACAGGAGGTGTCGGTGGCCTCGTACGGTGGTGGTTGCTCCAACAACAGGAGGCTGCGAACTTTATGGAGTGTTACCGGGGTATGGCTTCTTGGAGTGGCCGTCGGGGGTGGTCGGAAACGAAAGGCGCGCGACCCGTTGTGTGCTTGGAGGCATGCCATAGGAAAGAGATGCAACTGTCTTTTTCTCACCTTCATCGGTCCAGCTTCCAGGATTTGCTCCCATCAGCGTTGCCTTCCCTTCTGTGTCGCTTTCCGGTTCTCAGAAGCGGCCTTTAGCCAAGGACTGGGCAGAAGTAGCGCGAGCCGACCACACCAGATCGAAGACTCGCCAGAGAACGTGCACGTTAGCCGTGAACGTCCAAAGAGGACGGAGGTAGCACTAATCAAAGACCAGGTCACAAGACTGCTTCGAGACTGCTCATAGGGCTACTCGAAGTAGACAAGGTGGGCAAGCTTTTGCGTGGGAGTGGCAGTGCATGAGCGAGGAGGGTCGTGAAAAGCTCGAAAATCTGTAGGATGTTTTTTTTTTGGCCGTTTCCCCTCCCTCCCTTTCCTCTCAGGCATAAGGACAGTAAACAGGGTAGCGGCGGGCCGCGATCATCATGTCAGGAATGGGTTAATACCCCATTCTTCGCAAAGCAGGTGGTGCGTAATTTCAGGGCATTGCCGTCGAGCGAAGCTGGCAAACGGTTGGTGGCAGCCGCTGAAGCCTGGGGTGGGTGGGAGATGCGCACAGGGCCTCTCTTTCCCTACGGGAGGATAATGGCAGGGTGGGAACTGACCTACGGAATCGCAAGGACAAGGAAGCCCCTCGGCGGGTGGTCGGCGCAATTGCCTTGGGAACAATATGGCCGACGCCGCAACCCCGTGCGAAGGAAGGACGCTCCTCTGGGTAGATCTTGCAATTTCCTCGGAAGACCTGGGGATCCCTGCGAGGTGGCAACACTAAACGATGTTGCTGTTGCATTGGGTAATCCCGCTCAGCGCTCGCCGGCACCACGATGACCCGGGGCCACAGCAGACCGTCCGCTTCCTTCCCCTAATGAATAGAGGGATAAGCAGAGTAGGGAACCAGCCTTGCGAGAATGCTGAGGGTTCGAAGCGGGAAAGTGCACCCCTGACTCACAGGTCGGCGAAACAAGAAAGCGCGGAAGCGTTAAGGGGAACGGGCAATAAATAAATAAGGGAAGGAAGTTTTCAGTTAGACCCACCTCGTCGTCTTCTGTAGCATTTGCTATTCTCTGCAGGTGAGGTCATCTCATCCCATCCCTCATCTGCGAGGAGGCCATTGGCGTGCGGTCTTCGTGCGCTTCCTGCCTGCCTGCGCAAGGAATCCACGATCCATTGCACGAGAGGAAATCTGGCGACGAACCATGCCGGGTAAAGGGGAGCCGAATCCTCCCCGCACCTCTAACTGGACTGTGCTGCCCCCGGCACGTGTGAAAAGGTTTTGTGACGTCACTCCTATTCACAACTCCACGGATGCGATGCCGAGGGTATTGCATCCGTGAGATTCTCTACTGTCCACACTTCATAGTGGCGGCATGCAACGCCCCCGGAAAAGGACGAGACGGTGATGACGTCATCCCGATCGTGAGTTTCTTTCTTGAGGGATGGCACGCTATTGCTTAACTCTGGGATCGGCAAAAGGAGATTGTGAGAATCCCCCACAGGATGTGTGAACTCCCAAGGACTAGTTGTCATCCCCACCCAAGATCCTTCCAACGCATATGGATTTTTATTCATTCTTTCTCCTTTCCTCTCCCCACCTTTCCTCAAGGAAACCTCGCTGTGCAGTCTGCTGGTTTCCAAAATCTCCCCCAGGTGTCCTTCTAGTATAGTGGGACCTGGAGTTCCACTACATTCATTCACTTTCAGGTCACTTTGCCATCGGAATGTTTACATGAACGATGATTTTGAGCAGCAGACGTCTGAGTCATCGGGTGCAAACAGCAAATGATCCGAGCTCGCCGGAGAGCATCTTTTCCTTTTTCCTCGACCTTCTCTCGAAGGCGCCTGGAAGGACTGTTTATTCCGCCTCTCTTCCTCAACTCGAGAGCATGGCACCGAGGGACCGGAGCACTTTTGCAGAGGCCGCCAGACAGGGGTGCATAGCCTCGCGGACGCTCCGCTGGAGAGCGTCGTTGGCGAGTTTGCGGGTAAAAAGGGGCGGTGGGCTGCAGACACGGGAGAACCTTGCGTCTTTTAGGGGGCGAGAAGTTTTCAGGCGCCTCCACGCGACCTCGCCCTTCCGAGCCGGGTTAGCAGCCGAGCAACCGGGTGTTGAACCTTCAAGAGTGTTTCTGACCAAAATCCAGCATGTGAGTGCTGGCAGGCGAGCGAGGCATGGTCGTGAATGACAGGAGGCGCACCGTTCCCGGCGGGAGACGCCGTCGCGTCCGGAATTGGGAGGTGGGTGTCACGGAATTCGTCTCTGCGTCCGCACCATTTCCGGTTCCCGTCGGCGCAAGCAACACAGCAGCGCATGCGGCTCTTACGACCCCCGGGTGAGCGGCGAACATTGCGGAGGAAGGAACAGGCGCACTCAAGAGTCAGCCCGAGTCCGGAACACCGCGGAAACGCAGCGACGTGATGAAGTCGCGAACATGAACCTCGTGTAAACACGCTCGCGTCATGGCAGAGGCGAAAGTGAGGACACCTGAAAGAGTCCCACTGTACTCGAGGGAGACCCAGTTTCCCCTTCTGATGCTTATTCTCTTCTGCTGAGATGACGGGAGTAGCGGGAGTTCCTCTGATGGACCAGTCCTTTATCCTTGAACTAAGAGTCTGTGCGTTACCACGATCAGTTTTCTGCATAAGGCCGGAACAGCCCACAAAAAGGCTCCTTCCCAAGCAGCTTGGCATCCCTTATTTATCCAGGTAAGTTTTTTCCCCACTATTTCATGAGTATCTGGGAATAGCTGCTCCCCCGGATGCGCAAAAGCACAAGCTGTGACTCCCCATCGTGCCACGGGCAGCTGCGAGTAAGAGAGAGACTTCTGGATGGGACGATGAGCGGACAGACACTCTTTCCCAATGGCTATTCGGAAAGCGTGTTTCCCAGGCAACGGGAACTGCCGAAAACAGATTTTCCCCTGCCTTTTACAGCTACCTGGTTTACGTCGCCGCGGGAAATCATTCCCGTTGAAAACAAAAATTCTGCCGAAGGCGTGCCATTCTGCCATCCCATCAACGGAGAACACGTTAGTCCTCTACCCTTCTGAAAGCAAAGGGGAGATCGGAACTTGGGAATTTGCACTGTCAAGTGGAAAGGCAGAGAGGCACCTCTTGCCCGATTCTGTACGGTCATCTAGTGCCAGCTGCCCTCTATCTCATCATGTCCTGGAAGGATTGTGTTGACCAGAGCGCTGTATCAACTTCATCACATCCAGAGGTTCTGTTTGTGCTGCAGGTGCACCCACACACTGAATCAAAAGCGACAACTATATACAGTTTCAGTTTCAGGTGGACAGTCCCCCATTTCGAGCAACATCCAACTGCGTTTTCGTAGTGCAAAGCTTAAGGCATACAAAAGGCTTTTCTGGCACTTTCCCTCGCCTCCCCGAAACGAGATTAACTGGGAAATTTTCTTTAATTTTGACGAAGACCCAAGATGAAACCTCTAGTGAGGTTTTCATGTCTTGGACAGGCAGGCGTTTGTTTTCGAGAGAACGAACTTTCCTAGGAAAGCTGTGTACGGTATTCATCCTGAGTGTAAAATCTGTTTACACCAAATAGTCTCAAACCACGCAGAATCCTAATCAGCATATACCGAAAAATAAATTCAGCCAATTACAAATGGGAGCAAAGCAAATTTTGCTTTGTAAAAAAGAACACGAGCAACACCTTTGAACAAATGCTTTAAACATGGCAAATCTACGGTATCAAAAATCATCAGTTTTTTCGAAAACTCAAGAGCATGCGGCAAAACAAGTCATTATATAAACCATTTAAATGAAAATAGCACTTCCTGAATCCAGTGTACCAATGTCTTTACTATACACAACATGACTTCATCACCAAAATTTGCCACTTCTTCTTCTTCCAGTGTACTGTGAGTCAGGTCTTACTTCCTTACCCTGTCTTCTTCTCCGCTCTTTTTTTTCCAAAATCCACTCTCTACTCTTCTTTAAAGGTTTATTTCTCGCAGTTCTCATTTTTTCTCTAGCAATGTATAATTATTAATTAATTCAAACAAAAATAAAACTACCTTTTCGATTTCATTTTCTTAATATTGGAGGTGGTGGTTTCACTTCCAAGAGCTTTGGGAAGCTCCTCAGGTCCACCTGTCAGAAGCACAAGAAAAACTTTTTTTGCTTTAGCGGAATTAGGATAATCGATGACCAGGCCACCACCAAAACCGGCCCTCATAGCCTGCTGAGTAATCAGTTCAACCTGTTCTGAATTCTCAGGATAAAATTGTAACACAGCTCTGCTTCCTCTTGCCTAAGGGAATCAGTGTTTCATGCAAAATGAAAAGTAGCTTACCAAAGAAGCATAAAGACTGCTAAAAAATTTATACAGTCTTTTGACAGGATTGTGTGAAAACTTATCGGCATTGCAAAGCCACTGCAATGCAGATATGCTAATAGCACCATCAAATGCACCTGCACGAAAGGGAACACCATCTCCTAAATCAGAGAGCAATAAATCTCCATCCACTTCTCTGTCTTTAGCCACTTCTGCACAAAATTTCAATTTTACTAATCAAAATAAAATTAGACATACTCAGCATGGCTTGTGAGATGTCCATTCCTACCCAAAAGTGTCCATGCTCAAATAAAGTATCACCAGATAATCCAGATCCACAACCCAGATCCAATATTAAACAAGAGTGTTCATCAGGTAAAGCCAACAGCTCTATAGCACGTTCAGACAAAGATATTTGTATATCAATTATTCGAGAACTAAAATGATCATTTTTTTTTTTAACAAAAATAAACTATCAATGCATGCATAGAAACTTATATCTTAGGTAATTTTAACAAAGAAAATGATACTGTGAAACAAAATGCGATTACAGGATTTTATAAGCCTTTGAAAATGAAACAATCTTATTCATACTTATATTTACCTCGCTAGTTTTAAGAATGCAACAAGAATTTTACTGTATTTGAGCGACACACATGCAAACACATAATGTTCAGTTCAACTGTTAATGTAGTCAGTCAATAAGCATTTCTGATTAAAATCTTGAAGTACAAATTATATGCAACCATAAAAACGAATACAATAGATAAGAATTCTCATCAACTACATTATTTATTACATATCGACAGTATTGAAATGATTGTTAAACTGTACGATAATAACCATAAAAAAAACTGCACTATTACTGATGATGACATTGATTATCCATATCACTTTAGATGCTTCAAGAATTTATGAAGTGTAGTTTCATGTTCTCTGCAACATGTCTACTGAAAATCCTTCTATGTAACAAAAATTTCCTTTGCAGTATAATGGAAACAAAAAATTCTGTTTTCTTACAAAGGAAAACCAATTTCAACACATGTTCTTATCAACCATTAAAATAAGATGGATATTTTACAAATTATAAACAAATCTTTCCTGAAACTTGTTCCTACAAAATTGGCAACAAATAGCAATATAGCAGCTGCCACCATGATCATACAGTTCGATATATTCAAATTACAACTTGATGTTTAGTAAGGGCAGACCTAGAGTAAACCATTTTTGGGTATATTTGCAAGATAGAATAAGTAAATCAAAAAATACTAGAGTGCTAGCTATATTTCACAAGTGCAGTTCTTATATTCCTGAATTCGAATTCACAATTCCAAAGCACTTGAATTTTTTGCATAACTACAATCTGTTACATTATCAATACTGCTGGAACCATGGATTCAAATACTAGAAGCCCTTTTTTAAATGATTATCTATCCCCAAAAAAACTTTTTAAGGAAAAAATGAAATAAGCACTATAAAGAACAGAAACAAGATCTCAAAATGAAGTACACAAATGAAAAACAAGGAAAGATTATAACAGGAGACTCTTTAAGGGAAATTTTTGGATCATCGAAAGGAATCCTAATGTTTCACCTTTACTTAGAAATCAACATTACAAATAAATACCATATTAGTATGATAATGCTACACATTTGCAAAATAATTTAAGATTTCACCATACCTCAGTGATTAATAACGGGAGAAGTTATGACAAAAAATATGAAAACAGAGAGTTATATTAAACTGTTGGAAGTTATTTGCTACTATTTATAAAAACTTACTTTTTTGTATACTTCAAGGCTTCTTCTTCACTGTAAAACTAAAACACATACCAACTTGTATTTAATGCTCCAAGTAAAAATAGTACAAAACAAGCAGTCAGTTACAAGTTAGCAAAAACTGCAACCACGATGCATTCGATAGCAACCGTAAAGAATTACCAGATCAATGATTAATACATAATATCTTGCAATCTTTTTGTAATATTTTAATTACAAAAGTTTATAATAATATAGTAAATACTATATTATTATTACCATAAGAAAAAGACGCCATTAAAAAGTAAATTAATTAATTTGCAGTTCGCATCAACACTCATTTACAAAATGACTTGAAATGCGTGGACTATGGACATCAGGTTGAAAGTTCAGAACTCTAATGGAACCTTTTGAATTGTATCATGCATCACTTTTCGTCCTATCAAATTTTAACACTTTTTTTAAACTTGAGAACCCATATTCAACAGAGTTTTCAATATGGCAATGGGATTTGAATCATACATTACATAAGACGGTGTGGGAAACTTGCAATTATTTTAATTGAAATTCATAAGAAACATTGAGATAAGCAAACATACTCAGAGGGAACAAGGCTCACACCCATCAAATTACACTTCTGTTTATGGATCCTCCGACTTTAGATACATTCATTTACAAAAAAGGATAACTATGCAAGCTCCGCGCGAAGGATAATGGATTGAAATCACAGCATGACGATAAAATTTGCAAAATTTGACTCCTAAGAACAGGGAGTCTCTTTTGGGAGAGCATAAAGCATATTACCATGTCAGGAGGTGCCTGGTATTCCGGTCTTCGACTCTTACTCATGGCTGATCCGGCACCGCATCAACACGGAATGGAATGAGTTTTCAAACTGGCCAAGCCAAGTGGACTTTTGAAGATTCCATGGTGCCTTTCCTCTTGCCTTTCCACACACCACAACTCGCTCCACGCAAGTCCCGACACGCCATATCCACGCTGGGTCCACACACCCAACAGCCAGGACACCAAACTCAGGCTTCCCACTTTCCGAGATGCCCTAAAGCATTTTCTGAACCTCTGAAGCACTGGAGGACCTTGTTGCGTGCTGTTTTACTCTCGGTGCTCCGGAAGGTTTAAGTGCCCGAGCTTAAATCGAGTTAGGTTGAACGATCAGGACTCCTAGATATTTGCTGTTTAAAATTTCACATGCACTTAAGGGAAATTAAATTGAATTATCGCATTGCTCCTATCCATGAAAACGAATAGTAAGATCCTGACAGGAATGTGCTTGGTCTTTATCGATTGCCATTAACCGCCCGTTATTCCTTTCGAGCTGATTTGTCCACTGGATTTCAAAGAGTTTTTTGATCAGAAACCAATCATGGAATAAGTATTTCTTTTTGCCCTCTTTTTTCATTGAAGAATGCATACGCTGATTCAAGCCTCATATGAATTAGGAAGTTTCATCGCCCCTAATTTCGGGATACCCTTGCATTGTGATTGTTTGCGAGCATATAGGAAGACGTTCTCTATTAAACGCTTTATTTGAAGCTTTCAGCCAATGATTACTTCATGCTCTCTTCTGAGTGAGAAAACACTGTTTTATTACAACTTAGCACCTCCAAAGTCATTTGTACCTGGAGATTTCTGTCATTATTGTCCCTTTCAAACCAGCTTTTGAACGAAATTTCATTCAACCCCATTTACACTCCACGTAAGACGAGTACGATTCCCTAATTCATGTTTATCGCTCAATCTAGTTAGTTACTGCTCTCTTATTATAGGTTTGCGTAAAAACTGAAATATGCAACTAGAATCTTACACTGCCTTTGTCTGGGTTTCTATTTCAATAGGTTTGTTTGAGAGCTGGCAACAGCATGATTCTTTCACATTTTGCCTGATCAGATTTTTTTTCCTCATTTCTCGCTGCAATATTGGTTCATGTAATCGAGTGCCCCCAAATTAATTTGTTATCTGGTGCATTCTCTAATGAATGAATTCTTTAAAAATGAAACATGAAGGCACTCTCGAATTCGGCCTTTCCAGCCTTAATGTTGTAACTGACACCGTCTAGAACTGTAATTCGATAATAAGACCCACATCGTACACCATGACAGCAACGTTGTCATGGTGTACTATGTTTACGTCTCCCCTCACATTGCCTCACGTCACAGTTTTTACGTTTCCCCTCACACTGCTCCTCGTAAATCAACTCCTAAATAGCTAGCCCCATCTTGGTCCCATCTACTTGTAGTGAGGGCTGGAATCGTGAATCATCCAGTCAAATGAATAGACAGCTTGAAAAAAGACTTTACAACGTGAAGAATTGGAACGCTGCAATGCGACAAGGATTCGGATGGGCATGGATCGACGAAGCATGAGTTCTTCAAAGGCCACTCACACAAGGGAAAAGGCACGTGGTTGCCAACAGTGATCATCTGCAATGTGGCTGTCTAAGAGCATTGCTTTACATACTGTCAATCAAATTGAGGAGAACTGCTCCAATTTTCGGTAGCTCTCTAAAATAGTAGTACACTCTTTCTTGACTTATGCTTCTTATTCCTAATGGAAAAACCATTATAAAGATCAGGATGCAAGTTAGGTTCATGAACTAAACCTTGAAGCACAATGTAAATCAAAAGCAAAACGACTTTGGTATGGTAAGAATAGCAAAGTCCAATCCAATAAGAATCTATTTGAACTTGGATGAGAATAAGGAACTTTAACTCATGCCCTGGGTTACTGCTTTCTGGGTAAATGTCCGTAAAAAACGAACAGATTTACCGAATCCAACATGGAAGAGATGTTTCATGATAAGAAATAGACTTGCACGTAAGTCAACCACTTATTCATTCTGATAAAAACTGTCTTGAACTGTGATGGAAACACAATATTTTGAAAGTGGATCTGATAGTTGTACATATTGCAACTTAATGCTGAGATGAAACTGGTGTATATACACGAATGGTTGTTTGTAACTTCAAAAATTACTGGTGCCTAGGTGGTCCTACTAACATCTGATTTTCCAATGATGAGATTTTCTTTGGTTCCATGGTTCCAATGTGATAAGCAAATACTATGTTTGCTGCCAATCAATAATAAAAACTTGAACCAGTTCTGAGCATAACCTTTGTTGTCTACTGCAAATAAATGTATCAAGTGTTCAAGATTGTAAATGCTGACATTTGGAAAATAATTTATTTGTTGGTAAGCTCTTTTGCAGATACATCATCTTTGTGAGCCTCCCCACAGGAATGCTGCTATTTGAATTTTTCAAGATTGCCTCTGACAGCCAGTTATCGAAAACTGATCTACTAGAAGATGATAGCATTACAGGCATGTGGAAACCTGGTAATGGTATGATCAATTGCAGCTTTCATTGTAACAATCATGAGATCTGTGAACGCCATTCCTAATTCGGACATGAATAAAACTGCAAAACTAATATTCCATATTGATGCAGAATTTGATTTGCTCTTAAAGCTAAGACAAATAATAGATCACAGATAAATTTTGTACGAAAATACAGAATTAGTTAAAAACTGGCAAATTATAAAAATCATATCCTCTTCTTCCTTTGACTGCTAGATAGATGTATACAACATGATATGCACCTGGTATGAAGCATATTGCCCCAGCTATTAGAAAAACAAAACTCTGCAGTCCTCCTGAGGTTGCAGCAACCACCACTCCAGTCACTAAGAGCCCTTAAAGCAAAGCTAAGGCTTTCAATATTACAAATATTAAACCTGTTCCTATAATGAGAAGAATAAATGCCGCTAGTACAACTTTCCAGTTGTCTTGCACCTTGGGATGATGCCACCAACTTGTGTGAAGATTTTTAACCTGGCATCTTTCTGTCTGAAGTAATGAATCATTATCTCTGGACCCAGTCTGCACATGAATTGAGTTGTTATTAATTGAATTGTTTCAAAATTGCATAAGTAATGCTATACAACTGTTTAGTTATGGATAACCTTGAATAAAACATGCAAACATTACTAAGGAGCACTAGAGTACAAGCAAAAGTTAAGTGTAGTTAAGCAGCTAAAAGACTTATTTTAAAAAAAAATAAACATAATGAATGTACTTTACTAGTAAATTTATTGCAGAATCCGATAGTGTTTATAACTTTTTATGCGCCATTATTTACTTAAAACAACAAGATATGTTACACGAAAAAAGTAAAACAATTTAATAATATTCATAGGAAAAGATCTTTCACCTCTTCAGATACTTTGACAATTGATGATTCAGTGCTCTGTTCATGAGATGGGTGATTGCTCTGCATTACAGTGTAAATGGGAGGCAAGGATGACAGTTTATCAACTGTACTTCGTGATGTACTAATTAAATCATCAGAATTATCTTCACATGGCTCATCAATACAACTTAAATTTCCATCCACCATTATATCATTCACCAAAATACTCCTTTTAATAAAGCACATGTTTCTTCAAAGAAATCATATTAAGCACGTCAAATTTCAGTGCCTCCAAATTATATAAAATTTCTACAAAATACACTTCAATAACATGACTTGAAAAACAAAACACCTCTCTGATTATTTCTGTGGCAATTACTTACCACACACCAAGAAGATAAAAGTCTCAATTGCTACAAGATTGATCATAGTTGTAATTTTTTTTTTTTTTTTTCAAATTATATTCACATTCTTTAAGCTATGATTTATACTCTATTCTGATTTTCATAAAAGCCACCGACTTCTGTTTGTTTATAATTAATTCAATTTTGTAACGTTGAATAACAGCTACTCTTTTGGCTCAACAGGTATTTTTTCTTTGGCTGGAGGATTTCAAATTGCTAAACAAGTAAACACGAAAGAACCAAAATTACTACGTTCTAATTTCATGAAAAAAAAGCACAAAACGAAACAAACGCTATTTGCTGCTACACAATTCAATTAATGAAAAGTAAGGCTTACCAGGCCTAAAATCAATAAAATTATTCGTATAGGATTAGTATTACGGACGTTGATAATGCTTTGCAATGTTTCCGGGGTGCTTAGGATGGCATTGTAGGCATCTTCAAAAATAAGAAAAGATCTTTTAACAGTTTACATTTCTATTGAGTTAATCAACAAAGGTTTTGAAGAATATGTTTCTGATTGCTATGATGCACCAGATAGTTGTAAATTCTCAAAACATTCCTTTTACTCACTTCTTTTGCTTTTCTTTCATTTCTTTTTCTTGTTGTGAGTATGCAAAAGTTCATACTGTTTGAAATTATACTACTAGCATCCACCAAAAGTTTTCTTGATATACATAACCTGCATCTTCTTTATTTCGGGAAGTCACTAAATTGCTACGATAATATACCAAAGTGCTACGATAATGTAAAAAAACCTTTTATGAAAAATTTAGCTTATTCTCTCTTCTCAAATATGCATATTGCTAAAGAATTGTGCACATAAAAAATTCCAACTAATTTTCTAGAAATATAAATCATGCTTACGATGATGACAATCCCTCTCTGACGGCAAGCACCTCTGAACTTCCGTCTCTCATTCAACAACTTTCTCGAGCAACTAGAGGTACAAGTGAATATATTGCTGCATAAAGCAGAAAAGTGATATTACTACTTCTTGTAATGTGCTCCAAACAAGGGAAGAGGAAGTTTTGGTCAACTTCTCAAAGCTTTTTGAAACAAGCATAAGTAAGAAATCGTATTCAAAGCTTTTCAGATAGTAAATGTAACTATTAATGCTATGGATGTCTCTGTCTACTCATTTAAAAATAAGTCAAATTAGGAATGTTAGCATTTCAAAGTTCTTTCAATGATGAAAATTGTTTTCTCATCAAACAAAATTAGTAGAATATGATGAATATTTTTTCCATTAGTAGAATAATGTTACTTTTACTTGTAATAGAACCAAAAGCGAATAATATTATGATCCAATGGTTTAGTAGAATAAATAAGTAAGCCAATTCAAGATACAAGTGGGTGAATGGAAACATACAGTTGCAGCTATCTTGACAAAAGAAGTTTTCAAAACAGTTGCCTTGTAAGTGAACTTAAAAATAAGAAAGAAGTAACAGTAAGTGAATGTTACTCTTGAGAATTCTTTAAGTTTGTTTTATTTCTATTATTGGTTTTGTTTCTATCCCAACTCTAGCTTCGTCGGTTCACTTCTGCTCAGGCTTAAGCACGCTCACCGCGGATGCGACGAGCCAGCTGGACGTCTTTCGGCATGATGGTCACGCACTTGGCGTGGATGGCACAAAGGTTTGTGTCTTCGAAGAGGTCGACCAAGTGAGCCTCTCTAGCCTCTTGCATAGCCCACACGGCCGAGCTTTGGAACCGCAAGTCCGTCTTGAAATCTTGAGCTATCTCGCGTATCAAACGATGGAAAGGCAGCTTGCGGATCAGCAGCTCGGTGCTCTTCTGGTAACGACGGATCTCTCGCAAGGCGACAGTACCTGGCCGGTAGCAGTGAGGCTTCTTCACGCCTCCTGTGGCTGGAGCACTCTTGCGAGCCGTCTGCTTTGTACGAGCCATGCTTTGTCAAGAACACTCTTTCGTTGACCACCAACAACAACCACAACCTCAGAATGTCTGTAAATGATTTCAATCTTTTTTAATGAATTAAAACAGTATTTAAGAAAACAATTGCTTTGACATGCAGCAGTTTGGTACGCTCCTGCTAAAGCGCATTACTGGAATGACCCCAGATCGCGGACGCAGTGGTGAGCGTTCGCTTTTATAGGAACTGTCGGGTGAGTCAGCATGTTTTCAAGTGGTCCATGTCAATCAACTTCGCGATTATCTTCGTGACGACGACGTCGACGGATTCGGACGACTTAACAACAAGTTGTGCTACTGGATCTGCTTCGTCGAAGAGAACATTCCTCTCGCCAGAGCTGGCTCGTGGAGGATCGCAATTACGCGTGGGACCAAGTGAAAACAAAGATCTCTGTTTTGCTCTCCTGTCTTTTATTATTCCATTCCACCCTTCCCGGATCTTAGAAAAGACCGACTTGAATGAAGGTTTTGAAGTACGTACCCTTGAAGGTTTTTCATTGACAACTCTTTGCTCTCAAGAATGAACGTCCTAGAGTGGCTGGGTGATAGATCTCGGAAAGCTCTACCGTAGGGATCCTGTGGACATCTTGGAGGAGCACCAGCTTGAAGGATCGGAAGGCGATGCTTACATCTCGTCTTCCTAACGTTGTTGCGTAGCCCGTTGATATTCACGCAGACCACGTGCAGGCGATGCCAAATGCCGATTTCCCGCAGTTATTCTGGAAGGAAGACCTCTCAACTCCTCTCGAGGGTCAGGTGGGAGACTCATGGGTGGAAAGGGGAAAAAAGGGGGCGGATGGACTCTCTTGTCGCCCGCTTTCACCTTGGTTCTTAGCCCGAAGGAGAGGATCCTCTCAGTCGACGATTCCCGAGGACCCACCTGAATCATTCCGGTATCCGAAGATGGGGCATTTCTATCTCGTTGATATCCTCGGCATCTGGTCTCCGCTTTCTGCAGTCTGGCAATAGTTCTCTGGGTTGCTGCGTGAGCCATTGGACTTTCCGGTTTTAGCTCGGAGTAGGAAGTGTCGCCGCGACAGTATCTCCCACGGAGCGCATCAGGACATTGCTAATTTTGGCCTGTTTCTCTCTAGTGAGATGCAGTCACCATCTTGCTGACCTCAGAGAAGACTTTTACTCGGTCACGTCAGAGTTTATTTTAAAAACAAACATGCAAGAAAAAATGTTAGGATATTACATTCCTCTGAGTCGAATAATTCTTTAGAAGGTGCCAACAAGGTCCTCAAACGGAACGAAGGGGAATAGGGAAAGAAGACAAACAAACAAACAAACAAACACTTTCCATCCCATCTATTCCTCCAAGCCATAAGAACAAGTGTTCTTGTGGCTAGGGAGCAACGGAAGAGATCATTATCCGTTTCGTCCATGGGTCCTCTGCAGCCTATGCAGGACGTCAGTAAGCTACTCCTGATGTGGTCCCAGGTGGGTCCATCTCGTTGCGATCAGCAGAAAGCATACTGCGAAGTCAATGGATTCCTTACTGTTGCGTTTTCTCTTCGCTTCGTATCTTGCAGAGATGATGCCCGGAAACCGCATCGCGATGCGATTGCTCATGTAGGATGAGTATACCAGTACTTCACCCAGTCCATGGGCTGTGTATGAGCTATGCAAAGACGCAACTCGAACTACATCGAGGTCAACCTACGAGCTTTGGAATAGCATCTGGAATAGCATTCTACAAAATCCTGGGCTCAATCTTCCTTCTATAAAGATCACACTGAGGAGATCTGGCCTATCCCCAGAGGTCCAAGATAAACTCCTCATGTGTTATCACAGAGGGCTTCTTTGTGGTACCAGGAAGGTGCACTGGTGAGGTAATCACAGTGATGAGCTTTGTGCAGAGTGTGCAGATTCGGAGAACATCCACCACATCTTCACTGCCAGTCCTCACCAGCGACCAGAGAATGCCAAGGCAAGCGACCGACTTGCAAAGCACTACCAAGTTCGAATAGCTGGGAGAACTCATGGAAAGAGAGGAAACAAGCCAAAGTTCCACCCCTCAGTTGTGCCCTCAGTTGTTCTCGTAAGGAGGGCTACTCTTCGGAGAATAATATCAGCGGTCGCCATCTACATCCTGATGGGGTTTTTAGAAAAGGAGATCGGCATTCACAGATGTGGGAGAGTGCCCTCGTGGACCTACCACTACATCCTGAGAAAGATCCAGGAATCTGTCCGCCCATGCCCAATCCCCTCTAAGACAAATTCCTGATAGGAAACCTCGTGTGCTGCGACACGAAAGAACCCGTGCGACGAACACGGAGGTGAGCAACGCTCTTTTGCTTGTGTTTCCCGTTTGTTCCAATTTCCCGACACTTTACCCCACCTCGGACAGTAGTGGTAAAAGTTGGACTGCAAAACAATTGGAGCGTTGAAATTGCAGGACGTTTGCGTGACATTATGCACATCAAATACACTTGAATTCTACGAAATTGGTCTTATCTCTGAATGGATGTTTGGTCTGTTGATGTTTGGTGTTCACTGGCTGGACCAGGAAAGAAAAAATCTCTCGTGTTTTGGTAATGAATGTTAGGTGACGGAAAGTTTTCGTCTAGCGCTGAGTGCAAGAAATCTGTCTTTTGTGTCTCCCTGAAGTCCCACAGTTTCATGGAGGTTGTTTTTTTTCTTCGTTTATTTAGCGTTTATATTTTTTTTTTTGGAGTAGGAACACCTATCTAAGGAACGAGAATGTGACCAGTTCTTTGCAAATACAACTCTTAACATTCATGAAGGCAGCATGGAAAAAATTAAAAGATTTCTTGAATTTCATTATCAAAAAAGGAAACTTGTCATTATCACCGTATGTATGCTTATTTGAGTGTTTTGATCTGAATTCTGTGATGGCAAACGGCACAAAACGCAGTTATTCTTAGTATCTTTGATGTATCTTTTGCAAATGTAAGATACCGAAATTAACTTTTTTTCTGATTAGCATTATTACAGATCTGTTGGAAACTCGTTAACTTTGTGCACGGGTATGCAAATAAAGCACGTATTACAATTTAGAAATTATGCGAAGGTAATTAATGTTTTCATAGGTCTAAAAAAGTACCGATGGCATTTTGGAAGTTCGTTTTGCAGGAACAGTGCCCTTTGACATTGCAGTTAGGATTGTATGCATGTTTTGCTGATATTATTCTCCAGTCGTTTGAAAGCATGAATCGTGTTTTCTATTCCAGTTTGCCCTTTTTTACCTCTTGATCTTGGATGGTAGAAAGAAAATACTGAAATTGTTTTCAAGCAGATAAATGTATTGCCATGATTACGTTATTTCTGGTTTGTTTTAACGAGTACATTTTAACTTTTTGTCACTTTTAGTTAGTTTCATCTAGTTGCAGTTAAGAGCTTAAACGATTTATTAATTTTTATCGTGAACAAATCAAAATTTTTTTTAAAGTGGTAACGGTGCCTTGATAACTTTTGCAATTTTAAAATGTCACATAAAAGAGTACTCTTATTAAATTTTTCTTTCGCATTATCGTATCTTATGGAATGAAAGATCAATTTGAAATGCATACTGATCACATAATTTGATGCTTTAAATTCTGTGGGGTTCTTATATGTTAATGTAATAGTCTGGAGGTACTTCAGTTCCATTGGAGAAGAATCCTGTGCATTTTTTAGTCAACTTTAGTACTGGGAGAAGAGGAGCTGCATCTGCAGAATACTTTTTAAAAAATAATTATGCAGTGCTGTACCTTTACAAAGAAGGAAGTCAAAAGCCCTTTGTGCGGAAGTTGCAGGTGGAACAGTTATTGCCTTTTTTATTGAGAAAACAAGAGAAGGAATCTCTTAGTACTGGTTAGTCATTTATTCTGTTTAAAGTACCTATATCTGATTAAAGATTCATACTGCTTATGAATAGTGCCAATTAGAATCTTATGGAACTCCTTTCAGATATTCCAAGATAATAACCTACTAAGTGTTCAGTCCAAAATAAGCGTAAAAAAAGTAGTTCCACAGATTCCAGTATGATTGCATTAATGAAATCAGTTGCTGATAAGAATCTAGTAATGTTGCTGATAATTTACATTTCCGTGAATTTTCCATTTGGTTTTGCATGATTCCTGTGAAAAGTGAGCTATCTATGAAGTCTACTTTTATTCTACTCACTTATCTCTTGGAAAGCATGCATGCAACACTTGTAATATATGTGGAAGATTTAAAAGTACTTGTACAGAAACTGTTTCTATGTATTTCAGAAGCGCTTTCTGGCAGAAACTCAATAGTTTCTGCCAGAAAGTTTCTTTAGTCTCATCACTTTTATTTGCACCAGAGTGATGAATAAGAGTATGTACTTCACAGATGCTTGAACAGAAATCTTTAGAAAGAAAGTTTTTGTTTGCATAGTCAACTGATATCTCATTAGCTTTACTAGACTGCGAATTTTTGCAATATAGTTCTATTATTAGTCCAATCTTTTTTCTAGTAATAATGGATGCTGGCAAACAATCCTGAGTTCTGTCAACTACTCATGTTTTGTTTGTTTTTGTCAATTTAGGAGACTGTGTTATCTTGCAAGTTGGAAATAAACTAAAGTTAGCTGACTTTCAGTCACCTGAAATGTTTACATTGATTTATTGCAACATTGATGTAGGTAGCTTAATGATATATTTGGTATTAGGAAATAATGACTTTTATTCAGTCTGCAATGTGCCTTTATCACAGTGTACTTTTTTGTGATGTGAGAACATGTGAATTGTGAAAGACAAGTTTTAAAATGTAAAATAATTAAAAGGAGTAATGTCACATGAAAAATGCAGGATTTAATGAAGTTATCGGATCATCTCTCCGTGATGCATTCTTAATTCCACACTGTCGAATTGGCAATGGGTTAAGAAATAGTTTCTGACCACAACTTCATGAAATTAAACACATGAAAACATGAAAGTGAATATGCAAAAAATGCAATTTGAAACGAAATTGAATCGAAATTTGAAACTTATTTTGAAAGAAAAACAATACATTGTCTCCATAGTTTTAAAAATCAAAAGAATTTGCAGTCATTTGCTGGAAGCAATCATCTGTAACATCTGTGAAATCAAGTGTAGCATAATATTTCCACTTTCAAAATAAAGTATGAAGAATCCATATTTTTGTTATGGATCTTACTGGTTCCCGAAAGACAAACAAAATTTATTTGCATTGATCTAATAATAGATCAATCAAATAAATTTCTACTGATCTGGAAAACAAGAATTGGTAGGGATTAATTCTTTTGGGAACTACGAGGTACATGAAAAGATATCATCTCTTTTCTAAAAGAACCAGACTTTTGAAACTTGGGATGTGAGATATTTTCGGCATGGCTGTAGGACTTTTAGAAAACACTTTACAACATCCATTCACAAGATACTAAGTAGGCACTAAGTGCAGTCCTTTCAGTGCCTATTGTGTTGTTGGGAATATACAAGTAACACAAAACTGCGTCACACTGTCTATCAGTATTGCTCCATAGCTGGCTCCTTTTTTGTGATTGGAATAACAGAGAGACAGACTCTCGACTTAACTCTGATCCCTCGGCCCCCAAAATCTCAAGATTTGAAGCATATTTCCTATTGGGAAAATGAGTCATGAAATACAAGGCCAACTTTTTTCCTTAGGAAATTAGATATCTTGTTCTAAAATAGAAAGTTTGTAAAGTGGGATTTGCTTTTAGGATATCATAAGTAGTTGAAAATGTTTATTCAATAAAATACTCAATATCAAAATTCAGGTCAGAAGGATGCCATATGTGTAGCCCAAGAGATTGATGCTATAGAACAAGTCAATTTACTCCTCACAATAACTTTTGTCACTGTAACGGATTACCTCTGGCTCTTAAAACTGGTAGCAGAACGTCCGGAAGCGAACAGCCCGTGGGTACTGTGGTACTTGGCTGCTGCAGTGTCAGATTTCTATATTCCTCTGCATCAGCTGGTGTGTTTTAGTGAACATGTAAATCAATTCGTTTGATTTAGTCTGAACACAAGCTTCACTCTAAGGAAAATACCTTGCAATTAATTTTGCAACCTGTTCCAAAAATGCTGGGCATGCTGAGTTCCTTGTGGACACCAAAAGCTTTTGTAGTGTCATTTAAGTTGGAGACAGATCGTAATAAACTTGAATGCAAATGCAAAGATGCATTGGCAAAATACAGACCACAGGTGATTATGTGCTTTTAATGAGTATCCACTAAATTCACTTATGTTTTTTTAGGTGGTTATTGGCAATCTTCTCCAACATAGATACACAGAAGTTTTATTAATATCTGATGTAGGTTTAAAATGGCTTAAGTTAAATTCGGAAAGTCAGACTCGAGGAAAGGAAATTGATGAAATAATCGTGGAGCATTTGATGCATCTACATGACAAATTTGTCAAGTTTGGCAATACGAGGCAAACTTCGTCTCCAATCTCCTAAGATATATGCAACATCATTCACGAAAGATTCTCCAGATCCATTCCAGCAACAGTTTTTGTATTAATCCAAAATGCTAAATAAATTTCCCAGAAAGTCTGATGCATTTCCGTAGTTATTCTCTTTAGTGTTTTTGTTCCATTGTTTGTTTTTAAGGGAACTCATTATTCATGACAATTCAAATTCATAAATACCTGAGGGAAAAAAATTAGTCCTTGGACAGGTGTTGTATATTTGTTTAAGAACTTTGGAGAATTTATCAAATTGCAAATATCTGTCAAAAAAAAATGATCGTAATGGTTGCAAAGAATTTTTCATTTTCTCATCAGGGAATACATCCCTCAATTAGGAACAAAAACAAAAATAGCTAATTTCTCATGTAATTCTATTTAAATAATTCAGCTAAATGAAACCTACTGGCAATCAAGAAAGTAAATTCAATTTGATACAGTGAATTATCCTTACGGGCAACATTGATTTATTTCAAGGTACTCAGAAATCTAGTTAGCAACCATAGAAACTTGATACTTATAGTCTAAGAGAGATTACATGGGAAGAGGCTGTGCTTTCATGATAATTACTCATCCCAGGAAGCACTAAGTTTTCCTTCAGAACGCAAATTCTGCAGAATACTTTCATTTGACTACTATGACTTGTTTTGCTGATAATTGAATAATGGAAGTGATAATGCTGTTGTGTTTTTGTTTCCCTTGCGTAAATGTAATCTTTACTGACAATTTTATGCGGTTTTTATTGTGTGGTTCCAATAGTTTGTGTGCTTACTTCTAGACTTACATAATCCATGTGTTGCAAATATGTTTGTGCACATGCTTTAAACACGACAGTCCTTGATTATATAAAGCTACTCTTGGAATGGCTCTGCAGAATCTTCCGCGATTGTTGTTTTGTCCCTGTTCTTCATGGGTCTTCGCTGCTTTCCTCGAATCCTTCTGGAGGGAGATCATTATCCAGATCATCGGGTTGGGCTGCGCTTTTCCTTCTTACGTGGCTTGCATATATGCTACTTCAATACCGGATGCAGGTGGCTACCATCCGTTGTATTAGCCTCACAAGCTTCTTTTATGGTATTCCTAGGTATTGTAGTACCTCTTCATTTCCAGGATCCTATGCTCCCAGTGAGCCGACAATGATCGCATGCACTTTTGTGTGTTTTCCACTGTTTCCGAGTTGCATGGCGATATCTTGGTATCTTGCTTCTTTGACCCCCCTCTCTGTGGTGAACGTCTCCTTTCCATTTTCGAATGGGCAGCAGATATCCAGCACACCTATTCGGTCTCTTTTTCCTATAACCAGGTCCGGTTTTAGAGTTGACGTGGTTCCTGGTACTCTGCGATTGCTTGACACAAGATTCCACTTCCTCCGCTGCAGCCTTTCTGATGATTTCTAGAATGGCATCATGGCGCTGCATCGTCAAAGGGACGTGCTTCTTGCATCTATTTAGTACGTGGGATAGTTTTTCGTCCTCCGTACCGCAACGCCGAAGGATTTTAAGAAAATATTTGTTGTGTAAATCCCCAACAAATTAATGTAGCCATATATAAAATTGCAAACCTCAAAAAATCTGAGTAATGGGTTGCGGATAACCAAGCATGAACAAAACCGCAAAATAGATTGTCACACACGGATCTATTTTGCGGTTGCTTATCCAAGGAAGCATTTATTACCTTCTATTCACTTTATTTCTAAAATCATTAGAAAGCGATTACGGAAAATTAACAAGAATAATAATAAGGAACTTCATGAAGACATGTTAGGATAGTTGTGATAAATTCTATCCGACAAAGGACTCTCGCTGTCCAAGTCGACTGCAAAAGGTTTTCGTTATTGACCTTGGTCGCTGGGGAATTTATTTAAAAGTAAACTCTTTACATGCACTATGGCTGGACCATTGATCCAGCCACGCCCAAAGAAACAACACAGAGCCTGCTGGGTCACCGGTTCTCAGACCGGTACGGTCCACCACGGCAGCAGGGGGAAGGGGAACAAATAAAACAAAAAACAAAAGAAAACGTGGAATGGTGCGGGAAGGGATCACTGTAGCTGGTGGGGCCGTTGCATCCTTCGCAGGATGCCGGCAAGCTCTTTCTGCATTCCGGGATCCATGTGGGGCCATCTCAACGCCCTCCTCAAGAATTCGGAGGCTGGCTGGATGGCACCCTTGTCGCGTGGTCCTCCCGTAGCCTTGCTCCAGGCGGCGACGATTCCGCGTAGGCAGCACAGGGCTGCTAACGAGGCCGCTGGCCGAAGGGCGTCGGCAACGAAGAGGGCTTTGAGAGCGTCCCTGGGATTGCCGCAGGGGATTACGATGGCCGCTGCAAAGCGGAACCAAAGGGTCCTAAGGGCAACACAATCCACAAGCAGGTGGGGGAGGGACTCCCGTTCCCCAAACCTAACACAATTGGGATCCACCGCTCCCCAGGTACAGTGGTGTCGGCGGGCGTTGCAGGGGAGTCCCCAGTGCTGCAACAGGAGAGCGGACTCCTTCCATTTTAAGGGGAGGGTGGAGGTGTTCATAAGTACCGGGGGCCACTTCAGACGTTCAATGGGAACGTCGAGCAGCGCGCCCCAGCGGAGAAGTCCATGGGGAGGCGTACTCGGGCTGGCAGCGTCAGTCAGCTGACCCATCTTCCACTCTCCTATCTTCTTCTCCTTCCCGGAGATTGTCACTGTAACCTCCCACTTCGCCGCAACATCGCTGTCCTGATGTTCCACTAGGGAGTCCAGCGCAGCAGCGAGGGGGGTTCTTCCTGACCACGCTCTCTTCTTTGGATCCTCCAGGATCTCACGGAGCGTGCAACTTCTGTAACCCCCAAACAAGAACCTTCGTTCCTGTTGGGAGCGTTGCATGCCGAACTGTCCCCACGTGCGGACGGTTTCCTGCAACCAGAAACTACCGTTCGCAGGGCGAAAGGTGATCAATCCGTAGTTTTTCCGTGTCAGCGCAGCCACCCTCCGTAGCTGGAGTCCGCATCGGTTGACGCGGCGACGAAGTGCAAGAAAGGACGTAAGTTCCGTCTTGCCGGTGGCTTGCTAAAGGAGGAGACGTGCAGGGACGCACCAACAGGTGCACCACAACTCCGGCACAAGTGTCAAAATCCGGAACTGGAGCTGCAGCTCCAGCCGCTCCAATGTCAGGAGGCCGAGACCACCGTCCCGACGCGGAGCGCACAAGTCCTTTAAGCGGACTCGGGCCCTCCCTTTGCCCCAAAGGGCGATACGGAGGAGGTCCTTCGTCAGCTTTTTTATCCTATTTGTAAGGGTGCAAACAAAAAGCAGTGAACGGAGGAGAGGAGCCGCGAACATGTTCCAAACCGCGGCCCGTTCAGGCAGGAAAAACCTGCCGCCTCGGAACGGGCCGATAGCTGTCACTACTTTTTGGAGGCAGCCGGACCAAGCTTCCGCAGGGAAGCAGTCCCCCAACGGCACACCAAGGTACTTGAAGTACCTCACCGTGGAGATCCCCAAACGGACCCAGTCCTGCTGCCCTGCCCGCGCCGCAACAACTGGCATCACGGACGACTTCGCCCTGTTCACCGTAAGTCCGGTTCCTCGATTCAGCAGGTCGAAGAACTTCTCGACCGCCGAAGCCGGGGTGGACATAGGGAGCAGCAGCAGAAGGTCGTCCGCATATGCTGAAACCGCAGGCGTTCCGGCGCATTCGTGCGGCAGGTGCGCCAGAGTTTCCTTGTACGCTCTCAGTACCAACTCGAAGTAGGTACTGAACAGCAAGGGGCTCAGACTGTCTCCCTGCCGTATCCCACGTCGGACCGGCACGCCGTGAACAGTCTGCCCGCTGAAAGTAAGATTGATTAGCGAATCGCGCCAGCTGGAGCGCAGATAGGACAATAATGAGGCCGTGAAGCCCAAGCGTTCCAAAAGCTCCAGCAGGGGATTCTGGTCGACGCTGTCGAATGCTTTCCGCAAGTCGATTGCGACCGCAAGGGCTCCCTTCCCCACCCGACCATCCCACACCTTGCCGGCGCACGCACCGGAATTCCGGCTGCACACCAAGCCCCTTTCGTGTTGGAGTTCTAGCCAGGTGGAAGCGTGGAACAGATTCGCCTCCATGCTTCGCCCCGGAACAGCATACGTCTGTTCCGGGCTGAGGAAGGCGTTTGCAACCCGTCCCAAACGCTCAGCCCAAACCTTAGCTATCAACTTGGCGTGCGGACGTGTTTTTTCCGCGCTCCTCTGCGCCTGTTGTAAAGCGTTCTTTTTCGGTAGTGTTTGTGTGTGGAGCATCTGCGGTGTCCAATGGCAGAAATGCCTGAGGACACCGCGATGGAAGTCGGCGGGGGAGAGGATTGCTCCTCTCCCCAACCTATTGAGGTGGGGGCAACCGTCCCCATGGAGGAGAGAGCAACCGCCCTCTTGAAAAAGGGGGCAACCGCGTCTTTGGATCCTTCCTCGGCAACGACGAAGACCTGGAGCTCAGTGGCTGCAGCGCCATCTCCTGCAGCCTTAGCAGAACAGCGCGCCTACCTTGAACAAGGATACAAGCCGTCCTTGATTTACAAGGTAGGAAATCTGTTTGTGGGGAACACCGCTCGTAACTTTGAAAGAGAGTTACAGCGGTTGGATGTGAAAGAGGAAGACCTGGAAGGTCTCTCCGTGATGAGTGGGGGCCAGCGGGTGGAGCTGACTTGAAAAATTGCAAGTCTGGCTCAACGCCTGCTGAACACTCTCATCACTCTGGAAGGCCGAAAGGTCTTCCCTGTAACGGAGGACCGCTCCATTGTTGCACACCTAACCGGTGTAACTCTGCGCATGACAAAAGCTGGCGTGCAGGAAGAATTGCAAAAACATGGTACGGTGCACGCGCTCTGGACCAAGCCCAACGTCTTCCAAACATACGGAAGACTGTTCAGTGGCATGGCTGCAGCGCGTGTGACGGTCCACAAAAACGGTGGGCTGCCCCACAAACTCGACGTAGGCAACGAGGTCGTCGACGTCTGGTACGTGGGCAAGCCCAAGTACTGTGGACACTGTGATGCCACAGGGCACCTGAAAAAACGGTGCCCTCACATCCAGTGTTTCCACTGCGGAGAGAAGGGCTACCTCCGAAAAGTGTGCCCAAAGCGGGAACCTCCAGCGCCCTCTGCCTTGGAAAAAGGTAAGGGGA
This sequence comes from Raillietiella orientalis, assembly GCA_036172245.1. Lineage (NCBI taxonomy): Eukaryota > Metazoa > Arthropoda > Ichthyostraca > Raillietiellida > Raillietiellidae > Raillietiella > Raillietiella orientalis. The sequence goes on along the minus strand of JAYWIR010000003.1, from coordinate 15,330 downwards.
AACGCTTGGAGAAAACAAGCAAGCCAAAAGAAGCAAAGGAATGGCCAAGCAAAAAGCCAGAGTCCGAATGCTCCCAGCAAACGGCGGTCGAGAAAACTCCCGACGACGCTGGTGACAACGAGGACTGGCGGACAGCGAAGCCGAAAAGTAAAAAAAGCAGAAAAACCGAAGAACCGACAGCGGAACCCGCGACAACTTCTTTAAAAAGAAGACAACGCCGCGCTTTGCTCCGCGAATGTTCGGTCGCTTTGGAGCGCGTGGAGATCCCCGAGACCTCCACCGGGGGAGATATCTCCCGCCTCGTTGACGCCGAAGCCGCGATCGAGGAAGGCGAACCTTCTGTGCAAACAGAGAAGGAGCCGAGCGACGCGCTCGCCGCAATCGAGGACGCCGCCTTCCAGCAGGCGGCGGAAGAGCTCGCGGCCGAACTCGCGGAGCGTGAGAACGGCGCGCGAAAGGCCTTGCGAAGGCCGGCCGCGAGCAAGGCACCTCCGACAGGTGACCACGAACCGGATGCCGGAAGTGCGTCCTCCTCCGCGGAGGCGCCTCCGAAGAAGACTGGACGGAAGTCCAAAAATCCAAAGAGGCGCATCCCGACAAAGAAGGAGGGGGACGCACCGGCATCCGAGGGGGAAGCCGGCAGCGTGGGAACGGAGGGAGGGATTTTCCCACCCTTTGCTACCGAGCAGCTGGCGACCCCCATGGAGGAGGGGGATAAGGTGAGTGATTGCCGCCCCCACCCAACGGTGGAACCTGCTCAGGAGATAGCCATGGAGGAGGGGTAGCAGACAGCTGACAACCGCTCCTTCCTGCCGTCCAGCGCAGCCGACGAATCAGCCCCCATGGAATAGGGGGAGCAGGTGCGTGAAACCCGCCCCCTTCAACCGTTTCGGTCCGCCGAGGAATCGGCCCCCATGGAGGAGGGAGAACCGGTGCGCGGTGATCCCATTCCTCCATCCGTCCCGCCCGACCAGGTGGCGGGAGCCCCATTGCCACTTTCCCGGGAATAACACCTGGGCTCGCCTGTCGCCGTCGATTGCGTGTGGCATGTTGGAACGTCCACGGGCTGCGCGACGACAGCAACAGACGGGACACGGCAGCCACCCTGCGTGACTTCGACCTGGCACTCCTGCAGGAGATCCACGTGATCACCGGGGAGAACGCCCAGGAGATCGAAAGGATCGCAGGGGGACGGCTAATGTGACAATGCGGCACCCGATACACCTTCGGCGTCCCGTTTTTTATGAAGCCGGCAGTCGACGCAGCCGTGAAGGGCGTGCGCTTCGACGAAGCCGGTCGTGTCGGCCAGCTGACTCTCAGGTGGTCCGACACGATCGACCTCGTCGTAACAAATGTGTACGCTCCGAGCGGTCCTACCAGGTACCAAAAACGTAAGGCGTTCCTGGAAACTCTGAAGCGCGACTGGCTGGTGGAAGCGAACGTGCGCGTGGCTCACCTGATAGCGGGAGACTTTAATCTCCGTTGCTAAGGCAGCGGCGGCTCCCGCGTCGGAGGCCTTGTGGTTAAGGCTTCCGCGTGTGGCACCATGCGTCGCGGGTTCGAATACTTCGGCAGAAACTCTGACGCCACTGCGTTGTTGAGTTCCGAGTTTCTCCTGCAATGGCGCTAGTTGGCCGAGACATTCGGGCGTGGCACCGGAGGTGGATTAAGCCGGAGGCCCCCGATGAGGCCGGAACAATGGGAGTCGACCTTTGGGTCCTCCCAGGAATCAAGGAGTGGGGAGTCCCCCCCTCCTGTCCTGCAACGGAGAGCGGACCCCCCCCCACCGGGGGACCCTCCGAGTCGTCACCTCTTCACAGAGTGCACAAGGAAGCGAGAGCGATTTCCTGCGGGAAGCTGCAGCGCCCCTTCTGAGTTTCGGAAGCGTCCCTTCGGGGTTCTCTTCAGAGGAGTGAATAAAGGAGCGGTTCCCTTGCGGGTTCCCTCAGGAGAAGAAATTCCTACAAGCGGATCCTTTCCGGGTTCCCTTCGGAGAAGTTGAAATGAAGTTGAAATGGAGAGGACAGCCCCTCCCCATTGGTGGGGGGTGTCCCTCCGGAGAGAATGAGGAAGGAGATTCCCTTCGGGGTTCCCCTTCGGAGACAACCAGGGTGGGAGGTGCGATTCCCCCCGTCCGGGGGAATCCCTCCTCAAGCGTGAGAGGAACGGACTCCGAGCCCTTCCTGGATTCATAGGGCGGACCCCCATCCCGGGTTGCCCCCTATCCTGAAGAATTACACGTCCCCCTGCGGGTTGCCGCGGGCGGAGGGGCGTGGAAACAAAATAGTGTTTAATGTTTAAAAAAAAAAACAGCCACGTGCGCCGCGAGGCACGCGACCGGCTCTGAGGTACTTTAATCTCCGCCTGCTATCAGGTGAGCCACACGCACAGGAACGGACGGCTAACGAGTTGTGCGCTGCCATGCGCACGCACAACTTGTTAGAGGATCCTTCGGAAATGGTCAGGAGCATCGACCACGTCTTCCTGGATGTCGACCTGTGTTCACGGGTCGGCAAACGGGGAAAAGTTGCGTCGGAGCTGTCTGACCATTAGACGCCCCCCTCTATTGTTCGGACGTGCATTCTTGCGCTCCGTCTTTGGTGCTTCTTTGCGGTTGTGTTTTCTGGGTGTGGTATCAATTTTCAAAGGAAAATGAAGCTAGTGCCCGCAGAAATGGAGGTGGAGGAATCCCCCTGCGTCGCAGGACCTTCTTCGGGAGGAGTGGAAGCCTCCACCGATCGTTCTTCGCCTCCAGCGAGAAGTTTTGCCGCCGTTGCTAAGGCAGCGGCGGCTCACGGAGCCCCACCCGACGAGGCAGAGCTGCGGGCGTACGCCGAGAGCGGCTACAACCCCCCTCTGGCCTACAAGGTCAGTGCCGCGTACCGGGATGGGACGGGCAACCAGCTCTGGAGCGAGCTGGAACGCGTAGGGGTCCGAGAGGACGATCTCCTGGCAATTATGCCAGTGAGCGCGGTAGGCCATTGGGAGGTGCACTCCAAGGATGCAGCCCTCGTCCAGCGCCTACTGCGAACCCCCCAGAAAATCAGGGGTAAGGAGGTCGTCCCCTCGGCCCTGGATCAATCGTTCGTGGTCCAGCTCTCGGGAATTCGGCCGAGAATAACGGACCGCGACATCATTGTTGCACTGGAGGCGTTCGCCACAGTGCACGCGATGTGGAGGCGCGCGCATCCGATCGATAAAGTCGCGCGCCTCTCTTGCGGACTCGCGACAGCGCTCTGCTTGGGGATCCCCACGGGCAGGTGCTTCAAGTACCTCGGCGTACCGTTGGGGGACTTCTGCGCAGCAGAAGCCTGGTCCGACCGTCTCCAAAAGGCAGCGTTGGCGATCGGACCGTTCCAAGAAGGCAAGTTCTACTTGCAGGAACGGGCCGCGGTGCGGAACGCGTTTGCGGCTCCCCTCCTTCGCCCCCTACTTTTTGTTTGCCCCGCCCCTTATTTTATTCGGAAACGAGCAGCGGGCCTCCTGAGGACAGTCCTTTGGGGCAAAGGGAGGTCCCGTGTGAGGCTCAAAGACTTGTGCGCTCCACGTAAGGACGGTGGACTTGGCGTACTTACGCTGGAGCGCATGGAACTACAGCTGGGATTCAGGACTCTTGCCCTTGTGGCGGAATTGTGGGACACGCCTTGGTGCGTTCCAGCACGCCTCCTGGCCAAACGAGCCTGCGGAATCGGCGGACTTTTGTCGTTTCTGTCTGCGCGCGTCTGCAGAAGACCATACTGTGGCTCTATGCTGCGACGCATCTTCGTTGCGGTCCGGGAGAACGCCTGGATCTCCTGCCTCCCAGGGAACTACTCCGCCTGGTTGCACGAGTCAGTCTCCACCTGGGAAAAGATCCACGTTCCGGCGGGCACAAGGAACACTTGTATGAAAAGGCACGCCCGCTGGACGCTGCAGGAGATCGTGCAGTCCCACGACAAGCTTCTGTGGGCCTTGATAACCCCCCTTGCCCCAGTGCTGCCCTTCTTTGTGAATGCCAGGGACAGTAGCGAGCAGGGGAAATGGACCGTGTCCTGCACTATAGGCGGTAGGACACAATCGATAAAGGCGTGGACATCTCGGCAGCTAGCTCACGCTGCGACGCCGAGCGTCCCGCCCAACGGATTTCGACGCTGGGGTGAGCTACTCGGACTATCTCCGGAGGAGATGAAGTGGCCCCCAGCGTCCTGGAACAGTGCATCCCTCCCCCTGAAATGGCAGGATGTGGCGTTGCTTGTGGTACTCTGGGGATTACCATTCAAAGCACGCCTGCACCACACCACCCGGGGGGCTGTGGATCCCAATTGTGACCGGTGTGGGGAAAAAGAAACATTCCCCCACCTTCTCCTTGAGTGTAGCGCCCTCCGCCCTTTGTGGGATCGTCTCGCGGCGATCCTGGACTTGCGCGGATGCGGCCCAAAGGACGTTTTCAGGCGCCTCTTCTGTAGTGACGCCTTGTCCCCGCCCGCTAGTGTAGCAGTCCTCTGCTGCATCAGAGGAATAGTGGCGGCTTGGAACGCCACCAGAAGAAGGCGCTAGCCAACCGGCAACGCCTTACACTGGACTCGCCTTTTCGCGCGCAGTGTCTGCAAGTGGCGCCACTTGGGCGCTGAAAGGACTCAGCTTGTGCGGATCCTGAATAGGATCTAGAGGACCTTTCCACGCGCACCGTGATCCCTTCCCGGCCCTCCCACCCCTACAACATTTGTTCCCTGCCCACATTTGAACTTTTTGTTTCTTTTTGTTTTTCTTTATTTCCCATCCCCGCGCATCGGAAGGACCTCTCCGGCATGGAGCCGGTAACCAGCAAGCTGTTTTGGAGTGGTGAACCTTCGAGTTCGCCACGCGATATTTCATGTATTTTTATTTCCAACAAATAAATGCCCCGGCACATCCGGGTGTGAATTGCGACGGCGCTCTTGAGAGGGTGGACGTGCTTTTGTGGTGCTCCGCGTTTTTCTCGCGAGTGTTTTCGGGGTTTTCAGCTGTGAGCGGTTGTTCCTGGGCAGAGATGCCCGAGGACGCCGCAAAGACGGCGGAGGGGGGCGAGCGAGCCTCGTCTCCCCAGCCCATGGATGTGGGGGCCATCTCCCCCACGGAATCGTCCCCCGCCCCGGCGAGGGCTTGGAGCGCGGTGGTGGCGGCGCCTGCGCCGCCCCCTGCAGAGGAACAGCGGGCTTACATGGCCGACGGGTATAACCCGGCCTTGTTATACAAGGTAGGTGGCCTGTACTCCCCCGCGTTATTACGGTCTTTCGCGGCCGAGTTCAAAAAATTTAAAGTCCCGGAGGACGAAGTCCTCGGACTTTCGGTTAGGAGTGGCGGGCAGCTGGTTGAGCTGAACTGCAAGTCTGCAGGGATGGCTCAGCAGCTGTTCCGCCTGCCGGTGACCGTGAACGGTCGAAGGATCTTCCCGTTCACGGCGGACAACTCCATCGTTGTCCACCTCACCGGTATTACGATGAGAATGGCTAAGACCGCCGTTCGCAAAAGTTTGGAGAAGTTCGGGACGGTCCACGCGTTGTGGGCAAAACCCAATATATTGGGTTACATTAAAGCATTCAATGGTTATGCCGCTGCCCGCTTGACCGTCCGAGCCGAGGGTGAGCTACCCCACAGACTGCAGGTCGGAAAGGAGGAGATCGACCTGTGGTATGTGGGGAAACTCGTTTACTGCGGCTTTTGCCAGGTGTCGGGGCATTTAAAAAAGAAATGCTTCAACATCGTGTGCTTGGGCTGTGGGGAGAAGGGGCACATCAGGCGGATGTGCCCGAACCAAAAATTTCCGTTCCGTCAGGCGCGAGAAAGGATGAGACGCCGAAGGAAAAGGACCGAAGCCAACAAAACAAAAAAGGAAAAATGTCTGGAGGGCAATGTTTTTGGGGAGCGGGAGGGAGGGAGGGGATCACGGTGCGCCGTGAGCAGGGCTTTGCATCCGGTTTCGGATGCGAACAAGTGCCGGTAAATGTTTTTGAAGTCGGCGCCAACGGCACGCTTTCTCCAAGGAGATCGCTGCCCAATGGATGGCATTCCGGCTGGTTCTTCCTCTTGTAGACGCGGTCCACTTCTCCAGGATACCGCGTATGCAGCAGAGCACTGCTACGCTCCCGGAGGCTGGCAAGCCGTCTCGCGTCAGAAGGCGTCTGAATAAATTTTTCGGGTCACCCTCCGGAATGTTGAGGATCGACGAGAGTCTGTCCCACATTTCGTGGAGGGCAACACACTCCAGAATCAAGTGGGGGAAGGTCTCCCTTTCCCCGCACTCTGCACAACTAGCATCCACATTCCCCGATGTCCAGCGAGACAGGCGTGCTCTGCTTAAAAGTCCCCAGTGGAGCAGAAGCAACGCCGTCTCCTGCCACTGCAGGGGAAGGGTGCCGTTGTCCCATGACGCTGGGGGCCACTTCACCTCCTCCGCAGGTATACCGAGCAGCGCGCCCCAGCGTAAAAGTCCGTTCATCGGGACACTCGGGGTACTAGCGTCCGCTAGTTCCCTCGGCGTCCACGCCTTCAGTGATTTTTTCCTGCCTCCAATGAGGCAGGACACTTCCCACGATGCCTGTTGGTGGTTGTCCCGAACTTCCCTGAGGGAGGGCAGCACTGGGGCAAGGGGGGTGAAGGAAGCCCACAGAAGTTTCCGTGGGTTGGAAACGATCTCCTGGAGTGGCTGACCAGCGTGCCTCCCTCTGCGGAGGCAGGAGAAGTCCTCATCGCTGGTGCCATTGATCTTCGCCCATGCGGATACGGACTCCTGAAGCCAGGTAGTCCAGTCCGCTGGGATGCAAGAGATCCAAGGGTTGTCTCTCATCAGAGCAACCAAATCCCGCAGCTAATAACCACAATGGTTCAGACTGCGTTCGTTGGCTACCAGGATTGAAGTCAATCCGAAGCAGCCGGTTGCCCTGTGAGCAAGGAGTCTTGCTGGTGCACACCAGGGTGCTGTCCAAAACTTTGCCACAAGGGCAAGTTTTCTGAATTGGAGCTGTCGCTCCATGCGCACCAACGTCAGGAGACCAAGTCCACCGTCCCTGCGTGGAACGCACAAGTCTTTGAGCCGGACGCGAGGCCTCCGGTTGCCCCAGAGGGCTTTCCGTATAAGGACCCTAGTCCGTGTCCTAATTTGATACGGGGTAGGGCACACAAAAAGTAGGGGGTGAAGGAGGGGAGCCGCGAAAGCGTTCCATACCGTGGCCCGTTTCTGCAAGTGAAACTTGCCGTCCCGGAACGGGCCGATCGCCAGCTCTACCTTTTGTAGACGGTCGGACCAGGCTTCTGCAGAGCAGAAGTCCCTCAACGGAACGCCAATGTACTTGATGTACCTGCCCGTGGGGATCCCCAAGCGGAACCAGTCCGACCGTCCGGCCCTCGTCGAGTCGGTGAAAAGCAACGACGACTTCGTCCTGTTCACATGGAGGCCTGTCCCGCGGCTAAGCAGATCGAAGAAGTCTCCGACCGCCTTTGCCGGGGTGGACATTGGCAACAAGAGCAGAAGATCGTCGGCGTAAGCTGCTACGGCGGGCGTGCCGGGGAACGAGCTCGGCAATGGGGCCAAAGTCACCCTGTACGCTCTCAGCACCAACTCAAAGTAGGTGCTGAAGAGCAGGGGGCTGAGGCTATCTCCCTGCCTTATACCCCGCCGCACCGGCACGCCATACACCTTGTGACCACTGAAAGAGACCGTATTCAACGCATTCCGCCAGCAAGAGCGCAGGTAGGAAATCAGGGAGAGTGGGAAGCCCATGCGACCAAGGAGCTCCAAGAGGAGTTCCTGGTCTACACAGTCGACCGCCTTGTGCTCTCTAGGGCGGACGTGTTTTCTCGGTGCTCCTCGTGCCAGGAAGTCTCCCCCAGTGCAAGCGTCGTGTGGTTCGGTGGTCGATCAGGCAGCGATACCTGACGCGAACACAAGGGATGGCCAGGAAGCAGCGGCAACGCCGCCCCCAGAGGCGATGGAGAGCCAGGGGGCGGTGGCAACGTCGCCTCCAGAGGCGATGGAGGTGGGGGCATCCGCCCCCACAGAATCGGTCCCCGCTGCAGCGCGGGCGTGGAGCGCCGTTGTGTCGGCGCCATCGCCTGCAGCCGCGGCGGAATTGTCGGCCTATGTAGAGGAGGGGTACAATCCCTCATTGTTCTACAAGGTAGGCAATTTATATTCTTTAGAAAGAGCGCGCGCCTTCTCGAAGGGCATGCGCGCTCCCGATGTGAAAGAGGAGGAGCTCAGCGCTATGACCATCCGCAGCAAGGGTCAGTACGTTGAGGTCATCTGCAAACATGCAGAGCTGGCCCAAAGACGGCTTAAAACCCCCGTTGTGATGGGGACGCGAGGGCTCCTCCCCACTACGGCGGACCGCAGAATGGTGGTCCACCTGTTAGGCGTCACCGCGCAAATGCGCAAAGAACAGGTTCGCGCCGCTTTGGAACAGTTCGGATCGGTCCACGCGCAGTGGACGAAAGTAAGTCCTCTCGAGGACTACAAGGGGCTGCAACACGGCCTCACTGCTGCGCGCGTGACCGTTCGGGAGGGCTGCACTCTTCCCCACAAACTGGTGGTCGAAGGCGAAACCGTCGACCTCTGGTATGTGGGGAAGCCGAAATACTGTGGCTTCTGCAATACGTCGGGCCACCTCAAAAAGAGGTGTCCCAATGTGCAGTGCCAAGTATGCGGCACAATGGGCCACACGAGGGAGGTGTGCCCAAAAGCAGCAGTGCGGGTGGTTTCCAAGAGAAACCTTAAAAAACGCGCCCGGCTTCTGCAGAAAAGGCTGGCGGCGAAAGCTGCCGCGAAGGCTGTGCCACCCGCGCCCAAGACCTAGGCCGCACCCGAGACCCCGGCGACCAACGCCGAAAAAGTTGAGGGAGCCGGCTAGGAGACTGGGTGGCAAGTGGCAACGGCCAAAAAATCAAAGAAGGAGAGGAGGATGGAAAAGAAAATCGCCTACCAACAGAAGAAGAAAGAGCAGGGTAGCGCGATTATTAAAGAGTGGAGCGTCGTTGTCGAACGCGTTCTCGATGTTGCCGAACGCTGCCGGAAAGAACTCGCCGCTACCGACGACCTCCCTTCCGTTGACACTGTCAACAGCGAGGGGAGCGAGCCGGCGGCGGCGTCCGTCATCGACACCACCATCGATGACGTAGCCTTCGCGCGAGCCGCGGAGGAGCTGGCAGCCTCGTTGCAGCCAGAACCCTCCAAGGCTGGCAAGAAGGCCGTAAGGCGTCCGGCCTCCCCTAAGGAGACCCCCACTTCCAACCCCGAGATGGAGGCCGGAAGTGCAGCCTCCGTTTCCACGGCACCGCGCAAGAAGGCTGGACGTAAGTCCACAAAGCCAAGGAAGCTCGTCTCCCCCGTCGAAGGGGAAGAGATGGCTTCGGCAAGCGAGGGTGCCATGAGCGTGGGAAACTGTCGGGACCCGTCGCCAGAGAGACTCCCACGCGCGGACACGGAGGGGATGGAAGGGGTGGAGGCGGAACAGGTGCCTCAGGTGCCTGAAAGGCCGAAACCCCCATGGACATCCCGCCCGCCTCGCAAGAGGAGGGCTCCCCCACACCTTAATCTTCCCAGCAGTAATGCCGGGAATCTCCTCCCGCCGTCGTCTGCGCATCGCCGATTGGAACGTGAACGGCATGACAGACGCCGGCAGGAGACGAGACATGGCCGCCCTTCTGAAGTCCTACGACCTTGCGCTGCTGCAGGAGATCCACGTGATCTCTGCAGAACAAGCGCAAGAGATCGAACGGATCTCCAAAGGGCGGCTATAATACAGGTTTGGGAGAGCGAAAAGTTGCGGTGTCGCCTACCTGCTCCGGTTAGCCGTCGAGGCCGCGGCTCGGGGCGTACGGTTCGACGATCACGGTCGTGTCGGCCAGCTGACTCTCAGGTGGTCCGACTCGATCGATCTGATCGTCACGAACGTGTACGCACCGAGCTGCGCGGACCTGATGAACAGGAGTGCGAGGAAAGAGTTTTTCCTTGCCCTCCGGCGAGAATGGCTGACCGAAGCAGGCGTGCGGAATGACCATCTGGTTGCAAGCGATTTCAACGTTCGCCTGAAACCAGATGGGCAGACTCCCGAGCGTGACCTGGTCAACGAGGTGTGCATGGCGGTGCGCACCTGTGATTTGTTGGCCAGTGCACCGGGGATGGAAGTCAGCATTGACCACGTGTTTCTTGACGAGCACCTGTGCCCTCGCGTGGGCAGGCGCGGCAAGTTACCGTGGGAGCTGTCCGACCATCGCCCGCTAGTCCTCGAGATCCATCCGCGCGACAGGGGCCCCCCCTCGTAAGCGTAGCGTCTCCCAGGGGACTGGCTGAAGTTCACGGACGCGGCGGAACATCTCCGCACGTTCATACGGAGCTTCCGGCTGCTGACACTCTAGGATTGAGACCGCTTCAAGCGGTCGGTCCAGGAGTTCTGCGACCAGTTCCCTCTGCACCGCCTACCTACGGGTTTTGGGACCGGGGTCCGTAACGAACGAGCCTACCTGCAGGCCGTCGTTACGCCAGGACCGCCGACATCCGCAGGCTGGCGGAATACAAAGCGGCAGCCGAGAGGCAAGCCTGGAAGTCTGGATCGGCCAGCTTACTGGACGATCAGGGCCAGGAGCACTCGGCACCTGCCGAAATCCGCGGCCTGCTGCGGAGTTACTTCTTCTCCCTGTATGCCAGGGCACCTCTGGAGGGGAACGTCTCGCGAGTCCTGCTTCCGGAAGGCAATCCAGCGATCGGGGAGGAGCAGAGTAGGACCCTCGACGAGCCTTTCACGATGGACGAGATCCTCTCGGCCATCGGAAAGCTCAAGAGGCGAAAGGCTCCAGGGGAGGACGGCCTGCCCGCGGAGTTTTATCAAACTTTCGCGGCTGAGCTTACCCCCCTGGTACAGCAACTCACCTTGCTTATACGCGAAACAGGTGACGTTCCCGCCTCGTTTCGTTCGGCAAAGGTGCGGCTCCTCCCTAAGGGAGGAGATCTGAGGAGCATGAACATCTGGAGTCCCATCACAATGGTGAATGCGGACGTCAACTTGCTGGCTAAGGTTTGGGCAGAGAGTCTGGGACGGGTTGCCAACATCTTCATTAGCCCGGAACAGACATATGCTGTTCCCGGGCAAAGCATGGAGGCGAACCTGTTCCACGCTTCCACCTGGCTAGAGCTCCAACATGAAAGGAGCTTGTTGCGCAGCCGGAATTCCGGTGCGTGCGCCGGCAAGGGGTTGAATGGTCGGGTGGGGGAGGGAGCCCTTGCGGTCGCAAACGACTTGCGAAAAGCATTCGATTGCGTCGACCAGAATGTCCTTCTGGAAATTCTGGAACGCTTGGGCTTCCCGGCCTCATTAGTGGTTTATCTGCGCTCCTGCTGGCTCGACGCGCTTATCAATGTTACTTTCAGCGGGAAGACCGTGCACGGCGTGCCGGTGCGGCGTGGGATCCGGCAGGGAGAGAGCCTGAGCCCCTTGCTCTTCAGTACCTACTTTGAGTTGGTACTGGGAGCGTACAGGGGAACTCTGACGCACCTGCCGCACGACTGTGCCGATACGCCGGCCGTTTCAGCATACGCGGGCGACCTTCTGCTGCTGCTCCCTATGTCCACCTCGGCTGCGGCGGTCGAAGAGTTCTTCGACCTGCTGCATCGGGGAACCGGACTTACGGTGAACAGGGCGAAGTCGTCAGTGATGCCAGTTGGTGCGGCGTGGGCAGGGCAGCAGTGCTGGGTCCGTTTAGGGATTCCCACGGTGAGGTACTTCAAGTACCTTGGTGTGCCGTTGGGGGACCACTCCCCTGCGGAAGCGTGGTCCGGCTGCCTCCAAAAAGTAGAGACGGCTATCGGCTTGTTCCATGGCGACAGGTTTTTCCTTCCTGAACGGGCCGCGGTTTGGAACACGTTCGCGGCTCTTCTCCTCCGCTCCTTGCTTTTTGTTTGCCCCCCCACAGAGAGGATCAAAAAGCGGACGAAGGACCTCCTCCGTATCGCCCTTTGGGGCAACGGGAGTGCCCGAGTCCGCATAAAGGACTTGTGCGCTCCTCGTCGGGATGGTGGTCTGGGCCTCCTGACGCTGGGGCGGCTGGAGCTTGAGCTCCAGTTCCGCTTGTCGGCACTCGTTCCAGAGTTGTGGTGCACCTGTTGGTGCGTATCTGCACGTCTCCTACTTCAGCAAGCCACCGGCAAGACGGGACTGACGTCGTTTCTTGCACTCCGTCGCCGCGTCAACCGATGCGGACTCCAGCTACGGAGGGTGGCTGCGCTGTATCGGAAAAACCCAGGATTGCTCACCTGTCGCCCGTTGAACGGTGGTGCCTGGTTGCAGGAAACCGTTCGAACGTGGGGACAGTTCGGCATGCAACGCTCCCAACAGGAACGAAGGTTCCTGTTTGGGGGTTACAGAAGTTGCACGCTCCGCGAGATCCTGGAGGATCCAAAGAAGAGAGCGTGGGCAGGAAGAACCCCCCTCGCTGCTGCGCTGCTTTCAATGATGGAAGATCTGGACAGCGATGTTGCGGCAAAGTGGAAGGTTACAGTAACAATATCTGGAAAGGAGAAGAAGATAGGAGAGTGAAAGACGGGCCAGTTAACAGACGCTGCGACTCCGAGTACGCCTCCCAATGGACTTCTGCGCTGAGGCGCGCTGCTCGATGTTCCCATTGAACATCTGAAGTGGCCCCCAGCGCTCATTAACACTTCCGCCCTCCCCTTAAAATGGCAGGAGTCGGCTCTACTGTTGCAGCACTAAGGACTCCCCTGCAACGCCCGCCGACACCACTGGACCTGGGGAGCGGTGGACCTTAATTGCGTCAGGTGTGGGGAACGGGAGTCCCTCCCCCACCTGCTAGTGGATTGTGTTGCCCTTCGGCCCCTTTATTTTGGCTGTGCCGCGGCCATCGGAATCCCCTGCGGCAACCCCAGGGACGCACTGAAAGCCCTCTTCGTTGCCGACGCCCTTCCGCCAGCGGCCTCGTTAGCAGCTTTGTGCTGCCTACGCGAGATCGTCACAGCTTGGAGCAAGGCTACGGGAGGACAACGCGACCAGGGTGCCATCCAGCCAGCCTCCCAGTTTCTGAGGAGGGCGTCCCGATGGCCCCACCTGGATCCAGGAATACAGAAGAAGCTTTCCGGCATCCTGCAAAGGATGCAACGGTCCCACCAGCAACTGTGATCCCTTCCCTTACCCTCGCAACTTTTCTTTTCTTTTTTGTTTTGTTTTTTGTTTTTCCCCCTTCCCCCTGCTGCGTGGTGGACCGTACCGGTCTGCGAACCGGTGACCCGGCAGGCTCTGTGTTTCTTCGTGCGTGGCTGGAGCAATGGTCCAGCCACTGCACGTCTTTGTAAAAGTTTATTTTACAATGAACCCCCCGGCGAAATCCGGGTGAAAATCGAACGCCTTGCGTGCTCCAGGGTGGACGTGTTTTCTCGGTGCTCCTCGTGCCAGGAAGTCTCCCCCAGTGCAAGCGTCGTGTGGTTCGGTGGTCGATCAGGCAGCGATGCCTGACGCGACCACCAGGGATGGCCAGAGGGCAGCGGCAACGCCGTCACTAGAGGCGATGGAGAGTCAGGGGGCGGCGGCAACGTCGCCCCCGGAGGCGATGAAGGTGAAGGCATGCGCCCCCACAGAATCGGTCCCCGCTGCAGCGCGGGCGTGGAGCGCCGTTGTGTCGGCGCCATCGCCTGCAGCCGCGGCGGAATTGTCGGCCTATGTAGAGGAGAGGTACAACTTCTCATTGTTCTACAAGGTAGGCAACCTTTATTCTTTAGAGAGCGCGCGCGCCTTCTCGAAGGGCATGCGCGCTTTCGATGTGAAAGAGGAGGAGCTCAGCGCTATGACCATCCGCAGCGGGGGTCAGTACGTTGAGGTCATCTGCAAACAAGCAGAGCTGGCCCAACGACTGCTTAAAACCCCGTGGTGATGGGGACGCGCAGGCTCCTCCCTATTACGGCGGACCGCAGCATGGTGGTCCACCTGTTAGGTGTTACCGCGCGAATGCGCAAAGAACAGGTTCGCTCCGCGTTGGAGGAATACGGAACGGTCCACGCACAGTGGACGAAGGTTAGTCCTTTCGAAAACTACACGGGGCTGCAACACGGCCTCACTGCTGCGCGCGTGACCGTTCGGGAGGGCTGCACATTTCCCCACAAACTGGTGGTCGAAGGCGAAACCGTCGACCTCTGGTATGTGGGAAAGCCGAAATACTGTGGCTTCTGCAATACGTCGGGCCACCTCAAAAAGAGGTGTCCCAATGTGCGGTGCCAAGTATGCGGCACAATGATCCACACGAGGGAGGTGTGCCCAAAAGCAGCAGTGCGGGTGGTTTCCAAGAGTAACCTTAAAAAACGCGCCCGGATTCTGCAGAAAAGGCTGGTGGCGAAAGCTGCCGCGAAGGCTGTGCCACCCGCGCCCAAGACCCAGGCCGCACCCGAGACCCCGGCGACCAAAGCCGAAAAAGTTGAAGGAGCCGGCCAGGAGACTGGGTGGGAAGTGGCAACGGCCAAAAAATCAAAGAAGGAGAGGTGGATGGAAAAGAAAATCGCCTACCAACAGAAGAAGAAAGAGCAGGGTAGCGCGATAATTAAAGAGTGCAGCGTCGTTGTCGAACGCGTTCTCGATGTTGCCGAACGCTGCCGGAAAGAACTCGCCGCTACCGACGACCTCCCTTCCGTTGACACTGTCAACAGCGAGGGGAGCGAGCCGGCGGCGGCGTCCGTCATCGACACCACCATCGATGACGTAGCCTTCGCGCGAGCCGCGGAGGAGCTGGCAGCCTCGTTGCAGCCAGAACCCTGCAAGGCTGGCAAGAATGCCGTAAGGCGTCCGGCCTCCCCTCAGGAGTTCCCCACTTCCGACCACGAGGTGGAGGCCGGAAGCGCAGCCTCCGTTTCCACGGCACCGCGCAAGAAGGCTGGACGTTAGTCCACAAAGCCAAGGAAGCTCGTCTCCCCCGTCGAAGGGGAAGAGATGGCTTCGGCAAGCGAGGGTGCCATGAGCGTGGGAAACTGTCGGGACCCGTCGCCCGAGAGACTCCCACGCACGGACACGGAGGGGATGGAGGAAGTGGAGGCCGAACAGGTGCCTCAGTTGCCTGAGAAGGCCGAAACCCCCATGGACATCCCGCCCGCCTCGCAAGAGGAGGGCTCCCCCACACCTTAATCTTCCCAGCAGTAATGCCGGGAATCTCCTCCCGCCGTCGTCTGCGCATCGCCGTTTGGAACGTGAACGGCATGACAGACGCCGGCAGGAGACGAGACATGGCCACCCTTCTGGAGTTCTACGACCTTGCGCTGCTGCAGGAGATCCACGTGATCTCTGCAGAACAAGCGCAAGAGATTTCTCACCCGGTCACGCCGGGGCA